>CM038670.1:334604540-337224233 GCA_021605145.1 Aegilops bicornis | reverse complement strand
TCCTCACACATGTCCCTCCCTCTCTTCAAATGCAACCATGGCCGCCTGTCCATGGAGCTCCACTTCCGAGAGAGAGGAAGCCGCCGCCGCCGGCGATGCCTCTGCTTCCCGCCTCTGCATCGAGCAGTGCTCGATCCGGTCGCGCCCGTTGACTGCATCGCCCTGCCTCTGCATCACGTCTCGAGGAGGAGGATGAGCGCTGACCTCGCCCGCTCGATCTCCTGCCTCCTTCACCCGTGCGTCGCCAAGGCCCAGTGCAGACCGCCTCCGCTCCTCATCTCGTCCGCGTCGTCGGGATCGCGCCAAGTCCACCGCCGTCGTCCAAGTCCCTCGCTGTCGGCCCCTGCTTCCCCTGCTTCGAGCAGCAGTTCGGGATCGAGCGCACCCGTTTTGGTCGAGCGTTGACCACGCCCCTGGCCTCAAGCCAGCCGGCCCCTCTTGGGCCTCCTCCACCGCTCGGGCCGAGAGCCCATGGTGAGCCTCCCAACCGCTGCCATGTTCCAGATTCAGCCCAGCAGTGCTCCAGATTCGGCCCGCATCGTTTTTTTCGTCCTGGACGTTTTAGCTATTTATCCAGAGAGTGCAGTTTTGCAGAAAAACCCCTAGTGTTCATGCATCTAATAACTAATTAATCATGCATCATATGTAAATAATTTATACATGTAATTGTCTAGAAAAATGCATAGATTAACTTGGTGCACTTTGTTGTACTGTTTAGCAACATTAAAATATGGTTTAGGGCAGAACAGTAGCAAATTCAAAATATGGACATGAGGATTTTCCGGAATAGTTGTTTCCGGCCTCATTTAAACTTGCCTAAATAGTTAGTTTACTTATGTTTCACCTTTTGTCATGTTTAACAACATTTAATATTGTTGTGTACCTAAACGAGAGCGAACTAAATAACTCGAATGTGGTGTTTCGTCAATATGCAACTTTTTGCATATTGAGCTCCAGTTAATTTGTATTGTTGTTTGTTGCACTTTGCCATGCCATGCATATTTAAACCGGACATGCATCATCCTTGGTTGTGCATCATGCCATGTTTATGCTTGTGTGTTTACCCTGTTGTTTGCTTCTTTCCTGTTTGCTTCTCTTGTTAGCTTCGGTTTCGTTCCGAGGTTGTGGGGATTCGTTGGACTACCTCCGTTTGTCTTCTTCATGGACTCGTTCTTCTTCCTAGTGGGATTTCAGGCAAGATGATCATTACCCTCGATATCACTTCTATCTTTGCTTGCTAGTTGTTCGTTATATCGCTATGTCGCGCTATGTACCACTTGTTTATCATGCCCCATATTGCCATGTCAAGCCTCTAACCCACCATCCTAGCAAACCGTTGTTTGGCTATGTTACCGCTTTGCTCAGCCCCTCTTATAGCATTGTTAGTTGCAGGTGAAGTTGAAGATTGCTCCATGTTGGAACATGATGATTTTGGGATATCACAGTATCTCTTGTTTAATTAATGCATCTATATACTTGGTAAAGGGTGGAAGGCTCGGCCTTATGCGTGGTGTTTTGTTCCACTCTTGCCGCCCTAGTTTCCGTAATACCGGTGTTATGTTCCTTGATTTTGGGTTCCATACGCGTTTGGGGTTATGGGACCACTTAACAGTTTGCTTTGAATAAAACTCCTCCAGCAAGGCCCAACCTTGGTTTTACATTTGCCTCACCTAAGACTTTTTCCCTTGGGTTTCCTGAGCCCGAGGGTCATCTGTATTTTAGCCCCCCCGGGCGGTGCTCCTCGAGTGTTGGTCCATACCAGCACCATCTTGGGGCCACCTTGGGGAAACTTCGAAATTTGGTTATACCAGACGCTTTGCTCATCCGGTGTGCCACGAGAACGAGATATGTGCACTCTGCCGGGATTTGTCGGCACATTCGGGTGGTCTTCTTTGGTCTTGTTTTACCATTCTTGAAATGTCTTGTAACCGGGATTTCGAGTGCGATCGGGTCTTCCGGGAGAAGGAATATCCTTTGTCGAAGTGATAGCTTGTGATGGGCTAAGTTGGGACACCCTCGTAGGGTATAAACTTTCGAAAGCCGTGTCTGCATTATGTGGCAGATGGGAATTTGTTAATGTCTGATTGTAGAGAACTTGACACTTGACTTAATTAAAATGCATCAACCGCGTGTGTAGCCGTGGTGGTCTCTTTTCAGGGGAGTCCGGGAAGTGAACACGGTTTGGCTTATGTATGAACGTAAGTAGTTTCAGGATCACTTCTAGCTTCTCGACCCTTGCGTTGCTTCTCTTCTCGCTCTTATTTGCGTATGTTAGCCACCATATTTGCTTAGTGCTTGCTGCAGCTCCACCTCATTACCCCATCCTAACCATAAGCTTAAATAGTCTTGAACTCGCCGGTTTTGAGATTGCTGAGTCCTCGTGGCTCACAAATACTACCAAAACAGTTGCAGGTGCCGATGGTACCAGTGCAGGTGACGCTACCGAGCACAAGTGGGAGTTCGACGAGGACCTTGGTCGTTACTATGTTTCGTTTCCTGATGATCAGTAGTGGTGCCCAGTTGGGACGATCGGGGATCTAGCATTTGGGTTTGTCTCTCTTTTCATTTGTATTTGTCCGTAGTCGGACTATGTGTGTACTCTGATTGATGTATGAATTAACTGATCATTGTGTGAAGTGGCGATTGTAAGCCAACCCTCTCTTTATCCCATTCTGTTTCATTACATGGGATTGTGTGAAGATGACCCTTCTTGCGACAAAACCACCATGCGATTATGCCTCCAAGTCGTGCCTCGACATGTGGGAGATATAGCCGCATCGTGGGTGTTACAGTAACGAACCATTGTCTTGGTCCTTTCTACTACACAATGTCATGGTCCAAATAATGAAAACCACGACTGAAATTAGCAAGCATTTGACTTCAGACATGCACTAGTACACAACTTTAAGACTAGTACCATGAGAATTGGCACAGCTGTTTTGCATGCTTTAATTTAGTCGTTACACATTTATTTAGTACCCATTAATAATAACATGAAATAGTGTACTCTTATCTGTTCAATATTGTGTCAGGACAAGCCTCTGGCTGCTGAGGTAAATTACAAAGCACTAGGATTGAAGTGATGGGAAAGGGGGGGAGCATGCACTTGTTTCTTTTTGTGTGAAAGAGCATACAATTGTTAACATTGAACATTATGTATTCAACCTGAACTTGTATACTGGTGATGATACAACAATTACTTTATTTTTGCTCCAGTGACAATAAAAGATGGCTTAAAAATGTGATATCATTACGTGCAAAGGTACGCATCTTTTGCTTATCTTGGTATTGCCCTTTTGTAAATAGATTTTCTTAATCGTGGTAACCAAATAGTGTGCTATTATATGTTTAGGATTCTTGTTTCCTTAAGATATGTTGCCACTTTCTATGCCTTAGTATTCTTCTCTGTGTAGTGCAGATTATCTGTTAAGTAAAACCAGGGGTTCAGAACAACATGAGAACATCAAAATTTAAATAAGCAATGATATATCTTTTTAGTTTCACACGCCCCCTGAAATTATGTCCGGACATTATATATATATAAAGATCACTATACTTTCTTCTTTTCATGTCACAAATTTCATATGCGGTTTTTTCCTGTCCCAGTTCCATATCAGATTAGGAGACATATTTTGCCTCGAGAAGTTGCACTTGTTAAATACTTAAGTGCATCTCGTTCATATTATAATCTGTTGGTGTTGTGGTGTCATTCCTAACTTCTGTGTTGTGTGTATCTCTGTCAAAATCAAAGTCGAGTGGCGGTGGTACTTATATCTGTTGTCCTTATTACAACAATATAGTTTCATTTGCATAATTGTGTGACTTGTGTTGCCATCACCATCAGATTATTTTCATTGGACGTACCTTGTGATCCCTGTTTTCATGTATCTCACAACTATTTGATGAATTGTAGAGAGTGATGCAATGCTGGAGGTTGACACAATGGTTGGAGCAATATCTATGGTGATGAGCATAATACGAGTCACTCAACCACTACAAAAAAAAGACGCATCCGTGACATTTTGGGCCGAATGAAAAAAAATTATGTCATGCTTATGACACTTCTATGACGATAATTGTGACAAAACCAGGTATCATCATAGATGTGGTGGGCTCTTACTTCTATGACAAAAAATCATGACAGAAAATGGGCTTTTTTGTCACAGGCGGGCGAAGACGCAGCTACATGATATTCTTTGGGCCGTCCACGATGGAAAAACCATGGTAGAAGCGAGGGCGAGGAAAATATCGGGGAGTTCGATTCACGGTGGGTGGTCGAGAAATTTTGAAGCGATGGGCGTTTCTCTCAGACGTACATCGCAGGTGTGCGAGGCGTTGCGCTCTAACTGAACCCGAGTGAGGCATTGGGCTCTCACTGAACCCAAGCGATTGCACTGCAGGCTACGTGTTACTGAACCCGACCGATCAATCTATCCCTTACTGTTAACTGAATCCGAGTGATTCCTTCGCTACTACTCCTAACTGAAGCCGATCGATGCTGCCTCTGGAAGAACAGTGAGCGTTGTTGGGGGCTTTGGATGAACAGTTCCCGGTGGGGGGTTGGATGAAAAGGACCCGTGGTAGTAGAGGCCGTTGCCGCTGGATGAACGTGACCCCGATCGATCGAGCCGGTTGGGGGTGGATGAACAGGACCCCGTGGAGGGCTCGATGAATAGGACCCCGTGGAGGGCTGGTTGAACATTAGCCGGTGGAGGGCTGGACGAACAATAGCCTGTGGAGGGGTGGTTGAACAGGACCCTATGGAGAGAGCTGGTTGAACAGTAGCCAGTGGAGGGGCGCGTGGTGGAGGCTGGATGAACAGCAGCCCGTGGATGAACAGTCGCAGGTGGAGGCTGGAGGAGGTCGACGGTGGATGAACAGTAGCCCGTGGAGGTAGTCGGCGGTGGAGATGAACAGTATCCCATGGAGTACCGTTTTGTGGTACGTCACACCCCTCCAGATAAATAGGACCCCCGTTTCGATCGTAGCGCTCCAACAAAAGTCCGTTTCCTCTGTTTTGCGGTACTCCACACCCCTCCGGATCAACAGGACCCTGTTTCATCTGTAGGGGTCTGTTTCCTCCGTTTTCGGTATGCCTACCCCTCCCGATGAACAGGATCCCGTTTCGACCGTGGCCGGTCAAACACAAGGCCGTTTCCTCTGTTCTGCGATACGCCAGGCCTCGTTTCTATTGGCTATTCTGTCCAAGCCGGTTGGCCCCCGATGAACAACATGTGTTTCGTTGCCTCCCGATGAACACGACGCATTTCGTTGCCTCCTCATGAACACGAGGGCGACGTAGTTTCTCCATTCCAACCCAGCCATGTACACGAGACCTGGCCGTACATATGCGCGAGTAGGCGTTCGAGACCCTGCCCGTATTTACTTTCTTGCACCCTGGCCGTTGTACGTGAGTGTACATGCTACATGCGCAACTCTACTACGACACGTGCCCTTCCTTACACGGCCACGGTTCATAGATGCAGCCTGCAGATAGACCGATCATATGTACGTACACGTTCGCGACTAGAATGAAAACGCTATGTAAGCTTCGACTAGGTGGGTCCCGACTGTCAGGCACTTCCTTGCGTGCGAAGATGTAGCTGGTGGGTACGAGCAGTCAGGAGGGCGAATCATTTTTTTGCCCGTAATATGGACGCACTTCCTAGTGTGCGAAGATGTAGCTGGTGGGTCCCAGCAGTCAGGGGGAAACAATTTTTCACGAAATACGGTGGCCCGTCCGGTGGGTCCCTGGTGTCAGGTGGAGGAATCATTATTTTGTGCGTAATAAGGAGGCATTTCCTTGTGTGCGGCCATGGACCCAGCTGTCAGACTCTCCACGTACAGTACTCTTCCGATGGAAGTCGGTCGTTGACCAGATTGACCACGCCGCGCCGAGAGCACCAAGGCGGTGGACGATAGCGAGGCCTAGGAAGGGGACGACGTGGATTCAGGGAAGACGCGGCAGTGGATGCCCATACGGAGAGTAGTACGAGTGTTCACTGGTTCGGCTGCGGTGTGAGTCTGCCCTTGCCACAGGGCCTGGCCAGCGGTGTGAGTACTAGGGAGCGGTGAGGCCTCCGCGGCAGCACAGCCGACCACGAGAGGCAGGAGCAGGCGGCATAACCGGCACTGCTTTGGGCGGTTGGAGCAGGAATTCCAAAGGTTGAAGAAGCACTACGGCCGTTGGATGGACAACGTACGGTCACTGGAGCTAGAATCGTTCATATTGACTAAGTTGACAAAGCCCTCAATCCTCGTCAACTTAGTAGGCCCACATGTCAGCCTCCCACTATGCTGGGTCCCAGCTAGCAGGGGGAGTATTCCTTTTTTTGTGCGTAATAAGGAGGCACTTCCTTGGGTGGGAAGATATAGCTGGTGGGTCCGACCTTTCAGCGGGGCGAACTTTTTTTCGCGAAATACAGAGGCCCTTCCGGTGGGTCCCAGATGTCAGATGGAGGAATCATTATTTTGCGCGTAATAAGGAGGCATTTCCTTGTGTGCGGCCGTGGACCCAACTGTCAGCCTCTCCACGTATAGTCCACGTTCGATGGATGCCGTTCGTTGACCACGTTGACCATGGCGCGCCGAGAGCACCAGGGCGATGGACGATGGCGAGGCCTAGGGAGGAAGCGACATGAGCCGGGAAGACTCAGTTGGTTGCCTAGGCGGTGGGAGTACGAGGGTTTATCGTCCGGCTGGCATCGCTGTAAAATAACAGGAGGTGTGGGTGAGTAGAGGAATGGCACGGCCAAGAATGGAGTAGGGTGGCGGTGCGGCTGTGCGGCGGCGACCACGGGAGTAGGAGCAGGTCCCACCGTGGTTTGGGCGCTGGAGCAAGAAGATCGATATTGAAGAAGTAGCGGCCGTTGGATTAACATCCAGCAGTCATGCTACTAGAATCGTTTAATGGACTAAGTTGACAAAGCCTTTCGTACACGTCAACCTAGTAGACCCACAAGTCAGCCTGCAAATTGTCCCAAACAACATACAACCCGAAATTTCTAGCCAGATTCAAATTAATTTAAAAACTAAACATAGCTTAATTTAAATCCAATGAAATTTTACCCGCACAAAAACAATGAAATTTAAAATATTAAAATCGGAAATAAAAAAGTATTTTGGAACTAATTGCCTGTTTGCTGTATTTTTTCATTTTATAGCCCATTTCTTATTACTTATAGCCCATTTTCTGGGCAAAATGCATCCCTCGTGGTCTTGAATGATTTCCGGCCCAGCAGGGCGTAGAAAAGCAAGTAGGCCTACATTGGTTATTCTGATAGCTAGGCTAGCCATTTTCAGAAAGGAAAAAAACAAACTGGGCTGGTCATGTGCTAGACGGGCCACAGCTCCCGAACAACCCAGTTCATACCCTTCTCCGTCCCGAAAAAACAAAATTACTACGCACGCCGCTGGGTCCATACTGTCATCCTCACCATATACAGTCATCTCCTTATTCCTCTCGGTTGTTGACCATGTTGACAACACTGGAGGGCGGCGCCCCGGCGAGCGAACCAAGGCAGAGGATGAAGGTGAGGCCTCGGACGGGAATGAACAGGAGCCAGGGAAGATGCGCAGAGTTTTAGGGTGCAATGTGGCCCCGATGCATGTGCGGCAGCACAGCTAGCTGTGGAAGGCGGGAGCAGGCGGTCCCGCCGGCGCTGGTTTGGCTTTGGTGGCTGGAGGAAGAAGAGATTGAAGAAACACGACAAACCTTGAATGTCAACCCAACGGTCAAGGTTGGAACAATCATTTGCTGACTAAGCTGACACCAAGTAGCATACTTTTTTATATATAGGAAGAAAAGAAAAACTGGGCTCGTTCGCCTGAAAACATTCCCGAAACTGCGACCGTTCGATCTTGCGTCGCAACTAAAACTGCGAGGAAAATGCGTCAGGTGTGCGCCCTCCTCCCAGGGAACGTTCGCCACATAAGTGACTAGCACCCTTGGTTTTCAACCGAGAGGTCTTGGGTTCGAGTCCCAGGAACTCTCAATTTTGTCCTCCTTCCTTCCTCGCAAAAAAAGAAAGAAAATCAAAGACTTGAGAAGGCGATGAGAATAATCTAGTGTACGGTAAAGAGACGTTGCTGAGTTTTAGAAAAAGAGAGACATGCTCCTGTAGCTGGTTCAAATCCAAACCAGACTATGACTATATATGGTGCTATGCTACTCGCAAGTAATGAAACCGACATATCCAACGCTCGCTTCTCCTCTTCTCTACTTACTCGCCTAGCATCGTAAGCTCCGGCCACAAAGAACCATGTCTGGCTGCTTGTCCACCTGCTCTTCAGCAGGCAACAACCAGATATGCGCCATGTCACCACCCGTACCATCGCCTGTGGGTCTCATCACACCCCTGCCGGCACACGCACCGCAGCCTGTTGCTCATCGCAACCCGCTGCCGTTGGTGTGGTGCCACTGCTGCAAATCACGCACAATTCTCAACCCTGGCCGAGTCTTCTACAAATGCCCGAATCATGGGGAAATAATATGTTTAAGTGTTGTTCTGCTGCTTTCAGTTGCTGATTTTTTAATAGTTTGGTTGATGATCTTCCAATTTGATTTGTGCAGAAAAGGAAAGATTCGCGTGATTTGTATTTCTGGGAAGTTGCTGATGTGGGGGAACGCAAATACGCTGATTATTTGATTAGCCGAGGGATCCAATACCAGCAGGGTGTTGGACAAGTAAATGAAGGAACGGCGGAAGAGGAAGATGCAGAGCAGAAGGTTAAAGATGTCGTTCCTCTGATCATGGCCAAGCAACAACTGGTGAATGGCCTTGACAACAATGAGGAGATGAAAGAGCTTGTGAAGATAATGGGCAAAATCGATGTGCTCTGTAAGATGATTGTCTCATTATTTGTAGTGTATGTAGCACTCATGATGTATTCAGTGGCTATGACATGAGCACTTTAGTGAAACTAGTAATGAATGAACCCTGTGTAGCAGGCTGCGCGTAGTGTTGTGAACATCTAATGATTTCTATTAATAGAAATCGGGGGTATCCCCTTTTTCTCATAAATAAATAAATACCTAGGCCCTTTTGGTAATAAATAAATAAATTAGGAGAGGCCCTGTCGGGTCAGCTTTGTTCCCATTCGAAGACGTCGAGCAAATTGCAGTCCAACAACAAACTGTGTCATCAAATTCAAGTTTCACAGCCAAATATGAGTACAAGTAAACAACAATTTCATCATGTTTTAGTCGTCATACAATCACCAAACACAAATGAACATACATAACAAGTGATGTTCTCACAGCAAAATAATAAACAACACATTCATTAGGTTTCAGTTGTCATAGCAAACACAATTTCACATAGTAGATAAAAAAACGTCTTCTGACAGGCAAATACAACAAAAGCAATCTAATCATCATCCGTAGTAGTAGCGTCAACATCTTCGCCATGTGTATCAGTCTGAATCGTAATTCCCCAGAGTGTCATCATCTTCTTCATCCTCAATGTCCTCGAACGTTGGCTTCTTCTTGATCAACTCTTGTATGTCCACAGCACAATAGGCAATCTTTTTGCCAACTTTATTGACGTGATGGTTCTCAAAGATATTAGGAACATCTGTGGAATCTTGTACATCAGGAGCAGTGTAAGCATCATCTTGTTGTGCAACTTCATTAAACGAATTCCTTTGCTCAAACCTTTGCAATACTCTCTAGTCATTGCTACGTGCAAATGTGTCTTCCAAGAAAAAAATATGTGTTGCTTTATTTGCCAAAATAAAAGGCTCGTTGGTCTGGTACGCCGCCTTGACATTGATGGATTTGAAATAATCATCAGCTCTAGGTTTTGCGATCCTGGAAAACAGGTTATACCAACGACAGCACAATAGAACCACACACCGATGATCCTCGAAACTGGAGATATACTACAACCGAACAATGTCTGTTATGTTAGCATATATTTTAGTTGTCTCTCTATCGTACGTATCCGTTCTCATGATGGCACTGTTTTGTGTCTTCCTTCCTTCATCGCGTGCAAGGGTGTTGTAGCGCACATCTCCAACAACGCAAGATTCATAATGTCTTACCCGAGTATCAGGACCCATTGCTAGTGCGTAAAGGGCATCATCAATCGCTCGCCCATCCTCCCGCATCTTCTTAACCTATGGTTAGAAAATAGACAAGATGATCATCTTATGTACTCAATATATTAAAAATAGGCGGTAATTCAAAAGCTTACATGGCTCTTGAACCATTTCGCCAATCCTGCCATAACCAGTTTGTCAATGTTTCTTGGATTTTGCGGCAGTAACTCCTTTTTGTATATGCTGCACAACACATCAAACATCTAAATATATAAGAATGTGCTACAAGTTTAGTAGATTACGATGTATAAGCTGCAGTACTTAGCACTTACTTGATATAAGGTAGTATCTCAGGACAATTATTCAACACATACCAATGTTGGGTAACGTAGTAATTTCAAAAATTTTCCTACGATCACGCAAGATCATGGTGATGCATAGCAACGAGATGAGAGTGTTGTCTACGCACTCGTGAGACCCACAGTGAAGCGTTGACGCAACGTAGAGGAAGTAGTCGTACTTCTTCACGATCCAACCGATCCAAGTACCGAACGTCACGGCACCTCCGAAGTTCGCACACGCTCAGCTCGATGACGCCCCTCGAACTCCGATCCAGCCGAGTGTTGAGGGAGAGTTTCACAAGACGACGCGGCGTGGTGACGATGATGATGTTCCACCGCCAGGGGCTTCGCCTAAGCTACGCTACGGTATTCTCGAGGTGTAATATGGTGGAAGGGGCACCGCACACGGCTAAGGAAAGATCTCAAGGATCAACTTGTGTGTCATGGGGTGCCCTCCGCCTGTGATATAAAGGAGGGAAGGAGGAGGGCTGGCCGGCCAAGGGAGGTGCGCCAGGGGTGTCCTACTCCTACTAGGAGTAGGATTCCCCCCCCCCAATCCTAGTCCAACTAGGTTTCCCAAGTGGGAAGGGAGAGAGAGGGGGGCGCCCCCTTCTCCTAGTCCTAATAGGACTAGGGAAGGGGGGAAGGTGCGGCCAGCACTTGGGCCCCTTCTCTCCTTTCCACTAAGGCCCATGTTGGCCCATTAGTATTCCGGGGTTCCGTAACCTCCCTGCATTTCTGGTAAAATTCTAATTTCACCCGAACACTTCCGATGTCCAAACATAGACTTCCAATATATGAATCTTTATGTCTCGACCATTTCGAGACTCCTCGTCACGTCCGTGATCTCATCCGGGACTCAACAACCTTCGTACAGAAACATCATAACAACTCATAGTAACCGCCATCGAAACGTTAAGCGATGCGGACCCTACGGGTTCGAGAACTATGTAGACATGACCGAGACACCTCTCCGGTCAATAACCAATAGCGGGACCTGGATGCCCATATTGGCTCCTACATATTCTACGAAGATCTTTATCGGTCGAGACCGCATAACAACATACGTTGTTCCCTTTGTCATCGGTATGTTACTTGCCCGAGATTCGATCGTCGGTATCCAATACCTAGTTCAATCTCGCTATCGCAAGTCTCTTTACTCGCTCCGTAATACATCATCTCACAACTAACTCATTAGTTGCAATGCTTGCAAGGCTTATGTGATGTGCATTACCGAGAGGGCCCAGAGATACCTCTCCGACAATCGGAGTGACAAATCCTAATCTCGAAATATGCCAACCCAACATGTACCTTCGAGACACCTGTAATGTACCTTTATAATCACCCGACACGTTGCCAGGACGCTTGGTAGCACCCAAAGTGTTCCTCGTGCAAACGGGAGTTGCATAATCTCATAGTCATAGGAACATGTATAAGTCATGAAGAAAAGCACTAGCAACAAACTATACGATCAGGTGCTATGCTAATGGAATGGGTCATGTCAATCAGATCATTCAACCAATGATGTGATCCCGTTAATCAAATAACAACTCCTTGTTCATGGTTAGGAAACACAACCATCTTTGATTAACGAGCTAGTCAAGTAGAGGCATACTAGTGACACTTTGTAGGTTTATGTATTCACACATGTATTATGTTTCGTTAATACAATTCTAGCATGAATAATAAACATTTATCATGATATAAGGAAATAAATAATAACTTTATTATTGCCTCTAGGGCATATTTCCTTGATCTCCCACTTGCACTAGAGTCAATAATCTAGATTACACAAAGTAATGATTCTAACACCCATGGAGTCTTGGTGCTGATCATGTTTTGCTCGTGGAAGAGGTTTAGTCAACGGGTCTGCAACATTCAGATCCGTATGTATCTTGCATATCTCTATGTCTCCCACCGGACCAAATCCCGGATGGAGTTGAAGCGTCTTTTGATGTGCTTGGTTCTCTTGTGAAATCTGGATTCCTTTGCTAAGGCAATTGCACCAAGATTGTCACAAAAGATTTTCATTGGACCCGATACACTAGGTACAACACCTAGATCGGTTATGAACTCCTTCATCCAGACTCCTTCATTAGCTGCTCAAGCAGCTATGTACTCAGCTTCACATGTAGATCCCGCCACGACGCTTTGTTTGGAACGCACCAACCGACAGCTCCTCCGTTTAATGTAAATACGATCCGGTTTGCGATTTAGAATCGTCCGGATCAGTGTCAAAGCTTATGCCGACGTAACTGCCATTCTGACGAGTTCTTTGTCACCGCCATAAATGAGAAACATATCCTTAGTCCTTCTTAAGTACTTAAGGATGTTCTTGACCGCTGTCCAAAGGATCCACTCTGGATTACTTTGGTACCGCCGCCAAACTTACAAAGAAGGCACACATCAGGTCTGGTACACAAGATTGCATACATGATAGAGCCTATGGCTGAAGCATATTAGGAACATCTTTCATTTTCTCTCTATCTTCTGCGGTGGTCGGGCATTGAGTCTTACTCAACTTCACACCTTGTAGCACCGGCAAGAACCCTTTCTTTGCCTCGATCCATTTTGAACTTTTTCAAAACTTTGTCAAGGTATGTGCTTTGTGAAAGTCCTATTAAGCGTCTTGATCTATCTCTATAGATCTTAATGCCCAATATGTAAGCAGCTTCACCGAGGTCTTTCATCGAAAAACTCTTATTCAAGTATCCCTTTATGCTATCCAGAATTCTATATCATTTCCGATCAAGAATATGTCATCCACATATAATATCGTAAATGCTACAGAGCTCCCACTCACTTTCTTGTAAATACAGGCTTCTCCAAAAGTCTCAGATAAAACCAAATGCTTTGATCACACTATCAAAACGTTTATTCCAACTCCGAGAGGCTTGCACCAGTCCATAAATGGATCATTGGAGCTTGCACACTTTGTTAGCTCCTTTTGGATCGACAAAACCTTACGGTTGCATCATATACAACTCTTCTTCCGTAAATCCATTCAGAATGCAGTTTTAACATCCATTTGCCAAATTTCATAATCATAAAATGCGGCAATTGCTAACATGATTCGGACGGACTTAAGCATCGCCACGGGTGAGAAGGTCTCATCGTAGTCAATCCCTTGAACTTGTCGAAAACCTTTTGCAACAAGTCGAGCTTTATAGACAAGAACATTACCATCAGCGTCGGTCTTCTTCTTGAAGATCCATTTATTCTCAATTGCTTGCCGATCATCGGGCAAGTCAACCAAAGTCCACACTTTGTTCTCATACATGGATCCCATCTCAGATTTCATGGCCTCCACCATTTTGTGGAATCTGGGCTCACCATCGCTTCTTCATAGTTCGTAGGTTCATCATGTTCCAAAGAATATGACTTCCGTAATAGGATTACCGTATCACACCGGTGCGGATCTTGCTCTGGTTGATCTCTAAGTTCTGTAGAAACTTGATCTGAAGTTTCATGATCATCATCATTAGCTTCTTCCCTATTTGGTGTAGGTGTCACGTAAACTGTTTTCTCGTGATGTACTACTTCTCAATAAGGGAGTAGATACAGTTATCTCATCAAGTTCTACTTTCCTCCCACTCACTTCTTTCGAGAGAAACTCCTTCTCCAAAAAGTTTCCGAATTTAGCAACAAAAATCTTGCCTTCGGATCTGTGATAGAAGGTGTACCCAACAGTCTCCTTTGGGTATCCTATGAAGACACATTTCTCGATTTGGGTTCGAGCTTATCAGGTTGAAGCTTTTTCACATAAGCATCGCAGCCCCAAACTTTCAGAAGCGACAACTTTGGTTTCTTGCCAAACCACAGTTCATAAGGCGTCGTCTCAACGGATTTAGATGGTGCCCTATTTAAAGTGAATGTAGCCGTCTCTAAAGCATAACCCCAAAAGCGATAGCGGTAAATCAAGAAGAGACATCATAGATCGCACCATATCTAATAAAGTACGATTCTGACGTTCGGACACACCATTACGTTGTGGTGTTCCGGTGGCGTAAGTTCTTGAAAACTATTCCGCATTGTTTCAAATGTAGGCCAAACTCAGTAACTCAAATATTCTCCTCCACGATCAGATCGTAGAAACTTTATTTTCTTGTTACGATGATTTTCCACTTCACTCTGAAATTCTTTGAACTTTTCAAATGTTTCAGATTTGTGTTTCATTAAGTAGATATACCCATATCCGCTCAAATCATCTGTGAAGGTGAGAAAATAACGATATCCGCCACGAGCCTCAACATTCATTGGACCACATACATCAAGATGTATGATTTCCAATAAATCTGTTGCTCTCTCCATAGTTCCGAGAACGGTGTTTTAGTCATCTTGCCCATAAGGCACGGTTCGCAAGTGCCAAGTGATTCATAATCAAGTGACTCCAAAAGTCCATCAAGATGGAGTTTCTTCATGCGCTTTACACCGATATGACCTAAACGGCGATTGCCACAAATAAGTTGCACTATCATTATCAACTCTACATCTTTTGGCTTCAACGTTATGAATATGTGTATCACTACTATCGAGATTAAGTAAAAACAAACCATTCTTCAATGGTGCATGACCATAAAAGATATTATTCATATAAATAGAACAACCATTATTCTACGATTTAAATGAATAACCGTCTCGCATTAAACAAGATCCAGATATAATGTTCATGCTCAACGCTGGTACTAAATAACAATTATTTAGGTCTAATACTAATCAGAAGGTAGATGTAGAGGTAGCGTGCCGATCGCGATCACATCGACTTTGGAACCATTTCCCACGCCAAGATCGTCACCTCGCCCTTAGCCAATCTTCGCAATCCGTAGCCCCTGCTTCGAGTTGCAAATATTAGCAATGTAACCAGTATCAAATACCTGTGTGCTCTGCGAGTATTAGTAAGGTACACATCAATAACTTGTATATCACATATACCTTTGTTAACCTTGCCATCCTTCTTATCCGCCAAATACTTGGGGCAGTTCCGCTTCCAAAGGACCAGCCCGCTTGCAATAGAAGCACTCGGGCCAGTGCTTAGGACCAGACTTGGGTTTCTTCTCTTGATCAGCAACTTGCTTGCCGCTCTTTTTGAAGTTTCCTTTTCTTTCCTTTGCCCTTTTTCTTGAAACTAGTGGTTTTGTTAACCATCAACACTTGATGCTCCTTTTTGATTTCTACCTCCGCTGCTTTCAAAGATCGCGAAGAGCTCGGGCATTGTTTTGGTCATCCCTTGCATATTATAGTTCATCACGAAGCTCTTGTAGCTTGGTGGCGATGATTGGAGAATTACATCAATGACGCAATCATCCGGAAGATTAACTCTCAGCTTGAATCAAGTGATTGTTATATCCAGACATTACGAGTATATGCTCACCGATGTAACTGCTTCTCCTCCATCTTACAGCCTATAGAGCTTATTGGAGACTTCATATCTCTCAATCCGGCATTCGCTTGAATATTAACTTCAACTCTGGAACATCTCATATGCTCCATGGTGTTCAAAACGACGCTGAAGTCCCGGTTCTAAGCCGTAAAGCATGGCACCTTGAACTATAGAGTAGTCATCAGCTTTGCTTTGCCAGACGCTCACAACATCCGGCGCAGCCCTTGCACCAGGCCTGGCACCTAACGGTGCTTCCAGGACGTAATTCTTCTGTGCAGCAATAAGGATAATCCTCAAGTTACGGACCCAGTCCGTGTAATTGCTGCCATCATCTTTCAACTTTGCTTTCTCAAGGAACGCATTAAAATTCAACGGAACAACAAAGACGAGCCATCTATCTACACATCATAGACAAGCAAGATACTATCAGTACTAAGTTCATGATAAATTTAAGTTCAATTAATCATATTACTTAAGAACTCCCACTTAGAAAAATATCCCTCCAATTCTCTAAGTGATTGCGTGATCCATATCAACTACACCATGACCGATCATCACGTGTGATGGAGTAGTTTCAATGGTGAACATCAATATGTTGATCATATCTACTATATGATTCACGCCGACCTTCGGGTCTCCGTGTTCCGAGGTCATATCTTATATGCATAGCTCGTCAAGTATAACTCGAGTATTCTGCGTGTGCAACTGTTTTGCACCGTTGTATTTGAACGTAGAGCCTATCACACCCGATCATCACGTGGTGTCTCAAAGACGAAGAACTTTCGCAACGGTGCATACTCGTGGAGAACACTTCTTGATAATTTAGTAAGGGATCATCTTATAATGCTACCATCAATCAAAGCAAGATAAGATGCATAAAGGATTAACATCACATGCAATCAATATAAGTGATATGATATGGCCATCATCATCTTGTGCTTGTGATCTCCATCTCAAGCACCGCCATGATCACCATCGCCACCGCGCCGACACCTTGATCTCCATCGTAGCATCGTTGTCGCCTCGCCAAACTTATGCTTCTACGACTATCGCTACCGCTTAGTGATAAAGTAAAGCATTACAGGCGATTGCATTGCATACAATAAAGCGACAACCATATGGCTTTCGCCATTGCCGATAACTCGTTACAAAACATGATCATCTCATACAATAAAATATAGCATCACGTCTTGACCATATCACATCACAACATGCCCTGCAAAACAAGTTAGACGTCCTCTACTTTGTTGTTGCAAGTTTTACGTGGCTGCTACGGGCTGAGCAAGAACCGTTCTTACCTACGCATCAAAACCACAACGACATTTCGCCAAATAGACCTGCTTTTAACCTTCTCAAGGACCGGGCGAGCTAACACTCGGTTCAACTAAAGTTGGAGAGACAGTCTTCCACAAGCCATCTATGTGCAAAGCACGCCGAGGAACCGGTCTCGCCAGAAGAGTACGCGTAAGGTTGGTCTGGATCGCCTTTCCAACAATACCGCTGAACCAAAGTATGACATGCCGGTAGGCAAGATGACTTGTATCGTCCACAACTCACTTGTGTTCTACTCGTGCATATGACATCTACGCATAAAACCAGGCTCGATACCATTGTTGGGTAACGTAGTAATTTCAAAAATTTTCCTACGATCACGCAAGATCATGGTGATGCATAGCAACGAGATGAGAGTGTTGTCTACGCACCTCGTGAGACCCACAGCGGAAGCGTTGACGCAACGTAGAGGAAGTAGTCGCATTTCTTCACGATCCAACCGATCCAAGTACCGAACGCACGGCACCTCCGAGTTCTCGCACATCGCTCAGCTCGATGACGCCCCTCGAACTCCGATCCAGCCGAGTGTTGAGGGAGAGTTTCACAAGACGACGGCGCAGGACGATGATGATGTTCCACCGGGCGCAGGGCTTCGCCTAAGCTCGCTACGGTATTCTCGAGGTGTAATATGGTGGAAGGGGCACACACGGCTAAGGAAAGATCTCAAGGATCAACTTGTGTGTCATGGGGTGCCCTCTGCCTCAGATATAAAGGAGGGAAGGAGGAGGGGCTGGCCGCCAAGGAGGTGCGCCAGGTGTCCTACTCCTACTAGGAGTAGGATTCCCCCAATCCTAGTCCAACTAGGTTTCCCAAGTGGGAAGGGAGAGAGAGGCGCCTTCTCCTAGTCCTAATAGGACTAGGGAAGGGGGAAGGTGCTGACCAGCACTTGGGCCCCTTCTCTCCTTTCCACTAAGGCCCATGTTGGCCCATTAGTATTCCGGGGTTCCGTAACCTCCGACTTTCTGGTAAAATTCCTAATTTCACCCGGAACACTTCCGATGTCCAAACATAGACTTCCAATATATGAATCTTTATGTCTCGACCATTTCGAGACTCCTCGCCACGTCCGTGATCTCATCCGGGACTCAACAACCTTCGCACAGAAACATCATAACAACTCATAGTAATCGCCATCGAAACGTTAAGCGTGCGGACCCTACGGGTTCGAGAACTATGTAGACATGACCGAGACACCTCTCCGGGTCAATAACCAATAGCGGGACCTGGATGCCCATATTGGCTCCTACATATTCTACGAAGATCTTTATCGGTCGACCGCATAACAACATACGTTGTTCCCTTTGTCATCGGTATGTTACTTGCCCGAGATTCGATCGGGTATCCAATACCTAGTTCAATCTCGCTATCGGCAAGTCTCTTTACTCGCTCCGTAATACATCATCTCACAACTAACTCATTAGTTGCAATGCTTGCAAGGCTTATGTGATGTGCATTACCGAGAGGGCCCAGAGATACCTCTCCGACAATCGGAGTGACAAATCCTAATCTCGAAATATGCCAACCCAACATGTACCTTCGGAGACACCTGTAATGTACCTTTATAATCACCCGATTACGTTGTGACGCTTTGGTAGCACCCAAAGTGTTCCTCGTGCAAACGGGAGTTGCATAATCTCATAGTCATAGGAACATGTATAAGTCATGAAGAAAAGCACTAGCAACAAACTATACGATCAGGTGCTATGCTAATGGAATGGGTCATGTCAATCAGATCATTCAACCAATGATGTGATCCCGTTAATCAAATAACAACTCCTTGTTCATGGTTAGGAAACACAACCATCTTTGATTAACGAGCTAGTCAAGTAGAGGCATACTAGTGACACTTTGTAGGTTTATGTATTCACACATGTATTATGTTTCCTGTTAATACAATTCTAGCATGAATAATAAACATTTATCATGATATAAGGAAATAAATAATAACTTTATTATTGCCTCTAGGGCATATTTCCTTCAACCAAACCATTTTGTCCAAATCTTTAGGTTTGTCCTCTTGTCGACTCTTCCCTGTAACTCGAATAGAATAATCGAAAACATTGAGCCCTGGATTGTCTTCACCCACCTCTTTGCTAAGCTGATCACCGTTTCAATGTATTTTGAGCAGAATGTCAACGCTTCAGAAAGCAAATGTAGGCCTCGCAATGGAACCTCGAGTCTAGCTCTGTTTCCTAACATAGCCCTTGAAAGTGCCTAGCTGCCTTTCAATAGGGTACATCCAGCCATCTTGTCTTGGACCTCTAAGTAGTGCCTCATCAGGTAGATGAACAGCCAAATGCACCATCACATCAAAGAAGCATGGAGGATATATCTTCTCAAGGTCGCATAGGATAGTTGGTATCTTGTCTCTAAGACGCTCCAAAGCATCTACCTTGATATTTCTACTGCAGAGTTCCCTGAAGAATTGTCCCAACTCTGCAACTGCTCTATATAAGTCGTATGGCCCAATCCTCTAAGGATAACAGGTAAAACCCTTTGAAGTAGGACGTGGCAATCATGAGTTTTCAACCCTTGTACCTTGTTTCCATCTCAGACCGACTCTCCTTTCAGGGTTGGAAGCAAATCCATGTGGGAATCTCACACGTGACAGGACCTCGCATAATTCTTTTCTTTTTACCTTGTCCAAGACGTACAC
The DNA here is from genome assembly GCA_021605145.1 of Aegilops bicornis. Taxonomy (NCBI): domain Eukaryota; kingdom Viridiplantae; phylum Streptophyta; class Magnoliopsida; order Poales; family Poaceae; genus Aegilops; species Aegilops bicornis. Next base: position 337,204,483 of record CM038670.1, on the reverse strand, counting down.
GGCTGGTGCCATATCCCGTGGTTTACCTTCATCTTCCACCTGCAAATCCTTTCTGATACCCAGGTGTGTCAAATCAATCCTAGATTTTAAGGTATCTTTCGTTTTGCCTTCAATATTAAGAAGTGTGCCGATAATGCTGTCACATATATTTTTCTCGATGTTCATCACATCAAGGTTATGCCGTAGACATAAATCTTTCCAATACTCCAATTCCCACAAAGTGGACCTGCGGGTAAACAATAATCTCTCTTCTGCCCTGCCATGCTTCCTTTTCCCGCTACCATTACCAGGATGGTTTCCTGGTGTAATATGCCTGACCTTCTCTAATTCCACTTGCAACTCATCGGCGGTGAGCCTCTTTGGCGCATCACGGTTTTCATGCTTTGCATTGAACACATATCTTCGGTATTTGGTAGGACGCGGCTTGTCCTTGGCAAGGAAACGGCAGTGTACAATGTAACAGATCTTGCTAAGTATTGCGTATGATAGGGGATTCCTATCACAGCGAACACATGCATTGTAACCATGTGTCGTTCTCCCTGAAATAGTGCCCAAAGCCGGATAATCATGGATGCACCAAATTATAATAACACGCAGAAAGAAATCAGCTAGTGGGCTGCTATATAGGTCTTGAGTTTGAACGCCCCTCCATAGCTGTTGAAGTTCCTCCACAAGAGGCTCCATGAATAAATCAAAATCCTTTCCAGGACTTTTTGGACCTGGGATGAGCAAGGCCATCATGTAGTTTGATTCTTTGGTGCAGACATTTGGAGGCATGTTGTAAGGGATAACAAGCACTAGCCACATGCTATATGTGGCACTCGTGGCCAAATGGGTTAAATCCATCCAAGCTAAGCCAAGTCTAATGTTTCTTGGGTCAAGACAAACTTTTTGGGTTTCGATTGAAGTCGCCGGATTTCGGGTTCCGCAGACCCTTGAGGTTCGAACTCTGGGGTGCGTGAGATCCAACCCTTCACCGTCTCGTACCTCATTCGCTGAATCGGAGGGACCTAAACTACTAGCAAGAACAACACAAGAGACGCTTAAGATTTATACTAGTTCGGGCCACTGCCAGGTGTAATACCCTACTCTAGTTTGTGGTGTGGTGGATTGCCTCTTGGGCTGATGAAGAACAGTACAGGGAAGAACAGCCTCGCGAGGGTCTGTTCTTGGTGGGTGTGATGAACTGCTAAGCGGTGTCCCGTCGCTCTAGCTTGAGGATCGGACCTCTATCTCTCTCTCTGGATTCCAATTGCTGGATCCTCCTCTCCGTCCCCTTCTACCATGGTGGCTAGCTCTACTTATATAGACGAAGGCCCTGGGCCTCTTCCCAAATATTGAGCGGGAAGGGCGCCAACAATTGGCCATTTTGAAGGGGAACAGCGGGTACACTTATCCTGACTAAAGTTGGTCCTCGCCGCCAAAGGCTACGGTGATGACGCTGCTTGGGCTCCACGATGACTCCCTTCCACCGTTGGGGCTGGTCTTGGTCTTGTTGCAATCAAACGGATGCCTTTGCTTGATGCTCTTGCTCGCGCTTGCTCCCTTTGCACCAAAGAGGAAAGGAGGACGCCATGCTGGGCGCCTGACCGCGCCATTGGTCGTCATGGCTTGCGTCATGGGCACCTCGCGAGGTACCCTCCCTTGAACTCTCCGCCTCCTCATGAGCTGCCCGACGAGGCCGCTACCGAGGAAGCTCCTCGGTCGTCCCGCCTCATGAGGCTTGGCCCCTCGCGAGGGTCTTAAGCTTGCATTGATGAAGATGGGCTGTCCTGGCCTCCTTTGAGCCACGCCGCAGCCGCAGTGTGCAAGTCTCTGGGACCCTGCTCCTGAACGCCGACAAGAGGCCCCCGGGCCACAGCCCGACCTTGGCCGTGCAGAGAGGCAAAGGGCAAGTGCGGCGTCGTGGGCCCCTAACGACCTGCGGCCTTGGGCGCGCGTGGCGATTGATTGGACGTGGCGCCTCGCAACCGCTGCTGGTTGATAATAGAGCGGCATCTTCCTTGCCTCCTTTACTTTCTCCAGTTGCTGCTCAGATCCCCTTTCTTGTGCCTCTCCTCCCTGCTTCCAAGACCTTCAGATCCACTCTGCCTTCATGCGCTAGCCAGTCATGGCTCCTCGCCAAACCCTGGCCGGAGCCTGGTACTCTCCTGCCCTGGACCCGCCGAGCGTGTCGGGCCAAGTAGCCTTGCCCTGACAAGCGCTGGCATGGAGGCGCAGGGCGCCAATGGAACGGCGGTGTTCAAGGTCGGCTCCGCCCCCAAGGGTCGGGGAGTACCTTCTACCCGTTCTTCGCGAGCGCCATCATTGCCGGGTCTGGTGCCTCCCTTCTCGAAGTTCTTCTTCTCCGTCCTCCGTCACTATAACATCCAAGCTCTGCACCTCCATCCCAACTCCGTCCTTCTTCTGGCAATCTTCGCCTACTATTGTGAGGCCCATGTTGGGGTGAAGCCCTCGGTGGCCTTGCTGCGCCACTACTTCTTCCTCCAAGCCTCCCATGGTTCCGCCTCCGCGTGCGCGACCTTCGTCGCATACAGCGGAGCCATCGCTATTTCAAACCCTGGGAAGTGGATTGAGGGCTTCAGGAGCAAGTGGGTCTTGGTGGATGCTGGGCGAATCCACCCTCGGCTGATCCTGCCCACTGAGCCCGCCGAGAGCTCCGACGACTGGTCCCGAGCGAAGCTTCGGGATCCCCGCGCGAAGCTGGTGCTGGAGAAGATGGATGCAGATCTGAAGCCGGCCGACGCGGCGGCGGCGAGGCTGACCGGTGCATCGCTGCTGAGGGAGTTCCTGGAGCACCAACTGGCTCCGCTTCGCCAGTACTCGCTTCCGATGTGGAGGCCTCACCCGAGCCCCGTGGCCCTGGCCGGCGAGGATCTGGCGACGGTCCTTCAGTCCTTGGTTGGGGGCAATGTGGCGAGACCAGAGGGCGCCCCCGCGCCTGCTCCTTCGGGCGAGGATTGGGAGCAGGTTGTGGGGTCCATGCCCGCCGACGGGACGGGCTCGTGCTCATGGAGGCTTGGGAGGACCTGGTGGACGTGTCCTCTTCCGACTCCGGCGAAGAGGTGGAGGAAAGGGAGCCAGGAGAGGGGGTTGATTCGGGGGTGGAGTCAAGGGCTCCTTCCCTGCGGCGCAGGCCCCACGTTCTCTGCCTCCCCGAGAGTGACGACGACGAGGATGAGGGTGAGCGGGGAGGCAGAAGCCTGCCTCGATCCCAAGAAGGACCGGACTGGGCTGGTCCCCCGCGGGTCCCCCCCGGCTCCGGGGCGGTCCGCAGACGCGTCTCCTACTCCTGGTCCCCTTGAAGCTGATCCCTGCAGCCGGCTCTCGGGCTTCAAGTATGGCCAGAGGTTGCTCGAGTCCACCGGCGACGACCTGTAAGTGCCTGCTTCCCGTCTTGATTATTTCTCTGTCGACGAGGTCTGATGTCCATGTTCTTCGGCCAGGCTGGTGCCTGCGGCGAAGAAGTGAAAAGGGGCTCGAGGCCCCATCCGTGGGCGGTGCCTCACCTGAAAAAGAAGATGATCCCGACGCCTGTGCCTCTCCGCCCAAGGCGTCCTCACGAGGCTCGGGCCGAGCCACTGGCCGGGCGAGCCTCGGCTCCTTGGTCCAGCGACCGAGGTGCCCTTGCTTGGCGCTACCTCCACTGCTGTCGTGGCGCCACTGTTCCGCCTCAGGCGAGGTGGCTACACCGCCATCTCCTCCTACTTCCACCAACTGCGGTCTCTCCGACCTCCCACGGTCTGGATGGTGCTACTACCGAATCGGACCGGGCTGCGGCAGATTCTCCGGGCGCCGACCTCGCTTGGTGGTCAGCGCTTGAGCCGCCTCTGCTGGATTCGCGCCGACGCTTCGATTCGGGCGGCGCTGGTCCAGGCCTCGACGGCTTGCGATGAGGAGAAGTAGGCTCTTCGTGAGGCGAAGATAGCCCGCGACGCTGCCCTGGGGGAGGCAGCCAGCATCCAAGGTCGCTGTGAGATGCTAGAGGGCGAGCTGAAGGGCCTGCAGAACCAGCTCGCCGAGGAGGCCCGCCTCCGCCAGGAGCAGGAGGAAAGCATGAAGGCTCGCGAGGCGGCCGCCAAGGACCGGGAGGCCAAGTCAAGAAGGCGTCGTGACCGCCTTTGACGCGCCGGAGTGTGAACTGGAGGCGAGGAAGGTCGAGCTGGACGCCAAGGCGCGGGTTCTTGCCGAAGATCGCGTGGCCTTCATGGATATGGAGGTGAAGGCTAGCGCCTTGCTGAGGGAGCTTTATGATAGCGGCCTGGAGAGCCCACTATCCGGTGTAGAGGACGGCCCCGCCAAGCTGCTTCCCTTCCTGATTTGCGCTCTTGAAGATGTCTCCCTTGGTCTTGGCCCCACGGCTGAGGCCGAGGCGTGTGTCTTGTATTCTGCGGCACTAACGCGGATCCTCACCCACATCTATCTTCGCGATACCAGCGTCGACATGGACAGCCTGCTGGAGCCGGCAAGCGGCGAGCATGCAGCTGCCGCTGCCGAGGCTGTGAAGGGTCGCGCGGAGGCTCTGTTGGGGAAGTTCCGGCCTTGACACCAAGCCGGGCTGGCGCCGCCACCACTACTTCACGAGGCGAGCCCACCGCGCTGCTCCACCGCCGACAAGTGACTCCGTGAGTGGCTCCTGCCTTGCTTTTAATTCCTGCACGTGTATCATGCCTCGGGAGGCGTTCAGACTTTCATGCTTGGTATTGCGATAACAACAGTGTGGACTGTAATATTTGCTTTGAATTCCTTGAAATTTGTGCTTCCTACTTGCTTATGTTCTACGCCGGCAGAGCCCGCCCCACAAGATACCTCGGGGCCACTGCTAGCCCCGACCGGAAACCAGTGACGGGCCAAGGAGTGAGGGGCTACGTGACAAGTTAGGCTCCTAAGTCGCGATGCTCGTGGAGTCCCCTTGGCGCATTTAACAACAAGTAGGGAGGTGAGACACGGGCGGACCCACCGTTCTACGTCTGCAGAGCCCGGCCCCGCGCATACCTCAACCGCCGTTAGCCTTTCGGAACTAAGGGGTGAGAGGCTACGTGAGCAGTTAGGCTCCTGAGTCGCGATGCTCGTGGAGTCCCCTTGACGCCAAATGGCATGCGTACCTTGGCTCCGCTCGGGGAGTGACGGCGACGAACCAGGCCCGAGGGGCCCGGGCTGGGTGGCGGCGTCTGGGCGTGACCCAAGCGCAGCCCTGTGCCCAGCCCCTCGGGCGCCTCCCCGAGGGAGGCGCTAACGAGGCTGACACTGAGCTCGGGCTCCCCGAGGTTGATGCGACCCGAAGCCACCTCGCTTGTTTATCACCAAGACGGAGCATAGCGCTTCCGCATGCGTGACGGGCATAGCCGGCCTCAGTTGTCGCTACCAACAAGGAGCATGGTGCTTCCATCGAACGTGGGAGGGGCTCCCCTCCGGGAGGAGCCCTGGGCGATACAGTTTCACCTGCGACACGTGGGCGCTTGCGGTAGGGCTGGACGAGGTGTATCTGGGCACCCGTGAGCCGCCATGGACTAAGGAGGCCCTACCTCAAGGCGGGTTGCGCCTGCTCGGGCCTTATCTTCGAGTGTGTTCCTGCAATTTGGCCAGATGCCGGTGTTTCACGTCTTCGGTCCCGGCTCGGCTGGTCTCAGCCGTCAGCCGGGCAAGCCAGGCCGCGATGCCATGGACAAGACCAGAGGGTGAGGGCGGAGAGCCGGTAGGAGCCCCGAGTCGTGATGCTCAAGCACCCCCTTTAACGCTGCAAGCTAGGTTAGATGACGCAACTCTACGTCCTCGGGTCCGGCTCGGGCTGGTCTCAGCCGTCATTGGCAAGCTGTGTCGCGATGCCATGGACAAGACCAGAGGGTGAGGGCCGGAGAGCCGGTAGGAGCCCCTGAGTCGCGATGCTCGTGCACCCCTTTAACGCCAAGAAGCTGGGTGAGACGCAGCAACTCTCGCCCTCGGGTCCCGGCTCTCGGCTGGTCTCACCTGTCAGCCGGGCAAGCCGTGTCGCGATGCCATGGACAAGACCAGAGGGTGAGGGCCGGAGAGCCGGTAGGAGCCCTAAGTTGCGATGCTCGTGCACCTCCCTTTAACGCATAAGCTGGATTGGATGACGAAACTCACGCCCTCGGGTCCCGGCTCGGGCTGGTCTCAGCCGTCGCTGGCAAGCCAGGTCGCGATGCCATGGGCAAGACTAGAGGGTGAGGGCCGGAGAGCCGGTAGGAGCCCTGAGTCGCGATGCTCAGGCACCCCCCCTTTAACGTGCAGGAAGAGGCACCAAATAACAAGCATGGTGGAACGAGAGCATAATCCTAAGGAAAATGCATGAAGGATACATGCCGCTGGGACTGGCCCGAGCGGCTTGGGGATGATGCAGCCCAAGGGACGCGCCCAACAGGATAAGCTAAAGACATGAAATAAAAGGGATACATGCCGCAGGGACGGACGCGGCCCGGGAATAATGCGGCCCTGAAGGCGCTCCCAGCCGGAAATAAAACTTAAAGATGTCACCTGGTGATGTTGGGGATGAAGGGTTGTTGATGTTGCAGACTCGGTGGGCTGCGGGAGCCGATCCTCACGAGCCCCCTGTGCCCGGGGCCTCGGGAGGCTCCGGAGGCGCCGCGGCTCCTCATGGGCCATCTCCATCTCCGCCAGGCTGCGGGCGTGCTCGACCTCTTGAGCCTCCAGGATGGTCCTCATGAGACGCTGGTGCGCAGCGGCCAAGGCTTGGTGCCATAAGGCATGCGACGTGGGCTGTGGGGCGGACCCTCGCAACGTCCCACTCGTGAGGGCCAGAGGCGCTCTTGAGATGCGGCTCGGTTGAGCCCTGGTATGTCGATGCAGACGCGCATCCCACCATCCTTGCCTGGATGGGGGCCACGGTGAGTGGCGGCGGCTGCCCTCATGACCCTTCACTCGTGAGCTCCTGAATGGCCTTGCCGATGAACTCTTGAGGGTTCTGTCTTCCGGTCTTGCTCCCCGCTATGGGAAACGTGCTTTCAAACACGCCCATCGCGTGGTGCCCAAGCGCCTCCCTCGGGACCTTGGCGAGGTCGGTGGCTCTCAGGGGAGAGCCCGCGAGCCCTGCCGAGGAGGGCGCCGGCGCGCTTTCCTATGCGATGGAAGGAGGCTCCCCCTGGCCCGGTGCGGACCCTGAGGGGCCTGTCTCTTGAAGAGCCGGGCCGGTCGATGTCTTCTTCTTCTTGGGTGCTGCCTCGGGAGGCACCCTGCTGCTGTGGTCTGGGTCTTCCAGCGATGCGGCCTGAAAAGCTCGCTCCAGGGAGCACACTGCATCTCTCTCTTCTGCTGTGGCACCGTGATGACCCCGCCGCTTCCTGGCATCTTGAGGATGTTGTAGCCGTGGTGGGTTACGGCCATGAATTTGGCCAACGCTGGGTACCCGAGGATGGCGTTGTACGGCAGGCGAATGTGAGCGACGTCGAAGTCGATGAGCTCGGTGTGGTAGTTGTCGCGGGCCCCGAAGGTGACAGGAAGGCGGACCTGCCCGATCGGGACCGTGGAGCCGTCGGTGACTCCGGAGAAGGGCTTGGTTTGCTGAAGCTGACTTTAAGGCACTTGAAGATTGTTGAATGTCTCCACGGATGTGACGTTGAGCCCCGCTCCGCCATCGGCGAGGGTCTTGGTGACTAGCACATTGCTGATGATTGGGGAGCAAAGCATCGGAAGAACTCCGGCTGTGGCTGCGCACTTGAGCTGATCCGCTGAGCTGAATGTGATGGCGCACGCCAACCACCTGAGAGGGCGCGTGGACTCGAGCTTGGGGAGGACTGCATTCACTTCTCGGGCGAACTGCTTGAAGATGCGGTGAGAGGCTAGGGCTTGAGCTCCGCCCAAGATGCAGGCGATCGCACGCGCTTCCTGGAAACCCCCAGCCCCCTCGTCCTGTTGACGGTCTTCGACTCTCCTTGGTGGCGGCGGCAGCGGAGGGAGGCTCATGCCCCTTGCGAACGATCCTCACGAGGCTGATCCTCCAGCCCCCCCCGCGAGGTGGGTCTTGCCAGGCCGTCCTCGCGAGGTTGGTCGCGCCACTTTGGCGCTGGGCCATGGGTCTTCCCAGCATCCCTGCATTCCTTCCTCCTCCTCGTCAGTAGCCTCGGTCCATTGCGCTGGGCGTCATGCCGACCCTTCCTCACAGACGGCCCGGAGCTCTTGACATTCATTGGTGTTGTGGGTGTGGAGGTCGTGGTACACGCAGATCGGCTGCCCTTAGAGGACTCGGGCTGATCTGCCTCGCTTGGTGTCTGGTTCTGCCGCGAGCATGGCAGCCCCTGCGTTTCATGTCCTTCGCTTGGACTTCTTCTTCGGGATCCACGGCAGGCAGCTCGAGGAGGGAGAGGCGCCTCCTCAGCCTCGGCGCACTTGGTCGCCAAGTTGAACAGCTCGAGGAGGTGCACAGATCTTCATGCATCGCCAGCTCCTCCTTCATCTTGACGTCGCGCACACGCCGTCGGAGAAGGCAGAGATGATGGCCTCCTCCGCTACCTCAGGGATCTTGAGGAGCGCGTTGTTGAAGCGCTGGATGTACTTTTGCAGTAGTTTCCCACGGCTGCCGCTTGATCCGGCGCATGTCGCCACGGCGGTGGCCGGTCGCGAAGTACCTTGGAAGTTGGCGATGAAGCGGGTGCGCATCTCGCCCAGAAGAGATCGTGCTCGGGGCCAGATTCAGAGCCAAAAGGGCTCCGCCCTGAGCGCCATGGGAAACCAGTTCGCCATGACCCTTTCGTCCCTGCTGGCAGTTTCGATGCCCTCATCAGAGCTGGAGGAACTCCATGGTCACCGTGCCGTCATAGCGAGGAGGCAGGTGCGGCTTGAACTTGGCGGGCTACGCGACGCTGCGCAGCTCGGTGGTGAAGGCGCTGCAGCCCGCCGTGGCCGCTGGGGCCTCGGACGGCAGAGAGCTTGGTGCAGCAGGCCTCCCTGCGCGCCGCTGGGGGCAGCCGCAGGTCTTGACGTCTTTGGCCGGGGAGCGCCGGGCAGCTTCTTGCGGGCGAGGAACTTCTTGGCAGCTCTGCTCTTGCCGCGCTGGCGCTTGGCGGAACGGGTTCCGCCCAGGGGCCGCGCGCCTTGTGGCGCCGTCTTGAGGAGGAGGCGGCTGAGGCGCCCCGGGAGCTTCATCGCCCGCGCGGGGCGGGGTGCGGTGCAGCAAGACGGACGACGCGGGGTCGCCTCCCGCAGCGTGGACAAGCTCGGCGATGCGGTCGAGCCATTCTCCGTAGACGTCGTCGACGGGGCGGTAGCGCAGGAGCTCGTTGGCCGCGATGAGTGCAGCTCGGGCCTCCATGGCCGCGCGGGGCGCGCGCGACGAAGAACCAGTGAGGGTGAGCGAAGGCGTGGCGGTGCGGTCGTCCCGCCTCATGGACGGGTGCTGGGACGACGCTTGCTGCTCGTTCCCCGCCAGGCCGGTGGCGGCATTGACGGTAGGTGACAGGGAACGACGAGGATGCCCGCCGACGGGAGCCGTCTGGGCGACATGGGAGGCGAGGGCGGCTCGGCGCTATGCTGGCCCGACGAGCGTCCGATATGGTTATGTGGTCGAAAAGAACGAGGCGACGAAGACAGATTCCGGCAAGATCCCTACCGGGCGCGCCAAATGTCGGATTTCGGGTTCCGCAGACCCTTGAGGTTCGAACTACGGGTGCGCGCGGAGATCCAATCCCTCCACCGCCTCGCACCTCGGGCCGAATCGCAGGGACCTAAACTACTAGCAAGAACAACACAAGAGACGCAAGATTTATACTAGTTCGGGCCACCGCCAGGTGTAATACCCTACTCTAGTTTGTGGTGTGGTGGATTGCCTCTTGGGCTGATGAAGAACAGTACAGGGAAGAACAGCCTCACGAGGGTCTGTTCTTGGTGGGTGTGATGAACTTCTAAGCGGTATCCCGTCGCTCTAGCTTGAGGATCGGGCCTCTATCTCTCTCTCTCTCTGGATTCCAATTGCCGGATCCTCCTCTCTGTCCCCTTCTACCATGGTGGCTAGCTCTACTTATATAGACGAAGGCCCTGGGCCTCTTCCCAAATATTGAGCGGGAAGGGCGCCAACAATTGGCCATTTTGAAGGGGAATAGTGGGTACACTTATCCTGACTAAAGTTGGTCCCCGCTTGCCAAAGGCTCTGGTGATGACGCCTGCTTGGGCTCCACGGTGACTCCCTTCCAGCCGTTGGGGCTGGTCTTGGTCTTGTTGCACCGAAACGGATGCCTTTGCTTGATGCTCTCGCTGCGCTTGCTCCCTTTGCACCAAAGAGGAAAGGAGGACGCTGCTGGGCGCCTCGATCGGGCGCCTTGGTCTTCATGGCTTGCGTCATGGGCACCTCGCGAGGTACCCTCCCTTGAACTCTCCGCCTCCTCATGAGCCAGCCTCGACGAGGCTGCTACCGAGGAAGCTCTTTATCGTCCGCCCCGTGAGGCTAGGCCCATCGCGAGGGTCTTGAGCTTGCGTTGATGAAGATGGGCTGTCCTGGGCCTCCTTTGAGCCACGCCGCAGGCTGCAGGCAGGCAAGTCTGGGGACCCCCGTTCCCAGAACGCCGATAGAAGCTTTTCCACTCACTACCATGTGATGGATGGATCATTACATTCTGATCTCTGTACTCCTGGTTCCTAGAATGCTACAGTACATCCTCTCTTGTTTCAGCATCATGAAACAACCTCTGCAATCTTGGTGTAATTGGAAAATGTCTCAGAACATTATGAGGAATCCTCTTGACAGCATCGCCATCTTTCCATCTTGATGATTTGCATTTCGGACATTCACTTAAGTTGGCATAATCCTTCCGGAACAGAACACAATTATTCTTACCAACATGGATCTTATCATATCCAATTCCAACTGCACGAAGGAAATTCTTCATTTTCATCAGAGGTGTGTGGCAGCTTAGACGCATCTAGGAAAGCTTTGCGGAAAGTAGCCAACATCGCATCGAATGATTTGTTGGTCATCCGCTCAGATGTCTTCACCTGAAGAAAGGTCATCATAGCTGAGAATACTGACAGCTTATTTCCTGGGGTGACCGCCACGTTGCATTGTTCCAACATGCGGGCCCACCGTTTTTCTTCTGCAGGTGAAAGTTCACGAAATGCACGAGCATTTCATAGCATTGTTTCAATGTTGGTCAAACTCACTGGCTCCGCCACCACCACCTCCTCCTCCTCTTCCGCTTTGAGCATCAAAGTGCGAGATCAAGATGGTGATCTGCTGCTTCCACGTAGTCAGTAACATTGACGTTCATAGCTTCACCATGATGAACCCACCTAGTATATGTGACGGGCATCCCATACAAGTGTAGATGATTTTGCATGGTTGTCTGGGGTCTTGTAACTGAATTCATACAACTTCTACACGGACAGAGCACATCTGATTTCGGACCACCGTACTCAGCTCTGATAAAGTTCATGAAGTTTTCAACCCCCTCGACATATGCAGCGTAGAATCTTTGAGCAGAAGTTAACCAAGTCATGTCCATCTGTTAGACATACAAATTAGTTCTTCTACTAGATATTACCAGAAAAACATATATGCTTTTTTATGAAGTCCAGAAAAAAATACCTAGGTCGATGTCTAAAGCTATGGAAGGATATTTGGACGAGCAGATCTAAGTAACAAAATATATTTACTGCTAATTCAGCAAACAGATTTGAGTACTAAATTATGGCAGGCTGTTTCAGCAGTCAATGAGGCCAAGCAGACAGCCATCGAACTATCCAACACCATCACAACAACAAAGCTTAAGTATAAAACGGTGTAGAGCTATTTCACCTAACAGATTGACTACTAGACCATGGCAATCTACGTCACAATAAATATATGGCAGGATATTTTAGCAACTAATCGGGCTTGGCATGCCATCTCAGCTAAGCAGATTGAGTGCGTATCAGGGCAAGGAAGCTTCTACAAAGGCATATTGACTGTAAACTACTTCGGAAAACAGTGAGATGAACAGCGTCTATCAGCTAACATTCAGCGCTACACCGACATGCACGGGGCCTCAGTCTACAATACGCGTACCGTGGGAGAAGCAGACCGCCGTGCATCTCCACACGAACGTCGCCAGCGGAGGCGGCGCTGACCGCCGTGCGCCTCCACAAGAACATTGCTAGCAGTGGCGGTGTGACTCGAGGACGACAGTCTACGAGAGCGTACTGTGGGAGTGAGAGGATCGCTACGCGTCCCCTCGACGAACCGCGGGCGCCGACGTATCGGCGCGGCGGGGAGGGCAGCTTTGGTGGAGCGAATGGAGTGGAGGGGCATGGGGGGAGGGGATTTGGGGATATTGGCTAGTTGGCCGAAGGGCGATTGAATTTGGGATTTGGGGGGAATTTTTTTGGGGGGGGGGGGGGGATTTCGCGCGGTGGGCGGGGGGAGTTTGGCGCATGGTCAGTTTCTCCAAGTGCAGTCCCACATTTCAGTGAAGAGACAAGCCGAAGCGAGATCCATTTGCGTGAGCCGTGTGCAGGACCGAACATGTGTGGGGTGCAACGCGACCGCGACAGGGGTGCTGTGAGTGTACTGCCTTTTTTCCTTTTAAACTAGGTGCTTCACCCCCTCAAAAAAACATGGTGCTTCACGCGATCCATCGATACTACTACTAGTAATCCGATAATCCCGACTAAAACGACGCGGCCGGGTCTTTTTCCGCACAACATGCTGGGAGGTTGGCTTAGTTGGTTTTTTTGTGAGTAATGCTACACCTACGTAATCCCATTTACGTAATTAACGTAATGTGAGACGTGTGAGCTGTTGATTGTAGGTTGGGGGGAGGGAGGGGCCCACCACCATGAAAATCAGGGAGGAGAGAGAGAGGCAATTTACGTTAACCCTTTCATAGGTTCCCTTAGATGTAGAAAGATGTGAAATGCATGAATGTGTAGTGGAGGTACTATTGGAGTGCCTAAGATAAATTGTGTATGTAGACCCTATGTGTTTATTTACTTCGCATGTTAGCTTTGTCTCGGTTCAATAAAAAGCAGACTCGGTGATGATGGTGTGCCTGCCATCCTGCAATATAGGCCGTCCGATCTATATCTAACAGATTGGAAGGAAACTATGACAATTTACCTGCACTCCTCTCCATATTTTTAGATAAGGCCTTCCGTCGTTCATCCTTTTCTCCCACAAGATCTTGATGTTCTGTGCAACGCACGAGCATCTTGCTAGTACTCCTACAATGTACAATATTATTGTGAAAGTTCATATACACCGGCCTAGATTAATGCAAACACGTCAGATTTTCATTACATTTCGAACTTTTATAGGACAGAAAAATAAAACAAACCCGACCCTAAACCTATTCTACAGCAGCGACTGACGTCCTCCATCTGCGATCTCCTTGTATGGGGGCAGGGTTCAAGACGAAGGTGCGGTCTCCGGCGAGGAAGAGTAGAACACGGTAGATGGACCGGCCAGTTGGCACACCATGCCCTGCCGCCTCCCTTGCCCAACTCATCCTCGGAGGAGTCCCCGACCTCGGCGGTGCCGGATGTTGGACGGCGGCAAGTAGGACGCGTGGCTGACGGTGCTCCCGTCGTTGACCGCCATCGCGGCCACCACTTATGCGGTCGCGTCCTCGTCCGGCTACGCCTCTATTGCGTTGTGAGTGGCAAATTAAGCGAGGGCGGCGACCTCGAGCTTCATCCCCGAAGACAAAGCTCTCCCGCAGAGCGTTCACGCTCGCGGTCATGGCAGATGTCGTGCAAGGTAGCAGGGCAATGCGCTAAGGTGTGGAGGTTAGCTTGGCATTGCCACTTTAAGTAGTGCATTCCAGTGAGCCAAAGCGTCCAGACGCGTCATTAAGTCATCAAAGTTTGTTCCTCAGGCACCGAGCCTCTTAACGACGACATACGCACAGACGACATGATTGCGGGCAGCTGGCTCCAGCTAGGAACGCACCACGCGACCGCGCGAGGGACGACGGTTTTTGGTGTCCTAGGGTAGTCAGTTGCGGTCGTGGCAACATTGGTGATGCCCTTTGCTCACATGCGACCCCACATGTCACTGAAAAAGCAAGACGACCCGGCATGGTCTCAGGTCCAGGGGATGCAGTTGGCCGCGCTACACCACTCCACGGACGCGTAGCGGCGCGCACGCACTTCTTCGACCCGTGCATTCTCGACGAGTCGGGTGTTGATCTACTGGTCGTGCCACAGCGCTAACGCCAACCTCGGCGCACTGAAACCGACCGTGTCCAGCGACAATGAGCATGTCGCTCACCGCGGTCGCTCTGTCTAGAGGCAGTGCTGGAGCTGCGCCACGTTGCTAGCCCCCATAGCCCACATGAACGGTTGCCGGTGGCGAGGAGGTCGTGGGCCAGGTCCTCCATTGGACTACTCTGCGCCACGTCGTCCCAACAGGTGTGCCCCACATGCCGGTTTCCCTGTTTTCCCGACCATATTCGAGCGTTAGTGCTCCGCGTTGCGCATTAGGCGCATAACATGTGGTTTTTGTGCCCTGGTTCAAATGTGTTACAGTACCAAGTTGTTCCCTAGCCCCAAGTGTGGTGGTTTTGGGTAGGTACCACCCTTTTGCTTTTCAAGTAGTGAAACGTAACACTTGATTAAGTAGCCGGATGGTGTGCAAAATGTAGGTGTCCGACTGTTTGAAAGAATAATTGAGGTGTGCCCAGTCCGTGCCCGAATTTAGGGGTCCAACTTACCATGTTCCGGCAGTAGTAACTATACTAGTCCCTACGTGCTCCCTCTATTTTTATTTACTCCGCATTTTAGCTTTGCTCAAAGTCAAATATTGTATACTTCGACAAAGTTCATAGACAAAAATAATAACATATACAATAACAAATAAATACCATTAGATTCATTATTGAATATACTTTCACATCATATATATTTGCTATTGTAAATGTTCATATTTCTACTCTTACTAGAAAGATGCCCGTGCGTTGCACGTAAGATCAAGATGCATTTGTATGACTAGTTTATCTTGTGAGAGAAAAGGATAAACGAGGGAAGGCCTTATTTGCAATTGTGGAGAGGTGTGTGGGTACCTTTGTGCAAAATTGCCATAGTTTCTTTCCTATCCGTTAGATATAAATCGGACGGCCTATATTACAGGATGGCAGGCATACCATAATCACCAACTCTGTTTTTTATAAGTTTCCGTCCGATTTATATCTGATGGATAGGAAGGAAACTATGGCAATTTTGCAAAAAGATACCCTCACCCCTCTCCACATTTGCAAACAAGGCCTTCCCTCATTCTTCCTTTTCTCCCATAAGATAAACTGCTCATACAAATGCATCTTGATGTTCCGTGCAACGCACGAGCATCTTGCTAGTGTACATAAAAAGCAGAGTTGGTGATGATGGTGTGCCTGCCATCTTGCAATATAGGTCGTCCGATTTGGATCTAACGGATAGGAAGGAAACTATGACAATTTACCCGCACTCCTCTCCACATTTGCAGATAAGGCCTTCCCTCGTTCATCCTTTTCTCCCACAAGATCTTGATGTTTCGTGCAAGGCATGGGCATCTTGCTAGTTTTCTATAAACTTGGTCAAATTTTATGAAGTTTGACTTCAGTCAAACCTAATATGTAGAGTAAATAAAAACAGAGGGAGTATCTTACTCCGTGACCAAGACGGAAGGGAAATCGAGACAACTTATTGTTTATTTGAGTCGTTCAAGTATAATCATGTGACATTGCTTATTTCTCATTCCTCTCCAACCCCCTTCTCCATCAATCATGCCGCCCTCCGGTCGAGTCCATCCTCCCGCATGCGTCATTTGAACATTCCGCCGAGTATCATCCGCATGTGGGCCTAGACCATGCTTGTATTTCCAATGTTGTAATTTGTCCGACATGCATACAAAAAAACGGTTCGTTTAGTTTCACTTTGCCTCCACTATGTGTCACTTCCCGTCTTAGTTTTGACATCCCATTCGGTTTATGCCCCGACACATCTTGACGAGATCGATTGATGTTGAGAGATCAATTGCATGTCGTGCAAGGAGATAAAGGTTTGGTCTGTTGCTATGATAGAAATGACCCGCGTAGGGCGGGGGTCTGTGGGGATCAGAAGGGGTATATTGTATGTTCATAAGTGAAATGAACGTATTGTACCCACCCTAGTGCTCTTTCAATTGATCTCCAGACCCCGAGATGAAATCGAGAGAAAATGAGTGGGTGCATGTGTGATACCTAAGGCGGATTCAAAATTTTGAACCGGTGATCATAGCATCCGCAAATCATATATAAAGGTTATTCAATGTTCATTTCGCTTTTGAATGGACAATACACTCCCTCCGATCCTTTCTAGTTTACATATAAGTTTTATGTGTAGTCAAAGTATCTTTACTTTGATCAAACTTATAGAAAAAGTATCAACATTCAACAACTCCCAATCAATATTGTTAGATTCGTACGTACTCCTAGATTTGTATTCAAACAGAGATGGTTTCCAATTTGTTTTCAACCACGTGAATGTGCTTGTTCTCGCGCATGCTCTTCCTACTAGGATTTCGCCACGTATAGCCAGTCCAATAGTAACATTTTAAGCTCCCTATCCAATAGTACTAGTGGAGTATTGACAACATCTGCAGTAGAGTATGCATTGCTCATAGTACTCCCTGCTTCCATTTATATAGGGCCTAAGAGCAAGTCTAATAAGGCCTAGTACGCAGGCTATAAGACTTTTCATGTCATTAAAATCCTACTTGGAGGAGTGAGAAGAGAGGAGAAAGAGTGAAGCGAGCTCTTATATTCTACAGCCCGGCTATAACACATAGATCAAGAAAAATAGTATAATGCAACTCTCTTCCCATCATATACCTTGCTCATGCAAATATTAAATGCTTAGAGCCAACCTAATAGCCATTCTAAGAGCCAACTTACATGGCACTTTTGCCTATGTGAAGGAGAGAGATGCGAAAAATTAAGGGGAGTGAGCTCTCATGCAAGAGCCTAGCTATATATGCATTCCTAGGTAAATACAATAAATATGAAGAAAGAGATAGAGAGGAGATGCAAAAAAGTAATAATACAATAGCCAACCTTATATATTATTTTTTTGTGGGAAATAGCCAACCTTATAGCCCACACCATTGTATGAGTGCATATAGATGATGGCTATAGATGACATGGCAGTTCCTTATAGCCATCGGCTGGCTATATTATTAACCATGCTCTAATG
Organism: Aegilops bicornis; assembly: GCA_021605145.1. NCBI lineage: Eukaryota > Viridiplantae > Streptophyta > Magnoliopsida > Poales > Poaceae > Aegilops > Aegilops bicornis. The sequence goes on along the minus strand of CM038670.1, from coordinate 337,187,338 downwards.
CGTTTTTCAAAGCCGCCTTTGAGTATTGACAAGATTAATAGTACATGAGATGTATAATGTGAAAATTATATCATTGGATGCTTTGTGTAAGTTGCATGTCATATATTATTACTCTAACATTTGGTCAAAGTTAGCCTCGAAAAACGCATTAGGCCCTGTAGATGGAAGGAGGGAGTAGTAGAAGTGGATCCTCTAACGTAGGTATCCCTGCCTTACCCTCCCTTTCGGTCACTTACTGGCGGACCCCATGCTTGCTAGGCCCCGCATGTCAGTTACTCAATGGGTTCGGCCACGTCAGGGGATCCTCATCCGTAGTATACTCCCTCTGTTTTTATTTACTCCGCATAAAACGGAGGGAGTGGTAGTATAAATGACGCGGGCGGGGGAGGGACGTCAGTTTGCTCTCAACTGCGGTCCCACAAGTGAGCGAAAACGCAAGACGAAGCGCGTTCCATTCGGTGAACGACGAACGCGACAAGAGCGATGTACAGTCAAAACCGATTGACCGGTTGTCATCGAACCACTATTCTGCTCGGCCTATGCCAGCCACTGCCCCAAAACCACACCTCCTCTCCAGCCCATTCCCCCACCTTTCGATCCCCTAGCCCTCATCAAGCATCCCCTAGTTCGCCGGAAGGCCATGGTGCGCCGCAAGATCACGTACTACAAGATGCTGACGCCGGAGCGCCGCGCAAAAATTGCGGCGGTGGGCGGTGCCATAGACCTCTGTTCCCAATCCCGCTTTGCAGCTGGCCAATCCCCGAGTTCTCTGCAGCCAAGCTACGAGGAGGAGGAAGCTGATCCAATGTTCATGGCGGAGGTCGCAGCGCAGAAGGCCCCCGATGGGTACGAGACGATGGACGTCGACTTCGTGTCGGCGTCCGGATCCCCCATGGTGCAGGCGGACTAGCGGGTCAACCCGACCCGGAGCGCATGCATGCCGCTGCCATCGAGGCGCTCCTGCAGGCGGAACCGGATGTTGTGGATGTGAACCGGGCGGCGGAGGCTCAACTCGACGTGGAGCGAGCGAATGCCGCTGCCATCGAGGCCCTCCTGCAGGCGGAACTGGACGTCCTGGACTTGAACCGGGTGGCTGAGGCTCAACTCGACGCGGAGCGCGTGGATGCCGCTACCATCGAATCCCTCCTACAGGCGGAACCGGACGTCCTCGTCTTGAACTGGGCGGCAGAGGCTCAACTCGACGCGGAGCGCGTGGATGCCGCTGCCATCGTGGCCTTCCTGCAGGCGGAACCGGACGTCCTCGACTTGAATCGGGTGGTGCTCTCATCCATGCAGAGCGCCCGCACACTCCGCGTGAACAAGTACCTAGAGGCCGAGGACAATCACGGTGCGGAGACACACGTCGGCAGCTACGGCTGGTTCGTGCCGGCAGCCAAAGACGACGAGGCTGTCTCGTTCCACGAGCAGTGATAGTTTTTCTTTATGTTGTTGTTTTTAGGGATCTTTTGCTGTGTAAAAACATATATTGTTATGCACGTCGCCTGACTTTCATCATTTGGGTCAGTCTACCATTTCAGACGGTTGGATGAATATCCTACGTCTCCTAACCCTTCTTCCTCACCTCTTCTTCATCCCCAACAGACCACGGCACGGGCCGTACGGATCCTCCCCAACATGCGGTTGGATAAACATAATGTATGAATGAAAATTATCTGTCGGCGGTAGCACATGTCAGTGAGGGTGCGTTCCCTTGGTTGGGTTTGCGGCGTGCAGGAGCGACTGTGTGAGGGTGCGGTACAACCGCGGTGTGCAGGAGCGACCGTGTGAGGGTGCGATGCGACCGCGATAGCCGTGCGCAAGTGTACCTCCTTTTCATTTTGAAAACTTTAGGCGAGCTTGGCAAAAATGTGTGTGTAACATCCCAAATTTTCAATTTGGAATGTTATACATAGATCATCATTGCATATCATATTTTGTTGCATTGTTGGCTAGATCCTAGAAATTCTACGCAACTCAAGGACCCACGGAGAGAGTTGGGGATTTCGTTCTTTTCATATTTGAGTTTTCTCAAATTTTGAAAATAGGATCGATTGATTTTATTTATTTTATCTTCAATTATTTCTACTATCAAAATATGAGAGAGGGAATAAAATGACTTTCCCAAAATAAAGAAATAATGAGGATTTAATGAAAAAATTAAATAAGATTTTATTTTGGAGTTTTTCGTTTTTTTATTTGGATTTAGGAAAAATGTGCGTTTTTCAAAATTGCATTTAGGCCCCAAATAAATGTTCATCTTGTCCGGCTTGATTTTAGAAGCCTGGAAAATTTATTTCAGGATTTTTGGAGACCGTTTAGTATTTCTTTCTTTGATTTTCTGCGCGTAATTATTTTTAAAAAAAAACGCGAACCGACCTTCGGGCCGTACCCGACCGGGATTCCGCCCGGGGGCAGCTTATATAAAACGCCGCCCGAGCCGCCCCCAGCCCAACAACCCCGCCTTTGCCCACCCCGCCTAAACCCTAACTCCTAACTGGCCCTCATGCCGCCGCCACGCCCGCCGCCCTACGCCGCCGACCAGCGCCGCCGCCGCCATCGCTGGAGCCGCCGCCGACCGCCTCCCGAGGTTCGCCACGCCTCGTAAACCGCACCGTCGTTTTTTTCAAAAACCGATCGGTTTTTCTGATTTATTTTTTAGTTTCGATTTTTTTATTAGATCGCTTTTTTCGGTTAGGTTAAATAGCGAGCATTCGCTCGTTCGTTCGTTTTAACGAACGTGTTCGTCAGATTAGATCTATTTAACGAACGTTCATTCGTTAACCTGTTCGTTGTTTTTCTTTTTCTCGGATTTAATCCGCGATTTTTCTGATCGTGATTTCTGATCCGATTTTCGTTTTAGTATAACTTTTCGCTCGTTTATCGGAATCAGGCGATTCAAGCGCCTGGAGTTTCGTCTCGAAACCCTCTTTCCAAATAACCAACTTAAACAAGTTTTTGCTTCTGTAAAATTTGACTTAGATCCAGATTAGTAAAACGAAGCTATTTTCTTTCGCCGTTTGACTTCCGTTGCTTCATTTGTTTTGATTCTTTTTGCAAACCGGAGTTCTTAAGTTGAACTTTCTGGTTAGATCTTTTATTTGAGTTTTACCTGTGCATTAGATGAGTACTTATTGTATGCTTGTTTGTTTGGCTACGATAGAATACCCGGAGGCGCCACCGTTATTTCGAAGTCTCTAGGTTTCATGGATCATCGCTAAAGGCAAGTAACACTTTGATCATATCTTTTCTCATACCCAGTTTTTATGCATTAGATCAATTTACAAACATTGCATTGATTTAGGTCTAATTAAATTGTGGGATGGGAAGTAGTTGAGGTAGTACCTATTACCTGTTTTTATTATCAACCCTTGGTAGTTACTTCTACGTTTGCTTATTATGCCATGCTATGCTAGTAGACGTGGATTGGGTGAGTGTATTCCATGACAGATGCGAGATTGTTAAATTAATGGTTTACTTCAGGTGGCAACTTAAACACACATCTGGGTGGATTGAGGCACCTGGTTTCCAGGACTTGCCTGTTTTTCTTCGGACCGCCACCCAGGCTCAAAGGGATCATGAGATTATTCATGCTAGAAACTTCCGTGTGCAGCCACAAGCTATTATGGGCTCTGGCATCGTTGATTAAGTCGTGCGAACTCTTACGGGTAGACTAGAAGATGTAGGGGAAAGTAGGTGTACCGGTCTACCCACACGTAAGGTGCTAGCACTTCAGAAAGACTATGTCTCGGTCATCCGTTTCTCAAACATCATGTAGTGCGAGAAATCCAACAGAGGCGATCGAGTCTTGTGGGGAAAAGTGTGCAAACCTCTGCAGAGTGTATAAACTAATCATGATTAGCCGTGTCCCCGGTTATGGACATCTTGAGTATCTAGTACTTGGATATCGTGTGAATCTCATCATGTTACTTCTAATTAATATTGTTGGGATGATAATGAGTACTTTTAATTGGGATTGAGAATGCTGTCAACCATTCTCAATTTTTAACAACCACCATGATAGTTAAATAAACTTATTTCTTTGCAGTAGGGAAAAATTGGCTTTACGCAAAACTGTAACCATAGAGCTTTCCACCAGCCAAATATGCATGTAGTATAGTTATTCCATTATTGTTCTCTATGTGTTACATTGCCAGCATATTCCATGTGCTGACCCGTTTTCGGGCTGCAACGTTTCATGTTGCAGACTTTTCAGACGACGAGTAAGGTGCTTAGGTCGTGGTTCTATACTCAGTGATGCCGTTGGAGTTGATGGACTCACTTATTCTTCCAAGCCTTCCGCTGTTATCGTATTTAGATGGCCTTATGCCATATTTATTTTATTAAGTTCTCTTTTGAGACACTCGATGTAATAAGTGTGTGATTGCTACTCTGTTATAAATCCTTCAACCATCGTGGTGGTGTCGACATTCGATCCAGGATGACACTGAGCACGTAGATCGGATCGCTTGAGGTCCGGTCGCTACAAAGGTGGTATCAGAGCACACGATCGTAGGACACGACCATTAAGCTAAAGCCCTAGATCACTACTCTCTTCTCATTTCTAACTCCTCATCTTTTATACTCTTTTAGGATGACTAAGCGAGGATCAAGTTCACCCACGGGATGAAGATACACCCTTTGGACGACACCTGAAGGAAGTCACTAAGTACCTGAACATCGGAATACCAAGCTTCACCGGGACCTACAATTCCACTTTACCCAAAGAGGAGCGCTGGAAGATTCAAGCTCAAGTTCCCGGAAGGACGTTTGCGCCAATCACGGAGCCCATAGAGTGTGTTTTTATTGCACCAACTTGCAGTCTGGGAAAGAGCATGGCAGCTCACATAACCATGGGACACATTGGAGAAGTTTACCAAGATGACCTCAAGGATACTATCTACCAGATTTGCGGACGCCGAGATGAACAATGGGAGATAGTTAGCACTAAGAAGGACAGATCCATTGCAGCTTTCATCCAAGAGTTAAATCAGCACATTCGGACGCCAGAGAACCACAAAGCGCTTACATGATGGAGTTGAAGAAAGCAAAAGCCAAGATTATCAAACTAGAAGGAGAACTGAAGGCCACTCGCAAGGACTACATGGAGGAGATGGTAGCTCTAGTGAGACAAAACGGCGATCTTAAGGAGAAGATTGAAGAACTCATGGGAAATTCAGCACCCGGTGGAGAAGATGAAGATTGCACCTGTCCAGAGAACTACATCAACATCGACGACACTGAAAGTGCAACTATCCCTAGGTGGTTTTGGTAATTCATAACAACATATAGCTCATTGAGTAATGCTATTCCAAGACTATTATTTCAGGAAAGCTCAATGAATGCCATGGCATGGATGATGAAAGTGGATCCCTCAAAATACTAAGGACAAAGGATTGGCTCAAGCTCAAAAGCTCAAGACTCTTCATTTTACATTTTAGTGATCCAAGATCACATTGAGTCTAAAGGAAAAGCCAATACTATCAAGAAGGGATGAGGTGTTGTTTAAGGAGCCTTTTGCTTCATGTGCTTAGTGATATGCTCCAAAACCCTCAATCTCACCGAGATGGGGTTGCAATCTCTCTGTTTCCCTTCGTAACGTTTCGGTCTAACCGAAGTGAGCGATCGGTCCCACCGAGATTGCAATGTAAACTCTCTGTTTCCTTTTTGTAACATTTTGGTCTCACCGAAAGAGCAAATCGGTCCCACCGAAGTTTACTCGACCAACTCTCTGGAAAGCTTATTACCAAAATCGGTCCCACCGAGTTTGAGTAATCGGTCTCACCGAGATTACGTTATGCCCTAACCCTAACCATATCGGCCTCACCGAGATGCATGTCAGTCCCACCGAAAATCACTAACGGTCACTAGGTTTACTAATTCGGTCCGACCGAGTTTAACGATTCGGTCCCATCGAGTTTGGTAAATTGTGTGTAGCAGTTAGATTTTGTGTGGAGGCTATATATACCCTCCACCTCCTCTTCATTCGTGGAGAGAGCCATTAGAACGAACCTACACTTCCAACTTACTGCTTCGAGAGAGAACCACCTACTCATGTGCTTTGAGACCAAGATATTCCATTCCTACCATATGAATCTTGATCTCTAGCCTTCCCCAAGTTGCTTTCCACTCAAATCTTCTTTCCACCAGATCCAAATCCTATGAGAGAGAGTTGAGTGTTGGGGAGACTATCATTTGAAGCACAAGAGCAAGGATTTCATTATCAACACACCATTTGTTACTTCTTGGAGAGTGGTGTCTCCTAGATTGGCTAGGTGTCACTTGGGAGCCTCCGACAAGATTGTGGAGTTGAACCAAGGAGTTTGTAAGGGCAAGGAGATCGCTTACTTCGTGAAGATCTACCGCTAGTTAGTCAAGTCCTTCGTGGGCGAAGGCCATGGTGGGATAGACAAGGTTGCTTCTTCATGGACCCTTCGTGGGTGGAGCCCTCCGTGGACTCGCGCAGCCGTTACCCTTCGTGGGTTGAAGTCTCCATCAACATGGATGTACAATAGCACCACCTATCGGAACCACGACAAAAACATCCGTGTCTCCAATTCCGTTTGAATCCTCCAAACCCTTCCCCTTATATTCTTGCAAGTTGCATGCTTTATTTTCCGCTGCCTATATACTTTTGCATGCTTGCTTGAATTGTGTGATGATTGCTTGACTTGTCCTAAATTAGCTAAAATCTGCTAAACTATAAAATTGGGAAAATGTTAAGTTTTTATTAGTCAAGTAGTCTAATCACCCCCCCTCTAGACATACTTCAAGGTCCTACAAGCGATATCAGAGCTTTGGTCTCCATTTGCTTTGATTTCCATAGCTTTTGGTGGTCATAGCCTTGGTTTCACAACCTAGGAGAGTATGGCGTCTAGCGAGGGAAATTATCACCGTAGAGGTCCTAACTTTGATGGTACTAATTTTGCTAGTTGGAAGCATAAAATGAAAATGCATATTCTTGGACATAATCCCGCCGTTTGGGCAATTATTTGTATTGGCTTGCAAGGTGAATTCTTTGATGGGAGAGAACCGAACCATGAAGCTAATGCGGAAGAATTGAAGATGCTACAATACAACGCTCAAGCATGTGACATCATCTTCAACGGATTGTGCCCCGAAGAATTCAACAAAATCAGCCGTCTTGAGAATGCAAAGGAAATTTGGGATACTTTGATTGATATGCATGAAGGTACCGAGTTCGTCAAGGAATCCAAGTTGGATGTGCTCCAAAGTCAGCTTGACAAGTTCAAAATGAAGGATGGTGAAGGTGTCGCTGAAATGTACTCTAGGCTTCCTCTTATCACAAATGAGATTGCCGGCTTAGGGAGTGAAGAGATGACCGACAAATTCATCATCAAGAAAATCCTAAGAGCATTGGATGGAAAGTATGATACCGTGTGCACATTGATCCAAATGATGCCAAACTACAAAAATCTCAAGCCAACGGAAGTCATTGGAAGGATTGTTGCTCATGAGATGTCACTCAAGGATAAGGAGGAACTTCACAACAAGTCAAGTGGTGCTTACAAAGCCTCAAGTGAAGCCCCCACATCATCAACTGAGAAACCAACCTTCAATGAAGAATTGAGCTTAATTGTGAAGAACTTCAACAAATTCTACAAAAGTAGAAGCAAAGAAAGAAGCTCCAAGTCAAGGTCTTACAATGACAAGCGATCTTCTAGTCGAGAGCGCAATTGCTACAATTGCGGGAGACCCGGACACTACTCCAATGAGTGTACGGCACCCTACAAAAGAAGAGAAGATTCTCCAAGAAGAAGGAGCAAAAGAGAAGAATCACCACCAAGAGAGAGGAGGAGTAGAGATGATCGTTATGAACGAAGACCCTCACGGAGAAGCAAGGATTCGGAAAGGAAGGACAAGTCATCAAAGAGCTACACAAAACGAAGACATCAAGCTCATGTTGGTGAATGGGTATCCGCTCGACTCCACCATCAATCCGAGAGAAGCTATCACTCCGACTCAATATACTCAAGATGAAGGTGTTGCCGGTCTAGCACTTGTGTCAACCAACTCCTACGACATATTTGAATCACCAAATGAAGGTGTTGGAAGATGCTTCATGGCAAAAGGTCCTAAGGTAACACATCCCGAGTATATTGATTTTGATGTTGATGAAGATGACTTGCTAGGTGATGATGATTTACTTGTTGACAACTCTAGTGATGAATACTATGATGAAACGTCAATTAATCATGCTAATCAAACGAATGACAATGATAAGGAGAAAATTGAGCTTCTAACTAAAGAACTAAACACTCTTGAGTTGGCTCATGAAACTATCTTCGAAGATCATCAAGAACTTTTAAGGGCTCATGAGAAGTTACGCTTTGAAAAGCTCAATCTTGAGCAAGAGCATGAGTTCTTAAAGGCAATCAATGATGATCTCCGCAAGAAAAGTTCTTCTTACATTGCCAAGCGTTTACTCTTATCTACTTACATGCCTCAAGTCAAGTCTAGTAACAAGTACAAGAAAGATACTTCCTCTAGTAGTAACAATAATAATGTCAAATCCAATGTTGTTGCTTCCAGTAGTTCTCTTGATTCCACTAATGATTTTCTTAGCCAAGTTACACTTGAGCAAGAAAATAGTTTATTGAAGGGAATTATAGATAAATGTGTTTACAAGAGCCTTGCCGGGAGTAAGCAATTCGAGGAAATTGTACGCAAGCAAGGAAGGCACCGGAAGAATCAAGGTGTTGGTTTTGAACGAAAGTTCAACGCCAATGGAGTTGAGTGGGAAGAAGATCAATACCCCAAGAAAAAATTTGTTCCTCGACAAGAGAAGTATGATCCTACTTCCTTAAAGGGGACACAAGCTCAAGATGATCTTCCACCACAAGACCACAAGAACAAAAGCAAGGACAAGCTTCAAGAAGAGATTGATGCATTTGAAGAAGCACCTAAAGCCTCGTTCGAGTGGGTCCCCAAGACTACGTCAAGTTCTACTTCATCAAGTACAACTACAACTCCAAGGATTCCCATCAAGATGATGTGGATCCCGAAGAAGAACTAGAGAGTTCTTGAGGGTGACTCCGCCAACATTCTTCACTCATATCATTTTGGCAAGAACAAGTGCAATCAACTTTCACATCTTGCACTAGTTCAAGGAGTCACAAACCCTCATGTTGGTAAGGCAAGGGACAAGGTAACCTAATGTTTTCATGGACATCATCTTTTGTGTGCATCACTCTATGTCTATGGATATTCTTGTTTGTTCCTTGTGGGACTAACCCATGTAGGCAAGTTGAAAGTGCAACTCACTCCAAAGGATTGCTCCACATGATCTACATCAACATTGAGCATCTACATCTTCAACACCTACATGAAGTCATCATCGATAAAACCCAAGGTTAGTTCATCCCTCTAAGGGGGGATCTCACATCTAGGGGGAGCTTAACTCTAAGAATTGAGTCAAAGCAATTCTAATGGTGTGAACACATTAATGCATTATGTAAAAGTGGTAACCCCACTTGAGCTGAAACGATGAGTATGACCTATGATCAAATGTTCTTATTTGACTCCTAAGTCAATATACCCATATATAGATGACCTAGTCATCGCTAATTGTTTGATAGTTGCTAAAATTGGTTGTGCATGCTTTGCCACATATTTCAATTGCCATTTTATTGTGTGAGCATGTTGGTGCATATTTTACTCATTCAAGGACGTCCACTTGTTGTTTTGCTTGTTTAGATTCTTTTCTTTGTGCCAAGTGGATGGACAAGAATGCCTAAGAACCTTCTTTAGCTATCTATGCTTTTCTCGTCTCAAACTCTATTCATGCTACATCACAAAATTTGATCAAGTCAGATTTGAACCACTCTGTGTGAGGAGCACTCGGAGTCCCCGATTAAATCATAGACTTAAACTTCCAAAACCCCTTAGTGATTCTCGGTCTGACCGATCCTACCATTTCGGTCCTACTGAGATCATCAAGTTGATCTGAGTTTTCAATCTCGGTGCAACCGATTTGAACTTTTCGGTCTCACTGATTTGCAGTAACTGAACTCAGTTATGCATCTCGGTGCCACCGAGTTGTTCCACTCGGTTACACCGACAGGGTCGAGCTATATATAGCCACGGGCAAAATTTTGGAAATTTCTCCGAAACCCTTCGCCCGCGCAACAGCTCACTCTGCCATCATGGTCTCTGGATCGTCTCCTTGCCGCCAGCAGCCTCCTGTCGCTGGTCTTCACCGCCGTCAACGGATTTCGTCCCCACCGTTGCCGCCGTAGCAAGTCCACCGCCAATCTAGGAGACACCACTCTCCAAGAAGTAACAAATGGTGTGTTGATAATGAACTCCTTTCTCTTGTGCTTCAAATGATAGTGTCCCCAACACTCAACTCTCTCTCATAGGATTTGGATCTGGTGGAAAGAGGGTTTGAGTGGAAAACAACTTGGGGAAGGCTAGAGATCAAGATTCATATGATAGGAATGGAATATCTTGGCCTCAACACATGAGTAGGTGGCTCTCTCTCGTAAACCTGTAAGTTGGAAGTGTAGGTTAGATTCGATGGCTCTCTCCACGAATGAAGAGGAGGTGGAGGGGTATATATAGCCTCCACACAAAATCTAACTGTTACACACAATTTACCAAACTCGGTGGGACCGAATCGTTAAACTCGGTCGACCAATTAGTAAACCTAGTGACCGTTAGTGATTTTCGATTGGATCGACATGCATCTCGGTGAGGCCGATATGGTTAGGGTTAGGGCATAACATAATCTCGGTAAGACTGATTATACAAACTTCGGTGAGACCGATTTTGGTAATAAGCTTTCCAGAGAGTTGGTCAGGTAAACTCGGTGGGACCGATTTGCTCTTTTCGGTGAGACCGAAATGTTACAAAAAGGAAACAGAGAGTTTACATTGCAATCTCGGTGGTACCGATCGCTCACTTCGGTTAGACCGAAACGTTACGAAGGGAAACAGAGAGATTGCAACCCCATCTCGGTGAGACCGAGATCCCTATCGGTAAGACCGATTTGCTTAGGGTTTGTGGCAGTGGCTATGACTTTTGGAATCGGTGGCGCCGGATAGAAAGAATCGGTGTGACCGATTTTGGCTTTAGGTTTAGGTCATTTGTGGATGTGGGTAAGTAGTTGAGGGTTTTGGAGCATATCAATAAGCACATGAAGCAAAAGGCTCATTAAGCAACACCTCATCCCTTCTTGATAGTATTGGCTTTTCCTATAGACTCAATGTGATCTTGGATCACTAAAATGTAAAATGAAGAGTCTTGAGCTTTTGAGCTTGAGCCAATCCTTTGTCCTTAGTATTTTGAGGATCCACTTTCATCATCCATGCCATGCCATTCATTGAGCTTTCCTGAAATAATAGTCTTGGAATAGCGGTAGCTCAATGAGCTATATGTTGTTATGAATTACCAAAACCACCTAGGGATAGTTGCACTTTCAATCTCCCCTTTTTGGTAATTGATGACAACATATAGATCAAAGCTTCGACAAATGATAATAAAATTAAATAACATCGTCGCTTTGAGAAGTATGTGATAAGCAAGAGCTCCCCCTAAATTTGTTCATAGTTTTAGATTTGCTTTGGACTGCAAATGCACAATGAATTAGGCTCATGGGTTACTCTTCCATGTCACATACATCTTGGTGGAGCGCTCAAAATAATAAACAATGAATACATGCACTCATCACCAAGCATAGTGAGTGATCACATAAGATAGATAGGAGAGAGAGATCCTTCAGGGGGAGAGAATACTAGTAGAAAGTATTTCTCAAGGATCCCAGATGCTTGGTGTTCAAGAGGAGAGATGTCCACATGTCTTCTTGAGGGGAGAGACATGTTCATATGATCTGTTGTGCTCAATTTTGCATGAGCATACATTAGGTCTGAACTTTAGCTCTGATACCACTTGTAGGACCTTGAGGTATGTCTAGAGGGGGGGTGATTAGACTACTTGACCAATAAAAACTTAACCTTTTCCCAATTTTATAGTTTGGCAGATTTTAGCTAATTTAGGACAAGTCAAGCAATCATCACACAATTCAAGCAAGCATGCAAAGAGTATATAGGCAGCGGAAAATAAAGCATGCAACTTGCAAGAATATAAGGTGAAGGGTTTTGAGGATTCAAACGCAATTGGAGACACGGATGTTTTTGTCGTGGATCCGATAGGTGGTGCTATCGTACATCCACGATGATGGAGACTTCAACCCACGAAGGGTAACGGCTGCGCTAGTCCACGAAGGGCTCCACCCACGAAGGGTCCACGAAGAAGCAACCTTGTCTATCCCACCATGGCCGCCGCCCACGAAGGACTTGCCTCACTAGCGGTAGATCTTCACGAAGTAGGCGATCTCCTTGCCCTTACAAACTCCTTGGTTCAACTCCACAATCTTGTCGGAGGCTCCCAAGTGACACCTAGCCAATCTAGAAGACACCACTCTCCAAGAGGAAACAAATGGTGTGTTGATGATGAACTCCTTGCTCTTGTGCTAAATCCTCAAAAGGCTGGTTATGGCATAGACGATTAGGTCATGTTGGTATGCGAAACCTTGACAAGCTTATTAAGGGGAATCATATCCTTGGAGTTAATGATGTCATATTTGATAAGGATAGACTTTGCAGTGCTTGTCAAGCAAGTAAACAGGTTGGAGGAAGGCATCCCGTGAAGAACATCATGACCACGAAGAGGCCACTCGAGCTACTTCACATGGATCTCTTTGGTCCCAACTCTTACAAGAGTCTCGGTGGAAATTCTTTTGGTCTAGTTATAGTTGATGATTTTTCCAGATTTACGTGGGTGTTCTTTATCGATGATAAATCGCAGGTCCAAAAGATCTTCAAAAACTCCGCTAGGAAGGCCCAAAACCAATTTGAAGTGAAGATCAAGAAGGTTCGCAGCGACAACGGAACGGAGTTCAAGAACGCAAATGTGGACACCTTTCTTGACGAAGAAGGGATTTCACACGAGTTCTCGGCTACGTACACACCTCAACAAAATGGAGTTGTTGAGAGGAAGAACCGGACGCTCATCGAAATGGCAAGAACGATGCTTGATGAGTACAAGACGTCGAAGCACTTTTGGGCAAAAGCGGTTGAGACAGCTTGTCATGCAACAAATCGCTTGTATCTTCACAAGCTACTCGGCAAGACGGCATACGAGCTCCTCACCAGTAACAAACCCCAAGTTGGATACTTTTGAGTACTTGGCTCAAAGTGCTACATTCTTGATAAGCATCGTCGTTCTAAATTTGCTCCTAAGTCTCATGAAGGTTTCCTACTAGGTTATGGCTCAAACTCTCACACTTACCGTGTCTACAACAATTTCACCCGAAAGGTTGAAGAGACGGTAGATGTGAAGTTTGATGAATCTAACGGCTCGCAAGTAGAGCAATTGCCAATTGATGTAGGAGACAAAGATCCTTCGGAAGTAATCCAAGACTTGTCTATTGGCAAGGTCCGTCCAACGAAGGTGAAGGAGAGTACCTCGCCCGTCCAAGTGGAAGCTTCTACTTCACGACAAGGTGAACCAAGAGTTGATACGGAAGCATCCACAAGTGGGACACACCAAGATGAAGAAAACAAGGAAGTGCATCAAGATGAACGTCAACAACCTCCTTCTCCACCACGACAAGAGAACGACAACGCCAACAATGAAGAAGGCCAAGAAGAAGAACAAGATGAAGAAGATGTTCAACAAAGACCCAAGCAAAAGCTTTCACGAGTTCGAGCAAGAATTGCTAAATACTATCCCGTCGAGCAAATCTACAATGATGTTCAAACCGGTGGATTTGCTCTGGTCCTAGTGATGATGATTTCGAAGATGAAGCTGGAGCAGATATCATGGAGTCTTCATCGGAGCAATTTTTCTAGTTGACCACCATAACAGTAGTAGAATTCCCCCATTAAAAAATTAGTTTTAGTTCCAGCACTTTGTAACGATAGATAGACCGTTGTATGCCCTTTTTGATTTAATTGGAGTGATATTGTGTGTTTTTGTCTCATGTGCATATGGGTAGTGTTTTCTCCCTAGATCTCATTCTATTCTTAACTCTCATCTTTTCTATAAACCCTCAGATGCCTCCGAGACGCGACCCCAGATTTGTTTTCCCGCCGGAGATCACTCAATTGATTCAGCAGCAGAATGCCTTGATTCAAACATTGGTACAGAACCAAGGCAACAACAACAACAACAACAACAACAACAACAACCCACCACCACCACCACCTGTTGATCATTTGACCCGTTTCTTAAGGCTGAATCCGCCGGTGTTTTCCAGTAGCACCGAGTCGATTGTTGCAGATGATTGGCTCCGCAAAGTAGGGAGGGAGTTAACCACTGCAGGATGTACAGATGGGGAAAAGGTGAAATTTGCCGCACATCAGCTTGAAGGACCCGCAGCAACATGGTGGCAGAATTTTACAGCCACTTACCCTGTAGACACTGTCACATGGGATCAGTTTTAGCAAGCTTTCCATACTGCCCATGTTTCAGCTGGAGCTATGGCCATGAAGAAGCGTGAGTTTCGCAACTTGCGCCAAGGAGGACGGACAACACAAGATGTGGATGACTTTAGTAAACTAGCACGTTATGCCCCAGATGACGTTGCTACTGACGCCTAAGGTGAGAAGTTTCTAGAAGGACTGAACGATGAGCTGAGCATGCAGTTGATGGTAGCCACCTTCAATAACTACCAGGAGTTGGTAGACCGTGCTCTTAGGATTGAAGGGAAGCAGCAGCAGATTTACAATCGTAAGAGGAAGTATGGACAGGGGAAGTACAATTCTGGAGCTCAGCAGAAATTACGCTTTACCCCAAAGACATGAGGTCAATTTCAGCATACTCACGGAGGAGTTAGCTCCCACAATCATAATGGCACAAAGAATGGAAACGGGAATGGAGGAAGTAATGGACAAAACCACACCAACCCGTCAACACCATCCAAGGTGGACCTGAGCCATATCACTTGTTTTAAGTGCCGTAAGACTGGGCATTATGCAAATGAATGTCTAGAGGCCCAAAATGGTAACGACAATGGAAGCTCAGGAAAGAAGCCGAACCCACTTAACAGAGGACAGGTGAACCACGTTAGCGTGGAGGAGGTTGAAGCTCAGCAGATGCAGTAATAGGTAAGTTTTTGGTTAAGTCATTTACTGCAGTGGTTCTTTTTGATACTGGTGCATCGCATTCATACATATCAAGGGGATTTGTGGATAAATTTAGCCTGCCCACTACGACTCTTAAGACGCCCATGCTAGTAAGCTCACCAGGAGCGGAGTATATGGCCAGTCAAGGATGTTTTCAAGTGTCTTTAAGTATAGGAAGACATGTTTTCCCAACGGATTTAATTATATTGGAGTCCCAAGGTTTGGATGTAATTCTTGGTATGGATTGGCTGTCGATGTATGGAGGAAACATCGATTGCGCTAGTAAGACAATTTTGCTTACGACACCAGAAGGAAGGAGAATCAAGTATGTATCATGACATGAGCCGAGGAGGGCACATGTAAATTCCTTATCAGGAGTTGTGCATGAGGAAGTACCAGTGGTAAGGGATTACCCGAATGTGTTTCCGGAAGAGTTGCCAGGCATGCCGCCAGACAGAGACATAGAGTTTCTGATTGAACTACTGCCAGGCACAGGGCCGATATCTAAGAGACCATATAGGATGCCAACCCAAGATTTGGAGGAAATTAAGAAACAGATTAAGGAGTTGCTGGACAAAGGTTTTATTCGCCCAAGTTCCTCGCCTTGGGGATCACCAGTACTTCTGGTGGAGAAGAAGGATGGATCATTAAGAATGGTTGTTGATTATCGAGGATTGAACAAAGTGACAATCAAGAACAAATACCCGTTGCCGATGATCAACCACTTGTTTGACCAGTTGCAAGGAGCTAAAGTATTTTCCAAAATTGATTTGTGATCAGGATACCATCAGTTGAAGATTCGGGAGCAGGATATACCTAAGACGGCTTTTACCACCAGGTATGGGCTGTATGAGTATACCGTGATGTCATTTGGTCTGACTAATGCCCCAGCCTATTTTATGAACATGATGAACAAGGTGTTTATGGAGTTTTTGGATAAGTTCGTCGTGGTGTTCATTGATGATATTTTGGTTTACTCGAAGAATGAAGAAGAACATAAGGAGCATTTGCGTTTGGTAATTGGAGAAGCTCGAGAACATCGCTTATATGCCAAGTTCAAGAAATGTGAGTTTTGGTTAAAGGAAGTTGGATTTCTTGGACATGTTACATCCGGAGAAGGTATAGCAGTAGACCCCACTAAAGTTGCCACTGTGACAAACTGGGAAGCACCAACAACAGTTGGAGAGATCCGGAATTTTCTTGGACTAGCAGGATACTACCGGTGGTTTATTGAGAACTTCTCGAGGATTGCGAAGCCTATGACAGAATTGTTGAAGAAGGATACCAAGTTCATATGGACTGAGGAGTGTGAGGCTAGTTTCCAGGAGTTCAAGAAACGTTTGGTTACCTCACCAGTGCTAATTCTGCCAGATCAGACCAAGGATTATGAGGTGTATTGCGACGCTTCACGTCGAGGACTTGGAGCAGTGTTCATGCAGGAGGGAAGAGTTGTTTCGTATGCTTCACGACAGCTGAAACCTCACGAATTGAATTATGCCACGCATGATTTGACGTTAGCAGCCGTAGTGCATGCTTTGAAAACATGGAGACATTTTCTCATTGGAAATTGTTGTGAGGTGTATACGGATCACAAGAGTTTGAAGTACATTTTCACGCAAAAGGAATTGAATCTCATGCAAAGGAGATGGTTGGAGCTCATCAAGGATTACGATGCGAGGTTGCATTACCATCCGGAAAGGCTAATGTAGTAGCCGACGCATTAAGCCGTAAGAGCCATGTCAACACACTAATGACGGAGAAATACCAAAGGAGTTAGCCGAGGATCTTCATGAGCTATGTTTGGAAATAGTTCCGAGAGGCTATGTAGCAGCGTTGGAAATTCAGTCTACTTTGATGGATAAAATCAGAGAAGCTCAAAAGACAGATAAGCAAGTTGCTTCTATTAAGGAGAAAATGAGCGAAGGAAAGGCTAAGGGATTTCGTGAGGATGAGCACGATACCTTATGGTTTGAGGACCGTGTTTATGTGCCCAATGACCCGGAGATCGAGAAGTTGATTCTGCAAGAGGCACATGATTCACCATATTCGATTCACCCAGGAAATACCAAGATGTATTTGGATTTGAAAAATACTTTCTGGTGGACCAGAATGAAGAAGGATATTGCAGAATATGTAGCAGTTTGTGACGTATGTCAGAGAGTAAAGGTAGAGCATCAGAAGCTAGCAGGATTGTTACAGCTATTGCCGATACCCGAATGGAAGTGGGATAAACTAGGCATGGATTTTATCACGGGATTACCGGTGACTCGTTCCGCCACGACTCGATTTGGGTTGTAGTGGATCGGTTGACGAAGGTAGCACACTTCATTCCAGTAAAGACTACCTACAGCAGTGCCAAATTGGTTAAGATATACATGACCAGGATCGTCTGTTTGCATGGAGTTCCGAGGAGTATAGTATCAGATAGAGGAACCCAGTTTACCTCAAGTTCGGAAGCGATTGCATGAAATTTTGGGTACCAGTCGAGTTTAGCATGCTTTCCATCCACGTAACCGATGGACAAACCGAGAGAGTCAACCAGATTTTGGAAGATATGCTTAGAGCTTGTGCTTTGGATTATGGATCAAGTTGGGATGACAACTTGCCATACGCTGAATTTTCTTACAACAACAGTTATCAATCCAGCTTTGAAAATGGCCCCTTTCAAGCCTTGTATGGAAGGAGGTGCAGGACATCGTTGTTGTGGGATGAAGTTGGAGACCGCCAGTTGTTTGGACCAGATTTGATTAAGGAGTCTGAACGGAAAGTGAAGTTAATTCGCGATAGGCTCAAGGTAGCCCAGTCAAGACAGAAGAGCTATGCGGATTCAAAACACAAGGATACGGAGTACGAAGTCGGAGACAGAGTTTATCTTCGAGTATCTCCGCTTCGAGGAGTAAAGCGTTTTGGAGTTAAAGGAAAGTTAGACCCCGATTTGTAGGACCATATCGTGTTTTCGAACGTATGGGAGAAGTTGCTTACAAGTTGGAATTACCCGAGGGATTGTCAGGTGTTCACGATGTGTTCCATGTTTCTCAGTTAAAGAAGTGCCACGCAGAGATAGCTGATATATCACTGAGAGACACAGTGCCACTGGAAGCGATTCAGTTGAACGGCGATTTGACCTACGAGGAGAAACCAGTTAAGATTCTCGAGTTTGCCAGCCGAGTCACCCGCAGCAAGGTCATCAAGTTTTGCAAAGTTCAGTGGAGCCACCACACCGAGGAAGAAGCCACCTGGGAGCGAGAGGAAGATTTTCTTAAGGCCCACCCTCACCTATTTGCTAGCCAACCCGAATCTCGAGGGCGAGATTCATCTTAAGGGGGGTAGGTTTGTAACATCCCAAATTTTCAATTTGGAATGTTATACATAGATCATCATTGCATATCATATTTTGTTGCATTGTTGGTTAGATCCTAGAAATTCTACGCAACTCGAGGACCCACGGAGAGAGTTGGGGATTTCGTTATTTTCATATTTGAGTTTTCTCAAATTTTGAAAATAGGATCATTTGATTTTATTTATTTTATCTTCAATTATTTCTACTATCAAAATATGAGAGAGGGAATAAAATGACTTTCCCAAAATAAAGAAATAATGAGGATATAATAAAAAAATCAAATAAGATTTTATTTTGGAGTTTTTCAATTTTTTATTTGGATTTAGGAAAAATGCGCGTTTTTTAAAATTGCATTTAGGCCCCAAATAAATGTTCATCTTGTCCGGCTTGATTTTAGAAGCCGGGGAAAATTTATTTTGGGATTTTTGGAGACCGTTTAGTATTTCTTTCGTTTGATTTTCTGCGCGTAATTATTTAAAAAAAACGCGAACCGACCTTCGGGCCGTGCCAGCGGGACTCCGGGGCAGCTAATAAAGCGGCTACCGAGCCGCTTCAGCCAACAACCCGCCACGGCCCACCCCGCCTAAACCCTAACCCTAACCGGCCTCGCCGCCCGCCGCCGCCGCCACGCCTACCGTCGCCGGAGTCAGCCGCCGACCGCCTACCGAGGTTCGCCGTGCCTCATAAACCGCGCCGTCGGTTTTTTTTTTCAAAAACCGGTCGGTTTTCTCGCTTATTTTTTTTAGTTTCGCTTTTTATTAGATCGGTTTTTTCCGGTTAGGTTAAATAGCGGCGCTCATTGCTCGTTCGTTTTAACGAACGTGTTCGTCAGATTAGATCTAGTTAACGAATGTTCGTTCGTTAACCTGTTCGTCATTTTTCTTTTTCTCGGATTTAATCCGTGATTTTTCTGATCGCGATTTCTGATCCCATTTTCGTTTTAGTATAACTTTTCGCTCGTTTATCGGAATCTGGCGATTCAAGCGTGGCGTTTCGTCTCGAAACCCTCTTTCCGAATAACCAACTTAAACAAGTTTTTGCTTCTGTAAAATTTGACTTAGATCCAGATTAGTAAAACGAAGCTGTTTTCTTTCGCCTTTTGACTTCCGTTGCTTCGTTTGTTTTGATTCTTTTTGCAAACCGGAGTTCTTAAGTTGAACTTTCTGGTTAGATCTTTTATTTGAGTTTTACCTATGCATTAGATGAGTATTTATTGTATGCTTGTTTGTTTGACTACGATAGAATACCCGGAGTGCGCCGCCTGTTATTTTGAGTCTCTAGGTTTCGCGGATCATCAGCAAGGCAAGTAACACTTTGATCATATCTTTTCTCATACCCAGTTTTTATGCATTAGATCAATCTTCAAACATTGCATTGATTAGGATCTAATTAAATTGTGGGATGGGAAGTAGTTGAGGTAGTACCTATTACCCGCTTATTATCAACCCTTGGGAGTTACTTCTACGTTTGCTTATTATGCCATGCTATGCTAGTAGACGTGGATTGGGTGAGTGTATTCCATGATGATGCGTAGATTGTTAAATTAATGGTTTACTTAAGGTGGCAACTTAAACACACATCTGGGTGGATTGAGGCACCTGGTTTCCGTGACTTGCCTGCTTTTCTTCGGACCGCCACCTGTGCTCAAAGGGATCATGAGATTATTCATGCTAGAAACTTCCGTGTGCAGCCACAAGCCATTATGGGCTCGGCATCGTTGATTAAGTCGTCACGAACTCTTACGGGTAGACTAGAAGATGTAGGGAAAGTAGGTGTACCGGTCTACCCACACGTAAGGTGCTAAGCGCTTTCGAAAGACTATGTCTCGGTCATCCGCTTTCTCAAACATCATGTAGTGCGAGAAATCCAACGGAGGCGATCGAGTCTTGTGGGGAAAAGTCATAAACCTCTGCAGAGTGTATAAACTAATCATGATTAGCCGTGTCCCGGTTATGGACATCTTGAGTATCTAGTACTTGGATATCATGTGAATCTTATCATGTTACTTCTAATTAATATTGTTGGGATGATAATGAGTACTTTTAATTGGGATTGAGAATGTCATCAACCATTCTCAATGTTTAACAACCACCATGATAGTTAAATAAACTTATTCCTTTGTAGTAGGGAAAAATTGGCTTTACGCAAAAGCTGTAACCATAGAGCTTTCCACCACCCAAATATGCATGTAGTATAGTTATTCCATTATTGTTCTCTATGTGTTACATTGCCGGATATTCCATGTCTTGACCGTTTTCGGGCTGCAACGTGTCATGTTGCATACTTTTCGCATTTACGAGTAAGGTGCTTAGGTCGTGGTTCTATACTCAGTGATGCCGTTGGAGTTGATGGACTCACTTATTCTTCCAAGCCTTCCGCTGTTATCGTATTTAGATGCCTTATGCCATATTTATTTTATTAAGTTCTATTTTGAGACACTCGATGTAATAAGTGTGTGATTGATACTCTGTTATAAATCCTTCAAATCTTGTGGTGTCAGATATCGATCCAGGATGACACCGAGCACGAGATCGATCGCTTGAGGTCCGGTCGCCATAAAGGTGGCGAAGTATGGCAATGCAAGGCCTAGACCCAAACATGATAAGTACGTACGTACTAGGAGTACTAGTGTTAAACAAGAAAGGCGGGGTTTTCCTTCGCGGGATTAATCGATACAAATCCTCGTTTGACGTGTCAATTAATGCGTATTTTTTCTCCAAAGCCCAAAGAGCTAACCATCTCACTCCTCATCGCTTGATTAATGCAGCGCCAAGCAAACCAACCCTCTCACTTCCGCATGCATGCAAGGGTATATTAATGTCCTTGGTTGCTAGTACAAGGCAAACCCCATCAATTTTGCCTCGATTAGTGTTAGTGTCCTTTTGAAAATTGTAATTTTGATATACTGGCCTTGTGTACAAAGAAATGGAGGTAGTAACTATTTGACTTCCTTCCCCATTGCGGTGACGTCGACGATATCTCGAACGTTGTGGTTCGGCGAAGTGCGCTCGACGGAGAACACCATTGAGGGAGACCACGGTAAGTCATTCGCAAGTGTCGCCTGCAAGCCGAGACAACCGCCTTATTTGCATCCAGGAAGTCCATTGAACCAAAGGACGCGTAAATGTACTAGTACTACTAGTACACAATAGCGTCGTCCGTTCATTTTAGTGCGGTAAGGTGGTTTCTTGAACAAGACGATGGAGAAGCGGAGTCAGCGAAGAGTGAAATGATGGTTGCTTCGTCTGTGCTTTGTGATTTGACGCCTCATTGCTTTGTGATTTGTGATAGAAGGGACACGGAGTAGACTCTGTGCTCTATATTGTACATGCATCCAAGCACGGGAGAAAGAGGAGAGACGTTGCATATTTCTATTCCTTCAATCAATCAATCAATCAGGGAGCTTCGGTTCCATCTTTTTGGCTTTGGCAGACCCGTCCACAATGGTTCCCATCGATGACAAAAGCTATTTTCACATTTGGCTACACATTGTGGATGCCCTTAACTGTACCACTTGGTTTTGCTCCTGTGTGCTACCTATACAAATATCAATTATATTGATCTAAAAAAATTATAGAATCAAGATTAGTAAAAAGGAGGTGATTTTGCTACGCGGATGGCGGGGGAGGTTTCTTATTTTTCGAGGACATTGGCCTGGCGGTTTGTTAACATGTGGTCCCAGGTGTCAGTGCTTTACCAAGCCGATCCGCGTCCCACATGAGGCAGAACAACAGGAGAAGCGGATTCAGCAATGAGTGAAATGGTGGTTGCTTCGTCCCTCCAACTTCTTTTTTACTAGCTTTATTATTACTTCGTCCCTCCAACTTAACTGCGGGAAAGGTTCAGCTTTGTGATTTGATGCCTCATTGCTCATTACTACGCCGGCGCCATGACTGGGGTGATTCACCCCTGTTGCTCTGCACTGTATTTCGGTATGGCACATGGACCCGGTAGCTTGATGTCCCACATGTAGGTGAAAGGGACTAGAACATTTATGAAAGCGAGCGCTCCACTCTTACGATGGAGGAGTACACGACACAGCGGCCAAATGAATTGTCACTTGTACTGTATAGTACTATAGTTTTGTTGTTTCACACGATCCATCGATACAATCCCGATTAAACAGGAAAGGGCGGGATATTTCCCGCGCGGTAGTTGATACTGGCCAGACATTTCAAAGGCAATTTTAATGTATGCAAATTGATTAATTAAGTAACAATATGATATCTAGTAAAACTAAAAACACATATGATTTATCGTGTTAGAGTGTAGTAGTAGTGCTGTATTGCATAGTTGTTAGATGTAACATGCGAGAACGTGTAGGGATGTAGTTTTGGAGGGCCTACAGAGAGAAAGTGTAATACGGTCACCGAACTTCAGAATACGCTCATTACGGTCAATATATACGTTTTGCAGTGATTATGCGGTCACTTGCTCACCATTCAGCATCGAATTGCACTCTGTTGACCGGCCAAATAGTCTGCATGGCACCATGTTGACTAGTTAAATTGGCCACGTTCCTTGTGGGTCCCAGCTGTCAGTTCTCATAGGAAAAAGGTCATATAAACACAAATTTACGTAGGCGCGATAAGACTCCAACCCGTGCGCGGGAATCACCTGGTTGTGTATTGTCTATCAGGGCCTGATGTGTGCGCATGCACGTGTAGGTTGAGCACTTGAGCGTGAGAGTGTGTGTTGGTCATGTGGTGTGTGCATGCATGCGTGCGTGTGTGTGTGTGAGTGTTGCATGCGTGCGTGGCTGTGTGTGTACGTGTGAGTGTTGCATGCGTGCGTGGCTACATGTGTTCGTGGGAGTGTTGCGTGCATGCAGTTAGTGTGCATGCGTGGGTGTGTGTATAATCACCACACCAGCTCCTGTGTGTTAAAACAGATGGCTCAGCATACCAATACAAGGCCACCTTGTCCGCTGTACCCGCGGTCATGACTTCGAACCACCGTCCAATATTTTTTTGTTGTTTGTTTTCATTCTTACTAGCAAGATGCTCGTGCGTTGCACGTAACATCAAGATGCAGTTGTATGACTAGTTTATCTTGTGAGAGAGAAGGATGAACGAGGGAAGGCCTTATTTGCAAATGTGGAGAGGTGTGTGGGTACCTTTTTGCAAAATTGCCATAGTTTCCTTCCTATCCATCAGATATAAATCGGACGGCCTATATTGCAGGATGGCAGGCACACCATCGTCACCAACTCTATTTTTTATAAAAGTGTAGATGTAGATGTAGAGTAGATACAAGCCGACATGTGGGCCCAATGGTAGTGAGATAATGTGTTGCAAGACTAGTGGTGCCACGTGGAGCGTTTAACTGGTCAACTAGTCGTGCCTTGAGCAAATACAGAGTTGTACGGCGAGCCTGTGACTGTATAATAACCACAAAACGTAAATGGTGACCAGAATGAGTCGATTCTGAAGTCCAATGTACGTATCGTGCTTTCGCTTCAAATACAATGATCATCACTTTATATATCGCGAGATAAAGATGAAGCATGCATGAATGTGTTGGGGGCTTACTTTTAGAGGACCTGGAGATAGTTTGTGTGCGTACATGAAAGGGGCGTAGAGGGTGTGTATGCGATGGAGAGAGAGATGCTCTTCGTTTCTGTTTATTATGACTAACTTCATATATAGTATAAAAATATAAAAATTCACAGTGCACAATAAATATCATTGTGGGCACCATGCAATGCAAATTAACTTTGTAATGTTGTATATATTTAGAAAATCTAAAAAAAATTGGCCACACTTTATTCAAAAGGAATGTTGTATGCGAAATAAATGTGAAGAGAGGGCTTTTTAGATCAATGGGGTACGTGATGTAACATGTCTGAATGTGTAGTTGATGTATTTGGCAGGGCCTAGAGAGGTATGTGTGTGTGTATTACGTATTCGAGAGAGGCATGGATAGAGGGCCGGCGGGGGGAGGGGGTGTGGGAGAGATAGCACGAGAAATGAGAGTGGTCTAGAGAGAGAGACGAATATGATGTCACGGTGAGAGATTACCTTGATTGTGTATATGCAAGGGGGAGGGGATAAAGGCATGAGGAGAATTGTTTTTTGTGTGGTGTCTGTGTTGGTATGTGTGGGTGTGAGAAGATAACGAGACCTGGGGGCAGAGGGTGTGTCACCGCGTGAGGTCCAGTGGGTCGAGGTGAGGCCCTTGGTTCGGTTCCATCTTGCACCACATTGGTCGGCCTGTGACGCATTTAGGGAGACCCATGAATGACTAGTCGCACAAGACAAAGATAGCAGAATTGTGAAGGACTCTGTGTCCACTGACAAAGCCGGCTAGGATTTGTAACCCTAGGTTCTCGGACTAAGGTAACCCCTTATCTATGATATTACTATTCATCCAACCTAACTTTAAGGGGCATCCTACAGAATGCTCTGCTAGAATCATACTCGTCGATTAGGAAGAGAGGTGTGAGACAATGCGTGAGAGACAGGCCTAAAGATATAATGTGCGTACAGGAGACATGTAGGCAGGTCTATGTATATAGAAAGGGTCGATGGGGATTGTGCGCGTGTATGCTTGTGAGAGGAAGAGTGCTTATGATAAAGGTTAGTGAAAACAGTCGTAAATGGTTATGAGAGGGAGGGAGGGTTATATCGAGAGCATGTTCATGAGAAAGACACCTCGGGAGAGAGTGTGTGAGCATGTGTGAGAGACCACCAATGGAGAGTGAAACTACACGTAAAAAGACTGATGTACACATTGATTAAAGATATAAATTGTATCCAAATATTAGGATGGGATCATGATATTTGCACCGTGATAAGGAATGGTCATTGATCCATCAGACATCTAGATTCTATCGAATTTGAGCATGTCTATGTTATTATTCGAAATAATTGATCCACATAGTTAGTATTTTGAACTCCAGACAATGCCTCACTTTAGCAATCAAATATAAACGTGAGTATAGTTCATGTCGTGTGTGTAAAGCACATTATACATACGAAAGTTACACAATGAACATTATAAATAGCTTGCTATGAACTAGCATACATTTGAATTCAACTTAAGGTGGTTTAAAAAAATCGAATTCAACATGAAGTCCATTCAATTATTTGAATTCGATATCATGGCATTTGTAAATCATACCTAAATTATTGGGGCACCAATCTTTGCTCTGATTTTGTACATAATAGCATATATAGTCATGTACAAAATAGATTCAAATTTAGCTCCTCCATTCCAAAATAATCCTAGTTATAGGATTTTCAAGTGTCAAATTTTCAAAAAGAAGCGGATAATTTAATGAGGTTTTCAAACATACAAGGTCAAATTTAACGTTGCCTATTTAGGTCAATCCTCAAAGTTCAAGAGTACTCTAAACGTGAATGCTTCTGTTTCAAAATTTCGAACAAAGCACCAAAAGAGCCTCTACTCGCCCGAAACCACATGAGACCAATGTTTGGTAGTAGAAAGAAATTACTTTTCTAACTCCGACCCGTGATACCTACCGGCCCGATGTACAAAGGTCTAAATCGGGGTAGGTTTGTAGCTTCATCTAGACACCACGCAACCGCCTCAGAAAAACATTCATACACAATGGACTCCTAAGCACACAAGCGCCACATGAAATTGCTCCTACCAATATTTGGGACACTGGGATTACCATCCTACCCCGACCAAGTAGAGATCCAAAATAAAAGAGGGGGGCAAAGTTCGTACTTTCCCCAAATTTCAAAGAAGCGCATCCCATCTGTTCAAAAAAGCCAAAAACAAGCGCTTTCCAGACCAAAACATGGTTCTCCCTTAGCTCCCCCGCCCCCCGCCCGTCTGATTCCCCGTTCCTACTCCATGGGTGCCAAAACTACCTCTCCACGAGCCGCGAAACGCCGGCGTCCTCCGTCCGCCACCCCATCCCACCCATCAACCGCCGCCCTCCTCCATCACGCCGGAGCCGATACCCTGACGTCGTCGTCCACCGCAACCTCAACCCCAACGCCATCCACGGCTAGTAGTTGAAGCCGAGGCCGAGCCACCTGTACCCGAATCAGTTCAACCACGCCGTCCTGCGCCTCACCGCTGTCGCTCCAATTTCGCCACAGTCCATCGCACCGGAGCTGTTCTTTCTATGCCGTCCTTCGCCGCCTCGGATCTGCTTCCCCTCCGCCGACTACGGCCACAGCAACACAGTCAACAATTTGGCCATGGGATCGTCCAAGCCTGCACCCTCCTCCAAAACATCGGTTTCCCTGGAAAAAAGAAGAAGATCAGCGCGACATATGGAGGCGACCACACTGGCAACCGGAAATGGTACTCCTCTTCCCTTATTTGTGCAAATCTTACGTGTCTGCTTGCACGGTATTCATCCCATAGAAGGCACTAGTTGACCACTTCTTCTTGATACTAGATGTTCCTAGTAACTCGTGATGCACAAGGTTTCTCCTCATATACTATTTCACCTTAGCTTGAGGTCCGTCGCCCCCCTGCATTTCAATTCCTAGTCAGTTGATTCCAAATTAGCGGAAGCATTCCCCGGCGTAACAGGCGCTAGTCCGCCTATTACGCCGGGGAAGCAGCGCCTCAGTGTTTGTCTTAGGGGCGTGTGGGGCCTAGAGTTGCTGGAACCCGATCTGGAGGTCGGCCGAGATTAAAGGAATGACCTGGGGGCGTTGCCAAGCACGGCGATGGTGTGAGGTCGAGGGGAGGGCGGGGCAGTGGAGGCAGGGGTCTGGGCTGGTGGTCGCTGGCGGTTCGAGAAAGATCGTCAACATGACTGGCAGGAGGTAGACGAAGGCCATCTGCCCATTCCTTATAGATCGGATGGTTCATAAAAAAATCGACTGGCCTATTTATTTTCAGTCGACTGTGATCTTGATAGGACCACATGTAGTGGTGTGCTGAAGGAGTACCTGCATTTCCTGTGCTCATATATTACAAAATCATACGGAGTAGAATCTAATTTTGTTTGCCATGCAATGTTTTAGAGCTATCATATGTCTCCTGTCATTTATTTTTCAGCCACCAGCTATCTGCTACTTTTATAGTGCACTAGTTATGCACACACTTCACCCATACTCTCACTATTGTGTTTTTATGAAAGGGTATTTCAAACTCTGCCTTCACAAAAGCAGAAAAGAAAAGAGAGAAGTCGCTCCAGCTTTGTACGCGGGTAGGCCATACACATTTCAACACTTTAAAGGGTGTAGTGTCAGCAGATGGAGATGGTAAACGTAGCTCTGGAGTTGACAATCTCGCTCCCAATGAACCACTATCACAGGTGCCTGCTTTAACTTCGCGGTGCCATATGTGGTTGCATGTTGCATATGGTGTCTAGCTTGTATTCGAAAGGCCGAAGTCGGTTTTTATTAAGATAAGGAAATATATTTTTACATGAACCACTATCCCGGGAGCACCAGAAGTCAAATAGCTAGTCAGGGCACTGGCCCAGCCAGTGAAAAGCCAAGCACAGACATGCATCACCTGGAAGCCAACTAAAAAGCGAAGATGGTGGTGAAGCAGCCCGCCTCCCACTAGGCTCTCAGGTCCTAGATGATCATGCTCACCACTCCAGCCGGATGTCTAGCTTCTATTGCTTCCAATTTGGTTAAATTGCATCTGCTTAGCTTACACCCTATACCTTTGAATATGACATGCCTTCTTGTTTTTGCTACATACTAGTACATCTGTCTATTAACCATGTTCTTACATCAAAATAATGTTCTTGTGTATCCCTCATCAATCACTTATGATGAGGCAGTCAAGTCAGTGGACTATTGTGAGAAAAGATCCTCATTTAAAGAATGCAGCATCATCCTCCCCACATGATTCTCAAGAAACAGCAAGGCTAGATGAAGATAGTGAACGTAGCTCTATAGTTGATTACCGCATTTCCCCTAAACTAGCATCGCAGGTGCTTGCTCTAACTTGGCAGCGTGATATGTGGTTGCATGTTGCATATGGTGTCTAGATTGTAATTCTTCCAATCTGGTGAAATTGCATGTGCTATTCTGCTTAGTTTATACATTATACCTGTTAATGTGACATGCCTTCCTGTTTTTAGTACATAGTACATCTGTCTATTAAGCATGTCCTTACATAAAACTATTATTATTTTTATCCCGCATCAATCAATACGACGAGACACCTTTAGTATATGCAGTGTGATATTAGTTGCTTCTTCCATATGATTTATAGCATGCACTGCTTCTAATTTGTTGAAATTCCATTTATGATGGGACGCTTTTAACTTGGCAGAGCCATATTGGTTGCATCTTTCATGTGGTGTCTAGCTTGCATTGCTTCTTATTTGTTGAAATGGTTTCTTCTTAATTTACACAAACAATTGTGAATATGCCATGCCGTCCTGTTTTTCGTATTATTCCATCCTGGTATCATGTGTTTGCCTTACATCAAAGTAGTGATTTGTCAGTATCATGCATGAATGAGTTCTGAAGAGTGAATTTTATTGCTTTTTCTTGTCGGTTTTACTTGACAATTCAAAATCAATAGAGCTGAAGGAAGTCAGCAAGGCAGCGGATAAAGGTGCTCCTTCCAAACTGAGGGCATCTACAGATTCTACTCCTCTATCCCCCCAAGATGATTTCCAAGACAACACATGCATAGACACTCAAGGTAGCTGTGTTGACGATGAGCACGTCTCCCCTAGTGCACCATCATAGGTGCTCCCTCTAACTTGGCACTGTTATATGTGGTTTGCATGTTATGTATGATGTCTAGCTTGTATTGCTTCTAATTTTGTTGAATTCCATCTACTTACTTTACACATTATACTTGTGAATAAGACACGTGTTCCTATTTCTAGAACATACAATATTTGTCTATCACACCATGTTCTTACATCAAAGTACTACTGTTGTGTAACGTGCAACAATCACTTATCATAAGACAAGTTTGACTTGGGACTGTGATATAGGTTACATATCACATTCTTTTCTAGCTTGTACTACTAATTTGTTGAAATGGCACTTATGACGAGATGGGTTTAACTTGGTAGAGTGATATTCGTTGCATCTTTCATATGGTGTCTAGCTTTCATTGCTTCTAATTTCTTGAAATGCCTTCTCCTTAGTTTACACATCATAAGCTGTGAATATGCAGTGCTGTGAATATGCAATTGCACTAATGACGAGAGACCTTTAACTTGGTAGTGTGATGTTGTTTGCATCTTGCATATGATTTATTTCTTGTACTACTTCACATTTGTTTAAACGCCATTTGTGATGAGACACTGTTAACTTGGCAGAGTGATATTTGTAGCATCTTTCATATGGTGTCTACCTTCCATTGCATTGCTTCTAATTTAGTGAAATGTCTTCTGCTTAGTTTACACATCATAGTTCTGGTTATCTCATGCCATCCTGTTTTTCGTACATATTACATCCTCCTATCATGTGGTTGTCTAACATCAAAGTTCAGTTCATCTGTATCACGCATCGTTTTGTTCCGAAGAACTAAATTGTTATTCGTTTTTCTTGTCGGCTTTACTTAACATGGCACAGAGAAAGAGGAAGCAAGGAAAGGGAAGCGGAAGAATCCTGTAGATTCTGCTGGTACTGATGGTGCAATAGAAGGTCAAAGTCCAGCGGAAAATTGTACAAACAGGGTATCCCGTGCTACACGAGCTACAGAACAAGCTAAACAGAAACAAATAGCTTCCACCAAACAAGCAGAGACATCCCTAGTCGTTGCAAAACCTTCCACAGTACCACCAGCTGCACGATTTACTCGTTGGTCAATTCAGCTAGCAGCACGTTCCCAAGCTCCCATGCCACCTGACACTACTTCCGAAGCACTCTTGACACAACATGAGTTGGTAAGAACAGATGAACTTTGTGAGCTTCAACAGGAAGAAGGTAGTTGCTGGAGTCAAGTTACAGTTGCATGCTTCTTTATATGTAGTCTCATAGTTTGATATACACTAACACTTCCTATGTTCGTTCTTGGACTAGCACCTAGGCGCAAGAGGAAACAAACATTAGGGATAATTCTCGATAGATTAACTAAATCTAGAGGAGGAAGAATGGAGATCCATTTTGAGGCAGGTTTAAAAAGGCCACGTGAAGCTACAGAGTCAGCCAAGTTAGTATCAGAGGCAGCGGATGCCGTTAGGTGTCATGTACGTGTCCTCCCAAGATGGATTTAGTACAGGAATGAAAAAGATGAAACCCATTTCAACACCTTCCTCTATAATTTATCTGTAAGTATGGTTATGTATGGAAACTAGTAACATTGTCTTGCTCTGTCCCATACTTTCTAGGTTTCTGATAATGAGACTCCCATAATTTTCAATAGATGAGGTTCAAGTTGGATAGCTCAGATGATGCAACCAGACAATCTTGCACCCATGTTTTCAAGTCTGCTCTGCGAAAGTATCTGTATAACTTGAGGAAAACTCACTTTGAAGGCAAGGCTAACAGTGAACTTGCCCAAACATCTCCAGTGGAAAATATATCGGATGAAGACTGGAGAGGCCTCGTTAAACACTGGTCTGATCCGAAGTATCAGGTACATTATATATATGTGATCATATCACATGTTGAAGTCCTATTTACGCATTTGCCACACAAAACTATCTTCTTGTAGATGAACTTTTCAAAGAACAAGGCCAACCGTACGAAAGTGAAATTCCAACAGATGACAGGACCTCGTAGCTACATTGCACACTGCGAGGCTCTTGTAATTAGCTGTTGTTTCACTCTTTTCACTGTACCATATTATCAGATCTATATTGACTTGTTCCAAATGCAGAGGAAAGCCCGCAAGTACCAAAACATACCTGAACCAAATGTTGTGGAAGTCTTCAAGGACTGTCACACCAGCAAGACGAAGGGCATGACTACACCAATCAAAGCCGTTGTTGTAAGTCCTTAATCCTCATGACTTTTAACTACTACTTACTCTGACTCGTGCCTTGAACGGCATGGTTTGCAGCCAATGTCTATTACTCTTTTCAATTTTATACATAATTGTCTTAGCGTATCATTGCACGTTACAAGGTTTAAAAGAGAGTAGTGATGTTCCTTTGATCTTGACATGTAATATAGTTCCGTGCTGGACTTGCCCACACAACATTACAATTGCCTGTTTGTTTGTTCTCAGTTGTTTTGTTATATGAATGATGTCATACTATGCTTACCGTATTATAAACTTTGTCTCTTTATCCTTAGATGTCAATACAATGTGAAGAAATAGACAATACATTAGCCATGGTACATGGTCATATGTTTGGAAACTGGTTTTATTATGTACTTTGCAGTAAAATACAACTAATATTTTACATGGGTTCACCAGAATAAGTTCTGTATATAGACCAAAGCTATTTTGTTTGGTTTTGCTGCCTCCTTAATATCTTCAGTTCTGGTACTACTAATGTAAGAACTCAACTTTTCAGCAAGCTATGGAAAAAATGGTGGAACCGCCACCTTGTGAAGGTGGCGAGGCAACTATAACCGCAATGTCAACTCTTGATGAAGTGGGTCAGTACCTGTCCGCTAACAGTGCCAAAAGGACGTTCCTGCATAATACTGGGTTGGTTCTTAAGGCAATCTCGTCCAAACTGCCTCATGATCAAGATATGCAAGCTCAGAACAATGTTATATCTGCTCTCCAGACACAAGTCCATTCCCTAACAGAGAACCTTTGTGAAACAAGGACATACATTGTTCGATGTCGTCAAGATATGCATGGTTTTGAAACCAGACTATCAGAAATTTGCTATGTTGTTCAGGAGCCTAGGAGAAATGAAGGCGAATGTTATGGTGCTCCATCGGACAATACCGCATGAAAACATAATAGTCAGGTCAAATGAACCGAGCTTCTGAACTTCTGGTGGTGCATTTATCTGCGACACTGTTAACTTTTATGCCAACCTTCCTTTTGTTTTATAGTTGTAATTTGTTTTGTTGCAATACAAAATTTGTTCTTAACGTGCAGCCACCGGCTGAAGGTAACAGTAAGCCATTTTTGTATATTGTATGTTGTTCCCTATATTTGCACTGGTGGCGATCTTTGATGCCCAGTGGATGTAATCTGTGCAATCGTCTTAATAACCTAGCTTTAGTTTTAGGCTTATTTATTTCCTAGTCTTCTTTTTCCCTGGTTTGCTAGGCGCCGCAACAACCATGCGCCATATAAGGACCGTGGTAACCTTGACCCTGCTACGGGCCATAGGATCCATGGGCCTCCTACGGGCAATCGATAAATGGGCCTCCAACAGGGCCTTAGAATCGGTGGCCCTCGGGCCGTCGGATAAATGGGTCTACATGGGCCATAAACGGGCACAATTGGAATCAGCCCAGCATGATAACAGGCCGTTAACAGGCCGGAGGACAACAAAGGCTTAATTCTGTCACAGGCATAACGGGTCGTTAATGGGCCAGAATATAGGATGGGCTGGAAACGGCGCAATGGGTTAACAAGCCAGAAACGGGCCGACTCTTGCCACGGGCCGAATTTGGCCCATTAGGGGAACATGCTAGTAAC
Organism: Aegilops bicornis; assembly: GCA_021605145.1. Taxonomy (NCBI): domain Eukaryota; kingdom Viridiplantae; phylum Streptophyta; class Magnoliopsida; order Poales; family Poaceae; genus Aegilops; species Aegilops bicornis. The sequence continues at coordinate 337,154,377 of CM038670.1, read as the reverse complement.
GTGCCGGAAGTAATCGAGGGCCAGAAAGGAGCCCAAGAACGTATGGGCCGTCAGTAGGCCGAAAGCTAATACGGGCTGGAAATGGCCCATGTGAATCATGGGCCATTAACGGGTACAAAGAAATTTACTGTTCATTATGGCCTAGAGTCACCGTGGGCCTCTAAAGGGCCTAAAGATACGAAGGCCTCATATGGCCCGAAAGACATTGTGGGCCATACATGGGCCGAAAGTGAAACGGGCTGGTGTTATATTCGACGGCCCACATGACGTTGTTGGGCCAATTTCGGATAGGCCCTAACGGGTCGTGAGTTACCGGGCTGTAAAATGGGCTATTTGCGAAGAGACCATTAACAGGCTTTTCATGGGCCAACCCGCTAACTTTTGACCAAGTCAAACGGGCCGACCTTTGTAAGCTAAATGGGCCAGTGGTGGGCCATCGCACGTGTCGACATAACATAGGCGCCTATCTAACCCACTGACGAGCTGACACGTGTTTCCTCCGGCCAATCAGAATTTTACACATGGAAATTTCCCATTGGTCCCGGCTGTTAACGGGTTATCGGATCCAAAACCGGATCCAATAGCTTAACGGCGAGCCATTACGGTGGATGCCATGTGTCGGTCACCCTTGACGAAAGCACTTCCATGATGCGCGATTTATCATCATGGAAGTGGACACTTCCGTGATGATAATTTTGGTAATGTCATGGAACACTTCTACGACAGCATAGGTATGACTATCTTGATTCTGTCATAAAATCTTCATGGATGTACATGCATGACAGAAAACGTGACCTACTATGACAAACACGTATCATCACGGAAGTGTATTTTTTTGTAGTGAACCGGGTGATGTTCTCAAGCTAAGATGTTGATGGTGTTCGATGTTTTTGGACCATTATTCTTTAGAAAAATGATAAGAACATTCTGTTATAGTTACTATTTCATTTTGTTAAGGATCATTGGAGTTAAATTGTGATTTGGATGCAACTCTTCTTATGCTTGTGATATATTATGAGATTGTGCAAAATATAATTCATCTTTTGTCATTTGGGTCGAATGCAAGCAATTCTGAAGTAATCTTGTGATTGTGAGATTTGCAGCTTGTGAAATAATTTTGAAATGCAAGTTTTATAATATGGACTTGTAAGTCCAGCATGACTAAATTAGACAACCTTCGATGATTGTCAAACTATCATTAATTATACTAATTGATGGTCTTGGTTGATCACGCTACTATAACAATGTTTGATGGCGTATACACATGGCAACCCATTATTAATTCCGATGGGGATAGGCACCCTCTCAACTATGACTACATATGATGGGGCACATGGACCGTCGGGCATTGTTAAAGCCAACGGGAGAAAAAATCCGTCAAGAAATACATAGACGACGGTGAACGGTCAGCTATAAGTGTCGTCGAGTAATGGTGGGGCGGCCCTTGACCAAGACATGGTCGACAGGTCACCGTCGGCTTATCACCGTTGGCAATATTGATAACCGAGAGTACCATCGGCTATCGTAGTAATGGCCGACCGAGCATCACCGACGGGAGATTGCCGACGGTCTACCGTCGGTTATAGTCTTAACCGAGGGTGAACTCCAATATCCGACGGGGATTCAACCCTCGGCTATATTGGGATATCTAGTAGTGTTGCTTGGAGCGTCTTGTATGATATGAGTCTTTGCTTGTTTTGCTTTTAGTCAAGTATCCTTGCTGGAGACACTGTAGGATCGAAAGTATGTCTAGAGGGGGAGGGTGATTAGGCTACTTGACCAAATAAAAACTTATCCTTTTCCAAATTTTAGTCTTTGGCAGATTTTAGCTATCTTAGCACAAGTCAAGCAATCTTAACACAATTCAAGCAAGCATGCAAATAGTATATGAGCAGCGGAAAGTAAAGCATGCAACTTGCAAGAATGTAAAGGGAAGGGTTTGGAGAATTCAAACGCAATTGGAGACACGGATATTTTTGTCGTGGTTCCGATAGGTGGTGCTATCGTACATCCACATTGGTGGAGACTTCAACCCACGAAGGGTAACGACTGCGCGAGTCCATGGAGGGCTCCACCCACGAAGGGTCCACGAAGAAGCAACCTTGTCTATCCCACCATGGCCATCGCCCACGAAGGACTTGCCTCACTAGCGGTAGATCTTCACAGTAGGCGATCTCCTTGCCCTTACAAACTCCTTGGTTCAACTCCACAATCTTGTCGGAGGCTCCCAAGTGACACCTAGCCAATCTAGGAGACACCACTCTCCAAGAAGTAACAAATGGTGTGTCGATGATGAACTCCTTGCTCTGGTGCTTCAAATGATAGTCTCCCCAACACTCAACTCTCTCTCACAGGATTTGGATTTGGTGGAAAGAAGATTTGAGTGGAAAGCAACTTGGGGAAGGCTAGAGATCAAGATTCATATGGTAGGAATGGAATATCTTGGCCTCAACACAAGGGTAGGTGGTTCTCTCTCAGAAAATGTGTATTGGAAGTGTAGGTTCGTTCTGATGGCTCTCTCCACGAATGAAGAGTGGGTGGATGGGTATATATAGCCTCCATACAAAAACTAACAGTTGCACACAATTTACCAATCTCGGTGGGACCAAATTGTGAAACTCGGTCGGACCGATTCAGCAAATCTAGTGACCGTTAGGATTTTCGGTTGGACCGACATGCAACTCAGTAGGACCGATATGGTTAGGGTTAGGGCATAATGTAATCTCGGTGAGACCGATTACACAAACTCGGTGAGACCGACTTTGGTAATAAGCTAACCAGAGAGTTGGTCAGGTAAACTCGGTGGGACCGGTTCGCTCATTTCGGTGGGACCGAAATGTTACGGAAGGGAAATAGATAGTTTACATTGCAATCTCGGTGGGACCAACCACTCATCTCGGTGGGACCAAAAAGTTACGAAGGGAAACAGAGAGATTACAATCCCATCTCGGTGAGACCGAGATCCCTATCGGTGAGACCGATTTTCCTAGGGTTTGTGGCAGTGGCTATGAAATCTGAACTCGGTGGCGCCGGATGGAAAGAATCGGTGGGGCCGAGTTTGACTTTTGGTTTAGGTCATATGTGGAAGTGAGAAAGTAGTTGAGGGCTTTGGAGCATATCACTAAGCACTATGGAGCAAGGAACTCATTAAGCAACACCTCATCCCTCCTTGATAGTATTGGCTTTTCCTATAGAATCAATGTGATCTTGGATCACTAAAATATAAAATGTAGAGTCTTGAGCTTTTGAGCTTGAGCCAATCCTTTTATCCTTAGCATTTTGAGGGGTCCACTTTCCTCATACATGCCATGCCATTCATTGAGCTTTTCCTGAAATATTCATCTTGGAATAATGTTAGCTCAATGAGCTATATGTTGTTAGGAATTACCAAAACCACCGAGGGATAGTTGCACTTTCAATCTCCCCCTTTTTGGTAATTGATGACAACATATAGATCAAAGCTTCGACAAATGATAATAAGAGTGAAAAACATTGTCTCTTTGAGAGGTACGTGATAAGCAAGAGCTCCCCCTAAATTTGTGCATAGTTTAAGATTTTCTTTGGACTGCAAATGCACAAGAAGTTAGGCTCATGGGTTACTCTTCCATGTCACATACATCTTGGTGGAGCGCTCAAAATGATAATAATTGAGTACATGCACTCATCACCAAGCAAAGTGAATGATCATATAGAGATAAAAAGGATAATGCCATCCAACAAGCATAAATGTAGCATATGATCAAACACATGATCATCCAAGTATTACACAGACAAAATGTATCTCAAACAAGCAAATAAAGTTCAACCACCAAAGCAAGAGAGAATAAAAAGCAACACTCTCTCTCGAAGCCTATGATCTGTACATTTTTCTCCCCCTTTGGCAACAAGTTACCAAAAAGTTCATAGAAAATGCATAGTACTAAATCGTCTCTCAGGCTTGATCTTCAGGTGGTGGTGTAGACAGAACGCCAAGGACGAAGGCATTAGTTGATGTAGATGTAGCTGGTGGAGTAGGTCTTTGGAGCTGGTGGCACTTTGAAGGCATGGCTGGTGCGAGATGAAGTGGCTCGTGTCCGCCATCGGCATTGCGGTGATCTCTGAGCTCTAGGCACTCTAGCAAATGTCTTAGTGGTTGACTTGCCCTTCCTCTCCTGCATATCATCTTGAAGTTGCTCAACAACGGACTGGATCTCTGTGACCTTCACATCCATGTCATAGAACTTCTGATCCATGATCCTCTCCAAGCTCTCTTGGTTTCGAGTCAAGGTGGCCATCCCCTTCTCAATCCTCAGAGTGGATGCAATCAAGTAGCCAAGTTGATCCTGTTTGCTCTTCAAAAAGTACTGAGATGCCTCTTCCATTGTTGGCATCTTGGCAGCCTTCTCAGTCCTTGCCTTCCCCTTCTTAGCTTGTGCTTGCACTGAAGATGGTTCATCTTCATCCATAACCACTTGGTTGTCATCAAAGTCTGGATAGATTGGCATGTGCTCCTTGTCCAACAAGTATGTGCCTGTGCCCATCTTGGAGTTTATCAGCTCTTGGATCTGTGGGGCATATCAACAACTCCTCTTTTGGTCGTGATTGTCCGCTTGATAGTCTCAACTATAAGGCTCATGACCTTGAACTTTTGTGGCACATCAAATATGTGTAGCAAATTTATTGCATGGCCTCAGATCATGTTGTGATCACCTGACTTGGGCAAGAGAGTGTGCCTGAGGATCCAATTAATGGTTGGCAGTCCTGACAGAAGATAATGTACTGATCGAAACTTATGTGATTCTATAGCAGCATCTGGGATCTCCTTGTACATATGTGCCATGGAGTTGTGATCCATTTTCTTCTTCGCATAGACATCCAAGTCATCCTCTTCCTCCTTAGGTGCATTGATTAGATTTTCCCATTCTTCAATAGATGATTGGTACCTAGTACCTTCAGACATCCAAACTATCCTGCCATCTGGATAGAAGTGTGTTGTGGAGTAGAATTGCATTATGAGCTCCTCATTCCACTTTGTGAGCTTCTGCCCAACAAAGTCTGCCACTCCACAAGCACTGAAGCTGTCATACACACCAGGATAGTGTTCTTCATTCTCCTTTATGTAGGTCCAGTCGACCTACCTCACGTCACACACTATCGGCTTCTTGTCCAGCATAATTCTCTCATAGAAGTACTGCTGTTCCTTTGTGTGGAACCTGTAGTCAACAACAGTCCTCCTTCTAGTGGCATATGGATCTGACTCTCTCCATAGCCTCAATCCTGAGTCACTTCTGATCTTCATGTTCTTAGCTACAGGATGAGCATCATTATTATCTGGAATTTTTGGCTTCAATTTTCTCAAGACATGTTTCTCATCATCTTCTTCTTCCGTACCAGCTTTAGCCATTGGGGCCTTGTTCTTCTCAGCAGCTGGAATGTTCCTGGTATTCCTCTTAGGTACAATCTTGGGTTTGGAGGCAGCTTTGGGTGCTTCTTTGGGCTTTGATGATGCAGCCCCTGTCCTGATAGCATCACCCATAAGCTTCTCGAGCCTTGGTCGGGTGCAACAACCTCTTCTTCTTCCTCCTCTTCCATCATGGAAGGCTTTCCAATAACTCTGGCCATGGTCTTCTTGACCCTTTCCTTCCTCCTCTTCCCTTCAGCAGCAACCTCTTTGGGTTCCGATTCCAATGATGCTTGAGGTGAGGCTCTGGCTTTAGACATGGGAATCCTTTTGGCAGGTACTTTGGTCTTCATACCAGGCTTGGTGGCAGCTGTGCCATACTCCTTCTTGAGCACCTTTTTCTTGGAAATGGCCTCATCTTTAACAGCCACATAGTCTTCATCCTCAGATTCTGAGGTTCTCTTCTTTCTTGTCCTGGTGGCAGCTTTGGGTAAGTTGCTTGGTGTGCTCCTGCTACCCTCATCAGAGTTGCTAGAGGGACTAGTGCCCTCACTCATTTCAATCTGCTCCTCTGACTTGTTCTGGCTGTCACTCTGATCAGACATATTGCAAACACTGACTGCAGACCCTGTGAATAGATATAGATGAGATAGAGTGGATGAGCATCACAAAATACATAGATTTTTGCAAAAGAATGAGTCAAAAACTTAGTTTTAGTTTTCCACAGAAAGCATTTCGGATCAACCGATTTGTAAACTCGGTGATACCGAAGCAGCTTTTGGAACCTAAACTAGTGAACTCGGTCAGACCGAGTCATAGTTTGGTGGCACTGAGACTGCTAGGGTTTCACAAAGTTCTGAACTCGGTCACACCGATTTGCAATTCTCGGCCAGACCGAGAACCACATGCGCAATGGCCTTAGCCGAATCGGTGGAACCGAGTTCTACAAGTCGGTGCGTCTGAGATGGTTTCAGCGGGAACCTAACCCTAAATTTTCAATTCATCACTAATCTACGGAGTGTTTTGACTAGATAGAATAGTTTCAATCGTGGCAAGATTCATGTTGAAGACAATGTGCTAGGAATCGGACGGGGATAGCACAGTGATCGAGTCCGTACCCTACTTCGCCGATGAACTCGCTACAGCGGCAACGGTGGGGATGATTTCCGTTGATGGCGGCAGAGACCAGCAACAGGAGGCGGCTGGCGACGAGGAAGACGATCCAGAGACCCTGGAGGCAGAGCGGGCTACGCGCGGGTGAAAGAGTTTGGAAAAAGTTTCCAAATTTTTGCCCGTGGGTATATATAGCCCGACCCTGTCGGTGTGACCGAGTGGAACAACTCGGTGGCACCGAGATGCATAATCGCAAGCGATTCTGACAACTCAGTGTGACTAAAAAGTTCAAATCGATTGCACCGATATTGAAAACCTAGATTGACTTAGTGATCTCGGTATGACCGAAATGGAAGAATCGGTCAGACCAAAACGCACAAAGAAGTTTTGGAAGTTTAAGTCTATGATGAATCGGGGACTCCGAGTGCTCCTCACACAGAGTGGTTCGAATCTGACTTGATCAAATTTTGTGATGTAGCATGAATAGAGTTTGAGACGAGAAGAGCATAGATAGCTAGAGAAGGTTCTTAGGCATTCTTGTCCATCCACTTGGCAAAATAAAAAGTAACCAATCAATCAAAACAACAAGTGGATGTCCTCGAATGAGTAAAATATGCAACCAACATGCTCACACAATAAAATGGCAAATGAAATATGTGGCAAAGCATGCACAACCAATTCTAGCATCTATCAAGCAATTGGCGATGACTAGGTCATCTATATATGAGTATATTGACTTAGGAGTCAAATGAGAACATTTGATCATAGGTCATACTCATCGTTTAAGCTCAAGTGGGGTTACCACTTTTACATAATACATTGATGTGTTCACATCGTTAGAGTTGCTTTAGCTCAATTCTTATAGTAAAGCTCCCCCTAGATGTGAGATCCCCCCTTAGAGGGATGAACTAACTTTAGGTTTTGTCGATGATGACTTCATGTAGGTGTTGAAGATGTGGATGCTTAATGTTGATGAAGATCATTTGGAGCAATCCTTTTTGGAGTGAGTTGCACTTTCAATACCTACACGGGTTAGTCCCACAAGGAACAAACAAGGATATCCATAGACATAGAGTGATGCTCACATAACATGATGTCTATGAAAGCATTAGGTTACCTTGTCCCTTGTCTTACCAACAAGAGGGTTTGTGACTCCTTGAACTAGTGCAAAATGTGAAAGTTGATTGCACTTGTAGTTTCCAAAATGATATGAGTGAAATATGTTGGCGGAGTCACCCTCAAGAACTATCTAGTTGTTCTTCTTCGGGATCCACATCATCTTGATGGGAATCCTTGGAGTTGTAGTCGTACTTGATGAAGTAGAGCTTGACATAGTCTTGGGAACCCACTTGACCAAGGCCTTTGGAGCTTCTTCAAATGCATCAATCTCCTATTGAATCTTATCCTTGCCTGTCGGCGTTCTGGGAACAGGGGTCCCCAGACTTGCCTGCCTGCGGCCTGCTGGTGGCTCAAAGGAGGCCCAGGATGGCCCATCTTCATCAACACAAGCTCAAGACCCTCGCGAGGGGCCAAGCCTCGCGGGGCGGACGACCAAGAGCTTCCTCAGGCACGACCTCGTCAGGCTGGCTCACGAGGAGGCGGAGAGTTCAAGGCGGGGTACCTCGCGAGGTGCCCGTGACGTAAGCCATGACGACCAAGGGCGCCAGTCGGGCGCCAGCCCGCGCAGCGTCCTCCTTTCCTCTTTGGTGCAAAGGGGCAAGCGCAGGCAAGGGCATCGAGCAAAGGCATCCGTTTGATTGCAACAAGGCGAAGACCAGCCCGGCGGGTGGAATGCGATCATTGTGGGGCCCAAGCGAGCGTCATCACGAGAGCCTTTTCTTTGGCGAGGACCAACTTTAGTCAGGATAAGTATACCCGCTGTTCCCCTTCAAAATGGCCAATTGTTGGTGCCCTTCCCGCTCAATATTTGGGAAGAGGCCCAGGGCCTTCGCCTATAAATAGGGGTAGCCACACTCAGAGAAAAGGAAAAAGGAGGGGAGAGACGGAGGACGATCGGATCGAGCATTTGGAATCCAGAGAGAGAGAAACCCGTTCATCAAGCTAGAGCGATGGGGCACCACTTAGCAGTTCATCACACCCGCCAAGAACAGACCCTCGCGAGGCTGTTCTTCCTATCGTATTCTTCGTCAGCCCCAGAGGCAATCCACACACCACAAACTAGAGTAGGGTATTACACCACAACGGTGGCCCGAACTAGTATAAATCTTATGCGTCTCTTGTGTTGTTCTTGTTAGTAGTTTAGGTCCCGCGATTCGGGCGAGGTACGAGACGGTGGAGGGTTGGATCTCCGCGCACCCTAGAATTGAACCTTAAGGGTCTGCGGAACCCGAGATCCGACATTTGGCGCGCCAGGTAGGTGCGCCGAGTCCGCTTCGCCACCTCGCGCCCGTCGTCAGATCGTCATCGCCATGACCGGCGACCAAGCGGGCAACCCAGATCCATGGGCAGCATGGCCCGCCCATGCAGAGAAGCTCGCCTCGGGCGACCCCGTGCCCCAAGCAGCTCGCGGTCCGCAGGGCGCTGCGGGCCGCGGGTGACGCGGACAGGCTCCGACGGTGCTCACACCGCGACAGCGCTGTCGGCAAAGAAGAGCCTCCAACCACGCCGCGACCACTTCACCCTACACCCGCCGGAGCAAAGCGAACTCGAGGGCCGCGCTCACAGTGGCCCGAGAGCTGTTGCAGTGCAGGCCGGAGAGCGGCCGCGACGCGTCAGCTTGGAGCGAGTGGCGGAGCTCCTGGGCTTCGCCGCCTTGGGGGCTCACCCCTTCTGCACCCAACTCCTACCTCAGGCCGAGGGCGGCCCGCACGGGGGCTTCACGCGCGCCCGCGGGCTCCAAAGCTACTCCAGCACCGGCGAAGCTGTCAGCGTTGGGCCGGTGGCGGGGTTGCCCCCGCCCCCGGCCCGTGGAGAAGAAGGACTCGACGCAACTCACGGCCCTGGTGGACCGCCGCGCCACCACCCCACGGCGGGGGCATCAAGCAGGGCAGCAAGGCACGCTCAGCACTACGGCGTGGCCTTCGGGATGACGGCGCCGGAAGAATACGTGCCCCACATGATGGACCAGGGGCACACACATGAGGGAGAACAAGACACGCTGCTTAGCCCAATCTGGGGGGATGAGGCGCCAGAAGCTGCGCTCTTCCAGGAGTCTCGAGATGGTCCCACTGGTCACGCCGGGGGCGATGATTATCGGGTACCGCTACTTCCTCAAGAGCAAACATACGCTAACCATAGGTCGCAGGAGGTACAGGCCGCCACGGCGAACAGCTGCCCCGCTCCCGCAGTCTCCAACCCCTCGGGAGGGGGGCGCAGGGGGCTGCCGGAGAGGAGCAGAGATCCGACATCACCACCGCGGCGTTCGGAGCAAGGCGTTCTCAGGAGGTAGGCCCTCTGCTGGGGAGGTGCCTCAGGGCCTGCCCCTGGCGGAGGACCCGTCGTCGTTGGGGAACTGGCTGGCGATCGCTCTACCCCACCGGGCGCGTCCCTGGTTTCCGGTCGTCGTTGGTGGCACTAGAGTGTGGCGCAAGGCGGGGCCCTTGTCTGGCGATATGAAGCAAGGCCGGTACACTGAAGAAGGCCAGTGCTGTGAAGCTCGCCGCCCGTGACACTCTCATGTAATAATGAGTGGGGCTGTACACGCCCGGAGTCTCGGGGTGCGGCCTCGGGCCCCGGGCTCCCTCCTACACCCAGTAGCAGCACTTAGCTCCGCGCTAGTGAGAAGACGTCCAAGACTAGACTAGGTGCCGAACGCGGCCTTTTTTCTGCTTTCATTTGGTTTTTCCTCTGGCCGTCGTTTTCCCCCGTTGGATTTTAGTTGAATTTGAGCTTGAAGATTTGCGTGTATTCGGGGAAGGGGTGCTTTGTCTCGTTCGAGCAAATCTCTCGCGTTTTGGTTACAACTCCGCCTCAGCTGCCTCCCCTCGCGAGCCCCTCGCGAGCCGGGCCAACCAAGCTCAAGACAGCCCACTGTCGCCGCGCATCCCCTCCAAATGGGTTTTTGCTGCAGGTCCTACGGATTCGATCGATATACACTTTCGGATTGTCGCAGCCTCCCGCGAGCTATCTCGAGGCTCGCCGCGAAGCGAAGGTAAACCATCAAACTAGCGCGTCGCCTAGCCTACCACTTGGCGTGGGCGTATGGGCGATGTAACACCTACTGTCTGAAGAACACAAGTTTTACATGAGGGGCTCCCCCTCCCAAAATGCTCTCACCTCCATCAGGTCAAAACCTGAGTTCTGTCCATGTAGGGTAATGGAACAAGGACAATACATGATCAGTCGGATAAATCCCCCAATGCATCCTCAGGGGCATCTCCCGAGCCATTGCTGGCATCGCTGGCCTCGCCATCGCTGTCCGCATGATCGTCGGTGGCGCCTGGGCCATTCACCACGCGGCCCTCGTCGGCGGCCACGACCACACCGTCGTCATCCGAAGCGAAGGCCCTGACGAGGGCATCCACGTTGTCTTCCACCTAGTGCGCCAGGTCGCCCCGGACGGCCTGGGGAACTGAGGCGATGACCGCGTCGAAGTCGTAGTGGGGGTCCATGTCCCGGAGATGACTGAAGACACGAGAAAAGGCGCGCCCAAGAAGCGCGCGGCTCCTCTCCTCCACCAACCTGTCGGCCCTAACCGACCGCGCCTCCAGCCGCGCCACCACGTCGGTGAAGAACTGAAGGTTTCCGGCGTAATTGGCCGCGTGCGGCTGGCCTAGCGCCGCCTCGCAGATGTTATCCAAGGCCATGTTAGCTCTTTCCCGGAGCGTGGCGAGCATGGGGCGGTGCTCATGCTTCAAGACTCGCCACGACGATATCGTCCGCGTTACGGCGCGCAATGACCTCGGCCTCCTCCACCCGTTGGCGAAGAAGGAGCGCCTCGGCACGAGAGGTGGTGGACTCTTCTGCGCCACCTCAAGGGTGGCTCAAGAGCATCGGCCCGCCGCATAGCCTCCTCGATTTGGTCCTCAAGGCAGCAGTCCTGCCCTCGGCCTCGGCCTTGATCAACCCTAACCGCTCCTCAAACTCGCGCCGAGGTTCGCGCCGCCGCCACTCGGCGTCCGACCTCCTCCATGACGCGGGCTTCCCGTGCGGCAACCTCATCCTCTGCCCGCGTCGCCAAGCGCTCCCTCGTCTCCAAGCGCTCGTACTCGCGCGCGCGTTCGGCGGCTTCAAGCGTCAGCGCCTCTTCACGCTTCTGGAGCTCCGCCGAGTCGCCAGAAGCCACCTTCATCGACGCAAGGGCTGCCTCGTGCAGCTCCGCTTGCTCCTCCAACGAGTGGCACCAGGCTAGGGCTTCCCGTGCCTGCTCCTCCGCCGCCTGTCAGCTGCCCGGGCCTCTTCGATGGCCCGAGAAAAGGCCTCTCGGGAGGCTGCCAGCGACACCCTGGCCTCTTCATCATCAAGCTCGCGCTGGCGACGCGCAAGGGCGGCAGTGTCCTCCAGCTCGCGCCTCTCCGCAACCAGGCGCAGGCCCTCTGCCTCAAGGCGCGCGTCTTCGTCACCGAGTTCTTCACCGAGAAGGCTCACCGCATCGGCCGCCCTTAGAAGAAATCCTTGGCGAAGGGCGCGACGCTCCCGGGCGCGCTCGCGCACGTCCTCCACACCACCGACCGCCCCGGACGGGTGCAGGGAGCCACGAATCAACACTCCCCCTCCGGGCAGGGGGCTGGGGGCTGGCACCCTCGCGACGGCCGGGCGCGCCGCGCCAGAAGCCCGACCTGGAGCCAGCCCATCCCCAGACGAAGGGCGCAGGAAGCGCCTCAGCCAATCGCCGTCCACGACCAGGCGAGAAGCCCACGGCAGGCTAGCTATGCCTCGGGAAGGCTCACGAGGAAGGATCGCGAGGCGAGCAGGGCCACGACGCGCCTCGGGACGGCTCACCTCCCCGGTCGCCCTCACCACAAGAGCTCCGCTGCTTGGAGCACTCGAGGATCGGGAGGCGGCCGGGAGGACGCCCTCACCCGTCTCCATGAGCTCGGCCGGAAGGGGCCTGCGGGGCAAGGATCAGTACAAGCAGCAAAAGAATCAGGAGCTGGAGAAGAAGAAGGCTTACTCATCAGTAGCAAAGTACTTCTTGCGCTTCAGCAGGCGACAAGGGTAATCATCGCCCAGGGCCTCCCTTCTCCTCCGGAGGGCCTCGAAGTTCACGCGAAAACGGCCCAAGATTTGGGCGAGGATCAGCCTGCGGCAAGGGAGAAGCATCAAGGCGGCTTGCGTCGGGCGTCTGTCGGCAGCGCTGCTAGTCGCCTCACCGGGAGAAGCGGCGGGGGCCTCGGGGCTCCGGCCGTGGAGTCGGCGGCTGCTTGCCGCCCTCGGCCTGGCGACATGAGCCTCAGAGTTGCCCCTCACGAGCATCGCCAGGCGTTGCCACCCGGCGGGGTCCCTTGACCTCGGCGGCTCGTGCCTCCTGCTCCACCACTTGAGGAGGAGCCGCCTCGGCCGCTGGAAGGCTGTCACCACCTTGGATTCTCGCGAGGCCCCTGGAGACCAGCGGGGCGCAGCCCCCATTCATCGAAGATAGGCATCTGGTTCACCAGATCACCCCTATTCCGGCAGCGCTATAGCAAGGCCCCTTCATGCTGGATGCCACCGGGGTTAGGATCGCCTGTCAGGACCAGGAGCACCTTCCTTAGCGCTTCTGGCGTCAGGTCTTCTTCCTGGAGCCTCATACAATCACCGGGCCCGCCGAAGGCCCACATCCGGTGGGAATGGCGTTGGAGAGGAGAAATGCGGCGCGTCAGCAACTCCTTCACCACCTTGGGCGCTGTCACTCCGAGCGACCTCAGGAAGGCGAAGCGGCGCCAGACGAAGAAGAGCCGAGGGCTTGAAAGCGTCTCGCCCCACCTGCACTGGGGACACGGCATGGTTGGCTCCGATAGAAGGGTCTGGGCACCCCGCATCCACGATAACCACCTCTCGCGGAACCCGATCACGCAGGCGGAGGCAGGCTGAAGTCAATCCACGAGGCCGCGGTCTCAAAGCGGCGCAAAGCTCACGCACGCCGAGCATTGAGCGGGGTGGACAAGGCGCAGAGAGAAGAAGTGGCGCAGCAAGGCAACCGAGGAAGGATGCCCATCATTGCCTCACAAACGAAGGCGAAGCGAGAGAAGAGTAATGGACTCAGGACCCAGATGCATCATGTGGATCTGATAGTGGGAAAGCACGACATTGAAGAAATCAGAGAAAGGGGGAACCAGCCCCACCCACAGGGCGTCAGCGAAATACCGGACCTTGGTGACTGTCCTGTCGATGGCAAAGTGCGACGCGGGCCAGGCCGTCGTCCTCCCGCATTCATTAAAGGAAGTGGCCAGAGCCGAACTGACCTTGCCCAAGCCCTCCAGATTGATTATGATCGTGAATTGGCGGAGGCCGCCCGGCGGCAATGAAGCGGGCGAAGGCGGTTTCTTCCCTTTCCCTTCTTCGTCGAGCCATGGCGATTGAAAGGGGAAGGAGATTTGAGATTGGATTGGAAATGGAAACCGGAGTTCGAGAGAGGGAAGGACCGGAGCGCTGCATAAGCAGAGAGGGGAACAGATGTGTGTAGCGGCGTGTCCGCCTAGCAAGGCACGAAATAAGGAGGCGTGGGGAACAGTGCACGCCCACGCCCAATCAACCGCCACGCGTCGCCCAAGTCCGCAGGCTGTTAGGGGCCCGGCGCCAGACTTTCCTTCGCCTCTCCGCTCGGCCAAGTTCGGCGCGCCCGTGAAGCCGGGGGCTCTTGTCGGCGTTGCAGGAGCAGGGTCCCCAGATTTGCTCACTGCGGCTGCTGCGTGGCTCAAAGGAGGCCCAGGGCGGCCCATCTTCATCAACACAAGCTCAAGACCCTCACGAGGGCCAAGCCTCATGAGGCGGGCGACCAAGAGCTTCCTCGAGCACGGCCCCGCCAGTGGCTCACGAGGAGGCGGAGAGTTCAAGGCGGGGTACCTCGCGAGGTGCCCGTGGCGTAAGCCATGACGACCAAGGGCGCGGTCGGGCGCCAGCCCAGCGCGGCGTCCTCCTTTCCTCTTTGGTGCAAAGGGGCAAGCGCGAGCAAGGGCATCAGGCAAAGGCATCCGTTTCGGCGCAACAAGACCAAGACCAGCCCCAACGGCTGGAATGCAGTCATTGTGGGGCCCAAGCAGGCGTCATCACCAGAGCCTTTTGCAGGCGAGGACCAACTTTAGTCCGGATAAGTGTACACACTGTTCCCCTTCAAAATGGCCAATTGTTGGCGCCCTTCCCGCTCAATATTTGGGAAGAGGCCCAGGGCATTCGCCTATAAATAGGGGGTAGCCACACTCAGAGAAAAGGAAGAAGGAGGGGAGAGACGGAGGACGATCAGATCGAGCATTCGGAATCCAGAGAGAGAGAGAGAAACCCGTTCCTCAAGCTAGAGCGACGGGGCACCACTTAGCAGTTCATCACACCTGCCAAGAACAGACCCTCGCGAGGCTGTTCTTCCCTGTACTGTTCTTCGTCAGCCCTAGAGTCAATCCACACACCACAAACTAGAGTAGGGTATTACACCACAACGGTGGCCCGAACTAGTATAAATCTTGCGTCTCTTGTGTTGTTCTTGTTAGTAGTTTAGGTCCCTGCGATTCGGCGAGGTACGAGACGGTGGAGGGTTGAATCTCCACGCGCACCCCAGAGTTCGAACCTTAAGGGTCTGCCGGAACCCGAGATCCGACATTGCCCTTTTGCTTGTGGTCTTGTGGGGAAGATCATCTTGAGCTTGTGTCGCCTTGAAGGAAGTAGGATCATACTTCTCTTGTTGAGGAACAAACTTCGTCTTGGGGTATTGATCTTCTTCCCACTCAACTCCATTGGCATTGAACTTTCGTTCAAAACCAACACCTTGGTTCTTCCGGTGCCTTCCTTGCTTGCGTACAATTTCCTCCAATTGCTTACTCCCGGCAAGGCTCTTGTAAACACCTTTCTCTATAATTCCCTTCAATAGGCTATTTTCTTGCTCTCAAGTGTAACTTGGCTAAGAGAATCATTAGTGGAATCAAGAGAACTACTAGAAGCAACATCATTGGGTTTAGCATGATTATTGTTACTACTAGAGGAAGAATCATTCTTGTTCTTGTTACTAGACTTGACTTGAGGCATGTAAGTAGATAAGAGTAAACGCTTGGCAATGTAAGAAGAACTTTTCTTACGGAGATCATCATTGATTGCCTTTAAGAACTCATGCTCTTGCTCGAGGTTGAGCTTTTCAAAGCGTAACTTCTCATGAGTCCTCAAAAGTTCTCGATGATCTTCTAAGATAGTTTCATGAGCTAACTTAAGAGTGTTTAGTTCTTTAGTTAGAAGCTCAATCTTCTCCTTATCATTGTCATTCATTTTATCTTGATTAGCATGATTAATCAATGTTTCATCATAGTATTCATCACTAGAGTTTTCAACAAGTAAATCATCATCACCTAACAAGTCATCTTCATCACTATTGAAATCAACATACTCGGGATGTGTTACCTTTGGACCTTTGGCCATGAAGCATCTTCCAATTCCTTCATTTGGTGAATCAAATATGTCGTAGGAGTTGGT
The DNA here is from genome assembly GCA_021605145.1 of Aegilops bicornis. Lineage (NCBI taxonomy): Eukaryota > Viridiplantae > Streptophyta > Magnoliopsida > Poales > Poaceae > Aegilops > Aegilops bicornis. Next base: position 337,138,332 of record CM038670.1, on the reverse strand, counting down.
CGACACAAGTGCTAGACCAGCAACACCTTCATCTTGAGTATATTCAGAGTCGGACTGATAGCTTCTCTCGGAGTGATTGTCGGAGTCAGAGCCGGATACCCATTCACCAACATGAGCTTGATGTCTTTGTTTTGTGTAGCTCCTTGATGACTTGTCCTTCCTTTCCGAATCTTTGCTTCTCCGTGAGGGTCTTCGTTCATAACGATCATCTCTACTCCTCCTCTCTCTTGGTGGTGATTCTTCTCTTCTACTTCTTCTCTTGGGTGATTCTTCTCTTCTTTTGTAGGGTGCCGTACAATCATTGGAATAGTGTCCGGGTCTCCCACAATTGTAGCAATTGCGCTCTCGACTAGAAGATATTTTGTCATTGTAGGACCTTGACTTGGAGCTTCTCTCTTTGCTTCTATTCTTGTAGAGCTTGTTGAAGTTCTTCACCATTGAGCTCAATTCTTCATTGAAGGTTTGTTTCTCACTTGATGATGTGGGGGCTTCACATGAGGCTTTATAAGCACCACTTGACTTGTTGTGAAGTTCCTCCTTATCTTTGAGTGACATCTCATGAGCAACAATTCTTCCAATGACTTCCGTTGGCTTGAGATCTTTGTAATTGGGCATCATTTGGATCAATGTGCACACGGTATCAAATTTTCCATCCAAAGCTCTTAGGATCTTCTTGATGATGAATTTGTCGGTCATCTCTTCACTTCCTAAGCCGACAATCTCATTTGTGATAAGAGCAAGCCTAGAGTACATTTCAGTGACACCTTCACCATTCTTCATTTTGAACTTGTCAAGTTGACTTTGAAGCACGTCCAACTTGAATTCCTTGACGGAGTCGGTACCTTCATGCATATCAATCAAAGTATCCCAAATTTCCTTTGCATTCTCAAGACAACTGATTTTGTTGAATTCTTCGGGGCACAATCCGTTGAAGAGGATATCACAAGCTTGAGTGTTGTATTTTAGCATCTTCAAGTCTTCCGCGCTAGCTTCACGGTTCGTTTCTCTCCAATCAAAGTATTCACCTTGCAAGCCAATACACACAATAGCCCAAACGGCGGGGTTATGTCCAAGAATATGCATTTTCATCTTATGCTTCCAACTAGCAAAATTTGTACCATCAAAGTAAGGACCTCTACGGTGATAATTTCCCTCGCTAGATGCCATACTCTCCTAGGTTGTGAAACCAAGACTATGACCACCAAAAGCTATGGAAATCAAAGCAAATGGAGACCAAAGCTCTGATACCACTTGTAGGATCGAAAGTATGTCTATAGGGGGGTGATTAGACTACTTAACCAAATAAAAACTTATCCTTTTCCCAATTTTAGTCTTTGGCAGATTTTAGCTATCTTAGCACAAGTCAAGCAATCATAACACAATTCAAGCAAGCATGCAAAGAGTATATGAGAAGCCGAAAGTAAATCATGCAACTTGCAAGAATGTAAAGGGAAGGGTTTGGAGAATTCAAATGCAATTGGAGACACGGATGTTTTTGTCGTGCTTCCGATAGGTGGTGCTATCGTACATCCACGTTGGTGGAGACTTCAACCCACGAAGGGTAACGGCTGCGCGAGCCCACGGAGGGCTCCACCCACAAAGGGTCCACGAAGAAGCAACCTTGTCTATCCCACCATGGTCGTCGCCCACGAAGGACTTGCCTCACTAGCGGTAGATCTTCACGAAGTAGGCGATCTCCTTGCCCTTACAAACTCCTTGGTTCAACTCCACAATCTTGTCGGAGGCTCCCAAGTGACACCTAGCCAATCTAGGAGACACCACTCTCCAAGAAGTAACAAATGGTGTGTCAATGATGAACTCCTTGCTCTTGTGCTTAAAATGATAGTCTCTCCAACACTCAACTCTCTCTCACAGGATTTGGATCTGGTGGAAAGAAGATTTGAGTGGAAAGCAACTTGGGGAAGGCTAGAGATCAAGATTCATATGGTAGGAATGGAATATCTTAGCCTCAACACAAGGGTAGGTGGTTCTCTCTCAGAAAATGTGTATTGGAAGTGTAGATTCGTTCTGATGGCTCTCTCCACGAATGAAGAGTGGGTGGAGGGGTATATATAGCCTCCACACAAAAACTAACCGTTACACACAATTTACCAATCTCGGTGGGATCGAATTGTGAAACTCGGTCGGACCGATTCAGCAAATCTAGTGACCGTTAGGATTTTCGGTTGGACCGACATGCAACTCGGTAGGACCGATATGGTTAGGGTTAGGGCATAATGTAATCTCGGTGAGACCGATTACACAAACTCGGTGAGAACGACTTTGGTAATAAGCTAACCAGAGAGTTGGTCAGGTAAACTCGGTGGGACGGTTCGCTCATTTGGTGGGACCCGAAATGTTACGAAAAAAACAGAGAGTTTACATTGCAATCTCGGTGGGACCGACCACTCATCTCGGTGGGACCGAAGCGTTCTGAAGGGAAACAGAGATTACAATCCCATCTCGGTGAGACCGAGATCCCTATCGGTGAGACCGATTTTCCTAGGGTTTGTGGCAGTGGCTATGACATCTGAACTCGGTAGCACCGGATGGAAAGAATCGGTGGGGCCGAGTTTGACTTTTGGTTTAGGTCATATGTGGAAGTGAGAAAGTAGTTGAGGGCTTTGGAGCATATCACTAAGCACTATGGAGCAAGAAACTCATTAAGCAACACCTCATCCCTCCTTGATAGTATTGGCTTTTCCTATAGAATCAATGTGATCTTGGATCACTAAAATATAAAATGTAGAGTCTTGAGCTTTTGAGCTTGAGCCAATCCTTTTATCCTTAGCATTTTGAGGGGTCCACTTTCCTCATCCATGCCATGCCATTCATTGAGCTTTTCCTGAAATATTCATCTTGGAATAATGTTAGCTCAATGAGCTATATGTTGTTAGGAATTACCAAAACCACCCAGGGATAGTTGCACTTTCACACACCTATGTGAGAGAGCCAAAATTATGCTATGACTTGTTAGAATTGCTCTCTATGCTTCACTTAAATCTTTATGAGCTATGGAATTGGTCACGTGCTTCACTTATATCTTTTTGAGCATGGTGTGCTTTAGTATTTTCAGAGAAATGCTCTTATGTTTCAATTAGATTTATTTGAGAGTTAGTAAAAAAAATGAGAAATTCTCTCATGCTTCACTTACATTATTTTGAGAGAAGAAAGTTTTATGCTCATGTTCTTCACTTAGATTTGTTTGAGCTATCAAAAGCAACATATGAAATTAGTCCAAAGTGATAGATATTCAAGAGGGATATAATAAAAGCTTTCTTGAAGATCGTTGGACAAAATAAACTTGATTCCTTGTAATAGTTTTGTGATATGATGATATAATATGTGAGTCATGTTGATGAGTAATTATGCTTTAGTAAATATATTTGTGTTAAGGTTTGTGATTCCCTATGCAGGCACGAAAGTCAATAGTTATGCAATGAAGTTACATCCTAGTTATGGTGCATTATTCAGTGTTAGTTATGCTTAATGCTCACTTATGATATTTTCCATTTCTTGGTTGGATCCTTCTCAATCTTATGCTAGCCTTCATTAGCACTAAGTATTCTCACTATTTGTGCACCCAAAATCCTTAAACCAGTTTTGCATATGAGTTAACTATACCTACATATATGCGGTACTCTTTTGCCATTCTAAGAAAATTTGTATGTGCCATCTCTAATTTTAAAAAATAAATTTCTCTTTTGTGAGCTCGTACCGCTCATGAAACGTTAGGGGGTGGCTGATATTTTTCCATGCTAGATATGTTATTCTCAAGTTGAGTGTTTATTCACTTGTCATTGCATGAGAGTACGACAATAGTATTAGGGATGCCCAGTCCCAAAATGAAAAATGAATTTACTTTATGTTGTCTAATAATAAATTCCTTGGAAAGTGTTGGTATGGACGGCACCCATGGATTCAGTTAGCCGTGTAATGTGAAAGTATGGTGGAAAAAGGAATAAACTTTATTTTCCATTTTGGGAACCGCCTATGATATATCTATCATTGAAAGTATTGGAAACTACTCGATCTTTTTCGTTGACAGGAAAAGCATGCCACCTAAAATGTTTTATCTCTATCTTTTTCGCTTTGAGCTCTGGCACCTCTACAAATCCATACTTCTCTCTACAAAGTACCTTTCTATTTACCTTATGCAATTTTTATTCTGAGTCTCCATCTTCTCTTATAAAGCACCAACTAAGGAGCACTATGATCGTACTTGAGCATTGGGTGTAGCTAATACGCGAGTGTGTTTCATGAATGAATCAATGATTGAGCATAATGGGCTAGGGATAACTTGCTTTAGTGTTTATATTTTGAAAGAGATGCATGTTTGTTGATATGCTTGAGTATTGAAATCTTCATGACAAAACTAGACTATTTCTTCGAATCATAAAAAAAGTCCAAATGTACATGCTACAAAGAAAAGAACATGTGATGAACATGTCAGGCAGCATTCCACATCGAAAAAACTTGTTTTTACTTTTACCTACTCGAGGACGAGCGGGAATTAAGCTTGGGGATGCTGATACATCTCCAACGTATCTATAATTTTTTTATTGTTCCATGCTCTTATATTATCATTCTTGGATGTTTTACAATCATTTTATAGCAACTTTATATCATTTTTTGAGACTAATGAATTGGCATAGTGCCCAGTTCCAGTTGCTGTTTTTTGCTTGTTTTTTTACTTCGCACAAAATCAATAGCAAATGGATTCTAGACACAGCAAACAATTTTGGAGAATTTTTCTGGGCCAGAAGACACAGGATGGGCCAAATAAGTACCATAAGGGGGCTCCGAGGGGAGCATAACCCACCTGGGCGCGCCTGGGGGCCCAGGCGCCCTGGTGGGTTGTGCCCACCTTGGTGGCCTCCCGTACCACCTCTTTGCTCTATAAATACCCCAATATTGCAGAAACCCTAGGGGAGTTGACAAAAATCAATTCCAGCAGGCGCAAGTTCCAGAGACCACAAATCAAATCGAGACACCATCACGGAGGGGTTCATCATCCTCATTGGTGCCTCTCCAATGATGCGTGAGTAGTTCATTTTCGACCTACGGGTTCGTTGTTAGTAGCTAGATGGCTTCCTCTCTCTCTCTCTCTTTTGATTCTCAATACAATGGTCTCTTGGAGATCTATTTTATGTAACTATTTTTGCGGTGTGCTTGTTGGGATCCAATGAACTTTGAGTTTATGATCAGATCTATGTTTTTATCCATGAAAGTATTTGAGTATTTTGATCTCTTATATGCATGAATACTTATAGACTCGTATTTCTTCTTTGAATCTTTGGTTTAGTTAGGCCGACCAGATTGATTTTTCTTGCCATGGGAAGAGGTGCTTTGTGATGGGTTCGATCTTACGGTGCTCAATCCCAGTGACATAAAGGGAAATGACACGTATGTATCGTTGTTATTAAGGATAACAAGATGGGGTCTATTCTTACATGAATATATCTTGTCTATATCACATCATCATTCTTATTGCATTACTACGTTTCTCCATGAACTTAAAACACTAGATGCATGCTAGATAGTGGTCGATCTATGGAGTAATAGTAGTTGATGCAGGCAGGAGTCGGTCTACTAATCTTGGACGTGATTCCTATATAATGATCATTGCATGGATATCGTCATGATTATTTGAAGTTCTATCAATTGCCCAACAGTAATTTGTTTACCTGCCGTATGCTTTTTTTCTCTCGAGAGAAGGCACTAGTGAAATCTACGGCCCTCGGATCTCTTCTTTATCATATTTGCCTTCGAGATCTATTTTTATTCTCTTTTGTTTTCAGGTCTATTAATCCAGAAATATAAAAATACCTTGCAGCAATTTATTGTTATTTATTTTATCTCGCGTTCCCGTGAGATCTATTTATCTAAGCTACCACAATTTTATCTATCTTTTTACCCGTGAGGGATTGACAACCCCTCTTTTACGTCGGGTTGCAAGTATTTGTTCTTTGTGTGCAAGTACCGTTTACATAGTGTTGTGTGGTTCTCCTACTGGTTCGATAACCTTGATCTCATAACTGAGGGAAATACCTACCGTAGTTGTGCTGCATCATCCCTTCCTCTTTGGGGAAACACCGACGTAGTTCAAGCCGCATCAATTATATGTCATTATATATCATTTCATGGGACTAACCTATTAACCTAGTGCCAAGTGTTAGTTGCTGTTTTTTTTGCCTGTTTTTGGTTTTCTAGAATATCAGTACCAAACGAAGTCCAATTGCCATGAAACTTCTTGGAGATTTTTTCCGGATATAAGAGACTCTGGAAGCTTCGGGAGGGGGCCAGAAGATGAAGGAGTGGCCCACGAGGCACCAGGGCGCGCCCGCCCTGGTGGCTTGTTAGGCCCACGCGCATCTGTTTGACCTAATTCCGCCTCTACAAGTTCTCTAAAATCAGGAAACCAATAGAGAGCCACCCAAGATACTTTTTCCACCGCCGCAAACTTCTGTTCTCGAGAGATCCCATCTGGAGGCCTTATCGGGTACTCTGTCGGAAGGGGAATCCACAACCGAGGGGCTCTACATCAACCTTGCTGCCCTTTTGATGATGTGTGAGTAGTTTACCACAGACCTACGGGTCCACAGCTAGTAGCTAGATGGCTTGTTCTCTCTCTTTGATCTTCAATACAATGTTATCCTTGATGTTCTTGGAGTTCTATTGGATGTAATCACTTTTTGTGGTGTGTTTGTTGGTGTCCGATGAACTGTGATTTTATGATCAGATTATCCATGAATATTATTTGAGTCTTCTCTTAACTTTTTTATGAATGATTATTATAGCTTTGTATTTCTCTCCGATCTATTGATTTTGTTTGGCCAACTAGATTGATTTTTCTTGCAATGAGAGAGGTGCTTTATAATGGGTTCAATCTTGCAGTGACCTATATCCCAGTGACAGAAAGGGACAATACAAGTATTTGTATTGTTGCCATTAAGGATAAAAAGATCAGGATTATTCATGCGTCAGTTTACTTTGTCTACATCATGTCATCTTGCTTAAGGCGTTAATCCATTTTCATGAACTTAATACTCTAAATACATGCTGGATAGCGGTCCATGTGTGGAGTAATAGCAGTAGATGCACGCTCGAGTCGATCTACTTCTCTCGGACGTTGTGACGCCTGGATAATTAAGCTACAATAATCCTCTGCTAATGATGCCATGTCACCACTGTTACTGTTGCTAATCTCACGTTGATTCAAACTGAGTTCAAATTCAAAATTTAAAATAAAGTCAAAAATAATATTTCTCCAAACTACCAAACTAAAATGTAGGTTGGGCTGCACATATTCACTAACTAATTGTCATGTAGGAAACAACATTTAAAAAAATATTAAAAGCCCCTAAGCATTTTTAAGACTACTCCAACAGCAATTATATGGACTTTCAAATTAAAATAAATATGAATGCTTTTCAAACTAAATTGCCACTACTAGGGCTAACTCAAAATCTTACCTAATATTATGGCGCTAAATTGTACATTTAACAAAAATCATTTGTTAGCTCAAGTTAATATAAAATAGTAGGAAATAAATAAACACAAAAAGAAAAATGAAAACTAAAGAGAAAACTAGAGACCTAAACCTACTGGCACCTTGGCCCATTTAACTAAAATAGGCCCAACCCACCTAACTCACCCCCTCCTCGCTACAGGAGAAGCGGGGGGATCGTGGAGGCCATCTACCATGGCACGGGCCACGCGTCGGCCATCCCGCCGTCGCCGACGCCTACAAGTTGACTCCCTCGCCCCTGAAACCCTAGCTCCCCCACGTCGCTCCTCTCCTCCCCTCACTGCCTCGCCACCGTTGCCCTGCCTCGCACTCACGAGGTGGCCATCGTCAACCACCGCCTCCCCGACCCCGCCCCGACGCCACTGTCGCCGAAAAACGTCGCCGTTGTGCCTCCCCGAGCTCACTATTGCACACCTACAGGGCTCGGTGAGCTCCGTCGTCCGTTTCCCTCCCTTCTCCCCTGCACCAGCCGTAGCCGCCACCGGACGCTATCCCTGTCGACATCTTACCGCTTGCCCTGGCCTCTCCTCTGCCAGGCTTGATGTCACCCACGTGCTCCTCCCCTGCAGCCCACCCCCTGCCTACGGTCGACGCCCCTGCCCTACGTCGCGCCTCAGGCTTGTGCCCCTTTCTGCTGTCTGTTGCACCAGCGCATGGCGCCGTGACCAGCCGCCCTCCCCCACACGATCACGCCGCAAACTACCGCCAGCACTCCACTCGCCTAGCCTCCGCCCTCCGCGTGCTTGCCGTCCGCTCCCTGCTCCGACACCGCTCGGCGCTACTCCCGTCCATCCCGCGACCGTGCCGCCCACGCGTAGCCTGCAGCTGTGGCTACCACCGCTTGCTGCCCCACTGTTGCTCGCGCTGCCACGCGCTCGTCTCTGCTCCGCTAGCCCTGTGCTTCCCCGGCCACCTCCGGCACCGGCGCCCATCCGCGCCCGCCGGCCCTCGCCTAGGTTGGGCGCCTGCAGCACCCGCCCCGTTTGGCCTATGGCCACTGACTGCTGGGCCCGCCTCTAGAAAAATAAATTTAAATTAAACTAACATTAATATAAAAATTAATTAGGGAATTAATTAATTAAATTGAATTAATTAACTCAATTAACCTGATCACCTAGTTAGACTAATTAGTTCTGTTTAGATAAACTGTGACTATGACATACGGGTCCCACCTTGTAAACAACTAGATGACAAAAGACACTTAAAACAATTAGTCTATGACACCATGGCCCCGTCTGCTAGTTCTGACCAGTCAATAGTCAAACTGTTGACTAGGTCCACTAGCCCCACCAGCCAGCCTCTGGCTGGGTATACTTTTGGGTACAATTAGCTTTTTCTGATTTAATTTCGAATTAAAATAAATTTAGAAAATGATTTAAGCTTTGAAAATTAATATAAAATAAACTGTAACTCGGATGAAAATACTTTGTACATGAATGTTGCTCAGAAAAATGAGACGAATACGGATACGCAGTCCGTCATCGGCCACACATCCCTAGCTTATCAAACATGCAACCGCCCCCTCCGGTTCCACTATCCGAAAATGCCAAAAATCGGGGATACTTTCCCGGATGTTTCCCCCCTTCGCGAGTAGCACCTAATACCGCGTTAGGTCGCCTCTAGCACCGCGTATTGCCATGTTATGCTTTGTGATGCAATGTTTGCTTTATATTTATTGTTTCTTCACCCCTCTTCTCTCTGATAGACACCAGGACCGATACCGCTGCCAGTCCCACTATGGTCGAATTCGTCGACGATGACCTTTCTTCCTATGCAACAGAGCTTCCAGGCAAGGAAACCCCCCTTGATCAACCAGATATCACCCACTCTCTTCTCTCTTATTCTTGAATTAAGTTTGCTAATGTTGTTGATTCGGTAGCTCCTATGCTGTTGCATAGCCTGCCATTGTTTCTACTATTGTTAGCTTTACCTGCAATCCTAAATGCTTAGTATAGGATGCTAGTATTCCATCAATGGCCCTACATTCTTGTCCATCTGCTATGCTATATTATCGGGTGATGGTCACTTGGGGAGGTGATCACGGGTGTGTGTGTATATATATATATATATATATATATATATATATATATACATACATACATACATACATACATACATACATACATACATACATACATACATACATACAGGTTACATGATGTGACTAAAGTCGGGTCGGCTCGTAGAGTACCCGCAAGTGATTTCGATGTGGGGGCAGAAGGGGAAGGTGGTTCCATCCAGGTAGTGGTGGGCCTAGGTTCCCGACAGCCCCCGAGTGTTACTTTGTGTTGGAGCGAAAGGGTAGGTTGTGACCACCTAGGAGACAGGTGGGCCTGGTCCTTGTCGGCGTCCGCGGTTACTAAAAAATAACAAGGTTAACGAGATTGGGTATTTGATCTGAGTTGGCCACTGGCCTATATGCACTAACCACCTCGTGGGAACAGTTATGGGCACTCGACATCGTAATCATCCAAAGCCTCCTAGACGTCGGCGATTCAGCGGCGCTGAAAGTGCAACTATCCCTAGGTGGTTTTGGTAATTCATAACAACATATAGCTCATTGAGCTAATGCTATTCCAAGACTATTATTTTAGGAAAGCTCAATGAATGGCATGGCATGGATGATGAAAGTGGATCCTCAAAATACTAAGGACAAAGGATTGGCTCAAGCTCAAAAGCTCAAGACTCTTCATTTTACATTTTAGTGATCCAAGATCACATTGAGTCTATAGGAAAAGCCAATACTATCAAGAAGGGATGAGGTGTTGCTTAATGAGCCTCTTGCTTCATGTGCTTAGTATGCCCCAAAACCCTCAACTACTTTCCCACATCCACAAATGACCCAAACCTAAAGCCAAAATCGGTCACACCGATTCTTTCTATCCGGCGCCACCGATTCCAAAAGTCATAGACACTGCCACAAATCCTAAGCAAATCGGTCTTACCGATAGGGATCTCGGTCTCACCAAGATGGGGTTGCAATCTCTCTGTTTCCCTTCGTAATGTTTCGGTCTATCCAAAGTGAGCGATCGGTCCCACCGAGATTGCAATGTAAACTCTCTGTTTCCTTTTGTAACATTTCGGTCTCACCGAAAAGAGCAAATCGGTCCCACCGAGTTTACCTGACCAACTCTCTGGAAAGCTTATTACCAAAATCGGTCCCAACGAGTTTGTGTAATCGGTCTCACCGAGAATAAGTTATGCACTAACCCTAACCATATCGGTCTCACCGAGATGCTTGTCAGTCCCACCGAAAATCACAAACGGTCACTAGGTTTACTAAATCGGTCCGACCGAGTTTAACGATTCGGTCCCACCGAGTTTGGTAAATTGTGTGTAACCGTTAGATTTTGTGTGGAGGCTATATATACCCCTCCGCCTCCTCTTCATTCGTGGAGAGAGCCATCAGAACGAACCTACACTTCCAACTTACGATTACGAGAGAGAACCACCTACTCAAGTGTTGAGGCCAAGATATTCCATTCCTACCATATGAATCTTGATCTCTAGCCTTCCCCAAGTTGCTTTGCACTCAAACCCTCTTTCCACCAGATCCAAATCCTATGAGAGAGAGTTGAGTGTTGGGGAGACTATCATTTGAAGCACAAGAGCAAGGAGTTCATCATCAACACACCATTTGTTACTTCTTGGAGAGTGGTGTCTCCTAGATTGGCTAGGTGTCACTTGGGAGCCTCCGACAAGATTGTGGAGTTGAACCAAGGAGTTTGTAAGGGCAAGGAGATCGCCTACTTCGTGAAGATCTACCGCTAGTGAGGCAAGTCCTTCTTGGGCGACGACCATGGTGGGATAGACAAGGTTGCTTCTTCGTGGACCCTTCGTGGGTGGAGCCCTCCGTGGACTCAGCATAACCGTTACCCTTCGTGGGTTGATGTCTCCATCAACGTGGATGAACGATAGCACCACCTATCGGAACCACGACAAAAACATCCTCCAATTGCGTTTGAATCCTCCAAACTCTTCCCTTTACATTCTTGCAAGTTGCATGCTTTAATTTCCGCTGCCTATACACTCTTTGCATGCTTGCTTGAATTGTGTGATGATTGCTTGACTTTTCCTAAAATAGCTAAGATCTGCCAAACTATAAAATTGGGAAAATGTTAAGTTTTTATTGGTCAAGTAGTCTAATCACCCCCCTCTAGACATACTTCAAGGTCCTACAAGTGGTATCAGAGCTTTGGTCTCCATTTGCTTTGATTTCCATAGCTTTTGGTGGTCATAGCCTTGGTTTCACAACCTAGGAGAGTATGGCGTCTAGCGAGGGAAATTATCACCGTAGAGGTCCTTACTTTGATGGTACTAATTTTGATAGTTGGAAGCATAAGATGAAAATGCATATTCTTGGACATAACCCCGCCGTTTGGGCAATTATTTGTATTGGCTTGCAAGGTGAATTCTTGATGGGAGAGAACCGAACCGTGAAGCTAATGCGGAAGAATTGAAGATGCTACAATACAACGCTCAAGCATGTGACATCATCTTCAACGGATTGTGCCCCGAAGAATTCAACAAAATCAGCGGTCTTGAGAATGCAAAGGAAATTTGGGATACTTTGATTGATATGCATGAAAGTGTCGGGTCCGTCAAGGAATCCAAGTTGGATGTGCACCAAAGTCAGCTTGACAAGTTCAAAATGAAGGATGGTGAAGGTGTCGATGAAATGTACTCTAGGCTTGCTCTTATCACAAATGAGATTGCCTGCTTAGGGAGTGAAGAGATGACCAACAAATTCATCATAAAGAAAAAACTAAGAGCATAGGATGGAAAGTATGATACCATTTTCACATTGATCCAAATTATGACACACTACAAAGATCTCAAGCCAACGGAAGTCATTGGAAGTATTGTTGCTCATGAGATGTCACTCAAGGATAAGGAGGAACTTCACAACAAGTCAAGTGGTGCTTACAAAGCCTCAAGTGAAGCCCCACATCATCAAGTGAGAAACCAACCTTCGATGAAGAATTGAGCTTAATGGTGAAGAACTTCAACAAATTCTACAAAAGTAGAAGCAAAGAAAGAAGCTCCAAGTCAAGGTCTTACAATGACAAGAGATCTTCTAGTCGAGAGCGCAATTGCTACAATTGTGGGAGACCGGACACTACTCCAATGAGTGTACAACACCGAGAAAAGAAGAGAAGATTCTCCAAGAAGAAGGAGCAAAGAGAAGAATCACCACCAAGAGAGAGGAGGAGTAGAGATGATCATTATGAATGAAGACCCTCACGGAGAAGTAAGGATTCGGAAAGAAAGGACAAGTCATCAAGGAGCCACACAAAACGAAGACATCAAGCTCATGTTGGTGAATGGGTTTCCGGCTCCGACTCCGACAATCACTCCGAGAGAAGCTATCACTGCGACTCCGAATATACGCAAGATGAAGGTGTTGCCGGTCTAGCACTTGTGTCAACCAACTCCTACGACATATTTGACTCACCAAATGAAGGAATTGGTAGATGCTTCATGGCCAAAGGTCCAAAGGTAACACATCCCGAGTATGTTGATTTTGATATTGATGAAGATGACTTGCTAGGTGATGATGATTTACTTGTTGACAACTCTAGTGATGAATACTATGATGAAAAGTCAATTAATCATGCTAATCAAACGAATGGCAATGATAAGGAGAAAATTGAGCTTCTAACTAAAGAACTAAACACTCTTAAGTTGGCTCATGAAACTATCTTGAAGATCATCGAGAACTTTTAAGGGCTCATGAGAAGTTACGCTTTGAAAAGCTCAATCTTGAGCAAGAGCATGAGTTCTTAAAGGCAATCAATGATGATCTTCGCAAGAAAAGTTCTTCTTAAATTGCCAAGCGTTTACTCTTATCTACTTACATGCCTCAAGTCAAGTCTAGTAACAAGTACAAGAAAGATACTTCCTCTAGAAGTAACAATAATAATGTCAAATCCAATGTTGTTGCTTCTAGTAGTTCTCTTTATTCCACTAATGATTCTCTTAGCCAAGTTACACTTGAGCAAGAAAATAGTTTATTGAAGGGAATTATAGAGAAAGGTGTTTACAAGAGCCTTGCCAGGAGTAAGCAATTCGAGGAAATTATGCATAAGCAAGGAAGGCACCGGAAGAATCAAGGTGTTGGTTTTGAGCGAAAGTTCAACGCCAATGGAGTTGAGTGGGAAGAAGATCAATACCCCAAGACCAAGTTTGTTCCTCAACAAGAGAAGTATGATCCTACTTCCTTCAAGGGACACAAGCTCAAGATGATCTTCCACCACAAGACCACAAGAACAAAGGCAAGGACAAGCTTCAAGAAGAGATTGATGCATTTGAAGAAGCACCTAAAGCCTCATTCGAGTGGGTCCCCAAGACTACGTCAAGTTCTACTTCATCAAGTACAACTACAACTCCAAGGATTCCCATCAAGATGATGTGGATCCCGAAGAAGAAGAACTAGAGAGTTCTTGGGGGTGACTCCGCCAACATTCTTCACTCATATCATTTTGGCAAGAACAAGTGCAATCAACTTTCACATCTTGCACTAGTTCAAGGAGTCACAAACCCTCACGTTGGTAAGGCAAGGGACAAGGTAACCTGATGTTTTCATGGACATCATCTTGTGTGTGTGCATCACTCTATGTCTATGGATATTCTTGTTTGTTCCTTGCGGGACTAACCCATGTAGGCAAGTTGAAAGTGCAACTCACTCCAAACGATTGCTCCAAATGATCTACATCAACATTGAGCATCTACATCTTCAACATCTACATGAAGTCATCATCGACAAAACCCAAGGTTAGTTCATCCCTCAAAGGGGGATCTCACATCTAGGGGAGCTTAACTCTAAGAATTGAGTCAAAGCAACTCTAATGGTGTGAACACATTAATGCTTTATGTAAAAGTGGTAACCCCACTTGAGCTTAAACGATGAGTATGACTTATGATCAAATGTTCTCATTTGACTCCTAAGTCAATATACTCATATATAGATGACCTAGTCATCGCCAATTGCTTGATAGATGCTAGAATTGGTTGTGCATGCTTTGCCACATATTTCAATTGCCATCTTATTGTGTGAGCATGTTGGTGCTTACTTTACTCATTCAAGGACATCCACTTGTTGTTTTGTTTGTTTGGATTATTTTCTTTGTGCCAAGTGGATGTACAAGAATGCCTAAGAACCTTCTTTAGCTATCTATGCTTTTCTCGTCTCAAACTCTATTCATGCTACATCACAAAATTTGATCAAGTCAGATTCGAACCACTCTGTGTGAGGAGCACTCGGAGTCCCCGATTCGTCATAGACTTGAACTTCCAAAACCTCTTAATGATTCTCGGTCTAACCGATCCTTCCATTTCGGTCCTACCGAGATCATCAAGATGATCTGAGTTTTCAATCTCGGTGCAACCGATTTGAACTTTTCGGTCTCACCAATTTCTGTAGAATCGAACACAGTTATGCATCTCGGTGCCACCGAGTTGTTCCACTTTCGGTCACACCGGCAGTCGAGCTATATATAGCCACGGGCAAAATTTTGGAAATTTCTCCGAAACCCTTCGCTTGGCATAACAGCTCGCTCTGCCATCGTGGTCTCCAGATCGTCTCCTCGTCGCCAGTAGCCTCCTGTCGCTGGTCTTCGCCGCCATCAACGGATTTCGTCTCCGCCGTTGCCGCCGTAGCAAGTCCACCGCCAAGTTAGGGTATGGACTTAAACTTTGTGCTATCCACGTCTGATTCCTGGCACATTGTTTTCATATTGATTCTTGCCACGATTGAAACTCTTCTATCCAGCCAAAGTAGTTCATAAATTAGATGTGATTCAAATTTTTAGGCTTAGGTTTCCGCCAAAACCATCTCGGACCCACCGAGTTGAAAAACTCGGTCTCACCGATTTGGCTTATGCCATTGCACTAGTGACTCTCGGTCTGACCGAGAATTACTAATCGGTGCAACCAATTTGAGAATTCTGTGAAACCCTAGCAGTCTTGGTACCACCAAACTGAAACTCGGTCCAACCGAGATCATCAGTTTAGGTTCGAAAACTGCTTCGGTATCACCGAGTTTGAAAATCGGTGGATCCGAAATGCTTTCTGTGGAAAACTAAGACTGAACTTTTGAGTCATTCTTTTGCCAAAACCTCTGCATTTTGTGATGCTCATCTTTTCTATCTCATCTACAATTCTTCACGAATTGATCGGCTCTTGCGGTATGTCCGATCAAAGTGACAGCCAGAACAGTCGAAGAGCAGATGGACTTGAGTGAGGGCACTAGTCCCTCAACTTGAGATGAAGGAGCAGAAGTACTCCTAGCAATTTGCCTAAGGCTGCAACTAGGAAAAGGAGGAAAAGAACTTCAGATTCAGAGGATGAAGATTACAAAGCTGAGGAAGATGAGGCTACTTCCAAGAAAGGTCTGCTCAAGAAGGAATGTGGCTCAGCAAAGGATATAAAGCCAGGCATGAAGACTAAAAGGCCTGCAAGAAGGAAACCTATGCCCAAGGCCAGAGCATGAACTCAACTGCCTGAAAATCCTGATCCCAAAGAACCAGCTGCAGCAGAAGGGAAGAAAAGAAAGGAAAGGGTCAAGATGACCATGGCCAGAGTTATAAGGAAGCCTTCCATGATGGAAGAGGAAGATGAAATTGCTGCACCAGCTCCAAAGGCACCAAAGCTTATGGGAGATGCAATTAGATCAGGGCTGCCACATCTAAGCCCAAGGAAGCACCCAAAGCTGCCCCCAAGGCCAAGTCTGCACCAAAGAGGAATACTAGGAGTATTCCAGTTGCTGAGAAGAACAAGGCCCCAGTGCCTGAGGATGCTGATGAGGAAGATAAAGAAGGACAAGTTCTGAGAAAGCTCAAGCCCAAGATACAGACCACAATGATGCCCATCCTGTGGTGAGGACATGAGAATCAGGAAGGATTCAGGGCCGAGGATATGGAGGATGGAAGATCCATATGCTTCAAGGAGAAGAACTGTTGTTGACTACAGGTTCCACACAAAGGAACAGCAGGACTTCTATGAAACCACTCTGTTGGACAAGAAGCCCATAGTTTGTGATATGAGGTGGGTTGACTGGAATTTCATCTAGGAGAATGAACAGCACTATCCTGGAGTGCAAGATAGCTTTGTTTCTTGTGGAGTTGGAGATTTTGTTGGGCAAAAGCTCACAAATTGGAATGATGAGCTTATCATGCAGTTCTACTCCACAACACATTTTTACCCAGATGGAAGAATTGTTTGGATGTCTGAAGGTACAAGGTACCAATCAACTGTTGAAGAATGGGCAAGTCCGATAAATGCCCCAGGAGGAAAATGAGGATGACCTAGACATTTATGCAAAGAAGAAGATGGGTCACAATTCAATGGCTCACATGTACAAGGAAATTCCAGACAAGGCATTAGGAACTCACAAGTTTTGATCAGTTCACTTTCGGCTGTCAGGGTTGCCAACCATAAATTGGATTCTGAGGCACACCTTGTTGCCCAAGTCTGGTGACCATAACATGATCAGAGGGCATGTCATCATCATGTTGCATATGTTTGATGTGCCACGGAAGTTCAAAGTCATGAGCCTGATCATTGAAACAATCAAGAGGACTGCAGCAGATCAGAAGAGGAGTTGTGGATATGCACCTCAGATTCAAGAATTGATAAACTCAAAGATGGGCACAGGAAAATATCAGTTGGATAAGGAACACTTTCCACTTTATCCAGACTTTGAGGACAATGAGGTTGTCATGAATGAAGGTGATCCACAATCAGTTCAAGCTCAGGAGAAGAAGTAGAAGGCAAAGAGGGAGAAAGCTGCCAAGATGCCAACTCAAGAGGAGGCATCTGAGTATTTCTTGAAGAACAAGCAGGAGCAGCTCGGATGCTTAATAGCATCAACCCTGAGGATTGAGAAGGGATTGGCCACCCTCACTCAAAATCAGGAGAGCTTGGAGAGAATCATAGAACAAAAGATCTATAACTTAGATGTGAAAATGGCGAGATTGATCTGCAGTGGAGGAACTACAAGATGACATGCGAGGAGAGGAAGGGCAAAACAACAAGCGATGCATTTGCGGAGTGCCTAGAGCCCAGAGGTCATCTGCTGTGCCAGTTCACGACACAAGAACAACTTCATCTACACCAGCTACTGACCTCGGTGCCACCAGCTCCGGCATCTACATCAACTCGGCTCCATCTACTTCAAGCTGAAGCTTTCGTCCTCGGCGTTATCCGGACTCCACCACCGGAAGATCAAGCACGAGAGTCGATCTAGCACTATGCATTTTCTATGAACTTTTTGGTAACTTGTTGCCAAAGGGGGAGAAAAATGTATAGATCATAGGCTTCGAGAGAGAGAGAGTGTTGCTTTTGTTCTGTCTTGCTTTATTTGGTGGTTTCTCAATATTTGTTTGCTTTTGGTTGAGATACTATGCTTGTGAGACATTGATGATCATGTGTTTGATCATAAGCTACACTTATGCATGCTTGATATTATCCTATCCATCTTATGTGATCACTCACTATGCTTGGTGATGAGTGCATGTATTCATTGTTTATTATTTTGAGCGCTCCACCAAGATGTATGTGACATGGGAGAGTAACCCATGAGCCTAATTCATTGTGCATTTGTAGTCCAAAGCAAATCTAAAACTATGCACAAATTTAGGGGGAGCTCTTGCTTATCACATAATTCTCAAAGCGACGATGTTATTTAAATTTTATTATCATTTGTCGAAGCTTTGATCTATATGTTGTCATCAACTACCAAAAAGGGGGAGATTGAAAGTGTAACTATCCCTAGGTGGTTTTGGTAATTCATAACAACATATAGTTGATTGAGCTAATGCTATTCCAAGACTATTATTTCAGGAAAGCTCAATGAATGGCATGGCATGGATGATGAAAGTGGATCCCTCAAAATACTAAGGACAAAGGACTGGCTCAAACTCAAAAGCTCAAGACTCTTCATTTTACATTTTAGTGATCCAAGATCACATTGAGTCTATAGGAAAAGACAATACTATCAAGAAGGGATGAGGTGTTGCTTAATGAGCCTCTTGCTTCATGTGCTTAGTGATATGCTCCAAAACCCTCAACTACTTTCCCACATCCACAAATGACCTAAACCTAAAGCCAAAATCGGTCACACCGATTCTTTCTATCCAAATACCACCGATTCCAAAAGTCATAGCCACTGCCACAAACCCTAAGCAAATCGGTCTTACCGATAGGGATCTCGGTCTCACCGAGATGGGGTTACAATCTCTCTGTTTCCCTTCGTAACGTTTGGTCTAACCGAAGTGAGCGATCGGTCCCACCGAGATTGCAATGTAAACTCTTTGTTTCCTTTTTGTAACATTTCGGTCTCACCAAAAGAGAAAATCGGTCCCACCGAGTTTACGACAAACTCTCCGAAAGCTTATTACCAAAATCGGTCCCACCGAGTTTGTGTGTCAGTCTCACCGAGATTACGTTATGCCCTAACCCTAACCATATCGATCTCACCGAGATGCTTGTCAGTCCCACCGAAAATCACTAACGGTCACTAGGTTTACTAAATCGGTCCGACCGAGTTTAACGATTCGGTCCCACCGAGTTTGGTAAATTGTGTGTAACGGTTAGATTTTGTGTGGAGGCTATATATACCCCTCCACCTCCTCTTCATTCATGGAGAGAGCCATCGAAACGAACCTACACTTCCAACTTACGGTTACGAGAGAGAACCACCTACTCATGTGTTGAGGTCAAGATATTCCATTCCTACCATATGAATCTTGATCTCTAGCCTTCCCCAAATTGCTTTCCACTCAAACCCTCTTTCCAGCAGATCCAAATCCTATAAGAGAGAGTTGAGTGTTGGGGAGACTATCATTTGAAGTACAAGAGCAAGGAGTTCATCATCAACACACCATTTGTTACTTCTTGGAGAGTGGTGTCTCCTAGATTGGCTATGTGTCACTTGGGAGCCTCCGACAAGATTGTGGAGTTGAACCAAGGAGTTTGTAAGGGCAAGGAGATCGCCTACTTCATGAAGATCTACCGCTAGTGAGGCAAGTCCTTCGTGGGTGACGGCCATGGTGGGATAAACAAGGTTGCTTCTTCGTGGAACCTTCGTGGGTGGAGCCCTCCGTGGACTCGCGCAGCCGTTACCCTTCGTGGGTTGAAGTCTCCATCAACGTGGATGTACGATAGCACCACCTATCGGAACCACGACAAAAACATCCGTGTCTCCAATTGCGTTTGAATCCTCCAAACCCTTCCATTTACATTCTTGCAAGTTGCATGCTTTAATTTCCGCTGCCTATACACTCTTTGCATGCTTGCTTGAATTGTGTGATGATTGCTTGACTTGTCCTAAAATAGCTAAAATCTGCCAAACTATAAAATTGGGAAAACGTTAAGTTTTTATTGGTCAAGTAGTCTAATCACCCCCCTCTAGACATACTTCAAGGTCCTACAGGCGCGCGCCAGGTTGGACTGCGTAACGCAACTTCCTTTGTAATGGAGGTTGCTAGGTCTGCTCACCGGCCACCCTCGCAACGTGCAGGAGTGCAAAGGGCGATGGGCCCAAGATCCCTACGCACTTAGGATTTAGACCGGCGTGCTGACCTCTATGTTAGGCCTAGGTAGGGCTGCGACGTATTGATCTTCCGAGGCCAGGCATGACCCAGGGAAGTGTCTCCGTCCAGAGGGATCGAGCGTGTTGGGTAATGTAATGCACCCCTATAAGGAAGAATGATCTATTCGAATAGTCGTGTCCACGGTAACAAGAAAACTCGGAGTTGTACTTCGATCTTATGAAAACTAGAACCAGATACTTAATAAAGTACACCCTTTCAAGTGCCAGATACAACCCGGTGATCGCGCTCTCACAGGGCGGCGAGGAGAGGATCACCGGGTAGGATTATGCTATATGTTGATACTTGGTTAACTTACCAACTACTCTCTTCTACATGCTTCAAGATGGAGGCTGCCAGAAGTGTAGTCTTCGATAGGACTAGCTATCCACCTCTTATTCTGGCATTATGCAGTTCAGTCCACAAATACTACCAATTTCATTGATACCGATGCATATGTAGTGTAGATCCTTGCTTGCGAGTACTTTGGATGAGTACTCAAGGTTGCTTTGCTCCCTCTTTTCCCCCCTTTTCCATTCTTCTTGGATGTCGCAACTAGATGCTGGAGCCTCGGAGCTAGACACCGCCTTCGACGACCCCTACTACACCGAGGGTGCCTACTACTACATTCAGGCCACCGATGACCAGGAGTAGTTAGGAGGATCCCAGGCAGGAGGTCTGCGCCTCTTCAATTTGTATCCCAGTTTGTGCCATCCATCTTATGGCACCTTGTTTAACTTATGTCTGTACTCAGATATTGTTGCTTCCGCTGACTCTTTTATGATCGAGCTTATGTATTCGAGCCCTCGAGGCCCCTGGCTTGTAATATGAAGTTTGTATGACTTTTATTTGTGTTTAGAGTTGTGTTGATAGCTTCCTGTGAGTTCCTGATCTTGATCATACACATTTGCGTGTATGATTAGTGTATGATTGAATAGGGGGCGTCACAAGTTGGTATCAGAGCCGACTGCCTGTAGGAATCCCCTTTCCAACTCCTTGGCCGAAGTTGAGTCTAGCCTTTGGAAAACTTTTTACTAACATTGCCGTGTGGCTTACGGGCCCACATCACAATCGCGTTGTATTAGGATCTTTTATTCCTTGTCTATACTCTGGGACTCTGATCTCTCAACTTCTCAGGTTAAATGGTTTTACTCACTCTGACTCTAGGTTCTTGTAACTACTTCTTCTCGGAGAGCCCCTCACTCCAGATGATTGCTTGGTGCGGCAGAAGATTCCGAAGATACTCTTTGAGGTTCTCTCGAGACTTTGTGCCTGTCGCTTTCGCAATTCCCTTCCATCGAAAACCCCTATGGATGACCACGTACACTTGTGATTCATACAATCATTCCCCGATGATCTTGTTATTACAGAATACCCCTACGAATAATTCCTCGCACTTACCGAGTATCCGCTCATCCCCAATTGTTCATGTGTTTCACAAAAGTCTTCAAAATACCATTCGATCTTATGAAAATCCTGAGCAGCCTATTGCTCTTGAAATTCTTGCTTGCTTGCATTATGGATAATCCCATAAGTCCAGTAATCTTATTGTCATCCATTGAAATTTTCATTTAGAGTCCGCTGGTTCGTTATTTTGCGAATGCTCGCAATCCTCAATCAGGTCCTAGAATTCATCCTTCTGGCTCAAACGTCATTTTAAAGATGAGCTAGATCTTGACCAATCAAATCGCCATCGATTGTACCCCTAAGCCTACTCAACTTATCCATCCTTAATCAGAGTGTGTGCTTCTAATCCCTTGAATTGGAAGTCATAATTCCTTTGCGTTTGAACTTTGAATTAGTCAGTTGTTTCTATGATCCAACGCCTTTGCATTTGTTTCTTCCTCTGGTTCTGCACCGATGATCACATCAGCTCCATTATGGATCGTCTGATCCTTTGTTGAATCATCATCCGACAGTGTCCTCCGTATGCAAAAATCTTGAGAAGTTCTTTCCCTGATACATAATGCCTTTGGTAAATTGTATCCTCTGCTTTGACAACCATGCTCTACTTTCGAGCTTGTGTTAATTACTACTAAAAGTTTGCGGTATATGTTCCTAAGATTAGCCGATGGGTTGAACCTATGCCTTCCCTAATCTGTGTGAACCCGAAAGATTTCACGGGTTGTACTCATCTGGTATTTCACTAGATAAAACTTTCAACCAATGCCATTCTCGAAACAAGAAGTGAATGTAAGGTTGTGCTTTGGAGAAAGGGGGGTCGACCTTGAACTTTTGTTCATGCCCATGGACCCGATGTGGAACTTATCATGAAAGCTTCTGGTAATATTAATTATCCTGTTGGTGTAAGTTCGTCTTATATCTGGGATTTGGTCTTTTGCAATCATGGTTTCGACCATATTGATTTTCTTTGAATTTATTTCTCTGACTAGTTAAATTATACTCTATGGTATCTCGAGGATATCACAGAACTACATAACTTCTTATGAGTTCTTCAGCAACTATTATTCTCGTCGATTCCAATTTTCCCCCGGGTTCTAAGTTATTGATCACTCGAGAACACCGATAAGTGAATCAATTCCGCGCTCTGACTCAATAACTGTTAAGTAACTTTTGTTACTTACGTGTTTAATACTCCATCACGTCATTCCTAGCCGGTTCGGCTATATACCTTTATCGTGATAAATTTTAACTATGCTACCTGGTCCTTCTTCCCGGAGCACAACTTTCGATGATGAGCTAAGCTTATGTCGATTTCCTCGTCTTATCGTTTCACTCGAACAAAAACTTTATTTCGAGTTCGTGTCGTATCTGTGGTTCCAATAATCTTTCGCTGCATCAGTACTTTTGCTTTATGTCATGGATGATCGATTACATCTTCATGAAACCTCTCGACAAATGTGTCGTGATCATCATCAACATTCTGAGCTCTTCCAGGATATCAATCTAATTCATGATGGGAAATACCATCCTTGCCCCTCGAGGATTTGTGTTACTATCGAGAACATTCTTGCTTTCCCTCCAACACAAAACTTGTTCTTGTTTTGTGTTGTACCTTGAGCTCCTTGCTATCCAACTTATGTTATGTTCTACCTTGGAGTATTATCACCAGTTATGTCAAGAATGTTGTTAGAATTTCACCACCTTTTAGTAATTCTTAATATAGTAATACGTATCACCATCTCCATTCATTTCTTGCTCACCGTGTTGTTCTAACTGGAATATCGACAAATAAACTATGATGTGTGAAATTCAAAACTTGTAGCAACCCTATTGCTTGGAGCCAACGGGCGATAGTTTCATTCTTAGTTTATTGGTTTGGAATCGCCATTCTAACATTGATCATGCTAGTGAGTCCATATTTCCAGTGCACTTTTCGATCAATGTTTAATTGTGGGCGTTCTCCACAAACATACTCCATATCACACCTTGGGATAGCCAATGCTATCACCTTGTTCACATAATTATGAAATCCTTGTTTATGGAAATCCCAAAGAATTGTTGCTGAGCCTATCAGCCACATTCTCATCTTTTCCTTGCTGAAATTGTAAGACTTAATCTATAAGTTGTTCCTAATGGATCCTTTGTGTATCCAAAGTCTGACCTTTGCTTGAAGACCATGTCAATGCTGTCTCGAAGCATGTCGGTGGTACTCCGGTCATCAATAAGAACATTTGAAGCACAATACTAAATGTTTGTTAATTGGTTATCCAAACACCGTTGTATGGGTAACATCATGAAATTCCTTTCCCCTTTACCTAATTGGTTGTCTACTTGCTGCCCTATAAAGGATGGGAAAGATATACCCGTGATATGCGGTTATCACCACATTTTCCTTTCCATTATTCTGATTAGTATAATAATCACTTTTCCTTTCCATTATTTTGATTAACCTTTCTTGTACTATGACTTAACTGAGCAGTGATAGTTCCCATCTTAGGTAAGCACCTCGTTGTACCACTCTGTCAGTAAGACCCTGTTACTATTGTTGATGACATTCCGGTAATCACCGATGGACGAGAACTTTGCCTATTGTGGTTCTCTTCGTCCCTCGCCCTTGGTACCAACGTTGTTGCCAACATAACTGACGGTCTATTCTCTGACATGCCTTGCTATGATGATTGTGCAAGATGGCAGTGCCCTTCCTACTTTTTAACCCACATGGTCAGCCCATAACCCACAGTTCCATAGGATCGAAACCTGACTCTCCTGTACACCCCCTGTTTCCAAAGTTATTCCTCATGCGTGGCTTCGTATGTAATTCACGGGCCACCTTCTGTGTGATCTTCAAATCTGGTATTAAACGCAATACTTATTCCCATTGCTCTGAACCCCTTTCACACTCTGTTTCAGGCAACGACGATTGTCTATCCGCGTGAAACTTCTTATGGTACTGTCAGATTTCGGGTTCCGGAATAACCCTTAAGGTTTGAACTCTGGGTGCGCATGAACATCTCTCCCACCCCTGGCTCCCACGATCTCAAAGCTCAGCACGCCGAACTCGAAGAAAAAGGGACACAAGAGTTTATACTGGTTCGGGCCACTCATGTGGTGTAATACCCTACTCCAGTGTGGTGTGGTGGATTGCCTTGTAGGCTGAGGATGAACAAGTACAATGGAAGAACAACCTCCTAAGGAGAGGTGTTCTTGAGCTAGATGAGCTTGTGTGGTCGAAGGTGATCTGAATGATCCGTCCAGGATCAGTTGCCTCCTGTGGTGGTGGCTAGTCCTATTTATAGAGGCCCGGGTCCTCTCCCCAAATGTTAGGCGGGAAGGGATCCCACAACGACCAATTTGAAGGGGCACAGCTAGTACAAGCTATCCTGACAAAAGGTGGTCTTCGCCTACTAAAGGCTCTGGTGGTGACATCGTCGTGGGCTCCGCGATGACCTTTGTCCTGTCATCCTGCTGGTCCTGGTCTCGTTGCACCGATATGGAAACCTTTGCCTGATGCCTTGGGACTCCTCGCCTGCGCTTGCCCCTTTACTACCAAAGAGGCAACGGGTACTCTGCACCCGCTGGCGCCAGCCTAGCCTTGGTCATCACAACTCACGTCACGAGAACCTCACGGGGTGCCCCTCGCCTTGATCTCTCCGCTCCTCGCGAGCCAACCTAGTGAGGCCGCCCCTGAGGAGGTCTTGTGTCGTCCGCCTCGTGAGGCTTGGCCCCTCGCGAGGGTCTTGAGTGTTCTTTGGGTGAAGTTGGGCGTACCGGGTCATTTGGAGGAGCCACGCCGTGGGCCGCAGGCAAGCAAGTCTGGGGAGCCCCATTCCTAGAACGCCGACAGGTACCTTCTTACTTTGCTCTCGATGTGTTTCATTTGTTCAACTCGAGAGATACTCATGTGTTCATTCTTGGGATAACCCTAGATGATTTTCCCTTATAACATTCTATCCTTGTAGAGCTGCCCCTTTCCTATTCATAAGTACGATGGAGTTCCCGAAGAAAGGATCCCGACTTCATCGTGAGGACCTGAAACAGAGGAATGAAGACATCAAAGTAGTGTGTCGACCTCTTTGAGAAGAGCAACCAAGACTGAGAAGAATCGTTATAATTTCGCAACCTAGTCTTTCCCCCTTGCTCCACCCCCTTAAAATCTCGGGACGAGATTTCTAGTAGTGGAGGAGAGTTGTGATGCTCGGATAATTAAGCTACAGTAATCCTCTCCTAATGATGCCATGTCACCACTGTTACCATTGCTAATCTCACGTTGATTCAAACTAAGTCCAAATTCAAAATTTAAAATAAAGTCAAAAATAATATTTCTCCAAACTACCAAACTAAAATGTAGGCTGGGCTGCAGATATTCACTAACTAATTATCATGTAGCAAACAACATTTTACAAAATATTCAAAGGCCCCTAAGCATTTTTAAAACTACTCCAACAGCAGGTATATGGACTTTCAAATTAAAATAAATATGAATGCTTTTATAACTAAATTGCCACTACTAGTGCTAACTCAAAGCCTTACCTAATATTATGGTGTTAAATTGTACATTTAACTAAAATCATTTGTTAGCTCAAGTTAATATAAAATAGTAGGAAATAAATAGAAAAAAGAAAAAGGAAAAATAAAGAGAAAATAAGAGACCTAAACCTACTGGCACCTTGGACCATTGAACTAAAACAGGCCCAACCCACCTAACTCATCCCCCTCCTCGCTACAGGAGGGCGGGGGGATCGTGGAGGCCATCTACCATGGCACCGGCCATGCGTTGGCCATCCCGCCATCCCCGGCGCCTATAAGTTAACCCGCTCGCCCCTGAAACCCTAGCTCCCCCGGCGTTGCTCCTCTCTTCCCCTCACTGCCTTGCCGCCGTTGCCCTGTGTTAGACTAACTATATATTAGATATACGTGTTGTAATATAACCGGTATTTGTATGGTTCCCTCTTATAAATATATGACAGTCGTACCCACCAAGGGTATCGAGCATTGTTACAAACCCTAATTTGTCTAACATGGTATCAGACGACGCGTTCGATTCGCGCCGTGCTTCTGCATCCTCTGCCGCCGCCGCGTCGGCCTTCGCCGTCACGCTGCCTCCGTCAACCCTGGCGATGGAATCACCGTTCATGGCGTCCGCCCCGCTCGCCTGGGCCCGTCCGGCCGCATCGGGATCGCATCCAGTGCCCCGATCGCTGATCGCCCGTGCAGCGTCGCTTCTTGGCGCAGCCCTGGCGCCCAGCTCCTATGGTCCAGCAGAGCAGCCTCACGTTGTCGCGGCTCCAGCACCCCACCCAGCCATCCCGTGATGCATCTTTGGCCGCCAGCTACGGTGCCCCTGCGCAGCTGCCTTACGGCGCGCCTCCATCGTATGGTCCGCCGCCGGCTTCAGGCCCTCGTGGTGCCCCCGCCCAGGTGCCCTACGGCGGGCCGTATCTAGCACTGTATGTCGCACCGTCGTCACCGTATGTCGCGTCGGCGCCGTTTGCTTCGTCCTCCGCGGTGCCCTACGAGGCGCCATATGGCGCGCCCTACGCTGCCCCTGTGCCGTACGTCACGTCGCTTCAGCCCTACGACATACCTCCTATGGCGCCCTACGGTCATCACCAACACTACCATACGTCTCCATCGGCTGATGCACTGATTTCGTACAGTGCTCCTCCGATGTCCGACTCGCAGCTCTCCGCACCGGTGGCTGAACCAGGACCGTTCCACTTCGCTCATCTGGTAACGATGAAGCTCTCCGCCGACAACTACCTCATGTGGCATGCTCAGGTGTTGCCGCTGATGCGTAGTCACTACCTTGAGGGGTATGTCGACGGTATGCTGCCGTGCCCCCTGGCCATGGTTCCGGTGCCCTCGGCCGCTGGTGGCTCCGTCATGGTGTCCAACCCTGCTCATCGTCGGTGGATCGCTCAGGATCACGCTATTCTGGGTGCCATTCAGTCCTCGCTCACTCCCTCCGTGGCCGGCATGGTGGTCTTTGCCGCGACGTCGAGGGATGCATGGGCCACGCTTGACTCCAGCTTCTCCTCACAGTCGCTGGCCCGTTGAAAGCACAAGTGCTCCCTAGGTGGTTTTGGTAATTAATGACAACATATCTCTTGTTGGACTAACACTTTTATCTAGTATGTTTCAGATAAGTTCAACAATGGAGTGGCATGGACTAAAGGATGTGGGAACTCCTTCAAGATGCTAAGGACAAAGGATTGGCTAAAGCTTCAAGCTCAAGACTCTTCATTTTACATTTTAGTGATCCAAGATCACATTGAGTCTATAGGAAAAGCCAATACTATCAAGGAGGGATGAGGTGTTGCTTAATGAGCCTCTTGCTTCAAAGTGCTTAGTGATATGCTCCAAATACCCTCAACTACTTTCCTACTTCCACACATTTGTCCTAAACCTAAAGTCAAACTCGGCCCCACTGATTTTTTCTATCCGGCGCCACCGAGTTTGGATGTCTTAGCCACTGTCACAAACCCTAGGCAAATCGGTCTCACCGAGATGGGATTGTATTCTCTCTGTGTATGTCCATTATCAAAATCGGTCTCACCGAGTTTGAGCAATCGGTACTACCGAGATTACAATGCAAACTCTCAGTAAAACCTAAAATCAAAAACGGTCACACCCAGTTGGATAATCAGTCAAACCGAGTTTGCCTGACCAACTCTCTGGAAAGCTTATTACCAAAATCGGTCCCACCGAGTTTGTGTAATCGGTCTTACCGAGATTATGTTATGCCCTAACCCTAACCGAATCGGTCCCACCGAGTTGCATTCTGGTCCCACCGAAAACCCTAACGGTCACATTATTTGCTAAATCGGTCTGGCCGAGTTTAACGATTCGGTCCCACCGAGTTTGGTAGATTGTGTGTAACGGTTAGATTTTGTGTGGAGGCTATATATACCCCTCCGCCTCCTCTTCATTCGTGGAGAGAGCCATCAGGTGAACCTACACTTCCCGGCATCCTATTTACGAGAGAGAACTACCTACTCATGTGTTGAGGCCAAGATATTCCATTCCTATCATATGAATCTTGATCTCTAGCCTTCCCCAAGTTGCTTTCCACTCAAATCTTCTTTCCACGGATCCAAAACCTATGAGAGAGAGTTGAGTGTTGGGGAGACTATCATTTGAAGCACAAGAGCAAGGAGTTCATCATCAACGCACCATTTGTTACTTCTTGGAGAGTGGTGTCTCCTAGATTGGCTAGGTGTCACTTGGGAGCCTCCGACAAGATTGTGGAGTTGAACCAAGGAGTTTGTAAGGGCAAGGAGATCGCCTACTTCGTGAAGATCTACCGCTAGTGAGGCAAGTCCTTAGTGGGAGACAGCCATGGTGGGATAGACAAGGTTGCTTCTTCGTGGACCATTCGTGGGTGGAGCCCTCCGTGGACTCACGCATCCGTTACCCTTCGTGGGTTGAAGTCTCCATCAACGTGGATGTACGATAGCACCACCTATCGGAACCACACCAAAAACATTCGTGTCTCCAAATTGCGTTTGAATCCTCCAATCCCTTCCCTTTACATTCTTGCAAGTTGCATGCTTTATTTTCCGCTGCTCATATACTCTTTGCATGCTTGCTTCCTATATGTTGTGAATGTTAAACTTGTGCCTAAACTCCACTCAAACTTTAAAGAAACTTAAAAACTACAACTTTGGTATTTAGTGTCTAATCACCCCCCCCCCCCTCTAGACACCTCTTCTCAAGGTCCTACAAGTGGTATCAGAGCATTGGTCTCCATTTCCTTGGTTTAATCACCATTGGAGGAAGATGGATGAGTTGGGGAGTCTTAGACATAGAGTGCCTATTCTTGATGGAGAGTATTTTCGTGAGTGGAAAAATGAGATGCTTGTTATTTTCAATCAATATCATTTTAACAAGTACATTGCTAGCCCTTGTGCACCTTATGTTGATCCTATGCATCCAACCCTTGATGAATCAATTGACATGGTTAGGAATCTTAGAACTGCCGAACTTATCATTAGAGGATTGCCTAGAAACTTGATTAGAATCTTGGCTACTTTTGAGTGTGCCTACACTATATGGAAATTTCTCGAGGAACGCTTTCCAAATTATTCCTTGAAAAATCTAGATGAAATTCTCTATAAGTCTATTGCTTTGAGTAAGATGAATACTAGTGATCCTACGTTTGGTGATCGTCTATTTGAGCTTACAAACCTTATGCGTGCCAAAGGAAATGTTGGTATTATTAGTGACATTATTTCCGAAGCTATAAGAATTCATAGACAAGATTATTGTCAAACTCATTCTAATGAAACACCCTCTCTAGGATTTGATCCACCACATGACGATGTTGAACATGGATACTATGATGAGGATGATGATAGTGACTTGATCTTGATGATGCAATGAGACATTTTGGTCTTATGGCAAATCTTGAGGATATATGTCGGGGAGGAAAGGAATGGGTTCTTGATAGTGGATGTACCGATCACATGACCGGAGATAAAGACATGTTTCGTGAGCTTGCTGATAATGATAGTCCTCGAAAGTATGTCACTTTCGGTGACAACTCAAAGGGTAAGGTGGTTGGCCTCGGTAAGGTGGCCATATCACATGATAGCTCCATACAAAATATTATGCTCGCTGAATCTCTTGGTTACAACTTACTTTCAGTATCTAGACTTGCTGATTTCGGTTTCAATGTTCTATTTACTGAAGTAGATTGCCAAGTGTTTCGTCGAGATAATCATAAAATGGTCTTTATTGGTGTGCGTAGAGGTGATCTATACATTGTTGATTTCACTAAAAAGGCTCAACCTAAAACTTTCTTCATTGCTAAATCCTCAAAAGGCTAGTTATGGCATAGACGATTAGGTCATGTTGGTATGCGAAACATTGACAAGCTTATTAAGGGGAATCATAGCCTTGGACTTAATGATGTCATATTTGATAAGGATAGACTTTGCAGTGCTTGTCAAGCAGATAAACAGGTTGGAGGAAGGCATCCCGTGAAGAACATCATGACCACGAAGAGGCCACTCGAGCTACTTCACATGGATCTCTTTGGTCCCAACTCTTACAAGAGTCTCGGTGGAAATTCTTTTGGTCTAGTTATAGTTGATGACTTTTCCAGATTTATGTGGGTGTTCTTTCTCGATGATAAATCGCAGGTCCAAAAGATCTTCAAAAACTTCGCTAGGAAGGCCCAAAACCAATTTGAAGTGAAGATCAAGAAGGTTAAATGGCGACAATGGAGCGGAGTTCAAGAAGCATAAATGTGGACACCTTTCTTGACGAAGAAGGGATTTCACACGAGTTCTCGACTACGTACACACCTCAACAAAATGGAGTTGTTGAGAGGAAGAACCGGATGCTCATCGAAATGGCGAGGCGATGCTTGATGAGTACAAGGCATTTGAAGCACTTTTGGGCGAGAAGCGGTTGAGACAACTTGTCATGCAACAAATCGCTTGTATCTTGAAGCTACTCGACAAGGCGTCATCACGAGCTACTCACCGGTAACAAACCCCAAGTTGGATACTTTCGAGTATTTGGCTCAAAGTGCTACATTCTTGATAAGCATCGTCGTTCTAAATTTGCTCCTAAGTCTCATGAAGGTTTCCTACTAGGTTATGGCTCAAACTCTCACACTTACCGTGTCTACAACAATTTCACCCGAAAGGTTGAAGAGGCGGTAGATGTGAAGTTTGATGAATCTAACGACTCATAAGTAGAGCAATTGCCAATTGATGTAGGAGACAAAAGATCCTTGGAAGCAATCCAAGACTTGTCTATTGGCAAGGTCCGTCCAATGGAGGTGAAGGAGAGTACCTCGTCCGTCCAAGTGGAAGCTTCTACTTCACGACAAGGTGAACCAAGAGTTGATACGGAAGCATCCACAAGTGGGACACACCAAGATGAAGAAAACAAGGAAGTGCATCAAGATGAACGTCAACAACCTCCTTCTCCACCACGGCAAGAGAACGACAATGCCAACAATGAAGAAGGCCAAGAAGAAGAACAAGATGAAGATGTTCAACGAAGACCCAAGCAAAAGCTTTCACGAGTTGGAGCAAGAATTGCTAAAGACCATCCCGTCGAGCAAATCTACAATGATATTCAAATCGGGAGAATCACTCGCTCTAAAACTCGTTTAGCTAACTTTTGTGAAAACTATTCTTTCATCTCTAGCATTGAACCTATGAAGGTCGAAGAAGCATTGGAAGATCCGGATTTGATAAATGCTATGCATGAAGAGCTACACAACTATGAGACGAACCAAGATTGGACATTAGATTTGAGAAGCCCGACAACAACCACAACATCATCGGTACCAAATGGGTGTTTCACAACAAGCAAGATGAAGATGGACAAGTAGTTACGCAACAAAGCACGTCTCGTCGCCCAAGGCTACACACAAGTCGAAGGTATGGACTATGGTGAGACTTACGCCCCCGTTGCTAGACTTGAGTCCATTCGCATCTTACTTGCCTATGCTAATCACCATGATATCACCTTGTACCAAATGGACATAAAAAGTGCTCTTCTAAATGGTGAAATAGAGGAGAAAGTTTATGTTAAAAAACCTCTCAGCTTTGTTAATCCTAAGAAACCCAATCATGTTTACAAACTTCACAAAGCTCTTTATGGACTTAAACAAGCTCCTAGAGCATGGTATAAATGCTTGACCAAGTTCCTTATTGAAAAAGGCTTTGAAATTGGGAAAATTGATTCTACTCTTTTTACTAAAAGGGTTAATGGTGAACTCTTTGTGTGCCAAATTTATCTTGATGATATTATATTTGGTTCAACTAACCCTCATTTTAGTGAAAAGTTTGGGAAGCTAATGTCGGAGAAGTTTGAGATGTCTATGATGAGTGAACTCAAATTCTTTCTTGGTTTGCAAATTAAGCAAACTAAGGAAGGTACTTTGTCTATAAACAAAAGTACACCAAGGACTTATTCAAGAAGTTCAATATGCAAGAATGCAAAGGTATGACTACACCCATGCCTACTAGTGGACATCTTGACTTAACCAAAGATGGTGAACGGTTGATCAAAAGGTTTATCGCTCTATGATAGGTTCATTGTTATATCTATGTGCTTCACGTCCTGATATTATGCTAAGTGTGTGCATGTCTGCACGATATCAAGATGCCCCTAAAGAATGTCATCTTAAGGCCGTGAAAAGGATAGTGAGATACTTAATCCATACACCAAATTATGGCATTTGGTATCCTAAGAGGGCCTCTTTCGATCTTGTTTGCTATTCCGACTCGGACTATGCCGGAGACATGGTTGATAGAAATTCCACTTCGGGTACTTGTCAATTTCTTGGTAGATCTCATGTGTCTTTGTCCTCCAAGAAACAAAACTCGGTATCCTTATCCATCGCCGAAGCTGAATATATTGCCGCTGGTTCATGTTGTGCTCAATTACTTTGGATGACCCAAACTCTTAAAGATTATGGGATATATGTGAGACATGTTCCATTTCTTTGTGATAATGAAAGTGCTATCAAAATTGGTCATAATCCTGTGCAACATTCTCGAACTAAGCATATTGAAGTTCGTCATCATTTCATTCGAGATCATGTTGCTAAGGGTGACATTGATCTTAAGCATGTTCGCCTGAGAAAAGCAATTAGCGGATATATTCACTAAACCTCTTGATGAGAAAGTGTTTTGTAGGTTAAGAGGAGAATTTAACATCATTGATGCTTCAAACTTGGAGTAGAAACTCCATTGGATACATGCAAGACATGAGCTTATGCTTAATCCTTGATATTTCTCTTATGATGAAAAACTGATGTCTTGGATATATTTGTATCTTGCATGTTATCTAACCCTTGTAGGTACTTGGTTGAATCAAATTCCATGAGGTTGAAACCTACTCATATCTTGAACAATTTCTACATCACCAAGTCTCTACACAAGGTGGTTGAAGACAAGGAAGCACGAAACCATTCAAACATATCCTTTGACAAATTCTATGTTGAGTTTCATCATTGCCACTTTTGGATATACAAGTGCTCTTCCTTGCAAGAACTAACCCATGTAGGTAGATGGACTCAAATTCCAAGTGGTGCTCCAAATTCTTGATGAGCTACATCAACCTTGAGCAACCCACACAAGTTCAACAACATGGACAACACCACCAACCAAGGTATGTTATTCCATCTTAGAGAAGCTTTACTCCGAGTCATGAGTTAAAGCAACTCGACAAGATGTGAATACATCAAGATACTTAAACAAAAAATAGCAACCCCATTTTGAGCTTAAACGATGAGTATGGCCTATGATCAAGTGATCTCACTTGACTCCTAAGTCAATATACTCTAACATAGGTGACTTTGTCATGACCATCTCTAGATGAAGTTCTCCTGTGTTATTTTCGAGTTTTTGCATTTGTCTCATGCATTTGTGTTTCCCCTTTCAAAAAAACTTCATCTAGATTTCTTTCTGTTTTCTCGGCATTTTACGCATCTAATTCCTTGCATATCTTTCAGTTAATTCCTTGCAAATCTTTGTGAGATCTTACTAGTCTAGTGAGCTGAGGTGACAAGTGTTCTCTCTGCGATGAACTTGGTTACACCAATTTGTTATTTTCGGACCAACCGAATCTTTTCAGTACGACCGAAGCATACCACTCGGTGCCACCGATTTCATAACAGGAAAAACTCTTTGCCACATATTCTGTGTTTCTTCTGATCCAGCTCCACTCAATGAATCTTGTCCTCTACAAGCCTCACACTTTCAGCATTGCCTTGTTCTGTGTCTCAAGGACCAAACCCATTCGACAGACTCCAGAAGACCCTTCTTGGAAATTGATGTCAAAGGGGAGAGAGAACATCAAAGCTTATCATTTGGAGATAGAGAGAAAGAACATCAAAACTTATCACCTTTCTTCTTAAGGGAGAGAGAGACCTTCTAGGGGGAGAGACCCTCAAAAGACGAGAGAGATTTCCAAGGGGAGAGGATACTTAAGTAGAAAGTATTTCTCAAGGATCCCAGATGCTTGGTGTTCATGAGGAGAGATGTCCACATGTCTTCTTGAGGGGAGAGACATGTTGATATGATCTGTTGTGCTCAATTTTGCATTAGCATACATTAGCTCTGAACTTTAGCTCTGATCATCATTCATATCTTTCAGCTCTGTTTTTCTTCAGCTCTGATTTTCTGTTCCCTATCTTCTCCCAGTATCCCATGTTATATTCAGGGGGAGCAAGACATCTAAGGGAAAGAGATCATTTAAATTCATTGCATATCTATACTCTTGGGGACATGTCTAATCCAAAGTGGTACTTAGTACACACTCTCTACATGTCATCCAGTCTTGGTATTCTTGTGGTTTCTTCCGTTTGCTCTGGCTAGTAGATGCATCTGTGTTATCTAACCTTGTTTACGCAGTTCATTCCATCCTAAGCCAACTCAAGACCACAAGGTAAGTATATGCATCACAATCATGTGTATGAGGAATTCTTGCTGATGTACATACTGTTTGCAAGAAGGACTCATGGGCATGAAGGTATTCTCTTTAATACTTTTTGCTCTGATGCATATAGCCAAGATACATGTAACACATTTCCTGCTCTATCATGGTTATGCTATCACATGCTTCTATATTTCATATTCACATGATTGCATACATGTAGGGGGAGCCTATGCTTGTTACATGTCTTTCCAAAGCTTTACTTGCTATTCTTTATATCTTTATCTAAAGCTTTTGATGTATGTTGCCATCAATTACCAAAAGGGGAGATTGAAAGCACAAGTGCTCCCTAGGTGGTTTTGGTAATTAATGACAACATATCTCTTGTTGGACTAACACTTTTATCTAGTATGTTTCAGATAAGTTCAACAATGGAGTGGCATGGACTAAAGGATGTGGGAACTCCTTCAAGATGCTAAGGACAAAGGATTGGCTAAAGCTTCAAGCTCAAGACTCTTCATTTTACATTTTAGTGATCCAAGATCACATTGAGTCTATAGGAAAAGCCAATACTATCAAGGAGGGATGAGGTGTTGCTCAATGAGCCTCTTGTTTCAAAGTGCTTAGTGATATGCTCCAAATTCCCTCAACTACTTTCCTACTTCCACACATTTGTCCTAAACCTAAAGTCAAACTCGGCCCCACTGATTCTTTCTATCCGGCGCCACCGAGTTTGGATGTCTTAGCCACTGCCACAAACCCTAGGCAAATCGGTCTCACCGATAGGGATCTCGGTCTCACCGAGATGGGATTGTAATCTCTCTGTGTATGTCCAGTATCAAAATCGTTCTCACCGAGTTTGAGTGTAACATCCCAAATTTTCAATTTGGAATGTTATACATTAGATCATCATGCATATCATATTTTTCTCGCATTTTTCCGATCCTAGAAATTTCACGCAACTCAAGGACCCTCGGAGAGAGTTGGAAGTTTCATTATTTTCATATTTGGGATTTTTCCAAATTTTGAAAATAGGATCATTTGGATTTATTTAATTATCTTCATAAAGTTTTCCTATAAAAATATTTGAGAGGGAATAATATGACTTTCCCACACAAATAGGAAAAATGAAGATATTATAAATAAACCAAATTTGGTTTTGGAAGATTTATTTTGCTTAGGCAAAATGAGCATTTTAAAAAAATTATGCATGTATATTGTTTTTAAAGTTCATTTTGTTCGACTCATTTTTAGGAGTCGGGGAAAATTTGTTTATTTTAATTTGGACTTCATTTGGTATTTTTTATATTTGTTTTTTTTTAAATTCTAATTTAAAAAAAAAATCGCGCGCTCCCCCCCCCCTGGACCGAGGCCCAGCCGGCCCAGCCAGCCAGGCCCCAGGCCCAGCGCCCCCCCCGGCCCACCTCCCTCTCCTCCCTCGCGCGCCCGCTTGCTCGGGACTCCGCCATGCCGCCTTGCGCCATCGCCCGCCCGAGTCCCGCCCGACCAGCCTCCCTCGCCCCTCCCCAAGGAAACCGGCCCGCCCCCTTTATAACCCGCCGCCCCCTCTCCCTCACCTCGACCCCGCCCGCCGCCCCAAGCAGCGCCGCCGCGCCAAGGAGCCGCCGCCGACACCGCCCTCGCCGCCCGGCGGAACTCCGCCGCCGGAGCCCTCCCGACCCGCGGACCCCCCAACCGAGCCCGCCGGACCTCGCCCGGCGAAGAGCCCAGGTAGCCGACCTCGCCGCCCGCCGATCCGGTTTTCCCGTGAACCGATCCGGTTTTTTTAAAATGTTGGTTTTTAAAAAACCTAGATTAGTTTTATTTTTATTCGGTTTTCTTATTTAACGAGCGTTCACGAACCGTTAAACCCGATAAACGCGTTCGTTAGATTAGATTACATTATGAACGCTCACTTTTTAACTCGTTCGTCGTTTTTCTTTTAATCGGAATTAATCCGTTATTTTTCTGATTTGATTTCAGATCTGATTTTCAAAACTGTTTTATTTCTTGCTCGTTTATCGGAATCAGGTGATTCAAGCGCTGAGTTTAAATATGAAACCGCCGTTCCGACTAACCTATTTTCACAGAGTTTTGCTACTGTGAAATTTTGACCTAATTTCAGATTGCTAAACCGAGTCGTTCTCTCTCGAGTTCCGACTTTCGAGGTTTTATTTGATTCGATTCTTTTGCAACGAGGTTCTTAAGTTGAACTATCTGATTAGATCTTTTATTCGAGATTTCCCTGTGCATTAGATGAGTACTTATTGTATGCTTGTTGTTTGTCTGCGTTAGATCACGGTGCGCCGCTTGTTATTTGAATCTCTAGGACTCATGGATCATCAGCAAGGCAAGTAACACTTTGATCATACCTTTTCTACTACCCAGTTTTTATGCATTAGATCAAACCCTCAAACACTTGCATGTTTAGGATCTAATTAAATTGTGGGATTGGGAAGTAGATTGAGGTAGTACCTATTACTGTTTTACTTATGAAACCTTGGGAGTTACTTCTACGTTTGCTTGATTATGCCATGCTATGCTAGTAGGCGTGGATTGGGTGAGTGAATATCCATGACGGATGTGAGATTGTTAATTAATGGTTTATTTAAGGTGGCAACCTAAACACACATCTGGGTGGATTGAGGCACTGGTTTCTATCGAGGATTTGCTGTATTTCTTCGGACCGCCACCCGGGCTCTAAGGGATCATGAGATTATTCAAACTAGAAACTTCCGTGTGCAGCCACAAGCCAATTATGGGCTCTGGCGTAGTTGACTAAGTTGTGCGAACTCTTACAGGCGGACTACGATGTAGGGGATGTAGGTTGGTACGGTCTACCCACATGTAAGGTGCTAAGCGCTTACGAAAGACTATGTCTCGGTCATCCGTTTCTCAAACACCATGTAGTCACGAGAACCAAGCGGAGGCGATCGAGTCTTGTGGGGAAAAGTGCGCAAATCTCTGCAGAGTGTATAAACTAATCATGATTAGCCGTGTCCCCGGTTATGGACAAATCTTGAGTATCTAGTACTTGATTATCATGTGAATCTCAACATGTTACTTCTAAAATAAATGTATTGGGTTTTTAATGAGTATTTTTTAATTGGGATTGAGGATGCTGTCAACCATCTTCAATGTTTAACAACCACCATGATAGTTAAATAAAATTATTCCTTTGATGTAGGGAAAAATTGGCTTTTCGCAAAAATGTAACCGTAGAGCCTTACCACCAGCCAAATATGCATGTAGTATAGGCTTATTGCATCATTGCTCTTCGTGTTACATTGCGGCATATTCCATGTCTTTGACCCGTTTGAACTGCAACTTTTCATGTTGCAGACTTTTCAAACGACGAGTAAGATGTTAGGTTGTGGTTCTATACTTTCGGTGATGCACTGGAGTTGATGGACTCACTCGTTTTCCAAGCCTTCCGCTGTTATTATTAGATGGCCTTAAGCCATATTATTGTATTAAGTTCCCTTGTGGACAACGATGTAATAAGTGTGTGATTGCTACTCTGCTATAAATCCTTGAAATCTTGTGTGTCGGACATTACGATCCAGGGGATGACCTTTGAGTACTGAGCGCTAGATCCATTCGGTGCAGTCGCGACAGAGAATGGTATCAGAGCACACGCTGACTATAGGACACGACCACTAAGATAAAGCCATAGATCACTACTCTCTTCTCATTTTCTAACTCCTCATCTTTTCTACTCTCTTTAGATGACGGACGCGAAGATCAAGTACACCCAACGGATGAAGGCACACCATTTGGATTTCACTTGAAGGAAGTTACCAAGTACGAACATTGGATTACCAAGCTTCACCGGAACTTTCAACGCCACTCTGCACGAAGAGGAGCTGGAAGATTCATGCTCACGTTCGGGAAGGACATTCGCCCCAATCACCAAGCCTATAGATAGTGTTTTCGATTGCACCAACTTGGAGTGCAGGAAAGAGCATGGCAGCTCACATCACCATGGGACGCATTGGAGAAGTTTACCAAGAAGACCTCAAGGACACAATCTACCAGATTGCGGACGCCGAGACGACAAATGGGAAATCGTCAACACCAAGAAGGATAGATCCATTGCAGCATTTATCCAGAGTTAAACCAGCACATTCGACGCCAGAGAACCAGATGTGCAATGATATGTTGGAGTTGCAAAATGCAAAAGGAAGGATCATCGAGCTTGAAGAAGAACTCAAGACAACTTCGCAAGGACTATATGGGCGAGATCGTAGCTCTAGCAAGACACAATAACGATCTTAAATGCGAGATTGAAGAACTCAAGAAGAAGTTGGCGCGGGGAATGAAGACCAGTATGTCAATCACCCAAGCGACTACATCAACATCGACGACACCGATTCGGATCCAAGCGAACCCGACTTTGAAGACGAAGCTGGAGTAGACATTATGGAGTCTTCCACGGTTCAAATTAGTAGAAGTCCCCACATATTAGTAGTATTCCTCCATGTAACATTATAGTACACGCACTTTTGCGATAGTTAGATCGTTGTAAGCCCTTGTTTGATTGAATGAAGTTATTATGTGTGCATTTGCTTATGTGCATTTGGGTAGTGCTTCCCCTTAGACCTCATTCTATTCTAAATTCTCATCTTTTCTAAACCCATCAGTTTCCTCCGAGACGCTCCCGGATTTGTTTTCCGCCAGAGATCACCCAATTGATTCAAGACGAGAATACCTGATTCAAACAGCAGTGCGAACCAGGCAACAACAACAACAACAACAACAACAACCCACCGCCACCACCACTGCGGATCATCGACTTCGTTTCCTTAAATGAATCCGCGGTGTATTCCAAGAGCACCGAGCCGATTGTAGCGGATGGTGGCTCCGCAAGATAGGAAGGGAGCTGACCACTGCGGGATGCATGGATGGTGAAAGAGTGAAGTTTGCGGCACATCAGCTTGAAGGACCCGCATGACATGGTGGGAGAATTTCACGACCACTTACCCGTGAGACAACATCACATGGGATCAATTTCAGCAAGCTTTTCGCACCGCCCATGTTTCAAATAGGAGCCATGGCCATGAAGAAGCGTGAGTTTCGCAACTTACGCCAAGGAGGAAGGACTGTTGGCCAGTACGTGGATGATTTTAGCAAATTAGCACGTTATGCCCCAGATGACGTTGCTACGGATGCAGCTAAGCAGGAGAAGTTTCTAGAAGGACTGAATGATGAGTTCAGCATGCCGTTGATGGTAGCCAGTTTCAATAACTACCGGAATTAGTAGACCGAGCCCTCATGATTGAAGGAAAGCAGCAAGAATTGAGAACCATAAGCGGAAGTATGGACAAGGGAAGTATAACTCTGGAGCTCAGTGAAACCTCGTTATACCCTAAATCAGGAATTCAGTTTGAGCATACCCATGGAGGAGGAAATTCGCATAACCATAACAGCACCAAGAATGGGAGCGGGAATGGAGGAAGCAATGGACAGAATCGCACCAACCCGTCAACACCATCCAAAGTAGACTGAGTCATATTACTTGCTTTAAGTGCCGCAAGACTGGGCACTATGCAAATGATTATCGAAGGCGAGAATGGAAATGGCAATGGAAGCTACGGAAAGAAGCCCAACCCTTTCAATAGAGGACAGGTGAACCACATTGAAGTGGAGGAGGTTGAAGATCAGCCCGATGCGAATTGGTAAGTTTTGGTTAAGTCATTTACTGCGGTTGTTCTTTTCGATCTTGGTGCATCGCATTCATACATATCAAGGGATTTGTGGATAAGTACAAGTTACCAACCCAAGCCCTTAGGTCACCCATGCTAGTAACCTCACCCGGAGCAGTACATGGCTAGTAAATGGTGTGATCATTTGCCATTAAGGATTGGACCCTATGTTTTCCCCTCGGACCTAATAGTTACGGAATCCCAAGGATTGGGCGTGATATTAGGAATGGATTGGTTATCGAAGTATGGAGGAAACATAGATTGTACCACAAAGTCAATTTTGCTCACCACACGGAAGGAAGAAGGATTAAGTATGTATCACGGCACGAGCCGAGGAGAGCACAAGTTAATTGCTTATCGAGGTGGTACGGAAGAAGTACCGGTGGTGAAGGATTTTCTGATGTATTTCGGAAGAGTTGCCGGGAATGCCACGGATAGAGACATTGAGTTTTGATCGTTGTTGCCTTGAATAGGCCCTATATCGAAGCGACCGTATAGGATGCCAGCACAGGATTTGGCGGAAATCAAGAAGCAGATTAAGGAACTTTTGGACAAAGGTTTTATACGCCCAAGCTCTTCACCTTGGGGATCACCCGTTTTGCTAGTAGAGAAGAAGGATGGATCTTTGAGAATGGTTGTGGATTACCGTGGATTAAATGAAGTAACAATCAAAAACAAGTACCCACTACCTATGATAAATGACCTGTTTGATCGCTTGCAAGGAGCCAAGGTGTTTTCCAAGATCGACTTGCGATCAGGGTACCATCAGTTGAAGATTCGGGAGCAGGACATACCCAAGACAGCATTTACCACGAGATATGGACTATACAAGTATACCGTTATGTCATTTGGGTGACTAACGCACCAGCCTATTTCATGAACCTGATGAACAAAGTGTTTATGGAGTTTTTGGATAAGTTCGTCGTGGTGTTCATTGATGACATTTTGATTTTCTCGAAGAATGAAGAGGAACACAAGGAACATTTGCGATTGGTTTTGGAGAAACCGAGGGAACACCGGTTGTATGCCAAATTCAGCAAATGTGAGTTTTGGTTAAAGGAAGTTGGATTTCTCGGACATGTTATTTCCGGAGAAGGGATAGCAGTTGACCCCACGAAAGTTGAGACCGTAACCAAATGGGAAGCACCAACGACAGTTGGAGAGATTCGGAGTTTCCTTGGACTCGCAGGATACTATCGAAGATTCATTGAGAATTTCTCAAGGATTTCTAAGCCTATGAGAATTGTTGAAGAAGGAAAATAAATTCATATGGGTGAGGACCGTGAGGCAAGTTTTCGGAGTTGAAGAAAAGATTAGTTACCTCACCAGTTTTGATATTGCCCGATCAGACTAAGGATTATGAGGTATATTGCGACGCTTCACGTCGAGGACTTGGAGCAGTGCTTATGCAAGAAGGAAGAGTTGTTTCGTATGCTTCGCGACAACTTAAGCCTCATGAGTTGAATTATGCCACACATGACTTGGAGTTAGCAGCCGTTGTGCATGCCCTGAAGACGTGGAGACATTTTCTCATTGGAAATCATTGTGAAGTATATACGGATCACAAGAGTTTGAAGTACATCTTCACACGGAAGAATTGAATCTCGAGACAAAGGAGATGGTTAGAGCTTATCAAGGATTATGACATGAGATTGCAATATCACCCGGAAAGGCTAATGTCGAAAGGTGACGCATTGAGCCGTAAGAGCCACGTCAATACCCTAATGATGGGAGGAATACCCAATGAGTTAGCCGAGGACCTTCGAGAGCTATGTTTGGAAATAGTTCGAGAGGCTATGTAGCAGCATTGGAGATTCAGTCGACACTAATGGACAAAATCAGAGAAGCCCAGAAGGCAGATAAGGAAGTTGCCTCTATAAAGGAGAAAATGAGCAAAGGAAAAGCTAAAGGATTTCGTGAGGATGAACACGATACCTTATGGTTTGAAGACCGTGTTTATGTGCCCAATGACCCAGATCGGGAAGTTGATTTTACAAGAAGCCCATGATTCACCCTATTCGATTCACCGAAATACCAAGATGTATTTGGACTTGAAGAATACTTTACGGTGGACCGGAATGAAGAAGGATATTGCGGAGTATGTAGCAGTTTGTGGCGTATGTCGAAAGTAAAGGCGAGAACATCGAAGCCAGGATTGTTACAACCATTGCCGATACCGAATGGAAGTGGGATAAACTAGGCATGGATTTTATCACAGGATTGCCAAAGACTCGTTCAGGATATGACTCGATTTGGGTCATAGTCGACCGTTTGACAAAGGTAGCCCATTTTATTCCGATCAAGACTACCTATAGCGATTGCTAAGTTGGCAAAGATATACATGACCAGAATTGTATGCTTACGGAGTTCCGAGAAGCATTGTATCGATAGAGGAACCCAATTTACTTGAAATTTTGGAACCAGTTGCACGTAACATTGGGAACTAGATTGGAATTGATACAGCTTTCCACCCACAGACCGATGGACAGACCGAGAGAGTCAATCAGATTTTGGAGGACATGCTAAGAGCTTGTGCACTAGATTATGGATCTAGTTGGGATGATAATTTGCCGTATGCAGAATTTTCCTACAATAACAGTTACCAAACCAGCTTGAAGATGGCACCTTTCGAGGCTTTGTATGGAAGAAGGTGCAGGACACCATTGTCATGGGACGAAACTGGAGATCGTCAGTTGTTTGGACCAGATTTGATTAAGGAGTCTGAACAGAAAGTTAAGTTGATTCGAGACAGGCTCAAGGTAGCCCCATCCTGACTAAAGAGCTATGCCGATTCAAAGCGCCAAAGCGATTGAGTATGAAGTTGGAGCAGAGTATATCTCGAGTATCCCCGCTTGAGGAGTTAAGCGTTTTGGAGTTAAAGGAAAGTTAGCACCCGTTTCGTTGGACCGTATAAGATTTTGCAACGCATGGGAGAAGTTCGCGTATAAGTTGGAATTGCGGAAGGACTGTCGGGAGTTCATGATGTATTCCATGTTTCTCGATTGAAGAGATGTCACCCGAGATAGCAGAGGTACCGTTAAGAGACACAGTACCATTGGAAGCAATACAGTTGAAGGATGACTTGACATATGAGGAAAAACCGGTTAAGATTCTCGATTATGCCGGCAGAGTTACCCGCAGCAAGGTTATCAAGTTTTGCAAAGTTGATTGGAGCCACCACCTTTGAGGATGAAGCCACACAGGAAAGAGAGGAAGTTTTGCTCAAGGACCACCCTCACCTATTTTCTAGCCAACCCGAATCTCGAGGGCGAGATTCATCTTAAGGGTAGGTTTGTAACATCCCAAATTTTCAATTTGGAATGTTATACATTAGATCATCATGCATATCATATTTTTCTCGCATTTTTCCGATCCTAGAAATTTCACGCAACTCAAGGACCCTCGGAGAGAGTTGGAAGTTTCATTATTTTCATATTTGGGATTTTTCCAAATTTTGAAAATAGGATCATTTGGATTTATTTAATTATCTTCATAAAGTTTTCCTATAAAAATATTTCGAGAGGGAATAATATGACTTTCCCACACAAATAGGAAAAATGAAGATATTATAAATAAACCAAATTTGGTTTTGGAAGATTTATTTTGCTTAGGCAAAAATGAGCATTTTAAAAAAAATTATGCATGTATATTGTTTTTAAAGTTCATTTTGTTCGACTCATTTTTAGGAGTCGGGGAAAATTTGTTTTATTTAATTTGGAGTTCATTTGGTATTTTTTTATTTGTTTTGTTTTAAATTCTAATTTAAAAAAAAATCACGCGCTCCCCCCCCTGGACCGAGGCCCAGCCGGCCCAGCCAGCCAGGCCCCCGGCCCAGCGCCCCCCCCGGCCCACCTCCCTCTCTCCCTCGCGCCGCCTTGCTCGGACTCCCGCCGCGCCACGCCATCGCCGCCCGCCGCCCGAGTCCCGCCCGACCAGCCTCCTCGCCCCCTCCCAAGGAAACCGGCCCGCCCCTTTATAACCCGCCGCCCCTCCCCTCTCCCTCACCTCGACCCGCCCGCCGCCCCAAGCAGCGCCGCGCCCGCCAAGCGCACGCAAGCGCCGCCCCTCGCCGCCAGCTGGAACTCACGCCGGAGCCCTCCCGACCCGGGACCCCGCCCCAACGGAGCCCATGGGACCTCGCCGGCGAAGAGCCCCGGAGGTAGCCGACCTCGCCGCCCCGCCGATCCGGTTTTCCCCGTGAACCGATCCGGTTTTTTTTAAAAAAAAAAATATGTTCGGTTTTTTTTAAAAAACCGAGATTGGTTTTATTTTATTCGGTTTT
This sequence comes from Aegilops bicornis, assembly GCA_021605145.1. Taxonomy (NCBI): domain Eukaryota; kingdom Viridiplantae; phylum Streptophyta; class Magnoliopsida; order Poales; family Poaceae; genus Aegilops; species Aegilops bicornis. The sequence continues at coordinate 337,093,416 of CM038670.1, read as the reverse complement.
CTTATTTATGAGCGTTCACCGAACCGTTAAACCGATGAAACGCGTTCGTTAGATTCGATTCTGTTAACTAACGCTCACTTTTTAACTCGTTCGTCGTTTTTCTTTTAATCGGAATTAATCCGTTATTTTACGATTTGATTTCAGATCTGATTTTCAAAACTGTTTTATTTCTTGCTCGTTTATCGGAATCGGGTGATTCAAGCGCCTGGAGTTTCGTAACGAAACCGCCGTTCCGACTAACCTATTTTCACAGAGTTTTGCTACTGTGAAATTTTGACCTAATTTCAGATTGCTAAACCGAGTCGTTCTCTCTCGAGTTCCGACTTTCGAGGTTTTATTTGATTCGATTCTTTTGCAACCAGGGTTCTTAAGTTGAACTATCTGATTAGATCTTTTATTCGAGATTTCCCTGTGCATTAGATGAGTACTTATTGTATGCTTGTTGTTTGTCTGCGTTAGATCACCGGTCGCCGCTTGTTATTTGAATCTCTAGGACTCGCGGATCATCGACAAGGCAAGTAACACTTTGATCATACCTTTTCTACTACCCAGTTTTTATGCATTAGATCAAACCCTCAAACACTTGCATGTTTAGGATCTAATTAAATTGTGGGATTGGGAAGTAGATTGAGGTAGTACCTATTACTGTTTTACTTATGAAACCTTGGGAGTTACTTCTCGTTTGCTTGATTATGCCATGCTATGCTAGTAGGCGTGGATTGGGTGAGTGAATATCCATGACAGATGTGAGATTGTTAATTAATGGTTTATTTAAGGTGGCAACCTAAACACACATCTGGGTGGATTGAGGCACTGGTTTCTATCGAGGATTTACTGTATTTCTTGGACCGCCACCCAGGCTCTAAGGGATCATGAGATTATTCAAACTAGAAACTTCCGTGTGCAGCCACAAGCCAATTATGGGCTCTGGCGTAGTTGACTAAGTTGTGCGAACTCTTACGGGCAGACTAGCTGATGTAGGGGATGTAGGTTGGTACGGTCTACCCACATGTAAGGTGCAAGCGCTTCTGAAAGACTATGTCTCGGTCATCCGTTTCTCAAACACCATGTAGTGCGAGAACCAAGCGGAGGCGATCGAGTCTTGTGGGGAAAAGTGCGCAAACCTCTGCAGAGTGTATAAACTAATCATGATTAGCCGTGTCCCCGGTTATGGACAAATCTTGAGTATCTAGTACTTGATTATCATGTGAATCTCAACATGTTACTTCTAAAATAAATGTATTGGGTTTTTAATGAGTATTTTTAATTGGGATTGAGGATGCTTGTCAACCATCTTCAATGTTTAACAACCACCATGATAGTTAAATAAAATTATTCCTTTGATGTAGGGAAAAATTGGCTTTTCGCAAAAATGTAACCGTAGAGCCTTACCACCAGCCAAATATGCATGTAGTATAGGCTTATTGCATCATTGCTCTTTACGTGTTACATTGCCAGCATATTCCATGTGCTGACCCGTTTCGGGCTGCAACTTTTCATGTTGCAGACTTTTCAGAACGACAGTAAGATGTTAGGTTGTGGTTCTATACTCGGTGATGCATTTGGAGTTGATGGACTCACCTCGTTTCCAAGCCTTCATTGTTATTATTAGATGGCCTTAAGCCATATTATTGTATTAAGTTCCCTTGTGGACAACGATGTAATAAGTGTGTGATTGCTACTCTGCTATAAATCCTTGAATCTTTGTCTTTGTGTCGGCATTCTTGATCGAGGGATGACATCGAGTCTGAGCGCTAGATCCATTCAGATGCAGTCGCGACATTGAGGAATCGGTACTACCGAGATTACAATGCAAACTCTCTGGTTAACTTATTATCAAAATCGTTCCCACCGAGTTTGATAATCGGTCAAACCGAGTTTGCCTGACCAACTCTCTGGAAAGCTTATTACCAAAATCGGTCCCACCGAGTTTGTGTAATCGGTCTTACCGAGATTACGTTATGCCCTAACCCTAACCGAATCGGTCCCACGAGTTGCATTCGGTCCCACCGAAAACCCTAACGGTCACATTATTTGCTAAATCGGTGCGACCGAGTTTAACGATTCGGTCCCACCGAGTTTGGTAGATTGTGTGTAGCAGTTAGATTTTGTGTGGAGGCTATATATACCCTCCACCTCATCTTCATTCGTGGAGAGAGCCATCGGTGAACCTACACTTCCAGCATCCTATTTACGAGAGAGAACTACCTACTCATGTGTTGAGGCCAAGATATTCCGTTCCTATCATATGAATCTTGATCTCTAGCCTTCCCCAAGTTGCTTTCCACTCAAATCTTCTTTCCACCAGATCCAAAACCTATGAGAGAGAGTTGAGTGTTGGGAGACTATCATTTGAAGCACAAGAGCAAGGAGTTCATCATCAACGCACCATTTGTTACTTCTTGGAGAGTGGTGTCTCCTAGATTGGCTAGGTGTCACTTGGGAGCCTCCGACAAGATTGTGGAGTTGAACCAAGGAGTTTGTAAGGGCAAGGAGATCGCCTACTTCGTGAAGATCTACCGCTAGTGAGGCAAGTCCTTCGTGGGCGACGGCCATGGTGGGATAGACAAGGTTGCTTCTTCATGGACCCTTCATGGGTGGAGACCTCCGTGGACTCGCGCAACCGTTACCCTTCATGGGTTGAAGTCTCCATCAACGTGGATGTACGATAGCACCACCTATCGGAACCACTCCAAAAACATCCGTGTCTCCAAATTGCGTTTGAATCCTCCAATCCCTTCCCTTTACATTCTTGCAAGTTGCATGCTTTATTTTCCGCTGCTCATATACTCTTTGCATGCTTGCTTGCTATATGTTGTGAATGTTAAAATTGTGCCTAAACTCCACTCAAACTTTAAAGAAACTTAAAAACTGCAACTTTGGTACTTAGTGTCTAATCACCCCCCTCCCTCTAGACACCTCTTCTCACGGTCCTACACCCGTCCCTCTGTCATTCGCAACCAGCTGGGTGAGGTCAAGAAAAATGATCTCTCTGTCACGGCCTTCTTCAACAAGGTCAAAAGTTTAGCTGATACACTGTCGTCCATTGGGAAGCCTCTCCGTGACGAGGAGTTTACTTCGTTCATCCTCAATAGGCTTGATGAGGACTATGATTCTCTTGTTGAAAATATCAATGGACGTGACACGCCGATGCCGCCTCGTGATCTGTATGCACGCCTCCTCAACACTGAACAGAGGCTCGCTGCTCGCCGCTCCGTTGGCGTCTACGGAGGTCATACATGTAGCGCTTTGCTCTCCAGCAGGCGCTCATGGTGCCAAGCGAGCGCCCGCCGACCTCGGGCAACCAGCCCGTCCGCCCGCTCTACCTCGACGGTGGCATAAGCGGCTCCACTGCGAGGCATGTGGTGGTGGGGTTGAGTGTCAGCTCTGCGGCATTGAGGGGCATTTGGCGTCTCGCTGCCATCGTCGCTTTAAACGAGATTTTCTTGACATCGGGAACAATGAGAAGGGCAATGAGAAGCAAGCTGCTCTCGCTACACCGGATCCTGGGTTCACTCCTTCATACTCGGTGGATCCTGCTTGGTATATGGACACGGGCGCTACGGACCATTTGACGAGCCATCTTGACAAGCTGGCCACTCGCCAGCCCTACACCGGTCACGATCAGGTCCGCACGGCCAGTGGATCAGGTATGCCCATCTCACATGTTGGTCAGGCATCTCTCCTTTCACGTACCACTAAAACCTTGCGTCTGCTTGATGTCCTTCGTGTTCCTTCAGTCACACGTAGTTTACTCTCGGTTCCTAAATTAACTCGTGACAACAATGTGTTTGTTGAGTTTCACCCTTTCCATTTTTTTGTTAAGGACCGAGTCACGAGGGACGTTATTCTTAGTGGTCGAGCTCGCGACGGCTTATATGCGCTTGATGTGCCATGAGTCTCTCAAGTTTTCAGTGGTGTTCGGGTGTCATCGTCGCAGTGGCACTCTTGCCTTGGCCACCCCGCTACTCCCATTGTGCGCCATGTGCTTCATCGTCATCGTCTTCCTGTTGAGTCGAGTAATAAGAGGTTTCTAGTGTGTGATGCCTATCAACAAGGCAAGAGTCATCAGTTGCCTTTTTCTGTATCAAGTCGTGTTGTCATGGCTCCTCTTGAACTTGTGTTTTCAGATGTGTGGGGCTATGCCCAAACTTCTGTTAGTGGTCACAACTATTATGTCAGTTTCATCGATGCTTTTAGTCGCTTTACTTGGATTTATCTTATTAAGCGCAAATCTGATGTGTTTCATGTCTGTATGCAATTTCAAGCACATGTTGAATGATTGCTTAAGCACAAAATTATCCATGTTCAGTCAGACTGGGGGGGGGGGTGAGTATCGTAACCTTAACACCTTCTTTCAGAAGCTTGGCATTTCACACCATGTGTCTTGTCCTCATACACATCAGCAGAACGGTGCAGCTGAGTGCAAGCACCGTCACATTGTTGAAACTGGCCTGACACTTCTTGCACATGCCTCTGTCCCGTTCGGTTACGGGCGATGCTTTTGTTCTTGCTGTTTTTGATAAACAGGATTTCCACACGACGTCTTCACATGAAGTCTCCGCTAGAAGTGTTGCTTAATGAAACTCCAGATTACTCCCTCCTCAAAGTGTTCGGCTGTGCGTGTTGGCCGCATCTTCGTCCGTACAATAAGCCTAAACTTGAGTATCGATCCAAACAATGTGTGTTTCTTGGGTACAGTCCTCTACACAAAGGTTACAAGTGTCTTCACATTCCAACAAATCGTGTTTATATTTCTCGTGATGTTGTGTTCGATGAGAATGTCTTCCCGTTTTCCACGCTCACATCACCCACCGATACTCCCGTCACCGAGTTGCACTCTTTTCGATTTTACTGATCAATTTGTGGATGCTGCATATTCTCCTCTGTTGTTGCCTAACCATGGTGCCGGGACTGGACGAGGTGCTCGACTTGAGCTTCTAGATGATGATATGGCCACAACTGCGCTAGCTGCTGCTACATCGGGCAAGGCGCTCGACGAGGCTGCCCCCGCCACTACTCCGCCTGACCCCGACATCGGTCATGCTTGCATGCCCCATGCACGTGGATCCGACGGGGTGCCCTAGTCGCCTGGGCCGGCCGAACCCGTGGAGCTATCGGCCGGGCCGGCTGGACCCGCGGTGCTATCCCCTGGGCCGACGGCCTTGCCGGTCACCGAGTCTTCTTCGCCTGCTCCGTCGACGCCGGTCACGCCCGGTCTATCTTCGCCGACCCTGACCGTGCCACCAGACTCGCCCGCCGGCACGTCCTCCTCGCCGCTGATGGACAGTGGCTTGTCTAGTGTGGTAGCTCCAGCGCCATCTTCGCCTGTCGTCCTGCGTCCCCATACTCGCAGCAAAAGTGGCATCTTCCAGCGAAGAAGCGCCGCGGCGACAACTGCGTGGCTTGCGGCCTGTGTAGCGCATGCTGAGGCTGACCCTACGACTGAACCACGACATTTTCGAGCAGCGCTTGGCATCCCACATTGGTGTGCTGCGATGGAGCAGGAGATTCATGCTCTTCAGAGAAACAACACTGGGCGTCTTGTTCCACCTCCATCTTGTGTCAATATCATTGACTCTAAATGGGTATTCAAGGTGAAGAAACATGCTGATGGCTCCATTGAGAGGTACAAGGCACGCTGGTTGCCAAGGGATTCAAACAATGGTACAACATTGATTACGAAGACACATTCAGTCATGTTATTAAACCAACTACTATTCGTGTTCTCTCTCTTTGGCTATTCTTTGGCGGATGGTCGCCGGCCTTGACAGCGTTCGAATGCCTTTCTCCATGGAGTTCTGGAAGAAGAGGTTTATATGTGTCAGCCGCCAGGTTTTGTTGATCCTGCTCAGCCACATCATTTGTGTCGCCTTGTCAAAGCTCTCTATGTTTTGAAGCAGGCCCCGTGTGCATGGCATGCCCGTCTTGGCGCTGCTCTTCGTGCACATGCGTTTGTTCCTTCTACAGCAGACACATCTCTGTTTATTCTTCAGCGACCTGAGGTGACTATGTACATTTTGGTCTATGTTGATGACATCATCCTTGTTAGTTCATCTGCTTCTGCTACAGATCGGCTTGTGTCCTCTCTTGGTGCTGAGTTTGCTATTAAAGATCTTGGGAGACTGCATTATTTTCTGGGCCTCGAGGTTCTTCATTGTGATAGTGGCTTGACTCTTACTCAGAAGAAGTAATCTCAGGATCTTCCGCGTCGTGCAGGTATGTTGTAGTGCAAGTCTGCTATGACTCCCATGTCTGCCACAGACAAACTGACAGCTCTTGCTAGTGACTTGCTCTCTCCTGAGGATGCCACTAAGTACCGCATCATTGTGGGTGGACTGCAGTACTTGCTCATTACTCGACCAGACATATCATTTGCAGTTAACCATGTGTGCCAATATCTCCATGCACCACGTGATTCTCACTGGTCAGCTGTTAAGCGTATCTTACGCTATGTTCGTCACCTTTGGTTCATATGGTCTCCATCTTGACTGCACGCTCTGGTGATCTCGGCATTTTTACGATGCCGATTGGGCTGGTAGTCGATGATAGGCGATCCACGGGGGACATGATGTGTTCTTTGGGCCTAACTTGATCGCCTAGCAAGCTTCGCAAGCAAGCTACGGTGTCTCGGAGTAGTACCAGAAGCTGAGTACAAAGCTGTTGCTAATGCCACGGTGAGATCATGTGGGTGCGATCATTGCTTTGAGAGTTGAAGGTCTCGCCAACTCAGCCGCTGTTCTTTGGTGTGATAACATCGGTGCCACATACCTTTCATCCAATCCGATTATTTCATGCCCGAGCGAAGCACATCGAAGTCGACTATCATTTTGTGAGGGCGTGTTGCTCGAAGCTCCTTCTTTATTAAGTTTGTTTCTTCTAAGGATCAGCTTGCGATATTTTCACTAAACCCTTGCCCTCGCGTTCTTTTGAAGGATGTCGTGCATAATCTTAACCTTACGAGTGTTTGAGGACATAGTTAAGATTGAGGGAGGGTGTTAGACTAAGTATATATTAGATATACGTGTTGTAATATAACCGGTATTTGTACGGTTCCCTCTTATAAATATATGACAGCCGTACCCACCAAGGGTATCGAGCATTGTTCCAAACCCTAATTTGTCTAACACCCTGCCTCGCACCGACGGCATGGCCATCGTTGACCATCGCCTCGCCTACCCCGCCCTGACGCCACCGTCGCCGAAAACATTGCCGTCGTGCCTCCTCGAGCTCACTATTGCAAATGTACGTCGGCCGTCCGTTTCCCTGTGCACCGCCCGTAGCCGCCACCGGACGCCGTCCCTATCGACATCTCACCGCCCGCCCTGGCCTCACCTCTGCCAGGCTTGATGTCGCCCGCATGCTCCTCTCCTGCATTCCACCCCTACCTACAGACGACGCCCCTACCCTGCGTCGCACCTCACTGTGCGCGGCCCCGCCAGCTGCTGCCTGTTGCACCCACGCTCACGGCCTGCTACTCGCCCTTCCCCCACGCGCACACGACCGCGCCGCGAAATACTGCCCGTGCCCCACTAGCTGCTGCCCTTCGCGTGCTTGCCATCCCCGTCCCGCTCCGACACTGCTCGATGCTCCTCCCATCCAACCCGTGGCCGTGCCGCCCACCTTGCGCCTACATTGCGGTTGTTGCCTTCCTTGATGCTTACCTTTGCCAGCGCCTCGCCTCCGCTCTGCTGGCCCCATGCTTCTCCAGCCACGGTGCCGGTGCCGCGCCGGCACCTATCCACGCCCGCCGGCACTCACCCGGGTCGGGCGCCTGCATCGCCCTTTGCCCTTTAAACACTGGCGCGCCCGTTTGGCCTCGGCCTTGGCCCTTTCGGCACGCCCCCAGAAAAAATAAAATAAAATTAAACTAACATTATTATAAAAAATTAATTAATTAATTTAAATTAATTAACTTAATTAACCTGATATCCTAATTAAACTAATTAGTTCTGTTTAGATAATCTGTGACTATGACATATGGGTCCCACCTTGTAAACAACTAGATCACAAACGACACTTAAAAAATTAGTCTATGACACCTCGGCCCCGTCTGCCAGTTCTGACGAGTCAATAGTCAAACTGTTGACTGGGTCCACTTGCCCTCTGGCCCCACCAGCCAGCCTTTGGCTGGGTATACTTTTGGGTACAATTATCTTTTTCTAATTTAATTTCGAATTAAAATAAATCCAGAAAATGATTTAAACTTTGAAATTTAATATAAACTAATCCGTAACTCGAATGAAAATACTTTGTACACGAAAGTTGCTCAGAAAAACGAGACAATTACGAATATGCAGTCCGTTTATAGGCCACACGCCCCTCTGGTTCGACTGTCCGAAAATGCCAAAAATCAGGGATACTTTCCCGGATGTTTCCCTCCTTCGCCAGTAGCACCTACTACCATGTTGGGTCACCTGTAGCACCGTGTATTGCCATGCTATGCTTTGTGGTGTGATGTTTGCTTTATATTTATTGTTTCGTCCCCCCTCTTCTCTCCGATAGACATGGGGACCAATACCGCTGTCGGTGCCACTGTGATCGACTGCGTCGACGACGACCTTTCTTCCTGTGCAATAGGGCTTTCCAGGCAAGAAAACCCCCCTTGATCAACCAGAGATCACCCACTCTCTTCTCTCTTATTCTTGCATTAGGTTTGCTACTGTTGTTGATTCGATAACTCCTATTTGTTACCTTTACCTACAATCCTAAATGCTTAGTGTAGGATGCTAGTATTCCATCAGTGGCCCTACATGCTTGTCCGTCTACTATGCTATATTATCGGTCCGTGGTCACTTCGGGAGGTGATCAAGGGTATATACAAACATATATACATACATACCATACAGGTTACATGATGTGACTAAAGTCGGGTCGGCTCATAGAGTTCGCGCAAGTGATTCCGATGTGGGGGCTGAAGGGGCAGGTGGTTCCATCCAGGTAGTGGTGGGCCTGGGTTCCCGACGGTCCCCCGAGTGTTACTTTGTGGTGGAGTGACATGGCGGGTTGTGACCACCTGGGAGACATGTGGGCCTGGTCCTGGTCGGCATCCGCGGTTACTTCAAAATAACAAGCTTAACGAGATAGGGTATTTGATTTGAGTTGGTCACTGTCCTATACGCACTAACCACCACGCGTGAACAGCTGTGGGCACTCGACGTCGTAGTGTCAGCCGAAGCCTCCTAGGCATCAGCGATTGAGCGGCACGCGCCGGGTTGGACCATGTAATGCAACTTCCTTTGTAATGGAGGTTTCTAGGTCTACTCACCGGTCGCTATCGCAACGTTCAGGAGTGCAAAGGGCGATGGGCCCAAGACCTGTGCATGCTTAGGATTTAGACCGGCATGCTGACCTCTCTGTTAGGCCTAGGTAGGGCTGCGACGTGTTGATCTTCCGAGGCCGGGCATGACCTAGGAAAGTGTGTCCGACCAGAGGGATCGATCGTGTTGGGTAATGTGGTGCACCCCCGCAGGGAAGATTCATCTATTCGAATAGCCGTGCCCACAGTAACATGACGACTCGGAGTTGTACTTCAACCTTATGACAACTAGAACATGATACTTAACAAAACACACCCTTTCAAGTGCCAGATACTACCCTGTGATCGGTCTCTCATAGGGCGATGAGGAGAGGATCGACGGGTAGTGTCGTGGACTTGTCACGGCAGATGTCCTCATGAAAGGACTTAGTCGTAGGGCCATCGTACGGGTTTACCTAGAGAGGTTAAAGCGGACACAAGACACGGGAATTATACTGGTTGGCCCTTCAATGAAGGTAAAACCTACGTCCGGTTGTGATGTGATTGATATGGTTTGGCGACTAGGGAGCAATAGCTTTGCCTTAGCCTCGAAATCTACATCCCTAACTTCGCTTGGGTCGTCCCCTTATATACACGGATTGGCCTTGGTCGGTTTCTGAGTCCCAATCCGGCTCATACAAGAGTCCGCTTGATCTCTCCTTTCTGTCTTACAACACAAGCTATAACGCTAAGGCGGTTTACATACATGGACCTTAATTGCGCCTCTGGGCTCCAGGCGTCCACATGGGCTGGATCATGAGCAGTGTGAACCGGCCCTCCCGGGGCGGTTCACACTCAGTAGTTATATCCCCAACATTAGGCCCCAGATTGACTTGAACCGGTTCATGTTAATCTTCACACCCTCAAGAAACTCTTGATCTCTTTCCTCCTTTCGTAAACCGCCCGGTGCTCGAACCGCGCGATGTCATCTTCCGATTCGCGTGTCGAGCGTCTGACGTCATCCTTAATAAAGAAATCCAAACAGTAAGATTCCCTGCATTTAATGCCATTCCGGAAATCGAGGCGGCCGCTGCACCTTCCGTCGCTTTTGACTCCTCGATTGTCGCGCCCGTTGATTGCTCCGGTCCCTTATAAATAGACCGGTCGGGCCATTCTCTTCTTCTTCTTCCTCTCTTCTTCTTCCTCGCGACCCGCCGACCCTGAAGCTCTTGCCGTCGCCCTCAACCTTCGACCGACGCTTCCCGCCGGGATTTGCATCAACCTGATCTTACGAGTTTTAAGCGCTCCTCCGTGGTTCCGCTTTCGTCGGGTAAGGTTTTCTTTAAACCCTAGATCTCATCTGGAAACTTCGGTTCGTCTCATAGCTCGTGAGCGTTCATGCCGATTCTTCATACCAGTTCCACCATGGCCCGGCTCAGCCGTACCGCTCCTCATATGCAAACGGCTGCTTTCGCCGTTTACCCGACTCTAGGCATCTTCCCCTTTGTTCAGATCCTTCGGCTTTAACATGCACGAACCTTCTGCTTGTAGGAGGTGCATAGGTCGCAGAAATTTTCCTTCTTGAACGGTAGATCTAGATTATTTCCTTTTGCATGGGAAACCTGTTTACGTCTATACTTAGCAACTTTTTCAGCTCGCCTCCTCTGGCGGTTTAACTATCGATATCTAATCCGTCACTCCATTAGTCCTTAGTTAAGCGGAATTTCCGGTTCTTGGATTGCGGTTTAACATTATCTCGTAACTCCTGACCTGTTCAATGGTGAACCGTTTTCCTTTCTTTCGCAGCCTTAATCTTCCGGAATGGCTCCTCAATTTGCTGCTTGCAACTGGGTCGGTCCAAAATCACCGAGACGCAGCTCAGCAGCTACGTCTACCAGGCGGTTTGGCTCCAAAAGACGTCCTCCATTGGCGTGTTCCGCAGGCGAAGTTTCTCCCGAGCCGCGGCGGGAAGTAATTGTGTTTATGCAGCACCTAGACCGGGGTTACGCCTACCGTTCAAAGTTTTTCCGGACGTCCTTGCCGGTTTGCAACTCCATCCGCAGGATATCGGCCCGAATTCCGTTTGAACATATGCAACTTTCAAGTCTTACGTGAAGTCTATCTTCAAGAAGAACCGTCGTGGAGTTGTTCCGGATTTTTTCCATTTGAACCGTCGCACAGAATTTTACGATGGTCCCAACACGGAGCTGGGCGGCGTTCAATTCAGAAGAGGAAGGAAGCCGATTTCCCTCACGCCAAGCACCACAGCCATCCAAAGGATTGGAACCAAACTTGGTTCTCTTGCCGAACACCGCCGCGCCAACGAAAACCCCTTGCCGGGTTACCGTCCTCACCGCTCGGCAACCATCATCCATCGCCTTCACGCTTAACCGCCATGAACGGAAAAACTTGGCGCCACAAATAATCAAGCTCCGGGCTCTAATGGCCAATGGCTTAACCGGCGTGGATCTTGTGCGTTCTTGGGTCTCTTAGGGCGTGTTGCCACCGAGCCGCCGCCCGGATTGATGCACGAGTACACCGCAGCCTCAAAGATCCTCAAAGGCGCCACGAGCTACCCATAACCGAACAGGAGACCACCGAGATCGTCAAGAAGATGCTCGATGAGCCAATCTCCGTCTGCAGCCTCACCGGGTTGGCTCCATTTTGTGCCGCCAACAAACCGCCCGGCGCTAAGCTCTTCTTCTTGTCTTTCGGGCTCGTATCTTGTTGACATATGCTAATGCTTGCTGCTTCAGGCTGAAAGCTCATACGAAACGCACTGCATCGGGTCCGGGCGCCACGTGCAAAGTCCAAGGCCACTAAGAAAGCTGGCAAGAAAAAGACCACCGAGTCCTCTGAACCGCGGAGGGCGAAGAATCGGCCGAGGTAAAACTTTGACATTTACGAGGAGCCGCCATAAACCGGCTTTCCGCTTTGTATTTCTTCTTGCATATGCTTGGCCTCTTTACCTTCTTTTTACCGACACTTTTCTTCGAGGATGATGCGAAGCCAGTCATGCCGATCCTGTTGAGGTAATCCTTCTTTCTTCGAATCTGAGCTTGCGCTGTTAAGAGAATTAAATCGCGCCGTCCGGAAAGTGAAAAATACCATTCCTGTGCTTATTTGAATCCAAATCTTTTCTTGAAGACACAGCAGACTGAAGAGCGCCCGTACAACCCGGCACGATGGTCAACAGGTTACCTCACCGGTTTACCAGACACCCCAATCCGGGCGTCGTCGAGGTGACTTGCTCTCTGAAAAGCGTTATCCCTTAAAAGGTTTCTTCCGATGTTCTCTCAATCCGTCGACTCGAATTATCAGGCCTCTTCCAACTCGTCTGGCGGTTCATCCACCACACAGCGCCTCCGCTGAACATCGCCGCGGGTATGTAATTCTTGTACATCAATTCGATTCCCTATTAATTTGGTCAATTTGTCTTGATCCAACTCACGAATATTGCAGCACCAAGGCTCGTTTGAGCAAGAAAGCGAAAACTCTTGATCCTACTCGGATGGTGATCCGGAAAACCCCAGAACAGCCACATGAAAATCCACAAGCCGCCAAGGAAAGCTCTGGCGAGTTGTACAAGGATGATACTGGCGACCCGCCAGAAGTTGAACCGGAGGTCCAAGTGGAAACCTCACACTGCTCCACCAAACCCGTCCACCGGCGGATCGTGACCGTTCAACCGCCGAGCCAAAGCAAGGCGACATCAAGCCCAAACAAGACCACTTTGAAAATGGCGATGTTCTTGTGACAGTATCGCTACACCGCTCCTAGCCAACCCGGTCGCTTTAGCCAAGCATAGCATCAAAGAAAGTTCCACTACTATCGGCAAAGACAAGGGAAGGCGACATGTCTGCCATTTACAATTTCTCCGCCTAAGAACTTCATTCCGGCTTTACGAACCCGGCTTTACACAAGCCGTGACCTTGAAGCCGGTCTAGTAAATCGCATGAAGGACCGCTATGAGGTAATAATTTGACCTTTCTCATCTTTTTCACTGCATAGTAGCCCCCAAGGGTCGGTTTAATTTTGCAAAGTTAAGCGGGACTTAAGTTGCGTCTCCTTAGCAAATTGAGATCAACTAGCCATTAGCCCCCAAGTGCCAAGTTGAATACTTGTATTAAGCTTGGGACTTGTATAATGAAACCACTAACATGCTTTATTTGTCATCGAATGAAATACACCAAAGAATTGTGCAACTCAAGGACCTCCGAACCAATCTGAAACCCAAATAGCGAAGCCACCAAAACCAAGGATGAGCTAAAGACCGCCTACGACCACCATGGAGCAGCTGAAGGAGTGGTACAAATCCGGCGGGTCAATGGGACACCGAGAAAGCGGTTTAATAAAGCAGGCGGAGGAAGCGGAGGCGGCCTTAAACCCGGTGTTGAAGAGCTTATCGGACTCAAACGCCAAGTGCATGCCATGACCTCTGCCGTCTTTGGTAAGTAAATTTATCTTGAATATGCGTATTAACACTTCCGCGGTTTAACTTGGGCTGTCTAAACCTGGTGCGAACAAGCGTATTGCTCATCCGGGCTCGGCGTGCGAAAAAAGCTCAAGGCTTCGTACACCCCGATTGAACAGCTATATACCGGCGCCAATGGGCCATATGCGCCACTTCATACGACAACACGGCGCCGTCCACGATCGAGAGAGATCGGACCGGCTGTCCATGATTCCGGACAGCTTGAAGAGATGAAGCGATCCGCAGCCCGGCCGGGCGCCTCGCTGGCTCGACTCGTGCCAAGGCATGGATAGCGGATCTTGATCCGGTGACATAGCTAAAGGTTTTCCCAGCGCTCAAGAGAACGGCGAAGCCTTCGATAACGATCTTGTTGAAACGGATTACAAAGGAAATCGTCACCGGGCGAAGTCGGCGGCTGAAGCCAATCTGGAAGTTCACCGATCTTTTTATGGCGCAAACAACAAGCGGGTGGATTTTGTCATCCGGAAGTGCGAGCCTCATTCCTCCAATCCGTAAGCACACTTACGCCTCGATGTTGATCCGGCCGAGCTGATAAGTGAAGAAGCTGTCTTCGTGCCTTAACCGGATTGACTGGTCTACCAATGACTTCCGGCTTTGGGTGAAGAAGAAGAGGAAGCTGAACCGACGCCAGGCGCCGTGCCCTCCACCTCGCGCCAACCCGGTGAAGCAGCGTAATCCGCCAAGCCGGGCGACATATTCAAATTTTCAAGGCATAACTTCGCGTGAGACGCCGGGCCTCAAAAGGCTTTGTAATAGGATAGCAAGTGTCTTTCTTTGAACAATGCCGGTACAACCTCAGTCTGTAAACTTTTGCATGGCAGTACGGGACCCGTTGGCTTTCGTAGTAAATCCTGCAACATATTTTGCCCGCCAAGATAGGGCACACAGGTTGGCTTTAGTCAAACCCAAGTGAAGGCCTTATAAACCATCAACATCACGGAGAACAGTCCTTCACAGATAAAACCGATTTACCGTGTAAATCGTAGCCGAACATGATAAGCCCATTTGTTACTCCATAATGGGATGTTAACAAGAAAATCAAACCGGAACAAAAAATCGCCACTTTAAAAAGGTATTGAATGCGGAACATAAATCCGGTTTAAAGAATTTTGTCGGTTTAAGAAGGCCAACAAAAACCAAATGATGGGCATAAAGACCCCATGGAAGCAAAATCAATGAGGAAAATCACTTTGCAAGGAAAGGCTGCACCGAGCCGGATCGAGATGGCGCTACCATGGTCGGACATGACCAAGCCCCTATACGGTGTAGCGGTGGTTCAAGTCAGCCGGTCCCTAATCGAACTTCGTGGCATGACGCCG
Source organism: Aegilops bicornis (assembly GCA_021605145.1). Classification (NCBI taxonomy): domain Eukaryota; kingdom Viridiplantae; phylum Streptophyta; class Magnoliopsida; order Poales; family Poaceae; genus Aegilops; species Aegilops bicornis. The sequence continues at coordinate 337,078,364 of CM038670.1, read as the reverse complement.
ATCAAATGGCATTGCGATGGTTGGTTGACCAAAGCCCCAAGTGATTCTATGGCCTTAGGCCGACCAAGAGGTGTGTTGGTTCAGACGTGACCATGCCCCCAAATGATCTGGTGGCTTTTCGCCGCCAAGAGGTGTTGCATTCGTTCGGACACGACCAAGCCCCCAAATGACAAAATTTCTAAAAACAAGGCCAAGGGTTAAACCGGAGGCCGCTTTACCCATTTATCATCTCCATGTACCCAAACCGGTCCTTTGTACGAGCAGATACCCCGCTTTAGCCGAGGATCCGGTTTATTGCTTTTATTCATAATATATACATCGTCTTGATATGTACATAAGTGGAGCCAATGGCTCAAGTATAATAAGGTCAAGATGAGCTATGTTCCATGGCTCGTTGGTCTCCTCCTCCGACGTGCGTGAGTCTTTTCGCTCTCGAACATCAATCGATAGTAGGACCCGTTGTATAGAGCCTTATCGACCACAAAAGGCCCTTCCCAAGGTGGGGATAGCTTGTGCATATCTTTACGATCTTGAATGAGCCGCAGCACCAAGTCTCCTTCTGAAAGGTTCTGGTTTTAACCGCCGGCTGTGATGGAAGCGAAGGTCCTGCTGGTAGACCGCCGAGCGAGCTGCTGCCATATCGCGCTCTTCGTCGGTCGATCCAAATCATCTTGCCTTTGCCTCGCTATCTGCCTCAACATAAGCTGCTACTCGGGGCTAGTCGTGGCGGATATCATCGGGAAGGACCGCCTCCGCTCCATAGACCATAAAGAACGGCGTGTATCCGATTGGATCGGTTGGGGGTAGTATTTATACTCCATATCACCGATGGTAGCTCTTCCACCCAACACCCCGCGTCCTTTCTAAAGGGACCATAAGCGGGGTTTGATACCTTTCAAAATTTCCTGATTAGCTCGTTCCGCTTGACCATTGGATTGCGGGTGGGCTACGGAAGAAACATCAAGCGGATGTGCTCCCGTTCACAAAATTCCTTCATAGCTCCTTTGGACAAATTGGTGCCATTATGCCGTGATGATACTGCGGAAACCCAAACCGGAAAATCACCGCTTGATGAACTGAACCGCCGTGGCGCATCACACTTGCTAACAGGCTCTGCCTCGACCCACTTGGTAAATTTATCCACTGCTACCAACAGGTGGGTCTTTTGTCCTTGGATCGTTTGAAAGGTCCAACCATATCCAGCCCCCAAGTCGCATAAGCGGCCAAGTAATTGGAATCATCCTCAATTCTTGGCTGGCACATGAGCACGCCTTTGGAAAACTTTTGGCAACCATCACACCGTCGACCAGATCCTCCGCATCAAGATGGGCGGTCAACCAATAGAAGCCATGGCGGAACGCTTTGGCCACCGGGGATTTTGAACCGCGTGGTGACCACAATCCCTTCATGAATCTCTCGCAATATCTCACGGCCCTCTTGAGGGGACACACAACGCTAAACGCCTACGACACGCTGCGACGGTGCAACTCGCCATTAACAATGGTCATAGACTTAGACCGCCGAACTATCTGCCGGGCCAACATCTCATCCTCCGGTAACTCGCCCCGATTCATGTACGCCAAATAAGGGAGCGTCCAATCCGGAATGATGTGCAAGGCCGCCACCAATTGAGCCTCCAGATCAGGGATAGCCAAATCAATTTCATCAGCGGCTTAGCGGCGGCTTATGCAGCACGTCAAGGAAAAGCGTTAGGCGGGACCGGTTATTTGGGACCCGGCCCGGCTCAAAGCATCGGCCGCCTCGTTCTTCCGACGATCCACATGGTCCACAGGTACCCCTTAAAATGTCCCGCAACAACGTCCACTTCCCGACGATATGCAGCCATGAGTGGATCTTTGGAGTCCCAAGTGCGGATACCTTGGGCCACTAAGTCCGAATCACCAAAGCATTTAACCCGGTGAGGTTCATTTCTTCGGCCATCCGGAGGCCATGGAGCAAAGCCTCATACTCGGCTGCATTGTTAGTACAAGGGAACATTAGGCGGAGAACATAACAGAACTTATCACCTCGTGGGGAAGTTAATACGACTCCAGCCCCGAGCCCTCCAATTGCTGGATCCATCAAAATGGATGGTCCAATAGGTGTGATCCGGCTTCTTACGCTGCTTGCAACTCCGTCCAATCATTAATGAAATCCACAAGTGCACGAGACTTTATAGCCGTCTGGGCACATACTTTAAACCGTATGCCCAAGCTCTATAGCCCACTTAGCAATCCGGCCATTGCTTCCGGTTCAAGATGATATCGCCTAAAGGAGCCGAATCGACCACTTTGTGATGGGGTGCCCTTGGAAATATTGCTTGACTTACGGCTTGCCATAAAAACCCCATATACCGGCTTACGCCAATGTGGATAACTTTGCTTAGATTCAATGTGAACCTCTCTGATTTAGTTAACTGGTCGCTGAACCGGATATTCCTTCCCCGCCTCCTTGCGCTCCACCACAATGGCCACACTCAACGCCCTAGCATTAGCAAAGAACATATAACGAGAGCGGCTCCTGTCAATAGGGGCAGCAAGAACAAGCGGGTTGGCCGGCCGCTTTAAGTCCTCCAATGCCTCATCGGTAATTTGAACTCCAGACGAATTGATCCGTCTTCTTCAAAGATCTGGTACAAAGGGATGGCCTTCTCTCCTAGGCGATCGATAAACCGGCTTAGCGCAGCAATCCGCCCGCTAAGCGTTGGACATCGTTGATGCATTTTGGCTTGGCTAAGGAGGTGATAGCTGTAATTTTCTCCGGATTAGCCTCAATCCCCGGTTAGACACGAGAAAACCCAACAATTTGCTGTTTGGAACACCAAAGACGACTTGGTGGTTGAGCATCATCTTGTACACCCGCAAGTTGTCGAAGGTTTCCTTAAATCCTCAATCAATGTTCCCTTCTGCCTTGATTTCACCACGATATCATCCACGTGGCGTGCACATTACGGCCGATCTGTTTATGCAAACAATTACATGCATAACGCCGATAAGTTGCTCGGGCGCTCTTGAGCCCAAAAGGCATGGACACATAGCAGAAGGCTCCAAAAGGGTGATAAACGCCGTTTTCTCCTGGTCCTTAACCGCCATCTTAATCTGATGATAACCGGAATACGCATCCAGAAAGCTCAAACGCTCACAACCCGCCGTCGCATCAATAATCTGATCAATGCGGGGGAGGGCGAAAGGATCTGCTGGACAAGCTTTGTTAAGATCTGTGTAATCTACGCACATGCGCCAAGTGCCATTCTTTTTAAGGACCAGAACCGGGTTGGCGAGCCACTCTGGATGAAAGACTTCGATGATAAACCCTGCTGCCAACAGCCTAGCAACTTCTTCTCCGATGGCCTTGCGCCTTTCCTCATTAAACCGGGCGAAGAAACTGTTTTACCGGTCTGTATTTCGGGTCAACATTAAGAGTGTGCTCAGCAAGCTCCCTCGGTACACTGGCATGTCGACGGCTTCCATGCAAAATGTCCCGATTCTCACGGATGAACTTCGATGAGCGCCGCTTTCCTATTTCGGATCCAGGTTGGCACCGATGGTGAACTGTTTGGATGAATCGCCGCACAAAATCAACAAGCTTCGTCTCGGCCGCCGATTTGAACTTCAAGTCCGGATCATGCTACGTAGTTGGCTTCTTCAAAGGGGTCATATCCGCCGGATCAACATTATCTTTATAATACTTTAACTCTTCCGTGGCACAAACCGACCACAGAAGCCGCATCACCTTCCTCGCACTCTAGAGCGATCCGGCGGCTCCATGAACCGTTATCGTTCCTTTGTGACCCGGCATTTTCATTGTAAGTAAACATAACAGGGCCGTGCCATAAATTTAGCATAAGCCGGCCGCCCAAAGAGGGCGTGGTAAGGGCTTTGAATTTTACCACCTCGAGCGCCAACGTTTACGTTGCGAGTCATGTTCGTCCCCAAAGGTCACCTCGAACTATCTTACCGACCGAATGCTGACTTACCAGGCACCACTCCGTGGAACACCGTCTTTGGGCGGCCTAAGATGCCTATCTGTTAACCCCATACGCGGAAAGTCTCGTAGTACGTGATGTTGATGCTGCTTCCTCCATCCATAAGAACCTTGGTAAACTTGTACCCTCCTACCGGGTGCCACCACCAAGGCTAATCGACCCGGATTGTAAACCCGGGAGGATGATCCTCTCTGCTCCACACAATCGGCTGCTCGGACCAGCGTAGGTAAAGGTGGCAGCCGGTTCAACAACACTTGACCGCCCGCCTCTGAAGTTTTCGGTCCCGTCGGTCCAAAGCGGTGGTAAAGACGTAATGCCCCCATTCAACCGCTTTGGGTTGCTCGATAACCCGACTGTTGCTGTTGATTGTAGCCCCTTGGTTCTCGATCGCTACGATTACCTTGATTATTCTCGATTGCCTTGCCCGCCGGATTACCACCGAATCCGGGCCGAATTTCTCCATCGTAATTCCGGAGCGGATCCGAACCGCCGCGGTCCCTTGATCATACCGGAAAGAGTTGGAGTTTTTAAACTCCTGCATAATATAACAATCCTTCCAAAGGTGGTTCGCGGTACCTCCTTCGTTCCGTGCTTCGGACAAGGTTGATTTAATATGAAGTTCAAACGATCCGGATTGTGACCGCCCGGTTTGATCGCTGCCCTGCGCCACTGACCCTTTGTCCTGCGCATTGGTGTTGGCTACGAAACCCGTCGCTGCCGTTATGGCGCTTTGTTCCCTCCATTGCACGCCAAATGGTGCTGCTAGACCACGGAGCTGCCGCTCGCTTTTCCCTTCCCACTTCATCATTATCGATTCGGGATCCTTGGTACTATCGTAATCAGCGATTTTTACCAACACGCCCATTAGAGTGCCCATGTCATGGCAAAACGCTTCATGCGACCCAGCTTCAATTTCAATGGCTCGAACCGCAATTGGCTTCCAAGGTCAAGATCGCGGAATCGGGTTGATCCGTCCGAAGAATGTAAAACTTCCGAAACGCGGGCGCACCCAATGGGTTGTAGACTCTCCCTCCGCTCGACACAAGCTGCCGATCCACCACCGACATGGGCTGCTTACAGTGTCTTTGAAATTTTGGATGATCCGGGTCTGCATCTGGGTCCACGAGCTGATGGAGTTTGGCGGCAAGTTTTTAACCAAGTCCGGCCAGACCTTCCAAAGATCATTGTGAAGTACCGCGACATGCGGCTTCATCCACGTCCAGCATCTCCATGGCCATCTCGTAGCTTTCTATCCACGCCTGGAGCCAAGTCGGCGGTATAATTCGGCACCTTGCGTGGCCCTTGAAGTCCTTGGGCAATCGCACGTTGCAAAGCGGGGACAAGGCAAGGCACCCCAAAGAGCCGGACGTGAGCCCTGGTTCAAGGTGGTCGGTCGAACCGGGCGCGGCGGATGATCCTCCGCTTGTGCTACTAACTCGCCTCCCTACGCGTTCTCGGCGCGTCCACTACCACTTGAGCATCTTCAAAGCCGCTGCCGGATTGTTGCCGCGAGGCGGACCACGCTGCATTGCTCGACACGGCCGGTTCATCGACGCCGTCGGCTGTAGCTCCGGCTCGGGCGGGGGTGGAGTGGATCCGATCTCGACCAGACGAGTACACTTCTTTGCCGAGCCAAGGCCGTCTGAGGAGCTCCTTAACCCGGCGTGTCTCCACCGCTGCGGTGAATCGCCTTCAATTGAATCGCCTCCAACCGTGCCGCAGCCGCCACGAGGTTATCCATCGGGTTGGAGTAGTGACCGGAGGTGTCTGCGACAGTGCAGGGCGCACCGGTATGATGGCGAGATAGATCTATCATACGGGGCTGAACTGCGGCCGCCCCTGTGCTTCCGGCCGGCTTACCAATGGCGGCGGATTATCGGTCCTCGCCAGGGTATTGAAAAGCTCCTTCCTCGAAAACGGAAGGTAAACGGGACCTGCATTTCCTTTTCATGACTTCCTGTGACGCGCTCTGGTCGGCTCGAGCCTATAAGCTGCGCATCCAAAGCGGCCCGTTCAGCTGCCATCCTTTCGTCATGGGCTGCCAGTCCGCTTTAGCATTAGTGATATGTTCCTCACCTTTGCAATCTCCGCGTTGTGCAGGTCACGATCCGTGGATTAGCTTCCGCCAAGAGCACGGCTAACGCGTCAAGAGCTCGACAAAACTTGAGCCGGCGGGCGCACAGGGCCTCCTTCCCCGGCTGCCATCACCGCTGTTGAACCGGTGACCGGGGGCGCCGCGGTCGAAGAGTGAAGCGCCGCCTGTGTACCGGCCATGAAGATCCCAACCCGATGGGGTAGATCGAAGGGGTCCGGAATACTCTCTCCGTCGGAACAACCCCGATCCGCCATCTCGTAGCTGGTATAGAGACTTCGGTTTCTCCGGCCGACGATTCGTCGCCAGAGTAGACAACAGTTTCGTCACCAGATGCTGATCCGTCTCGTAGTCTCCGTGGGCGACTCCCACGAAAACATGCTTGACCGCCGGTTTAGCTGTGGCAGGACTCTTCTTCGCCTGCTGAGCCGTCTCGACGAGGTCGGTCAGACGTCCGGCCCGAGCTCGCTCGCCGATCTTGCCGATAAACACGTGTATGCCACCAAAGGGGACCCGGTACCAGTACTCAACCGAGCCGCCTCGGGCCCTGATCCGCATCGTCGATAGAGCTTGCCGCGACGACTCTTAGTCATCCGCCCATCGTGATAGCCTTCGAGTCCTTCGAACTTGCCTCTAAGATCATCAAACCATCGTCTGCGATGGCCCCACGGTGGGCGCCAAGCGCCGTGGACTTGTCACGGCAGATGTCCTCATGAAAGGACTTAGTCGTAGGGCCATCGTGACGGGTTTACCTAGAGAGGTTAAAGCGGACACAAGACACGGGAATTATATCGGTTCGCCCCTTCAATGAAGGTAAAACATACGTCCGGTTGTGATGTGATTGATATGGTTTCGGCGACTAGGAGCAATAGCTTTGCCTTAGCCTCAAATCTACATCCCTAACTTCGCCACTGGTCGCCCCTTTATATACACGGATTGACGCTTGGTCGGTTTACAGAGTCCCAATCCGCTCATACAAGAGTCCGGCTTGATCTCTCCTTTCTGTCTTACAACACAAGCTATAACGCTAAGGCGGTTTACATACATGGACCTTAATTCGCCTCTGGGCTCCAGGCGTCCACATGGGCCTGGATCATGAACGAGTGTGAACCGGCCCTCCCGGGGCGGTTCACACTCAGTAGTTATATCCCCAACAGGTAGGATTATGCTTTATGTTGATACTTGGTTAACTTACCAACTACTCTCTTCTACATGCTTCAAGATGGAGGCTGCTAGAAGCATAGTCTTCGATAGGACTAGCTATCCCCCTATTATTTTGGCATTCTATAGTTGTCTCCACAGATACTACCCATTTCATTGATACCGATGCATATTTAGTGTAGATCCTTCCTTGCGAGTACTTTGGATGAGTACTCATGGTTTCTTTGCTCCCTCTTGTCCCCCTTTTCCAATCTTCTAGGATGTCACAACCAGATGCTGGAGCCCCGGAGCGAGACGCTGCCTTCGACAACCCCTACTACACTGAGGGTGCCTACTAACACGTTCAGGCTGCCGGCAACCAGGAGTAGTTAGGAGGATCCCAGGCAGGAGGCATGCACCTCTTCGATGTGTATCCCAGTTTGTGCTATCCATCTTATGGCTCCTTGTTTAACTTACGTCTGTACTCAGATATTTTAGCTTCCGCTGACTCGTTTATGACCGAGCTTATGTATTCGAGCCCTCGAGTCCCCTTCCTTGTAATATGAAGTTTGTATGACTTTTATTTGTGTTTAGAGTTGTGTTGTGATATCTTCCCGAAAGTCCCTGATCTTAATCGTACACGTTTGCGTGTAGGATTAGTGTACGATTGAATCGGGGGTGTCACAGACGTGATGCGTATATACATGGTCCTTGCCTTTGATATTTTCATGATTATTTGCTTTTTTATCAATTGCCTAACAATAATTTGTTTACCCACCGTATGCTATTTTCATGAGAGAAGGCTCAAGTGAAAACTATGGCCCCCAATTCTTGCTTTTATCATAAACTAAAATCCCAAAGTACTTTGCTACAATTTTCTTTACTTTATTTTATTTTGTGTTTTATCTATCTATCTATCTATGAGATTTGATCCTTGCAATTAACCACCAAGGGATTGACAACCCCTTGTTCGCATTGGGTGCAAGTATTTGTTATTTTGTGTGTAGGTACTGCTAACGAGGTGTTGCTTGGTTCTCCTACTGGATTGATAACCTTGGTTCTTAACTGAGGAATATACGTATCTCTACTGTACTGCATCGTCTTCTCCTCTTTGAGGAAATCCCAACACAGCTCACAAGTAGCAATGGTCAGCGCCGCTCCAGAACGTCAATGCCGCATTCACGCCCGACGCGACCTCTCACTGGCGTCGGCATTGTAGAATCGCAACGACTGAGAGAGCGCCACCCGTGTTGTCCTGGTGCAAGCGACTGCTTCGTGTTCTAACGACACCGCGACCATCCATACATCGCTACCCACATTAATGACAAGCGACTATCGACGAACCTACTTCGACGCCACCTGTCCGTCCGTCTGCGGTGGCTCATTGCCATTTGCTCGCTATATTAACTTCAGCCCCGGCCATAGCCACAAACCCATAGCCATTCTCCTCCGGTCCCTTTCTCCAGTCAGCACCACTCCAACCATAGCCTCCTCGCGCTCCAAAGCTCTCTAAGACATATGGTCGTCGGAGCAGACCAAGGACATCGCCAGCTCCGCCCCGAGCACACTCCAAAGCTCTCTTGGACGTACTGTCGCAGGAGCAGACGAAGGACATCGTCGGCTCCCCCACGGCCGCCCTCCACTACCACGACCACGAGGCTGACACATCTGCGCGGACGCCGCCTCCAGCAAGGAAGAATAGTGCATGGTAGGTCAGCGCCGCTCTGGTCCCTGGAAGGCCACCGCTCGTCCCCTCCGTCGACGCCAAGCCTGGTGGGCTCAACATTGGTGGCCGATTAGCCGTTGACGGTGACGTGGAGGCAGAAATCTTCAGAACCTTGTGCTCTAGAGGAGGAGGCTATGGAGGCGAAGCTGGAGAGCGCCAAGCCGAAATGAGGAGGAGGCGAAGGCAATAGTCAGAGCGTCAGTTCTCAGGGCTCATGGCCTGGCATGGTGGTCGATCGCCGACGATCATTCAAATTAGGTTTAGAGTAGGTTTTAGTACTGTTTGTTTGAAAAATGTAATGAATTTCATCCGGTTTATATGAAAAGTTTTTGAAATATGATGAATTTCATCCAGTTTATATGAAATTTGCTTTGTTTGCATAAATTTCATCTGGTTAGTTCATATAGTTGTCGAAAGGTATGCGAACAGCATTGGATGGCATCGTCGAGCATCAGTGTCCGAGGACAGATGCCGGTGTAAATTTGTGGGTCAGCATTGGAGATTCCCTAACCATCATGCTATAATCCCTAACATTGCTCCATTATTTTGCAGGGAATAGTTATCCCTCGATCAAAATCAGATTGCAAATCGTGGATGTTCATGGGGCATTCAGTCTCACCTGGAACCTTGTAACTGATGACTCCACTTGGGACGTACAATCTTAGAAGTCGTTACGCATGGTACCATTAAAGGGCAACAATCTTAGAAGTCGTTTGCATGGAGGGAGTACTACGTGTGGTCTCCGACCATCGAACTACACAGTGAAATTGCCCATAAAGAAAAACTGGATGGTCATATCACGTTGTTGCTATGCTTCACATGCCTCCCTCTCAAGAGTGGAGACGCTTGCTTACATAGAAATGGAAGAAGTGGAGATGCTCTCTACCGCGTTGTTCATGTTCTCGTTAATAAGTTGACATCTAGGACATCCAGCACATGCCAAGCAGCAATTTATCGCCATATCTTGATATCTAGGGTACATGCGGTCTTAAGACAAGTCTGTTGTATGAACAACTTCACACCAAGTAGGAGGCGTGTTGAGAAATCTGCGACTCATCACCTTCCTTCCAAAAATCTTCAAGTCATCAAGTGGAGAAAAAATAATATGAAACAATGCACATGCCAAATTCATTGGGCTGTCGTGTTTTGCACTCCTCCGCCATAAGAGTGGAGGCCCTAGCTTTCAACAAAGCTAAAAAATGAATCTACACTACTTATCTCTATTGCTACTACTTAAAAAGAACGTAAGGTTACCATTTCACCTTTCTTCGCACCACCCCTTCGTCCAACCTTCCATGTATATGATAATCAATCACCTTAATTTATTTACCTTCTTAACCAATGCCACTTTAATTTACGTACCAAACTTCTAATCAAAATATAAGGTAATTCACAGTAAGAACTTGATGAACATTTATTTACACAATTGCATTATTATTGATAGGTAATCAGAAGCTAGCGTACTAGAATATTATATCCCATTGCAATGCATGGCATTGTTCTAGTAGTAGTATAAGAGAGCAGTGACACTATACTGCCTGGTTTCCTTGCTCGCCATCGATATCGGAAAGAATACTTTCGTTCGCCGACATGTGGGACATCGACCATTCTGGTCCACTTGCTATGCGGCAAAATTAGAGTGCATCACGCAGTACTACAACAGAGACTCACCCTGGTCGTAGCGCGACACTAATAATGGCTAATGAGCCATAAAATCGCAGGCCCAACCTTTCGCACTGTAAGTTGCTCAGACAGAGGAACCATCATGACTTCATTAAATGAGTTTCTTCAAAAAAAACTAATGTACCAGCAATACTACTACCACACGTGAAGACTGGACGACACTGTAGCATGTCATATCACTCAAATCGACTAGGAAAAACTAGCCCGCCTAACGCGCGGGAAAGCCCCACCCTCGTCATTTTGTTCTTGATTTCTATCTCTCAATCCCATGAACAAGCGAAAGAAAATAGTAGAAAATGTTACACTTTGCAAGTTCAAAAGGAAAAGGCAACACACTTAAGCACGCCAATCAGGTTCACGTCGCACCCCCAGAGTCGGTCTAGCACGCCGCTCACCAAAGGGGGATACGCGTTGTCTTGCATTTTCACTGACATGTGGGACTGCAATTGAATAAACCAATGATAGCCAAAATATAATCGCATGCCATGCGTCGGCTAAGAAGAGGGAGACGGGGAGGGAGAAGAGATCAGCTGCCCGCCGTGCACGGACTCCAAGAATATGGTGATAATGTGAGGTGGGGCATGCAGGAGTCCGGACCGCTCCCAAGCCCGGTTCTGACCACCCTGGCCTACTAAAAACCCGCCCCCTCCCGCGTGCGCTCCCGCCTGGCGCCAGCTGCACGCATTCATGCTGCTATAGAGCACGCCGCTTCACATTAAAGATGGCTCAGGCATAAAAGCAGGTTGCATTGCCTGCCGAGCCCGCTGGATATGACTGAGGCAGCTCGCAGCTCCACCTCCCTCCCCTAGGCCGACGGAGCAAGTTACCGCCCCAATCCGATGCGTGGTTCAGCAACTCACCGCTCCAAGCCAGCTCGTTGAGGAGTGGACAGTTGCTCCAGGCCGGCACAGAGGGGGGCACGCTGGCATGGGCATGGATGATGTCGATTCATACCACCCCTCCAGCGCCTACGACTGCGCCATTCGGCGTCGACGCGCGCGTAGCCGCACCATGCAAACATAGAAAGAAGTCGGGTGCACAGAGGATATTGATGAGTTGGTGGCCAGCGCATCCACGTCCACTGGCTACTTCGACGAAAATTAGAACATGGGAGGCCCTCGCCATTTGGGTCCAAGGAAGGACACTGCTGGCTCGTCGCCGGCTTGTATAGCTGGTGACGTGCCTGGTTTCTTCTTTATCTTAGGCCACCCTAGCCTGGCTAGGTAGGGAAAATATTCGAGATCTCATCCGACCGTCTATTTTTCACTGATTGGGAGATTGGATCAGAATCCGAGGACAACTGATTGGATGTCATGGAATGAATGGGGCACTATGTTGGTTACCCACTGCTAGCCTAGCGGAGATTTCTCTATTTGTTGAAAGTGGAAAAGGAGTCATATTTGGACCGAAAGCCTAGTGTAGTGTATCCGGGTCGTGGGAGTGGAGCTCCGCATGATCATACGTGCACATGGTTTTAATTTTTTATTAAAATATTGCCTAAATGTAACTGTTTGCGTCCGGTTTGTATGAAATCTGGTCGGGTTTGCATGAAATTCGGCCATGTTTGCACCAATTTTGTCCGGTTGGTTCGAGTTGTTTTGAAACTGTATGTGGCTAGCGTTGGATGCCTGCCTCCCGCATCCGTGTTCGCGGACAGAAGCGGGAGGAGTTTTGTGCGTTGTCGTTAGAGATGCCCTAATGTGAATGTATCCATGAACCAGCTCTTTAAGTTTGATGTGAATGTTGAACTTGGAATGCATCGCGTCTATACATTAATGTATAATTGTGGACTATTTTATGATCAACCACTAAAACAAGTACTACTGCCGTACTGGTTTATTGGTCCCCTTCGCATTTTGTGTTAAATTTTGACCTTACATTTAACTAACAAATTATTCATGCATGTTAAAAAGAATAATATCATTGGATACTATGTTCAAATACGAACCCAACGATATAATTTTTTGTGATATGCATTATCATTTTGTTAGTTAAATCAATGGTCAAAGTTTGACACAAAATACTAAGGGGCCCAATAAACTAGGACGGAGGTAGTACTATGAACTAGTGCACATGCCAAGTTCACTAGGCTGTCGTGTTTCATACCCCTCCATGGTAAGAGTGGAGAAACCAGCTCTCATCAAAAATAAAAAATGAATAGTATAAAAGAGAATTGATACTATACAGCCCAATTTCCTTGCTCGTCCTCGATAACAGAAAGAATACTTTCATTCGCCGACATGTGGGACGTCGACCATCCTGGTCCACTTGCCATGCACCAAAATTAGAGCGCATCATGCAGAATTGCAGGGGAGACTCAGCCAGGTCAAAGCGCTACAATAATAATTATTAATGAACCGTCAAATCACAGGCCCAACCTTTCCCACTGTAAGTTGCTCGAACAAAGGAACCATCATCACTTCATTGAATCCGCTTCTTTAAGAAACTATTGTACAAGCAATACTACTACCACACGTGAAGACTAGATGACACTGTAGCACGTCATCACTCAAACCGACTAGGCCAAACTAGCCCGCCTAATGCGCGGAAAGCCCTGCCCTCGTCATTTTGTTACGGGTTTCTATCGATCGATCACACAAACATGTGAAAGAAAAGAGTACAAAATGTTACACTTTGCAAGTTCAAAAGGAAAAGGCGGCACACTTAAGCACGCCTGTCGCGTTCGCATCGCACCCTCTACAACCAATCTGGCACACCATTCACGAAAGGGGATACGCACTATCTTGCATTTTCACCGACATGTGGGAGTCCAATCTTATAAAACGATGATAGCCAAAATCTAATCGACCACCGAGCGTCGGCTAAGAAGAGAGAGACAGGGAGGGAGAAGCAATCGGCTAGCCGCCGCGCAAGGACTCAAAAATGTAGTGATAATGTGAAGTGTGCCATGTTTTAATACAGTCATAGTTTGATTTCACATAAATGTATTACCAAATGCACCGTTTGAAAGTTTTTGTACGGCAATGTTCTACGATTTGTACGTCTCTGTACTACTATGATTTTATTGACGACTAAAAATAAATGGAGGGTCTTTCTCTCTCTGTAGATCTGTCTCCATCCCACAACTCATATCTAGCACACGTACACACACTCTTTTTAGCAACTCTGAATGTGCAACATCAACTACACATTCACGTTTCCAGAAAAAAATTACACGTTCATGCATGTTACAAGTACATGTCAATTTTGTTTTGAATGCTAGCTATTAATGTAAATGTATCCGTGTACCATCTCTTTGAGTTTGATGTGAATGTTGAACTTGGAATGCATCGCATCTTGTTTGTACATTAATTTATAATTATGGACTATTGTTTGATCAATCACTAAGACAACAATTTTAGGATTGGTCTATTGGGTGATCGACGACCAGACCTATAAGCGTACAATTGGTTGATCAGCCCCAACGTTTCTCTTCTTTGAGTGTTTGCAAGTACTATGGCTCGCACATTAGCTAGAGTACTAACAGAGCGCGAAATTAGTCGAGGTTTCACACCAAGAATGATCAAACAAACCCTGCTTATATGATAAATAGTTCAAACTTATGTCTAGGCATCCCATATATTACATCAAAAGTTGGTGAGGATACATCTGTTTCCATAACTCAAAGAGGGTTTGCATGATTCAATATTAAACAAAACTAGCAAGTACCGCCCACATAATACAATGCACTAGCCCTAAGATGGTTTGATAACACGCATCATTCTGGTAATTAAACACAGTGCAAACTATGTTGAAAGATTAGCGTGACCAACCATTTCTTGTCATCGATCTCTGGGGCAATGTCCACAGGATGGATAGTGGCATGGGAATCGATCTCTGGGGCAATGTCCACAAGACGAACTGCGACATTGGAATCATCAATGACGTCCACCAGCACCTGCACAACCCTAACATATTAGCAAGCACATTGCAAATAATCAAAAACCACAACTATGGTAAGACATTTTTTACCTTGTGCAGCTCACCGGGGGATCCCATCCCTCCGGGGGCCATCTCCTTGGAGGGTGTCATCGCCTTGCCAGGGAAATACTGCTTCTCAACGGCAACTATCTCCTCTAACCCGTCCTTGAGCCTCTCATAGGAGACCTTTAGAGTTTCTAAGGTAGGCACCATGGGGCCCTTGCTGTTCTTCCAGCTTTCTATGTTCAGGAGTTCGTCTGCCAACGTCATCAACTCTTTGGGTAGTGCTTGTTTCTTGGAGTTCTTCGTCTCCATGGGTTGGCCCGCCAACATCACCAACTTGTTGGTGATGCTCGCTTCCTGAGATCTCTGTCTCGAGTGGGTTGTCCGCCGGCAACTCTTTGCCCTGTGCTCCAAGATCCATTAATGAATTAACAAACAAAAAGCAATCGAAAGTGAACCAGAATCACAATGAAAACGGGAAAAGAATAGGCAGTGAGAATCGATTGGTGCTTTGCAAAAAGAATATTCTTGGAATTAAAATAGAGTAGCATCACTGATTCACCCACCTATCCTTCATCGGGACAGAAGGAAAATGGCAAAGTATCCTGGAGTGTGCTTTTCTTCAAGATAGGGTAGAAAGGGCTTCATCAAGCATTCCAGTAAAATGATGGTTGCTTCGTCCGTCCAACTTACCAGGACACTTTACCACTCTTAGTAAAGGTGTGGGTTTTGTGATATGACGGGTCATGACAGCCACACCGGGGTCACTAGTGAGTCTCGACTGTATCACTTTGTTGTGATTTGGTGGATGGCACGCGGGCCCAGATTCCTTATGTCCCGCGTGTCCATGAAACAATGTAATAGAGCGGCTAGTCATGGAAACAGTTTGGACAACAGAGGAGGAGCTGGCAATAGTAGTACTCCATAAAAACTGCACTCCCACATTTATTTGAGGATTAACTATACTCCCACATAGAAAATATAAATAATATTGCATGTTGGTGCAACACGTTTACGATAATTTGAGCCATGGGCTTGTTCACAAATTTTATGAGGCAGTGGTTCTTTACTTAATGGAGGGTCGAGTACCAGACGTGAACGATACAAAGTGCGACCCGGCACACCGCTAGGGCTGGAACAAAAGCTCGCAGCTCGCGAGCTTAATGAGCGCTCCATAGTTCGGCTTGTTATGCTCATGGATCGCTTCGTAATGAACAAAGTCAATCATTTTCAGCTTGTTAAGCTTAACGAGCTTAACAAACAAGCTAACAAGTTTCACGAGTAGCTCGTTAGGAACAACGCAACACATATTTCATCTTACGTGACAAAATTGTTAATGAGCACTCAAAGGCTTAACAAGCTTCAAACGAACTGAGCCGAGCAGGGTTTTTTTCTCGTTAATCTTACCGAGCTTAACGAGCCGAGCCTTAACGAGCATGAACTTAACAAGTTGAGAAGCTCGTTAATCCACCCCTGCACACCACTTGGAATAAGTGAGTAGCTAACTCAAAAAACAATCAACAACTCAAGAAACGGCGACCTGGCGCGCACACAATTTTAAATTATTGTTTTGATGGAGTGAAAAAAGAAAACTACTCCACTGTATGTATATATATAGGTAGGATCCTCCACGCTTGCTTGCTAGGGTTGCTCTATCCACACACTCTCATCCTCTCTAGATCTAAACAAGATAGCGGTGGTCACACAGTCTTTCTATCCTCACAGTTGGTTATAGATCCAGATGCATCCCCTTCGCGTAGGAAGGGGAGATGGGGCAGTATTTAGGCCGTCGTAGACGGCGAGGGAGGAGACCCACTGCTGGCTGCACCATTATCTCTGGTCGAGCGCTGGCGGGAGGTCCTCTGATCAATTCGTCACTTCTGTAGTGTGGGCGGATCCGGCGTCCCACCCTCACCTAGCCAAGACCCGATGACCTTCAAGTATATCTTCCACATAATTAAGCTACGTAACCCTCTACTAATGATGCCACATCACCATGATTACAATTGTTAATCTCTCGTTGATTCAAAAACTGATTCGAAATTAAATTTAAAATCAAGTCAAACAATAAAAAAGATTCAAACATTAAAAATATAAGGTTCTAAATGTGTCAAATAATTCATAGGTAATATTGGTGGACAAACCACATTTTTCTAAAATGTTTAAATCCATTAAGCTAACTAAAATAGTAGCTAAAACCAAAAGTTAAATGCATTTTGTATTTTATAAAATACTAGACTATTTTATTTTTGGTGAAAACTTTTTGTGGCAGTGTGTATGTTGCAACGCTAATTTAGGAAATTACATTATAATTTATAAAACTAGAAAAAATAAACTAAAATAAAACAATAAGATAAAAACAAAACAAAATAAAAACAAAGCCTCCCCTCCCCAGGACGCCCACCAGGCCAGCCCCCTCCCCACCTATAACCCCCACGTGCAAATCCCCCCGAAACCCTAACTGCATTCCCCCACTCCCCCGATTCCGTTCTAGATCTGGATCAGGCCGCGCCCGCTCGCCGACGTAGTCGTGCCCGACCCCATCGTCGTTGTTTGCCAGACCGCCTCCCCGTCTCCTCACCGGCGTACACCGACAACGGGGGTGAGGACCCCGTTTCTCCCCCTACCCACTCAAATTTTCCCCTGTGCTGATGCATCATCGCGCCTAAGCGCCCCGCCCGTCGCGGTCGCTCGCTACTCGCCGTGGCCCACGCCCACACCTCGTTTGTGCCCGCCCGTGGCCACACGCCTTTGGAGCTGCTCGCGCCCCTGCTCACTTGGCCGCCGCCCGTCTTTGCTACCGGCTGTTGCGGCCTTCGCTCTTGCGTCGCGAGCGGCGCCAGCCGTAGCCCGACCTCAGCGTCGGCCGCCCCTACTCCTCCCCACTCACCTGTCTTCACAAACACCGGCACCCGTCCCCCTGCCATCGGCGTGTTGGCGCCATGCGCGCCCATGGTCCTGACTGCCGCTTCTCACCGCGCTCCCCAGCTGGCCTGAACCTGGCGACCATGCTCGCTGACCGCTGCTACTTCTTGAGCTCGCGTTGATTTTTCCTTGAAGAGGAAAGGGTGATGCAGCAAAGTAGAGATAAGTATTTCCCTCAGTTAAGAACAAAGGTATCAATGCAGTAGGAGGCACAAGCAAGTCTCCAATCTATGCACCTGCACAAACTAACAAACACTTACACTCAACGCGAAAAAGGGGTTGTCAATCCCTTCACGGTCTCGAACAAGAGTGATATCTAATAGAGATAGGTATAAAAGATAAATAAAAAGGCAAACTAAAGTAAATATAAATAAATTCCAGCAAGGTATTTTTGGGTTTTTTGGTTTACAGATCTGAAAATATATGATGGAAAATAGACCCGGGGGCCATAGGTTTCACTAGAGGCTTCTCTTTTGAAAGAAAACATACGGTGGGTAAACAAATTACTGTCGAGCAATTGATAGAAAAGCGCACAACTATGACGATATCCAAGGCTATGATTATGAATATAGGCATCACGTCTGTGTCAAGTAGACCGACTCCTGCCTGTATCTACTACTATTACTCCAGACATCGACTGCTATCCAGCATGTATCTAGAGTATTAAGCTCATAAGAATGAAGTGACGCCTTGTAACGCCCCGGATTTGATGCGCCAGGTGTCTTCCAGTTATTCGCCGTCGTTGCCATGTCATGTGCTTGCGTGTTGCATCTTGCCATGTCCTTTTGAGCATGTTCTAGTGAATTCTGGAGATAGCTCAGTGTTCATGTTTTGTTATGCTTTACCTGTACATCATGTCCATGCCATTTGTTTTCATGTTGGGGTGCTGTAGCATGTTGTTTTGATGCTTGCAAGATGCCTAGTTGCTGTTTTGGACAGCTTGTCCATTAATCTTGTATAGTGTATGTGTTGAACCGTTGCTCCGTTTTGAGTGTGCTCTATATGAAACTTGCTTAGTTTTGCATGTAGTTTCATATTACCTTGTTGGATCCATGTTTTGAATGTATTTGCTTGATGCTTGAATGCATTTTGCATCAATGCCATGTTTAACTTGTTTTTCTCACATCTTCTAGGCCGTAGCTCCAAATTAAATGAACTTTATATGTAACTTGACTAGAAGTTCGTGTAGATCATCATGGTGCACTTAACTTGCTGTTTAACAACTTGAACATAAGGTTTATTCAGATCTGGACCATTTTCGAAATTTGCATATGAGGACTTGCCGGAATTGTTATATGTTGTTTCCGGCCTCATTTAAACTTGCTTTGATGTGTTGCTCTTGTATGCATCATCTCTTGCCATGAGTAGCTTCATGTAGCCTTGTCATGCATCATACTTGGTTGAGCATCATGCCTTGTTCATGTATGGTGTGTTTACCATGTTGTGTGCTTCTCTCGATAGTTCCCGTCTCGTTGCGTTCGTGAGGATTCGTTCGACTATGCTTGGTTCGTCTTTGTGGCTTCATAATTTTCATGGATTCGTTCTTCTTCCTAGCGGGATTTCAGGCAAGATGACCGTCATCTTGGATCTCATTACTATCATTGCTATGCTAGTTTCTTCGTTCTATCACTATGCCGCGCTACCTACCGCTTGCTTATCAAGCCTCCCAAATTGCCATGATAGCCACTAACCTTTGTCACCCTTCCTAGCAAACCGTTGTTTGGCTATGTTACCGCTTTTGCTCAGCCCCTCTTATAGCGTTGCTAGTTGCAGGTGAAGATGAAGATTGCTCCATGTTGGATTATGTTTATGCTGGGATATCACAATATCTCCTATATATTTAATGCATCTATATACTTGGTAAAGGGTGGAAGGCTCGGCCTTATGCCTGGTGTTTTGTTCCACTCTTGCCGCCCTAGTTTCTGTCATATCGGTATTATGTTCCTGGATTTTGCGTCCCTAACGCAGTTGGGTGTTATGGGAACCCCTTGACAGTTCACTTTGAATAAAACTCCTCCAGCAAGGGCCAACCTTGGTTTTACATTTGCCTCACCTAAGCCTTTTTCCCTAGGGAGTCGTGCTCCCGAGGGTCATCTTATTTTACCCCCGGGCCGTGCTCGCTAGAGTGTTGGTCCAACTCACAACCGCCGGTGGCTACCAGGGGCAACTCTGGGCTCGCCTATCGGAAGTTTGGACAATCCGGTGTGCTCGAGAAGAGATATGTGCAGCTCCTATCAGGATTTGTCGGCACATTCGGGCGGCTTTGCCGGGTCTTGTTTTACCATTGTCGAAATGTCTTGTAACCGGATTCCGAGATCGATCGGGCTTCCCGGGAGAAGGAATATCCTTCGTTGACCGTGAGAGCTTATAATGGGCTAAGTTGGGACACCCTCGCAGGTTTGAACTTTCAAAGCCATGCCCGCGCTATGTGGCAGATGGGAATTTGTTAATACCCGGTTGTAGTAAACTTGAAGTAAACTCTTCTAAAATACACCAATCATCTGCGTAATCGTGATTGTCTCTTTTCAGGGTTGTTCGAGAGGAGAACACGGTTTTTGGGTTATGTTTGACGTAAGTAGGAGTTCAGGATCACTTCTTGATCATTATTAGTTGACGAACGCTTGCTAAGCTCCTCTTCTCGCTCTTGTTTCGTAAGTTAGCCACCATACATGCTTAGTCGCTGCTGCAACCTCACCACTTTACCCCTTCCTTACCCATTAAGCTTTGCTAGTCTTGATACCCATGGTAATGGGATTGCTGAGTCCTCGCGGCTCTGATTACTACAACACCGGGGCCAGGTGTATAGGTTGTGCGATGATCATGACGCGAGAGTGATGTTTACTTGTTTTGGAGTTCTTCTTCTTCGATCAGGGGATATGTTCCAGGTCGGCAGCCTGGGCTAGCAGGGTGGATATTGTTTGAGTTTCTGTTTATGTTTCATCCGTAGTCGGATGTTGTTATCATGTATGATGTTGATGTATTCTTGTGGCATTTGTGCCTTATGTATGTATCCCCATCTATTATGTAATGTTGATGTAATGATATCCACCTTGCAAAAGCGTCTTCAAGATGCGCTTCTATCCTTGGTGGGACCTTCGAGTTCCTCTAGGATAGGGTCGCATCTTGGGCGTGACACGCCTTAAGTAATATAACATGATGTAGAGGGATAAACTCAAGAAATATGATGAAAACCCCATCTTTTGCCCTTGATGGAAACAATACAATACGTGCCTCGCTACCCCTTCTATGTCACTAGTGAGGACAACGCAAGATTGAACCCAAAACTAAGCACCTTTTCCATTACAAGTGAGGGAGTCCTGGATTAGGGGGTGTCCGGATAGCCGAACTATCACCATTGGCAGGACTCCTGGACTATGAAGATACAAGATTAAAGATTCCGTCCCGTGTCCGGATGGGACTTTCCTTGGCGTGGAAGGCAAGCTTGGCGATACGGATATGTAGATCTCCTACCATTGTAACCGACTCTGTGTAACCCTAACCCTATCCGGTGTCTATATAAACCGGAGGGTTTTAGTCCGTAGTACGAACAACAATCATACCATAGGCTAGCTTCTAGGGTTTAGCCTCTCTGATCTCGTGGTAGATCCACTTTTGTACTACCCATATCATCAATATTAATCAAGCAGGAGTAGGGTTTTACCTCCATCGAGAGGGCCCGAACCTGGGTAAAAACATCGTGTCCCTTGTCTCTTGTTACCATCCGCCTAGACGCACAGTTCAGGACCCCCTACCCGAGAGCCGCCGGTTTTGAGACCGACATTTGTGCTTTCATTGAGAGTTCCTCTGTGTCGTCATCCTTAGGCCCGATGGCTCCTTCGATCATCAACAACGACGCGGTCCAGGGTGAGACTTTTCTCCCGGACAGATCTTCAGATTCGGCGGCTTTGCACTACGGGCCAATTCACTTGGCCATCTGGAGCAGATCAAAAGCTACGCCCCTGGCCATCAGGTCAGGTTTGGGAGTTTGAACTACACGGCCGACATCCGCGGAGACATGATCTTCGACGGATTCGAGCAACAGCCAAGTGCGCCGCACTGTCTCGATGGGCACGATCTAGCTCTGCCGCCGAATAGTGCCCTAGAGGCCACACCAGCGTCCGCTCCGACCCTTAGCTCGGAGCCGACTCCGCCGATCGAGGACGAGTGGTTGGACACCGCCTCGGGGGCTATGATCTCTACAACGATTGAGCCGAACTCCATCCCTGTCCTTTGCGAAGACCGTGACTCCAAGGTGCCGGACTCCTCTCCGGACTACGAACCCTCCGCGCCCCTGCCAATCGAATCCAATTGGGCGCCGGTTATGGAGTTCACTGCCGCAGACATATTTCAGCACTCGCCCTTTGGCGACATGCTGAATTCACTAAAGTCTCTCTCTTTATCAGGAGAGCCCGGGCCGGACTACGGTCAGGAAGGTTGGGATGCGGACGACGAAGAAATTCAACGCCCACCCACCACCCACTTTGTAGCCACTGTCGATGATTTAACCGTCATGCTCGACTTCGACTCCGAAGACCTCGTCATACGACATATA
Source organism: Aegilops bicornis (assembly GCA_021605145.1). Classification (NCBI taxonomy): domain Eukaryota; kingdom Viridiplantae; phylum Streptophyta; class Magnoliopsida; order Poales; family Poaceae; genus Aegilops; species Aegilops bicornis. Next base: position 337,056,337 of record CM038670.1, on the reverse strand, counting down.
CATGGTGGACATCCCAAAAGATGGGAACGGCGAGGGAACAGCGGAGGATGACCCCTCCAAGAAACAGCCCAAGCGCCGGTGCCAGCGGCGCCGCTCTAAATCCCGCCACAAAGAAACGGTGATTCCGCACGGAGATAATAACACCCCTGACAAGGTTGAAGACAACCCCCTCCAAAGCAGGATTCAACACAGAGGAGGGAGAAGCCAGCCCTCGTGATAGAGCGGCGCAGGCAGGGGAGGTGGAGGACGATAATTATATGCCTCCCTCCGAAGATGAGGCAAGCCTCGACGACGATTTAATTTGTCGTGGCCCGAGGATACCGCCAATGTGTCAAACGCAGGCTTATGGCCACGGCAAGCAGCCTCAAGAAAAAGCAGCAGCAGCTTAGAGCTGACCAAGACTTGCTAGCTCACAGATGGACTGAAGTTCTTGCAGCCAAAGAGTACGAACTCGAACGCCCCTCCAAGAGATACCCAAAACGCAGGCTGCTACCCCAATTAGACGAAGCAGCACCCAAACCTACATCACAAGCGCATGATGCGGCCGACCGGCCACCCCGTGGTCACGACAGAGAGGCCTCTAGACCCTCCATTCAAGCCGAACCCCAGTGTTGCTCGAAAAGTACCAAGGCACAGGGAAACGCGCCAGACCTGTGAGACATATTGGAGTACAAGGCAAGGCAAACAAGATCGATCTCCGGATCGCGTGGGCGCCCCACAACACGCGACGATAACCGTCACGCCGGATACAGCAATACCGGCCGGGCCGAACACAGTAGAGAAAGCTCATTTCAGCTGCGTCGTGATATAGCTCAATACAGAGGCGCCGCACACCCACTATGCTTCACAGATGAAGTGATGGATCATCAAATCCCGAGGGTTTCAAACCCATAAACATCGAATCATACGATGGCACAACAGATCCTGCGGTCTGGATCGAGGACTACCTCCTCCATATCCACATGGCCCGCGGTGATGATCTACACGCCATCAAATACCTCCCACTCAAGCTTAAAGGACCAGCTCGGCATTGGCTTAACAGCCGCCACAGAATCAATTGGTTGTTGGGAGGACACGGAAGCCGCATTCCTTGATAACTTCCAAGGGCACATATGTGCGACCACCAGACGCCGATGACCTCAGCCACATAATTCAGCAGCCAGAAGAATCGGCTAGAAAATTCTGGACACGGTTCCTAACCAAGAAAAATCAAATCGTTGACTGTCTGGATGCAGAGTCCCTTGCAGCCTTCAAACATAACATCCGCGACGAGTGGCTTGCCCGGCACCTAGGACAGGAAAAGCCGAAATCCATGGCAGCCCTCACAATACTCATGAACCGCTTATGCTGGAGAGGACAGCTGGCTAGCTCGTAGCAACAACTTGACCAAAAACCCTGGTAGTTCGGATACCAAGGACAGTAATGGCAGGTCGCGTCGCAACAAGCACAAGCGCCACATTAACGGCAATAATGCTGAAGATACGACAGTCAATGCCGGATTCAGAGGCTCTAAACCCGGTCAGCGGAAAAAGCCGTTCAAAAGAAATACTCAGGGCCCGTCCAATCTGGACCGAATACTCGATCGCTCGTGCCAAATACATGGCACCCCCGAAAAACTAGCCAACCACATGAACAGGGATTGTTGGGTCTTCAAACAGGCAGGCAAGTCAAATGCCGAACTCAATGACAAGGGGCTGCATAGCGATGACGAGGAGGAGGCCCGGCCGCCGAACAATAGAGGACAGAAGGGCTTCCCCCCACAAGTGCGGGCGGTGAACATGATATACGCAACCCACATACCCAAAAGGGAGCGGAAGCATGCACTAAGGGACGTATATGCGATGGAGCCAGTCGCCCCGAAGTTCAACCCATGGTCCTCCTGCCCGATCACTTTTAATCGAAGGGACCACCCCACTAGCATCCGCCACGGCGGATTCGCCGCATTGGTTCTTGACCCAATCATCGGCGAATTTCACCTCACCAGAGTCCTGATGGACGGCGGCAGCAGGCTGAACCTGCTCTATTAGGATACAGTGCGCAAAATGGGCATAGACCCCTCAAGGATTAAACCCACAAAGACGACCTTTAAAGGCGTCATACAAGGTGTAGAGGCCAATTGTACAGGCTCAGTTACACTCGAAGTGGACTTCGATCCCGGATAACTTCCGAAGCAAAGAGTTAATCTTCGACATAGTCCTGCTCCGCAGCGGCTATCACGCACTACTTGGACGAACCGCATTTGCAAAGTTCAATGCGGTGCCGCACTCACGCTGCATACCTCAAGCTCAAGATGCCAGGCCCTCAAGGAGTAATCACGGTCAATGGAACACCGAACGCCTCTCTCCGAACGGAGGAGCACACGGAGGCCCTCGCGGTGGAGGTGCAAAGCAGCCTCTCACAGCAATTCTCGAGTCCGGCTATTAAACGCCCGGACACCGTCAAGCGCTACCGAGTAACCTACAACAAGACCGCTGGCACGATCCGAGCACGCCAGAGTAATCCGCCCCAGCCCTCGCGAAATTGCGAAGCCCGATTACGCTGGCGTACATAACTACGCCCGAGATACCATGGGCATAAGGGAGGGTCACGACCACGGCACGCCTGCACGCGGCTCAACCGCACTAGGGGCCCGGATTGTGTCATTCTTTTTCTTTCTTCTTTTCTCTTACTTTCGGGACTCCGTTTTCCGGAAGCCCCGTCCGCACTAGAATTGCCGAACTCACGATGCAACAGCCGGAAGCGAAAGTTACGTCGAGTGTCCAGGTGGTCTCTACTACGAGCATTATACCTTTTTTACGTACCATCCCGCAGCTTACCCCTGGAGGGGGACATGTTAAATAGTCCCATCCCTTGCTTATCGCACTATTTGTATCGTTCTGCTTTCATTGCAGTACCTTTTTGAATAAACAATACATAGCTTTTGCCTATTATTGCATGCCTTTCTTTATCTATATATATGTTCATTCATGACATGTTGCACCCGTACACTTTGGTACGGCCAATACACCAGGGGCTTAAGTACCCCAAAAATATGGTGTGATAAGTCCGAACACTTTCACAAGTGCAGCACCCCGAACTTATAGCAATATATGCATCGGCTCCGAATCATGTCTTGGGTCAATAGTTGGGTTTGCCTGCTCCCATGTTTTGGTACCTTACGCCCGTTATATCGGCTAAGGTAGTGCTGGGAGAAACACTGCGATTGTGCCCGGTTGAGCTGGGTTGAGCACCTCAAAGGAGAAAGCTAAAACTGACCGTCATGATACGGCGAGAGCCGGTCGCTGTTCGAGAGGTTTTTCGGATCCCTAAAGACTTATGCCGCTTAGAGCGAGGAGTCGGCATTGTCCGCCAAGGCGTGGATAGCGCCCCGAACTCGGTCTTCCGAATACTAGGGGCTTCGCCGAAATTTAAAATTATAGAATTCTATGGCTAAGTGAGAGTGTTCAAGCACTATAGTCCGGTTTCCTTGTTCGTTGGGTTGAGCGCCTCCCTCGAAGGACCCAAGAATGGGAACAAGAGCGCTCAAGTTTATCGAACACCCCAAAGACTTCGTGGCATGGGGGTCAAGCCAACAACTTGCCATCTCTCAAATTTGATAAACGGCCGCCTGAAGGTAATATTTTAAATTCACAAGCATTGCTTAGCGCATATGAACAAGTTTTCAGCAGACAGGATAACAAATGTGAGTCTATTCAAAATTACATCTTTGGAGCATTCACCCGCTATAAGGTGGGCACCCTTCAGACGCCCTCATAGTACATTTCGGCTTGCGATGCTCCTTGCCCTTTGGTGGCCCGTCCGTCACAAGCTTCAAGATCCAGCTTGCCCCAAAGTGCACTTTAGCACGGGCAAGGGTCCGACGGGCACCTTCAATGCGACGGAGCGCTTTGATGACTTCAATCCATGGACAGACATCCACCACCGCCGACTAGCCCGAAGTAGCTCCTGTGCATGGCTTCCAATGGCCACACCAATTATGAGGCCCTTCATGGCCTGTTCGGCGACCTTAGGAGCTCGACCAGCCGCTTCACTGGTCGCCAGGGCACCGGATGTCCGCCCTCAAAGATACCGAGACCGTAACACCTTCTCCGCCGAAGTTCCCTCCTTGGCGCGGTAGAACGCGGCAAAGATCGCACACACTACCACGGGCAGAGCGTGAATGCTCCTGGAGAGCTCCGGATTCGGGTAAGTAATAGATAATCCACTTTCACATGCTTGCTTTGCACAAAGAATGCCTTACCCGCTGCTATCTTATTTAATGATTCGATTTCCTGGAGGGCTTTTTGGGCTTCGGCCTTAGCGGCTTTGGCACTCTCAAGAGCCGAGGCGAGCTCGGACTCTCGAGTCTTTGGGTCATGCTCCAAACTCTCGTGTTTTTCCACGAAAGCCTGGAGCTCTTGCCGCACCTCCGCCACCCGCGCCTCCTGCTTCTCTCGCTCGGTTCGCTCCACGGCCGCTTTGCTTTCAGCCGTGGACACCACTTCCTTCAGGGTCGTCACCTTGTTCGTGGCCCCCTACAATACCCACATTAGTCCTGTCATTTTTGCAACCAAATCCTTTCTATAAGGTATTACTTTAATAAGGTATTACTTACCTTCCTTGTCCTCGAGCTGCTTCTTGGCAAGGCCGAGCTCGTTCTCTCGGACCGCCGAGGCTCTGCTTCAATGCATTGACCTCCGCAACAAGGTCCGCAGAGGTGAGCAGCGCAGCCTGCATTCCCATATTGACATACTTATGTTAGACTCCTCACAGATATCTTTTTAGATCCTCATCCGGCTTTTCTTTCCGAACACCGAACTAAGCATCGTGGGCCACCGCCTATGCGGTAATATTTTTACATATTCTAAACTTACCTCAAAGCCTGTTAGAAGGCTGGTACAGGCTTCAGATCGCCCGCTCTTGGCGGATCGAACTTTCCGGATCACCACACTCATAACAAGGTGGTGCTCCTCGTCGATGGAGGCGCCCGTTATGCCTCCAAAGAAGCTATCCGTGCCTCCGGATGGGCGGAGGTCACCGGCGTCATAGTCTTGCCCTTCTTATTTAAGGGCGCTTGCCGGACTTCGGAACCACTTAAGGTTCCGAGACGGAGTCCCACAGGGTCGGACTTAGAGCCCTCGGGTTTCGCCTTTGCGCCGGAGTCTGGGAGGTCGCCTTGCGGCGCCTCCAGACCACCTCCTCCTGGTGGGGCCCCTTTGGGACTCCACCGCGGTGTCGCTCAAGGCCACGAGGAGAGGAGGCGGTCGGAAGTGAAGTGCTATTCACATCCGACGAATCCAGGGAACCGCTCGACGAAGCGGCGAGCTCGTCCTTGGGCGGGCTACATGGCTATATTCGGCGTTAGAAGACACTATGCGACAAATAAAAAGTCATGAGCTATTCCGGAGTCCGGACACTTACAATCTCGTCAGGGGCTTGGCCCTTGGTGGCCACTCCTCCTCGTCGTTGTCGGCGTTGGTGGAGATGTCCGGAGGAAGGGTCCTTCCTTTCTTGGACCCTCCGGCCTCCCCAGTCGGGGCGGCCTTCCTTTTCTTCTCTCCCCCCGCTGGGGGAGAGGCTTCTTTTTCCTCCTCCCCGTCCTCGGGGAGGATTCCTTCTCAGTCGCCGGACGATGAGTCCGACAAAGACCTGGTGCCGTGAGCTCCTTCGATTTCCAAGGCCTTCTTCTCCGGCACCACATGAGGTGCGGAGCCAGCTGCCTTAATCAAGGGCGTCCGCTGGATCTTCTGGCAAGGGCGCCGGACAGTTAATCTGTCCGGACGTCTTCAGCTAGTCCTGTCAAAGGCTAGGGAGTTTTAGATCCCGCATACAGTCAAACTATGAAAAAAGAGTCCCGTGAAGGGTAAAATAACTTACCTCGCTGGCTTGACGCTGCGAGCTGAATCCGCGATCTTCGGTAGCGGATGCGGGAGCTTCGGCGCCCTTGAACAACACCTTCCAGGCATCTTCGTACGTATTGTTGAAGAGACGGCTCAAGGTTCGGTGATGTGCCGGATCAAACTCCCACAAATTGAAGGCCCGTTGCTGGCATGGGAGAATCCAGCGGATGAGCATCACCTGGATTACGTTGACAAGCTTGAGATTCTTGTCCACTGTGTTTTCGGACATGTGTTTGGAGTCCGGACAGCTCTTCCGAATCACCCCACGTCAGGCCCGTCTCTTTCCATGATGTGAGCCGTGTGGGAGAGCCAGATCGGAATTCGGGGGCCGCCGCCCATTGAGAGCCCGCGGCTCGGTGATGTAGAACCACCCCGATTGCCACCCCTTTATGGTCTCCACAAAGGAGCCCTCGAGCCATAGGACTTTGGCCATCTTGCCAACCATGGCACCTCCGGCTAGCGGCCGCCCACTACCTTCGGCTTGACATTGAAGGTCTTTAGCCATAAGTCAAGTGGGGCTGGATGCAGAGAAAGGCCTCACACACCCATTTATAAACGCCGAGATGGTGAGGATGAAGTTCGGGGCCAGATTGTGGAAATCCAGGCCGTAGTAGAACATGAGCCCCCGGACAAATGGGTGAAGTGGAAAACCTAGTCCGCGGAGTAAGTGGGTGAGGAACACCAGCCTCTCATGGGGACTAGGGGTGGGAATAAGCTGCCCCTCGTCGGGGAGCCGGTGCGCGATGTCGCTGGACAAGTATCCGGCCTTCCGCAGTTTTTTGACTTGTCCCTCCGTGACGGAGGAGACCATCCACCTGCCTCCCACTACGGACATGGCTGGAGAAGGTTGAGGAGGGATGTGCAGACTTGGGCGCTGGAGCTCGAGTGCGCGGAAATGGATGAGCAAAGGAGGAAGAAGGCGTAGGTGGATCCTTATCCCCTTATATGGGCGGACGAAGCTATGCGTCCCCCGCCAGCCTGGTAAAACTCGCTTATCTTCGAAGCGCCGTAATCAATGGCGCGGTTGGGTTACCCACGTCCGTATTGATGGGAATCCCGGAATAAAGGGGCACGATCTCCGCTTTGATCAGACGTGCAAGAGAAACCGCCTCGCTAAACGCACTGAGGTGGGACAGTAAAAACGATTCGTATAAAGGCCTGGCCGTGGTGTGATGTCACGCCATGAATACGCCAAAGATATCTCAGGCAAAGGTTATTCTCTCTATGGTGGTATGTGGAACTTGTTTTGCAGAGCCAGACACTATCCTTGTGTTCAAAATCTTCTATGAAGTATTCGGAGGAGGAACCCGCCTTCCAATGCCGAAGACAAAATGCGCGCCGGACTTGTCGTCATTGAAGCCTGGTTCAGGGGCTACTGAGGGAGTCCTGGATTAGGGGGTGTCCGGATAGCCGAACTATCACCATTGGCCGGACTCCTGGACTATGAAGATACAAGATTGAAGACTTCGTCCCGTGTCCGGATGGGACTTTCCTTGGCGTGGAAGGCAAGCTTGGAGATACGGATATGTAGATGTCCTACCATTGTAACCGACTCTGTGTAACCCTAACCCTTTCCGGTGTCTATATAAACCGGAGGGTTTTAGTCCGTAGGACAAACAACAATCATACCATAGGCTAGCTTCTAGGGTTTAACCTCTCTGATCTCGTGGTAGGTCCACTCTTGTACTACCCATATCATCAATATTAATCAAGCAGGAGTAGGGTTTTACCTCCATCGAGAGGGCCCGAACCTGGGTAAAAACATCGTGTCCCTTGTCTCCTGTTACCATCCGCCTAGACGCACAGTTCGGGACCCCCTACCCGAGATCCGCCGGTTTTGACACCGACAGCAAGAAATACCAATCTAGTTGGCCAGACCATACCGATAATTCGAAGAGAAATAAAAAGGTATTTAATCGTGCATAGAAGAGTTCATAAAAGACTCAAATAATATTCATACATAATCTGATCATAAATCCATAATTCAGCGAATCTCGACAAGCACACTTCAAAAGAATATTAAGTCAGATAGAACTCGCAGAACATCGAGGAGAACATCGTATTGAAGATCAAAGAGAGAGAAGAAGCCATCAAGCTACTAGCTATGGACCCGTAAGTCTATGGTAAACTTCTCACGCTTCATCGGAAGAGTAATAGGGTTGACGTAGATGCCCTCCGTGATCGAGTCCCCCTCCGGCAGGATGCCAAAAAGGCCCCAAGATGGGATCTCACAGGAACAGAGGCTTGCGGAAGCGGAAAAGTATTTTGGTGGACACTTCTGGTGGGTTGGGAATATTTGGGAATTTATAGTGCAAGAATTAGGGTTGGAGGAGTCCCAAGAGGCCCACAAGCCCTCAGGGCGCCCCCCTAGGGTGTGCCTGCTAGCCTTGTGGCCTCCTCGGCCATCTTCTAACCCCCTCTCCAAGCTCTGTGGATGTCTTCTGGTCCAAGAAAAATCATTGTAAAGTTTTATTCTATTTGGACACCGTTTGATATTCCTTTTCTATAAAACTCAAAAACAAAGAAAAAACAGAAACTGACAATGGGCTCTAGGTTAATAGGTTAGCCCAAAAATAATATAAAATTGTATATTAATGCATATAAAACATCCAAAATAGATAATATAATAGCATGCAACAATAAAAAATTATAGGTACGTTGGAGACGTATCTAGCATCCTCAAGCTTAATTCATGCTCGTCCTCGAGTAGGTACATGATAAAAATAGAATTTTTGATGTGGAATGCTACCTAACATATTTATCCATGTAATATTCTTCATTGCGGCATGAATATTCAGATCCATAAGATTCAAAACAAAAGTTTAATATTGACATAAAAACAATAATACTTCAAGCATACTAATAAAGCAATCATGTCTTCGCAAAATAACAGGGCCAAAGAAATTTATCCCTACAAAATCCTATAGTTTGGCTATGCTCCATCTTCATCACACAAAGTATTTCATCATGCACAACCCTGATGACAAGCCAAGCAATTGTTTCATACTTTTGGTGTTCTCGAACTTTTTCAACTTTCACGCAATACATGAGCGTGAGCCAGGGATATAGCACTATAGGTGGAACAGAATATAGTGGTTGTGGAGAAGACAAAAGGAAGGAGAAAGTCTCACATCAACTAGGCGTATTAACGGGCTATGGAGATGCCCACCAATAGATATCAATGTGAGTGAGTAGGGATTTCCCGGCAATGGATGCACTAGAGCTATAAGTGTATGAAAGCTCAAAAAAAACTAAGTGGGTGTGCATCCAACTTGCTTGCTCACAAAGAACTAGGGCAATTTGAGGAAGCCCATCATTGGAATATACAAGCCAAGTTCTTATAATGGAAAAATCCCACTATTATATGAAAGTGACAAAATAGGATACTCTCTATCATGAAGATCATGGTGCTACTTTGAAGCACAAGTGTGAAAAAAGGATAGTAGCATTATCCCTTCTCTCTCTTTCTCTCATTTTTTTTGTTTGGGCTTCTTTGACCTCTTTTACTTTTTATGGGCTTCTTTGGCCTATTTTATTTTTTATAAAGTCCGGAGACTCATCCCAACTTGTGAGGGAATCATAGCTTCCATCATCCTTTCCTCACATGGGACAATTCTCTAATAACGATGACCATTACACTTTTATTTACTTACAACTCAAGAATTATAACTCGATGCTAGAACAGTGCAATGATCAAGAGTGATATGTATAAAAAATATGAACAGTGGCCTTGCCACAAATACTATGCCAACTACATGATCATGCAAAGCAATATGACAATAATGGTGTTTGTCACAATAAAAAGTGGTGGAAGTTGCATGGCAATATATCTTGGAATGGCTATGGAAATGGCATGATAGGTAGGTATGGTTACTGCTTTGAGGAAGGTATATGGTGGGTGTACTGCACCGGCGAGAGTTGCACGGTACTAGAGAGGCTAGCAAAGGTAGAAGGGTGAGAGTGCGTATAATCCATGGACTCAACATTAGTCATAAAGAACTCACATACTTATTGCAAAAAAATATTAGCTATTGAAACAAAGTACTAAAGCATGCTCCTAGGGGGATAGATTGGTAGTAAAAGACCATCGCTTGTCCCCGACCGCCACTCATAAGGAAGACAATCAAAAAATAGATCATGCTCCGACTTCATCACATAGCGGTTCACCATACGTGCATGCTACGGGGATCACAGACTTTAACACAGGTATTTCTAACAATCCAAAATTACTCCCTAGCATGACTCTCATATCACCATCTTTATATCTCAAAACAATCATAAGGAATCAAACTTCTCATAGTATTCAGTGCTCATTATATGAATTTTTTTATTATATCCCTCTTGGATGCCCCATCATATTAGGACTAAATTCACAACCTAAGCAAATTACCATGCTGTTTAGAGACTCTCAAAATAATATAACTGAATCATGAGAGTTTGGCAAATTCTATAAAATAAAACCGCCGACGTGCTCTAAAAAGATATAAGTGAAGCACTAGAGCAAATTGCCTAGCTCAAAAATATAAGTGAAGCACATAGAGTATTCTAATAAATTCATGATTCATGCGTGTCCCTCTCAAAAGGTGTGTACAGCAAGGGTGATTGTGGAAAACTAAAAAGCAAAGATCATATCATACAAGACACTCCAAGCAAAACACATATCATGTGGTGAATAAAATTATAGCCTCAAGTAAATTTACCGATGAACAAGGACGAAAGAGGGGATGCCATCCGGGGCATCCCCAAGCTTAGATGCTTTGTTGTCCGTGAATATTACCTTGGGGTGCCTTGGACATCCCCAAGCTTAGGATCTTGCCACTCCTTATTCCATAGTCGATCAAATCTTTACCCAAAACTTGAGAACTTCACAACACAAAACTCAAGAGAAAACTCATGAGTTCTGTTAGTATAATAAAATAAATCACCACTTTAGGTACTGTTCTGAACTCATTCTAAATTTATATTGGTGTAATGTCTACTATATTTCAACTTCTCCATAGTTCATACCCCCCGATGCTACTCATAGATTCATCAAAATAAGCAAACAACACATAGAAAACAGTATATGTCAAAAACAGAACTGTCTGTACCAATCGGAAAACTTTGTATACTTATCTAACTCAAAAAATTCTGAAAAATTAGGACAATCTAGATAATTTGTAAATCAATCTTGTGTAAAAAATCCAGATCAAAATCACGCTTTGTGAGTTTTTAAAATTTTGGCGATGAGCGCAAAAGCTTCTGTTTTTCAGCAAGATAAAATCAACTATCACCATAGACCATCCCAAAGGTATAACACACATCATTCTGGTAATTAAACAACAAAACACAATTACTACGGAGGTAATAATGTGTATTTATTAAAAAAATAGAACCAAAAATAGAAGCACAAAAATAAAAATGGGTTGCCTCCCAACAAGCGCTATTGTTTAACGCCCCTAGCTAGGCATAAAACATAGATCTGGGTATTGTCATGCAAATCCTTCTTAATCAAATCTTCCAAAACTTTTCTCAACAAAACTCTCTTTTCTTTTATTTCCCTTCTAGTAGGTGAACTTAATTCATGAAAATGACTTTGAGTAGTGATTTTGACATTCATAAACACATAGTCTGGATCCTCACCATAAATATTGTCATATAAAATACGTATCTCGTTTTTAATGGGTTCCTTAGTCATCTCTTCCAACCAATCATCATTAAATACTACATAAATTCCCCGAGTTACCCAACCAAATTAATCATAATTATCAAGGTAAAGGGCTTGAATAATTTCTGAGTAAGGAACTCTCCTTCTAAGATTGTCACTGTAAGACCGGTAATCTCTAGATTCTAAGCTACACAAAGTTTCTTTATCATGCAGATTACTTCACCATCACCATCACCACACCGTCTTGCTGACGGAACTCTGCCTCGACATATTGCTGGATTAAGAGTTCGAGGGATGTCATCGAGCTGAACGTGTGCAGAACTCGGAGGAGTTGTACGTTCGGTGCTTGATCGGTCGGAACGAGAAGAAGTTCGACTACATCAACCGCGTTAACAAACGCTTCTGCTTTCGGTCTACGAGGGTACGTGGACACACTCTCCCCCTCTCGTTGTTATGCATCTCCTAGATAGATCTTGCGTGAGCGAACGAAATTTCTTGAAATTGCATGCTACGTTTCCCAATAGTGGCATCCGAGCCAGGTCTATGCGTAGATGATATGCACGAGTTGAACACAAAGAGTTGTGGGCGGTGATCATCATACTACTTACCACCAATGTCTTATTTTGATTCGGCGGTATTGTTGGATGAAGCGGCCCGGACCAACCTTACATGGCCACGTTCATGAGATCGGTTCCACCGACAGACATGCAACTAGTTTTGCATAAAGGTGCTTGGTGGGTGTCTGTTTCTCCAACTTTAGTTGAATCGAATTTGACTGTGGCCGGTCCTTGTTGAAGGTTAAAATAGCAAACTTGATAAATTACCGTTGTGGTTTTGATGCGTAGGTAAGAACGGTTCTTGCTAGAAACAAGTAGCAGCCACGTAAAACTTGCAAGAACAAAGTAGAGGACGTCTAACTTGTTTTTGCAGGGCATGTTGTGATGTGATATGGTCAAGACATGATGTGATATACATTATTGTATGAGATGATCATGTTTTGTAAAAGTTGTCGGCAACTGGCAGGAGCCTTATGGCTGTCGCTTTATTGTATGAAATGCAAACACCATGTGATTGCTTTACCTTATCACTATGCATTAGTAATAGCTGTAGGAGCAATAATTGGCGCGACGACCACGACGCTACGATGGAGATCAAGGTGTCAAGCCGGTGACGATGGAGATCATGACAGTGCTTTGGAGATGGAGATCAAAGGCACAAGATGATGATGGCCATATCATGTCACATATTTTGATTGCATGTGATGTTTATATTTTATGCATCTTATTTTGCTTAGTATGGCGGCAACATTATAAGATGATCCCTTACTAAAATTTCAAGATATAAGTGTTCTCCCTGAGTATGCACCGTTGCGACAGTTCGTCATGCTGAGACACCACGTGATGATCGGGTGTGATAAGCTCTACGTTCACATACAACGGGTGCAAGACAGTTTTTCACATGCGGAATACTCAGGTTAAACTTGACGACCCTAGCATGTACAAACATGGCCTCAGAACACCGGAGACCGAAAGGTCAAACATGAATCATATAGTAGATATGATCAACATAGAGATGTTCACCATTGAAAACTACTGCATCTCACATGATGATCAGACATGGTTTAGTTCATATGGATCACGTGATCATTTAGATGACTCGAGGGATGTCTATCTAACTGGGAGTTCTTAAGTAATATGATTAATTGAACTTAATTTATCATGAAGTTAGTCTTGATAGTTTTTGCATATTTATATTGTAGATCAATGGCCCGTGCTACCATTCCCTTGAATTTTAATGCATTCCTAGAGAAAGCTAAGTTGAAAGAAGATGGTAGCAACTACACGGACTGGGTCCATAACTTGAGGATTATCCTCATTGCTGCACAGAAGAATTATGTGCTTGATGCACTGTTAGGTGACAAGCCCCCTCCCGCTAATGTAGACACTTTGAACGTCTGGCAGACGCAGTCTAATGGCTACTCTATAGTTCAGTGTGCCATGCTCTATGGCTTAGAATCGGGACTTCAAAGACATTTTGAACGTCATGGACCATATGAGATGTTCCAGGAATTGAAGTTAATATTTCAAGCAAATGCCCGAGTTGAGAGATATGAGGTCTCCAACAAGTTCTATAGCTGCAAGAAGGAGAAGAGCAGTTCTGTCAGTGAACACATACTCAGAATGTCTGGGTGTCATAACCACTTGAGTCAGCTGGGAGTTAATGTTCCGGATGATAGTGTTATTGACAGAGTTCTTCAATCACTGCCACCAAGTTACAAAGGCTTCGTGATGAACTATAATATGCAAGGGATGGATAAGATAATTCCCAAGCTCTTCGCTATGCTCAAAGTAGCGGAGGTAGAAATCAAGAAAGAGCATCAAGTGTTGATGGTTAACAAGACCACTAGTTTCAAGAAAAAGGGCATGGGAAAGAAGGGGAACTTCAAGAAGAATGGCAAGCAAGTTGTCACTCCCGGGAAGAAGCCCAAGTCTGGACCCAAGCCTGAAACTGAGTGCTTCTACTGCAAAGGGACAGGAAGCGGAACTGCCCCAAGTATTTGGCGGATAAGAAGGATGGCAAAGTGAACAAAGGTATATTTGATATACATATTATTTATGTGTACCTTACTAATTCTCATAGTAGAGCATGGGTATTTGATACTCGTTCTGTTACTCATATTTGCTACTTGAAACATGGATTACAGATTAAGCGAAGATTGGCTAAGGACGAGGTGACGATGCGCGTCGGGAATGGTTCCAAGGTCGATGTGATCACCATCGGCACGCTACCTCTACATATACCTTCGCGATTAGTTTTAGACCTGAATAATTGTTATTTCGCGCCAGCCTTGAGCATGAACATTATATCTGGATCTTGTTTGATGCGAGATGGTTATTCATTTAAATCAGAGAATAATGGTTGTTCTATTTATATGAGTAATATCTTTTATGGTCGTGCACCCTTGAAGAGTGGTCTACTTTTTTTGAATCTCGATCATGGTGATACACATATTCATAATATTGATGCGAAAAGATGCAAAGTTGATAATAATAGTGCAACATATTTGTGGCACTACCGTTTAGGTAATATTGGTGTAAAGCGCATGAAGAAACTCCACGCGGATGGACTTTTGGAATCACTTGATTATGACTAAAACTCCGTTCTCGGGAACAATAGAGCGAGCTACTGACTTATTGGAAATAATACATACCAATGTATGCGGTCCAATGAGTGTTAAGGCTCGCGGCGGGTATCGTTGTTTTCTGACCTTCACAGATGATTTGAGCAGATATGGGTATATCTACTTAATGAAACACGAGTCTGAAACATTTGAAAAGTTCAAAGAATTTCAGAGTGAAGTGAAGAATCATCGTAACAAGAAAATAAAGTTTCTACGATCTGATTGCGGAGGCAAATATTTGAGTTAATAGTTTGGCCTTCATTTAAAACAATGTGGAATAGTTTCACAACTCACGCCACCCGGAACACCATAGCGTAATGGTGCGTCCGAACGTTGTAACCGTACTTTATTAGATATGGTGCGATATATGATGTCTCTTACCGATTTACCACTATCATTTTGGGGTTATGCATTAGAGACAGCTGCATTCACTTTAAATAGGGCACCATCTAAATCCATTGAGACGACACCATATGAACTGTGGTTTGGCAAGAAACCTAAGCTGTCGTTTCTCAACGTTTGGGGTTGTGATGCTTATGTGAAAAAGCTTCAGCCTAATAAGCTCGAACCCAAATCTGAGAAGTGCGTCTTCATAGGATACCCAAAAGAAACTGCTGGGTACACCTTCTATCACAAATCCGAAGGCAAGATCTTTGTTGCTAAGAATGGATCCTTTCTAGAGAAGGAGTTTCTCTCGAAAGAAGTGAGTGGGAGGAAAGTAGAACTTGATGAGGTAATCGTACCTTCTCTCGAATTGGAAAGTAGCTCATCATAGAAATCAGTTCCAGTGATGCCTACACCAACTAGAGAGGAAGCTAATGATAATGATCATGAAACTTCAGATTAAGTTACTACTGAACCTTGTAGGTTAACCAGAGCATGCTCCACACCAGAGTGGTATGGTAATCCTGTTCTGGAAGTCATGCTACTAGACCATGATGAACCTACGAACTATGGAAGCGATCATGAGCCCAGATTCTGCAAAATGGATTGAGGCCATGAAATCTGAGATGGGATCCATGTATGAGAACAAAGTGTGGACTTTGGTTGACTTGGCCGATGATCGGCAAGCCATAGATAATAAATTGATCTTCAAGAAGAAGACTACCGCTGATGGTAATGTTACTGTCTACAAAGCTTGACTTGTCACGAAAGGTTTTCGACAAGTTCAAGGAGTTGACTATGATGAGACCTTCTCACCCGTAGCGATGCTTAAGTCTCTCCTAATCATGTTAGCAATTGCCACATTTTATGATTATGAAATCTGGCAAATGGACGTCAAAACTGCATTCCTTAATGGATTTCTCAGAGAAGAATTGTATATGATGCAACCAGAAGGTTTGGTCAACCCTAAAGGTGCTAACAAAGTGTGCAAGCTCCAGTGATCCATTTATGGGCTTGTGCAAGCATCTCGGAGTTAGAATATACGCTTGGATGAGGTGATGAAAGCATATAGTTTTATACAGATTTTCGAAGAAGCCCGTATTTATAAGAAAGTGAGTGGGAGCTTTGTGGCATTTCAAATATTATATGTGGATGACATATTGTTGATTGGAAATGATATAGAATTTCTGGATAGCATAAAAGGATACTTGAATATAAGTTTTTCAATGGAAGACCTTGGTGAAGCTGCTTATATATATTAGGCATCAAGATCTATAGAGATAGATCAAGACGCTTAATTGGACTTTCACAAAGCACATACCTTGATAAACTTTTGAAGAAGTTCAAAATGGATCAGTCAAATAAAGGGTTCTTTCCTGTCGGATCTCGTGTTCCAGCAAAACCCTTAAGGTTCAAACTCTGGGGTGCGCACGAAGATTTCCCCCTCGTAGATCACGCCCTCTCTAACCCATGATCTCTAGGCTAGCTCTCGATTTAACTCGCAATGTAAGGGACACAAGATTTATATCGTTCGGGCCACTGCTAGGTGTAATACCCTACTCTAGTGTGTGGTGGTGGATTGCCTCTTGGGCTGAGGATGAACAGTACAAGGGGAAGAACAGCCTCCTGAGGAGAGGTGTTCTTGTGATTGGTGAACTTGTGTGGGTGAGGATCCGATCTGAATCAGTTGCCTCCTATGGTCGTGGCTAGTCCTATTTATAGAGGCCCTGGTCCTCTTCCCAAATATTGAGCGGGAAGGGATCCCACAACAGCCAATTTGAAAGGGGACAACTAGTATAGCTTATCCTGACAAAAGCAGTCTTTGCCTGCCAAAGGCTCTGGTGGTGACACCGTCTTGGGCTCCACGGTGACCTCTGTCCTTCCGTCCTGGTGGTTTTGGTCTCGTTGCACCGATAGGGAAACCTTTGTTTGATGCATCGGTACTCCTCGCCTGCGCTTGCCCCCTTAGCACCAAATAGGAAACAAGGACACTGTGCGCACTGGCGCCCACCTGGTCTCACTCGTCATGGCTCACGTCACTGGAACCTCGCGAGGTTTGCCTTGCCTTGATCTCTCCGCCCCTCGCGAGCCAGCCTAGTGAGGCCACTCTCGAGAAGGTATTGTGTCATACGCCTCGCAAGGCTTGGCCCGTCGTGAGGGTCTTGAAAGCTTGTTGGTCAAGATGGGCCATACGGCCCGCTCGTAGAGCCACGCCGTGGGCCACAGGCAGGCAAGTCTGGGCCCCCCGTTCCCAGGACACCGACAGTAGCCCCCGGGCCCAAGGCGCGCTCAGACTTGGCTTCGAGGTGAAGCCAAAGGGAAAGTGCAGAGCGCCGCGGGCCCCAATAGCCCGCGGCCTTGGTCGACGCGTGGCGGCTGATTGGAGAAAGGGAAGGAGCCCCTGTCTTCTGCCGTACTACATCCAGCCATTGAGTCCGCCGTTGGCAGGTCGCTGCTGCTCAACCAAGAAGCCATGGACAAGGTGCGCCCCATGCTCGCCTCCAGCTTCAATGAGTGGGGGAAAATGGTGGCCTGGCCTGCATCTCGAGCTCGCATCGATAGGGCGGCCACTGAGGTCCCATTCTTCATCAACGCCCTCTGGGCCGGCCTGGTTCCTCCTTTTCTGCCTTCTTCAATGCAGTGCTTGCCCATTAGCAGATCCACATGTTGCACCTCGATCCTCAATCCATGACCCTTCTCGCCGTCTTCGCCTTTGTTTGCGAGGCCATGGTGGGCATTGCTCCTTCCGTGGCACTTCTCCGCCACTTCTTCTCATGGCACCTGACTGATCCCCGACAGACCTCGGGATGTCTGAGCTTCCAGGCCGTGGCGGCGACGGCCGGCGCGGGATTGACTTTGAGCTTCTGCCATCCACGAGTGTGTTTCGGACGTGGTGGGTATTTGTTGATGTCGGAGTGCGCAGCCCCCTGCTCTCTTCTCCGTCGGCGCCCGCCATTCCCAATTCCGGTTGGTGCCACTAGAGGCTCGCTGATCCTTGCCTTGTCCCCGTCTGGCTCAGGTTGAAGAGGCCGAAGGACCGCGGCGTGACTGCGCCTATGGTGGTGCGGGAGTTCTTCCGGCACCGAGTCGCTCCACTTCAGCGACACTCGACCAATGTGGGCCTTGCTCAGCAGCAACGACCACATGAGACTTCAGGAACCAGGCTCCCCCTTGAGGCGTGGCGAATGGTGCTCGAGGTCCTGACAGGCATCCCGTTGCTTGACGACTTGCCAGGGAAGGGTTGTCTTCTGCACCGCTGCTTGAACAAGGTGCAATTTGTGGAGCACATGCCATCCTTCGATGAGTGGGGACTGCGCCCAGTCGGCCTTGTGGGGCCCCATGAGAACCCCATCATCGTGGTCCCTCGCCTTGCCACTAGCCCCGATCTTGCCCCAAGAGTGGACGCTGGGGGGCAAGCACCGTCGGAGGTCGGGGGCACTGGTGCAGATGTGTCGATGCTGCCTGAGGCTTCCAAGGCGTCATCCTCGGGAACCCGTGATTCCCACGCCGGGGCGGTAACTGAAGGGGCGACGCTGCCCGCTGCTCCTGAGGTCGGAGCTCCCGAGGCATCAGCAGGTCATCGCGAGGGGGAGCCCGACAGTTCTCCCCAGCTTGGCGCTCCTAAGGCCTCCTGGGGCGCTTCCCAATTTGCGCCTTGGGATGGTCACCACGTACAACGCTTCGGCCGGCTTCATGTGGACTTTGAGGAGCTCCACAAGAGGAAGGGATCCACAAGCTGTAGCAGCGGCATCTTCGCGCCGTTTAAGCGAGGAAGTATATCGCCATCGATGAGTAAGTACCTTATCTCTGTCATCCCTTGCATGCCGCTTCCCTTTTTGACGGTTGGTTCCCCAGGATCCATTCCGCCAAGGCCACGGAGTCTCCTGATAAGCAACCTCCTCTCGCTTTGCTTCCTTCGCAAGGTTCAAGCGCTGCGATCCCGCACGCTGCCCCCGGAGTGGGACCAGCCCGGGCGGCCAGGCCGCCTGCCGGGTGCCTTGAGCTCATGCCTACACTGCCTTCTCTTGGCGGCCTTGTTTGGGGTGTGACCAGTGTGCCAAGGGCCCCTTCCCTGATCGTGGACGGCGGCTGGTTGGCTTCGGTCCTGGGATCCTCTTCAGGTGGCAGGTCTCTGTTTGCTCGGGCCTCTCGTGAGGCCTGGGCAGCAACCAGGTGGGTGCCAGCCCCCATCCCCTTGCTGAGAGGGGGTGAGCCACTTCGGGCCTCCTCTGCGGCCCCCGTGGCGGAGGACGGAGTTAGCAGCATGCTCAAGTCAGTGCAAGGAGGGAGCGTTGTCCGCCACAGGCTCTATCGGGAGGCGTTTGGCGCGATGAACCGGCTCGGTGAAGAGCTCATGAATGTGGATGCGCACCTCATGGCCGAGGATCTTCGGTTGGCGGAGGAGCGGTATAAGCTGAAGGTGGCTATCAACCTCGAGCGCCAGCAGCGCGAGCTTGATAACGGGAAGGCCGAGGCTTCCCTCGCAGACTCGCGAGAGTCCTTCTTCCGAGCTCAGGAAGAGGCCCGGGAAGCAGACCGCCGTTGCGAGGCCGCAGAGAAGTGCGCGTGGGAGCTCCAAGCCTGGTGTGCCTCCTTGGAGCAGCAAGTGGAGGCACGCAGAGCCGCCCTCGTGTCGTTGAGGGGGACGCATGCCGAAGAGGAAGAGATCTGGAAGCGTGAGGAGGCGTTGGCGCTGGAAGCCGTGGAGCGTAGCCTTGAGCTTGAGCAACTAGAGACGAGGGAGCGTTAGGTTGCCCAAGCGGAGGACGCTGTTGGCGCACGCGAGGCCAGGGCCCAGGAGTAGGTCGATCGCCGGGTGGCCGAGGCTCGTGCAGATCTTGAAGGTAGGTATGACCTGAAGCTAAAGCGCGTCAATGACGAGGCTGCGGGCAGGACTGCCGCCCTCAAGTCTAAGCTGGCTGAGGCGGACCGGCGAGAGGAGGCCGCCGCAAGCGCCCTGGCCTCGGTGCAAGCTGAACTAGCTTCCGCCCGCGCCGAGCTGCTCCCTCTTCAGCAGCGGGTTATCGATGCCGAGGCCACCGCGCGGCAAAACAGGGAGGAAGTGCTTCAGCGGCGGACATTGGAGCACGTCCACGCCCCCATGCTCCACGGCCTCAAGAACAGGGCCAACACCACGCTGGGCCACATTTGTGACGAGAATGCCCCTCATCCCCACGCAGACGACTACGCCAGTCACCTTTGCTTCTTCACCGAGGTGGTGACGCGCCAGGAGAACCATTCCGAGAGGGCTCGCCAGCTTGTCGAAGAGAGGAGTCACAGCTTGCTCGGGCACGTGTTCTCCCGCGTCTTCAGCCATCTCCAGAATACCTACCAGGACTTTGACTTTGATGCCGCCACCGCTCCCGTTCCGGAGGCCATCCGGGGCGACCTGGCACAGTGGGTGGAGGACAATGTGGACGCGCTAGTCAGGGCCTTCGCTTCCGAAGAGGACGCGGTGGTGGTCGCGGCAGACGAGGGCGACGTGGTCGACGACGGTGATGGTGGTGCCGTCGAAGGTGATGATGATTCCGGCGGACGTGACGACGATGCCAGCGACGCGTCCGAAGCCGATGTGGCGAGCGACATGTCCGACTGATTCCCGCGTTTCCCAGTTGTTTGTCCAGCACGCAGAGGCTCGGACGTGGCCCTAGAGGTTGTAAGAGCATTTTTGGAGGGGAAGCCCCTCATGTAAATATATTACTGCCTCTATCTTTTTCGGCCGAGTAGAATGTGTGTCTTCATGAACTCACATATCCTGGGGTAAGTATGTTGTTGTCGCGGTTTACCTTAGCCTGGATGAGCCCCGCACCGGTTCGGGAGGTTGCACGTCCCGAAAAGCTCCTGAGAAGCCTATCGACACGCCCGAGGGGGCCGCGTGATGGGCAAGCGCCAGCCGTGGCGTGTCATGCATGTGGCGCGTGTGCGCCGTGCCTAGCCCTGCTCGCGAGGAGCTCGTGAGGGGGAAGCGACAGGCGCGAACTCCAGATTAAGGCAAGAACCAGATAGCAAGAAATCGCTTGAATGAGAAAAGGCACCCCCGCACGCATCAATGAAATTCAACTTCAACATAAATCCAAATCCAGAAGGCAAGGCTACGGAAAAGAGATCCAAAGAAAATGGCTGCGTCTGGCGCCTAGTCTAGTCTTCATGTCTTCGAGTCTTTTCACCAGTGCGGAGCTAAGTGCTGCCACTAGGACATGGGAGGGAGCCCCCGAGGCCCGAGGGCGGCACTCCTGAGGCTCCGGGGCGTGTACAGCCCCACTCATTATTACGTGAGAGTATCACGAGCGGAGACCTTCACAGGCGTGAGCCTTACTTCATATCGCCAGATGAGGGGCCCGCCTTGCGCCAACCTCTACTACCATTGGGACGACCGGAAACCAGGATGGCACCAAAGGGGGCAAAGGGGATGCCAGCAGTGCCCTCGGCGACCACGGGTCCTCTGCCGGGGGAGGGCTCGCCGACGCCTCCCCGACAGAGGGCCTACCTCCGGGTAACGCCTTGCTCCATGCGACGCGGGGAGGGGCCTTGCTCCTGGCTCCTCCCGCGCAGCCCCCAGTGGGCCTCTCCTGGTGGGACGGATATCGCTGTGCTGGAACCATCGCCTGGCGCTGTGACCTGATTCACTTGCGACTCATGGTTAGCGTAAGCTTGCCCCTGAGAGATTAGTGGTACCCTGTATCTGTTGTCGACGGCGCGGTCGGTGGGGCTCTCTGGCGGCTCCTGGAAGGCCTCACCTCCTAACGCCTCCTCCTCCCAACCTGGTACGAGGAACGAGCCGGGGTCGTCCTCCGGCGTGTACTCCTGGTCCATCATGCGGGGCACGTAGGCCTCCGAGGCCGCTGCTCCAAAGACCTCGCCGAAGTGCCCCACGCTCCATGTCGCCCGACTTGGCACGCCGTCCTGAGGATGGTAGGGCAGTGCTCCGATGGGGCCGTGTACGGCAACGCTCGTGCCCGCACCCATCTGGGGTGGTGCGGGCGCGATGGGGCGCCCTCCGCCGTGGATCGCATTGATGTCGACGAGGCCCCCGGCGCACCCGGGAGCACGCGGGCGCGGCGAGGTCCGCCGTGGGATCCGACCGCTGCCTGAGGCATGAGCTGGTAGCAGAAGGGCGGCGCTCCCGTGGCCGCTGCGTCCAGTAGCTCGGCGACGCGTTCCAGCAGCGCATCCCGAACGCTCTCCATCAGTCGGCACCGCAGCAGCTCCCGCGCCACCGTGAGTGCAGCCTGCATGTTTGCCTGCTCACGCCGGGTGTGTGGCGCTGTTGCCACGGCGTGGCTTGCGGCCCTTGCAGCGGCTCGCGCCTGTCGTGGAGTAAGGGTGGATGGCGCCTGGCCGCGCCACCCGTGCCCAGCTGCGTTAGGTGGGGCTCATGACGCCTGGAGCGCGGGGTTGAGGTTTTCTTGGGCAGGCGGCGCCGCCCGGGCTGAGGATGAACAGTGCAAGGGGAAGAACAGCCTCCTGAGGAGAAGTGTTCTTGTGCTTGGTGAACATGTGTGGGTGAGGATCCCATCTGAATCAGTTGCCTCCTATGGTGGTGGCTAGTCCTATTTATAGAGGCCCTGGTCCTCTTCCCAAATATTGAGCAGGAAGGGATCCCACAACGGCCAATTTGAAAGGGGACAGCTAGTACAACTTATCCTGACAAAAGCAGTCTTCGCCTGCCAAAGGCTCTGGTGGTGACGCCATCTTGGGCTCCACGGTGACCTCCGTCCTGCCGTCCTGCTGGTTTTGGTCTCGTTGCACCGACAGGGAAACATTTGCTTGATGCCTTGGTACTCCTCGCCTGGGCTTGCCCCCTTAGCACCAAAGAGGAAACAAGGACACTGTGCGCGCTGGCGCCCGCCTGGCACCCATGTGGTCTCACTCGTCATGGCTCACGTCACTGGAACCTCGTGAGGTTTGCCTTGCCTTGATCTCTCTGCCCCTCGTGAGCCAGCCTGGTGAGGCTGCTCTCGAGGAGGTATTGTGTCGTCCACCTCGCGAGGCTTGGCACCTTGCGAGGGTCTTGAAAGCTTGTTGGTGAAGTTGGGCCGTACGGCCCGCTTGCAGAGCCACGCCGTGGGCCGCAGGCAAGCAAGTCTAGGGACCCCCATTCCCTGGACGCCGACATTGCCTGTGTTACAAGGTGTGAAGTTGAGTCAGACTCAATGCTCGACCACTTCAGAAGATAGAGAGAAAATGAAAGTCATTCCCTATGCCTCATCCATAGGTTCTATCATGTATGCTATGTTGTGTACCGCACTGATGTGTGCCTTGCTATAAGTTTAGCAGTGGAGGTACCAAAGTAATCCAGAGTGGATCATCGACAGCGTCAAGAACATCCTGAAGTACCTGAAAAGGACTAAGGATATGTTTCTCGTTTAAGGAGGTGACAAAGAGCTCGTCGTAAATGGTTACATCGATGCTAGCTTTGACAGTGATCCGGACGACTCTAAGTCACAATCCGGATTCATATTTATATTGAATGGTGGAGCTGTCAGTTGGTGCAATTCCAAGCAAAGCGTCGTGGCAGGATCTACGTGTGAATCAGAGTACATAGCTGCTTCGGAAGCACCGAATGAAGGAGTCTGGATGAAGGAGTTCATATCCAATCTCGGTGTAATACCTAGTGCATTGGGTCCAATGAAAATCTTCTGTGACAATACTGGAGCAATTGCCTTGGCGAAGGAATCCAGACCAAACACTCAAGAGATGCTTCAACTCCATCCGTGATCAAGTCAAGGAGGGAGACATAGAGATTAGTAGAATACATATGGATCTGAATGTAGCAGACCCGTTGACTAAGCCTCTTCCACGAGCAAAACTTGATCAACACCAAGACTCCATGGGTGTTAGAATCATTACAATGGAATCTAGATTATTGAGTCTAGTGCAAGTGGTAGACTGAAGGAAATATGCCCTAGAGGCAATAATAAAGTTGTTATTTATATTTCCTTATATCATGATACATGTTTATTATTCATGCTAGAATTGTATTAACCGGAAACTTGATACATGTGTGGATACATAGACAAGACACAGTGTCACTAGTAAGCCTCTACTAGAGTAGCTCGTTATAAAGATGGTTAAGCTTCCTAACCATACACATGTGTTGTCATTTGATGAACGGGATCACATCATTAGGAGAATGATGTGATGGACAGGACCCGTTTAGCATAATGATCGTTAAGTTTTATTGCTATTGCTTTCTTCAAGGAATATACATATTCCTTTGACTATGAGATTATGCAACTCCCGGATACCGGAGGAGTACCTTGTGTGCTATCAAACGTCACAATGTAACTGGGTGATTATAAAGATGCTCTATAGGTATCTTTGAAGGTGTTTGTTGGGTTGGCATAGATCGAGATTAGGATTTGTCACTGTGATTATTGGAGAGGTATCTCTGGGCCCTCTCGGTAATACACATCATAATAAGCCATGCAAGCAATGTGACTAATGAGTTAGTTGTGGGATGGTATTACGGAACGAGTAAAGAGACTTGTCGGTAATGAGATTGAACTAGGTATGGAGATATCGACGATCGAATCTCGGGCAAGTAACATACCGATGACAAAGGGAATAATGATGTCATTATGGTACGACAGATAAAGATCTTCATAGAATATGTAGAAACCAATATGAGCATCCAGGTTCCGTTGTTGGTTATTGACCGGAGAGGTGTCTCGGTCATGTCTACATAGTTCTCGAACCCGTAGGATCCGCACGCTTAACGTTTGATGACGATCTTGTATTATATTAGTTATGTGCTTTGGTGACCGAATGTTGTTCGGAGTCCCAGATGAGATCACCAACATGACGGGGATCCTTGAAATGGTCGAGAGGTAAAGATTCATATATAGGACGATGATATTCGGACACCGGAAGTGTTCCGGAGGTACCGGGTACATATCGGGTCACCGGAAGGGGTTACGGGCACACCCCGGCAAAGATATGGGCTTTTTGGGCCAAGAGGGGAAACACAACAGCCAGCATGAGCTGCTGCACCCCCATGTAGGCTGAATAGGAAGGGGAAGTAAAGGGGGAAGAGAGAAAGGAAGGGGAGGGATTCGGCCACCCATTCCTTCTCTCCCCCCTCCTCCTTCCTTCTCCCTCCGGAGAACATGGTAAGGGGGGCGAATTGGACTAGGCCCCCAAGTATGATTCCTCCTACTTGGGGCACCCTAGGGCTGTTCCCCTCCCCCTCCCACCCAAATATACGTGGGGAGGCGGCGCCTAGAACACACACCAACAATTGTTAGCCGTGTGCGACGCCCCCCTCCATAGTTTACGCCTCCGGTCATATTCACGTAGTGCTTAGGCGAAGCCCTGCACGGATTACTTCACCATCACCGTCACCACGCCGTCATGCTGACATAACTCTCCCTTGACACTTTGCTGGATCAAGAGTTCGAGGGATGTCATCGAGCTGAACGTGTGCAGAACTCGGAGGTGTCGTATGTTCGGTGCTTGATCGGTCGGAACGAGAAAAAGTTCGGCTACATCAACCGCATGAACAAACGCTTCCACTTTCAGTCTACGAGGGTACGTGGACCACTCTCCCTCTCTCCTTTCTATGCATCTCCTAGATATATCTTGCATGAGCGTAGGAATTTTTTTAAATTGCATGCTATGTTTCCCAACATTCTGATGGCGCAAAACTCGGAGTCAAACTCGTGTTGCGGGAGTCTGGAGTCATGCTCCGGATCCGGCGACAGATCGCTTTCCTAGTGGGGGGGGGGGGTCATTCAGGACGGATTCGGCAAGGAGCTACTTAATTTGGACATGCTAAAAAAGATCGGGATAGATTGGGACCTGACAGGACGATTCGGATCCGTAGTACACCTGCCTTCTGATGACCTTAGGCAAGTGCTCGGCGGCGACCGCTGTTGTGGCGGCAATACGGGCCGGAGTAGCCGCACCGAAACCATCATCACCACTCGTCCGCATTCCCCCAGTATCAGCGCCACGCGAGGCAATTTGGAGGAAATTTAGGGATTTGGAGCAAATGGGGAAACTGTGGGTATAAGCTAACAGTCGGGAACTATTTATGGCACTATATGTTGTATACAGCACAGTGTTTATACATGTCGTTTGTGTTAGGTATTACAACTTCACACACGATTTCCACACCAAACCACGTGAGAAGACAACGTAGGTGAGACACGGTTGTCGTTACATAACCGTATGTGATGTACTACCCTGTACATATAATTGAGTTACAACGATACCATGTAAACAACCACTCTGTGGATATCCGTCCAAAAACAAAATAGCCGCTCTGCATATAGAGATGGCGGCAGCGACATCGGCTACCGAAGAAGAGGTCAATTCTCGGTCGGTGGTTGGTGGGCGGTGGCGACATCATAGGAGGTCAATCCTCGGTCTCCAGCCGGAGGTAGGAGGAGCTCAACCATTGTGGTCAGTGGCGGCGTGATTCGAGCACATCCATCGCAGTCGATGGCGGGATAGTGGAGATCAAACTTCAGGCGGCAGCCACACTAAGATTTGCTCCTCGACCGTGCAGTCTCGGCGTGCCGCCACGTCGCGCTTCTCTGCCTGCTGGGTGGAGGTCACCACGCGGCTAATTAATTAAGGTATTCTTTTCTTGAGTGGCTTAATTAAGGTATTCGATTCCTAAGGGTAGTGCCGTACTAGTACTCTGCGTGTAAATTGACTGGCCATTAATTTTTGTCATTGCACGTCTGGATAACAATATGGAGCGCCCTCAGTAATTATGAAAATAAAACCTTGTGATTTGTGCACGCATCTTTGGGTAGTTAATCCATGTATTAATGTTGTTGTTTTGTTTTTAATTACCATTTGTGTGGCGCAGATGGAACGATCTCGACGGATGAAGAATCGGAGAACCGCAGATTTTATCAGTGGCGTGACAGAGTTCATGAATTTGGCTGAAAGTACAAATAGGAGAATTGGTGATGCGGATTACATCCTATGTCCATGTACTGATGGTGCCAACTCTTTTGACCAGCCAGATGTTGCAGAGAGGATTTAGGGCCAGGGTCCGGCTCTAAAACTTCAGTGGACACAAAGCAACGTTCAAATGACTAAAGTATGTCACTTATCGACATTGTACATTAGACTAGCCATAGTGGGAGTAACTTCAGAAGTAACATCGAGTCAAACTCAGCAAATTTGCCTATGTGGCAATGAGTTAATGAGGGGAGAGATAGTTTGAGTAACTTAGCTAGTTACTCATACTGTGAATAACATCACACATACCAATACAATATGAGTCTATAACCTAATAAATGAAGCTTTGCATGACACCACACTTATGTTACTACTACCCACTGTGAAGATAGTAACATAGTCTAGGCATATGTGTATGTTACTCTCCACTGTGGCTAGTCTTAATGATACTACGGGCGACATGCATTATTATTTTCTTACTCCTGGTTTATTGGTTCCCTTCGCATTTTGTGCTAAATTTTGACCTTATATTTAACTAACAAAACATTAATGCATATGACCAAAAATAATATCACCGGAAACTATGTGCAAACACAAATCCAATGATACAGTTTTTGGTGACATGCGTTAACATTTGATTAGTTAAATCTTTGGTCAAAATTTGGCATAAAATACAATGGAGACCAATAAACCAGGACGGGGGTAGTACTAGTAACTAGTAGTACTGGTAAATGGTCATAATTATTTAAACAAACATATGGGTGACACACATACACTAATTAGTACCAGTACTACTTCTCACATGTTGGCCAGACGTAATCGTTCTCTTTGTCGTCCTTGTCAGCACCACCCAACCGTGCTTGGGTCTCTGCCCAACACTCCTCAGTTTCGTGGTAGCTACCACCACGATCCTAGCAGGTGGAGGCATCGGGGCATGCTGGCCTGATGTCGTCGTTCTCCTTCCCGGCCTTGTCGGTGACACCCCACCGTGCTTGGATCTCCGCGGACCTCTCCTCAGTAGCGCATGTATCCTCTTTTTCTTGCGGTAGTGGGAATCTCTTTACTCGAGTGCTTTTTGCCTTTTCCGCTCCTTCTGTGTGGCTTTGGCTGCCTCTTGCTCTGCCGCCCATTCGGCCTTGGCAGCTTCAAAGTCCGCTCACATAGGTGTGAGGTTGGGAGAAGCGACGAACTCGGCACGACGGGATGCCATCGCTTCCTTACCATTTAGTGTGGGGTCGTGGGCGGTGAGGAACTCGGTGCAGCGGGATGTCATTGCTTCCTTACCGGTTAGTGTGCGGCATGGTGGCATGAACGACGCTTGGAGAGAGCTCTAGGGTGGAGTGGCCGGACAACCATATAGTGCATTGGTTTATCAAGAGCTCAAGGACAAACGACGACGCAAATTTGGATTCCCCTTCAATCCTGGTGATTTATTATCACACACGGTTAATTTTCGTAGCCTCTGGAAACTATGTGCACTGACCCTACTATGGGTTGCTTTTTGATTGGCTGCAACCCTAGCCACGCGGATCGCACGCGTGCACCGGGATCGAACGACATTCGACGTCCCTCCCGTGTAGTTGTAATTGGGATTTGATGTTTCTCCGCTACTACCTCCATCCTGGTTTGTTGGTCCTCTTCACATCGTTAAATTTTGACTTTAGATTTAACTAACAAAATGTTAATGCATGTAACCACAAATAATATCACTGTAAACTATGTTTAAATACAAATCCAGCGATATAATTTCTGGTGACATGCATTATTATTTTCTTAGTTCAATCTATGGTCAAAGTTTGGCACAAAATACTAAGGGGACCAATAAATCAGGATGGTTGTAGTAAATGTTCACAAAATGCACATAATCACCTAAATATGGTAAATGAACCCTGAAAAGTGCCAAATTTGAACACGGTGCTTTGTAGGGTGTATGTTGATCGTAGAAAAAAAGTCAAGTGCCACATTAATTGAGTACTTTCGCAAACTACAACAACAACACCACCGCGCCCGCGTCTGAACACCCTAGCCCATCGAACCCCTTACCTCGAGCGCGCGGTTCCCGCCTGAAACGGATCATACATCTCCAACGTATCTATAATTTTTGATTATTCCATGCTATTAGAGTATCAATCTTAAATGTTTTATATGCAATTATTGATACGTCTCCAATGTATCTATATTTTTTATTGTTCCTTGCTGTTATATTATCATTCTTGGATGTTTTACAATAATTTTATAGCAACTTTATATCATTTTTTGGGACTAACATATTGACATAGTGCCCAGTGCCAGTTGCTGTTTTTTTGCTTCTTTTTACTTCACAGAAAATCAATACCAAATAGAGTCCAAACAAAGCGAAACTTTTTGGAGAATTTTCTGGCCCAGAAGACACAGGATGGGCCAAATAAGTACTAGAGGGGGGCTCCGAGGGGAGCACAACCCACTTGGGCACGCCTGGGGGCCCAGGCGCGCCCTGGTGGGTTGTGTCCACCTCGGTGGCCTCCCGCACCGCCTCTTTGCTCTATAAATACCCCAATATTCCAGAAACCCTAGGGGAGTCGACCAAAATCAATTCCAGCCGCCGCAAGTTCCAGGAATCACAGATCCAATATAGACACCATCACGGAGGGGTTCATGATCCTCATTGGTGCCTCTCCGATGATGCGTGAGTAGTTCATTGTAGACCTACAGGTCCATAGTTAGTAGCTATATGGCTTCCTCTCTCTCTCTCTCTTTTGATTCTCAATACAATGGTCTCTTGGATATCATCATATCTATGTTATTATCCATGAAAGTTATTTGTGTCTTTTAATCTCTTATATGCATGATTACTTATAGCTTCGAATTTCGTCTTCGAATCTTTGGTGTAGTTAGGCCGACTAGATCATTTTTTCTTGCCATGGGAAGAGGTGCTTTGTGATGGGTTCGATCTTACGGTGCTTAATCCTAGTGACAGAAAGGGAAATGACACGTATGTATAGTTGTTATTAAGGATAACAAGATGGGGTCTATTCCTACATGAATAGATCTTGTCTACATCATGTCATCGTTCTTATTGAATTACTCCATTTCTCCATGAACTTAATACACTAGATGCATAGTGACAGAAAGGGAAATGACACGTATGTATAGTTGTTATTAAGGATAACAAGATGGGATCTATTCCTACATGAATAGATCTTGTCTACATCATGTCATCATTCTTATTGAATTACTCCATTTCTCCATGAACTTAATACACTAGATGCATGCTGGATAGCGGTCGATGTGTGGAGTAATAGTAGTAGATGCAGACATGAGTCGGTCTACTAATCTTGGATGTGAAGCCTATACAATGATCATTGCTTGGATATCATCATGATTATTTGAAGTTCTATCAATTGCCCAACAGTAATTTGTTTACCCGCCGTATGCTATTTTTCTCGAGAGAAGCCACTAGTGAAATCTACAGCCCCCAGGTCTCTTCTTTATTATATTTTCCTTGGAGATCTATTTTTATTCACTTTTATTTTCAGATCGATTATTCCAAAAATACAAAAATACCTTGCTGGAATTTATTGTTATTTATTTTATCTCGTGTTCCCGTGAGATCTATTTATCCAATCTACTACAATTCTATCTATCTTTTTGCCCGTGAGGGATTGACAACCCCTCTTTTACGTCGGGTTGCAAGTATTTGTTCTTTGTGTGCAGGTACCGTTTACGTAGTGTTGTGTGGTTCTCCTACTGGTTTGATAACCTTAGTCCCATCACTGTGGGAAATACCTACTGTAGTTGTGTTGCATCATCCTTTCCTCTTTGGGGAAATACCGACGTAGTTCAAGCCGCATCAAAAGGAATTTCAGGCGATGTTGCCAGGGAGGCATCATCAACATCTACCAGGTTCCTAATAAAAAATCTCATCTCCTTGAAATTTACATTATTTGCCATTTGCCTCTTGTTTTCATATCCCCCACTTCACAAAAAATTTCCGTTTTATTCGCCCTCTTTTTCGTTCGTCGTTTTTCTCATCAGATATGTCCTTATGTGCAATTTTGTTTATCACTTTTTGTCGTTATGTATAGTTCTTCTCCTATTGCGTGCACTCCCGAGAACGAGGTTCTTAACTTTAATCAAAGGAGAGGGGAGAATTTAAAGGATGCTTGCTATAGGATTTGCAATGCTCATAATAAATCTATCCGTAAGCAATCTACCATTGTTCTTCTTCGCTGTTTTTATGTGGGCATCACCACTTGGTATAGGTTTGTCCTATATACGATTACCGGTGGAAATTTCTTGATGTGTCCCTCTCTTGATTCTTTTAATGCTATGGGAAATTTAGTGGGATCACCACCTATTATGGTTAATGAAAAAACTGTAACTCTCGAGCATGTTAAGGAAAGGCTAGATGCTATTAAAAAGAAAATGCTCACTGAAGAAAATACTAAAGAATTAGATAAAAAGATGTAAAAACTTGCTAATAGAATCGGGTCAAAAGCGGGAGACGCTCTAAAGTACTAAAAGAAAAAGAACCCGTTTTCAACCAGAGAATAGAGGAGAGCCCAACTAGAATTGATAAGTTAGAAGAATTTTTTAGTAATCTAAGCACGGCTTTTTCCTCCACTAAAACTATTGAAAAAACTCTGGTAAAAATTAGCAAGATTACTCAAGCCACTAAAAACAAGGGTGCAACCTCTAATAGTAACAAAGAAGATCTTAAAATGATTAGTATTCACCCGGATTTTGTTGAAGTTGTAAGTGATCCCATTGATAAGAATGAATTCCTCAATTTTATGCCTAGAAGCTTTGCTATTTACTTGGTAAATCTTCACAGAAATCTGATTGTGTGATTGAAGAGTTGGAAAATAAAGATGACAACACTTGAATCTTTACATTAGGCCTAGCTAGGGGCGTAAAACGATAGCGCTTGTTGGGAGGCAACCCAATGAATAAAATTTATTTTTGTCTTTTTCTTTCTGTTCTTTAGTGTTCGCACAATTATGCTACTGTTATGATTGTGTTTTTTATGTTAGTTAGTGTTTGTGCCAAGCAAAGCCTTTGGGATCATGTTGGGTAATAGTTGCTTTAACCTTGTTGGAAAACACGAACTTTTCCGTCCAGTAAAATAATTTTCCAAAATCATAGAAGGGACGAAAAATTCTGAATTTTTTACACAAGATTGATATACAAAATTAACACGTTGTCCTAATGTTTCAGAATTTTTGGAGTTACAGAAGTATTCTAAGTTTTTAGATTGCTACAGACTGTTATGTTTTTGACAGATTATGTTTTCTTTGCGTTTTGTGCTTATTTTGATGAATCTATGGACTCTATCGAGGTGTATGAGCCATAGCAAATTTGGAATACAGTAGATATAATGCAAAAATAATATATGAATGGGTTTGCAACAGTATTTATATTAGTAATTTTCTTTGTTATACTAACGGATCTCAGGAAGGTTTTTGTTGAGTTTGGTGTGATTGAAGTATTCATTTTATTGGGTGATATCACGATGGATGAAGGAATATGGAGTAAGAAGAGCCTAAGCTTCGGGATGCCCATGGCTCCCAAGCCATTATCTAAAAGAGAAGCAAGCAACTAAGCTTGGGGATGCCACATTCTAATGACCATCGGTATTTTACTTGGAGCTATATTTTTATTCATCACGTATCATGTAATCCCCATATTTCCGACGGCGAAATGTAATAGTCGACGGGCCGTCGGACATTATGGTAATAGCCGACGGTAGTGGCAATGGCCGACGGTTATTGTCAACTCACAAATATTACTGCTAATAACTGATGGGATACTAGATTGCCCGACGGTAAAAATCCCACCCTCGGGTATCCAATTTTATGTCCGACGGTTCATTGTAATGCATGACGGTTTTTTCTACACCGTCGGCTATTACATGCAATGCCCGACGGTTCTTGGTACACCATCGACTATTACATGTAATACCCGACGGTTCACTTCAATGTCCGACAGTTTTTCTACACCCAAGGGGATTACATGTCATGCCCGACAGTGAAATTTAACATCCGACGGTGAAAGCAAAACTCTCACCTACGAGTGATAATAACCAACGGTACTAGTACGACTCTAGGTTATTTGAGAAAATAACCGACGGGGGATAGCAATAACTGACAGTTAACTTTTACTCTCGGTTATATATTTCAATGGTCAACATCATTGTTATAGGGTCCTCTTTGTATAAACCAAGGACTAATTTGCTACTTGTTAGTTATGATTCCTTCTATAACTTGGTACCTCCACATTGTTATTAAATACAGCTTCACGGTCTAGAAGGACACCGATCTACATGCTTTTCTAAAATACTAACTAATATCTTGAATTGTAGTAAGCATGAATTATGTATTCCAAAATTAAAAATTGAAGTATGTGAGATACCTAATAATACAAATAAGATTTTCTAAAAGAACAAATGGCCCAAAAGAATAAAAGTGAGCTGTTTTCTAGAATAATGATATGTGTCGGCGTTCTGGGAACGGGGGTCCCCAGACTTGCCTGCCTGCGGCCTGCGGCGTGGCTCAAAGGAGGCCCAGGATGGCTCATCTTCATCAACACAAGCTCAAGCCCTCGCGAGGGGCCAAGCCTTGCGGGGCAGACGACCAAGAGCTCCCTCAGGCCCGGCCTCGTCAGGCTGGCTCATGAGGAGGCGGAGAACTCAAGGTGGGGTACCTCGCGAGGTGCCCGTGACGCAAGCCATGACGACCAAGGGCGCCTGGGCGCCAGGCGCCAAGAACGTCCTCCTTTCCTCTTTGGTACAAAGGGGGCAAGCACAGGCAAGGGCATCAAGCAAAGGCATCCATTTCGGTGCAACAAGACCAAGACCAGCCCCAACGGCTGGAATGCAGTCTTCGTGGAGCCCAAGGAGGCGTCATCACCAGAGCCTTTTGTAGGCGAGGACCAACTTTAGCCAGGATAAGTATACTCGCTGATCCCCTTCAAAATGGCCAATTTTTGGCGCCCTTCCCGCTCAATATTTGGGACGAGGCCCAGGGCCTTCGCCCATAAATAAGGGTAGCCACACTCAGAGAGGGGGGGATGGAGCACTCGGAATCCAGAGAGAGAGACAAACCCGTTCCTTAAGCTGGAGCGACGGGACACCACTAGCAGTTCATCACACCCACCAAGAACAGACCCTCGCGAGGCTGTTCTTCCCTCATCGTTTCTTCGTCGGCCCCCTCAGAGGCAATCCACACACCACAAACTAGAGTAGGGTATTACCCCACAACGGTGGCCCGAACTAGTATAAATCTTGCGTCTCTTGTGTTGTTCTTGTTAGTAGTTTAGGTCCCTGCGATTCGGCGAGGAACGAGACGGTGGAGGGTTGGATCTCCACGCGCACCCCAGAGTTTGAACCTTAAGGGTCTGCCGGAACCCGTGATCCGACATTTGGCGCGCCAGGTAGGGGTGCGCCGGAATCTTCCTTTCGTCGCCTCGTTCTTCCCCGGTCACCGCAACCATGTCCGACGCTCGTCGGGCCCGCACCGAGCGCTGAGCCGCCCTCACCTCCCACGTCGCCCGGGCCGCTCCCGTCAGCGGGCGCCCTCGTCGTTCCCCGTCACCCGCCGTCAACACCGCCATCGGCCCGGCGGGGGACGGGCAGCAAGCACTGCCCCTGCGCTCCCCGGCGACCTCATGGGGGAGGCCGCACGGCTCCCTGGTCGCCCGCCCCCTCGCGCCGGCCTCTCCACTCGTCGCGGCCCTCCTCGGCGGTCGCAGGCGCCGCCCTCCAGCCGCCATGTCAAGACATTCGTCCGCCGGGTCGGCGCCGCCTCCACTCGGCAGGGGGCTCCCTCGGGCCGGACGGGGTCATCGGCCAGGCTGACCTTCGACTGTCAAGACCACCCCGCCAACTCGGCCGGCTCAGGCGCGCTCCCGCTGCTCTGCACACCTACCATCTGCTAGGTCGCCGTCACCAGGACCCTCATCGATGGCGGCGCCGGCCTCAATGTACTCTCGGTCGAGGCCTTCAACCTCCTCTGCATACCCAGGGAGCGGCTGCTGCCCAGCCGGCCTTTTTCGGGCGTAGGAGGAGGGTCATCCAGCTCCTTGGAGCAAATCCGGCTTCCGGTGACCTTCGGCACCTACGATAACTTCCGCACGGAACTGGTCGACCGACATCGCCCATCGACCTCCCTACAACGCCATCCTCGGCTATCCGGCATTGGCCAAATTCATGGCCGCAACCCACTCGGGTACAACCTCATGAAGATGCCGGAGCGATGGCGTCCTCACCGTGCCCGGGGAGACCGAAGGTGCACTGCGGGCGCTCAGGCTCGCCCTCAGGACGGCGGCCGCGGCACAGCCCGCCGATGCGGAAGCCCCCAAGCCCAAGGGGACTGCGCCGACCAAGAAGAAGCAGTTGTTCACCCAAGACAAGGCGGAGATCAAGCAGATACCCGTCGATGAGGACGGGTCCACAAACGCCACCTTCATCATAGGCGCCAACCTCGAGCCCGAGAAGGAGGAAGCCCTTGTCAAGTTCCTGCGCGCGAACAAGAAGGTGTTCGCCTGGGAGCCCGATCACCGGCTGGGATTCCACGGGCGTGATCGAGCACCACCTCAACGTGTGCCCCAACGTGCGCCCAAAGTGAAGCGTAAAGCGAGGAGGCAGCCCACCAAAAGCAGGCCTTCATTGTCCAAGAGACCCGCAAGCTAGAGGCCGCGGGGGTTATCCGCGAGGTCCGACACCAGATTGGTTGGCCAACCCGTGGTGGTGCCGAAGAAGGGAGGAAAGGAGCGCATGTGTGTCGACTTCACCAACCTCAACAAAGCATGCCCAGAGGATCCATTTCCACTCCCTCGCATCGACCAGATCGTCGATTCCACCGCCGAGTGTGACCTGTTGTGCTTCTTGGATGCCTTTTCGGGGTATCACCAAATCAAGATGGCGGTGGAAGACGTGGAGAAGACGGCCTTCCCGACCCGTGTGGAGTATATCGCTATACCTGCATGCAATTCGGGTTGCGCAACGCAGGGCAACCTTCCAGCGGCTCATGCACATCACCTTGGGCCCGCAGCTCGGGAAGAATGTGGAGGCATACGTCGACGACATCGTGGTGAAGTCTCGCGAGGCCAAGACCTTGATACAAGACCTGGAAGAAACCTTCGCGAGCCTAAACGCTGTGAGCCTGCGACTCAACCGAGAGAAGTGTGTGTTTGGAGTTCCCTCAGGCAAGCTCCTTGGTTTTCTCGTGTCCCACCGAGGCATCGAGGCCAACCCAGAAAAGGTCAAGGCAGTGGAAGACATGAGTCCACCGAAGACCCTCAGGGAGATGCAGAAGCTCACAGGCGCTGTGAACGGCTGGGCCGCTTTCATCTCCCGATTGGGGAGCGGGCGCTGCCTTTCTTCCAACTAATGAAGAAAAAGGGCCCTTCGAGTGGACTGAAGAGGCCGCCCAGGCGTTTCAAGACCTCAAGAGGTACCTGACCAGCCCTCCGGTGATGGTGGCCCCGCGCCCTCAGGAGCCCTTGGTACTCTACCTCGCCGCCACTCCTTACTCCGCTAGCGCTGCTCTAGTGGCGGTTAGGGAGGAGCGTCAGGACAAGACCACGGCGGCCACCCGAGCTAAGGCAAGACCGAATCAGAAGGAACTAGCAGAAGTCAGCACCGCAGTGGAGGAAGATCAGCCGTCACAGCAGAGCGCACCAAGGGCGGGGGGGGGGGGGCCTCCCGTCCAAGCACCACCGCTTCCGGAGGACGCCACCAGTACCAACGCCCCTAACCTCGTCGAGCACCCGGTGTACTTCGTCAGTACCGTGCTACGGGATGCGAGGGCACGGTACCCCATGCCGCAGAAGCTCCTCCTGGCACTCCTAGTGGCTTCGCGCAAGCTACGGCACTACTTCCAGGGTCATACAATCAAGGTTGTCTCGGCATACCCCCTGGAGAGGGTGCTCAGGAGCCCCAACTCGGCAGGAAGGGTCGCCGAGTGGAACATTGAGCTGCAAGCATTCCAGCTCGAGTTCAAGACGACCAGAGTCATCAAGGGGCCATACTGGCAGATTTCGTGGCGAATGGATGAAGCGCCTGGCCTCGTGGCCAGCGAGGATCGGTCCCTCTCCCTGTGGAGCGAAGCGGGAAGGTTGGGTCATGTACTTGACGGAGCGTTCTCCTGACAAAGGCTGGGCTGGGGCAAGACTCATATCCCCTCTCAGGACAAGCTCTACTATGCTGCAGCTCTGCTTTCCAAAGATGGCGAGAAGGTCTCCAACAATATAGCAGAATACGAGGGGCCGATAGCAGTCCAAGGCTGCCGCTGCCACGGGGTGAAGCGCCTTACCATCAAGGGCGATTCGCAGCTCCTCGCCAATTTCTCCAACAAGGTGTATGAGCCAAGGGATGAACACATGGAGGCCTACCTCATGGAGGTCCGCAGGATGGAGAAACAGCCTGGGGTTGAGCTGCAAAGACGTGCCTGCTGGCACCAATCAAGAGGCCGACGACATCGCCAAACGAGCCTCCAGGAGGTTACCCCAGGAGCTGTGTGTCTTTGAGGAACGGCTCTTCAAGCCCTCAGCCTGCCGCCGTTATCAAGCACGGCACAGGCCTCGGGAGGAGCTCCTCGGCCTCCAGCCTCGGGAGCCCCACTGTGCGGGTTCGGCCTCGAGCACGCCTGCTCCTAACAATGGAACCTCAAGAGGACTGCTAGATCACAGAGCTCAAGAGTTACTTAACGCGCGGGACTTTGCCAGAGAAGGAGGAGGAAGCAGAGCGTGTGGCGCGGCAAGCCACGGCATACAACATCATGGATGGAGAGCTTTATCGGAGACGACCAAGCGACGTATCCCTATGCTGCGTCACCAGGGAACAGTGGAAGGAATTATTGGCAGATATACATGGCGGAGATTGTGGGCACCATTCATCGTCACGGGCCCTTGTCGGGAAGGCGTCAGAGCGGTTTCTATTGGCCCATTGCACTCAATGACGCCATTGACCTCGTGGAAGGCTTGCGAGGCTTGCCAATTCCATGCCAAGCAGATCCACCACCAAGAGGAGGCTCGCAAACCATTCCCCACTTGGCCGCTCGCGGTCCGGGGCTCGATATTCTGGGCCCTTTCCCTCGGGCGCTTAGGGGCTATCGCTACCTCTACGCCGTGCGGACAAATTCACCAAGTGGGCGAAGTCGAGGCTGTCCGTGCCATCCTTACCGGTTCTGCGGTCAAGTTCATCAAGGGCATCGTGAGCGGTTCGAGTGCCGAACCGCATCATCACCGACAACGGTTCGCAGTTCACCAAGAACCTTTTTAAAACGCATCGCGCTAACCTTGAACGCAGATATGCTACGCTTGGTGCCGCACCCCGCG
Organism: Aegilops bicornis; assembly: GCA_021605145.1. Lineage (NCBI taxonomy): Eukaryota > Viridiplantae > Streptophyta > Magnoliopsida > Poales > Poaceae > Aegilops > Aegilops bicornis. Next base: position 337,018,011 of record CM038670.1, on the reverse strand, counting down.
GCAATGGACAGGCCGAAGCGGGCCAATGCAGAGGTCCCGAGAGGCCTCAAGACCGGGACGTTCAAGAAGAAGCTGGAAGCTCGCGGCAGAGGCTGGTACGACGAAGCTCCCCTCCGTCGTGGTCCATCCACACAACCGCGACCAAGCCAACCGGAGAGACCCCTTCTTCCCGGCTCCACGGAGCCGAAGCGGTCCTCCCTCACGAGGTCAAGCGTCGATCCGCGCGGGTCCTGGCGTTCGATGAAACGCAGCAGGACGCCATGCGGGGGGAGGAGCGCCGTCGGGAAGCCGCTCTGCGAGCGGCAAGGTACCAGCAGGCACTCCGGCGATACCACTGCCGCAACATCCGCCCCGGAACTCTCGAGGTAGGAGACCTCATGCTCCGACGGGTCCTCTCCAGGGAGGGAATGCATAAGCTCTCTCCCATGTGGGAGGGCCCATTCAAGGTTGTTCATGTTTCCAGTTCGCTCCGTGCGCTTGGAGACGCAAGAGGGAGTACCTATACAAAACGCGTGGAACATCCAGCACCTCCGGAGGTTCTACCCCTGAAAGGCCCAGAGCCTGTGAAGAAGGCGAATGCCTGTGAAGTGCATCTTTTTGGAAAAGGCCCAGAGCCTGTGAAGAAGGCGAATGCCTGTGAAGTGCATCTTTTTGGAAAAGGCCCAGAGCCTGTGAAGAAGGCGAATGCCTGTGAAGTGCATCTTTTTGGAAAAGGCCCAGAGCTTGTGAAGAAGGCAAATGCCCGTGAAGTTCATCTTTTTGTAATATGCCCAGAGCCTGTGAAGAAGGCGAATGCCTGTGAAGCTCACCTCTTGGGAAAGGCCCAGAGCCTGTGAAGAGGGCGAACGCCCGTGAAGCTTGCTTACCAGAGGAAAGGCCCGGAGCCTGTGAAGAAGACCCAGTGCCTGTGAAGCTCGCCGCCCCGTGACACTCTCACGTAACAATGAGTGGGGCTGTACACGCCCCGTAGTCTCAAGGGTGCCGGCCTCAGCCCCGGGCTCCCTCCCACGCCCAAGAGCAGCACTTAGTCTGCTACCGGTGAGAAGACGTCCAAGACTAGACTAGGTGCCGGACGCGGCTTTTCCATTTGCTTTCTGCAGTTGACTGGTTATTCCCATTTGAAGTTTTTATTGAAACTATTGCCCCGTTTTGGTCTGTGGTCCTTCGCTCTTTTTTGCCCTCCTGCCTCGGTTTCTCTTGCGCGGGGGCTCGTGAGGCGGAAGCCTCGGGAGCCCCCGCGGGTGTTCCTACCCTTATCGCTCAAGTTTCACGGCCCTGGTCCACGGCTGGAGCACCCCTCCTGACCATGCCTCACGGGCAGCACAACGCGAACACGGGGCCAGGGTCGGCCGCCCACGCCGCCATGATCGAGGTTTGCTTGCGAATGGGCGCACGGCAGAAGGGAACAGTAACAGGATAACAAAAGCAGTACATTAATTAACGGCGTTGCCCAAAACACGCCCCCACGGGGCCGAACATTGTTCCCTTTTTTACGCAGGAGAAAAGGAAAGAAAAGGACAAAAGCAGCTGAAGCACGCCTCGTGCCGGCTCTCTTGGGAGGCCCGAGCCACCTCCGGAGCTCAGTCGGACTCCATCTCGCGCTTCACCGGGGCGTGGTGACGAGCGGACCCGCTGCCACCCCCCAAGCAGGCGGCGTGGGGCTGGCCGCGGCCACTTTGTTGGAAGAATCGCCACCCAAAGAAGAGGCTGGTGAAGCGTGGGGAGTCGCGGGCATCGCCACCGCCCAGCGTCTTGCCCCCTCCGCCTGTGGGGCTGAGTCCTCGGCGTCGCCGCCTCGTGGCAGCACCCCTGCGGCGGCCGTCTTCCCGAACACCCTCACGTAGAGGGTGGCGTCGCCATCATACTTGAAGTGCAGGGGAGCACCGGCGGCGGAGACCACGCGCACGCTGCTGAACGTCTGCTACCAAGGGCCAGAACAAGTTCCTGCAGCAGAGACCTCCAGAGAAGCCATGGAAGCCCGGGCTGCAACAGCCTGCCCGTCTGCCTGGAGCCAGAGGCCACTCAGGGCGCCATCTGGGAGCTCACCCAGGAGGAAGCACGGGAGTTGAAGCCGGACGCTGAACGGCTCCTCTACCCTCACCAAGAACTCCGACGGCCAAAGAGCGTGGAGCCGCGACCTCGGGGACGAGCGGCCGGGCACGCCCTCCAACCATGGCCAGCCACTGTCGCCACCTTGAGGGCCTCCTCACGATCATGGGAGACCGCCGTGGAGGCCACGGGTGCTTGAGGGCGACCTCGACCACGCTTAGGCGGAGGAGAGGAAGATTCGACTGGCGGCCCTTCCCTTCTCCGCATGGTGAGAACTTCCTTGGTGGAGCCATGGAGAAGAAGGAGAAACAAGAAAGGATAGGCGGAAGGGCGCGCCGTTCGTGCATTTATAGCCCGAAGGCCAACCGCCGGCCCCCACGATCACCATCATCATGCCCAGCTCGCATGCAAGGACTGCCGAATCCGGCGGTTACCAAGGCGTCGTGGGGAATGCAGAGCGCCCACGTCCAATCAATCGCCACGCGCGCCCAAGGCCACAGGTTGTTAGGGCCCACAACGCTTCGCACTTGCCCTTTCGCCTCTCAGCACGGCCAAGTCCGGGCGCGTCGTGGCCCCGGGGGCTACTGTCGGCGTTCTGGGAACGGAGGTCCCAGACTTGCTCGCTGCGGCTGCGCGGGCGTGGCTCAAAGGAGGCCCACGACGGCCCATCTTCATCAACACAAGCTCAAGACCCTCGCGAGGGGCCAAGCCTCGCGGGGCGGACGACCAAGAGCTCCCTCAGGCGCGGCCTTGTCAGGCTGGCTCATGAGGAGGCGGAGAACTCAAGGCGGGGTACCTCGCGAGGTGCCCGTGACGCAAGCCATGATGACCAAGGGCGCCAGTCGGGCGCCAGCCCGCGCAGCGTCCTCCTTTCCTCTTTGGTGCAAAGGGGGCAAGCGCAGGCAAGGGCATCAAGCAAAGGCATCCGTTTCGGTGCAACAAGACCAAGACCAGCCCCAACGGCTGGAATGCAGTCTTCGTGGAGCCCAAGGAGGCGTCATCACCAGAGCCTTTTGCAGGCGAGGACCAACTTTGGTCAGGATAAGTATACCCGTTGTTCCCCTTCAAAATGGCCAATTGTTGGCGCCCTTCCCGCTCAATATTTGGGAAGAGGCCCAGGGCCTTCGCCCATAAATACGGGTAGCCACACTCAGAGAGAGGGGGGGGGGGGGGATGGAGCACTCGGAATCCAGAGAGAGAGAGAAACCCGTTCCTCAAGCTGGAGCGACGGGACACCACTAGCAGTTCATCACACCCACCAAGAATGACCCTCATGAGGCTGTTCTTCCCTGTCTTCTTCGTCAGCTCCAGAGGCAATCCACACACCACAAACTAGAGTAGGGTATTACACCACAACGGTGGCCCGAACTAGTATAAATCTTGCGTCTCTTGTGTTGTTTTTGTTAGTAGTTTAGGTCCATGCGATTCGGCGAGGAACGAGACGGTGGAGGGTTGGATCTCCGCGCGCACCCCAGAGTTCGAACCTTATGGGTCTGTCGGAACCCGTGATCCGACAATATGTATGCAATAGAGCTATTCCGATGCAAAAACATTATGCCTTTCTATGGTTCAAACCCTTATGTCATGTTGAGGGAGTGCTACTCCAATAATGTCAAAGGAATTAATATACCTATAAAATATTGTTAGATAAATTATTAATACATGTGCATTAAGCTATTTATGATGATTTTGCGATAAGACTTATCTTGTCAATTCTATTGACAACATTCATGGACTTCCGTGGTACAATCTACTTTTTAGGTGTACTTCAATTTCATGAGCATTATTTACAAAAGTTTATTAATTTTTTCTGGTGATCATCCTAAGAATAAACCACATGCGAGGAACAAAAATATCAGTCAACACTTTGTGACATGGTTTGATATACTCAATAAAGTTCTACATGTAAAGAGTGTCATGAACTCCTCACCACAAGGTTTGTAATAATGAGTTGTTGTTTAGAATGTCTAATCAGGAAAGTAAATAGTGTTGTTCTTATGTATGTATTCTTTATTATCGACACATTGCTTCATAAATCTATGGTCATGTTTAGTAAGCTCGACATTCGCTTTGGCACGAGTGAGTCTAAGTTAGGGTCATCTAAGTTCGAGAACTTTTGATACTTAAAGGCCTTAGATATTCTTAATGCACTAATGGAATTTAACAGGGATAATTAATGTTTTAAACCAATGTAGTCATTAAAGAAAATATAAGTACTCCCTCCATTTCAATTAATAAGGCACCACGCATAAATGTGTGTTATATGTGACAAAAATTATATACCGTGGAGTTTATATTCAAAAGAGGTTTTCAGTGACAAAATTTGAAGTCACAAAATAGACAGTATTGATTTCATCTAAGATCAAAGTTGAATTTCGAAATCCATATGCGTCTTATTCATTAGAATGAAGAGAGTATAGAATAAACACTAAAAATGAATGTGTCTCACCGGATTATACTATTCATTTTTCGATGAAATTTGCAAAAATAAAATATAAGTGAAAATGTTTGCAAATCACGCCCGGGCCTCATAGATTTTTTTGAGTCGCTTCCCGCGAAAAAGAATGATATTTTTCTAAAGAGTGTCATGGGATATTCCTTGGCCAACCGTCCCCAAAGAAAACAAAACCTCCGCCTCAACCCTCCCGGTTCCGGCACCAACTCTCCCAGATCGAAACTGCTCCATGAGACAACACTGCCTCCCAGATCCACCTCCGCCTCCACCTCCGCCTCGACCTGCCACCCTCTCGAGACAACACCGCTGCTCCTCTCACCTATCATCGTCGCCTTACTCCTCTCTCCTCCAGCCGCTCTAGAACCACCTCTCTTAGATCCCTGCAACACCTACCCTGATTCAAGTCTCTGAATCCCACCTCCAAGCGTCGCCACTACCCTCTATCCTCGACTCCTCCAACATGCGTCTCATGCTCAGCTCCATGGATGCTCTCATGCACCGCAATATACTCGTTGCATAGAGCGGGTTCTTCACCACCATGCTCTCGGACCGCTGGTCCAATCAGCGGTGGACATTGTCTCACATTAACCAGATCTCCGACTAGGACAACATGGAGGTATACGTCGAGACTCTGCGCCTCATACGCTGCAAGGATCTCATAGCAGGCTGATGAGGAATGTACGTCCTATTCCTTTTCCTTTAGCAGATAGACATGGTGGTTCCGTCCCCTGCTCGACACCTCGCTGGTGCTGATAGGCGAGCTCTGTGTCACTGTAGCAGAGCAGCACCAGACACAATCCCCCACCTGCGCCGCCCTGACTCTGCTTAACGTCCCCTGCTTTTGCAACGTACAGCAACACCAGGTGGACTAAATTTCTTGACATTTAATGCAGCAAGTTGATACCATCCACGTTTGATACGGGTAGATGTATATCAGCTATAACTTCTGTTGCCAATTTTGTAAAGAAATCTACTATTCTGTATACTGTCTTGAGCACTACATTGCAGAATCGGGGGAGAGTTTAGGTTGGAAGCATCGCCTGAATGGTACTATATCTATATCATCAAGATTACGGGTGTGTTCTCTCTAATATACTTCCGTGTAAATGCATGTTTGTGAATTTCTAAGAGATACACTTGGTCCAAAATAATACGAGGTGTAGTAGGAGACCATTTTAAAGTGTTAATGTCATGATGCACTAATTCGTGAGAGAATGGTTGCATCTTCCACGAATTTCCTGATAATGGTTTATTTGATTATTCCTTTTTTTCAGCACAACTAATGTAGATGTGTTGAAACAATCTTGGGTTGCCTGTTATAGATTATCCATTTTGGTTATCTTGACTACGAAGCATCGAGTTCTGTTCCATGATACCAAAATTCATACTTTATGCAAAGAGGAAATGTTCCAATTCCTTGTGGAACTAAGACAATTGTACAAAAAGCAGCTTTCCAAATTGTCTTGTAACCTTACACTAATTACTAGATTATTAGTATTCACTTATACTATACATGCAGATAAGCGTGCCATTGCCTGAGATTAATTGATGGTTGTGCCACTTAACTATTCTTCAGGTTATTGTTCTATCTATGGTTCATGACTCCTGTGCATGCCCAGTGAAGGACATGATAAGTGCAGTGCTCAGTGTTTGCTTTCATTTTGTGGAGTTTGTTTGCCATGTCGAACCATTTCATATGCGGCTTGATTTCTTGTGTTATGTAACAGACCATTGTGTTGGTCCTTTCTACTACTACACAATGTCATGGTCCAAACAATGAAAACCACGACTAAAATTAGCAAGCATTTGACTTCAGACATGCACTAAGACACAGCTTTAAGACTAGTACCATGAGAATTGCACAGGTGTTTTGCGTGAATAGTGTGCTTTAATTTAGTCGTTACATATTTATTTAGTTCCCCTTAATAATAACATGAAACAGTGTACTCTTATCTGTTCAATATTGTGTCAGGACAAGCCTCTGGCTGCTGAGGTAAATGACAAAGTACTAGGATTGAAGAGATGGGAAAGGGGGGAGCATACACTTGCTTGTTTGTTTTTCGTGAAAGAGAGTACACTTGTTAACACTTAACAATATGTATTCAACCTGCACTTGTATACTAGTGATGACACAACAATTACTTTATTTTTGCTCGAGTGACCAAAAAAGATGGCTTAAAAAATGTGATATCATTACGTGCAAAGGTATGCATCTTTTGCTTATCTTGGTATTGCCCTTTTCTAAATAGATTTTCTTAATCGTGGTAACCAAATAGTGTGCTATTCTATGTTTAGGATTTTTGTTTCCTTAAGATATGTTGCCACTTTTATGCCTTAGTATTCTTCTCTATGTAGTACAGATTGTCTGTTAAGTAAAACCAGTGGTTCAGAACAAAATGAGAACATCAATATTTAAATAAGCAACGATATCTCCTTTTATTTTCACACGTCCCCTGAAATTATGTCCGGATATTATATATATAAAAAGATCATTGTACTTTCTTCTTTCCATGTCACAAATTTCATATGTAGTTTTTGCCTGTCCCAGTTTCATATCAGATTAGGAGACATATTTTGCCTCAAGAAGTTGCACTTGATAAATACTTAAGTGCATCTCGTTCATATTATAATCTGTTGGTGTTGTGGTGTCATTCCTAACTTCTGTGCTATGTGAATCTCTGTCAAAATCAAAGTCGAGTGGCGGTGGTACTTCTATCTGTTGTCATTATTACAACGATATATTTTCATTTGCATACTTGTGTGACTTGTGTTGCCATCACCTTCAGATTATTTTCATTGGTCGTACCTTGTGATCCCTATGTTCATGTATCCCACAACTAGTTTGATGACTTGTAGAGAGTGACGCAATGCTGGAGGTAGCCACAATGGTGGGAGCAATATATATGGTGATGAGCATATTACGAGTAACTCAACCGAGTGAAGTTCTCAAGCTAAGATGTTGATGGTGTTTGATGTTTTTAGACCATTAATCTTTAGAAAAATGTTATCAACATCAGAGGACTAAAGAAAAGAGTTGTTCTTTCTAGGTTATGATGCATGAACATGATTGTGGTTGAATTTTGTGTCATTTTCGGGCAACACATATAAAAAAGAGAATTATGTTTGGAAAGAGGAGTAAACTATAATGTAGTAAGTTTTTTCTCAAAAGGATAATGCCAAAGTGTGGTTCAGATGAAGGTAAGGATAATGAGATACTTGCTTTTAGGAAAACTCCCATGCTTTATCGGTGCACATTCACCATTTGATAGTGTGATCATTTGAGATCACTAAATCATCTTCTCTACGACGTAGGCCAGTAACATTTACATCAGCTTGCTCACTTGTATCTGCTGGAGCAACCAAATCATCCTGAGCTAATACAGAGTTGCTGCTCAGGCCAAGATAAACTTGATTCTTAGTAATAGTTTTTGAGATATGATGATGTGATATGTGAGTTATGTGAGTTATTTTGATGAGTAATTGTGCTCTAGTAAGAATATTGGTGTTAAGGTTTGTGATTCCCTATGCATGCACGAAAGTCAATAATCATGCAATGAAAATTATATCCTACTTGTGGTGCATTATTCGGTGTTAATTATGATTAATACTGCTTATGAGATTATTCGTTTGTTGGTTGGTCGCTTCTCAATCTTTTTGCTAGCCTTCATTTTGCACTAAGTATGATCTCTACTTGTGCATCCAAAATCCTTTAAACCAGTTTTGCCACATGAGTCCACTATATCTACCTATATGCGGTACTCTTTTGCCGTTCTAAGCAAATTTGCATGTGCCATCTCTAATTTTCAAAATAAACTTCTCATTTGTGTGTTTGTTTCGCTCGCAGAACAATAACGGGTGGCTAGTATTTTCCATGTTGGATGTGTTATTCTCAAGATGAGTGTTTATTCACTTGTCATTGCACGAGAGTAAAGAAAAGTTCTTAGGGATGCCTAGTCCTGAAATGCAAAAATGATTTTACTTTATGTTGTCAAATAATAAATTCTTTGAAAAGTGTTGGTATGGAGGGCACCCGTGGATACGGTTAGCCATGGAAAGTGAAAGTATGGTGGAAAAAGGAATAAACTTTATTTTCTATTTGGGAACCGCCTATGGCATATCTAGCATGGAAAGTGTTCGGAACTCTGAGTCGTTTTCGTTGGTGGGATGGATACACCTTCCAAAATGTTTTTATCTCTAAATTTTTCGCTTTGAGCTCTGGCACCTCTACAAATCCCTACTTCCCTCTACGAAGGGCCATTCTTTTACTTTATGCAATTTTTATTTTGAAATTTGATTCTCCATCTTCTCTCATAAAAAGCACCAACTAGAAGGCAATATGATCGTACTTAAATATTGCGTGTAGTTAATATTCAAGTGTGTTCCATGAATGGATCAATGTTTGAGCATGATGGGCTAGGGATAACATTTTTTAGCATGGATATTTTGAAAGACATGGATGCTTGTTGATATGCTTGAGTATCTATATTATTGTGTCAAAACTAGACTATTGCTTTGAATCGCATAAAAGTCCAAATGTCCATGCTATAAAGAAAAGAATATGATATGACATGATGAACAGCACTCCACATCAAAAATTCTCTTTTTATCACTTACCTACTCGAGGACGAGTAGGAGTTATGCTTGGGGATGCTGATACGTCGCCAATGTATCTATAATGTTTGATTGTTCCATGGTGTTTTATTATCAATCTTGGATGTTTTATAATCATTTTATAGTCATTTTATATCATTTTTTGGTACTAACCTATTGACATAGTGCCAAGTGCCAGTTGCTGTTTTTTTCCATGCTTTTTACATCGCAGGAAATCAATATCAAATGAAGTCCAAAGGCCACGAACCTCCACGATGATTTTTTATGGGCCAGAAGAAGGCAATGGGCCCTGGTTGCACCTGGGGCATGCCCTAAGGGAGGCACAACCCACCAGGGCGCCAGGAGGCCCAGGCACGCCCTGGTGGGTTGTGCCCTCCTCGGGTGCCCCCCGGACCGCCTCTTTGCTCTATAAGTACCCCAAAAATACCAGAACCCTAGAAGCGTCGACGAAATATTCATCCAGCCGTTGTAGAGTCCAGAACCACCAGATCCAATCTAGACACCATTTTGGATGGGGTTCACCACCTCCATTGGTGCCTCACCAATGATGCGTGACTAGTTCTTTGTAGATCTTCGGGTCCGTAGTTAGTAGCTAGATGGCTTTTTCTCTCTCGCTGAATTCTCAATACAACGGTCTCTTGGAGATCCATATGATGTAACTCTTTTTGCAGTGTGTTTGCTGGGATCTGAAGAACTTTGAGTTTATGATCAGTCATATCTTTTTATATCCATGAAAGTTATTTGAGTTTCTTTGATCTCTTATATGCATGATCTCTTATAGCCTCGTATTTCTTCTCTAATAGTTGGGTTTTGTTTGGCCAACTTGATCAATTTGTCTTGCAATGGGAATAGGTGTCCAGTAGTGGGTTCGATCTTACGGTGCTTGACCCAGTGACAGAAAGGGAACCGACATGTATGTATCATTGCTACTAAGGATAAAAAGATGGGATCTATATCTACCGCCATAGATAAACTGATCTTGTCTACATCATGTCATCATTCTTATTGCATTACCCCATTTTCCCATGAACTTAATACACTAGAAGCATACTAGATAGCGGTCGATGTGTGGAGTAATAGTAGTAGATGCAGGCTGGAGTGAGTCTACTAATCTTGGACATGATGCCTTTGTAATGATCATTGCCTAGATATCGTCATAATTATTTGAGGTTCTATCAATTATCCAACAGTAATTCGTTTACCCACCATTTGCTATATTTCTCGAGAGAAGCCACTAGTGAAACCTACGGCCCCCGGGTCTTCTTTCTCATATATTTGCTTTGGGATCTATTTTATTTGCACTTTTTATTCAGATCTATTAAACCAAAAATACTAAAATACTTTGCTGCACTTTATTTTATATATGATCTATTTATTTAATCCATTACAACTTTCTCCCGTCAACACGCAATTTCTAGCGTCAGACCCGAAAGGGATTGACAACCCCTTTAACATGTCGGGTTGCGAGGTGTTGTTATTTGTGTGCAGGGGCTGTTTACATTGTGTTTCTTGGTTCTCCTACTTGTTCAATAACATTGGTTTCATATCTGAGGGAAATACCTACTGCCGCTGTGCTGCATCATCCCTTCCTCTATGGGGAAATACCGATGTAGCTTCAAGCGACATCAACCATCGGCTATGGTAGTAATGGCCGACCGAGCATAACCGACGGGAGATTGCTGATGGTCTACCGTCGGTTATAGTCTTAGCCGAGGGTGAACTTCAATAGCCGACGGGGATTCAACCCTCGGCTATATTGGGATGTCTAGTAGTGTTGCTTGGAGCGTCTTGTATGATATGAGTCTTTGCTTGTTCTGCTTTTAGTCAAGTATCCTTGGTGGACAGACCTATGTGAGAGAGCCAAAATTATGCTATGACTTGTTAGAATTGCTCTCTATGCTTCACTTAAATCTTTATGAGGTATGGAATTGCTCTCGTGCTTCACTTATATCTTTTTGAGCATGGTGTGTTTTAGTATTTTCGGAGAAATGCTCTTATGCTTCACTGAGATTTATTTGAGAGTTAGTAATTTTTTTAAGAAATTCTCTCATGCTTCACTTAAATTATTTTGAGAGAAGAAATTTTTTATGCTCATGTTCTTCACTTAGATTTGTTTGAGCTATCAAAAGCAACATATGAAATTAGTCCCAAAGTGATAGATATTCAAGAGGGGTATAATAAAAACTTTCTTGAAGATCATTGGACAAAATAAACTTGATTCCTTGTAATAGTTTTGTGATATGCTGATATAATATGTGAGTCATGTTTATGTGTAATTATGCTTTAGTAAGATTATTGGTGTTAAGGTTTGTGATTCCCTATGCAAGCACGAAAGTCAATAGTTATGCAATGAAGTTACATCCTACTTATGGTGCATTATTCGGTGTTAGTTATGCTTACTGCTCTCTTATGCGATTTTTTGTTTCTTGGTTGAATCCTTCTCAATCTTTTGCTAGCCTTCATTTGCACTAAGTATGATCACTACTTGTGCATCCAAAATCCTTAAACCAGTTCTGCCATATGAGTCCACTATACCTACCTATATGCGGTATTCTTTTGCCGTTCTAAGCAAATTTGTATGTGCCATCTCTAATCTTCAAAATAAATTTCTCTTTTGTGAGATTGTACCGCTCACGAAACGGTAGGGGGTGGCTGATATTTTTCCATGCTAGATATGTTATTCTCAAGATGAGTGTTTATTCACTTGTCATTGCATGAGAGTACGACAAAGGTATTAGGGATGCCCAGTCCCGAAATGAAAAATGAATTTACTTTATGTTGTCAAATAATAAATTCCTTGGAAAGTGTTGGTATGGACGGCACCTGTGGATTCAGTTAGCCGTGGAATGTGAAATTATGGTGGAAAAAGGAATCGAATTTATTTTTTGTTTGGGAATCGCCTATGATATATCTAGCATGGAAAGTATTGGGAACTACTCGATCATTTTTGTTGACAGGAAAAGCATGCCACCCAAAATGTTTTATCTCTATCTTGTTCGCTTTGAGCTCTGGCACCTCTACAAATCCCAACTTCCCTCTCCATCTTCTCTTATAAAGCACCAACTATGGGGCACTATGATCGTACTTGAGCTTTGGGTGTAGCTAATACACGAGTGTGTTTCATGAATGGATCAATGATTGAGCACAATGGGCTAGGGATAACTTACTTTAGTGTTGATATTTTGAAAGACATGGTTGCTTTTTGATATGCTTGAGTATTGAAATCTTCATGTCAAAACTAGACTATTTCTTTGAATCATGTAAAAATTCCAAATGTCCATGCTACAAAGAAAATAATATGTGATGAACATGTTAGGCAGCATTCCACATCAAAATTCTGTTTTTATCTTTTACCTACTCGAGGACGAGCAGGAATTAAGCTTGGGGATGCTGATACGTCTCCAACGTATCTATAATTTTTTATTGTTCCATGCTGTTATATTATCATTCTTGGATGTTTTACAATCATTTTATAGCAACTTTATATCATTTTTTGGGACTAACGAATTGACATAGTGCCCAGTGCCAGTTGCTGTTTTTTCTTGTTTTTTTTACTTTGCACAAATTCAATAACAAACGGAGTCCAAACACAGCAAAACTTTTGGGAGAATTTTACGGGCGGAAGACACAGGTGCGCCACAGGGGCAGAACGCATACAGTGGGTTGTGCCCACCTTGGCGGCCTCCCGCACCGCCTCTTTGCTCATTGGTGCCTAATATTCCAGAAACCCTAGGGGATTCGACGAAAATCAATTCCAGCAGGCGCAAGTTCCAGAGACCACAAATCAAATCGAGACACCATCACGGAGGGGTTCATCATCCTCATTGGTGCCTCTCCAATGATGCGTGAGTAGTTCATTTTCGACCTACGGGTTCGTTGTTAGTAGCTAGATGGCTTCCTCTCTCTCTCTCTCTCTCTCTCTTGATTCTCAATACAATGGTCTCTTGGAGATCTATTTTATGTAACTATTTTTGCGGTGTGCTTGTTGGGATCCAATGAACTTTGAGTTTATGATTAGATCTATGTTTTTATCCATGAAAGTATTTGAGTATTTTGATCTCTTATATGCATGATTACTTATAGACTCGTATTTCTTCTTCGAACCTTTGGTTTAGTTAGGCCGACCAGATCGATTTTTCTTGCCATGGGAAGAGGTGCTTTGTGATGGGTTCGATTTTATGGTGCTCAATCCCAATGACAGAAAGGGAAATGACACGTATGTATTGTTGCTATTCAGTATAAGAAGATGGGGTCTATTCCTATATGAATAGATCTTTTCTACATCACATCATCGTTCTTATTGCATTACTGCATTTCTCCATAAACTTAATACACTAGATGCATGCTGGATAGCGGTCGATCTGTTGAGTAATAGTAGTAGATGCAGGCAGGAGTCGGTTTACTAATCTTGGATGTGATTCCTATATAATGATCATTGCCTGGATATCGTCATAATTATTTGATGTTTTATCAATTGCCCAACAGTAATTTGTTTACCAGGCGTATGCCATTTTTCTCGAGAGAAGCCACTAGTGAAATCTACGCCCCCGGGTCTCTTCTTTATCATATTTGCCTTCGAGATCTATTTTTATTCGCTTTTATTTTCAGATCTACTAATCCAAAAATACAAAAAATACCTTGCTGCAATTTATTGTTATTTATTTTATCTCACGTTCCCGTGAGATCTATTTATCCAATCTACTACAATTTTATCTATCTTTTTACCCGTGAGGGATTGATAACCCCTCTTTTACGTGGGGTTGCAAGTACTTGTTCTTTGTGTGCAGGTACCGTTTACGTAGTGTTGCATGGTTCTCCTACTGGTTCGATAACCTTGGCCTCATCACTGAGGGAAATACCTACCGTAGTTGTGCTGCATCATCCCTTCCTCTTTGGGGAAACACCGACGTAGTTCAAGACGCATCAATTATATGTCATTATATAACTTTTTTTGGGACTAACCTATTAACTGTGGGGACCCCGACTCATAAGTCGTGATCACCGAATGCAAGTGTACAGTGATCCCAGAGATCAATGCTCACTGAACACACAGAAGCTGAATAACAAGAGTCTTACATCCTTACATACCGTCTTACACAAATTATGACCATTATGGTCAAGGATTACATTGATAAAGCCTTGAGGGCTGAACATCAAATGAAACATAAGCAGCGGAAATCTTCGTCGATAAGTAGAACCCATGCCATCTGCCTTAACCCTACAGGCATTCTGACTGGGAAACGTCCTAGTTCGCATGCTCGTCTCCAAAGAACTCTTCTTCGAATTCCGGTTCTTCCATGCCTGGCCAATTAAATAACCAGTGGCAAGCCAATGAGTACTTTGAATGTACTTGCAAGCAACCCATGATTTGGTTTAATGTAACAATGCAATTGCACAACGAGTAAGCAACCTAGCATCAAGCTAGTTAAGATGTCCTATCAACTTGTGAGATATGCATCAATAAAACATGGGTAACCTCGAGAACAAGTTATAGATATCAACATAAATAGAGTTGAATCGATGTCATGTCATTCAACATGTCAAGTCTCCACCTTGACGAAACTAGTTCCTTTCCACACACACATGCATCATGATTTGTAAAATTTCTGGACATAGTTTAAGTAGCACCTCCCAACTGTCCATGACCGTGGACACGGCTATTCGAATAGTTTGACACTATGCAGAGGTTGTGCACTTTACCCACAAGATCCGGGAAGCTTTCGTGTCATCCACGATCCATGATACCTCAAGCACTCGGGGGAAGCACCCGATCATTACCTTTCCCTAGACGACACTAACATAGGGTCCACTCATTGATACACGGCCCTCGTGTATAAGCAAAAGATCGTGGGACTCTGCCCTTTTCACATTATTTCGTGATACACGAAGGGACCAACGGTGTGTCCGGTGCCTGTGAAAACAGTCATGGCCGCCTATCCAAGCACGACCCCGTCCCAAGAGTGACCTCAAGTCACCCCCGTCACTAGTAATGTGGGCACCATGCTAGTATCAGCCTAAGTAATCTATAATGCCCCATCCCATAAGGGGTAGAGTGGTTGCACATGTTTGGTTGGGACGGTAATCACACATAAATCTAATCCATCACTTTACACACACACCAAAGCTCTCTTTGGTACACCACTTCTTCCTCAAGTGGTGACCTTAGTTCAACATCTCCCAAGGGCATTAGGGGCACCCGATGGGGTTTTCAAAAGAACGTAACCATGAAGAGTTCATGGTACACATGCATCATTATACATCAACTAGTTTCTTGAAAATGCAATCATGAACAATGTAAAGTCATGAGTAGGGGTATGCATCATGTGGTGGTTCACAACAAGTTTACCATCGTCATATTTCATCATCATGCAATCGGGTAAAAGGGTACCGATGAACAAGAGGGGTGTCATGGTCAAAGGGCTGCTTGCCTTGATTGGCTTGTTCTTGAGGTCTTCAAATCCTTCTCCTCCTTCTCCTTCAAAGAACCGTCAAATACGGGATCTAAGCGTCGCAAGAAAATAACGGAAAAATCAGACAATAATAAAAGCAGTAAAAGTCAAAGTGCTCGGAAAAATGTCAACTTATTTTTGTTAAATACTAGGGTGAAAACTAAGAAGGGGAAAATTCTTAGTTTTAGAATTGGAAATGTGAGAATAGGAGAAATGGATTTACAAAGGTATATTTAAATGCTTAAAATCACATTTAAATATTCTGATGAAGAAAAGGTTGTTGGATTTGAATGAAAGTTGCACCATTAAATAGGTTGCAATATTTTGGGAATTTAGGAGTTGGAATTAATTTATTTGGAGCTCGATCTTGATCTCGAGCTCGGGCGGCTCTGGAGAGGAACTGGGGCACAGGGGGATGTTTTGGGGAGTGGGATAGCGAGTGGTGAGGAGAGGAGGGCTCGGGGAGGCCCTTAAATAGGCGAACGGCGGGGTGCCGTGGACCCGTGCGCCGGCGAGCTCACGCTCGTCGCTGCAGGGCTCGGGGGAAGAGGGCGTGGTGTCTGGGGTGTTCCTGGACGCCGACTACGTCGGGAGAGATAGAGAGAGGGAGTGGGGAGAGGTCAGAGGCGCGCGCGTGTGAGCCGCGCCATTGGCGCGCTCGGGCGGCCGGTGTTTGCTAGCGCGGAGGCGCGGGGAGGAGGAGAGAGGAAGGGGACAACGCCGTGTCGTGACGCGGACGTCGAGGGGCGTTGGTTGGCGTGCTGGGGAGGCCCGAGGTAGCCGGAGGCGGTTGGAAGGGGGCGGCTACCGTGTGGGAGCGCACTGTAGCACGCTCCAGAGCGCCCAAATGGCCGACATGGCAATTCTTTATGCATGGTGAGCGCGTCCTTTGGTGTCTAGCAGGTCTAGGATTGAGTAAAGAAATGGGGTGGTGCATTGGATGCCATGGATGGCCACTGGAGTGAGGAGGGAGGTGAGGAAGAGGGTGCAGGGCTGTCGGAGGGGTAAATGAGGTGGTTTAACCCCTCAATCATTGAGCTGAGATGCAGCCATTGTTACTGGAGGTAGAGGAGGACTAGGAGGAGATGTGGTAAAAAGTTGAGCTCAAGGACAATAGTTTTAGTGGTCAAAATGGTGATTTTTGAAAAGTGGCCGAAGGTGTTTGATAAAGGTTTTGGCAAGCAAATGATTTCCAATTGCCATCAGACTCCACAGGGTGAAATGACACATATAATTAGGGCCTTCCACCAATTTGGAGATTATTTGGGCAAAGTTGCCAATGCAACTTTTGTAAACCCTAGAAATTAGCAGAAATTGACTTGTGTAGATCTAATTGAGCACATCACTTCTCCTTGATGCACCTCTTGGTGTAGTGGCCTCATTTGGTCATGTGAACATGCTCACAAAAGCTGGTGTCAAGGAGAGAAAGTTGGTAGTACAAAGTTGTTCAAATTTGATTACAGTCGAGAGAGGGTTTTGGGGCATTTTGGTGAACCAAAATGACTTTAATTGACATGAGGCTTTGCAAGGTGATCACAATATGCATTTGTGACTTGGTGGATTTTCGTTGGATTTTTATGAAAATATTTCTTGTAGAAATATTTCAAATCCTTGAAATGGGCAGAAATGGTTTTGGGAGGTTTTGTCCAATAGTTTGAACATGACCATGTGTTTAAACTCTTATATATGGGAAATATATGCCCACTGAGTTTCCCTAATTTTTGTCAAATATTGTTAAAACAATAAAATAATTTTTTCCCTATTAAAGACCATTTCTGGTCTTATGAAAAAGCTTTTAAATAAAATAGTAAAATAACATTTAAAATTATATTTTTGTGGTTTATGGGAATCCTATATCTAATAGGTTTCAAATATACCTTTTGAAAGATTTTTGACACCTCAAATCAAGTACTTGCAGTGCAAATCTCAATTCAAGGGTTTTTGAAAAACTAATTTTAGAAAATTCTTTTTGGCCAAATTATTTTTGTAAGAAAATACTATATTTCTCTATACACATGGCATGATCATTGGGCAGAAGCTTGGGGCAAGGAGATGAAGCGATGAAGGTGGAGTAGTTGACTCTAAAGAGCACTTGAAAATCACGGGAGAAAACCAACTCCAAAATAAAAGCCAAATAGTGCAAAAGTTTTTGTTGGGCCAAATTTCATGCTTTATTAATGCAAATGAAATGTTACAAAATGCAGGGTGTGACAGACCTACCCCCCTTACAAGAATCTCGTTACCGAGATTCCTAAGCTAGGCTTTAAAGAGATACAGAAACTCGGATCTAAGGTAGTCTTCACGTTCCCGGGTTGTTTCTGCTTCAGTGTGGTTGCTCCACTGGACCTTGAAGTACTTGATGGTGCGGCTTCGAGTGCGTCGCTCAGCCTCATCCAAAATGCAGATGGGCCTCTCGTGGTAAGTCAAATCAGGCTGAAGGTCAATGGCTTGGTGATTGACGTCCTTGTAAAGATCAGGCTTGTCTGGAACTTGGAGGCACTTCCGGAGTTGTGACACCTGGAATACGTTGTGCACAGGTAAGCCACTTCTCCTCGTCGTGTGACAATCTTGAAGGGGCCAATAAATCTTGGTGCGAGCTTTCCTTTAACGTGGAAACGCTTGGTTCCCTTAAGGGGGGTTACCCGCAGATACACATGGTCTCCGACTAGGAAGTTCACCTGTCGGCGACGAGTGTCAGCATAGCTCTTTTGTCTTGACTTGGCGGTCTTCAGCCGCTCTCTGACTAGCTGCACTTGTTCTTCCGCTTCACGGAGAACATCAGGTCCAAAGACTAGCCCATCTCCGGTCTCTAACCAATAGAGGGGTGTGCGACACTTGCGTCCATATAACACTTCAAATGGTGCCATCTGGAGGCTCGATTGATAACTATTGTTATAGGAAAACTCAGCGAACGGAAGACAATCTTCCCACTTAGCCCCACATGCTAGGACACAGGCTCGGAGCATGTCTTCGAGAATCTGATTCACTCTTTCTGTCTGACCTCCGATTACGTGGGTGGAAAGCGATCTTTGAAGGACAACTTGGTTCCCATAGCCTCTTGGAACTTCTTCCATAACCTTGAGGTAAACTGGGTCCCTCGATCTGACACAATCTCCTTGGGAACACCATGAAGGCTTACGATTCTGTTGATGTATAGAGTTGCTAGCTGGTTGCCATCATAGGTAGTCTTAACAGGAATGAAATGGGCTACTTTAGTCAAATGATCGACTATGACCCAGATGGAGTCATGTCCCTTGTTTGACCTAGGTAGTCCAGTGATGAAATCCATTCCGACTTTATCCCATTTCCACTCGGGAACCTTGAGTGGTTGGAGCAATCCAGCAGGTCGCTGATATTCAGCCTTGACTCTTTGGCATACATCACACTTGGCAACATAGGTGGCAATCTCCCTTTTCATCCCGTGCCACCAGAATCTTTCCTTCAGGTCTTGATACATCTTGGTCCCTCCAGGATGGATGGAATACGGGGTGTCATGAGCTTCTTGCGAGATCAAGTTCTTGAGCTCAACCTTGTTGGGTACGCAAATGCGATCCCCAAACCACACAATTCCTTGCTCATCCTCACGAGAATCACAGGGCCTTGCACGCCTTGATCTTCCTCTTGATGCCTTCAATACTCTCGTGTCCCTTCTAAGCTTCCTTAACATCATCCATCAGGGTAGGCTTGACTTCAATGTTGGCTAAGAATCCTGGTGCAACCAGTTCCAACCCGAAGCTTTCAAGTTCTGCATACAAGGCGGGTAGCCTTCCCTTAAGCATAGCATTCAAGGAACAAGCTTTTCTGCTTAAGGCATTAGCCTTTCCAGGGTGGTATTGGACATCGAGGTCATAGTCCTTGATCAACTCTAGGGACCTTCTTTGCCTCATGTTCAATTCCTTTTGAGTGAATATATACTTTAAACTCTTGTGGTCGGTGTATATCTCGCACCGCTTCCCTAGAAGGTAATGTCGCCAGGTCTTTAAGGCGTGAACTACAGCTGCTAACTCAAAATCATGAGTAGCGTAGTTCTCTTCATGAGGACGTAGCTGTCTGGATAGATATGCTACGACTCTGCCTTCTTGCATCAGGACACCACCGAGTCCGGTTCTTGATGCGTCACAATAGATTACAAATCCCTTGTGAATATCAGGTGTGGCGTAAGCTGGGCGGTGGTTAATCTCTTCTTCAGCTCCTGGAAGCTCTCTTCACACTTTGGTGTCCATTCAAACTTCTTGTCCTTCTTCAAGAGCTGGGTCATAGGTCGGGTAATGCTCGAGAATCCTTCAACGAACTTGCGGTAATATCCCGCGAGTCCGAGGAAGCTTCTGACCTCCTTCACATTGCTCGGAGTTTGCCATTCAGTCACGGCTTGAATCTTGGTGGGATCCACTAACAACCCTTGACATTCAATACATGACCCAAGAATCCAACCTCATGTAGCCAAAATTCGCACTTGCTGAACTTGGCGTACAGATGGTGCTCTCGAAGCTTGTCTAGGACCATCCTCAAGTGTTGCTCGTGCTCTTCTTCCATCTTCGAGAAGACAATAATGTCATCAATGAAGACAACGACAAACTTGTCCAAATATTCCATGAAGACCTTATTCATGAGATACATGAAGTAAGCTGGGGCATTGGTCAACCCAATGGACATGACCGTGCACTCATATAGGCCATATCTGGTTACAAATGCCGTTTTCGGAATATCTTGGGGTCTGATTTTCAGCTGATAGTACCCAGATCTGAGGTCGATCTTGGAGAACACCTTGGCCCCATTGAGTTGATCAAACAGATCTTCAATCTTGGGAAGTGGATACTTGTTCTTGATTGTAACTTCATTGAGGGAGCGGTAGTTAATGCACAAGCGGATGGTACCGCCCTTCTTTGCCACAAACAGAACAGGTGATCCCCAAGGGGAGGCACTAGGGCGGATAAATCCCTTCCTCAACTGCTCTTCCAGTTGCTTCTTCAACTCCGCTAACTCTTTCGATACCATTCTATAAGGCTTCTTATAGATGGGTCCTGCTCCGGGCATGAGCTCGATAATGAACTAAATGTCTCGGCCAGGAGGCATTCCCGGCAGCTCATCAGGAAAGACATCGGGGTATTCGCATACTACCGACACTTTCTCCAATCCAACTTCAGTCAGACAGTTGACTTGGGTGGCTTGAGCAGGGGAGGGGTTGGAGGCAAACTTAACTTCGACTCCTTGATCATTGGTCACAGTGACAGTCCGGTTGGCACAATCTAACAAGCCTTGGTGCTTGATGAGCCAATCCATTCCTAAGATCACATCCAAGCCTTGCGATCTTAAGATGATAAGGTCTGCTAGGAAGTGTACCCCATTAATGACAATCCTGACTCCTTTACATCCTACCTTGGCTCTCATCTCTGCTCCGGGGGTTTGTACCACCATAGGGTTATTCAGGGGTGTAGGGGTCATGCCACTTTTTAATGCAAACTTTTGGGTGACAAATGAATGCGTGGCTCCAGAATCAAACAAGACAGTTGCGGGTGCTGAGTTGACAAGGAACGTACCCAGCACGACGTCCGGGTCTTCCTGAGCTTCTTCTGCAGTGACGTGGTTCACACGCCCCTTGCCATTGTTGGGCGGGTTGCGGGGAGCTTGGTTCCTTCGGGGCATTCCACGACCTTGTCCTGGGTTCTGCGCATTGGGGCGCGGAGCATCGGGCTTCTTGTTGGGGCACACTCTTGAGATGTGTCCTGACTGACCACATCCAAAGCAAGTGACTTGGTTTGGATTGTTGGTCTTGTTGCCACCGATGTTATTGGGTTTGTTGTAAGCTGGCACGGGGTTGGAGTAATCTTTGAGATGGATAGTTGGTGCGAGGTGCAGGAGCTCTTGGCTGCTGATAGGTTGGCCTGACTGGGGCTGGTTGCCACTGACGAGGCTTCTGGTTGCTGGAGCTACCCTTAATGATCATCTTGCTCTTAAGGGTATCATCCAAAGCACGTCGCTTGTCTTCAAGCATGAGTGCCTTGTTCACCAGATCAGGAAAGGTTGGGCAGTCACACACAACAAGCGATTATTGCAGAGTCTGGTTAAGGACTTCCATGAAGCGCTCCCTTCTGGCAGCATCAGTGCTGACATCCTCAGGAGCATACCTTGAGAGAACACTGAACTTCTGCATGTACTCCTTGACAGTGCTACTTCCTTGCTTCAGGGCTCGGAACTCACACTTCTTGATGGCCATGATTCCGGAAGGAATGTGGGCCTTGCGGAATTCTGCCTTGAAGTCATTCCAAGTGATGTTTTGCTCAGCATGCATGGCCTTGAATCCATCCCACCAAGCTCTAGCAGTGCCCCCGAGACAGTGAGCAGCATAAGCCACCCTCTCACGGTCCTCAGTGCATTCGACTAGTTCCAGCAGATCCTCAATGGTGCGGACCGAGTCGTCTGCATCCAGGGGTTCAGCAGTCTCGATGAAGGTGGGTGGTGCATGCTTCTTGAACTCCACCAACGTGGAATGTCCATTGCCGTTTCCCGCCGGCTGGCGATTGACAGCTTGAGCAATCATCTGGAGGGCTGCAGTGTTGGCTTGGCGTTCCTCACGGAAGGCTTGGAGAAGCTGAGCCATGTCCATGCTTGGAGGTGGTGGCGGTGGTGGGGCTTTTCCTTGGGTGGTCCTGACTGGCTCCTGCTCCGGCTTCTTGCTGCTGGGTAGAGGTACCAGTATGTGTTACAACAGGCATCCTGTTGGAGCGGTCAAAGTCTCATAACAGGGAAAGATGGGGAAAGCAATATAGATGGGACGCCTAGTAAGGGGGTTGGTATGACACTAATTGTTTTCATGCAAGGGCCAAAAGGCCAAACACATTCATTAAAGTCCATATGGGTGATGTAGTCTCTTACAAGTTCCTGAAGGAAAGCACGACGTCCATCAAACACATCAAAAGCAGACACAACACCACATGGTTTCATATGAACCATTACAAGGACTCGACTTCGCATAGAGGTACACGACCTATCCTACCGTAGGGGTTACTAACGGGCATATCCAAGTTGTGAATGATGCCTAAGTGGTGGAATGCTCGGTCACGTAGTCTGGCTCTTCTGGGTCTTCCTCCTCATCATCATCATCCTGACTTTCCTCTTCACTTGAAGGGGTGGGGGAGTGGAGGAGCTCAACATGACGTTGCTTTGCCGGTGGTGCAAAGAGCTTGCGGTATTCCTTTGCGCTCATGCGGTGTTGCTGCGGGGTCCTCCATCCTTTGGGGGTCTTCTGCCTCGGTATGCGATTGCGGGATGTCCAGGGGGAGCACCTTCCTTCTTGATCCTATCCGTCTTCCCTTGTGCTTGGAGAAGTAGTGCCTTGGTCTCATGAAGTTCCTTTCGGAGCTCCATTGATTCCGAGGCCAAGTGTTGTGCCAAGCTATCGGCACAGAGGCTGAAGTAGGTCTGGAATCGGAGTGGAAGTCCTTCCTCCAATGGTGGAGCTGGTGCGCTGCTCTCATCCTCACCTTCCTTCCGATAAGGCAAGAAGCGGGTTGCCAACTCGTCTTCCATCTCTGGAAGAAGGTCTCCGAGGCGGGTGAGTGCCTTGAGGGTTGCCGTCTCGACGGCAAGAACCATTGTTCCCATCTGGGGTCCCTCAAAGAACCAGCTTGTTGGAGAGTCATTAGCCTTCACGATCACTTCCACATGATACTCCGTCTCGGTGTCATTGATCCAATGCTCATGGTAGGTGAAAATGGGGGATCGGTGAAACTGGCACTTCTTGAGGCTATCCTCGAGAAGCACGGGAAATCCGGTGGTCAGGAAGTCTTTGGGTACGACAGCCATCTACAAAGGTTGAATGGGAGAGGTCAATAAGGGAAATATATATTGGGTTGGGTAAGCTTAGAAAAGAAGAGAAGTTTAGATGGACTCAAGCTAACTAACGTCCATGCTAACTAAGGCTTCCTACAGTCAGGATGGCTCTGATACCAGCTCTGTGGGGACCCTGACTCATAAGTCGTGATCACCGAATGCAAGTGTACAGTGATCCCAGAGATCAATGCTCACTGAACACACAGAAGCTGAATAACAAGAGTCTTACATCCTTACATACCGTCTTACACAAATTATGACCATTATGGTCAAGTCTTACATTGATAAAGCCTTGAGGGCTGAACATGAAATGAAACATAAGCAGCGGAAATCTTCGTCGATAAGTAGAACCCATGCCATCTGCCTTAACCCTACAGGCATTCTGACTGGGAAACGTCCTAGTTCGCATGCTCGTCTCCAAAGAACTCTTCTTCAAATTTCGGTTCTTCCATGCCTGGCCAATTAAATAACCAGTGGCAATCCAATGAGTACTTTGAATGTACTCGCAAGCAACCCATGATTTGGTTCAATGCAACAATGCAATTGCACAACGAGTAAGCAACCTAGCATCAAGCTAGTTAAGATGTCCTATCAACTTGTGAGATATGCATCAATAAAACATGGGTAACCTCGAGAACAGGTTATAGATATCAACATAAATAGAGTTGAATCGATGTCATGTCATTCAACATGTCAAGTCTCCACCTTGACACAAATAGTTCCTTTCCACACACACATGCATCGTGATTTGTAAAATTTCTGGACATAGTTTAAGTAGCACCTCCCAACTGTCCATGACTGTGGACACGGCTATTCGAATAGTTTGACATTCTGCAGAGGTGCGCACTTTACCCACAAGATCCGGAAGCTTTCGTGTCATCCACGATCCTTGATACCTCAAGCACTCGGGGGAAGCACCCGATCATTACCTTTCCCTAGACGACACTAACATAGGGTCCACTCATTGATACACGGCCCTCGTGTATAAGCAAAAGATCGTGGGACTCTGCCCTTTTCACATTATTTCGCATACACGAAGGGACCAACGGTGTGTCCGGTGCCCTGTGAAAACAGTCATGGCCGCCTATCCAAGCACGACCCCGTCCCAAGAGTGACCTCAAGTCACCCCCGTCACTAGTAATGTGGGCACCATGCTAGTATCAGCCTAAGTAATCTATAATGCCCCGTCCCATAAGGGTTAGAGTGGTTGCACATGTTTGGTTGGGAGGCTAATCACACATAAATCTAATCCATCACTTTACACACACACCAAAAGCTCTCTTTGGTACACCACTTCTTCCTCAAGTGGTGACCTTAGTTCAACATCTCCCAAGGGCATTAGGGGCACCCGATGGGGTTTTCAAAAGAACGTAACCATGAAGAGTTCATGGTACACATGCATCATTATGCATCAACTAGTTTCTTGAAAATGCAATCATGAACAATGTAAAGTCATGAGTAGGTGTATGCATCATGTGGTGGTTCACAACAAGTTTACCATCGTCATATTTCATCATCATGCAATCGGGTAAAAGGGTACCGATGAACAAGAGGGTGTCATGGTCAAAGGGCTGCTTGCCTTGATTGGCTTGTTCTTCGAGGTCTTCAAATCCTTCTCCTCCTTCTCCTTCACAACTTCACAAATCACGGGATCTAAACGTGCAAGAAAATAACGGAAAAATAAGACAATTATAAAAACAGAAAAGTCAAAGTGCTCAGAAAAATGTCAACTTATTTTTGTTAAATACTAGGGTGAAAACTAAGAAGGGAAAATTCTTAGTTTTGGATTTGGAGTAGCAGAATAGGAGAAATGGATTTACAAAGGTATATTTAAATGCTTAAAATCACATTTAAATATTTACTGATGAAGAAAAGGTTGTTGGATTTGAATGAAAGTTGCACCATTAAATAGGTTGCAATATTTTGGGAATTTAGGAGTTGTAATTAATTTATTTGGAATAGTACTTTATCCTGTGGAATTTTTGGAAAAGAGACAGAAAAAGAAAAGGAAAAGGGCTCAGGTCTGGCCGGGCCGTAACGGCCAAGAAGGCGCAGGCCCAGCCAGAGAGGCGGCCTAGCGCACTGGTGCACGTGCGCGCGCCAGGTTTAAACCTGACGGGCAGGGCCCACGCGTCAGGACGTGAGGCTGACGGACGGGCCCCACGACCGTCGTCGTCAACCCTGGGTCAGAGAGGGTGGCGAGCTCACCGGCGACGATGCAGGGCACGTCGAGCTTGGACAAGGGCAGGGACGGACTCAGCGTGGTCGCCGTTCGGGTGGAGGTAGAAGCGGTCGCCGGGGTGGCCTGGTTCGCCGGCGACGAGGTCACGCGGCGGAGGGGCTTCGGTGGTGGCGGTTCCGGCCGTTCCCAAGCGATTCTGAAGAAGGGAAACAAGGGGAAAAGGATCAGAGTGCTGCAGGGGTTCCAGATCGAGAGGAAAAGGGGACGGGGACGGCCTGTACCTCGCGAACTCCCGCGAGCTGAAGCGGCGGAGCTCGAGCTCGATCTCGAGCTCGGGCGGCTCTGGAGAGGAACTGGGGCGCAGGGGGTTGTTTTGGGGAGTGGGATAGCGAGTGGTGAGGAGAGGAGGGCTCGGGGAGGCCCTTAACAGGCGAACGGCGGGGTCAGTGGACCCGTCCGGCCGTGAGCTCACGCTTCGTCGCTGCAAGGCTCGGGGAAGAGGGCGTGGTGTGCAGGGTGTTCTGGACGCGACCACGTCGGGAGAGATAGAGAGAGGGAGTGGGGAGAGGTCGAGGCGTGTGCAGCGTGAGCGCCATTGGCGCGCCAGCGGCCGGTGTTTGCTAAGCTGGAGGCGCGGGAGGAGGAGAGAGGAAGGGGACAGCGCCGTGTCGTGACGCTGGACGTCGAGGTGTTGGTTGGCGTCTGGGGAGGCCCGAGGTGGCCGGGAGGCGGTTGGAAGAGGCGGCACAGTCTTGGAGCAAGATCAGAAGGCCTCCAGAGCGCCCAAATGGCCGACATGGCAATTCTTTATGCATGGTGAGCGCGTCCTTTGGTTTCTAGCAGGTCTAGGATTGAGTAAAGAAATGGGGTGGTGCATTGGATGCCATGGATGGCCACTGGAGTGAGGAGGGAGGTGAGGAAGAGGGGCAGGGGCTGTCCAGAGGGGTAAATGAGGTGGTTTCACCCCTCAATCATTGAGCTGAGATGCAGCCATTGTTACTGGAGGTAGAGGAGGACTAGGAGGAGATGTGGTAAAAATTTGAGCTCAAGGAGAATTGTTTTAGTGGTCAAAATGGTGATTTTTGAAAAGTGGCAGAAGGTGTTTGATAAAGGTTTTGGCAAGCAAATGATTTCCAATTGCCACGAGACTCCACAGGGTGAAATGACACATATAATTAGGGCCTTCCACCAATTTGGAGACTATTTGGGCAAAGTTGCCAATGCAACTTTTGTAAACCCTGGAAATTAGCAGAAACGGACATGTGTAGATCTAGTTGATAAAATCACTTATCCTTGATGCACCACTTGGTGTAGTGGCCTCATTTGGTCATGTGAACATTCTCACAAAAGCTGGTGTCAAGGAGAGAAAGTTGGTAGTACAAAGTTGTTCAAATTTGATTCTGGTCAGAGAGGGTTTTGGGGCATTTTCGTGAACCAAAATGACTTTAATTGACATGAGGCTTTGCAAGGTGATCACAATATGCATTTGTGACTTGGTGGATTTTCGTTGGATTTTTATGAAAATATTTCTTGTAGAAATATTTCAAATCCTTGAAATGGGCAGAAATGGTTTTGGGAGGTTTTGTCCAATAGTTTGAACATGACCATGTGTTTAAACTCTTATATATGGGAAATATATGCCCACTGAGTTTCCCTGATTTTTTTCAAATATTGTTAAAACAATAAAATAATTTTTTCCCTATTAAAGACCATTTCTGGTCTTAAGAAAAAGCTTTTAAATAAAATAGTAAAATAACATTTAAAATTATATTTTTGTGGTTTATGGGAATCCTATATCTAATAGGTTTCAAATATACCTTTTGAAAGATTTTTCACACCTCAAATCAAGTACTTGCAAAGGCAAATCTCAATTCAAGGGTTTTTGAAAAACTAATTTTAGAAAATTCTTTTTGGCCAAATTATTTTTGTAAGAAAATACTATATTGCTCCATACACATGGCATGATCATTGGGCAGAAGTTTGGGGCAAGGAGATGAAATACAGAAGGTGGAGTAGTTGACTCTAAAGAGCACTTGAAAATCACAGGGAGAAAACCAACTCCAAAATAAAAGCCAAATAGTGCAAAAGTTTTTGTTGTGCCAAATTTCATGCTTTATTAATGCAAATGAAATGTTACAAAATGCAAGGTGTGACATTAACTTAGTGCCAAATGTCAGTTGCTGTTTTTGCCTGTTTTTGGTTTTCCAGAATATCAGTACCAAACGAAGTCCAATTTCCACGAAACTTTTTGGATATATTTTCTGGATATAAGAGACCCTGGAAGCTTCGGGAGGGGGCCGGAAGATGAAGGAGTGGACCATGAGGCACCAGGGCACGTCTAGGGGGTAGGCGCGCCTTGGTGGCTTGTTAGGCCAACGAGCATGCGTTTGACCTAATTCCGCCTCTATAAGTTCTCGAAAAATCAGGAAACCAACAGAGAGCCACCCAAAATACTTTTTCCGCGGCCGCAAACTTCTGTTCTCAAGAGATCCCATATGGAGGCCTTATCCGGTACTATGCCGGAGGGGGAATCCACCATGGAGGGGCTCTAAGTCAACCTCGCTTCCCTTTCGATGATGTGTGAGTAGCTTACCACAGACTCACGGGTCCACAACTAGTAGCTAGATGGCTTCTTCTCTCTCTTTGATCTTCAATACAATGTTCTCCTCGATTTTCTTGGAGTTTTATTTGATGTAATCACTTTTTGCGGGGTGCTTGTTGGTGTCCAATGAACTGTGATTTTATGATCAGATTATCAACGAATATTATTTGAGTCTTCTCTCAACTTCTTTATGAATGGGTTCAATCTTTGTATTTCTCTCCGATCTATTGATTTTGTTTGGCCAACTAGATTGATTTTTCTTGCAATGAGAGAGGTGCTTTATAATGGGTTCAATCTTGCGGTGACCTATATACCAGTGAAGAAAGGGACAATACACATATTTGTATTGTTGCCATTAAAGATAAAAAGATGAGGTTTATTCATGCATCAGTTTACTTTTTCTACATCATGTCATCTTGCTTAAGGTGTTACTCCGTTCTTTATGAACTTAATACTCTAGATGCATGCTGGATAGCGGTCCATGTGTGGAGGAATAGTAGTAGATGCAGGCTGGAGTCGATCTACTTCTCTCGGACATTGTGCGCCTTGATAATTAAGCTACAATAATCCTCTGCTAATTTTGTCATGTCACCACTGTTACCGTTGCTAATCTCACGTTGATTCAAACTAAGTTCAAATTCAAAATTTAAAATAAAGTCAAAAATAATATTTCTCCAAACTACCAAACTACAATGTAGGTTGGGCTGCAGATATTCACTAACTAATTGTCATGTAGGAAACAACATTTAAAAATATATTAAAAGCCCCTAAGCATTTTTAAAGCTACTCCAAAGACGATTATATGGACTTGCAAATTAAAATAAATATGAATGCTTTTCAAACTAAATTGCCACTACTAGTGCTAACTCAAAACCTTACCTAATATTATGGCGCTAAATTGTACATTTAACTAAAATCATTTGTTAGCTCAAGTTAATATAAAACAGTAGGAAATAAATAAACAGAAAAATAAAAAGGAAAAATAAAGAGAAAACAAGAGACCTAAACCTACTAGCACCTTGGCCCATTTAACTAAAACAGGCCCAACCCACCTAACTCATCCCCCTCCTCGCTACAGGAAGAGCGGGGGGATTGTGGAGACCATCTACCATGGCACCGGCCACGCGTCGGCCATCCCGCCGTCGCTGACTCCTATAAGTTGACCCCCTCGCCCCTGAAACCCTAGCTCCCCCCATGTCGCTCCTCTCCTCCCTTCACTGCCTCGCCGCCATTGCCCTGCCTCGCGCCGACAGGGTGGCCATCATCGACAACCGCCTCTCCGACCCCGCCCTGACGGCACTATCCCGGAAAGCGTCGCCGCCGCACCTCCCCGAGCTTACTATTGAACACCTACAGGGCCCGGTGAGCTCTGCTGCCTGTTTCCCTCCCTTCTACCATGCTCCCGTTGCTGTAAACCGCCCGTAGCCGCCGCCGGACGCTGTCCCTGTTGAAATCTCACCACCCGCCCTGGCCTCGCCTCTGCCAGGCTCGATGTCGCCCGCGTGCTCCTCTCCTGCAGCCCACCCCCTGCCTACGGTCGACGCCCCTGTCCTGCGTCGTGCCTCACTGTGCGCGGCCCCGCTCGCTGCTGCCTGTTGCACCCGTGCCCGTGGCCAGCCGCTCACCCTTCCCACGCGCACACGACCGCGCCGCAAACTACCGCCAGCGCCCCGCTCGCCTAGCCTCCGTGTGCTTGCCGTCCACGCCCCGCTCCGACGCTGCTCGGCGCTCATCCTGTCCATCCCGCGACCGTGTCGCCTACCGCTGCCCCACTGTTGCTCGCGCTCCTCGCCCCCGCTCTGCTGGCCCCATGCTTCTCCGTCCACCTCCGGCACCGGCGCCCATCCGCGCCCGCCGACCCTCTCCTGGATCAGGCGCCTGGAGCGCCTTCGCCCATTCGCTCGCTAGCACCCGCCCCGTTTGGCCTCTGGCCACTTACTGCTGGGCCCGCCCCAAAAAAAATTAAATTAAACTAACATTAATATAAAAATTAATTAGTGAATTAATTAATTAAATTAAATTAATCAACTCAATTAACCTGATTACCTAATTAGACTAATTAGTTCTGTTTAGATAAACTATGACTATGACATACGGGTCCCACCTTGTAAACACCTAGATAACAAAAGACACCTAAAACAATAAGTCTATGACACCTAGGCCCCGTTTGCTAGTTCTGACCAGTCATTAGTCAAACTGTTGACTGGGTCCACTTGCCCCCTAGCCCCACCAGCCAGCCTGCATGCGGCTATACTTTTGGGTACAATTAGCTTTTTCTGATTTAATTTTGAATTAAAATAAATTTAGAAAATGATTTAAGCTTTGAAAATTAATACAAAATAATCCGTAACTCGGATGAAAATACTTTGTACATGAAAGTTGCTAAAAAAATGAGACGAATACGGATTTCCCCCCTTTGCCAGTAGCACCTACTACCGCGTTAGGCCACCTCTAGCACCGCGTATTGCCATGTTATGCTTTGTGGTGCGATGTTTGCTTTATATTTATTGTTTCTTCCCCCCGAGTGGTACTTTGTGTTGGAGCGACAGGGCAGGTTGTGACCACCTAGGAGACATGTGAGCCTGGGCCTGGTCGGTGTTCGCGGTTACTGCAAAATAACACGCTTAGCGAGATTGGGTATTTGATCTGAGTTGGCCACTGGCCTATACGCACTAACCACCACGCGGGAACAATTCTGGACACTCGACGTCGTAATCAGCCGAAGCCTCCTAGACGTTAGTGACTGAGCGGTGCGCGCCGGGTTGGACCGCGTAACGCAACTTCCTTTGTAATGGTGGTCGCTAGGTCTGCTCACCGGCCGCACTCGCAACGTGCAGGAGTGCAAAGGGCGATGGGCCCAATACCCCTGCGCGCTTGGGATTTAGATCGGCGTGCTGACTTCTATGTTAGGCCTAGGTAGGGCTGCGACATGTTGATCTTCCGAGGCCGGGCATGACCTAGGAAAGTGTGTCCGGCTAGAGGGATCGAGCGTGTTGGATAATTTGGTGCACCCCTGTAAGGAAGATTGATCTATTCGAATAGTTGTGTCCACGGTAACAGGACAACTCAGAGTTGTACTTCGACCTTATGACAAGTAGAACCGGATACTTAATAAAGCACACCCTTTCAAGTGCCAGATACAACCCTGTGATCGCGCTCTCACAGGGCGACAAGGAGAGCATCGCCGGGTAGGATTATGCTATACGTTGATACTTGGTTAACTTACCAGCTACTCTCTTCTACATGCTTCAAGATGGAGGCTGCCAGAATCGTAGTCATCGATAGGACTAGCTATCCACCTCTTATTCTGGCATTCTGCAGTTCAGTCCATAGATACTACCCATTTCATTGATACTGATGCATATGTAGTGTAGATCCTTGCTTGCGAGTACTTTGGATGACTACTCACGGTTGCTTTTCTCCCACTTTTCCCCCTTTTCCATTCTTCTCGGATGTAGCAACCAGATGCTGGATCCCCGGAGCTAGACGCCGCCTTCGGCAGCCCCTACTACACTGAGGGTGCCTACTACTATGTTCAGGCCATCGACGACCAGTAGTAGTTAGGAGGATCCCAGGCAGGAGGTCTGCGCCTCCTCAATCTGTATCCCAGTTTGTGCTAGCCATCTTATGGCACCTTGTTTAACTATGTCTGTACTCAGATATTGTTGCTTCTGCTGACTCGTTTATGATTGAGCTTATGTATTCGAGCCCTCGAGGCCCCTTGCTTGTAATATGAAGTTTGTATGACTTATATTTGTGTTTAGAGTTGTGTTGTGATATCTTCCCGTGAGTCACTGATCTTGATCGTACACGTTTGCGTGTATGATTAGTGTATGATTGAATCGGGGGCATAACAAGTTGGTATCAGAGCCGACTGCCTGTAGGAATCCCCTTTCCAACTCCTTGGCCAAAGTTGAGTCTAGCCTTTGGAAAACTTTTTTACTAAAATGGCCGTGTGGCTTATGGGCCCACATCACAATCGGGTGGTATTAGGATCTTTTATTCCTTGTCTATACTCTGGGCCTCTGATCTCTCTTCTTCTTGGGTTAAATGGTTATACTCACTCTGACTCTAGGTTCTCATAACTACTTCTTCCCGGAGAGCCCCTCACTCCAGATGATTGCTTGGTGCGCCAGAAGATTCCGAAGATACTCTCTGAGGTTCTCTCGAGACTTTGTGCCTGTCGGTTTCACAATTTCCTTCCATCAAAAAACCACTATGGATGACCACGTACACTTGTGATTCATACAATCATTCCCCGATGATCTTATTATTACATAATACCCCTACGGATAATTCCTCGCACTTACCGAGTCCCCAGTTGTTCATGCGTTTCACAGAAGTCTTCAAAATACCATTCAATCTTCTGAAAATCCTCAGCGGCCTATTGCTCTATAAATTCTTGCTTGATTGCATTATGGATAATTCCATAAGTCTAGTAATCTTATTGACATTCATTGTCATTATCATTTAGAGTCCGCTAGTTCGTTATTTTGCGAATGCTCGCAATCCTCAATCAGGTCCTAGAATTCATCCTTCCGGCTCAGACGTCATTTTAACGATGAGTTGGATCTCGACCAATTAAATTGCCATCGATTGTACCCCTAAGCCTAGTAAACATATCCATCCTTAATCAGAGTGTTTGCTTCTGATCCCTTGAATTGGAAGTCATAATTCCTTTGCATTTGAACTTTGAATTAGTCAGTTGCTTCTATTATCCAATGCCTTTGCATTTGTTTCTTCCTCTGGTTCTGCACCGATGATCACATCAGCTCCATTATGGATCGTCTGATCCTTTGTGGAATCATCATCCGACAGTGTCCTCCGTATGCAAAAACCTTGAGAAGTTCTTTCCCTTATACATAATGCCTTTGGTAAATTGTATCCTCTGCTTGGACAACCATGCTCTACTTTCGAGCTTGTGTCAATTACTCATAAAAGTTTGCGGTATATGTTCCTAAGATACCCCAATGTGTTGAAGCTATGCCTTCCCTAATCTGTGCGAACCCGAAAGATTTCACCGGTTCTACTCATATGGTATTTCACCAGATAAAACTTTCAACACTAACGCCATTCTCGAAACAAGAAGTGAGTGTAAGGTTGTGCTTTGGAGAAAGGGGAGTCGACCTTGAACTTGTGTTCATGCCCATGGACCCGATGTGGAACTTATCATGAAAGCTTCTGGTAATATTAATTATCCCCTTGGTGTAAGTTCGTCTTATATCTGGGATTTGGTCTTTTGCAATCACGGTTCCGACCATATTGATTTTCTTTGAATTTATTTCATGGACTAGTTAAAGTACTTGTCTTCTGCAGAACAATACACCTATCCAACCTCTATGCCGCTCTACCTTCGAGTATACGCTATGGTATCTCGAGGATATCACGGAACTACATAACTTCTTATGAGTTCTTCATCAACTACTATTCTCGCCAATTCCAAATTTCCCCCGGGTTCTGAGTTATTGGTCACTCGAGAACACCGATAAGTGAATCAATTCCGCGCTTCGACTCAATAATTGTTAAGTAGTTTTTGTTACTTACGAGTTTAATACTCCATCACGTCATTCCTAGCCGGTTCAGCTACATACCATTATCGTGATAAATTTTAACTATGCTACCTGGTCCTTCTTCCCGAAGCACAACTTTCGATGATGAGCTAAGCTTACGTCGATTTCCTCGTCTTATCGTTTCACTAGAACAAGTAACTTGATTTCGAGTTTGTGTCGTATCTGTGGTTCCAATAATCTTTCGCTGCATCAGTCCTTTTGCTTTATGTCGTCGATGGTCGATTACATCTTCATGAAACCTCTCGACAAATGTGCCGTGGTCATCATCAACATTCTATGCTCTTACAGGATATCAATCTAATTCAAGATGGGGAATACCATCCTTGCCCCTCGAGGATTTGTGTTACCATCGAGAACATTCTTGCTTTCCCTCCAACACAAAACTTGTTCTTGTTTTGTGTTGTACCTTGAGCTCCTTGCTATCCAACTTATGTTATGTTCTACATTGGAGTATTATCATCAGTTATGTCAAGAATGTTGTTAGACTTTCACCACCTCTTAATAATTCTTGATATAGTAATACTTATCGCCATCTCCATGTTCTTCGTCTTTGTGTTACCATTTCTTGGTCACTGTGTTGTTCTAACCAGAATACCGACAAATAAACTATGATGTGTGAAATTCAAAACTTCTAGCAACCCTATTGCTTGGAGCCAACGGGCGATAATTTCATTCTTAGTCTATTGGTTTTGAATCGCCATTCTAACATTGATCATGATACCGAGTCGATTGTGGATGTTCTCCCCGAACATACTCCATCTCACACCTTAGGATGCCCAATTCTATCACCTTGTTCACATAATTATGAAATCCTTGTTCATAGAAATCCCAAAGAATTGTTGCCGAGCCCATCGGCCACATTCTCATCTTATCCTTGCTGAAATTGTAAGACTTAATCTGTAAGTTGTTCCTAATGGATCCTTTGTGTATCCAAAGTCTGACCTTTGCTTGAAGACCATGTCAATGATATCTCGAAGCATGTTGGTGGTATTCCAGTCATCAATAAGAACATTTGAAGCACAATGCTAAATGTTTCTTAATTGGTTATCCAAACACCGTTGTATGGGTAACATCATGAAATTCCTTGCCCCTTTACCTAATTGGTTGTCTACTTGCTGCCCTATCATGGATGGGAAAGATATACCCTTGTTATTCGGGTATCACCACATTTTCCTTTCCATTGTTCTGATTAGTATACTAATCACTTTCCCTTTCCATTATTTTGATTAACCTTTCTCGTAATCTAACTTAACTGAGCAGTGATAGTTCCCTGCTTAGGTAAGCATCTAGTTGTACCACTCTGTCAGTAAGACCCTTTTACTATTGTTAATGACCCGATGGACGAGAACTTTGCCTATTGTGGTTCTCTTTGTCCTTCGCCCTTGGTACCAACGTTGTTGCCAACATAACTGACGGTCTATTCTCTGACATGCCTTGCTATCATGATTGTGCAAGATGGTAGCGCCCTTCCTACTTTTTAAACCACATGGTCGGCCCATAACCCACAGTTCCATAGGATCGAAACCTGACTCTCCCGTACACCCCCTGTTTCCAAAGTTATTCCTCGTGCTTGGCTTCGTTTGTAATTCACGAGCCACCTTCTATGTGATCTTCAAATCTGGTATTAAACACAATACTTATTCCCATTGCTCTGAACCCCTTTCACACTCTGTTTCAGGCAACTTCGATTGTCTATCCGCTTGAAACTTCTTATGGTACCTTCTTACTTTGCTCTCGATGTGTTTCATTTGTCAACTCGAGAGATACTCATGTGTTCATTCTTGGGATAACCCCAGATGATTTCCCCTTATAACATTCTATCCTTGTAGAGCTGCCCCTTTCCTATTCGTAAGTACGATGGAGTTCCCGAAGAAAGGATGCCGACTTCATCATGAGGACCTGAAACATAGGAATGAAGTCATCAAAGTAGTGGGTCGACCTCTTCAAGAAGAGCAACCAAGACCGAGAAGAATCGTTAGAATTTCGCAACCTAGTCTTTCCCCCTTGCTCCACCCCCTTAAAATCTCGGGACGAGATTCCTTGTAGTGGAGGAAAATTGAGACGCTCGGATAATTAAGCTATAGTAATCCTCTGCTAATGATGCCATGTCACCCTTGTTATCGTTGCTAATCTCACTTTATTCAAACTGAGTTCAAATTCAAAATTTAAAATAAAGTCAAAAATAATATTTCTCCAAACTACCAAACTAAAATGTAGGTTGGGCTACAGATATTCACTAACTAATTGTCATGTAGGAAACAACATTTTACAAAATGTTCAAAGGCCCATAAGCATTTCTAAAACTACTCCAGCAGCAGTTATATGGACTTTCAAATTAAAATAAATATGAATGCTTTTCAAACTAAATTGCCACTACTAGTGATAACTCAAAACCTTACCTAATATTATGGTGCTAAATTGTACATTCAACTAAAATCATTTGTTGGCTCAAGTTGATATAAAACAGTAGGAAATAAGTAAACAGAAAAAGAAAAAGGAGAAGTAAAGAGAAAACAAGAGACCTAAACCTACTGGCACCTTGGCCATTTGAACTAAAACAGGCCCAACCCACCTAACTCATCCCCCTCCTCGCTATAGGAGGGCGGGGGATTGTGGAGGCCATCTACCATGGCACCGGCCATGCATCGGCCATCCCGCCGTCGCTGACGCCTACAAGTTAACCCCTCGCCCCTGAAACCCTTGCTCCCCCCGTGCCGCTCCTCTCTTCCCCTCACTGCGTCACCGCCGTTGCCCTGCCTCGCACTGATGGCATGGCCATCGTCGACCATTGCCTCTCCGACCCCGCCCCGATGCCATCGTCGTCGGAAAATGTCGCCGTCGCGCCTCCCCGAGCTCACTATTGCACGCCTACAGGGCCCGGTGAGCTTCGCCGTCCGTTTCCCTCCCTTCTCCCCTGCTCCCGTCGTTGTGCACCGCCCATAGGCGCCGCCGGACGCCGTCCCTGTTGACATCTTACCGCTCGCCCTGGCCTCACCTCCTCCAGGCTTGATGTCGCCCTCGTGCTCCTCCCCTGAAGCTCAACCCTACCTACGTTCGACGCCCCTGCCCTCCATTGCACCTTGATGTGCGTGGCCCCGCCCGCTGCTGCCTGTTGCACCCGTGCTCGCGGCCTGCTGCTCGACCTTCCCCCACGCGCACACGACCACACCGCGAACTATCGCCCGTGCCCCGCTCGCCTAGCCTCCGCTCGCTGCTGCACTTGGCGTGCTCGTAGTCCACGCCCCGCTCCGACACCGCTCGGTGCTCCTCCCATCCATCCTGCGGCCGTGCCGCCCAAGCACTGCCTGCAGCTGCGGCTGTCGCCGCTTGCGGCCACATGGTTGCTTGCACTGCCGCGTGCCTCGCCTCCGCTCTGCTGGCCCCGTGCTTCTCCGGCCACGGCGCCGGCACTGCGCCGGCGCCCATCCACCCCCGTCGGCCCTCGCCCGGGTCGGGCGCCTGCAACGCCCTTCGCCCATTTGCTCGCTAGTGCCCGCCCCGTTTGGCCTCTGGACACTGACAGCTGGGCCCGCCCCAGAAAAAATAAAATAAAATTAAACTAACATTAATATAAAAAATTAATTAATTAATTTAAATAAATTAACTCAATTAACCTGATCTCCTAATTAGACTAATTAGTTATGTTTAGATAAACTGTGACTATGACATACGGGTCCCACCTTGTAAACAACTACATGACAAAAGACACTTAAAAAATTAGTCCATGACACCTGGGCCCCGTCTGCCAGTTCTGACCAGTCAATAGTCAAATTGTTGACTGGGTCCACTTGCCCCCTGGCCCCACCAGCCAGCCTCTTGTTGGGTATACTTTTGGGTACAATTAGCTTTTCTGATTTAATTTCGAATTAAAATAAATTCAGAAAATGATCTAAACTTTGAAAATTAATATAAAATAATCTGTAACTCGGATGAAAATACTTTATACATGAAAGTTGCTCAGAAAAACAAGACAAATACGGATACGCAGTCCATTCATCGGCTACACGTCCCTAGCATAGTGAACATGCAACCGCCCCTATCCGAAAATGCCAAAAATCGGGGATACTTTCCCAGATGTTTCCCCCCTTTGCCAGTAGCACCTACTACCACATTGGGTCACCTCTAGCACCGCGTATTGCCATGCTATGCTTTGTGGTGTGATGTTTGCTTTATATTTATTGTTTCTTCCCCTGTCTTCTATCCGATAGACACGAGGACCAATACCGCTGCCAATGCCACTGTGATCGATTGCGTCGACACGACCTTTCTTCCTGTGCAACAAAGCTTCCAGGCAAGGAAACCCCCCTTGATCAACCAGATATCGCCCACTCTCTTCTCTCTTATTCTGGCATTAGGTTTGCTACTGTTGTTGATTCGATAACTCCTATTCTGTTGGATAGCCTATCATTGTTGCTACTGTTGTTACCTTTACCTACAATCTAAATGCTTAGTATAGAATGCTAGTATTACATCGGTGGCCCTACATTCTTATCTGTCTGCTATGCTATATTATCGGGACGTGGTCACTTCGGGAGGTGATCACGGGTATATACATACATACATACATACATACATACATACATACATACATACTATACAGGTTACATGATGTGACTAAAGTTTGGTCGGCTCGTAGAGTTCCCGGAAGTGATTACGATGTGTGGGCTAAAGGGGCAGGTGGTTCCATCTAGGTAGTGGTGGGCCTGGGTTCCCGACGGTCCCCCGAGTCTTACTTTGTGGCAGAGTGACAGGGCAGGTTGTGACCACCTAGGAGACAGGTGGGCCTGGTCCTGGTCGGCGTCCGCGGTTACTTCAAAGTAACAAGCTTAAGGAGATTGGGTATTTGATCTGAGTTGGCCACTGGCCTATACGCAATAACCACCACGCGGGAATAGTTATGGGCACTCGACATCGTAGTATCAGCCGAAGCCTCCTAGATGTTAGTGACTAAGCGGCACGCGCCGGGTTGGACCACGTAACACAAATTCCTTTGTAATGGAGGTTGCTAGGTCTACTCACCGGCTGCCCTCGCAACGTGATGGAGTGCAAAGGGCGATGGGCCCAAGACCTCCGCGTGCTTAGGATTTAGACCGGCATGCTGACTTCTCTGTTAGGCCTAAGTAGGGCTGCGACGTGTTGATCTTCCGAGGCCGGGCATGACCCAGGAAAGTGTGTCTGACCAGAGGGATTGAGCGTGTTGGGTAATGTGGTGCACCCCTGCAGGGAAGATTCTTCTATTCGAGTAGCCATGTCGACGATAACATGACTTCTCACAGTTGTACTTCGATCTTATGACAACTAGAACATGATACTTAACAAAACACACCCTTTCAAGTGCCAGATACAACCCTGTCATCGCTCTCTCATAGGGTGACGAGGAGAGGATCGCTGGGTAGGATTGTGCTATATGTTGATACTTGGTTAACTTACCAGCTACTCTCTTCTACATGCTTCAAGATGGAGGCTGCCAGAAGCATAGTCTTCGATAGGACTAGCTATCCCCTCTTATTTTGGCATTCTGCGATTACGTCCACAGATACTACCCATTTCTTTGATAGTGTAGATCCTTCTTTGCGAGTACTTTGGATGAGTACTCACAGTTGCTTTTCTCCCTCTTTTCCCCCTTTTCCATTCTTCTCAGATGTCACAACCAAATGTTGGAGCCCCAGAGCCAGACGCCGCCTCCGACGACCCCTACTACACCGAGGTGCCTACTACTACGTTCAGGCCGCCGGCGACCAGGAGTAGTTATGAGGATCCCAGGTAGGAGGCATGCACCTCTTTGATATGTATCCTAGTTTGTGCTAGCCATCTTGTGGCACCTTGTTTAACTTACATATGTACTCAGATATTTTTGCTTCTGCTATCTCGTTTATGATCAAGCTTATGTATTCGAGCCCTCGAGGCCCCTGGCTTGTAATATGATGTTTGTATGACTTTTATTTGTGTTTAGAGTTATGTTGTGATATCTTCTCGCGAGTCCCTAATCTTGATCGTACATGTATGTGTGTATGATTAGTGTATGATTGAGTCGGGTGAGGGAGTCCTGGATTAAGGGGTCCTCGGGCGTCCAGCCTGTGTAATGTGGGCCGGACTGATGGACCATGAAGATACAAGGTAGAAGACTTCCTCCCGTGTCTAGATGGGACTCTCCTTTGCGTGAAAGGCAAGCTTGGCGTTCGGATATGAAGGTTCCTTCCTCTGTAAACCAACTCTGTACAACCCTAGGCCCCTCTGGTGTCTATATAAACCGGAGGGTTTAGTCCATAGAGGCAATCACAATCATACAGGCTAGACATCTAGGGTTTAGCCATTACAATCTCAGTTACACTATGAACCCCCAGATGTTACGTATACTGCAATTTTTCAATCACAGTTCAGACATGCATACTAACACATGTTCACCCAGGGAAAGGAACCCTTAACAGAACTATTCTCCCAGGAAGATGTTTCTTACAATCAACAAGTAATATAACATAGCTAGCCGGATACAACTTGTCTGTTCAAGCAACTATGACCCCTACGCCTGGTTTCCACGCATACCCCGGTCTATATTGCCTCTCCGGTATTCGAAAACACTTTGCACCCTCGGGTCCAGAGGTCAAAGTGAAAATGTCTGCCATGACAGTCGTTTTACAATCCAGCTAGGGACAAATTTGTCAATCGAAGTACATAGTCACTTGGACTCAAAAACTTCTTCCTCTATGCCATCTAACAGGCTGTCTAGCTTACAATCCCGTTGGGAAAACTTGGCGGCTATCTTTACTTGGTCATATACCAAACTAACTGGAATTTCTTGTCCATCTGACCCCCGAGGTCCAACCCGGGCCATATGATTCGGATCAAGCTTGGTGTGCCGTGTTTTCACCATGGCCCAGGCTTCTCACGCACCTTCTCGGTAGGCCGATATCTCCATAATCGAAAATGCCGCCAAGCTTATTCGAATAGCTTCACAAGCTCCTCCATACTTCCTCGAGGGAAGGCGGATGGCCACAAAGCCTTAGCAACGCTCCGCATTGCTTGCCGAGCTCGCTCGTGCACTTGGGACAGCTCTTGCAGCAGATCGCCTTGAGATCCGGACATCTCTTCTTCGGGACGGCCAGTTAGCATACCTGCAGACATAAACCTGTCAGCTCATTTCTTTATTGAATTACACAGAGGTAAGTTCAAAAGCATAGTAAATATACCGCCTCGTATCCTCCTATTTTCCTTTACGGCATCAGCGAGCTGGGCTCGTATGTCTTTTAGCTCTTCGCCCAGCAGGGTGTTGGAATCCTGCAGCTTGTTCTTATCATCCCTGGTCCGTGTCAACACACATTCGCCCGGTGCCGGTTGCTTTTCGGCCCGTTGTTTACCGCTGCAGCGGCCTCGATTCCTCTTTTAGTTAATCTAACGATCCTGCCATGGGAAATACAACAGTATTAACATTACTGGTATATCATTATATTTTTCTGGTTGGAGGGGAACATTACGAGGCGGTGCCTCCTTGGATTTCTCCAGTTCGGCGGTAACCGCAGCTAGCTGGGTCCGACACTTTTCCAGCTCTTGAGACATCAGGTTGTTCTTCTCCGTGAGTACTTGATTATACAATGATCCTTAAATCAGTTCTATCAACTGCTTCAAGTCTCGGGGGCTACTGGTATATGATTACCAGATCTGTATGATGCATACTTACCCACATATCTTTCAAATGCTGGTTCGTGGCTCTGGCAAGCCCATCCCAAGCAGCTCGGATGTATGCATCAGCCGAGCTGAAGGCATTGAATGCCTCTTTTGTAAAGCCGGGGTGCTGGGGTCACGAAGAGCGGCCCTCCGGCGCCGATGATTCATGGTGCTCTCCACTTCAGAGTTTGTGACAGATACATCCTCCGAAGCATCTGAAGGAGGACAATCCGGCGTCACTCCCGTGTCAGCCCCTCCCCTAAAGGCAGGGTCTAGAACCTGACTGGTGGAGGCGCGGCCGGCAGGACCCCCGGACATAGTCTGGCGAATACACTTCCTGATAAAACACAACGGACAATGTCACAGTTCAATGTGACTGCCAGGGGGCATATTTAAAGTCACACCTCTTTGATGAGGGCTCAGTCGTGTTGTCGTTTTCCTTCCTCTTCGAGGACCCGCTCGGCGTGGTCGCCGCTCTCTTATGAGACGCCTCTGGTGCAGCATGGCATGCCGAGCGCCTCCCCTTTGGAGCACGAGACAGTGTGGTGGGTGAGGCATAATGAGGAAGCTCTTTCGGAGGAGATGTCTCCTGATTACTTACATATGAGGCAGGAAGGAGGCCGGGATAATCGGCCGTGATGGCCACTTATGTGCCATCTGTCGGTGTTCAGTAAGAAGGGTACACCTTTTAACTGTGCACGGGCAGTCTGAGCCGCGGGCGTCGCCACGCTAAAGCAAGGCAAGGAAGGTGAGCCAAGGTAAGGCCGAAGCTCGAAAGAAGCAGAACGACGCCAAGACCAAGACCACAAAGAGCAAAGGGGACGAAGCAGACTCCCCCGGCAAGATCCTTGCCGGGGGGCGGTTTTAGCAGACCCGGCAAGGCCCTTGCCGGGGCGGCTCGCCCCACGCCCACGAAGCGTGTCACCTTTGAGTCCACTGCCCCCCCATGGGGCAAAGGATTCGGGAGACATGCCCGTGGTGGCATGCAGATCTTTGTGAAGACATTCAAAGATCGAGATACATACTATAGAAGATGGCGACCCTTGGCGGGATCCCGGCCAAGGGGACCACAAGGCCCCGGCAAGAGACTTCACAGGGATGGCAGCAGACGCCTTGGCAAGACCCTTGCCGGGGCCCCGGCAAAACCCTTGCGGGGCTGCGGCAAACCCCTACCAAGGACACCGTGGGGCCACCATCGAGCCCGCGCAATCGAGCCTCCACCATGCATTGCCGACCCAACCCGGTTGGGCGGGCACTGCGTGGCGACAAGCGAACCTTCGTGGAGACCCACCACTGCGCCACCTCGGCTGCACCGCCGCCTCGTGGCACCACAGGCACCGCTGGCCAGGGCGCGTGTCAACGCGAAAGGGAGCGGCGGCGGATGAGACTGGGCTCTCCCCCGTCCCCAATAAAGCAAGGACACCTAAGCAAGACGCTTTAATGGTGTCTTGTCATGTAGTGCAAGGATAAACTCGTATGACTGTACCCTTTCCACCTCCTGTATGCCACTGTGGCAGCCCCTTCCCCTATAAAAGGAGGCCCAAGGCGACCAGGAGGAGGATTCGGCTTTTCGGAGCTCCTCACGCCCCATAGCTAGCTCAAGAACGCAGATAAACTAACCACCAAAGCAGGAGTAGGGTTTTACGCATCTCGCAGCCCGAACCTGGATGAAGAACCCGTGTGCTATCTGTTTGATCTGCTCTTCTTGCGACCCCGC
Source organism: Aegilops bicornis (assembly GCA_021605145.1). Classification (NCBI taxonomy): domain Eukaryota; kingdom Viridiplantae; phylum Streptophyta; class Magnoliopsida; order Poales; family Poaceae; genus Aegilops; species Aegilops bicornis. The sequence continues at coordinate 336,974,884 of CM038670.1, read as the reverse complement.
GCCCCCCAACCGTAGTAGGGATTCTTGTGATCCCATAGGTGTCGTCCCCGCACCGACATCTTTGGCGCGCCAGGTAGGGGGCGCAGTTGTGAGAATCAGCTCTAGCGGTTAGTTTGACGCTTCTTCATCGTCATGGCACCCAAGAAGAAGACGACGGTGGCGGTTGGCCCGTCGGAAGCCGGACACCCTGTCCCGACGCGGGCGAGCAGCGGACCGGTCGCAGAAAGGGCCCTGGGCGCTATTCGCGAACACCAACGCCATCCCAGCAGCCGAAGTTTGGGAGGCGGCGATATTTGTGCGCTTGGTAGCGGGCCGCACGCCGCCAAATCCAGAGACGGAGTCAGGCCCTCCGCGGGTGGCGCGGGGCCTTCTAAGATCGCTGCCACCCCGCTTGCAGGCAACGCGAGGGCTTCTAAGACTCCACACGGCGCCCGACGGCACGCTCTTCTCAAGCGACGTGCCATGAACGACGTAATCCCGCCGAGGACCCCGGGCGTCGTCGCGGAAAGAGCCCCGAGCGCCACCTCTGGGATTCAGAAGACCTGCCCGCTCGCCAAGGCGCTGGTGAAGATGGCGTGCGACCGCAGGGTCGTGATAGAGCTCCTTCTGACATGGTCAGAAGTCGAAGTGCATCGCGATCCGTGCAGGTTTCACTGCCGCCAACGCCAGCAGAAGCCCTGGCTGTAGCGATTGCTCCTCGATTTTCCTCCCACTGCGGGGAAACTCGATGAATGGAGAGCCACCATCCGAAGCCTTGTTGTGGTGGCCAACAAAGACGAACCGGGTCCGGTGGAGCGCCCGGGTCGACGCTCTGGCGGAGTCCCACGCACCAGTGGTAGGAGAGCCGACGGCGCTGCAACCACGGTGCACTCACCTCTTCCTCGCCCGGCCCCGCGGACGCTAGACCATCTCGACGTTACGGGCGAAGAGATCTCCGTAGCATCGTCCGACCCGCGGGCCCACTGTGACCAGCGCCAAGTCCTTCGGGAACGAGAACATGAAGATGCTCGAACCACCATCGAGCGCCGCGCCGGCGAGTGCGCCACCAATCGAGACAGCGGCAGGGCCTGCTGTGAACCACCCGCACCGGGAGCCACAGAGGCCTACCTTACGAGGTAGGCTGTCCGGCTTTACCCGTGAGCTGCGGCAGTTCGATGGCCCACTCACCGAACCTTCAAACCTGACGTGGCGAAAAGCGATGGCAAGACCCACCCATCCGAGTTCCTCGGCGTCTACACCATCGCGATGCAGGCTGCGGAGCCCGCGACGATAAGGTGCTGCGAACTACTTTCCGTTGGCTCTCAAACCCAACGCCATGTCGTGGTTGATGCACTTGCCGATGAGACTCTATTTCCTCTGGTCGGATTTGTGCCATGAGTTCGTAGGCGCCTTCTTCGAGGCCACCAAGCCCATGGCCAAGCAAGCGACCTGCACGTCATTCCTCGGAAGGGAGGCGAGAGTCTCCGCAAGTATATTCAGAGGTTCAGCGGTGCAGTACAATATCCACGATGTTCACCTGCCGCCATCATCGGCGTGTTTCATCGAACGCGCGTAACCGCAAGATGCGTGAAGAGCTGGCAATGAACAAGGTGAGACATGTAGCAGAACTCTATGTTCTTGCTGACAAATGTGCCCGGGCTGAAGAGGGAAGGAAGCACCCCGGTGAAGATGCCGGCGTGGAAACCGATTCTTCAGATGAGGATATTGCCGCCCCGGCGAAGAAAGGCTGGCGCCGCAACAGGAAGCGCAAGGGAAAAACCGTGCTTGCCGTTGAGGGATCTGATGACACCGGCTCCACCAAGAAAACTAAGGCAGACGACCCCGGCAAGGAGGTTGCTGGGTGCGTCGCCTGCCGGGCCTTGGCGGTTGCCGAGAAGCCAGGAAACCCCAACAAGCGATACTGCAAGACCCATCGCACCAAAGGCCATGCTCTCCAGGACTGCCGACAGGTTGAGCTCCTCGCTGAGAAGCAAAGGGCTGAATATGAGAGGCGGGACAAGGAGAAGGGCCCGGACGGTGCTGAGGGGTCCGGCAAGAAGCGTGACGGCGACGGGCCGTCCACGGCAAGGATAAGCAACAGGAGAGGCCGCCGGGCCGTGAAAGCCAGAAGACGACGATCACGAAGAGGACGACGAATCCGGCGACCAAGAGTTTCAGAAAGCTACAGAGGCCATGTGCGTCGACGCCGGCGCCTCGCAAGATACTTCTCAACACCGGCTTAAACAGTGGGCGCGAGAGGTTACAGCGGCAGAGCCGTCGTTTGATGCCCAAAGGCCGCTGAAGTGGTCCAGCACACCTATCATCTTTGACACCGAGGATCACCGTGATCGCACCACTGCGGTCGGGTGCTTGCCGTCGATGGTTTCACCAACAATACGCAACCTCAAGGTGACGAAGATGCTAGTCGATGGCGGGGCCGGTCTGAACTTGATCTCGCCTGCCGTGATGGAGAAACTGCAGATTCCTGATGGAGACCTCGAAGAGACGGGCACGTTTCAGGGGGTCAACCCGGGAAGAAGCCAACCCAAGGGAAAGGTCACGCTGCCCGTGACCTTTGGAAGCGACTTGAACTTCAGGACGGAGAGGATTGTGTTCGATGTTGCCAAGATCCCCTTGCCCTAGCGGGATCCTTGGCCAGCCGCTAGCCAAGTTCATGGCGGCGTCACACTACGCCTACAACACCCGGAAGATGCCGGGACTGTGGCGATCATCACCATTCCCTCCGACAAGAAAGATGCGCTGATTTGTCGACCAACTATACCAGCAAGCGGCCAGCGGCAGCTGCCACCGCTAGGGCACTTTTCGCTCTGCCGCTGGGACCGGGAGTGAAAGAGAAGAAGAAGACCGGTGTGACCTCGGACACCCACTCCGGCAAGCGCCCCTCTTCGGAGTGTAGCGCTGCCATCGAGGACGTGCCGGAGAGCTCCACCGGTGGAAACAAGAAGCCCAGGGCCATACCACTGGGAACCAAGAAGGTTTCTGTCAATGAGGACGGCACGGGAGGAGCTTTTACCATAAGCTCCACCGTTGACGACAAATAGGAAGATGCGCTCTTCGCCTTCCTGCGGGCGAATGCCGATGTGTTTGCGTGGCAAGCCTCCGACATCCCCGGTGTTCCCAGGAAGGTGATTGAGCACCACCTTGCTGTCTGCCTTCATGCGCGGCCCGTCAAGCAAAAGGTCAGAAAGCAAGCTTTGGAACGACAAGAGTTCATCACAGAAGAGATCCGGAAACTAGAAGCAGCCGGTTTGGTAAGAGGAGTGCTCCATCCAATGTGGTTGGCCAATCCGGTCGTGGTGCGCCAGGCAAATGGGAAGTGGAGGATGTGTATTGGTTACACAGATATCAATAAGACTTGCCCTAAAGATCCCTTCTCGCTGCCGCGCATCGATCAGATTGTTGACTCCACGGCTGGGTGCGATCTGGTGTCATTCCTCAATGCCTACTCCGGCTACCACCAGATCTTCATGGCAAGAGAAGACGAAGAGAAGACAGCGTTCATCACCCCATGTGGTATGTATTGTTTCATGCGGATGCCTTTTGGGTTGAAGAGTGCTGGTTCGACATTTGCCAGGGCGGTCCAAATTGGTTTTGAACCCCAGCTCTATAGAAATATGGAGGCTTATATGGATGACATAGTGGTCAAAACCAAGGACAGGGCAACCCTCATACCGGATTTGCAAGAAACATTTGCAAACCTGCGCAAGATCAATCTCAAGCTGAATCCCGAGAAGTGCATCTTTGGCGTCCCATCCGGCAAGCTCCTCGGGTTCTTGGTGTCACAGCGTGGGCTAGAGGCCAATCCGGACAAAATCAAAGCTATAGAGTAGATTGAAGCACCCAAGCGGATCAAGGATGTGCGTCGACTTGCTGGTTGCGTTGCCGCCATGGGCAGGTTCATTTCCAAGTCTGCCGAGCATGCCCTCCCCTTTTTCATGATCCTGAAAAAGGCGGGCCCAATGGAGTGGACACCAGAAGCCGAAGCAGCATTGCAAGATTTGAAGAAATACCTCTCTTCCACGCCAATACTAGTTGCGCCTAGGCCGCGAGAACCGTTGCTGCTATACCTGGCGGCAACGGACCAAGTGGTCAGCGCCGCACTAGTGGCGCAGAGAGAGGTTGATGACAAGGAAATGGCAGCGGCAGAGCCCGGCACCACCAATGCAGAGACGACACAGTCAGTTGAAGTGCCGCCGAAGAAGAAAATGATGCAGCACCCGGTCTACTTTGTTAGTTCCCTCCTGCGGGGCGGATCTCCGGTGTGCGTAAACCGCTCTTGGCCTCCTTATCGCCTCGAGGAAGCTGCATCACTACTTCCAGCACACGAGATCACTGTCGTCACTCGCTTCCCTACGCAACGGATATTGCACAATCCGGATGCAACGGGAGAATTGTAGAATGGGCACCGGAGCTGTCCAGCTTTGGCCTCAAGTTTGAAAGTACCTCGACGATTGAGCCGAGTCCTAGCGAGTTCATTGCGGAATGGACCGCAACACCGACGAAGAAATTCAAGAGACTTCTCTCCCGGCAAAGAGGCAAGTTGTGATTGGATCATGTACTTTGATGGAGCTTTCTCCTTATAGGGCGCCCGGGGCTGGCGTCGCTTTGTCGCGCCCACCGGAGAGCACCTCAAATGCGTGATCCGGATGCACTTCCCTGTGGAGGTGTCAACAAACAATACGGCAGAGTACGAGGGCTGCTTGCGGTCTTAGGATCACGGCGGACCTCGGAATCAAGAAACTCATCGTCAAGGGAGACTCGCAGCTTGTCGTCAAGCAAGTCAACAAGGATTACCAGAGCCCGTTGATGAAGGCCTACGTCGATGAAGTGAGAAAGCTGGATGAGCGTTTCGACGGTATCTGAGCTGAACACGTTCCCCGAGCGGAGAAACGATGTCGCTGATTACTGTCAAAACGCTGCGCCTCAAGCTACCTGTGGAACCATGTACCTTTGTGCTTCAGCTAACTCAGCCATCCGTTGATCCATCAACAAAGCAGAATAAGAGGAGGAAATCAGGGCCCGGCAAGTACTTTCCCGCCGAGCTCCCTGGGGCCACCGGCGAGGATGTTGACGGGAACACTGAGCCCGCCATGGGACGACTGGCTCCGGCGAAGCATCAAGCTCTTGCCGTTGAGACAGTCGTTCCTGTAGCGGAGGAAATGCCTTTAGTCCTCGCCGTCGAGCCCCAGGCTCCGGCATGGGCACAACATACCGTCCGATTCCTCCAGACAGGGGAACTTCCTGAGGAGCAGGAAGAAGCGGAAAAAGTAGCCCGTCGCTCTACCATGTACCAGTTCATCGATGACGTCCTGTACAGAAAGAGGCCGAACGGTGTGAAATTGAAGTGTATCCCTCAAGAGGAAGGACTAGAGCTGTTGGCAGAGATACACGGAGGCATATGTGGATCCCACATTGGGTCAAGGGCCCTTGCCGGCAAGGCATTCCGGCAAGGCTTCTTCTGGCCCACCGCCCTCCAGGATGCGACGACACTAGTCACCAGGTGTGAAGCATGTCAGTTCCATTCAAAGAAGCTTCATCAGCCAGCTCAAGCCCTTCAAACCATTCCTCTCTCCTGGCCCTTCTCGATGCAGGGGCTCGACATATCGGGCCCTTTCCCCCGCGCTGTCGGGGGCTTTGAGTACTTGTACGTTGCAATCGACAAGTTCACAAAGTGGCCAGAAGTGGAGGCAGTGAGGAAGGTCACAGCTCAGTCAGCCGTCAAGTTCTTCAAGGGACTGGTGTGTCGTTTTGGCATACCCAATAGGGTTATCACCGACAACGGCACACAGTTCACAAGCCACACCTTCATGCAATATACTCGAGACCTCGGCAGCAAAGTCTGTTTCGCTTCCGTTGCTCACCCACGGAGCAATGGTCAAGCAGAGAGGGCAAATGCTGAAATCTGCGAGGCTTAAGGACCAAGACCTTTGACAGCTGCACAAGAGTGGAAGGCCTTTGGATTGATGAGTTGCCGGCGGTTCTTTGGTCGATCAGACGACGCGAAATCGAGCCACCGCCGGACACCTCTTGCCTCGATATACGGGCGTAAGCGATTCTCCCCACTGAACTCATATACGGGTCACCTCGAGTGCTCGCTTATGACGAGCTCGAGCAAGAGCAATTGCGGCAAGATGACGCAATGCTCCTTGAGGAAGATCGTCTTCGGGCGGCTATGAGAGCAGCATGCTACCAGCAAGCCTTGCGCCGCTACCATAGCCACAAGGTTCATGCCCGAAGCCTTGAGGAAGGCGACCTTGTCCTTCGGCGCGTTCAATCGGCCAAGAATTCCAACAAGTTGATGCCAAAGTGGGAAGGCCCTTACCGGGTAACACAAGTCACCAGGCCCGGCGCAGTCCGCCTTGAGACCTAAGATGTCGTTCCAGTGAGTAACTCCTGGAACATTGAGCATCTTCGCAAGTTTTACCCGTGAGGCGCGGCTTGCCGGGCCCCCCGGCAAGCCACCATTTATACAAGCATTGCCGATGATGCATGTAACCCTTTGTACAAAGCCAGGCGCAGACGCTGAGCATAAATAAATGAAGCGTTGGCGCCCTAAGTTATAGTATGCATGCTAGGTCAAGTCTCGTCCTTGGTTAGGGTTGATAGTGCTTGGCGGCGACTAACCCCTAGCTTAGAGGTCGAGTGTGCGTCTCTTTGCCATTCTTTTGTCTCCTTTGGTTCGCAGGACTCACAGATACCCTTGCCGGACCACTTGAGGACGAAGGAGGAAACAGAGGGACATATCAGTATCTTGACCCCGGCAAGCCAGTATTGCCGGGGGCTGCAAGTACGAAGATTCACCCACGGCAATCCAGAGTTGCCGGGGGCTGCAGCTTCAGATAAGTTCTTCATTCCTTATCATGCATTCTGTTATGGACCGAGGTATGTGAAACTTCATTGTTTCCCAAGCTACCGTGCTCCCCTAAAAACTCTAGGCTCTAGGGCTCGTTCCTGGGGCCAGGTTTGGTCGTAGTCGCGGCAGCAAAAGGATGAAACGAGGAGCCTGAACCCGCCTCATCCCTGCCTCCGCCAAAAGCGTGAGGAAGGTCGAGTGAAGTGGGAAGGCGGCAGGGGGCTGTTGCGGGCAAGGAAATGTTTATCTTAGAGATATCAAGGATTTATTCCTTGTCGTGGGTTCTACCCGCAAACAAAGCGACCCGGCAAGCATCCCTTTTCATTAAAAACATTCCACTCAGTGCAGTCCATAGAGAATGAAAAACATGAATGATGGGATTACAAGTTTTTAAGTTCAGCCTAGGCCTGAAGGCTTACAAACTAAAAAAAGGTAAGGTGCCCGTGACCCCTCTCTTCAGGAGGCAGGTCAAGGAGGCGAAAAGGGCAAAAGGGACGCCTAGACGAGCTACGGGTGGCAGAAGACACCAAGAGAACATCTCGGTGGCCGTCCGAAGGCTGGATGGTGATGGCGGCGCCGGAAGCAGAGCTCGAAGACGAGGAAGCAGGACGTCAGCACGCGTTGAAGGCGTCGGTGCCCGCGTGCTCCGATTTGGTGGCCTTGCTGCCCGCCCTCTTCCTCTTCCGCAGCCTCCCAACGCCAGCCGCCCAAGGAGACAACCCCGAGAAGTTCAGGAAGCCGGCGACACGGATGATGGGATCGCCGGTGCCGACGCGAGCGACGCCCGACACCTAGTCGGACCCATCATCCTGCCGCCCGCCATCCTCGTCTGCCACCGCCACTGTCGTCCTCCTCGCCACTCTCGCTCGAGGAGGAGCCTTCGCTATCAGAAGAGCTCTCCACGCAGCACCTTGCCCGAGTCCCGTAGCACCCGAAGACCTTGACGGAGAGGAGGCCGCCCTCCATCAGCTTGAAATGGAGGGTGAGCCCTGCCGTCAAGCGGTGGATGTGAGCGAACGTCTTCCACCCTCGGCCAAGATACATCACTTGAGGGGCTGGAAAGTCGACGCGAAGTCGCGTACCGCTGATCCAATAGCCCCTCAGGTGCAGCCGCAGTGACTCCGGCGGATCCCGCTCCATCTCACTCGCAAAGGGAGTCGGGAGACGGAGGCGAGGGCGAGGCGGCCGGCGCAGCCTGACAAAGAACTCTCAAGGGTCATCCCCAACACGGCCCTCCGTGGGGGGAGGAACTGCTGGCAGATGCGGGACCAGCGCGCCGCCCCGTTCTCCTCTTCCCTGAGTACCTCGACCTCGTCCACGGCCTCGCCATGGCCTCGCCCCTCCCCTTCCCTCGCGGCTGGCTCTGCCACCACAGGTGAAGGAGAAGGAAGAAGGCGTTGTCGAGCGGCGACCCTCGCTGCCTTGTTGAAGAGCAGGATTCCCTCTCTCCATGGCGAATGGAGGGAGGGGAGCGGAATCTGAAGGAAAGAGAAGATGGAAGAGTGCGGGACGCCGTCCCCCCCCCCCCCGTTCTTTATATAGGAACCGGGGGGGGGGGCACGACCGCCCCGCTCAACCAATCAAGACGCGGAAGGCGCAGGGAACTGCGACTGACCCGCTGCCCCGACCCGCGACGGCCCGGTTTCCCGCCCCCGCCATTCGCCACCCCAAGCACATGAGAGCCACGTGGCAGGCATGCGGGACCAAGGCGACGGGTGAGGCGACCTCTCCCTACCCCGTGATCATGGGGAGTGGATGCCTTGAAGACCACACCCCGGCCCCGTTCAGTAAATGAGTCGCGCCTCCACGCCTCCCTCCGTTTATGGGGGAGGCGCGAACCGCTCCCTTTTACTGCGACGTGACGCATGCGTGCAGAGCTCAGTCCCACGCATGCCCCCCACGTCACGCACGCCTCTCCACGCCAAGCCACGCGCGGGAGGCATGGGAAGCGCAGCGAAAAAGACTTATCATGTAAAAACAACCTGCCTGCCTCACAAGACCGCTTTTGGGCCTAGCCCAATGACACGATTGCGCTTATGTGTGGCCCAGGCCCGGGGGCTCCTGTCGGTGTATAGAAAGAAGGGTACACCTTTTAACTGTGCACGGGCAGTCTGAGCCGCGGGCGTCGCCACACTAAAGCAAGGCAAGGAAGGTGAGCCAGTAAGGCGAAGCTTCGAAATAAGCGTAACGGCGCCACGACCTAGACCACAAAGAGCAAAGGGGACGAAGCAGACTCCCCCGGAAAGATCCTTGCCGGGGGGCGGTTTTAGCAGACCCGGCAAGGCCCTTGCCAGGGCGGCTCGCCCCACGCCCATGAAGCGGGTCACCTTTGAGTCCACTGCCCCCCCATGGGGCAAAGGATTCGGGAGACATCCCCGTGGTGGCATGCAGATCTTTGTGAAGACATTCAAAGATCAGATACATACTATAGAAGATGACGACCCTTGGCGGGATCCCGGCCAAGGGGGACCATAAGGCCCCCGGCAAGACCCTTGCCGGGGCCCCCGGCAAGACCCTTGCCGGGGCTGCGGCAAGGCCCCTGCCAAGGACACCCGTAGGGCCACCATTAGGCCCGCGCCAATCGAGCCTCCACCATGCAGCTACCGACCCAACCAGTTAGGCGAGGCACTGCGTGGCAAGCGAACGCCGTGGAGACCCACCACTGCGCCACCTCATTTGCTGCACCGCCTCGTGGCACCACAGGCACCAGCCCGGCGGCGTGTCAACGCGAAAGGAGCGGCGGGCAGGCCCAGGCTCTCCCGTCCCCGATAAAGCAAGGACACCTAAGCAAGACGCATTAATGGTGCCTTGTCATGTAGTGCAAGGATAAACTCATATGATTGTACCCTTTCCACCTCCTCTATGCCACTGTGGCAGCCCCTTCCCCTATAAAAGGAGGCACAAGGCGACCAGGAGGAGGATTCGGCTTTTTGGAGCTCCTCACGCCCCATAGCTAGCTCAAGAATGCAGATAAACTAACCACCAAAGCAGGAGTAGGGTTTTATGCATCTCGCAGCCCGAACCTGGATAAAGAACCCGTGTGCTATCTGTTTGATCTGCTCTCCTCGCGACCCCGCGCCCCGCAACCGTAGTAGGGATTCTTGTGATCCCATCGGTGTCGTCCCCGCACCGACACCATCATAGCTCGCCTAGTAGAAGACACCCTCCTTGAGCTCTACGAATATGTCCGGATCTTCGTTGAATCCGGGATCGAGGTCCCGATTATGGTCCTCCATCTTTGGAGTGGGGCTGTGGATCCCCGCGACGGCCCTCCGCCATTCCTATTTGACGGACGGGTTAATGTCGGTTAAACATGACTCGAGGAGATGATTGAATAAAGTGGTGGGATTAAAACTCACCCAGCTAGGAGGATTGAACATCGAGAATCCCTCTCGGCGCGTAAGACGAGTGAACTCCTCTTTCTCCCCTTTGTACAAATCGGCCAATATTGCGGCCAGGGCAGTGAGGGAATCTAGACATTTTCATCCGCAACGTGAGGCGTCATCTTCCTCATTGTAGTGCCACATAGGGAGCCCCCTGAATTGGAGCGGCTGAACGCCTCGCGCTATGGAAGTTGCCATTACCTCGATTATTGATAATCCGGATTGGGCAAGTGTCCTTATCTTGCCCATTAATTGTTGGACTTCTGCGCTGTCTTCCTCCTCGAGGCTCTGAGGATGCCAGCTGTGGCGTTTCCTCAATGGAGAGCTGGAAAATTCGGGAAGGCCCATTTGGTCTGGGTCAGGGAGAGCGACATCTTCAATATAAAACCACTCCGAGGGCCACTCTTCGGATGCCTTCTTCGGCGTGCCGGATAAGTATCCGGTCCCGGCTATGCACCATATCTCGGTGCCGCCCACCTTGAATATGGATCCCTTTTGGGTACAAGGGACGAGGCAGAAAAATTTTCTCCATAAATCAAAGTGGGCCTCGCAGCCCAGGAATAGCTCGCAAAGAGCGACAAAACCCGCGATATGCAGGATGGAGGCTGGAGTGAGGTTGTGCAGTTGGAGGCCATAGTACTCCAGGAGACCTCGGAGGAAAGGCTGGATTGGAAACCAGACGCCTCTTATTATGTAGGATATGAAACACACTCGCTCCCCCCTGGCTGGATTAAGGAAATTTTCCACCAGGGCTTCACCTGTAAAAGAGGTTAATCCTGCCCGGACGGGGACTAGATTCGCGGGGGGAAGGAATCCCTGCCTTTGAAGCTTACTCAGCTGTTAACGGGATACTGAAAATTTCTCCCATTCGCCTTTTTCAGAGCCATGGGGGCGGGAAGAAGAACGGGGAACGCTAGCCATGCTGGAGTGGTTTCTCCTAGAAAGCTCTAAGGATTTTCCGCCTGGTGTGAGATGGCATATGAGATCCAATCCACTTAAATATACGCCTTTCTTACATGACCAGGGTGTTATATGCAAAAATGCTCTGACCTATCGTGTTCGCTCGACACATGGAAGCCGAAGCCATGGAGGCGCAGAAGCCAATGGGTATGACATTAAATGGAAGGCCCAGTATAACTCTTTGGATCGGACACTTTGAAGTATTCGGAGGAAGAACCCGCCTTGCAATCCCGAAGACTATCAGCGCGCTGGACACGTCATCATTGAAGTCTGGTTCGGGGGCTACTGAGGGTGTCCTAGATTAAGGGGTCCTCGGGGCGTCCGGCCTGTGTAACGTGGGCCGGACTGATGGGCCATGAAGATACAAGGTAGAAGACTTCCTCCCGTGTCTGAATGGGACTCTCCTTTGCATGAAAGGCAAGCTTGGCGTTCGGATATGAACATTCCTTCCTCTGTAAACCGACTCTCTACAACCCTAGGCCCCTCCGATGTCTATATAGACCGGAGGGTTTAGTCCATAGAGGCAATCACAATCATACAGGCTAGACATCTAGGGTTTAGCCATTACGATCTCATCATAGATCAACTCTTGTAATCCACATATTCATCAAGATCAATCAAGCAGGAAGTAGAGTATTACCTCCATCAAGAGAGCCCGAACCTAGGTAAACATCGTGTGCCCCGTCTCCTGTTACCATCGACCTTAGACGCAATGTTCGGGACCCCCTACCCGAGATCCGCCGGTTTTGACACCGACATCGGGGGTGTCACATACGTGATGCCTATATACATGGTCCTTGCCTTGGATATTTTCATGATTATTCGCTTTCCTATCAATTGCCTAACAGTAATTTGTTTACCAACCGTATGCTACTTTCATGAGAGAAGGCTCCAGTGAAAACTATGGTCCCCAAATTTTGCTTTTATCATAAATTAAGATCCCAAAGTACTTTGTTGCAATTTTCTTTACTTTATTTTCTTTTGTGTTTTATCTATCTATCTATCTGTCACTATGAGATTTGATCCTTGTAATTAACCACCAACAGAATGACAACCCCTTGTTCGCATTGGGTGCAAGTATTTGTTATTTTGCGCGTAGGTACTAATGACGAGGTGTTTCTTGGTCCTCCTACTGGATTGATAACCTTGGTTCTTAAATGAGGAAAATACCTAACTCTACTGTACTGCGTCGTCCTCTCATCTTTGAGGAAATCCCAACGCAGCTCACAAGTAGCAATGGTCAGCGCCGCTCCAGAATGTCAATGCCGCATTCACGCCCGACGCGACCTCTCATTGGCGCCGGCATTGCAGCAACGCAACGGCTGAGAGAGCGCCACCTGCGTCATCCTGATGCAAGAGACTGCTTTGTGTTCTAACGACACCACGACCATCCGTCCATCACCGCCCACATTAATGATACGCGACTGTCGATGAACCTACTCCGACGCCACCTGTCCGTCCGTCTGCGGTGGCTCATTGCCATTCACTCGCTATATTAACTTCAGCCCCGGCCATAGCCACAGACCCACAGTCATTCTCCTTCGGTCAACACCACTCCAACCATGGCCTCCTCGCACTCCAAAGCTCTCTGAGACATACGATCGTCAGAGAAGACCAAGGACATCGCCGGCTCCGCCCCGAGCATTCTCCAAAGCTCTCTTGGACGTATTGTCGCAGGAGCAGACGAAGGACATCGACGGCTCCCCCACGGCCGCCGTCCACCGCCACGACCATGAAGCTGACACATCTGCCCGGCCGCTGCCTTCAGTGAGAAAAAGTAGTGCATGGTAGGTCAGTGCTTCTCTAGTCCCTGGAAGGCCACCGCTCGACCCCTCCGTTGACGCCAAGCCTGGTGGGCTCACCATTGGCGGCCGATTAGCCATTGACGGTGACGTGGAGGCAGAAATCTTCAGAACCTTGTGCTCTAGAGGAGGAGGCTATGGAGGCGAAGCTGGAGAGCGCCAAGGCGGATGAGTAGGAGGCGAAGGCAATAGTCGGAGCATCAGTTCTCAGGGCTCATGGCCAGACATGGTAGTCGATAGCCCGCGATCATTCAAATTAGGTTTTGAGTAGGTTTTAGTATGGTTTGTGTGAAAAATGTAATGAATTACATCCGGTTTATAGGAATTTTTTTCGAAATGTAATGAATTTCATCCAGTTTATATGAAATTTGCTTTGTTTTCATAAATTTCATCCGGTTAGTTCATATAGTTGTCGAAAGGTATGTGGGCAGCATTGGATGGCATCCTCCAGCATAAGTGTCCGAGGACAGATGCCGGTGTAAATTTGTGGGTCAACATTGGAGATGCCCTAACCATCATGCTGTAATCCCTAACATTGGTCCATTATTTTGCAGGGAATAGTTATCCCTTGATCAAAATTAGATTGCAAATCGTGGATGTTCATGGGGCATTCAGTCTCACGTGGAACCTTGTAACTGATGACTCCCACTTGGGATGTACAATCTTAGAAGTCTTTACACATGGTACAATTAAAGGGCAACAAGGTGCCATTATCTATCATGATCAGACACTTATCATGTGACCAGGTTTGAGATGCCAGGTACAACAGATGGACGCGGCTTGTTTGACCCTCGTGATGCTACTTGGGTGCACATGAATACACTTGGATAGTACTCGGTTTTCGTTGGGGACAACTACCCACAGTGAAATCGATGCCTCCTTCCGTGCACGATGCCGATGGCTTGCCAATGGAGGGAGTACTATGTGTGGTCTCCGACCCTCGAACTACACAGTGAAATTTCCCTTAAAGAAAAATTGGATGGTCATATCACGTTGTTGCTATGCTTCACACGCCCTCCTCGTAAGAGTGGAGACACTAGTAGAAAAAGGGTCAAACGTGAAGCACATTAGTGCCGGTTTGATTTTGGCCCGGTACTAATGGTACCATTAGTGCCGGTTCGAACGGATTTGCATTAATGCCGGTTCATGTTGAACCTTTAGTACGGGTTCGTGGCACGAACCAAGATTACTAAAGGGTGGTGGCAGTCAAGGCCAGTCGGGCCCGCGATCACCTTTAGTACCGGTTCGTGGCACAAACCGGTAGTAAAGGGCTAACCTTTAGTACCGGTTCGTGCCACGAACCGGTACTAAAGGTGTTTCACCTATAGTACTAGTTCTTGCCACGAACCGGTACTAAAGGGCAATTTTCAATCCCTACCCCCCCCTGTATATCGCCATTTCAGTTTTGAAAAATACAAAAGAAAATGATAAAAAATTCAAAAAATAAAATTCTTCGAGATGTAGTTATATTACTACATCTACTAGTTAGGAAAATTAAAAAACTTAAATTTGGACATGTTTTGCAAAAAGTGTAGGGAAAATGCAAAAAGTGTTGGAAAAAACATATAATATATCAAAAAATTCAGCACGAAAATCCGCATCCGATGGAGACCGCCTACGACCTGTTTGGAATTTTTTAGAATCCTCAAATTCCAAAAGGAAAAAAAGATATGGTCAAATTTCAGTTTTTTAAAATTTTTTTGGTTAAATCTGGTCAAACTACTTATTCAAGAAGTATTAATGTTACTACATAATTATTCAAGAATATTAGTGTTACTAAATAATTATTTCAATTTTTTGAATTTTGGTCAAATGTGGTCAAATTATGGTCAAACTATGGTCAAACTTATTCAAGAAATATTAGCGTTACTAAATAATTACTGTTTTTTAGAATAATAGTTTCAAAAACTCAAACGGTGAAATGTGTGACTTCATGCTCAAGCTAAACTCCTGAGGGTTAATAGGATTGACATCTTATTATTGTCGTGAAAACAACAAGTGCAGACTCGGAAACGAAGGAGAATAGAACCCGAAAGTTAAGCGTGCTCGGGCTAGAGTAGTGAGAGGGATGGGTGACCGGTCGGGAAGTTAGATGATTTGGAATGAGTGATCCACACTTGAGCAGTTAAGAGAGGTGATTTGAGACTAAATCATCAAATAATTCAGAAAAATAAAGAATCGAAAAAAAATCAAATTTTTTTTCCAAAATTTTCAAAAAATAAATAAAAAAAAAACTTTTAGTACCGGTTGGTAACACCAACCGGTACTAAAGGTCCCCCTTACCAGGGCGTGAGCTCACGCCACATGGTGGCACTTTAGCGCCGGTTCGTGCCGAACCGGTACTAAAGGGGGAGGGGGCTTTAGTGCCCACCCTTTAGTGCCGGTTATGGAACCGGCACTAAAGGCCCTTACGAACCGGCGCTAAACTCCGTTTTCTACTAGTGAGACGCTTGCTTACATAGAAATGGAAGAAGTGGAGATGCTTTCTACCACGTTTTTCATGTTCTCGTTAATAAGCTGACATCTGGGACATACACCACATGCCAAGAAGCCATTTATCACCATATCTTGATTTCTAGGCTACATGCGGTCTTAACACAAGTCTGCTGTATGAACAACTTCACACCAAGCAGGAGGTGTGTTGAGCAATCTTGGAGTCATTACCTTGCTTAAATAAATCTTCAAGTCATGAAGTGAAGAAAAAATAGTAAGAACCAGTGCACACGCCAAGTTCGTTGGGCTGCCGTGTTTCGCACTCCTCCGCTGTAAGAGTGGAGACGCTATCTTTCAACAAAGTTAAAACATGAATCTCTACTACTTATCTCTATCTCTACTACTTAAAAGGAACGTAAGGTTACCATTTCACCTTTCTTCCCACCACCCTTCGTCCAACCTTCCATGTATATGATAATAAATCACCTTAATTTACTTACCATATTAACCAATTCCACTTTAATTTACGTACCAAACTTCTAATCAAAATATAAGGTAATTCACAGTCAGAACTTGATGAACATTTATTTACACAACTGCATTATTATTGACAGGTAATCAGAAGCTAGCGTACTAAAATATTATATCCCATTGCAATGCATGACATTGTTCCAGTAGTAGTATAAAAGAGCAGTGACACAATACTGCCCGGTTTCCTTGCTCGCCATCGATATCGGCAAGAATACTTTCGTTCGCCGACATGTGGGACATCGACCATCCTAGTCCAGTTGCTATGCAACAAAATTAGAGTGCATCCCACAAAACTATAGTAGAGACTCACCCTGGTTGTAGCGTCGCAGTAATAATAGCTAATGAGCAATAAAATTGCAGACCCGACCTTTCGCATTGTCAGTTGCTCAGACAGAGGAACCATCATGACTTCGTTGAATGAGCTTCTTCAAAAAAACAATTGTACCAGCAATACTGCTACCACACGCGAAGACTGGACCACACTGTAGCACGTCATATCATTCAAATCGACTAGGACAAACTAGCCCGCCTAGCGCGCGGGAAAGCCCCGCCCTCGTCCTTTTGTTCTGGATTTCTATCGATCGATCCCATGAACAAGAGAACGAAAATAGTAGAAAATGTTACACTTTGCAAGTTCAAAAGTAAAAAGGCAGCACACTTAAGCACGCCTATCAGGTTCGCGTCGCACCCCCACAATCGGTCTAGCACTGTAACGCCCCGGATACAACTTTCCATATTCGTAACTCCTACTCTTCCCATTTCCGGCTATGTGTTGTGATATTTCCTTCGTGGTTGGGCTGTTGTCTTTTGTTTTGCATTTTGTTCATGGCGTGCATCTCATCTCATAGCATCATGCACATTGCATCTGCATGTTTTCATAAAACTTGCATCTGCTCGTAGTTGTCGCGTCCCTCCTTGCTTTCGTTGACCGTTCCGAGACCAACATTGTTCTTCGTTTGCCCTCTTGCCTAAACCGGAATCGCTCGCCCGTGTCCGAAACTGCCCCGAACCCGAATCGCTCAGTCATCACCGTTGCATTCAGATCATCTCCTAACATCTATAAATCATCTCTGTTTTCTTTGTTGGACTCTCCTAGCCTATTTTTCTTGATTGCCCGATTAAGATCGGACGGACCCGGATAGCTCCTACCCTAATCCCCTACCTATATAAACAACCTAACCCTAGACCAACTCCCTCATTTCCCTCCTCGCGCCGCCACCCAGTCTCCACCTTCCTCGGGATCCTCCCCGACCATTCAAGCCGACGGCCTCCCCCCAACCTCGGGATCTCCTCCCGATCCACCTGCGCCTCTCCTTCCACGCCCAGCCACTACTCTTCATCGATCCATCCATCCCAAACCAACCAGCCTCCACCTTCACCAATCCAACCATCGAGCACCCGCATAGCCGTCCTCTTCTTCAGATCAAGGCTCCGGCCGTCGGATCCGGTTCCCCTCAGCAACCACATCGAGCTCCGTGAGTCGGCCTCGTGCCTTCCTCATTGTCCCTCGCCGACGCGGGCTCTGTCCGTGCGCCAAGCTTCCGTTGCAGCCGCCGCTGCTCCTCGTTCGTCGAGAGTTGACGAGGCGGACAGCTCGCCGCCTCCCCGCCCGTGCACGTGGGCATCGCAGCCGCAGCCCAATGCCGCCTTCCTTCAGCGTCTGCCGTCGCCACGAACCCTCCCGTCGCTTTGCATCTCCTGCGGCGGTGCCGCTATGCCCGCAAGACGCCTATGGCGAAGCTCCGGTGAGCCAAGCTGCGCCCGTGCACCTGCTTTCTTCCTTCCCTTCACCTTCTATCTCACCACGTCTCCCTCTTTCTCGATGCGTCCACGGAGGAGCATCACCTCGCCAGAGACCTCCGGCGCCACCCTACGCCGCTTCTCGCGTTCAAGCGCTTGGGACGCCGCCCCTTCGTCCGATTGACCGAGAGCGGCCATCTCGAGCCGATCCCTGCCGTTCTTCTTCAACGAGATGCAGCGCTGCATCAAGCGCCTGCAACCACTGCAGGCGTGGGTCACCTGCTGGACTCCAGATCTGGCCCACCAGCGCCCTCTCCACCGAACCGGGCGAAGCCCACTGGTGAGAAGCCCCAGCCCTCCTCTTTGTTGGCCCAGCCGATTCGCCCTGTTGTGTTTTTCTCGTTCGCGAATTTGTCCAATTATCCAGAGTATTACAGATTTGCAGAAAACCCCTCCATGTTCATGCATTAATAATTCCCAAACCGTGCATCGGTTTAAAATGATTTATATATGAAAAATGCTTAATTTTACATCTAGTTTCATAATATGCGACTTTCATCTATGTTAAAATGTTTAAAATGCTATTTGTTTAAATTTGCTCAAATGCCATGCTAAAATGATTTATTTCATAACTAAATAACTGTAGCTCGGAATTTTAATAAACTTTATATGTAAATGGGGTATAAAAATGCCTAGTTTAACATGGTGCACTTTATTTTGCTGTTTAAGAACATTAAAATTGTGTTTAGGGCAGAACAGTAGCAAATTCGAAATATGCATGATGATTTTCCGGAATTTGTTGTCTGTTGTTTCCGGCCTCATTTAAACTTGCCTAAATAGCTAGTTTACTTTTGTTTCACCTCTTGCCATGTTTAACAACATTTACTATTGTTGAGTACCTAAACGAGAGTGAACTAAATAACTCGAATGTGGTGTTTCGTCAATATGCAACTTGTTGCATATTGAGCTCCACTTAACTTGTAGTATTGTCTGTTGCACTTTGCCATGCCATGCCTCATTAAACCAGACATGCATCATACTTGGTTGTGCATCATGCCATGTTTATGCTTGTGCATTGACCATGTTGTTTGTTTCTTTCCGGTGCTGCTTCTTAGTTCCGGTATTGTTGCGGTTGTGAGGATTCATTCGACTACTCCCGTTCGTCTTCTTCATGGACTCGTTCTTCTTCCTAGCGGGATTTTAGGCAAGATGACTGTCACCTTGGATCTCATTACTATCATTGCTATGCTAGTTGCTTCGTTCTATCGCTATGCTGCATTACCTACCACTTGCTTATCAAGCCTCCCAAATTGCCATGAACCTCTAACCTTTGTCACCCTTCCTAGCAAACCGTTGTTTGGCTATGTTACTGACTTTTGCTCAGCCCCTCCTATAGCGTTGCTAGTTCTTTGGTGAAGATGAAGATTGCTCCAAGTTGGATTATGGTTATGTTGGGATATCACAATATCTCTTATTTAATTAATGCATCTATATACTTGGTAAAGGGTGGAAGGCTCGGCCTTATGCAGGTGTTTTGTTCCACTCTTGCCGCCCTAGTTTCCGTCATATTGGTATTATGTTCCCAGATTTTGTGTCCCTAACGCGGTTGGGTGATTTATGGGACCCCCTTGACAGTTCGCTTTGAATAAAACTCCTCCAGCAAGCCCAACCTTGGTTTTACCATTTGCCTCACCACCGCCTACTTTTCCCTTGGGAGTAATTAACCCAAGGGTCATCTTTATTTTAGACCCCCCGGGCCAATGCTTGTCTCAGTGTTGGTCCAAACTAGAGCACCGTCTTGGGACCATCCCTTGGCAACTTGGGTTACGTCGGTACCAGACGCTTCGCTTATCCGGTGTTGCCACGAGAACGAGATATGTGCAGCTTCGTATCGGGATTGTCGGTAAGATCGGGCGGCTTTGCTGGGTCTTGTTTTACCATTGTTGAAATGTCTTGTAAACCGGGATTCGAGATCGATCGAGTCTTCCGGAGAAGGAATATCCTTCGTTGATCGCGAGAGCTTATCATGGGCTAAGTTGGGACACCCTGCAGGTATAAACTTTCAAGAGCCGTGCCATGATTTATGTGGCAGATGGGAATTTGTTAATATCCGGTTGTAGTAGACTTGAAGTAAACTCTTCTTAAATACACCAACCGTGTGCGTAACCGTGATGGTCTCTTTTCGGGGTTGTCCGAGAGGAGAACACGGTTCTTGGGTTATGTTTGACGTAAGTGGGAGTTCAGGATCACTTCTTGATCATTACTAGTTGATGACCGCTTGCTTTGCTTCTCTTCTCGCTCTTATTTGCGTAAGTTAGCCACCATACATGCTTAGTCGCTGCTGTAACCTCTCCACTTTACCCCTTCCTTACCCATTTAAGCTTTGGTAGTCTTGATACCCATGGTAATGGGATTGCTGAGACCTCGTGGCTCACAGTTTACTACACCAACAGTTGCATGTACAGGTTATGCGATGATCTTGACGCGAGAGCGATGTTACTTGTTTTTTTGGGGTTCTTCTTCAGCTTCTTCGATCAGGGGATAGGTTCCAGGTCGGCAGCCTGGGCTAGCAGGGTGGATGTCGTTTGAGTTTCTGTTTATGTTTCATCCGTAGTCGTATGTTGTTCTCATGTATGATGTTGATGTATTCTTGTGGCATTTGTGCCTTATGTATGTATCCCCACTATTATGTAATGTTGATGTAATGATATCCACCTTGCAAAAGCGTCTTCAAGATGCGCTTCTATCCTTGGTGGGACCTTCGAGTTCCTTTAGCATAGGGTCGCATATTGGGCGTGACAAGTTGGTATCAGAGCCTCGACCGACCATAGGATCCCCTTGTTTGTTGGCCGTTGTTGAGTCTAGAAGAAAACTATTTTGAGTCTTAGGATTATATATATCGGAGAGTAGGATTCTTTTTACTCCTCAGTCCCTTCGTCGCTCTGGTGAGGCCTCATGACGTAGATGTTTTGTCTTTTCTCTCCTCAAATTTAACGAAATTTTTCTAGGATCACGCGGGTATCTTGGGATCATTTCGATAGTCTTGTGACGAGAACATTGTTCTTGGTACCTCCTGACATTTAGGGCTTGTGGCAGTGTCCCGGGGAGTTG
This sequence comes from Aegilops bicornis, assembly GCA_021605145.1. Classification (NCBI taxonomy): domain Eukaryota; kingdom Viridiplantae; phylum Streptophyta; class Magnoliopsida; order Poales; family Poaceae; genus Aegilops; species Aegilops bicornis. The sequence continues at coordinate 336,954,071 of CM038670.1, read as the reverse complement.
AGCTCCGAGGTGTTGTCGTCACAATTTTATCGTTGCTGATTACGGAATACCTGAGTTTTGCCGACATCGAAAATCTCTTTTATGCAGTTGTTGGTGAGATAACCTCGACGCCACCCAGTTCTGGGGAGTTCGGGAGTATTGCCATAGCTCGTATAACGGATGCTTTTCGAAGGTTGTGGTACACGATTTCCGGAGTTTTCTTGGTTATGTGTTGAAGGATGGATACGGCTGGATCTAGGTATTGTTAGTTTGGGTGATATATTTTGTGTCCCCTTTATCCCCAACACCTGATTGCATAACTAGAAAGTTTCGGGAGTTTATAGGTGGGAATTCAAGTAGCTCCTAGAATATCTTTCCGATAGATGCATGATATGGGATTGGGTAAATCTCTATCATATGTATTTGTTCCGGTTTATTCTGCAAGCCAAATCCTTTGTTTTGTTTTATTTGTGGTATTCGAGTTGCTTCGAAGTCAAATGTTGAACCCATACCTTCCCTAAACGGTGTTCTCATATTGCTATGTGAATACTAATCCTTTTGATCATCGAGGTAGTCATGTTAATTCTTTTCCAACCGGCGTGCTTCTCTTCAAGTGGATCCGATCATTTTCAACATCTGCGAGATCAATTCTAAGTTTTCTCAACGGTGTTTGTTTCATCCGTCCCAAGTTGTCTTTGTTTTCCCGCCCTCCCACCCTTTTCTTCAAGGACTCAGATTTCTTATTCAAGTATCTTTTTATTGAGGTGAAGTCTCTTCATTCTTTTCCTCCTTGTTCTTATCCGGTGATTCTCAGGAAGATACTAATGGAGCTTCAAGTTCATCATTCTTCGTGTTTTTTTCTTGTCCGGTAGATTCAATTCAAGCTTTGTCGATCATATCCTTTTCCCCGTTTCAAATGTTTTCCCATATCGGTGCACCTCATAATCTTTCACTTCTTGTTATTCAATTGTTTCGGAGTGTTGAAGATATCTCAGAAGATTCAAGTTTCCTTTCTCAATTCACTCAAGTTCTTTTGAGGGTGCTATCTCATTCAAGCCATTTAAATCAACCGGTGCATTATCTCTTCCTAAGAAATCGTTCAATGGTGTTTCTTTTGAGTGGGCCCTAACCCACAGGTCTTTTCCCAGGATCTTATCTGACTCTTCTAATTTTCCTGGAACTATTCTCAAATTCATTTCAAAGTTTGACGTAAGAATGAGTTATCATCAGTCAAATGTCTTTCTCCAAGATCTTCCAAATTCTTTTCATCGTTGGTTCAACCTTTCTAATTTTCATCCCGGAGTATCTCAACAATTCATGGTGGTGTTTCTCGTCGTCATTCTCAGATTTTGAATACCGAAGAGGAGTTCCTCTTAAATCCTTACTCGTTCTTCCAAAGATGCCTAGTTCAAGCTTGACGCCATCCTCTCATAATTGTTTTCGATTGTGAGAATTCTTTTCACCCATCCGGAGCAATTCAGAAATATTTTCAGTTTGATTCTCCGGAGCCATCATCTCAGAATTATTCATTCTCAACATCTCATTCTCCAAATCTTACCGGTGCATCATTCAAGTATTCTCCAATCAGCTCGTCATCTATTCGTTCACTTGTATCTAAATCCCCTCAAGTATCTTCTTTCGTTTTCCAATTCTTCCCGGTGAATTGTGCTTTTGCTACTTCCAATTCCAATTTTTACGGTGGTTCGTTCAAGATTCCTCTTCCTTTATTACCGTATCATTTCATTCGTCCTTTCCAATCCTCTCGGTGATTCGTCGAAGACTTCTTCAAGTTGGCGCTATATCTCTCTTCAATCCTTGCAAAAGAATAAGTAGTGTGCCAAATCCGTTTCTTATCATCAATTAAATTGGTGCAGGATACGCATAATGTAATTCTTATTAGTGTTTCATCCAAGTGATCTAGTTTCTTCTTTCCAGAGTTATTCATCATGTCACATTTCTCGGTTCGAGGTGTTTCATCTTTTCTTTTCCGGAGTTCCAAGTTTTCTGCATTATCTCATCGCGAAGCTTCACCTTGTGTTTTCAAGTTCTCTTTCTTTTTATCATCCTTTTATTACCGGACTTCTTCATGGAGGCTCTACATGATGGTTCGTCAAGGATACTTTTCATTCTTCAATTGTTCTTCAAGATTTCTCTTGAAGTTATGACCCGCCAAGCTATACTCTAAAATAAACATGGTGTTCAACACACGTTTTGTTTTGAGGAGCTCAAGTATTCTTCTTCTTGCATTCCGAAGTGCAATTATTTCTACCTTATCTCTTGAGATGGTGTTATGTCACTCTTGGCAATTTCTCCTCGTGTTTCATGATTCACAGGTTGTCAGGAATGAGATATTTAAATCCATCATTTTCTCTTTGTTCAAGAAATCTTTTCAACCAATCTATCTCTCCGTTGGAGTCATCTTGTGTCATGTTCCACCTAAAGCCTTCCCTATGGAATGTTGCTATTATGGTGTCTATCAATGATCCAAGTTATATCTCTATCATCTTGGTGGAAGAAGTTTTTCATCTCTTCGGTGCTCTCAATCAAATCAATGGTTTCCATTTGTGGCCGGTTGTCACCTCATAGTCTTGAGATGTTTTCCATAAGCCCACTACAAGCTTATTCGTTTCGTTGTTGGTTTTCCAACAACACCGTTATAACCTTCTTGGAAGGGTGCTTTCCAAGCTCATTTGTGGCAGAAGTTGGCATTTTCTCCTACATTCTGTTATTCCAATGATCTATCTTCTACTCTCTCTTCCGGAGGCATTGTGATGTTGCTATTTTCACTCATCATCTTGAATTCCGAGGATCGTATTCTTTTCTTTCTTATCCATTTAACCGGAGTGTTGTATCATCTCTTCAATATCTCTTCATCTCATCAAGTTTTCTTCTCTTTTTCTATCGGAGTGATGTCCAGATTTTGTCATTGTTGTTCCTTCGCTATCTCATTATACCGAGGTGGTCATATTCTTTTCGTTCGTGAAGCTCTTATTTCCATGTCTTTCAACCTTCAAGTTCTTGTAATGCTCCTTGTTCCTCTTTTCTAACGAATTGTTTGCAATCCCGTTCATCTCCCTTGTATTCTCTCTTTTAGTTTTTTCAATCTCTCAAGGTTCATGGTTTCACTCGTTTGTCGAAGAAGCAACTTAGTTTTACCTCTTATCTTCCTCTTTCTTTTCCCTCCAGTGCCATCCTAGATCTCGGGACGAGATCCTCTCGTAGTGGTGGAGTGTTGTAACGCCCCGGATACAACTTTCCATATTCGTAACTCCTACTCTTGCCATTTCCGGCTATGTGTTGTGATATTTCCTTCGTGGTTGGGTTTTTGTCTTTTGTTTTGCATTTTGTTCACGGCGTGCATCTCATCTCATAGCATCATGCGCATTGCATCTGCATGTTTTCATAAAACTTGCATCCACTCGTAGTTGTCGCGTCCCTCCTTGCTTTCGTTGACCGTTCCCATACCAACATTGTTCTTCGTTTGCCCTCTTGCCTAAACCGGAGTCTCTCTGTACAGTGCATCGACCCCTCGCCCGTGTCTGAAACTGCCTCGAACCCGAATCGCTCAGTCATCACCGTTGCATTCAGATCATCTCCTAACATCTATAAATCATCTCCATTTTCTTTGTTGGACTCTCCTAGCCTATTTTTCTCAATCGCCCGATTAAGATCGGACGGACCCGGATAGCTCCTACCCTAATCCCCTACCTATATAAACAACCTAACCCTAGACCAACTCCCTCATTTCCCTCCTCGCGCCGCCACCCAGTCTCCACCTTCCTCGGGATCCTCCCCGACCATTCGAGCCAGCCGACAGCCTCCCCCCAACCTCGGGATCTCCTCCCGATCCACCTGCGCCTCTCCTTCCGCGCCCAGCCACTACTCTTCATCGATCCATCCATCCCAAACCAACCAGCCTCCACCTTCACCAATCCAACCACCGAGCACCGGCATGGCCGTCCTCTTCTTCATATCAAGGCTACGGCCGTCGGATCCAGTTCCCCTCAGCAACCACATCGAGCTCCGGCGGGTCCAGCCTCGTGCCTTCCCCGCTGTCCCTCGCCGACACCAAGCTCTGTCCGCGCGCCAAGCTTCTGTTGCAGCCGCCCTTTGCTCCCGATTAAATCGAGAGTTGATGAGGCGGACAGCTCGCTTCGCCTCCCCGCCCGTGCTTGCGTGGGCATCGCAGACGCAGCCAGCCGCCGCCTTTCCTTCGCGGCCCCGCCATCGCCATGAACCCTCCCGTCGCCTGCATCTCCTGCAGCAGCGGCGCGCTATGCTCACTGCGCCTATGGCGAAGCTCCGGTGAGCCAAGCCGCACTTTTCGTGCACTGTTTCTTCCTTCCCTTCACCTTCTATCTCTCACACGTCTCCCTCTCTCTACGATGCGTCCACGGGAGGAGCATCACCCTCGCCAGAGACCTCGGCGCCACCCTGCGCCTCGCGCGTCCGCCTGGACGCCGCCCCTTCGTCCAGATTGACCGAGCGGCCATCTCGAGCCGATCCCTGCCGTTCTTCTTCACGAGATGCGGCGCTGCATCCGGTACTACCACCAGCGTGGGTCACCTACTGGACTCCAGATCTGGCCCAGCCAGCGCCCTCTCCAACGAACCGGGCCGAAGCCCACTGGGTGAGAAGCCCCCAGCCCCTCTTCTCTGTTGGCCCAACCAGATTCGGCCCTGTTATGTTTTTTTTCTCGTTCCGCGAATTTGTCCAATTATCCAGAGTATTACAGATTTGCAGAAAACCCCTCCATGTTCATGCATTAATAATTCCCAAACCGTGCATCGGTTTAAAATGATTTATATATGAAAAATGCTTAGTTTTTCATCTAGTTTCATAATATGCGACTTTCATCTACGTTAAAATGTTTAAAATGCTGTTTGTTTAAATTTGCTCAAATGCCATGCTAAAATGATTTATTTCATAACTAAATAACCGTAGCTCGGAATTTAATAAACTTTATATGTAAATGGGGTATAAAAATGCCTAGTTTAACATGGTGCACTTTATTTTGCTGTTTAACAACATTAAAATTGTGTTTAGGGCAGAACAGTAGAAAATTTGAAATATGCATGAGGATTTTCTGGAATTTGTTGTCTGTTGTTTCCGACCTCATTTAAACTTGCCTAAATAGCTAGTCTACTTTTGTTTCACCTCTTGCCATGTTTAACAACATTTAATATTGTTGAGTACCTAAACGAGAGCGAACTAAATAACTCGAATGTGGTGTTTCGTCAATATGCAGCTTGTTGCATATTGAGCTCCACTTAACTTGTAGTATTGTCTATTGCACTTTGCCATGCCATGCCTCATTAAACCGGACATGCATCATGCCATGTTTATGCTTGTGCATTTACCATGTTGTTTGTTTCTTTCCGGTGCTGCTTCTTAGTTCCGGTATTGTTGCTTCGTTCGACTACTCCCGTTCGTCTTCTTCATGGACTCGTTCTTCTTCCTAGCTGGATTTCAGGCAAGATGACCGTCACCTTGGATCTCATTACTATCATTGCTATGCTAGTTGCTTCGTTCTATCGCTATGCTGCGTTACCTACCACTTGCTTATCAAGCCTCCCAAATTGCCATTAACCTCTAACCTTTGTCACCCTTCCTAGCAAACCGTTGTTTGGCTATGTTACCGCTTTTGCTCAGCCCCTCTTATAGCATTGCTAGTTGCAGGAGAAGATGAAGATTGCTCCAAGTTGGATTATGGTTATGTTGGGATATCACAATATCTCTTATTTATTTAATGCATCTATATAATTGGTAAAGGTAGGAAGGCTCAGCCTTATGCCTGGTGTTTTGTTCCACTCTTGCCACCCTAGTTTCCATCATATCGGTATTATGTTCCCGGATTTTGCATCCCTAACGCGGTTGGGTGATTTATGGGACCCCCTTGACAATTCGCTTTGAATAAAACTCCTCTAGCAAGGCCCAACCTTGGTTTTACCATTTGCCTCACCACCGCCTACTTTTCCCTTGGGAGTAATTAACCCAAGGGTCATCTTTATTTTAGCCCCCACAGGCCAATGCTTGTCTAAGTGTTGGTCCAAACTAGAGCACCGTCTTGGGACCATCCCTTGGCAACTTGGGTTACATCGGTACCTGTACGCTTCGCTTATCCGGTGTTGCCCTGAGAACGAGATATGTGCAGCTCCTATCGGGATTGTCGGCGCATCGGGGGGCTTTGCTGGTCTTGTTTTACCATTGTCGAAATGTCTTGTAAACCGAGATTCCGAGACTGCTCGGGTCTTCCCGGGAGAAGGAATATCCTTTGTTGATCGCGAGAGCTTATCATGGGCTAAGTTGGGACACCCCTGCAGGGTATAAACTTTCGAGAGCCGTGCCGGCGGTTATGTGGCAGATGGGAATTTGTTAATATCCGGTTGTAGTAGACTTGAAGTAAACTCTTCTAAAATACACCAACCGTGCATAACCGTGATGGTCTCTTTTCGGGGTTGTTTGAGAGGAGAACACGGTTCTTGGGTTATGTTTGACGTAAGTAGGAGTTCAGGATCACTTCTTGATCATTACTAGTTGACGACCGCTTGCTTTGCTTCTCTTCTCGCTCTTATTTGCGTAAGTTAGCCACCATACATGCTTAGTCGCTGCTGTAACCTCACCACTTTACCCCTTCCATACCCATTTAAGCTTTGCTAGTCTTGATACCCATGGTAATGGGATTCTTTGAGTCCTCGTGGCTCAGTTTACTACACCAACAGTTGCGTGTACAGTGTTATGCGATGATCTTGACGCGAGAGCGATGTTACTTGTTTTTTGGAGTTCTTCTTACGCTTCTTGATCAAGGGATAGGTTCCAGGTCGGCAGCTGGGTTAGCGAGGTGGATGTCGTTTGAGTTTACATTTATGTTTCATCCGTAGTCGGATGTTGTTCTCGTATGATGTTGATGTATTCTTGTGGCATTTGTGCCTTATGTATGTATCCCCACTATTATGTAATGTTGATGTAATGATATCCACCTTGCAAAAGCGTCTTCAAGATGCACTTCTATCCTTGGTGGGACCTTCGAGTTCCTTTAGGATAGGGCCGCATCTTGGGCGTGACAAGCACGCCACTCACCAAAGGGGACACGTGTTGTCTTGCATTTTTACTAACATGTGGGACTGCAATTGAATAAACCAACGATAGACAAAATCTAATCGCCTGCCAAGCGTCGAATAAGAAGAGAGAGACGGGGAGGGAGAAGAGATCGGCTGCCTGGCATGCACGGACCCCAAGAATATGGTGATAATGTGAGGTGGGCCATGCGGGAGTTCGGACAGCTCCCAAGCCCGGTTGACCACCCTAGCCCACCAAAAAGCCGGCCCCTCCCGCGTGTGCTCCTGCTGGCGCCAGCTGCATGCATTCATGCTGTTGTAGAGCGCGCCGCTTCACATTAAAGATGGCTCAGGCAAAAAAGCCGGCTGCATGGCCCGCCGAGCCCGCCGGATATGATTGAGTCAGCTCGCTGCTCCACCTCCCTCTCCTAGGCCGACGAAGCAAGTTACCGCCCAATCTGGCGCGTGGTTCAGCAACTCGCCGCTCCAAGCCAGCTCGTTGAGGAGTGGAGAGTTGCTCCAGGCCGGCACGGGTGGGGGCACGGCGGCATGGGCATGGACAACGTCGATTCGTACCACCCCTCTAGTGCCTACGACCATGCCATTCAGCGTCGACGCGTGCGTAGCCGCACCATGCAAACAGAGAAAGAAGTCGGGTGCACGAAGGAGATTGATGAGTTGGTGTCTAGCGCATCCACGTCCACATATGCTGGCTACTTCGAGGGAAATTAGAACATGGGAGGCCGCTACCGCTTGGGTCCAAGGAAGGCCACTGCCGGTACGTCCCCGGCTTGTACAGCTGGTGGTGTGCCTGGTTTCTTCTTTATCTTAGGCCACCCTAGCCTAGCTAGGTAGGGATAATATTCGAGATCTCATCCGACCATCTATTTCTCACTGATTGGGAGATTGGATTGGAATCCGAGGAGAATTGATTGTATGTCATGGAATGAATGGGGCACTATGTTGGTTACCTTTGCTAGCCTAGCGTAGATTTCTCTATTCGTTGAAAGTGGAAAAGGAGTCATATTTGAACCCAAAGCCTAGTGTAGTGTACAAGTGTCGTGGGAGTGGAGCTCGGCGCGATCATACATGCACATGGTTTTAATATTTTAGTTAAAATATTTCCAAAATGTAACTGTTTGTGTCCGTTTTGTATGAAATCCAGTATGGTTTGCATGAAATTCGGCCAGGTTTGCAGGAATTTTGTCCCGGTTGGTTTGAGTTGTTTTGAAACTGTATGTGGCTAGCGTTGGATGGCTGCCTCCCACATCTGTGTCCGTGGACAGATGCGGGAGAATTTTTGTGGGTTGCCCTTAGAGATGCCCTAATGTGAATGTATCCATGAACTAGCTTTTTAAGTTTGATGTGAATGTTGAACTTGGAATGCATCGCGTCTACACATTAATGTATAATTTTGGACTATTTTATGATCAATCGCTAAGCCAAGTACTACCTCCGTACTGGTTTATCGGTCCCCTTCGCATTTTGTGTTAAATTTTGACCTTACATTTAACTAACAAATTATTCATGCATGTTACAAAGAATAATATCATTGGAAACTATGTCCAAATACGAATCCAACGATATAATTTTTGGTGATATGCATTATCATTTTGTTAGTCAAATGAATGGTCAAAGTTTGACAAAAAATACTAACGGGCCCAATAAACCAAGACGGAGGTAGTACTATGAACTAGTGCACATGCCAAGTTCACTAGGCTGTCGTGTTTCATTCTCCTCCATGGTAAGAGTGGATGCTACCTCTTGAGCATGTGTTGGTTTTCCCTTCAAGAGAAAGGGTGATGCAGCAAAGTAGCGTAAGTATTTCCCTCAGTTTTTGAGAAACAAGGTATCAATTCAGTAGGAGGCCACACTAAGTCCCTCGTACCTACACAAACAAATTAGAACCTTGCAACCAACGCGATAAATGGGTTGTCAATCCCTTCACGGCCACCTGCAAAAGTGAGATCTGATAGAGATGATAAGATACTATTTTTGGTATTTTTATGATAAAGATTAAAAGTGAAGATTGCAAAATAAACGGTGCCAGAAATAACTAGTTGTCGGGAGATTAATATGATGGAGAATAGACCCGGGGGCCATAGGTTTCACTAGTGACTTCTCTCAAGATAGCATAAGTATTACGGTGGGTGAAAAAATTACTGTCGAGCAATTGATAGAATAGTGCATAATTATGAGAATAGCTAGGCATGATCATGTATATAGGCATCACGTCCGCAACAAGTAGACCGACTCACGCATCTACTACTATTACTCCACACATCGACTGCTATCCAGCATGCATCTAGAGTATTAAGTTCATAAGAACAGAGTAACGGATTAGGTAAGATGACATGATGTAGAGGGATAAACTCAAGCAATATGATATAAACCCCATATTTTTATCCTCTATGGCAACAATACAATACGTGTCGTTTCCCCTCATCACATCGGGATCGAGCACCGCATGATTGAACCCAAAGCTAAGCACTTCTCCCATTGCAAGAAAGATCAATCTAGTAGGCCAAACCAAATTGATAATTCGATGAGACTTGCAAAGATAACCAATCATACATAAAAGAAATCAGAGAAGATTCAAATATTGTTCATAGATAATCTTGATCATAAACCCACAATTCATCGGATCTCGACAAACACATCGCAAAAAGAGTTACATCAAATAGATCACCAAGAAGATCGAGGAGAACTTTGTATTGAGATCCAAAGAGAGAGAAGAAGCCATCTAGCTAATAACTATGGACCCGAAGGTCTGAGGTAAACTACTCACACATCATCAGAGAGGCTATGGTGTTGATGTAGAAGCCCTCCGTGATCGATGCCCCCTTCGGCGGAGCGCCGGAAAAGGCCCCAAGATGGGATCTCATGGGTACTGAAGGTTGCGGCGGTGGAATTAGGTTTTCGTGGTTTTCCTCGATGGTTTCGCGGTACATAGGTATATATAGGAGGAAGAAGTAGGTCGGTGGAGCCTTGAGGGGCCCACGAGGGTGGAGGGCGCGCCCAGGGGGGTAGGCGCGCCCCCCTGCCTCGTGGCCTCCTCGGTGATTTCTTGACATCCACACCAAGTCATTTGGATCACGTTTGTTCCAAAAATAACTCTCCCGAAGGTTTCATTCTGTTTGGACTCCGTTTGATATTCCTTTTCTGCGAAACACTGAAATAGGCAAAAAAACAACAATTTGCACTGGGCCTTGGGTTAATAGGTTAGTCCCAAAAATAATATAAAAGTGTATAATAAAGCCCATTAAACATCCAAAACAGAATATATAATAGCATGGAGCAATCAAAAATTATAGATACGTTGGAGACGTATCAAGCATCCCCAAGCTTAATTCCTGCTCGTCCTCGAGTAGGTAAATGATAAAAACAATTTTTTTTTGATGTGGAATGCTACTTAGCATATTCTTCAATGTAATTTCTCTTTATTGAGGCATGAATGTTCAGATCCGAAAGATTCAAAATAAAAGTTTAATATTAACATGAAAATAATAATACTTCAAGCATACTAACAAAGCAATCATGTCTTCTCAAAATAACATGGCCAAATAAAGTTATCCCTACAAAATCACATAGTCTGTCTATGCTCTATCTTCACCACGCAAAGTATTTAAATCATGCACAACCCCGATGACAAGCCAAGCAATTGTTTCATACTTTTGATGTTCTCAAACTTTTTCAACTTTCACGCAATACATGAGCGTGAGCCATGGACATAGCACTATACGTGGAATAGAATGGTGGTTGTGGAGAAGACAAAAAGAAGAAGATAGTCTCACATCAACTAGGCGTATCAATGGGCTATGGAGATGCCCATCAATAGATATCAATGTGAGTGAGTAGGGATTTCCATGCAACGGATGCACTAGGCCTATAAATGTATGAAAGCTCAACAAAAGAAACTAAGTGGGTGTGCATCCAACTCGCTTTCTCACGTAGACCTAGGGCATTTTGAGGAAGCCCATCATTGGAATATACAAGCCAAGTTCTATAATGTAAAATTCCCACTAGTATATGAAAGTGACAACATAGGAGACTCTCTATCATGACGATCATGGTGCTACTTTGAAGCCCAAGTGTGGAAAAAGGATAGTAATATTGCCCCTTCTCTCTATTTCTCTCATTATTTTTTTATTGGGCCTTCTCTCCTTTTTTTATGGCCACTTTTTTCTTTCTTTTTTTTCTCTATTTTCGTCCGGAGTCTCATCCCTACTTATGGGGGAATCATAGTCTCCATCATCCTTTCCTCACATGGGACAATGCTCTAATAATGATTATCATCACACTTTTATTTACTTACAACTCAAGAATTACAACTCTATACTTAGAACAAAATATGACTCTATGTGAATGCCTCCTTCGGTGTACCGGGATATGCAATGAATCAAGAGTGACATGTATGAAAGAATTATAAAGGTGGCTTTGCCACAAATACGATGTCAACTACATGATCATGCAAAGCAATATGACAGTGATGAAGCGTGTCATAATAAATGGAACAGCGGTAAGTTGCATGGCAATATATCTTGGAATGGCTATGTAAATGCCATAATAGGTAGGTATGGTGGCCGTTTTGAGGAAGATATATGATGGGTATATGATACCGGCGAAATGTGCGCGGTATTAGAGAGGCTAGCAATGGTGGAAGGTTGAGAGTGCGTATAATCCACGGACTCAACATTAGTCATAAAGAACTCACATACTTATTGCAAAAATCTATTAGTTATCGAAACGAAGTACTACGCGCATGCTCCTAGGGGGATAGATTGGTAGGAAAATACCATTGCTCGTCCCCGACCACCACTCATAAGGAAGACAATCAATAAATAAATCATGCTCCGACTTCATGACATAACGGTTCACCATACGTGCATGTTACGGGAATCACAAACTTTAGAACAAGTATTTCTCAAATTCACAACTACTCAACTAGCATTTTATCTAATATCACCATCTTCATATCTCAAAACAATTATCAAGTATCAAACTTCTCTTAGTATTCAATGCACTTTATAGTTTTTATCTCGGATGCCTATCATATTAGGACTAATTTTATAACCAAAGCAAATTACCATGCTGTTCTAAACGAATCTCAAAATAATATAAATTAAGCATGAGAGATCAATAATTTCTATAAAATATAACCACCACCGTGCTCTAAAAGATATAAGTGAAGCACTAGAGCAAAATTGTTTAGCTCAAAAGATATAAGTGAAGCACATAGAGTATTCTAATAAATTCCGAATAATGTGTGTCTCTCTAAAAAGGTGTGTACAGAAAGGATGATTGTGGTGAACTAAAAATAAAAGACTCAAATCATACAAGACGCTCCAAGCAAAACACATATCATGTGGTGAATAAAAATATATCTCCAAGTAAAGTTACCGATGGACGAAGACAGAAGAGGGGATGCCTTCTGGGGCATCCCCAAGCTTAGACTTGTTGGTGTCCTTGGATTTTACCTTGGGGAACCTTGGGCATCCCCAAGCTTAGGCTCTTGCCACTTCTTGTTCCATAATCCATCAAATCTTTACCCAAAACTTGAGAACTTCACAACACAAAACTTAACAGAAAATCTCGTGAGCTCCGTTAGCGGAAGAAAACAAAACACCACTTCAAGATACTGTAATGAACTCATTATTTATTTATATTGGTGTTAAACCTACTGTATTCCAAATTTTCTATGGTTCATAAGCTCCATTACTAGACATAGATTCATCAAAATAAGCAAACAACACACGAAAAACAGAATCTGTCAAAAACAGAACAGTCTGTTGTAATCTGTGACTAACGCAAACTTATGGAACTCCAAAAATTTTAAAATAAATTTCTGGACGTGAGGAATTTATCTATTAATCATCTGAAAAAATAATCAACTAAATAGAACTCTCCAGTAAACAGTTGTAGCTAATCTCGTGAGCCCTAAAGTTTCTGTTTTTTACAGCAAGATCAAAAAGACTTTCCCCAAGTCTTCCCAAAGGTTCTACTTGGCAAAAACACTAATTAAAACATAAAACCACATCTAAAAAGAAGGTAAATGGATTATTTATTAAATAACAGCAAGGAAAAATTTTGGGTTGTCTCCCAACAAGTGCTTTTCTTTAAAGCCTTTTTAGCTAGGCATTGATAATTTTAATGATGCTCACATGAAAGACAAGAATTGTAGCGCAAAGAGAGCATCATAAAACACGTGACAAGCACATATAAGTCTAACATACTTCCTATGCATAGGCATATTATAAGCAAACAAATTTTCAAGGCAAGCAAAAACTAGCATATGCAAGGAAGAAGAAAGTGACGATAGCAATCTCAACATGAAGAGAGGTAATTTAGTAACATGAAAACTTCTACAACCATATTTTCCTCTCTTATAATAATTACATGTAAGATCATATTCAAATTAAACAATATAGCTATCACATAACATATTCTATAGATGATCCACATGCATGCAAAGTTGACACTCTTCCAAAATAGTGGGAATAACATAAACTAAAGTCATGACCTCTCCAAACCCACTTTTATCAAAAACTTCATAAGATTGAACATTATACAAATATGTGGGATCTAAAGTTGACACTCTTCCAAACCCACTTTCAATACTATTTCAAACATTATTATCAATCTCATATTCATCATGGGGCTTAAATACATTTTCAAGATCATGAAGTCTGGAGAGGAAAACGAGAGGAAAATGGCAAATAATGATCATTGCAATAAGTAGTAGACATAGCAAACTTAGCATCCCCAAGCTTAGGGTTTTGCATATAATTAAGACAATTGACATTAATAGAATTTATAATAACATCATTGCAATCATGCTTTTTATTCAAAGATCTACCGTGAATCACTTCATAAAGCACTTCATCACAATTTTCAGATTCACGGATTTCAAGAAAAACCTTATAAAGATAATCAAGTGCACAAAACTCACTAGCAATTGGTTCATAATAATTGGATCTCTTAAAAAGATTAGCAAGCGGATGAGGATCCATAAATCTTAGGTTCTCTGTTTATCAATAAATAAACAACTATTCCAACCAAATGAGCAAACGAGCCAAGTAAGACATCAAAGCAAACGAAAAGACGAATAGAAGAAGGGTGAATAAAACGGCAAGGGTGAAGTGGGGGAGAGGAAAACGAGAGGAAAATGGCAAATAATGTAATGCGAGGGATAAGAGTTTGTGATGGGTACTTGGTATGTCTTGACTTGTGTGGGGACTCCCCGGCAACGGCGCGAGAAATCCTTCTTGCTACCTCTTGAGCATGCGTTGGTTTTCCCTTGAAGAGGAAAGGGTGATGCACAAAGTAGCATAAGTATTTCCCTTAGTTTTTGACAACCAAGGTATCAATCCAGTAGGAGGCCACACGCAAATCCCTGGTACCTACACAAACAAATAAGAACCTTGCAACCAACGCGATAAAGGGGTTGTCAATCCCTTCACGGCCACTTGCAAAAGTGAGATCTGATAGAGATGATAAGATAATATTTTTGGTATTTTTATGATAAAGATTAAAAGTAAAGATTGCAAAATAAACGGTGCCAGAAATAGCTAGTTGTTGGGAGATTAATATGATAGAGAATAGACCCGGGGGCCATAGGTTTCACTAGTGGCTTCTCTCAAGATAGCATAAGTATTACGGTAGGTGAACAAATTACTGTTGATCAATTGATAGAATAGTGCATAACTATTAGAATATCTAGGCATGATCATGTATATAGGCATCACGTCCGCGACAAGTAGACCGACTCCTGCCTACATCTACTACTATTACTCCACACATCGACCGCCATCCAGCATGCATCTAGAGTATTATGTTCATAAGAATAGAGTAACGCATTAGGTAAGATGACATGATGTAGAGGGATAAACTCAAGCAATATGATATAAACTCCATATTTTTATCCTCGATGGCAACAATACAATACGTGTCGTTTCCCCTACTGTCACTGGGATCGAGCACCGCATGATTGAGCCGAAAGATAAGCACTTCTCCCATTGCAAGAAAGATCAATCTAGTAGGCCAAACCAAACTGATAATTCGAAGAGACTTGCAAAGATAACCAATCATACATAAAAGAATTCAGAGAAGATTCAAATATTGTTCATAGATAATCTTGATCATAGACCCACGATTCATCGGATCTCAACAAACACACCGCAAAAAGAGTTACATCGAATAGATACCCAAGAAGATCGAGGAGAACTTTGGATGAGATCCAAAGAGAGAGAAGAAGCCATCTAGCTAATAACTATGGAGCCGTAGGTCTGAGGTAAACTAATCACACATCATCGGAGAGGCTATGGTGTTGATGTAGAAGCCCTCCATGATCGATGCCCCCTCCATCGGAGCGCCGGAAAAGGCCCCAAGATGGGATCCCATGGGTATAGAAGGTTGCGGCAGTGGAATTCGTTTTTCGTGGTGCTCCTCGATGGTTTCGGGGTACGTAGGTATATATAGGAGCAAGAAGTAGGTCGGTGGAGCCTCGAGGGGCCCACGAGGGTGGAGGGCGCGCCCAGGGGGGTAGCCGTGCCCTCCTGCCTCGTGGCCTCCTTGGTGATTTCTTGACGGCCACTCCAAGTCCTCCGGATCACGTTTGTTCCAAAAATAACTCTCCCGAAGGTTTCATTCCGTTTGGACTCCGGTTGATATTCCTTTTCTGTGAAACACTGAAATAGGCCAAAAAAAACAACAATTTGCACTGGGACTTGGGTTAATAGGTTAGTCCATAAAATAATATAAAAGTGTATAATAAAGCCTATTAAACATCCAAAACAGAATATATAAAGCATGGAGCAATAAAAAATTATAGATACGTTGGAGACGTATCAGTGGAGACAACAGCTCTCATCAAAAATAAAAAAATGAATAGTATAAAAGAGAATTGATACTATACCGCCCGGTTTCCTTGCTCGTCCTTGATAACAGAAAGAATACTTTCATTCACCACATGTGGGACGTCAACCATTCTGGTCCACTTGCCATGCACCAAAATTAGAGTGCATCACGCAGAACTGCCGGGGAGACTCACCCCGGTCATAGCGTTGCAGTAATAATGACTAATGAACCATCAAATCGCAGGCCCAACCTTTCCCACTGTAAGTTGCTTGGACGAAGGAACCATCATCACTTCATTGAATCCGCTTCTTCAAGAAACTACTGTACGAGCAATACTGCTACCACATGTGAAGACTAGATGACACTGTAGCACGTCATCACTCAAGCCGACTAGGCCAAACTAGCCCGCCAAATGCACAGAAAGCCATGCCATCATCAATTTGTTCTGGGTTTCTATCAACCGATCAGACAAACAAGTGAAAGAAAAGAGTACAAAATGTAACACTTTGGAAGTTCAAAAGGAAAAGGCGGCACACTTAAGCACGCTTGTCGCGTTCGCATCGCACCCCCCACAGTCGGTCTGGCACACCGCTCACCAAAGGGGACATGCATTGTCTTGCAGTTTCACTGACATGTGTAACCACAATCTAATAAACCGATGATATCCAAAATCTAATCGCCCGCCAAGCATCGGCTAAGAAGAGAGAGACATGGAGGGAGAAGAGATCGGCTGGCCGCCGCGCAAGGACTAAAAAATGTAGTGATAATGTGAGGTGAGCCATATTTTAATACAGTCATAGTTATACTGCTTGCAGAGTTGATTTGACAGAAATTTATTACAAAATGCATCGTTTGAAAGTTTTTGTATGCCAATGTTCTACGATTTTTACGGCTATGTACTACTATGATTTTGTTGACGACTAAAAAGAAATGGAGGATCTTTCTCTCTCTAGATCTGTCTCCATCCCACAACCCTTCTCTAGCACACTTACACACACTCTTTTTAGCAACTCTAAAAGTACGACATCAACTACACATTCACGCTTCCAGAAAAAAAATTACACATTCATGCACGTTACAAGTATGTGTCAATTTTGTTTCGAATGCTTGCTATTAATGTAAATGTATATGTGTACCAGCTCTTTGAATTTGATGTGAATGTTGAACTTGGAACGCATCGCAATATCGTGTCTGTACATTAATGTATAATTATGGACTATTGTCTGATCGATCGCTAAGCCACCAATTTTAGGATTGGACTATTGGCTGATCGACGACCAGACCTATAAGCGTACAATAGGTTGATCAGCCCCAACGTTTCTCTTCTGTGAGTGTTTGCAAGTACTATAGCTCGCACAGTAGCTAGCCTACTAACAAAGCGCGGAATTAGTCGAGGTTTGACACCAAGAATCATCAAACAAGCCCTGCTTATATGATAAACATTTCAAACCTATGTCTAGGCATGCCATATATTACATCAAAAGTTGGTGAGGATACATCTGTTTCCATAACTCAGAGAGGGTTTGCATGATTCATTATTAAACAAAACTAGCAAGTACCGCCCACACAAGACAATGCACTAGCCCTAAGATGGTTTGGTAACACACATCATTCTGGTAATTAAACACTGTGCAAACTATGTTGAAAGACTAGCGCGACCAACCATTTCTTGTCATCGATCTCTGGGGCAATGTCCACAAGATGAACCGCGACACAGGAATCATCAAGGTCGTCCACCAGCATCTACACAACCCTAACATATTAGCAAGCACATTGCAAATAATCAAAAACCACAACTATGGTAAGCCATTTTTTACCTTGTGCAGCTCACCAGGGGATCCCATCCCTCCGGGGCCATCTCCTCGAAGGGGGCCATCGCCTTGCCAGGGAGATACTACTTCTCAACGGCAACAATCTCCTCAAACCCATCCTTTACCCTCTCATAGGAGGCCATTAGAGTTTCTAAGGTAGGCACCATGGGGCCCTTGTTGTTCTTCCAGCTTTCTATGTTCAGGAGTTCATCCGCCAATGTCATCAACTCTTTGGCTAGTGCTTATTTCTTGGAGTTCTTCGTATCCATGGGTTGGCCCGCTAACATCACCAACTCGTTGGTGATGCTCGCTTCCTGGAGATCTCTATCTCAAGTGGGTTGTCCGAAGGCAACTCTTTGCCCAGTGATCCAGGATCCATCAATAAATTGACAAAAAAAAGCAATCGAAAGGAAACCACAATCACAATGAAAACGGGAAAAGAATAGGCAGTGAGAGTCGGTTGGTGCTTTGCAAAAAGAAGATTCTTGGAATTAAAATAGAGTAGCATCACTGATTCGCCCACCTCTCCTTCATCGATACAGAAGGAAAATGGCAAAAGTGAGTATCTTGGAGTGTGGTTTTCTTCAAGATAGGGTAGAAAGGGATTCAACAAGCGTTCCAATGAAATTATGGTTGCTCCGTCCGTCCAACTTACCAGGACACTTTACCACTGTTAGGTAAGGTGTGGGTTTTGTGATATGACGGGTCATGAAAGCCACACCGGGGTCACTAGTGAGTCTTGACTGTAGCATGATGTCCTGCATGTCAATAAAGCAATGTAATTGAGCGGCTAGTTATAGAAATAGTTTGGACAACAAAGCAGGAGCTGGCAATAGTAGTACTCCATAAAAACTGCACTCCCACATTTTTCTGAGGATTAACTATACTCCCACATAGAAAATATAAATAATATTGCATGTTGGTGCAACATGTTTCCGATAATTTCAGCCATGGGCTTGTTCACAAATTTTATGAGGCAGTGGTTGTTTACTTCATGGAGGGTTGAGTACCAGACGTGACCGATACAAAGTGCGACCTGGCACACCGCTAGGGCTGGACCAAAAGCTCGCAGTTCGCGAGCTTAACGAGCGCTCGATAGTTCGGCTTGTTATGCTCGTGGATCGCTTCTTAATGAACAAAGTCAATCATAAATTTCAGCTCGTTAATCTTAACGAGCTTAACAAAGAAGCTAACAAGTTTCACGAGTAGCTCGTTAGGAACAACACAACACATATTTCAGCTTACGTGACAAAATTGTTAACGAGCTCTCAAAGGCTTAACGAGCTTCAAACGAACCGAGCCCAGCAGGGTGACAGTGTCCTGGACTAGGGGGTACTCACCACATCGTCTCCCCATCAGGTGGATCGGGTCGAGGAACCCCATGGCGGTTTACTCATGGGCCACTACGGGCAAGACATGCCGCATACAAGGAGTATTCCACAAGACTTGATGATCAAGATAAGGACTCCTCTCCACCAACGTATTTGACTAGGACTCTTGTTATCCTAGGCCTTTGGTACATTATATAAGCCGAGGCCAGGCTAGTCGAGAGGAGGAGGATAGATCAAGATGACATTATTCATCATACCCTTAGGTTTTAGACCACAACATATGATCTCGAGGTAGATCAACTCTTGTAATCTCTATATTCATCAAGATCAATCAAGCAGGAAGTAGGGGATTACCTCCATTAAGAGGGCCCGAACCTGGGTAAACATCGTTTCCCCTGTTTCCTGTTACCCATCGATCCATGACACACAATTTGTGACCCCTACCCGAGATCTGCCGGTTTTGACACCAACAATGGTGCTTTCATTGAGAGTTCCGCTGAGTGACGGCAAAAGATCAACGGCTCGCCTGCGACGTCGGCGTCTTCGTCACCGGCTCGACTGGTCACCTTGGCTTGACCAAGGACTGTGCCCTGCCTCCAATCGTCATGTTCAGACGAGGGCCTTCATCAACATCAACTCTGATCTCTATCATGATCATGGAGGAATCATCCATGGACCTCGGGGGCTCAACATCAACATTGCCCTCGTGCGATTGTGTTATTTTTCCGAACATCGAATTTGTATCTGCTACCACCACCTCCTTGAGCATCATTTTGATAATTCCTTTGGTGGAATTGTGCGGAATTGAGTCTACGACGACACTATAAAATTTCGTCACGTTTCGATGGAGCAATCTCCGCCGATCTCCGATATACCGGAGCCCTGCCGAATCTGGACGGGAATCTAGACGAGTTTGGAGCATGGTGTCCAGCATCCAGCTCGGATGTCCTTTGTAAGATCCAACCGTTGATCGGCTGCGTAATTCCTATATCTACCACCTCTCAAAATTTCAGCTCGATCTGACCGTCCAAATTCCGGAAACCTTCCGATTAGTGCATCACTTTTTGGATATTTTTTCTGTGCGAATACGAATCTGACCCGCATTCATCTTTCTTCATGAATGGGGTATTGGACAACCTTTTTAAAGGAATTTTATTCTAGGGTATTGCGCGTTGTTCTTAAACATGTGCCCATAAAATTTTAAGCCTTCTCTGAGGTACTCTTCACCATCAAGCTGTTGTCAAACCAGTCCGGCAATATTGCTGTGCGGCTGCCGACCTACGCTAGACACGTTGTCACTTTGTTGAGCAGAGCTCAGCTTCTTCGGATCATCATCTCTGCGAGCCAAACAAGTGTTCGACATCATGAAGGATAAATCATGACCAACATCGCCGCCCCACAGATTACACGGAGCGGGCACACCAGTATCGCTGCACGGTTACTTCATCCGCATTGACCACGTCACGAGCTACGACCTGCATCGGCATGGCCGCACTGTTGCTTCTTCAAGATGATGTCCATCGCGCCGACGTACTTCGACACCTTGGCTGGACCGGGGGCTCCGCTATTTCTTCAACATGCTCCGGTGACTTCGGCGTCACCTGCCGACCAACTTCGACACATCGGCTAGCATGGTGGCTGCAACGTCACCTTACCGACCTGCTCCGTCACCTCGGCATTCAGGCCATATTTCTTTAATTATTTACTTCACTTAAATTAATTAAGTACAAGAATTTTTTAAGAATATTATTGTTATTATTTCTGGCTTGCACTATTTTATGTGTGCAGGCGATTGGTTCAGACCGGGCCGTGCTGTCACCTCGGCGTGCCGACTTCGTCATCCCACCTCCGTCGACACAGTCATGTCGTCTCCTTGGCATGTTGACCTGTGTTGGCAACCCATGCCGTTAGCTTCATCAACCTACTTTGGAGACTTCGACGTCACCAGCCGACCAACTTTGTTACGTTAGCTGGACCGGGGGCTTTGCCTTGGTGAGACAATCTTTGCCAGAATCGGCATGCCATCGCTTCATCACCCATCAGGCAATGGGTGTGCGGATCGATTCCCAATTTTTGGAGTAACCTTTCTTCGGACTGCTACAACAAATAAACTAGGTGCTATTAATCCTAGCAATTTTTTGCTTGTTTGGGTTTATTTTTTCCAATGAATAATTACTATGGTTTGTTCCATCATCTATACACAGGTCTATCAAATGGTGGCCACATTAACGATGATCGCGTGGTGGTTCGGTCAGTTTCCGTACATAATTCGGTGAACGCCGCATCCGGAACTCGGACCGACCTGTGAATTCGAGCTTTGCCACGCCTTTACTGCATCACGCCGACGCCCTGCATCGACATTAAGTTCGGTGCCAGGCCACATCTCTTTAAATAAATTACTTTTGCGAAAAGCAATTATGAAAGGATTTTATATATATTTATATTATTCTTTTTTTACCGCACTATTTTAAGTGTGTAGGTGATCGACTTCGACTACGTCACGCGGTCACTTCGGCAAGCCAACGTCATCGTCCCAATTGGCATAAATCGGCTCGCATGATCATCTTGTTGATTGTACTGCCATACCGACATGTTCGGTTGCCTCGGGGACTTCGTCATCATAAAGAGGGTCCTACGTCGTTGGGTGTTTGGCGCACGGGCCATATTTCTTTTATTACTCACTATGCATGAATTATTAATCATGCAAGCTTTTTTTATTACAGTTATCTTCGGCTTGCACTATCTTCTGTGCACAAGTAAATGATCCGGATTGGGCAGCGCTGTCACCTTTGCTGGACTGGGGGCTTCGTCATCACTTCATTAACCCATGCCGGGAACTTCGGCATCATACTGTCGGCCTGCTCCATCGCCTCGGACGGACGGGGGGTTCCACCTCGCCACATTGGTCGTGCTGGGTCGCCACTTTGAAGTGCCGAGCTCTTCGCTCCTCCATCTCAGGACCGGCTTAGGGGCTAGGACCTCGTCCCGTCGTAAACTCAGACCACATCATCGATGTCGAGCACATTAACCAGCTAATTCTCTTTCATGCTCAAAGTTTTAAATTTTTAATTTGTGTTCGGTTTGACCGTGCTCACGTGAGTTGTTTGTTAAAAGAAACTCCCTTTACCCATGTTAGCTGGGGGCTCTTAAATTTACATGAGCCGTTTTATAATAAGCGTGTTTTCTTCTTGTTCGTTGCAAAGTCTTTTTCTATCACTCCTTCCTCGACTCGAGTGTGTGGTCAATAGCCAGATAGCCTGGGTCCGATCTTGACCCACTTGCAGTCTTGAGATCGGATGTGTCATGTTAAAGCACGACAGAATCAAAAAAAATTTAGACCAATTTTCGGATTGGCAGCAATTGACTTGATTTCGTTCGGACATGGAGTTTCCACTTAAGTCTTTTTGGTTTTTTAGCCTATGGCAATTTTAAAGTATTTGTGTGTTTCCAGCATAAGTCTCGCAGTGCAACGCCGGACACCTTTAGAGATTCGACAAAACATTCTCGGGTATTGCTTTATATGCATCGGTTTCGAATTGTATCGTTGGTCAATAGTTGGGTTGCCCGGCTCCTGTGCTTGCCTCCTATGTTCCGCTTTGTTCGGCTAGGTGTGCAAAGGTAGAACCACTGTGATTATGCTTCGAGCTAGCATGGTTAAGCGCCTCAGTGGAGAAAGCCGAAAATTGACTGTCACAATAAGTGTAAACTGGTCAGCGATCTGATGACTGTGTTAAATTATAAGATCGATAGAGGTCACCCATGTTAATGATGGTCCGTTCATAACATTGGCCGAAGTATTTACGGCTTGACCTCGGCTGTCGCCGAACACTAACCAGGGGCTAGTAGTTGGCCTCCCACCTTTAAAGCTCCTATGACTAAGTGAAAGTTATAAAGCCCGCATATCTGATTGCCTCGTTTCCGCTAACACAACCGCCTTGCAATCGAGGCGTCGACTAAGGGTTGTTTTGTTATTGCGGAGACACCCTGTGTAGCATCTACAAGGGGGTGGAAGCCGGCCACTTTCAAATGATAAACGGTCGCAACGGAGTCAAAATAAACATATCATCGGCGTTTGTATTTAATATATGAGAGCTGCCTTCCGTAATCATCATTATAAAGCCATAAATATGCATCAATTTGACTTAAGATTTTGGCCAAGCTGGTTTGCCTGGCTCCTGTGCTTACCCCTACGTTCTCGATTGTTCGGCTAGGTGGTAAAGGGAGCACCTCTGTGATTGTTACTACCGAGTCATCCGAGTAAGTACCTCAGACCGGGTGAAGCCGAAAGCTAGCAATCTTAAAGGATCACATTGGTCGGAAACGACAGAAGTGAAAATTTTGGTTCATTAATACCATAGAGTTCGGGAACTTTCCCCGAACTAAATCCTCAACATTTTCCTCCCACATTGATCGGAGGTGAGGTTTCATGATCATGATAAGCATGACGATCCAAAGAAAGGAACCGATAGCGGGACTATTTTCTTTGGAAGATGTTTCTTACGTTAAAACGTAATATAACATATCTCTTCTTGTACCTTTGTTTATAAATTCGTATGGCCGGATTGCCTTGTTTTCCATAAATCTTTGCCCTTATAATGACTTTCTAACATAGGAAAACACTCCTCAGCTACTGGCCGAAGAGGTTGAAGCCGATGGTCGGTCAACAAAGTTTTGTACAATGCGGATCCGAACATTAATGATGTAGAGTACTTGGATACATAGAGTCATTACACATAATTTGTGATTTTACTATGGATATCGATCCTTAATTCGGCCACCTGTGCCCACATGAAGGCTCGGGGGCTACTGGGCTTTGGGATTATTATTTACAAATATTAAAGGTGCACATCGATCCCCTGATCTGGTGTTGCCACCCGTCCATTGTCTCGGGGGCTACTGCATCACTAATCCAATGCAGAGAATTCAAAGTGCTCAGTGTTCGGCATGACCGAACTATAGGAAAACGCGTCTTCGGACAACAACAGGTACCATCTGGACTTATCTAGCATCAAGCTAATATATTACGGCAACTTCTCAAGACCCTCTCTCAAGGGCTCGTTCGACGATCACATTATTTCTAATATATTATACTGCGTTTCTATTCCTACGTATGCTGCCGAGCTAGAAGTTGATCCTCAGGCCGATTTCGCGCATCGACCTTAGTCTCTGGGGCTACTAGGATCAGCAGTTTCATGTTTTCCTTTAGGTGCATCTCGGGTTTTAGACTGACACACACCTTGAGGGCTACTAGTTATACATATTGACAACAAATAAATTTACACGTATCGAAAATACAATCCGTAAACAATCATCCCAAGCCCGAGGTGGTGCATCACCTCGGAAGCAGTCCGGCATAAAGCTCGGATGCAAGTGGCTGGCTCTATAGAGGGCATTTCTAGCAATAAGCTCGGCTAACCTCCTTTAAACTTCTTCAAGCCAAGGTGATCTATGACACCTCGGATACAGTCCGGCGTTGGAGCTTGGATACAGTCCGGTGTTGGAGCTCGATTACAGTCTGGTGTTGGAACTCGAATACAGTCCGGTGTTGGTGCTCGGCTGCAAAAGATACCTCGAATGCAGTCCGGCGTTGGAGCTCGGATGCAAAAGGACACCATCACACGGGAACAACTTCAAACCCAAGGAGGGCGTAAAAATAACAAGGCAATGATAAAAGCTGATAACTTAAAGGGGCTCCTCGGATACCCGACATGTAAACTCTTCGGATTTACTTCGGCGATCCTCAAGATCGAAGATAAGAAGATTTGTTGAACCAATTTTCAAGACCGACGACCGAAGATGAAGAACAGTTCAGAAGAATCGAGGAGCGTCCCCAACCTGAAGACTGGTTCAAGGGGCTACTGATGGTCTCCTGGACTAGGGGTACTCACCACATCATCTCCCGATCAGGTGGATCGGGCCGAGGACCCCCATGGTGGTTTACTCATGGCAACTTCAGGCAGGACATGCCGCATACAACGAGTATTCCACAAGACTTGATGATCAAGACAAGGACTCCGCTCCACCAACGTATTCGACTAGGACTCTTGTTATCCTAGGCCTCTTGTACATTATATAAGCCGAGGCCGGGCTACTCGAGAGGAGGAGGATAGATCAGGATGACATTATTCATCATACCCTTAGGTTTTAGATCACAACATATGATCTTGAGGTAGATCAACTCTTGTAATCTCTATATTCATCAAGATCAATCAAGCAGGAAGTAGGGTATTACCTCCATTAAGAGGGCCCGAACCTGGGTAAACATCGTGTCCCCTGCCTCCTATTACCCATCGATCCATGACACACAGTTTGGGACCCCCTACCCGAGATCTGCCGGTTTTGACACCGTCACAGGGTTTTTTGCTCGTTAATCTTACCGAGCTTAACGAGCCGAGCCTTAACGAGCATGAATTTAACAAGTTGAGAATTCCGTTAATCTACCCCTGCACGCCACTTGGAATAAGCGAGTAGCTACCTCAAAAAACAATCAAAAAATCAAAAAATTGGCGACCTGGCATGCATATAATTTTAAATTATTGTTTTGATAGAGTGAACAAAGAAAACTACTCCACTGTATGTATGTATATATATATATAGGTAGGACCCTCCGCGCTTGCTTTCTAGGGTTGGTCTATTCACACACTCTCATCCTCTCCAGATCTAAACAAGATAGTGGTGGTCACACAGTCTTTCCATCCACACTATTTGTTACAGATCTGAATGCATCCCCTCCGCCAGGGAAGGGGAGGTGGGGCAGCATTTAGGCCGTCGTAGACAGCGAGGGAGGAGACCGACTGCTGGCTGCACCATTACCTCTGGCCGAGCGCTGGCGCGGGAGGTCCTCCGGCCAATTCATCACTTCCGTAGTGTGACCGGATCCGGCCTCCCACACTCACCTAGCCAAGCCCCGACGACCTTCAGGTATATCTTCCGGATAATTAAGCTATAGTAACCCTCTACTAATGATGCCATGTCACCGCAATTACTATTGTCAATCTCGTGTTGATTCAAAAACTGATTTGAAATTCAAATTTAAAATCTAGTCAAACAATAAAAAAATTCAAACATTAAAACTAAAAGGTTCTAAATGTGACAAATAATTAATAGGTAATAATGGTGGAGAAACCACATTTTTATAAAATGTTTAAATGCATTAAGCTAACTAAAACAGTAGCTAAAACCAAAAGTTAAATGCCTTTTGTATTTTATAAAATACGAAACTATTTTATTTTGGGTGAGAACTTTTCGTGGCAGTGGGTTATGTTGCAACGCTAGTTTAGGAAATTACATTATAATTTATAAAACTAGAAAAAAGAAACTAAAATATAACAATAAGATAAAAAACAAAATAAAAATAAAATCCTCCCCTCCCCGATGGGCCTTGGCCCAGCTGGCCACTGCCAGCTAGGACGCCCACAAGGCTGGCCCCCTCCCCACCTGTAACCCCGCACGGGCTAATCCCCCGAAACCCTAACTGCATTCCCCCACTCCCCCGATTCCGTTCTACATCTGGATCAGACCGCGCCCGCTCGTTGACGTAGTCACACCCGACCCCATCATCGCCGTTTGCCAGACCGCCCCCCGTCTCCTCGTTGGCGTACACCAGCGATGGGGGTGAGGACCCTGTTTCTCCCCCTAGCCCCTCTAATTTTCCCCTGTGCTGATGCATCGCCGCGCCTAAACAGCCCGCCTGTCGCGGTCGCTCGCTACTCACCGTGGCCCACGCCCACACATCGTGTTTTCCTGCCCGTGGCCACATGGCTTTGGAGCTGCCTACGCCCCTGCTCGCTTGGCCGCTCGCCCGTGCTGCTGCGGCTGTTGCAGCGCTTCCGTTGCTGCTCGCCTCGGGCCGTAGCCCCGCCCCCGCGCCGGCCGCCCCTTCTCCTCCCCACTCACCTGTCTTCACGAACACCTGCACCCACGCCCCCATCACCGGCATGTTCGCCATGCGCGCCCGCGGTCCTAGCTGCCGCTTCTCACCGCTCCCCAGCTCGCCTCCGCCTTGCCCCGCGGCGACCTCGCTCGCCTACCGTTGCTACTTCTTGAGCTTGCGTTAATTTTTTCCTTGAAGAGGAAAGGGTGATGCAGCAAAGTAGATATAAGTATTTCCCTCAGTTAAGAACCAAGGTATCAATGCAGTAGGAGGCACAAGCAAGTCTCCAATCTATGCACCTACACAAACTAACAAACACTTGCACGCAACGCGAAAAAGGGGTTGTCAATCCCTTCACGGTCTCGAACAAGAGTGATATCTAATAGAGATAGGTATGAAAGATAAATAAAAAGGCAAATTAAAGTAAATATAAATAAATTGCAGCAAGGTATTTTTGGTTTTTTTGTTACAGAGCTGAAAATATATGATGGAAAATAGACCCGGGGGCCATAGGTTTCACTAGAGGCATCTCTGTTGAAAGAAAACATACGGCGGGTAAACAAATTACGGTCGTGCAATCTATAGAAAAGCGCAAAGTTACAATGATATCCAAGGAAATGATTATGAATATAGGCATCACGTCCGTGTCAAGTAGACCGACTCCTGCATGTATCTACTACTATTACTCCACACATCGACTGCTATCCAGCATGTATCTAGAGTATTAAGCTCATAAGAACAAAGTAACGCCTTAAGTAATATGACATGATGTAGAGGGATAAACTCAAGCAATATGACGAAAACCCCATCTTTTTACCCTTGATGGCAACAATACAATATGTGCCTCGCTACCCCTACTATGTCACTGGGTGAGGACACCGCAAGATTGAACCCAAAACTAAGCACCTCTTCCATTGCAAGAAATACCAATCTAGTTGGCCAGACAAAACCGATAATTCGAAGAGAAATACAAAGATATTTAATCATGCATAGAACAGTTCAGAAAAGACTCAAATAATATTCATAGATAATCTAATCATAAATCCACAATTCATCGGATCTCGACAAACACATTGCAAAAGAATATTACATCGGATAGAACTCCAAGAACATCGAGGAGAACATTGTATTGAAGTTAAAAAGAGAGAGAAGAATCCATCAAGCTACTTGCTATGGACCCATAAGTCTGTGGTAAACAACTCACGCTTCATCGGAAGGCCAATAGGGTTGATGTAAATGCCCTCCATGATCGAATCCCCCTCCGGCAGGATGCCGTAAAGGGCCCTAATATGGGATCTCACAGGAACAGAGGCTTGCGGCGGCGGAAAAGTATTTTGGTGGACGCTTCCAGTGGTTTGGGAATATTTGGGAATTTATAGTGCAAGAATTAGCGTTGAAGGAGTCCCAAGGGGCCCACAAGCCCTCAGGGCGCCCCCTAAGGGCGTGCCTGCTAGCCTTGTGGCCTCCTCGGCCATCTTCTAACCCCCTCTCCAAGCTCTGTGGATGTCTTCTGGTCCAAGAAAAATCATCATAAAGTTTTATTTCGTTTGGACATGGTTTGATATTCCTTTTCTGTAAAACTCAAAAACAAAGAAAAAACAGAAAATGGCACTGGGCTCTAGGTTAATAGGTTAGTCCCAAAAATAATATAAAATAGTATATTAATGCATATAAAACATCCAAAACAGATAATATAATAGCAGGGAACAATAAAATATTATAGGTACGTTGGAGACGTATCAAACCCAAGCTTAATTCATGCTCGTCCTCGAGTAGGTAAATGATAAAAATAGAATTTTTCATGTGGAATGCTACCTAACATATTTAACCATGTAATCTTCTACATTGTGTCATGAATATTCAGATCCATAAGATTCAAAACAAAAGTTTAATATTGACACAAAAACAATAATACTTCAAGCATACTAATAAAGCAATCATGTCTT
This sequence comes from Aegilops bicornis, assembly GCA_021605145.1. Taxonomy (NCBI): domain Eukaryota; kingdom Viridiplantae; phylum Streptophyta; class Magnoliopsida; order Poales; family Poaceae; genus Aegilops; species Aegilops bicornis. The sequence continues at coordinate 336,925,217 of CM038670.1, read as the reverse complement.
CGCAAAATAACATGGCCAAAGAAAGTTATCCCTACAAAATCATATAGTCTGGCCATGCTCCATCTTCATGACACAAAGTATTTCTTCATGCACAACCCTGATGACAAGCCAAGAAATTGTTTCATACTTCTAGTGTTCTCAAACTTTTTCAACTTTCACACAATACATGAACGTGAGACATGGATATAACACTATAGGTGGAATATAATATATTGGTTGTGGAGAAGACAAAAAGAAGGAGAAAGTCTCACATCAAGTAGGCATATTAACGGGCTATGGAGATGCCCATCAATAGATATCAATGTGAGTGAGTAGGGATTGCCAGGCGACAGATGCACTAGAGCTATAAGTGTATGAAAGCTCAAAAAGAAACTAACACTACAAAAAAAGACACTTCCGTGATGATACGTGTTTGTCACAGTAGGTCATGTTTTCTGTCATGCATGTACATCCATGACAATTTTATGACAGAATCAAGATAGTCATACCTATGTTGTCGTAGAAGTGTTCCATGACGTTACCAAAATTTTCATCACGGAAGTGTCCACTTCCATGACGATAAATCGTGCGTCATAGAAGTGCTTTCGTCAAGGGTGACCAACACGTGGCATCCACCGTAACGAGACGCCGTTAAGCTATCGGGTCTTGACGAAGTCATGGACCTAGGGTAGGGTCATGGACTTGTCCTAGGTACCCTCCCCAAGGGCATCTCTAGAAGAAGCCACCTGTCAATCAACTCAGAAGTGTTCCACTCAATAGACTCGAAGACACTCGACCATGAAGCCAACCACTCGACCATGAAGCCAACCACTCGACAGCTAGGAGATCAAAGTCACTCCGCACGCTAACGGTCGGTCATTAAGTAGCCTTTATGGTCATCATAGCACTTTATTTGTGGCGTTACCAGTAACACCCGACCTTAATGTACCTTAAACCCTGCATAACTGAGGGCGGGAGGGGTCTGGCAAACTCTATATAAGCCACCCCCTCCTCGGGGTCAAGGGTTCGCACCCCTGTAATACACATACACATAATCCAGTCGACCGCCTCCGGGCTCCGAGATGTAGGGCTATTACTTCCTCCGAGAAGGGCCTGAACTCGTAAAACTCGTGTGTGTAAAACAACTCCATAGCTAGGATCTTGCCTCTCCATTCCTACCCCCCTACATTATTGTCAAACTTAGAACCACGACAGTTGTCGCCCACCATGGGGCAGGTGTCTTAGCGACTTATTGGAGAAGTTGCCATTTTTCCGATCTCCTTCATCATGGTTTCAGGCGGAGTTTTGGTTGAGGGCCGCGAGATCCGTCTCGGCGCGCTCACATTCATCGCCGACGACTCCGCTTGGCTTCAAGAGGCTCCACTCGGCATCGACGCGCTCCCTGTCCGCGGGGCGACACACTTTCGCGCGTGCGTCCGCGGCAACCGTCGACCCAGTATCGGTCGACCCCTGTGGTCGCCCTCCTCCTCGCTTTCCCGCCGGGCGCAAGCGCTCCAGTCGGTCGAGGCTTCAGCGGTGGGTAAGGCACGCGGTGGCTCGCCGGTCGGCCACCCCCCAAGTCGCGGCGATCGAGCCCGACGAATCTCTCTACGGCCTGTTCGACTGGCTTCGCAGAGACTGCATCCGATTGCGACAACAGTGATCCAGCGGCGGAGGTTCTGATGGTCGATGGACCATGCAGTCCTCCCGGCTTTCCCCGCACCGACGGAGGCGACGGCGGGGGCGATCCATCACATGCCCATGAAGAGTATCTCCCCGAGCCCCTCACTTCGCTACAGAGGGAAGAACTTCGCTGCCGGAACATGGATGTGTTACACACTCCTATCGTTGGAGAAACTCCCGAGGCTCGTGCTTTAGAGGACGCGCGTTTGGCCAACTTGGCTGAACGCACTCGACTGGAAAACCTCCAGCGAGTGCTCGACGAGCGTGGGCGACAACGGGTTCCGGAATCCAGTCGACGTCAACTCTTTCCTCCACCGCCTCAGGTATATCGAACTCCGATTCAAAATTTAGCAGCTGCGGCCCGTATAGCAGAGTCGATCCAGCCTTCCCAGTCCGAAGCTGGCAGAGGTTTGTTGCAGATCAGAGCATTACTCCGGGCAGCAGGAGACCAGAATTCAGCTGTATCACAGTCGCGGAACAGGATCCACGGAAAATCCGTTGTTGCGGATACAGTTCAGTCGGCTCACAGCCCAAGATCGCCTCCGAGGCGTGAGGGACATGAAGACCGGTGAGATCGGTATAGAAACCGTGAGGAGTATGATCACCGATTCAATCGTGACGATCAACGTCGAGTGCCCACCCCTCCCCCAAGGAGTGGGGTCACACGTGCCTCAACAACAGGATCACAGACGCCCTCACAGTGCTGGGCAAAGGATTCCAGTCAACCCCAGAGAACCAGGCTTTGATGCGAGATCCATTCTCGTTCAGGGCTTGGTCGACAGAAACATAGCTCACCGAGGAGGTCATGACAGAGATGCACCCACCAGCAGCAGAGTGCACGTCTCAGGACCAGAGTGCTTCAGCAAAGCCATCAGGGCCGGAGTGATTCCTCCCAACTTCAGGTTGGCGACTAGAGTCAATAAGTTCACTGGCGAGTCCAAACCTGATACTTGGCTTGAGGACTACCGAGTGGCTGTTCAGATTGGTGGCGGTAATGATGAAGTGGCCATGAAACACCTGCCTCTTATGTTGGAGGGCTCGGCCAGAGCATGGCTGAACGATTAGCACCCAAAGATTTACACTTGGGAAGATCTTTCCTGAGTGTTTGTCAGAACATTTGAAGGGACCTGCAAGCGACCAACAGGGCTGACAGAATTGCAATCATGCGTGCAGAAGACAAATGAAACTTTGAGGGATTACATCGAGAGATGGATCACATTACATCACACGGTAGAGAATGTATCTGGTCACCAGGCAGTCTGTGCCTTCAAGGAAGCCGTTAAATACAGAGAGCTAAACCTGAAATTCGGTCGAACCGGAGACATGTCTCTGAGTCGAATGATGGAGATTGCCACCAAGTATGCCAATGGTAAAGAAGAGGATCGGGTCCGGAGTGGCAAGCACAAGTCAGTCGCCCATGAAACCGGAGGAGGGAACTCTAGTCGGAAGCAGAAGCGGAAAGACGAGCCAGCTGCTCCTAGAGAAGCCTTGGTCGTGACTCAAGGAAAGTTTAAGGGGAAGCCTAAAGGGCCTTGGAACCTCAAGAAAGTAAAGGATCAAGACGCAAACGATGTGTTGGATTTGCCATGCCACATTCACACAAAGAAAGATGAAGAGTGTAAACTCATTTACCCAAAGCATACCACTCGATAGTGTCGGCTCTTAATCCAGCAGTTCCAGGGGAAAGAGCCCAAAGATAAGGAAAAGGAGTCGGACAAAGTTGAGAACAAGGAAGATAGTGATGATGGATACCCCCAGGTCAATTCCACCCTGATGATTTTTGCTGACGTTGAAAGCAAAAGTCGATTGAAAGTTATCAACCGAGAGGTGAATATGGTCGCTCCGGCGACACCCAGTTATTTGAAATGGTCTCAGACTGCCATCACATTCGACCAGTCTGACCACCCGACGCACATAGCCACCCCTGGGAGGCAAGATTTTGTGGTCGACCCAGTTGTAGAAGGCACTCGACTAACTAAAGTTTTGATGGATGGTGGCAATGGTCTGAATATACTGTATGCAAAGACGTTGAAAGGGATGGGCATTCCGATGTACAGGCTCAGTACCAGCAACATGAGTTTCCATGGAGTCATTCCTAGAAAGAAGGCCGAGTCACTCGGTCAGATTGCTCTTGATGTGGTTTTCGGAGACTCCAAGAATTTCCGCAAAGAAAAATTGACGTTTGAAGTCGTGGATTTTCAGAGTGCTTATCACGCTATTCTGGGAAGGCCGGCGTATGCATGTTTCATGGCTCGGCTATGTTATGTATACCTTAAACTGAAGATGTCAGGACCCAAAGGTGTGATCACTATCACTGGCAATCGAAAGAAAGCAGAAGAGTGTTTTCAGAAAGGCTCTAAGATCGCTGATGCTCAGATGGTAGTGGTAGAGCTGCAGGAATACCAGAAAACTGCAGACCCGAGTGATTTGTTGCGAGCCAAGAAGCCCACTACGGAATCAGCATTTCAGTCGTCCGGTGAGACAAATCCGATTCACATTCACCCGACCGACCCCAATGCTGCTCCGACCCATTCTCAACAACACTCGACTCCAAATAGGAAGAAGCGATCGTCCAGTTCCTCCGTGAGAACTGGGACATCTTTGCATGGAAGCCTTCTGACATGCCGGGTGTTCCCAGGGGGCAGGCTGAGCACCGTCTACAAGTCGACCCAAAAGTGAAACCTTCAAAGAACATCTTCGACGGTTCGCCGTCCAGAAGAGAAAGGCCATTGGCGAGGAGGTGGCTTGGCTCTTAGCAGCGGAGTTTATCTGAGAGATTTACCACTCCGAGTGGCTCGCCAATGTCGTCATGGTCCCCAAGAAGGACAAGTCGCTTCGCATGTGCATTGACTTCAAACATATCAATCGGGCCTGCCCAAAAGATCATTTTCCTCTCCCCCGCATCGACCAAATAGTCGACTCGACCGCGGGATATGTGCGCTTGTCTTTTTAGACGCCTATTCCAGTTACCATCAGATCCGTCTGTATGGACCCGACGAGAACAAAACAACTTTCATCACTCCATTCGGGTGCTTCTGTTATGTCACCATGCCATTCGGCCTCAAGAATGTCGGACCCACATTCATGAGAATGATTCAGACGTGTTTGCTCACTCAAATCAGTCGGAATGTGGAAGGATACATGGATGATATTGTGGTCAAGTCACGAAAAGGTTCTGACCTGCTGACTGACCTTGCCGAAACATTTGCCAACATCAGAAGGTATGATATCAAGCTTAATCCATCAAAGTGCACATTCGGAGTTCCTGGCGGAAAGTTACTCGGTTTTCTCATTTCCGAACGAGGAATCGACGCCAATCCAGAAAAAGTTGGTACTATACTCCGAATGAAACGTCCTGTGCGTGTGCACGATGTCCAGAAGCTTACTGGTTGCTTGGCCGCTTTAAGTCGATTCATCTCTCGACTCGGTGAAAAGTCATTGCTTCTTTACCGACTGATGAAGAAGTCAGACAAGTTCGAGTGGACTCCTGAAGCTGATGCAACGTTTGCAGAGCTAAAAGCCCTGCTCTTCACCCAGTCGGTGCTTGCTGCCCCAATCAACAGAGAGCCTTTGCTGATTTACATTGCAGGCACGGGACAAGTTGTCAGTACAGTACTTACGGTCGAGCGAGAAGAAGAAGGAAAAGCCTTCAATGTTCAGCACCCAGTATATTATGTTTCTGAAGCTTTAACCCCGTCAAAGCAAAGATATCCTCATTATCAGAAGCTTGTGTATGGGATTTATATGACCACGAAGAAGGTTGCACATTACTTCTCTGACCATTCCATTACAGTCGTCAGCGACGCTCCATTGTCAGAGATTTTGCACAACAGAGATGCAACTTGTCGAGTGGCAAAATGGGCGATTGAACTCCTTCCCTTAGATATCAAGTTTGAGGCAAAGAAAGCCATCAAGTCCCAACCAATAGCAGGTTTCATCGCCGAGTGTATTGAACAGCAACTGCCGACTCAAGTTCACTCGGAGCACTGGACCATGTTCTTTGATGGTTCTAAGATGTTGAATGGTTCCGGTGTTGTGGTAGTGTTGGTTTCCCCCCGAGGAGATAAGCTCAGATATGTTCTTCAAATTCACTTTGATTCCTCCAAGAACGAAGCAGAATATGAAGCACTTTTGTATGGGTTGAGTATGGCCATATCACTCGGCGTCCGTCGCCTCATGGTTTATGGCGACTCAGATTTGGTGGTTAATCAAGTGATGAAGGAGTGGGACGTCAGAAGTCCAGCCATGACTGGTTAGTGCAATGCAGCGAGAAAGCTAGAGAAGAAATTCGAGGGGTTAGAGCTTCATCATATACCTGTTGAAAAATCAAGCAGCTGATGATTTGGCGAAAATAGGTTCCAAGAGAGAAGCCATTCCCAGTAATGTGTTTTTGGAACACATCCGCACACCATCAGTTCAAGAGGATCCTTTCACCGAAGAGACTCGGCAACCAAAAAGTACCGCATATCCGACTGAATTTGAGGTTTCAACGGTGCTCGACTTGATCATGGAAGTCTTGGTCATCACTCCCGACTGGACTGTGCCGTACATCGCGTACATCCTAAGGAAAGAACTCCTAGAGAATGAAGAAGAGGCTCGACAGATCCTCCGTCGATCCAAGGCCTTTACTGTGATAAAGGGACAGTTGTACAGAGAAAGCGCGACTGGAGTCGGTCAGAAGTGTATAACACCAGAAGAAGGTCAAATTATTCTTGACGATATCTACTCGGGGACCTGTGGTCATCATGCGTCCCCTCGGACAATTCTGGCTAAAGCATGCCGAACGGGATTTTACTGGCCAAGAGCAAATGAAATGGCGAAAGAGATAGTCGAAAAATGTGAAGGATGCTAGTTCTACTCCAATATGTCACGCAAACCCGCGTCAGCCTTGAAGACCATTCCACTCGCCTGGCCCTTCGCTGTTTGGGGATTGGATATGATTGGACCACTGAGGACTGGCAGGAGCGGCTTCACTCACGTGCTAGTGGCAGTCGAGAAGTTTACTAAATGGATTGAAGCTAAGCCTATCAAGAATCTCGATGCTTGCGGTCTTTGTCGGTTTCATCGAGAGTTGATATTCAGATATGGAGTTCCGCATAGCATCATCGCGATAATGGGTCAAACTTCGATTCTGACAAGTTCAAAGCCTTTTGCGCCTCTCAAGGCACACGAGTCGACTATGCTTCAGTCGCTCACCCCCAGTCGAATGGACAAGCGGAAAGACCAAACGGTCTAATTATCAAAGGGCTGAAACCCCGACTGTGCGCGATCTCAAGCACGCTGCAGGTGCATGGGTCGACGAACTTCCATCAATTCTTTGGGGATTGAGGACCACACCTAATCGGTCAACTGGATGAACTCCATTCTTTCTGGTATATGGAGCTGAAGCAGTTCTGCAAAGTGATTTGCTTCACAATGCACTCCGAGTTGAACTCTACTCAGAAGATGAAGCAGAACAAGCCCGGCAGGACGCAGTCGACCTCCTAGAAGAAGAAAGAGAGATGGCCCTGATCCGATCAACTATTTATCAGCAAGACTTGCGTCGATTCCATGCCAGAAATGTGAAGAGTTGAGCCTTCCAAGAAGGAGACTTGGTCCTCCAAGTAGATCAACAGAAACCACACAAGCTCGCTCCCACTTGGGAAGGCCCCTTCATCGTCACCAGAGTTCTCCACAATGGGGTGTACCATCTTTACAACGTCGACCGCCAGATTGATGAGCCTCGAGCTTGGAATGCGGAGCTGCTCCGCCCCTTTTATACTTAAGTACTCACTCAGATGAGATGTAATAAGAAATACCTCTGTAGTTTATTTATCAAAGACAAGAGTGTTATAATTTTCCCAGTGATTGTTGCTTTTGTTTTCGTAAGAAACTCCCCTAGTGGATAGCTTAGCTGCGAATCTGTTTCGCCTAAGTTTGTAAAAAAAATCCTACTGAGTGACGAGCAAGCCTCTCACTCGGAGGCTTAGCTGCGAATCCATTTTGCCTAAGTACTTGAAAATCCTACCGAGTGGTGAGCCAGCCTCCCACTCGGGGGCTTAGCTGCAGTCCTGTACTCGCCTAAGTTTGAAAAAATCCTACTGAGTGGTGAGCCAGCCTCCCGCTCGGGGGCTTAGCTGCAGTCCAGTACTCGCCTAAGTTTGAAAAAATCCTACCGAGTGGTGAGCCAGCCTCCCACTCGGGGGCTTAGCTGCAGTCCAAGTACTCGCCTAAGTTTGAGAAATCCCACCGAGTGAAGAGCAATCCTCTCACTCGGGAGCTTAGCTGCAGTCCAGTACTCGCCTAAGTTTGAAAAAATCCTACCGAGTGGTGAGCCAGCCTCCCACTCGGGGGCTTAGCTGCAGTCCAGTACTCGCATAAGTTTGAAAAAATCCTATCGATTGAAGAGCAATCCTCTCACTCGGAGGCTTAGTTGTAGTCCAAGTACTCTCCTAAGTTTGAGAAATCCCACCGAGTGAAGAGCAATCCTCTCACTCGGGGCCTTAGCTGCAGTCCAAGTACTCGCCTAAGTTTGAGAAATCCTACTGAGTGAAGAGCAATCCTGTCACTCGGAGGCTTAGCCGCGGTCCAAGTACTCGCCTAAGTTTGAAAAATCTCACCGAGTGAAGAGCAATCCTCTCACTCGGGGGCTTAGCTGCAGTCCAAGTACTCGCCTAAGTTTGAGAAATCCTACTGAGTGATGAGCAATCCTCTCACTCGGAGGCTTAGCTGCAGTCAAGCACTCGCCTAAGTTCGAAAACATACCGATCCGCAAGGACGATGATGTACAGGTCGATTGCTACCTTCTCATTCGGAGCTGCGCCACAAGTACAACGTGCGCTCCATCCCAATCCACAAGGACGACGAGGTGCAGGTCGACTGCTACCTTCTCCTTCGGAGCTCCACCACAAGTACAACATGCGTTCCATCCCGATCCGCAAGGACGACGAGGTGCGGTCGACTGCTACCTTCTCTTTCGGAGCTGCGCCACAAGTAAAACGTGCGCTCCATCCCGATCCGCAAGGACGACGAGGTGCAGGTCGACTGCTACCTTCTCCTTCGGAGCTACAAGTAAGACATATGTACTCCATCCCTTCCTACAAGGATAATGATGCGTAGGAAGACCAAATCGTCCACCTGAGAGATGCATCTCAAACACAAAGACTATTCCGAGTGAAGTACAGTCCACTCGAAGGCAAATGCAAGCATATTCAGAAGTAAAACCAGTTCAGATAAATCCTAAAGGTTCCAAACCGCAGATCAAAGTACTCGGGTTCTCAGTTCGAAGGAGTTTAGCGGTTACAAAATCCACTCGGCATTCCGAGGCAAATTTAAGGTGAGGCATAAAAGTTTGTTTACTCCGCGGGAGGAGGAATGGCAGGCTCGACGAACTCGTCCAGGTCGACACCATCGGCGATCCGAGTGGCAGCGGCAATGAAAGTCTCCATAAAGGATCGGAAATCGTGCTTCTTGGTGTTGGCGACCTTGATTGCTGCCAGCTTATCTTCTCGCGCCTCTTTACAGTGGACACGAACCAAAGACAGAGCCACATCAGCACCGCACCGAGCAGAAGACTTCTTCCACTCCTGCACTCGACCAGGGATCTCGTTAAGTCGAGTCATCAGGGACTCGAGGTCGTTCTGGAGTGTTGCCCCTGGCCAAAGTGCTGCGTCGATCCGCGACGTGGCGACTTTCAGTCGAGCCAGATACTCAACAACACCGTCGATGCGGGATTCCAGTCGGAGCAGGTTCATAGCAGTTTAAGTCGCTACGGGAGAATTGATAGGGTCCAAATTTGGTTCGATTCGCCTAGTCTCCTCCTCGAAGTCTCGGCAAAGCTCTGCATGCGCGGTCCAAAGACGAGTCAGTATTCATATGCCGAGTCGACAAAGATGAACCAGTCGGAATGGGGTATGTACCTTCAAGCTTGATGAATAACTTCTTGGCGAGGCTCCTGAGATAGCTTTCCAGATCATCCCTCCTGCGAGCAACGCCTTCCATCTTCTTGTTCAAGCTAACCTTGTCCTTCTTCAAGCGGGTGACCTCCTTGTTGGCTTCATCCAGAGTAGATTTCTTCTTCGCGTTCTCGTCCTCCAGTTTGCCGACTAAAGCCAGCTTCTGTTTAGCTATATCAGTTTGGTCGTCGGCCTTCTTTTGTGCAGCAGCCAGATCGTGATCGTTCTTTAACAGAGCCTATTTCAGTTTTTCTGAAAAGGAATAATGCTCAGTTTAGAAAGAGCAGAGTGAAATCCGGGTTTAAGATAAAGCAGTCGACGAAGCTTCCTTACCATTGGCGTCATCTTTGGCCTTCTCCAGCTCCGACTTGGCCAACTCCAGGTCAAGGTTAAGTTGAATCTGCTGCTTCTCCAAGTCGGCAAAGCAAGCCCCAAGATCACAAGATTTCTGCAATCAGAGAGGATGGGTTATTTTACAGAAACAATAAATACTAAGACTACGGTCGACTGCCCGCAGTCCTCCATAGTCTCGGGGACTACACCCAGTGGGTGCACTTAGCGTGCCCCCACTGATTCAGTGAACACTCGACGAGACCTTTTCGACGCGAGTGCATATCTAAAAAAAGAACACAGACAGCAACAAATGAGTTCTTCAGACCATAGTTGACTGCCAGCAGTCGACCACGGTCTCGGGGACTACACCCAGTGGGTGCACTTAGCGTGCCCCCACTAGTTCAGTGAACACTCGACCTGGCCAGACCAGACCGAGTGAAGGGATTAAATGTCAAGACTACAGTCGACTGCCCGCAGTCCACCATACTCTCGGGGACTACACCCAGTGGGTGCACTCAGCGTGCCCCCACTAGTCCAAAACTTTAAAATAACAAAAATTCAGTTCAAAGTATGGATTGACTCAGTCACAAGTCGAAACACCCAGTGGGTGTGCAGATGCAAAGATCCTTGGAAAGAGAGTTTTCAGGTAGCATATCCTAACAGAGCAAGCCAAGAAAACTAGTCGACGTGCTGCTATCCTGAACATTGCTTTGGAGAGCTGAGATGGCATCATAGGTGGCTTTACTAACATCCCGCACCATCTTCATCTTTTCCATCATAATACCTGCTTGGCGTATGGCTTCCTGGGCAGCATTCACTTCGTCCTCTGGGATGTGATGGGTAGCAAAAACTGAAGGTGGGTCTGTAGGAGCTTGAGCAGTCGACGAAGAAGGCAGGGCACTCGACAGTGGTACGCCGAATGTAACAGAAGCACGATTGGCATCACCAGCGTCCTGAATGACTGGTTCAGCCATCGGCGTCGATTGTGGCACCTTGACTGCAGGAGTTTTCCTATTTTTCCTCGTCAAAGGCCTCTCGGGCTCTTCATCATCATCGTCGGGGAGGTCAATAATGTTGGGAGCTGTTCAAATATCAGTCACCAAAATTGCATCACCCAATGGTATATATTATAGTTGAGTCGACCAAATAAAGACAGAACCACAGAAATCGTACCCACATTGGAGGTGACTGCATCCTCCATTGCCTCATCCTCATCCCTGTAAGCTGAAGTCCTAGAAGTAGCAGCGCTGCCAGTTCCAAAGTTTATCTGGTCAAATCAAGGGAAAAATTAACAGCACAAAGCGTCGAGTGAATACAAAGGGAGACACTCATGCAGAAGCGACGGGGATGTCAATCTTGATCTTCGGCAACGCCTTCCGAGGCTTCGGCCCTACAACTTTGGGCTGCTTTGACGCTTTTTCAGTCGGAGCCGGTGAGGACGTCCGAGGGCGCTTTGAAGACGGGCCAGTCTGAGCAATCGCTTTTTCACGAGCGCTCGGCCGGTCTTGATTGAGCTTGGATCGCCTCTCCCTGCGAGGAGACGACTCGCTTCTTCTTCGTCTCTTGAGTCTTCACTTTCCTCGCTCTCCTCTCCGTCAGAATGCCATTCACCACTGTCGCCGCCGCTCGCCTCCCCTTCCGGGTCTTGCTCTTGCTCCCCGTTGGGCATTGAGTACATTTCGATAAGAGCCTGGCAGAAAAACAAACAGAACAAAAGTCAATCGACAGAGCATCAATAGCTGCATAGTTAAAGTTACTGTCGGAAATTCAGAGTTGAACCTTGTCTGGTACGTGGGATTGGTCAAGTGGAAGAATTCTCCTGGCTCCCCTAGGGTTGTCCTTGTTCCCAGTGATGCTCATCAGCCACCCCTCCAGCGTGGCATCCTCGACCTCCTCTGGGTGGATCCGAGTGGTGTCATCAGTGCCCGAATACATCCACATCGGATGGTCTCGAGCTTGAAGTGGCTGGATGCATCGCTGAAGGAAGACCTCTAAAAGATCCATACCAGTCACCCCGTCACGAATAAGCTGGACAACACGATCGACCAGTATCTTAACCTGTGCCTTCTCCTCCGGGATCACCTTCAAAGAGGAAGGCTTCCTCACTCGGTCCATGGAAAAAGGACGGAGTCCGGTCGACTGTCCTGGCGTCCGCTGGTCTTTGCAGTAAAACCAGGTCGACTGCCATCCACGGACTGAGTCAGGAAGGATCATGGCCGGAAAAGCACTTTTCCCTCTCATCTGAACCCCATGACCCCCACACATCTGAATCACTTGTGTTCTCTCGTCACTCGGATTGGCCTTTTTTACCGTCTGGGAGCGACAGGTGAAAATGTGCTTGAAAAGGCCCCAATGAGGCCGACAACCCAAGAAATTTTCGCACAAAGACACGAAAGCAGTGAGGTACACGATTGTGTTGGGTGTGAAGTGGTGGAGTTGTGCCCCGAAGAAATTCAGAAATCCCCGAAAGAAAGGGTGAGGGGGAAAGGAAAACCCGCGGTCGACATGGGTGGCCAAGAGAACGAACTCACCCTCCCGAGGCTGCGGCTCAGACTCCTTCCCTGGAAGCCGCGCCGATCCTTGGGGGATCAGTCCTCCAGCGGCCAGGTCGTCGAGGTCTTCTTGACGAATCGTCGAGCGGATCCAGTCGCCCTAGATCTAGCCCTGCGGCAGGCCGGCCCTTGAAGAGGATCCGCCCCGACTGGTCGCCTTTCCCTTCGCCTTCGCCGTCGCTTTCTTCGCCCGCTCCAGGGCCGCCGTCTTCTCTTTCACCATCGTCGCCGGCGAGACGCGCATGGGGCAGCGGCACTAGGACGGAAGCAAGCGCGGTGGATAAGTCTGAGGAAGAGAGGAGGAAATGAGAACGCACTGTTCAAAACCCCCCGTCCGGCGCCTTATATGAGGTTACTTCCGAGTGACTGACTTGTAGGCCCGGACGATCCTGTCAAATCCCGCAACAGTCGCACGCGTGATACGTGGCGAAAAAGGTGGCGCGGAGATCGAGGCATCCCTGCCTTATCCCATCCGATTACTGCGGCCTCCTCCGCCCCGCGCACTTCCCGAAATTCGAATCCCGTGAAATTCGTGAGCTACAGAACGACTCGTCAGACGGAAGATCTCCTACGCTTTGTCACTCGGAGCTCTCCAAGTAAAGAAACTCACTCGACGGATACAAAGAATGGATCAAGGCGACTGAAAAAGAAGTTGGTACCGTCACCTAAGTTCATTGATCCAGAGCAAGATATACTCATAGCACGAAAATGGGTCGGAAGTGTGTTCAACTCCTTCCTCACTCAAACCTCGATCCATTCGGGGGCTAATGAGGAAGTCATGAACCTAGGGTAGGGTCATGGACCTGTCCTAGGTACCCTCCCCAAGGGCATCTCTAGAAGAAGCCACCTTTCAATCGACTCAGAAGTGTTCCACTCGACGGACTCGAAGACACTCGACCATGAAGCCAACCACTCGACCATGAAGCCAACCACTCGACAGCTAGGAGATTAAAGTCGCTCCGCACGCTAACGGTCGGTCATTAAGTAGCCTTTATGGTCATCATAGCACTTTATTTGTGGCGTTACCAGTAATGCCCGACCTTAATGTACCTTAAACCATGCATAACTAATGGCCGGAGGGGTCTGGCGAACTCTATATAAGCCACCCCCCTCCTCGGGGTCAAGGGTTCGCACCCCTGTAATACACATACACATAATCCAGTCGACTGCCTCCGGGCTCCGAGACATAGGGCTATTACTTCCTCCGAGAAGGGCCTGAACTCGTAAAACTCGTGTGTATACAACTACTCCATAGCTAGGATCTTGCCTCTCCATTCCTATCCCCCTACATTACTGTCAGACTTAGAACCACGACAGGTCTGGTTTTGGATCCGATAACTCGCTAACAGCGACGACCAATGCCAAATTTCCACGTGTAAAATTCTCATTGGCCGGAGGAAACACGTGTTAGCTCCGCGTTGGCACAAGTGTCACTCGTCCAATGGGCGAGATGCGCCTATGATATGTTGACACGTGGACCGGCCCAAAAGTGGCCCATAAAGATTAAATGGGCCGGCCCAACTAAAGGCCCACAAGATTTAGCAGGCCATAATGGGCCGGCCCAGCTAAAGGCCCACAAGATTTTGCAGACCATAATGGGCCGGCCCAGCTAAAGGCCCAACATTTCGAGTTAAGGCCCGTACGGCTAGTGTTAAATCGGCCCGTAAACGGCCCATCCTAAACTTGTCACCATTGCGGCCCATGGTCACTTCTGGCCCGTTAACGTCCATTAGGGATTGGACTTGTGTCTGGAGCACAGATATATCACTATGTCTAGCCAGAAGATTTTGGTCAGTAGGCGATTTGGACGAGGTTACCTTGACAACCAACCCAGAATTACGCAGGAAGGTGCTTTTTGCACTGTTAGTGGAGACATACTGATGCACTGTAGCAAGAGGTGACATTGTGCCTGTGGTAGCCTCGTCACCTTCAGGTGGTTGTGGCTGTTCAATCATTTGTTCCATAGCTTGCTGAAAGTTTGAACTTGTAGATTAGTGTACGGATAAGTTACTAATGAGACAAAAACAAACAAAGTAGGTTTCACGTTTATACATAACTTATTTTTGTGAACTACTGTAATACATTAGCATGTATTGTAGTGCCAACTACATAATAAAATCACTTTCGGAACATATGTCCATGTAGCATGCCTACTGTATTGTCTATTTCCTCACATTCGTTGACATCTAAGGATAAAGAGACATGGTTTAAAGTAGGATAAAGAGACATCATTCATATCATGGGCAAACAGGTATAAAACAAACAGGCTATTGTATCATTGTGTACGCACGTGAACATCACAACTAGATTACAGATCAAGACCAAAAGAATATCCTTCATCTCTTTTAAACCATGTAAGGTGAAATGATACGTTAAGACAACTGTGTATAAAAGTGAACAGAGTAACTGACATTGGTTGCAAACGAAGCAGTTAAATGAACACATCATAGTACCAATCAGTTCAAAGGCAGGAGGAGTAAGGACTTACAACAGCGGCCTGAACTGGTGTTCTCATGCCCTTCATCTTGCTGGTGTGGCAATCCTTGAAGATTTGCACTGCATTCGGTTCAGGTTCTTTTTGGTCCGCATGGGTTTTCCTCTGTATTCGGAACAAGTCACTATAGATACGATAATATGGCACAGAAAAAAGAAGAAAGTAGCAGCTATTTACAAGAGCCTCGCAGTGTGCAATATAGCTACATGATCCTGTTGTCTGTTGGAATTTCACTTTAGAACTGTTGGTCTTGTTCTTCAAACAGTTAGCCTAGAAGAAGATACACTTGTAAGGCACATACATGAATACAAGTTCAATATGTGGTCTGATCAAATACATATACCCTACCTGATACTTTGGATCGTAATTGGTGTTTAACAAGGGTTGTCCAGTCTTCATCTGTAATATAGTCCACTAGAGATGTTTGGGCGATTTCATTGTTAGCCTTGCCTTCAAAGTGAGATTTTCTAAGGTGGTACCGATACTATCGCAGAGCAGAATAAAAACATGAGTGCATGCTTGTTTACTTGCATCATCTTTCGGATTCAACTTGAACCTCATCTGCTGAAAAAAGAATGTGAGTCTTATTAGGAGGAATCTAGAAAGTATGGCACAGAGCAAGAAAATATTACAAATTGCGATGAATAACATTACTTACGGATAAATGGTCAAGGAAGGTGTTAAACTGGGTATTGTCTTTCTCATTCCTGTACTGGATCCACGTTGGGAGGATACGTGCATGACACCTAACGACAATGGCTACCTCTGATACTAACTTGGCTGACTCTGTAGCATCACGTGGCCTTTTTAAACCTGCCTCAAAATGGATCTCCATTCTTCCTCCTTTAGATTTTGTTAATCGTCAAGCATTATCCACGATGTCTGTTTCTGCTTGCGCCGTGGTGCTAGTTCAACAACGAATATGGAAAGTGTTAGTGCACATCAAACTGTGAGAGTACATATAAAGGAGCATGCAACTGCAACTTGACTCGGTCAGGTAGCGTCTTGGTGTTGATGCTCATGAGGTTCTTCTGATCTTGCCAAGTCCTATTGTGTCAGCAGTGCTTCAGAAGTAGTGTTAGGTGTGAATGCAGCTTGGGAACTGGACAGTTCCGGAGCAAACGAATGAGTAACTCGTTGAGATGCTGGTACAATTGAAGTGGATGTTGTAGCTGGTGGAGCAGGTGATACTGTGTTTGTAGATTTAGCCGGTGGATTGGACCTTCTACTGCACTATTTAGTACCAGTAGAATCTCAAGGGCAGATCCTTTTCCCTTTCACCCGACGAGTAACACCATTCCCTACTATATTCTTTTTCTTGCCCTTTTTTGACTTTGCCATGTCAAGGCATACTCACAACATAAAAGAATAAAATCGCTCTTCGGAACTCATTGATGCATGATACAAACAAGCAATAATTTTATGTAAGACAACCGTATGACGATGGAATATGTAAGAAAAACAGGACGGCGTGACATATTCACAACTATGATCTGTAAACTAAGCAGAAGGATTTTCAAGAAAATAGAAGTAATGCAAGCTAGAAACCATATGAAAGATGCAATCAATATCACTCTGCCTAGTTAAAAGTGTCTTGTCATAAGTGGCATTTCAAAAAATTAGAAGCAGTACAACGT
This sequence comes from Aegilops bicornis, assembly GCA_021605145.1. Classification (NCBI taxonomy): domain Eukaryota; kingdom Viridiplantae; phylum Streptophyta; class Magnoliopsida; order Poales; family Poaceae; genus Aegilops; species Aegilops bicornis. The sequence continues at coordinate 336,908,605 of CM038670.1, read as the reverse complement.
AGAAATCAATGCAAGATTCAACCACTATCAAATTGCCATGTTAAAAGCGTCCAATCATGAGTGACTGACGCGGGATACACAACAGTAATACTTTGATGTAAGAACATGGTATGATTGATAGATGCAGTGTATTCTAGACACAGAAAGCCATGTCATATGCACATGTATAACGTATAAACTCAGCATGTGCAATTTAATCAAAATAAAAGAAATACAAGCTAGACAACATACGCAACATGAAACCAATTATCACATTGTGAACTTAGAGCAAGCGCCTGCGATGGTGGAGTACGGGAGATGAACTCATCATGTAGACTTGGGACTTCAACTTCATTAGCAGTAGCAGTGGCAAATCTAGAGAGTCTATGTTTGCATTGGTCCGGAGGACCACCAACATCCCCTCACTTACTCTTTTCCTTCCTATTTTCTGATATTGCCTTATGAAGTCAAAACCAAAAGAAGATGAATAAAATTAGCTCTGACTAACTAGTTGATGCATGATACAGACGAACAGTACTTCGATGTAAGGCAAGCGTAAGATAGGAGGATGGAATATATACAAAAAAGACAGCATTGCATATTCAGACGTACGATGGGAGGATGGAATATGTATGAAAAACAGTAAGCAGAAGGCATTTCAACAAAATTAGAAGAAATGAAAGCTAGGCAACATATGAACATGCAACAAATATCACTGTCAGGTAAAAAGTGTCTCGTCGTAAGTGCCATTCAAGAAATTAGAAGTAGTACAAGCTAGAAGACAATGCAAGATGCAACCTACATCACACTCCCAAGTTAAATGTGTCTTATGGGTAAGTGATCGTTGTAGGTATAAGTTGTAAGCTACGCATATGCAATTCAAGAAAATCAGAAGCAATACAAACTAGACATCATATGGAACATGCAACCACATATAACAGTTCCAAGTTAGAGCAAGCACCTGTGATGGTGGAGTAGGGGAGATGTGCTCATCATTTACACGTATGTTCTAGACATAGGAACATACGTCATATTCACAGGCATTATGTGTAAAGTAAGCAGATGCAATTCAACAAAGTTAGAAGCAATACAAGCTAGACATCATACGCAACATGCAACCACATATAATAGTGCCAAGTTAGAGCAAGCACCTGTGATGGTGGAGTAGGGGAGATGTCCTCATCATCTACACAGCTGGGTTGACTGTCTAGCCTTGCGTTGTCTTGCGAACCTTGTTGGGAGGATGGTGGAGCAGAATCTGTAGAGACCCTCCGTTTCAGTTGCTCAGAAGGGCCACCATCATCCAATGCCTTACCAATTTCCTTCTGCTTTAATGATTTTGCATTGTGACATCAAACCGACAAGAAAAAGGAATAAAATTCGCTCTTCAGAACTCATTCATGCATGATACTAACAAACACTACTCTGATGAAAGGCAAAGTCATGATACGAGGATGGAATATGTACGAAAAACTGGACGGCTTGACATATTCACACCTATGATGTGGTAACTAAGCACAAGGCACTTCAACAAATTAGAAGCATTGCAAGCTAGATACCATATGGAAGGTGCAATCAATATCACTCTGCCAAGTTAAAACTGTCTCGTCATAGGTGGTGTTCATCAAACTATAAGCACTACATGCTAGAAATCATATTCCAGACGCAAACCAATATCACAATGCCAACTTAAAGGTGTCCCATCATATGTGACTGACGCATGATACACTAGAAGAGTAGTTTCATGTAAGAACATGGTGTGATAGACAGATATAGTATGTACCAAAAACAGGAAAGCGTGTCATATTCACACGTATCATGTGTATGCTAAGCAGATGCAGTTTTACACTAATTAGGAGCAATACAAGCTAGACACCATATGCAACATGCAACCAGATATCACACTGCCAAGTTAGATCAAGCACCTTGGATGGTGGAGTAGGGGAGCGGTGACTTGGAACTTGTAATGCACTAGCAGTACAAGGAGAATCCATACAGATGCTCCATTTACGTTGCTGCAGAGGACCACCATCATCGCCTACCTTACTATTTTCCTTCCTCTTTTTTGATTTTGCCTTGTCAAGTCAAACCCACTAGAAAAAGGAATAAAATTTTCTATTCAGAACTCATTGATGCATGATACTGACGAGCACCACTTTCATCTAAGACAGCGCATGATAGGAGGATGGAATATGTATGAAAAACAGGACGACATGACATATTGACATGAATGATGTATAAAGTGTAAACTAAGCACAAGGTGTTTAAACTAGTTAGAAGCAATGAAAGCTAGAAACCATATGAAAGATGAAACCAGTATCACTTTGCCAAATTAAAAGGGTGGCCTAACAAATGTATTTGAACAAATTAGAAGCAATACTCCCTCCGTTCCACAATGTAGTGCCTATGGATTTTTTCTGAAAGTCAAACTTTGTGAACTTTGACCAAGTGTATAGAGAAAACTATCTACATCTACAATACCAAACATGTACAATCTGAAAATACAACTCATTATGTATCCAATGATGTGCATTTGGTATTCTAGATGTGCCTATTTTTCTCTAGGCGTGTCATATTCACATGTATAATGTTTAAGCTAAGGAGATGCAATTTAACAAATTAGGAGCAATACAAGCTAAGCACCATATGCAACATGCAACCAGATATCACACTGCCATGTTAGAGCAAGCACCTGGAGTTGTGGAGTAGGGGAGATGAGATTTGGAACTTGCACTGCAGTAGGAGTAGCAGGAGAATCTGCAGAGATCATCTGTTTCGGTTGCTCCAGAGGACCACCATCATTCTGTGCCTTCGTCCTTTTTAGATTTTGCCTTGTCAAGTAAACACACAAGAAAAATGAATGAAATTCGCACTTCCAAATTCGTTGATGCATGATCTTGTGAACACAACTTTTATGTATGGAAACCACATTGTAGGAGGATGGAATATGTATAAAAAACGCTAAGCGTATATGCGTTTCAACAAATTGGAAGCAATGCAATCTAGACACCATATGAAAGATCCAACCAAAATCACTCTACCATGTTAGATGTGTCTCATTATAAGTGGCACTTCGACAAATTAGAGGCAATACATGTTTGAAATGATATGCAAGATGCAACCAATATTACACTATCAACTTGAAGGTGTCTCGTCAGAAGTGATTGATGATGGATACACAAGAAAAGTAGTTTGATTAAGAACATGGTTAATAGAAAGACATAATATGTACCAAAAAACAGGAACGCATGTCATATTCAGATGTATAATGTGTTAACTAAGCAGATGCAATTTACCGTAATTAGAAGAATTACAAGGTAGACACCATATGCAACATGCAACCACATATCACACTGCCAAGTAAGAGCAAGAACCTGTGATGCTGGTGTGGGGGAATTGCGGCATCAATTAGAGAGCTAAGTTGACTATCTTCACTTAGCCTTGTTGTTTCTTGAGAGTCATGTGGGGAGGATGACACTGCACTCTTTAAACGAGTAGCGCGTCTCACAGTAACCTACTGGTGTGACTGTCTTGTCATAAGTGATTGATGAAGGATACAAAAGAGCATTAGTTTGATGTACAAACATGGTTAATAGACATATGTAGTATGTATCAAAAACAGGAAGGCATGCCATTATCAAAGGTATAATGTGTAAAGTAAGCTGATACAATTTAACCAAATTGGAAGCGATACAAGCTAGACACCATATGCAACATGAAACCACATTTGACAGCGTGAAGTTAAAGCAAGCACCTGGGATGGTTGTGTGTGGCAATTGAGATCATCAACTGCAGAGCTACGTTTACTGTATCCATCTGCTGGCACTGCACCCTTTAGAGCGCTGAGACGCTTAGTGCTTATCTTCGAATTACACTAAAACGACTTATGTCTTTTCTTTTTTGTATTCATCAACACTGCGTCATGGGTATTTTGAAATACCCATGCATAAAAAACAATAGTGTGAGAATGGGTGAAGCGTGTGCACAAGTAGTACAATGTAAAGGTAGCAGATAGCAGGTCGGTGAGAAATAAATGACGGGAGACATATGATAGATCTAGAATATGCATGGCACACGAAATTACTAGATTCTAGGATTTTGAAATATGAGCACAGGGATGGCTGGGAAATGTAGATGCTCCTCCAGCACACCACAAGGTGTGGTCCTATGAAAATAACAGTCGACTGAAAACAAATAGGTCAGTCCATTTTTTCTGCACCGTCTGATGTACAAAGAACGGGCAGATCGCCTTCATCTACCTCCAGCCAGTCAGTGTTACAATCTTCCGTGAAACGCCAGCGATCACCAGCCCAGTCCCCTGCCTTCGCCCTCCCCTAGACCTCACCGCGTCACCGTGCTTGGCACCGCCCCCGGCCATCCCTTCAAGCCCCGCCGACCTCCAGATCAGGCGCAAGCAGGTCCTACGCCCCACACCCCTATGATAGACACCAATGCGCCGCTTCCCCGGCGAACCAGCGGACTAGGTTCTCCGCGCGCCTAAGCGGGTGCTGCTTCTTTTGATTGCGGTTCGACTAACCCTGAATTGAAATCCAGGCAGGCTACTGACCTCTAGCAAAGGTGAAATAGTTAATGGGAGGAAACCTTGTGCATTTAGTATCACGAAGAAGATGCAGTATGAAGCACTCAACTAGTTTCTTTCATGGGATGAATACGGTGTGAGCAGAGACGTAAGATTTGCACGAATAAGGGAAGAGGAATACCTCTTTCTGCTGGAAGTGCTGTGTCCTCCTTCTGTTTTTCCAATGATCTTCTTGTGGTTCGCTAGAAAAGAGAAGTTATGGAGGACGGTGGAGCCTTGGAAGAACCCATTGCCAAGTTATTGAGTGTGGTGCGGTGGCCGTCTGTCGGCGGCGGGCAACCAGATCCGAGGCGGCGAACGACGGCGTAGCGGGAACATCTCCTGTGCGGTGGACAGTTGCGACGGTGGAGCGGCAGTGGTGAGGCACAGTACGGCGTGCTCGAAGTGGTTCGGGTATGGCGCACGTCGGCGTCGGCATCGTGGAGGCAGCTCTGTCTCGCCTTCAGCTGCTAAGTCCTTCAGGGCATTGTGGTTGCGGTTGCGGTTGCATTGGACGACGACGTCGGGGTACCGGCTGCGGCGTGATGGAGGAGGGCGGCGGTGGATTGTGCACGATGGGTGGAGGACGGAGGAGGCTGGGGTTTCGCGGCTGGTGGAGAGGGCATTTTGGTGTTCACGGAGTATGAATGGGTAAATGGAGGGAGGGGAAACTAAGGGTGAACAATTTTTCCGTTTGGGACGCGCTTGTTTGAAATTTGGGGAAAGTTACAAACTTTGCCCCCATCTAAAATTTCGGACATATTGCAGGTTGGGGGTAGGACAGTAATCTCAGGTGTCCCAAATGGTGGTCGGGATAGATTTCGGCCGAGCGCATGGGTGTTTAGGCGCCCACGACATATGAATGCTTCTCTGAGGTGGTTGAGACTGGCGTCTTGGTGAATTTACAAACCTACCCCGGTTTAGACCTTTGGACATTAGGCCGATAGGCTACATGTGCTAGAGTCAGGACAGTAATTACCTAGAACCAAACATTAGTCTCGCGCGGTTTTGGGTGACCAGAGGCTTATTTTGCGCTTCGTTCAATATTTGGGAGTAGAAGCATTAACGTTTTCAGTTCTCTTGAATTGAACTTTCAGGATTTGTCAAACTTCACAAATCTTCACTCTTGAAAATCCTAAAACTACGATTATTTTAGAATGGAGGGGGTACATTTGAATATACATTGTACATTAGTATATATTAAAAAATATGCAACTTACCTCAGTTAATGCATGGTTCCAGATATAATCTCCTTGGTTGCAAAAAATATAGTTAGACATGTGTATGAATATATAGCATGTTCAAACGCACAACAAAGATTGATGCCCCCTTTTAGATCTGATTTACAAATGCCAGTATCTCGGGTTCAAATAGATGAATGCACTTCCTATGAATTCGAATCTTCGAAACCCCCTTTATGTTGAATTCAACATGTATTCTATTTCTTAGCTAGCAACTTTGAATGTATCCATGTAAGTGACAAATGTATAAAGTGCTTCACACTAACAACATGGGGTGCACTAATTAATGTTTATATATGAATTGCAAAAGCAATGCACTGCCTGTATTTCAAACCGCTCTCACTCTATGGATCGATAATATGAAATAAACACATGCACATGTTATAATTCAATAGAGTATGGGTGTCTGATAGACTGATTTTCGTTCATACGCAAATTGCAAAATTATGATCTCATCCAAAAATAATAATGCCATTTATATTTTAATTTAATGCGTAGAACCGCCTTTTACACATAGATGCACTATGCCTTGGCCCGTTCTCACAAAAGTGCTATATATCTCTCTATCTACCGCATAAGTGCACACACTTTATATACATCGGCATTTCTATTTCACACATGCTCACGATCTCTCCCGGGGTGTCAGGGTGTCTCACGCACACACTCCAACTGTATCTCTCTCTCTCTCTCTCTCTCTCTCTCTCTCTCTCTCTCTCTCTTTCTGACTACTATGTACCACTCTTTTCACTAATCTTAGTTGTAAAACACTATTTCTCTCACGTGCATATAAACATACGAACGGTCTCTACTAGCCCTCTATATGCACATATATGTACCTACGTGTCTCCCGCACGCACATTATCTTTAGGCCTCTCGCGCACACATTGCCCCCCCCCCAAACACACCTCTCTCTTAGTAGTTCGCACATATGATTCCATCAGATCATTCGATTGGATATCCCTGACTGTTAGGTTGGATGGTTATACGAGACAAAGTTTTACCCAGGTCCGGACCCTTGCAGTTGAGGAAAAAGCCTACTCCTGGTACTATATATTACCGATAGGGGTGTGTACAAAGTACATGTGAATACCAGGCATTGTGTGTGTGTGTATACTATCGACGAACTAGCCCCGAGGCTTCTATAATATACTAGGGGCCTAGGGTTACAAATCATATATAGTCGGCTTATCACCAGCAGGGATAGAGTCCTCCACGACTCTGGTAGCTTCGTGTTGTACGCCGAGTCCACCACATGGGTCTTCAGATAATGCGTCTCGGTCCAACCTATGTGGCGCAGGATGGAACCGACCCATGAGTCCTCATGTTGACCCACCACAACTAGAAATGATGTGCCCACCCAACTAGAAATGATGTGCCCACCACACCACACACACAATCGGCCACTAAGAAAATAAGCATATACAATAGTACAATGTTATACATGCATGAAAGTTAATTGCATGGTGCATCCAAAAATATTTGTTCTACATTGTGAATGTTTATATTTTCTCCTAAAATATTTGTCACGGGAAAGAGAAACGAATGGCATATCTCTCCTTGTCTCCACAGGACACCCCCTTTTTCTACACCACTTTCACATACGCACACAAACTATCTCTCGGTCCTCTAAAAGTATGCATGCCCATGACACATTCACGCGTGAAACTCACTCTATTTCAAGCGAAAGCACTATACGATCGGTGGACTTCAGAATATGCTCATTACGGTCACTGTATATATTCTCGTGGTGATCATACGCTATCTAGCTCACGATACGTCTCCGTATTTTGTTAATGACACTGACAGACATTGTATTTGATGTGTGCTCTGTATTTTGTTGACGACACTTATGGTCATTGTATTTGAAGCAACAGCACGATATGGTCACTGGACTTTAGAATAAGCTCATTACGGTCAGCACATACATTTTGTGGTGCTAACGAACCTGTGGTTGGATGGCTAGGAGGACAGTGGTTTCTCGATCCCACCAGGGTTAAAGTCCTGGTGCTCGCATTTATCCTGGGTTAATTTCAGTATTTTTCCGGCGATGTGTGTTCAGTGGGAGGAGACGTTCCACTCGACTATGAGGCACCTATGGTGACTTCGTAAAATCTCAAGATCATATGTTGGCTCACTCTCTCGAAGGTGCTCATAGGGGTAGGGTCTACGTGTGTGCACTTATAACGGTGAGTGCTTGCGCCTATATATGAGCGCTTGCGTCTGTACCGTGTTAAAAATACATGTCATGATTATACGGTCACTGGCTCACCCGTACTACTCCATATTTTGTTGATGACACAATCAATTGACCAGTCAAACGTTCCACGTGGCGCAACTAGTGTTGCACCATCGGGGCGCGTAACTGTGGGGCCCACCTGTCAGCATGTATATGAAAGAAAGAAATGGTAGTTTGGGTCTGTACTGTGTTAATAAAATACATTTTAGGGTGATCATACGGTCATCGGCTCACCATACAGCTCCATAATTTGTTGGTGACACGATCAATTGACCAGTCAAACGGTCCACATTCAGCAGCGCACATTACCATAGAGCCCACCCATCAGCGCGTATATGAAGGACAGAAATGGTAATAAATTAGTGGTAAGTGGGGATTCAAAGTCGTGAGACCTCTGGTTGGCAGTCGCCGGCGGTGGGGGCGCGGTGATTGGGCGGTGGCGTGGGGATCACCGGAGAAAAAGATCGGCTCGGGGTGGCATGGGATGGCCGGCAGCGCGAACCGCGTAGGGGAGTGGTTTCGGGAGGGTGGGCGGCGGCGTGGCGCGTGGGCGGCATGGCGGCGGCCGTCGGTTCGGCCGGCGGTGGCTGGCGACTCAGGGGGTGGAGGTTGAAAATAAACTGCAGGCCCTTGATTTCTTATCCAACGACTGGAAAATCTACTGACGGAGATGAAAAAGTTAGTCGACTGACCTGTAGCCTCACCCCGCACGTACACATGCACGCACGCAACACTCGCATGAACACACGCACGCATGCAGGCGTGCAACACTGACACGTAGACATAACAAACACACGCACGAATGCAGGCGTGCAACACTGACACGTACACAAGCACTCACGAACACATGCACGTACGCACACATGCATGCAACACAGAAACGTACACATGCACGCATGCAACACTCGCACGCCTGCATGCACACCGCACACGACGCAAGACACACGCTCAACCTATACGTGCATGCACCCTTTGTTAAGGACATGGATTGTTACGGGTATTAATCAATCTTATCTTTTTTTTTGCAAGGTTTAATCAATCTTATCTATGATAAGCAGAACATTGATGTTTGCAGCGGTCTTTATGAATCACAACGTATCGAACGGGCTATCAATGTATATATGAAAATTTTAAAATTCTCTTACATTATATACATTGATGTTTTCACCATGGCCAAGGCTTCTCGCGCACCTTCTCGGCAGGCCGATATCTTCCAAAATCGAAAACGCCGCCAAGCTTATTCAAATAGCTTCACAAGCTCCTCCATACTTCCTCGAGGGGAGGCGGATGGCCACAAAGCCTTAGCAACGCTCCGCATTGCTTGCCGAGCTCGCTCGTGCACTTGGGACATCTCTTGCAGCAGATCGCCTTGAGATCCGGACATCTCTTCGGGACGGCCAGTTAGCATACCTGCAGACATAAACCTGTCAGCTCATTTATTTGCTGAATTACACAGAGATAAGTTCAAAAGCATAGTAAATATACCGCCTCATAGCCTCCTATTTTCCTTTACGGCGTCAGCAAGCTGGGCTCATATGTCTTTTAGCTCTTCGCCCAGCAGGGTGTTGGAATCCTGCAGCTTGTTCTTATCATCCCTGGTCCGTGTCAACACACATTCGCCAGCGGCCAGTTGCTTTTCGGCCCGTTGTTTACCCGCCTGCGCGGCCTCCAGTTCCTCTTTTAGTTAATCTAACGATCCTGCCATGGGAAATACAACAGTATTAACATTACTGGTATATCATTATATTTTTCTGGTTGGAGGGGAACATTACCAGGCGGTGCCTCCTTGGATTTCTCCAGTTCGGCGGTAACCGCAGCTAGCTGGGTCTGACACTTTTCCAGCTCTTGAGACATCAGGTTGTTCTTCTCCGTGAGTACCTGATTATACAATGATCCTTAAATCAGTTGTATCAACTGCTTCAAGTCTCGGGGGCTACTGGTATATGATTACCAGATCTGTATGATGCATACTTACCCACATATCTTTCAAATGATGGTTCGTGGCTCTGGCAAGCCCATCCCGAGAAGCTCGGATGTATGCGTCAGCCGAGCTGAAGGCATTGAAAGCCTATTTTGTAAATCCGGGGTGCTGGGGTCGCAAAGAGCGGCCCTCCGGCGCCGATGATTCATGGCGCTCTCCACTTTAGAGTTTGTGACAGATACATCCTCCGAATCCTCTGAAGGAGGACAATCCGGCGTCACTCTCGTGTCAGCCCCTCTCGAATACGGATCCCTTTTGGGTACAAGGGATGAGGCAGAAAAATTTTCTCCATAAATCAAAGTCGGCCTTGCAGCCCAGGAATTGCTTGTAAAGAGCGACAAAACTCGCGATATGCAGGATGGAGGCTGGAGTGAGGTTGTGCAGTTGGAGGCCATAGTACTCCAGGAGACCTCGAAGGAAAGGGTGGATTGGAAACCCGACGCCTCTTATTAAGTAGGATATGAAGCACACTCGCTCCCCCCTGGCTGGATTAGGGAAATTTTCCGTCAGGGCTTCGCCTGTAAAAGAGGTTAATCCTGCCCGGACAGGGACTAGATCCGCAGGGTGAAGGAATCCCTGCCTTTGAACCTTACTCAGCTGGTCATGGGATACTGAAAACTTCTCCCATTCGCCTTTTTCGGAGCCATGGGGGCGGGAAGAAGAACGGGGAACGCTAGCCATGCTGGAGTGGTTTCTCCTAGAAAGCTCTAAGGATTTTCCGCCGGGTGTGAGATGGCATATGAGATCCAATCCACTTAAATATACGCCTTTCTTACATGACCAGGGTGTTATATCCAACAATACTCTGACCTATCGTGTTCGCTCGACACATGGAAGCCGAAGCCATGGAGGCACAGAAGCCAATGGGTATGACATTAAATGGAAAGCCCAGTATAACTCTTTGGATCGGACGCTTTGAAGTATTCAGAGGAAGAACCCGCCTTGCAATGCCAAAGACTATCAGCGCGCTGGACACGTCATCATTGAAGTCTGGTTCGGGGGCTACTGAGGGTGTCCTGTATTAAGGGGTCCTCGGGGCGTCCGGCCTGTGTAACATGGGCCGGACTGATGGGCCATGAAGATACAAGGTAGAAGACTTCCTCCCGTGTCCGGATGGGACTCTCCTTTGCATGAAAGGCAAGCTTGGCGTTCGGATATGAACATTCCTTCCTCTATAAACCGACTCTACAACCCTAGGCCCCTCCGGTGTCTATATAAACCGAAGGGTTTAGTCCATAGAGGCAATCACAATCATACAGGCTAGACATCTAGGGTTTAGCCATTACGATCTCGTGTTAGATCAACTCTTATAATCCACATATTCATCAAGATCAATCAAGTAGGAAGTAGGGTATTACCTCCATCAAGAGAGCCCGAACCTGGGTAAACATCGTGTGCCCCGTCTCCTGTTACCATCGACCTTAGACGCAATGTTCAGGACCTCCTACCCGAGATCCGCCGGTTTTGACACCAACATCGGGTAGGGTATTACCTCCGTCAAGAGAGCCCGAACTTGGGTAAACATCGTGTGCCCCGTCTCCTGTTACCATCGACCTTAGACGCAATGTTTAGGACCTCCTACCCGAGATCCGCCGGTTTTGACACCAACATCGGGGGTGTCACAGACGTGATGCCTATATACATGGTCCTTGCCTTGGATATTTTCATGATTATTCGCTTTTCTATCAATTGCCCAACAGTAATTTGTTTACCCACTGTATGATACTTTCATGAGAGAAGGCTCTAGTGAAAACTATGGCCCCCAATTTTTGCTTTTATCATAAATTAAAATCCCAAAGTACTTTGCTGCAATTTTCTTTACTTTATTTTCTTTTGTGTTTTATCTATCTATCTATCTATCTGTCACTATGAGATTTAATCCTTGCAATTAACCACCAACGGAATGACAACCCCTTGTTCGCACTAGGTGCAAGTATTTGCTATTTTGCGTGTAGGTACTACTGACGAGGTGTTGCTTGGTTCTCCTACTGTATTGATAACCTTGGTTCTTAACTGAGAAAAATACTTATCTCTACTGTACTACGTCGTCCTCTCATCTTTGAGGAAATCCCAACGCAGCTCACAAGTAGCAATGGTCAACACCGCTCCAGAACGTCAATGCCACATTCACGCCCGAGGCGACCTCCCACTAGCGTCGGTATTGCAGCAACGCAACGGCTGAGAGAGCGCCACCTGCGTTGTCCTGGTGCAAAAGACTGCTTTGTGTTCTAACGACACCACGACCATCCGTCCATCACCACCCACATTAATGATACGCGACTGTCGATGAAACTACTCCGACGCCACCTGTCCGTCCGTCTGTGGTGGCTCATTGCCATTCACTCGCTATTTTAACTTCAGCCTCGGCCATAGCCACAGACCCACAGTCATTCTCCTCCGGTCAACACCACTCCAACCATGGCCTCCTCGTGCTCCAAAGCTCTCTGAGACATATGATCATCAGAGCAGACCAAGGACATCGTCGGCTCCGCCCCGAGCATTCTCCAAAGCTCTCTTGGACGTACTATCGCAGGAGTAGACGAAGGACACTGACGGCTCCCCCACGGCCGCCGTCCACCTCCACGACCACGAAGCCGACACATCTGCCCGGCCACTGCCTTCAGCGAGAAAAAGTAGTGCATGGTAGGCCAGCGCTTCTCTAGTCCCTGGAAGGCCACCTCTCGACCCCTCCGTTGACGCCAAGCCTGGTGGGCTCAACATTGGCGGCCGATTAGCCATTGACGGTGACGTGGAGGAAGAAATCTTCAGAACCTTGTGCTCCAGAGGAGGAGGTTATGGAGGCGAAGCTGGAGAGCGCCAAGGCGGATGAGTAGGAGGTGAAGGCAATAGTCGGAGCACCAGTTCTCAGGGCTCATGGCCAGACATGGTGGTCGATAGGCCGCGATCATTCAAATTAGGTTTAGAGTAGGTTTTAGTACGGTTTGTGTGAAAAATGTAATGAATTTCATCCGGTTTATAGGATTTTTTTCGAAATGTAATGAATTTCATCCAGTTTATATGAAATTTGCTTTGTTTTAATAAATTTCATCCGGTTAGTTAATATAGTTGTCGAAAGGTATGCGGGCAGCATTGGATGGCATCCTCCAGCATAAGTGTCCGAGGACAGATGCCAGTGTAAATTTGTGGGTCAGCATTGGAGATGCCCTAACCATCATGATGTAATCCCTAACATTGGTCCATTATTTTGCAGGGAATAGTTATCCCTTGATCAAAATTATATTGCAAATCGTGGATGTTCATGGGGCATTCAGTCTCACGTGGAACCTTGTAACTGACGGCTCCCACTTGGGATGTACAATCTTAGAAGTCTTTACACATGGTACAATTAAAGGGCAACAAGGTGCCATTATCTATCATGATCAGACCCTTATCATGTGACCAGGTTTGAGATGCCAGGTACAGCAGATGGACGCGGCTTGTTCGACCCTCGTGATGCTACTTGGGTGCACATGAATACACTTGGATAGTACTCGGTTTTTATTGGAGACAACTACCCACAGTGAAATCGATGCCTCGTTCCGTGCATGATGCCGACGGCTTGCCAATGGAGGGAGTAATATGTGTGGTCTCCGACCCTCGAACTACACATTGAAATTGCCCTTAAAGAAAAATTGGATGGTAATATCACATTGTTGCTATGCTTCACACGCCCCCCTCGTAAGAGTGGAGACGCTTGCTTACATAGAAATGGAAGAAGTGGAGATGCTCTCTACCACGTTGTTCATGTTCTCGTTAATAAGCTGACATCTGGGACATACATCACATGCCAAGCAGCCATTTATCACCATATCTTGATTTCTATGCTACACGCGGTCTTCAGACAAGTCTGTTGTATGAACAACTTCACACCAAGCAGGAGGTGTGTTGAGCAATCTTCGAGTCATCACCTTGCTTAAATAAATCTTCAAGTCATCAAGTGAAGAAAAAATAGTATGAACCAGTGCACATGCCAAGTTCGTTGGGCTGCCGTGTTTCGCACTCCTCCGCCATAAGAGTGGAGATGCTATCTTTAAACAAAGCTAAAACATGAATCTCTACTACTTAAAAAGAACGTAAGGTTACCATTTCACCTTTCTTCCCACCACCCTTCGTCCAACCTTCCATGTATATGATAATCAATCACCTTAATTTACTTACCATATTAACCAATTCCACTTTAATTTACGTACCAAACTTCTAATAAAAATATAAGGTAATTCACAATCAGAACTTGATGAACGTTTATTTACACAATTGCATTATTATTGACAGGTAATCAGAAGCTAGCATACTAGAATATTGTATCCCATTGCAACCCATGACATTGTTCTAGTAGTAGTATAAAAGAGCAGTGACAGTATACTGCCCAGTTTCCTTGCTCGCCATCGATATCGGCAAGAATACTTTCATTCGCCGACATGTGGGACATCGACCATCCTGGTCCGATTGCTATGCAGCAAAATTAGAGTGCATCATACAAAACTACAGTAGAGACTCGCCCTGGTTGTAGTGTCGCAGTAATAATAGCTAATGAGCCATAAAATCGCAGGCCCGACCTTTCGCACTGTCAGCTGCTCGGACAGAGGAACCATCATGACTTCGTTGAATGAGCTTCTTCAAAAAAATTATTGTACCAGCAATACTACTACCACATGCGAAAACTGGACCACACTATAGCACGTCATATCATTCAAATCGACTAGGACAAACTAGCCCGCCTAGCGCGCGGGAAAGCCCCGCCCTCGTCATTTTGTTCTGGATTTCTATCGATCGATCCCATAAACAAGCGAAAGAAAATAGTAGAAAATGTTACACTTTGCAAGTTCAAAAGGAAAAGGCAGCACACTTAAGCACGCCTATCAGGTTCGCGTCGCACCCCCACAGTCGGTCTAGCACGCCGCTCACCAAAGGGGACACGCATTGTCTTGCATTTTTACTAACATGTGGGACTGCAATTGAATAAACCAACGATAAACAAAATCTAATCGCCTGCCAAGCGTCGAATAAGAAGAGAGAGACGGGGAGGGAGAAGAGATCGGCTGCCTGCCATGCACGGACTCCAAGAATATGGTGATAATGTGAGGTGGGCCATGCGGGAGTCCGATCAGCTCCCAAGCCCGGTTCTGACCACCCTGGCCCACCAAAAACCCGGCCCCTCCCGCGTGCGCTCCTGCTGGCACCAGTTGCGTGCATTCATGCTGTTGTAGAGCACGCCGCTTCAAATTAAAGATGGCTCAGGCAAAAAAGCCGGCTGCATGGCCCGCCGAGCCCGCCGGATATGACTGAGGCAGCTCATTGCTCGACCTCCCTCTCCTAGGCCGACGGAGCAAGTTACCGCCCCAATCTGGCGCGTGGTTCAGCAACTCGCCGCTCCAAGCCAGCTCGTTGAGGAGTGGAGAGTTGCGCCAGGCCGTCACGGATGGGGGCACGGCGGCATGGGCATGGACAACGTTGATTCGTACCACCCCTCTAGTGCCTAGACCGTGCCATTCGGCGTCGACGCGCGTGTAGCCGCACCATGCAAACAGAGAAAGAAGTCGGGTGCACAGAGGAGATTGATGGTGGCCAGCGCATCCATGTCCACATCCGCTGGCTACTTCGAGGGAAATTAGAACATGGGAGGCCGCCACCGCTTGGGTCCAAGGAAGGCCACTGCCGGTACGTCGCCGGCTTGGACAGCTGGTGGTGTGCCTGGTTTCTTCTTTATCTTAGGCCACCGTAGCCTGACTAGGTAGGGATAATATTCAAGATCTCATCCGACCGTCTATTTCTCATTGATTGGGAGATTGGATTGGAATCCGAGGAGAATTGATTGTATTTCATGGAATGAATGGGGCACTATGTTGGTTACCCACTGCTAGCCTAGCAGAGATTTCTCTATTCGTTGAAAGTGGAAAAGGAGTCATATTTGAACCCAAAGCCTAGTGTAGTGTACAAGTGTCGTGGGGGTGGAGCTCGGCGTGATCGTACATGCACATGGTTTTAAGTTTTTAGTTAAAATATTTCCAAAATGTAACTGTTTGCATCCGTTTTGTATGAAATCCAGTCTGGTTTGCATGAAATTCAGCCAGGTTTGCATGAATTTTGTCCGGTTGGTTTGAGTTGTTTTGAAATTGTATGTGGCTAACGTTGGATGGCTGCCTCCCACATTCGTGTCCGCGGACAGATGCGGGAGGATTTTTGTGGGTTGCCGTTAGAGATGCCCTAATGTGAATGTATCCATGAACTAGCTCTTTAAGCTTGATGTGAATGTTGAACTTGGAATGCATCGCATCTATACATTAATGTATAATTTTGGACTATTTTATGATCAACCACTAAGCCAAGTACTACCTCCGTACTGGTTTATCAGTCCCCTTCACATTTTGTGTTAAATTTTGACCTTACATTTAACTAACAAATTATTCATGCATGTTACAAAGAATAATATCATTGGAAACTATATTCAAATACGAATCCAACGATATAATTTTTGGTGATATGCATTATCATTTTGTTAGTCAAATCAATGGTCAAAGTTTGACAAACAATACTAATGGGCCCAATAAACCAGGACAGAGGTAGTACTATGAACTAGTGCACATGCCAAGTTCACTAGGCTGTCGTGTTTCATTCTCCTCCTTGGTAAGAGTGGATGCTACCTCTTGAGCATGCGTTGGTTTTCCCTTGAAGAGGAAAGTGTGATGCAGCAAATTAGCGTAAGTATTTCCCTCAGTTTTTGAGAAACAAGGTATCAGTCCAGTAGGAGGCCACACGTAAGTCCCTCGTACCTACACAAACAAATAAGAACCTTGCAACCAACGCGATAAAGGGGTTGTCAATCCCTTCACGGCCACTTGCAAAAGTGAGATCTGATAGAGATGATAAGATAATATATTTTGGTATTTTTATGATAAAGATTAAAAGTAAAGATTGCAAAATAAACGGTGCCAGAAATAGCTAGTTGTCGGGAGATTAATATGATGGAGAATAGACCCGGGGGCCATAGGTTTCACTAGTGGCTTCTCTCAAGATAGCATAAGTATTACGGTCGGTGAACAAATTACTGTCGAGCAATTGATAGAATAGTGCATAATTATGAGAATATCTAGGCATGATCATGTATATAGGCATCACATCCGCGATAAGTAGACCGACTCCTGCCTGCATCTACTACTATTACTCCACACATCGACCGCTATCCAGCATGCATCTAGAGTATTAAGTTCATAAGAACAGAGTAACGCATTAGGTAAGATGACATGATGTAGAGGGATAAACTCAGGCAATATAATATAAACCCCATCTTTTTATCCTCGATGGAAACAATACAATACGTGTCGTTTCCCCTACTGTCACTGGGATCGAGCACCGCATGATTGAACCCAAAGCTAAGCACTTCTCCCATTGCAATAAAGATCAATCTAGTAGGCCAAACCAAACTAATAATTCGAAGACACTTGCAAAGGTAACCAATCATACAGAAAAGAAATTAGAGAAGATTCAAATATTGTTCATAGATAATCTTGATCATAAACCCACAATTCATGGATCTCGACAAACACACCGCAAAAAGAGTTACATCGAATAGATCACCAAGAAGATCGAGGAGAACTTTGTATTGAGATCCAAAGAGAGAGAAGAAGCCATCTAGATAATAAATATGGACCCAAAGGTCTGAGGTAAACTACTCACACATCATCGGAGAGCCTATGGTGTTGATGTAGAAGCCCTCCGTGATCGATGCCCCCTCCGGCGGAGCGCCGGAAAAGGCCCCAAGATGGGATCTCACGGGTACAGAAGGTAGCGGCGGTGGAATTAGGTTATTGTGGTGCTCCTCGATGGTTTCACGGTACGTACGTATATATAGGAGGAAGAAGTAGGTCGGTGGATCCTCGAGGGGCCCACGAGGGTGGAGGGCGCGCCCAGGGGAGGTAGGCGCGCCCCCTGCCTCATGGCCTCCTCGGTGATTTCTTGACGTCCACTCCAAGTCCTTTGGATCAGTTCTGTTCCAAAAATTAACTCTCCCGAAGGTTTCATTCTGTTTGGACTCCATTTGATATTCCTTTTCTGCGAAACACTGAAATAGGCAAAAAAACAACAATTTGCACTGTGCCTTGGGTTAATAGGTTAGTCCCAAAAATAATATAAAAGTGTATAATAAAGCCCATTAAACATCCAAAACATAATATATAATAGCATGGAGCAATCACAAATTATAGATACGTTGGAGACGTATCATGCATCCCCAAGCTTAATTCCTGCTCGTCCTCGAGTAGGTAAATGATAAAAACAAATTTTTTGATGTGGAATTATACTTAGCATATTCTTCAATGTAATTTCTCTTTATTGAGGCATGAATGTTCAGATCCGAAAGATTCAAAATAAAAGTTTAATATTGACATGAAAATGATAATACTTCAAGCATACTAACAAAGCAATCATGTCTTCTCAAAATAACATGGCCAAAGAAAGTTATCCCTACAAAATCACATAGTCTGGCTATGCTCTATCTTCACCACACAAAGTATTTAAATCATGCACAACCCCGATGACAAGCCAAGCAATTGTTTCATACTTTTGATGTTCTCAAACTTTTTCAACTTTCACGCAATACACGAGCGTGAGCCATGGACATAGCACTATACGTGGAATAGAATGGTGGTGGTGGAGAAGACAAAAAGGAGAAGATAGTCTCACATCAACAAGGTGTATCAATGGGCTATGGAGATGCCCATCAATAGATATCAATGTGAGTGAGTAGGGATTTCCATGCAACGGATGCACTAGAGCTATAAGTGTATGAAAGCTCAACAAAAGAAACTAAGTGGGTGTGCATCCAACTCGCTTGCTCACGAAGACCTAGGGCATTTTGAGGAAGCCCAATTTTTTTGACTGTACACAGTAGGGCAAAACCCCACTACAATTTTTTATTAATTAAAGAAGAAAAACAAGGGTCCAACAGTACAAAGGCTTGAGGTAAGCCCTAGAAAGAAAAGAAAAAAGCTAAAAAGCTACTAAAACAAACAAAAATTACAGAACAAGGTTGTCAAGCCAATCACAGAAAGCCCTAGCATAACTCTTTTTAATCCTGAATCTGAGCAAGTTAAGCTCTTCAAGGAAGATTGCTTTCCACCTCTGAACTGAAGGTTGAATTGCTTGAAAGATGAGATTATTTCTTGAGATCCAGATAGCCCAAGAAGCTAGGATGATGATTTCCATGAAGAAAGGTACATGTAATTTTTGCCTGAGATCATCAAAAGCTTCAAGCACAGAAACATTAGCTTGTCTTGTAGGGCATAATAGGTCCCAGCACTGGGAGGCAAAAGGGAAGGTCCAAAAGAGATGCTGCAAGGTTTCCTCCTGAGGACATTTATTGACAGCACAGTTGTAGCTTTCCAAATGGAATGTTTTCCTGCGTAGAAGGTTCCTGGTATTAAGCCTATCATGAAGTAATCTCCAAAAAAACACCTTGTGTTTGGGCTGGCAAGAACTATTCCAAAGCCAGTTAAACTGCTGAGGCACTAACTTAACTCCCATCATAACTTTATAAGCCTGAGCAACCGAGAATTGGTCATTTCCCCAAATGTAACTCCAGGTGTCAGTGCAATCCAGGGTGGCAGAGGTTCTTAAAGCAATACAGATGTCTTCCATATTTTCAAATTCCTGGAAGGCTTGCACAGTGAGTGGAAGGTGGAATAAATCCTCCAGGAATTCAGTATGAATAATGGTGTGCACAGTAGTGTTGTTGTTCTTCACAAAGGAGAAGAGGTGTGGGAACAAGTCCTGTAAACAAGCTGAATGCCATAGATCAGACCAGAATAAAGCACTTTTACCATCCCCTATGTGACATCTGGCCAAAGATTTAAAGTTGTCAATGAGCTTGAGATTTGCCTTCCACCAAAAAGATCCAACCCAAGAATTGCCAGGCAACAAATCATTACTATAGTAGTTTCCCAAATCAAGTTGACCCATGGGATGTTATGCCTATTATAAAACTTGTGCAAGTTCTTGAGAAGAAGAGCTTTGTTCTGAACAAAAATATCCTTGACCCCCAGGCCTCCTTGATCCTTAGGTCTACAAACAGTACTCCAAGCAACCATAGCAGGCCTGTGGTCCTCTAGATCAGGACCTCTCCAGAGACAATGCCTCAAAAACTTGATAGCTTGGGTTTTAATAGTCACAGGGACATCAAGGCATCCCATAAGGTAGATCAAAAGAGAGTTTAAGACAGATTTTACTAGTAATACCGCCACCAGAGTCATGAAAGAAGATAAGCCCACAAGCTTCTTCTGCAGTCGCGTGACAAGTGGAAAGCATTGCTCCACAGTTGGTTTATGAAGACCCAAGGGTGCTCCCAAGTACTGAATGGGGAAGGATTCTCTTTTGCAGTGGAAAGTATTTGCCAAAATTTCCACCTTGTCATCTGAAACATTAATTGGGATGAGGCTTGACTTATTATAATTCACTTTCAGACCAGTAGCATCTGCAAACATGTTGAGAAGAGCTTTGAGGCAATGGAGTTGCTTTGCATCAGCTTGGAGAAGAACCAGAGTGTCATCAAGATCTTTGGATAATAGGAAAATCAGGGCATGACTCCACTTGCAAGAGGTGATGTAAGCAAATTCAAGTGCATGGCTTTATTGAGAATTGACTGAGCAAATCAGCAGCAAGCACAAATAAGAGAGGGGATAGAGGGTCTCCTTGCCTGACCCCTCTAAGACAGTAAAACTTTTTGCCAGGCACACCATTAAGCAAGATAGCTGATGAAGCAGAAGTGAACAACATTTTAATCCAGTTGATCCATCTGTCTCCAAAACCTTTGGCCTTTAAGATATCCAAAATTGCCTGGTGCTCAATGGTGTCAAAAGCTTTCTCAAAATCAAGTTTGAGCACAATAACTTCTTCTTTGAATTTATGGCATTGATGAAGGTACTCAAATGCCCAACCCAAGCAGTCATGGATGGATCTTTCCTTTAAGAATCCATATTGGTTGCTATGCACCAATTTGAGAATCACTTTCTGCAACCTATTGGCCAACAATTTGGTGACAAGTTTAAGACAACAATTAATTAATGAGATTGGCCTGAAGTCATTTGCTGTCAGAGGAGTGTTGCCTTTAGGGATCAGGGTGATGTAAGAGGTGTTTAAACTCTCAATTGAGATTTTCCCAGCATGAAAATCCTGAATAAATCTAAGCACATCCACTTTAATAATATCCCAACAGGATTTGAAAAATTCATTGTTGAAGCCATCAGGACCTGGTGATTTGTCAAGAGGGAGGTCCTTGACAACTGCATTGATTTCTTCCTCATTGAAAGGTAGCTCCAAGTTGTCAAAAATTGCTTGGTCTTGCCTGGGACCAAATAAGGATTCCAAATCAAAGTGCATTGATGTTTTGTGAGATTTTCCCATTCTTTTCTTATAAGATTCCCAGAGTATTGCAGCTTTCCCAGCATGATCAGAAATTTCCACTTGGTCATCATTTTGAAGAACAGCAATATGATTGTGCCTGTAATTGATAGATGCTTTAGTATGGAAGAATTTTGTGTTTTCACCTCCAAATTTGACCCCTTTAATTTGACCCCTTTGCTTCCAGTAAATCTTTTGATTCCTCATGAATATCCAATTCTCTAAATTCCTCAAAGAAATCCCAAAGAAATATGAGCTCATTGAGTTTAGCAATTTGAGCTTTCAAACAAGATAAAGACCTGGCCCACAACTTCAAAGCTCTCCTCAAGTTTTTAAATTTAGCATTCAAACTTTTAACTGCATCAAGATTTCCCACAGGGATGCTCCAAGCAGCAGCAACCACCTCCTTAAAGTCTGAGTGTTGCAACCAATAGTTTTCAAATCTAAAAACTCTTGCTTTTGCAATGGAAGTGCCAATTTTAATAACACAAGGCAAGTGATCAGAAATAGGTTTTGCAAGAGGGAGCACAATAGTATTTGGGAAAGTGGTCATCCAAGAGGCAGAAGTGAAAAACCAATCCAGTCTGACCAAAAGAGGATCCTGCTGCATGTTACTCCAACTGAACTTTCTTCCTGCAAAGGTAACTCAATTAAACCTTGATTGCTGATTGCCTCATTAAACAAAAGCATGTCATTCACATCTCCACCAGTGCATTTACATGCAGAAGGGGCCCTCATAAGATTAAAGTCACCCATAAGAATCCAGTCTACATCTGCAGGCATATGAATGTTCAAGAACCAATTAATGAAATCCACTTTATCCTGTGGGTCACAAGGACCATATATGGTAGTTAGGATCCATGACTGATTGGACCGCAAACTGGTGAACTGAACTGAGAGAGAGAATCTGTTTTGTGCAATAACTTCTCCAAAGAACTCGAGTACCATTCCAAGCAACAAGCAATCCCCCAGAAGCTCCAACAGATGGGAGAAAAGCAAATTTATTAATTCTGTTAGGACAGAAGTTTTTAATGTAAGCCGTGTCAAAAGATTCTCTTTTAGTTTCTTGAAGGCACAAGATGTTACAATCACTCTCATCAATTTTTTGCCTTAGAGCCAACCATTTGTCTTCAGAATTCATCCCTCTAATATTCCGATTAAGGATACTCCAGTTTACTGTTTGTGTTATTCATGAAGACAATAGCAGTTTTGCACCGTAAATCAAGTACCAACACTTGATCAGCCAAGAGGAAGAACAAAAAGCACAGAGCCAGAAGGTAACACATCACAATTGCAGCACAACAGCCACAAACCACACAGCCCATAGGTCTTAATAGTAGAGTACACCATCAGATCAACAAGTTCCATAAAGAACCAAACATCCATCCATACATCAGAAATTAAGAAAGCCAAGTAAGAGCAACAAGGTCCAAAAGCACTGCTCCTTAAAACCCTAAGCCAGCAGATGACCACTAACATTAGGAAGAGTTGAATGGATTGTCCTCTCCCTTGGTCAAGGGCACCTTGACCAAGTCCTCATCTTGCCTTCTCCTGGACTTCTTAGCCAGCTTGTCCTCCAGTTCCCTCTCAGCAACCTTACAGAAAGAAGCAGTGAGGTTTTTAACAACTGACTTTTGAATGATGGGAGGAGCAGCATTGCAAGGCAAGGTGTATTATTTGAGCAAGAATTCCTTACGAAACCAGCATTATCCTTTTTGATTCTATCACTTCTTCTTACCTCAGTTTCAACTAGGGGAGTCTTCCCATTCCTTCTCTTCCTCAAATTGTTAGAGCCAAAAGGATGCAGTAGGTCCTGAGATTCCACATCCTGCATATTGGGGGCCTGTCCAATATTTTCCTTGCCCTGATCATTATTAACTTGCTCATCAGTGTTAAAGGCCTGACAAATAGGTGCATGAGTAGCAGGGCACTTATGAGGAATGTAAAATAGAAAAGCATGATCCATATTTTCCACTGCAGAGACAAGTTCCCACATTCCAGACTTTAACATCTTGACAGTCCATTCAAACTTATCAGGGGACAGAAGTAGGTGGACAATAAAGTTAAACCAACTTACAGGAATGTTGGCAGTGAAAGAGCTCTTATTTTCCACTTGCTCCTCCTGAAAGTGCTTTTTCCACAACAAAAGTCCTTCTTCAGAAACAACAAGAGCATTATTAGCAGATTCAGCCAGTTGAATACATTTCAGACCAAGAAAAGAAGGAGCCATGCTGAAGTGCTCATCAATTCTGTTAACCCAGCTTACCTTGGAGCCTGTGTTGAAGATCCTCCAGGTTTGCAACTGGCACCAGGCTTCCTCTTGAAGTAGTAATAAGTCCAGGGCTGCCCAGAATGGCTTCATTTGAAGAGCCAGCAGCCATAGAGGGAATAATTCCAGAGGTCCCTGAAGCACCCAAGGTGATGTAAACCAGGCCAGAATCCACTACAGCTCCAACTTGCTGGACATTGGCAGGTGACTCCAAAGCTTGAACAACAGGTGAGAGACTAACTGCAGCAATCTCCAAAAGGTTTGCAGCATCTTGATCATGGGGAAGTTCAGCAGGCAATGCAGCATGTAGATTTTGTTCTTGCAGCAGAAGAGGCTCTTCATCATCAGATTGGTAAGCCTGAATGATGTTTTGCAGGCCATTTGCAACCATAATGACAGGAGGTGCAACAGCTGGCTCAGCAAAAATAGGATGGGGATCCACAGCAACTGCAGATGGCAACAAAAAATTGGAGTTGTCTCCTTCAGAAAAGGACATATCCGAAGATAAGCTACTGTTACTGACTGCAGGTAGCAGATCTTCACCATCAGCCAATGCCATCTCTTCCTGCTCCACATCATCTAAGAGATCCTCTAGGGCTGCATTGTGGTTATCCTGCTGTGGTAAGTTCCATTGTCCCCAATTATCCTCATTCTGAACATCCATAGGCACATTGTTAACATCATCATTATGGAAACCATTACCTTGCTCAACATCTTCAGGAAGTGGGTGTGGGTCCACATTGTCAGGAGGAATTGGGTCCTCATCTGCTGGTCCCCCACCAAGCAACTCACTAGCCAGAACTTCAATGGAAGAGGACCATCCGTCTTCCTCAAACTCATCCCCTTCAGACCACCTCATACTTTTAGGAATAATATCCAAGTTCATGACTCTCGGTTTCACTACAATGCGGCCCATGTGATCATCTTCCTTATCCCAAGAGATCATACGGCCAAACTTACTGATAGCACATGCAAGATCTTCAGTGTTTCGAAAATCAAAAGGAACTCCTGTGATTAATAACCAGACAGTTCTATTGAAATGAACTCGTCTATGGTTTCTGCCTTCATCATGCTTCACAAAGGAGATGAACACATCACCAAATTCGTGTGGGCTATCAAGCACCAACTTATCTCTATCTCTAACCCTCGTCAGACGCACATA
Organism: Aegilops bicornis; assembly: GCA_021605145.1. Lineage (NCBI taxonomy): Eukaryota > Viridiplantae > Streptophyta > Magnoliopsida > Poales > Poaceae > Aegilops > Aegilops bicornis. The sequence continues at coordinate 336,883,767 of CM038670.1, read as the reverse complement.
AGCCTCACCAAATGGACATCGCTGAATATCTCTCAACCCCAACTACCTATGCTCAACAATGAACTCTTCTAGAACGTCTCTTACATTGGGGAAAGGAGCATCAGCGGGCAGAGGATGGATTGTAGCAATAGCCCAGTCTTCGTGACGACGAGGACGCTGAGGGAGCACCACCCGCGCCACCCCATTGCGACCAGGAACTTGCTGAATGTCAAAGCCGTGAGGCACAAAAGGCCGTGGATCAATTGGGATATTGGCCATCGGCGCCGCCGCACTAACTCTCACTGTCGACGGTGAGCTAGAGATGCATGGACCAGGGTTTGTGAGCTGGAGAGGAACAGGGGAGCAGAGCGCAGAAGTTGAGGAGGCAAGGGCAATTCGGGGCTGAAAATTAGGGAAAGATCCCTTACAGAGCTCACAAAAAGAGGAAACCACCGTGGGGTCACGGGCCGGGCCTGAAGACTTAAACCAATCTCGGATCAAGGCCCATGTCCCAAGCCTCGGCTCTTTGGGCTGGGGAAAGTAGCGAATCGAAGGAAAGGAAAAAGCCCAGGTAGATGTTTCTCACCACACTCCCTGGCAAAGTGGCCCAATTTGCCGCAAGCATAGCACCGTAATCTGTCATTTGAAAAGCCCTGATTCCCGCTCTGAGAAACCGGCGCATTAACCTCGCCAGAGGTATTAAGATCGCGCATTATGGACTCATTATTGTCAGAGACCTCATTATTGCTGGAACTCGAAATACCTGCGAGACGAGAAAAAACCGACGGCCGGAGTTGATCGCCGGAGACATTGCCAGCGGCAGCCCGCGGGCGAGAACCGTTAGTAACCAAGGTCCAAGAAGCTTCCTCTTCACGATAAAAAAGCTGCTCTTCACGAAGCCAATTTGGGCCACCAAAACCCCAAAGATTGAACACTAGCTCAAAATCCCTTTCGATCACTCGACCATGATTATAAATTTCAAAACCCACAGCTTTGGAAGCAACAGAGAACTTGAAAGATCGGTCCTTAAGGTGATGCACACGGAAACCTTGGGGATACCCCCCAAAACAAGATTGGAGAGTGATACTAACCGTGTGACAATCCAAGCGAAACCGAGCCCGACAGAAGGACACCACCAAAGTGAACTCACGTTGACGAAAACCAGGGGAAAACACCACTGGATGACCAAACTTTTGTCTCATCAAATGCTGAAACTCTTTACCTTGAGCAAAGTTGAGTGAACGAGGATCCATAGTCAGCACCCGTGGTCCGTCACATCCAGAGGAGGGACGAAAAGATGGAGTGAACTAGCTACAAGGGGCCAAGGTCAGAGAGGTTTTGGCCGCCGGCACCGGAGTGGCCACCGGCGAGAGGAGGAGGTGGTCGCCGGGGCCGGGGTGGCCACCGGCGAGAGGAAGAGGTGGCCGTCGGGGCCGGAGTGGCCACCAGCGGGAGACGCCGAGGAGGAGTCTAGGAGAAGTCTTCACCCGTCACCATGGTATGATTGTTGTTCTTGAGGAAGCCCATCATTGGAATATACAAGTCAAGTTCTGTAATGTAAAATTCTCACTAGTATATGAAAGTGACAACATAGGAGACTCTCTATCATGAAGACATGGTGCTACTTTGAAGCACAAGTGCGGAAAAAGGATAGTAACATTGTCCCTTCTCTCTTTTTCTCTCATTATTTTTTTATTGGGCCTTCTCTCCTTTTCTTTATGGCCACTTTTTTTTTCTTTCTTTTTTTTCTTTTTTTTCGTCCGGAGTCTCATCCCGACTTATGGGGGAATCATAGTCTCCATCATCCTTTCCTCACATGGGACAATGCTCTAATAATGATGATCATCACACTTTTATTTACTTACAACTCAAGAATTACAACTCGATACTTAGAACAAAATATGACTCTATGTGAATGCCTCCGTGATGTGCGGGATATGCAATGAATCAAGAGTGACATGTATGAAAGAATTATAAAGGTGGCTTTGCCACAAATACGATGTCAACTACATGATCATGCAAAGCAATATGACAGTGATGAAGCGTGTCATAATAAATGGAACGGTGGTAAGTTGCATGGGAATATATATCGGAATGGCTATGTAAATGCCATAATAGGTAGGTATGGTGGCTGTTTTGAGGAAGATATATGGTGGGTATATGATACCGGCGAAAGGTGCGTGGTATTAGAGAGGCTAGCAATGGTGGAAGGTTGAGAGTGCGTATAATCCATGGACTCAACACTAGTCATAAAGAACTCACATACTTATTGCAAAAATATATTAGTTATCAAAACGAAGTACTATGCGCATGCTCCTAGGGGGATAGATTGGTAGGAAAATACCATTGCTCGTCCCCGACCAGCACTCATAAGGAAGACAATCAATAAATAAATCATGTTCCGACTTCATGACATAACGGTTCACCATACGTGCATGTTACGGGAATCACAAACTTTAGAACAAGTATTTCTCAAATTCACAACTACTCAACTAGCATTTTATCTAATATCACCATCTTCATATCTCAAAACAATTATCAAGTATCAAACTTCTCTTAGTATTCAATGCACTTTATAGTTTTTATCTTGGATGCCTATCATATTAGGACTAATTTTATAACCAAAGCAAATTACCATGCTGTTCTAAAGGACACTCAAAATAATATAAGTGAAGCATGAGAGATCAATAATTTCTATAAAATATAACCACCGCCGTGCTCTAAAAGATATAAGTGAAGCACTAGAGCAAAATTGTTTAGCTCAAAAGATATAAGTGAAGCACATAGAGTATGCTAATAAATTCCGAATAATGTGTGTCTCTCTCAAAAGGTGTGTACAGCAAGGATGATTGTGGTGAACTAAAAATCAAATACTCAAATCATACAAGACGCTGCAAGCAAAACACATATCATGTGGTGAATAAAAATATAGCTCCAAGTAAAGTTACCGATGGACGAAGACAAAAGAGGGGATGCCTTCCAGGGCATCCCCAAGCTTAGAATTTTTGGTGTCCTTGGATTTTACCTTGGGGTGCCTTGGGCATCCCCAAGCTTAGGCTCTTGCCACTTCTTGTTCCATAATCCATCAAATCTTTACCCAAAACTTGAGAACTTCACAACACAAAACTTAACAGAAAATCTCGTGAGCTCCTTTAGCGAAAGAAAACAAAACACCACTTCAAGGTACTGTAATAAACTCATTATTTATTTATATTGGTGTTAAACCTACTGTATTCCAAATTTTCTATGGTTCATAAGCTCCATTACTAGCCAGAGATTCATCAAAATAAGCAAACAACACACAAAAAACAGAATCTGTCAAAAACAGAAAGTCTGTAGTAATCTGTGACTAACGCAAACTTATGGAACTCCAAAAATTCTAAAATAAATTTATGGACGTGAGGAATTTATCTATTAATCATCTGAAAAAAGAATCAACTAAATAGCACTCTCCAGTAAACAGTTGTGGCTAATCTCGTGAGCGCTAAAGTTTCTGTTTTTTACAGCAAGATCAAAAAGACTTTCCCCAAGTCTTCCCAAAGGTTCTACTTGGCACAAACATTATAAAACATAAAACCACATCTAAACATAAGCTAGATGGATTATTTATTAAATAAAAGCAAGGAAAAATATTGGGTTGTCTCCCAACAAGCGCTTTTCTTTAAAGCCTTTTATCTAGGCATGAAAGACTAGAATTGTAGCGCAAAGAGAGCATCATGAAACACGTGGCAAGCACATATAAGTCTAACATACTTCCTATGCATAGGCATATTATAAGCAAACAAATTTTCAAGGCAAGCAAAAACTAGCATATGCAAGGAAGAAGAAAGTGACGATAGCAATCTCAACATGAAGAGAGGTAATTTAGTAACATGAAAACTTCTACAACCATATTTTCCTCTCTTATAATAATTACATGTAAGATCATATTCAAATTCAACAATATAGCTATCACATAACATATTCTATAGATGATCCACATGCATGCAAAGTTGACACTCTTCCAAAATAGTGGGAATAACATAAACGCCATGACCTCTCCAAACCGACTTTTATCAAAAACTTCATAAGATTGAACATTATCCAAATATGTGGGATCTAAAGTTGACACTCTTCCAAACCCACTTTCAATACCATTTCAAACATTATTATCAATCTCATATTCATCATGGGGCTTAAATAAATTTTCTAGATCATAAGAACAATCACCCAAATCATGATCATTGCAACAAGTAGTAGACATAGCAAACTTAGCATCCCCAAGATTAGGGTTTTGCATATCATTAACACAATTGACATTAACAGAAATTATAATAACATCATTGCAATCATGCTTTTTATTCAAAGATCTACGTGAATCACTTCATAAAGCACTTCATCACAATTTTCAGATTCACGGATTTCAAGCAAAACCTTATAAAGATAATCTAGTGCACAAAACTAACTAGCAATTGGTTCATAATAATTGGATCTATTAAAAAGATTAGCAAGCGGATGAGGATCCATAAATCTTAGGTTCTCTGTTTAGCAATAAATAAATAACTATCCCAACCAAATGAGCAAACGAGCCAAGTAATACATCAAAGTAAACGAAAAGACAAATAGAAGAAGGGTGAATAAAACGGCAAGGGTGAAGTGGGGGAGAGGAAAACGAGAGGAAAATGGCAAATAATGTAATGCGAGGGATAAGAGTTTGTGATGGGTACTTGGTATGTCTTGAGTTGTGTGGGGACTCCCCGGCAACGGCGCCAGAAATCCTTCTTGCTACCTCTTGAGCACGCGTTGGTTTTCCCTTGAAGAGGAAAGGGTGATGCAGCAAAGTAGCGTAAGTATTTCCCTCAGTTTTTGAGAACCAAGGTATCAATCTAGTAGGAGGCCACACACAAGTCCCTCGTACCTACACAAACAAATAAGAACCTTGCAACCAACGCGATAAAGGGGTTGTCAATCCCTTCACGGCCACTTGCATAAGTGAGATCTGATAAGATAATATTTTTGGTATTTTTATGATAAAGAGTAAAGATTGCAAAATAAACGGTGCCAGAAATAGCTAGTTGTCAGGAGATTAATATGATGGATAATAGACCCTGGGGCCATAGGTTTAACTAGTGGCTTCTCTCAAGATAGCATAAGTATTACAGTGGGTGAACAAATTACTGTCGAGCAATTGATAGAATAGTGCATAATTATGAGAATATCTAGGCATGATCATGTATATAGGCATCACGTCTGTGACAAGTAGACCGACTCCTGCCTGCATCTACTACTATTACTCCAAACATCGACCGCTATCCAGCATGCATCTAGAGTATTAAGTTCATAAGAACAGTAACACATTAGGTAAGATGACATGATGTAGAGGGATAAACTCAAGCAATATGATATAAACCCCATCTTTTATCCTCGATGGCAACAATACAATACGTGTCGTTTCCCCTCATCATCCTTTGGGATCGAGCACCGCATGATTGAACCCAAAGCTAAGCACTTCTCCCATTGCAAGAAAGATCAATCTAGTAGGCCAAACCAACTGATAATTCGAAGAGACTTGCAAAGATAACCAATCATATATACAAGAATTCAGAGAAGATTCAAATATTGTTCATAGATAATCTTGATCATAAACCAATAATTCATCGGATCTCGACAAACACACCGCAAAAAGAGTTACATCGAATAGATACCCAAGAAGATCGAGGAGAACTTTGTATGAGATCCAAAGAGAGAGAAGAAGCAATCTAGCTAATAACTATGGACCCGAAGGTCTGAGGTAAACTACTCACACATCATCGGAGAGGCTATGGTGTTGATGCAGAAGCCCTCCATGATCGATGCCCCCTCCGGTGGAGCACCGGAAAAGGCCCCAAGATGGGATCCCACGGGTACAGAAGGTTGCAGTGGTGGAATTAGGTTTTCGTGGTGCTCCTCGATGGTTTCGGGGTACGTAGGTATATATAGGAGGAAGAAGTAGGTCGGTGGAGCCTCGAGGGGCCCACGAGGGTGGAGGGCGCGCCCCCTGCCTCGTGGCCTCCCTGGTGATTTCTTGACGTCCACTCCAAGTCCTCTGGATCACGTTTGTTCCAAAAATAACTCTCCAGAAGGTTTCATTCCATTTGGACTCCGGTTGAAATTCCTTTTCTGCGAAACACTGAAATAGGCAAAAAAAATAGAATTTGCACTGGGCCTTGGGTTAATAGGTTAGTCCATAAAATAATATAGAAGTGTATAATAAAGCCTATGAAACATCCAAAACAGAATATATAATAGCATGGAGCAATCAAAAACTATAGATACGTTGGAACCGTATCAGTGGAGACAACAACTCTCATCAAAAATAAAAAAAAATGAATAGTATAAAAGAGAATTGATACTATACCGCCCGGTTTCCTTGCTCGTCCTTGATAACAGAAAGAATACTTTCATTCGCCGACATGTGGGACGTCGACCATCTTGGTCCACTTGCCATGCACCAAAATTAGAGTGCATCACGCAGAACTGCCGGGGAGACTCACCCCGGTCATAGCGCTGCAGTAATAATGACTAATGAACCATCAAATCGCAGGCCCAACCTTTCCCACTATAGGTTGCTCGGTCGAAGGAACCATCATCACTTTATTGAATCCGCTTCTTCAAGAAACTACTATACGAGCAATACTACTACCACACGTGAAGACTAGATGACACTGTAGCACGTCATCACTCAAACCGACTAGGCCAAACTAGCCCGCCTAATGCACGGAAAGCCCTGCCCTCATCATTTTTTTCTGGGTTTCTATCGATCGATCAGACAAACAAGTGAAAGAAAAGAGTACAAAATGTTACAGTTTGGAAGTTCAAAAGGAAAAGGCGGCACACTTAAGCACGCTTGTCGCGTTCGCATCGCACCCCCCATAGTCGGTCTGGTACACTGCTCACTAAAGGGGACACGCATTGTCTTGCAATTTCACTGACATGTGGGACTACAATCTAATAAACCGATGATATCCAAAATCTAATCGCCCGCCAAGCATCGGCTAAGAAGAGAGAGACAGTGAGGGAGAAGAGATCGGCTGGTCGCCGCGCAGGGACTAAAAAATGTAGTGATAATGTGAGGTGAGCCATGCTTTAATACAGTCATAGTTATACTGCTTGCAGAGTTGATTTGACAGAAATTTATTACAAATGCACCGTTTGAAAGTTTTTGTATGCCAATGTTCTACGATTTGTACGGCTCTGTACTACTATGATTTTATTGACGAATAAAAAGAAATGGAGGATCTTTTTCTCTCTCTAGATCTATCTCCATCCCACAACCCATCTCTAGCACACTTACACACACTCTTTTTAACAACTCTGAAAGTACGACATCAACTACACATTCACGCTTCCAGAAAAAAATTACACATTCATGCACGTTACAAATGTGTGTCAATTTTGTTTCGAATGCTTGCTATTAATGTAAATGTATCCGTGTACAGCTCTTTGAATTTGATGTGAATGTTGAACTTGGAACGCATCACATCGTGTCTGTACATTAATGTATAATTATGGACTACTGTCTAATCGATCGCTAAGCCACCAATTTTAGGATTGGACTATTGGCTGATCGACGGCCAGACCTATAAGCGTACAATAGGTTGATCAGCCCGAATGTTTCTCTTCTGTGAGTTTTTGCAAGTACTATAGCTTGCATAGTAGCTAGCCTACTAACACAGCGCGGAATAAGTCTAGGTTTGGCACCAAGAATCATCAAACTAGCCCTGCTTATATGATAAACATTTCAAACCTACGTCTAGGCATGCCATATATTACATCAAAAGCTGGTGAGGATACATCTGTTTCCATAACTCAGAGAGGGTTTGCATGATTCATTATTAAAAAAAACTAGCAAGTACCACCCACACAAGACAATGCACTAGCCCTAAGATGGTTTGATAACACACATCATTCTGGTAATTAAACACAGTGCAAACTATGTTGAAAGACTAGCGCGACCAACCATTTCTTGTCATCGATCTCTGGGGCAATGTCCACAAGATGGACAGTGGCATGGGAATCGATCTCTGGGGCAATGTCCACAAGATGAACCGCGACACATGAATCATCAAGGACGTCCACCAGAACCTGCACAACCCTAACATATTAGCAAGCACATTGCAAATAATCAAAAACCACAACTATGGTAAGCCATTTTTTACCTTGTGCAGCTCACCAGGGGATCCCATCCCTCCGGGGGCCATCTCCTCGAAGGGTGCCATCGCCTTGCCAGGGAGATACTGCTTCTCAACGACAATAATCTCCTCAAACCCAGCCTTTAGCCTCTTATAGGAGGCCATTAGAGTTTCTAAGTTAGGCACCATGGGGCCCTTGTTGTTCTTCCAGCTTTCTATGTTCAGGAGTTCGTCCGCCAATGTCATCAACTCTTTGGCTAGTGCTTATTTCTTGGAGTTCTTCATCTCCATGGGTTGGCCCGCCTACATCACCAACTCGTTGGTGATGCTTGCTTCCTGGAGATCTCTATCTCAAGTGGGTTGTCTGAAGGCAACTCTTTACCTAGTGCTCCAGGATCCATCAATAAATCTACAAAAAAAAGAAATGGAAAGGAAACCACAATCACAATGAAAATGGGAAAAGAATAGGTAGTGAGAGTCGGTTGGTGCTTCGCAAAAAGAAGATTCTTGGAATTAAAATAGAGTAGCATCACTGATTCGCCCACCTCTCCTTCATCGATACAGAAGGAAAAAGGAAAAACTGAGTATCTTGGAGTGTGGTTTTCTTCAAGATAGAGTAGAAAGGGATTCAACAAGCGTTCCAATGAAATGATGGTTGCTTCGTCCGTCCAACTTACCAGGACACTTTTACCACTGTTAGGAAAGGTGTGGGTTTTGTGATATGACGGGTCATGAAAGCCACACCGGGGTCACTAGTGAGTCTCGACTGTAGCATGATGTCATGCATGTCAATGAAGCAATGTAATTGAGCGTCTAGTCATAGAAATAGTTTGGACAACAAAGCAGGAGCTGGCAATAGTAGTACTCCATAAAAACTGCACTCCCACATTTTTCTGAGGATTAACTATACTCCCACATAGAAAATATAAATAATATTGCATGTTGGTGCAACATGTTTCCGATAATTTGAGCCATGGGCTTGTTCACAAATTTTATGAGGCAGTGGTTGTTTACTTCATGGAGGGTCGAGTACCAGACGTGAACGATACAAAGTGTGACCTGGCACACCGTTAGGGCTGGACCAAAAGCTCGCAGCTCGCAAGCTTAATGAGTGCTCGATAGTTCGGCTTGTTATGCTCGTGGATCGCTTCTTAATGAACAAAGTCAATCATAAATTTTAGCTCATTAATCTTAACGAGCTTAACAAAGAAGCTAACAAGTTTCACGAGTAGCTCGTTAGGAACAACACAACACATATTTCAGCTTACGTGACAAAATTGTTAACCAGCACTCGAAGGCTTAACGAGCTTCAAACGAACTGAGCCGAGCAGGGTGACAGTGTCCTGGACTAAGGGGTACTCACCACATCGTCTCCCGATCAGGTGGATCGGGCCGAGGACCCCTGAGGGAGTCCTGGACTAGGGGGTGTCCGGATAGCCGAACTATCATCACGACCGGACTCCAAGACTATGAAGATACAAGACTGAAGACTTCGTCCTGTGTCCGGATGGGACTTTCCTTGGCGTGGAAGGAAAGCTTGGCGATACGGATATGTAGATCTCTTACCATTGTAACCGACTATGTGTAACCCTAACCTATCCGCTGTCTATATAAACCGGAGGGTTTTAGTCTGTAGGACGAACAACAATCATACCATAGGCTAGCTTCTAGGGTTTAGCCTCCTTGATCTCGTGGTAGATCTACTCTTGTACTACCCATATCATCAATATTAATCAAGCGGGAGTAGGGTATTACCTCCATCGAGAGGGCCCGAACACAGGTAAAAACATCGTGTCCCTTGTCTCCTGTTACCATCCGCCTAGATGCACAGTTCGGGACCCCCTACCCGCGATCCGCTGGTTTTGACACCGACATTGGTGGTTTCATTGAGAGTTCCTCTGTGTCGTCACCTATAGGCCCGATGGCTCCTTCGATCATCAACAACGACGCGGTCCAGGGTGAGACTTTTCTCCCCGGACGGACCTTCGTATTCGGCGGATTTGCACTGCGAGCCAATTCATTTGGCCATCTGGAGCAGATCGAAAGCTACACCCCTGGCCATCAGGTCAGATTTGGACGATTGAATTATATGGCAGACATCCACGGAGACTTGATCTTCGACGGATTTGAGCCACAGCCAAGCGCGCCGCACTGTCTCGATGGGCATGATCTAACTCTGCCGCCACGAGCGGTGTCCGGAGGCCGCACTAGTGTCCGCTCCAAACATTGATTCGGAGCCGATCTCGCCGATCGAGGATGGTTGGTTGGACACCACCTCGGGGGCTGAAATCTCTACGGCGATTAAGCCGAACACAATCCCTGTCCTTTGCGAAGACCGTGACTCCCAGGTGCCGGACTCATCTCCGGACTCCGAACCCTCTACGCCCCTGCCAATGGAATCCGATCGGGCGCCGGTCATGGAGTTCACTGCCGCGGACATCTTTCAGCACTCGCCCTTTTGTGACATCCTGAATTCACTAAAGTCTCTCTCTTTATCCGGAGAGCCATGGCCGGACTACGGTCAGGAAGGTTGGGATGTGGACGACGAAGAAGTTCAACACCCACCCACCACCCACTTCGTAGCCACTATCGAAAGCTTACACGACGTGCTCGATTTCGACTCCGAAGACATCGACGGTATGGACGACGATGTAGGAGACAACCACGAACCAGCGCCTATAGGATGCTGGACAACCACCTCATCCCATGATGTATACATGGTGGATACACCTAAAGGCAATGAAGGCGAGGAACAACGGACGCCACGAAGGATAAATCCCTCGAAAAGCATTCAAAACGGCAACGTAAACGCCGAACCAAGTCCCGCCTCAACAAAGACCCAGCCATAGAGCAGGGCGAACCGGTGGACGACGAACATGCTATCGAGCAATCGTCCGAACAAGACAACTTGGATGAACAACCCGTCCCCAGCGAAGATAACAGTCCGGACGATCTCACGCCGGACAAATTGTTGGAGCAGAATAACCTCCACAAAAGGCTCGTCGCCACTACGCGTAGCCTGAAAAAGAAGAAGCGGAAGCTCAAAACAGCGGAAGATCCACTCAGAATCAGATGGAGCAAAGTATTCAACACCGCAGACAAATACGGCGAGTGTCGCTGACCAAAGAGCTACCCAAAGAGAAAACTACTGCCCGAATTTGACGAGGAGGCCATAGAGCCCCCACAATCAAAAAGTAAGAAGGCCACCCAGTCGGATGGACGACCCCATGGCAAAAAGAGAGCGGCAAATGGCGCCGCACACAAGCCGGCACGCGATCCGCATAAGGATTCACATCAAAGGGATGGCCCAGTTAGGTCCATCTATGGGCCGAGAAAGCAAGCTCTTCAAAGCAATGCAACACGCGAAATATCCAAACATCACGGCACACCCAAATATAGGGGCGCCGCACACCCCCTGTGTTTCACCGATGAGGTGCTGGATCACGAATTCCCAACGGGATTCAAACCCGTAAACATAGAGGCATACGACGGAACAACATACCCTGGAGTCTAGATTGAGGACTATATCCTCCACATACACATGGCTAGAGGAGATGATCTCCACGCCATAAAATACTTACCCCTCAAGCTCAAAGGGCCAGCCCGGCATTGGCTCAAAGGCCTCCCCGAAAATACAATTGGAAGTTGGGAAGAGCTCGAGGATGCTTTTAGGGCAAATTTTCAAGGGACTTATGTCCGTCCTCCGGATGCAGACGATTTAAGTCATATAACTCAACAACCCGGAGAGTCAGCCCGCAAATTCTGGAACAGGTTCCTCACCAAAAAGAACCAAATAGTCGACTGTCCGGACGCCGAAGCCTTAGCAGCTTTCAAACACAACGTCCAAAATGAATGGCTCGCCAGACACCTCGGCCAAGAGAAGCCGAGAACCATGGCCGCATTAACAAGCATGATGACCCGCTTTTGTGCGGGAGAGGATAGCTGGCTAGAAAGATGCAGCACTAGCGACCCAAGTACATCCGAAGTCAAGGATGGAAATGGGAAACCACGGCGCAACAAGGACCAGCGCCGTATTAAGGGGAACGGTCCAAAGAGCATGGCAGTCAACGCCGGATTCAAAAGCTCACGACAGAACAATAAAAAACTGCCCCTTAAGGACAATAGCGATGAGCTATCCAACCTTAACAAAATCTTGGACAAGATATGTCAAATCCACAGTACTCCCGGGAGGCCTGCAAACCATACCCACAGAGATTGTTGGGTATTCAAACAGTCCGGCAGACTCAACGCCGAACACAAGGGGCTCGACACACCAAGTGAAGATGATGACGAGCACCACAAGCGAGCCCGGAAAACAAAATAATTTCCCACAAGAGGTTAAAATAGTAAACTCACTTCACGTGATCAAAGGGAAAAAGCAGGCGCCCACTAAAATGCGCGCCGCACAAACTACCCTAGCGGAGTACCAACACTGGTTGTCAAAACCAATCACCTTCGACCATCAGGACTATTCCGAAAGTATCCGGAACGCAGGATGGACTGCCTTGATATTGGATCCTATAATTGATGGTTTCCAATTTACACAAGTCCTCATGGATGGCGGCAGTGACATAAACCTGATATATCAGGACACAATCCGCAGCATGGGGATAGACCCAAGCAAAATTCTCCATAGCAACACCTCCTTCAAAGGGGTAATGCCCGACCCGTATGCCCATTGTACGGGCTCCCTTCTACTAGAACTTGTGTTCAACTCATCCGACAACTTCCGCCGCAAAAATTTAACCTTCCACATCGCCCCATTCGACAGTAGCTATCAAGCACTACAGGGGCGTGAAGCTTTCGCCCGCTTTAACGCAATACCGCATTATGCATCTCTCACACTTAAAATGCCCGGTCCACGCAGCATCATCTCATTAAAAGGGAGTATTAAGTGTTACTCGAGCACGGAGGAACGTGAGATCGCCTTAACAGCCCCACACCTATTCGGCTCCGCTTAGTCAAAGAACACGAATAGGTCATTCAAACCCGGACATGGCTAGACGAGTCCGCGCCTACTAGCGGCATACCCTCATACAAGGGCTGCATGCATGTACAACAAGAGACAATAAAGCTCAATTTTATTCACTTCTTGAATCGTACTCTGTTTATTTAATATAAAGTACATCTTTCGTACGATCTTTTTCTTTTAAACTAAGTTCCTCTCTTTTCTGAGATGAACAACGTGCTACACCCGTCCAGGATACGGCTGCGGAGACAGAGGCGCAGACGTGCAAGAGGGACCCGTTGCAAGGATTCTTTTCAGATTAAGACCCGCGTAAACCTTTTCTGTCTCTTGTTGATATACATCCCCCGGTTTCTTACTATAACCGAGGAGGAGGCTGGCATTTTGGCATTGGCCGCACCAGAATTTTTGCGCGTACCTGGACACCAGGGGCTTAGGGCATTATTCTGCCCGTTTTTATAAAGACCGAATACCTTAGGGAGTGTTCGGCGTCTCGAGTTAGGCCTTATATGCATCAGCTCCGAATCATGTCTTTGGTCAAATGTTGGGTTTGCCCAGCTCACGTGTTTTGCTGCCTTACGTTCCGTTTTATCGGCTAACGCGGCACCAGGAGAACTACTGCGATTGTGCCCCGGTTCGGTCGGGCGAGCACCTCAGTAGAGAAAGCCGAAAACTGACTGTCATGATATAGCGAGAGACTGGTCAACCACTCGATGACTCACCGGAATGTTTAGAATTCCTCCGCATTAACGAAGGACCGTTTTCTGGTCAGGCACATACGCACCCCGAATTCGGGAGAGTGTGGTGCCCCCAGAGGCTATATAGTAGCCCCACCCTCGAACTCCTATGGCTAAGTGAAAGTGATAAAGCATTATAGTCCGGTTGCCTAGTTTGCTACGCTACCACCTCCTTAACAGGACCAAGACGTTGGATTAAGTGTGAAAAAGCTCCTTCTTTGCAAACACCCCCGCACTATGTGCGTGGGGGCTGAAGCCAAGGACTGCCATCTTTTAGGTTATATATACATATACATCAACGGCCGCACAGGGAGTAGTTTAGTACTTGAACGCACAAGTATAAAAAGCTCTTATATTGAAACATTGTTTTCACAAATCATACATGTCATTTAAACATAATATCCTTCGAGCACTGCGTCTCTATTAATCGAGCGCCCTGCAGGACTTCCTGAAAATAGTGCTCGGTAGGTACTCGGCTTCTGTCCGAATCTTGGGATGCAACGTCGGTGGCCTTCATCTCCGCCCAGTATGTATTGACACGGGCCAGAGCCATCCGCGCTCCCTCAATACACGCCGACCGCTTCATTGCGTCGATACGAGGTACCGCACCAAGGAACTGCTGCACTAAACCAAAATAACTCTTAATTTGGGGTCCGCTGGCCACAAATGAGTCATGACATGCTTCATGGCAAGTCCGGATAATCGATTCAGCTCGGCCCATTCGGCCAACCGATCGGTCAACGGAAGAGGATGCTCCGGACTATGGAATTGCGACCAATATAGCTCTTCCCTTCTGTGCCCCTTCTGGCCTCGGAAGTGCTCAATCGCGTCCGCAGCGCTCGCCGCTAAGTCCAGATAATCATCCTCCAAACTCCACAACTTGTCCAACTGAGCATACGCCGGATCCGTATATTTCCTCATGGCGTAAACGGTTTTCCAGCCGCAATAGCCCCGGCCTGACTCAGCTCCTCCTTGGCAGCTCTCAAAGCGGAACGGGCATCCTTGGATTCGGCGGTGGCCTTTTTCAGGCCCTCTTGCTCCGCTTGCCGTTCTTTTTCAAGAACCTCGCAGAGGTCGGTTGTATTCTTCAACTTCAGGGCCATATCGGCCATTTCCTCTTTGCTTCGGTAGTGAGCAGCCCGTTCGGCTTTTAGCTCTTCGGCCGCCCTTAAAGCGGCCGCATTACTATTCCTGGCTTGCTCTTTCGCTCGGGCAAGTTCCGCCCAACTCCTCCACAAAGCAAAGCACCACCTGCATTAAGCATACAAGTAGTAAGGCATGGGCGTCAAGCTCCCTTACCAGGTGTCCGCATAGAAGTCACATACCTTGTGACTCGTCAAACCGTTTATTGACCAGCGCGATGTCCGCATCCGCCTCGTCAAGTTGCCGCTTTAGTTCGGCATATTCATCAGTCCGGCTGGCCACCGGACGCCCCGCCACCTATTTAGGAGCGGCGATATGTTATAACTGAGATTATGATCCTCGGCACGCTGTCAACATACCGAGTCTCAGGGGCTACTATCTATACAGGGCGCATTCTATATGCATAAGCTGCCGGAAAGGTACATCATTTTGCGTACCTCGAACCCCGTCAGTAAGCTTCTGACGGCTTCATGCAATCCGCTCTCCGCGGATGCAATTCTTTCAATCACCGTACCCATTAGCACACGGTGATCCTCTGAGATAGTCGCTCGCCCGAGCAGATCCTTCAGCTCCTCCGACCGCACACCATTTGGCGCCGGACCTTCCGGCCCGGCCGGACTTGGGGGAACCCTCCGCGATGACACCTCAGGGTCGTCCGCCTCGCATGAGGGTGCGACAGGTGGAGGCGTTTCACTCTCCATCATCTCCGGAAGAAGATCCCCCGAAGACGAGCTCTGCTGAGAAGGGCTGAAATCCGAACTACAAGGTACAATTTTGGTTATCTTCAGAAATAAATACAGGGATGTTCCTTACTTACAAAACCCCTTCTTTTTTTACTTACGGCTCGCTGGAGGCCTAATCCCCTTGGGGAAACAGTGCGGCTGGGGTACTTCCCAGCGCCGGACTCTCTGACGAAGATTTCTTTCCCTCTTGAGGCCTTGACCTCCAGATCTTCAAGAGGTCCTCTTCTCTCCTTGGAGGGTGGGACTTTGATCCCTCCTCCTCAAAGGCCTCCTTCGTGGAGGCAGTTGCTTCCCCACTCCCCTCGCCTTCTTTAAAAGGTGCGGCCTTCAACATCTTGGCCAGCATGGGATCCGGCGTGTTCTCTGGGAGGGGAGCCGGACACCTTATTAACTTTGCCTTGGCTATCCACTCCTGTTCAAGAAACGGCTCCTTTAAAGGGCATGTATGTGATAAATGAATGAACAGCCTGTCCGGTTCTGAGGACTACTTACTTGAGTATCTGGCGATTGCAGCTTAGTCCTGCGTCCTCGGTCAGTCCGGACACTTCTCTTGTGGTCCGAAGAACAGTTTATACATCTCCACGGGCGTCGTACCCATAAAATTTTGGAGAGCTCGTGGTCCCTCCAGATTAAATTCCCACAGGTGGAGGGGGCGACGTTTGCAAGGTAGAAGGCGCCGAATCAACATAACCTGCGCCACTGCAACCAGATTGATCTCTCTTTCTTGGAGGTCTCAAATACGGCCCTGCAACAAAGGAACGTCCTTGGACGGCCCCCAGTCGAGCCCCTTGTTGACCCATGACGCCAGCCGCTGTGGTGGACTGGCGGAAGGCGGAAGCGCCACCCATTTGGTGCCCCTAGGAGCAGTGATATAAAACCACTCCCGTTGCCACAAACCAAGCTCCTCTTGAAAAGAGCCCTCGGGCCATGGAGCATCGGCACATTTGCTTATGACCGCCCCTCCGCTTCTGCTTGCTGCCCCTCGATCATCTTTGGCTCCACCTTGAAGGTCTTGAGCCACAATCCAAAGTGAGGGGTAATATGGAGGAAGGCCTCACATATGACAATGAATGACGAGATATGGAGGATGGACTCCAGACTCAAGTCATGGAAATCCAGCCCATAATAAAACATGAGCCCCCGCAAAAAGGGATCCGTCGGGAAGCCTAAACCCCGAAGGAAGTGTGACGTGAACACCATGCTCTCTCCGGGCTCGGGAGTGGGAATGACCTGCCCTGGAGCGGGCAGCCTATGCGAAATCTCGTCGGTCAGATACCTGGCGTCTTGCAGCTTTAGCACATCTTCTTCTGTGACGGAAGAAGACATCCATCGGCCATGCTGATCGGAGCCGGACATCGTCGAAGGTCCGAAGCGCCTAAATCTGAAGCTTTGGGTGTTAGAACTTCGGCGCGAGGCGAACTCGATGGAGGGTGTAAAAAAGAAGAGGGCATTGGTCTCATTATAAAGAGGTTGAATACCAAGAGCCCTCCCCGTGGTCGATTAGGACTCGCCTTCGATAGAGGAGGCGTGCCGACGGGCACGTTTGGGTTACCCATGTCCGTATTGATGGGAATCCCGGAATAAGGGGGGCACGATCTATGCTTTGATAAGACGTGCCAATGAAACCGCCTCGCTAAACGTGCTGAGGTGGAACAGTAAAAAACAATTCATATAAAGGCTTGGCCGGGGTGTGATGTCATGCCGCGGAATATGTCAGCAGATCTGTGCAAAAATTATTCTCTCTACGGTGGTATGTGGAACTTGTTTTGCAGAGCCGGACACTATCCTTGTGTTCAAAACCTTCTATGAAGTATTCGGAGGAGGAACCCGCCTTGCAATGCCGAATACAATATGTGCGTCGGACTCGTCGTCATTGAAGCCTGGTTCAGGGGCTACTGAGGGAGTCCTGGACTAGGGGGTGTCAGGATAGCCGAACTATCATCACGGCCGGACTCCAAGACTATGAAGATACAAGATTGAAGACTTCGTCCCGTGTCCGGATGGGACTTTCCTTGGCGTGGAAGGCAAGCTTGGCGATCTGGATATGTAGATTTCTTACCATTGTAACCGACTACGTGTAACCCTAACCTATCTGGTGTCTATATAAACCGGAGGGTTTTAGTCCGTGGGGACGAACAACAATCATACCATAGGCTAGATTCTAGGGTTTAGCCTCCTTGATCTCGTGGTAGATCTACTCTTGTACTACCCATATCATCAATATTAATCAAGCAGAGGTAGGTTATTACCTCCATCGAGAGGGCCCGAACCTGGGTAAAAACATCGTGTCCCTTGTCTCCTGTTACCATCCGGCTAGACGCACAGTTCGGGACCCCCTACCCGAGATCCGCCGGTTTTGACACCGACAACCCCCATGGCGGTTTACTCATGGGCCACTACGGGCAGTACATGCCGCATACAAGGAGTATTCCACAAGACTTGATGATCAAGACAAGGACTCCTCTCCACCAACGTATTCGACTAGGACTCTTGTTATCCTAGGCCTTTGGTACATTATATAAGTCGAGGCTGGGCTAGTCGAGAGGAGGAGGACAGATCAAGATGACATTATTCATCATACCCTTAGGTTTTAGACCACAACATATGATCTTGAGGTAGATCAACTCTTGTAATCTCTATATTCATCAAGATCAATCAAGCAGGAAGTAGGGGATTACCTCCATTAAGAGGGCCCGAACCTGGGTAAACATCGTTTCTCCTGTCTCCTGTTACCCATCGATCCATGCCACACAATTTGTGACCCCTACCCGAGATCTGCCGGTTTTGACACCAACAATGGTGCTTTCATTGAGAGTTCCGCTGTGTGATCGGCAAAAGATCAATGGCTCGCCTACGACGTCGGCATCTTCGTTGCCGGCTCGACTGGTCACCTTGGCTTGACCAAGGACTGTGACCTGCCTCCAATCGTCATGTTCAGACGAGGGCCTTCATCAACATCAACTATGATCTCTATCATGATCATGGAGGAATCATCCATGGACCTCGGGGACTCAACGTCAACATTGCCCTCGGACGACCGTGCTATTTTTCTGAACATCAAATTTGTATCTGCTACCACCACCTCCTTGAGCATCATTTTGATAATTCCTTCGGTGGAATTGTGCGGAATTGAGTCTATGATGACACTATAAAATTTTGTCACGGTTCGATGGAGCAATCTCCGCTGATCTCCGATAACCGGAGCCATGCCGAATCTGGACGGGAATCTGGACGAGTTTGGAGCATGGTGTCCAGTATCTAGCTCGGACGTCCTTTGTAAGACCCAACCGTTGATCGGCTGCGGAATTCCTATATCTACCACCTCTCAAAATTTCAGCTCGATCCGACCGTCCAAACTCCGGAAACCTTCCGATTAGTGCATCACTTTTTGGATCTTTTTTCTGCGCGAATACGAATCTGACCCGAATTTATCTTTCTTCATGAACGGGTTATTGGACAACCTTTTTAAAGGAATTTTCTTCTAGGGTATTGCGCATTGTTCTTAAGCATGTGCCCATAAAATTTTAAGCCTTCTCTGAGGTACTCTTCACCATCAAGCTGGTGTCAAACCAGTCCGGCAATATTGCTGTGCGGCTGCCGACGTGCGCTAGACACGTCGTCCCTTTGTTGAGTAGAGCTCAACTTCTTCGGATCATCATCTCTACGATCCGAACAATTTTTTGACATCACGAAGGATAAATCATCACCAACATCGCCGCCCCACGGATTACACGGAGCAGGCACACCGGTATCGCTGCACGATTACTTCATCCGCATTGACCACGTCACGAGCTACGACCTGCATCGGCATGGCCGCACTGTTGCTTCTTCAAGCTGATGTCCATCGCGCTGACCTACTTCGACACCTTGGCTGGACCGGGGGCTCCGCTATTTCTTCAACATGCTCCGGTGACTTCGGCGTCACCGGCCGACCAGCTTCGACACATCGGCTGGCATGATGGCTGCAACGTCACCTTACCGACCTACTCCGTCACCTCGGCATTCAGGCCATATTTCTTTAATTATTTACTTCACTTAAATTAATTAAGTAGAAGAATTTTTTAAGCATATTATTGTTATTATTTCTGGCTTGCACTATTTTATGTGTGCATGCGATTGGTTCAGAACGGGCCGCGCTGTCACCTCGGCGTGCCGACTTCGTCGTCCGACCTCCGTTGACACAGTCATGTCGTCTCCTTGGCATGTTGCCCTGTGTTGGCAACCCATGCCGTTAGCTTCATCAACCTAATCTGGAGACTTCGGCGTCACCAGCCGACCAACTTTGTTACGTTAGCTGGACCGGGGGCTTTGCCTCAGTGAGACAATCTTTGCCAGGATCGCCATGCTGTCGCTTCATCACCCATCAGGCAATGGGTGTGCGGATCGAGTCCCAATTTTCGGAGTAACCTTTCTTCGGACTGCTACAACAAATAAACCAGGTGCTATTAATCCTAGCAATTTTTGCTTGTTTGGGTTTATTTTTCCCAAGGAATTATTACTCTAGTTTGTTCCATCATCTGTACACAGGTCTATCAAATGGTGGCCGCATTAACGATGGTCGCGTGGTGGTTCAGTCAGTTTCCGTACATAATTCGGCGAACGCCACATCCAGAACTCAGACCGACCTGTGAATTCGAGCTTTGTCATGCCTTTACCGCATCATGCCAACGCCCTGCATCGACATTGACTTCGGTGCCAGGCCACATCTCTTTAAATAAATTACTTTTGCGAAAAGCAATTATGCAAGGATTATTTATATATTAATATTATTCTTTTTGGACCGCACTATTTTATGTGTGTAGGTGATCGACTTTGACTGCGTCACGCAGTCACTTTGGCAAGCCAACGTCATTGTCCCAATTGGCATAAATCGTCTCGCATGATCATCTTGTTGATTGAATTGCCATTCTGACATGTTCGGTTTCCTCGGGGACTTCGTCATCATCACGAGGGTCCTACCTCGTTGGGTGTTTGGCGCACGGGCCATATTTCTTTTATTACTCACTTTGCATGAATTATTAATCATGCAACCTTTTTTATTACTGTTATCTCCGGCTTGCACTATCTTCTGTGCACAAGTAAATGATCTGGATTGGGCAGCGCTGTCACCTTGGCTGGACTGGGTGCTTCGTCATCACTTCATTAACCCATGCCGGGAACTTCGGCGTCATACTGTCGGCCTGCTCCGTCGCCTCGGACGGACGGGGGGTTCCACCTCGCCACATTGGTCGTGCTGTGTCGCCACTTTGAAGTGCCGAGCTCTTTGCTCCTCCATCTCAGGACTGGCTTAGGGGCTGGGACCTCGTCCCGTTGTAAACTCGGACCACGTCATCGATGCCGAGCACATTAACCAGCTAAGTCACTTTCATGCTCAAAGTTTTAAATTTTTAATTTGTGTTCGGTTTGACCGTGCTCACGTGAGTTGTTTGTTAAAAGAAACTCCCTTTACCCATGTTAGCTGGGGGGCTCTTAAATTTACTTGAGCCGTTTTATAATAAGTATGTTTTCTTCTTGTTCGTTGCAAAGTCTTTTTCTATCACTCCTTGCTCGACTCGAGTGTGTGGTCAATAGCCGGATAGCCTGGGTCCGATCTTGACCCACTTGCAGTCTTGAGATCGGATGTGTCATGTTAAAGCACGACATAAGCACAATTTTTTTAGACCAATTTTCGGATTGGCACCAATTGACTTGATTTAGTTCGGACGTGGAGTTTCCACATAAGTCTTTTTGGTTTTTTAGCCTATGGCACTTTTAAAGTATTTGTGTGTTTCCAGCATAAGTCTCGAAGTGCAACGCCAGACACCTTTAGAGATTCGGCAAAACATTCTCGGGTACTGCTTTATATGCATCGATTTCGAATTGGATCGTTGGTCAATAGTTGGGTTGCCCGGCTCCTGTGTTTGCCTCCTATGTTCCGCTTTGTTCGGCTAGGTGTGCAAAGGGAGAACCACTGTGATTGTGCTTCCAGCTAGCATGGTTAAGCGCCTCAGTGGAGAAAACCGAAAATTGACTGTCACAATAAGTGTAAACTGGTCAGCGATCCGATGACTGTGTTAAATTATAAGATCGATAGAGGTCACCCCATGTTAATGACGGTCCGTTCATAACATTGGCCGAAGTATTTACGGCTTGACCTCAGCTGTCGCCGAACACTAACCAGGGGCTAGTAGCTGGCCTCCCTCCTTTAAAGCTCCTATGACTAAGTAAAAGTTATAAAGCCCGCATATCTGATTGCCTCGTTTCCGCTAACACAACCGCCTTCGGGCACTGAGACGTCAGCTAAGGGTTATTTTGTTATTGCGGAGACACCTTGTGTAGCATCTACAAGGGGGGTGGAAGCCGATGATGGGCCACTTTCAAATGATAAACAGTCGCAACAGAGTCAAAATAAACATATCATCGGCGTTTGTATTTAATATACGAGGGATGCCTTCCGTAATCATCGTTATAAAGCCATAAATATGCATCAATTTGACTTAATATTTTGGCCAAGCTGGTTTGCCTGGCTCCTGTGCTTACCCCTATGTTCCCTATTGTTCGGCTAGGTGGTAAAGGGAGCACCTCTGTGATTGTTACTACCGGGTCATCCGAGTAAGTACCTCAGACCGGGTGAAGCCGAAAGCTAGCAATCTTAAAGGATCACATTGGTCGGCAACGACGGAAGTAAAATTTTTGGTTCATTAATACCATATAGTTCGGGAAATTTCCCCGAACTAAATCCTCAACATTTTCCTCCCACGTTGATCGGAGGTGAGGTTTCATGATCATGATAAGCATGATGACCCAAAGAAAGGAACCGATAGCGGGACTATTTTCTTTGGAAGATGTTTCTTACGTTAAAACGTAGTATAACATATCTCTTCTTGTACCTTTGTTTATAAAACCGTATGGACGGATTGCCTTGTTTTCCATAAAACTTTGCCCTTATAATGACTTTATAAAGTAGGAAAACACTCCTTGGCTACTGGTTGAAGAGGTTGAAGCCGATGGTCGGTCAACAAAGTTTTGTACAATGCGAATCCGAACATTAATGATGTAAAGTACTTGGATACATAGAGTCATTACACATAATTTGTGATTTTACTATGGATATCGAGCCTTAATTCGGCCACCCGTGCCCGCATGAAGGCTCAGGGGCTATTGGGCTTTGGGCTTATTATTTACAAATATTAAAGGGGCACATCGATCCCCTGATCTTGCGTTGCCACCTGACCAGTGTCTCGGGGGCTACTGCATCACTTATTCAATGTAGAGAATTGAAAGTGCTCAGTGTTTGGCATGACCGAACTATAGGAAAACGCGTCTTCAGACAACAACAGATACCATCTGGACTTATCTAGCATCAAGCTAATATATTACGGCAAGTTCTCAAGACCCTCTCTCAAGGGCCCGTTCGACGATCACATTATTTCTAATATATTATACTGCGTTTCTATTCCTACGTATGCTTCCGAGCTAGGAGTTGATCCTCAGGCTGATTTCGCGCATCGACCTGAGTCTCTGGGGCTACTAGGATTAGTAGTTTCATGTTTTCCTTCAGGTGCATCTCGGGTTTTAGACTGACACACATCTTGAGGGCTACTATTTATACATATTGACAGCAAATAAATTTACACGTATCGGAAATAAAATCCGTAAACAATCATCCCAAGCCCGAGGTGGTGCATCACCTCGGAAGCAGTCCGGCATAAAGCTCGGATGCAAGTGGCTGGCTCTATGGAGGGCATTTCTGGCATTAAGCTTGGCTAACCTCCTTTAAACTTCTTCAAGCTAAGGTGATCTATGACACCTCGGATACAGTCCGGCGTTGGAGCTTGGATACAGTCCGGTGTTGGAGCTCGAATACAGTCCGATGTTGGTGCTTGGCTGCAAAAGGTACCTCGAATGCAGTCCGACATTGGCGTTCGGATGCAAGAGGACACCGTCGCACGGGAACAACTTCAAACCCGAGGAGGGCGTAAAAATAACAAGGCAATGATAAAAGCTGATAACTTAAAGGGGCTCCTCGGATAACCAACATGTAAACTCTTCGGATTTACATCGGCGTTCCTCAAGATCGAAGATAAGAAGATTTGTTGAACCAATTTTCAAGACGACGACCGAAGATGAAGAACAGTTCAGAAGAATCGAGGAGCGTCCCCAACCTGAAGACCGGTTCAGGGGGCTACTGACGGTGTCCTGGACTAGGGGTACTCACCACATCTCCCGATCAAGTGGATCGGGCCGAGGACCCCCATGGCGGTTTACTCATGGGCAACTTCAGGCAGGACATGCCGCATACAAGGAGTATTCCACAAGACTTGATGATCAAGACAAGGACTCCTCTCCACCAACGTATTCGACTAGGACCCTTGTTATCCTAGGCCTCTGGTACATTATATAAGCCGAGGCCGGGCTAGTCGAGAGGAGGAGGATAGATCAGGATGACATTATTCATCATACCTTTAGGTTTTAGACCACAACATATGATCTCGAGGTAGATCAATCAAGCAGGAAGTAGGGTATTACCTCCATTAAGAGGGCCCGAACCTGGGTAAACATCGTGTCCCCTGTCTCTTATTACCCATCGATCTATGACACACTGTTTGGGACCCCCTACCCGAGATCTGCCGGTTTTGACACCGACACAGGGTTTTTTTGCTTGTTAATCTTACCGAGCTTAACGAGCCGAGCCCTAACGAGCACGAACTTAACAAGTTGAGAATCTCATTAATCTACCCCTGCACGCCACTTGGAATAAGCGAGTAGCTACCTCAAAAAACAATCAACAAATCAAAAAATTGGTGACCTGGCATGCACACAATTTTAAATTATTGTTTTGATAGAGTGAACAAAGAAAACTACTCCACTGTATGTATATATATATAGGTAGGACCCTCCGCGCTTGCTTGCTAGGGTTGCTCTATTCACACACTCTCATCTTCTCCAGATCTAAACAAGATAGTGGTGGTCACACAGTCTTTCTATCCACACTGTTTGTTACAGATCTGGATGCATCCCCTCTGTCGGGGAAGGGGAGGTGGAGCAGCATTTAGGCCGTCGTAGACAGCGAGGGAGGAGACCCACTGCTGGTTGCACCATTATCTCTGGCCGAGCGCTGGCGCGGGAGGTCCTCCGGCCAATTCATCACTTCCCTAGTGTGGGCGGATCCGGCCTCCCACCCTCACCTAGCCAAGCCCCGACGACCTTCAGGTATATCTTCCGGATAATTAAGCTCTAACCCTCTACTAATGATGCCATGTCACAACAATTACTATTGTCAATCTCGTGTTGATTCAAAAACTGATTCAAAATTAAAATTTAAAATCAAGTCAAACAATAAAAAAAATTCAAACATTAAAACTAAAAGGTTCTAAATGTGAAAAATAATTAATAGGTAATAATGGTGGAGAAACCACATTTTTATAAAATGTTTAAATGCATTAAGCTAACTAAAACAATAGCTAAAACCAAAAGTTAAATGCCTTTTGTATTTTATAAAATACTAACTATTTTATTTTGGGTGAAAACTTTTTGTTGCAGTGTGTTATGTTGCAACGCTAGTTTAGGAAATTACATTATAATTTATAAAACTAGAAAAAAGAAACTAAAATATAACAATAAGATAAAAACAAAACAAAATAAAAATAAAATCCTCCCCTCCCCGATGGGCCTTGGCCCAGCTGGCAACTGCCAGCTAGGACGCCCACCAGGCTGGCCCCCTCCCCACCTGTAACCCCCCACGGGCTAATCCCCCCAAAACCCTAACTGCATTCCCCCCACTCCCCCGATTGCATTCTACATCTGGATCGGCGACGCCCGCTCATTGACGTAGTCGCACCCGACCCCATCATCGCCGTTTGCCAGACCGCCTCCCCATCTCCTCGCTGGCGTACACCGGCAGTGGGGGTGAGGACCCCGTTTCTCCCCCTAGCCTCTCTAATTTTCCCCTGTGCTGATGCATCGCCATGCCTAAACGGCCCGCCCGTCGCGGTCGCTCGCTACTCACCGTGGCCCACGCCCACACATCGTGTTTGCCCGCCCGTTGCCACACGCCTTTGGAGTTGCCTGCACCCCTGCTCGCTTGGCCGCTCGCCCGTGCTGCTGTGGGCCGTAGCCCCGCCCCCGGGTCGGCCGCCCCTTCTTCTCCCCACTCACCTGTCTTCACGAACACCTGCACCCATGCCCCCATCACCGGCGTGTTCGCCATGCGCGCCCGCGGTCCTAGCTGCCGCTTCTCACCACTCCCCAGCTCGCCTCCGCCTTGCCCCGCGGCGACCTCGCTCGCCTACCGTTGCTACTTCTTGAGCTTGCATTAATTTTTCCCTTGAAGAGGAAAGGGTGATGCAGCAAAGTAGAGATAAGTATTTCCCTCAGTTGAGAACCAAGGTATCAATGCAGTAGGAGGCACAAGCAAGTCTCCAATCTATGCACCTACACAAACTAACAAACACTTGCACGCAATGCGAAAAAGGGGTTGTCAATCCCTTCATGGTCTCAAACAAGAGTGATATCTAACAGATATAGGTATAAAAGATAAATAAAAAGGCAAACTAAAGTAAATATAAATAAATTGCAGCAAGGTATTTTTGGGTTTTTTGGTTTACAGAGCTGAAAATATATGATGGAAAATAGACCCGGGGGCCATAGGTTTCATTAGAGGCTTCTCTCTTGAAAGAAAACATACGGTGGGTAAACAAATTACTATTGAGCAATTGATATAGAAGCGCAAAGTTACGATGATATCCAAGGCAATGATTATGAATATAGGCATCACGTCCGTGTCAAGTAGACCGACTCCTGCATGTATCTACTACTATTACTCCACACATAGACTACTAGCCAGCATGTATCTAGAGTATTAAGCTCGTAAGAACGAAATAACGCCTTAAGTAATATGACATGATGTAGAGGGATAAACTAAAGCAATATGATGAAAACCCCATCTTTTTACCCTTGATGGCAACAATACAATAGGTGCCTCGCTACCCCTACTCTGTCACTGGGTGAGGACACCGCAAGATTGAACCCAAAACTAAGCACCTCTTCCATTGCAAGAAATACCAACCTAGTTGGCCAGACCAAACCGATAATTCGAAGAGAAATACAAAGATATTTAATCATGCATAGAACAGTTCAGAAAAGACTCAAATAATATTCATAGATAATCTAATCATAAATCCACAATTCATCAGATCTCGACAAACACACTGCAAAAGAATATTACATCGGATAGAACTCCAAGAACATCGAGGAGAACATTGTATGGAAGATCAAAGAGAGAGAAGAAGCCATCAAGCTACTAGCTATGGACCCGTAAGTCTGTGGTAAACTACTCACGCTTCATCGGAAGGCCAATAGGGTTGATGTAGATGCCCTCCATGATCGAATCCCCCTCCGGCAAGATGCCGTAAAGGGCCCCAAGATGGGATCTCACAGGAACAGAGGCTTGCGGCGGCGGAAAAGTATTTTGGTGGACGCTTCCAGTGGTTTGGGAATATTTGGGAATTTATAGTGCAAGAATTAGGGTTGGAGGAGTCCCAAGGGGCGCACAAGCCCTCAGGGCGCCCCCTAAGGGCGTGCCTACTAGCCTTGTGGCCTCCTTGGCCATCTTCTAACCCCCTCTCCAAGCTCTGTGGATGTCTTCTGGTCTAAGAAAAATCATCGTAAAGTTTTATTCCGTTTGGACTCCGTTTGATATTCCTTTTCTATAAAACTCAAAAACAAAGAAAAAATAGAAACTGGCACTGGGCTCTAAGTTAATAGGTTAGTCCCAAAAATAATATAAAATAGTATATTAATGAAAATAAAACATCCAAAACAGATAATATAATAGCAGGGAACAATAAAATATTCTAGGTACGTTGGAGACGTATCAAGCATCCCCAAGCTTAATTCCAGCTCGTCCTCGAGTAGGTAAATGATAAAAATAGAATTTTTGATGTGGAATTCTACCTAACATGTTTATCCATGTAATCTTCTTCATTGTGTCATGAATATTCAGATCCATAAGATTCAAAACAAAAGTTTAATATTGACATAAAAACAATAATACTTCAAGCATACTAATAAAGCAATCATGTCTTCGCAAAATAACATGGCCAAAGAAAGTTATCCCTACAAAATCATATAGTCTGGCCATGCTCCATCTTCATCACACAAAGTATTTCTTCATGTACAACCCTGATGGCAAGCCAAGCAATTGTTTCATACTTCTGGTGTTCTCAAACTTTTTCAACTTTCACGCAATACATGAACGTGAGACATGGATATAGCACTATAGGTGGAATAGAATATATTGGTTGTGGAGAAGACAAAAAGAAGGAGAAATCTCACATTAACTAGGAGTATTAACGGGCTATGGAGATGCCCATCAATAGATATCAATGTGAGTGAGTAGGGATTGCCAGGCGACGGATGCACTAGAGCTATAAGTGTATGAAAGCTCAAAAAGAAACTAACACTACAAAAAAAAGACACTTCCGTGATGATACGTGTTTGTCACAGTAGGTCATGTTTTCTGTCATGCATGTACATCCATGACAATTTTATGACAGAATCAAGATAGTCATACCTATGTTGTCGTAGAAGTGTTCCATGATGTTACCAAAATTTTCATCACGGAAGTGTCCACTTCCATGACGATAAATCGCGCGTCATAGAAGTGCTTTCATCAAGGGTGACCGACACGTGGCATCCATCGTACCGGGACACCGTTAAGCTATCGGGTCTGGTTTTGGATCCGATAACTCGCTAACAGCAATGACCAATGCCGATTTTCCACATGTAAAATTCTCATTGGCCGGAGGAAACACGTGTCAGCTCCGCGTTGGCACAAGTGTCACTCATCCAATGGGCGAGTGCGCCTATGATATGTTGACACGTGGACCGGCCCAAAAGTGGCCCATAAAGATTAAATGGACCGGCCCAACTAAAGGCCCACAAGATTTAGCAGGCCATAATGGGCCGTCCCAGCTAAAGGCCCACAAGATTTTGCAGACCATAATGGGCCGGCCCAGCTAAAGGCCCAACATTCTGAGTTAAGGCCCGTACGGCTAGTGTTAAATCGGCCCGTCAATGGCCCGTCCTAAACTTGTCATCATTGCAGCCCATGGTCACTTCTGGCCCGTTAACGTCCATTAGGGATTGGACTTGTGTCTGGAGCACAGATATATCACTCTGTCTAGCCAGAAGATTTTGGTAAGTAGGCGATTTGGACGAGGTTACCTTGACAACCAACCCAGAATTACGCAGGAAGGTGCCTTTTGCATTGTTAGTGGAGACATATTGATGCACTGTAGCAAGAGGTGACATTGTGCCTGTGGTAGCCTCGTCACCTTCAGGTGGTTGTGCCTGTTGAATCATTTGTTCCATAGCTTGCTGAAAGTTTGAACTTGTAGATTAGTGTACCAGATAAGTTACTAATGAGACAAAAACAAACAAACTAGGTTTCACGTTTATACATAACTTATTTTGGTGAACTACTGTAATACATTAGCATGTATTATAGTGCCAACTACATAATAAAATCACTTTCGGAACATATGTCCATGTAGCATGCCTACTGTATTGTCTATTTCCTCACATTCGTTGACATCTAAGGATAAAGAGACATGGTTTAAAGTAGGATAAAGAGACATCATTCATATCATGGGCAAACAGATATAAAACAAACAGGCTATTGTATCATTGTGTACGCACGTGAACATCACAACTAGATTACAGATCAAGACCAAAAGAATATCCTTCATCTCTTTTAAACCATGTAAGGTGAAATGATACGTTAAGACAACTGTGTATAAAAGTGAACAGACTAACTGGCATTGGTTGCAAACAAAGCAGTTAAATGAACACATCATAGTACCAATCAGTTCAAAGGCAGGAGGAGTAAGGACTTACAACAGCGGCCTGAACTGGTGTGCTCATGCCCTTCATCTTGCTGGTGTGGCAATTCTTGAAGATTTGCACTGCATTCTGTTCAGGTTCTTTTTGGTCTGCATGGGTTTTCCTCTGTATTTGGAACAAGTTAATATAGATACGACAATATGGCACAGAAAAAAGAAGGAAGTGGCAGCTATTTACAAGAGCCTCGCAGTGTGCAATATAGCTACATGATCATGTTGTTTGTTGGAATTTCACTTTAGGGTTGGTCTTGTTCTTCAAACAGTTAGCCTAGAAGAAGATACACTTGTAAGGCACATACATGAATACAAGTTCAATATGTGGTCTGATCAAATACATATACCCTACCTGATACTTTGGATCAGACCAGTGTTTAACAAAGGTTGTACAGTCTTCATCTGTAATATAGTCCACTGGAGATGTTTGGGCGATTTCATTGTTAGCCTTGCCTTCAAAGTGAGATTTTCTAAGGTGGTACCGATACTGTCGCAGAGCAGACTGAAAAACATGAGTGCATGCTTGTTTAGTTGCATCATCTTTCGGATCCAACTTGAACCTCATCTGTTGAAAAAAGAATGTGAGTCTGATTAGGAGGAAGCTAGAAAGTATGGCACAGAGCAAGAAAATATTACAAATTGCGATGAATAACATTACTTACGGATAAATGGTCAAGGAAGGTGTTAAACTGGGTATTGTCTTTCTCATTCCTGTACTGGATCCATGTTGGGAGGATACGTGCATGACACCTAACGGCAATGGCTGCCTCTGATACTAACTTGGCTGACTCTGTAGCATCACGTGGCCTTTTTAAACCTGCCTCAAAATGGATCTCCATTCTTCCTCCTTTAGATTTTGTTAATATGTCAAGCATTATCCCTAATGTCTGTTTCCGCTTGCGCCTTGGTGCTAGTTCAACAACGAATATGGAAAGTGTTAGTGCACATCAAACTGTGAGAGTACATATAAAGGAGCATGCAACTGCAACTTGACTCGGTCAGGTAGTGTCTTGGTGTTGATTCTCATGAGGTTCATCTGATCTTGCCAAGTCCTGTTGTGTCAGCAGTGCTTCAGAAGTAGTGTTAGGTGTGAATGCAGCTTGGGAACTGGCCAGTTCCGGAGCAAACGAACGAGTAACTCGTTGAGATGCTGATACAGTTGAAGCGGATGTTGTAGCTGGTGGAGCAGGTGATACTGTGTTTGTAGATTTAGCTGGTGGACTTGGACCTTCTAATACACTATTTAGTACCAGCAGAATCTCAAGGGCAGATCATTTGCCCTTTCACCCGACGAGTAACACCATTCCCAACTATATTCTTTTTCTTGCTCTTTTTTGACTTTGCCATGTCAAGGCATACTCACAACACAAAAGAATAAAATCTCTCTTCAGAACACATTGATGCATGATACAGACAAGCAATACTTTGATGTAAGACAACTGTATGACGATGGAATATGTAAGAAAAACAGGACGTCGTGACATATTCACAACTACGATCTGTAACCTAAGCAGAAGAATTTTCAAGAAAATAGAAGTAATGCAATCTAGAAACCATATGAAAGATGCAACCAATATCACTCTGCCTAGTTAAAAGTGTCTTGTCATAAGTGGCATTTCGAAAAATTAGAAGCAGTACAACGTGGAAATCAATGCAAGATTCAACCACTATCAAACTGCCAAGTTAAAAGCGTCCAATCATGAGTGACTGACGCGGGATACACAACAGTAATACTTTGATGTAAGAACATGGTATGATTGATAGATGCAGTGTATTCTAGACACAGAAAGCCATGTTGTATGCACATGTATAACGTATAAACTCAGCAGGTGCAATTTAATCAAAATAGAAGAAATACATGCTAGACAACATATGCAACATGAAACCAATTATCACATTGTCAACTTAGAGCAAGCACCTGCGATGGTGGAGTACGGAGATGAACTCATCATGTAGACTTGGGACTTAAACTTCATTAGCAGTAGCAGTGGCAAATCTAGACAGTCTCTGTTTGCGTTGGTCCGGAGGACCACCAACATCCCCTAACTTACTCTTTTCCTTCCTATTTTCTGATATTGCCTTATGAAGTCAAAACCAAAAGAAGATGAATAAAATTAGCTCTGAATAACTGGTTGATGCATGATACAGACGAACACTACTTTGATGTAAGGCAAGCACAGGATTGGAGGATGGAATATATATAAAAAAATACAGCATTGCATATTCAGACGTACGATAGGAAGATGGAATATGTATGAAAAACAGTAAGCAGAAGGCATTTCAACAAAATTAGAAGAAATGAAAGCTAGGCAACATATGAACATGCAACAAATATCACTATCAGGTAAAAAAGTGTCTCATCGTAAGTGCCATTTCAAGAAATTAGAAGTAGTACAAGCTAGAAGAGAATGCAAGATGCAACCTACATCACACTCCCAAGTTAAATGTGTCTTATGGGTAAGTGATCGTTGCAGGTATAAGTTGTAAGCTACACAAATGCAATTCAAGAAAATCAGAAGCAATACAAACTAGACATCATATGGAACATGCAACCACATATAACAGTTCCAAGTTAGAGCAAGCACCTGTGATGGTGGAGTAGGGGAGATGTGCTCATCATCTACACGTATGTTCTAGAAACAAGAACATGTGTCATATTCACAGGCATTATGTGTAAAGTAAGGAGATGCAATTCAACAAAGTTAGAAGCAATACAAGCTAGACATCATGTGCAACATGCAACCACATATAATAGTGCCAAGTTAGAGCAAGCACCTGTGATGGTGGAGTAGGGGAGATGTCCTCATCATCTACACAAATGCTGACTGCCTAGCCTTGCGTTGTCTTGCGAATCTTGTTGGGAGGATGGTGGAGTAGAATCTGTAGAGACCCTCCGCTTCAGCTTGCTTCTAAGGACCACCATCATGCAATGCCTTACCAATTTCCTTCCGCTTTAATGATTTTGCATTGTGACATCAAACCGACAAGAAAAAGGAATAAAATTCGCTCTTTAGAACTCATTCTTGCATGATACTAACGAACACTACTCTGATGAAAGGCAAAGTCATGATACGAGGATGGAATATGTACGAAAAACTGGACGACTTGACATATTCACACCTATGATGTGGTAACTAAGCAGAAGGCACTTCAACAAATTAGAAGCACTGCAAGCTAGATACCATATGGAAGGTGCAATCAATATCACTCTGCCAAGTTAAAATTGTCTCGTCATAGGTGGCGTTCATCAAACTAGAAGCACTACATGCTAGAAATCATATTCCAGACACAAACCAATATCACACTGCCAACTTAAAGGTGTCCCATCATATGTGACTGATGCATGATACACAAGAAGAGTAGTTTCATGTAAGAACATGGTGTGATAGACAGATATAGTATGTACCAAAATCAGGAAAGCGTGTCATATTCACACGTATCATGTGTAAATTAAGCAGATGCAGTTTTACACTAATTAGGAGCAATACAAGCTAGACACCATATGCAACATGCAACCAGATATCACACTGCCAAGTTAGAGCAAGCACCTTGGATGGTGGAGTAGGGGAGTGGTGACTTGGAACTTGTAATGCACTATCAGTACAAGGAGAATCCGTACAGATGCTCCATTTACGTTGCTGCAGAGCACCACCATCATCGCCTACCTTACTCTTTTCCTTCCTCTTTTTTGATTTTGCCTTGTCAAGTCAAACCCTCAAGAAAAAGGAATAAAATTTGCTCTTCAGAACTCATTGATGCATGATACTGACGAGCACTACTTTCATCTAAGACAGACGCATGATAGGAGGATGGAATATGTATGAAAAACAGGACGCCATGACATATTGACATGAATGATGTATAAAGTGTAAACTAAGCACAAGGTGTTTGAACTAGTTAGAAGCAATGCAAGCTAGAAACCATATGAAAGATGAACCAGTATCACTCTGCCAAATTAAAAGGGTGGCTTAACAAATGTATTTGAACAAATTAGAAGCAATACTCCCTCCGTTCCACAATGTAGTGCCTATGGATTTTTTCTGAAAGTCAAACTTTGTGAACTTTGACCAAGTGTATAGAGAAAACTGTCTACATCTACAATACCAAACATATACAATCTGAAAATACAACTCATTATGTATCCAATGATGTGCATTTGGTATTCTAGATGTGCCTATTTTTCTCTAGGCGTGTCATATTCACATGTATAATGTGTAAGCTAAGGAGATGCAATTTAACAAATTAGGAGCAATACAAGCTAGGAACCATATGCAACATGCAACCAGATATCACACTGCCATGTTAGAGCAATCACCTGGGGTTGTGGAGTAGGGGAGATGAGATTTGGAACTTGCACTGTAGTAGGAGTAGCAGGAGAATCTGCAGAGATCATCTGTTTCGGTTGCTCCAGAGGACCACCATCATTTTGTGCCTTCGTCCTTTTAGATTTTGCCTTTGTCAAGTAAACACACATGAAAAATGAATGAAATTCGCACTTCCAAATTCGTTGATGCATGATACTGATGAACACAACTTTTATGTATGGCAACCACATTGTAGGAGGATGGAATATGTACGAAAAACGCTAAGCAGAAGGCATTTCAACAAATTGTAAGCAATGCAATCTAGACACCATATGAAAGATCCAACCAAAATCACTCTACCAAGTTAGATGTGTCTCATTATAAGTGGCACTTCAACAAATTAGAGGCAATCCATGTTTGAAATGATATGCAAGATGCAACCAATATTACACTATCAACTTGAAGGTGTCTCGTCAGAAGTGATTGATGAGGGACACACAAGAAAAGTAGTTTGATTAAGAACATGGTTAATAGAAAGACATAATATGTACCAAAAACAGGAACGCATGTCATATTCACATGTATAATTTGTTAACTAAGCAGATGCAATTTACCCTAATTAGAAGCATTACAAGGTAGACACCATATGCAACATGCAACCACATGTCACACTGCCAAGTAAGAGCAAGCACCTGCGATGGTGGTGTGGGGGAATTGCGGTCATCAACTAGAGATCTACGTTGACTATATTCATTTAGCCTTGTTGTTTCTTGAGAGTCATGTGGGGAGGATGACACTGCACTCTTTAAATGAGTAGCGCGCCTCACAGTAACCTACTGGGGTGACTGTCTTGTCATAAGTGATTGATGAGGGATACAAAAGAGCATTAGTTTGATGTGCGAGCATGGTTAATAGACATATGTAGTATGTATCAAAAACAGGAAGGCATGCCATTATCCAAGGTATAATGTGTAAACTAAGCTGATACAATTTAACCAAATTGGAAGCAATACAAGCTAGACACCATATGCAACATGAAACCACGTTTGACAGCGTGAAGTTAAAGCAAGCACCTGGGATGGTTGTGTGTGGCAATTGAGATCATCAACTGCAGATCTACGTTTACTGTCTCCATCTGCTGGCACTGCACCCTTTAGAGCGCTGGGACGCTTAGTGCTTATCTTCGAATTACACTAGAACGACTTCTGTCTTTTCTTTTTTGTATTCATCAACACTGCGTCAGAGTCTGAAATACCCATGCATAAAAAAACAATATTGTGAGTATGGGTGAAGTGTGTGCACAAGTAGTACAATGTAAAGGTAGCAGATAGCAGGTCGGTGAGAAATAAATGGCGGGAGACATATGATAGATCTAGAACATGCATGGCACACAAAATTACTAGATTCTAGGATTTCGAAATATGAGCACAGGGATGGCTGGGAAATGTAGATGCTCCTCCAGCACACCACAAGGTGTGGTCCTATGAAAATAACAGTCGACTGAAAACAAGTAGGTCAGTCCATTTTTTCTGCACCGTCTGATGTACAAAGAACGGGTAGATCGCCTTCATCTACCTCCAGCCAGTCAGTGTTACGATCTTCAGCGAAACGCCAGCGACCACCAGCCCAGTCCCTGCCTCCACCCTCCCCTAGACCTCACCGCGCCATCATGCTTGGCACCGCCCCCAGCCATCCCTTCAAGCCCCGCCGACCACCAGATCAGGCGCAAGCAGGTCCTGCGCCCCACACCCCTATGATAGACACCGATGCGCCGCTTCCCCGGCGAACAGGTAGACTAGGTTCTCCGCGCGCCTAAGCGGGTGCTGCTTCTTTTGATTGCGGTTTGACTAACCCTGAATTGAAATCCAGGCAGGCTACTGACCTCTAGAAAAGGTGAAAGAGTTAATGGAAGGAAACCTTGTGCATTTAGTATCACGAAGAAGATGCAGTACGAAGCACTCAACTAGTTTCTTTCATGGAATGAATACGGTGTGAGCAGAGACGTAAGATTTGCACGAATAAGGGAAGAGGAGTACCTCTTTCTGCTGGCAGTGTTGTGTCCTCCTTCTGTTTTTCCAATGATCTTCTTGTGGTTCGCTGGAAAAGAGAAGTTGTGGAGGACGGTGGAGCCTCGGAAGAACCCATGGCCAAGTTGTTGAGTGTGGTGCGGTGGCCGTCTGTCGGCGGCGGGGAACCAGATCCGAGGCGCGAACGACGGCGTAGCGGGAACAACTCCTGTGCGGTGGACATTTGCGACAGTGGAGCGGCAGCGGTGAGACACAGTATGGCGTGCTCGAAGTGGTTCGGGTATGGCGCACGTCAGCGTCGGCGTCGTGGAGGCAGCTCTGTCTCGCCTTCAGCTACTAAGTCCTTCAGGGCATTGCGGTTGTGGTTGCGGTTGCGTTGGACGACGACGTCGGGGTACCGGCTCCGGCGTGATGGAGGAGGGCGGCGGTGGATTGGGCACGATGGGGTGGAGGACGGAGGAGGCTGGGTTTTCGCGGCTGGTGGAGAGGGCGTTTTGGTGCCCATGGAGTATGAATGGGTAAATGGATGGAGGGGGAACTAAGCGTGAACAATTTTTCGGTTTGGGACGCGCTTGTTTGAAATTTGGGGAAAGTTACAAACTTTACCCCATCTAAAATTTCAGACATATTGTGGGTTGGGGGTAGGACAGTAATCTCACGTGTCCCAAATGGTGGTCGGGATAGATTTCGGCCGAGCGCGTGGGTGTTTAGGCGCCCACGGCATATGAATGCTTCTCTAACGTGGTTGAGACTGGCATCTTGGTGAACTTACAAACCTACCCCGGTTTAGACCTTTGGACATTGGGCCGATAGGCTACATGGGCCAGAGTCAGGACAGTAATTTCCTACCACCAAACATTAGTCTCGCGCGATTTCGGGTGACCAGAGGCTTATTTGGCGCTTCATTCAAATTTTGGGAGCAGAAGCATTAACGTTTTCGGTTCTCTTGAATTGAACTTTCAGGATTTTCAAACTTCACAAATCTTTACTCTTGAAAATCCTAAAACTACGATTATTTTAGAATGGAGGGGCACATTTGAGTATACATTGTACATTAGTATATATTAAAAAATATGCAACTTACCTCAGGTCATGCATGGTTCCAGATATAATCTCCTTGGTTGCAAAAAATATAGTTAGACATGCGTATGAATATATAGCATGTTCAAACGCACAACAAAGACTGATGCCCCCTTTTAGATCTGATTTACAAATGGCATTATCTCGGGTTCAAATAGATGAATGCACTTCCTATGAATTCGAATCTTCGAAACCCCCTTTATGTTGAATTCAACATGTATTCTATTCCGTAGCTAGCAATTTTGAATGTATCCATGTAAGTGACAAATGTATAAAGTGCTTCACACTAACAACATGGGGTGCACTAATTAATGTCTATATATATGAACTGCAAAAGCAATGCACTGTCTGTATTTCAAACCGCTCTCACTCTATGGATCGATAATATGAAATAAACACATGCACATGTTACAATTCAATAGAGTATGGGTGTCTGATAGACCGATTTTCGTTCATATGCAAATTGCAAAATTATGATCTCATCCAAAAATAAATAATGCCATTTATATTTTAATTTAATGTGTAGAACCGCCTTTTACACGTAGATGCACTATGCCTCGGCCCGTTCTCACAGAAGTGCTATATATCTCTCTATCTACTGCATAAGTGCACACACTTTATATACATCGGCATTTCTATTTCACACATGCTCACAATCTCTCCCGGGGTATCAGGGTGTCTCACGCACACACTCCCTCTGTATCTCTCTCTCTTTCTGACTACTATGTACCACTCTTTTCACTAATCTCAGTTGGAAAACACTATTTCTCTCACGTGCATATATACACATGCACGGTCTCTACTAGCCCTCTATATGCACATATATGTGCCTACGTGTCTCCCGCACGCACATTATCTTTAGGCCTCTCTCGCACACATCGCCCCCCCCCAGACACACCTCTCTCTTAGTAGTTGGCAGATATGATTCCATTAGATCATTCGGTAGGATATACCTGACTGTTAGGCTGGATGGTTATACGAGGCAAAGTTTTACCCAGGTCCGGACCCTTGCAGTTGAGGAAAAAGCCTACTCCTGGTACTGTATATTACTGATAGGGGTGTGTACAAAGTACATGTGAACACCAGGCATTGTGCGTGTGTGTATACTATCAACGAACTAGCCCCGAGGCTTCTATAATATACTAGAGGCCTAGGGTTAGAAATCATATATAGTCGGATTATCACCAGCGGGGATAGAGTCCTCCACGACTCTGGTAGCTTCGTGTTGTACGCCGAGTCCACCACATGGGTCTTCGTATAATGTGTCTCGGTCCAACCTATGTGGCGCAGGATGGAACCAACCCATGAGTCCTCATGTTGATCCACCACAACTAGAAATGATGTGCCCACCCCAACTAGAAATGATGTGCCCACCACACCACACACGCAATCGGCCACTAAGAAAATAAGCATATACAATAGTACAATGTTATACATGCATGAAAGTTAATTGCATGGTGCATCCAAAAATATTTGTTCTACATTGTGAATGTTTATATTTTCTCCTAAAATATTAGTCACGGGAAAGAGAAACGAAGGGCATATCTCTCCTTGTCTCCATCGGACACCCCCTCTTTCTACACCACTTTCACATACGCACACAAACTATCTCTCAGCCCTCTAAAAGTATGCATGCCCATGACACAAAATTCACGCGTGACACTCACTGTATTTCAAGCGAAAGCACTATACGATTGGTGGACTTCAGAATATGCTCATTACGGTCACTGTATATATTCTCGTGGTGATCATACGCTATCTAGCTCACGATACGTCTCCGCATTTTGTTGATGACACTGATAGACATTGTATTTGATGCATGCTCCGTATTTTGTTGACGACACTTATGGTCATTGTATTTGAAGCGAAAGCACGATATGGTCACTGGACTTTAGAATAAGCTCATCACGGTCAGCACATACATTTCATTGTGCTAACCAACCTGTGGTTGGATGGCTAGGAGGACAGTGGTTTCTCGAGCCCACCAGGTTGAAAGTCCTGGTGCTCGCATTTATCCTGGGTTAATTTCAATATTTTTCCGGCGATGTGTGTTCAGTGGGAGGAGACGTTCCACTCGACTACGAGGCACCTATGGTGACTTCGTAAAATCTCAAGATCATATGCTGGCTCACTCTCTCGAAGGTGCTCATAGGGGTAGGGTCTGCGTGTGTGTGCGCTTATAGCGGCGAGTGCTTGCGCCTAAATATGAGCGCTTGCGTCTGTACGTGTTAAAAAATACATGTCATGATCATACGGTCACTGGCTCACCCGTACAACTCCGTATTTTGTTGATGACACAATCAATTGACTACCAAGCGTTCCATGTGGCGCAACTAGTGTTGCACCATTGGGGCGCCAGAATCGTGGGGCCCACCACAAGCATGTATATGAAGGAAAGAAATGGTAGTTTGAGTCTGTACTGTGTTAATAAAATACATTTTAGGGTGATCATACGGTCATCGGCTCACGGTACAGCTCCGTAATTTGTTGATGACACGATCAATTGACCAGTCAAACTGTCCACATTTAGCAGCGCACATTACCATAGGGCCCACCCATCAGCGCGTATATGAAGGACGGAAATGGTAATAAATTAGTGGTCGGTGGGAATTCAAAGTCGTGAGACCTTTGGTTGGCAGTCGCCGGCGGTGGGGGCGCGGTGATTGGGCGGTGGCGTGGGGATCGCTGGAGAAAAAGCTCGGCTCGGGGGTGGGGATGGCATGGGGATGGCCCGGGCGGCGGCGAACCGGGGGTGGGGAGTGGTTTGGCAGGCGGGCGGCGTGGCGCGTGGGGCCGCTGGCGGCGGCGGCCGTCGATTCGCCCGGTGGTGGCTGGCGACTCAGGGGGTGGAGGTTGAAGATAAACTGCAGGCCCTTGATTTCTTATCCAACGACTGGAAAATCTACTGACCGGAGATGAAAAAGTTAGTCGACTGACCTGTAGCCTCACCCCGCACGTACACATGCACGCACGCAACACTCGCACGCAACACACGCACACATGCAGGCGTGCAACACTGACACGTAGACATAACAAACACACACATGCATGCAGGCGTGCAACACTGACACGTACAGATGCACTCATGAACACACGCATGTACGCACACATGCATGCAACACTGAAACGTACACATGCACGCACGCAACACTCGCACGCCTGCATGCACACCGCACACGACGCAAGACACACGCTCAACCTATACGTGCATGCACCCTTTGTTAAGGACATGGATTGTTACGGGTATTAATCAATCTAATCCTTTTTTTGCAAGGTTTAATCAATCTTATCTATGATAAGCAGAACATTGATGTTTGCAGCGGTCTTTATGAATCACAACGTGTCGAACGGGCTATCAATGTATATATGAAAATTTTAAAATTCTCTTACATTATATCGTAGGCTTATCTAGATGAAATAGATGACGTCACACTCAATGAACAATCATCGGTTTGTTAAATGCCCGCTTCTAACCGCCCTGGCCCACCAAAAGTTCCCCTACCATGTGCTTCCTGTGTTGGGTCACTGGCATGCAGGCCATGTACCCAAAGAGCCCACACGTCAGTGGAAGAACGACGCGGTGTCGTATGTTAGAGTCGAGGGCGCCACTCGATGCACGCCCGGCTGAACACGCCTCCTTGCCGCATTCAAATGCCTCCATGAAACCCGTGTGGAAGCCGAGAAACCCACTTTGGACACACGTCCATTCATGACTGGGCCAGCATTAAACGCAACGCCGGCCGAGCTCGTCCTGTCCGTCGTCTATTTAATCTCCTATATAAACAAGGCCAAACGCCAGCCAAGAATCGCACCACTCCGCCGCTCCCCTATCTCCTTCTTCACCATTTTGTCCACTCTTACAATGGCTTACAATGAGTAGTTATCGCACATCCAAGCCGGCTCGGTGGCCCGCCGAGCCCGCCGGATACGAGCTATGCAGCTCGCCGATCCACCTCCTTCCCCTCGCCCGACGGAGCCAGTTGCCGCCCCAAGCCGGTGCGCGGTTCAGCAACTCGCCGCTCCAGGCCAGCTCGACAAGGAGTGGCGCATAGGCGTTGTCGCTGCCGTCCACGCCGCTGCCTCGTACCACGCCTCACGTGTCTTCGGACGCATCTCCCGTTTCTGTGGCCGAGACTCCCATGCTGGCGGCCGCGCCATGCAAGCAGAGACAGAAGCCGGGTGCGCGGGGAGCGATGAGTCGGTGGCCAGCGCCTCCGCGTCCGCTGCCATCATCAAGGAGAAGTAGAACACGGGCGGCCGCTGTCGCTTGGGTCCCATGAAGGCCACCGCGGAGGCGACGCCGGCGTACACAACAGGTGTCTTGCTGGATCCTTTTGTTGCGAGGACCTTCGTCGACCCCGCATGGGATGCACGGAAGCGGAGAAGCCCCCTTCCACCATCATCTTGGGCATCAGCCGACCATATCAGTTGGGCAGTGGGGAAGCGAGCCGTCCTTTGCGCTGAAGCATATACCTCCGGGGCTCCCAGCAGTCCGGTGATCGTGCTGCCGGACATGAGGAACACAAATGGATCTGCGGGCGACCATTTAGGCCAGGTATTATATACCTGTGTTGTCTAGAACTAGCACCACTTAGTTGATTTGAATGTAGTGAAATATGTCATGTTTGTATGAAAATCCGGTATTTTATATGAATTTCATCATTGTTTATGAGAAATATCGCCGTGTTTGCATGAATTTTGTCTGGTTGGTCGAGTTGCTGTCAGAACGTGTGCGGCTACGGTTGGATGGCGTAATATGTGGGTCGCCGGTCGGTCTGCGGCCGGCTCTGGCGGCATGGTGGGACAAAAAAAGCACAGCTCATGCGAGCTCATCTCCAACGTGCGCACTGGAGGATGCATGAGCACTTGAGCCATTCCTCGTTCATTGGTGGCAAAGACACAGGTGGACAAAAAGGTCGCCAATATTTTGGATACCCCGGGCAAAATCCAAACAGCCCCTCCCAGCAAATTCAAATCCCTCGTTCACCGTGCAATTTTGCCATGTGTTGTTTTCATGGACTAGCAAGATGCCCGTGCATTGCACAGAACATCAAGATGCATTCTTTTACAAAAAACCTGTTGTGATTGACCCATGCAGGAGTAATCCCATGTGTAAAAACTAATGATATCTCGAGAATTTTATTGGAAAAATGGTATCTCGAGAATTTCATCGAAAAAATGATATCTCGAGAAATATGAGAGATAAGGTGAGGAGGAGTGGGGCGTGGTGGTGACTGGTGGTTGGACTGGGCAGAGGCATGGGGATGGACGGCGCATTATGTCTAGGTTTGTATCTCTGTCACACACACCCACGTAGGTGGGGGACGTGCACGAAGAGAAGAGGTGCACGCACGACACACGTACTCCCGTCTCCTTCCTAGCCACACCCGCGCAGGTACATGGTGGAGCTCATTTCTGAACGAAAAGGCAGCCCACGTGGTAATTTGACACGTGTCCTGGTTGTCCACTTGATGGAGGATCGTCTACCATGGGTGAACAAACAAATTGCGAC
This sequence comes from Aegilops bicornis, assembly GCA_021605145.1. NCBI lineage: Eukaryota > Viridiplantae > Streptophyta > Magnoliopsida > Poales > Poaceae > Aegilops > Aegilops bicornis. The sequence continues at coordinate 336,841,249 of CM038670.1, read as the reverse complement.
TTGACGCGTCATATGGGGCCTACCTTAGAGGCAAGGTTCTGTATACTCGAGATGCTCTGTAGTATTACTTTTGATGTGTCCCGTCAATTCGCAGAACGAGGAGAAGCTTGCTTACTACGCCGTCTCCCCCGCCCATGGGCGCGGTGGCTCGCAGGACGAGGTGAAGCTTGCTTACTACGCCTACGCCCGCTCCCTCGCGTGCGCGCGCAGTGGCTCGCAGGACGAGGAGAATTTTTTTACTACTCCTTCCGTTTACTCCTCATCCCTACCTTGGTTAGAGAGATTATCATATTGTTTGGAATATATGCCTTTTAGTAGTACTCCCTCCTTTCTAGTTTATGGCTCAATTTCCTGGGAGTAGTAATAGGAGTAGTATTACTACAACAATTTCCTTGGAGTCCGTAGTGCAGCAAGCTACCCTAGGCTATGTTACTACTCCCTCCTTTCCAGTTTATGGCTCAATTTCAAAATCGCTCCATCCAAGGTAGGCGGTGAGTGGTGGAATTAATTTCGTAGTTTGCACAAGTAATGTACGCTCGTTTTTATCAAGAAGTTATGTTTACCGAGGCATTAATTAGAACGAATGCATGCATGACCACAAAATTTCCATGAACTTCTACATGCATTGGTGAGTTTTCTCTTGACAATGCTTGCATCGGGTGATTTAACGCACCTCGAAATCCAACATGTGATGGTACTACTACTACTAGTAGAATTGAGACTTATAAAACGGAAAAACGAATTTTTTTAGACGAGCCCTATAAACCGGAAAGGAGGGAGTAGTAAGTAGTACACTACCTCCATAGTGGGTACGTACTCAGTAAAATCAGATTTTCCCGAAACTAAGTCTCTCAACCTTTATTTGCTTGTTTCCCTTCCTGCCTCGTTGCCTCAAACAGACTATGCCAAACTCACCTGCCTGCCGGGCGGGAAAAGACCCGCCCTCGCCTTCTTTTAGTCCGGATTTGTCTCGATGGATCGCGCGAAGCAGCAAAAACCAAGCTGTGTCTTGTGCTCCTCCATCGATGCTCGCTTTCATGAATTATGTACTTCGTCTCACCGACATGTGGGACATATAGAAACCGGGTCGACGTGTCATGAACCAAATAACAAGCAGTGTAACAGCAGGGGGACGACCCCTACCGCATTTCACCCCAAAGAGTAGTAATGAGCAATGAGACGTGAAATCACAATGCCGCACCTTCCCAGACGGACGAAGCAACCATTATTTCACACTTCGCTTTGCCATCATCTCCTTCAAGAAAACCACGTAGTATTGCTTCTGCCATTGTTCTGCCTCAAGAGGGACACGCGCATCGCCTTGGTACATCATGACACATGGGACCGCATGAAAGGCCATGCTCCCCCGCCCATCACTCGGTAAAATCACCTCATTTTTACTACTTCCTCCGTATCGGCTTATAGGGCATGCACGTCCTTCTAGGTTGAGAATTTAACTGGCTATATATGTGATGAACAATATATGTTTAGAAACTACATCCGCTTAAGAATCGAATTATATACTTTTTGTGACATAGTAACTCATATTTAGTTAGTCAAATGGATGATCGAGAACTACACGCACACCCTATAAACCGAGACAGAGAGGGTAGTACAATACGTATCTTTTCTCTACTCCTATAAAAGACTCAGTTGGTGATGATGGTGTGTCTGCCATCCGTCATTTCCGACCATCAGATCTGCATCTAACGACTATGATGTAAGTCGTGGCATTTTTGCAACAAGACCCCACTCCTCTGCTCCAATTTGCAGAATCCCCTTAGTATCTTGAAACCAACCACATCCCTCCCCCACCTCATCAAAACAGCCACAAGTAATATATTTTGAGTGAAACCTAATATGATTATATTTTTAGTGATATATACACCAAACTATAGTGTTTTTCTTTCAAGTTTGTGGACATGTATTATTCTATTTTGGATCCGTTGCAACGCACGGGCACATTGCTAGTTAGATCAATATAGTCGGGATTCACCAAGGAGCAAAACCAAGTGGTAGGCTGCTCCTGTCGTGTTGGCGTAGCAACTTAGGGCTCATTCGGTTTGGAGGAAATCAAAATGTAGGAATTAGGAGTAGTATAGGAATTTGATAAGATGACACTTGCCATCCTAAGGAATTGACTGGCCTCGTTCCTATGCGCAAAATGTGCTTTGAGTGGATGTGTAGTTTCCTCCAAAAATATAGGAAATGAGTATTATTCCTACGAAATTCCTATACGCATTTCCTATAAACCGAATGCATATATAGGAAATTTTCCTCCGGAATCCTTGTTCCTATGCTATTCCTACGGATATCCTCCAAACCGAATGAGGCCTCAAGCAGGGTCAGTCCGCACACGAAATGGTGACACACTTAACAGGACCCCTTTGGCCGACATGTGGCTCATCCACCGTCTTGTTCCATGTGCGATGCACCAAATTATAGTTCGGAGCAGCGGTTGGACTTGGAGGCACCCCGGTCGTAGCGCTGCAGTAGTAGTAAATGAGCAATGAGGGGTCAAATCACAAAGCCCAACCTTTCCTGCATTAAGCTGGACGGACGGACGCATGAAATTTGCTCCTCTACCTAAAACTAGTAAGGTACACATGCATTGAACGCATGAGATTTGAAAACCAAATTATGAATAAATACACACTATAGCATGTAAATCTTTGAGTCATATATGCATGATGTAGATGTTCGTTTAGTTCTTATAGTTAATCACATTCAAAATCAATTAGTTTTATAAAAAGGTTAAGATTCATGGGATTGTGCATTGTGAAACATAAAGTCAAAAACAAATAATGGAAATTCATTTAGAAAAAAAGTTTGGGCAATTATGATACGAAAGATTCTAGAACAAAGGAGAAGTGCTTGTGTTTTGGGAAAGCATGCACGGCCCACATCTCTTATTGGTTGATATGTCACGAAACAAGAAACGAGGAGGGAGTTAATGTACCATGCCAAAGCGTTTTGGGATTATTTGGTTTTTGGAAGATGACTCACCTAGACGGAGGGAGTACAGAGAGAAAAAATGAATTGCAGTTAAAAGAATGACATTTCTAACAAAAATGTGAACGTGAACTACATATGTGTGCACGTGACCAGCACATACATTATGAATGCAAAATTTAATGCAAGAAATAACTTATGAGTAACAGCATGAATTGATGATGTGGTGCTTGCATGCATAGAGTAGAAAAAACAATGTGAATTATGACTTGCATGCATGACGTGTTCTTGTGCTATAGTTGCATGTCTAGGAAAAAAGCTACTAGTGGGTTGTATTAGCTATTTAGGAATAGAAGATGTATACATGGAAGTTGTAGGGAAAGAGATGACATTTATCTCAATTCCCATGAGTAGGGATTGGAAAAGAGATGTCATTTGGTTCACATCATAGGAACTTTTCTATTGAATCTAGAGATGACATGTATCTCAATTCTTATGAGGAGGGATTAGAAAAGAGATGTCATTTGGTTCACATCATAGGATATTTTCTATTGAATATACGCTAATGTTTATTTTCCTTTGAAATTATGAGTATAGGAATCCATTCATATGAACCAAGTGGCTCTAAAGCTATAAAAATGATATCATGTTTATTTCCTTTGAAATGTGGAGTATATGAATCTATTCCTATGAACCAATTGGCTCTAAAGGAAAAAATCCTATAAAAATCATATCATATAGATTTCCTATGATATTCCTCCACACCAAAGGATGGTTGAAATTGCTGCAGGTGATACGACGGTCTTTCTTTGTAGACTCCTCCCCCATCTTTATAGTTACCTCTTGAAGATGAATGAAATTATATATACTGGGTATTCTATATGTACATTTTGGTACATGAAACTTGGTAAAAGTTTGCGATGTTCGAATTTTCAATAAAGCTATATGCACTCCATTTTGGAACGGGGGAAGCAGCATACGACAGTTGCTAACAGTCACGTGGAAGATTTGTGTGTAGGAGGAGTGACTGCTCTGTTAAATGACATGGCAAAACTGACACTGTCGGATGCCGATCTAATGGTGCTTATGGCGTTCGTCAGGAAATGGCTTGTGGCGAACGTTTGTCAGATAATGATTTACGGACACATGCATTGCATTGATACGTGTCCCCTCTCTCTCACGCACACACGCACCCTCATGAGTCACGACTCTCCCGAGTCCTCTCGCACCCACCGTCTATCTGCAGGTAGACGTCACACACATATGTGCTCATCACACCCTACCCTCAGAACTTCTAAAAAACAAAAGATGTCACACACATTTTATTTTAGCTCACACGTCAGACACTTATACTGTTACTCTTGTGGCAAACGTTCTTTGGGCATAGTATATTGTACTCTCACGAAAAGAAGCGGTCACGCACGCACTAGTTCTCTCACACCCACTCACGGGTACACGTAGGAGCGCATTTTTGAAACTGGTACAACAAAATCACTCCACTATATATATAAGCAGGATTCTTAGCACTTGCTTTACTAGGGTTCCTCCCTTTCACTCTCTCATGCTCTCCAGATCTAAGCAAGACATAGGTGGCCACACTCTCTCTTTGCTCATGGCTGGTCACAAATTCCGCCGGACCACCTCGACCGGGGCAGGGGTGTAGGTGCATCGTTCATGCTGTCGTCGGCGGCGAGGGAGGAGACCAACGGCTGCCCGCGCATCCCGATCGGCGGCCGTGACGTTCTCCTTGAGAGAGCGCCAGCTCGGGAGGACCTCCGACCCCTTCTTTCTCCCTGCGGTATTGTGGCCAAGATGCGGCCTCCCGTCGCTGTCTTTGCCACATGCCGACGACCCTCAGGTATATATTCCTTCGAAACCTGCCTTGCTCTACTGCCCCAGCGCCCCACGTGGCTGCGTGTGGATCTTTTTCTACTTCCGTTGGCTGTTCCAAAGCCACCTAGACTATTACTATTATTAGAGGTAAATGTAGTTCATACAGTCGAATCTAAGAGTTGGTTCAAACAGGGAAGAAAGTGGGAAAGCTGTAGTATGAATCTAGGACTTGGTTCTAAGAGGAAACGGGGGAAAGTAGTAGATACTGGCTACCCAACCGGTCTATTGTTTGAAAAGGCGATGAAAGCATGGTGGATGGCGAAGGGTGGGGGGACGTGGACCTGTGTCGGTGGAAAGTAGAGACCTATGGGATCACGGGGAATCCCTTCTACGGTTGGCGGGCGCGGGGCTGTGGAAAGAGCAGGTTTAAGAGATCAACACGAGAGATTTATCCAGGTTCAGGCCACTGGTATGACGCCCCGACACTGACGCTCCAGAAGACTTCCATGTATTTCGTTGTCGTCGTGTAATTTATCTATTTGTTGCATTCATCATTGCATCATCTGCATTGCATCCGCATGTTTTCTTAAAACTCTTAGTTCGTTCGCAGTTGCCGCATCTCTTCGTTGTCCTTTCCGAGACCAACTGGATTTTTTGAGTCCCTCTTGTCTGGCCGCTTAATCTCTTTGCTCAGTGCTCAAACCCCTCGCTTGCTCGTGTGAAACTTCCTCGAACTCGACTCGGGCGGTCATGACCAGTGCATCCGGATCATCCCCAGACATTCCTAAATATCTTCGGTCTCTCAATTAGACGCACATAGCCTATTTTTCTCGACCGTCTAATTTCGATCGGAGGGACTAGGTAGCCCCTAACCTAATCCCCTGCTATATATATATATAGGTCTAACCCTAGATCCTAGGTGCCTTGTCCCATCCATCCCATCGCACCGCCGCCACTCCTCCAGTCCCTTCTTCCTCGGGATCCCCTCCAGATCCATCCCAACAATTTCAGCCTCCGACCGCCTCGCTTGTTCTCCGCGCCGGTCCATTTCCAGCCTTCCGCGTGTAGCCGCATGCCCGACCTCGAGCTCTCCCGCAGCCAGTCGGCGCTTGATCCAGGTTGGATCGAGGCCACGGCCTTGCTCCTCTTTGTCTCCTCCGCCCAAACCACCGCACGGGAGATGCCCGACGCTCCACCCCAAGAAGCAACGGCGACCGAGCGCTCCTCCTCCTCGTGACCCGTAGCTCCGGCGAACCTCGCCGCCGGCGACCACCTTTCGCAGGCCCGTACCGCCTCCTTCCTCCCTGCACCCCTTCTCTTCCTTCCCTTTTCTCTAAGCGCCATCGCTTCCTCGTGTTTTTCTTCGCATAGGAGCTCCAACCCCGGCCATGGACACTCGTGCTTCCCCATCGACCCTGCCGACTTGAACCCCGCCAAATCAGGTGCCTCGTCGTCCTCTCCAAGACCCGGAGCTGCAAGTCCCGTCGCCGCGCCCCTGTTCGTCTGCTGCTTCTAGTCCCACGCCAGCCTCTGCATCGAGCAGGGGAGGACCACGCCGCCTTGATCCCCTTCGGCATCAGCCGTCGCCGCCGGTCTACTACCTCGCCGCCCGGATCCGCTTCCTCCGGCCACCTCCAGCGCCACCTGTGCATCGCTAGCCGGCATCCTCTGCCTCGCCATCGCCCTGCTACGCCTGCATCGAACGAGGAAACGCGCTGCCGCGCGTTGACCCCTCCTCTGCCTCGCGTGAACAGTGCCCGTTGACTGCGCCCTGCCTCCTCTCGCCAAGGCCCAGCGCCTCTTCCACCGACTGGGCCGAAGCCCACGGGTGAGCAGCCCCTCCAGCCACTCTCCTGTACACTGTTGGCCCAGCCAGATTCAGCCCAGTGCATGTTTTCTTCCCTGCCTGCGATTTTATCAATTATTCAGAGTTCTCGGTTTTACAGAAAAACCCTTGGAGATCATGCATTTAATATCTCACCAACCACGCATCCAAATTGAACAAACTTAATATCTAAAATACTTAGAATTTTGTCTAGTTTCATAATATTCAACTTTCTTGCATGTTTAAAATGTGTAACTTGCTGTTTGCTATTATTTTGCTCAAATGTCATGCTAAATGATTTATTTCATAACTAAATAACCGTAGCTCCAAATTTAATTAACTTTATATATAAATGGGGTAGAAAAATGCCTAGTTCAACATGGTGCACTTTATTTTTCTTTTTAACAACATTAAAATAAGTTTTAGGGCAGAACAGTAGAAAATTCAAAATATGCATATGGGGATTTTCCGGAATTGTTGTTTGTTGTTCCGGGCTCATTTTAACTTGCCTAAATAGTTAGTTTACTTATGCTTCACCCCTTGCCATGTTTAATAACATTTAATATTGTTGGGTACATAACCGAGAGAGAACTAAATTATTGATGTGGTGTCTCGTCAATATGCAACTCGTTGCATATTGAGCTCCACTTAATTTGTAGTGTTGTTTGTTGCACTTTGCCATGTCATGCTCATTAAATCGGACATGCACCATACTTGATTGTGCATCATGCCATGTTTATGTGATGATTCTTTACTATGTTTCTTGCTTCTTTCCGGTTGCGCTTCTCCTTGATAGTTCCGGTTACGTTGCGATTGTGAGGATTTGTTCGACTACGTCCGTTTGTCTTCTTCATGGACTCGTTCTTCTTCCTAGCGTGATTCCAGGCAAGATGACCATACCCTCGAAATCACTTCTATCTTTGCTTGCTAGTTGTTCGCTCTATCGCTATGTCGCGCTACCTACCACTTGTTTATCATGCCTCCAATATTGCCATGTCAAGCCTCTAACCCAGCCTCCTAGCAAACCGTTGTTTGGCTATGTTACCGCTTTTGCTTAGCCCGTCTTATAACGATGCTAGTTGCAGGCGAAGATGAAGTTGGTTCCATGTTGGAACATGGATATTTTGGGATATCACAATATCTTTTATTTAATTAATGCATCTATATACTTGGTAAAGGGTGGAAGACTCGGCCTTATGCCTGGTGTTTTGTTCCACTCTTGCTGCCCTAGTTTCGTCATACCGGTGTTATGTTCCTTGATTTTGCGTTCCTTACGCTGTTGGGGATTTATGGTACCCCCTTGATAGTTCGCTTTGAATAAGACTCCTCCAGCAAGGCCCAACCTTTATTTTACATTTGCCTACCTAAGCCTTTTTCCCTTGGATTTCGCTAGCCCGAGGGTCATCTTTATTTACCCCCCGGGCTCCTCTGAGTGTTGGTCCGAACTAGAGTCCTTTGCAGCACCTCCTCGGGGAAACATGAGGTATTGATGCGGAGCATCCCACGTTCATCCCCATGTACATTCCGACTACTCTCCAAGCCCCAAGAGGACATATGACGAGACCTCGACCATACGCCATAGGGCACAAGGTGAACTCACTCCTCTTCAAACTATCACTTTCCACATGTGAGACATGGCTACTACCTCATGCATGGACCTTGCATACACTCAGGTACAACCGAGACGAGCATGGAGGATCCAAGGACCAAGGCCAAGCATGGAAGAGGAGAAGGAAGAAGAAGCAGGGACAAGCTTCTGGAAAGCCTGGACCTTCCGGCCTGCCCGAAACCTCCGGCCCCCGGAGTCCAGACCAGCCCCGAGCGCGCCAACACTCTGGATAGCCCGGAACCCAGCCGGAACCTGCCCGGAACTTCCGAAGATGGGAACTTTCGGCCTGCCTGCGTGCAAAGACTCGGGCCGAAGCCCATGGAACCCTTTCCCACTTACCCCTTCGTGGCTTAGACTATAAATAGACCACACCCTCCTCCTAGTTAGGGTTAGCAATGGTTTAGCTCATATTTTGTGTGAGAGCCTTGCTCATCCACTTGGTTACTTCTCCTCGGAGCTCACGACCTCTTCGGAGAAGATCCCCCAAGCGGATTCAAGACCCCTTCAAGGGAAGACAATCAAGACCTCCTCAAGAAGAACCCGGTTACCTCTTGTATCATCCTTTGTTGATCGTGGATCGTGTATCTCTCTTTGTGTTCATCGATCTAGCGCATGTGTAATCGAATCTTGTTGGTTTGAGTGATTCTCTTGTATTTTTCCCCGTGATTTCCCTTGTGCTCTTCCGCTCGTTCTTCGTGTTCCTCGTAGGGATCCTCTCCAAACGTGAAAGATTGGCCCCATAGGGTTCCGCCCTACATCATCTTGGTATCATGAGCCACGTTGATCACGTTTTTGGAGCCCCTACCCTTTGTTTTCTAGCTTGATTTTGTTGATTTCGTCCTAAATCCAAAAATCCCCACCAAAAATAGCCCCAAATTTTTGTGATTTGTTGGTTTGGATGATGTTTTGTTGATTTTGATCCATGGATTCGTTGTGTTTCAAGTGGACCTAGCTTTCCCCCATATTTCCCCCCCCCCCTTTCCATCCACGAAATCTCCCCAATTTTTACCTTGGGAATCGAGTTTTTCCGCCCCCGTTCTCAGATCTGGAATTTAGGGTTCGTCCCGGAAGAAATTCAACGACCCCCGGAACTTCCGTCCTACCCCCGGAACTTTCGGGCTAAGCAGAAAGTTTACCCCAAAAATCCCCAGAGTCCCCAGAATTTTTCCGTGACCCCCGGAACTTCCGGCCACCCCCCGGAACTTTCGAAGCCCGGAACTTCCGGCCTAACCAGAAACTTTCCCCGAAATTTCAGCATCAGCCTTGTTCACCGTTTTCATCACAACTTTTCGCTTTGAACTCCGATTTGGGTGTTCTTTGGCTCGTTTTGAAGCTATCAACGTGCCCGAGGTCCTCACCTTGGTTTCACCACGTTTTGCCACCATCAATTTTTTGGTACTTTGGCATCTTTGCCTAGGTCTTCCACCACATCATCCGCAATACCACCATAGCCTTCCACAACCTAACCAATTTTGTTCCCCATAGCATTTGAGCTTGTTTGAGTAGTGACTTAAGTCTCCTAAGGTGTTTAGGCTACTTAGGGACGGTTGCTTCTTCATCAAACACCTCCATAACTTCCGCATAGGCTTGCCCACCATACACTTCCGCCACCTCAACTTAACCCAATTTTTTTGTGTTGAGAGTTGTGTCTCCTAAGGTGTTTCGGCTACTTAGGGACGTGCTTTCAACTTTGACTCCGTGTATAGCCCATCATACGCTTCCACCACCATAACCCGGTCAACTTCGGCTACTCGGGTTTCCACCAATACTTCCGCAACCACCACCACATTCCCGCTACCACCATTTTAACATTTGACGTTTGAGATTTTGAGTTCGCGGTTTTTCCGTTTCCTAAGGTGTTTCGGCTACTTAGGGACGAGACTCGATCATCTTGGTTCCTACATCAAGAACACCGCCACTCATCATCGTCGGACGGTAACCTCCATATCGTCTTGGTATCGTGGTATCCCTCCTTTGTATATTCCCTTGCCATTGCATTGTTAACCCCTAGCCCATTTTGCATTACTTGCCTATCGAGACTAGCCATTTGAGTATTGCCGGAAACGTTACTTGTGCACATTAGAGATCATACTTCCCATAGCATACATACCATATCATCGTGGTGCATATCTTGGTATCATATCGTGTGTCACAAGTTTGTTCCCGCATATATACAATTGATATCTTGGTTTGTGCATTGTGCAAAAGTGGCCATACAAAAAAAAAGAGAATAAAGCTTTTAAGCAAAAGAGAGAGAGAAAAGAGCTTGTAAGCAAGTGCCATAGCATCATACCACATTGCACATAAGATTGTCATATCCGATCATCTTGGATCATCTTGAGAGAAACACCGGGAACCATACATACATAGCATACTTGGGATAGAAGTTTATCCATTTTGCATCTTGTAGGTTGTGCACAAGTGTCGTATCCGCCTATTGAGCAATCGTGCTAGTGTCTCTCTTGAGTTGTGCAACACGAGTGTTTTGGTGGATTCCACATTTTGAGCTCATTCCTTGGTTGCACGGCCCTATTTATCTATCCGTGTGTGCGTTTCCGTGTGCCATTCATTGCTGTTGGTCTACTTGTTTCACTTGCGAATTTGTGAATCTCTTTCAACATTATTGACTCTTGCTAACATTTTGCATCAAATTTTTGTGCCACTATCCTCATCGAGCTCCACCATAAGCCATATTTGTGTAGGTGTGAGAAACCGACAAGAATTGGTACCAATTGTGCTATTTCCTTATTACACATTGAGTGGTCATTGATCCATTTTCAACATCGGTCAAGGTACATTTGGTATAAGTTCTTCTCTTTCTCCCACTCATATTTGCTCGAGTCTTGTGATGGATAGGCAAGGCATTTCATCTCCGGTCTTGGACAATAACGATGGTGTGAACAACTACATCACCAAAGAGTCCATCTTCGATCTACAATGACAAATGCAAGGCGCACAATCAAGATTGCGAGAGCGCATCGAGAACATCTCCATCAACATTCGTCACTCCGAAGCAAGGAAAAGGGACTACATTGACAAGAAGCTTTCCGCACATAAAGTGGAGCAAGATGCAAGGATGGAGGAGATTAGAGCCTTGATCAAGTCTTCTTCCCCATTCGTCATCTTCAAGGCGGCGACATTCAAGCCACAATTCTTCGGAGCGCGAAAAGGATGCAAGCGCAACTCGTCCACGTCCACATCTTCGTGATGACCACTGTCACAATCGTGATCACCATCATCATGAAGGGCAAGTCACCTCCAAGCAACATGTGCACGATGACGACGAACGACATCTACTACAAGCTCAACCATGACAACGACACCATCATCATGAAGATGCTCGAGACGTGCAAACGTACAAGTCCGAACAAGCCCTACTTCACGCCAGGTCCAAGCTTCATGAGCATAAGAGAAGACCGCGAGATGAGCACCACCACGACGGAGCTACGGCTACACCAACCACTTCGGCATCTTCGCCAAGTGTTATCAAGGCATCTTTGCCTTTGGACGTACGGCATCTTCGCCTACTTCCCGTGAGTTCGCCTACATCGACATCTTCAACAACAAGGCGACCACCTACAAGCGAGGGCGACACTTCCATCTTCGGAAGCCCCTCAAGGAAGATGGCCGAGCATGGGAAATTCCCTTCGGTCATGGAGACGAGCTACGAGGTGCCACATCATATGGGCCTCATACAAGACGGCGATAAGAAGGTTGAGCTTGGGACTATCCCTTCAACCAAGGCGACGATAGGAGTTGAGCATGGAGACATTTGCACCAACATCTCTCCGACACCCACATATCATGAGATGACCCAATTGCCATGTGAGGAGAGCCACCAACCCATGAGTAAGATGAGTGACTCCACCCTATATGACATTGAGTGCATTTCCTATGAGAGGATGAGTGTGACCACCACTAGCCCCACACATGAGAGCATCCCACACATCCTATGTGAGGTTGAGAGCCATTCGAGTGACTCCACTAACCATATGATTGAGTGCATTCTTGAGGGAGTGAGTGAGCCACAACACTTAGTGAGTGAGGTAGTTGACACGGCATGTGAGGCCACTTTGATTTTTAATGACTTAACCTCTACTCCTAGTGTGTTTTCTTCTTTGGTGCTACGTCTCCTACATGACGACACGCCTATCCTCGGCGAGTCCATCCCTTCAATGGAGACGACGATGGCCATGGTGGACGATGATACACCCCCACATGGTTCCATCAAGATGAAGTTGACCACGACTTGGTCTTCAACACCTCACCTACAACACATGAGCGATGCTCCAAAGGTAACATAGGTGATGGTGCTTCTCTTGTCTCACTAGTGGACTATCTTGACATCGATTGCTTGCATGATGTTGATCCACCTATTCTCATGCTTCATGCTAGTGCGACTTCTTCATGTCATGACTTACCTATTTATGATGAATATGATGATGAGCATTTTGAATTTCCTCGTTGTGATGCTATGCTCCACAGGATATCATGTGAAAATTCTATTAGCCACATCATGTTTGACAACCATTGAACTTGTCATATGCTATGAGTGAGATCTCCCATATTGCATCATTTCAATCTCAACATAGTAACTATGCATGCCCCATTAAAATAAATCCCATTTGCACTTATGGCATATATGACAAGATGATGGTCATTGGCTTTTGTTTTTCATGTGATGATATTGCCATGCTTCCTTTACATGATTTTATGCAATTCATCTACTATACCATGCCATGATCACATTGTTCCAAATTTGCATTGTTTTGGTTGTTGTCTATATTCTCCATGTGATGTTTCCATTAAGGCTCATGAATAGAACCCCATAGTTTCCTCATATATATTAGGAGATTTTGATAATTTCCATACTTTGGATGATTCCCATAATTGCATGCACCATATGCATTCCATGAATAACAATGCTCTACATATTTCTCATGATGCATTACACAATTTGAGTCTCCATTATGCTATACATAACAACAAACCTACCATGATGGATGACATGTTTCTATATCACACATCTCATTTATTTGAGCATTGGATATTTGGTGCTAACCAACACAAGCACGTATGCATCATGATGGATGATGCGTACATCTATCATGCACACACATTTTTCCCTTTGTCTTTATTTTCTGTAGGTACTCACGTATACTCGTCAACCTCTCAGTCCCAAGAGTTGACGAAACGAGCTCTTGAGAGCAACGATGACTTGGGATCCCGTGGACTATCATTCCTACCATTCCTTTTGCGCAAGGACTACGCGCATCTCTTTTACTTGTCTCTCACACGGCTATGGGCTATTTACCACTTGTCACCTTATGCTCATTTTCTCGTGTTCACTTTGCATGTTATTTTTACTCCTATGCCTTTGTCATGCAATTGTGACCCTTGCTTGCATCTACCCATGATTCACCATTATGATAATTCTATGTGTATTTGCATGCTTGGTGGAGATACTAGTAGCTATTGCCATGATTTCTTTGTGCGCCATGCTATTGATGCTTGTTGTGTTGGGAGAGTCATGATGACCCATTGCTATTTACATATGGCCTCTCGCCAATACATTGATGATACTTTCCTCATATCTTGCTTCCATGATTGTGATATGTCATGTGAAGTATTCATGCACACTATTTGCACCCATGACATGATTGCCATGATTCCTTCTAGTACGTTGCATCTTCGCACTACTAGCTTGCTTGACTTGATCGCTATGATTGCTTGCTATGTTGCATCACCCATGTTCCACTATTACTCGCTTTCTTGGGTTGATGACATATATGTTCATGCCTCTCACATGATATATCTTGATCATTGTCTCTTGTGTCCATTAGTTGCCTCTCTCATATCCACTTATATTGAGTGCAACCATACTATGCTTATTGATCTTGGAGACTTTAACACTTTACTTGTGATGCATGCTTGTTTACTTGAGCCTCTTGTATTTGGTTGTTCTTGCATCGTATGCCTCCATACTATGAAACGCTCCCTTGTCCTTTCTTATGATGAGCATGATGCATACACTTGTTGGGTATTTTACCACACGAATGATAGGTGTTGCATTTGCGCTAACCTCATTTGTTTTTCCAAGTGGTTGTCACGTTCTTTCACTTTCAAGGATTCACAAGGCGGTACCTTCATGAGACATATTGGTTATGTGAAGGCATACAAGATGTGCAACTCCAACATCCTTGAGAAACTCCTAAAGGTGAACTCATTCTCTTTGAGCCATCCTCACATATGCATATTGGATGGGTCATTCTTTCATGTTGTTTCCTTCTTGTTGTCAACATGATACATCTCGCGAACGGAGGAGCGACATTGAAGATGGACCCTTTGGACCTTCAAGTTGAGGAGCGCTCCGACTTCTTGGATGCACCTTCGAACCTCCACTCATGCCACGACATCGAGCATTGGTACATCAACACTCCTTTGACACATTGCACCAACACATACATATTTGTTGATTGTGCTTCCTCATGTCATGCTCGATGGACATATCATACTCACCACAAGTTTGCACCCTATGCATGGATTGACACCGATTATGCTTGTCTTGTTACACCTATTCCCATGTCATCCATGATATATGAGCTTGTCCATTTCCTTAGCAAATTTGTTGTGATATTTCTTGATGGCATATTCATACATCATGAACATATTGCCTACCATCAATTGCATGATAACATAATCATATTGAGCATCCATTGTCATATTCATGCTATCGACAAACCGTCTCACTATGACATCATTTTGCACCGTGGTTGCATTGACCATATTCACAACACATTTGCATGCACAATGAATGATTTTGCTCCCATGAATGCTTTGCATATCATTCTATATCATATTGATAAGCTTCATGCGCTTTGTCACAACTATCCCTTCGCACGGACTCATGCTTAATTGATGGACATTTTGTGTGCGCTAACCATTGTATTTCCGAGTGTCGCTTGTGTTTGCTCATTTTGCATGTACCACATACCGGAGACACCTTAGAGTACTTGGATTGCGTCATGCCTTCAACTCCTTCCAACTACAAGTCCGTCCACAACAACCATTTCCATGATGATGAGGATCATGATCCGAGGTCGGATCTTTCCCAAGGGAGGGGAGATGATGCGGAGCATCCCACGTTCATCCCCATGTACACTCCGACTACTCTCCAAGCCCCAAGAGGACATATGACGAGACCTCGACCATACCCATAGGGCACAAGGTGAACTCACCCCTCTTCACACCGTCACTTTCCACATGTGAGACATGGCTACTACCTCATGCATGGACCTTGCATACACTCAGGTACAACCGAGACGACCATGGAGGATCCAAGGACCAAGGCTAAGCATGGAAGAGGAGAAGGAAGAAGAAGCAGGGACAAGCTTCTGGAAAGCCCGGACCTTCCGGCCTCTGCCCGGAACTTCCGGCCCCCGAAATTTCCGGCCTGCCCGAAACCTCCGGCCCCCGGAGTCCAGACCAGCCCCGAGCGCGCCAACACTCTGGATAGCCCGGAACCCGGCCAGAACCTGCCTGGAACTTCCGGAGCCCGGAACTTCCGGCCCTGCACGGAACTTCCGGCCTGCCTGCGTGCAAAGACTCGGGCCGAAGCCCATGTAACCCTTTCCCACTTACCCCTTCGTGGCTTAGACTATAAATAGACCACCCCCTCCTCCTAGTTAGGGTTAGCAATGGTTTAGCTCATATTTTGTGTGAGAGCCTCATCCACTTGGTTACTTCTCCTCAGGGCTCACGACCTCTTCGGAGAAGATCCCCCAAGCGGATTCAAGACCCCTTCAAGGGAAGACAATCAAGACCTCCTCATGGAGAAGAACCCGGTTACCTCTTGTATCATCCTTTGTTGATCGTGGTTCGTGTATCTCTCTTTGTCATCATCGATCTAGCGCATGTGTAATCGAATCTTGTTGGTTTGAGTGATTCTCTTGTGTTTTTCCCCGTGATTTCCCTTGTGCTCTTCCGCTCGTTCTTCGTGTTCCTCGTAGGGATCCTCTCCAAACATGAAAGATCGGCCCCATAGGGTTCCGCCCTACATCAGGTATGGTTTTAATTGTACGGAGTGCTCATCCGGTGTGCCCTGAGAACGAGATACGTGCGACTCCTATTGGGATTTGTCGGCACATCGGGCGGCTTTGCTGGTCTTGTTTTACCATTGTTGAAACTTCTTGTAACCGGGATTCCGAGCCTGATCGGGTCTTCATGGGAGAAGGAATATCCTTCGTTGACCGTGAGAGTTGTGATGGCTAAGTTGGGACACGCCTGCAGGGTATAAACTTTCGAGAGCCGTGCCCGCAGCTATGTGGCAGATGGGAATTTGTTAATGTCCGGTTGTAGAGAACTTGACACTTGACTTAATTAAAATACATCAACCGCGTGTGTAGCTGTGATGGTCTCTTCTCGGCGGAGTCCGGGAAGTGAACACGGTTCTTGTGTTATGGTTGTGCGTAAGTAGTTTCAGGACCACTTCTTGATCACTTCTAGCTTCACGACCGTTGCGTTTCAGGACCGACACCCGACTTAGGAGCCCCCTCATTGATCGAATCGCTGGCGTTGTTGAGTCTAGAACAAAAATTATTTTGAGTCTTAGGATTATATATATCGGAGAGTAGGATTCTTTTTACTCCTCGGTCCCTTCATCGCTCTGGTGAGATCTCCTGACGTAGATGTTTTGAGTTTCCTCTCCTCAAATTTCACGATTTTTTTAGGATCACGCGGGTATCTTGGAATCATTGCGATGGTTTTGTGAAGAGAACATTGTTCTTGGTGCCTCCTGACATTTAGGGGTTGTGGCAGTGTCCCGGGGAGTTGAGCTCCGAGGTGTTGTCGTCACAATTTTATCGTTGCAGTTCTGGAATACCTGAGTCTCGCCAACATCGAAAATCTCTTGTATGCAGTTGTTGGTGAGATCACCTCGACGCCACCCAGTACTGGGGCGGGAGGTCGGGAGTATTTCCATAACTCGTATAACGGATGCTTTTCGAAGGTTGAGGTACACGATTTCCGGAGTTTTCTTGGTTATGTGTTGACGGATGGATACAGTTGGATCTAGGGATTGTTAGTTTGGGTGAGATATATTGCGTCCCCTGTATCCCCAACACCAGATTGCATAACCAGAAAGTTTCGGGAGTTTATAAGTGGGAATTCAAGTAGCAACTAGAATATCTTTCCAACAGACACATGATACGATATGGGATCTATCATATGTTTGTTTCCGGCTTATTTTGCAAGCCAATCCTTTGTTTTGTTTTGAGTTGTGGTATTCGAGTTGCTTCGAAGTCAAATGTGGATTCCATACCTTTTCTGAACGGTGTTCTCATATTTCTATGGGAGTGCTAATCCTTGTTGATCACTGAGGTTGTCATGTCAATTCTTTTCCAACCGGCGTGCTCCTCTTCAATTGGATCCAATCTTTTCAACATTCACAAGATCATCCCTCAGTTTTTCTCTACGGTGTTTGTTTCATTCCATCCCCAAGTTGCCTTTGTTTTCCCGCCCTCCCACCCTTTTTCTTCAAGGACTCAGATTTCTTAATCAAGTATCCACCTTATGGATGTGAAGTTTCTCCATTCTTTTCCGTCATTGTTCTGATCCGGTGATTCTCAGGAAGATACTAACGGAGCTTCAAGTTTATCATTCTTCGCTCCCTTTTCTTCTCCGGTGGATTCAATTCAAGCTTTGTCGATCATATCTTTCCTTGTTTCAAATGTTTTCTCATGCCGGTGCACCTCCTAATCATCCACTTCTCGCTATTCAATTGTTCCAGAGTGCTGAAGATATCTCAGAAGGCTCGTCTTTTCATTCAAGATCCGTTCAAGCTATCTCGAGGTTGTTATCTCATTCTAGCCATTTAATTCAACTGGCACAATCTCTCTTTTAAATCGTTCAACGGTGTATCTTTTGAGTGGGCCCTAACCCACAGGTCTTTTTCCAGGATCTTACCCGACTCTTCTAATTTTTCTGGAGTTATTCTCAAATTCATTTCAAAGTTTGACGTAAGAATGAATTATCATCAGTTAAATGTCCTTCTCCATGATCTTTCAAATTCTTTTCTTCGTTGGTTCATCATTTCTTTTCTTCTTTGTTTCGAAGTGGCTCATCAATTCATGGTGGTGTTTCTCATCGTCATTCTCAGATTTTGAAGACCGAAGAAGAGTTTTTCATCCAAATCTTATCTGTTCTCGTGAAGATTCATGGTTCTAGCTTCATGCCATCCTCTCATAATTGTTTGTGGTTGTGAGAATTCTTTTCACCTATCCGGAGCAATTCAGGAGTCTTTTGAGTTTAATTCTCTGGAGCCATCATCTCAGAATTATTCATTCTCAGCTTTCATATCTCATTCTCCAAATCTTACCGGTGCATCATTCAAGTACTCTCTAATCACCTCGTGATCTATTCATTCACTTGTATCTAAATTCTCTCAAGTATCTTCATTCATTTTTTTCTAATTCTTCCCGGTGAATTGTGCCTTTGCTATTTTCATTTTCAATTCTACGACGATTTGTTCAAGATTCCTCTTCCTATGTTCTCATATTAATTTATTTGTTGTTTCAATCCTACCGGTGGTTCGTTGAAGACCTTCTCAAGTTTACGCTATACCTCTCTTAATCCTTTCTATGAGAATAAGTAGTATGCCAAATCCGTTGCTTGTCATCAATTTAAATTGGTGAAGGATACGCATAACATAATTCTTATTATTGATTCATTCAAGTGATCTAGTTTCTTCTTTCCAGAGTTGTTCATCATGTCATTTTTCTCGGTTCGAGATGCTTCATCTTTTCTTTTCCGGAGTTCCAAGTTTATTTAGTTATATCATCTCAAAGCTCCATCTAATCAATGCAAGGATTCATCTTATTCTTTTCAAGCTTCTTTTCCTTGCGACCTTCTTTTTATCCATTCGGAGTTCTTCGAGAGTTTCTTCATGGTGCTTCGTCAAGGATTCCTTTCATTCTTCAATTGTTCTTCAAGATTTCTCTCGGAGTCAAGACCCGTCAAGCTATACTCTAAAATAAACATGGTGCTCAACACATGTTTGTTATGAGGAGTTCAAGTATTCTTCTTCTTGCATTTCGAAGTGCAATTCTTTCTACCTTATCTTTTGAGATGGTGTTATGCCATTCTTGACAATTTCCTTCATGTTTCATGATTCACAAGTTGTAAGGAATGGGATATTTAAACCCATCAATCTCTTATTTGGAGTTATCTTGGGTTATATTTCACCTTAAGATTTCCCTAAGGATTGTTGCTATTTGTGGTGCTTATAAATGACCCAAGTTATTCATTTATCCTCCCGGTGAAATAAGTTTCTCGTCTCCTTGTTGATATCAATCCAATCTATTGTTTCCATTAGTGGCAGAATTTCACCTCAAGTTTTTGAGATGTCCCCATAAGCCCACGAGGATCATACCCTTTCGTTGCTGGTTTTTCCAACAACTCCGTTATAATCTTCTTGGAAGGGTGCCTTACAAGCTCAATTGTGGCAGAAGTTGTCATTTTCTCCTCTATTCTATTGTTCCGACTGAGGGAGTCCTGGACTAGGGGATGTCCGGATAGCCGAACTATCATCATGGCCGGACTCCAAGACTTTGAAGATACAAGATTGAAGACTTCGTCCCATGTCCGGATGGGACTTTCCTTGGCGTGGAAGGCAAGCTTGGCGATACGGATATGTAGATCTCCTACCTTTGTAACCAACTCAGGTAACCCTAACCTATCCGGTGTCTATATAAACCAGAGGGTTTTAGTCCGTAGGGCGAACAACAATCATACCATAGGCTAGCTTCTAGGGTTTAGCCTCCTTGATCTCGTGGTAGATCTACTCTTGTACTACCCATATCATCAATATTAATCAAGCAGTGAGTAGGGTATTACCTCCATCGAGAGGGCCCGAACCTGGGTAAAACATCGTGTCCCTTGTCTCCTGTTACCATCCGCCTAGACGCACAGTTCGGGACCCCTACCCGAGATCCGCGGTTTTGACACCGACATTGGTGCTTTCATTGAGAATTCCTCGTGTCGTCACCGATAGGCCCGATGGCTCCTTCGATCATCAACAACGACGCAGTCCAGGGTGAGACTTTTCTCCCTGAACAGATCTTCGTATTCGGCGGCTTTGCACTGCGGGCCAATTCGCTTGGCCATCTGGAGCAGATCGAAAGCTACGCCCCTGGCCATCAGGTCAGATTTGGAAGTTTGAACTATACGGCCGATGTCCGCGGAGACTTGATCTTTGACGGATTCGAGCCACAGCCGAGCGTGCCACACTGTCTCGATGGGTATAATCTAGCTCTGCCGCTGAACAGTGCCCTGGAGGCCGCACCAGCATCCGCTCCGACCCTTAATCCGGAGCCGGATTCCCCGATCGAGGACGAGTGGTTGGACACCGCCTCGCGGGCTAGGATCTCTACGGCGATTGAGCCGAACTCCATCCCTGTCATTTGCGAAGACCTTGACTCCAGGGTGCCGGACTCCTCTCCGGACTCCGAACCCTCCGCGCCCCTGCCAATCGAATCCGATTGGGCGCCGGTCATGGAGTTCACTGTCGCGGACATCTTTCAGCACTCGCCCATTGGCGACATCCTGAATTCACTAAAGTCTCTCTCTTTATCCGGAGAGCCACGGCCGGGCTCTGACGGGGAAGGTTGGGATATGGACGACGAAGAAATTCAACGCCCACCCACCACCCACTTTGTAGCCACTGTCGATATTTAACTGACATGCTCGACTTTGACTCCGAAGACATCGACGGTATGGACGACGATGCCGGAGACGACCAAGACCCAGCGCCTATAGGGCACTGGAAGGCCACCTTGTCATACGACACATACATGGTGGACATCCCAAAAGATGGGAACGACGATGGAACAACGGAGGATGACCCCTTCAAGAAGCAACCGGAACGCCGACGTCAGCGGCGCCGCTCCAAATCCCGCACAAGAAAACGGTGATTCCGCACGGAGATAATAACACCGGACAAGGTGCGAAGATAACCCACTCCAGCAGGACTCAGCGCAGGAGGAGGGAGAAGCAAGTGCGCACGACAGTGCGGCAGAAAGAGAGGTCGAGGACGATAATTATGCGCCTCCCTCCGAAGACGAGGCAAGCCTCGATGATGACGAATTTGTCGTGCCTGAGGATCCCGCCGAACAGGAGCGTTTCAAATGCAGTCTTATAGCCATGGCAAGCAGCCTCAAAAAAAAGCAGCAACAACTTAGAGCTGACCAAGACCTGCTAGTCGGCGGATGGATCAAGTCCTTGCAGCCAAGAGTATGAACTTAACGCCCTCCAAAAGCTACCCCAAACGCAGGCCGTTGCCTCGATCAGAGGAGGAAGCACCCAAGTCACCAGCGCACGACATGGTAGACTGGCCACCCCGTGGCCACGACAGAGAAGCCTCTCGGCCCACCGCTCAAGCCACACCCCGACGCCGCTCAAAAAGTACCAACACACGGGAAAACGCGCCGGACCTGCAAGATATATTGGAGGATAAGGAAAAACATACAAGGTCAATCTACGGATCGCGTGGACGCCCAACGACTAGGGATGATTACCGTCGCGCTGGATACAGCAAACCCGGCCGGGCCGAACACAGTAGACAAAGCTCATATGAGCTACGTCGTGATATAGCCCAATACAGAGGCGCCGCACACCCACTATGCTTCACAGATGAAGTAATGGATCATCAAATCCCTGAGGGCTTCAAACCCGTAAACATCGAATCATACGATGGTACCACAGATCCTGCGGTCTGGATCAAGGACTATCTCCTCCATATCCACATGGCCCGCGGTGATGATCTACATGCCATCAAATACCTCCCAATCAAGCTCAAAGGACCAGCTCGGCATTAGCTCAACAGCTTGCCAGCAGTATCAATTGGTTGTTGGGAGGACCTGGAAGCCGCATTCCTTGATAACTTCCAGGGCACATATGTGCGACCACCAGACGTCGATGACCTTAGCCATATAATTCAGCAGCCAGAAGAATCGTCCAGACAATTCTAGACACGGTTCCTAACAAAGAAAAATCAAATCGTTGACTGTCCAGATGCGGAGGCCCTTGCAGCTTTCAAACATAACATCCGCGACGAATGGCTTGCCCGGCACCTAGGACAGGAAAAGCCGAAATCCATGGCAACCCTCACAACACTCATGACCCGCTTTTGTGCGGGAGAGGACAGCTGGCTAGCTCGAAGCAACAACTTGGCCAAACACCACGATAGTTCGGATACCAAGGACAGCAATGGCAGGTCGGCGTCGCAAGAATAAGAACAAAGCGCCGCATTAACGGGCGATAATGCTGAAGATACGGCCGTCAATGCCGGATTCAGAGGCTCTAAACCGGTCAGCGGAAGAATCCATTCAAAAGAAATACCGGGGCCCGTCCAACTTGGACCGAATACTCGATCGCTTGTGCGGATACATGTCACCCCGAAAAACCAGCCAATCACACCAACAGGGGTTGTTGGGTGTTCAAGCAAGAGCAAGTTAAGTGCGAACTCAATGACAAGGGGCTGCATAGCGATGACGAGGAAGAGCCCCGCCACGAACAATAGAGGACAGAAGGGTTTCACCCCACAAGTGCGGACGGTGAACATGATATACGCAACCCATATACCCAGAAGGGAGCGGAAGTGTGCGCTAAGGGACGTATATGCGATGGAGCCAGTCGCCCCGAAGTTCAACCCATGGTCTTCCTGCCCGATCACCTTCGATCAAAAGGGACCACCCCACTAGCATCCGTCACGGCGGTTTCGCCGCATTGGTTCTTGACCCAATTATTGACGGATTTCACCTCACCGTAGTCCTCGATGGACGGCGGTAGCAACCTGAACTCGCTTTATCAGGATACCGGCGCATAAAATGGGCATAGACCCCTCAAGGATTAAACCTACAAAGACGACCTTTAAAGGCGTCATACCGGTGTAGAGGCCAATTGGGCCGGGCTCGATTACACTCGAAGTGGTCTTCGGATCCCCGGATAACTTCCGAAGCGAAGAGTTAATTATCGACATCGTCCCGTTCCGCAGCGGCTATCATGCACTGCTCGGACGAACCGCATTTGCAAAGTTCAATGCGGTGCCACACTACGCATACCTCAATCTCAAGATGCCAGGCCCTCGAGGAGTAATCACGGTCAATGGAAACACCGAATGCTCTCTCCGAACGGAGGAGCACACGGCTGCCCTCGTGGCGGAGGTGCAAAGCAGCCTCTCACAGCAATTCTCGAGTCCGGCCACTAAGCGTCCGGACACTGTCAAGCGCGCCCGGAGTAACCTACAACAAGACCGCCTGGCACGATTCAAGAACGCGTAAGCAATCCGGCCCCAACCCCAGCCCTCGCGAAATTGCGAAGCCAGTACTATGCGTACATAACTACGCTCTGGAGATATCATGGGCATAAGGGGAGGGGCACGACCACGGCACGCCCGGAATGAGGCTCAACCGCACTAGGGGCTCCCGATTGTGTCATTATTTTTCTTTTTGCTTTTTTCTTCCTTTTTCTTACTTTCAGGACTCCTTTTTCCAGAAGTCCTGTCCGGCACTAGAATCGTCGAACTCACGATGCAACAGCCAGGGAAGTAGAAAGCCACGTCGAGTGTTCAGGTGGTCTCTATTACGAGCATTATACCTGTTTTACATACCATCCCGCAGCTTACCCTCGGAGGGGACATGTTAGATAGTCCGTCCCTTGCTTATCGTGACTATTTGTATCGTTCTGCCTTCATTGCAGTACCTTTTTGAATAAACAATACATAGCTTTTGCCTATTATTGCACTCCTTTCTTTATCTATATATATGTTCATTTCATGACATGTTGCACCCGTACACTTTGGTAAGGTCAATACACCAGGGGCTTAAGTACCCCAAAATTATGGTGTGACAAGTCCGAACACTTTCACAAGTGCGGCACCCAGAACTTATAGCATTATATGCATCGGCTCCGAATCATGTCTTGGGTCAATAGTTGGGTTTGCCCGGCTCCGTGTTTTGGTACCTTACGTTCCGTTATATCGGCTAAGGTAGCACCGGAGAACCATCGCGATTGTGCCCAGCTTGATCCGGGTCGAGCACCTCGATGGAAAAAGCTAAAACTGACCGTCATGATAGGGCGAGAGCCATTCGCTGTTCGAGAGGTTTTTCGGGTCCCTAAAGACTTATGCCGCTTAGAGCGAGGAACCAGAATTGTCCGGCCAAAGGCGTGGATAGCGCCCGAACTCGGTCTTCGAATACAAGGGGCTTCGCCGAAATTTAAAATTATAGAATTCTATGGCTAAGTGAGAGTGTTCAAGCATTATAAGTCCGGTTGCCTTGTTCGTTGCGTTGAGCGCCTCCTAGATGGACCCAAGAATGGGAACAAGAGTGCTCAAGTTTATCCCGAACACCCCAACACTTGTGGCATGAAATTTGAAGCCAACGACTTGCCATCTCTCAAATTTGATAAACGGCCGCATGAAGGTAATATTTTAAATTAACAAGCGTTGCTTAGCGCATATGAACAAGTTTTCAGCGTACAGGATAACAAATGCGAGTCTATTCAAAAATTACATCTTTGGAGCACTCATCCGCTATTCGGCGGGCACCCTTCAGGAGTTCCTCATAGTACATTTCGGGCGTGCGATGCTCCTTGCCCTTAGGTGGCCCGTCCGTCACAAGCTTCTCCGCTTCCAGCTTGCCCCAGTGCACTTTAGCACGGACAAGGGCCCGCCGGACACCTTCAATGCAGACGGAGCGCTTGATGACTTCAATCCGCGGACAGGCGTCCACCAGCCGCTGCACTAAGCCGAAGTAGCTCCCAGGCATGGCTTCCAATGGCCACAGCCAAACTATAAGGCCCTTCATGGCCTGTTCGGCGACCTTGTGGAGCTCGACCAGCTGCTTCAGCTGGTCGCCCGAAACACGGACGTTCGGCCTCAGCATACTGAGACCAGAACACCTTCTCCGTCGAGCTCCCCTCCTTGGCACAGTAGAACGCGGTAGCATCTGATACACTACGAGGCAGATCTGCGAACGCTCCTGGAGAGCTCCGAATCCGGGTAAGTAATAGGTAATTCACTTTCACATGCTTGCTCTGCATAAAGAATGCCTTACCCGCCATGATCTTCTTTATTGCCTCAATCTCCTGAAGGGCTTTTTGGGCCTCGGCCTTAGCAGCTTTGGCACTCTCAAGAGCCGAAGCAAGCTCGTACTCTCGGGTCTTCGAGTCACGCTCCAAACCCTCGTGTTTTTCCACGAGAGCCTGAAGCTCTTGCCGCACCTCCGCCAGCTGCGCCTCCCCCTTCTCTCGCTCGGTCCGTTCCGCAGCCGCTTTGTTTTCGGCCACGGACACCGCTTCCTTCAGGGTCGCCACCTCGTTCGTGGCCCCTGCAGTACCCATATTATTCCTGTTATTTTTGCAACCAAAACCTTTCTATAAGGTATTTCTTTCATAAGGTATTACTTACCTTCCTTGTCCTCGAGCTGCTTCTCGGCAAGGCCGAGATCGTTCTCGGACCGCTCGAGGCTCTGCTTCAATGCATTGACCTCCGCGATCGGTCTTGGCAGAGGTCGGTAGCAGCCTGCATTCCCATATTGACATACTTATGTTAGACTCCTGCGTATATCTTCTTAGATCCTTAGTCCGGCTTTTCTTTCCGAACACCGAACTAAGCATCAGGGGCTACTGTCAATGCGGTAATATTTTCACATATTCTAAACTTACCTCAAAGCCTGTTAGAAGGCTGGTACAGGCTTCGGTCAGCCCGCTCTTGGCGGACTGAACTGTCCGGATCACCGCACTCATAACAGTGCGGTGCTCCTCCTTGATGGAGGCGCTGTTAAGCGCCTCCAGTAAGTTATCCGGTGCCTCCGGTTGGACGGAGGACACCAGCGTCTTACCCTTCTTATGAAGGGGCCGCTTGCCGGACTTTGGAACCGCTCAAGGTTCCGTTATGGAGTCCGGACAAGGGTCGGGCTTAGAGCCCCTGGGGGTCTCGCCCCACACGCGCTTGGAGTCCGGGAGGTCGCCTTGCGGCGCCTCCTGCGCCACCTCCTCTTGACCAGGACCCCCTTGGGGCACCACCTCGGCGTCGTCTACAGCGTGAGGTGAGGAGGCGGCCGGAAGTGAAGTACTCTCCATTTCCGATGAACTCAGGGACACGCTCGTCGAAGCGGCGAGCTCGCCCTTGGGCGGGCTGCATGATTGTTCGGCATTAGTGAACACTATGCAATGATAAAAAAGCCATGGGTGTCCGGACACTTACGATCTCGCCAGGGGCTTGGCCCTCGTTGGCCACTCCTCCTCGTCGTCGTCGATGTTGGTGGAGAAGTCCGGAGGAAGGGTCCTTCCCTTCTTAGACCCTCCGGCCTCCCCAGTTGGGGCGGCCTTCCTTTTCCTCTCCTCCCCCGCTGGGGGAGAGGCTTCTTTTTCCTCCTCCTCATTTTCAGGAGAAGATTCTGCTTCAGAATCTGACAGCACCTAGCGTCGGGAGCTCCTTCGAGTTCCCGTGGCCTCCGTGTTGGCCTTCTTCTCTGGCACCACATGGGGTACCGGAGCCAGCAGCCCCGTCAATCGGGCGTCCGCTGGGTCTTCCGGCAAAGGAGCCGGACAGTTAATCTGTCCGGACGTCTTCAGCTAGTCCTGTCAAAGATTAGGGAGTTCTAGATCCCGCATAGAGTCAGTCTATGAAAAATGAGTCCCGTAAAGGGTAAAATAACTTACCTCGCCGGCTTGATGCTGCGAGCTGTATCCGCGATCTTTGTTAGCAGATGCAGGGGCTTTGGCGCCCTTGAACAGCACCTTCCAGGCATTTTCGTACATAGTGTCGAAGAGCCGGCTCAAGGTTCGGTCTTGTCTTGCGGATCAAACTCCCACAAATTAAAGGCCCGTTCCTGGCATGGGAGAATCTGGTGGATGAGCATGACCTGGACTACATGGACAAGCTTGAGCTTCTTGTCCACCAGGTTTCGGACACAGGTTTGGAGTCCGGTCAGCTCTTCCGAATCACCCCAGTTCAGGCCCATCTCTTTCCATGATGTGAGCCGTGTGGGGGAGCCAGATCTGAATTCGGGGGCCGCCGCCCAGTTGGAGTCGCGCGGCTCGGTGATGTAGAACCACCCCGATTGCCACCCCTTTATTGTCTCCATGAAGGATCCCTCGAGCCAAAGGACATTGGGCATCCTGCCCACCATAGCGCCTCCGCACTCCGCCTGTCGGCCGCCCACTATCTTCGGCTTGACGCTAAAGGTCTTCAACCATAAACCGAAGTGGGGTTGGATGCAGAGGAAGGCCTCGCACACGACGATGAACATCGAGATATTGAGGATGAAGTTTGGGGCCAGATCGTGGAAATCCAGGCCATAGTAGAACATGAGCCCCCGGACAAATGGGTGAAGTGGAAAACCTAGTCCGCGGAGGAAGTGGGTGAGGAACACCACCCTCTCATGGGGCCTGGGGGTGGGGATGAGCTGCCCTTCGTCGGGTATCCGACACGCGATGTCACCGGACAAGTATCCGGCCTCCCGCAGTCTTGTGATGTGCCCCTCCGTGATGGAGGAGGCCATCCACCTGCCTCCCGCTCCGGACATGGTTGGAGAAGGTTGAGGTGGGATGTGTGGACTTGGGCGCTGGAGCTCGAGTGCGCGAAAATGGATGAGCAAAGGAGGAAGAAGGCGTAGGTGAAAAGGTGGATCCTTATCCCCTTATATGGACGGACGAAGCTATGCGTCCCCCACCAGCCTGGTAAAACTCGCTTATCTCCCAAGCGCCGTAACCAATGGCGCAGATGGGTTACCCACGTCCGTATTGATGAGAATCCCGGAATAAGGGGCCACGATCTATGCTTTGATAAGACGTGCCAAGGAAACCGCCTCGCTAAACGCGCTGAGGTGGGACAGTAAAACGATTCATATAAAGGCCTAGCCATGGTGTGATGTCACGCCGCGGAATATGTCAGCAGATCTGTGCAAAAGTTATTCTCTCTACGGTGGTATGTGGAACTTGTTTTGCAGAGCCGGACACTATCCTTGTGTTCAAAACCTTCTATGAAGTATTCGGAGGAGGAACCCGCCTTGCAATGCCGAAGACAATATGCGCGCTGGACTCGTCGTCATTGAAGCCTGTTTGAGGGCTACCGAGGGAGTCTCGACTAGGGGTGTCCGGATAGCGAACTATCATCATGGCGGACTCCAAGACTATTAAGATAAAAGTTTGAAGACTCCGTCCCGTGTCCTAATGGGAATTTCGTTGGCGTGGAAGGAAAGGTTGGCGATACGGATATGTAGATCTCCTACCTTTGTAACCGACTCTGTGTAACCCTAACCTATCCGGTGTCTATATAAACCGGAGGTTTTTAGTCCGTAGGACGAACAAAAATCATACCGTAGGCTAGCTTCTAGGGTTTAGCCTCCTTGATCTCGTGGTAGATCTACTCTTGTACTACCCATATCATCAATATTAATCAAGCAGGAGTAGGGTATTACCTACATCGAGAGGGCCCGAACCTGGGTAAAAACATCGTGTCCCCTGTCTCCTGTTACCATCCGCCTAGACGCACAGTTCGGGACCCCCTACCCGAGATCCGCCGGTTTTGACACCGACACCGACGACCGAACTTCTATTCTTTCTTCCAGAGGCATTGTGATGTTGCTCTTTTCTCTCATCATCTCGAATGGTGAGGATTGTGTTCTTTTCGTGCTTATCCATTTAACTGGAGTGTCGTGTCCTCTTTTCAAGTATCCTCTCATGTTGTCAAGACCATGTTCAATTCCTTCCATTTACAGTCGGAGTGTTGCCCAAATTATATCATTCTTATTCCTCCTCTATCTTGTTTTAACCGGAGTGGTTTCAATATCTATCTTTTCACTTAACCTCTTGGTTCTCGTCGTATCCCATGTTCATCGTATCTAACGGAGTGTTCGCAATCTCGTTTATCTCTATTGTATTCTTCTTTCAATTTGTTCAACCTCTCAAGGTTCGCGGTTTCATTCGTTTGTCAAAGAAGCAACTTAGTTTTACCTCTTCCTCTTCCGCTTCTCTCCGATGCCATCCTTAGATCTTGGGACGAGATCTCTTGTAAGTGGAGGAGTGTTGTGACGCCCCGAGACCGACGCTCCAGAAGACTTCCATGTATTTCGTTGTCTCCGTGTGATTTATTTATTTGTTGCATTCATCATTGCAACATCCGCATTGCATTAACATGTTTTCTTAAAACTCTTAGTTCGTTCGTAGTTGCCGCGTCACTCCGTTGTCCGTTCCGAGACCAACCGGGTTTTTCGAGTCCCTCTAGTCTGGCCGCTTAATCTCTTTGCTCAGTGCTCAAACCCCTCGCTTGCTCGTCCGAAACTTCCCCGAACTTGATCCGGGCGGTCATGACGAGTGTGTCCGGATCATCCCCAAACATTCCTAAATATCTTCGGTCTCTCAGTTGGACGCCCATAGCCTATTTTTCTCGACCGCCTGATTTTGATCGGAGGGACTAGGTAGCTCCTAACCTAATCCTCAGGGATTACTTCAAGCTCTTGTGGGGGAGGGAGATGACGGGGCACCTTGCGACGCACATCATCCCTGCCGATTTCGCCAAGGCCGTCCCAAATCGGTATCCCTTCTTCATCGATTACTTTTCTTGCGGGCTCTGCCCCCCTTTCTCTGATTTCTTCAATGACATCATGCACACCTACGGCTTTCACCTTCTCGACTTTACGCCGAATGTCATGGCGTGCATGGCCCTCTTCGCCCATCTCTGCGAGGGTTTTGCCGAAGTACTCCCCAGCACGACCCTCTTCCGCCACTACTTCTATCCCCCCATCTCGCCAGGGGACGCCATTTCCGGGTGCGTCACCTGGACCCCGAGGACCCAGGAGAAGGGCACGTACCCGGAGGGTGCCCAAAAGGAGAGGTGGGACGAGTGGCAGGGTCGGTGGCTCTGGATCAAGGAGGAGGATCCGCTGGAGTTCTGCCGAGTTCGTCAGAGCCTGCCGACCCACCGCAGGGACTGGAGCGACCTCGACGCCAACGACAAGAAGCTCTTGGTTGCCACCACCAGGATCCATCGCCTCACCACGGCCGGGCTCACCCTCGAGACGATTGGGGCGGATTTCATCCGTCACCGAATTGCCCCGCTGCACAACAAAGGGAGGCCGACCTGGGACTTCAGGAATGCGGCCGACGTCATGAGGCTCCGCCTTGGCCTGAAGCATAACTTCATGGTGATGGGGCATGCCCATTTTTGTCAGAGGCTCTTCCAGCTTAATGTGGGGACCGACGGCTGGGCTGAGAGGACCGGCACTGCGGCAAAGTCCGGCAAATCCGTCAAGGGGCCCCTGTTTGGGTTGCCGGCGGGAGTGGTCCCGATGAGCAACAACTCTCGTCAGTCCGCTATCATCTCCATGATGCCGGACTTCAATGTCCACGGCCTCGACCCGGTCTGGGTCGAGCCGCCAGCCGAGAAGGTTAGGAGTTCTTCGACAACTTGTCAGAGAGCTATGTCCGCGCCGAGCCGGAGCTCATTCGCGACACTACCAAGGAGGAGCTGGACTACAACGCTGCAAGGGCGGCGGAGGTAGCGCTTGCCAAGGAGGCCGGCAGCACCGGCGCCGTGGAGGATGAGACTGACGCGGCCGCGAAAGAGAAGGAGCTCGCCTAGTGGGCGGAGTCTGCTGGGGAGGCCAGCGGCGCCGGCGCCAGGGCCCCCCTTATTGAAGACGCAGGCGACGAGTCGCCCGAAGAGGAAGCCGAAGCGGACAACCCTGCGAAGCGGCAACCGGCTCAGGAGCAGCTTGTGCGCCAGATGAGGGCGATGAAGGCCGGGGCAGCGAGGATGGAAGTGAAGACCGCGGTAGCGAAGAAGACAGCGACTACCTCCTCCTCGTCCAAGCGGCGCCGGACCCCATCCCCTTACCCCTCTCCCTCGGACAGCACCCTGGAGGCCGAATTTGAACTCGGATCTTTTAGCCTGAAGAGGAAGAGGAAGCCAGTGGAGAGCGAGTAAGTATTTCGCCCCCGCCATCTCCTGACCTTACGATTGTGTTATCCTCCTTTTATTTGGTGTGGTCTTCACAAGGACACGGAGACGCTGGCCCAGAGGGTGGCGAAGAGGGCCAAGGCCTCGACAGGAGACAAGCCCCCGATTGGTACTTTGCGTACGCCGATGTTGGCGGAGAGCAGCCCAGATAGCAGCCCCCGCTTTAGGCCCCGGCGTGAGCTCATCACTCACTCCTTCATTGATTAACATTGGGGTGTGAATTCTTGATGTTGACCTTGCCGGGTTTTGTAGGAGGAGAACGGCAGCAGGAGGAGCCGCCGAGGGCCACTCCCAACACGCCGCCCCCCTCAACTATGCCGCCCAGAGGGGCGTCCCCGGAAAGGGCATCCACCACTGAGCCCACGCGTATGGAGGAGGTGGAGACGAGCTTGGGAGCTAGTGGTTCTGCCCCGGTAACGAACACTGGCGGGGAGGTCGCCACTTCTTTCCAGCCTGGTGTGGGTAAGTCATTTGCTTCCCGTCCCTGTTTTTTCTCTTCTTTTTGAACCTCGATCGTGGCCCCGGCTCATTCCCCTTCTTGGTATCCAGACCCTTCCTCGACGGACCGGGAGGACATTGACACCGTCATCGAGGAGGTCGCCAGGGACGCCGAGGCTGAGGCCGACAAGATCGACGCCGAGGTGGCCGCCAAGACTGCCGCTGAGGATCCACCAAGGGGCCTGCCGGGGAGGCCAGCAAGGCCACTGCCGAGGAGGGGGTGGTTGATGACCAACCTTCCTCCTCTGATGCCTCTGGCTCGGGCAAGTACTTGAAGGTGGGCGACGACCTGTTCATCCACCTCACAGGAACGGCGAGCACCAGGGCACCAACCGAGGGGGAGGTGTTTGACGAGGAGGCGCTTGCCTCGTCCGGGCTTCAGGTTGTTGACGAACCGAGCGCCGGTAGTGCTGGTTCCCAAGAGTAGCAGCTTCTTCAGGCCATGAGTGAGGGAGTCCTGGATTAAGGGATCCTCGGGCGTCCGACCTGTTGGACATGGGCCAGACTAATGGGCCATGAAGATACAAGACAAAAGACTCTCTCCCGTGTCCGGATGGGACTCTCCTTGGTGTGGATGGGAAGCTTGGCGTTCGGATAAGAAGATTCCTTTCTCTGTAACCGACTTTGTACAACCCTAGTCCCCTCCGGTGTCTATATAAACCGGAGGGTTTAGTCTGTAGAGGCAACACATAATGATATTGGATAGACTTTTAGGGTTTCAGCCATTAAGATCTCATGGTAGATCAACTCTTGTAATACTCATATTCATCGAGATCAATCAAGCAGGAAGTAGGGTATTACCTCCATAGAGAGGGCCCGAACCTGTGTAAACATCGTGTCCCCTGTCTCCTGTTACCATCGACCTTAGACACACAGTTCGGGACCCCCTACCCGAGAACCGCCGGTTTTGACACTGACATTGGTGCTTTCATTGACAGCTCCGCCGCATCGTCACCAGAAGGTTCGATGGCTTCTTCAATCATCTACAACAATGCTGCCCTGCGGGAGATTTTCCTCCCCGACCAGATCTTTGTGTTCGGCGGCTTCGCACAGCGAGCCAACTCGCTTGGCCATCTAGAGCAGATCGACAGTACGCCCTAGGCCACCAGATTGGTTTTGGAAATCTGGACTATGTCGCTCATATCCGAGGAGACTTGATCTTCCAAAGATTCGCGCCCCCAACCTCCGTTCTGGCCTTAGATCCGGAGTGTATCGCCAGGTCCGAAGACGGGCTCTTTGAGTTCGCCGGACTTTCTGCGGCCACTAACCCCGGTACGGGAGAGCCGGAGGAAGTAGTGTCACTGGCATCCATCACGAAGTTGGACTCTTCTCTAGATACTGGGTCCGAATTCTCAGGACCAGCATCGTGTGAGTTCGGCCAGGGACTTCCCTCCCACCGTACTCCACGGACTCTTTTCTCTCTGATCAAACCTCGCCTTTAAGCGAGGCTCTGGACTTAATGCGATCCCTTGTCATTACAGAGGAGCAATGTCCGAACTATGCCCAGCCCGGACTAGGGGTTGAGAGGAGGGAATTTTACGTCCCACCCACCACCCACTTTATAGCCACTATCGAAGACTTGACCGACATGCTCGATTACGGCTCCGAAGACATCGACAGTATGAACGACGATGCCGGAGAAGAGGAGGCCCAAAACCCGCCATTTACTGGACGCTGGACGGCCACCTCTTCGTATGACCTGTACATGGTGGATACACCCAAAGAGAATTGCAGTGATGATAAGGAAGATCCAGTTGAGGATAAACCTTCTGAGATACTGCCAAAGCACCGACGTCAGCGGCGCCGCTCTAAATCACGCCGTGGAAAAGACAGCAATACCGGCATAGGAGACAACAACACTCCGGATGGTGCCGAAGATAGAGAAGACCCCGTAGAGCCAACTTCCGAACATGACGATCGGGAAGGTGGGAAAGTTAGCCCTGATGAACAGGCCATAAACGAAGACTCACATGACAGTAATTATCTTCCACTCTCCGAGGATGAGGTGAGCCTCATTGATGAAAACTTCATCGTATCTGAGGAACCTCTCGAGCAGGAGCGCTTTAAGCGCCGGCTAATAGCCACCGCAAGGAGCCTGAAAAAGAAGCAGCAACAGCTTCAAGTTGATCAAGATCTGCTCAATGATAGATGGACTAATGTCCTCGCAGCCGAGGAATACGTCCTCGAGCACCCAACCAAAAGTTACTCGAAGCATAAATTGCTACCTCAATTTGATGACGAGGCACTTAAGCCCGTACCATCAGCGCGTAATGTGGCTGATCAACCACCACGTGGCCGGATAAAGCGGCAACTCAAGCCGAACACCAGCCCATACTACCTCGCCGTAAAGGCAGAGATAAAACAGCTTGGGGATACACATATGACCTGAGGCAGGACCTGGATAGTAGAGCAGGACATACCAGATCAATCTATGGATCGCGGGGGCATGCCCCGATAGGCGACAACGACTATCTAGCCGGATGTGACAAGCACAATCACGCGTGGGCCGAAAACCTCTGACGGACTCCATCTGAGCTACGTCGCGACGTGGCCCGATATAGAGGCGCCGCACACCCCTTTGCTTCACTGATGAAGTAATTGGGCCTGAATTCCCAAGAGGGTTTAAACCTGTGAACATTGAATCATATGATGGGACAACAGACCCCGCGGTATGCATCAAAGATTTTCTTCTCCATATTCATATGGCCCGCGGTGATGATCTTCATGCCATCAAATACCTCCCTCTAAAACTCAAGGGACCAGCTCGGCACTGCCTGAAAGCTCCATTGGCAGCTGGGAGGACCTGGAAGATGCCTTCCGCGATAACTTCCAAGGTACATTCGTCCGACCTCCGGATGCCGATGACCTAAGTCAAATAGTCCAATAGCCCGGAGAGTCAGCCAGGAAGCTCTGGACTAGGTTCCTAATTAAAAAGAACCAAATTTTCGATTGTCCGGACGCCGAAGCCCTCGCGGCCTTTAAACATAGCGTCCGAGATGAGTGGATCGCCCACCACCTCAGTCAAGAAAAACCAAAATCCATGGCAGCCCTTACCGCTCTGATGACCCGCTTTTGCGCGGGAGAAGACAGCTGGCTCGCTCGTAGAAGCAACAACACCAGTGATCCGGGCACTTCCGAAGTTCGAGACGGCAACGGCAAGCCACGACGCAATAAACAAAAGCGTCGAAATAACAATGAAGGAACGCAAGACACGGCGGTCAACGCCGGATTTAGCGGCCCCAAACCCGGTCAACGGAAAAAGCAATTCAAGGAAAACAAAGAAGGACCATCCAATTTAGACAAGATACTGGATCGGCCCTGCCAGATTCATGGCACCCCTGATAAACCGGCTAATCATACCAACAGAGGCTGTTGGGTCTTTAAACAAGCCGGCAAGCTTAATGCCGAACACAAGGGGAAGGGGCCGCCCAATGACAGCGACGATGAA
This sequence comes from Aegilops bicornis, assembly GCA_021605145.1. Lineage (NCBI taxonomy): Eukaryota > Viridiplantae > Streptophyta > Magnoliopsida > Poales > Poaceae > Aegilops > Aegilops bicornis. The sequence continues at coordinate 336,806,064 of CM038670.1, read as the reverse complement.
GAGACTTGCCAACCACACACCAGGGGTCAGAAGCAATTTCCCCCCGAAGTAACAACAGTAAACATGGTATACGTGATGCACATCCCTACAGGGGAGCGCAAGCGTGCACTACGGGACGCCTACGCCATAGAGCCGGTCACCCAAAAATTTATCCAATGGGCAGCCTGCCCGATCACTTTTGATCGCAGGGACAATCCAGCCAGTACTCGTCACGAAGGATAGGCAGCTCTCCTCGACCCAATTATCGATGGGTTCCATCTCACGAAAGTCCTTATGGACGGCGGCAGTAGCCTTAATCTACTCTACCAAGACACTGTCCGCAAGATGGCATTCATCCCTCAAGAATCAAGCCCACCACAACTACCTTCAAGGGAGCAGTACCCGGCATAGAAGCTCACTGCATGGGCTCAATTACATTGGAAGTCGTTTTTGGCTCGCCGAACAACTTGTGAAGTGAAGGCTTGACCTTCGATATCGTCCCATTCCACAATATCTACCAGGCACTGCTTGGGTGTACCGATTTTGCTCGTTTTAATTCGATCCCACACTACGCCTATCTAAAGCTTAAGATGCCCGGTACACGTGGCGTCATCACGGTAAACGGAAATACGTAATGCTCCCTCTGTATAGGGGAGCATACTACAGCTACTGCAACCAAAGCACAGAGCGGCAGCATCAAGCCGCGTATCTCATCGGCCATCAAGCCGATGGTCTCTATTAAACATGACCTATCAATATCAGAGCTGGATTACCAGTTCGGCCTCCGTCGTTTGCCTCATATAGCCGCGAAGTTTGTACCGCACATACATAATTATGCACTTAAAATACCCTGGTCATCGGTGGAGGCACAATACAGACAAGCCTACAATACGGTCCGCACTCGCATAGCCTTTTCCCCTTTTTCTAACTATTTTTTATCTTTTACCACAGGTAATTCAAAGCTGGTCATCTTACGGACTCTTTCTTAGTTCGGCTTCATATAGATAACCAAAGGCTATTCCTGCAATGTCACACCCTGATTTTCATGCCACTACACTTAAGCTAATAATCATAATAAAATATGGTTTAACAAAAACTTTTGTGTGCTTTGGACTTTGCTTGATTTGATTTTTTGTGTGTGTTGGTTGCAAGTGCTCTAAAAATCAAATAAATCCTCCAACTCTTATACCCCTTCTCCTTGGTCCAAAACCATGCCCAATGATCATGCCATGTGTATAGGACATAAAAATAATTTCTTACAAAAATATTTTGGCCAAAAAGTATTTTCTAAATTAGGTTTTCCAAAATCCCCTGAATTGAGACTGGAACTACAAGTACTTAATTTAGGGCATGAAAAATCTTTCAAAAATTATATTTGACTCCTATTAGATATAAGACTTCCGAAAACCAAAAAAATATTATTTTAAAATTTATTTTCCTAATTTATTTAAAGGCTTTTTCTTAAGGCAAGAAATGGTCTTTAATAGGTTAAGATTATCTTAAAGCTTCAAAAATATTTGAGAAAAATCGGGGAAACTCAGTGGACATATATTTTCCATTTATAAGAGTTTTAGCACATGGTCGTGTTCAAATTATTGGTCAAACCCCTCAAATACCCTTTCTGGACATTTCAAGCTTTTCAAATGTTTACAAAGGAAATATTCTCCAGTAAATACAGGAAAATTCTATCATGTACAAAATGACCTACTTGAGGATCCTACAAAATCTCATGTCATGGAGAACAATATAGCCCCACCAAACCCTCTCAAAACCATTTATGTCCTTTTCCAAGTTTGAACAACTTCGCACTGCCAAACATGTCCAAATTCTCTCAAACTTGGTGCACATGATCAAATGGAGTAACAATGCATCTAGAAAAAATGGCACAAGTTGGAGAGAAGGATATCATGATCAAGGTGTTACAAAACCCTTTCTGTTCAGAACCAAATTTGAACAACTCTACATTGCCAAGTGCGTCCTTTTGATCTGAATTTTTGTGGACATGTTCAAATCCTCAAATGGTGACACTATACCAAGTGGTGCATCAAGGAGAATAGATTTGCATGACTAAATCTTGGTAAAGCCATTTCTGCTGATTTCTAGGGTTTACAAAAGTTGCATTGGCCACTTTCTCCATTTGACCTCAAAACTTGTGGTCACTACTATTATGTGGTGCCACTCACTCCTGGTAAATATGATGGCAAGGAGAATGCATTTGCTTGCCCAAACCACCATCAAACACCTTGTGACAAAATTTAAAACTTCATGTTTCAACCCCTTCTGCTAATTTCCATGAGCTGAAACTCTTCCCACAACCTCTCGTAGTCCCCCTCCACCTCTGGTGTGCTTCCGTTCTCGAGAGGCAATGATGAAGGGGGGCAGGGATCCACTTTTCTTCTCTGGACAGCAGCATTTTCGCTCTCTCTCCACCCTTCCGCTCCTCTACTGGCACCCCAAGGCGTCCAATGCCCTTGCCACATTGTTTACTCCCCATGCAGCCACTAGACACAAGTGGACGCGCGAGTGCACGCGGAAAAGCCACGGATGCCCGCCACTTGCGTGCTCTGGAGCGCCTGGCAGAGCACTCGACCATTGACGGCGCGCTCCCCCACCACCTCGGGCCGCCCAGCTCGCCAATCGAGGCCCTCGACGTCCGCACCACGACAGCCGTGCTGTCCCCCTCCTCTCCCTTCTCTCTCTTGCCCCTGCTGCCGTGCCCTACGCCGCCTGGCTCGGCCAATGGGCGCACGAGCTCGGGACCCTCCGGAAGCACGCCCCGTTCCCCCTTTCCTTCTCCCCCGACTTGGACCACGCCCACGAGCACCACAGACAGCCCCGAGCCTCCTCCCGTGGTCACCGCAGCCATTTCCGCGGGTGCCCGTAGGTCGCGTCCACGGTGAGCCGTGGCCCCGCCACATAAGGCCGCCCAGGCCTCCCTCTGGATCCCCTTCGCCCTCTCTCCCTCCAGTATGTCGCCCAGACACGGCCATCCCTCTCCTCGTGCCCTCCAACCACCTCCATGGCCGGAGCCATGTCGTCGGCCTCCTCCTAAATTCACGCCCCGTGGCCTCTCCCCTCCCCTTTAGACTCCACTAGAGCACCTCGAGCATCACCGCGGTCCTCCCCCCGCGCTCCTTGACCTTCTCCCGGTGACCGTAGCGCCGTGCCCACCGTCGCCGTTGACCTTGCTCGCCACGGTCGACGGTGCGTTCGCGCCCGGCCTCCCCTGCGGTCATGGCATAGCTCGGCGGGTGCGGAGTGACCTCCTGAGCCTGCCAGTATGCTGGGCGCCGCCGAGGGTGGTCGGTGCCGTCTGGGAGAGCGCCGGCGCCGCTCGGCCTCGCCTCGCCTCCCCTGCCTCTGCTTTGTTAGAGCGGGAGGAAGGTGTCGGCCTGAGCACTGGGCCCCGCGTGTCAGCGACCTAGCGGGCGGCCCTGCCGTTTAAGTGGAAACGGCTTCGGCCGGGCTCGCTTTCCTCGAGCGGACGCGCACCACCACAAACCCGCCTTCGAAATCGCCGCCTGCGCGCGTGCAACCGAGCCACTGGGCCGGCCCAGTGTGCCGCGGCCCTATGCTGCACCCAGTGCACAATATAGGTATAAACCCCCTTCCTTTGTCTTTTTTATTTTTCTAGAAACTTGCAAAATCTCCCAAATATTCATATTACCTCCAAATTTGGTGATTCATATTTCTAGTAGTTTATAAATTCATTATCTATCACATGGTGCTATTTGCACATTTTTCTAGAAACATTTTCTTCACAAATGTTTATGAAATCCTACTTTTCCATTTCTGTCATAAACATTAGAAAATCACAGAAGGCTCAGATTTGATCCAATTGCCATGATTCAAATTCCTAGATGCTTATAAGTTTATAACTTAGTTTCTGAACATTTTTCTTAATACTTTCGGTACGACACAAAATAATGAGCCATTTCTTCATATTTGTCAACTTTGCAAATTCATAGGAAAATCAATTGAACTCCAAATCCAGTGAAACCAACTCCTAGATGCTTCTAAAATCATTCTTTGTTCAATGGGTGCCTTTGCTCATTTTTCAAAATAATATTTTTGTGTACTTTTTGCAAATCCAAAAATCCCTTGATTCCATCATGTTGAAATGTTCAGAGATATGCATTGATCAAATCCCAATGAAACCACTTTGGTCATTCCTCATATGACCAAAGGTATCCTAGAAAAGTCAAATTCATATTTTTAGAGCACTTTTATTTTCTGCCTTGTTGTGTTGCTTACAATGATTGTTTCCGACGTTAGTTGACGAAGTAGAGAAATACTCGGAGATGGACCAGAAGACTTGAAGGATCTGATGAACCAGGCAAGCAGCCCTTTGACCATGTCTATGAAACCCTTTTTTATGCATGTCATATAGCACCATATTGTTGTTGCAACGGAATCATGATGTGGTGGTAACCACTTTGATGGGTTGCCTCCGTTACTTCCTTGTTTATACTTGCATTTGTGCATGACTCTACCTTCCTATGAGGGTTATGCCGGAGGGAGTAGATAAGATGATATAGTCATGGCTATGAAAATGGGACGGGAATATGCATGGTGAAGGGGCCAGAGTACTTTCAAAATACTTTTCAAAAACCCTGTCGGGTGCCACTTATGCCCGAGGGAGATAATGAGTTGGGTAACCACTTGATGACGGAGTGGTGTACCATGGCAAGTGTGTGTGTTGTTTTCAAAATGGATTGGTTTATGTTGCGACCGTTATTCCAACCTTATATGCGCAACCACTCTACCCTTATATGGGAAAGGGCATTATTGATTACCTAGGCCAATACTAGCTTGGAGCCCGCATTACTAGTGACGGGAGAGTCATTGTTGCGCTCTCTCAGGACGGGGGCGTGCCAGGTAGGGCGGCCATGACTGTTTTCACAGGGCACCGGACACACCGTTGGTACCCCATGCTTGTGGTATGTGAAATGTTGGGCATGGGGGTTACTATCAATCGAGTGGACTCTATGTTAGTGTCGTCTAGGGAAAGATAGTGATCGGGTGCTTACCCTGGGTACTTGAGGTACCGTGGGTCGTGGATGACATGGAAGTTCCCTGGATCTTGTGGGTAAAGTGTGCAATCTCTGCAGAGTGTAAAACTATTCGAATAGCCGTGTCCACGGTCAAGGACAGTTGGGTAACCGCTCTTCGGCTACGTCCACATGTTTACAAACCGGTGTGTGTGTTTGGATAAGTGGGAAGAACTACTTGGGCCAAGTCAAAGGACTTGACATGATTGAGTTGGGTTGATGCCCACTCGATTTATGTTGATATCTCTAACCAGTCCCTATGGTTACTTGAATTCGTATGATGCATGTTTTACCAATTGTTGAACATGTCATAGCACAACAAAACTAGCTTTCTGCAAAATTTACCTATATCATGCATTGTTGTATCTTGAACCAAAACATGGGTTGCTTGCGAGTACATTCAAAGTACTCATTGGCTTGCCACTGGTTATTTTATTGGCCAGGCATGAAAGAACAGGATATGATGAAGAATACTCCGGTGACGAACATGCGAGCTAGGACGCTTCCCAATCAGAATGCCCGTAGGGTTAAGGCAGATGGCATGGGTCCAAGTTATCGACGAAGATTTCCGCTGCAAAGTGATACTCAAGACTTGACCATAATGGTCATAATTTATGCAAGACGGTATGAATGGATGAAAGTATCTTGTTATACAGCTTCTGTGTGTTCAATGAGCATTGCTCTCTGGGATCACTGTACACGTGCCTTCGGTGACCACGACTTATGAGTCGGGGTCCCCACATGCAAAGGAGTCCTTTCACCGAGGCAAGGCAGCGCAGACGTGCGACAGGAGGTCCAAATGATTTTTGTAGACCGCACTATTTATTTTAAACCTGTAAAGTGCCTTTTTCCTCAGCTTTGACCCCTGGCATGTTAAAGAGCCCGGGTAGTGGAGTTATAATCTGCATGATCGCGTTTGACGTGTCAATCAGATTCCAGTGAACATAGTCCGTTTTAAGTATTTGCTTTTTCTAAAACTAAATTTTGCTTCTGCGGTTGTTTCACGCACACACCTCAGCACAAATTGCCAGGGGCTCGATATGGCAACATATGAGTTGCTGACAAGTCCGAACAGCTTTATAGCACACTTCGGCGTCACGAGTTTGGCCTTATATGCATTAGCTCCGAATCATGCCTTTGGTAAATAGTTGGGTTGCCCGGCTCTTGTGATTACTACCTTACGTTCCGTCCAATCGGCTAAGGTAGTAAAGGGAGAACTACTATGATTGCATTTCCGGTTCATCTGGTCGAGCGCCTCAGTAGAGAAAGCCGAAAACTAACTATCATGATGCGGCGAGAGCTGGTCAACCACTTGATGACTTATCAGAATTTTTTGATATTCCTTCCATATTACACGAAGGACCATCTTCTGGTCACCTATGTAACGCACCGTATTCGAATAACCGCGTACATACCAGGGGCTATATCATAGACCCACCATTAAACTCCTATGGCTAAGTGAATGTTTTAAAGCCCTATAGTTCGATTGCCTAGTTCGCTACATTGACACCTCCTTCATGGACCAAGACGTTTGGTCAAGAGTGATCACATGCTTTTCCGAACACCCCCGTATTATACACGAGGGCCGAAGCCGACGACTGGTAAACTTTCAGATTATACAAAAAAAATGGCCGCACAGGAGGAATAAAAAATTTCAGGCAAAAAAGCATAGCCTTTAATATATCATAATATTGTTTTTACAATTTCGGAACATTCACTCGAATATCATATCCTTCAAGAAATGACCCTCTATCAGGCGGGCGCCCTCTAGGACATCCTCAAAATAAAGTTCCGGCGTGTGATGGTCCTTGCCCCCGGGTGGGCTCTTTGCTGCAATATCGGTGGCCTTCATCTTCGCCCAGTACGTCTTGATGCGGGCAAGGGCCATCCGTGCACCTTCAATGCACGTTGACCGCTTAACGTCTTCGATACGTGGCACCGCATCAACAAGTCGCTGCACCAAACTGAAATAACTATTCGGAATTAGCTCAACCGGCCACAGCCGGACCACGATGTCCTTCATGGCAGATCTGAATATCTTGTGGAGCTCGGCCCATTGGGCCATCTGTTCGTTCAGCAACAGCGGACGATTTGGCATGATGAATTGCGACAAGAAAAGCTTCTCTGTTGCATGTCCTTCTTGCGCTTTGTAAAACTGCGCCGCATCAGAGACACTCTTTGGCAAATCCAAGAATACGTCTGGAGAACTCCACATTTGATTAAGCGGGGCATACTTCAGATCACCGAATTTAGTCTATAATAGGAAGGGCTTACGAGCTGCTATCTCCCCAGCTTGCCGGATCTCCTCCCGAGCCGCTCTAGACTCGGACCGTGTCGGATCTCGGGTTCTGTAAAAACCCTTAAGGTTCGAACTTTGGGGTGCGTGCGAAGATCTCTCACTCACAAGTTACGCCCTCACACGCTTCACGATCTCTAGGCTAGCTTGACGAACTTGCAACACAAGGGACACAAGATTTATACTGGTTCGGGCCACCATTGTGGTGTAATACCCTACTCCAGTGTGGTGGCGGTGGATTGCCTCTTGGGCTGAGGATGAACAGTACAATGGGAAGAACAGCCTCCTGAGGAGAGGTGCTCTTGTGCTTGCTGAACTTGAGGGTGTGTGGGGATTGCTCTCTTCCTTTCTCTCCTACTGTGGTGGCTAGTCCTATTTATAGAGGCCCCGGTCCTCTTCCCAAATATTGAGCTGGAAGGGATCCCACAACGGCCAATTTGAAAGGGGACAGCTAGTACAGCTTGTCCTGACAAAAGTAGTCTTCGCCTGCCAAAGGCTCTGGTGGTGACGCGACATTGGGCTCCACGGTGACCTCCGTCCTGCCGTCCTGGTGGTCTTTGATACGTCCATTTTGCATCATGCTTTTATATCGATATTTATTACATTATGGGCTGTTATTACACATTATGTCACAATACTTATGCCTATTCTCTCTTATTTTACAAGGTTTACATAAGGAGGGAGAATGCCGGCAGCTGGAATTCCGAAATTTGGAAAAGGAGCAAATATTATAGACCTATTCTGCACAACTCCAAAAGTCCTGAAACTCCATGAAAGTTATTTTTGGAAATAATAAAAAATACTGAGCGGAAGAAATACGTCAGGGGGCCTCCACCTGTCCACGAGGGTGGGGGCGCGCCCTACCGCCCTGGGCGCGCCCCCTGCCTTGTGGGCCCCCTGTTAGTCCTCCGGTGCCCTTCTTCTGCTATATGAAGTCTTTCGCCCGAAGAAAAATCATAAGCAAGCTTTCGGGACGAGACTCCGCCGCCACGAGGCGGAACCTTGGCGGAACCAATCTAGGGCTCCGACAGAGCTGTTCTGCTGGGGACACTTCCCGCCGGGAGGGGGAAATCATTGCCATCGTCATCACCAACGCTCCTCTCATCGGGAGAGGGCCAATCTCCATCAACATATACACTAGCACCATCTCCTCACAAACCCTAGTTCATCTCTTGTATCCAATTTTTGTCTCCAAAGTCTGGGATTGGTACATGTAGGTTGCTAGTAGTGTTGATTGCTCCTTGTAGTTGATGCTAGTTGGTTTATTTGGTGGAAGATCATATGCTCAGATCCTATATGCATATTAATACCCCTCTGATTATGAACATGAATATGCTTTGTGAGTATTTACGTTTGTTCCTGAGGACATGGGAGAAGTCTTGCTATTAGTAGTCATGTGAATTTGGTATTAGATTCGATATTTTGATGAGATGTATGTTGTCTCTCCTCTAGTGGTGTTATGTGAACGTAGACTACATGACACTTCACCATTATTTGGGCCTAGAGGAAGGCATTGGGAAGTAATAAGTAGATGATGGGTTGCTAGAGTGATGAAGCTTAAACCCTAGTTTATACGTTGCTTCGTAAGGGGCTGATTTGGATCCATATGTTTCATTCTATGGTTAGGTTTACCTTAATACTTTTGTTGTAGTTGCGGATGCTTGCAATAGAGGTTAATCATAAGTGGGATGCTTGTCCAAGTAAGGGCAGCACCCAAACACCGGTCCACCCACATATCAAATTATCAAAGTACCGAACGAGAATCATATGAACGTGATGAAAACTAGCTTGACGATAATTCCCATGTGTCCTCGAGAGCGCTTTTCTCTATATAAGAGTTTGTCCAGGCTTGTCCTTTTCTACAAAAAGGATTGGGCCACCTTGCTGCACTTTATTTACTTTTGTTACTTGTTTCTTGCTACAAATTATCCTATCACAAAACTATCCGTTACCTATTTTTTCAGTGCTTGCAGAGAATACCTTGCTGAAAACCGCTTATCATTTCCTTCTGCTCCTCGTTGGGTTCAACACTCTTACTTATCAAAAGGACTACGATAGATCCCCTATACTTGTGGGTCATCAAGACTCTTTTCTGGCGCCGTTGCCGGGGAGTGAAGCGCCTTTGGTAAGGAAAAATTTATATAGTGTGCTGAAATTTACTGTCACTTGTTACTATGGAAAGTAATCCTCACGATGGGCTTGTTCGATTGTATCTTCACCCGACCGGTAGAGCAAAGAGTTGCTCCTCAACCTACTGAACCTACTGAAAATGAAAATGTCTACTTTGAAATTCCTTCGGGTATGTTAGAAAAACTGCTAGCTAATCGTTTTGCAGGAGATGGAACAAAGCATCCTGACGAGCACCTAATATATGTGGTTGAAGTTCGTGGATTATTTAAGCTTGCAGGTGTGCCCGGTGATGTTATTAAGAAGAAGGTATTCCCTTTATCTTTGAAGGGAGATGCATTGACATGGTATAGGCTATGTGATGATACGGGGTCTTAGAACTACAAACGATTGAAATTAGAATTTCATCAGAAGTTTTATCCTATGCATCTTGTTCATCGTGATCGCAATTATATATATAATTTTTGGCCCCGCGAAGGAGAAAGCATCGCTCAAGCTTGGGGGAGGCTTAAATCAATGTTATATTCATGCCCCAATCATGAGCTCCCAAGAGAAATAATTATTCAAAGTTTTTATGCTCGGCTTTCTGATAACAATCGCACCATGCTCGATACTTCTTGTGCTGGCTCTTTTATGATGAAGACTATTGAATTCAAATGGGATTTATTGGAAAGAATTAAACGAAAATCTGAAGATTGGGATCTCGACGAGGCAAGGAGTCAGGTATGACACCTAAGTATGATTGTGTTAAATCTTTTATGGATACCGATGTTTTCCGTAAATTTAGCACTAAATATGGACTTGACTCTGAGATAGTAGCTTCCTTTTGTGAATCTTTTGCTGCTCATATTGATCTCCCTAAGGAGAAGTGGTTTAAATATCATCCTCCCATGGAAGTAAAAGTAGCTACACCTATTAAAGTTGAAGAAAAGACTACCACTTATAATGATCCTATTGCTCCTACTTCTTATGTTGAGAAACCACCCTCCCCTATTAGGATAAAGGATCATGCTAAAGCTTCAGCTGTGGTTCGTAAAAGCAATATTAGAACTTATACACCTCCTGAGCAAATTAAAGTTGAACCTAATATTGCTATTGTTAAAGATCTCTTGTCTGATAATATTGATGGGCATGTTATTTATTTCTGTGATGAAACTGCTAGAATTGCCAAACCTTGTGCTAAAGATAAACATAGACCTGTGGTAGGCATACATGTTATTTCTGTTAAAATAGGAGATCATTGTTATCATGGCTTGTGTGACATGGGTGCTAGTGCTAGTGCAATACCTATTGACTTATACAAAGAAATTAAGCATGATATTGCACCTACTGAGTTAGAAGATATTGATGTCACAATTAAACTTGCCAATAGAGATACTATTTCACCAATGGGAATTGTTAGAGATGTTGAAGTCTTGTGAGGGAAAACTAAATATCCTGCTGATTTTCTTGTTCTTGGTTCCCCACAAGATAGCTTTTGTCCAATTATATTTGGTAGACCCTTCTTGAACACAATTGATGCTAGGATAGACTGCAAAAAGGATGTTGTTACTATTGGTCTAGGTGATATGTCTCATGAATTTAATTTCTCTAAATTTCGTAGACAACACAGTGAAGAGGAATTTCCTAGTAAGGATGAAATAATTGGTCTTGCTTCTATTGCTATACCTCCTAGTGATCCTTTAGAACAATATTTGCTAGACCATGAAAATGATATGTTTATGAAAGAAAGAAGGGAAATAGATGAAGTATTCTTTAAATAGGAACCCATCCTGAAACACAATTTGCCTGTTGAAATCCTAGGGGATCCTCCTCCACCCAAGGGTGATCCTGTGTTTGAGCTCAAACCGTTACCTGATACTCTTAAATATGCTTAACTTGATGAGAAAAAGATATATCATGTTATTATTATTGCTAACCTTTCAGAGCATGAAGAAGAGATATTATTGAAAACTCTGAAGAAGCACCGTGCTGCTATTGGATATACTCTTGATGATCTTAAGGGCATTAGTCCCACTCTATGTCAACATAAAATAAATTTGGAGGAAGATGCCAAACCAGTTCGTGATCATCAACGACGGCTGAATCCTAAGATGAAAGAAGTGGTAAGAAAAGTCCCACTCTGAAGAAGCTCCTTGAGGCAGGTATAATTTATCCCGTTGCTGATAGTCAGTGGGTAAGTCCTGTCCATTGTGTCCCTAAGAAGGGAGATATTACCGCCGTTCCTAATGATAAAGATGAGTTGATCCCGCAAAGAACTATTACAGGTTATAGGATGGTAATTGATTTCCGCAAATTAAATAAAGCTACTAAAAAAGATCATTACCCCTTACCTTTTATCGATCAAATGCTAGAAAGATTATCCAAACATACACATTTTTGCTTTCTAGATGGTTATTCTGGTTTCTCTCAAATACCAGTGTCAGCCAATGATCAATCAAAGACTTCATTTACTTGCCCTTTTGGTACTTTTGCTTATAGACGTATACCATTTGGTTTATGTAATGCACCTGCTACCTTTCAAAGATGCATGATGGCTATATTCTCTGACTTTTGTGAAAAGATTTGTGAGGTTTACATGGTCGATTTCTCCGTTTATGGATCCTCTTTTGATGATTGCTTGAGCAACCTTGATCGAGTTTTGCAGATATGTGAAGAAACTAATCTTGTCTTGAATTGGGAAAAGTGCCACTTTATGGTTAATGAAGGTATTGTCTTGGGGCATTAAGTTTCTGAAAGAGGTATTGAGGTTGATAAAGCCAAGGTTGATGCTATTGAAAAGATGCCATGTCCCAAGGACATCATAGGTATAAGAAGTTTCCTTGGTCACGCCAGTTTTTATAGGAGGTTCATTAAGGACTTCTCAAAAATTTCTCAGCCTCTGACTAATTTATTACAAAAAGATATACCATTTGTCTTCGATGATGATTATGTAGAAGCAATTGAAATACTTAAGAAAGCATTGATCTCTGCACCTATTGTTCAGCCACCTAGTGATTATGCTATAGGTGCTATTCTAGGGCAAAGAGTTGATAAGAAATTAAATGTTATTCAATATGCTAGTAAGACTCTAGATAATGCTCAGAGAAATTATGCTACTACTGAAAAGGAATTCTTAGCAGCCGTATTTGCTTGTGATAAGTTCAGACCTTATATTGTTGATTCTAAAGTAACTATTAATACGGATCATGCTGCTATTAAATATCTTATGGAAAAGAAAGATGCTAAACCTAGACTTATTAGATGGGTTCTCTTGCTACAAGAATTTGATTTGCATATTGTTGATAGAAAGGGAGCTGAGAACCCCGTTGTAGACAACTTGTCTAGGTTAGAAAATGTTCTTGATGACCCACTACCTATTGATGATAGCTTTCTTGATGAACAATTAAATGTCATTAATACTTCTCGTACTCCTCATTGGTATGTTGATTATGCTAATTATATTGTTGCTAAATTTATACCACCTAGTTTCACATATCAGCAAAAGAAAAGGTTTTTCTATGATTTGAGACATTACTTTTGGGATGACCCATATCTTTATAAAGAAGGAGTAGATGGTGTTATTAGACATTGTGTACCTGAGCATGAACAAGAACAGATCCTACGCAAGTGTCACCCCGAGGCTTATGGAGCACACCACGCTGGAGATAGAACTGCACATAAGGTATTGCAATCCGGTTTTTATTGGCCTACTCTTTTCAAGGATGCCCGTAAGTTTTTCTTATCTTGTGATGAATGTCAAAGAATTGGTAACATTAGTAGGCGTCAAGAAATGCCTATGAACTATTCACTTGTTATTAAACCATTTGATGTTTGGGGCTTTAATTATATGGGATCTTTTCCTGCCTCTAATGGATACACACATATTTTAGTTGCTGTTGATGACGTTACTAAGTGGGTAGAAGCTATTCCAACTAGTAGTGCTGATCATAACACCTCTATTAAGATGCTTAAAAAAGTTATTTTTCTGAGGTTTGGAGTCCCTAGATATTTAGTGACTGATGGTGGTTCACATTTTATTCATGGTGCTTTTCGTAAAATTCTTGCTAAGTATGATGTTAATCATATAATTGCATTTCCTTATCACCCGCAGTCTAGTGGTCAAGTATAATTGAGTAATAGAGAACTCAAATTAATTTTGCAAAAGACTGTTAATAGGTCTAGAAAGAATTGGTCCAAGAAATTTGATGATGCATTATGGTCCTATAGAACTGCATATAAAAATCCTATGGGCATGCCTCCGTATAAAGATGGTTTATGGAAAATCATGTCACTTACCTCTCGAACTAGAACATAAGGCTTATTGGGCTATTAAAGAGCTCAATTATAATTTCAAACTTGCCGGTGAGAAGAGGTTATTTGACATTAGCTCACTTGATGAATGGAGAACCCAAGCCTACGAGAATGCCAAGTTGTTTAAAGAAAAAGTTAAAAGATGGCATTACAAAAGAATACAAAAGCGTGAGTTTAATGTAGGTGATTATGTATTGCTATACAACTCTCGTTTAAGTTTTTTTGCAGGAAAACTTCTCTCTAAATGGGAAGGTCCTTACGTTATCGAGGTGGTCTATCGTTCCGGTGCCATAAAAATCAACAACTTCGAAGGCACAAATCCGAAGGTGGTGAACGGTCAAAGAATCAAAACATTATATCTCAGGTAACCCTATAAATGTTGAAACTAATGTTATTGAAACCATAACACCGGAGGAATACATAAGAGACACTTTCCAGAATGTTTCAGACTCCGAAAAGGAACAGGTACATGGTACGGTAAGTAAACCGACTCCAAAACAGTTCTAAAGGCAATATTTCTCCGTTTTGGAATATTTAGAAAAATAGAAAAATAAGAAGCGGTCAGGGAAGGACACGAGGCCTCCACGAGGGTGGAGGGCGCGCCCTACCCCCCTGGGCGCGCCCCCCTACCTCGTGGGCACCTCGTGTGCTCTCCGGACTCCATTTTCTTGCACGATACGTATTTTGGTCGGTAAAAAATCATTATATAATCTCCCGAAGGTTTTGAACCCCATATCACGCAAATTTTCTTGTTTCGAGCTGTTGCTGCTGCAGATTAGAGCACGATGTCTTCTCAAGAGTCAGTCGGGGAGAGGAGGGTGTCTCATCCGGCATCGAGACCAAGGACAGACAACGATGCTCACCACTTTGGGCCAGCAACAGAGGAAGAGATGGAGGCTGATTTGATGAGGATAGATGCCATGGAGGATCAAGAAGTCACTTCTCACTTCCGAGCTGGGTTCACGATGGGGAACTCATGAGCTCAGCTATTCCAAACTTCGGTTATCCTTCCAATGTTAGCTTTCTTTCTTATGAAAATATGAAGAAGAGTGTCACTTGTTCTCCCACAGCTATGCAACACCCTTGGGTGCAAGGAGCTTTAGCCGTTACAGGGAAGCTTCGTAAGGAGATAATGGATCTCAAGAAGCAACTCAGTAAGCTCGAGGAAGAGAATCGTATCCTGAGGGGCATTATCGCCAAGAATATCACATCACCATCCCCGAAGAAGGATACATAATCACATGGGTATGGGCACTCCCCTTGGCAACTGCCAAGCTTGCGGGAGATGCCCCGGTATCGTATCACCATCACACTCCTATCTTTACCGTTTTTCTTAGTTTGATCCTTTCAGTAATATCTTGGTCTAGTAGAACAAAGTTTTGGTATGATCTAGTTTTGAGTCTTGCTTTATGATCTCTCTATGTAATCGAGTCCGTGAGCTATATATAATAAAGATTAGTGTTGAGTCAAGGGCTTGATTATTTTTCTATGATCCTGAGTGAATAAAAGAAAAGAGAAAAGAATAAAAAGAAACAAAAAGATCATATTGATCTTATGAAGAGTAATGACTTCACATAGAAAGAGTATGATGATTAAAAATTGTTGAGAGTTGGCAAACATAGCTTTGGTCATCGTTGCAATTAATAGGAAGTAATAAAGAAAGAGAGGTTTCACATATAAATATACTATCTTGGACATCTTTTATGATTGGGAGCACTCATTAAAATATGACATGCTAAAGAGTTATGTTGGACAAGCAAGACAACGTAATGGGTTACGTTTTCTTATATCTGAGATAAAGTATATTGTCATGGATCATCCAACATGTTGAGCTTGCCTTTCCCCCTCATGCTAGCCAATTCTTTGAACCAAGTAGAGATACTACTTGTGCTTCCGAATACCCTTAAACCAGTTTTGCCATGAGAGTCCACCATATCTACCTATGGATTGAGTAAGATCCTTCAAATAAGTTGCCATCGGTGCAAGCAATAAAAATTGCTCTCTAAATATGTATGATTGATTGGTGTGGAGGAAATAAGCTTTATACGATCTTGTGATGTGGAAGAAATAAAAGCGACGGACTGCATAAAAAGGTTCATATCACAAGTGGCAATATAAAGTGACGTTCTTTCGCATTAAAATTTTGTGCATCCAACCCTGAAAGCGCATGGCAACCTCTGCTTCCCTCTGCGAAGGGCCTATCTTTTATTATTATCTTCTACCTTGTGCAAGAGTCATGGTGATCTTCACCTTTCCTTTTTACATTTTATCCTTTGGTAAGCATAGGATGTTGGAAAGATTCTGATATATATATATATATATCTAATTGGATATGGGTTAGCATGAATTATTATTGTTGACATTACCCTTGAGGTAAAAGGTTGGGAGGCGAAACTATAAGCCCCTATCTTTCTCTGTGTCCGGTTAAAACTCCGTAACCACAAGTATTGCGTGAGTGTTAGCAATTATGAAAGACTACATGATAGTTGAGTATGTGGACTTACTAGAAAGCTCTGACATAGACTCTTTCTGATGTTATGATAAATTGCAATTGCCTCAATGACTGAGATTATAGTTTTTTGGTTCTCAATAAAGTTTCTGATTCATACTTTGCATTGTGAATAGATTATTACTTGAGCATAAGAAATCATATGACAATATCCATATATGTTGTTGTTATGAAAATAATCATGATGCCCTCATGTCCATATTCCATTTTATCGACACCTCTACCTCTAAACACGTGGACATATTTATCGTTATCGGCTTCCGCTTGAGGACAAACGAGGTCTAAGCTTGGGGGAGTTGATACGTCCATTTTGCATCATGCTTTTATATCGATATTTATTGCATTATGGGCTATTATTACACATTATGTCACAATACTTATGCCTATTCTCTCTTATTTTACAAGGTTTACATAAGGAGGGAGAATGCTGGCAGCTGGAATTCTGGGCTGGAAAAGGAGCAAATAATAAAAAATATTGAGCGGAAGAAATACGTCAGGGGGGCACCCACTCCCACGAGGTGAGGGGCGCCCTACCCACTGGCGCGCCCTGCCTCGAGGGCCCCTGTTGGCCCTCCGGTGCCCATCTTACGCTATATGAAGTCTTTCGTCCGAAAGAAAATCATAAGCAAGCTTCGGGGACGAGACTCGGCCAACAGTGGAACCTTGGCGGAACCAATCTAGGGATCCGACAGAGCTGTTCTGCCGGGGACACTTCCATCCGGGAGGGGAAATCATCGCCATCGTCATCACCAACGCTCCTCTCATCGGGAGAGGGCCAATCTCCATCAACATCTTCACCAGCACCATCTCCTCTCAAACCCTAGTTCATCTCTTGTATCCAATTCTTGTCTCCAAAGTCTGGGATTGGTACCTGTAGGTTGCTAGTAGTGTTGATTGCTCCTTGTAGTTGATGCTAGTTGGTTTATTTGGTGGAAGATCATATGTTCAGATCCTATATGAATATTAATACCCCTCTGATTATGAACATGAATATGCTATGTGAGTAGTTACGTTTGTTCTTGAGGACATGGGAGAAGTCTTGCTATTAGTAGTCATGTGAATTTGGTATTAGATTCGATATTTTGATGAGATGTATGTTGTCTCTCCTCTAGTGGTGTTATTTGAGCGTCGACTACATGACACTTCACCATTATTTGGGCCTAGAGGAAGGCATTGGGAAGTAATAAGTAGATGATGGGTTGCTAGAGTGATGAAGCTTAAACCCTAGTTTATGCGTTGCTTCGTAAGGGGCTGATTTGGATCCATATGTTTCATGCTATGGTTAGGTTTACCTTAATACTTTTGTTGTAGTTGCGGATTCTTGCAATAGAGGTTAATCATAAGTGGGATGCTTGTCCAAGTAAGGGCAGCACCCAAGCACCGGTCCACCCACATATCAAATTATCAAAGTACGGAACGAGAATCATATGAACGTGATGAAAACTAGCTTGACGATAATTCCCATGTGTCCTCGGGAGCGCTTTTCTCTATATAAGAGTTTTTCCAGGCTTGTCTTTTGCTACAAAAAGGATTGGGCCACCTTGCTGCACTTTATTTACTTTTGTTACTTGTTGCTTGCTACAAATTATCCTATCACAAAACTATCATTACCTATTATTTCAGTGCTTGCAGAGAATACCTTGCCGAAAACCGCTTATCATTTCCTTCTGCTCCTCGTTGGGTTCGACACTCTTACTTATCGAAAGGACTACAATAGATCCCCTATACTTGTGGGTCATCAGTCTTGGACTCGTTGCAACGATAGGAAAACCTTTGCTTGACGCCTCGGTACTCCTCGCCTGCGCTTGCCCCCTTAGCACCAAAGAGGAAACAAGGACACTGCGTGTGCTGGCGCCCGCGTGGTCGCGATCGTCATGGCTCACGTCACGAGAACCTCGCGAGGTTTGCCTTTCCTTGATCTCTCCGCCCCTCGCGAGCCATCCTGGTGAGGCCGCTCTCGAGGAGGTCTTGTGACGTCCACCTCGCGAGGCTTGGCTCCTCACGAGCACTACAAAAAAAGACACATCCGTGACATTTTGGGCCGAACGAATTTTTTTTCTGTCATACACATGACACTTCTATGACGATAATTGTGACAAAACCCGGTATCATCATAGATGTGGTGGGCTCCTACTTCTATGACAAAAAATCATGACCGAAAATGGGCTGTGCTGCATGACATTCTTTGGGCTGTCCATGACGGAAAAAACCATGGTAGAAGCAAGGGGGAGGAAAATTTCGGTGAGTTCCCGGTGACGGTGCGAGGTCGGGGGCCGAGCGATGCGCGTTTCTCTCATACACGTACGCGCGTGTGTGCGAGGCGTTGGCTCTAACTGAACCCGAGAGAGGCGTTGGGCTCTAATCGAACCCGGCGATTGCCTTTGCGAGGCTCTGGCGTTCTCGAACCCGAGCGATCGATCGATGGTACATTAATCGAACCCGATCGAGCGATTCCTTGATCTTGCTGCTAATCAAGCCGATCGATGCTGCCTCTGGGATGAACAGTGAGTGTTGCGGGGGGGGTTGGATGAACAGTGAGCAGTGGTGTTGCCTTTGGATGAACAGAACCCCGTGGTGTGGTGGAGGGTTGGATGAATAGTAGACGGTGGAGGGGTGCCTGTGGAGGGGTGGTTGAACAGGACCCTGTGGTGTGGAGGGCTGGATGAACAGTAGACGGTGGAGGGGTGGTTGAACAGTAGCCGGTGGAGTAGCGCGCGGTGGAGGCTGGATGAACAGGAGCCCGTGGAGGCTGGAGGAGGTCGACGGTAGCCCATGGAGGCTGGAGGAGGTCGACGGTGGAGATGAAACGATATCGTGGAGTCCCGTTTGTGGTACGCCACACCTCCCGATGAACAGGACCCCGTTTGACCGTGGCGCTCCAACACAAGTCCGTTTAAATGCTTTTGCGGTACGCCACACCCTCCCGATCAACAAGACCCCGTTTCGACCGTAGGAGGTCCGTTTCCTCCGTTTGCGGTATGCCACACCCCTTCCGATCAACAGGGACCCCCTGCTTCGGCCAAAGAGGAGGTCCGTTTCCTTCGTTCTGCGGTACACCAGGCCTCGTTTCCATCGCCTGTTCCGTCCAAGCCCTCCCGATGAACATGACCACGCATTCTGTTCCGACCCAGCCGGTTGGCTCCCACGCGTTCCGTTGCCTCCTGATTAACATGACGCATTCCGTTGCCTCCCCATGAACACGACGCATTCCGTTGGCTCCCCATGAACACGACGACGACGCTGTTTCTCCGTTCCGACCCAGCCATATACACGAGCCCTGGCCATATGTATGGGCGAGTAGGCGTTCGTGACCCCGCCCATATGTATACATACGTGGCCGTATTTTCTTTCTTGCACCACGGCGTATGCGACGTGTACATGCTACGTCGCGCGCCTCTACTACGACACGTGCGGCGCCTCTACTATGACACGCGTGCACGCCTACATCGACCCGGTATATGCGTACACGTTCGCGACCGGAAGGACAACGCCACGACGCTTCGACCAGGTGGGTCCCGATCGAGCACTTCCTTGCGGGTGAAGATGTAGCTGGTGGGTCCCAGCAGTCAGGGGGGCAAATCGTTTTGTCTTTTTGCCCGGACGCACTTCCTTGCATGCGAAGGTGTAGCTGGTGGGTCCCAGCAGTCGGGGGAAACGTTTTTTTTGCGAAATACAGTTGGGTCCCCGCTGTCAGGTGGAGGAATAGTTATTTTGCGCGTAATAAGGAGGCACTTCCTTGCTGCGGCCGTGGACCCGGTATCGGCGTCTCCATGCGATACTCTTCCGATGGAAGTCGGTCGTTGACCACATTGACCACGCCGCGCCGAGAGCACCACAGCGGTGGACGACGGCGAGGCCTAGGAAGGGGACGACAAGGAGGCAGGGAAGACTCGGCAGTTGTTTCCCACGCAGAGGGGAGTACGACTGTACAAGGGTTTACTGGTCCCTCTGCTGTCGCCGGAGAATAACAGCAGGTGTGGGTGAGTAGAGGGATGGCTAGACCAGCGATGGGAGTACGGTGGGGCGGTGAGGCCTGCGAGGCAAAGACCCGACGCGAGGAGGAGGGAGCAGGCAGTCCGTCGGTGCTTGTTTGAGCGGCTGGAGCAGGAAGAGCCGAGATTGAAGAAGCACGACGGCCGTTGGATGGACATCCAACGGTCGGTGCTTGTCGTCAACCTTTTTAGGAAAGACTCAAATCATGGAAACAAAGACATATAGCCCATCTGTCGTTATTTCTAATAATTTACATCCCATTTGCTAATTCTTAAGGTTTTTTTTGGAGCCCATATTCTTTTTGTTAGCATTACAGCCCATATTGTGGCCATGGTTAAAAAATAATACGAAATTTTGCATATTTCGTTGCGGTCCGAACTGTTTTTAATCCCGAAATTTTGACTCACATTCCAACTGATTTTAAAAATAAATGTATATCAATATAAAATCCAACAAATTCTCCACGCATAAAAATTAATGTAATTTAAAATTTTGAAATGAAAAAAAAGATATTTGAAACTAATTGCCGGTTTGATGTAAAAATGTACATCCCATTTCTCATTACTGATGGGCCATTTTCTCGCCACCAATGAAAGCTCTCCTCGTTCGAAAGATTTGCAGCCCAACAGGCACGACAAAGCGACTTACTTGGCAAATCACAAAAAACTGGCTGTGGCCGTGGACCCGGTATCGGCCTCTCCACATACATTACTCTTCCGATGGAAGTCGTTCCTTGACCACGTTGACCATGCCAAGACGGAGAGCACCACGGCGGTGGACGACGAGAGGCCTAGGAAGGGACGACGCGAGCCGGGAAGACGCGGCGGAAGCCCGCGGAGAGGAGTACGAGGGTTCACTAGTTCGGCTGCGATGTGAGGCTGCCGTCGCCGCAGAACTGGCGATGGTGGGAATAGTAGAGGCGGTGAGGCCTCCGCGGCAGACTGACCACGGAGGCAGGAGCACGCGGCACGACCGGCGCTGCTTTGGGCGGCTGGAGCAAGAAGGCAAGAGGTTGAAGAAGCACTACAGCCGTTGGATGGACATTGTACGGTCAATGGACGTAGAATCGTTCATATTGACTAAAGTTGACAAAGGCCCCCATCCCAGTCAACTTAGTAGGCCCACAAGTCAGCCTCCCACCTTGGCGGGTCCCAGCTAGCAGGGGGAGTATTCGTTTTTTTGCGTAATAAGGAGGCACTTCCGGTGGGTCCGAGCTAACTTAGGGGGAACGTTTTCGCTGAATACGCTGGCCCGTCCGGTGGGTCCCAGCAATGTGGGGCGAATCATTTTTTTCGCGAAATACGGTGGCCCGTCCGGTGGGTCCCTGCTGTCAGGTGGATGAATAATTATTTTGCGCGTAATAAGGAGGCACTTCCTTGCGGCTTCCATGGACCCAGCTATCAGCCTCTCCACGTACAGTCCACATCCGATGGAAGTCGTTCCTTTACCACATTGACCACGCCGCACCGAGAGCACTAGGGCAGTGGACGACGGCG
Organism: Aegilops bicornis; assembly: GCA_021605145.1. Classification (NCBI taxonomy): domain Eukaryota; kingdom Viridiplantae; phylum Streptophyta; class Magnoliopsida; order Poales; family Poaceae; genus Aegilops; species Aegilops bicornis. The sequence continues at coordinate 336,784,320 of CM038670.1, read as the reverse complement.
AGGCCAAAAAAGGGGACGACGCGGAGCCGGGGAAGACGCGGCAGTGGATGCACACGCGGAGAGGAGTACGAGGGTTCACTGGTTCGGCTGCGCTGCCGTCGCCGCAGAATAAGAGGGGGTGTGGGTGAGTGGAGGGATGGCCTGGCCAGCGGCGAGAGTAGTAGGTGGCGGTGAGGCCTCCACGGCAGCACAGCCGGCCACGGGAGGCAGGAGCATGCGGCAGGACCGGCACTGCTTTGTGCGGCTGGAGCAAGAAGACCAGAGGTTGAAGAAGCACGACGGCCATTGGATGGACATCGTACCGTCACTGCAGCTAGAATCATTTATATTGAATAAGTTGACAAAGCCCTTGGTACGTCAACTTAGTAGGCCCACATGTCAGCTTCTGAAACGGTGCGCCCCAGATGTCAGGGGGAGGAATCATTTTTTGGGTGAGTGAAGCTAGAATATCCGAGATTGAAGAAGAAGCACGGCATCCGTTGGATGGACATCCAACGACCCTTCTGCTAGAAGCGTGTGTTGACTATAAGTTGACAAAGCCTTGCATACGCGTCAACTCTGTTTTTTTATGGGACGCGTCAACTTAGTAAGGCCAGAAGTGTGTGGCAGAGAACTTATAGCCCATTTGAGATTTGTAAGAATGTGTAGCCCATTTTTGAATTCTAGTGGAATTTACTACAGCCCATTTACAGTTTGTTAAAAAGTATAGCCCATTTCAGCTAACCGTTCAAAACAGAATTCAATAAAATTTCCCACATTTTGATGGGATCCGAAATATTTTTATCCCCAAATTTCTAGTCAGATTAAATACAATTCCAATATAAATTTATATTACGTAAAAATCCAACGAAACATTGCGCTCGCAACAATGAATGAAATTAAAATTTTCAATATCCAAAAATAATATTTTATAAAGTAATCACGTGTTTGGTGCATTTTTTTATAGTTACTGCCCAGCTTTTATAATTACATCCCATTTATTATTTCTTAAATCCCATTTTCTTGTTAAGCCTAATGCATCCCTCCTAGGAAAGATTTGCAGCCCAGCGGGGCGGAGAATAACAACTTGACCTTGCCTAGGTATTCCTAAAAAAAGTATAGCTGGGCTAGCCATTTTCAGCTTGAAAAAAAAATAATATCTAGGATGGATATCTGGCCTGGGCTAGGCAGACGGGCCACACCCATCGATTAATACCTACAGCGATGTTTTCGTTGTTGTTCAGAGGAGAAAAATTAATATATGGGCTAAACATCAAAAAACTCTGCGGTGCTCACACCTCAAAAACACAAATACTGCCGAGCTGCTTGGTCCCAACCGTCGGCCGCTTCTTGTGCAATTCTCTCGTTTATTGACTACTACATAGGTTGAGAATGGTGTGGGACCGTGATGTCGTGTAACTGTGAGGAAGCAAAATGAATTATATATATATATATATATATATATATATATATATATATATATATAAAATAAGGAGGCACTTGCGTCGTGAGGCTATGGACTGGTGGGTCCCCATTGTCATCCTCTCCAAGTAAAGTCATCTCGCCTGCCACAAGGCTTCCGCTCAAATACCGCCGCCCCGCTTCCCGATGCAGGCGATTGCTCGCCTTTCAAACGACACAAGTGCCGTGCGTCCGTCCATCTGCCGCCCACATTAATGATACGCGGTTGCCGAGGCGGCTACTCCGGCGCCACACGTCCGTCCCTCCGCCCGCCCACCATTGCTATATAAACTGCTGCGCCGGCCATAGTCGCAGTCATCCGCATCCGTTCCCTTTATCCTGTCCACACCACTACTGCCCACCATGGCTTCCTCGCGCTCCAGCGCTCTTCGGGATTGGCGGACAACGGACCACAACGAGATGGCAGCCATTGCTGCAAACCGGCTGGCCGGCAGGCAGCCGGAGGACGACGACGTCCCAATGGAGAACATGGTAGTCGATGATCCGGCGCCAAACCCCTCCTCCGCGCCATCCTCGCCGGTGCACTGCACCATGACCATCGGCGAGGCCCGTGCCCAATATATGGACAGGGTGAGGCAGATGCGTGAGGAGCAGTTCCGGGAGGCGCAGGCCGATGCCGCCTACAACCACCATCTCCTCCAGGAGCATATGCAGGCGGAGGAGCAGATCGCCGCAGAGCGGGCGGAGCAGGAGGCATTGCTCGACTCGTACCGCTCCGCCCGCAAGGGCCGCCTCGAGTGCTGGCGGTACCGCATGCGGGTGGCGGAGGCTGCGACCGCCTACAAAGAGGCTAGCAAAGAGGGCGATGAAGCGGGCGAGGCGTTGTTTGGCGAGACCGAGGACGAGGCAGAGGACAATGACGGCTCCGACGAGTCCCCGCTCCGCTGGCGTCAACGAGGCCCTGTGCCGCCGAGGCCCCGCGGCGCCAACAACGAGGTAGAGGACACCGCTGGCTCCGTCGAGGCCCCGCCCCACCAATAGCGAGGCAGAGGACATCGCCGGCTCCGCCGAGGCCCCACCCTGCCGGCAACGAGATAGAGGACATCGCCGGCTCCGCCGAGGCCCCACCCCGCTTCCAACGAGGCCGCGCCACATAGAAAACGAGGAAGAGTAGAACACGGTAGGTCGCCGCCGTTTGGGTCCAAGTAAGGCCACCGCTACTACCCTTCGTTGAAGCCAAGCTATGCGGCTTGACCATTGACGGCCGATTAGCTTCTTGGCGGCGATGTGGAGTCGGAGAGCTGCACTGGAGAAGAATGCTGCTTCTACTTAATTTCTGGTGCAGTTGGCTGACTGACATGTGGGCCCAACAGGCCACATGTCGATTACGAACTGCACACTTGTTAAGTCATCAAGCTTCGCTCGGCTCAATGGGACACAGGTGGGTAGCTTCGGTTAATTAATTATACCTCCAGCGCACCCCTTTTTAGTTGAAGAATATATGAAATGTATTGAAATCCGGCATGTTTATATGAAATCTGACCGTGTATGAATGAATTTATTTTGATTAGTTTGAATTCCTATATCACTGGCATTGGATGAACATGCAAAATAATACATACTAGCATTATTCCCAGGGTGATCACCTCGTTTGTAGCAGTTTCACATGTACTCCCTCCGGTCCTTTCTATTCTGCATACAAGTTTTGTCTGTAGTCAAAGTATCTCTACTTTGACCAATCTTATACAAAAAAGTATGCACTTTCACAATGTGCGAAGTAAAAAGGAACAGAAGGAGTACAAAGAGTTTGAGCAGCTTTTTAGCGTTTCTGTACATTGCAATCAAAACACTCAGGCCTGGCAATTCATAGAGAACATTCAAAACAATTGATGATTATGCATGTCAGTGACTCACATGTCAGAGGCAATATTTACTTCCCAACTAAAGAATAAAGAAAAAATTGATCGACGCTTTGACAAAGAAAGGGCGTCCCATTCGAAAATATCAAACGCATGTCTTGCTAAAATCAATGAGCAAAATTTGACAAGGTTGTCCCATTCCAAAATAGCAAATGCCTACGATTGTTGAATGGGCAGGGTTTGCCATCAGTTCGGACATTGACATGGCACCCCGTCCTAAATAAACCAGCTGTTCTTTTTGTGCAGTTCCACCAAAATCAACCAAATTCACGCGTAGCTTGTATGATTTCGCCCTTATATGTTACAACTCCTTGAACTTATCGACACCTCCTTTCTTGTGGTGGAAATGAATGATTCGATGTATTCATGAACATTTTGTGCAGTTCCCATTGAAATCAAGCTGAGCACCCCTATTTGCACAAATACAAAAAAGTGATTAGTATAAAGCAAACTGTACCATGAATTGACAGTTTCAACAGGCACATACATGGTCCATGTAGAGAACACTTTTAGAAAAATGGAACTCACCAGAAAGATCCTAGAACAACATTATACTCGCGCATCACATCAATAAATGGAGATTTGTCAGTCCTTCTGAGATGAAGTTAGTTTGGTCTTGTGGGGAGTAATGTAACCATCCTTCAACTGCTCCTTCTGATGAGAAGATAGACAGGGCTTCTTCATCCTGGCATAATCGGAACTAGTCACTTCACGTACTCCATATTCTTCTTTAGAGGAAGATGATCCTGTTGTGCAAAGACAGAGGACTACTAAATGCTAGCATCCCTGTTTGCTCGGAAAAAAGGAACGAAAATATTTAAAACAGCACAGATGAAGCACTTCTCAAGGACAATACCACTTTTTCATGACAGTATCTAAACAGTAGCACAACACCAATAGAGATGACAAAGCTCAATCATATGGATGAAATCAGTGGGTGAGTACCAACCTTTGTCAGGAGGCTTATTGTGTAGAGCATACAGATGAAGCACTTCTCCGGAACCATTTGTTGCTATCTACGGTGGTGGCCATGCTTACTATATACTCCTTGATTAGTTTAATGTTTCCAACATCTTCTTGTGCAGTTCCACTAAAATATATGGTGTCTTCAAAGAAGATCCCTGTTTGCACAAGTAGAGATAATTACATATTACATTAAGAGTGGCATCAAATCAGTGGCAAAACAATTGCTTGTTCAAGCCATAGCAATAAATTAAGATGCAAAACTATATCATTACTTGTGTCATCACAGTTCCAATGCTTCATTACAACACCAGGAGTTGATTTTTGTTTTTCTTCCGCTTGTTCTTCCCCTTCGTCACTTGGTTCAATAATGCATAAGCTTCGCCTTCAATGTAAGATTTGGCATGTCAATTAGGGAGCACAAGTATAGTACTAAACTTAATTTTCTCGATGAAGCGGCAAAATGCAGGCCAGCAGTTGTGAAATATCATTATCTTGCCTCAATGGGATATTATGGTGCACATACAGATTGAAAGTCTTGTCTCCATTTGTGCAGTTCACTAAAATCAAGCAACATTAGCGTATAAGTAGCACAACATATGAAAGCACACTGCAGAATCATGTAAAAGAAGGCTAGTAATCGACCTCTCATGATGCGGAATTCAAAAAACTCACAAGAAGAAGATCTGAACCAAATTCGCCTTAACGGATAGGAAGTAAGATCTCCTCTTGTGCAGTTCCTCTAAGATCAAGCAATCAAGCAACATTGTCGGTGTGACATTTTGGTTGAACTGCACAAAACACTCTTAAAACAAAAGTGTTTTGTGCAGTGCAAGAAAAGGTCACAATGGCAACGTGGTGAAGTAGATAACCCTGTTTACACAGAGGTGCAAAGGAAACAATTAGTGGTCAACAACGGTGGATGACACAGAAGCCAACAAAAAGAAGCATCTACCTTATCTAAATGGGAAAGAAAGCAAGACAATAGCATTTCTCAAATGGTGGCATTGGTTAATATTAACATAGAGATTATATTAACAATAAAATTCGTTAAACATGTAATTTCCTTTTAACTGTGGCATTGCATCAATTTTCCAGCGGCATTATTAGAGGGTGTTTGTTTACAGGGACATTTTGGTGTAGGGACTAAAAAACTCCGTGTCGGTCCCATCTAAACCAAGCAGAAGGGACTTTTTGGGACTAAAAGTGGGCATTTGGGACTAAAGAAAGAAGACCCCGAGGGAGTCTTTTGGGACTTTTCCAACAATTGCCTCGCCACGTATCGCACCTTGTCTCTATGAGTTCATTACTAGGGGTAACATGGTCTTTTAGCATATCATTTAATAACCTCTAGTCCATGTTTAGTCCCTGGAACCAAGCAGGTAGGGACTAGGGAGTTTTTAACCAAACAGGGCCTTAGATTAACAACAGCTAATGAGTTTACTTGCGGAGACGGTGGGCCTTTGGCACCATGTGCATCTACCGATGTATTGTGGTCATGCAGTCTGTTGCAACAAACAACAAATAACCAAGGAGCATATTTGTGTTGGTCCCAGTTTTGTTATCTTTAGACACCTTTCCCTATGTGAGCCTTGACCAAATCTAGTCTGCTCAAACTCTACAGCCTTTGTCCCTTCCTTTCCTTTTTGAACTAGTACTTTCGCCCCTTCCTTTCCTCTTTGAACCACGTCCTAGATTTATACGATACAACTTTCCCCACTACTTTCCCCCTTTCCTTTCCTCTTTGAACCACGTCCTAGATTCATGCTATACAACATTCCCCCTTCATTTCCTCTTTGAACCACGTCCTAGATTCATGCTATATACAACTTTTCCCACTACTTTCCCCCACTCCTTTCCTCTTTGAACCACGTCCTAGATTCATGGTATACATGCAGCTAGAGCAATGCATGTGGAGTAAGTAAATGATACCTTAAGGTTCTTGGGGCGTGGTTCGGTGGGGCGGATCAGACGGCGGTGAAGAAGAAGGGGTCGGAGGCCCTCCTGCGCCACCGCTGGGTGGAAAGTGAACAGTTGCGCTGGTAGTCCCTCGCCAGCGGCAACAGCGTTAAGCCTCCTTCCCTCCCCGGCAGACGAATCATGCCGGCTCTTTGAGCAGCAGTGAGGGGAGAGAGAGGCCAATGAAGTCTTGTTTAGATCTGGAGAAGGCGAGAGAGTGTGAAGAGAGCAACTACAAGCGCTGAGGCTCCAGCGGGAGAGGGCGAGAGAGTGTGAAGAGAGCAACTACAAGCGCTGAGGCTCCACCGAGAGAGGGCGAGAGAGTGTGAAGAGAGCAACTACAAGCGCTGAGGCTCCAGCGTGTATATATATACTGGAGAGAGAGTGTGAAGCGTGCAAACCCTAGAAAACATTTTGACCAGTAAAAGAATCCTCCTGGCACAAATTATGCTGAAGTGTAGTTATCGAACCCAAGACCTCATGTTTGAGGAGCGAACAGGCTAACTAGCTACACAACCCTCCTGTTATGTTCAACGAGAGGGAAATAATCTTTTATACATTCCTGCATTCGTGTGACAAGCATGCCGTGTTTTTTTTGTGTGTGTGGGAGTCATTGGGATTTCAATCATAATCGTGTCGTGTGTCTTTGGTGGTAAGACTACCCTTAGTCACCTTACCTCTCTCCACGTAGTACGTTGAGTCCCACCAGTCAGAGGGTGAAACAAACAAATTAATAAGAAAACTTAAAAGCGCCAGCAGTGTATCTTACCTCACACATCTCGCCATCGCTCAGAACCTTTGTCCAATTGATCCCTCTGTTTGCTCACGTACTATTTTAAGTGAATCCTTATCATAACATGCACAAAAATTTTGGGCACTTGTATTCGACTTAAGTCAGTGTGCCACCGTATCTCGTAAACTTACTACTCCCTCCATCTAGGTGAAATAAGTCACGTTAGAAGGTGCAACGGGACCAAGGTGAGTGCGTTTGGTGTGTGTGTGTGTGTGTGTGTGCGTGTGTGTGTGTGTGTGTGTTTAACAGCATGTGTGTGTTAGAGAGAGCGACAGATCCACCTACTTCTACAGAGAGGTGTTGTGTAGTGTATGATTTTAGCCGTGAGAGTCGGTGCATCCTCTCGTTTCCGGGCGTGTCCGGTAGGGACATGCGGACAGCTGCCACGCCCGCTCCAGACCAGCCTGGCCCACCCAAAGCCCCTCCATCGCCCATGCGCGCTTCCCACCGAAACGATCAGCGCCGCTCCAAAGAATCGGTGCCACATTCATGCCCGGGCAGAGCGGATGCGACCTCTCACTGGCGCAAGAGTGATGGTTGTTTCGTCCGTCCAACTTACTGCTGGGTCTATGTGATTTGACGACTCATTGGTCTTTATTACTGAGGTGGTAGCACTGCTGGATGTCCCACGCTTTCGGCAAAAGGAGGTACTACTACTAGATTACAATTTTCTCCATTCTTACAGCATAGGCGTGCAAGAGCAGTGAAAACACGCAGGCTCAGTGATTACATGGCCCACCTCACACTATCACCGTGCGACACCTAACTCTTTACATAGTAGTACTCCCTCCGTTCCTAAATATTACTAGATGAGTTCCCGCGTGTTGCCGCGGAACAACGGTATATCTCTCTACGCAAAATTATCGATTTCATAGAACTAAAAAAAACTCTATAACCGCATGACAAATGTGGTAGCCAAACTAAATAAACTCCCATCATCATTTAGATCATCCCACTAAGGAAAAAGATCAGCCAACTCCTACTGCATAATGGGATTATATTTTTCTTTTAGACATCTTAATGGGACTATAAAAGCTCACTTACATGCATGCTATCGGTGCATGCTTGCATGCATACATGTTGATGTGATTTAAAACCCACTCACATGCATGTGCCACGGTATTTCTGCATGCTTGCATGTGGCTTAGTGCGGAGCCTCTCAACGTCTAGATCGGGACGGCTATTATGGACTGATTTACTTCATCTAATGGCTACATCAATTTTGATGATGTGGCTCAAGGAGAGGATAGAGAATTCCTAGTAGTGGGGGCTAGCTATTACTAGTAGATAAGTCTTTGTAGAGATTCCAGTACATACGGAACAAAATGAATGAATCTACACTTAAAATGCATCTATATACATCCGCATGTGGTTCGTGGTGAAATCTCTACAAAGACTTATATTTAGGAACGGAGGAAGTACTAGTATAGTACGTACTGTAATTAATCAGCGAGATAAATTTGTACAATGCTATGAAGCTTCCAGCTTCTGTTGCATGTATCTTGTGCCCAAGGTTTCCCATTGCAACATTTCATCAAATACAAAGGAGACTAACATGCATGCTATTGCATCTCAATGGTTGACAGATCATAGCAAATATGTACTCCCTCCGTTCCAAAATAAGTGTCTCAACTTTGTGCAAACTTTAGTACAAAGTTGTACTACTAGTAAAGTTGACACTTATTTTGGAACAGAGGCAACTAAAGGAAAAAACGATCCATGCAGTCCCTAGCCCTTGAACCGTAAAACCTAACCAGGCTTTAATTTGCTGGCAAGGTGGCGCTTCCTAAGAAATGAAGTTTGCAACCTTTTGACCATCGGATCATTTTGTGCAGTTTCACCAAAATCGAGATGAGCATCCCTGTGGCAAAGAAATTGAAGAAGCGTGATCGAGAATAAGATTATCGGGACTAGTTGATGAGACATAAACTCATCACAAATACAAAGACGTAGAAGCCAAGAGAGAGGTATGTGCGGGGCAAAGAAGTACTAGAGAAATATCCACGAGGAGTGATGTGGGCAATTTGGGCGATGGTGCAAGCCGGCTGTAAAGGGAGTTGTACCTGAGGGCCGTAGCTCAACCTTGAGGAGGGCGGCGGGAGGAGGCAACTGCCCACGTCACGGCAGTGAGCAAGGGACGGAGGCTACCTCACCGGCTTTGTGAGAGAGAATGGCGGGGACCCCTGATCGGGACGTGCCGACAGTGGGTTTTCGCCGTCGGCAACGGCGACCGCATCTAAACTAAGCATCCACCCCTTCCCCAAGCGGACGTGATCCATCGGGATGTTAGAGATGTGGCCACAGTCGTTTTGTGCAAGAGAGTGTGAAGAGAGCAACCCCAGCAAGCAACCGTGTAGGCTGGTGTCGGTGTCAAAACCGGCGGATCTCGGGTAGGGGGTCCCGAACTGTGCGTCTAGGCGGATGGTAACAGGAGACAAGGGACACGATGTTTTACCCAGGTTCGGGCCCTCTCGATGGAGGTAATACCCTACTCCTGCTTGATTAATATTGATGATATGGGTAGTACAAGAGTAGATCTACCACGAGATGAAGGAGGCTAAACCCTAGAAGCTAGCCTATGGTATGATTGTTGTTCGTCCTACGGACTAAAACCCTCCGGTTTATATAGACACCGGATAGGGTTAGGGTTACACAGAGTCTGTTACAATGGTAGGAGATCTACATATCCGTATCGCCAAGCTTGCCTTCCACGCCAAGGAAAGTCCCATCCGGACACGGGACGAAGTCTTCAATCTTGTATCTTCATAGTCCAGGAGTCCGGCCAACGGTGATAGTTCGGCTATCCGGACACCCCCTAGTCCAGGACCCCCTCAATAGCCCCCGAACCAGGCTTCAATGGCGATGAGTCCGGCGCGTTGATTGTCTTCGGCATTGTGAGGCGGGTTCTTCTCCAAATTCCATATACTTGTCGAATAGTCTTCGGCTTCTGATAAATGCTGCGCTCCTTGGCTTCTACGCCCAATAATGGCCATCTTCCACGTGTTTGAATGAATGCAAAAAGCCAGGGTATTTTTACACTTACCCCCCTAGCTGCGCAAGTGAGCCGCCTATAAAAGGGACGAGGATCTAGATCTGAGTCACACCATCCCCCCTCCGCGTGCTTTCATCGGAGAGCCTCTGACAAAGACCCATTCCATCATGAACAGTCGACGTGGCTCCTCCTCTCGCGCTCCCAGCCCTCAGCCTGGAAATTGGGAGAGATGCTCAGTCCTGCATCACGAGCTAGTTATACTCCAAACCAAGGGATTTCTTCCCCCGGCCTTCATGGTTCCGGTTCGAGCCGGACTTGCCACCTATAAGGGCGGAAAGCAAGCGGAGAGTGTCCCCGATCCCTCTAAAGGAAAGCGGGTATGCTTTATCTCTTATCTAGTAAGAGGACTCGGATTTCCAATTCATCCGTTTCTCCAGGGGCTCTTGGAGTTCTACGGCCTCCAGTTGCACCACCTTACGCCTGCCTCCATTTTGCACATCACGGGCTTCGTGGCCCTTTGCGAACTGTTCTTGGGCATCGAGGCTCATTTTGCGTTGTGGAAGAGATTATTCTGCCTAGTACCCCGTTCTCATGAGGGGTCAATATATCAAGTGTGCGGAGCCGAACTATGGCGCATCGCCGGGACCGGAAATCTATCCGGAACCCCGAAGAAGGCGTCCGAAGACTGGCCTTCGGAATGGTTTTACATGGAGGACGTCCCGCTGCCGGATCCTGTTCGGATCGGCCCTCCGGAGTTTAGCACCGCTCCTCTGAAGAAGCGCGGATTACTGGCTCATGCCGGATTGACCATGATTGGAGTCATGGCAATCTGCATTATGAGGGGAGTGCAGCCACTCCAATATAGGGTCCACCCCATGTGGGACTTCAATGGGGAGGACGACGCCACCCGCCATGGCCACAAAGGGCCGGGATCGGTCACCGAACTGGTGAAGACCTTGTCTGCCATGTATAAAGGGGAGAAGGAGGATTTTCTCCACGTCAATCCACTGAGCGGGTTTTCTTCGAATAATCCTCGAAGTTGGGTAAGCAAACATCTTTGTGGCCTGTCCGATCCATGTTCCCGTGGTTAAATATCTCATTTCATGGTTTCTACGCAGGAACTGCGCCGGGCCGTGGAGAAGATACACAGCCCGCCCCCACAACCCGAGGATCCGGAACGGTCCCTCGATCCGGCCTCCGAAGAGGACACGGATATAAAGGTGGAGCTGACCGATGGGGTGTTCCACCAACTTAGCAACGACAATGCTTTGGTTGCCGTTACGGCCGACTACCCCAGATTATTTCCGGCCTCCCAGGTAACCGTGACCGAAGTCCGGATACCATGACCCACCCGTGCTTTACTTCTAATCACCACATATTTGATGGTGTTTCGCAGGAGGTGCCTTCGAGGCAGGAAGCCGAGCCCATGGCGGCTAGCCAACAAGGGGCAGTACGGCCCCGCAGGCTAAAAAAAAGTGCGGTCCGGATTGAAACTCTACCGCAACGGTATGGCGCGTCACCATATTCCTGTGATCGATTCTCGGAAGGCGATTTAACGCTGGTGCTCTTTTTCAGAAAGAGCGCTCGGACCGAGTCCGGAGAGGTTGCCAATAGAACCTCCTTGAAGAAGGCTCCAAAGCCGGGTCGAAGCGGAGGCGAGCACTAGGCGTCGTCGGATGCTCCTCCGACAGATTGTCCGCCACCAACTCCGAGGTGGAGAGCGCCATGAATCACAGGCGCCACGGACAGTTCTTCGTGACATATGTTTCTCCCAAGAGGCCTTGAATGCCTTCAATTGGAGATCGCACCTCCGTGCCGCTCAAGATGGTCTAGCCAGAGCCACGGAGTAGTATGTAAAGGACATACTGGTGAGGAAATTTGATGATTATATATGCCAAGAGTCTGAGACTTAAAATACTTAGAATAACTGATTTAAGGATGATTTGTTATGCAGGATCTTACAAAAAAGAATACCCGACTGTCCCAGGAGCTTGAAGAATGCAAGGCCCAACTTGAGGCCGCACTAGCCACTACAGGGGGAGCCACAGAGACCCCCTCTGGTAATATATGCTTCAAAAGATAAATAGTTTATGAAGTGCAGCGTGTGTGTAAATCTGACAATAATATTGCAGATGGCGCCGGACTAAATCCGGACAAGCAATATTCCTGCGCCCGACTAAAGGCCGGCGAGAGCGTGCTTACGAGGGTGCGGCAGGAGAAAAATAACCTCCAAGATGCCAACACCCAACTGGGTGAGGAACTAAAGGATGTTTGTGCCCAGTTGTCTCACTCCGTAAAGGAGAATCGACGACTTCGTTGCGGCATTTTCAGTAAGTGCTTGAACGAACTTTGAAAGAGTTCGGCGAGGAAGGCGACTAACGTAAACATGTATGTAGGTTTGCTCACAGGTCGTCCTGAGGAGGAGATGCCCAGTTCTTCAGGTGATCTTCTTCCCGAACTGCGTACCGCATTTAACGAAGTTCGAGGTGATGAAAGGCGTCGGCCAGGCCTTGTGGCCATCTATCTCCCCGCTCAAGGCATTGGGGAGCTGGCGAGCGGCTTCAAGGAGCACGGCGGTGCTTCGACTATGGAAGATATCGGCTGCCGTCAAGGCGCCAGGAGGCACAGGGCCATGGTAAAGACGCGACACGAAGGTGACCCAAACCACATGGCCGAGGTCGGACTGTGGGGGCACGATGGGAAGGAGATCCCTATAAGCTTAGTGTACGGCCAATTGGAATTGGCCGCCAAGTATTCCCAGCAAGATTGTAAATTAGATAGCCTATTAGATGGCATTGAGGAGGAATACAATGAGTCGAGTTGACTATGTAATTGAATATGACATGAAAAATGTCTTCTAGCGGATTGTAGAGATCGCTTTGTCATAAGCGGACCTTTTCGCCGACCTTGGGACCCGATAGTCCGGAGTGTGTCCGAATACCCTCGCGGTTATATAAGAACCGGGGCATGCATGGAGACAAAGGCGTAGGGGTCATTATTGCTGTCAGACATAAGTGCCCAACTAGTTATGTTATATTACATGGATAGTAAGAAACATCTTCCGGGAGAATAGTTACATTAAGGGTTCCTTCGCTAGGAGGCATGCCCTAAAGTGCATGTCAAAACTGCTAAGAAAGCAGAAAATCATCCGGGGCAGATGAATAAATAGTTAAAATTATCTTTCAGTTCACCGACCGAATATTCCCTTAAGAATGCTAGCTTTGGCTTCACCCGATCTGAGGTACACATCCGCTGACCGGCAAAGAACAATCACAGAGGTGCTCCCTTTACCACCTAGCGAACAATCGGGAACGTAGGGGTAAGCACAGAGCCATGCAACCCAGCTTGGCCAAAACTTAAGTCATATCGATGCATATAATGGTGAGCAAAAGGTACATGCGGAAGTTTGACACATGTGTTGGGCATAAAGCCCGTATAAATAAGCACATTAAAGAAGCCCCGAGTATAATGAGCGGACAGCTGGCGTCAAGTGTGTCTTGAAACAAAGCGCAAAACGAGCCTCTAAAGGCTTCAAGAAGAAGGAGGAGGAAGGAGAGAAATAAAAGACAGCAAAAATAGAAAATGTGGACGGAGGAAGGAGACGAACTCGGAGTCCGACGCTTAGGCGTAGAATCTTCGTAGACGGGATGCGTTCCATGGGTTCGGCTCGAGTCAGTTATCCGTCGTTTCACAGACGGTATGCTCCGCCGGTCAGGACTGGTCGATGATGAAGTGACCTTCCCATTTGGGCTTGAGTTTGTCCTTTTTCTTGTCCGGCAGGCGTAGAACTAGTTCGCCAACGTTGTAAGCTTTGGCCCGCATTTCCTCGCTTTGATATCTTCGAGCCTGCTTTGTTGATAAAATGCAGAACGTGCTTTTGCCACGTCGCGCTCGTCCTCCAATGCGTCCAAACTGTACTGCCGATCGAGCTCGGCTTCTCTTTCTTCATACATGCGCACGCGGGGTGAGTCATGAATTATGTCGCATGGCAAGACTGCCTCTGCGCCGTACACCATAAAATAATGGTGTGAATCCGGTAGTACGATTCGGCGTGGTCCGCAGCCCCCAGAGTACGGAGTCGAGCTCCTCAACCCAGTGCGTGTTAGATTCCTTGAGGGACCGCACTAGTCTGGGTTTAATGTCGCTCATGATTAGACCGTTTGCTCGCTCGACTTGGCCGTTGGTTTGAGGGTGATAGACCGAGGCGTAATCGAGCTTGATGCCCATGTTTTTGCACCATAATTTGACCTCATCGGCCGTGAAGTTGGTGCCATTATCATTGATGATACCGCGGGGACGCCGTGAACGGTGCACTACCCCTGATATGAAGTCTATCACCGCCCGGATTCGCCGTTTTAACGAGCTTGGCCTCTATCCATTTGGTGAATTTATCCACCATGACCAATAGGTATTTTTGCTTGTGGGTTCCTCCCTTAAGGGGTCCAACCATGTCAGGCCCCTGCATGCGAACGGCGGTGATGGGTATAGTTTTGAGGGCGGTGGGTGGCATGTGGCTTTGGTTAGCAAAAAGCTGGCAACCGACGATCGTTGGACTAAATCCTCAAGATCTGCCTGCCGTCGGCCAATAAAATCTGACGGAAGGCCTTGCCTACAAGGGCCCAAGCTGCGGCGTGGTGCCCACCCAGTCCGGCATGAATTTCAGCCGGAGGTTTCGCCCTTCCTCTTCGGAGATACACCTTTGAAGGACTCCTGTTGTGCTTTTCTTATAGAGCTCTCCCTCATGGACTTTATAGGCTTTGGATCGCCGTACTATGCAGCGAGCCTCATTTTGGTCTTCGGGGAGTTCCTGCCTAGTTAAATAGGCTAGGAATGGTTCCGTCCACGGGGCGATAACTGCCATTATTTCGTGAGCGGAGGGTGTTATCTTGGTGGCAGAGCCTCCGATTGTGTCAGAGTGTTCGGTGTCAGGCAGTGCGGTTGGGTCCGGATTGTTATTTCCGGACTCCCCTTCCCATAGTACGGATGGCTTGAACAGCCGTTCCAGGAAGATGTTGGCGGGACGACGTCGCGTTTTGCACCGATGCGTGCCAATATGTCACCGCCTGGTTGTTATCCGGGCTATATGATGAAATTCAAGCCCTTCAACCGTCTTGACATTTTTAGGGCGCATTACGAGACGCTGCCATTTTCGGATCTTTGGCATCAAAGTCTCCGTTTATTTGAGATATCGCGAGGTTCGAATCGCCGCACCTCTATCGTTTAATGCCCATGGAGATCGCCATCCGGAGGCCTTGCGTATGGGCCTCGTATTCGCCGCGTTGTTGGAGTCTGTATACATTATCGAAGGGCGTATTGGACTGTGTCCCCGGTTGGGGACGCCAGGACGACGCTTGACCCAGTGCCGCCAACATTTTGGAGCCGTCAAAGTGCATGATCCAATTGGAGTATGCACCGTACTCTTTAGGGAGTTCGGCTTTGGTCCATTCGGCCACGAAGTCGGCCAAGACCTGCGAATTAATAGCTCGTCATGGCTTATAGGTTATGTCGAATGGAAGGAGCTCTATGGCCCATTTAGCAATCCGGCCCGTCGCGTCGCGGTTGTTTATAATGTCGTTAAGAGGTACTTCGGAGGCTACCGTTATCGAACACTCTTGAAAGTAGTGTTGCAGCTTCCGGGATGCCACGAACACCGCGTATGCTATCTTTAGATAATGTGGGTACCGGGACTTGCATGGAGTTAGGACAGTGGACACATAGTAAACCGGTTTTTTAAGAGGGAACAGTGTCCGTCCGTTTCTCGTTCAACGACGAGCACCGCGCTGACAACTTGATGTGTTGCGGCGATATATAATAGCATTGGTTCGCCCATGTTGGGCGCGGCCAGGACCGGATTTGTTGCCAATATGGCTTTTATTTCTTCGAGTCCGAAGTGGCGGCATCCGGCCCACTCGAAGTGTTCGGTCTTGGAGGAGGCGGTAAAGGGTAACGCCTTTTCTCCCAAGCGGGAGATAAAGCGGCTTAGAGCCGCCACGCATCGATCAATTTTTGTATTTGTTTGAGGTCTTTTGGAATATCCAATTGTGATGAGCTCGGGTCTTGGCTGGGTTTGCTTCAATTCCTCTCTGGACACAATGAAGCCTGTGAGCTTTCCTACCGGAACAACGAAGACGCATTTTCGGATTGAGCTTAATGTCATATTTTTGGAGATTGTCGAATGTGAGCCTCAAGTCGCCTACTAGAGTTTCGACATGCTTGGATTTGACGACCACGTCATCTACATATGCTTCCACTTGTTTTTTTCGATCTGGTTTGCGGACATGTATACGAATCATGCTACCGATATGTTGCGCCGGCGTTTTGAGCCGAAGGGCATTGTGTTGAAGCGAATGGGCCGTATGGAGTGATGAATCTTGTTGCTGCTTGGTCCGGCTCCACCATCTTGATTTGGTGGTAGCCGGAGTACGCTGTCGAGGAAGCACAATGAGTCGTGTCCTGCTGTAGCGTCGATAATTTGATCAATGCGAGGGAGGGGGAAGGGATCCTTTGGGCAAGCCTTATTAAGGTCTTTGAAATCAACACATAGGCGTCAGGATTTATCCTTCTTTGTACCATCACCAGATTTGCTAGCTATCCGGATGTTTTATATCTACGATGAATCCGGCTTCCAGAAGTTTGGCTAGCTCCTCTCCATATTTGTCTCTTGGGTTCGGGAAAAGCGCCGAAGAGCCTATTTGTTGGCTTGAATCCTTTTAGGATATTTAGGCTGTGCTCGGCCAGCCGACGTGGGATTCTGGCATGTCCGAAGGGTGCCGGGAAAAATGTCCCAGCTTTTCTCGTAGAAATTCTCGTGGTCTGGCGTCTACATCAGGGTTTAATTGTGCCCCAATGGAGGCCGTCTTTGCAAGGTCCGTTGGGTGGACTTGGAATTTGACTATTTCATCCGCTGGTTTAAAAGAGGTGGACTTGGATCTTTTATCAAGTATCACATCGTCCCTGTTCACCGTGGAGCGCATCGCAGTGAGTTCCTCGGCCGCTAGGGATTCGGATAGTGCCTCGAGGGCTAGTGCGACTGTCTTGTTTTCGGCGCGGAGTGCTATGTTCGGATCACTAGCGAGAGTGATGATTCCGTTAGGTCCGGGCATTTTAAGCTTCATGTACCCATAGTGGGGTATAGCTTGAAAAATTGTGAATGCCTCTCGCCCTAATAAAGCGTGATATCCGCTGCTGAACGGGCCACTTGAAATGTGACCTTCTCGGACTGTAATTGTCCGTGAGCGAACACTACGTCCGGTGTGATTTTTCCTGTGAAGCATGCTTCCGGCTAGGGATTATTCCTCTAAAGGTTGTGCTGCTTCGCTCAATGCGGTTCGATCTATCTCCATTTTTCGGAGGGTTTCCTCGTAGATGAGGTTTAGTCCGCTGCCGCCATCCATGAGTACCTTAGTAAGGCGAAAGTCGTCCACTATTGGACCGAGGACCAATGCTTGGTGCTCAGGGCTGTTCGAATTTGGTTTAAATCGGCATTAAAGGTAATAGCCGTGTCCTCCATGGATTTATTGTTGCTACTTGGTAGACTTCGCAAGGTTACGGAGTGTTCGTTTCCGCATGTTATTTGATGAGAAAGTCAAGAAATTTGTTAACACCGTCTTGTTGTTGTTCTGGGCTGGGATTACGAGGCTAGAAGCTCTTAGCCACTTTGGCCACCGCCGTAGTATCCAACATGCTCGAAGGCTATGAGTTGGAGTGGCGCCCTACGTGCTATGAATTTTGTAGGGTCCGTTTAGCCAACCCTCCAAGACGGTTCCGCACCCTTTAGGGGGTTTTGTTTTTGGTGTTTAACCTGTGTGCTTGGTGATGATGCACCCTTTTATTTCAGACTAGGGATGTATTCGGGGCGGATTATCCCAAAATTTACTTCGGTTTTCCAAGCACTCTCCATCGCACATTACTTCTGTACTATGGTCACCAAGTCATCAAAGCGTGTAATTTCGCGACGACTTATGACGTTTAGGATTCCCTTGTCCGTGCAATTATTGCAGAAAAGTGAGATTGCGTCCTCCTCTCGGCGATCCTTTATCCTGTCCATAACCGGGAGGAATCGCCCGATAATGATGTCTTTGTTTCGGGCTCTTGCCTAATTCAGGATAGATCACTAATGTTTGGGTGGGCAGGTGGAACTAGATCCGGAACCCCGTCCAATTTAAGACTCAGGGGCCGAGAAGTTTCTGAACTTGGAAGTTTGGATTTTTGAATGCTATCCAATGAACCCAACCCGCTGCCTGACCTTAAGTTCCGGGCTTGATAGACATCCGTCTCTCTGCGGGAATCCGGCATGGAGGGATCGGGAATCCGGACGTAGCTAGTCCTTAAGATAGAAGAAGAATCGCCGTATTGCTCCTCTATCACAACAACATGATGGGTACCCTGGGGAGAGTTGATCTCTCTCAGATCAGTTTTAGGCCCGATCTGGTCGTTATGCGTGGCGACTCGAGGCGGTGATGCGATCCAAGAGCTCGTTCACGGAGGAGAGCTCGATCGGATCTAACTGCTCGGCAAGTTCGAGTTAACGTGAAGATTGGTTTCGATGACCCGAGAAGTCATCGTCGTGTGATGGCGAACTGGCGGTCATAAGAAAACCACCTAGCCGAAGAGTCCGGCCAGTGGCCAAGGCTCCTTTGGCGATAGTATCGTCTTTACAGACGGGATGAGGCATCCTTCCTGATGGCGACGGCACAGAGGAACTCTCAATGGAAGCACCAATGTCGGTGTCAAAACCGGCGGATCTCGGGTTGGGGGTCCCGAACTGTGCGTCTAGGCAGATGGTAACAGGAGACAAGGGACACGATGTTTTTACCCAGGTTCGGGCCCTCTCGATGGAGGTAATACCTACTCCTGCTTGATTAATCTTGATGATATGGGTAGTACAAGAGTAGATCTACCACAAGATCAAGGAGGCTAAACCCTAGAATCTAGCCTATGGTATGATTGTTGTTCGTCCTACGGACTAAAACCCTCTGGTTTATATGGACACCAGATAGGGTTAGGGTTACACAGAGTCGGTTACAATGGTAGGATAAATACATATCCGTATCGCCAAGCTTGCCTTCCACGCCAAGGAAAGTCCCATCCGGACACGGGACGAAGTCTTCAATCTTGTATCTTCATAGTCCACGAGTCCGGCCAGCGGTGATAGTTCGGCTATCCGGACACCCCCTAGTCCAGGACTCCCTCAGCTAGCCCGTCCTGACTATGTATATAGTGGAGCGGTTTCCTTTTCTCTCCATATGAACCTATCATATTGCGTACGTGCCACTTAAGAAAAAAACTTTATTAATAAATAACGCGGCATCTCCAAAATATTAACCTTGCGATTGGCTCTTCGCCTCTTCGGGAAGTCGAGCAATAATGGTAGTGCAGTATATATCGTTCTGGCTATATGAGACCGAATGAATTGTTGCACGTCCACCACGTGGGCAGGGTCGAGGCGAGGGAGAGTGCTACATACGAGCAAAATGAGTGAATCTACACTCTAAAATACGTCTATATACATCAGTGTTTGGAGTATGTACTAGTAGTTCATATTGAAATCTACTAAAGGACATATATATTTCAAACAATATGATATAATCTCTATAACCAAGGTAGTAGGGACGAGGAGTAAATGGAGGGAGTAGTAAATTTTTCTCCTCGTCCAGCGAGCCACTGCCACAGCATGGGCGAGGGGAGCGCGTCGTGAAGGCGGAGCAAGCTTCACCTCATCCTGCGAGCCACCGCGCCCGTGGGCGGGGAGACGGCGAACTAAGCAAGCTTCTCCTCGTTCCACGAGTTGACGGGACACATCAAAAGTACTCCAGTGTATAGAGCCTTGCCTCTAAGTTAGGCCCCACATGGTTTGTCTCGTGTTTGAACATACCACGTCAAGTCGCAATTTGTTTGTTCACCCGTGGGAGACGATCCTCCATCCACCAAGTGGACAACCCGACACGTGCCAAATTACCACGTGGGCTGCCTTTTTCATCTGAAATGAGCTTCACGTGTACCCGCTTGGTGTGGTTGGGAAAGAGACGGAGTGCGTGCGTGCATGCACCTCTTCTCTTCGTGCACGTCCCCCACCTACGTGGGTGTGTGTGAGATATAAAAACCGCATTCGTGAGTGTTTTTTGTTTTGGGATGGGGGGTGGGGTGGGGGGTTGATTTCGTGAATTATTTGTGGGAATATGTGTCGATGACATCTCAAACAAAATTTTGCATGCAATGTGTATGAAATGGAGGCCTATCCATATCATACTTAGAGGGTCGGGCAATCCACGTGAAGAGAGGGAGGGGTCATAGCTATCGATAGAGTCGAAGAGAGGATCAAGTGGGTGGGTGCGAGATCGATGAAGAGAGCCATCGAAATTGTGTGTGTGTGTGTGTGTGCAAGTCAAAGATATAGGACAACTGGCGTACCGGAACATTAGAGGGCACATGTCAAGTTTGTGTGTGGCAGGGAGACATGACTAGAGCGCTCGATGTATCGGTATGTGTGTGTGGGGGAGGGGTGGGGGAGGGGTAGGCAGAGGCCTAACTATAGAGGTAGAATGACTCGTATATGTGTTGAGAAGGAGAGACTCAGCTATGTCTTGAGGGAGATCGGTCGACATCCATACATAACTGAAGGACGGGAAATATGATGGGACAGAGAGAGAGAGAGGAGAGAGAGAGGGAGGGAGAGGGGTAGAGTGTTGGATGGGTGACGGAGTTGCTTCTCGAAGATGGTGGGAGAGGCCTACTAGACAAACTGAGGGTGGAACTGCAATGTTATCAATAAGAGTTGGGATGTGTTTCTGTTTGTGCCTGTGCATGATAGATCTGTCGGGACGCATCCATGGATGATGAAGGGGAACCATGTGTTTGGTAAGCAAACCTAACTAGAACGGTAGATCAATTGTTGTTTGTCGAAGGAAGGGAGAGACACAACTAATGAGGTAGATCGATTGACGTGTGGGTGAAAACGAGTTATAAGGACCTAGCTAGCTATATGTATAGCGAGAGATCGGTCGGTGTACGTCCATTTGTTAGAGGCAAATAAGGCCCAAATGAGACGGATAGACAGAGAGAATGGAGCTAGGAGGTGGTGCGAGAGGCCCAACTACTAGCTAGATAGGGGAGGAGTGTGCGGTTGTGAGATCGATGAAAAGAGGGGAGAGAGTTTACACGTGTGTCTGACCATATGAGAGACACGAGGCAAGGACACATAAAGGAGGAGATTGAAGGTGTGTGTGTATGTTGTAGGCAGGCATCGCTGGAGAGGTTTATCGATCGGTGTGTGTCGAGAAAGGAGTTGTGGAGACTACGGGAGAACGACCTAAAGAAAATTATGATTGTGCCCGGTGGATAGAATGCCGAGGGAGGGGGAGGGCGAGGAGGGCGTGTGCATGCATGAGAGAAAGTTAGTGGTAGCTACAAAGGTTAGAGGATTGTGTGGGTGTAAGAGACTAACAAAGATCATAATTTGATATGAAAGCGGATTCATATATTGAATAGGAGATCATAGTGTTTTAAACATTGCATGCATGAATATAGCGGTGATACATGTGTTGTGCACATGTTATACCATAACGTGATAATGCATGGCGTTTGCAACTCACAGCTAAATGCCGAACAATCTAAACCATACTATACATCAAACAATCTCACATTTTATTTGAATTTGTGAGAATGTGTGGCGTTTGCAGCTTACAACCAAATATCGAACAATCTAAACAATACTATATATCGAACATTCTCACATTTTATTTGAATTTGTGGTGTTTGCAACTCACATCTATATACTTGTAGGCGTAGTCTGCAGGGCACCATACATAATGTGATAAACACATTATACATATGAGACATGGTTTAGATTATGAAGATCTAGCTAGAGCTAGAAATGTAATGTGATTTGAAATCAAAATAAAGTGGATTCAAAAAATCTAGTTCGAGTTCATATAGTACACATAGTTCATATGTAACTCGAGACTAATCATGTGGTGTGCTGTGAAGATAATACACAAATGATGGTTTAACTTGACAATAATATTGATTGTAGATCTTATTAAAACAGAGAAACAAATTCAAATGCTTTGACTTCACAACAATCATTATTGTAGATCTTATTCAAATAGAGAAACGAATTCAAATTTAGTTCATATTGAAGCGGTAGTATATACGTTTGGAATGCACTAAAACGTTCATTTGAGTAGTAGGTGTCATGCATTATACACGTAGCGAAATATTTTAATTGAACATAACATGAATTCAAAGTTTTGAATGACATTTGTAATGCGCATTGATTTGGTACAGTACACGTTAGGCTTGTCCGGAAATTTCAACCCGCGCCTTGTTAGCCCGAAATATTTAAGATATATCTTTGTATCGTTGTGCTCCGACAACTTCCTCCATCTTAACCCGCCCCTTGCTATTCCGAAATTACAACGCGCCCGAAAACTCCCACCTCCTGTGAAATCCCGACACGTGAAATGCCCGTGGTACCCCTGAACCGAAAGAACCGCCTCAAATCGGTGGGGGTACTTTTGTAACTTACCCCACATTTCGGACAAGCGCGTCTCTAAGCCATGGTTCCCCACTGCCATCCCATCCGCCCACCCATTCGTACACCGAGGCCGCGAAAACCCGCGACGAAACCCCACACCCTGCTCCGTCCGCCACCCAGCCGGAGCCTCTTCCCCAATGACGTCGTCCACAGCAACACCTCAACGTCGCTCATCCACCATACCGGATGAGGATCCGTCGTCGATCTCATCGTCCCACCGGTTCAGCCACCCCGTCCTCCACTTCCAAGGAGCTGCCCTGACATTCCACTTGTCTTTCGCGCCACCTCCATTCCCACACCGCCGTCTTCACCTGCACCACCGGAAGAGCATCAGCATCACCGTTTCCTCGGATGAAGCTGCGGCCTAATCGGCACCACCAAAGAGGTTGTACACTAATCGCCGAATTTTCTTCTTGATTCGATCTCACGATGCTGCCGGCGCTCGGTCCCGAGCCGTCACGGCACGGCTCCATCCACAACGGCGTTGCCGGCCACTTCCTCCACGGCGTCGCTCCCGCGGTGGCGATGTCCACATCAGTAGGAGCTGCTGCTGCTTTAGCTCTCGCTCGTGCTGCTGCTCTGCTCTTGCTCTTCGTCCCCTACTTGGTCTGCTCTTGCTATTGCTCTTAATCACGCTGCTGCTCTCGCTCTTGCTCTTGCTTGCGATGCTGCTCGATGAAGCTACACTTCACCGATCGAATTGACTTTTGGGTCGATCGATTTTAGGGGAGTGGGGGGCTCAACGGGTGAAGGAAGAACCAGCCGCAGCGGGGAGGGGGGCTCGCCGGAGAGGTACCGCACTATCTATCTTAGGGTTCAGGATGGGGCGGTGGTCGCCGGCAGTGGCGGGGCGTTGGCGGGGCGGTGCCATGGGGATCGCGGGAGAAAAAGCTCGGCACGGGGGGGCCTAGAGGAATGGCCGAGGCGGCGGCGGACCGGTGGTGGGGAGTGTTTTGAGGCGTGGCGATGGCGCACCGTGACGCCGGCGGGGGCTGCTATTGGGCCGGTGGTGACTGGCGGCTAAGGGGGGTGGAGGTTGAAGATGAACCGCAGGCCCTTGATTTCATATCCAACGACTGCAAAATCCACTGACCAGAGATGAAAAAGTCAGTCGACCGACGTGTAGCCTCACCTTGCTAGTGCGTTCAGTTTCGACAGAAAAATTCAGTTTCGACAAAGAAAATTCAGTTTGACGATTAAGTTCAGTTTCGACAGTTAAGTTCAGAGATGAGCGGCTGATGTATTTTACATCTAGCACTTTGTGGTTATGTATTTTACGTCATGTATTGGTGATGCTATTAGAATTCCACTCTGGTTAAGGTTGTTCGCTGTCTCTCTTGTCCTGCTTCAGCCTCAGTGTCATACAACTCACCGGAGCTGCTCCAACGATGAAACCCTCCATCACAATGAGCAGCAGATACCTGGCTCCATCTCCAGACGCCTAAGATCTTCTTCCCCTCCTCCGACAGACAAGTCAGCCGGAGCATCCTCACTGGCCAACCCAATCACGCTGAGATCGACATGGCTTCGCCAAAGAGGTTGTACACTTCTTGCATCTCTTTTTTACTCTACATGTTATATATATTGTCCACTGAGCACACGGATTGTTCCTTTAGTGTCTCCTTGAAAGAAAAAATGTAGGAATTTTAATTTTCACTTGTCCTCCTTTTCAAATTCCTATTCATGAAGCACAAGACTAAGAGGTAGTAGAATAATAGCATTATAACCGTACATTTTCTTGTGGTTTGACTTAATCTCACCATGCTTCTTTGCATCCTGTGATCTTCCAATTGTTGTGAATCAAACACCCAGATTGGCGGAAATCCTGTGTTTTTAAATTCTCTGTTTTGCACGTGCATTCCTATCCTATTCCTGTCTATTTCCTATCCCTGCATTGTTGGAATCCTCCAATTCAAACGAGCCCTTACAGAATTACTTCTCTTACAGATAGTTGTCAAAGAAAACCTTGCGTGGTTTGTCCCGCTCCAACGACAGAAGGGTCCAACACAGCAGGGATCCGGCCTCCAGACTGTCTTTCGCCGCCTCAGATCTTCTTCCCCGCTGCTAGCAGGCATGAAAACTGCATTACCATCATCAACCGAGTAGATGACCTCTAGGACTACACGGGTCCGCAAGAGAGGTCGCACTCTTTCTTGTCTGCTTACGCTATGCATCGCTTAATATTACATGCTACTTTATCGTCCTGTTCACCGATTAGACTCTGAGTCAGCTCCAAACTAATGGTCAAACTTGAGTTTTTAAATGGTTGTGGGGTACATATCGGGGCCGCTATCAATAGTATCTATCTACTATCTGGTTAATCTCCGGTGTCTACTATGAGTTTCATGTTGGGTGGGAAACAAACAGTAAAGAAGCCATTATCTGTATTTTTTAACTAAAGCCATCATCTGCCTGCTGTTATTGGTTTTGGGTCTATCCACAGGTTGCTACCATCAGTCTGGATTTCTGCATGCACTCGTTACATAATCTCACTATGTTTTATTCCTATGCATGACATTTATTGTTAACAATGGAACTGAACATGTAGGCAAAAGAGACGATCTTTGCGTGGCAATAAAATTTCATGCAGACATCGCTCCATGGTAGGCGCAAAGGCAGCCCCCCTCCATGCATTTCGGATTGTAATCGAGAGGAAGATATCTGTTCTGAGGGGGATTCAGAAGGAGAAGACAACTCCTATTTACCCCCTGAGGTCTTCTCTCTAACTTGGCATGTTGATTATGGTTATATCATGCATATGGTGTCTTGCATTGCTTACTTTATACATCAAATATGTCATCTGCTTACTTTAGACATCCTTTGTGCGAATGCCATCTGTTTAGTTTATTCATTGTTTATGTGAATTATGCAACGCCATCTTGTTTAGCCAGGCATCATATATGTGAATTTTGCAATGCCATCCTGCTTAGCCAATCATCTTATATGTAAATTGTATCAAGCCATCCTTTTTTTGTTACATATTACATTTGTCAACAATGTTAGTACATTCAACTGCTCTTCGTGTGCATCAGCCATTTGACATGGTGATGGCAAATTCTGGAGTGAAAACAAGGTCTTCAGAGCAGACTATGCTATTTGACGAAGCGCATATCTCGCTGGTTACGGATAGCTCCTCAGAGGAGGATTCAGAGACAGATGACCAGTCCTAATCCCCCCCACCCCGAGGTGTATGCTCTAACTTGGCAGGGTTATGTTGCTCATATCGTGCGTATGGTGTCTCGCATTGCTATGACATTTGATTAGTTTAGACATGCTTTGTGTGAATGCCACCTGTTCAGTGTCTAATTACCATATATCTGAATTATGCATTGCCATCTTGTTGCAAGACATTATATATTTGAATTATACAATGCTATCTTGTTGCAAAGGCATTATACATGTGAATTATGCAATGGCATGTTGTTTAGCCAATCATCATGTATGTGAATTATATCATGCTATCATTTATTGTATTACGTGTTCCATTTGTCGACAACGTTTGTATTCAACTACTCTTCTTGTGCATCAGCCATTTGAAGCGGTGATGGAAGTATCTGGAGTGAAAATAAGGTATTTAGAGCAGACAATGCTACCTGCTGAAGCAGACATCTTGCTGGTTACAGAGAGCTCCTCAGAGGAGGATTCGGAGACTGATGACCAGTCCTATTTCCCCCCTGAGGTCTATGCTCAAACTTGGCAGGGTTATATTACCCATGTCATGCATGTTGTCTTGCATTGCTTAGTTTTTACATCATATATGGATTGCCATCTCGCTTACTTGCTTACTATATAAATCATATATTTGAATTATATCATGCCATCATGTTTACATAGTACATACACATCATCTATCTGAATTATGGCATGGCAACCCATTTAATAAAGACACCATATAGTTATATCATCTCATCCTGTTTAGTGTTTACAGTCATCATATTTCGAATTATGGCATTCTATCCGTGAATGTATGTGAATTATGGCATGCCAACCTATTTAATAAACACATTATATAGTTATGTCATGTCATCCTATTTACATAGTCTCATATTTTGAACTATGTCTTTCCATCTTTTTTAGTTAGCCATCATTGTGTGAAATTGTGTCATGCTATCCTGTTTAGTTAGCCATCATATATGTGCAATTGTGTCATGCTATCCTGTTTGGTTAGACAACATAAATATGAATTATTTCATGCCCTCTTTTATTCCCCACTATCCATTGCACCTGTCTATCATACAATGTCTATACTTTCAATTACTTTTCTTGTTTATCAGCCATTTGAATTGGAGAGCGTGATGGCAGTATTTAAGGGAGTAACAACATGGTCTTCAGAAAAGATAGTGCTACCTGTTGATGCAGATAGAACCACGGTTGTACTTGCCCAAGGACCAGATCCACCACACATAACCTGACTCGCAGAGATTGTACCCCTACCCAGCTTGGACAGAGAACAAGCTACACCCTTCTAACCCCAACCCGGCAGATAGTAACCCAGCCCAGTTGACACAACACCGTCTCCACCACAGAGCACCCAAACCCGAGAAGTTAGTAAGGGAACTGCATTGCCGATAGCAAGTGGACCACCACTCCGAATCCCAACTCAACGCTTAAAGGAGAAGAATATTTTTTCTCAGGTCAGGTTCTGTAGCTATGGTTCATACTCCTTTGCTCTTGCATTACTGTATTTACTCATACCAACTATTTTCAAATTTGAAGGATGGAACAGGTATGTTTTAAACCTGTTTCTTTAACTGGTTTGCTGTTGTAACCTGCTCTATGTTGATTTCAGTTTCAATTGAATAAACAGTTATGTTCTCATGTCATGCACGTTACAAGTGTTGTTATTGCTCTATAGTTACCCACACTTATATTATGTCTATTCTGCTTTGTCTTGAACAAATATTATTTGAACTGTGTCTCTATCTTGATTTGGCAACAAAAACTAGAATGATATAGACCATAAAGTGACCATGCTACATAGATATATGTTTGTTTCATGCTATTACCCTGTCCACTTTACTACTGAACTCATTTACCAAAATGAGTTTCATATACAACATGGTAAACATGTGATGTGTCTGCTTGTTTATCTTTTAGAATGCGGACAAAATATTGGAGAAACGATACCGCATTATCCAATGGTAAAGGAAGTAATGCAGATAAGGTTCAAGATAGTGAGACATCCTTGTTGGTCTCCAAGAAAGCTGATAAAAACTATCTTGATGACAGTGAGGGAACCCAAAAGTCCTGTCTTGATGTAGTGTTCGAGTTATCGGCCACTCATCACGGCACAAGCTCTTGAACTCGCTGCTGAATCAGTTCGTCTTCTTGAGTCTCAACTTCAAGTTGAAAGACATCGATCGAGATGTGCTGACAGGAAGTCAAGGACCGAGGAAGTCCTGCAGAATTCAGATGCATATTTTCTGGTGCAACAGCAAGCGCTGGAGGATTTAAGCGCCAAACAAGAGAAAGTTAATAAGCTTGCTAAGCATCTTGCCAGCATTATGGGTACCCAGGATATTGTTTCTTGAGATCTTCTGAAGTGGTTTCAATTCTGGATTTGTTTTGCTGTAGCGTTTATTTGCGCTGGTCGCCAACTTTGACAACCAGTGTATATGATATGCTGCTTTGTTCCCCATATTTGCACTGGTGGCGAACTTTGATGCCCAATGGATGTAATATGTGTAATAGTCGTGATAGCCTAGCGTTAGTTGCTTGCTTATTTATTTCCTTGTTGTCTTTTTTATTTGTTTGCTTGTAGTCATTGCCGTTCTTTTTCCGCGGTTAGCTAGTGGCTGCAATAACTTATTTTTTTTAACTAGGCCACAATAACCATGGGCTAATATTTACTGTAGTGACATTGGGCCTCCTACTGGCCGTAGAAACAGTGGGCCTTCTACAGGCCGTAGAAACAATGGGCCTTCTACGGGCCGTAGAAACAATGGGCCTTCTGCGGGCCGTATCATCAATGGGCCTTATACAGGCCGTATGATCGATTGGCCAAACATGGGCCAAACAGACCGCATTATGGTCGTGAACAGGCTAGAGTTGGAATCGTCCGTTCATGGGCTGACCATAATGGTCCATCGTTAATAGGCTGTATTTGATGACGCTATGAAAACGGGCCAACGTATTAACGGACCACAAACGGGCCGACTGTAACCACATGCTGAATTTGCCCCACAAGCAGAAAATGACAGTAACGGGTCGTAAGTAAACGAATGCTGGAAATGAGCCCAAGAATAAATGGGCTCTGAGAAGGCCGAAAGATAACATGGGCTGGAAACGGCCCAACGGAATAACGGGCCGTTAATGGGTATAAAGTGATACATTGTTCATTACGGGCCAGTTTCACCACGGGCCGTTAATGGGTGTAAAGTGATACACTGTTCATTACGGGCCAGTTTCACCACGGGCCGTTAATAGGCCAAGAGTTACATAGGGTCTCATATGGGCCGAAAGACGTCATGGGCCATACATGGGCCAGAAGTGAAAACGGGCTGGAATCATATTGGGTGGCCCAGATGACGCTACTGGGCCTAATTCGGATAGGGCGTAACGGGTCTTGGGTTAGTGGGTTGTAAATGGGCTATATGCGAACAGGCCGTTAACACGCTTTACATGGGCCGGCCCGCCACCTTTTGACCAAGTCAAAAGGGTCGGCCTTTTCACAGGAATGGGCCTCTGTTGGGCCGTGCCACGTGTCGAAGTATCATAGGCGCCTTCTGTCCAATGAGTGGATGACATCTGTCCCAACGATGAGCCGACATGTGTTTCCTCCAGCCAATGATGATTTTACACGTGGAAAATCCCCATTGGTCGGGGTTGTTAACGGGTTATCGGATCCAAAACCCGACCCGATAGCTTAACGGCGTTCCGTTACGGTGGATGCCACGTGTCGGTCACCCTTGACGAAAGTGCTTCTGTGACGCGTGATTTATCGTCATGGAAGTGGACACTTCCGTGATGATAATTTTGGTAATGTCATGGAACACTTCTACGACAGCAGAGGTATGACTATCTTGATTCTGTCATAAATTTGTCATGGATGTACATGCATCACAAAAAATGCGATCCTTTTAATATAAAATCACATCTAAACAGAAGGTAGATGGATTATTTATTACTAAGCAGCAAGGAAAAATATTGGGTTGTCTCCCAACAAGTGCTTTTCTTTAAAGACTTTTTAGCTAGGCATTGAAATTCAATGATGCTCACAAGAAAGACAAGATTTGAAGCGCAAAGAGAGAATCATAAAACATGTGACAAAAACACTTAAGTCTAACATACTTCCTATGCATAGGCATATTATAGGCAAACAAATTATCGTAGCAAGCAAAAACTAGCATATGCAAGGAGGCGGAAAGAAACAATAGCAATCTCAACATAACGAGAGGTAATTCATTATCATGAAAATTTCTACGACCATATTTTCCTCTCTCATAATAATTACATGTGGGATCATAAGCAAATTCAGAAAAATAGCTATCACATAAACTATTTTCAACACGATCCACATGCATGCAAAGTTGACACTCTTCCGAAATAGTGGGATTAACATTAACTAAAGTCATGACCTCTCCAAACCCACTTTTATCAAAAAATTCATAAGATTGAATATTCTCCAAATATGTGGGATCTAAAGTTGAAACTCTTCCAAACCCACTTTAAATATTATTGCAAACAATATTATCAATCTTATATTCATCATGGGGATTAAATACATTTTCAAGATCATAAGAAGAATCACCCCAATCATGATCATTTCAACAAGTAGTAGACATAGCAAAACTAGCATGCCCAAGCTTAGGATCTTGCATATTATTAGCACAATTGACATCAAGAGAATTTATAGTAAAATCATTGAAATCATGCTTTTCATCGAGGGAACTATCAAACATGGGTGTAATAGCAACAATCTCCTTTTTAACATAAGGAACTATAGCAAATTTGTCTTCAAAAATATTGGCATCATGGCCACAAGAATAGGAAGCATCATGTTCATCAAGGGATATTTCAACCAAATCATCGGAATCATCATTATCTATAGATTCATGCATATCATTATTTTCTTCCAAAGCAACGGTCATTCTTTCAATAAATTCTTGGACATAGGCATTGTGGGCAAGGTTTTCATTGCAATATTTAAGTATGACGGAATTTTTAGATTTGTTGAGAGTAAAATCATACTTTTCAATGAAAGAAGCAACCTCATGAGCACCCTTAAAAACGACAAATTCTTCAATTTGTTCGATATCATAGTAACTATAAACACCCTTTGCATAAGAAGATAAGATTTCATTATCATTGAACTCACATAGGTAGGGAAGGTGTTTTTAGGGTTCTTAGAGCAACAAGTAAAATCACAAATTTCACAAAGATTCCAAGCATAGCATAGCAAACTATTTATATGATACCATAAGAGTCTCCCTTTTTCAGACAAACGGTGATGCACAAAATGAGCATGCTCATCTAAAGATTTCCCATCAATTAGGCTAGTTGGGGTTTCGGCACGAGCGCATAAGGATCGAAGATGATCCAAGTAGAACACTTTAAGTGGATCCATATCAATAGATTTTCAGCAAGCAAAGATGCAAGCATATAGAAGGCACAAGGAAACACAACCAAAGATACATACGGGAAGAAGGCGAACGAAAAAGAGAGGGCGAATAAAACGGCAAGGGTGAAGTGGGGGAGAGGAAAACAATAGGCAAATGACAAATAATGTAATGCGAGAGATAAGGGATTGTGATGGGTACTTGGTATGTAGACTTCTGTGTAGACTCTCCGACAACGGCGCCAGAAATGGCTCATTGTCGGGAGTCCAAATCTTGACTTGACTTTGCGTGAGCCTCCACAGCAACGGCACCAGAAATCCTTCTTGCTACGTCTTGAGCTTGCGTTGGTTTTCCCCGAAGAGGAGAGGATGATGCAGCAGAGTAGCGTAACTATTTCCCTCAGTTTTTGAGAACCAAGGTATCAATCCAGTAGGAGGCCACGCGCAAGTCCCTCGTACCTACACAAAGCAAATAACTCCTCGCAACCAACGCGAATAGGGGTTGTCAAACCCTTCACGGTCACTTACGAGAGTGAGATCTGATAGAGATGATACATAATATTTTTGGTATTTTTGGTATAAAGATGCAAAGTAAAAAATAAAAGGCAAGGTAAAAAGCAAAGCAATAATAAAGCGTAGGAAGATTAATATGATGAGAATAGACCCGGGGCCATAGATTTCACTAGTGGCTTCTCTCAAGAGCATAAGTATTTTACGGCGGGTGAACGAATTACTGTTGAGCAATTGACAGAATTGAGTATAGTTATGAGAGTATCTAGGTATGATCATGTATATAGGCATCACGTCCTAGACAAGTAGACCGACTCCTGCCTGCATCTACTACTATTAATCCACTCATCGACCGCTATCCAACATGCATCTAGAGTATTAAGTTAATGAAAACAGAGTAACGCCTTAAGCAAGATGACATGATGTAGAGGGATAAATTCATGCAATATGATAAGAACCCCATTTTGTTATCCTCGATGGCAACAATACAATACGTGCCTTGCTGCCCCTACTGTCACTGGGAAAGGACACCGCAAGATTGAACCCAAAGCTAAGCACTTCTCCCATTGCAAGAACTACCATTCTAGTTGGCCAAACCAAACGGATAATTCGAAGAGACTTGCAAAGATAACCAATCATACATAAAAGAATTCAGAGAAGATTCAAATATTTCTCATAGATAATCTTGATCATAAACCCACAATTCATCGGTCTCAACAAACACACCGCAAAAAGAAGATTATATCGAATAGATCTCCACGAGAGAGGGGGAGAACATTGTATTGAGATCCAAAAAGAGAGAAGAAGCCATCTAGCTACTAACTATGGACCCGAAGGTCTAAAGTAAACTACCCACACTTCATCGGAGAGGCTATGATGATGATGTAGAAGCCCTCCATGATGGATTCCCCTTCCGGCGGAGCTCCGGAACAGGCCCCAAGATGGGATCTCGTGGATCTGAGAAAGTTGTGGCAGTGGAATTAGGTTTTGGCTCCGTGTCGATCTGTTGAAGTACGAGGGTATATATAGGAGGACGGAGCCCGTCGGTGGAGCTTCGGGGGGCCCATGAGGCAGGGGGGGCGCGCCCTAGGGGGGGCGCCCTCCACCCTCGTGGCCGCCTCCCTCCTTTCTTGACCGAGGGCCCAAGTCTCCTGGATCTTATCTGATGAGAAAATCACGTTCCCGAAGATTTCATTCCGTTTGAACTCCGTTTGATATTCCGTTTCTTCGAAACACTGAAATAGGAAAAAAAACAGCAATTCTGGGCTTGGCCTCCGGTTAATAGGTTAGTCCCAAAAGTAATATAAAAGTGGAAAATAAAGCCCAATATGGTCCAAAACAATAGATAATATAGCATGGAGCAATCAAAAATTATAGATACATTGGAGACGTTTAAGAGGGGCGTCGTCAGCCGCGAGGCCCCGTTGGCTCCGGAAGTGCTGATGTCCGGCTTGGCTGCCGAGGTCCCGAAGGCTTAGGAGCCCTTGGTCTCCCAGTGGTGACGACGTCACGTCCTCCTGCTGCGTCAGTTCTTCCGGGTCCATCTGCTTCTCCTGATGTTTTGGAGCGCGCCCTTTTGGAGATGGCCCAGCTGCGAGAAGATCTTCAAGGAGCCGACCCCCTCCTGGTGGTCGGGTGTCTGGAGCTAGTTTCTGGCTAGCTCCGCTCCGACGTGTCTGTTCGAGCGGCGCTAAGCAAGGCCATGGCGACCTCTGAGAAGGAGAGGCAGGCCGTCGCCCAGGCGGCGGCCACTCGCGAGGCGGCGCTGAAGGACGTCGAGGCCGTCAAGAGTCGCTTCCAGGCACTGGAGGCCGAGCTGAAGACCCTGCGCAGCGAACACATAGAGGAAGCTCGTGGCCGTCAGGCGGAGGAGGAGAAGATGAAGGCCCGGGAGGACACCGTCAAGGGTCGCAACGCCGAGCTGGAGCAGTCGGCGAATGCGCAAGCCCTTGAGCGCTGCCGACTGGAGGAGCTGGAACGGAAGGTGAAGGCGGGGGAAGCCGAACTTGGCGCGAAGGCGAACATTCTGGCTGAAGACCGCGCGGCCTTCGTGCTACTCGAGGAGAGGTCTCGCGAGGCCCTAAAGTCACTCTATGAGAAGGGCTTGGAGAGGCCGCTGACCACCGACGAGGACGACCCCGTACAGCTGCTTCCCTACTTGGTGAAGGCGCTTGAGGAAGTCGTGGACGGCATCGGTCCCATGGCAGAGGCTCGTGTCCTTTCTTCAGCTGCGCTGATGCGTGTCTTCAGCCATCTGCACCTTCGCGACCCCAGCGCTCGTCTTGACAATCTGCTAGAGCTTGTGGACGAGGAGCGTTGTGCGGCCGCTGTTGCAGCCATGAAGGGCCAGGTGGAGGCACTACTGAAGAAGTTTTGCGGCTTCGCTCTCGCGCCTTTGACCGGCGGTGCAACCAACCATGCGGCTCCGACTAGAGGTACATGTGAAGGCGACGCCGCCAAGGGAGTAGCACCTCTTGTGGGCGACGATGGTGTCCAGGGATGACCTGCGGCTACTTTCCTATTTTATTTCTGCAACACGCATCATGCCTCGTGGAAGCGTTTAGAATTGTGCTTGATATTTGGGAGAACAATATGTCTTGTAATATTTTCTTTGAGATTTTGCATTTTTCTTCCTATTTGCTTTACGTTCTACGTCGGCAGAGCCAGGTCGCGCGCATACGTAAACCGCCGTTGGGCCGACCGGAGACCAGGACAGAACCAAGGAGTGATGGGCTATGTGACAAGTTAGGCTCCTGAGTCGCGATGCTCAGGAGTCCCCGTGACGCACGAACAGCTTATAGGAAGGTGACGCGAGGATAGGTTTAGTGTTCTACATCGGCAGAGCCTGGCCCCGCGCATACCTCAACCGTCGTTGGGCCGACCGGAGACCAGGACAGACCCAAGGAGTGAGGGGCTATGCGACCAGTTAGGCTCCTGAGTCGTGATGCTCAGGAGTCCCCCTTGATGTGCAAACAACCTTCATACCTTTGCCCTCGCCGAGGCTCGGCTCAGGAGGGGCGCACGATGACCAGGTCCGCGGGACCTGGTTGGGTGGCGTACACTTGGGTGTGACCCGAGCGTAGCCCCCGTGCCCAGCCCCCTCGCGCGACTTTCCCCATGGGAGGTGTTGCAGTGGGGCCGGACACTGAGCTCAGGGGCTCCCTGAGGTTGATGCGGCCGTGGGGCCGCCCTCAGTTGTTTATCACCAGCGCGGAGCATAGCGCTTCCGCACTTGCACGGGCATAGCCGCTCCTCGGTAGTGTCGATGGCGAGCGCGGAGCATTGTGCTTCCACTGGTACGTGGGAGGGGACTCCCTACTGCGGAGAGCCCCCGGGGCGTGTACAACCCCGCCCTGACACGTGGCTTGCACTGCAGGGCTAGACGAGGTGTGTCTGGGCACTCGTGAGCCAGCGCGGGACTCACGAGGCCCTAACTAAAGGAGGGTTGCGCCTGGTCTTGGTTCTTGTTTGCTGTGTTGGTCCTGCGAGGTGGTCAGACAACCTATGCCGAACGAATCTCCTGAGATGACACTTCTATGACGATAATTGTGAAAAAATCCGGTATCATCATAGATGTGGTGGGGTCCTACTTCTATGACAGAAAATCATGACGGAAAATGGGCTTTTCGTCCTGGGCGGGCCGGAGACGCAGCTGCATGACATTCTTTTGGCCGTCCATGATAGAAAATACCGTGGTAGAAGCGAGGGGAGGAAAATATCAGGGAGTTCCCGGTTATGATGGGTGGTTGGGGGCTGAGCGATGCGTGTTTTCTCGTATATGTACGCGCGTGTGTGCGAGGCGTTGGGCTCTAACTGAACCCGAGTGATTGCACTGCAGGCTACGCGTTACTGAACCCGAGCGATCGATCGATCCCTTGATGTTAACTGAACCCGAGTGATTCCTTCGCTACTGCTGCTAACTGAAGCCGATCGAACACTGCTGCCTCCTTCCCTTGATGAACAGTGAGCGTTGTTGAGGGGGTTTGGATGAACAGTTCCGGTGGGGGGTTGGATGAACAGGACCCCGTGGTAGTAGAGGCCGTTGCCGCAGGATGAACAGTACCCCGATTGATCGTGCCGGTGGATGAACAGGACCCCGTGGAGGGCTGGATGAATAGGACCCCATGAAGGGCTAGTTGAGCGATGGCGGTGGAGGGCTAGTTGAGCGATGGCCGGTGGAGGGCTGGATGAACAGATGGCTCGTGGAGGGTGGTTGAACAGACCCGTGGAGAGGGCTGGCTGAACAAGAGCCGGTGGAGGAGCGGTGGAGGCTGGATGAACAGGAGCCCGTGGAGCGATCCTGGTGGAGGCTGGAGGAGGTCGACGGTGGATGAACAGGAGCCCGTGGAGGCAGTCGACGGTGGATGAACAGTAGCCCATGGAGGCAGTCGACGGTGGAGATGAACAATATCCCATGGAGTCCCATTTTGCGGTACGCCACACCCCTCCCGATGAACAGGAACCCCGTTTCGATCGTAGCACTCCAACACAAGTCCGTTTCCTCCGTTTTGTAGTACGCCACACCCCTCCCGAACAACAGGACCCCGTTTCGACCGTAGGAGGTCCATTTCCTCCTTTTTGCGGTACGCCAGACCCCTCTCGATGAACAACATCCCGTTTCGTCCGTGGCCGTCGAACACAAGGCCACTTCCTCCGTTCTGCGCTATGTCAGGCCTCGGTTCCATCGATTGTTCTGTCCAAGCCGGTTGGCTCCTGATGAACACGATGACGCTTTCCTTCCGACCCAGCCGGTTGCCTCCCAATGAACACGATGATGGCCCAGCTTCTCCGTTCCGACCTAGCCATGTACACGAGCCCTGGCCAGACGTATGCGTGAGTAGGCGTTCGAGACCCCGCCGGTATGTACGTACATGGCCGTATTTTCTTTTTTGCACCCTGGCCGCTGTACGTACGTGTAGATGCTACGTGTGCGCCTCTACTACGACATGTGCGTGCCTCTACATTAACTACGTACATGTTCGCGACCAGAATGACAACACTATGTACGCTTAGACCAGGTGGGTCCTGACTGTCAGGCACTTCCTTCCATGCGAAGCTGTAGCTGGTGGGTCCCAGCAGTCAGTGGCGAATATTTTTTTTGCCCTTAATATAGACGCACTTCCTTGTGTGCAAAGATATAGCTGGTGGGTCCCAACAGTCAAGGGGAAACATTTTTTCGTGAAATACGATGGGCTCGTCCGGTGGGTCCCTGCTGTCAGGTGGAGGAATCATTATTTTCCGCGTAATAAGGAGGTACTTCCTTGCTGCGGCCGTGGACCCAGCTGTCAGCCTCTCCATGTACAGTACTCTTCCGATGGAAGTCATTCCTTGACCACATTGACCACGCCACACCGAGAGCACCAGGGCGGCGGACGACGGCGAGGCCTAGGAAGGGGACGACGCGGAGCCGGGGAAGACTCGGCAGTGGATGCCCAAGCGGAGGGGACTTCGTGGGTTGACTGCTTCGGCTGCTGTGTGAGGCCGTCGTCGCCGGAGAATAACAGGATGTGTGGGTGAGTATAGTGGGATGGCATGGCTAGCGATGGAAGCACAGCCGGACACGAGAGGCAGGAGCATACGGCACGGCCGACGCTTGTTTGAGCGGCTGGAGCAAGAAGACCAGAGGTTGAAGAATCACTACGGCCGTTGGATGGACATCGTACGGTCACTGGAGCTAGAATTGTTCATATTGACTAAGTTGACAAAGCCCTCCGTCCCCGTCATCTTAGTAGGCCCACAATTCAGCCTCCCACTATGGTGGATCCAACTAGCAGGGGGAGTATTCATTTTTTGTGCGTAATAATGAGGCACTTCCTTGCGTGCGAAGATATAGCTGGTGGGTCTGACCTGTCAGCGGGGGAACTTTTTTTCTCAAAATATAGAGGCCCTTCCGGTGGGTCCCAGCTGTCAGGTGGAGGAATCATTATTTTGCGCGTAATAAGGAGGCATTTCCTTGCGTGCGGCTGTGGACCCAGCTGTCAGCCTCTCCAGGTACAGTCCACTTCCGATGCATGTAATTCATTGACCAGCCGTGCCGAGAGCACAAGGGCAGTGGACGATGGTGAGGCCTAGGAAGGGAAACAACACGGAGCCAGGGAAAACACGGCAGTTGTTTCGCACGTAGAGGGGAGTGCGAGGGTTTACTGGTTCGTCTGCCGTCGCCAAAGAATAACAAAAGGTGTGGGTGAGTAGAGGGATGGCTAGGCCAGGGATGGGAGAACGATGGGGCGGTGAGGCCTGCGTGGCAGCATAGCCGGCCGCAGGAGGAGGGAGCAGGCAGTCCCGCCGACGCTTGTTTGAGCGGTTGGAGTAGGAATAGTAGAGATTGAAGAAGCACGACGACCGTTGGATGGACATCCAATAGTCACTCCTCTCGTGTGTTTACTAAGTTAACGCGGCGTTGCGTGTGCGTCAACCTTACTTTTTAGTAAAGCATACGCGCCAATCTGTAGTTGGCACACAAGTCAGCCTCAAATCTGTGGAAAACAGCATACAACCGATCTGCCATTATTTCTATCAATTTACAGCCCATTTTCCAATTCTTAAGAATTTTTTGGGAGCCCATCTTCTTATTTTTTTTGAGCATATGGAATCCATCTTCTTTTTGTTAGCATTACACCCCATATTGTGGCCATGGTTAAAAATTATACGAAATTTTGCATATTTTGGTGCATTCAACTGTTTTTAATCCTGAAATATCGAGTCACATTCAAATTGTGTTGAAAAATAATTTATATAAATCCAAACAATTGTCCACGCATAAAAATCAATAGAATTTAAAATCTTGTAATTAAAAAATTGAAACTAATTCTCGGTTTGATGTGTTTTAAAAATGTATAGCCTATTTCTGGGCAAACCGAATGAAACTCTCCTCGTCTTGAAAGATTTGCAGCCCAGCAGGGCTAATAAAGAAAGTAGGCCTCGTTTGGGTATTTCTTAAAAAAATAGAACTGGGCTAGCCATTTTCAGCAAGAAAAAAACACAACTGGGCTCATGATGTGGTAAACATAAATAAAACCCTCTCTAGACGGGCCACAACCCCTGCACAGCTCCGTTGTTACCCTGATCCATCGCTAAAACTAGTATAAATAACAACTGCTTGTTCCTAAAAAAAGTAAATAACTACTGCGAGATCTGCTGGCTACCTGGTGTCAGCCGCTCGTTGTGTAATTCTCTTGTTTATTGACTATGTTGACAATGGCGTGAGCACCAGATGTATAACCATTAGGAGGAACCATTTTTTGGCCTTATAATAACGAGGCACTTTCTTGCGTACTGCCATGACGCTGGTGGGTCCCTACTGTCATCCTCTCCACGTACAGTCATATCCTTGTTCCTCTCGGTTGTTGACAGCATTGACAATGCAAGAGGGTGGCGCACCGCGCACGGCGAGTGAACCAAGGCTGAGGACGACGGCGAGGCCTCAAATGGAACAAACTGGAGCCGTGGAAGATGCGCGGTCGATCGCTTGAGGAGGGAGTATGAGGGTTGGTGGTTGGTCAAAAGGTGCGTGTTGGTGGCGTCGCCAGAGAATAACATGACGCGTGGGGGAATAGAGGGAGGGACTGGCCAACGTTGGAGGGTACGGTAAGGCGGCGGAGGCGCATCTAGCCATGGGAGGCGGGAGTAGGCGGAGCTGACGGGGTGGTTTGTTTTGGGCGGCTGGAGGAAGAAGACCAGAGATAGAAGATACACGATAGATGTTGGATGTCAATCCAAAGGCTGGTAGGAAGAATCATTTGTTGACTAGCAATTATGTCAACACCACCTTGGATAGGGTATTTCCTCGTGGGTCCCAAATGTCAGAATCCAAATCTGTCGCGGTCATGCAGCCTTTCCTATGAAAATTTACAACCCATTTGTTGTGCTAGTTCGAAATAAGTTTGTGGGTGCTCGTGGGGGCTAATCACTTGGCTTGTGTAATGCACAATAAGCTCAAGCAGCCGGCGAGAGTGATGTTATTTCCCTTGGATGGGATTTGTTACAATATTTGACTCTAAATTAAACGAATGGCAAGCCATTTGCCTTGTTTCAAAGAAAATATGACAGTCACAACCGAGTTGAAAAGGGCAAGAACAACTAACTCCGGCTTACAAACTGTACAAAAGCACGAGGGTTAATTGTTCATTAGGTTTAGACAAAACCCAGGTTGAAATGGGCAACAACATCTAACTCCAGCACTGTTTTCGGCAGTCACAGTCAAATGGATCGGTCAGGTCCATAGAATGAACATCCTGGGTCGTAAAAATTACTGGATTATGACCACAATATGTTGTAAATAGAAGGTCGGCACGTTCAGAAGCTCTTTTGCCCACCTGAAACTCCTTTTCTTGCTCTTCAACATACCCGTCCATCAAAACCATGCTGCTGATAAACTTTAGCCTGATGGACAATAGTAACCTCGCATTCAGCAGGAAGAGTGTGACAAATCTAGTGTTTGCATGGTTGGCAACATATCATTCTAGCATTATTGTCTTCAATCCAATGTTATGAGAAGTGAGAAAATCCCGGTGCTTACAAATCCACCGATTGGTTATAACTTTCTTACCCTGTCCTGTTGCCTAAATAGACAAGAAGATTGAAAACAGTTAAGGTCTAAAAAAAGTGTGTGGAAAGAGCAACAGTTGAACGGTTAATTCTAGTACACTATATGCAGGCTTCCAATGTGCGTGAAATTATCACCTTTATATGCAACTTCTCCAGACATGGAAAGCATTGCAGCAAGCCAATAATCTTGTTCAGATCAAAACTATTCATTTGGATATATAAGATCTTGTGAGAATCCAACACCATTGATAGGCTATCCATGGAGAAACTCTTCATTGAGCATAGAACATAATATTAGTACAAAATGTGTACTCCAAGATGATATATAACTTATGCGTGAAATTTAAAATGCAGCTTATGGTTACAAGTGTAGATGATAATATAAAGTACGAAGAAGCTGTGGAACCAAACACCATCTTGAAATGAGCACAAAGACCATGTATTACACACAAGGTCTCCGGTTTAGGTGCGAGAGGACGGTTATTTGCGACGGTGAATAACTAGAATCAAGGATCAACCTTTGAAGTGAAGGGCATCTTGGATGATGAGCTGCCTATACATCAAAAGAAATTCCAATTCTTACAAGGTAGGTAACTTTATTTGGAGACAACCGATTCTAACTGTGAAAACAAGCACCAAGCACTCTAGGGCAGGGCAACTGGAGTGGATGATGCTGTGCAATGAGGCCTCCGATATACAAACCCGCACAAGTGAAAGTTTCTTGAGAAATGGGAGTCAAAGGTTTAGTACCAGATTGTCTGGTAGGTCACACAGCGCAAAGGTGGCGGTGTGGAGAGAGGAGAAAAACCGTGAGATGGACATCGGTGCTGAGGGCACAAGTAGATGGCGTTCGGTATCTGGTAGGTGATTTCCAGGGGAATAGTAGAACTCAAGCAGCTGCAGTTCTGTGAATTCAGGGGATTTCAGCCAGGAGACCATCATGCAGGGCATGGTATGTTTGCTCAGGTAGCATGACGGGATGCAGAGGCTTTGAGCGAACCTTGGGGCTCTGGGGATTTCAAAATCATTGAAGAGAGATAGCCGACGGACGATCGAGATTAAGGGCACTTGGCGCCATAGAGGGTGCCACCGAATTGAGAGGACTTGGGTGTGGCATCAATCCTTGGTGGGAGAAGCGAGATGATCTCCCCAAGGACGGCGTCCGGGAGATCGCTGATGCGTCCACCCGAGACTCTGGGTTCACAGGATCCGATGGGGACATGGTCCACCTTTCTCCCTACTGCCGGGTCTTGGATCTACAACGGCGTCGCCCATTGGCGGGAGCCTCATCTTCTTGGCGCTGGGGTCAGCCGACTCCATTTTCCTCGAGGGCGTCGCATCGCACTCACGGATTTGAGCAGAGTAACAAATGACGAGCCTAGTTGTAGTGCGAGTGAAGAAGAAGGGGAGCCGGGTTTTTTCTGTAGTAGTGAGGAAGAAGGGGAGCTGGGGTTTTCTGTAGGAGTGAGGTGAGGAATTTGGGGAGTGCAGTGGAGCGAGTTGGCGTGAGGTGGGTGGGAGTGAGGAGGAAGAAGAGCACCCATGTTTTTTTTCGGGGGCGGTGTGCTGGGTGTGGGTAGCGCATCTCATTAAGTAAATATATGGGATTTTGAATTGATTTTATTATTTACTAGGGTCGATGGGCTGTTTTGTCTTGGGCCTAGAAAAACAATTAATACTAGTACAGTGGAGACACTTCTCCCTCTACTGAATGCCATTTTACTTTTGTTTATCGACATGCGGGCCATACCCCGCGCGGGCCCAAATTCCATCCACCAAATTAGAAGGCAGTATGCAGGCGGAGAGTCACCCGGTCGTAGCGCGGTAGTAACAAGCCATCGTATCACAAAACCCCACCTCTCCGCAGTCTAAGTTTGACAGACGAAGCAACCATCATTTCACTCTTTGCTGAATCCCCTTCTCCCTCACCG
This sequence comes from Aegilops bicornis, assembly GCA_021605145.1. NCBI lineage: Eukaryota > Viridiplantae > Streptophyta > Magnoliopsida > Poales > Poaceae > Aegilops > Aegilops bicornis. Next base: position 336,742,213 of record CM038670.1, on the reverse strand, counting down.
TCTTCAAGAAAGCCAACACTCGCATCTGCCACTGTTCTTCTCTCCCAACGAAGGGAAGGTAAGCAGATCCGTGATATTGGTATATTTTTGTTCAGAGAAAAAAAGGAACTTTTGCAAAGCAGTAACCGATCTCACTCTCTTTTTTGCTTCATTGTCATTGCGATTGTGTTTTCCTTTCAGTGGTCTCCTAGTATTCGTCAGTTTCATGATGGACCAAGGAGAACCATGCAAAGATCTGCCGATATTGGAGCAGACGCGGGAGGCTGATCCCCACGAGACAAAGAGCTCCAAGAAGACAGAGACAGCCACCGAGCCAACCCCAGATACGTTCACAGCCACTACCGAGATGGTCAGCGCCCCGTTTGAGGCTACAGCCCCCGTGGCACTGCAGGAGCAGTTTTCCCCCTTCGCGGATGTGTCCCCCTCCCCCCCCTGCTAAGCTGCCCAAGGTGATTTTCTTCTTTGCCGATTTCAATTGTGGTTTTTCATCTAAGTATGTGGTGATGAATAATGCAAAATTTTATTAACCGATGTCATGCTATACATAGTGGTTTAAATAACTTGTGTTTCTTATACTTTGGAAAGTAATTCAGAATTTGTTTACATTTCAATTAGAGCCCTGATGCAGACAAGGATTGTGTGGTTGTACATGTCACTCGCTATGAGGCGGATGACCTGAATATACGCACTAGAAAAACAGAGTTCTTAGGCTGTTGGATCCTGGAAGCCATTTGCGCTTATACCGATGACGAGTTGTATTCCACCCTCACTATTGTCAGGCGTGTTATCTAGGGTGTACTGATGCACAAGAAGTTCAAAGCTACTCCTTAGTTTGTGAGGCATATTGTTCTTGTCAAGCTTACGCAGGAAGATGACGTGGCATGCATCCACAAACAAGTTTATGAGTGGCAAGGCCACAAGGTTATCTTCATGAAGCTTCACAGGATTGAGCTGCTACCGGACGTCCTCGATGATGTTCATGGCAAGGTTTGTCTTGTGCCCAGCCCAAATTAGATCGAGGCATGAAATAGTTGCCCAAGCTACTGTTTAATACTAGTTTGGATTATGTCTACTTATCCGAACCTTGCCTATTATCGAGCCCTCTAGGGCTAGTACTCTGTTTGAATCCGTCTATGGTAACTGCTGCTACTTTTGTGTATCCGTGAATCATGTGAGAACCATCGTAATTGTTGCAGAAATAGATGTGTCCTCACCAGTTTATTCATGAATATGGCATGGTAAAATGTAAGTTTTCACGGTTTGTCATACGAGCAATGTGTGTTTGATGAAATAGATTACTCGTTCGAGAAATGTGCGCCAACGTATACATAAGTACTTGTAAACACTGTTGGTGCTACCCCACTTGTAAGTAGTTGTGCAAAACACGACACATTGGCTCAGCTCGCTTCAACACTAGGCTATCGACCAGCTAACAATCAATAATCTGATGTCTGACATGTAAGCAACTACGTATCTTGTTACAGTGGTTCATGCAGTTAACTGAGGCCAGAATGTAAATTCCAAACATTCACACGCTAGTCCAGCGTTCATGTGGAACACTCACATTAAACTCGGCTTCATAAAAAACTTGAAAAGCATACGTTAAGCAATTTTATACATCTCAATGATTCATAGAACATAACAGACATATAACTAGTTCACAGCAAAAGACAAAGTTGTGAGAAGGTTTACAAATCAGGAAAAATCAAGCAAGGCTTCTCTCAGCAAAGGGCCTCCCTACGCAGGCTTAAATTTCCTGGAGTTCACCCTGGTTTTTCCTGGAGTTCACTCTAGAATGCTGAACTGAACCCTTTAGTGTACTGACCAGCTGAAATTCTTGTGAATTCCACTAAATTTAAGCACCGCTATTTGCAAAAATAAGCAGACCACAATGCCTCTTGTCCGCGCACCTGTCCCAAAAACCTCCGTGCAGCCGTGCCAGCTAGTCCTTGGTCCATGGATGAACTGGAAGAAAGTGCATTCCAGACTAGGATGCAGTTGTTTTCACTCGTCCCTACACTGCAATCAAGAAGTAAAACGTATGAATCAGCTTCTTTTAGATTGCTTGGTCATTCTACCTAGTTAGAACCAATGTAGGAATACTTGGAACACCGGTGGTTAGAGGACGACAGCTAGGAATAGCCATCCCATTTTGTGCGCACTAAAACTGAGGTGTGCACTTTTGATTGCGCAGATAGAAACGATATGGAGGCAGACATCCCTATTTGCGCAAATATGAAATAAGGTTATTTAAACAGTGACATATATTTGAAGTGGCATATGATTAACAGCAGCATCTATTGTGTTATAATTGGCACTAGGCTGACAATATGAAAGTGCCCTTAAGTAAGTTGCATCACATCACATCAACACTGCCACTAAATTAACATGCAGAACAATAGCATTAGTATTACTGTCATGAGAGTAGCACATGGTCAGTAAATGCACAATCAAATTTGTGCAGTTCCACTGGGATGAAGCAATGTTCATGGTGTGAGATTTAAGTGTAACAGCAACAACACAATTCATAGGAAATAAAGCAAGACGGAAGCATTTCATAAACTGGTGACATTGCTTCAATTTATCGACGACACTAGACCATTACTTATAGTGACATTAGGTGGCATTGCTTAATGCTTCATGTGATTTTACATTAATGATAGCGATATGGGTGTAGGGACATCAGGGGCATAAAGTGGTGAGGCAGATGTGGTTGCCAAGAGCGGCAAACACTCAGGCAGCATGTCTACATTTGTCCCATTTTTTATCTCCTCGGCGACATTTTCCTATGTGAGCACGGGAAATCTAGACCTGCACATTCTCATTTGTGTTGTCCCCCATAACCCTCACTTTATTTCCTTTTTCAACCAAGAGACAGGTTGTCGGTGTACTAAAGTAGGGGCCCCTTTTTGTACCCCTTTACTTGTGCGCGGGCAGTCGCAGCAACACGCCCGCAACCACGCTTGGCAGGGCATAGGAAGCAAAGACTACCAGAGCCGTGCTCAAGACCAGAACCATGAAGAGCTGAGGGGCGAAGTGAATCTCCCCTGGCAAGGTCCTCGCCAGGGCGTCCTTCACGGCCCCGGCAAGAGAGTTGCCGGGGCAACTTGCCCAACACCAACGAGGCCGCCACCCTTGAGCCTGAGAGTTCCGACGTCATCAACCACATTGGAACAAAGACTCAGGAGGCGGATCCATGGTGGCATGCAGATCTTTGTGAAGACCAAGAACATACAATACTAGATGAGTACCCGAAGACGGAGACCCCTGGCAAGAACCTTGCCGGGGACACCTACGAGCCCCCGGCAAGACCCTTGCCGGGGACATCTGCGGGGCCGCAGCTAGGCCCCCACCTGCCAAGGCTCCATCGCCATTCCAACACAGCAAGCAACCCGCCAACAAGGCAAGCGCCTGTGTGGTGACGTCCAGCGTCCGGGCCAACTCAGCAAGCATCTGTGTGGTGGCATGCAGATCTTCGTGAAGAGTCTGCCACCGCGCCAACTCAGCAGCCAGCCAGCCAAAGTGGCGGTGGGCGCCTAGTCTGCCTGGACGTGCGTCAGGGTGAGGCGAAGTGGCGACGGACGTGACGGGCATCGTTACCACCCCCGATAAAGCAAGAGTACACCTTAGTAGCACGTTTAATGCGTTTTGTCCTGTGATGTCAGACGATAAACTCGACTACTGTACAACTTTCCACCTATGTGCCACTGTGGAAGTCCCGTTTGACTATAAAAGGAGGCCCGCGGCGTACTGAGAGAGGATTCAGAATTTTTGGACCCTGCATGCTTTGTAGCTAGTCCAAGAACACCAGATAAACACAAGCTAGCAGGAATAGGGTATTACGCGTCACCTGCGGCCCAAACCTGGATAAGTCTCTCGTGTTAATCTCTTAAACCCGCTCTTTCCACAGCCCCGCGCCCGCTGACCGTAGAAGGGATTCCCAGTGATCCCATAGGTGTCGTTTACACTGACATCCTTGGCGCGCCACGTAGGGGCTGCAAGCTGTGAAAATCCGGTTTTGGAGCCAACATATCAACTCCTTCATCGCGGTGGCCCGAGAAGAGAAGGCAGCATCAATCAGCCGCACTCTTGTGTCGTCCGCAGCAGCAACGATCACCTGGGTGGCCGCAAAAAGCTAAGTCGCGCAAAACCTTGATTAATTCCCTTTTTTCTTTTATAAAGCTATTTTCCTCGATAGATCTTGCTCTTTGTATGGAAAACCTGCACGCGATGGGACCCTCCCGCTATTGGCAACGCCTCTGTTTTGTTTCGAGTCCGCTCAACAGTTTGAGCGTCCGCATTGAGATCGGTAGGGCGGCCTTTCCGCTATCGGCAATGCCCTTGTCCTGTTTCGAGTCCGTTCAACAGTTCAAGCGGCCGTGCTGAGAGCGGTAAGGTGGGTTGCCCAGCAACAAGCACACCCGGCAGGCCGCTAAGGATCCGTCCTCAAAGCGCTGCGACTTGGGTTTACGCGCCGGCAAGCCTGTCCAACTAAGCGTAGGGCGTAGATACCAAGAAAGATCTAACAGGAAAATAGCATGCATTGTTTAAAAAAGAACTGCAGAGTTATATTACATCAATTGTTGCTGTGGTTCTACCTTAAGATGAAATTGTCTTGGTCATGAACCCGCAACGGCGATGAAAAACGGGGCGCCTAGTCCTGGCGCTGGCCCTCCACCCTCTGGACTCCGTCGACGCAGCTTATGATGGGCTCGATACGCTCCTCGAGCGCTGCGAGGTCCACGTCATCCACCAAGCTCTCCAGCACGGTGGCGAAGTCGACGCTGGGGGTTCCAGTACGCCACCTTGGTGAGGACCTTGGTCAGGGTGCACCGGCAAAGATTCCGGGCCTCGTTGGCCAGAGAGGCCGCTCAGTTGGAACGGAGCTGCACCAGGGATCCAAGAATGCCCTCGAAGAACAGAGTCAGCTTGGCATTGGGACTCACATTCGGCTCCTAGGTCTACCTGACATTTGACATCCCCATGGCAGCCAGCTTCATGGTGATCCTGCCGGCGACGTCGACAAGGCGGCTGATCGAACGGTTTATGCCCTTCGTGTACTCCTCATGTTGAGTGGCATCATTCCTCCGCAGCTGCCTCTCGTCCTCCAGGACCTTGTTCAAGGTCTCCTCACGAGCCCCGGCCTGCAAAAGCTTCCCCTCCAGGCCATCCAGCTTCAACTTCAGATCGTTGATGGAGTCATTGGCCTCGTAGAGCAGCTTGGCCTTGTCGGAGGCGTGGCACAGGCATCCGCCAAGAACGGTTGGCCGTGTCCCTCTCCTTCGTCAGCTCCAAGGCCACCTTCTTTAGCTCCTCCTGCTCCAGCTCCAGCTTCTTCACCCTGTCGACATGGACCATGGCCTGAGCATTGAGGGCCTCCTTGTGCCTCTGCTCCAGCTCCTGGGTCCGCTGCACGACGAGCTTCTCGACCTCCTCATCCTTGCCGTGGAGTGTGGCGGCGAGCGCCTCCTCACGGGCGGCAAGGTCATCCTCCTTGGAGTTCAGTTGAGCCTGGTGCTGGTGCCGAGCGGCCTCGTCCTTGGCGGCCTGTTCCTTCGCCGCCTCATGGGCCTTCTCGACGTCAGCCTGCTTCAGGATGAGCTCCTGTTTGCGCTCAACCAGCAAATCTTGGGCAACCTTCAGTTCTTCTTGGGCCTTGCGGAACCAGGCCTATGTCTCGGCGACGCGGTCCTCAAGATCTGCCTCGGAGCATGGTGGAGCGCTTGGTCCACCGCCGCCATCCTGGATTTCGCCTTGTCCAGGAGGGCATGGTGGAGCGCTTGGAGCTTCTGGAAGTTGACGCTCATTGTCGGTGTCAAAACCGACGGATCTTGGGTAGGGGGTCCCGAACTGTGCGTCTAAGGTCGATGGTGACAGGAGACAGGGGACACGATGTTTACCCAGGTTTGGGCCCTCTCTATGGAGGTAATACCCTACTTCCTGCTTGATTGATCTCGATGAATATGAGTATTACAAGAGTTGATCTACGACGAGATCGTAATGGCTGAAACCCTAAAAATCTAGCCAGTATGATTATGTGTTGCCTCCACGGACTAAACCCTCCGGTTTATATAGACACGGGAGGGGACTAGGGTTGTACAAAGTCGGTTACAGAGAAAGGAATCTTCATATCCGAACACCAAGTTTTCCATCCACGCCAAGGAGAGTCCCATCCGGACACGAGAGAGAGTCTTCTGTCTTATATCTTCATGGCCCATCAGTCTGGACCATGTCCAACAGGTCGGATGCCCGAGGACCCCTTAATCCAGGACTCCCTCAGTAGCCCCTGAACTAGGCTTCAATGACGAGGTGTCTGACGCGCAGATTGTCTTCGGCATTGCAAGGTGGGTTCCTCCGCCGTTTACTCCAAAGAATCCTTCAAACACCGAAAACATGTCCGGCTCTGCAAAACAAGTACCACACTCAACCTCAGAGAGTATAATATTTCACGAGTCCAATCTGCTGACAACTTTCATAGCGTGACATCACGTCCCTACCCGGTCATTATTTCGAACCGTTTTTTAGCCTCCCGCTCCATATGTCGAGATGCGTTTTTATTGGCACATCTTGTGAAAGTAGAGATCGTGTCCCCTTATTGCGGGATTCTCATCAATACGGGCATGAGTAACCCAACCGTTCTGTTGGCATGATCCCTTGGAAATAGGCAGGCTTTAAGGCCTATGAGGAGATGTTTGATATTTATCGCCTTTATAAAGGGGCATAGACCCGTCTTTCTCCTCTACGCCTACCCCTTCCTCAACCTTTCCAACCTCGAGTTCCAGCACCCAGGTTTCAACTTAATTGCTCCGAGCCTCCCAGCCATGTCCGAACCCAGCCCTCAAGGCCGGTGGGTGGCCTCCTCTGTTACAGAGGAGGATATAGCGAAGCTCCGGGAGGCAAGATACCTGACCCCGAAAATCCTCCATAGGCTCCCTGCTAAAGGGCAGGTTATTCCTACTCCCAAATCCGGCGAGAGGGTCGTATTCATCTCCCACTTCCTCCGGGGGCTAGGGTTCGCTATCGATCCCTTCGTTCACGGACTCATGTTCTATTACGGGCTAGATTTTCACGATCTAGCTCCGTACTGCTTTCTTCACATCTCAGTGTTTATTGTCATGTGCGAGGCCTTTCTCTGCATTCCCCAACACTTCGTCTTATGGCTCAAGACCTTTAATGTGAAGCCGAAGGTAATCGAGGGGAAGAACACAGAGTGCGATGGTGCTACTGTGAGCAAGCTCACAAATACTCCTTGGCCAAAACGCTCTTTCATGGAAACTTCCAACCTATGGCACCGGGAGTGGTTTTACATCATTGAACCCCGTGGTACCAAGTGGGCAACTACACCTGCATTCCGATCTGGCCCTCCACTACGACTCGCATCATGGATTAATAAGGGGCTGGACTGGGGATCAATTGATGAAGTGCAGACGCTACAAAGCCGCATCCGGAGCCTCCTCGAAAAGGACATCGACCTTATCAATGTAACCCAGGTAATGCTAGTCCGCTGGGTCCTGCCGTGCCAGCGACGGCCCCTCCGCATGTGGGAGTTCAATCCGGAAGGACCACAAACCCTTCAGCACTTCTTCGGCATGACGAACAGAGGAATGTGGAAGTTATTCTTCGGGACATGAAAACAGTGGCCAGAACAACCGAAGAAATTGGCCTCGACTGCAACCATCCGGATACCTCGGTAAGCACTCGACTCCCGAACACAGCTTAGTTAAATATCCCGTAATAATGTACCGAGAAAACAATCTTCAAACAGGGCTGGATAAAGAAGGCGGAACGAATTAGGTGTTCGGCCCCTCTTCCCAAAGACTCATCTGATCCTGTGTTAACAAGGATGCTGGATCCGGCGCCACATCAAGTGCCGGCGAAGGCGGACAAGGAGGAGAGCAAGAAGGCCAAAGGTGGCCTCCATTCTAAAGGTACACGGGACGCTATGTCAGGAAATTGGAACTCCCTCTTCCGAAGACAAAAGAGAAGGAGAAGCTGACATCCCTTCCCCCCATGGGAAGAAAAGGACCGCCTCTGAAGATTTGGAGGTAAAGGCTCCTAAGCAAGGGAAGATGTCCCTGTCAGGTGGTTCGGGCTCGCAAGACGACGTTGTCGCGCAGTTCCTCCGTAAGTACAAGCCCTTAGCCGAATCGTAAGTGAACAGGGGTGTGCTAAACATATCCCTTTCCTTTCTGGTTACAAGGGTAACCTCTAGAATATATGTTTGCAGTCCGGCATGCAGTCTTCCTCAAAAGTCTTCCTCCTCAAGGGATCTTCTTATGGAGATGATGGAAAGCGAGATGCCCCCACAGAACTTCTCGCCCAATATGGCGGATGACTTCGAGGTGTCGTCCCGGAGGATCTCTTCCGATCAACAAGTGGTGCGAGGGACGATGAAGACCACGCCCGAAGGTGATACTTTAGTAGTCCAGGGTCCGGGGCGTGCGGCTCCTTCGGGGACCAACAATAAAGGCCCTGGATTATCCGGTTTACATCCGAAGATGACTCTAGGGTCTATTAAACATATCCCTTCGAAGGGAGTCTGTACTCCTGCAGCCACTTCGAGGAATCCGGAAGCGCCGGATACATTGATGGACAAGTTGCAACATGCGTCAATCTCACAGGAACAACGTACCTTAATGAGTACGGTAGTCAGGAGGATTCTATCCGCGAGAAGCGGGTTGAATGAAGCCTTCATGGGCCTGCTAAGAGGCTTCGAGGTATGAGATGTAATATCTTCAATTACCTTTGTCGTGCAAAATGCACACAATGTATAGATAGTAGCCCCTGAGACTCTGGTTGGCGTCCAAAGGGAGGCAATCAGAGGATCAAAAAGATATGCCCGGGAAATAATCTATTTAACAGGAACACAGGCTGTAACATCCATGGCGGCTGCCCTTGCTACAGAGGTTGCAGGTCTAAAGCAGAAACTTGATGTGGCAGATGATGACATCATGTTAATTAATAGGCGGCTCGACGAGGCGCGAGGTATGTTTTGCGGCAGTCAGTATATCTATGTATAGTAACATGAGCATGAAGATGAGAATTATATACTAAGATATGCATAACTACAGATAGTGCTGCCACGGTTGAGACCCTTCAGGCTGAGATCCCCCGGGCCGAGGAGCAAGACAGGATGAGTAGTGCGGCTGCCGAGAAGGCAACTGCTGATTTAAAGGCCGAACAGGTTGCTCGGCGCCAGTGCGAGGAGAGAATATCTACCATGGCGCACGAGCTAAAGGATGCCACTGTCCGATGCGAATTCCTTGATAAAGATAACAAAGCCAAAACGGCCGATCTCGACAAGGCCTTACAAGAGGCAAGAGAAGCACGGTATGTCGGCGTTCTGGGAACGGGGGTCCCCAGACTTGCCTGCCTACGACCCACGGCATGGCTCTGCGAGCGAGCCCGTATGACCCATCTTGACCAACCAGCTTTCAAGACCCTCGTGAGGGGCCAAGCTTTAGGATGTGGACGACACAAGACCTCCTCGGGAGCGGCCTCACCAGGTTGGCTCGCGAGGGGCGGAGAGATCAAGGCAAGGCAAACCTCGCGAGGTTCTCGTGACGTGAGCCATGACGATCGAGACCAGGCGGGCGCCAAGCGGGCGCCAGCACGCGTAGTGTCCTTGTTTCCTCTTTGGTGCTAAGGGGTCAAGCGCAGGTGAGGATTACCAAGGCATCAAGCAAAGGTTTCCCTATCGGTGCAACGATACCAAGACCAGCAGGACGGCAGGACGGAGGTCACCGTGGAGCCCAAGGCGGCGTCACCACCAGAGCCTTTGGCAAGCGAATACTACTTTTGTCAGGATAAGCTGTACTAGTTGTCCCCTTTCAAATTGGCCGTTGTGGGATCCCTTCCCGCTCAATATTGGGAAGAGGACCGGGGCCTCTATAAATAGGACTAGCCACCACAGTAGGAGAGAAAGGAAGAGAGCAATCCCCACACACCCTCAAGTTCATCAAGCACAAGAGCACCTCTCCTCAGGACGTTGTTCTTCCTATTGTATTGTTCATCCTCAGCCCAAGAGGCAATCCAACACCACCACACTGGAGTAGGGTATTACACCACAACGGTGGCGTGAACCAGTATAAATCTTGTGTCCCTTGTGTTGCAAGTTCGTCGAGCTAACCTAGAGATCACGAAGCGTGTGAGGGCGTAACTTGTGAGGGAGAGATCTTCGCGTGCACCCCAGAGTTCGAACCTTAAGGGTTTTGATGGAACCCGAGATCTGACATTTGGCGCGCCAGGTAGGGGTGCGCCGGAGTTTTCCTTTCGTGATCCGTGTCCCATCGCTTCGTCGCATCAATGGCAGACGCCCGCCAAGCCCGCGCTGAGCGCAGGGCTGCCCTTGCCACCTGCGTCGCCCAGACGGCTCCCGTCAGTGGGCCACCTCGTCGTTCTCCGTCGCCTGCCGTCAACGCCGCCACCGGCCCAGCGGGGAACAAGCAGCAAGCCTCCTCGCTACACCCCTCGGTGTGGCGGGACGGCCGCACCGCCGCTCCATCGCTGACCCGGCCGGCTCGTCGTCTCATGCATGTCGCGCTCCCGTGGACGTGCAGGCCGCGCTTTGCATGGTCCGTGAACTCCTACCCTAACGCCCCATCGACGACCTCTACGAGGACTGGCTGGACCGCATCGCAGAGCTTGTCAGTGCCGCAGGGAGCTCCCCCGCACCGTCCCTCTCGCTGCCTCGTCTGCCTCCAGATACGGTCGACGTAGCTCACGGAGCACCTCCACCACCTCTGCACCAAGACGGCGCTAAGGCGCGTGGCCCTGCGGCGCAACCCACCGCGTCCGGCGCCCGTGCGTGAAGAAGGAAGCTACCAAGAAGTCCCTCACCCGCGAGAGAATGCTCCACCGCTCCCCGCACCGCCACGTCAGGACCGCTTGCTGCGACAGGGCCCTGCGCCACTTGCCGTGGCGGCGCGCGGGCGCCAAGACCAAGCTCCACCTCCAAGACGAGCCCCGGTGACCACGGCCTATTGCCGCGCCTTCACGTCCGAGTTGCGTAGCATCGCCTGGCCTGGCAAGTTCAAGGCAGACCTGCCTCCACGCTACGACGGCACCATCGACCCTGCGGAGTTCCTGCAGCTCTACGACCTGAGCATCGAGGCAGCCAAAGGCGACGAGATAGTCATGGCGAACTGGTTCCCAATTGCGCTCAAAGACGGCGCTCGTTCGTGGCTCCTGAACCTGCTTCCAGGCTCGATCTCCTCCTGGGACGAGATGCACGACCACTTCGTCGCCAACTTCCAGGGCACTCGCCACCGCCCTTCGGCCGCGGGTGATCTGCGCTGTGTCAAGCAACAACTAGGAGAGACCCTCCATAAGTACATACATCGCTTCAACAACATTCGTTTGAAGATCCCCAAGGTGACGGACGAGGCCATCATCTCAGCATTCTCCGACGGTGTCCGCGACATCAAGATGAAGGAGGAGCTCGCCATTCACGAGGAGATGTGCACATCCCTGGAGCTGTTAAACCTGGCAACCAAGTGTGCAAGGGCTGAGGAAGGGTGCCTTTCCCTTCTCGAGCTCCCAGCTACCGACCTGGAGGAGAAGAAAGCCAAGGCCAAGGATGTAAAGCGCAAGGGAGCAGCCGTGCTCGCGGCAGAGCTGGACTTGAAGCACGGAAGGGACCAACCTGAGTCATCCAAGAGCAGCCGACCGTTCTGCGCCTTCCACAACGTGCACAGCCACAACACCAACGATTGTCAGGAGCTCAGGGCCATTCGCGATGGACACTTCGCTCGACGCCCCGAGCGCAACGACCGGGGCTACGGCCAAGGAGGAGGATGTGGCAGAGGACGCTGGGACGACTATGGCCCACGCCAGGAGTGGCGTGACTGGCCTCATGAGGACCGCTTTCAGGATCAGCCTTGCGAGGGCTCCTGGAGGGATCAGCCTCGCGAGGACCGTCCTTAGGGCAATGCTGGGCTTCCTCCGCTGCCGCCACCGCCAAGCAGGAACGACGACCACCATCAAGACGAGGGGGCTGGGGGCTTCCAGGAGCCGCGTGCTATCGCCTGCATCTTGGGCGGGGCTCAAGCCCCAGCCTCACAGCGAATCTTCAAGCAGTTTGCCCGCTAGGTGAACACAGTCATCCCCAAGCTCGAGGCCACACGCCCGCTCAGGTGGTCCAAGTGCGCCATCACTTTCAGTTTGGCAGATCATCTTAAGTGTGCGGCCAATGCTGGCGTTCTCCCAATGCTTTGTTCACCCGTCATTAGCAATGTACAAGTCACCAAGACCCTCATCAACGGCGGCGCAGGACTCAACGTCTTGTCCGTCGACACGTTCGACAACTTGCAAGTGCCCTACGACCAGCTTCAGCCTACCAAGCCTTTCTCAGGAGTGACCAACGGTTCCACCAGACCGATAGGGCAGGTCCGCCTCCCTATCACCTTTGAAGAATGCAACAACTACCGCACCGAGCTCCTCGACTTCAACGTCACGCACAACCGTCTGTCATACAATGCCATCCTCGGCTATCCAGCCCTGGCAAAGTTAATGGCGGTGACGCACCACGACTACAACGTCATCACAGTCCCCTGCGAAGAAAGAGATGCGGTGTGTTCCCTCGAGCGCGCCTTCCAAGCAGCGTCAATCAAAGACCCCGACAACAGTGCAGCTCGATACCCTCCTGAGGCTGTCCCCAAGAAGAAGAAGCAACTACTCCTTGCAGGACCTCAGGAGGGTGGCGTCACGAAAGGTACCTCATCAGAATCAGCGCCCGCGCCTGGGGCCCCTCCCTCCCTCGCATAGGAATGCGCGCCCGGCGCTCTCCTTGGGCAGGGATCGGGGGCTCTCTTCTGGAGGGCCTCAGACCTTGCCAACATCACGAGGGAGGCGCTCGGGCACCACTTGGAGGCGTGCTTCGCGGCACGTCTCCCTCAGGAGGACACCAGGCGAGGAGCGCCCACCGCTCAGGAGTTCATTACCAAGACCACTCAGGAACTGCAGGACGCAAGAGCCATGCGCAGCGACCGCCGCTCATCGGGCGCAGCTCCCCATCTAGGCGAGGATGCCGGGCTGCGCGTCTGCATCGATGTCCCAGGGCTCAACCGGGCCGCGTCTCAGGAGCTCTTCTGGCCTTCGTGCGTGGGACGCTGCGAGGGCCTACCACACAGCTACGTTCGCATGCCCTTCGCCCTGCCGAGCGTGGCATCCACCTATCAGCGCAACCTGCGGCGTGTCTTGGCGTCAGGAGGCGGGCACCACGCAATCCTGACGGAGATTGAGACGGTCCTCAAGGAACCGCCTGGACCCCCAGAGCCTCCCGAGGCTCAGGGCACCAGCGGCTCGTGAGGAGCAACCCCTTCGCCGCGTACCTTCAGCTGCCTCAACATCCCTTCATCAACGGAACCAGGTGACATTTTCCTAGTTTATTTAGCTGGGAGCGCCCCTCGGGCTGAATCATTCCCAGGCCGCGTGGGTCTGTCCCTGTGGCATGTATCCCTTTTTACGTCTTTAGCTTACCTTGTTGGGGGCGCCCCTCGGGCTGCATCATACCCAAGCCGCTCGGGCTTGACCTAGTGGCATGTATCTTCCCTGCATTTACTTGAGCCAATTTGTTTCCATGCTTAATCTATCTATGACTATCACTTGCTCGATTGTCACCCACCGCGGGAGCCGCGCGTCGGTCGTCTTTCTTCAGGACCCTTTGCGTGAGAGGGTTAGGCATGGTGTCTATGCTCGGGCCCGTCCTTGCAGCGTCGATAAATCCAACGGCTAAGCTCTGTCTAGCGAGCCGGCCCCGTTCACGTCACCTCCTGGGGCCGTTGGTGCTTGGCCTTCTCACGAGATAACAAGTATGACATAAATTTTTTTGTTCGGCCCAGAATGTCACGGATGTGTCTTTTTTTGTAGTGTAAGTGGGTGTGCATCCAACTTTCTTGCTCACGAAGACCTAGGGAAATTTGAGGAAGCCCATCATTGGAATATACAAGCCAAGTTCTTATAATGAAAAATTCCCACTAGTATATGAAAGTGACAAAATAGGAGACTCTATCATGAAGATCATGGTGCTACTTTGAAGCACAAGTGTGGAAAAAGGATTGTAGCATTGTCCCTTCTCTCTCTTTCTCTCAATTTTTTGTTTGGTCTTCTTTGGCCTCTTTTATTTTTTATGTGCTTCTTTGGCCTCTTCTATTTTTTATATTGTCCAGAGACTCATCCCAACTTGTGAGGGAATCATAGCTTCCATCATCCCTTCCTCACATGGGATAATGCTCTAATAATGATGATCATCACACTTTTATGTACTTACAACTCAAGAATTATAACTCGATGCTAGAACAAAATATGACTCTATATGAATGCCTTTGGTGGTGTACCGGGATGTGCAATGATCAAGAGTGACATGTATAAAAAATATGAACGGTGGCCTTGCCGCAAATACTATGCCAACTACATGATTATGCAAAGCAATATGAAAATGATGGTTTGTGTCATAATAAAACAAAATGGTAGAAGTTGCATGGCAATATATCTCAGAATGGCTATGGAAATGGCATAATAGGTAGGTATGGTTGCTGCTTTTAGGAAGTTATATGGTGGGTGTAATGCACCGGCGAGAGTTGCGCGGTACTAGAGAGGCTAGCAAAGGTGGAAGGGTGAGAGTGTGTATAATCCATGGACTCAACATTAGTCATAAAGAACTCACATACTTATTGCAAAAAATTATTAGCTATCAAAACAAAGTACTACAACATGCTCCTAGGGGGGTAGATTGGTAGGAAAAGACCATTGCTCCTCCCCGACCGCCACTCATAAGGAAGATAATCAAAAAAATATTGTCCGACTTCATCACATAGCAGTTCACCATACGTGCATGCTACGGGAATCACAAACTTTAACACAAGTATTTCTAACAATCCAATATTACTCCCTAGCATGACTCTAATATCACCATCTTTATATCTCAAAACAATTATAAGGAATCAAACTTCTCATAGTATTCAATGCTCTTTATATGAAAGTTTTTATTATATCCCTCTTGCATGCCCCATCATATTAGGACTAAATTCACAACCTAAGCAAATTATCACTGTTTAGAGACTCTCAAAAAATATAACTGAATCATGAGAGTTCAGCAATTTCTATAAAATAAAACCACCGCCGTGCTCTAAAAAGATATAAGTGAAGCACTAGAGAAAATTACCTAGCTCAAAAATATAAGTGAAGCAATAGAGTATTCTAATAAATTCACAATTCATGCGTGTCCCTATCAAAAGGTGTGTACAACAACGATGATTGTGGCAAACTAAAAAGCAAACATCATATCATAACAAGACACTCCAAGCAAAACACATATCATGTGGTGAATAAAAATATAGCCTCAAGTAAATTTACTGATGAACGAGGACGAAAGAGGGGATGCCATCCGGGCCATCCCCAAGCTTAGATGCTTGGTTGTCCTTGAATATTACCTTGGGGTGCCTTGGACATCACCAAGCTTAGGCCTTTGCCACTCCTTGTTCCATAGTCCATTAAATCTTTACCCAAAACTTGAGAACTTCACAACACAAAACTCAACAGAAAAATCATGAGATCCGTTAGTATAATAAAATAAATCACCACTTTAGGTACTGTTGTGAACTCATTCTAAATTTATATTGGTGTAATGTCTACTATATTTCAACTTCTCCATGGTTCATACCACCCAATACTACTCATAGATTCATCAAAATAAGCAAACAACACATAGAAAATAGAATCTGTCAAAAACACAACTGTCTGTAGCAATCGGAAAACTTTGTATACTTCTGTAACTCAAAAAATTCTGAAAAATTAGGACAAACTGGAAAATTTGTATATCAATCTTGTGTCAAAAATCCAGACCAAAACCACGCTTTGTGAGTTTTTAAAATTCTGGCGATGAGCGCAAAAGTTTCTGTTTTTCAGCAAGATCAAATCAACTATCACCACTACAAAAAAATACACTTCCGTGATGATACGTGTTTGTCACAGTAGGTCGCATTTTCTGTCATGCATGTACATCCATGACGATTTTATGACAGAATCAAGATAGTCATACCTGTGCTGTCGTAGAAGTGTTCCATGACATTACCAAAATTATCATCACGGAAATGTCCACTTCCATGACGATTAATCCCGCGTCACGAAGTGCTTTCTTCAAGGGTGACCGACGTGGCATCCACCGTAGCGAACGCCGTTAAGCTATCGGGTCGGGTTTTGGATCCGATAACTGTTAAGAGCCTCGACCAATGGGGATTTTCCGTGTAAAATCATCATTGGCTGGAGGAAACACGTGTCGGCTCATCGTTGGGACGGATGTCATCCACTCATTGGACGAAGGCACCTATGATACATCGACCGTGGCGCATTAACAGAGGCCCATTCCGTGAAAAGGCCGACCCTTTTGACTTGGTGAAAGGTGGCGGTCCGCCCATGTAAAGCCTGTTAACGGCACATGCGCATGTAGCCCATTTACTGACCCGCTAACCCAAGGCCCGTTACGCCCTATCCGAATTAGGCCCAGTAGCGTCATCTGGGCCACCCAATATGATTCCAGCCCATTTTCACTTCTGGCCCATGTATGGCCCATGACGTCTTTTGTCCCATATGAGGCCCTATGTGACTCTTGGCTTATTAACGACCCGTGGTGAAACTTGCCCGTAATGAACAGTGTATCACTTTACACCCAGTAACGGCCCGTGGTGAAACTGGCCCGTAATGACCACTGTAGCACTTTATACCCATTAACGGCCCGTCATTCCGTTGGGCGTTTCCAGCCCATGTTATCTTCGGCCTTCTCGAGCCCATTTATTCTTGGGCTCATTTCAAAGATTCGTTTACTTACGGCCCGTTCTTGTCATTTTTGCTTGTGGGCCAAATTCAGCCCGTGGTTCTGATCGGCCCGTTTGTGGTCCGTTGTCGTTGGGCGTTTTCATAGCGTCATCAAATAGGGCCTATTAACGATGGTCCATTATGGTGCGTCCCATGAGCGGATGATTCCAACTCTAGCCGTTCACGGCCATAATGCGACTGTTATTGGCCCATGTTTGGCCAATCGATCATACTGCTCGTATAAGGCCCATTGATGATACGGCCCGTAGAAGGCCCATTGTTTCTACGGCCCGTAGAAGGCCCATTGTTTCTACGACCCGTAGAAGGCCCACTATTTCTACGGCACGTAGGAGGCCCAGTGTCACTACAATAAATATTAGCCCATAGTTATTGTGGCCTAGTTTTAAAAAATAGGTTATTGCAGCGACTAGCAAACCACGGAAAAAGAACTGCAATGACTACAAGCAAAAAAATATACAAGACAACAAGGAAATAAATAAGCAAGCAACTTACGCTAGGCTATCACGGCTATCACACATATTACATCCACTGGGCATCAAAGTTCGCCACCAGTACAAATAAACGCGCCGACAAAAGAATATACAAAACTAAGAGCACTTCAGAAGGCACTAGGCCTGGCCAGTCAGACCCCCAAACAGGTGAAGAAGCTGAGTAGACCTCGGTTGTGTCAACGATAGATGCATCAATACTAGATTTAAGGCATGATGGTGCGCCTGACGGCAGATCCTCGACATCTTCATTGCATCTTTGACTTCAAGTCGGAGCTGAGCTGAAGCAAGCCTTTTCGCTTTAAGTTGATACTGAAGAAGTCGAACTGATTGAGGCAGCGACTGCACAGAGGTTGTCTCACACCTGCTGGTGAGTAGCTTCAACTCACTGTCTTCATCAAGACAAGACCTTGGGGTCATCTCGCTGTCCTCAAGATGGTTTGGCTCACTATCTTCCCTAAAGTTCTACCTAGCGTAAGAGATACGAGTCTGAAAGAGAAACAAGGAGACACGTAACATGTTTCACAATTATATAAGCAAATAAATGGATATGTTCTGCATAAGGAACATGTTTTTACAACTCAATTTGAAACTGGTAGTTGTTGCAAACATCCAATCAGATGTAAACAGCAAAGCAAACAGCAGTGGAGGAAATGATGCCTAGCCAAATCTATACTAGAACAAAGTTTGAAGGCTTGAGAAGGATGAACTTACATTACATGTTAACATGGGTTGGACAAAGCCCTTCTCCATGTTGATGGAAGGATAATTCAATAAATTCCCCAAAGAAAATTCTTTATAAGCGTTGCCATTATTATACATTTTGCAAAGAGTAAATATAGATCAAATAATATTGGAAGAAACAAAGGATAATGAAGCTCAGGTGCAGACTGATGATACATAATCAAATAGAAATTAATTAAGTACATCGTTACAAGGCAAAAGGGAGAGAGGTACTGACAAGAGCAATGCAGAGCCCATTGTTGTTTTGAGATCGTATGATCCTTTGATAAAGGAGATTCATCTGAAATTAGTTTTCATACAAGAGAGAAGGTAAGGCACAAGAAGAAATTTAGGAGTTCAAATTTTGAATTGATATCGTGAAGCGATTACCCTATATTTGGGCTCCCAGCAGTTCTAATAGGGGTTTGGCCACTGGAGTAGGGGTAAAGTGTGGTACAGTTGGACCTGTGTTTTCTATGGCTGCTGGTCTATCTGATTTAACAGGTATCACTACCTTTTCCAAATACCTAGTTTGTACTCCTTGAGGATCTGCACTCACCCTCTTCCTTTTGGACATCTATTACGAAAGAACAACATTTGACTGGAAAAACATAGTGTGATGACACATGGAATAGGTATAGAAAATGGATAGGTATGGCATATACTCATATATGATGCTTAAACTAAGCAGATGGTGTAACAAAGTAGAAGTAATGCAAGAGGTCAGATGCAAAATATGTGCGACCAATACAACTTTGCAAAGTTAGAGCAAGCACCTTGATGGGTGAATAAGATAGGCCATCCTCCACCATGCCAAGTTTGTTAGCCAGTGGATCGTTCCGCAATATTCCTCTCGTGCGCCCATTCTCATATTCATTTTGATAATGTTCAATATCTGACATGCATGAAAACATAAAAACAAGTGAGATTTTCTTTGTAATGCAGAAGTGATTCTAATCCAATACTGCCTCCTTGTAAAACCCCTTTGTGCTATCTCTGCAATTCTTTTAAAAGATGCCATGCATCTGTAATTTGTTGTGTGCATTAATATAATGTGGCCTACTACTCAAAATATGAGAGCTCCAGAGGTGATGACACTTCGCAGATGATAGCTTCAACATATAGAAAAGAAGAAAAGTCGACTGACTGTGATTCAAAATATACTAAGGAGAACAACTCGACCTGACGGTCGACTGCAAGAGAAGAGTATCATCTTAAAGAAGAGCAGAAGAGCAAGCAAATTGAAGATATTACAAGTCTTTCAATACAATGTCGGTTGGCCACCCATGATGAACCAGAGCGCATAGAGAAATACTATTCTTTCCGGTCTCTCCATATGTGGCTCACATGCGTTTCGAAACTAATGTAGGAACATTTAGCTAACCAATTAAACATCTCTCTGTTTTACTACTATCAGCAATAATATTAGATATGAATTTTTACAACTAAGCTTGTTTAGCTCGATGGGTGGAGCAGTGCTATTATGACACGAACCACGTAGGCTGATTGTGGTCATCATAAAATGGGGAAAACATAAGCATGATGAGTACAGTGTTGACCGTGGCAGTGGGATGGCAGATCTGAAGCTGCAAACCGCGCAAAGGGTAGTTAGCAACCGATGTTTGCTTTGAAATAACAACTAAGATTTGGTATGGACAAGAAATTACGGTCAACAAGTGACAAAGAAATGCAATTATGCTGTCTCTCTATATGTCGCGATATGCATTTGGAAACTCAAGTGAGACCTTTAGCTAACCAATTAAATGTGTCGGTTAACTAATATCAGTATCATATCACAATCATATTTTAACAACTAAGCTTTCGAATTCTGAGTGTTGTGTGGTTTAGGTTGAAGGGTGGAGTAATGCTAGTACGACAGAAAGCACCTACGCAGATCATAGTAGAGTAGATAAAAGGGGAAAACCGTAAGCATCAAGAGAAAAATCAGGAAAGTGGAACTAGCTGGACCAGTGGGTGGCGCACATGCTTTTCGAATCGAATATAGGAACATTAGGTGACCAATTAAACGTTCTCTGTTTTAGTGATATGAGCATCATATCAGATTCGTATTTCAACACGTAAGCTTTGGGTTGAGGTCTTGAGGAGCAGTGCTAGCATGACACAAAGCACCGACGATGATGGTAGTGAATATAAAGGGGGGAAACCATAAGCTTTACGAGTATAGTGCCTGTGCCATGGCGGATCTGAAGGTGCAAACCGTACAAAGCTACTTCGCAACCAATGTTTGCTTTCAACTAGCCACTACGATTTGGTACGGACAAGAAAAGTATAGTAAACAAATTACGATCTATTTTCCGGGTGAGATCAATAACTTAAGCACGTATGGAAGAGTACCACCTCTCTTGCGACATCGTGTAGGCCTATGCTGATACGTTGAGGGTGCTGCAGGTGCGATGGTACATCGGCAACGGGAAGAAGACTTTAGGCGGCGGACGGCCGAGTCGGGGATATATCCTGTTGCCGTGGGCGAGGCGGTCGAAAGCGGCAACGGCAAGGTGGACGACGGTGCCGATGAAGCGAGAGGAGGCGATGAAAGGATCCTGGTCCAGTGCCGTGGATGAGAGACGTCTATCTCTTGCAGTGGACGACGCGGTAGGGGTAGCGGCTCCGGCAAGGTGGAGGATGGGGTGGCGGACGGAGGAGGCTGGCATAATCTTTGAGGTTGTCGTGCCGCCGACGGTGTATGAATGGGGAAATGGAGGAGGGGATCTCAAACTTTGGGACACGTTCTCTGAAATGGGGGAAAGTTACAAACTTATCCCCCGTTTAAAATTTCAGACATCGTGTCGGTTGGGGATAGGACGCTAATCTCGCATCTCCCAAATATTTGCCAATAACTATTTTGGGCGAGGAGAGGGTGTTTTGCCACCCACGGTTGGCGCCCACGGTGTATGAACGGGGCTGACAGGTAGGGTGGTTGTGTCACGTCTGATAGAAGTTACACATCTGCCCCTATTTAAAATATTAGCCTACATCGATTTCGGACGAGGAGAGTTTGTTTTGCCACCCACCGTGTATGAATGGGGAAATGGAGGAAGAGACACATGTCTTTTGGACGAGCTTGAATCAAATGTGTTTTGTCACCACGTTTACGCCCACCGTGTCTCGAATGGGCTCGAGAGGCCGTCGTGTCATGTCCGATTGAAGTTACTAGTCTACCCCTATCGTGCCGGTGTAAATTCGGTCGATAAGGATATCAAGTGTCAGGGGTAGACAGTAATTTCCATCTCGCAAACACTTGCTTCGGGCAACCCACAAATTATAGTGGGTGTTTAGCCGCTTCGTTCGAAACTTGGGAGAATTAGCATTCACGTTTGCCACGGGACACGGCAAACTAAATTCAAATCCAATTTCTATTCAATTACGAATATCCACAGATAATTATATGTTTTGTTATTTATTTCTTCAAAACCACAACAAAGATTTATTCCACCTTTATATATGATTATGATTTAGAAATGTCGTGATCTTTGAATTCAGTAGGTTGGATACACTCTGAGTTAAACAATTATTTCATCCAATACGATATGCTCACACGAAAAACAGTTCACCTTATGTCAATCAGACAAGTACTGAGGATTACTTCACCAAAAAAATTCGGATCATTACAACACATGGACAACATAGGGGGTCTTGCAACATAATCCATTCAGAGACATGACACAACATGCAAGTACAATAATCTAATGACACTTTCAACTGGTATCTAAAGAAGAATCGGGATTACCTTGGGCTTCAGATAGCAGAAACAGCAGGACCTCCTCCATCTTCAAATGCAACATTCTTACTTCCTCCAATTCTTGGGTTGTTTGAATAATGCATGCCGCTAATTCCGTAATGTCGGCGTTCTGGGAACGGGGGTACCCAAACTTGCCTGCCTGTAGCCTGCGGCGTGGCTCAAGGGGTGGCCTAGCACGGCCCATCTTCATCAGCACAAGCTCAAGACCCTCGTGAGGGACCAAGCCTCACGGGGCGGACGACGGGAAGCTTCCTCAGGCACGGCCTCGTCAGGCTGGCTCGCGAGGAGGCAGAGAGATCAAGGTAGGGTACCTCACGAGGTGCCCATGACGCAAGCCATGACGACCAAGGGCGCCAGGCGGGCGCCACCAGCGCAGATGTCTTCGCTTCCTCTTTGGTGCAAAGGAGGCAAGCGCAGCGAGAGCATCAAGCAAAGGCAACCATTTCGTGCAACAAGACCAAGACCAACACAACGGCTGGAAGGGGTCATCGTGGAGCCCAAGCCGGCGTCATCATCGAGCCTTTGACGGCGAGGACCAACTTTAGTCAGGATAAGTGTACTAGATGTTCCCCTTCAAAATGGCCAATTGTTGGCGCCCTTCCCGCTCAATATTTGGGAAGAGGCCCAGGGCCTCTGCCTATAAATAGGACTAGCCACCCACAGGGCAGGGAACCTTGAATGGAGAAGCAAGGGAGAACAGAGCGAGAGCATCTTAAGTCGAGAGAGAGAGAGAGAGAGAGAGAGAGAGAGAGAGAGAGAAGCGACCGAACTCCCACTAGCAGTTCGTCGCACCGGCCAAGAACAGACCCTCTCGAGGCTGTTCTTCCTTGTACTGTTCATCATCAGCCCCTGAGGCAATCCACCACACCACACACTGGAGTAGGGTATTACACCACAATGGTGGCCCGAACCAGTATAAACACGGTGTCCCTTGTGTTGCTCTTTGTGTAGTTTAGATCCTTGCGAGGCGATGAGGGGTAGGTAGGTTGTAGGTGAGATCTCCGCGTGCACCCCAGAGTCCGAACCTAGAGGGTCTGCCGGAACCCGAAATCCGACACATAATTTCCAGCCTCAAGATAGAGATTACCTCATTCATGGCAGCCACACCATCTCTTTCAGCCTCTAGTAGAGCCTCAAGCACTATAATATCTGTGCTCAGACTGCTATCCAGTGGTGTTGCCTCTGAACTGCTACCATCTGGTAACATTGATGGTGCACTGCTTCCACAAATAGATTATGGGGTTGTACATTGTGTCCTAGTGTGAACGACATCACGAAGGTTTCACTGGACATCGAAGAGATAGTTATCGTATGATCCAGGCAGTAAGCTTACATGGTAAACGACGGACGAATTATTGCCGAGCATGGCAAACTATATTTAACTGGTTCGAAGCAGCATCAGCCGAAAAGAAATTAAAATGGTAAGGTGAAACTAAATAAACGACATCCGCCAGTCCCATCTACTTAGTTTTTGCTACCTCCCTAGTTCATTTTCCTCAAAAAACAAAAACTCTTTTGACTATCATACCACTAGTGGACTTTAATCGGCATTAAACGGGACCCAGTTGACATCCCTAGTTGAAAGGGAGTGTACAACCGCTATATTTAAGTTGCCAACGCATGTAAGCAGTTGAAATAATCTGAGAAAGCACTTAACAGTGTTGTCGGCGTTCTGGGAACGGGGGTCCCCAGACTTGCCTGCCTGCGGCCTGCGGCGTGGCTCAAGTGGGGGCTCATCAGCTCAAGCTCAAGACCCTCGCGAGGGTCCAAGCCTCGCGGGGCGGACGACAGGAACCTTCCTCAGGAGCAGCCTCGTCGGGCAGGCTCACGAGGAGGCGGAGAGATCAAGGCAGGGTACCTCACGAGGGTGCCCCGTGATGCAAGCCATGATGATCGAGACCAGTGAGGCGCCGACTGCGCAGTGTCCTCGTTTCCCCTTTGGTGCAAAGGAGGCAAGCACAGGCCAAGGCATCAGGCAAAGGTTACCGCTTCGATGCAAGAAGACCAAGACCAGCAGAGTGGCAGGACGGAGGTCATTGTGGAGCCCAGGACGGCGTCACCATCAGAGTCTTTGGCAGCCGAAGACCAACTTTAGTCAGGATAAGTGTACTAGATGTTCCCCTTCAAAATGGCCAATTGTTGGTGCCCTTCCTGCTCATTATTTGGGAAGAGGTCCAGGACCTGCCACTATAAATAGAGCTAGCCACCACAGAGTAGAAGCATCTGATAGAGCCCTAGCAGAGAGAGAGAGACAGAGAGGCGACTGAACTCACCCAAGCAGTTCATCGCACCAGCCCAAGAACAGCCCTCGCGAGGCTGTTCTCCCCTTGTATTGTTCATCATCAGCCCCTGAGGCAATCCACCACACCACACACTGGAGTAGGGTATTACACCACGACGGTGGCCCGAACCAGTATAAACCTCGTGTCTCTTGTGTTGTTCATCGTTCCTAGGTTAGATCCCTCGCAATCCATTCACGCGTGAGCTGGTAGGGGAAAGATCTCCGCGCGCACCCCAGTGTTCGAACCTCAAGGGTCTGCCAGAACCCGAAATCCGACAAGTGTGGCCTCATATAAACTACGAAGAAAATATTGTGATGAAGTTGAGGGGAAAAGTAAAGGACTCAAATGAAATAGGCATGCATTTCTTTATGATAGTACAACAGGCACTGTTGACATATTAGCCAACTCAGGTATAGCGTAACAACAAATAAGCATTCGAATCAAGGAATACAGCAAAGTAGACAACTGAACTATTTGTAATTCGGTAGGATTACACGTTGAGGGCACAAGCCAAGAAAGCAGCCCACTCGCATTACATTTCACATGTACTAAAACTCACTGGCTTACCATATGTTCTTTGTGAAGCCTAGGCTGCTGTTGCAATGTTCTTTGAAGATATCGTCGACATCCCGTGGTTGCAAATAAAGTTGTTGTAGTTTATTCTGCACCATCTATTTAGGTAAAATTAATTTTAATTGCATGCACTTTGGTCGAATTGATCATCAATGGTTCATCTAAACTAATGAAAGAAGGGTGTGTGCATACACGACAATATATCTGCTTCCTCTATTTTTATGCTTGTTCGAGGTGCCAGCCCCAAAAGAACAAATATTTTTGCTTGATGGGGTTGGCAGCTCCATAATTAATAGAAGCATCAAATTAGTCATGCAACTTGGGAAGATCAAGAACACACAAACAAGTAATGAGCAGAGGCTCGGAGCAGTGATGTGATAGCTAGCATCAGAAAATGTAGGGTAAAACAAACAAAAAGCAGCGGAACCACATGCTAGTTTGCCGATGTGTAATTAAGCATAGAAAACATTAAGCGGTCTGATGGAACCAACAGGTGGCATCAGAACAAAACTAAAGCATATTAACTATATGTGCCTTTGGTATGTAATTTAGCACATGTAACATGTTCACTTTGCCGTAAGTATGGCCCTACAGGTGCAAGCAGAATAACGCGCCTCATGAAAAACTGAATGATGCCATGAAGAATTCAAAGGTGCGGTGCTTATGCTAGGAAAGTGAACGTAGGCGCCGGCCGTTGGATAATAGTACCTGATTCTCGGCGACGTATGGGTATCGTTGTCATACTTGATAGCTAAGGATTGTCGATGGTGCTCGTGTTGCAGTTGAGTTTGGGCCGGCTGGCACCGTCGCTGAAGCGGCTCCGGTGCTATGGTTGCGGCGCCTGTCGACATACAAGAAAGCTCATCTGTGGTAAGTGAACAGTTGCACGATAAAGAGAAAAAACCAAAGGAGTACAAATCGAAATAACCTGATGAGGCTGCGACGTCGGTAAAGCGAGGCGATGGAGTTGAATATGGCGTCCATGAGCGTCCGGTCTGATGGGACGAAGGCTTCGGCGTGCGTGTTGTATAGTGCTTTTGTTTAGGCGGATCTGTTGCGGAGGACGAGGGCTTGTATAAAGGGCCAGCGAAGGGGCGGATGAGGGAGTCAGTGAAGGGCCTACGCTGTGGTGGACGAGGGCGCCGGTTAAGCAGATCCGGTGCGGTGGACCATGATGGCGGTCAAGGAGATGCAGTGCGGTGGACAAGCCCGATCGCTGAAGCGGCTCAGTGAAGTGGTGAGTTGGCAGTTAGGGGTTCCAAGGTGCGGAAGGTAGATCCGGCGGTGTGAGGTCCACCGCTGCGGCGGAGGACTAGATTCATGACTTGCCATGGTTGGGGGGGTCGGGGAGGGGAATGGTAGGGGCTCTGGGGAAGAATGTTGGGGGCAAAGAGGGGAAAACAATGGAGTTACCAAAGTAGCCTGAGGGAGTCCTGGATTAGGGGGTGTCCGGATGGCCGGACTATAACCTTTGGCCAGACTCCTGGACTATGAAGATACGAGATTGAAGACTTCGTCCCGTGTCCGGATGGGACTTTCTTTGGCGTGGAAGGCAAGCTTGGCGCTACGGATATGTAGATCTCCTCCCATTTGTAACCGACTCTATGTAACCCTAACCCCCTCCGGTGTCTATATAAACCGGAGGGTTTTAGTCCGAAGGACGAACAACAATCATACCATAGGCTAGCTTCTAGGGTTTAGCCTCTTTGATCTCGTCGTAGATCTACTCTTGTACTACCCATATCACCAATATTAATCAAGCAGTAGTAGGGTTTTACCTCCATCGAGAGGGCCCGAACCTGGGTAAAAACATCGTGTCCCTTGTCTCCTGTTACCATCCGCCTAGACGCACAGTTCGGGACCCCCTACCCGAGATCCGCCGGTTTTGACACCGACATTGGTGCTTTCATTGAGAGTTCCTCTATGTCGTCATCTTTAGGCCTGATGGCTCCTCCGCCGGTCCAGGGTGAGACTTTTCTACCCGGACAGATCTTCGTATTTGGCGGCTTTGCACTGCGGGCCAATTTGCTTGGCCGTCTGGAGCAGACCGCAAGCTACGCCCCTGGCCATCAGGTCTGATTTGGAAGTTTGAACTACACGGCTGACAGCCGCGGATACTTGATCTTCGACGGGTTCGAGCCACAGCCGAGCGCGCCGCACTATTACGATGGGCAGGATCTAGCTCTGCCGCCGAACAGTGCCCTGGAGGCCACACCCGTGTCCGCTCCGACCCTTAGCTCGGAGCCGACTGCGCCAATCGAGGACGGGTGGCGGGACCCCGCCTCAGGGGCTGCAATCTCTACGGCAATCAAGCCGAACACCAACTTTGTCCTCTGCGAAGCTCGCGACTCCAAGGTGTCGGACTCCTCTCCGGACTCCGAACATTGGGCGCTGATCATGGAGTTCGCCGCTGCGGACATCTTTCAGCACTCGCCCTTCGGCGACATTCTGAATTCACTAAAGTCTCTCTCTTTATAAGGAGAGCCCTGGCCGGACTATGGTCAGCAAGGTTGGGATGCGGACGACGAAGAAATTCAAAGCCCACCAACCACCCACTTTGTAGCCACTGTCGATGATTTAACCGACATGCTCGACTTCGACTTCGAAGACATCAACGGTATGGACGACGATGTAGGAGATGAACAGGAACCAGCGCTTATAGGGCACTGGACAACCACCCCATCTCACGATGTATACATGGTGGACACACCTAAAAGAAATGACGACGAGGAACAAAGAGACGCAATGAGGGATCGTTCCCTCGAAAAGCAGTCAAAGCGGCAACGTAAGCGCCGCTCCAAACCCCACCTCGACAGAGACCGCAGCCATACAGACCCATCCATAGAGTAGGGCGAACCGGCGGACGACGAACATGCCATCGAGAAACCGTCCGAACAGGGCAACTTGGATAAACAAACCGTCCCCGGCGAAGATAACAGTCCGGACGACCTCACGCCGGACAAGCTACCGGAACAGAAGAACCTCCACAAAAGGCTCGTCGCCACTGCGCGTAGCCTGAAAAAGCAGAAGCGAAAGCTCAAAACTGCGGAAGATGCACTCATAAGTAGATGGAGCAAAGTACTCAACACCGCAGACAAATACAACGACAGTCGCTGCACAAAGAGCTATCCAAAGCGAAAATTACTGCCGGAATTTGATGAGGAGGCCTTAGAGCCCCCGCAATCAAAAAATAAGGAAGCCACCCGGTCGGGTGAACAACCCCATGGCAAACATAGAGCGGCAAAGGGCGCCGCACACAAGTCGGCACGCGATCCGCACAAGGATTCACATCAAAAAGATGGCCCGGCTAGATCTATCTACGGGCCAAGAAAGCAAGCTCTAGTAAGCAATGCAACGCATCAAGTATCCAACATCACGGTACACCCAAATATAGGGGTGCCGCACACCCCCTATGTTTCACCGATGAGGTGCTGGATCATGAATTTTCAGCGGGATTCAAGCCCATAAACATAGAGGCATACGACGGAACAACAGACCCTGGAGTCTGAATTGAGGATTACATCCTCCACATACACATGCCTAGAGGAGATGATCTCCACGCCATAAAATACTTACCCCTCAAGCTCAAAGGGCCATCCCGGCATTGGCTTAAAAGCCTTCCTGAAAACACCATTGGAAGTTGGGAAGAGCTCGAGGATGCTTTTCGGGCAAATTTTCAAGGGACCTATGTCCGACCTCCGGATGCAGACGATTTAAGTCATATAACTCAACAACCCGGAGAGTCAGCCCGGAAACTCTGGAACAGATTTCTTACTAAAAAGAACCAGATAGTCGACTGTCCGGACGCCGAAGCCTTAGCAACTTTCAAACACAGCGTTCGAGACGAATGGCTCACAAGACACCTCAGCCAAGAAAAGCCAAGAACAATTGCCGCATTAACAAGCCTCATGACCCGCTTTTGCGCAGGAGAGGATAGCTGGTTGGCAAGATGCAGTACCAGCGACCCAAGTACATCCGAAGTTAGGGATGGAAACGGGAAACCGCAACGCAGCAAGGACCAGCACCTGACCAAGGGAAACAGCCCGAAGAGCACGACAGTCAATACCGGATTCGAAAGCTCTCGGTAGAATCAGAAAAAGCTGCCCCTCAAGGATAACAGGGACGAGCTATCTAACCTAAACAAAATCTTGGACAAGAAATGTCAAATCCACAGTACTCCCGGGAAGCCTGCAAACCATATCCACAGACATTGTTGGGTCTTCAAGCAATCCGGCAAACTCAACGCCGAACACAAGGGGCTCGACACACCAAGCGAGGACGATGGCGAACCCCACAAGCAGAGCACCGGAAAACAAAAGAATTTCCCACAAGAAGTCAAAACAGTAAGCTCACTTCACGTGACAAAAGGGAAAAACATAGTGGCGCCTATAGTGATATGCGCCATACGGCCTATCCCAGAGGAGTCCCGCCACTGGTTGTTAAAACCAATCACCTTCGACCAATAGGATTACTCTGGAAGTATCCGGAACGCAGGATGGACTGCCTTGGTATTAGATCAGATAATTGACGGACTCCACTTTACACAAGTCCTAATGGACGGCGGCAGTGATCTAAACCTGCTATATTAGGACACAATCCGCAAAATGGGGATAGACCCAACAACAATTCACCATAGCAACACTTCCTTTCAAGGGGTAACGCCAGGCCCAGATGCCCATTGTACGGGCTCTCTCTTGCTAGAAGTTATGTTCGGCTCATCTGACAACTTCCGCCATGAAAAGCTAACTTTCCACATCGCCCCATTTACAAGTAGCTATCAAGCACTACTGGGACGCGAAGCTTTTGCCCGCTTTAACGCAATACCACATTATGCATCCCTTATACTTAAAATGCCCGGTCCGCGAGGCATCATCTCATTAAAGGGAAATATCGAGTGTTCCTCGAGCGCGGAAGATTGTGCAGCTGCCTTGACAGCTACACACTAAACCGGCTTCACTAATCAAAGCACCTAAACAGGTCGTTCAGACCCCGGACATGGCTAGACGAGTCCAGCGTAAACATACAAGGGCTTACTAGCCGCATACCCCCGTACAAGGGGCTCCGCGCATGTACAACAAGAGACAATAAAGCTCAATTTTATTCATTTTTTGAATTGTACTTTGTTTATTTAATATAACGTACATTTTTGCATGATCTTTTTCAACTAAGTTCCTCTCTTTTACAGATGAACACCGTGCTACACCCGTCCAGGATACGGCACAACGGAGACATAGGCGTAGACGTGCAGTAGGGACCCGTTCCAAGGATTCTTTTCAGATAAAGACCCTGCGTAAACCATTTTTACTGTCTCTTGTTGATACACATCCCCTGGTTTCTTGCTATAACCGAGGTGGAGGATGGCGTCTTGGCATGTGGCCACGTCAGAATTTTGCGCGTACCTGGACACCAGGGGCTAATTACTAAGGGCGTTCTTCAGCCCGTTTTCATAGAGACCGAATACCTTAGGGAGTGTTCGGCGTCGCGAGTTTGGCCTTATATGCATCAGCTCCGAATCATGTCTTTGGTCAAATGTTGGGTTTGCCCGGCTCTTGTGTTTTGCTGCGTTACGTTCCGCTCTATTGGCTAAGGCGGCACAAGGAGAACTACTACGATTGTGCCCCGGTTCGGCCAGGCGAGCACCTCAGTAGAGAAAGCCGAAAACTGACTGTCATGATATAGCGTGAGACTGGTCAACCACTCGATGACCCGCCGGAATCTTTAGGATTCCTCCGCATTAACGAAGGGCCATTTCCCGGCCAGGCACACACGCGCCCGAATTCGGGTGAGCGGTGCCCTGTGGGCTATATAGTAGCCCCACTGTCAAACTCCTATGGCTAAGTGAAAGTGATAAAGCATTATAGTCCGGTTGCCTAGTTTGCTGCGCTATCACCTCCTTAATAGGACCAAGATGTTGGGTCAAGTGTGAAAATGCGCCTTCTGCGAACACCCCCGCAGTATATGCGTGAAATGTCAAGACTGCCATCTTTCAGGTTAGATACACATATACATTAATGGCCGCACAGGAGGTATTTTAATTCTTGAAGGCACAAGTATAAAAAGCTTTTATATTTCATCGACATATTGTTTTACAATAATGCATGTTATTCGAACATAATATCCTTCGAGCACTGCATTTCTATTAAACGAGCGCCCTGCAGAACTTCCTGAATATAGTGCTCGGCAGGTACTCGGCTCCCGTCCGAATCTTGGGATGCAACATCGGTGGCCTTCATCTCCGCTCAGTATGTCCTGACACGGGCAAGGGCCATCTGCGCACCCTCTATGCACGCTGACCTCTTCATTGCATTGATATACGGCACCGCACCAAGGAATTGCTGCACCAAGCTAAAATAACTCTTCGGCTCGGGCCTTTCCGGCCACAGATGACTCACGACATACTTCATGGCGAGTCCGGATAACCTATTCAGCTCCGCCCATGCGGCCAAACGATCGGTTAATGGAAGTGGGAACTCTGGATTGTGGACCTGCGACCACAAAAGCTTTTCCACTTCGTGATCCTTTTGATCTCGGAAGTGTTCGACGCGTCCCATGACTCGCTGCCAAGTCCGTAAGTGTCTGCCGCACTCCACAACCGGTCCAACGGAGCATATTTAGGATCCCGAACTTCATCCGCAGCATAAAGGGCTTTCCAGCCGCGATATCTCCGGCCTGACGTAGCTCCTCCTTCATAGCTCTCATCGCAGAGCGAGCATCCTTGGCCTCGGTAGTGGCCTTCTTCAGGTCCTTCTGTTCCGCCCGATCTTCTTTTTCAAGAAGCTCGCAGCGGTCGGCAGCATTCTTCAACTTCACAGCCATCTCGGCCATTTCCTTCTTGCTTCGATAGAGAGCAGCCTGTTCGGCCTTCAGCTCTTCAGTCGCCTTTAAGGCAGCTGGATCGCTTCTCCTGGCCTGCTCCTTGGCTCGGGAAAATTCCGCCCGAAGGTTCTCCATGGCAGCGGCACCATCTGCATCAAGCACACATGTTGTAAGGTACGGGCATCAAGCTACTCTTACCGGGTGTCTTCGGATAAATTACATACCTTGTGCCTCGTCAAGCCGCTTGTTAACAAGCGCGATGTCAGCATCTGCCACGTCAAGTTGCCGCTTTAGCTCGGCAAATTCATCAGTCCGGCTAGCCACCAGACACTTCGCCGCCTACATAGGAACGACGACATGTTATACCTTGGATTATGATCCTCGGCGCGCCATCATTTTTGACAACGCACCGAGTCTCAGGGGCTACAATCTACACAGGACGCATCTTATATATGCGGAACTGTCAAAAGGTACATCATTTTGCGTACCTCAAAACCTGTCAGTAAACTCCTGACGGCCTCGCGCAACCCGCTCTCCGCGGATGAAATCCTTTCAATCACCGTGCCCATCAATGCACGGTGTTCTTCTGAGATAGACGCTTGCCCGAGCAGATCCTTCAGCTCTTCCGGCCGTGCACCGGACGGTGCCGGATTCGTCCGATGGCCTTTTTCGAAGGCCGGACACGGAGGGCTTTGGGGAGCCATACGACTGCTTTCCGGCCCTGCCGTATTCGGAGAAACCCTCCGTGACGACACCTCAGGGTCGCCCGCCTCGCAAGGCAAGACGGGCAGGGGAGGCGTTCCGCTCTCCATCATCTCGGACGAAGATCCCGAAGATGAGCTTTCTTTGAGAAGGGCTGATATCCGAACTACAGGTAAAAATTCGGTTATCTTACTCAGAAATAGAACAGGGTCGTCTCTTATTTTAATACTCCCCTCTCTAGTTACGACTCGGTTGAGGGCTGATCCCCTTGGGGGCATTGTGCGACCGAGGCATCTCCCGGCGCAGGACCCTCTGACGAAGATTTCTTCCCCCGCTTTGAGACCATGGTCTCCGGGTCTTCAGAGGCGGTCCTCTTCCTCCAGCATCCTGGTTAACACGGGATCCGGCGTGGTCTCAGGGAGGGGGGCCGGACACCTGATTAGCTTTACTTTCGCTATCCACTCCTGTTTAAGGGACAACTCTTTTAAGGGCAATTTTATGATAAATATACGGATGGCGTGTCCGGGTACAGGACTACTTACTTGAGTATCTAGGCGATTGCAGCTCAGACCTGCATCCTCGGTCGAGTCCGGACACATTGCTTGTGATCCGAAGAACAATTTGTACATATCCATGGGCATCGCGCCCGTAAAATGTTGGAGAGCTCGTGGTCCCTCCGGATTAAACTCCCACAGGCGGAGGGGCGATGTTTGCAGGGCAAGGTGCGGCGAATCAACATGACCTGCGTCACCGCGACCAGATTGATGTCTCTCTCTAGGAGATCTCGAATGCGGCTCTGCAACAAGGGCACGTCCTTGGACGGCCCCCAGTTAAACCCTTTATTGACCCATGACGCTTAGCTGTGGCGGGGTCCCAGCGAAGGCAGGTGGCGCCACCCACTTGGTGCCCCTGGGAGCTGTGATATAAAACCACTCTCATTGCCATAAGCTGAACTCCTCTTGAAAAGAGCCCTCGGGCCATGGAGCGTCAGCATTCTTTCTTATAACAGCGCCTCCGCACTCCGCGTGCTGCCCCTCGATTATCTTCGGCTCTACTTTGAAGGTCTTAAGCCACAATCCGAAGTGAGGAGTAATGCGGAGGAAGGCTTGCACACGACGATGAACAATGAGATGTGGAGTATGGACTCTGGAGCCAAGTCGTGAAATTCCAGCCCATAATAAAACATGAGCCCGCTCACGAAGGGGTCCGTCGGGAAGCCTAGCCCCCGAAGGAAGTGAGACGCGAACACCATGCTCTCACTAGGCTTGGGAGTGGGAATAACCTACCCTTGAGCATGCAGCCTATGTGAGATTTGGCCGGTTAGATACCTGGCATCTCTCAGGTTTAGCACGCCTTCCGTAACGGAGGAAGGCATCCACCGGCCTTGAAGGCCGGAGCCGGACATCATCGAAGGTCCGAAGCGCCTGAATCTGGAGCTTTGGGTGTTGGAACTTGAGGCGAGAGGCGGATTCGATTGAGATTGAAAGAAAGGAGTAGAGCCTTGGTCTCTTTATAAAGAGGTTGAATACCAAGAGCCCTCCCCGTGACCATTTGGGACTCGCCTTCGATTGAGGAAATATACCAATGGGCACGATCGGGTTACCCACGCTCGTATTGATGAGAATCCCGGAATAAGGGGACACGATCTCTGCTTCGACAAGACGTGCCAAGGAAACCGCCTCACTAAGTGCACTGAGGTGGGACAGTAAAAACGATTCGAATAAAGGCTTGGCCATGGTGTGATGTCACGCTGTGGAATACGTCAGCAGATTGGATTTGTGTAAATATTATTCTCTCTACGGTGGTATGTGGAACTTATTTTGCAGAGCCGGACACTATCCTTGTGTTCAAAATCTTCTATGAAGTATTCGGAGGAGGAACCCGCCTTGCAATGCCGAAAACAATCTGCGCGCCGGACTCGTCGTCATTGAAGCCCGGTCGGGGCTACCGAGGAGTCTGGATTAGGGGTGTCCGGATGGCCGGACTATAACCTTTGGCCGGACTCCTGGACTATGAAGATACGAGATTGAAGACTTCGTCCCGTGTCCGGATGGGACTTTCCTTGGCGTGGAAGGCAGGCTTGGCGATACGGATATGTAGATCTCCTCCCATTTGTAACCGACTCTATGTAACCCTAACCCCCTCCGGCTTCTATATAAACCGGAGGGTTTTAGTCCGTAGGGGGAACAACAATCATACCATAGGCTAGCTTCTAGGGTTTAGCCTCTTTGATCTCGTGGTAGATCTACTCTTGTACTACCCATATCATCAATATTAATCAAGCAGGAGTAGGGTTTTACCTCCACCGAGAGGGCCCGAACCTGGGTAAAAACATTGTGTCCCTTGTATCCTGTTACCATCCGCCTAGACGCATAGTTCGAGCCCCCCTACCCGAGATCCGCCGGTTTTGACACTGACATAACCCTTTGCCGTTCATGTGGCAGGGGTAAAACAGGAATATCGCAGGGCTAAACTTTCAGGCGCGTGATATTTCGATGTGAGCGGGAAGTTTGAAAGAGTTTGGTGCCTAAAATTATAAGTATTCTGCTCTCGTACGGCCGACTATGATATCATGGCTGACAATTTGTTTGTTTTGCACGCAAAAAAATGTGCAAGTTTTGAAAATCAATGTCTCCAACTCGAAACTTAGATTGTCCATTCAATTCAAATATGGATCACTGAGCTACTACAAGCAAATACCATCATACTGTACAATTCAAATGAAATTCCAAATGTGTGTATCCTAAATATGATGACAAAAGCAAAAATGTGTATGTGTATGAATAAAGTGGATGATTATAAAGTCTGAACATGCCCGTATGTGTATATCTCTAGGTTTGATATATGAATTTGAAATCACGAAATCCCGGCTTAAAAATGTACCTCCGTTTAAATGAATTACAAAAGCTAATGATGGAGTCGAATTCCAAAATTCCAATCTTAGGTTTGTAATTCTGGTACATCAAGGTATATCACGCATGTTCAAAAGTATCGTTATCTCATAGTAGAAACTGTGAAAAACAAATTGATCAACCATGAGTGCACAATATCTCAATTACGCTAAAGTCCCTCAAATATAGACACCTCACTCTTTATCTGAAGTCAACGCCCCCACCCACCACACACACACATAGAGAAGTCGTTCTCTCCCCCAAACACCAACACACGAGCACATTAACACGCCTCTCTCTTGTAAAGTCTGGACCCCAACATAGGTCTCTATCACTTTGTCTCTCGGGCATGCACACATCTCTTCCCTCACTCTCTAGGTCTCCCGCTATCTCTCTTACCCAAGCACACACACTATGTAGAATGTATATTTCCCATACACACAAAACATCGCCCCCAAATGTCTATCTCCCTAGTTATGTGGTTCTCGCGCACTCACCTCACACACCACCCCCACTAAAAACAAGCACACTTTGTCTCCTTGTGCACCACTCTCCTCTTTCTATCTCCCCCACATGCGGACCCGCCCCACCTCCTTCACTGTATACATATATGTCGTGACTCTTTGCATAGCTCCCTAATGTATAATCGTTCTCGATTTCACACATTGTTCTCTACACCATCTATTCTAGATCTCTCATGAAGTCCCTATCACACACACGATGACTCGCTTCCCTTGCGTCTCCGTTCATAGGCCAATTTCGGACAACATCAACATTGTCTCCTTATCTATACTCCATTTATGGACACAAACGACCCCTCTCGCCCCCTCTCTTCCTCTATCTCTCTCTCTCTCTCTCTCTCTCTCTCTCTCTCTTTCTCTCTGTCGCTAGCTCTCTCTTTCTCTCGCTCTCACACCCCTCTCCCACACACACACTCGATGTCTCTTCCAAATAGTCTGCTCCCCCCGCCCTCACCTGTGCTATCTCGCTACTACACATGTCACACCATTCCCCCTTCCCTTATACTAGGTTTACATCATCAGTGGTCTCTCTACTCCACATACACTCTCTCCCTCTCACACACAAACGCGTGCACAAACACACACAGACACGCACAAACACCCATTTATCTGGATCCTCATCTCTCCTCATGTCTGCATGTGTATCTCACACTCTCACTCTCTAATTATGTATATGTGTCTCCATGTTACACAACACAAAGCCCCATGTACATGTATCTCTCTATCCTCCACACACATAGACACAAAGAATATGTTATCATTGCCTCAGTCTCTAACATATCACACACGCACTCTCTCTCTCTCTCTCTCTCTCTCTCTCTCGCAAACACGCTCAACAAGGGTTTCCCCATGAATAATATACCGTCTATTCATCAACAGTCGTGGCAGTACGGCGAACACGAGACGTGAAAAAGAATAAATCTACATGTGCTTAGACAACCTAGTATGACTACTAGGACTAGAGCAAGCCAAAAAGCGCGCCGCCGTCACCCCCTCCTTGTCGGCAATGGGAAAATCTTTGTTTTACACAGTTGAGAAGTCATTGTGCTAAGGCCCCACATGCCGAGGCGTTAAATAGAATGTAGATGCTAGTTTACGGAAGCAAGTATCGATAATACGTTTTTATCTGCATACTTATATTTCTTCTCTTATAAAAAACCGAGTTGGTGATGATGGTACGTGTGCCATCTTGCAATATAGACCGTCCGATCTATATCTGACGGATGGAAATTAAACTAAAAGATACCTGCACCCATCTCCACATTTGGAGACAAGGCCTTCCCTCATTCATCCTTATCTCCAACAAACCTCATTGTTGAGCAATTAAGAAAGGAAGCCTCTGGAACAAAGCGGCACAGTGGCCGCCGACATCGTCAATCCCCATGCCTCCGCTCGGTCGACCACCAACCACCACCACACCCCACTCCTCTGCACCTTATCTCATATTTCTCGAGATATCATTAGTTTTACACATGGGATTACTCCGCAAGGGTCAATCACAACAAGTGTTTTATAAAAAATGCATCTTGATGTTCCGTGCAATGCACGGATCTTGCTAGTACTCCTACACAAGACTAAGTTGGTGATGCTTTGGTGTGTCCGCCATCCGTCAAGCTTCTCGACCATTAGATCTACATCTAATGATTGTGAGGTAAGTTGTTGCCTTTTCTCACCAACATCCTACTTGTCTACCAATTTGCAGAAAAACCCATAATTAGTATCTTAAAACCAACCACATCCCTCCCTGACCTCACCAAAACAGCCCAAGGAATATATTCTAATTAAAACATAATATATCTCTAGTGACATATGTATATCAAAATTAGAGTGTTTTGTACCAAGTTTTTGAATAAGTATTATTCTAATTATGATTCCTTGCAACGGACATGAACATTGCTAGTATTTCCAACCATGCATTTTTCCTAGTATTCCATAGTTTCGAGTTTTCCATCAAGATATTAGTCACTCATGGTTGATATTTACTTCCAATCATGTACACATATGCACTATGTAACTAGCCTTGCTTATTGGCTTCCAAAGCTTAACTTTCACTCCTACTTACCATATGTAGAGTATTTAACAAAAAACTACCACTTTCAACCAGTCCTAGGAAGAATCTATTGTACAAAAAATAGCAAAAACATACCCAAAATTTCTTAATCCACGCAAAAAACTACCTAGTACTCCTACGGATTAGGTTCGTTTAAACCCATTTATGACAGGGTGGGCCCACACGTCCGTGCTGACGAGGCAGCTTAAACCAACACATTTTGTTTGACCGTTGACACAAGGGACCCACATCTGACCTTCTATCATGTTATTCCCCCTCAAATCATTATTTTTCCTGAACATTACTTCAAACAGTACTGATGCGTGTTCGTCAGTGGCGCTGGTGATGAGCGAGTTGGCCGCCGCTCCGCCGGACAGGCCGGATGCCGCGCTGGCCTCCGCAAGGGTTGGCAGGCTGGCCCGAGCGTGACTCACGAGCGAGCACGCCGCCGCGCTGGCCTTCGCTCGAGCCAGATGGCTGGCCTTAGCATGGCACGCGTGAGCAAGCCGCCACGCTGCCGTGCCAATCTAGCTAGCAAACCTTGCAGACAAGCAGCTGGACGGAGCTATCTTGGCTAGCTAGCTGCAGTGAGCGCCGGACGGAGCTGGTATCTGGGTTGCCGCAACATGGGCTCTGCACCGCCGGCGGTTTTGATCTTGCCTTCTGCCGGCGGCGGTAGCTGTGTCCCATGGCCGAGGATGACTAGGTGGACGGGCCGAAGGTAGGAGGTCACTCGAGGATTTTTGTTGGTAAGAGCATGTACAATGGTTGATAATGTAGTCTTATCTTAAGTCTGCCACGTATGCAAGTGGTAGTTGTTTCTTGGCATTTTAGTGGTTTCTTTCATTATTAGACCAAGTACAATAGAGCTGAGTCACCGGGCTATAAGAAATAAACTAGTATATTTCTGCTTAGTTGGAGGAAAGAGAACAGGAGAGAGAAGGTAAGCGGGCTCTTCGTGAAGAGCCAGCTCTAGCACGTGCTCCTAGGCACTTTGTGAGAATGAGAAGTGGGCCACATAATAAAAAAATTAGTACACTCTTTTGATCTATTATTGTACATGTTGGCTATAAGATGGGCTGTAGATGACATGGCACTAGCTTATAGCCGGCAGCTGGCTATACTATTAACCATGCTCTTAGGGGCTTCTTGTAAGGAACAATGTACGTACTACTAGCGATAAAAGGCGATTCTAGGTTGCGTTGTACTCCAACGAGTACTAGTGGTCGCGGGAGTGTATACCTCGTTTTGTGGGTTCGATCCCGGTCGAATGCACGGCAGCCATTTTTAAAAAATAGTACTACTACACTTTGCTGCGAGCCAATATTTTACATGGGTAGTTTGAGTTTTGAAGTCAAACGGACGTGCGGCCCCACAATCTGGGTGCACTGGACAGCCTAGCCACATGAACGGGTTTTCCTTCCCAGCATCCCGTGGCTCGCGTGCTCGCCGTAGCCGCAACTCGCTTGCAGCTTCCAGCTAGTAGCATATTTAAACTAGCGCCTCCCAATTAAGCCCGAGGAGCCGGAAAAGCCTGGCGGGGCATTGGGAACTGTGCAATATGGCTCTGTACGTAAAGTGCTCTACTACTACTCTGTAGCTTGTGGCGTTGCACGCATGGACTTCACATCATTATCGGCTCTACTATAAAAGAAATTCCTCTTGACGTGTTTTTTTGAAACGGAGGCAAAAGCTTTGCTTCATCTCATTCATAAAGAAGGAACTACTAACAAAGCTCGACGAGATCCATTACACCTCCACAAATGGAAGCGAAAATCCTAGTCTTGTTGTATCAAATAACTCAAATGTTCTGCCCCCGCAGTAACCGTCGCTGATAAACAGGCTGCTAGTGTGTCCGTGAGAGGAGCGGCTGAGTAAGCCAGCTACGTGAGAGGAGCGGCTGAATAGAGCACCGAGAGTACCCACTAGGCCACTACGCAGGTGTACTTCCCCTGCATTGATAGTACAGCAATGGTTCTAGAGAACAGTAGTACCCTCCACTTCCAACTGTAGCTCCTTGGCCCTGAGATTCAAGAGTTCAAAACTGGTGCACTATACTAGACTAGACTAGAAGTACAGTACATCGCACTACTAGTTGAGAAAAGTAGTACTAGTACTGCTACAGTACGAGTACATACTCCTCCGTCACATAATGTAAGACGTTTTTTGACACTAGTTGGCATGTACAAAAAATGGCAAAAACATACCCAAAATTTCTTAATCCACGCCAAAAACCACTACCTAGTGCCAAAAATTTCTTACTAGTGCTATTATTTACAGTATAATGCAATCCCATAACATTCCATAATGCTAGTACTAGTAGTAAATAATAGCCTCACCCCTTCATTGAGGAACGATCTACAGTTGAAGGGACGAGGCCCTGCGGTTACTACGCTCTTATCTCCTCCTCGCCAGTTCCCCTCCCCCCGAAGAGAAGTAAGTTCATCGCTGCTCCCATGGATCCGCCAGGC
This sequence comes from Aegilops bicornis, assembly GCA_021605145.1. Classification (NCBI taxonomy): domain Eukaryota; kingdom Viridiplantae; phylum Streptophyta; class Magnoliopsida; order Poales; family Poaceae; genus Aegilops; species Aegilops bicornis. The sequence goes on along the minus strand of CM038670.1, from coordinate 336,702,103 downwards.
AGTTCTCCTCCTCGTCGGGGCTGGGAGACCTTGGACGATGATCCTCTGGGAGAAATCACATGCCGCTCCGACGTCCTCACCACTGCAAGACTCAGTGCTTCCTGTACCAACTTTTTCAAGACACTGCTTAAACAGGCTTGGGAAAAGGCCATGCTTGTTGGTCTTCCATGCGTCCTCGAGGAGAAGGTTCTTCTATGGGACAATCCTTCGAACAGTCCACCGCTCCTCGCCATGGTTGCACGCGTTGACTCCGCTAGAGTTGCCGACGTTGAGAGGTAGTCAGATTTTGTCCAATGAGCAGGTCAGTAATGGAGTTTGATCATGTAGTACTTAGTTATTCCATTTCCATCCCATAATTTCTCCGCTGCCCACCATCTTATATATAGATCTGGGTCGGTGCCAACGAAGATTGGCTTGCATACCTCCGGCCGGATACCACCATCATTTTGCACAACATCCACGGCGGTCTGGCCGTTCAGTGAACCCTTCTCCACCATTGGGATCGGCCTTCCGGACTGGCTGGGCTTGAATACGTATGATGATGCCTACATGAGATTGAAGAAGATAGAAATTGCGGACCCGCCGACAAAGCGACGCGACTACGGCGATTACTATCTCATCGCGGTGTTCGACATAAGGATTGCCATCAATGCAAGAGGCAGTAACTGCAGAAGCTGGCGCATGTTGGCGGCGGTAGATTTGTACCCCTACACATTCGAAGACGCCGTGCGCCATCTAGGCCGCATCTTCACGGTGACAAGCCAGGGGACTTGTTTCATCTAGTTGCCATCCTACGGTACGGGACTTTACAAACGGAATGCACAAACCATCATTTGCATCCCTAACGGTACTCCATTATTTTGCAGGGACCAGTCATCCCCCGATCAAAATAAGATCGCCGATCCTGGATGTGCATTTGCATCCAAGATTCGGTCTAACATGGAACCTTGTAGCTGACTTTGGCATATTGGGATCAACTATCTTATCAGTCGTTACCCATGGTACCACTAATGTGCAACATGATCACACAATCTACCACGATCGGACCGTCACCATCTACCCAGGTATTCCATTTTTAACCCTCTCGCCTTCTCTTTCATTGTTGTACTAGTAGTATACTTTGTAGTACTAGTAGGAGTACTTTTTACCTTGGAGGACGCGTATAGCTAGCTAGGCCCTTGAAGACTTGAACCCACTAGCTGCCACAATTTTTTTCCATGTCTTACTATCTCATCCATGTAGCCAAGAGTGGCTATATATAATAAGCCGGTTATTTTACTTCCTCTATACCGGAGTAGTACTATTTGCTGCACAGTATTACTGACCGCCATATTTGAGTACAACATTATTATGCATGGACTTTGACTATGTACGTAACCATGAGTCCAGATCTGGGATGCCGCGTGTACCAGATGAACGCCGTCGAGTTCGACCCCCGTGATGCTACATGGGTGCCGAGGAACACTCTTGGAGAGTACTCGCTTTTCATCGGGGACAACTACCCCATTGTGAAGCAGATGCCACCTTCCGTGCACGACACGGAAGGCCTGCCGTTCATGAAGTATGGTTGTGTCTTCAGTGTGCACCGCCGGATGAACGACATGCTGGGACACGCTACCCCTGATTTATGCCGCTTCAGCTTGGATGAGTCTCCATCGTGTGGAACCGGAGTAGAAAGCTGCGACAATGATTCCCGTTGCCCACCGCTATGGATCGTGCCATCCATGAAGAACACACAGGACTGGAACACGGAGGAGGACATGTAGCCCATCTATAATGTGTAAGTGGAGTACGGTAATTGTGAACGGTAGCGCTGTGAATATATGTAGACTAGTCGTGCACAAATTTATCACATGAATTGGAGATGAACTTGTGTGGCATATTGGCATTTGTCCATTAGAATTTATTACTAGTAAAAGTGTTATGTGTACGTGCAACTTGTGTGGTTTTTGCACGGGCTCCAACACGCTCTTTGAGAAAAAAAGGTGGCACAGCTTTGGATATACGTGACGTGGCGGCATCATACAGTAGCATCGTTCGCTATAGTTGTAGTACACTCCTACTAGGACGACAACTCCTATAAAAACCTTGCACTTGGCTCTTTGCCTCTTCGGGAGGTTCAACAGTTTGTACTCATGTGAACCTTGCACTTGGCTTTTCGCCTCTTCGGAAGGTCCAACAATGATGATACTACAGTACAATATGCTTCTGGCAATCTGACACCGATTGAAGTGCCGCATGTCCACCGTGAGGGCGAGGGCGAGGGCGAGGGAGAGGGAGAGGGAGAGGGAGAGGGAGAGGGCGCTGTTGTCAAAGCTCTCTCCTCGTCCCGCAAACCACCGCGCGCGTGGGCGAGGGAGAGGCGTAGTAAGCAAGCTTCTCCTCATTCGGCGAGTTGACGGGACACATCAAAGCAGGATTAGTACTAGTAGTAGTAGTCCATACTGCGTCCTTTCCGATTAATATGGCTTATTGAAATGAGAAAAATACACTGGTGGTCAACGTATGTAACAATACGCTCTTTACGGTCACTATATATAGTTTTGCGGAGATTATACGATCACTAGCTCATCGTAGAGCACCGTATTGCACCCTACTGACAGGCCACATAGTCGACGTGGCACTTTGTTGATTGGTTAAATTGTCACCTGGTTTCTGGGTCCCACCTGTCAGTTGGCAGAGCAAAGAAATCAGTTAAACAAAACTTTACGCAGGCGCGACACGAGTCCAACCCTTGCGCGCTGTCGGTGGGAAACGACACCTATGGGATCACAAGAATCCCTACTGCGGTTGCGGGGCGCGGGGTTGAGAGAAGAGCGGGTCTAACAGAGACCACGCGGTTCGTTTATCCAGGTTCGGGCCGCGAGGATACGTAAAACCCTACTCCTGCTTTGGTGGATGTATTCTGAGTTCTTGAGCTAGCTACGGAGTGTAACGAGCTCCAAAAAGCCGAGGGCCTTGGGCCTCCTTTTATAGGAAAAGGGGTTGCCACAATGGCACACAGGAGGTGGAAAGGCAACAGTGCTGCGAGGTTATCCTGGTATTACAGGACAAAGCGCGTTTAATGCGAGGCTTAGGTGTCCCTTTGCTTTATCGGGGACGGGGGCGAGGCCAGTCCCATCCGTCGCCGCTCTTCCAAGCTTCGACACGCGCCCCGGCCAGCGATGCATGCGGTGCCATGTAGGCAGGCAGGCAGTTGAGGTGGCGTGGTGGTGGAGCCTCCATGAAGGGCTGCATGTTGCCACGCAGGTGCCTGCCCAGCTGGTTGGGTCGGCAGCTGCATGCGTACGGCGGCGGAGATTTGGCTGGTGCGGGCCCGACGGTGGCCCTGCTGGTGCGCTTGGCGAGGGCCTTGCCGGGTGGCCCGGCAAGGGTCTTGCCGTGGTGCGCAGGCGTCCTCGGCAAGGATCTTGCCGGGGGTCTCGTGGGTTCCTTTGGCGAGGATGGCTGCCTTCCTATCCTCATTTGATCTTGACTATTCTTTGTCTTCACAAAGATCTGCATGCCACCTTGGAGGTGCCTTCCCAAGCCCTGGCCCCATGCGGATGATGGCGTTGGGGATCGTGGGCTCAAGGGCGGCTCACTCCGTTGGTGTGGGGCGAGCTGCCCCGGCAAGGTTCTTGCCGGGGCTGCTGAGGCTGCCCCCGGCAAGGGTCCTTGCTGGGGAAACCTGCTTCGTCCATCTGATCTTTATGGCCTTGTTCTTGTCGTTGCTTTGCTTCGTCTTGGGCTTCGGTCTTACCTTGGCTCACCTCCCTCTCTCTGCTTGGTGTGGCCGCAGGCGCGGCTCTGACTGCCCGTGTACAGGTAAAGGGTTACAAAAATGTGTCCCTAGTTTTGTACACCGACAGGAGCCCCCGGTCCTGGGCCACACATAAGCGCGACACGTTGTTGGGTCAGGCCCAAAACGGTGCACGGGCAGGAGGAGCTTCACACGACCTGCGCACGCGGCGCGGCGTGGAGGGGCGTGCGTGACGTGGGCGGCATGCGTGGGGCGGTTTTCACACGCATGCGTCACATCATAGTAAAGGCGGCTCGCGCCTTCCCCGTAAAGGGAGGGAGGCGTGAAGGCGCGGCTCATTTGCTGAATGGGGTCTAGGCGCGGTCTTCAAGGCGTCCACTCCCCACATTCACGGGGTGGGGAGAGGTCGCCCCACTTGTCCCTTCGGTTCTGAACGTCTGCCACGTGTTTTTCATGCGCTTCGGGGTAGCAAACGGTGGTGGCAGGAAACCGGGCCGTCGCTGGTTGGCGCAGCTTGTCGGTCCTGGTTCCCAGCGCCTCCCGTGCCTTGATTGGCCGAGCGGGGCGGCCGAGCCCCCAACCCCGTTCCTTTATAAAGAGTGGGATGGGGCGATGGCATCCCACATTCTTCCTTCTTCTACCTCCCTTTGCTTCTGCTCCTCCCTTCCATTTGTCATGGAGAAAGGGAATCCCGGTCCTTCGAGGGTGGCGGCGAGGGTCGCTGCTCGACAACGCGTCCCTCCTCCTCCTGCGCCTGCGGTGGCAGAGCCGGCCGTGAGGGGAAGGGGGAGGGGCGAGGCCGGGGTAGAGGTCGCAATGCTCGGGGAAGTGGAGGGCGGGGCAGCGCGCCAGCTTCGCCCCCGCCAGCAGCTCCTCCTCCGATAGAGGGCCATGCCGGGGACAACCCCTGCGAATTCTTCGTCAGGCTGCGCCGGCCGCCGCGCTGGCGCATTCGTCTCCCGACTCCATTCGTGCGGGAGATGGAGCTGGATCTGCCGCAGGCGTTGCGGTTGCACATGAGGGGTTGCGGGATCAGCAGCACATGGGCCGACGTCGAGTTCCCCGCTCCTCGCGTCATGTATCTCCATCGAGGGTGGAAGACCTTCGTTCGCTTCCACAGCTTGACGGATGGGCTCACTCTCCATTTCAAACTAATGGAGGGTGGCCTCCTCTCCGTCAAGATCTTCGGGCACTTTGGGACCCGCGTAAGGTGCTGCGTGGAGTGCTCTTCTGCTGACGAAGATTCCTCCTCGAGCGAGAGTGGCGAGGAATACAATGGCAGCGATGACGGGGCTAGCGGGCGGCAGGATGACGGGTCCGACTAGGCGTCAGGCGCCGCTCCGAGCGGCACCGGCGACCCCATCATCCGTGTTGCCGGCTCCTTGAACTTCTCAGGGTCGTCTCCTTGGGCGGCTGGCGTTGGGAGGCTGCGGAAGAGGAAGAGGGCGGGCGGCAAGGCCGTCAAGTTGGAGTATGCGGGCACCGACGCCTTCGTCGCGTACCGACGTCCTGCCGCCTCGTCTTCGAGCTCTGCCTCCGGCGCCGCCATCACCATCCAGCCCTTGGACGGCCACCAAGATGTTCTCTTGGTGTCTTCTGCCACTAAATGGCTCGCCTAGGCGCCCCTTTTGCCCTTTTCGCCTCCTTGACCTGCCTCCTGAGCAGAGGGACAAGAAAGGGATTACGGGCATCTTATCTCTTTTTAGTCTTGTAAGCCTTCGGGCCTCTGTTGAATTTAAAACTTGTAATCCCTTTGTTCATGTTTTTCATTTCGTATGAACTGTACCTGTACGGGATGTTTTTTAATGAAAAAGGGATGTTTGCCGGGCTTTTCATTCGTAGGTAAAACCCACGACAAGGAGTAAATCCTTGTTACCTTTAAGAAAAACGTTTTTTCGCCCGGCAACAGGCCTTGTCGTCCCCCCACTTCGCTCGACCTTTCTCATGCCCTTGGCGGAGGCAGGGATGAGGTGGGCTTAGGCTCCTCATTTCATTTCCTTGCTGCCGCGACTACGACCAAACTCGATCCCAGGAAGCGAGTCCTAGGGTCCGGAATGAGTGGAGTACGGTAGCTTACGGATAAAACGAGGTTTCACATCCCTCAGTCCATAACGAAACACATGATAAGGGATAGATAACTTATCTGAAGTTGCAGCCCCCGCCGACCTTGGCTTGTCGCTGGTGGATCTTTGCTCTTGTAGCCCCCGGCAATACTGGCTTGCCGGGGCCCGGACGCCGGTCCGTCCCCTTTCTTCCAAGATAGCTCGGCAAGTATATTCATGTGCCCTGCAAACCAAAGAAGACAGAGAATAACAGAGAGACGCGCACTCGACCTCTAAGCACTATCAACCCTAACCAAGGACGAGACTCGACCTAGCATGCATGCTATAACTTAGGGCGCCAGCGCTTCATTTATTTATGCTGAGGGTCTGCGCCTGGCTTTGTACAGAGGGTCACATGCCTTGTCGGCAAAGCTCGTACAAAAAGGTGGCTTGGCGGGAGGCCCGGCAAGCTGCGCCTTATGGGTAAAACTTGCGAAGATGCTCGACGTTCCAGGAGTTGCTCACTGGTACAACATCCTCGGTCTCCAGGCGGACTGTGCCAGGCTTGGTGACTCGTATTACCCGATAAGGGCCTTCCCACTTCGGCATCAACTTGTTGGAATTCTTGGCTGACTGAACGCGCTGAAGAACAAGGTCGCCTTCCTCAAAGCTTCGGGCATGAACCTTGCAGCTATGGTAGCGGCGGAAGGCTTGCTGGTAGCGTGCCGCTCCCACAGCCGCCCGAAGACAATCTTCCTCAAGGTCGTCATCTTGGCGCAACGACTCTTGCTCAAGCTCGTCATAAGCGAGCACTCGAGGTGACTCGTATATGAGTTCCTTGGGGAGAACTGCTTCCTCCCCGTATACCAGGGCAAAAGGTGTCTGGCCGGTGGCTCGATTTCGCGTCGTCCTGATCGACCAAGGAACCGCCGGCAACTCATCAATCCAGCGCCTTCCACTCTTGTGTAGCTTGTCAAAGGACTTCATTCTAAAGACTCGCAACACTTCAGTATTCGCACTCTCCGCTTGGCCGTTGCTCCGTGGATGTGCCATGGAAGCCAAACAGACCTTGCTGCCGAGGTCTCGGATGTATTGCATGAAAGCGTGGCTTGTGAATTGCGTGCCGTTGTCGGTGATGACTCTGTTTAGCACACCAAAACGACATACCAGTCCTTTGAAGAATTTGACGGCTGACTGAGCAGTGACCTTCCTCACTGCTTCCACCTATGGCCACTTTGTGAACTTCTCAATTGCAACGTACAAGTACTCAAAGCCCCCGACAGCGCGGGGAAAAGGGCCCAGTATATCAAGCCCCCAGACCAAGAATGGCCAGGAGAGAGGGATTGTTTGAAGGGCTTGAGCTGGTTGATGAAGCTTCTTTGAGTGGAACTGGCACGCTTCACACTTGGTGACTAGTGTCGTCGCATCCTGGAGGGCGGTGGGCTAGAAGAAACCTTGCCGGAACACCTTCCCGGCAAGGGCCCTTGGCCATATGTGGGAGCCACATATGCCTCCATGTATCTCTGCCAACAGCTCTAGTCCTTCCTCCCGGGGGATGCACTTGAGTTTCACACCGTTCGGCCTCCTCCGATACAGGACGTCATCGACGAACTGGTATAGGGCGGACCGACGGGCTACTCTCTCTACTTCTTCCTGCTCCTCAGGAAACTCCCCTGTTTGGAGGAATTGGACGGTATGCTATGCCCATGCCGGAGCCTGAGGCTCGACGGCAAGGACTAAAGGCATCTCTTCTGCCATGGGAGCGGCTATCTCTACGGCCAGGGCCTGACGCCCCGCCGAAGTCAGTTGCTCTTGGGAGGGCACAGCGTCCGCGGCAGCACCCTTGCCGGCGGCCCCGGGGGGCTCGGTAGGAAAGTACTTGCCGGAGCCTGATTTTCTCCGCTTGCTCTGCCCTGCTGATGGATTGACGGATGGCTGAGTTAACCGGAGCAAAAAGGTACCTGGCTCCACGGGTAGCTTGAATGCGGCACGCTTTGACAGGTAATCGGCAATGTCGTTCTCCGCTCGGTGGATGTGCTCCGCCTGGATACCGTCAAAGCATTCCTCCAGCTTCCTCACCTCATCTATGTATGCCTCCATCAGCGGGCTCTGATAATATTTGTTGACCTTCCTGACAACGAGCTGCGAGTCACCCTTGACGATGAGCTTCTTAACCCAAGGTATGCCGCGAGAGATAGCCGCTCGTCGACCTCCCTCTGTGCCATTTGTGCGGCGCTGACCACTTGATTTGTCGCCGCCAGATACAGCAGTAACGACTCTTGTGGTTTAGGCACGACTATTATTAGCGTGGAGGAGAGGTATTTCTTCAGGTCCTGCAGTGCGACCTCGGCTTCTGGGGTCCACTCTATTGGGCCCGTCTTTTTCAAGATCTTGAAAAAGGGAAGGGCGCGCTCGGCGGACTTGGAGATGAACCGGCTCATGGCGGCAACGCAGCCGGTGAGCCGACGCCCATCCTTGATCCACTTGGGTGCCTCGATCTACTCAATTGCTTTGATCTTGTCTGGATTTGCCTCGATCCTGCGCTGGAACACGAAGAACCCGAGAAGCTTGCCAGACGGGACGCCGAAGACGCACTTCTCAGGGTTCAGTTTGAGGTTGATCTTGCGCAGGTTGGCAAATGTCTCTTCTAGGTCTTGCACAAGAATCGGCCCGTCCTTGGTTTTGACCACTATGTCATCCATGTAGGCTTCCATATTTCTATGGAGCTGAGGTTCAAAACCAATTTGGACCGCTCTTGCAAACGTTGAGCCAGCACTCTTCAACCCGAAAGGCATCCGTAAAAAGCAATACGTACCACATGGGGTGATGAATGTTGTCTTCTCTTCATCTTCTCTTGTCATGAAGATTTGGTGGTAGCCTGAGTAGGCATCGAGGAATGATAACAGATCACACTCGGCCGTGGAGTCAACAATCTGGTCGATGCGCAGCAACGGGAAGGGGTCCTTAGGACAAGCCTTATTGATATTTGTGTAATCAATACACAGCCTCCATTTCCCATTCGCCTTGCGCACCACTACAGGATTGGCCAACCACGTCGGATGGAGCACCCCTCTCACCAAACCTGCCGCTTGTAACTTCCTGATCTCTTCTGTGATGAACTCCTGCCTCTCTAGAGCCTGCTTTCTGACCTTCTGCTTGACGGGCCGTCCGTGGGGGCAGACAACTAGGTGGTGCTCAATCACCTCCCTGGGAACACCGGGGATGTCGGACGCTTTTGTCACACCCTGATTTTCATGGCACAACACTTAAGATGATAAATCATGATAAAATGTGGTTTGACAAAAACTTTTGCATTATTTCACTTTTTATTTGTGTTGGTTTTCTGTGTGTGTTTTCAAGTGCTCTTTAAAGTCAACACAACTCCACCTTCTATACTTCATTTCCTTGATCCAAAACTTCTGCCCAATGATCATACGATGTGTATAGTACAATATAGAATTTTCTTACAAAAATAATTTGGCCAAAAAGTATTTTCTAAATTTAGTTTTCCAAAAACCCCTAAATTGAGGTTTGTACTACAAGTACTTGATTTGAGGTATGAAAAATATTTCAAAGAGTATATTTGAAACCTATTAGATATAGGATTCCCATAAACCACAAAAATATAATTTTAGAAGTTAATTTTCCTATTTTATTTAAAAGCTTTTTCTTATGGCCAGAAATGGTCTTTAATAGGAAAAATTATTTTATTGCTTTAAAAATATTTGACAAAAATCAGGGAAACTCAGTGGGCATATATTTCCCATATATAAGAGTTTCAACACATGGTCATGTTCAAAATATTGGACAAAACCTCCCAAAACCATTTATATCCTTGAAATATTTCTACAGGAAATATTTTCATAAAAATCCAAGGAAAATATAGCAAGTCACAAATGCATATTGTGATCACCGTGCAAAGCGTCATGTCAATCAAGGTCATTTTTGTTCACCAAAATGCCCCAAAACCCTCACTGACCAGAATCAAATTTGAACAACTTTGTACTACCAACTTTCTCTCCTTGACCCCAACTTTTGTGAGCATGTTCACATGACCAAATGAGGCCACTACACCAAGTGGTGCATCAAGGGGAAGTGATTTTCTCAACTAGATCTACACAAGTTCTTTTCTGCTAATTTCTAGGGTTTACAAAAGTTGCATTGGCAACTTTGCCCAAATGAGCTCCAAATTGGTGGAAGGCCCTAATTATATGTGTCATTTCACCCTGTGGAGTCTCATGGCAGTTGGAAATCATCTGCTACCCCAAACCTTTATCAAAGCCTTCTGCCACTTTTCAAAAATCACCATTTTCACCACTAACACTATTCTCCTTGAGCTCAACTTTTTACCACAGCTTCTCGAGACCATCTTCTACCTCCAGTAACTCTCCCCTAGCCATTTCTCAATGATTGAGGGGTATAATACCCCCATTTACCTCCCTGGACAGCAGCTTCTCTCTCTCCCTCAACTTCCCTCCTCACTCAAGTGGCTCCCCAGGGCATCCAAAGCCATATCCCCATTCTTTACTCTCCCCTAGTGCCACCAGACACCTTTGGCCGTGCCCACATTGCATAGAAAATGGCCATGCCGGCCATTTGGGCGCTGTGGAGGACGCTACAGTGCACTCCTGCACTATAGCCGCCCCTGCCAAGCACCTGCGGCCACCTCGGGCCTCCCCAGCGCGCCCGACGATGCTCCTCGGCGTCTGCAACATGCCACAGCCTGGTCCTCCTCCTTCTTCTCCCTCCTCTCGCCCCAGCTTGCACGCACGCCGGCCGCCCAGGGGCACCAGTGAGCGCGCTCACACGCGCGGTGCCCCTGGCCCTCCCCCGCTCGCTCTCTTCATTCACCTGGTCGTAGACCTCATCCACGAACGACCCAGACTCACCCTCGTGTGCCCACATGGCCTCTGGTCTCGCCTGTGACCTCGCCGGCGCATGAGTCCATGGTGGACCGGGCCCGGCTATAAAAGCTCGCCCCAGGTCTCTCTCTTGACATCCACCTCCTTCTCACACCCCAAACACGCGCCCGCACCACCCAATCATCCTCGGAGAGCTTCTATGCCCGGGATCGACCGGAGCTCCGCCGCCTCGGTCGACCGTTGATCTCGCGGTACAGCCCCTCTCCGCCCCCGCTCTTGCTCGATCTGGAACCACCAGACCTCACTGACCCATTCCCCTCTTTCTCCCGCTCCTATGCAGCTCGGAACGAGCTAACCAGGCTCCTCCCGAGGCCCTTCCGCCGGCTTCCTCATCGCCGGCAAACCTCTGCACTCCGGCGACCGCCTCCACCTCCACCCGAACGACGACTCCGCCCTGAGCACGCCGGTGCCCTCGGATCGCCCCACCGTCGACCATAGCGACACCGATGAGCTCGCCTCCCTCTCTGGCCCGAGGTTGAAGACGACGGCTGTGGGGCCCTTCAGTCAGCCTCACATACTGACGGGTGGGCCCCACCCGTCAGGTTTAAAACGCAGCAGCCTTGTACCGATTCGCAAGGCCGGCTGAAGGCGTATTTTTCCTTTACGCCTTCGACGTGGCAGCCTTGCGTGGGCTGGATTCCCCCTGGGCCTGCTGCACTGTAGCCGAATAGGCCCAGTTGCACAGTGGCCTTTTTCCTGTTCTTTTTATGTAACTTTTCCAAAAATTCCACAAGATTAAATAATAATTCAAATGCAATAATTCCAACTCCTAAATTCTTGTAATAATCCCACCTATTTATTGGTGCAGTTTTGACTCTTATCAAACCAACTTTTCTTCACTGTTCAAATTTAAATTTGAATTTGAGCATTTATGCCTGTCATTTAAAATTCCTAGCACTGTTTCCATGACTCCAAATCCAAAACTAGGAATTTTTCCCTTGTTAGTTTTCACCCTAGTATTTAACAAAAATGGGTTGACATTTTTCTGAGCACTTTGGTTTTTCTGTTTTATTCTTGCCTTATTTATCTCGCTATTATTTTGCGACGATAGATTGCGTTGCCGACGAAGGAGTTGGACCAGAAAACCTTAAAGACCCAAGAAGAATTTTCTAAGCCAGGCAAGCAACCCTTTGACCATGACTATGAAACCCTTTTTATGCATGTCATATAGCACCATATTGTTGTTGCAACGGAATCATGATGAGGTGGTAACCACTTTGATGGTTTGCCACCATACTTCCTCGTTGATACTTGCATTGTGCATGACCCTACCTTCTTATGAGGGTTATGCCAGTCGGAGTAGATAGGATGCTAAAGTAGATGCTACGCAAAAAGGGACGGGTATATGCATGGTGAAGGAGACAAAGTATTTTCAAAAGACTTTTCGAAAACCCGGTCGGGTGCCACTTATGCCCGAGGGAGATGATGAGATGGGTAACCACTTGATGACAAAGTGGTGTACCGAGGCAAGTGTGTGTTGTTTTCAAAAACGAATTAGATTTAAGATTTGTCGACTGTCCCAACCTTACATGCGCAACCACTCTACCCTTGTATGGGAAAGGGAATTATTGATTACCTAGGCAGATACTAGCTTGGAGCCCACATTACTAGTGACGGGGGAGAGTTGGTGCTCTCTCTCGGGACAGGGTCGTGCCAGGTAGGGCGGCCATGACTGTTTTTACAGGGCACCGGATACACTATTGCGTCCCCTCTCGGATGTTACAATCTTGAGTGAGTCTCGTATGATGTACATCGTGAGGATATGGAACAACGAGTGGACTCCTTGTTAGTGTCGTATAGGGAAAGATAGTGATCGGGTGCTTACCCCGGGTACTTGAGGTATCGCGGGTCGTGGATGACACGGAAGTTCCTCGGATCTTGTGGGTAAAGTGTGCAACCTCTGCAGAGTGTAAAACTATTCTAATAGCCGTGTCCACGATCAAGGACAGTTGGGCGGTGCTGCTTAAACTACGTACAGAGTTTTACAAACCGTGTGTGTGTGTTGATAAAACTATTGGGGTTAAGTCAGAAGGCTTGACATGATGATCAAGTTGGATTGGTGTCCAACTATGCTTATGTTCATATCTGTAACTTGTTCATACGGATGTTTGTACTCTCATGATGCATACTTTACATGTTGATAGATCATGTCATTGCACTCAAAACTAGCTTTATGCAAAATACCTACTTAGTGCTATATCATTGCATCATTTTGCCCTATTTCGATCATGGGTTGCTTGTGAGTACATTCAAAGTACTCATTGGCTTGCCACTGGTTATTTAATTGGCCAGGCATGGAAGAACAGGAGTTCGAAGAAGAGTTCTTTGGAGACAAACATGCGAACTAGGACGTTCCCGGTCGGAATGCACAGAGGGTTAAGGCAGATGGCATGGGTTCTACTTACCGATGAAGAATTTCCGCTTAAGTTTATTTGGTGTTCAGCCCTTGTGGCTTTATCTATGTAAGACTTGACCATAATGGTCATAATTTGTATAAGACGGTATGTATGGATGTAAGACTCTTGTTATTCAGCTTCTGTGTGTTCAGTGAGCATTGATCTCTGGGATCACTATACACGTGCATTCGGTGATCACGACTCATGAGTCGGGGTCCCCACAGGCTTGCCATGCAAACACGTCGACATTTGCCCGTAGGAAGTTGACGAGCTCGCCTTCCTATTTGCTGTCGAGGGCGGAGCCTATGATAAAGGCCCCTCCCGTGCCGTCCTCCGCGACGGGCACCTTCTTGGTCTGCGGCGGCTCGGCTCTGGATCTCTTGCTCTTGTCGGCAGAGCTCTCTGGCACGTCCTCAACGGTAGCAAAACACCCCGAAGAGGTGCGCTTGCCGGAGTGGGTGCGAGAGGTCTTGCCGGGTTCCTTCTTTCCTCCCGGGCCTTCGGTGGCAGGAGCGGGTGCCTTGACGGAGGGGACGGAGATGATGGTCAACGGCCCGGGCATCTTCAGAATGTTGTAGGCGTAGTGTGACGCTGCCATGAACTTGGCCAGTGCCGGGCGGCCGAGGATCCCGTTGTAGGGCAAGGGGATCTCGGCCACGTCGAAGATGATCTTCTCTGTTATGTAGTTCAATTCTCCTCCAAATGTCACGGGCAGCGTGACCTTTCCCTTTGGCTGGCTCCTCCCCGGATTGACCCCTTGAAACGTGCCCATCTCCTCGAGGTCTGCATCGGGGATTTGCAACCTTTTGATCACGATAGGCGAGATCAGGTTCAGGCCGGCCCCGCCGTCAACCAACATCTTGTTCACCCTGAGGTTGCGTATTGTTGGCGATACCAACAATGGAAAACACCCGACCGTGGTGGTGCGGTCAGGGTGGTCCTCGGCGTCAAAGATGAGGGGTGTGCTGGACCACTTCAGCGGCTTCTGAGCGTCGAACAACGGCTCTGCTGCTGTAATCTCACATGCCCACTGCTTGAGCTGGCAGTCAGAGGCATGCAGCGAGGCGCCGCCATCGACGCACATGGCCCTTGTAGCCTTCTGGAACCCTTGCTCACCGGACTCATCGTCCTCGTCGTGATCGTCGTCTTCTTGTTTCTTGTCGCGGCCCCTTGCTGGTTGTCCTTGCCGGGGCGGCCACCCTGGCTGCCACGCATCTTGCCGGATCCCTCAGCACCATCCTGGTCCTTCTCCTTGTCCTGCCTTTCATACTCAGCCTTTTGCTTCTCAGCAAGCAGCTCGACTTGTCGGCAGTTCTGGAGACCGTGGCCCTTGGTGTGGTGGATCTTGCAGTATTGCTTGCCGGAGCTTCCTGGCTTGTCGGTAGCCACCAAGGCCCGGCAGGCGGCGCACCCGGCAATCTCCTTGCCGGGGGTGTCTGCCTTGACCTTCTTGCTGGCACCGGTGTCGTCAGATCCCTCAACGGCAAGCACGGCCTTGCCTTTGCGTTTTCCATTGCGACGCCAGCCCTTCTTCGTCGGGGCGGTGGCGTCCTCATCGGTAGAGTCGGTTTCCGCGCCGGCGTCTTCGCCGGGGTACTTCCTTCCCTCTTCAGCCCCGCGCACCTGTCGGCCAGAACGTAGAGCTCGACCACATCCTTAACCTTGGCCATTGCCACCTCCTCGTGCATCTTGCGATTGCACATGTTCTGATGGAACGCGCTAATCATAGCGGCGGGATGAACATCGGGATGTTGTACTGCACCGGCTGAATCTCTGGATGTACTTGCGCAGGGTCTCCCCCTCGTTCGGGGAATGATATGCAAATCACTGGCCTGGCCATGAGCTTGGTGGCCTCCTGTGAAGGCGCCAACGAACTCATGGCACAGATCTGACCAGGAAGAGATGGAGTCCGCCGACAAGTGCATCAACCAAGACATTACATTGGGCTTGAGCGCCAGCAGGAAGTAGTTGGAAAGCACCTTGTCGTGGCGAGCCCCAGCGGCCTGCATCGCGATGGTGTAGATGCTGAGGAACTCGGATGGATGGGTTTTGCCAGTGTACTTCTCGCCGACGTCGGGCTTGAACATGCGCTGGGACGGCCACTGGAACTGCCTCAGCTCACGAGTAAAAGCCGAGCAGCCCACCTCGTAAGGTAGGCCACCGGGGCCCCCCGGTGCTGGGTGGTCCGTAGAGGGTCCCGCCCGCTTGTCCGACTGGCGGCGCGTTTTGCGCCGGCGCTTGACGGTGGTTCGAGCGTCTTCGTGAGCTCGCTCCTGAAGAACCTGGCACTGGTCGCGGAGGGTCTGTGGATCGGACGACGCTATGGAGATGTTATCACCAACGTCGTCACGACGGGCCGACGCCCGCGGCGGCTGGCGAGGAGGAGAGTGCACCGTGGCCGCAGCTCCCCCGGTCCTCCTAGCGCCAGCATGTGGTGGTTCGGTGGAGCGCCGAGCCAAGGGCCCCGCCGGTCACGGATCGTCTTTGTTCACGACGGTGACGAGGCTCCAGATGGTGTCCCTCCACTCATCGAGCCTCGCGGCAGGAGGGAAGTCGAGGAAGCGATTGTAAGCGCCAAGGCTTCATTGGCGTGGGTGGCGGTGACAGCTGAGTGGATCATGGCGTGCTTTGACTTCTAACTATGTTAGAAGGAGTTCTGTCACGACACACTGGTTGTGTGCCATTTTCACCAGTGCTTCGGCGAGCGTGTTGAACTCCTTCGTCTTGCTGGCGACGCATAGGGCTCTTCCCACGGCGGTGCCCAGGGTCACCAATGTGGTGACGCTGTTCAGCGCGCACACCATGGGAAGAACGCGCGGTGGTCGCCGGTGTACGCATCCTCGAGGTCGGCGCGCCGCCTGGAGTCGGCGCAACGACACCCCCGGAGGGCGCCGCGCCGCCTGCGGGGGGCCCAGCTCCGTCTTTGGGTCCGGCGGCGTGCAGCCGGTCGTCTGGTGCATGAAACGGCGCGCTCACGAGCTCCGGCCCGGCTTGGGTGGTGCTGGTGCTTTCGCGGAGCTGCGGCCCCTAGTCCTGCCAGCGACCGGTCCGCTTCTTTCGTCACCCGGCACGAACTGTTCGGCCCCCATCGAGCCGATCGCCGTGGCCGTCTTCTTCTTAGGGGCCATGGCGACGAAGAATCACTAGGCTAACTACCAGACCAGATTCTCACAAACGCGACGCCCCTACCTAGCGCGCCAAAGATGTCGGTGGGAAACGACACCTATGGGATCACAAGAATCCCTACTACGGTTGCGGGGCGCGGGTTTGAGAGAAGAGCGGGTCTAACAGAGAGCACGCGGTTCATTTATCCAGGTTCGGGCCGCGAGGATGCGTAAAACCCTACTCCTTCTTTGGTGGATGTATTCTGAGTTCTTGAGCTAGCTACGGAGTGTAACGAGCTCCAAAAAGCCGAATCCTTCCCCTCGTCGCCTTGGGCCTCATTTTATAGGAAAAGGGGTTGCCACAGTGGCACACAGGAGGTGGAAAGGCAACAGTGTTGCGAGGTTATCCTGGTATTACAGGACAAAGCACATTTAATGCGAGGCTTAGGTTTCCCTTTGCTTTATCGGGGACGGGGGCGAGGCCCGTGCCCCGTCTGCCGCTCCTCCAAGCCGACCACGCGCCTACCAGCGATGCATGCGGTGCCATGTAGGCAGGCAGGCAGCTGAGGTGGTGCGGTGGTGGAGCCTTGACGAAGGGCTGCATGTTGCCACGCAGGTGCCTGCTGTAACGCCCCCGATGCGGCTATATCTCCCACGTGTCGAGGCACGACTTAGAGGCATAACCGCATTGAAAGCAATGTCGCAAGTGAGGTAATCTTCACACAACCCATGTAATAAATAAGGGAAAGAGGTACATAGTTGGCTTACACGATTAGCCACTTCACACAGTACATAAATAAACATCCATCATTCAGAGTACACTCAAGGTCCGACTACGGAACCAAAATAAAAGAAGATACCCCAAATGCTAACACAGATCCCCGATCGTCCCAACTGGGCACCACTACTGATCATCTGGAAAAGACACATAGTAACGAATTATGTTCCTCGTCGAACTCCCACTTGAGCTCGGTGGAATCGATACGACCTTGGCATTGTCGGAACCTGCAACTGTTTTGGAAGTATCTGTGAGTCACGGGACTCAGCAATCTCACACCATGAGATCAAGACTATTTAAGCTTATAGGAAGGACAGAGTAGTATAGTGGAGCTGCAGCAAGCGACTAGCATATATGGTGGCTACTTCAAGAAAAGAGAGCGAGAAGAGGAGCAAAGCACGGTCGTGAAGCTAATAGCGATCAAGAAGTGATCCTGAACTACTTACTTAGACATAACTCCAACACCGTGTTCACTTCCCGGACTCCGCCGAGAAGAGACCATCACGGTAACACACGCGGTTGATGTGTATTTTATTTGAGGTCAACTTCGGGTTTTCTACAACCGGACATTAACAAATTCCCATCTGCCTCATAACCGCGGGCACGGCTTTCGAAAGATATTACCTTGCAGGGGTGTCCCAACTTAGCCCATTATAAGCTCTCACGGTCAACGAAGGATATTCCTTCTACCGGGAAGACCCGATCAATCTCGGAATCCCGGACTACAAGACTTTTCGACTGAAATAAAACAAGACCAGCAAAGCCGCCCGAATGTGCCGACAAATCCCGATAGGAGCTGCACATATCTCGTTCTCAGGGCACACCGGATAAGCGAAGCGTACAGGAACCGACGTAATCCAAGTTGCCCCGGAATGGTCCCGCACGGTGCTCTAGTTTGGACCAACACTCAGAGGAGCATTGGCCCGGGGGTTTAAAATAAGATGACCCTCGGGCTCGCGAAAACCCGGGGGAAAAGGCTTAGGTGGCAAATGGTAAAACCAAAGTTGGGCCTTCTTTGGACGAGTCTTATTCAAAGCGAATCATCAAGGGGGTCCCATAAATCACCCAACCGTGTAAGGAACGCGAAATCAAGGAACATAACACCGGTATGGCGGAAACTAGGGTGGCAAGAGTGGAACAAAACACGGGCATAAGGCGAGCCTTCCACCCTTTACCAAGTATATAGATGTATTAAATTTTAGCAGATATTTATATTGTGATATCCCCAACAAGTAAACATGTTCCAACAGGAACAACATCTCCATGTTCCAACAAGGAACAAACTTCATCTTTACCTGCAACTAGCAACGCTATAAGAGGGGCTGAGCAAAGCGGTAACATAGCCAAACAACGGTTTGCTAGGAAAGGATGGTTAGGGGCTGACATGGCAATATGGGTGGCATGGTACAGCAAGTGGTAGGCATGGCAGCATAGGCATAGCAAAAGAGCGAGCATCTAGCATAGCGAAGATAGAAGTGATTTCGAGGGTATGGTCATCTTGCCTGCAATGTTCTCAGAGTTGTCGAAAGCCTGATCCTCGTAAGCGTTCTCAACAGGATCCTCGTTCACGTACTGCCTCCGGCTCTACCCAAAGCAACAACACAAACAAAGGAACCACAATAAATCACGGTGCGATGCACAATCAACATGATGCAACAACAAGACATGATATGCGGAAGTGATATGCAATGCGTATAAAGGCCCGGAGGGTAAATGAAAAACTAGGCATCATCTTGGCAAACCAAGCATGCCATCGGAAAGATGAGATGATTTCGGTAGAAATCGATATAGAGATCACCGGAAAGCGGATGCACGGGTTGGATATGGCGAGCAAAACAAGAATGGTGAGAAACCTACAATAACAGCATGATGAACAAAGCCATGCACGTGTGCAAACTACCTCATAGCATAAATCAAATAAATATGCCCATGAAAGACAACACATAAACATGATGCAAAAAGACATGATCACAAACTTGCCCAAATGCAAAAACTAATGCCACCACTGAGTTGGTGGGATTTTTCTACCCCAAAAACATATATAGTATGTTAGGGTTACCGTAGAGAAATCATCACAAAAACACTAAGTCAAAACCTGCCCAAAATGGAAGTTAACGAAATGGCAAATTCCAGATTTGGAAATGTCCGTAAATAGACTTGCCTAAAACAGAAAAGGAAACAATGCTGGAAATGGAAACGTGGGGTAAGGGAAAAAATAAGAATGGAGGAGGGCGCTGAGAGGTCGACATGGTGGCCCTCTTGTCATAGAGACAAGTGGTTAGCAGGTGTTTAAAAAGGGGGAAGAAAACAGCCTCGGGGAATCGAACCCGGTCTCCCGTTGGAACTTTGCCCCTGCTACCATCGAGCTAGGCAGCGACGATCGACAGAGAAGGGGCCTCGCCCTTAACTACTTCTACCGCTGCAGACACGAACCAAGAACAGAAGAAAACAGAAATTAAAAGGGGGAGGCGCTACTGGGATTCGAACCAGTGTCGCGGTGAGCGGGGGGGCAAACCAGCTCGGCTAGGCTAGGATGGTTGAAAGAACAGAGACTCTAATCTACTTGACCAAACTAGAAAGGCACTGACTCGAGGCAGAGAGCCAAACGACGACGCCGGTGAGGCAACGGCGGCTCTGAGGCTCTGCGGCCTCGAACAAGATGGGTGCGTGGAGGGCACCACGGAACATGAAGGGACAAGCCCGGCGGAATCGCGGCATCCACGCGGCCAAACTACTCTGAACCCAAAACTACAAACACGCCGGAGCACGCCGAAGCGCGATAAGAACACGGATCGGAACCTACACTACGGTGATCTAACGACGACGGGGAAGGAGCAGGGAGGAAGTAGGTTATACCTCCTTACCCAAGGACAAGAAAACGGCGACGAAGGTGATCCTGCGACGATGGAGTCGTGCTCTGAACTTCGCCGGGTTCCTGACCAAGAAGAAGACAGAAACAGGGGCGTCGACGAACTTGACGATCCGGGCACCCGTAGTCGACGTCGTGGACGAAGTCGATGACGGGGAAGAAGATGAACACGGGCCGCAGGGTTGGGGTGGCCGGAGAGCACGCCCGGCAACGCAGGCGCGCTCGATGCGCCGGACGGAGCGGGGGCGGAGAATCTGGTGGTTCTCTTACCTGGCGGCGGCGGCGAGAGGGAGAGGGAAACCCTAGGGTCGGTTGGACACGGAGAGGGGATAAGTAGGGGGGCTAGGGCGACGGGGTCGAGCTCACGCTCCCTCGGCTCGGGGTCCCCATGGCGACGCGAGAGGAGAAGGAAAGGTGGGTGAGGAAAACGAATTGACGCTGCCAAAGGGACCGGGCGCGTCCACGTGGACTGGAGCTAGCGGGGTGGCGCGGCTGCGGGTGAAAGGCAGGAGGAGAGAAGCGAGCGGGCTGGCGCGCTCTCTCTGAGGCTGCGGGGCTGAGGAGCTGGGCGGCTTGGGAGGCCGAGCCAGTGACGAGGACTGTTGGGCTGCCATTCTGCTTGCTGCCTTCTTTCTTTCTCCTTTTAAAATCAAAAGGAAAAGAAAAGAAAGTACAGAAAGAAATGAAAAGAGTTGGAGTGAAAGGAAAATATCCCCAAACTCCTGGAATTCTCCACAATTTTAATAAATTGTAATGGGCATTTTAGAGGTAGAAAATAAGACAAGTTTGGAAATATTTCAAACTTGTGTCATTTTTGAACCTGACCAAAACAACTTCAAATGAGGAGATTATTTGGCAGAGAGGTTTAGTGCAAAGAGCAAGATTTGCAGGGAGAAGATGAACATTAATTGAGAAAGGAAAAATATAGCACTTGATAAGGAAAGAAGTAGAGGGAAGGAGGAGATGGTAATGCAAAATGAGAATGGCACATGCAACAACATAACATGTGAGAGGTCACCACAAACACATGATAAGAATGGAATGCAAGATGACAAGAGAACACAAATGCAATATGGTAAGATGAGCAAAAACAAAGAAAAGAGAAAACCCACATAACCAAACAACATGAGGCCAAGCATGACAAAACCCACAAGAAATAGGATGAGGTCAAGATGATATATTGCCCAAAAAGGGAAGTTTACATCCAGGGTGTTACACCTGCCCAGCTGGTCGGGTCGGCAGCTGCATGCGTACGGCGGCGGAGATTTGGCTGGTGCGGGCCCGACGGTGGCCCTGCTGGTGCGCTTGGCGAGGGCCTTGCCGGGTGGCCCGGCAAGGGTCTTGCCGTGGTGCGCAGGCGTCCTCGGCAAGGATCTTGCCGGGGGTCTCGTGGGTTCCTTTGGCGAGGATGGCTGCCTTCCTATCCTCATTTGATCTTGACTATTCTTTGTCTTCACAAAGATCTGCATGCCACCTTGGAGGTGCTTTCCCGAGCCCTGGCCCCACGCGGATGATGGCGTTGGGGATCGTGGGCTCAAGGGTGGCTCACTCCGTTAGTGTGGGGCGAGCTGCCCCGGCAAGGGTCTTGTCGGTGCTGCCGAGGCTGCCCTCGGCAAGTGTCCTTGCCGGGGAAACCTGCTTCGTCCATCTAATCTTTGTGGCCTTGTTCTTGTCGTCGCTTTGCTTCGTCTTGGGCTTTGGTCCTACCTTGGCTCACCTCCCTCGCTCTGCTTGATGTGGTCGTAGGCGCGGCTCTTACTGCCCATGCACAGGTAAAGGGGTACAGAAATGTGCCCCTAGTTTTGCACACGGACACGCGCGAACCGCCCTGGCTGTGTATGTGAGTGCATGCACGTGTCCTCCCTCAATCTTCCAACAAAGAGTGTACATCGGCTATAAAACAAAGAGTGTAGTACATGATGTACATCTACACTTCCAATGCATTTAGCCTTTAATATAAATCGATATTTATTGACTAATGCACCAACTTGTGCTGTAGGTATAGGCTACATATCTATCCTTAATTACAACATGCAACGGCCTTCATTTTATCTTCTTATCTCAATGGTCGCATGCGCACATAAGTCTGCTACTTTTGGGCATTAATTATGCCCTGGTCAATGTGTAAATCTCTAAATGTACAGTCTTTCACGGACGTAGGGAGTAGGTTGAGCACTTGATCATGAGCGTGTGTGTTGCGTCGTGTGCTGTGTGTCGTATGGGTGCGTGAGTGTTGCGTGCGTCCATGTGTACGTGTGAGTGTTGCATGTTGCATGCATGCATGCATGCATGGGGCTTACTCCCTCCCATTGACATGTTCATATTTCAAGCTTCCTCTATTCCCTCCATATGGTGATACTCCTGTTCCCAAATAGTACGGAGTAAAAGCCTCCCTCTGTTCCCAAATACGGAGTATTTGTCTTTCTACAGATTTCAACAAGTGACTAGGTACAGAGCAAAATGAGTGAAGTGAGCGTAGAGGCATAGGGATACTATAGAAAGGAAGTCCTCGCGATCCATTATTACCCATCTTGGTCAGAGAGAACTATTCAACTAGTCTTTGCAGTGAAGTGACAATACATGCTGCAGCAGATGGGACACATAATTAATAAGTTGAACCAGCGTGTTGGTGTTACTAAATCAGCCTTACCCAGTACTGCCATCATGTTTGCCAGTAGAGCACGCTTCCGCAAATACGCCTACGCACCTCCGTCCTCCATTAACTGACATATGGGCCCTGTTGTGGTAGACCCACATGTCATCGGTGTAACTATTTAACTCCGAAGGACAGTATATCCTGGTAGTTGTACTAGTATAATTGAGATTGAATGCACTTTCTTCCCCATCTTCCACTCTTCTTCCTCCTCTCTTCTTCTTCCTCCTCTCTTTCACATCGTCAACAGACACCATTTACCCCGCTCGCTTTCGCCGCCCGCGCCATCTTCCTTGGTAGCTCACAGCATTCATATCCCCCGCCACCGCTTTCGGCCACACAAGGAGAAGCTTCTTCGCCGCCCGCCCGAATCCACTTCCCGCTGGCTCGCAGGCACCGAAAACCCAATGGCGGAACCGACCGACACGCAGAGCCGCGATCGAATTCCCTCCCGATGTTCTCTTGGAGCAGATCTCAGTCGTATGGACCTACTCGGCACCGTCCGTCTCGGCCGCATGCTCGGTGTCTTTGTACCGTCTACTCGTCTGCAACCGGCCAACTCTTTTCAAGACACCCTGCTTGCTGATGCCCGATCCTCGCAGGTGGCCCAGATACCGACTTGACGATCCTACGGAGGTTGCCATGGTGCCCCTCGACATGCTACCAATACTCGTCCACCTGTCCTTCATGCGCGGCCACTACTGGGCGGGCATGAAGGCCAATTGGATCGTCCTCATCCACCACACCGGTAGTCCGTGGCATCTCGTGGATATCTACACCCAGCGAGAGATCACCCTTCCATCGTTGGATACTGTAACACTCCAAAAATTTTGATTTGGTTTTTATCAAATTCTTTAATTAGTTGGAAGGAGGTTATTTTTTTTTTCTAAAGACTCTCCTTCTCAAAAAATTTCTTTTAAGACAAATATTTTATGTGTTCTTCCCAACCTTTATTTTTGGTCTTGAGGGTTTTCATCTTGTGTTGACTCAACACAAATAATTTTGGAAGGTTTTTACAATTCCTTTTTTATTAAAAAGTATTCCTATAAATTATGGATTTATTCTTTCCCATTCAAAAAATTTCTCTGTTGCCATGACCTATGTTGAAAACTTTCTTCCAAACCCACCTCCCTACTTTGGGTCAACCCAAGCATCCAATTCCAGCAAGTTTCAACTTCCCCAAGATCTTATTTCTATTTATTTTAACATCAAAATCTTTTCTGTCATTTAATTTGGACCTTAGAGAATTACAAAGGAACTGCCAAATTTCCTTTGAGTTTTGACTCCAAATAAATTCCTCTGGCTAGTCCTTAGCACCCTCAACCAAGATCCATCAAGATCGGCTGGTCCACAGTTCAAATTTTTCAAAATGTGCTTGCTGCAAGTTTGGACCAGATTTGCCATTTTTGGTGAAATTCATCCTTTTTCTTTTCCTAAAAATCTGAGATAATTCAGGCAGTCTCCAGATGCATCAAGAGATCACCTCACCAAGGATCATCTCAAGGAAAATTTTCCACGTGCCTAAATAATTTCATCGAACAGCTGGCATGCACTATTTCTGTCAAATTCAGAAAAATTCAGTGTTCAGTTTTCAGTGGGAGTGTCGTTTTCTTCAGAACCCCGGCGTCTATCTCGCCAGTGCACGCGTTGGCGCCTTGCTCACTGCTCCCCCTTCTTATCCATCGCGCCACACGATCGTCTGGACGGATGCGAGCGTCGACGATGAGCTGGCAGGGGTACATCGCCCCCGTGAGCGGCGGCAGCAACGTTCGTTGCGGCCACCAGAGAGCTCAGCATGGTACGGCGCGTCCAGAACCGCCCACACCACCAGGAGCCGCCACGTGGCCGTCCCCTTCCCCGGCGTGCTGCAGAACCGTCGTCGTGGCCTGAGAGGTGCAGAGCACGCTCTCTGCCGCCGACGTGCCCGTGAGGCCGTTCCGTCGAAGGCCTGGAGTATCGCACAAGTTGTACCAAGATTAGTTGTTGAATGGAACCAGTGGACCAATCCGAAGACGCCCAGTCACCTAAACCTCCAACCCGACCACTACCTTGCCGTAATCGCTCGCCGGAGTAATCCCGTTCTCGGCAACCGCCTCGGGCCGGCTATAAATGGAGGTCCCGAGCTCGCCTTCGACCCAGCACCACTCATTCACTTCACCAGGACCACGACCAACCACTAGAAGGACCTCGAGGAGGCCTTCTTCCCCAACTCCGGCCGCCCCGATCCGCTTTGGGCTCCGGCAAGATTCTCTCTAGTGAGAGCACCCCCGCCTCCTAAACTGCGTCAGTAGCCTCCTAGTACACCCACTCCTCTAACCCACACTTCAATTTGGCGTCTGCAGCCCTCCTCTGTGAGATCCATCCTCGACCGAACCACCGTCCGCTGGAGAGGAGGCCGCCGTCAACGTGGTGCTCGCCGACAACAAACTCCACCACCCACAGACGCGGGAGAGCTCCGTGAGTCCGTAGGTACCCTCCACTCCCCCTGCCTCGTCGTGGATCGACGCCGGCGACCACCACGAGCCTCGGGCACCGGCTGGACTTTGTTCTGATTTTTAAACCTGACGGGTCGGACCCCCTCGTCAGCCTCTCCTTTTTTTCTTTTGTCGAAACGTTTTCTGAAAGCGCCTTCGGGCAAAGTACGTTTCTCTTTTGGGTTGGCGTATTCCTAACCGAAGCGTTTTCTGTTTTTCTAAACTGGCCCCTGGAAAGTTTCTGTTTCATCACAGATTAGTCCCTGGACTAAAACCTTAATAACTTCAAAACAAAAGATGATTTTGAGTTGATTCTTTTTCTGTCATCTTTATTTTTCTATCTAGTTTTTTATCATGTTTATTTGAAAAATATTTGGAACAATTTTTATGCACGCATGGTATTTATGTTAGTATCTGATTTCTTTTATAACGTAGATACCGAAGGAGTTGACGGAGCCGCAAACTTCACCGAGCTAGACTCTGACTACTCCGAACCAGGCAAGCATGTTTGAACCTTTGATATGATGAGTGTTTTGCATGTTTGCTTGAGTAGTTTTCTCATGGCATGTTTATTTAAGCACTTGTGAATGTTATATTGCATGCAAGGTAAGCTGCAAAGTGAGCTTCAAATTTGATGTGTTCATATGATGGTGAGATAACCTGATCATGTGGTGGCATGATAGGTTGTAAGCTGGTATTGTTGAAGCATGCCGTCTTATGTCAACCGTTTAACTCCAGATAACGTGGATCAAGTCATGTTCCCGTTCGTCCCCTTTTTTCGTGCTGCCACATGTCTTCTGCAAAGAATGCGGTCTAGTCAGATGCAAACCTCTTTCCTTGTACACACCAAATAGAGGGGCCGCGATGAGGGTTCCATGGCCCTGGATTAAAGCCCATCATCCGGTCAGGGGGCATGGGTGTTTCCGGTTGGGACGAGAGGGGCACCCTTAGAGCGCGATATAAATTTGATCCCATGCTACTCGAGGTTGTGGCCTCCCCGTCTTAGAGTTTTTCTTGAACGTTGCCTAGGGTGATTCCTGGCAGCGGAATGTGGAATGGGTGTGTACTGGTTAGATGTGTTTCTTCTAAGATACCGTAAACGGAACTAGTCTTTGTGATTAAGGAAATCCGTTGGCTGTGGGTAAAGAGTACAAACTCTGCAGAGTCAAAAAATTTGAGTAACCGTGTCCATGGTCAAGGACTTTGATCAACATATCAATGTCAGTATCCGTGTCAGTCTCAACGTCCGTCTCAGCGTAAGTCTCAGTGTCAGTCTCAGTGAAAATCTCCGGTGAATAAACATGAGTGGTAAACCCGGCTGAATGTTATTCATGTGGATGGACTAATCAGTTTATTATTATGTACTAAGTAATTCCATGGGATGATTTAAATTCATGAGCTACTTGAATTCGAATGGTGAAATATAAGCCCTTTATGTGATGTCGCTCAGACGTCCGATTGTGGCATTTTTGTTATTTACTTTTGATATAAGCCCTTTATGTGATGTCGCTCAGACGTCCATCGTGGCATTCTTGTTATTTACTTTTGATATAAGCCCTTTATGTGATGTCGCTCGGGCGATACATTGTGGCATTCTTGTTATTTACTTTTGATATAAGCCCTTTATGTGATGTCGCTCAGACGTCCGACTGTGGCATTTTCATTATTTACTTTTGATATAAGCCCTTTTTGTGATGTCTCTCAGACGTCCGACTGTGGCATTCTCGTTATTTACTTTTGATATAAGCCCTTTATGTGATGTCGCTCAGACGTCCGACTGTGGCATCCTTGTTATTTACTTTCATTATAAGCCCTTTTCGAGATGTCGCTTAGACGTCCGATCATGCACGCATCTTGTCATTTACATTTCAATATAAGCCCTTTATGTGGTGTCGCCCTGACGCCCGACTACGACATGTTAATTTGTTTTACCTTTCTAGGCGTCGCTTCAGACACCTGATCGGTCTTCAACTATTTTATGGGGATTTCGGGAGGACTACCGCCTGACTTCCTTTTTATTTAACACGTAGTGCAAGTTTACTATCTGAGTGCGCGTTACTAGTCTGCTCTTGTGCATCATGTTTGCATTTGTTATATCTTATGTCCAAACTGTCTTGCGAGTACATTCTAAGTACTCACCTGGCTTGTTGATTTGGCTAGATGTTGACGAAGGCGATCTTATGGATGAAGAGTACGATAGCCAGTCCAACGCCTAGAGGGGTCCCAGACAGTTCCGTGCGATCCTGGAGTTGGTCACTTGTATTATATACGCTTCCGCCACCCAAAATAAATCATCGAGCCTCACTCAGGCGCTTGATGAGCTGTAAGATTTTGGAGTCATGTCACCCACTTCACTGTGACATATCCACCACCGCTTTTATTACGAGTCAGTAGTTAGGCCACCATACCCTTTGTGTCATATCCGCCTTTGTGTATAATATCGGCGTGCTTGTAATAAATTGTTGAGCAGCCTCAGCTCAACCTTGTATAATATTTAGTATTTACGGATTTACGTATCAAGGATTTATCTACCAGTAAGGAGGATTCTTCTATACTGGTCGGATATAATGGTCGGTTTTTACAATAAATGTTTTATTGGAAAACCGGTCCTGACAACCTTGGTACCAGAGCCAGGCTGACTGTAGGAAGCCACTAGGTGTGATCGCTAATCGGTTATTAGTGTAATTAGTGCTATTATTTATCATTTTTGCAAATGTAGCAATTTTCTGTTGGTCATCATAAATTTATGATCTGACTATTCGGAATTTTTGTCTACCTTTGTAGATGGTTGGCAGCGACTGTGAGTCACAGGTGTTCGCCAATGTACCTGAGGGGTTTATCAAGCTTCTCGTCTCCATCATCAAGGTCGTGATCAGGCCATCGGCTCGTCCGGAGTTCACACTCTACCAACACAAGATTAGCGATAGTGTGTCTATGCACCAGGCCACGGTGCAATTCAACGGAGGACGTTCTGAGTCATGCCGCTGCCGATTTGTGGGAAGGGCCATGCCTACGGAGAGGCATGCCATACAGATGGCTGCCCGTGAGGAGATAGCTCGTCTCCGGGATGCTCTTCCTTCGATGAAGGCTCGCCGCTACCGCTACCTCCCACGCCACATGCCATACACTTGTCACTGTGCATTCGCTTGCCCTAGGGGGGAGAGAGATGAGGCTATTGAAATGTTGGTTGAGTATCTCAAAGCTCTTGAGGCAGCTTTTGATAACCTCATGGATGACTTTGTGGCTGCTCGTATGGACTTCGTGCAGGGATGTTCCGCCAACAGGAGGGAGCTCCTCCATATAGCACCACCACTGACTTTCGTCTCGTCCTCAGCATCCTATACACCTGCCATCTTAGCCACCGCTCGCCGCCTGCCTACCACTGAGGATTTTGACCAAGTCATTGCTCTTACTCCGGTCCAAGGGTCTGCACCACTGGCGCCCGCACCAGCCTCCTCAACTCAAGATGCCGATTCTGGATCCTATTAGTGAGGAGGAGGTTGAGTCTCCAAAGATCATCCTTTGGGTCTTACACTTGGCAGGCCGAGGAAGTTTTTACCATCTCCGACTGAGTCCGCTTAGCGGCCGTGCGATGTACCAAATTTTGTCTCGATATGTTTATATGTATATAGGTTTGGTGAGAAGTAGTTTGTGTGCGCGTCATGTAGGAACTCGGAGAAGTGCACTAGCCTAAATAACATGTCAGGAAGGTGTATTCACATCCTAAGTGATGTATTGTATAATTACGACTTGCATGTAAGATATGTACTGAGCGGTCCTTCTCCATGCGCAATCAAGTATTTTCTTGAAAAATCTTGGAGTCTTTAAAAATTCTGCCTTTGCAAAATTATTTATTTTTGCCACTCAGTTTTTCTCATGAGTTCTGCAAAAATACCCCAGAGTGGAAAATGCCTCGTCCCTGGAATCGTTCCATGCCAAGTCCGCCGGAAGAAAATTATGGTACCTAGACAAGTAACAATTGCACACAGGGGCAGTCAAGTCAGCAAGGCAGTGAAGCAGCATTTTCTCAAGTATGCCGCGTTTATGAGCAAAGCCAGCAGCAGCATCATGAAATGATGAATCATGTTATCAAAATGGAAAATCACCATGAACCATATCAGCAGCATTCCAAATTTCCTAAACTACAAAAGACGCGTCCCCCAACGTTCTCTCACACTGATAGACCTCTTGAGGCCGATGATTGGCTTCGAGACATTGAAAGGAACTTAATTATTGCACAATGTTCGGACAGTGAGAATGTACTTTACGCACCTCACTACCTCACTGGAGCAGCTGCATCATGGTGGGAAAATTTCCTACACATGCACCCTAATGAAAATAACATCACACAGGAAGAATTTAAAGAAGGTTTTCATGGGGCGCACATTCCCAGAAGCATTATGAAGATCAAGAAAAGGGAGTTTGATGACCTCAAGCAGAGAAGCATGACAGTGACTGAGTACAATAGTTAGTTTACTCAATTATTTCGTTATGCCAACGAAGAGCATATGACTGAAAATAAAAAGATGGAAAAATTTCTGGACGGTCTGGCACCAGCACTTAAATGCCAGCTGGTCGTACACACCTTTCCGGATTTCAAAACACTTGTGGACAAGGCTATTACATTGGAAAATGAGCGCCGCAGCTTGGAGGATTTTCGCAAGCGCAAAAGGGACAAGACTACTCGTGCTTGCAACAACCGGAACAAGACTGATTTTGAAAAAATTGGAGCAAACAAATCCACGACCAATGTTCCACGCCCAAAAAAAATTTCATGCAAGGGAAAAGGATTTTACGTATCGCCCAGGAGTTACTTGCTACGCTTGTGGAGAGGAAGGACACTATGCCAAACAGTGCCCAAAACCATGAAACTCGGCCCCTAAGCTGAACAACAGTGGAAATAATTCAGCCCCCAAGCGTAACAACTTCAACTCCAATAACAATCACAAGAAGGGTCACTTGAACCATGTGACCAAGGAGGAAGCACATAATGCCCCGGATATCATACTCGGTACGTTCCCTGTCAACACAATACCTGCCACGGTTTTGTTTGATTCTGGAGCTTCTCACTCATTCATTTCAAAGAAATTTTCTTTGCAACATGATTTTTCGATGCTTCCCTTGGAAAAATCCATGATCATCAAGTCCCCCGGGATTAAGCAAATCACTCAGAGTTACTGCCAAGGTGTGGTTATTGAGATTGAGGGACTAAAGTTTCAGGCAAACCTCATTGTATTGGAAAATAAGGGACTGGATGTTATCCTAGGAATGGACTGGTTAACCACCAACAAGGGATTTATCGACTGCTTCAATCGGACTGTAATTCTTACTTATCATCACGGGAAGATGATAAAAATTGCAGCTCAAGAAAGACCAATATCACGATAACCAAGGTTGAACAAGGTGGACATTTCAGAGTTAAGAAAAGTTCCAGTGGTGTGTGACTTCCCCGACGTATTTCCTGAAGAACTACCAGGCATGCCACCAGACCGGGAAATAGAGTTCAGCATTGAACTAGCACCTGGAACCACCCCCATTTACAAGAAACCCTATAGAATGGCACCCTCCGAGTTGGTAGAATTAAAGAAGCAAATAAAAGAATTACTGGACAAAGGATTTATACGGGCCAGCTCCTCACCTTGGGGTTCACCAGTATTATTTGCCAAGAAAAAGGATGGGACACTGAGATTATGTATAGACTATCGAGCACTCAACATGGTCACCATCAAAAACAAATATCCGATGCCACGGATAAATGATTTATTTGACCAGCTCGCACAAGCCAAGGTTTTCTCAAAAATTGATTTAAGGTCGGGGTATCATCAATTAAAAGTACGGATAGAAGATATCTCTAAGACAACATTCACCTCCAGATACAGATTATTTGAATTTACAGTAATGCCGTTTGGACTGACAAACACCCCCGCATATTTTGTCCACCTCATGAACAGAGTGTTTATGAAATTTATGGACAAATTTGTTGTGGTGTTCATTGACGATATGTTGGTATACTCTAAGACACCAGAAGAACATGCTGAACATCTCAGAATTGTACTGGGAGAATTAAGGAAGCATCAATTATACACCAAATTTGGCAAATGCGAATTTTGGTTAAGACAGGTTGGTTTTCTAGGCCACGTATTGACCCAAGAAGGTGTTGTTGTGGACCCAGAAAAAGTCAAGGCAATACTTGGCTGGAAACCACCAGCCAACATAACAGATGTACGAAGTTTCTTAGGAATGGCTGGATATTACCGAAGGTTTATTGAGGGGTTCTCCACCATAGCAAAACCAATGACACAGTTACTCAAGAAGGATAAGAAATTTGTATGGACTGATGCTTGCGAGAAAAGTTTCCATGAACTCAAAAGGAAATTAACAACAAAGACCAAGATTGGTTGTACCTGCATATACACAAGAGTTTTGAAGTATATTGTGACGCATCCCGGAAGGGCCTCGGGTGCGTACTAATGCAAGAAGGCAAAGTAGTCGCATACGCTTCTAGGCAACTACGAAAGCATAAAGAAAATTATCCTACTCATGACTTGGAATTGGCAGCAGTCATTCATGCACTCAAAGAGTGGAGGCACTTTTTTCTTGGAAATCGTTGTGAAATATATACGGACCATAAAAGCCTCAAATATATTTTCACGCAACCAAAACACAATTTACGACAAACGGCACTGGTTGGAATTAGTGAAAGATTATGATGTTGGCATTCACTACCATCCAGGAAAGGCGAATGTAGTGGCAGCTGCTCTTAGTCGAAACCCCAGCTCGGGCAACGACAATCTACAAAACTTGAGACCTGAATTTCAGCGGGAATTCGCCAAACTCAACTTGGTGATATTCACTGAAGGCAATGTGTCAAGTTTGGAAATACAGCCCACCCTAATGGAACTAATTAAGAAGGCTCAGCATGGACACCCCAGTATCGAAGGCATAAAAAGGAAAGTGAGTCTGGGCAAGGCTTCATAATTCATCGTAGACGATAAGGTAATATTATGGTATGGAGACAGACTTTGCGTACCAAATATAGAGGACCTCAAACAGCAAATTCTAGCCTAAGGCCACACCACTCCATATTCAATCCACCCTGCAAGAACCAAAATGTACAAGGACATTCAGGAAAAAATTTGGTGGCACGGTATGAAGAGGGATATAGCCACATTCATTGCATGTTGTGATTCATGTCAGCGCATTAAAGCCGAGCACCAAAAACCAGTAGGACTATTACAGCCAAACAGGATACCTGAGTGGAAATGGGACGAAATTGGAATAGATTTTATTGTCGGACTACCTCGGTCACGACATGGAAATGATGCCATATGGGTCATTACAGATAGATTAACTAAGGTGGCACATTTCATCCCAGTAAAGACAACCCACACCACTCAGAAGCATGCCAAACTTTATCTCTCCCGTATAGTTTGTCTGCATGGAATTCCAAAGACTATAATATCTGAAAAAGG
Source organism: Aegilops bicornis (assembly GCA_021605145.1). Classification (NCBI taxonomy): domain Eukaryota; kingdom Viridiplantae; phylum Streptophyta; class Magnoliopsida; order Poales; family Poaceae; genus Aegilops; species Aegilops bicornis. Next base: position 336,669,651 of record CM038670.1, on the reverse strand, counting down.
CACTCAATTCGTCTCTAGATTTTGGGATCATTTACAACAAGCTCTGGGAACTCAACTAGTATTCAGTACAGCATACCACCCCAAGACCGGAGGACAAACTGAACATGTGAACTAAATTCTAGAGGACATGTTGAGGGCATGTGTTCTCACCTATGGAACTAGTTGGGAGGAAAGCTTGCCGTATGCCAAGTTCACATACAACAACAGCTACCAAGACAGTCTACAAATGGCACCTTTTGAGGCCTTGTACGGGTGAAGATGTCGTACCCCATTAAATTGGTGAGAAACAGGAGACAGTCGTATCTTTGGCCCAGACATGCTCAAGGAAGTTGAGGAGAAGGTTAGACTAATCAGGGATCGACTCAAGACAGCCCAGAGCCGACAAAAGAGTTACTACGATCAAAAACATCGTGAAGTCAGCTTTGAACCCGGTGAATATGTGTATCTACGAGTATCTCCTATGAGGGGCCTGCAATGATTCAAAGTTAAAGGAAAGCTAGCACCACGGTTTATTGGACCCTTCTGTGTGATTGCGCGAAGAGGCACAGTAGCCTACCAGCTAGACCTACCCGAAGAACTGTCAGACGTCCATTACGTGTTCCACGTCTCACAGTTGAGGAAATGTGTAAGCAACCCAGAAAAACATGTATCTCACGAGAACATTGGCATGCAACCAGACCTCACCTACACGGAACGTCCAATAAAAATATTGGAGGAGTATGAAAGGAGGACCTGTCAGAAAACAATTAAGTTTTTCAAGGTTCAGTGGAGCAATCACACCGAGGATGAAGCAACATGGGAAAGAGAGGATTTTCTTCGGACAGAGTACCAACACCTATTTGAGGATCAGCTGAAATCTCGGGGACGAGATTTTTCCTAAGGGGGTAGGTGTTGTAACACTCCAAAAATTTTGATTTGGTTTTTTATCAAATTCTTTAATTAGTTGGAAGGAGGTTATTTAATTTTTTTCTAAAGACTCTCCTTCTCAAAAAAATTCTTTTAAGACAAATATCTTATGTGTTCCTCCCAACCTTGATTTTTGGTCTTGAGGGTTTTCATCTTGTGTTGGCTCAACAAAAATATTTTGGAAGGTTTTTACAATTCCTTTTTATTAAAAAGAATTCCTATAAATTATGGATTTATTCTTTCCCATTCGAAAAAATTTCTCTCTTGCCATGACCTATTTTGAAAACTTTCTTCCAGACCCACCTCCCTACTTTGGGTCAACCCAAGCTTCCAACTCTAGCAAGTTTCAACTTCCCCTAGATCTTATTTCTATTTATTTTAACCTCAAAATCTTTTCTGTCATTTAATTTGGACCTTAGAGAATTACAAAGGAACAACCAGATTTCCATTGAGTTTTGGCTCCAAATAAATTCCTCTGGCTAGTCCTTAGCACCTCAACCAAGATCCATCAAGATCGGCTGGTCCACAGTTCAAATTTTTCAAAATGTGCTTGCTGCAAGTTTGGACTAGATTTGCCATTTTTGGTGAAATTCATTCTTTTTCTTTTCCTAAAAATCTGAGATAATTTAGGCAGTCTCCAGATGCATCAAGAGATCACCTCACCAAGGATCAGCTCAAGGAAAATTTTCCACGTGCCTAAATCATTTTGTCTAACAGCTGGCGTGCACTGTTTCTGTCAAATTCAGAAAAATTCAATGTTCAGTTTTCAGTGGCAGTGACGTTTTCTTCAGAACCCCGGCGTCGATCTCGCTAGTGCACGCGTTGGCGCCTTGCTCACTGCTCCCCCTTCTTATCCATCGCGCCGCACGGTCGTCTGGACAGATGCGAGCGTCGGCGATGAGCTGGCAGGGGTACATCGCCCCCATGAGCGGCGGCAGCAACGTTCGCTCCGGCCACCAGAGAGGCTCAGCGTGGTACGGCGCCGTCCAGCACCGCCCACACCACCAGGAGCCGCCGCGTGGCCGTCCCCTTCCCCGTGCGTGCTGCAGAACCGTCGTCGTGGCCTGAGAGGCGCAGAGCCCGCTGTCTGCCGCCGACGTGCCCGTGAGGCAGTTCCGTCGAAGGCCTGGAGTATCGCCCAAGTTATACCAAGATTAGCTATTGAATGGAGCCAGTGGACCAATCCGAAGACGCCCAGTCACCTAAACCTCTAGCCCGACCAATACCTCGTCGTAATCGCTCGCCGGAGTAATCCCGTTCTCGGCACCCGCCTCGGGCCGGCTATAAATGGAGGTCCCGAGCTCTCCTTCGACCCAGCACTACTCCTCCACTTCACCAGGACCACGACCAACCACTAGAAGGACCTCGAGCAGGCCTTCTTCCCCAACTCCGGCCGCCCCGATCCGCTTCCCAAACTGCGTCGGTAGCCTCCTAGTACACCCACTCCTCTAACCCGCGCTTCAACTTCGCGTCTGCAGCCCTCCTCGGTGAGATCCATCCTCGACCGAACCACCATCCACCGGAGAGGAGGCCGCCGTTGACGTGGTGCTCGCCGACGACCAACTCCACCACCCACAGACGCGGGAGAGCTCTGTGAGTCCGTAGGTACCCTCCACTCCCCCTACCTCGCCGTGGATCGACGCCGGCGACCACCGCAAGCCTCGGGCGTCGGCGGGACTCTGTTTTGATTTTTAAACCTGACGGGTGGGACCCCCTCGTCAGCCTCTCCTTTTTTTCTTTTGTCGAAACGTTCTCTGAAAGCGCCTTCGGGCAAAGTACGTTTCCCTTTCGGGTTGGCGTATTCCTAACCGAAGCGCTTTCTGTTTTTTCTAAACTGGCCCCTGGAAAGTTTCTGTTTCATCACAGATTAGTCCCTGGACTAAAACCTTAATAACTTTAAAAAAATGATGATTTTGAGTTGATTCTTTTTCTGTGATCTTTATTTTTCTATCTAGTTTTTTTATCGTATTTATTTGAAAAATATTTGGAACAATTTTTATGCACGCACGGTATTTACGTTAGTAAATGATTTCTTTTATAACGTAGATACCGAAGGAGGTGACGGAGCCGAAAACTTCACTGAGCTAGACTCCGACTACTCCGAACCAGGCAAGCATGTTTGAACCTTTGATATGATGAGTGTTTTGCTTGTTTGCATGAGTAGTTTTCTCATGGCATGTTTATTTAAGCACTTGTGAATGTTATATTGCATGCAAGGTAAGCTGCAAAGTGAGCTTCGAAATTTGATGTGTTCATATGATGGTGAGATAACCTGAACATGTGGTGGCATGATAGGTTGTAAGATGGTATTGTTGAAGCATTCCAGTCTTATGTCAACCGTTTAACTCCAGTATTAACGTGGATCAAGTCATGTTCCTGTTCGTCCCGTTTTTTCGTGCTGCCACATGTCTTCTGCAAAGAATGCAGTCTAGTCAGTTGCAAACCTCTTTCCTTGTACACACCAAATAGAGGGGCCGTGATGAGGGTTCCATGGCCCTGGATTAAAGCCCGTCATCTGGTCAGGGGGCATGGGTGTTTCTGGTTGGGACCGAGAGGGGGGCACCCCTTAGAGCGCGCGATATAAATTTGATCCCATGCTACTCGAGGTTGTGGCCTCCCCGTCTTAGAAATTTTCTTGAACGTTGCCTAGGGTGATTCCTGGCAGCTGAATGTGGAATGGGTGTGTACTGGTTAGATGTGTTTCTTCTATAATACCGTAAACGGAACTAGTCCTTTGTGATTACGGAAATCCGTTGGCTGTGGGTAAAGAGTACAAACTCTGCAGAGTCAAAACCATTTGAGTAACCGTGTCCATGGTCAAGGACTTTTATCAACATATCAATGTCAGTATCCGTGTCAGTCTCCACGTCCGTCTCAGCGTCAGTCTCATTGTCAGTCTCAGTGACAATCTCCGATGAATAAACATGAGTGGTAAACCCGGCTGAATGTTATTCCTGTGGATGGACTAATCAGTTTATTATTATGTACAGAGTAATTCCATGGGATGATTTAAATTCATGAGCTACTTGAATTCGAATGGTGAAATGTAAGCCCTTTATGTGATGTCGCTCAGACGTCCGACTGTGGCATTATTGTTATTTACTTTTGATATAAGCCTTTTATGTGATGTCGCTCAGACGTCCGACTATGGCATTCTTGTTATTTACTTTTGATATAAGCCCTTTATGTGATGTCGCTCAGACGTCCCGATCGTGGCATTCTTGTTATTTACTTTTGATATAAGCCCTTTATGTGATGTCGCTCAGACGTCCGACTGTGGCATTCTCGTTATTTACTTTTGATATAAGCCCTTTTTGTTATGTCGTCAGACGTCCGACTGTGGCATTCTCGTTATTTACTTTTGATATAAGCCCTTTATGTGATGTCGCTTTGACGTCCTACTGTGGCATCCTTGTTATTTACTTTCATTATATGCCCTTTTCGAGATGTCGCTTAGACGTCTGACTGCGGCACGTACTATCATTTACATTTCAATATAAGCCCTTTATGTGGTGTCGCCCTGACGCCCGAGTACGGCATGTTAATTTATTTTACCTTTCGAGGCATCGCTTCAGACACCCGATCGATCTTCAGCTATTTTATGGGTATTTCGGGAGGACTACCACCTGACTTCCTTTTTATTTAACATGCAGTGCAAGTTTACTATCTGAGTGCGCGTTACTAGTCTGCTCTTCTGCATCATGTTTGCATTTGTTATATCTTATGTGCAAACTGTCTTGCGAGTACATTCAAAGTACTCACCTGGCTTGTTGATTTGGCCAGATGTTGACGAAGGCGATCTTATGGATGAAGAGTACGATAGCGAGTCCGATGCCTAGAGTAGTCCCAGTCAGTCCCGTGCGATCCTGGAGTTGGTCACTTGTATTATATATGCTTCCATTACCCAAAATAAATCATCGAGCCTCACTCCGACGCTTGATGAGCTGTAAGATTTTGGAGTCATGTCACCCACTTCACTATGACATATCCACCACCGCTTTTATTACGAGTCAGTAGTTAGGCCACCATACCCTTTGTGTCATATCCTCCTTTATGTAATATATCGGCGTGTTTGTAATAAATTGTTGAGCAGCCTCAGCTCAACCTTGTATAATATTTAGTATTTTCTGGATTTCTGTATCAAGGATTTGTCTACCAGTAAGGATGATTCTTATATACTGGTCGGATATAATGGTTGGTTTTTTCAATAAATGTTTTATTGGAAAACCGGTCCTGACAGATACCGCAGCCATCGAGCCTCGCGGCCCGCCGGACACTCCTGCCTACTACGCATGAGACGCGTCAAGCTTTTGGCTCGACCTCTGTTTACAGAAAGTTGTAATCTGCGAAGTGCCCACACCATCAGAAGACTACATGGATTACAAGCTCATTGCCTTGTTCAACATGGGATTAGTCTATCTGGAATCCGGTCTCCATACATGGTTATGGCTCATCATCAATCCTGTTGAGGCAACAGTTCTGTCTGATGCTATAGTGCATGATGGCATCGTTTATGCGGTCGACGCACAGATTGGCTGCCTATACTGGTGGAATCTATCATCGTGTAATTGTTCTATCTCATCTCATCTTTACCTTATGAATACAACTGCCTGCTCATTTGTTACAAATTTAGAATGCATAGCATGTCTATAACCACATCATTTCTATATGTTCCTCTCATTTCCTAGATTTTTATGACCACACATGTTATTGTTAGAGTTGATATGAGAACAATTGGCATCTAAATATTGTTAGCGAGCATAACATCATGGTTGCTATATGTTACTCTCGTTTACAAGATTTTTATAACAACGCATGTTATTTCTTAGAGTTGATATGAGAACAGTAGTAGTAAGTGCTATGGTAGAATATGAGTAGGCGCTGTCATAGCTGTTTTCCTCTCATTGTTACATGATGTTTGAACCATGACATATTGCTAGAATATGAAAGCCATTGGCTTGTTTTTTTAACTTGGGGTATGATTATGACCACGACATTGCAATTCTCGGTCTATGATATGTGCCACTGTTATAATAATCTTAATTCCATACATACTCTGAACATGATTGTTTATTTTTGTCCTTTTGGTCTCCAATTTGAATTAATATAGCAGACACAAATGCGCCGGCCTTCATGATTCCAGGACCTGGAATCATACCAGCCGATGGGTGGTGGTTATCGCTCGTTCAGCTGACGGATGTCATTTGATGCTCATTTGCACGTACCAAATTGACCAAACCATTTCATCAAACCACATGCAGTAGAATGCGTGGGGCATTCGTGACATTGATGGCTATGGCTGCTTCGTGTTCGAGAAAGATCCCAGCTTTGTTGGGCCAGGCGTATTCAACTGGAGGCGGGTTTACAGCCTTGGCAACCACTCCTTGTTCATCGGGCTCAATTATCCGATCATCCAACCAATCATCGATCATATCACCGACGATGATTACTGTGCTATGCAACTTCCATTCGCGAGGGGGGCTGTGTTTACACATCATACCATGGGTTTCATGAATCACCATATCCAGAGATTCGTCGACATAGCTTGTTGCCAGATAATCTTCAGTGTGTGAAAGGCATCAAGCTTCCATGCGATGGATGGCTTTTGCAAACCCAACATGCGTCGATGTGGTTCATGCCAACAACAAATATGCACAACTTGATTCGTGCTGATATCTAGACTAAGCCATCTATTCTGCTGCTGTAGCACGACCCTCTTTTGATGGATATTATGTACTGTTGATAGTTTGAAGCACTCCTCTGGTTTGAAGGATAGATACCTTCCTGGGATCAAGTGCATCATAACTCACCTGCGTAGGATGTACTAATAATGATGATGGAGATGCTGTGTAGAAGCCATATATATATCAGTTAGGATTCAAGTGCGTACTTGTTAGTTAAACCTATGCATAAATTGTGACACTAAATACGACTAGTAAGTATTACAGTAGCAGTACTAGTATACGCCGGTCAAATTATTCATCATGTACACACATTGAATTGACGTGACAACACGCTGCGCGTGAGGTGACACAAGAATCCCGGCAGCGTGTTCGGGTATTCGAAATCTTTCATCATTCACTGAAAATAGTCGATTGATCATACATTGAGTACCATATAACTGGAATTACCGATGCAAGTCGAAGAAGGATTGGCGGTGCTTTCGGTGGCGTCAAGTTCGATCCCACGGATCGAGAGCTGATCGAGCACCTTGAGGCCAAAGTGAGTCTTGACAATGCGAGATTTCAGTCTCTCATCGATTTGTTCATACCAACCATCGACAGCGAGCACGGCATATGCTACACCCAACCTGAGAAATTTCCAGGTAAGACACCGATCGGCCGTCTACTTGCAAAAACATATTCCCTTGTTTATAGCTCTATTTTTCTTTTTAGACACAGACCTGGTGAAGCAATTACAATTTGACAGTTAATAAAAAGTGAAACAAGTGACTGCAGCATGCCAAAGATGTTATGAAAATGCCAATTAGAACACTAAACCCTGTATTCCACAATACTGCAGGTATCACACCGAGTGGCCTAAGGAAGCATTTCTTCCAGCCGCAATTCAGGCGTTCAAAAGGGGCACGTGGACACGTCGCAAGATACAGTCGGAGTGCGACATGCACGCGATGTGGCACAAGACCGGCAATACGTTGCCGGTGATGGTCAACGGCCGACAGACGGGCAACAAAAAAGGTTCTGGTGCTGCACACGAACAAGAACTTCGACCAGCAGAGGACCAACTGGGTGATGCACCAGTACCACCTCGGGGACCTAGAGCAAGAGAAGGAGCGGGAGCTGGTCCTCTGCAAGATTTTCTACCAGACGAACATTAGGGCCAGGAGTAAAAGGATTATAAGTTACTTTGGTATTGGTAGTTGTACTACCTTGTCGTTCGCAAGTTGGTATTGTTGTTAACGATCTTTTGGTATGAACTTGCATTTGCTTCCAACCATCATGCCGAGGGTCGGCGTGGATATAAAGCTGAATCATTTGTTTCGAAACGAATTTTTAGGCACCTGATTTTTATTTGATGGGTAGCATAAGCACCCGCCGTTCGAATTACCAGTCCAATTTTTTCAAAACAAGTGCACGCACTTATTGTCACGATAAAAAACAATATTCGTTCTGCATCCCAGTTATCAGTCTGTACTTGCAGAATTCTCTCGTTTATGGAGCACGTATATTGTTTTTCAGGTCGAGCAAGTTTCAACTGGGCTGTAGACTGCCCAGGGTTGGTTTTGTTTTTAACAAGCCCAGCCCATGACGACAACAGGGCACAAAGATCCAAAGAGGTCTCATCTTGGCCTCTCGCCCACCAAATAAGTTAGTTATATTTTGTCTTACAACATCCATGAGGCAGTTTTTTACTGAATCAAACACACAACCCAGTTCTATTTTCCTCTTGAAACGCGTGTCCTACATCCGTTTTCTAATCTCTACCTGTAGTTTTACTAGTTCATATACATGTATCATTATATTGAAAACACATAAAATTCCCTTTTCATATTTACATCCTTATTTTTGTTGTTTTTTCCCACCCAGCGCTGAATTTTTTACCACTGGTTTTCCCTTAAACAAACTCAATTGTCCCACGTCTTATTTGCTTACAAAAACAAAATGATTTTTTTGGTAAATCAATAAGTTCTTAAAAAATGTTTATGATTTCGGGATTACAACAGTTCGGACTCCACCGAAATATGAAAAATAAGGTTGAACTTTTTGACCGTGGTCTTGGGCAGAAAATGGGCTGTAATAAATTACTTAAGAATTAGCAAATGGGCCGCAAATTATAAAAAATAGCAAATGGGCATTATGTTTATTCGCCATGATTTGGAGGCTGACTTGTGGGCCTACTAAGTTCATGCGTACACAAGGTTTCTCAAAAAAGAAACTTAGTCAACATTCGACTCTACCAGTGTCAGACCGTTAGATGTCAATCTAATGGCAATCGTGCTTCTTCAGTCGCTGATCTTCCTGTCCCAGCCGCCCAAACCAGCGCCGTGGGAACTCGCATCCCTGGCCTGTCTATCCCTCTACTCACCCACACCTCCTGTTATTTTCCAGCGACGGCAGCCGAACCAATCAACCCTCATACTCTCCACCGCGTGGGTAGCCACTGTCGTGTCTTCCCCGGCTCCGTGTCGTTCCCTTCGTAGGCCTCGCCGTCGTCCACCGCCCTGGTGCTCTCGGCGCGGCATGGTCAACGATGTCCATCCAATAGCCGTAGTGCTTCTTCAACCTCTGGTCTTCTTTCCCCAGCCGCCCAAAGCAGCGCCGGTCGTATCGCATGCTCCTGCCTCCCGTGGCCAGCTGTGCTGCCGCGGAGGCCTCACCATCCCCATACTACTCCCTCCGCTGGCCAGGCCATCCCTCCACTCACCCACTCTCCATGTTATTCTACGGCGACGGCAGCCTCACACCGCAGCCGAACCAGTGAACCCTCGTACTCCTCTCCGCGTGGGCATCCATTGCCGCGTCTTCCCCAGCTCCATGTCGTCACCTTCCTAGGCCTCACCGTCCTCCACCGCCGTGGTGCTGTCGGCGCGGCGTGGTTAATGTGGTCAACGACCGACTTCCGTCGGAAGAGTACTGTACGTGGAGAGGCTGACAGCTGGGTCCACGGCAGCCGCAAGGAAGTGCCTCCTTATTACGCGCAAAATAATTATTCCTCCACCTGACAGCAGGGACCCACCGGACGGGCCACCAGTATTTCGCGGAAAAAACGTTTCCCCCCTGACTGCTGGGACTCACCGGACGGCCCATCGTATTTTGCGAAAAAAACGTTTGCCACTGACTGTTGGGACCCACCGGACGGACCACCGTATTTTGCAAAAAAGACGTTACCCCGCTGTCAGCTCGTACCCACCGGAAGTGCCTCCTTATTACGCACAGAAAAATGAATACTCCCCCTGCTAGCTGGCCCATGATGGTGGGAGGCTGACTTGTGGGCCTACTAAGTTGACGGGGACGGACGGCTTTGTCAACTTAGTCAATATGAACGATTCTAGCTCCAGTGACCGTACGATGTCCATCCAACGACCGTCGTGCTTCTTAAATCTCTGCTCTTCCTGCTCCAGCCGCTCAAACAAGCGCCGGCGGGACTTCCTGCTCCCTCCTCCACGCGGCCGGCTCTGCTGCCGCGCAGGCCTCACCGCCCCACCGTACTCCCATCGCTGGCCTAGCCATCCCTCTACTCACCCACACCTGCTGTTATTCTCCGGCGACGGTAGACGAACCAGTAAACCCTCGTACAATCGTACTCCCCTCCGCGTGGGAAACAACTGCCGAGTCTTCCCTGCCTCCATGTCATTCCCTTCCTAGGCCTCGCCGTCGTCCACCGCCCTGGTGCTCTCGGCGCGGCATGGTCAATGTGGTCAACGACTGACATGCATCTGAAGTGGATTGTACATGGAGAGGCCGACAGCTGGGTCCACGGCCGCACGCAAGGAAATGCCTCCTTATTACGCGCAAAATAATGATCCCTCCACCTGACATCAGGGACCCACCGAAAGGGCCTCTGTATTTTGCGAAAAAAATGTTATCGCCGCTGACAGCTCGGACCACCAGCTATATCTTCGCACGCAAGGAAGTGCCTCCTTATTACGCACAAAAAAATGAATACTCCCCCTGTTAGCTGGGATCCAAAGATAGCGGCAGTTGACTTGTGGGCCTACTAAGTTGACGGGGCCGGAGGGCTGTGTCAACTTAGTCAATATGAACGATTCTAGCTCCAGTGACCGTACGATGTCCATCCAACGGCCGTAGTGCTTCTTCAACCTCTGGTCTTCTTGCTCCAGCCGCCCAAACCAGTGCCGGTCGTGCCTCATGCTCCTGCCTCCCGTGGCCGGCTGCGATGCGGCGGAGGCCTCGCCGCCCCCTACTACTCCCAACGCTGGCCAGACCATCCCTTTACTCACCCACACCCCCTGTTATTCTGCGGCAACGGCAGCCTCACACCAAAGTGAACCAGTGAACCCTCGTACTCCTCTACGCGTGGGCATCCACTGCCGCGTCTTCCCCGGCTCCGCGTCGTCCCCTTCCTAGGCCTCACCGTTGTCCACCGCCCTGGTGCTCTCGGCACGGCGTGGTCAACGTGGTCAAGGAACGGCTTCCATCGGACGTGGAGTGTACGTGGAGAGGCTGACAGCTGGTTCCACGGCCGCAGCACGGAAGTGCCTTGAGGGAGTCCTGGATTAGGGGGTGTCCGGATAGCCGAACTATCACCGTTGGCCGGACTCCTGAACTATGAAGATACAAGATTGAAGACTTCGTCCCGTGTCCGGATGGGACTTGGCGTGGAAGGCAAGCCTGGCGATACAGATATGTAGATCTCCTACCATTGTAACCGACTCTGTGTAACCCCAACCCTATCCGGTGTCTATATAAACTGGAGGGTTTTAGTCCGTAGGACGAACAACAATCATACCATAGGCTAGCTTCTAGGGTTTAGCCTCTCCGATCTCGTGGTAGATCCACTCTTGTACTACCCATATCATCAATATTAATCAAGCAGGAGTAGGGTTTTACCTCCATCGAGAGGGCCCGAACCTAGGTAAAAACATCGTGTCCCTTGTCTCCTGTTACCATCCGCCTAGACGCACAGTTCGGGACCCCCTACCCGAGATCCGCTGGTTTTGACACCGACATTGGTGCTTTCATTGAGAGTTCCTCTGTGTCATCATCTTTAGGCCCGATGGCTCCTTCGATCATCAACAACTACGTGGTCCAGGGTGAGACTCTTCTCCCCGGACAGATCTTCAGATTCGCGGCTTTGCAATCGCGGGCTAATTCACTTGGCCATCTGGAGCAGATCGAAAGCTACGCCCCTGGCCATCAGGTCAGATTTGGGAGTTTGAACTACACGGCCGACATCCGTGGAGACTTGATCTTTGACGGATTCGAGCCATAGCCAAGCGCGCCGCACTGTCTCGTTGGGCATGATCTAGCTCTGCCGCCGAACAGTGCCCTGGAGGCCGCACCAGCGTCCGCTCCGACCCTTAGCTTGGAGCCGACTCTGCCGATCGAGGACGAGTGGTTGGACACCGCCGGGGGGGCTACGATCTCTATGGTGATTGAGCCGAACTCCATCCCTGTCCTTTGCGAAGACCGTGACCCCAAGGTGCCGGACTCCTCTCCGGACTCCGAACCCTCCGCGCCCCTGCCAATCAAATACAATTGGGCGCTGGTTATGGAGTTCACTGCCGCGACATCTTTCAGCACACACCCTTTGGCGACATCCTGAATTCACTAAAGTCTCTCTCTTTATCAGGAGAGCCCTGGCCGGGCTACGGTCAGGAACGTTGGGATGCGGACGACGAAGAAATTCAACGCCCACCCACCGCCCACTTTGTAGCCATTGTCGATGATTTAACCGACATGCTCGACTTCGACTCCGAAGACATCGACGGTATGGACGACGATGTAAGGGAGGAGCATGAACCAGCGCCTATAGGGCACCGGAGAACCACCTCATCTCACGATGTATACATGGTGGACAAACCTAAAGGAAGCTACGACGAGGAACAACGGGACGCTACGAAGGATCGCTCCCTCGAAAAGCAGTCAAAACGGCAATGTAAACGCCGCAACAAGTCCCGCCTCGACAAAGACGGCAGCCACACAGACCCAGCCATAGAGCAGGGCGAACCGGTGGACAACGAACATGCTATCGAGCAACCGTCCGAATAGGACAACTTGGATAAACAACCCGTCCCCGGCGAAGATAACAGTCTGGACGATCTCACGTCGGACAAATTGTTGGAGCAGAAGAACCTCCACAAAGGCTCGCCGCCATCGCGCTGTAGCCTGAAAAAGCAGAAGCGGAAGCTCAAAACAGCGGAAGATGCACTCAGAATCAGATGGAGCAAAGTACTCAACACCGAAGACAAATACGGCGACAGTCGCCGAACAAAGAGCTACCCAAAGAGGAAACTACTGCCCAAATTTGATGAGGATGCCGTAGAGGCCCCACAATAAAAAAACAAGGAGGCCACCCGGTCGGATGGACGACCCCATGGCAAACAGAGAGCGGCAAACGGCGCCGCACACAAGCCGACACGCGATCCGCATAAGGATTCGCATCAAAAGGATGGCCCAATTAGGTCCATCTATGGGCCGAGAAAGAAAGCCCTTCCAGGCAATGCAACACGCCAAAGATCCGAACATCACGGCACACCCAAATATAGGGGTGCCGCACATCCCCTGTGTTTCACCGATGAGGTGCTGGATCACGAATTCCCAGCGGGATTCAAACCCGTAAACATAGAGGCATCTGACGGAACAACAGACCACTGAGTCTGGATTGAGGATTACATCCTCCACATACACATGGCTAGAGGAGATGATCTCCACGCCATAAAATACTTACCCCTCAAGCTCAAAGGGCCAGCCCGGCATTGGCTTAAAAGCCTCCCTGAAAATACCATTGGAAGTTGGGAAGAGCTCAAGGATGCTTTTCGGGCAAATTTTCAAGGGACTTATGTCCGTCCTCCGGATGCAGACAATTTAAGTCATATAACTCAACAACCCGGAGAGTCAGCCCGCAAATTCTGGAACATGTTCCTCACCAAAAAGAACCAAATAGTCGACTCTCCGGACGCCGCAGCCTTAGCAGCTTTCAAACACAACGTCCGGGACGAATGGCTCGCCAGACACCTCGGCCAGGAGAAGCCGAGAACAATGGTTGCATTAACAAGCCTCATGACCCGCTTTTGCGCGGGAGAGGATAGTTGGCTAGCAAGATGCAGTACCAGCGACCCAAATACATCCGAAGTCAGGGATGGAAATGGAAAACCACGACGCAGCAAAGACCATCGCCGGACAAAGCGAAACAGCCCGAAGAGCACGGCAGTCAACGCCGGATTCAGAAGCTCCCGGCAGAATCATCGCAAACTGCCCCTCAAGGACAATAGCGGTGAGCTGTCCAACCTAAACAAAATCTTGGACAAAATATGCCAAATCCACAATACTCCCGGGAAACCTGCAAACCATACCCACAGAGATTGTTGGGTCTTCAAGCAGTCCGGCAAACTCAATGCCGAACACAAGGGGCTCGACACACCAAGCGAGGACGATGACGAACCCCACAAGCAGAGCACCGGAAAACAAAAGAATTTCCCACAAAAAGTCAAAACAGTGAACTCACTTCAAGTGACAAAAGGGAAAAACAGAGCGGCGCCCATAGAAACACGCGCCGCACGGTCTATCCCAGAAGAGTCCCAACGATGGTTGTCAAAACCAATCACCTTCGATCATCAGGACTACTCCGGAAGTATCCGGAATGCAGGATGGACTGCCTTGATATTAGATCCTATAATCGACGGACTCCAATTTACACAAGTCCTAATGGACGGAGGTAGCAATCTAAACCTGCTATATCAGGACACAATCCGCAAAATGGGGATGGACCCAGCCAAAATTCTCCATAGAAACACCTCCTTCAAAGGGGTAACGCCAGGCCTATATGCCCATTGTACGGGCTCCCTACTGCTAGAAGTTGTGTTCGGGTCATCCGACCACTTCCGCCGCGAAAAGTTAACCTTCCACATCGCCCTATTCGAAAGTAGCTATCAAGCACTACTGGGACGTGAAGCTTTCGCCCGCTTTAACGCAATACCGCATTATGCATCTCTTACACTCAAAATGCCCGGTCCACGCGGCATCATCTCATTAAAAGGGAGTACCAAGTGTTACTCGAGCACGGAAGAACGTGAGACTGCCTTGACAGCCCCACACTAATACGGCTCCGCTAATCAAAGCACTTGAATAGGTCATTCGAACCCCGGACATGGCTAGACGAGTCCGACGTAAACATATAAAGGCCTACTAGTGGCATACCCCCGTACAAGGGGCTGCACGCATGTACAACAAGAGACAATAAAGCTCAATTTTGTTCACTTTTTCGAACCGTACTCTGTTTATTTAACATAAAGTACATTTTTCGCACGATCCTTTTTTTCAACTAAGTTCTTCTCTTTACGAGATGAACACCGTGCTACACCCATCCAGGATACGGCACAACGGAGACACAGCGCAGACGCGTGTGAGGGACCCGTTGCAAGGATTCTTTTCAGATTAAGACCCTGCGTAAACCTTTTTTACTGTCTCTTGTTCATACACATCCCCCGGCTTCTTGCTATAACCGAGGAGGAGGCTGGCATTTTGGCATTGGCCGCGCCAGAATTCTTGCGCGTGCATTCGACACCGAGGGCTTAGGGCATTATTCTGCCTGCTTTTCATAAAGACCGAATACCTTAGGGAGTGTTCGGCGTCTCGAGTTAGGCCTTATATGCATCAGCTCTGAATCATGTCTTTTGTCAAATGTTGGGTTTGCCCGGCTCCCATGTTTTGGTACCTTACGTTCCGTTATATCGGCTAAGGTAGGCTTGGGAGAACCACCGCGATTGTGCCCGGTTGAGCTGGGTTGAGCACCTCGGTGGAGAAAGTTAAAACTGATTGTCATGATATAGCGTGAGACTGGTCAACCACTCGATGACCCACCGAATGTTTAGAATTCCCCGCATTAACGAAGGACCGCTTTCCCGGTCAGTACATACACGCCCGAATTCGGGAGAGCGCGGTGCCCCTAGGGGCTATATAGTAGCCCCACCATCGAACTCCTATGGCTAAGTGAAAGTGATAAAGCATTATAGTCCGGTTGCCTAGTTTGCTACGCTATCACCTCCTTTACAGGACCAAGACGTTGGATTAAGTGTGAAAATGCGCCTTTTTGCAAACACCCCGCACTATGTGCGTAATGGGTCAAGACTGCCATCTTTAGGTTATATACACGTATACATCAACGGTCAAGACAGGAGGTGTTTTAATACTTGAACGCACAAGTATAAAAAAGCTCTTATATTATATTGAAACATTGTTTTCACAAATCATACATGTCATTTAAACATAATATCCTTTGAGCACTACGTCTCTATTAAACGAGCGCCCTGCAGGACATCCTCAAAATAGTGCTCGGCATGTACTCGGCTTCTGTCCGAATCTTGGGATGCAATGTCGGTGGCCTTCATCTCTGCCCAGTATGTCTTGACGCGGGCAAGAGCCATCCGCGCACCCTCTATGCATGCTGACCGCTTCATTGCATCAATATGCGGCACCGCACCAAGGAACTGTTGCACCAAGCCAAATAACTCTTCGGCTTGGGGCTTTTCGGCCACATATAGGTCACGACAGCCTTCATGGCAAGTCCGGACAACCTATTCAGCTCAGCCCATTCGGCCAAACGATCGGTTAACGAAAGTGGACGCTCCGGACTATGGAACTGCAACCAAAAAAGCTCTTCCATTCTGTGCTCCTTTTGACCTCGGAAGTGTTCGGCCGCATCTGCGGCACTCGCCGCCAAGTCCAGATAAGCATCCTTCGCACCCCACAGCCGGTCCAATTGAGCGTACTTAGGATCTGTGAATTTCCTCCGCAGCAGAAAGGGCTTTCCAGCCGCAATATCTTCGGCCTGACATAGCTCCTCCTTCATAGCTCTCATCACAGAGCGAGTATCCTTGGCCTCGGTGGTGGCCTTTTTCAGGTCCTCTTGTTTCGCTTGATCTTCTTTTTCAATAAGCTCGCAACGGTCAGTAGCACTCTTCAATTTCACGGCCATCTCGGCCATTTCTTTCTTGCTTCGACAGTGAGCAGCCTGTTCGTGTTTTAGCTCTGCGGCCGCCTTTAAGGCAGCCGCATCAATTTTTCTGGCTTGCTCCTTGGCCCGGGCGAGCTCCGCCCGAAGGTTCTCCATAGCAGCGGCACCATCTGCATTAAGCATACATGTTGTAAGGCATGGGCGTCAAGCTCCCTTACCGGGTGTCCGCGGAGAAGTCGCATACCTTGTGACTCGTCAGGCCGCTTATTAACAAGCGTGATGTCCGCATCCGCCACGTCAAGTTGCCGCATCAGTTCGGCAAATTCATCAGCCCGGCTAGCCACCGGATGGTTCGCCACCTATATAGGAAGAGCACATATTATACCTGGGGTTATGATCCTCGTCGCGCCGTCATTTTTGACACCGCACCAAGTCTCAGGGGCTACTATCTATACAGGGCGCATTTTATATGCAAAACTATCAGAATGTACATCATTTTGCGTACCTCAAAACACGTCAGTAAGCTTACGACGGCTTCATGCAATCCGCTCTCAGCGGATGAAATCTTTTCAATCACCGTACCCATTAATGTATGGTGATCTTCTGAGATAGACGCTCGCCCGAGCAGATCCTTCAGCTCCTCCGACCGTACACCCGTTGGGGCCGGACTCGTCCAGTGGCCTTTTTCGAAGGCCGGACACAGAGGGCTTTGAGGGGACATACGGCTGCCTTTTGGCCCCGCCGGATTCGGAGAAGCCCTCCGCGACGACACCTCAGGGTCGCCCGCATCGCATGACGGTACGGCAGGCGGAGGCGTTTCCCTCTCCATCATCTCTGGATCAAGATCCCCCGAAGACGAGCTCTGATGTGAAGGGCTGAGATCCGAACTACAAGGTAAACTTTCGGTTACCTCCAGAAATAAAACGGGGATGTGTCTCTTTAAAAAAAAATATACGCCCCCCCCTTTACTTACGGCTCGCAGGAGGGCTGATCTCCTTGGGGAAATAGTGCGGCCGGGGCATCTCCCGCCGCAGGACCCTCTGGTGAAGATTTCTTCCCCCGCTTCGAGGCGTTGGTCTCCGGATCTTCAGAAGCGGTCCTCTTCTCCCATTGGAGAGAGGGATTCTCGATCCCCCCTTTCTTGATAGCCTCCTTCACGGAGGTAGTCGCTCCCTTGTTCGCCCCTTCGCCTTCTTCAAAAGGCAGAGCCTCTAGCATCTTGGTTAATGCAGGATCCGGCGTGGTCTCAGGGAGGGGGGCCGGACACCTGATCAGTTTTGCTTTTTCTATCCACTCATGTTTAAAGGATAGCTCTTTTAAGGGCAAGTGTATGATAAATATGCAGATAGCATGTCCGGGTACAGGACTACTTACTTGGGTATCCGGGCGATTGCAGCTCAGGCCCGCGTCCTCGGTTAAATCCGGACACATTGCTTGTGATCCGAAGAACAGTTGGTACATCTCCACGGGCGTTACGCCCATAAAATGTTGGAGAGCTCATGGTCCCTCCGGATTAAACTCCCACAGGCGGAGGGGGCGATGTTTGCAGGGCAAAGTGCGACGAATAAACATGACCTGCGCTACTGCGACCAGATTGATCCGTGGAACGACACTGCTATAACTTTCAATGCCAGTGATGAACCACAATTCCAGACTGTCTGTCACATCCCTAGTTCTGGTATGACCTAGACTAGCTAGTCATTTGTGCATCATGTTTAAATTCCATTTAATATTGAAATGAGGATTTTTGAAACCCTCAGAATCATTTTTCTGGAAATGACCCAAATAAAAATTGCTTCAATTTGGCCCAAGAAAATGTTCCTGTTTTCTCTAAAAATATTGGTCAGAGGTAAAATTCCAACTAATATTTTTGGGAGCTCAGAAGTATTTATTTTTGGCCATTTGAATTAATGCAGTGAATATTTGCCTTGGATATATATGTTATATATATTATATATGTCCAATAATTATGCTAGTTGCTGAGGAGCTCTGGAATAATATAGTTAGCTCCTGCAAAAATTGGCATAAGAAAATAAATTGATTTAGTATTATTACTAAATCAGAACAAATGTCAGAAAAATAGAAAAAGAAATAAAAGGAAAACCTTACCTGGCGCTTAGCTTACGTGGCTGGCCCGGCTCTGTCTTGACTGGCGGCTCGGCCCATCCAGGCCCCCTCCTCTCGTCTTCCTCCCCGACAGAGGAGGCGGCAGCGTGCGACGCTGCCACCGCTGCTGCGCCACCTCCTCCCTCCTGCACCTTTGTCCTCCCCCTCGCCGCTCTGGATGGCCCGGACGACGCCACGCGCCGCCCCCGAACTCACTCACTCTCCCCAGTCCTCTCCCCTCCTCTCTCTCGCCTCCCCCGCGAGCGCCCGAAGCGCTGCCGCCGCCGCAGCTCACCGCCGACGCGCTCCCCGCCGTCCCCTCGCCCCCCCGTGGAGTCCACGAGCCCCGCCACGACTCCCTCGTCCTCTCCGCCAAGCCACAAGACGCCGGACGCCCCGTGGAGCCGTTGCCGTCGCCGTCTTCGTCTCCGGTCGCCGGAGATCCCCTCCGCCGCTACGGCCGCTTCGGTTCCTCCCCGACCTCGCCGACCCGTTCGTCGTGACCGCTGTGAGCTGCTGCTCCTTCTCCCCCTCTCCGTTCTCGCCCTCGCACACTGCTGCCGCATCCCCGCTCGCGCCCGACTCCGGCCGCCGCCCCCGCAGCCCCCCACCAGCTCCCCTGGTTGCGGACGACGACGGGCTACGCCCCGGTGGTCTTCGCGCGACCAGACGCCGCTTGTAGCGCAAGTCCGGCGAGTCGCCGCCGCGCTATTGGTCGCCGCCGGCCAGAACTCCGGCGGGCTGACGTGGTTTTTCTAATTAGGCACTAACCCCACCTACTGACACTGACAGTGGCCCCAGCGCCACTAATCTAAATTAGATTAGAAATAAACCCCCCCTGTTTACTAATTGAGACACTGACGTGTGGCCCCCACACGTCAGGTTTGACCCCAGTCAGCCGCAGTTGACTTGCTGACATCATGCTTACGCAGTGCTGACACAGTATTTGATATTCTGGTATTAAATTAAATCAGGAAATTCCATAAAATGTTTCAAACTTCAAAAAATCATAGAAATTCAACCGTAACTCGGATTGAAATAATTTATATATGAAAAATTATCAGAAAAATGCAATCTTTCCATCTGTACCAGTTTCATGCATGAAAAACCAACCTAAACTTACTGTATAGGTGAAAACATGTAAATGGCATTTATAAGAGCTTAGTTTGGAGTTGCATTTTAACCTTGGTTCAAATGGACTTCATTCAAATTGAATACTAGTTGCATTAGCTCAAACAGCATCACATCTACCTGTAATGTTCATGCATCATATTGTTGCATATGATTGTGTATTGATTGTCGGCACCGTTCCTTCTCGATAGGTCCTGCTCCGGAGACCGTTCCAGAGTACCTGTCTGTGAAGCAGTGCCTCCCTTGTTGATTTACCAGGCAAGCAAACCCCCTTGTTCATTCCGATACAATCCTACTCTCTCGCTCCTGCTCTCAGTTATTGCATTAGGACAACAACGATTCATCTGCTACTTTGTGCTGCGGTAGTTGAACCCATTCCTCTGCATGACCTGTCATTGCCACAAGAAATAGTTGAAACCCACTAGCATGTGTAGGAGTTGATTGAGCCATGTTGTGTTCCTACCATGCTATGCCTGCTATTGCTTAGAGTTGTGTCAGTCTGATTCATTGGGGATGAATTGGAGTAAAGTTCTATGTTACGATCTTTGAGAGTGAAATGTGTGAACACGATTTGGTAAAGGTAGCGGTGAGAGGCCATGTAGGAGTACATGGTGGGTTGTCTCACCGAACCGCCCTTAAGCTAATCGAAGTTCTGTGTATGTTGTCCAATGACTAGTTACTACCACACATTGGAATGCTTAATGCCCCTCTCGACTTATTGACCAACTTGACCTCTGTCCAGGAGTCGCAACTAGTTTCTGGTGTTTGTAGGTAGTGTTAGTAGTCTACCAACTGGCACCCGGCTAGGTGGGCTTGGGACAGACTAGGCACAAGTGGCACGGTGTACCAAGCATAGATCCATCCGGCGAGGTGGGCTTGAGAACCCTGCACACATCATTTGGGGCCGTGAGCGACACCCCGGCCGGATCTCCTTGCGGATGGAACCCGAATAGGCGATAAACCTGGATTAGAGTCTTGTGTGGTTAGTCAGGTCGTGGCCGATACCCTCGCCAGGCTTCCACTTGAAGGTTGCCGAGGTACATGACGTGTACATGGTGATAAGTGGTGAGAGCGTCTGTGAAGAAGTACACCCCTGCAGGGTTATCATGATCTATTCGAATAGCCGTGTCCTCGGTTATGGACTTCTTGGATGCTTACGTGGTACATAGCCAACTTGAAGTGGATACTCTAAAAATGCTCAAGACAAGTGTGAGTGCTATGGATGGCGTTCTCGTATGGAGACGGGGATGAATCCATAGTAGTGTATTGATGTGGTGACTAGTGGACTCGTGTGCGCCATATCACCTCAAAGAATTTCTGGTAGTCGTAGAACAGGATAGCCACAGAGTCAAAGATGGCTTGCTGCAACTAAACCCCACATTACCTTCTTGACACTAATGCATGTATAATAGGATCTGATTTAAGTCTTGCTGAGTACCTTTGTACTCACGTTGCTTTATTTATGTTTTTGCAGCAGAGACTTCGGTCTTACTGGTAGTTCCGCTTGGACTTCGACGAGTAGCTTGTTACCTCAGCTACGATCTTGTACCCTTGGGAGGGTCTTGTAGATAGTCAGGCTTCTCAGCCTTTTTCTTTGTAGTGGTCTGTACTCAGACATGTAATGCTTCCGCTTGTTGCTTGTATGTTTCTGAATGATGGGTCATGTGACCCATGTTTGTATTTAAAGCTATGTGGCTCTTCTGAGCCTTTATCTATATGAGTTTGCGTTATGTTGTGATGCCATGTTGTACAGCACATACTTGCATGTTATGCGTACGTGTAACTTGTATTGCTATGTGTGGGATCCGACAACCTAGTTGTTTATCCTTGGTAGCCTCTCTTATGGGGAAATGTAGTCTCGTGCTTCTGAGCGATAGTAGTCCGCTTCTGCCTCAGTTCACCGGAGTCTCGCTAGCCCAGCACTACTGCTTGGACGCTTGACTGCCGGCATGTGTTTCACCGTTCCTTATGTCTGTTCCTTCGGGAAATGTCGCGGGATATTCGAGTCCTGCCTAGCCTGCTACAGCCCGGGATACCGGAGTCCTCATAGCCTGCTACAGCCCGAATTCATACGTTGATGACCGACATGCTCGATGTGATTCATGTATGCCTGTCCCCATAGGTTAGTGCCACTTTGGGTTCACGACTAGTCATGTCGGCCGGGTTCTTTATCATATGGATGCTAGCGACACTATCATATACGTGAGCCAAAAGGCGCAAACGGTCCCGGGCCATGGTAAGGCGACACCCATGGGAATACCGTGCGTGAGGCCGCAAAGTGATATGATGTGTTACATGCTAGATCGGTGTGACTTAGGATCGGGGTCCCGACAGGTTTGGTATCAGAGCCAGGTTGCCTGTAGGATTTCCAAGCCAACCTGGTCGAAGTTGAGTTTAGAAATTCCTTAGTTATGTAAGGGAATTGATTGTGGAAGGGAACGTAAGGCTCTTTTTACTCCTTTACCTCATGGCCCTCTGATCTGAGTCATCTTAATTTCCGACGGGGTTAAGGAACTAGGCTTTCTCTTCCGTCTATCAGGATCACGTGTTACTACTCCGTAGTCTCTTAGGATTGGTTGATCAGAGTCATACCCCAGTTTTCGAGTGCCTTCGGTGTAGCCTGTTTAGTAATATCTCAGAACCTTGAGTGGTGATGTTGAGTTGTTGTACTACCCCATTTTAGCAGGATGTCTCATTTTGAGCATTTTACTGCCGTTATGCTGCCGGAATTGCCCCAGGAGTTCGAGAGTTACTAATTTCCGTGTCCTACATTTTTCAGTATGTAGTGATGTTGATTCCGTCCTTGGTTTCGTTTCTCAGGATGTCATCAGTTAAGCGAAGTTTTGTTGCTCGTAGCCAGAACCACGGAGATGGTAGGGATGAGGATCCTCCTGACCCACCTTCGTTGGCAGAGTTCATGTTAGAGATGGAGAGGAACAAGCGTGAGTCTAACCGTTTGTTGGCACGTATCAAGGAGAACACCGCACAACAGTTCAAAGGGTCTGTAACCATTCATGATTTTATTCGCTTGCACCCACCTACCTTTCATCATTCCATCGAGCCACTCGATGCAGATGACTAGCTCCGTAGTATCACACGCAAGCTCCGTTCTGCGAACGTAGCTGAAAGTGACAAGGTCACCTATGCTGCATACCACCTGGAAGGTCATGCTAGTCTTTGGTGGCAGAACTATGAGGCTATGCTTCCAGCTGGTCAGATTCCTACCTGGAGAGATTTCACTGAGGCTTTTCACGAGCATCACATTCCTGAAGCCCTCATCGATCGCAAGAGAGAAGAGTTCTGTAGTTTCATCCAGGGTAAGATGGCTGTTGATGCTTACAGCAGAGAGTTTGAGAACCTTGCCCGCTATGCTACAGAAGAGGTGTCCACGGACGCCAAGAAGCAGGCTAGGTTCCGGAAGGGTCTCAACCCCAAGTTGCGTCGTGATCTCCACCTACATCATTGTGATACATTCCAGGCTCTGGTGAACAAGGCCATTAATGCAGAGACAGCTCAGCTCACTTACGAGGAGTCTCGTAAGCACAACCGTGATTTGGGATCTTCTTCCGGTTCTAGTTCTCAGAAGCGCCGGATTTGGATTCCGAACTCCGCTCTTCCTCCTGGATACACACCAAGGCCATCTTATGTGGCACCTCATCGATTCAAAGAAGTATGCACCACCTGAGCCTATTGGTGGACCACACACTTATCTGGTCCACGCCCTACCTCCAAGATTTGTTACAAGTGCGGAGAGCCAGGCCACATTGCCCGTGATTTGTACTCGGACCAGAGTTGCTCCACCCCAGCCGAGAAGTCATTGGCCGTGGTAGTAAGCCATCGCATAAGATGTTGATGCCAAGTCAGCTCCCACCGAACATGGGCGTGTGCATCACGTCTCAGCTAAAGACGCTCATGATGATCCGGATGTCGTTCTTGGTACACTCCTTGTCAAGCTGTCATCATCCGGCTTCGGTTCTATTCGACATCGGAGCATCTCATTCCTTCATTTCTGAAAGCTATGCCCGCTTAACGACATGTCATTTTGTGATATGCCCTCCCGCTACTCATTCAAACGCTCGGATCCAAATGGCAAACTTCTTGTGTAAGCCATAGTAACGAAATCCTTGTTGATGACTTGTATTCCTTGCCTCACTTATAGCCCTCAAGTCTTGAGATATTAACATCATCTTGGGTATGGATGGATGACAGCTCATCATGCCAAGATTGATTGTTACACCAGGTATGTCCAGCTTA
This sequence comes from Aegilops bicornis, assembly GCA_021605145.1. Classification (NCBI taxonomy): domain Eukaryota; kingdom Viridiplantae; phylum Streptophyta; class Magnoliopsida; order Poales; family Poaceae; genus Aegilops; species Aegilops bicornis. Next base: position 336,645,657 of record CM038670.1, on the reverse strand, counting down.
CACACCCATCTAGCAAGATAGTCACTGTCTCCACTAGAGTTGCAAAGCGTCAACTTTATTCTCTTAATGCCAGCCCTCTTCCAGACCTTGAAGATATCCCGATAGTCCGTGATTTTCCGGATGTCTTTCGGAAGGAACTGCCGGGTATTCCACGGCGAGAGATGTAGAGTTAAATCATAGATCTTATTCCAGGAACCGCTCCAATCTCTAGGAGACCTTATAAGATGGCACCCTTAGAACTAGCCGAGCTTAAGAAACAACTTGATGAGTCCTTGCAAAAGGGTTTCATCCGTCCTAGTTCTTCTCCTTGGGCTTGCCCCGTCCTCTTTGTCAAGAAGAAGGATGGTACGGACCGGATGATTGTAGATTATCGTCCCTTTAATTTGGTCACAATAAAGAACAAGTATCCGCTCCCCGGGATCAACGACCTGTATGATCAGCTCGCTGGATCCTCAATCTTTTCCAAAATGGATTTGAGGTTAGGATACCACCAAATCAAGATCAGAAACGGGGACATCCCCAAGACAGCCTTTGTCACTCGTTATGGCGGTCTGAGTACACCGTCATGTCCTTTGGTCTAACCAATGCTCCAGCTACATTCTCCCGCTTGATGAACTCGATCTTCATGGAGTACTTAGACAAATTCGTTGTGGTTTACCTTGATGATATTCTTATTTACTCGAAGAACGAGGAAGAGCATGCCGAACATCTTAGACTTGTTTTAGAAAAACTCAGAGAGCACCGCCTTTATGCCAAGTTCTCCAAGTGCGAATTTTGGTTGCGGAAGTGACCTACCTAGGCCACGTGATTTACGGTAAGGGCATTGCTGTCAATCCCGAGAGAGTTCAGGCCGTTCTCGATTGGACTCCACGAAACCGTTAAACAAGTTAGGAGTTTCCTTGGTCTAGCTAGCTATTGTCGCCGCTTTGTTGAAAACTTCTCCAAAGTAGCTAAACCCCACATGGAACTTCTCAAGAAAGATAAAAAGTTTGAGTCGTCCCCACAGTATGAGTACAGTTTTCCAGGAACTGAAAAGGCGCTCGACTTCTACTCCCATACTTGTGCCACCGGATTTCACGAAGGACTTTGTTATCTACTGCGACGCCTCACGGCAGGGACTAGGTTGCATTCTTATGCAGGATCGTCATGTGATTGCCTATGCATCTCGACAGTTGCATCCACATGAGGTGCGCTAAGTCGTAAATCCTATTGCAACAACCTCGTGTTGCAGCAGGGTCAACCACTTCTCCATGAGGAATTCTTTAAGCTTAACCTTCACATTGCTCCTCACGGATTCCTTTCTACCTTGGTGGCGAAACCTACCCTCGAGGATCAGATCATTTCTGACCAGAAGTTTGATAGGGGTGTTATCCGCATCAAGAGAAACATTAAGAAGGGAGTTGGTGGATGTTTCTCTATGGATGATCGAGGTGTTGTCTTCTTTGAGAATCGCTTGGTGGTTCCCAATAGTCAACATCTTCGACAATTGATTCTTAAGGAGGCGCATGAATCTCCTCTCACGATTCATCCTGGTAGTACTAAAATGTATCAGGACCTACGCCAGAGGTTCTGGTGGACTAGGATGAAGAGAGAAATCGCTCAGTTTATTGCTAACTGCGACGTTTGTCGTCGCGTTAAGGCAGAACATCAAAGACCTGCTGGCACCCTTCAGCCTTTAGCTATTCCTGAGTGGAAATGGGATAAAGTTGGTATGGATTTCATCACCGGCTTTCCCAGGACCAAGAAAGGGAATAATGCTATCTTCGTAGTCATTGATCGTCTCTCCAAAGTGGCTCACTTCCTACCTGTTCGAGAGAGTATCACCGCTAGTCAGCTCGCTTACTTATATATTCTCGAATAGTGTCACTTCATGGTGTTCCACTAGAGATCAATTCAGACCGTGGCAGTCTTTTCACTTCTCATTTCTGGGAGAGTTTCCAAACTGCCATGGGCACCCATCTTTCCTTCAGTACCGCTTTCCACCCTCAATCAAGTGGTCAGGTGGAACGGGTCAACCAAATTCTCGAAGACATGCTTAGAGCTTGTGTTATCTCATTCGGTATGGATTGGGAGAAATGTCTTCCGTTTGCCGAGTTTGCTTATAACAATAGCTATCAATCCAGTCTCAAGAAAGCTCCTTTTGAGATTCTCTATGGACGAAGATGTCGAACACCTTTGAACTGGTGGAAACGGTGAAAGACAATTCTTTGGACCGGATATGATCCAGGAGGCGGAAGAGCAAGTTCGCATCATTCGTGAGAATTTGAAAACAGCCCAATCTCGTCAAAAGAGCGATATGACCGTCGTCATAAGGAAGTGGCTTATGAAATTGGCGACAAGGCTTACCTTGGGTTACTCCTTTGAAGGGTACCCATCGTTTCGGTATCAAGGGCAAGTTGGCTCCCCGTTACATTGGTCCCTTTCGCATTCTCGCTAAACGAGGAGAGGTTGCCTACCAATTGGAACTACCCCCACATCTTTCTCGAGTTCATAATGTCTTCCACGTCTCGCAACTCAGGCGTTGCTTCTCGGATCCCATCCGTGGAGTGGACCACGAAACGCTTGATCTCCAAGATAACCTCACCTATCGAGAGTACCCATTTCGCATTCTTGATCAAGCAGAGCGTGTTACCCGACGTCAGAACATCAAGTTTCTCAAGGTTCAGTGGTCTCAGCATTCCGAGAGAGAAGCTACTTGGGAGCGAGAAGGTCGTCTTCGACTGGAGTACCCCGCTTTCTTTCCATCGACCCCTGAATCTCGGGACGAGATTTTTCCAAGTGGGGGTGAGTTGTCACATCCCTAGTTCTGGTATGACCTAGACTAGCTAGTCATTTGTGCATCATGTTTAAATTCCATTTAATATTGAAATGAGGATTTTTGAAACCCTCAGAATCATTTATTGGTGAGAGGTAAAATTCCAACTAATATTTTTGGAATCTCAGAAGTATTTATTTTTGGCCATTTGAATTAATGCAGCGAATATTTGCCTTGGATATATATGTTATATATATTATATATGTCCAATAATTATGCTAGTTGCTGAGGAGCTCTGGAATAATATAGTTAGCTCCTGCAAAAATTGGCATAAGAAAATAAATTGATTTAGTATTATTACTAAATCAAAACAAATGTCAGAAAAATAGAAAAAGAAATAGAAGGAAAACCTTACCTGGCGCTTAGCTTCTGTGCTGGCCCAGCTCCTGTGCGGCTTGGCCGGCCCAGCCCATCTGGGCCCCCTCCTCTGTCGTCTTCCTCCCCGACAGGAGGACGGGCGCGTGCCCGACGCGCGCACCGCCGCGCCGCGCCACCTCCTCCCTCCCTGCCTGCCTGTCCTCCCCCTCGCCGCTCTGGATGGCCCGGACGACGCCACGCGCCGCCCCCGAACTCACTCACTCTCCCCAGTCCTCTCCCCTCCTCTCTCTCGCCTCTCCATGAAGCGCTTGAAAGCGCTACTGGCCGCAGCTCACCGCCAGCCGCGCTCCCGCCCGTCCCTCGCCCCGTGGAGTCCACGAGCCCCGCCACGACTCCCTCGTCCTCTCCGCCAAGCCACAAGACGCCGGACGCCCCGTGGAGCCGTTGCCGTCGCCGTCTTCGTCTCCGGTCGCCGGAGATCCCCTCCGCCGCTACGGCCGCTTCGGTTCCTTCCCGACCTCGCCGACCCGTTCGTCGTGACCGCTGTGAGCTGCTGCTCCTTCTCCCCCTCTCCGTTCTCGCCCTCACACACCGCAGTCGCATCCCCGCTCGCACCCGACTCCGGCCGCCGCCACGAGCCTCGCTCTGGCGAGCTCCGGCACTTCGCAGCCCCCACCAGCTCTCGGTTATGACGACGACGGCTACGCCCGGTGGTCTTTGCGCGACTGTGACGCCGCTTGTAGCGCAAGTCCGGCGAGTCACCGCCGCGCTATTGGTCGCCGCCGGCCAGAACTCCGGCGGGCTGACGTGGTTTTTCTAATTAGGCACTAACCCCACCTCATCGACACCGGCGGTGGCCCAAATACCACTAATCTAAATTAGATTAGAAATAAACCCCCGTTAACTAATCGAGACACCGACGTGTGGCCCCCACACGTCAGTTTGACCTCAGCCGGAGTTGACTTGTCGACGTCATGCTTTACGAAGGTCGACGCAAAGATTTGATTTTCGGTATTAAATTAAATCAGCAAATTCCAGAAAATGTTTCAAACTTCAAAAAACATAGAAATTCAACCGTAACTCGGATTGAAATAATTTATATATGAAAAATTATCAGAAAAATGCAATCTTTCCATCTGTACCAGTTTCATGCATGACAAACCAACCTAAACCTGCTGTATAGGTGAAAACATGTAAATGGCATTTATAAGAGCTTAGTTTGGAGTTGCATTTTAACCTTGGTTCAAATGGACTTCATTCAAATTGAATACTAGTTGCATTAGCACAAACAGCATCACATCTACCTGTAATGTTCATGCATCATATTGTTGCATATGATTGTGTATTGATTGTCGGCACCGTTCCTTCTCGATAGGTCCTGCTCCGGAGACCGTTCCAGAGTACTTGTCTGTGAAGCAGTGCCTCCCTTGTTGATTTACCAGGCAAGCAAACCCCCTTGTTCATTCTGATACAATCCTACTCTCTCGCTCCTGCTCTCATTTATTGCATTAGGACAACAACGATTCATCTGCTACTTTGTGCTGCGGTAGTTGAACCCATTCCTCTGCATGACTGTCATTGCGAGTAAATAGTTGAAACCCACTAGCATGTGTAGGAGTTGATTGAGCCATGTTGTGTTCCTACCATGCTATGCCTGCTATTGCTTAGAGTTGTGTCAGTCTGATTCATTGGGGATGAATTGAGTACAGTTCTATGTTACGATGCTTTGAGAGTGAAATGTGTGAACACGATTTGGTAAAGGTAGCGGTGAGAGGCCATGTAGGAGTACATGGTGGGTTGTCTCACTGGAACCGTCCTTAAGCACCGAGTTCTGTGTATGTTCTCCAATGACTAGCTACTACCACACATTGGAATGCTTAAGTGCCCCTCTCGACTTATTGACCAACTTGACCTCTGGCCCGTGAGTCGCAACTAGTTTCTGGTGTTTGTAGGTAGTGTTAGTAGTCTACCAACTGGCACCCGGCCAGGTGGGCTTGGGACAGACTAGGCACAAGTGGCACGGTGTACCAAGCGTTGATCCATCCGGCGAGGTGGGCTTGAGAACCCTGCACACATCATTTGGGGCCGTGAGCGACACCCCGGCCGGATCTCCTTGCGGATGGAACCCGAATAGGCGATAAACCTGGATTAGAGTCTTGTGTGGATAGTCGTCGCGTGGCCGATACCCTCGCCAAAGCTTCCGCTTGAAGGTTGCCGAGGTACATGACGTGTACATGGTGATAAGTGGTGAGAGCGTGTGAAGAAGTACACCCTGCAGGGTTATCATGATCTATTCGAATAGCCGTGTCCTCGGTTATGGACTTCTTGGATGCTTACGTGGTACATAGACAACTTGAAGTGGATACTCTAAAATGCTCAAGACAAGTGTGAGTGCTATGGATGGCTTTCTCGTATGGAGACGGGAATGAATCCATAGTAGTGTATTGATGTGGTGACTAGTGGACTCGTGTGCGCCATATCACCTCAAAGAAGTTCTCGTAGTCGAGAACAGGATAGCCACAGAGTCAAAGCCGGCTTGCTGCAACTAAACCCCACATTACCTTCTTGACACTAATGCATGTATAATAGGATCTCGATGTAAGTCTTGCTGAGTACCTTTGTACTCACGTTGCTTTATTTATGTTTTTGCAGCGGAGACTTCGGTCTTACTGGTAGTTCCGCTTGGACTTCGACGAGTAGCTTGTTACCTCAGCTACGATCTTGTACCCTTGGGAGGGTCTTGTAGATAGTCAGGCTTCTCAGCCTTTTTCTTTGTAGTTGTCTATACTCAGACATGTAATGCTTCCGCTTGTTGCTTGTATGCTCTGAATGATGGGTCATGTGACCCCTGGTTGTATTTAAAGCTATGTGGCTCTTCTGAGCCTTTATCTATATGAGTTTGCGTTATGTTGTGATGCCATGTTGTACAGCACATACTTGCATGTTATGCGACGTGTAACTTGTATTGCTATGTGTGGGATCCGACAACCTAGTTGTTTATCCTTGGTAGCCTCTCTTATGGGGAAATGTAGTCTCGTGCTTACGAGCGATAGTAGTCCGCTACAGACCTGATTCACCGGAGTCTCGCTAGCCCAAAGACTACCGCTTGGACGCTGATCGGCGGCATGTGTTTCACTTCGTTCCTATGTGTGTCCTTCGGGAAATGTCGCGCGGTATATTCGAGTCCTCGCTTAGCTCGCTACAGCCCGGATACCGGAGTCCTCATAGCCCAAAGGTGCTACAGTTCCCGAATTCATACGCTGCTGACCGACATGCTCGATGTTGATTCATGTATGCCTGTCCCCGTAAGTTAGTACCACTTTGGGTTCACGACTAGTCATGTCGGCCCGGGTCTCTGTCATATGGATGCTAGCGACACTATCATATACGTGAGCCAAAAGGCGCAAACGGTCCCGGGCCATGGTAAGGCGACACCCGTGGGAATACCGTGCGTGAGGCCGCAAAGTGATATGATGTGTTACATGCTAGATCGGTGTGACTTAGGATCGGGGTCCCGACACTGTCTGAGCACCAGACGCTCTGGTCCTTAGCCCAATCGTGGACGGCTTTCGGCTCACTAAAGTACTCATGGACGGCGAAAGCGGATTAAACTTGATCTACGAAGAAACACTCAACAAGATGGAAATTGATAAAAGCCGCATTGAACAAAGCGGCACAACTTTCAGGGAATTATCCCTAGTCGAGAAGCGCGGTGTGCGGGAAAAATCACACTCGATGTGGTATTCGGCACGCCGGAGAATTACAGGTCAGAAGAAATTACATTCCAAGTGGCTCCTTTCAGCAGCGGATACCATGCCCTTTTAGGACGGGACGCGTTTACAAGCTTTCAAGTTATACCCCGTTATGGGTACATGAAGCTTAAAATGCCCGGACCCAATGGAATCATCACTCTAGCCAGTGATCCGGACATCGCACTTCGCGCCGAAAACAAAACCGCAACACTAGCCCTGGAAGCATTTTTCGAAGCCTTAGCAGCCGAAGAACTAACAACACCGCATGCCACGATGGACGGGGACGACGTGATACTCGACAAGCGACCCGAGTCCACCTCATTCAAACCCGCAAACGAGATAGTCAAATTTCAGGTCCATCCAACGGACCCCACGAAGACAGCTTCCATCGGGACACAGTTGAGCCGCGCAACGGACGCCGCACTGCGAGACTTCTTACGCGAGAATTGGGACATTTTCGCCTGGCACCTTATATGGTCCTTTCTGCTTCAACACTATGCCTTTCGAGCTTAAAAATGCAGGCGCAACTGTCGGATCACGGGTTCCGGCAGACCCTTAAGGTTCGAACTCTGGGGTGCGTGCGGAGATCCAACCCTCCACTGTCTCGTACCTCGCCAAATCGCAGGGACCTAAACTACTAACGATAACGACACAAGAGACGCAAGATTTATACTAGTTCGAGCCACCGTTGTGGTGTAATACCCTACTCTAGTTTGTGGTGTGTGGATTGCCTCTGGGGCTGACGAAGAACAGTACAGGGAAGAACAGCCTCGCGAGGGTCTGTTCTTGGCGGGTGTGATGAACTGCTAAGTGGTGCCCCGTCGCTCTAGCTTGAGGAACGGGTTTCTCTCTCTCTCTGGATTCTGAATGCTTGATCCGATCGTCCTCCGTCTCTCTCTTCCTTCTCCCTTTTCTCTGAGTGTGGCTACCCCTATTTATAGGCGAAGGCCCTGGGCCTCTTCCCAAATATTGAGCGGGAAGGGCGCCAACAATTGGCCATTTTGAAGGGAACAACAGGTACACTTATCCTGACTAAAGTTGGTCCTCGCCGCCAAAGGCTCTGGTGATGATGCTGCTTGGGCTCCACGATGACTGCATTCCAGCCGTTGGGGCTGGTCTTGGTCTTGTTGCACCGAAACGGATGCCTTTGCCTGATGCCCTTGCCTGCGCTTGCCCCCTTTGCACCAAAGAGGAAAGGAGGACGCTGCGCGGGCTGGCGCCCGACTGGCGCCCTTGGTCATCATGGCTTACGTCACGGGCACCTCGCGAGGTACCCCGCCTTGAACTCTCCACCTCCTCATGAGCCTGCCTGACGAGGCCACGCCTGAGGAAGCTCTTGGTCGTCCGCCCCGCGAGGCTTGGCCCCTCGCGAGGGTCTTGAGCTTGTGTTGATGAAGATGGGCCGTCCCTGGCCTCCTTCGAGCCATGCCGCAGGCCGCAGGCAGGCAAGTCTGGGGACCCCCGTTCCTAGAACGCCGACAGTAGCCCCCGGGGCCACGACGCGCCCGGACTTGGCTGTGCAGAGAGGCGAAAGGGCAAGTGCGGCGTTGCCAGGGCCCTAACAGCTGTGTCCTTGGCGCCGCATGGCGGTTGATTGACGTGGGCGCTTCACGCCGCTGGTTGATAATAGAGCGGCATCTTGCTTGCCTCCTTTACTTTCTCCAGCTTGTCGCTCAGATCCCCTTTCTTGCGCCTCTCCTTCCTGCTTCCAAGACCTTCAGATCCACTCCGCCTCCGTGCCCTAGCCAGTCATGGCTCCTCGTCAAACCCAGCCGGAGCCTGGTACTCTCCTGCTTTGGACCCGCCGAACGTGTCAGCGGCGAGCCTTGCCCTGATGCGCCGGCTGGCGGAGGCGCAGGGCGTCAGCGGAACGGCAGTGTTCAAGGCCGGCTCCTCCGCCCCTGAGGGTCAGGGAAGTACCTTCTACCCGTTCTTCGCGGGCGCCATTATTGCTGGTCTGTCGCCTCCGTTCTCTGAGTTCTTCTCCGTCCTTCGCCATTACAACATTCACGCTCTGCACCTCCATCCCAACTCCGTCCTTCTCCTGGCAATCTTCGCCTACTATTGCGAGGCCCATGTTGGGGTGAAGCCCTCGGTGGCCTTGCTGCGCCACTACTTCTTCCTCCGATTCTCCCGTGGTCCCGTCTCACAGGCGCGAAGCTTCACGACACGGCAGAGCTATTGACATTTCAAACACTGGGAAGCGAATTGAGGGCTTCAGGAGCAAGTGGGTCTTGGTGGATGCCGGGCGGATCCACCCTCGACTGATCCTGCCCATGGAGCCCGCCGAGAGCTCCGATGACTGGTCCCGGGCGAAGCTTCGGGATCTCGTGGCCGGTGGCCGGAGAGGATCGACGCAGATCTGAAGCCGGATGATGCGGCGTGGCGAGAGGTTGACCGGCAAGGCGTCGTTGCCGAGGGAGTTCTGAGCACCAACTGCCTGGCCCGCCAAGATTGCTTCCGATGTGGAGGCCTAACCCGAGCCCGTGGCCTCGCCAGCGAGGATCTGGTGATGGTCCTCCAGTCCTTGGTAGGGGCGATGTGGAGACCGAGGCGCCTCGCGCCTGTTTCTTAGCGAGGATTGGGAGCAGGTTAGGGGTCCATGCCCGCCTTCAATGGGGACGGGCTCGTGGCTCATGGGAGGCTCCGGAGGACCTGGTGGACGCGCCCTCTTCCGACTCCAGCGACGAGGTGGAGGAGAGGGAGCCAGGAGAGGGGGTTGATTCGGGGGCGGAGTCAAGGGCTCCCTCCCTTCGGCGCAGGCCCCGCGTTATCCGCCTCTCCGAAAGTGACGTCGACGAAGATGAGGATGAGCGGGGAGGCAAAAGCCTGCCCCCGATCCCGAAGAAGGACCAGACGGGGATGGTCCCCATGGTCCGCCTGCCCCGGGCGATCCATGGACGCGCCAGCCGCTCTGGTCCCCTTGAAGCCGATCCCCGCAGCCGGCTCTCGGGCTTCAAGTATGGCGGAGGCTGCTCGAGTCCACCGAGAGACGACCTATAAGTTCCCGCCTCTGCCTTGATTATTGCTTTGTTGACGAGATCTGATGTCCATGCTCTTCGGTCGGGCAGGCGCCTGCGGCGAAGAAGCTGAAGGGGGCTCCTGAGGCCCCATCCGTGGTGGTGCCTTTGCCCGAAAAGGAAGACGACCCCGACGCCCAGGCCTCTCCTGCCCGGGCATCCTCGCGAGGCCTGGCTGAGCCCGCTGGGGCGAGCTCAGCCCCCTTGTCCCAAGCGACTCCCGAGGCGGCCTTGCTGGGCGCAGCCCCCACCGTCGTCGTGGCGCCGCTGGTTCCGCCTCAGGGCGCAGTGGTTACGCCGCCGCCAACTCCTCCTACTCCGCCTACTGCTGTCTCTCCGACTCCTCGCGGTCTCGACCGTCTTGCCGCTGAATCGACCGGCTGCGGCAGGATCTTCTGGGCGCCGACCCTCGCTTGGTAGCCGGGCGCCTGGAGCTGGCCTCTGGTTGGATTCGTGTCGACGCTTCGATTCGGGCGGCACTGGTCCAGGCTTCGATGGCCTGTGACGAGGAGAAGCAGGCTGTTCGCGAGGCGAAGGTAGCCAGCGATGCTGCCCTAGGGAAGGCAGCCAGCATCCGAGGTCGCTGCGAGACGCTGGAGGGTGAGCTGAAGGGCCTGCAGAACCAGCTCGCCGAGGAGGCTCGCCTCCGCCAGGAGCAGGAGGAAGGCATGAAGTCTCACGAGGGCCATCAAGGACCGGGAGGCCAAGCTGAAGAAGCGCCGCGACCGTCTTTGACGCGTTGGGGCAGGAACCGGAGGCGAGGAAGGTCGAGCCGACGCCAAGGCGCTGGTTACGCTGAAGACCGCGTGGCCTTCATGGATATGGAGGTGAAGGCTCGCGTCCCGCCGAGGGAGCTTTATGACAGCGGCTCGAGAGCCCATCGCCGGGCGCGGAGGAAGGCCCCGCCAAGCTGCTTCCCTTCATGATCCGCGCGCTCTTGAAGATGTCTCCTTGGTCTTGGCCCCACGGCCGAGGCCGAGGCGCCGGATCTTGTCTTCTGCGGCAATCGACGCCGGATCCTCACCCACATCTATCTTCGCGACCCAGGCCGACATGGACAGCTCTTTGGAGCCGGTGAGCGGCGTGGCACGCAGCTGCCGCTGCCGAGGCTGTGAAGGGTCGCGCGTGAGGCTCTGCTCGAAGTTCCGGGCCTTCAGCACCAAGCCGAAGCGAGGCGCTGCCGGCCCTGCTGCTTCACGAGGCGCGCCCACTCCGCGCTGCTCCACCGCCGACAAGTGACTCCGCTGCGGCTCCTGCCTCGCTTGTAATTCCTGCACATGTATCATGCCTCGGGGAGGCGTTTAAACTTGCGTTTGGTACTGCGATAATAGTGTGGACTGTAATATTTGCTTTTGAATTCCTTGAAATTTGTGCTTCCTACTTGCTTACGTTCTACACCGGCAGAGCCTGCCACAAGATACCTCAGCCGCCGTTAGCCCCGACCGAAACCAGGACGGGACCAAGGGGTGAGGGGCTACGTGACAAGTTAGGCTCCTGAGTCGCGATGCTCAGGAGTCCCCCTTGGCGCACGAACAACAAGTAGGGAGGTGAGGCGCGGGCGGATCCACCGTTCTACGTCTGCAGGGCCCGGCCCCGTGCATACCCCAACCGCCGTTAGCCTTTTGGAACTAAGGGGTGAGGGGCTACGTGACGATTAGGCTCTGAGTCGCGATGCTCAGAGTCCCCTCGACGCTCAAGCGGCATGCGTACCTTGGCTCCGGCCGGGAGTGGCGTGACGATTTAACCAGGCCCGAGGGGCCTGGCTTGGTGGCCTGCATCTGGGCATGACCCAGGCGTAGCCCCCGTGTCCATCCCCCTCGTGCGGCACTCCCGAGAGGAGGCGTTGCGACGAGGCCAGACACTGAGCTCTGGGCTCCCTGAGGTTGACGCGACCCGGAGGCCACCCTCAGTTGTTTATCACCAGCGCGGAGCATAGCGCTTCCGCATGCGTACGGGCATAGCCGCTCCTCGGCAGTGTCGTCAGCCAGCACGGAGCATGGTGCTTCCACTGGAACGTGGGAGGGGGCTCCCCTCCGGGAGGAGCCCCCGGGCGTATACAGCCCCACCCAGACACGTGGCTGTACGGTAGGGCTAGACGAGGTGTATCTGGCACCCGTGAGCTAGCTGGACTCCACGAGGCCCTACCTCAAGGCGGGTTGCGCCTGGCTCGGGCCTTATCTTCGAGTGTGTTCCTGCAAAATGGCTAGATGTCGGTGTTTCACGTCTTCGGGTCCCGGCTCGGCTGGTCTCTACCGTCGGTGGCAAGCCAGTCGAGATGCCATGGACAAGACCAGAGGGTGAGGGCCGGAGAGCCGGTAGGAGCCCCGAGTCGCGATGCTCGAGCACCCCCTTTAACGCGCAAGCTGGATTAGATGACACAACTCTACGTCCTCGGGTCCCGGCTCTCGGGCTGGTCTCTACCGTCGCTGGCAAGCCAGATCGCGATGCCATGGACAAGACCATAGGGTGAGGGCTGGAGAGCCGGTAGGAGCCCTGAGTCGCGATGCTCAGGCACCCCCTTTAACGCCGCAAGCTGGGTCGGAGGCAACAACTTCACGCCTTGGTCCCGGCTCTCGGCTGGTCTCTACCGTCATTGGCAAGCCAAGTTGCGATGCCATGGACAAGAACAGAGGGTGAGGGCCGGAGAGCCGGTAGGAGCCTTTGAGTCGCGATGCTCGTGCACCCCCTTTAACGCCAAGAAAGCTGGATTGGATGACGAAACTCTACGTCCTCGGGTCCCGGCTCTCGGGCTGGTCTCTACCATCGCTGGCAAGCTAGGTCGCGATGCCATGGACAAGACCAGAGGGTGAGGGCCGGAGAGCCAGTAGGAGCCCTGAGTCGTGATGCTCGTGCACCCCCTTTAACGTGCAAGATTTCGCCACCGTGAGAAGGCACCAAATAACAAGCATGGTGGAGCATAATCCTAAGGAAAACGCATGAAGGATACATGCAGCTGGGATCGCCCAAGCGGCTTGGGGATGATGCAGCCCGAGGGCGCCCCAACAGGTAAGCTAAGGACATGAAATAAAAGGGATACATGCCGCAGGTCGGACCAACGCTGCCTGGGAATAATGCGACCTCAAGGCGCCCCACCAAAATAAAACTTAAAGATGTCACCGGTGATGTTGGGGATGAAGGGCTGTTGATGTAGCAGACTCGGTGGGCTGCGGAGCCGATCCTCACGAGCCCCTGTGCTCGGGGGCCTCGGGAGGCTCTGGCGCCGGGCGGCCCCTCACGGGCTATCTCCATCTCCGCCAGTGGCTGCGGCGTGCCTGACCTCTTGAGCCTCAGGATGGTCCTCATGAGGCCGTGTGCAGCAGCCGCGTTTGGTAGGCCATAAGGCATGCGTACGTAGCTGTGGGGCGGGCCCTCGCAACGTTCCACTCGCGAAGGCCAGAGGCGCTCTTGAGATGCGGCTCGGTTGAGACCTGGTGTGTCAATGCAGACGCGCAGCCCACCATCCTCGCCTGGATGGGGGGCCACAGCGGGTAGGCGGAGGCTGCCCCTCATGACCCTTGACTCCTGTAACTCCTGAATGGCCATGCTGATGAACTCTCGGGGGTTCTGTCCTCCTGGTCTTGCTCTCGCTATGCGGAAGCGTGCTTCAAAACACGCCCACGTAGTGCCCAAGCGCCTCCTCGAGACCTTGGCGAGGTCGGTGGCCCTCCGTGGAGAGCCCCGAGCCTGCATGAGGAGGGCGCCAGCGCCAGATGGCGATGGAAGGAGGCTCCCTGGCCCGGCGCGGCCCGAGGGGCCTGTCTCTTGATGAGCCGGGCGGTCGATGTCTTCTTCTTCTTGGGTGCTGCCTCGGGAGCGTCCCGCCGCTATGGTCTGGTCTTCCAAATGATGCGGCTCAAAAGCTTCGCTCAAGGAGCACATCGCATCTCTCTCTTCACAGTGGCACCGTGGATGACCCCGCCGCTTCTGGCATCTTGAGGATGTTGTAGCCATGGTGGGTCACGGCCATGAACTTGGCCAACGCTGGGTACCCAAGGATGGCGTTGTACGGCAAAGAATGTGGGCGATGTCGAAGCCGATGAGCTCGGTGTGGTAGTTGTCGCGGGCCCGAAGGGGACAGGAAGGCGAACCTGCCCGATCGGGACCGTGGAGCCGTCGGTGACTCCGGAGAAGGGCTTGGTTGGCTGAAGCTGGCTGTAGGGCACTTGAAGATTGTTGAAGGTCTCCACAGACAGGACGTTGAGCCCTGCTCCGCCGTTGATGAGGGTCTTGGCGACCAAAGACGCTGTCGATGATTGGGGAGCAAAGCATTGGGAGGACTCCTACTGGCTGCGCAAGACTTGAGCTGATCCGCTGAGCTGAACGTGATGGCGCACGCCGACCACCGAGAGGGCACATGGACTCGAGCTTGGGGAGGACAGCATCTACTTCACGCGAATCGCTTGAAGATGCGGTGGGAGGTCGGGGCTTGGGCTCCGCCAGGATGCAGCGATCACAGCGTGCTTCCCGGAAGCCCCAGCCCTCTGCCCCGATGACGGCCTCGATTCTCCTTGGTGGCAGCGGAGCGGAGGGAGGCCTGCGTTCCCTCATGGACGATCCTCACGAGGCTGATCCCTCCAGCCCCCTCGCGAGGTGGGTCTTGCCCGGTCCTCGCGAGGTTGGTCGCGCCACCCCTTGGCGTGGGCCGCGGTCTTCCCGCCCTGCATTTCTTCCTCCTCCTCGGCCGTAGCCCAGTCGGCTGCTTTCGGGCGTCTGCCGACCCTTCCTTCAGCGACGGCCCGGAGCTCTTGACATTCATTGGGGTTGTGGGTGTGGAGGTCGTGGTACACGCAGCATCGGCTGCCCTTGGAAGACTTCGGGCTGATCTCTACCCCGCTTGGTGTCCGGTTCGGCCACAGGCACGGCAGCCCCTTGCGCTTTGCGTCCTTGGCCTTGGACTTCTTCTCTTCGGGATCCGCGGAGGCAGCTCGAGGAGGAGAGGCGCCCTCTTCAGCCTGGGCGCACTTGGTCGCCAAGTTGAACAACCTGTGGAGGTGCACAGATCTTCATGTATCGCCAGCCTCCTCCTTCATCTTGACGTCGCGCGCGACGCCATCGGAGAAGGCAGAGATGATGGCCTCCTCCGTCACCACAGGGATCTTGAGGCGTAGCGTTGTTGAAGCGCTTAGATGTACTTTTGCAGGGTTTCCGGCTGCTGCTTGATTCTGCATGTCGCCGCTCACGGCGGGTGGCGGTCGCGAGTACCTTGGAAGTTGGCGATGAAGCGGGTGCGCATCTCGGCCCAGAAGAGATCGTGCACTGGGGCCAGATTCAGAGCCAAAGTGCGGGCTCCGTCCTTGAGCGCCATGGGAAACCAGTTCGCCATGACCTTTTCATATCCGTTGGCAGCCTCGATGCCCAGCTCGTAGAGCTGGAGGAACTCCGTAGGGTCTGCCGTGCCGTCGTAGCATGGGGGCAGGTCTGGCTTGAACTTGGCGGGCTAAGCGACGCCGCGCAGCTCGGTGGTGAAGGCGTGGCAGCCCGCCGTGGCTGCGGGGGGCCTCGGACGGCAGAGAGCTTGGTCTTGCAGGCCTCCCTGCGCCACGGCTGGGGGCAGCGTAGGGTCTTGACGTGCTGGAGCGGGGAGCGCTCAGGCAGCTTCTTGCGGGTGAGGAACTTCTTGGCAGCTATGCTCTTGCCGCGCCGGCGCCTGGCGGAGCGGGTTCCGCCAGGCCGCGCCTTTGGGGGCTGTGGCGCGCCGTCTTGAGGAGGAGGCGATCGAGGCGCCCGGAGCTTCATCGCGCCAGCGGGTGCGGTGCAGCAAAAGCAGACGGCGGGGTCGCCTCCCGCATGTGACGAGCTCGGCGACGCAGCGGTCGAGCCATTCTTCGTGAAGCGCTGCCGACGGGCGGTAGCGCAGGAGTTCGTTGACCGCAATGAGCGCAGCTCGGGCCTCCATGGCCGCGCGGGGCGCGCGCGACGAAGAACCAGCGGGGGTGAGCGAAGGCTTGGCCGTGTGGCCGTCCCGCCTCATGGACGGGTGCTGGGACGACGCTTGCTGCTCGTTCCCCGCCGGGCCGGTGGCGGCGTTGACAGCCGGTGACGGGGAACGACGAGGACGTCCACCGACGGGGGCCGTCTGGGCGACGTGGGAAGCGAGGGCGGCTCGGCGCTCGGCGCGAGCCCGACGAAGCGCCGATATGGTGGTGGTGGTCGGGGAAGAACGAGGCGACGAAGGCGAGATTCCGGCGCACTTCGCACTGGGCGCGCCAAATGTCGGATCACGGGTTCCGGCAGACCCTTAAGGTTCGAACTCTGGGGTGCGCGCGGAGATCCAACCCTCCACCGTCTCGTACCTCGCCGAATCACAGGGACCTAAACGACTAACAAGAACGACACAAGAGACGCAAGATTTATACTAGTTCAGGCCACCGTTGTGGTGTAATACCCTACTCTAGTTTGTGGTGTGTGGATTTCCTCTGGGGCTGACGAAGAACAGTACAGGGAAGAACAGCCTCGTGAGGGTCTGTTCTTGGCGGGTGTGATGAACTGCTAAGTGGTGCCCCATCGCTCTAGCTTGAGGAACGGGTTTCTCTCTCTCTCTGGATTCCGAATGCTCGATCCGATCGTCCTCCGTCTCTCTCTTCCGTCTCCCTCTTCTCTGAGTGTGGCTACCCCTATTTATAGGCGAAGGCCCTGGGCCTCTTCCCAAATATTGAGCGGGAAGGGCGCCAACAATTGGCCATTTTGAAGGGGAATAGCGGGTACACTTATCCCGACTAAAGTTGGTCCTCGCCGGCCAAAGGCTCTGGTGATGACGCCTGCTTGGGCTCCACGATGACTGCATTCCAGCGGTTGGGGCTGGTCTTGGTCTTGTTGCACCGAAACGGATGGCTTTGCTTGATGCCCTTGCCTGCGCTTGCCCCCTTTGCACCAAAGAGGAAAGGAGGACGCTACGCGGGCTGGCGCCCGACTGGCGCCCTTGGTCGTCATGGCTTACGTCACGGGCACCTCGCGAGGTACCCTGCCTTGAACTCTCCGCCTCCTCATGAGCCTGCCTGACGAGGTCGCGCCTGAGGAAGCTCTTGGTCGTCCGCCCCGCGAGGCTTGGCCCCTCGCGAGGGTCTTGAGCTTGTGTTGATGAAGATGGGCCGTCCCGGGCCTCCTTCGAGCCACACCGCAGGCCGCAGGCAGGCAAGTCTGGGGACCCCCGTTCCCAGAACGCCGACAGCAACCTACCAACGCATGATTCAAACATGCCTGGAAAAGCAAATCGACAAAACAGTGGAGGCATACATGGACGACGTGGTCATAAAAACAAGACACGTCGAAACCCTAATAAACGACTTGAGGCTTACGTTCGATAACCTCCGAACATATGACATCAAGCTGAACTCGGAAAAATGCATTTTTGGCGTCCCCTCCGGGAAACTGCTGGGCTTCATTGTTTCCAATAGAGGAATTGAAGCGAATCCGGCAAAAATCCGAGCTCTGTCGCAGTTGGCTATACCGACAGACCTCAAGCACATCCAGAAACTAGCTGAATGCGTGGCTGCTTTAAGCCGCTTTATCTCCAGGTTAGGAGAAAAGGCATTACCTCTTTATCACCTTCTTCGGCGCACCGAACACTTCGTGTGGACCGATGTAGCCGCGGCCGTGCTAGACGAAATAAAGACCTTATTGGCCACTAATCTAGTCCTAACAGCGTCGAATACTGGCGAACCTATGCTGCTGTACATAGCGGGAACACATCAAGTTCTAAGCGCAGTGCTCATCGTCGAACGAGAGGCTGACGGATACAATTCCTGCTACAGAAGCCGGTATACTACGTATCCACGGTCCTCACCCCATGCAAATCCCGATACCCACACTATCAGAAAATAGCATACGCCTTCATGGCATCCCGGAAGCTACGACACTACTTTCAAGAGTGTTCGATTACGGTGGCCTCCGAAGTACCACTCAACAACATAATAAATAAACGCGATGCTACGGGACGGATTGCTAAATGGGCCATCGAGCTCCTTCCATTCGACATAACATACAAGCCATGGCGGGCCATGAAGTCGCAAGTCCTGGCTGACTTCGTCGCCGAATGGACAGAAGCCGAACTCCCTAAAGAGTACGGCGCATACTCTAGCTGGATCATGCACTTCGATGGCTCTAAAATGCTGGCCAGACTGGGAGCAGGTGTAGTCCTGACGTCTCCCACCGGAGACACGGTCGATCGCATCTCAAATATTATACACAGACTCCAACAATGCAGCCGAATACGAGGCTCTGTTGCACGGTCTTCGGATGGCAGTCTCTATGGGCATTCAACGCCTAGAAGTGCGCGGAGATTCAAACCTCGCAATATCACAAATAAACGGAGACTTCGATATCAAGAAGCCGAAAATGGCGGCCTACAGTAACGCCGTTCTCAAAATGTCAGCTCGGTTCGAGGGGCTCGAATTCCACCATGTGGCTCGAGAAAACAATCAAGCAGCGGATATTATCGCCCGCATCGGCGCTAAACGCGACCTTGTCCCACCTAACATATTCCTGGAATGGCTGTTCAAGCCATCCGTGGTGTGGGAAGGGGAGTCTGGCAACACTAGCACGGATCCGAACACACCTCCAGATTCCGAACCATCAGACATAATCGGAGGCTCCACCACCGAAATAACATCTTCGGCCCACGAAATCATGGCTGTAATCGCCTCGTGGACTGAGCCTTTCTTGGCCTACCTAAATAGGCAGGAGCTCCCCGAAGACCAAAATGAAGCACGTTGCATTGTTCGACGTTCTAAAGCTTACAAAGTCCACGAAGGGGAACTCTATAAGAAAAGTGCGACCGGAGTGCTCCAAAGGTGAATCTCCGAAGAGGAAGGGCGGCAGCTCTTGGCTGAAATCCATGCCGGACTGGGCGGGCACCATGCCGCGGCTCGAGCACTAGTTAGCAAGGCCTTCCGTACAGGCTTCTATTGGCCGACGGCCCGAGCAGACGCACAGGACCTTGTCCAACACTGCGTCGGTTGCCAGCTTTTCGCCAATCAGAGTCATATGCCCCCTACCGCTCTCCAAACAATCCCCATAACTTGGCCCTTCGCGGTCTGGGGGCTGGATATGGTCGGACCTCTTAAAGGGGGAAGCCATAAGAAAAAATGCTTATTGGTCATGGTGGACAAATTCACCAAATGGATAGAAGCTAAACAAGTCAAAACGGCCAAATCCGGACCAGTGATAGACTTCATATCCGGGGTTGTACACCGATACGGCGTCCCCCACAGCATCATCACTGATAATGGCTCAAATTTCACAGCCAATGAAGTGAAAACTTGGTGCGGCAAAATGGGCATTAAGCTCGACTACGCCTCCGTCTACCATCCCCAAACAAACAGCCAGGTCGAACGGGCAAACGGTCTCATCATGAGCGGCATCAAACCCAGACTAGTGCGATCCTTGACCGAGTTGGACACGCACTGGGTCGAAGAGCTCGATTTCGTACTTTGGGGGCTGCGGACCACGCCGAATCGCACCACCAGATATACACCATTTTTTATGGTGTACGGAGCGGAAGCAGTACTACCCTGCGACATAATACATGATTCGCCTCGCGTATGCATGTACGAAGAGAAGGAAGCTGAGTAAGATCGGCAGGATAACTTGGATGCCATGGAGGAGGAGCGCGACGTCGCAAAAGCCCGCTCCGCATTCTATCAGCAGCAGGCTCGACGGTACCAAAGCAGAGAAGTGCGGGCCAAAACTTATAATATTGGCGAACTCGTTCTACGCCTACCGGAGAAGAAGAAGGACAAGCTCAACCTAAGTGGGAAGGTCCCTTCGTCATTGATAAAGTCCTCACCGGAGGAGTGTACCGCTTACGTAATGCATCCGATAACAGACTAGAGCCGAAACCATGGAACGCGGCCAGACTCCGGAGATTCTACGCCTAGCGCCGAACTCAGTGTTCGTCTCCTTACCCCCTCCTCTTTTAATTATGCTCCCTCCCTTTTCCTTTCTCGACCTTTTTTCCTCTCCACACAAAGTACTTAATACAGTACGGACGCCCGGATCACTCCGGCCGCACTATGTTTGTAAGCAATACCTGGGGGCTTCCCATATGGAAGCTAAACATAATTACTTTAATGGCTTTTTGCCCATCACATATGCATTCTTTTTCCATATGTGCCTTTTCATCACCATTATATGCATCGATATGACTTAAGATGTGGCCAAGCTGGGTTGCCTGGCTCTTGTGTTTATGCTCTACGTTCCCGTTAATTCGGCTAGGGCATAAGGGGAGCACCTCTGCGATTGTTACTGCCGGTTCAGCCGGATGTGTACCTCAGACTGGGTGAAGCCGAAAGCTAGCGTCCTTAAGGGAATATTCGGTCGGTGAACAAAAGATGTATTCGTTTATTATAACGTAAATCCCCAGAAGTTTTGTATCCTGCGTCCTTGTTCGCAGTCCGGACATGTGCATCGTCGCACACGTACCCAGGGAAAGGAACCCCTAACGGAACTATTCTACCTGGAAGATGTTTCTTACTATCCATGTAATATAACATAACTAGTTGTGTACTTGTCTGTTCAAGCACTTATGAACCCCACGCCTGGTTTCCATGCATACCCAGTTACGCATAAGCGGCGGGTATTCGGATACACCGGACTATCGGATCCGGGGGCTGAAGCAAAAGGTCCACCAAGACAAATGATTTTAATCCGCTAGGGACTACTTATGTCCATTGAATTACACAAATACTTGGACTGGCTATATTCCTCCTCTATACCATCCAACAGGCTATCTAGCTTACAATCCTGTTGGGAATACTTTGCGGCTAAAGCTACCTGGTCATACACCATACTCACGGGAATTTCTTGCCCATCCGGCCCCGCCGGTCTGACTTCAGCCAAATGGTTCGGGTCCAGCTTGGTGTAGCGCGTCTTCACCATAGCCCAGGCTTCTCTTGCACCTTGTCGGCAGGATGAGATCTTCCACAATCGGAAGCGCCGCCGTGCTCCTTGAAGCATATCCACAAGCTCCCCCATGCCCTTCGGCAGGAAGCTTGATGGCCACAAGGCCTGAGCAACGCCCTGCATCACCTGCCGAGCTTGCTCGTGCAGTTGTGAGAGGTCTTGCAGTAAATCTCCTGCAGACGAGGCACCTCCTCCTCAGAGCGGCCCGTTAACATACCTGTAAGTAAAAATTCTTTCAATATGCTTCCTCGCCGAGCTGTACTACAGTTCGTCTGGGTACTTATAATAAATGCCGCGACGCGGCCTTTTGTTCTTCTTTACGAAGTCCGCCAGCTGAGCGCGGACGTCTTTTAATTCCACATCCAGCCGGACATTGGCATATTGAAGATTGTTCTTCTCCTGCCTAACTTGTGTAAGAACGCACTCGCCAGCCTTCAACCGCCTTTTGAGATGCGACTCGTCATCTCTTACGCCCTCCGGATTCACCCCGGGATTGTCTGCAGAATTTTCTGTTAGACTTGTCATACCAAGCCACTTACTAACTGGTGCATCTTCATACAATTGAGACAAATGTTACCAGATGAGGCCTTCTAGGATTCCTCTAGCTTGGCAACCGTGGCCCTCAGCTGGTCCTTGCACTGCTCCAGCTCCCGAGACAATTGCTCAGTCTTATGTACAAGGACCTGTGCATATATTGATCCTTAAAACAGTTGTTCCAACCGTTTCAAGTCTTAGGGGCTACTGCTATACATGCTTATCAATTTTTCTTACCCGTATATCTTTGGTATACCGGTCCTTCGCTCGGGCAAGCCCACCTTGAGCAGCTCGGATGTATGCGTCTCCCGAATTGAAAGCGTTAAATGCCTCGTCGGAAAAGATGTTGGTGCGAAGTATGGCCCGTCGGCGCCGGTGATTCATGGCGCTCTCTACTTCGGAATTCGTGGCAGAGAGCATATCCGCGTCCTCCGTCGGAGGGCTATGCGGCATCGGCCCCATGTCCGCCTCCTCTCTCGAAGCCGGTTCTGGAATCCGGCTGGTGGAGGCATGATTGGCAGTGTCCCCAGATATATTCCATCTACTCCTCTTCCTGCCAGGACACAAAGGGTGCTGTTACACTTCAAAATCAATACTCGCAGAACAGGTTTTTACCTTACCTATGTAGCGGCTTTCGACCCTAACCGCCTTCCTCTTAAACTAGCCCGATCCGGGCGCCCATTGCCGACGGATCCCTAGGGGCTCGTCCCCGCGCTCTGACCGTCGTCTCTTCAAAAGCGCGACACTTCAGGGGCAAGGCACGACATCAGAAGGGATTCCTCTTCGGAGGATAGAGTTTTCGGCTTGGCTTACACGCGACGTAGGTAGCAGTCCTGGATGGTCGGCAATAATAGCCACTGAGGCGCCATCGCAGCTCGCTTGATAAAATATCTCGTTGACAAGCTCCACAGTAATGTCCGGATCTACTTCGAGTCCTGGATCAAGGGCCCTTCCGGGGTCCTCTGGCTGCGGGGAAGGGCTGGAGATCCCTTCTACGGCCCTCCTCAGTTCCTGCTTGAAAATATCAAGGCAGATAATCTTAGCGAAAAACGCCACAATAAGTGAAGCGGGAAAAAGTATAATGACTTACCCAGCTTGGGGGTTGTACATAGAAAACCCATCCCGCGGTTTAATGTGAAGGAATTCTTCTTCTTCTCCTTTAGACAGATCGGATAATATCCTTGCCAGAGCAGTGGCGGAGTCCAGACCCTTACGGCCGCAGCAGGTGGCATCATATTCCCCGTTGAAGTGCCACATGGGCTTCCCCCGATATTGAAGCGGTTGCACCCCCCGCATTATGCATTTGCCGTAACCTCGACTATCGTCAGTCCGGATTTGGCCAGTAACTTTATCCTGCTCATCAGGAAGTGTATTTCCCTAGTATCCTCCTCTTGGGGCCCCGAGGGCGCCCGGCTTCGGCGATGCCCTCGGCGGGGCGTTACTGAACTTGGGGAGACCTGTCCGGACTGGATCCGGAAGGGGAACGTCATCAATGTAAAACCATTCTGAAGGCCAGTTCTCTGGTGCCTTCTAGGGAGTGTCGGATAGGTATCCGGTCTCGGCAATGCGCCATACTTATTCTCCGCCCACTTGACATAGGGATTCTCCCTGGTTGCAAGGGATGAGGCAGAACAGCTTCTTCCATAACCCGAGGTGAGCCTCGCAGCCTAGAAACAGCTCGCAAAGGGCAACATATCCGGCTATATGTAGCACGGAGGCAGGGGTGAAGTTGTGCAACTGGAGGCCGTAGAACTCCAGGAGCCCACGAAGAAACGGGTGGATAGGAAATCCGACGCCCCTTAGCAGATGCGGGATGAGGCATATTCGCTCCTCTGGAGATGGATTAGGAGATCCCTCCGCTTGCTCCCCGCCATTATAGGTGGCTATTCCGGCTCGGACGGGGACCATGAACGCCGGTGGAAGATACCCTTGAGTTTGTAACTCTATCAAACGGCTATGAGGAACTGAACACTCTTCCCATTCCCCTGGCTCAGAGCGAGGAGAGCGAGAAGAAGAGCTGCGACGATCGGCCATGTTGAAATGTTTTTTTGGAGCGCTCTGTTGGATGCCTGCTTGAGAGAAGAGGATGAGGTTTGGATCTGAGAATCCCCGTCTCCTCAAATAGATGGTCAACCTGCTGGATCAGGGGGTGGCAAATGCAAAAATGCCTCGGCTCCTCGCATTCGCTCGACATGTGGAGGAGGTCATTATTGACGCACAGAAGCCGAGGAGTACAACATTGATGGGAAGCTGGACACTATTTGTCGTAACAGGTACTTTGGAGTATTCGGAGATGGAACCCGCCTTGCAATGCCGAAGACAGAATCCGCTACCGGACTCATCGTCATTGAAGCCTGGTTCAGGGGCTACTGCGGGAGTCCTGGATTAGGGGGTATCCGGACAGCCGGACTATATACTTTGTCCGGACTATTGGGGTGTGAAGATACAAGACTCAAGACTCCATCACGTGTCCGGATGGGACTCTCCTTTGCGTGGAAGACAAGCTTGGCGATACGGATAATATATTTCCTTCCTTGTAACCGACTCCATGTAAGCCCTAGCCCTCTCCGGTGTCTATATAAACCGGAGAGGTTGGTCCTTAGAAGGCCGATCACGATCACAATCATAATCATCATAGGCTAGCTTCTAGGGTTTAGCCTCTACGATCTCGTGGTAGATCTACTTTTGTACTACTCATATTGTCAATATTAATCAAGCATGAAGTAGGGTTTTACCTCCATCGAGAGGGCCCGAACCTGGGTAAACATTGTGTCCCTTGCTTTCTGTTACCATCAGCCTAAGGCGCACAGATCGGGACCCCCTACCCGAGATCCGCCGGTTTTGATGCCGACAGTCACCCCCCAGTCTATTTCTTTTTATTCAAATTCATTTGAATTTACAGAACACTTCAAACAGTTATAACTTTTTAACCATAAGTCCAAATGAATTGATTCTTTTTGCATTGTGTTCTTTGAAAAGAAATCTAGCAGCTCACCAAAGATGAGATTTTTCTGAGCTGTTTAGAATTTCTGGTGATTTTCAGAAGAGTTCTTGATATTTTCTTTTTGTGCTTAAAATTATTTCCAGAAGGTGAGGCTTGTCTTGAGGATCACCAGGAGTCTGGTGAACCTCATCTGCACTAAGGCAAGCCACATCAACATTTTCATGATGCCATTTCAATATTTGTGATTTTTCTTACTTGAATTAAATAATTAATCCATGCATTTAAATAATTATTGAGTTATTTGTATTCTGTTAAATGTTGGTCAAGTTGTTATGCTTGATTTACAGAATGGTTGAAACTAGTTTAGTGGATAAAGAAAGATAAGATTTATCTGAGGTGATGTTAGAAATAATTTTGTTATGCATGCTAGTAATTATTTTAGCTATGTTTTTGCCTTCATAACTTGATAAAAATTTGTTAGAAAATATCTGTTAAATACTTGTTAAATCATATTACTTGTTTTACTGAATGATTGAATCCAACTTAGTGATAAAGAAATTAAGAGTTGTTGATAGTGAAATATTTTTGTTATGCATATGAAAAAGTTATCGGAGTTACTTTCTTGCGTAAGAAATTAATAAAACTTCTTGCAAAATATTTTGGTTAAGTGGTGAGTCATTTTGAGCATGTAGAGTAATGTGAGTTGTTGACGTTTATGCTTTGCGTGTATAAGGATGACATCGGTCATTTTTATCATTATATGATGCATGTGTTGTTTTGCATTTCATGGCATGCTATGACACATGTCATTTTTAGTTTAAAGTTGAACCTGAATATAACTCAACTTGAATATACCGTTGACTGGGTCATGGTGCCGCTGAATCGAGTTTCTTTCCAGTGCAACCACATTTGCCTTTACGGGAAGGCCTTGATTCGTTCCATTGACACGGCCTCTAGTCGGTGCCTCCATCTAGGGAAGATTACACTACAAAAAAAGACACATCCGTGACATTTTGGGCCGAACGAATTTTTTTTCTGTCATACATATGACACTTCTATGACGACAATTGTGACAAAACCCGGTATCATCACAGATGTGGTGGGCTCCTACTTCTATGACAAAAAATCATGAAAGAAAATGGGCTTTTAAGTCACAGGTGGGCCGGAGACGCAGCTGCATGACATTCTTTGGGCCGTCCATGATGGAAAAAACCGTGGTAGAAGCGAGGGGAGGAAAATTTCGGGAGTTCCGATTCACGGTGGGAGGTCGGGGCGAGAGATGCGTGTTTCTCGTGACACGTGCGGCGTTGGCTCTAATCGAACCCGGCGAGGCGTTGAGCTCTAACTAAACCCGAGCGATTGCACTGACCGCAGTTACTGGCGTATCGAACTCCGAGCGATCGATCGATGGCTGTTAACTGAACCCGATGGAGCAATTCCTTCGCTGCTGCTGCTAACTGAAGCGGATCGATTGGATGAACAGTGAGCGATGGCGTTGCCTCTGGATGAACAGGACCCCGTGGTGTGGAGGGTTGGATGAACAGTGAGCGATGGAGGGTGCCCGTGGAGGGTGGTTGAGCGATGGCCGGTGGAGTAAGCGGCGTGGTGGAGGCTGGATGAACAGGAGGCCGTGGAGGCTGGAGGAGGTCGACGGTAGCCCATGGAGGCTGGAGGAGGTCGACGCTGGAGATGAACAGTATCCCGTGGAGTCCCGTTTTGCGGTACGCCACACCCCTCCCAATGAACAGGACCCCCGTTTCCACCGTAGCGCTCCAACACAAGTCCGTTTCGTCCGTTTTGTGGTACGCCACACCCCTCCACCCCCGTTTCGGCCGTAGGAGGTCCGTTTCCTCCGTTTTGCAGTGTGCCACACCCCTCCCGATCAACAGGACCCCCGTTTCGACCGTAAGAGGTCCGTTTCCTCCATTTTGCGGTACGCCACACCCCTCCCGATCAACAGGACCCCGTTCCGAACGTAGGTGGTCCGTTTCCTCCATTGTGCGGTACGCCAGGCCTCGTTTCCATCGCCTGTTCCGTCCAAGCCGGTTTGCTCCCACGCGTTCCGTTGCCTCCCGATGAACACAACGCATTCCGTTGCCTCCCGATGAACATGACGCATTCAGTTGCCTCCCCATGAACACGACGCATTCCGTTGCCTCCCGATGAACACGATGCATTCTGTTTCCTCCCCATGAACACGACGCACTCCGTTGCCTCCCCATGAACACGACGACGATGTTGTTTCTCCTTTCCGACCCAGCCATGTACACGAGCCCTGGCCGTACGTATGCGCGAGTAGGCGTTCGAGACCCTGCCCGTATGTATGTACGTACGTGGCCGTATTTTCTTTCTTGCACCCTCGCCGCTGTACGTACGTGTACATGCTAGTTGCGCGCCTCTACTTCCACCAGTATATATGTACGTACACGTTCGCGACCAGAATGTCAACGCTATGTACGCTTCGACCAGGTGGGTCCTGACTGTCAGGCACTTCCTTGCGTGCGAAGATGTAGCTGGTGGGTCCCAGCAGTTAGGGGGGTGAATCGTTTTTTTCGGACGCACTTCCTTGCGTGCGAAGATGTAGCTGGTGGGTCCCAGCAGTCAGGGGGCGAATCGTTTTTTTTGCCCGGACACACTTCCTTGCGTGCGAAGGTGTCGCTGGTGGGTCCCAGCGTCGGGGCTTAATCGTTTTGTTTTGCCGGACACACTTCCTTGCGTGCGAAGATGTAGCTGGTGGGTCGGCGATCACGGAAACGTTTTTCACGAATACAAGAGCCCGCCCAAGGTGGATCCGGCCGTCGGTGGAGGAATCATTATTTTCCGGCGTAATAAGGATGCACTTCCTTGCTGCGGCCGTGGACCCAAATCGGCCTCTCCACGCATGATCCACGTCCGATGGAAGTCGTTCCTTGACCACGTTGACCACGTCGCGCCGAGAGCACAAGGGCGGTGGACGACGGCGAGGCCTAGGAAAGGGACGACGGGGAGCCGGGGAAGACGTGGCAGTGGAAGCAGCTGAGGCGAGTACGAGGGTTCACTGGTTTTGACTGCGGTGTGAGGCTACCGTCACCGCAGGGCTGGCCAGCGGTGGGAATAGTAGGGCGGTAAGGCCTCACGTGGCAAAGACAGCCAAATACGAGGCAGCAAAGCATGCGGCACGACCGGCGCTGCTTTGGGCGGCTGGAGCAAGAAGACCAATGGTTGAAGAAGCACTACGGCCGTTGGATGGACATTGTACGGTCGCTAGAGCTAGAATCGTTCATATTGACTAAAGTTGACAAAGGCCCCCGTCCCAGTCAACTTAGTAGGCCCACAATTCAGCCTCCCACCATGGTGGGTCCCAGCTAGCAGGGGGAGTATTCATTTTTTTGTGCGTAATAAGGAGGCACTTTCGGTGGGTCTGAGCTGACAGCAGGGGGAATGTTTTTTTCGTGAAATATGATGGCCCGTCCGGTGGGTCCCAGCTGTCAGGGGGAAACGTTTTTTTTTTGTGAAATAAGGTGGCCCGTCCGGTGGGTCCCCACTGTCAGGTGGAGGAATAATTATTTTGCGCGTAATAAGGAGGCACTTCCTTGCAGCCGCCTGGACCACGTCGCGCCGAGAGAACCAGGGCGGTGGTCTGGACGACTGCGAGGCCTAGGAAGGGGACGACGTGGAGCCGGGGAAGAAGCAGCAGTGGAAGCCCGCGCGGAGAGGCGTAAGAGGGTTCACTGGTTCGGCTACGGTGTGAGGCCCGTCATCGCAGATTAACAGGGGGTGTGGGTGAGTAGAGGGATGGCCTGGCCAGCGGGGGGAGTAATGCAGGCGATGAGGCCTCCAGCGGCATCCGCGGCCCGGCCACGGGAGGCAGGAGCAGCGACACGACCCGGTATTTGCTTTGGTGGAGCAAGAAGACCAGAGGTTGTAGAAGCACTGCGGCCGATGGATGGACATCGTACGATCATTGCAGCTAGAGTCGTTTATATTGACTAAGTTGACAAAGCCCTTGGTAGGCGTCAACTTAGCCCTTGGTAGGCGTCAACTTAGTAGGCCCACAGCTCGGATTTGGCAGAGAACATATAGCCCATTTGCGATTTGTAAGAATGTACATCCCATTTTTTAATTCTAATGGAATTTACTACAGCCCATTTATAGTTTATTAAAAGTGCAAACCAACTTCTAGCTAGGACAACGATTAATAATTTCAAAAAACCGCTCAAAACAGAATTCAAAAAAAATTCCCACATTTTGATGGGATCCCAAATATTTTTATTCGAAATTTCTAGTCAGGTTAAATATAATTTCAAAATAAAGTTGTATTACGTTAAAATCCAACGAAATATTATGCACAAGAACAAGTAATGAAATTAAAATTTCCAAATTCCAAAAATAATATATTTTTCAAACTAATTACATGTTTGGTGCATAGTAATTGCCCAGTTATTATAATTACATCCCGTTTATTATTTCTTAAAGTCCATTTTCTTGTTAAGCCTAATGCATACCTCCTAGGAAACTTTGCAGCCCAGCGGGGCGGATAAGAAGCTGACCCGTATATTGTGTAGAACTATCGGCCCAATTGCATTGCTGATATTGAAATAAAGGCCTGTGTAGTACAGATAGTACTAGTTAAATCCGAGCTATGGGTACAACCTAACATGGTTACTCAGCCCACATTCAGCGACGCCGGAAAGGCCCAAACAAGGCTTCTGTACAACTTTTTGAAGTCACTGAGCTCAGTTAATAACTTCAGAAAAAAGTTAGATTACAGTGGAACCTAATTAAAAGTTGTCACGAGCAAATAAATAATTCAACGGGTCCCACTTGTGTGTGTGCGCGTGTGTGTGCGTGTGTATGTGTGTGTGTGTGAGAGAGAGAGAGTTAGAGAGAGAGACCCATCGGTCGATGCTCATAAATACATCTTTCAGCCATATGCATTGCTGATGCTCAGTAAAAACTTATATAGTTGACACAATCATATAGAACATCATAACACACTGAACTTGCATACAAAAATTTCATGCAGGCGGCACAATCAGGATGGAAGAAGTGGATCGCTTCGGGAAGGGCTATGTTGAAACCAACAAAGTCATACATAATGGTTCATCGTCTTTATAAATGACGGGGAAATATCTTGAATGTTGTGCAAAGAAAACAGACAGACAACACAATAAGTTCTGCTAGCACATTAAGTTGACGTACAACCCTTTCTAGAAAAAGTTCAGGTACAAAATTAGAACAGGTCACAATAAAATGTACTGGCATATCAGTGCTTCAGACCCATAGCTCGGATTTAACTAGTACTATCTGAAAAGATTCAGTTGTTACCTCAAATTAGAGCACATCCAGGCAACCAGACCTGCCTCTTCTCCGAAAGAAGCAGTGGCCTCCGCCGCGCGATGGAGTAGGCCCTGTGCCATCCATCGTTCTGAGCAACACGGGGAAAGTCTGACGTTGACTCCTGTAATGGAGGTCGTCATCGGACCCTGGCACCAGCGGCGGCAGCAGGACTTCGATTGATGGATTGACCACTTCTTCGACAGGCACGAACACTCGGTACAGGTACATCCCTAACGTGGTCCACGTTGGCCCTGGTGGCGACGAATAGTACAACCCCGGTTCCTGCACCGGTATCTCAACACCAATCACCTTCGGTATGGTGGACGACTTCTTCATCCACGCCATAACCGTTAGAGCCCAGCTGTCTGGAGGAATAAACATACTTACGAGCTCACCTCCAAGGTCGTTGATAAGCTCGTTCATGGACTCGCTTTGCCAAGCACGTCGAGGCATGCCGTGGAAGGTAAGCTTTGTTAAAAACTCAAGCTCTGAGGGCACCGAGCCCCATCCTGGGTGCCACCGATCAAAGCTCACCAGCGCGCCATCCCAGAACAAACACCGGGAAGATTCGAACACACGACTGCAGTCGAAAGTTGTCCGGAACCTGACGAAGTAATCAGCCGGTGGCGGACAGACCTCGACGAGCAAGTCACTTATTTGGAATGCGTGTGCAATGCCAAGAGCTTTGACAAGGTCGTCCGTCGAGACGGGAGGCCGGTCGCCGTTGATGGTTACCATCAGCACTTTGCCGTCAAATTGGTGGTCAAGCGCCGCCATGCCTTTGTTAATGACGGGGACGCATAGCGACCGAAGGCAGGACAGACCTCGGGATCTCCGGCTCGGAGATCCGCGTTGACCGGCGACATGATAGTGCGCTTGAGAACAGGGAGTACAGGAGGGGGATTTGGGGAAACTGGAGTAGGAAAGGAGATTCCAGAGGTGGGGGAGGGGCGGGAGACTGTGGATGAAAAGGTAGCATGAATTTCGAGCACGCGCCAATATGCTCTCGGCGCGCAAGCGCATGAAAACACCGGTGGCGCCCACATGTTGGCCTAAGAGTCCTTATTCTTTCTTTTTTGGAGAGCCCAACCTTTTTTCCAGGATCTTTTGAGAGCCCGGCCTGAGAGTTATAATTGACCTGTTTGGCATTGCGTTACTACTCGGCCCATACTCAACGACACCTCACTGGCCCAAACAAGTGTACATCATCGAAAAGACAGTGAGCTCAAATTATATAACTTGAAAAAAGGAGATATACTCTGAACACTGGAAAATGGTGATGCCCTCATTTAGCTCACCAGTAGTTCGAGACAATAAACAGTTCGAAACAACGATATATACAACATTCAAACAACGACTAGTGACTACTATCGACATAAACAAAGAAGACATGATAGTTCATAAGAAGTCTTGCTACACCACCAAAACGCACCCATCTGCGGCGCTTCAGACTCTCGTGATCCGCATTTAAAATGACATTCTAAATGAAGCAACTATTACATAGAAAGAGCGACATAGACGAGGATGACTAAATGACAAGGAATATGCATAACAAAAGAAAGAACTACCCATCCATAACTAGCAGCAAAGACAACAAAGTCATTCGAAGAGATGATCCAACACCATCATAATTTGCAGCCCGCTTGATGACGAGTGATCCGGAGAAACCAGTACTCCACCTTTTCGATGCAACAACCCAATTACCTATCAACCTGAAGGCTTGAACCACATCACTGCCGTCGTAATTGAGACATCCAAGGATCAAAGTTAATCTGGATGCCTTTGTCATTCTCACCTTCTTTTGGCTGCAGGCTGTATCGTTGACAATCAGGGGACTTTGCTCCCGAACCCCTAGGGCTCGCCGTGTAGACACAATTTTCCATAGCAAACAGAGCCTCTCTGCCATCAAGGTCGTTGCCAACGGTGATCTCCTGGTTAATCGGATAATTGAGTCCAAGAAACAGAGAGTGTGAACCAAGGCTGTTTACCCGCCTCCAACTAAAAAATCCTAAAGGCCCCAACAAGCTGGTATCCTTCTCATAGACGTAACAGCCATAGTCCGGATACTCACGTATTACACGGTGCTTGCATAAAGTGGGGTTTTTGCAATATAACTTTTCCGGCTCATGTGTCCGAATGATCATCAGTCTTTTTGCCGTCGTCTGATCGGGCAAGGAACCAGTTGTGCTTCCCTGTTTTTGGCAAAGGTGGTGTGATTACAAAGGGCAAGAATCAGAGGACACCGTGCATCATATCAAAAAGGACAAGCATTGTTAATGTAAGATCAGCATTGTTCAGAGTATGAGTAGGATAATGCAAGAAACATCATTGATATGTCCCTGTTGGAAATGGGAGGAAAATACAGGGAAATGTATACTGGGTTCGAAAATATAGAAGTGCCATGCATGGTTATACTCATGTTATCTCGCAATCGATTCTTCACGAGTGAAACTACCATGTCACGCATGTTATGTAATCATGTTACATCCTCACAAAAAATTGTTCAAGGTAACTATCGGACCATGCATTGTTACATACCGTGTTACGTGGGCAAAAATTTTGTGAGGATATTATTCTAGCCATTGATTGCTTTGAAGGGCGAATATAGGTATGTACACATGGTAAGCATTGCAGGATTTCACTACTTCCAAATATAGAGTTCTCCATATGCACATTTACTTCCCTAATGTATGGTTAGATGAAACCAACGATTGTGGTGCATGTTTCTACATCATGAAAATGAGGAAACTAACATGGCCATTGATACACACTCATATTTAGTAGTAGTATATAGATTCTTTGTAAAATAAGGATAATATACATATATTCCTAACCGTTTGATTATTCAGGGTACAAATTGGCTGTAATGGCATGGTCACAATCTCATGAATTAACACATTCCAAATATAGCTCAATTAAGGCGTCTCTAATATATTGCCATAGTTCTACTCAAATTCTGCTCAAACAGGGATATGACAATCATCACAAAAAGTTCAAACAGTGTCATGGCGTCATCATTAACATGAGATGGAAACAACTTACACGCGCCGTCCCAGCAATACGTGGTGCCATCTGCTTTGTCGATCGCGTAGATGATGCCATTGTGTTCAATAGCATCACAGAAGTGTGTATCAGCTTTGACGATGATCCACTGTGAGCCGAGTTGTCTCCAGCTAAAGAAGGCACAGGCGTAAAGATAGGCGAGTCCGCGGTCAAACAAGGCAATTAGCTTGAAGTCTGCGTAATTTGCATGTCGTGTGGGCAATTGGCAGATTACAATCTTCTGCAAAACAAGGTCCTTCCAACTGACGTAGTAATCTAGATGACTTGGACTGCGATGGTAATACTCTATATAATCCAACAGAGGAAGGATAATCTCATGGGAGGTCTGGAAGTTCACGAGCACCAACTTTTTACCGCCTTCTATGAAGGCAGCCATCCAGTGGGAGTTCATGCCGACCTAGTACATACCTGCCAAGAAGTTTCGGGCGATGGTGATCGGATCGATGTCGAGGGAAATGATGTACGGCGACACACTACATACCTGCAAAGAAGTTTCGGCTAATGGAGATCGGATTGAAGTCGAGGGGCATCATGCACGCCTCCGTATCATGGTGAGCCAATCTCGCAAGACCAGATAGCAGCAAGCAGGGTGTCTTGAAAAGCTTAGGCCTCGCTTCGACAATGGTCGTGTGCATGTCCCTCGAGCATGCAGCCAGCCGCAGGGCGGTCAACATATCCATACACGAACAACAGAGGTCGAGGATGTCACTGGGGAGATTGCTCCAATCGCGGCTCATATGGATGATGCGCGGTTCGCGTTCGGCCATGGTGGAGTTTGGAAGGGGGCTTGATTTACGGGGGAGAAGGATGTCGGTGCTGGAGCGGCTAGCGAGGGAATAGTGGTACTGGGGGAGGCGAGTGAGGCGACGGTACACGGGGGCACAGTGAGATGGAGACGGAGACGGAGAAGGAGATGGACATGGAGTGGTGCTATGGGAGCAGAGTGGGAGACGAGGCGAGGCACCAATGTGTTGTACAACGGCGGTGCCAGACTACACAGTGCATAGGGTGAGGCTGACTTTGGTAACCTGAACACGCCGCCTCGCCTGGACTAGTGTCAGGCGTAGGGTGTTGTCACTTCACTGTGAGGACCGGATGAATAGTATTTTGACCATCAAGTGTACCACAGTTGTACTACTACTACTACTAGTAGGAACATGAGTACTCCAATATTGTATAGTGGAAATAGGTCTCTGTGCTAGCATGCTGTTCACTTCATCATTCGTATCATTCATATTAAGTAGCGTAACCAAATTCTCGCATGCCCAATCAACGCCTCGCCGCGATGCATCCAAAGTGGATTACGGTGCATCAAGGACGGCATGCGATCGTTCCACACTTGAGAAGAGGAAAAATGGAAAGGTAGAACGCGGCAAAGAGAGGAAGAGAACGCTGGCTAACAAGGCCGGGAGGGGATCGAAAGGGGAAGTTAATGCTCCATGCCTAAAGGTTTTGGGAAAACCTGATTTTCATAAGGTGACTTATACTCACCTAAACGGAGGGAGTATTCCTTAACCAGAGAATGTTGTGTCTCCCACTCACGTGCTCAAAAAAAGCTACGACACATTTATTTATTTGTTTGCATAGGTCCCACCTATCAGGAAAGATGGGCACGCATACCTAACAGTGCGACTCCTCAGTCTACCCGCATAGCCTTTTCGTTTAGTCTACCTAGCCATCTAATCAACTGCCTACACACCACTTCTCCCATTTACTTCTCCATCGGGAACCGATTTGCCTCGGCTTCTTCACCTCCCATTCGTCTTCATTTGCATCCAAACCCACTGCGTTCACATTGTTTTAACCTCTTTAAGTAATCATCTACTGCTTCAGTTAGACTAGCCATCTAATCCGAATTCTCCAAACCATAGCCCTCCGTTCCAACGGTTCCAAATGGCGAACGAGATCGAGATGCAGGTTTTTAGCGTCCGACATGTCCTCGTCGAAGGATCGATGCGCATAGTTGCCACCGTCACCGTCCACCCAAGGGTTGTTCGGCAGTGGATCAATAATGTATCCAACTCCCTCAAAAAGGTAGAGACGAGGGTCATCGGTCTCGACGCAGAGTACTGAGGCGTGCCCTGTGAAGATCCGGCCGCCGCGTCCTTCACCGTGCCTCGAAGATTATGTTTTGGTGTACCACATCATACACTCGCCCTCCATACCAGGTGAGCAGTGGCGGAGCTACGTGCTGCGTGCAGGGGCCATGGCCCCCCCATCATTGCTAAAACTATGAAGGAAAAAAATAGAGCATGCTTAGATTAGAAAAATTAGAGCCTTTGGACCCCCCAAACATGCATAATTTGTGTTTGGCCCCCCCTGAAGATCTTGTCTAGCTCCGCCGCTGCAGGTGAGCTTCACGATTTCTTGTCTCGGGAGGACGTATACTTCTATGGGGCAGCCATCAATGGGGACAAACAGAAGCTGGAGCCGTACAACCTTGATTTGAAAAGCATCGCTGACCTACAAACCAGAATCAAAATTCCTGTAGAAGATAGTGCTAAACAGACACCATCCCTATTCGACGTAGCACATTTTGTGCTCGGTACAAATCTTCAGAAGGGTGATGAGACGGTGGCATTAAGGTCATCTGGGTGGGAGAATTATCCCTTGACGTACGAGCGGATAAAATATGCTGCCCTCGATGCCCGTGTGAGTTTCAAGATAGCTGCAAGGTCCAAAGAGCTTGTTGCGAAGCCGTCTCCCAATAGAGAATGAGAAGAAGAAGAAGAAGAAGAAGAAGAAGAAGAAGAAGAATAAGAAAACGTTGCACCAACAGGAGGGCATTATGGACGAATGAACTATTTCCTCTCTTGTAAAAAAATATTCCCTCTCGATGTATATTGATATAGATGGACTATTTCGATGGTGTGCAAGTCTTTGGAACAGAGTAGTAGCGTGGGTCCGCTTGACTATAAGGAACTATTTATCCGCATATATAGCTTTCTCTGCTACTCCTTCCAGTGATCGGTATGTAGTGCATGTGTCCGTAGACATGACAGCTTGTCCATAGAAGTTCAACTACAGCGACCATCACGTTTCATATCGCGATTCCCACGACGCCTCTCCAACCCACGGCACCACGCCCCCGGACGTGCGCCTCACCCCTCTCGGCCGCACCGCACCTCTGCCTTTGTGTGCATGACATGTGGGCCACCTAAAATGCGGCGAGCATCAAGTTTCTACCACAGCCACCCGCGATTCCCACGACGCCGCTCGAACCCATGAAACCACACGTCCCCCGACATGCGGCTCACTCCTCTTGACCCCACTACCCCTCTGCCTTCGGGAGCATTACATGTGGACCAGTCACCTATCGGGTCCACATGTTATTGACTCAAAGGTAGGTGTAGTAAGGCGCTGAAGCTCAGTCCCGACGGCCCTGAGAGGGAAATGTAACTCCTGTGCCAGGGCTTGTGGTGCTCCCACAGCACGAACTCGTGCCAAACTCGAGATTTGTTTCTTTACTATACATGCACGCAACGATTTAATGGACATTGTAATCTCAACATGTGATGGGGAGCTCTAAATTTGAATTTGAAACTTATAAAACAAAATGATGCGAAACAAATAAAGTAGGAGAGAGGGAGTATATCGAGGATGTGTCCCATACAAAATAAGTCCCCCGGCTTGTCACCGTGAAGATGCGGTTAGAAAGGAGCACAGCGTCTTCCTACTGCAGACGCAGCAACAAATCGTCACAGACAAAGCATGGTCCACCTTTGACCGCCATGTGCAAGGTTCGTGCTATCTTATTCAATCTCACCGTGGTTCCATCGTACCAATTCATGCGGTGGCCTGTTGCATGGCTGATCCCAATGTTGGACAAAGGTTCTACAGGAACGGTCTCACCGTTGTAAATGTTGTGCAAATTGATGTTGGTACCCCTCCCGTACATATGCAAGCCAATCTCCACTCGCACCGAGCCTAGCCTGTGAAACAGTGGGCAGGGGGAGAATTAGGAAATGGACACGGAAGTAGTCTTTAGAATGCATTTACTACACGATCAAACTCATCTTACCTGCTCATTGGAGGAAATCCGAGTGCCCCTCAACGCCGGCATCTCAAGGGGCGTCAACTTGCAACTACGGCCACGCTACCGGAGAGACCCCCAAGGAAACATCCTCGTATGCTCCACGGAACATCAAGATGCATTTGTATGATTAGTTTATCTTATGAGAGAAAAGGATGAACGAGGGAAGGCCTCTAGAGATAGAGATGGACACTACTACTACCATTGTGCTGGCCCGTGCGTTGCAATGGATCCAAACTAGTAGAATAATACTTGTTCACGTGCTTGAAACATAAACACTCTAGTTTTGATATACATGTGTCGCCAGAACCACGGCACAGCTTGTCCATGGAAGTTGAACCACGACGACCATGACGTTTCTTGTTTCTACCACTGCCACACCCACACGCGATTACCACGACGCCGCTCCAACCCACGGGATGACGTCCCCCGACGTGGACATGGATCCTCTGACGTGGCTATCACTGCCTTGCCTTGCCATTCCTTCATTGACAGGTGGGACCCACACTTATGGGTCCCACATGTCAGTGACAGAATGGTAGGATTGTTCATGCCCCTCATCCCTCTCGGCCCCACCGCTCCTCTGCCTTTGTGTCCAGGACATGCGGGCCAGCTGAACTGCGGCGACCATCAACTTTCTACCACAGACACACCCGATTGGACGCAGTTTGCCTGCTCCGTTGCTGTGCTCCAATCCGTACTCCCGCACCATCGAATTTTCATCCAGCGGCTGTGACTACATTTCGTCCCGGGCATCAATCCTCAGCTGGAGTACTTATGTACTACAGGTAGTACCCGCTGGTGTGGTTATCTACGCCTTGTAACGCCCCGAAGCCCAGCTGTGGCACCCTCGCCACGGCCACGCCACCACCGGCCGGTTCATCTTGAATGAGTGAGTCGCGAACCACGCCACCACCATGAGAATGACATGTGGGCCAGCCGCATTTAAGGTCCGCATGTCATTGCCTCATAGGCCGAGCACTAATCCACTGAAGTTCGGTCCCGTGGGCCCCGAGAGGGAAATGTAACTCCCAAGCGGCAGGCCTTGTGGTGCTCCCCGCAGTCTGAGCTCGTGCCAAAACTGGAATTTGTTTCTTACTACTACCAACTAGTACTAGTAAGTTACACGTGCATTGCACGCATGAGATTCAGTGGTTTGTGCATTATGCTTCTACATGTGGAGTTTTCTGGATTCTAACATGTGGCAAAATCTGGTGGAATGTAAGGTTAGGAAAGTTTGTTTAACTTAGGTGAGTATTTGGTTCAAGCCACCTTAGGCAAGCCACACTAAGGCCCCACATGACATACACACAAAAAATGTGGCAAGATTCCCTTAGGCTTGCCAACTTGTGGCTCTCATTTTTAAGAACTAATAACTTTGCCTAATCTTAGTTGTGGCAAAGTTAGTCATGAATTAAGTTCAACCATGGAGTCTTCTAGATTATACATGTGGCAGAATCTGGTGGATGATATCCAACGGACAGTAGTGCTCGAATTTGCCATCTTTGTACCGTCGGATTGGCTTCATCCGACGACCAACTTTCAAAGTTTTTCACACACTATATAGGGGGTATAGATATAGATGTGCCGGTCCGTTGTAATGGATCCAAAGTATATCTATTTAGTGGAGTGCAAGCTAAACACATTATCTATTTATTTTTCTCTGACCTTCCATAGCCATGCAACCAAGCCACATAAGCTTCATGGGTGCCCCCCACATCATATTATTCATACTACGTTGATTAAAAAAAGATAAATCACCCAAAACAAGATCTTCCCGTTTTTTGTTCCTACGATGTTGTGACGTGCATGTATCTGCTAGTTGTATAGTGGTAGTACTAGTAATATAGTATTAGGAGTACAAACTTGGTACTAGTAGGAGTAGTACTAGTACGGAATGGTCCTACTCTATCAACGAGCCCCGTCTGACACAAAATTTCTTGGCTTCCGTGCTACAGCTAGATCATCCCCTTTTTTTTGTTTTCCAACCCGGCGGCGGGCGTGGTGTCGGTTTGCTCAACGACGGTCCCACATGAAAGTGAAAATGCTAGGCAACACGCCTTCCCTAAGCTATGTGTCATGCCGTACGGGCCGTGTTGTACTCCCGATTCTCGGGCGTGTGGGGGTGCGACGCGAACGCGGCATGAATTTTCCTTTTACTAGGAATGTGCCCGTGTGTTGCGACGGATCCAAAGTAGTAGAATAGTAGTATTTGTTCACAAACTTGAAAGAAATCACTATTGTTTTGCTATACTCCTAATATATTACTCCCTCCGTACCTAAATATTTGTATTTTTTGAGATTTCAAATGGACTATCACATACGGATTATATAGACATATTCTATTGTTTCTAGCAAGATGCCCGTGCGTTGCACGGAGTTGATGGAAAAGGTAAGCACAACTTATAAATTGACGGATGGAGTACTAGTGACAGTGATGCATATAATTAAGCAAAGGGATCGCACATGTCGGTATTGACTAGAACGAGAATGCAACAGCACAATAAGAATTAAGGCCACGATGATGCAATCAAGTGGTGGTTACAGAAGGCAAGAAGAAAGATGGATCGAGTTGTGGCCCTTCTGCTGTCATTGTTGGAGGGGGGGGGAGGGAGAGAAAGACGTATCGAGAGCGTGCGCGGTAGGCACAGAGGCACAACTAGCGCGCGCGTGTGTGTGTGTGTGTGTGAAAGAGGAGTAGATAGATTATTATCAAGATCGATGTGCCACCCTACTCCTTCGGTGCCGGGTAGTGTGTGTGTATGTTTGAGAGAGAATCCAGTCGATAAATTAGTATCAAGATCGAGGTGTCACCCTACTCCTTCGGTAACGGGTAGTGTGTGTGTATGTTTGAGAGAGAAGACAGTCGATAGATTAGTATCAAGATCGAGGTGTCACCCTACTCCTTCGGTGTTGGGAAGTGTGGGTGTGTGTGGGGGGGGGGGCAGTGACACTCACATATCTCTACTCTTATAAAAAACAGAGTTGGTGATGATGGTGTTCCTGCCATCCTGCAATATAGGCCATCCAATTTATATACGATGGATAGGAAGGAAAATATGGCAATTTTGCAAAAAGATACCCACACCCCTCTCCGCATTTGCAAATAAGGCATTCCCTCGTTCATCCTTTTCTCCCACAAGATAAACTTCTCATACAAATGCATCTTGATGTTCCGTGCAACACATGAGCATCTTGCTAGTAGGGAGAAGGAGTTTGTGTGACACATATCTAGCTATATTAAGGGATAGGTAGATTGCATATGTGTGAGATACATTATTATACTTTGAGACATTAGTGGCAGTGGGTGGGCGGAATTAAAGGGGTGGGTGTGTTAGACATAGAGAGCGTGTGTGTTTCTGTGTGAGAGACTTGTAGGACGGGGTAGAAAGACGAATTTAACCCTGACGGAGGGAGAGAAATACACGAACTACGCTTGTGTAATTCCGATCCCCACAGGGAAATGAGATATGTATGCGTGTGAGAGAGATTGCACAATTCATTCACGTATCACTATCTAGCGATCGTGGACGTGCATCGCTTGAACATAATTGAAAATCTACTTCGTATCGTGGCCAAAGGTACAATATCGATTCAACGCTATAAAGATTGGACACTCACATATCACATTTTTTTATTTAAATAAACCTTTTCAGTTGTGCATGCCAAAGTTACAGTGATGTTGCCTCAAACAACCAATGTAGCTATCATGTACATGCACCATTGTTACTCTTGCATTCAAATTCATTAGTCTTGGATGATTTAAGTTTCTATTTTGAAGTAATATATGTAATATTCATATATGAATTCAACGGGGACACAGCTTATGAAATGGAGGCTATGTAATCATATGAGGTAACACTTTTAAGTAGCTAACTACAATATCCATTTCTTTTTGTGCGCCTCTACACTAACACGTCAATGCATTATGTTTAAAGTAAATAACCAATGACACTAAATTATCTATTTACACGAGAAATACATAGGCTGAGCGTTTGATCCCTTTTTTGTGAACGCGCCACTACACCAGTACGATTGGCCGCGCCCGTGTGAATGTCCAAGTTATCGGCGCCTTATCCCAAGTTATTGTCTTTTTTTCTGGGGTGGACTTCACACCAGTTATTAACTGCTAACGCGTGCCCCGTGTACAAAGTCTAGCATGACCTTCCCGCTAGCACGGTCCAAAATTAGTTGAAACTGGATAGGAACAATCCCGCGGGCGGCAAAATCTCCCGCCTCCTTCTAAAATTTCCGCCACCTTAGTCTTTAGCATGCGAAATCCCCCTTTTGTCCTCGGTGCACGGAGACCAACAGTTACAATACCGCCCTCATCTACATGATAGGTCGGGGCTGCTTTGGTAACATCCGGTTCCCCCCACTACACGGCACCCCCATTTCCTCTCCCCCTCCTGCAAAAACGACTAACTCCACAGCACCAGAGCATCTTGCATCACGCCGTCCGTACTTCATCGCCCTTTCCCCCTCCCCTCTCGAAACCCTAGACTGCTCATCCATCGGCGTACCATAGCGCATTCACTGCCAGCGGCGTCCACCTCACCGGATCTGTTTCTGCGGCCTCATCTTCCCCTCCCATCTCCCTAGAAACAAGTAGATTGCTCATCCACCATTGTACCACAGCCCATTTAGTGCCGGCCTTGTCCACGGCGCCGGATCTGCTTCGCCGGTACTCTTGTCAACCGCCGCGCATCTGCAGCGGCTCATTCATACTCCCCACCGGAGACGCTTCGTCCACACCCCCCGGAGCCGCCTCACCGACGTCCCCGTCGACGGCCTCTCATCCTCTTCGTCGACACCCTCCTCAACCCTACCGGAGCCGCTTCGCCGACACGATCGTCAACCCTACAGGAGTAGCTTCGCCTATACCATTCACAACCCTACTGGGGCCGCTTTGCCAACTCACAAGTCCACGGCCTCAGATCCGCTTCCTCGCACCCTCATCCAACCTACCGGAGCAGCTCTGACACCCCGTCCACGGCCGCAGATCCGCATCGTCGACACCACCCTTAACCCAACCACCGGAGCAACTTCGGCGCCCGTCCCATGGTCAGCAGATCCGCATCGTCGACACCATCCTTAACCCAACCACCGGAGCAACTTCGATGCCCGTCCATGGTCAGCAGATCCGCGTCGTCGACACCATCCTTAACCCAACCATCAAGCAGCTTCACCCACGCCTCGTCCACGGCCACGATCCGCCGCCCACACCATAGTCGACCCTACCGAGCTGCTCCACAAACACCCTACTCGACGGTTCTAGATCTCCTTACGGACCCCGACCAAAGGCAGCGTCATCACCCTTGATGTTTCTAACCTGATTCCCACCGTCTGGAGAGATGCCAAGCACCCGCCATGGCCTAGGTACTTGTCACCTTTAAACCAGTCCAGCATCACCTGCCCGATGTACTTCAAATATACTAACCGGTCATTGTTACCTGTTATGCAGCTGACAACAACTAGAAAGATGATATTTCTTCTGGACCTAACAGCTTGGCCAACCAAGATCCTGGACTGAGGCATTGCTATGATCTTGTAAGCGCGTCTCTCTCTCTCTCTCTCTTGTATTGTTACAGGCTCGCCACGTGCTTTTGCTAGGATTTTCGACCAGTAATCCCTTTATGCAGACAATGATTTCTACTACTGGCTGCTAAATTACTAAATTCGATATGTAGATGTCATACATGATACTACCTCGTACCTCCATTCCTAAATATAAGTCTTTCTAGAGATTCCACTATAGGCTACATACAGAGCAAAATGAGTGAATCTACACTCGAAAATGCATCTATATACATTTGTATGTGGTCCATACTGGAATCTCTACAAAGACATATGTTTAGGAACAGGGGATGTACATTACGCAAAATCATAGGTGGCATGTAGGAATTCCAGTGCACTACATTAGGCTCCCTTAGAGTGCCTGCTAGTCCAGCATACAGAGTCATGGCTAGTTTATGGTACGCACACAATCGTTAATTGGTGGTTTAAATATGCACAAGGGATATGCAATGTAGTATCAATTAGAGATGTCTGAAATTAGCCGTGTGAACTTGCAGATAAGGTTACACAATGAAAAAGTACAAGATGTATGTGGCAATTTCATAGAACATCGCAAAAAAAGGAGAGGCAGCAGTGAGCCTATACAGTGTGCTATGGTACGTCACTCCTCAATTGCAATCATCGTGACATGTTATTTGTATGCCAGTTCTATTAGCCAAGTTTCTTAGGGACAGTTATTACGAGTTATCCTAAGAAAATAAGAACCTGTGAATATAAGCTCCATGTAATAAGCCAACCAGTTCTTTTCATTGCGTTTTCATCTTATCTTTGGTATGATCAGTGGAAAGTCTAGATTGCATTATATATTTTTCATTTTGCTTCCCATATGTGTCGGGGAGGCTGATCGTACCCGCGAACACCTATGGGGCCGGCGGACCAGGCCCCTTTGTGGTTCGGAGGGGGCGGAGGTCGCACGTAGAGCGGATCGAGGCGAGGCACACGAGCAGTTTACCCAGCTTTGAAGCTCTCCGGAGAGATAAAACTCCTACTGCTGCTTGTTTGATGTATTGTGTTCTTGCTAGGGAGCGATGCGAGCTACAAAACCTAGCATGAGCGTATCTGGTCTCTAGTGAGTCGAATGAACCGAAACTCGAACCTCCTCACGCTATGCATGGGCCTCCTTTTATATGCTTAAGGGTCTCCGACGGTGGCAACATAGGCGAGGGTACAAATGTAAAAACAGGAGTTGGTACACCTACTCGAGCGAGGTACAAAG
The DNA here is from genome assembly GCA_021605145.1 of Aegilops bicornis. NCBI lineage: Eukaryota > Viridiplantae > Streptophyta > Magnoliopsida > Poales > Poaceae > Aegilops > Aegilops bicornis. The sequence continues at coordinate 336,602,167 of CM038670.1, read as the reverse complement.
TGCAAAATACCTAACTCGATGGCAAGGGACAAAAGCAATAAATGCCCGCCGCTGTCGCCCAAACAAAGGTAACAGAGACCGTCAGTGCGCCACCGCCGCCACGATGGCAAGCTTGTCAGCGCCGCTTATCGCTGCTCTCCGCTGGCTGCGCAGCCTCTCGACACGCGTGCATGGAATGGTCCCGTGGCGACACGTTGCTGGATGACTGGAGCGGAGATGGAGAGAGGTTTCTTGCAACGGCAAGCGCCTTGCCGCGGCCGAATCCTTGTCGCGTCCGGAGGCTTGTCGCGCTCCGAGCCTTCTCGGCAAGCTCCTCTTGCCGGGGCCTTGTCTTCTGCATGCCTTGAGTGGCCTTCCCGACAAGCTCCTCTTGCCGGGGCCTTGTCTTCTTAATCAAATACTTTGTTCTTGAATGGCTCCAAAGGAGCCACGGAGGATCTTGGCGGCGACGAGGCAAACTACGCCGCTGGTGCTGCAACTGTCTGCGTGCAGTACGGGATACTAGGGTACCCTACTCTAGTACACCGACAGGAGCCCCGGGCTGGGTCATTACATCGGTGCCGAAGCGCTGTCGGGCTAGGCCCAAAACAGTCTGCGGTCACACGCGGCCTCGATCACGCCGCAACTTCGCCCGGACCCACCACGACCCCCACTAGCACGCGCACCGGACGTGGCGTGGCGAGAGATCGTGGGCGTGGTCGGGGGGTTTCTTTATTAGGAAAAGCGGAACGTCCGCCCCATCCCCCTCTTTATAAGCGGAGTAAACAGGGGCAGGCCATCCACTCCGCCATTGCTGTCTTGTCAAGAAAACCACCGCCGCTCCCCCTTCTTCTCCGGTGCGAAGAGAGCAGCGGCCCGCCCCCCTTCGCCACAAGCGCGCTCACCGTCGTCGGCCTCCTTCGCCGCCCTCGCTATGGCTCCGAAAGCCGACAAGGAAAAGGACGTCAAGTCGGCCGAGGCGCAGCGGCTCGCGGCGTTGCGCAAGGAGCGGGCCATCTTCCCCCCACAGCTCGGCGCAAGGGAGCTGCGGGATGTCTTCTATCTTTTTTGGTCGACGGAGACGCGTGCGCATCCGCGCACGAAGGTACTCCCCGCCTCCGCTTCCGATTTGGCCCCAACTGGGTACCCCTTTTTTGCTCTTTTCTTCTATTGCGGGCTTTGCCCGCCCTTTTCCGAGTTCTTCTGCGATATCATGAACACATTTGGCCTCCGGCTCCTTGATTTCACCCCCAACGCCGTCTTGACGATGGCAGTTCTCGTGCATCTTTGCGAAAACTTTGTCGGAGTCCACCCAAATGTGGCACTCTTCCGCCATTTCTTCGTGCCCCGCGTCAAGAGAGGAGAGCCACTTGCCGGAGGGATAGCTTGGGTCTCCAGGATCGGCAAGAAAGAAGCCTATCTAGAAGGAGAGTTCCGCAACAAGTGGGAGGAGTGGAGAGCCAATTGGTGTTGGGTCGTAGAGGAGAACCCGCAGTCCTTCACTGCCGTGCGCCAAACGCCAATAGTGCGCGGCAGAGATTGGAGTAACTTGGCGCTGGAGGATGCGAAGTTGAAGATAGCTGTGACCCGGATTTTGCGCCTCAGGCTTGCCGGATTAACCGTAGGCGCAGTTGGCGCAGACTTCCTTCGCCCGTGATCGCTTCCCTTGCAGGAGAGGAGGAGGACTGCTTGGGAGTTCCAAAATGCGGCAGACATCATGAGGCTGCGCCCGGGCCTGAACTAGAATTTCACCGTCTTGGAGTTGGATGCGATGCTGCTCGAGCTGTTCAAGAACGACCCCGATCACCCTGAGTGATTTAGGTTGCCGAGGGGGGTCGTCCCATTGTGCAACAACTCGGCGCTCGACCGCATCCGTGCCATGATGCCGTTGTGCGATTCCCATGGGATCGTTCCAACCTGGCGAGAGCCCCCGACGAGGTCGTGCAGCAGTTCTTCGACGACTTGGAAGAAGTGCCGATCCGCTCCGACGAGCAGAAAAGGCTCACTCGCAACACCACCGACAAGGAGATGGCGCGTATTGCCACCAGGGTGGAGGAGGCGGCAGCAGCTGCTGCCGCTGGAGCCTTCGGGTATAACGTGGAGGAGGCGGACACTGCGAAGGCGGCAAGCCTTGCCGAGCGAAGGGAGATCGCCGGCGAGGACGAGCTTGTCGAGCCCGAGGCCGGGTCGAGTGGACCCGCCGAGGGCGCTTCTTCTCCACCACCCAGCGACTTGCCGCCAGCGGAGCCCCCGGTTCCGCCGAAGAGGCGTCTCCGCAAGGCCGGAGACGAGTCGGGGCGGCAGACTGGCCCACAGCAGCAGCGCCGCGCGACGCGCTCTACCGCGGCAAGCGAGGTTGCCGCGGGAGCGCCTCACACTGCTGCGACAACTGGGGCGGGATCTTCTCAGGCCACCGCCGACGCCTCCGCCAAGCGGCCAAGAGAGCCCACTCCCCGCTTGCCGCACCGAGGCGAGCCGAGTTTGACTTCTCCGCGCTCAGCTCAGGAGGAAGGCGAAGAGTAAGCTCTTGAGATTGTGCTTGTATTTCTTCAATTTTATTGCTTCATCTTGAATCTGATTTGCTTCGTTCTGGACTCTTTCCTTTTCAGGACGCTGGCCCAGAGAGCGTCGAAGAGGGCCAAGATCCCGACGGTCGTCGTTGAGGATGATTCTCCCGTGGCAACAGGGGACGCGTCCGAGACTCCCTTGCCGGACCCGGCAACCCTTCCTCAGTGCAGCCCCCAGCACAGCCCCCAAAGTAAGTGTGCAGTTTTCTCCTCACTATTAGGTGTGCAGGGGTGCCCCTTCTTCGTTGATACCTGATTGTTTGCTTGTGTAGGAGCAGAGCAGCCTCATCAGGAGGGTTCGGAAGCCGCCCCCGAAATCCTGTCTGTTGCCACTACGCCGCCAAGGGAGGAATCTCCGGCAAGGGAGCGCCCTCCGACAAGGGAGGCCACTCCGGCAAGGGAGGCTACCCCGGCAAGGGACAGCGCCCGATGACCCTCCGGTGGTCGAGGCCATGGCTGCGGATCCCGTTCCGGTAATTTCCTTACACGAAAATTTCCTTGGGCTTGCTTTCTTTTGTTTCTCTTTTGAACATTTGCTTGTTGCTCCTTCTTCGTCGGACGCAGAGCCGATGGAGGTCGAGGCCCGAGGAAGCCTAAGGCAACACCGACGAGGCCGCCGTCGAGGAAGAAGAGGTCGTTGTTGTGGAAGAAGAGGCCGTCGCCCGGCAGCCTGTTGGCGAGAAGGCCACCGAGGCTGCCGACGCAGAAGCCGGGCGAGGGGTCGGGCGATGGCACCGACGGCCCCGAGGCCGCAGGAGCGCCAGCGCTAATCCGACATGACTCCCCGCCGCTGCAAGGCCAGTTCGAGGAGCTCCCGGCCCTACCAAGGTCGGCGAGGGTGTCTTCATCAAGCTCCCCGGGAACCGAAGCCTGTGGTGCCGGTCCGAGGGAGAGACCTTCGACGGCGAGCTACTCGCCTCTGCTGGGCTGACGCTGGTGGACGCACCAAGCAGTAGCAGCGGCGAGTCTAAGGAGGAGCAGCTGCTGAAGAAGCTGTTGTCGCTCTACCGCGCCCGGCAAGCCAAGTTAGAGTCCCGGGAAGCACTTGTCGCGAGGGCAGGAGCGGACATGGAGATGCACGCAGAAGAGCTCCGGAGCGCCAACCAAGAAGCTCTCCGTGACGTAGCAGAAACGCGGGGGCAACTTGCAGAAGAGCGTACGGCCTTAATCCTTGAGAAGGCCGCAACTGAGGAGGAGCAGCGGCTGGCTGCCGAGAAGCTCTCTGCGCAGGAAAGCGAGCTGGCGCAGCGGAAGGTCAACCTGGACAGCCACGAAGAAGACCTTGCTGCGCGCGAGGAGTCACTTGGCGGGGCGCTTAAGGAAGCGAAGGATGCTGCCGCAGCCGACGAGGCCGCCAAGGAAGAGTTGAAGGCGAAGGTGGCACTTGGAGGCCAGCCTCAAGAAGAGCGGCGAAGAGCTTGCCGCGCTCAAGCATGAGCGTGAGAAGGACGCCTACACTCTTGGCGAGCTGCGAGTCGTCTCGCTGATAGGGGCAAGGAGCTCGGCGCCGCCAAGGATTCAAAGGCGGATCTTGAGCTGAAGCTGACCACTCGACGCAGACGTTGGGCGGCGCCCGAGGCGGGAGGTGGGATTGTTGGAGACGATCAAGGCCAAGGAGCAGCTGCTGGCGAATGCTGCCTCCATCCGTGAGCACCTTGAGGGAGAGCGTGGAGCAGGGTGAAGGTCTTGTGGACACCGCCGCCGACATCCTAGCAGTGATGGAGCTGGGGATGGCGGACCTTGCATACTCCTCCGACGAGCATCTCCAACCCAGCGCCAAACTCAGTTTATTCTTCAAAGGCGTGGTGACGGGTCTCCAGCGACTCCGGGAAGAGGTCCCAAAGCAGCTGGCCGAGGAATCACGCCAGATCTGCGCAGGAGCCCTCGAGAAGGTGTTGATAAAGGTGGCCTTCCGCAATCCGGGCCTCAACCTTAACGGCGTCCTCAGATCCTTGCCGCCAGATGCCAACATGGAGGAGCTCAAAGCCCTTGTCGCACCCATTGTGGACAAGGTGAAAAAGATCAAGCGGATCGATGGAGACCGCGTAGACTAGGCCGCCAATTTTATCTTTCCCTTGTCGCTGCTGATCATGTTTAGAACACTTTGTTAGATCAGCGACAATTTATTTTGTAATATACTCTATCTTAAGCGATCAATGCAACGTTATTTCCTCTACTTGATTCCTTCCTTTGTACGTTTCTGCCTTACGCATTTGGGGGACTTGTCGGTGGCGCACTTTTGCATGAAAGGCCGAGTGCGAACGTCGGAGCCTTCTTGGCGATGCCGCCTCCGACAAGCAACCTTGTCGCGACTAGCCGCAGCTCACTTAAGTTGTTGAGCGGACTCGAAACAAAGTAAGGGCGCGACTAGCCTGCGAGTTGGTTCCTCTGCGCAGGTTTTCCATACAAAGTACTATCGTTCGAGGAAGATAACTTAAAAATTTAAAATTGATTGCTCAAACTTTGGCAACTTAGCTTTTACGTCTCTTGCTTCCCGATGAAGCGAAACTTCCTCGAGCGGTGCTCGGCCCATAGTATTATCTTCTCCTTCCCCCTGGTTAACTTGTGCGAGGGAGCCTCCCTTTCTTTGAGAAAAGAGAAAGATGGGAAATCAAGTTATGGAGCCTAGCGGCTCGATTTTGCTTATCGGTGTGGTTGCTGCACAAAGTGTTAGTCAAAACATGCAATAAAATGATGAAAGCATGAATTTGACAAGTTATGCGCAACACATGAGCTTTCTTGATGCATCGGGTCTGCACCCGGCTTTGTACGAAGGATTACATGCAACAGCGGCAAGACTTGTACAAAAGGTGGTTGCCGAACAGGTTCCGACAACCGCACCTATGGGTAAAACTTACGAAGATGCTCAATGTTCCAGGAGTTGCTCACCGGGATGCCATCTTCAGTCTCAAGGCGGACAGCTCCAGGCCTAGTGACTCGTTTCACCCGATAAGGGCCTTCCCACTTTGGCGTCAACTTGTTTGAATTCTTGGCGGACTGAACGCGCCGAAGAACAAGGTCTCCTTCCTCGAGACTTCTGGCACTAAATCTGCGGCTATGGTAGCGACGCAAAGCTTGCTGGTAGCGAGCAGCTTCAAGACAATGGCGGCGAAGAGCGATCCTCCTCAAGGAGCAGGCGTCATCTTGTCGCAGCTGCTCTTGCTCAAGCTCATCATAAGCAAGCACTCGAGGCGATCCGTATAATGAAGTTCCGTGGGGAGAACTGCCTGCTCCATAGACTAGAGCGAAAGGTGTCCGGCGGTGGCTCGATTTGGCGTCGTCCTGATCGACCAAAGAACCACCGGCAGCTCCTCGATCCAGTTTCTTCCGCACTTGTGCAGCCTGTCGAAAGTTCTGGTCTTGAGCCCGCGCAACACTTCGGCATTTGCCCTTTCTGCTTGACCGTTGCTTCTCGGGTGAGCAACGGAAGCAAAGCAGACCTTGGCGCCAAGATCTTGGACGTACTGCATGAAGGTGCGACTCGTAAATTGTGTGTCGTTGTCGGTGATGATCCTGTTAGGGATTGAAAGCGGCAAACAATCGACTGAAGAACTTGATCTGCCGATCGCCGTCACCTTCCTCACTTGCTTCCACTTCGGCCACTTTGTGAACTTGTCGATGGCGGCGTACAAGTACTCAAAGCCCTCGACAACTTCGGGGAAGGGGCCGAGGATGTCGAGCCCCTGACCAAAATGGCCAGGATAAAGGGATCGTCTGGAGAGCTTGAGCTGGCTGGTGTATCTGTTTGGAATGGAACTGCACGCTTCACACTTGGTTACTTGTGCAGTTGCATCACGGAGGGCTGTCGGCGGAAGAAACCTTGCTTGGGAAAGCTTTGCCGACAAGTGCTCTTGCGCCAATGTGTTGACCACATATGCCTCCGTGTATCTCTCGCCAACAGCTTCATCCCATCTTCCCCGGCAAATACACTTCAATTTCACACCATTGAGTCTTCTTCTGTACAGTATGCTGTCGACAAACTGGTACATACTTGACTGCCGGGCTACTCTTTCCGCTTCTTCTTGCTCTTCGGGAAGTTCTCCTGTTTGAAGGAAAAGGACAATCGGCTGTGCCCATGCTGGAGCTTGTGGCTCGACAACAAGGACTAAAGGCACATCTGCTGCTGCGGGAACATCAGCTTCCACGGCAAGGACCTGCGGCCCTGCCGGAGCTTGATGTTCCCCGGCAAGCTTGCCCGAGCAAGACTTGTCGGAGCGTCTGCTTCAACGAAACAAACCACAGGGTTCGCTTGAGCAGATCGCCCTCAAGACTGTTGGTGTTGATCTTGGGGACCTTCGCAACGACGGCTTCGAAGCTCTGGGAAAGTAGTCACCAGAGATCAACTTCCTCTTCTTGCTTTGTCCGATTGATGGTGTTACGGTTGGTTGAGTCGGCTTGAGCACGAAAATCCTGGTTCCACGTGCAACTTAAGTGCGGCGCACTTTGACGAAGCCGTCGGCAATATCATTACGAGCTCTTGGAACATGTTCCATTTGCAGGCCGTCAAAGTGCTCTTCTAGCTTCCTCACTTCATCAACGTGAGGCTTCCATCAACGGACTCTGGTAATCTTTGTTCACTTTCGGCGGACGACAAGTTGTGAGTCACCCACGACAATAAGCTTTTTGATCCCAAGGTCCACTGCGATCCACGAGACCGCCAAGCAAACCTTCATACTCTGCGGTATTGTTTGTTGCTTGCTCCTTGGGAAAGTGCATCTGGACTACGTACTTGAGGTGCTCTCCGGTGGAGTGCGATAAGCAGCACGCCGCAAGACCGGGCGCTTTGCAGCGAAGGCACCATCAAAGTACATCAGCCACTCTTTGCTTGCTTCCTTGACGGGAATGCTCGTCTCCGGAATCTCTTCATCCGACGTTGGCGCCAATTCTGCTATGAATTCTGCTAACGCTACGCTGGATAGTTGATGTGCTTTCAAACTTGAGACCAAAGCTTGCGGTTCCAATGCCCACTCAACAATCACGCCTGTTGCTTCGGATTCTCGTAGTATCCTCTTCGCCGGAAAGCGAGTGACAACTGTGGATCTCATGTGCTTGGAAGTAATGGCGTAGCTTTCACCGAAGCCATGAGGAGGCCGAAAAGCAATTTACGCACACCAGAGTACCTCGACTCTAGCCCCCGCAGGAGGGAATCGACAAAGTAGACTGGGCGCCGCACCATCCTTTTCTCGCATCTGGTCATGCTTCGCGTGGATTCGCCCTTGTCGGGACCAGAGCTTGTCGTGAAGCCCCTCGCTTGTCGCTGGATGTGTTTGCCGTGGTTGCTAGCTCGTCATCCGCCTCCCTCTCCGCTACTAACGCAGCACTAACCACTTTGATTGGTTGCTGCTATATATAGCAGCAACTTCTCTTGTGGCTTAGGTGCGACAAGTGTTGGAGTGGAGGACAGTATCTCTTCAAGTCTCGCAGCGCAGCCTCCGCCGAGTCTATTTCATGGGACCTGCCTTTTTCAAAATCTTGAAAACGGCAGGGTGCGCTCAGCAGACCTAGAAATAAACCTGCTGAGAGCAGCTACGCAACCGGCAAGTCTTCATACATCCTTGACGCGCTTTGGTGCTTCAATCTGCTCAATGGCCTTGATCTTGTCGGGATTAGCGTCAATCCCTCGTTGAGACACGAAGAACCCGAGAAGCTTGCCGGAAGGGACTCCAAACACGCACTTCTCGGGGTTGAGCTTAAGGTTGATCTTGCGCAGATTTGCAAAGGTCTCGTCCAAATCTTGAACCAGAGATGCTTTGTCCTTGTTTTTGACCACTATGTCATCCATGTAGGCTTCTACATTTCTGTGCATTTGCAGCTCAAAAGCGTCATGGACTACCCTTGCAAATGTTGAACCATCATTCTTCAAACCGAAAGGCATCCGTATGAAACAGTATGTGCCACATGGTGTAATGAATGCGGTCTTCTCCTCGTCTTCTTCAGCCATGAAGATCTGATGGTATCCTGAGTATGCATCAAGATACGAAAGCAAATCACATCCAGCCGTGGAGTCAACAATCTGGTCAATGCGCGGCAAGGGAAATGGATCTTTGGGACAAGCTTAATTAACATCCGTGAAGTCAATACAAAGTCTCCATTTTCCATTTGCCTTGCGCACGACTACAGGGTTGGCCAACCACGTAGGATGGAGCACTCCTCTGACAAGGCCTGCTGCTTCCAGTTTCTTGATCTCTTCTGCTATGAATTCTTGGCGCTCCACTTCTTGCTTCCTGACTTTTTGCTTGACGGGTCGTTCATGAGGAGAAATGGCCAGGCGGTGCTCAATCACTTCCCTGGGAACACCGGGGATGTCAGACGGTTGCCATGCAAACACGTCGACATTCGCCCGCAGGAAAGCAACGAGCGCGCCTTCCTATTTAGGGTCGAGAGAGGCACTGATGGTAAAGGTACCACCAGTGCCGCCCTCCTTGGCGGCACCTTCTTGGTCTTTGGCGGAGCTACCATCTTCTTGCACTTGCGGTGGAGCTCGATGGTGCGTCCTCGACGGCAGCGCAGCACTCAAGAGGTGCGCTTGCGGAGTAAGCATCGAGCTCTTGCCGGACTTGGACTTTGTTTTCTTCCCCCCGGGAGCTTCAGCGGCAAGTGTTTGACAGCTGTCGCGGCTGCTGCATCCCGGTAGATCTTGTCGGCACAGATAAGGGCATCCTTCTTGTCGCCATGGACAGAGATGACGCTTATCGGGCCTGGCATCTTGAGTAAGTTGTAGGCGTAGTGAGAGGCTGCCATGAACTTGGCGAGTGCTGGACGGCCAAGTATCCCATTGTAAGGCAATGGGAGATCGGCAACGTCGAATGTGACCCTCTCAGTCCCAAAATTCAGCTCGCTGCCAAATGTTACCGGCAACGTAATCTTCCCCTTCGGCTTGCCCCTTCCCGGATTGATTCCTTGGAAGGTGCCGGTCTCTTCGAGCTCGCTGTCAGGGATTTGAAGCTTCTGGAGCACCACGGAGGAGATCAGATTCAAGCCGGCCCTGCCGTCAACTAGCATCTTGGTGACCTTGAGGTTGCGGATGGTTGGTGAGACCAACATCGGCAAGCACCCGACCGCAGTTATGCGATCAGGGTGGTCCTCAATATCAAAGACGATAGGCGTCCGGACCACTTCGGAGGCTTGCGTGACTCTACGGATGGTTCCACCGCATTGACCTCCCGCATCCATTGCTTGAGTTGGCGGTGGAGGTATGCGGGAAGCACCTCCGTCCAACGCAGAGGACCTCCGTGGCTTTCAAACTCTTGCACATCGGGCGCCGCTGCCTTCCATATCTTCGCTGCCGTCATCATCTTCATCCTTGTCGCGGCTGGGAGGTCTATCTCCTTGCCGCTGCTTGGCCTTGCCGCAGCGCCTCCCGGCCGGACGCTTCTTGCTTGCTCCCCGGCACCTTCACAGGGCCTTCTCCTTGTCGCGCCAGCTTTCGTACTCAGCCTTCTGCTCAACAAGCTGCTCGACCTTCTTGCAGCTCCGAGATCGTGGCCCTTGGTGCGGTGGATCTTGCAAGATCGCTTGCCGGAGCCGTCACCGCTTGTCGGCGGCCGCCACCGACCGGTGGTTGGCGTCGTGACAACCTCCTTGCCGGAGCCACCAGCCTTGGCGTTCTTGTCGCCACCTCCGCTGCCGGACTGCTCAACAGCTAGCACTTCTCTACCTTTCTTCTTCCTGTTGCCTCGCCACGGCTCTTCTTTGCCGGGCGGCCTCCTCACTGCCGATCTCGCTTCCGCATTCTCTCCCGGAGTCTCCTCCCTTACTCGGTAGCGTGCACACTTGTCGGCCAAGGCGTACAGCTCATCGACGTCCTTGACTTTGCACATCGCCATCTCCTCCCTCATCCTGCGGTTCCGCGACGTTCGATGAAACGCTACCGATCACCGCGGCAGGGTGAACATCTGGGATTTTGTAGTGCACACGGCTGAATCTCCGAATGAACTTGCGCAGGGACTCTCCTTCCTTCTGGGCGAGCAGATGAAGGTCACTCTCTTGGCTATGAGGCTTGTGGTCATCAGAAGGCACCAACAAACTGATGGCACAAGTCTGCCCAAGAGGATATAGAGCTGTCCGGCAAGTGCATGAGCCAAGACCTAACGTTGGACTTGAGTACCAGTGGGAAATAGTTGGCGAGGATCTTATCGTCCCGTCCCCCCGCAGCCTGCACTGCAATGGTGTAGATGCTGAGCAACTCCGACGGGTGCGTCCTGCCATCGTATTTCTCTCGCACGCCCGCTTGAAGTTCTTGTTGCCGGGCCATCGGACTTGCCGCAGCTCACGCAGTGAACGCAGGGCAACTCATCGCAGACGGCAAGTCGCCTGCTCCTTCGGGCGCTGCGACGTCAACGTAAGGCCCAGCGCGCTTGTTAGATCGACGTCGCGCTTCTCTCCGGCGCCGATGCGAAGTTCGAAAGCGCCCTCTTGTTGTCGCTCATGAAGAATTTGGCGCTGATCGCGGCGAAGCTCGCGGATCCGGCGACGCGGTGGAGTCGCTGTCGAGGTGGATCCGGTGAGTCGGCGATCTCGCCTTCGTGGCCGAGAGTGCACGGTGGTTGCACCTCCGACAGCCTTGCCGCCACCGGCTCGTGTTTTGTCGTCTTGCCGCGTAATGATGGTGTTGGCTGCCGCGAGCGTCGCCGCTGCTGGCAAAGCCGATGAGGCTCGATAGTGGCCTCCACCGTCGACCTTGTTGGCCGCTGGAGGGTAGTCGAGGAGCAGCTGAGCTCGCCAGAAGCTTCGCTGGAGTAGTGGGTGGCATTGGTGAACGGTGCGAGGAGCGGATATGCTCGGACTTCTAACTACGTTAGAAGGAGCAGCACCGCCCCAGCGCATCAGTATCTCACTTGTGCCAGCATGTTGGCGCGCATGCTGGTCTTGAGGGTCTCGATCCAACGAACGTATGGCATTGTGAACGGCATGACGTTGTTGGTCCCGCATCTCCTGAGATGGGCGCGGGGGATGTGCGGACGCCGAGGTTTGTGGGGCCTTGTCCTTGGACTTGGCAACGTCGCGAAGACCTTCGTCGGCGCCCGTTCCTCCGCCGGCGTCTGCCCCACCACCCGTTTGCTGCGGTGAGGGTGGGTACGACGCGGACGGCTCCGCTGCCTCCGAAGCCTTCTTCTTCGGTGGCATGTTGGGGAAGATGTTGAGGACGCTGCTCGTGTGAACGTCGGATCAGATTCACACGGCCTCGACGCCCCTACTGGGCGCGCCAAAGATGTCGGGAGGCTGATCGCACCTTGAACACCTATGGGGCCGGCGGACCAGGCCCTTTGTGGTTCGGAGGGGGGCGGAGGTCGCACGAAGAGCGGATCGAGGCGAGGCACACGAGCAGTTTATCCAGCTTCGGAGCTCTCCGGAGAGATAAAACTCCTACTGATGCTTGTTTGATGTATTGTGTTCTTGCTAGGGAGCGATGCGAGCTACAAAACCTAGCATGAGCGTATCTGGTCTCTAGTGAGTCGAATGAACCAAAACTCGAACCTCCTCTACGTTGCGCATGGGCCTCCTTTTATATGCTCAAGGGGTCTCCGGCTGTGTGGCAACATAGGCGAGGGTACAAATGTAAAAACAGGAGTTGGTACACCTACTCGAACAGTGTACAAAGGCAAAATACCTAACTCGACGGCAAGGGAGAAAAGCAATAAATGCCCGTCGCTGTCGCCCAAATAGTGCAACAGAGACCGTCAAAAGCGCCACCGCCGCCACGATGGCAAGCTTGTCACGCCGCTTATCGCTGCTCTCCGCTGGCTGTGCAGCCTCTCGACACGCTGCATGGAATGGTCCCGTGGCGACACGCTGTCGGATGAGCTGGAGCGGAGATGGAGAGAGGTTGCTTGTCGCTGCAAGCGCCTTTGCCGCGGCCGAATCCTTGTCGCGTCCGGAGGCTTGTCGCGCCCAGCCTTCCCGGCAAGCTCCTCTTGCCGGGCCTTGTCTTCGTGATGCCTTGAGTGGCCTTCCCGGCAAGCTCCTCTTGCCGGGCCTTGTCTTCTTAATCAAATACTTTGTTCTTGAATGGCTCCAAAGGAGCCACGGAGGATCTTGGCGGCGACGAGGCAAACCCTGCCGCGGGGTGCTGCAATTGTCCGTGCACGAGTACGGGATACTAGGGTACCCCTACTCTAGTACACCGACATATGGAAATTAATTTGACTTGCAAACATCACAAATTGAACCCAGTGCAGTAATTAATATGATAGGAAAACAGACCATCACTATTTTCTCAAAATGCAAATACAAAGATACCATCTACTTGGCACAATCTACTTTGGTCAATGTTTTCCATAGCGATCCCATTGCCTAATTTAAACGAAGAACGCATGACCCACATTTAAATGAAGAACAATTGTTTACTGAAATTCGATGGTCCAAGTGGCTGGTTATTATCATATAGCAGCAGCACCTAAAAGTATCATATAGCAGCAGCAGCTCATAGCAACTCATCATACAGCAGCAGCAGTCTGCAATTCATCATATACCAGCAGCAGCTCATAGCAATTCATCATATAGCAGCAGCAGGAACAACCCGTAACAATTCATCATATAGCAGCAGCAGGAGCAGCTTGTAGCAACTCATCATATAACAGCAGCAGCAGCTCATAGCAATTCATCATATAGCAGCAGCAGAAGCTCATAGCAACTCATCATACAGCAGCAGCAACTCATAGAAATTCATCATATAGCAGCAGTAGGAGCAGCTCATAGCAATGCATCATATAACAGCAGCAGAAGCAGCTCATAGCAATTCATCTATAGTGGATCAGAATGAAAATTTGGCAAAAAACAGAGGAGATCCTCACCTTGTTGGATGAGCTCATCCTTCAACAGCACCTCAAGGCCATGGCCTGGGAGGAGGGGAGGGGGAATAAGGTGCCTTCAAGCGCAAAGTGTGGCATCACCAGAAGTTGTGCAAATACCACGGGAGTAGTCGCGTTGGTTGAACCACAAGTGAGCAAATTACTGGAGACCATGAGAATGAGGGGCGGCGCCAGAGGGAGGAGCAGCCAGGAGATTTGCCCCTACCAGCCGGCCATGTAGCCTAGCTGGACATAGTATCGCCGAGGACCGGGCCGATGGGACCAAAGGGCGACGGCTCACTGGAGGAACCCTAGTGTCGCAGTGTGGGATGGAGGTAGAGGAAAGGGGAGAGGAGATGCAAGCAGCAGGGCAATGAATGCTTGCGTGTTTGTTTTTACTTGAGGGTCTGTGTGACACGGGCGGCCAAGATTGCATTTTGAGTGTAATATTAGGCGCATAACAGAGTCATTTCACTATTCCCCTTCCCTTCAATTTTTAGTGAAGTTCTACCCGAAACACCCCCCTCCAAAGCGAAATTAGTTAAGCCCAAGCCCATAACTCAAAAATGACTTCTTTACATATTTTATGGCTTATTTTGACAATATGCCCTGAAAAGTCGGAATCAAACTGGCCCGTAACCTGCAATTCAATTGTGCGTGCAATGATGAATCACTCCTGCCTGCTATCTGTACATTTAGGCATCATCATACATGGCATAACCTAATACATGTGCATTGCATCGTAGAATCTGGAATATGCAATGTTTATGTTAGTTCATAGGCTGCACATGATGTTTAAATGCCCCTTAAATCTGGCCAGTAAAGTGATGGTCTTTAAGCCTCCTTCTTTGCTTCTTTTCTTGATATGTAAGATTTGCTCACACATCTGTTCAATTGCTTGTTTGCATCAGCCAGCCATACTAGGACTGTTTGCTTTAACCCGGAGGTTTCCGTTAACCATGTCAGTTCGGGATCCGAGACCACTTCAGGGGAGGACACCGCAGCACCAGCAGAGCAGTAGTGTCTTTGAGTATTCGCAGTCGTCTGGATGATGTACGGATGTAGTTGTACGAGTCATGATGCTTCATGTATGAGAGTAGTGGAACCCGTCATGTTGTTTACTTTTCATGTATGAGTCTATGTATAATTATGTTGGGACTTTAATCGCCGTATTTTCTTCACTCTTTTGTTTTTTCGAGATTTGTTGCTGGCTTTTCCCCAATTTTATTCTTGGATGTCTCTAATCTCGATTGTGTTGTCTTGGGAAAAATCCTCAATAGGATGACGCGGGGAGGCAGCAGTAGCAACGTTCGTGAGGAAACTCTTGTTCGTCGTTCCGCACGACAGGAAGGATATTCTCCCGAGCCGTACGTTCCGCCACCACCTCCACCGCCTAATCCTCCCTCCACTGAGCAAGTTCTGCGTATGTTTGAAGATAAAAGGAACAATGATCTGATTGAAATATTGAGAAGTGTGCAAGCTATGATTGGACAGAATGGAAATCAGAATGGTCATCACTCAAAGCTGTCAGATTTTCAGAGGACCAATCCACCCAGTTTTAGTAAGATTGTTGATCCATTGGATGCAGACGATTGGTTGCGCACCATGGAGAAAAAGCTTGAGATTGCCCGTACTGAAGGAAATGATAAAGTTCCATTTGCAACTCATTACCTCGAAGGCGCAACCGCCATATGGTGGGAAAATACAAAGGCTATGTGGCCAATTGAGGAGGAAATCACCTGGGAAAAATTTAAGGATAAGTTCCGAAAACATCATATCCCTACTGGAGTTATGAAGGCCAAGCAGCGTGAATTTCTCGCGCTCGTCCAAGGAAATCAGTCTGTGGCTGAATATCTACAAAGATTCAATCATTTGGTCCGTTACTCTCTGTATGAAGTGGCCACCGAAGAAAGGAAGATTGACAGATTTCTTGGAGGTTTAAATCCGCAACTTCGGTGTGCTCTCAGTATGTTTGATTTCACAGATTTCCAAACTCTGGTGGACAAGGCGTTCATTGCTGAACGGGAGCACAAGCTTATATCAGATAATAGGCCTGCTAACAATGACAACAAGTGCAAGTTTGAGCCACAGAAGGATGGGCAACCTGTGCAAAAGGCTCGTACCTGGCAGCAGACTCAGGTGGAATATGAGCCAAATTGGCGTGAGAATGTTAACAGGACCACCACTCAAGTCAAGAATATTGTGACCAATCCAACACATGAGGAGCCTTGGCGCACTAACTCTTGTTTCATTTGCGGGCAGCACGGACATTATGCCAAACAGTGCCCCAAGAACCACAAGATGAATGCCCTAAGCAGACCACAAGTCAACTTTATGGAGTCAGGGCCAACCCAGCAAAACTTCACTGGGCACGTGCATCATATCTTTGCCGATGAAGCCCAAGAGAAACCAGAAGTCGCCATTGGTATGTTTTCTGTTAATGACATACCTGCCATAATTTTATTTAACTCTGGGGCTTCCCATTCTTTTATTTCTCGGAGTTTTTCTGCCTAAAACAATTTTCCTTGCACAATTTTGGGCAAAAATATCCTGGTACAAACCCCGGATCTATAATCAAGAGGAATCTAGTCTTCGTGACACGGAGATCAATATCAATGGAATCTACTTTCCAACATCTATGATAATCATTGAGTCTCGAGCAGTTGGATATTATATTGGGTATGAATTGGTTGACCAAATATCAAGTTTGCATAAATCGCTAACTCGAGAAGTCAATTTGACCAGTCTGAATGGGTAGCTCACCAAATTATATGCTCGCAAGAATATACCCAAGCCAGAACTAGTTTGCACCGCTGTGGTTGAATTGGAATTTATTCTCGTGGTCGATGAGTACCTCGATGTGTTTCGGAAGAATCGCTGTGCATGCCACCAGATCAGGAACTGGAGTTTGCAATAGATCTTGTGCCCGGGACCGCACCACCATACAAGAAGTATTACCGGATGCCCTCATCAGAATTAGTGGAGCTACAAAAACAGCTTGACGAATTACTCCAGAAAGGTTATATTCGTCCCAACTCTTCACCGTGGGAATCACCTGCTATTTTCGTGAGCAAAAAGGATGGTAGCCTCCGTATGTGCATAGACTACCGCCAACTGAATGAGGTCACCATCAAAAATAAATATCCGCTGCCAAGGATTGATGATCTGTTTGATCAGCTCAGTGGGGCCAAAGTATTCTCAGAAATTGATTTATGGACCGGATATCATCAGCTCAAGATTGAAAAGGAGGATATTCCTAAGACCGCATTCACTACACGGTACGGTCTTTACGAATATACCGTGATGTCCTTTGGTCTCACCAATGCCCCTGCCTTCTTCATGCATATGATGAACAAAGTGTTCATGGACTTCCTTGACAAATTCGTGGTAGTCTTCATCGACGACATCCTCATTTACTCCAAGGGTGAAGAAGAGCATAAGGGTCACCTCCGAGCAGTGCTACAACGGCTCCACAACCATCAGTTATACGCCAAGTTCAGTAAGTGTGGATTTTGGCTCAAGCAAGTTGGGTTTCTCGGACATGTACTATCCGCCGAAGGTATAGCCGTGGACCCGAGCAAAGTAAAGGATGTGCTCGATTGGGTGCCGCCCACGACTGTAATAGAGATCCGGAGTTTCCTCGGATTAGCTGGATACTATCGTCGTTTCATTGAATGGTTTTCCAAAATTTCTAAACCCATGACGGAGCTGCTCAAAAAGGATACAAAGTCTAAGTGGACACGTCTGACAACCACACCTGTATTGACTCTTCCAGACATTTATCGCAGCTTTGATGTGTACTGCGATGCCTCCAGACAAGGTATTGGTTGCGTGCTGATGCAAGACGGCAAGGTAGTAGCATATGCATCACGACAGCTACGACCCCATGAGGGAAATTATCCTACTCATGATTAGGAATTGGCTGCAGTGGTTCATGCAGTAAAAATTTGGAGACACTACCTCATTGGAAAAAAGTGCCAAATTTTTACCGACCACAAAAGTCTCAAGTACATTTTCACTCAGCCAGATTTAAATCTACGTCAGTGACGATGGCTAGAGTTGGCCAAGGATTATGACCTTGGAATAAATTACCATCCAGGCAAGGCCAACGTCGTTGCCGATGCGCCAAATAAACCCCATTAGCTTAAATGTCATGTTAAAATCATTGCCTACCGAACTTCAAGAGGAGATCGCTCAGCTCAACTTGGTCATCGTGGATGCTAGCCTCGCTAATATTTTGGAAGTTACCCCCACACTTGAGATGGAAATCCGCAAGGCCCAGCCAGGTGACGCCGAGCTACAAAAACCTGCCAAGAGCCAGATGGCAAGGCAGCCCCCAGATTTCTTCAAGGACAAATTCGGTACCCTCCGATTCCGTGGACGAATTTGTGTACCAAATCAACCGGACTTGAAGAAGAAAAATCTTGTCAGAAGCACACGAATCCTCGTATTCCATTCATCCGGGAGGTACAAAAATGTATGAGGACCTTAAACAAATATTCTGGTGGGATGGAATGAAGAAAGACATTGCCTATGATATAGCTTGCCACGACATCTACAGCAAGGTGAAAGCAGATCATCATAAGCCAGCCGGACTTCTCCAACCACTGCCAGTTTGACAGTGGAAATGGGATGACATTTGCATGGATTTCATCACAGATTGCCTAGGACTCAGCGAGGCAAAGATGTAATCTGGGTTATAGTAGACACCCTCACCAAGGTTGCTCACTTCATCACGATCAGCACCAGATACCGAGCAGATGAACTTGCACAACTGTATGTATCCAGAATCGTCAGTCTGCATGGAGTACCCCAAACTATCACTTCCGATCGAGGTTCTTTGTTTACCTCCGCTCGGTCCCGTCTCCATCAAGCCTTGGGGACATCACTGAAATATACTATCGCTTATCACCCTCGCACCGATGGATGACCGAGCGGGTAAATCAAATACTCGAAGATATGTTGCGAGCCTGTGTGCTAGCCAACGGAGCTAAATGGGAAGATTGCTTGCCATATGCCAAGTTCTCTTATAACAACAGTTTCCAGACCAGTTTAAAGATGTCACCATACGAAGGTCTGTATGGCCGTAAGTGTCGCACTCCTCTAAATTGGTCTCAAGCTGGAGATAGCCGTATCTTCGGAACAGATCTCATGATGGAAGCTGAGAGACAAGTTAGGGAAATCAGAGACAGACTACAATTGGCCAAGTCCCGTCAGAAGAGTTATTATGATGCAAAGCATCGGCAGGTCAGTTTTGAACCCGGAGAACACGTATACCTCCGATTCACTCCTATGGAAGGAGTTAAGAGATTTCAGACTCGTGGAAAGCTGGCACCCAGATTCATTGGTCCATTCCCGATTTTGTCTCGAGTGGGTACGGTTGCATATCAACTGGAACCACCCCTGGAATTGGCAGACATACACAATGTGTTCCATGTTTCGCAATTGAGACGATGCATATCCCCGCCTGAGAAAAGGACTGCAATGGCTGAGATAGAATTGTCAAGAGATTTAACTTATGAAGAAAGACCATTCAAAATTTTGGATCAGATGGAAATGGTCACTCGCAGCAAAGTCAAGAAATTTTACAAGGTTCAGTGGGAGCATCACACAGAGTCAGAAGCAACTTGGGAGCAGGAAGAATTCCTTAAGGATCAGTATCCAGAGTGGTTTTCCCAAGCAACCGAATCTCGAGGACGAGATTCATTCTAAGTAGGGGAGGTTTGTGACAGCCTGACTTTTGCCCTCTCTTAATTGCTTGATTTTTCATGCGAATTTTTTTGAAACTTGGAGTTCTTGAATCTTTTCATTTGGACATAAACACTTGGGCATCCTTGGCTTTCACCCAAGTGCTTCACTTCTCTCCCAAATCATCATTTCACTTCTGATCCACCCCAAAATAATCTTTGGAATATTTTTCTTGAGTGAAAAATATTCATTTTCTCTCAAAAACACTAAGCCAAATCTGTTTGCTTCAAAGCAACACCAATTTTTATGGCTCAGAAAATTCTGAGATAATTCACGAATATTCTAGGAACCCTAGGGCACCTCCCTGAGCAAAAATATTTCATCACTTTTTGGAATATTTTTGCTACAAAAAATCTTTTCTGCTCGACAGAAATGGTGGTTTCTACAGCAACTACCATTTTACTTGCTCCATTTTGACCTGAACTTTCTTGTGCTTATTTACCTTAGTAACTCTAAGCTAGCCTCCAAAGCACAGATTCAAACTCCCAGCCATTTGACCACAGTAACATCGCAAAGTTACTGGCCAGAAACTTACTTGGTGGGTGAAAACTCCTCTACTGCACCTGGAACCAAACCAAATCGTGGTAACACCCAAAACTACCACGAACAACATGCCAGACAACGAGTTTATGCTTAGATCAACCTGATGTCATAGTTCACGCAGTGACCGCGTTCATCCAAGCGTGCTGGCATGCGGCCGACACGCTCTGCGACACGCCCGAGCCTCATTTGCGGGCAGCACGGACATTATGCCAAACAGTGCCCCAAGAACCACAAGATGAATGCCCTAAGCAGACCACAAGTCAACTTTATGGAGTCAGGGCCAACCCAGCAAAACTTCACTGGGCATGTGCATCATATCTTCGCCGATGAAGCCCAAGAGAAACCAGAAGTCGCCATTGGTATGTTTTCTGTTAATGACATACCTGCCATAATTTTATTTAACTCTGGGGCTTCCCATTCTTTTATTTCTCGGAGTTTTTCTGCCTAAAACAATTTTCCTTGCACAATTTTGGGCAAAAATATCCTGGTACAAACCCCGGGATCTATAATCAAGAGGAATCTAGTCTTCTGTGACCTGGAGATCAATATCAATGGAATCTACTTTCCAACATCTATGATAATCATTGAGTCTGAGCAGTTGGATATTATATTGGGTATGAATTGGTTGACCAAATATCAAGTTTGCATAAACTGCGCAACCTGAGAAGTCAATTTGACCAGTCTGAATGGGTAGCTCACCAAATTATATGCTCGCAAGAATATACCCAAGCCAGAACTAGTTTGCACCGCTGTGGTTGAATTGGAATTTATTCCTGTGGTCGATGAGTACCTCGATGTGTTTCGGAAGAAGCGCGGGCATGCCACGGATCAGAACTGGAGTTTGCAATAGATCTTGTGCCCGGACCGCACCACCATACAAGAAGTATTACGGATGCCCTCATCGTAATTAGTGGAGCTACAAAAACAGCTTGACGAATTACTCCGTAAAGGTTATATTCGTCCCAACTCTTCACCGTGGGAATCACCGCTATTTTCGTGAGCAAAAGGATGGTAGCCTCCGATGTGCATAGACTACCGCCAACCGAATGAGGTCACCATCAAAAATAAATATCCGCTGCCAAGGATTGATGATCTGTTTGATCAGCTCGATTAGCCAAAGTATTCTCAGAAATTGAATTATGGACCGGATATCATCAGCTCAAGATTGAAAAGGAGGATATTCCTAAGACCGCATTCACTACACGGTACGGTCTTTACGAATATACCGTGATGTCCTTTGGTCTCACCAATGCCCCTGCCTTCTTCATGCATATGATGAACAAAGTGTTCATGGACTTCCTTGACAAATTCGTGGTAGTCTTCATCGACGACATCCTCATTTACTCCAAGGGTGAAGAAGAGCACAAGGATCACCTCCGAGCAGTGCTACAACGGCTCCGCAACCATCAGTTATACGCCAAGTTCAGTAAGTGTGAATTTTGGCTCAAGCAAGTTGGGTTTCTCGGACATGTACTATCCGCCGAAGGTATAGCCGTGGACCCGAGCAAAGTAAAGGATGTGCTCGATTGGGTGCCGCCCACGACTGTAATAGAGATCCGGAGTTTCCTCGGATTAGCTGGATACTATCGTCGTTTCATTGAATGGTTTTCCAAAATTTCTAAACCCATGACGGAGCTGCTCAAAAAGGATACAAAGTCTAAGTGGACACGTCTGACAACCACACCTGTATTGACTCTTCCAGACATTTATCGCAGCTTTGATGTGTACTGCGATGCCTCCGCATAAGGTATTGGTTATGCGTCTTGATGCAAGACGGCAAGGTAGTAGCATATGCATCACGACAGCTACGACCCCATGAGGGAAATTATCCTACTCATGATTAGGAATTGGCTGCAGTGGTTCATGCAGTAAAAATTTGGAGACACTACCTCATTGGAAAAAAGTGCCAAATTTTTACCGACCACAAAAGTCTCAAGTACATTTTCACTCAGCCAGATTTAAATCTACGCCGCTGACGATGATGGCTAGAGAGTTGGCCAAGGATTATGACCTTGGAATAAATTACCATCCAGGCAAGGCCAACGTCGTTGCCGATGCGCTCAGTCGAAACCCCATTAGCTTAAATGTCATGTTAAAATCATTGCCTACCGAACTTCAAGAGGAGATCGCTCAGCTCAACTTGGTCATCGTGGATGCTAGCCTCGCTAATATTTTGGAAGTTACCCCCACACTTGAGATGGAAATCCTCAAGGCCCAGCCAGGTGACGCCGAGCTACAAAAACCTGCCAAGAGCCAGATGGCAAGGCAGCCCCCAGATTTCTTCAAGGACAAATTCGGTACCCTCCGATTCCGTGGACGAATTTGTGTACCAAATCAACCGGACTTGAAGAAGAAAAATCTTGTCGGCTAATACCTAATCCTCGATTCCATTCATCCCGGAGGTACAAAATGTATGAGGACCTTAAACAAATATTCGGTGGGATGGAATGAAGAAAGACATTGCCTATGATATAGCTTGCCACGACATCTACAAAGAAGGTGAAAGCAGATCATCATAAGCCACCGGATTTCTCCAACCAACGCCATTTGGCGGTGGAAATGGGATGACATTTGCATGGATTTCATCACAGATTGCCTAGGACTCAGCGAGGCAAAGATGTAATCTGGGTTATAGTAGACACCCTCACCAAGGTTGCTCACTTCATCACGATCAAGACCAGATACCGAGCAGATGAACTTGCACAATCAGATGTATCCGTAATCGTCGATGCATGGAGTACCCCAAACTATCACTTCCGATCGAGGTTCTTTGTTTACCTCCGCTCGGTCCCGTCTCCATCAAGCCTTGGGGACATCACTGAAATATACTATCGCTTATCACCCTCGCAATCGATGGATGACCGAGCGGGTAAATCAAATACTCAAGATATGTTGCAGCCTGTGTGCTAGCCAACGGAGCTAAATGGGAAGATTGCTTGCCATATGCCAAGTTCTCTTATAACAACAGCCTGCACCAGTTTAAAGATGTCACCATACGAAGGTCTCAGTATGGCCGTAAGTGTCGCACTCCTCTAAATTGGTCTCAAGTCGAGATAGCCGTATCTTCTAACAGATCTCATGATGGAAGCCGAGAGACAAGTTAGGGAAATCGAGATGACTACAATTGGCCAAGTCCCGTCGAGAAGAGTTATTATGATGCAAAGCATCGGCAGGTCAGTTTTGAACCCGGAGAACACGTATACCTCCGATTCACTCCTATGGAAGGAGTTAAGAGATTTCAGACTCGTGGAAAGCTGGCACCCAGATTCATTGGTCCATTCCCGATTTTGTCTCGAGTGGGTACGGTTGCATATCAACTGGAACCACCCTCGAATTGGCGTATATACACAATGTGTTCCATGTTTCAAGAATTGAGACGATGCATATCCCCGCCTGAGAAAAGGACTGCAATGGCTGAGATAGAATTGTCAAGAGATTTAACTTATGAAGAAAGACCATTCAAAATTTTGGATCAGATGGAAATGGTCACTCGCAGCAAAGTCAAGAAATTTTACAAGGTTCAAAGTGGGAGCATCACACGTAGTCAAGCAACTTGGGAGCAGGAAGAATTCCTTAAGGATCAAGATCCAGTGGTTTTCCCATAAACCGAATCTCGAGGACGAGATTCATTCTAAGTAGGGGAGGTTTGTGACAGCCCCGACTTTTGCCCTCTCTTAATTGCTTGATTTTTCATGCGAATTTTTTTGAAACTTGGAGTTCTTGAATCTTTTCATTTGGACATAAACACTTGGGCATCCTTGGCTTTCACCCAAGTGCTTCACTTCTCTCCCAAATCATCATTTCACTTCTGATCCACCCCAAAATAATCTTTGGAATATTTTTCTTGAGTGAAAAATATTCATTTTCTCTCAAAAACACTAAGCCAAATCTGTTTGCTTCAAAGCAACCCCAATTTTTATGGCTCAGAAAATTCTGAGATAATTCACGAATATTCTAGGAACCCTAGGGCACCTCCCTGAGCAAAAATATTTCATCACTTTTTGGAATATTTTTGCTACAAAAAATCTTTTCTGTTCTGGACAGAAATGGTGGTTTCTACAGCAACTACCATTTTACTTGCTCCATTTTGACCTGAACTTTCTTGTGCTTATTTACCTTAGTAACTCTAAGCTAGCCTCCAAAGCACAGATTCAAACTCCCAGCCATTTGACCACAAAGAACATCGCAGTTATCGCCGTAAACTTACTTGGTGGGTGAAAACTCCTCTACTGCACCTGGAACCAAACCAAATCGTGGTAACACCCAAAACTACCACGAACAACATGCCAGACAACGAGTTTATGCTTAGATCAACCTGATGTCATAGTTCACGCAGTGACCGCGTTCATCCAAGCGTGCTGGCATGCGGCCGACACGCTCTGCGACACGCCCGAGCCTCTGTGCTCGCGTGCTCACTTCCCCGCCTGCCCAACCTTGCCAAAACTCGCCACCATCATCGTCTCGACACCCTTAACTCCTCCCTGGCACTCACCGATGCCAGAGCTCGCCGTAGCGAGCATGGGCAAGGTCCGGCCAGCCCAACAGTGCGGAGCGCACTGTGCTCGTCGCCACCCTCTTGATCATGTGCTCTTCTGCTCGCCCACAGTGGCCGCGTGACCTCCGTCGCCTTATCCCCCTCTCACTAATGCCGCTCGTCGCCGTGCGCCATGCACAGGTGTCTACCGGCGGAGCCCGAAGCACCCTCGCTGCTAGCCTATAAATAGAGCCCTCCAGTCTCCTTGAGCATCATCCAGCACTCACACACACTCCACGATCGAGTAGGAAGCCGTAGCCCGGCCGGGCAGGCCTCGGGCCGCCGTCCCCGAGCTCGAGCTCGTCGGCGATCCCCTCTGGTCTCCGCAGTAGTTCCAGCCCCTCCCAGGCCTGGGCGACCCCTCCAGGGCCTCCGCCTCTCTCCGGTGAGGCCGTCTCGCCCGCTTGGAGCCTCTGGAGTGGCCTCTGCTCGCCGTCTTTCTCAACTCCGGCGACCCCCTCGTTCCGCCTCCGGTGGCGAGCTAGATTCCAAAGCCGTCCAACCACCCCTAGCCACGCTACGTGTACGGGCAGGTGCGCCGTCTTCCCCTCTCTCAATCCCTCCCTCTCGTTTTGGCCAAGGAGCCCTTGTTGCCGGCGAGAGCTCCGGCCAAGCCGCGGCTGTCTCTGTTTTTCTCTCC
Source organism: Aegilops bicornis (assembly GCA_021605145.1). NCBI lineage: Eukaryota > Viridiplantae > Streptophyta > Magnoliopsida > Poales > Poaceae > Aegilops > Aegilops bicornis. The sequence goes on along the minus strand of CM038670.1, from coordinate 336,577,366 downwards.
CTCTTCCCCCACCTGACTAGCGGGGCCTGCTAGTCAGCCACTCTGTATGCGCGTGAAGCGGTACGAGTGTTGGCGCCCCTGGGCTTTACGCCTTCGACGTCACCCCCCAGTCTATTTCTTTTTATCCAAATTCATTTGAATTTACAAAACACTTCAAACAGTTATAACTTTTTAACCTTAAGTCCAAATGAATTGATTCTTTTTGCATTGTGTTCTTTGAAAAGAAATCTAGCAGCTCACCAAAGATGAGATTTTTTTGAGCTGTTTAGAATTTCTGGTGATTTTCAGAAGAGTTCTTGATATTTTCTTTTTGTGCTTAAAATTATTTTCAGAAGGTGAGGCTCGTCTTGAGGATCACCAGGAGGCTTGTGAACCTCATCTGCACTAAGGCAAGCCACAACAACATTTTCATGATGCCATTTAAATATTTGTGATTTTTCTTACTTGAATGAAATAATTAATCCATGCATTTAAATAACTATTGAGTTATTTGTATTCTGTTAAATGTTGGTCAAGTTGTTATGCTTGATTTACATAATGGTTGAAACTAGTTTAGTGGATAAAGCAAGATAAGATCTATTCGAGGTGATGTTAGAAATAATTTTTTTATGCATGTTAGTAATTATTTTAGTTATGTTTTTGCCTTCATAAATTGATAAAAATTTGTTAGAAAATATTCTATTAAATACTTGTTAAATCATATTACTTGTTTTACAGAATGATTGAACCCAACTTAGTGATAAAGAAATTAAGAGTTGTTGATAGTGAAATCCTTATGCATATGAAAAAGTTATCGGAGTTACTTTCTTGTGTAAGAAATTAATAAAACTTGTTGCAAAATATTTTGGTTAAGTGGTGAGTCATTTTGAGCAAGTAGAGTAATGTGAGTTGTTGACGTTTATGCTTGTGTGTATATGGATGACATCGGTCATTTTTATCATTATATGATGCATGTGTTGTTTTGCATTTCATGGCATGCTATGACACCGGTCATTTTTAGTTTAAAGTTGGAACCTGAATATAACTCAACTTGAATATACCGTTGACTGGGTCATGGTGCCGCTGAACCGAGTTTATTTCCAGTGCAACCACATTTGCCTGTATGGGAAGGCCTTGATTCGGTCCATTGACACGGCCTCTGGTCGGTGCCTCCATCTAGGGAAGGTTATGTCGTGCTTGCCCTAGCCCGGTAAGCAGACATAATCTTGTGTGCTCGTTGATGAGATTATGGTACCAAGTCCCCGAGTGGGAGTGTTTTGACCACGACGGTGGGCGGGGTGTCTTTGGTAGACACGAGGCCACCCAGGACCAGCCCGTTGGGGATTTGGGTCGGAGTGGCCGGGAGAGTGCTGTGGCAATGGAGGGTTTTTGTCGGAATGACGTTGGTCCACCCGAATGGGAGTGCGAGGCCATGGGTTCCGTTGTGTGGGTACAGTGTGCTACCTCTGTAGAGTGTGTAATCTAGCGATAGCCGAGTCCACGATCACGGACACCTCGTAGTAGGTCCCACCATGAGTAAACGATTTTTAAAATTGCACACTAAGCCGTAAACCTTGCATTGTTGAGGATGGAAGAAAGGCCATCGAGGAAATTGGGACCAGATATTGGTCATGGTTGTGATCGCCGTAAGGATCACGAGTCATTTTGTTAAAGACCACGTTGGTGCTGTGTTTATGATACCATGTTGGTGGTGTGTTTGTGATCCGAGGATGATCACGATTGGTAAGTTGTCCTGAGGGACGTTCGAAAATGATCACAACATGTTGACATATAGTGTTGCATTATTAATAATTGGTTGACTATCATGATATTGTTTGTCATTATGATTATGCATGTTGTGAGCTTGCAAGTACATTCAATGTACTGACCTGGTGTGTCATGCCAGATTTCAGGAAAGTCTCGTTGGAAAGGAGCGTTGTTCGAGTCTAGATCGTGTCCACATCGGTGTCCCTGTGATATGGAGCTTCCACTACGATGTTATTCCACTACCACGTAGTTGTTCGGATCGAGGCCCCTTTATGTTCACTAAATAATGTACATAACGTTCAGCCGTACCGAGTGTGCCGCTTGGCCTCGATAGCTGTTGTAATGTAAACCCTGTTCCGCTAGCATCAATAAAGCGGCTGTTTTCTATACCAATATGTTGTGTGTTTCCAGAAGACTTGATGTCTGGGCTGGCAATGCAGGGTAAACCGGTCGCTCTGAGTCGGGGTGCCACAACTCGGAGGTCCCGTACGTTCGGTGCTTGATCGGTCGGAACAAGAAGAAGTTCGACTACATCAACCGTGTTAACAAACGCTTCCGTTTTCTCTCTACGAGGGTACGTGGAAACACTATCCCCCTCTCCTTGCTATGCATCTCCTAGATAAATCTTGTGTGAGCATAGGAATTTTTTTGAAATTGCATGCTACGTTTCCCAACATTCTCGGTGGTGCAAAACTCGGAGTCAAACTCGTGTTGCGGGAGTCTGGAGTCATGCTTCGGATCCGGTGGTAGGTCGCTTTCCTGGTGGGGGGCTCATTCAGGACGGATTCGGCAAGGAGCTACATAATTTGGACATGCTAAAAAAGATCGGGGTAGATTGGAACTTGATAGGACGATTCGGATCCGTAGTACACCAGCCTTATGATGACCTTAGGCAAGTGCTCGGCGTCGACCACTGTCGTGGCGGCGATATGGGTAGGAGTAGCTGCACCGAAACTATCAGCACCACTCGTCCGCATTCCCCAATGTTAGTACCACGCGAGGGAATTTGGAGGCTATCTAGGGATTTGGGGGAAATGGGGAAACTGTGGAGATAAGCTAACCATCAGGAACTACTTTTGGCACTATATGTTGATACGACACACTGTTTATACATGTCGTTTCTATTAGGTATTGCAACTTCACGCACGATTTCCGCACCAAACCGTGTGAGAAGACAACATAGGTGAGACACGGTTGTCGTTACATAACCGTATGTGATGTACTACCCTATACATATAATTGACTTACACCGATACTGTGTAAATAGCCGCTCTGCGGATATCCATCAAAAAATAAAACAGCCGCTCCGCATATATAGATGGCGGTGGCGGGCTAGGCAGCGGCTACCGAAGAAGAGGATAATCCTCGATCGGTGGGCAGTGGCGACGTCATAGGAGGTAAATCCTCGGTCTGCGGTGGGAGATAGGAGGAGATCAACCATTGAGGTCGGTGGCGGCATGATTTGAGCACATCCATCGCAGTCGATGGCGGGATAGTGGAGGCAGAACTTCAGGCACCAGCCACACTAAGCGTTGCTCCTCGACCCTGCTGTCTAGGCATGCCGCCGGTTCGCGCTTCTCTGTCTGCTGGGTGGAGGTCACCACGCGGCTAATTAATTAAGGTATTGTTTTCAAGAGTGGCTTAATTAAGGTATTCAATTCCTAAGGGTAGTACTGTACTAGTACTCTGCGTGTAAATTGATTGGCCATTAATATTTGTCATTGCACGTCTGGATAACACTATGGAGGGCCCTCAGTAATTATGAAAATAAAACCTTGTGATTTATGCACGCATCTTTGGGCAGCAATTAATCCATGTATTAATGTTGTTGTTATGTTTTTAATTACCATTCGTGTGGCGCAGATGGAACGATCTCGATGGATGAAAAATTGGAGAACCGCAGATTTTATCAGTGGCGTGACAGAGTTCATGAATTTTGCTGAAAGTACAAAGAGGAGAATTGGTGATGCGGATTACATCCTGTGTCCATGTACTAATTGTGCCAATACAGAGTCACGTGAAGTTGCAGATTTCCAGTGGCACTTAGTCTCTCGGGGATTCATGGATGGATATACACGTTCGACCAAACATGATGAAGAGGAGGTCACGGATGAAGATACACAGGGCTGTGAGATACCAAACTCCGATTAGTGTCACATGGATGTTGAATCTAACATCAGGGCAGAGGCGTCAAGCTACCAATGGACACCGGAAAGCCGAAACGCCCAATGGAAAACCAAGACGTCGACGCAGATGACGACGATCTCGATATGCCATATTTTGCTGCTATGATTACAGATTTCGAGGGCCCAAAAAAGGATATGATTGGGTACAAGGATCTGCCAACCATTGATGCAGACTCCAAGAAAGAATTGTATCCAGGTTGCAAAAAGAAATATTCCAAGTTGAGTGCCACCTTGGCGCTTCTCAAATTTAAAGCAGCAAACGGTCTATCAAACAACGGCTTCATAGAGATGTATGTCTTTTCAAAGAAATTCTTCCGGAAGATAATGTGCTCCCTAGAAGCACCAACGAAGCAAAGAAAATTGTTTGCCCATTGGAACTAGAAGTACAGAAGATACACGCTTGTGTGAATGATTGTATATTGTACCGTGGTGAGTACAAAGATTTGCGTGCATGTCCCACATGCAAGCACGCACGACACAAGCGCAGGAGAGCAAAGGACAAGTACAAATTGAACGACGGGATCAAGACAAGAATCTATTTCAAGGTTGTTTGGTACTTGCCTTTAATTCCAAGGTTGAGGCGTTTGTTTGTAGACCATAGAGAGGCAAAGAGGTTGTGGTGTCATCATGATGAGCGAATTACAGATAAGTATATGAGGCACCCGAAAGATGGGGCTCAGTGGGAATTAATCTACAACAAGTTTCAAGACTTTGCCAAGGATCCTAGAAGTATAAGGCTCGGGGAGTGTACTGACGGGATGAATCCTTTTGGCGATATGAACACCAATCACAGCACATGCCCGGTGCTTATGTGCGTATATAACCTAGCTCCTTGGTTGTGTATGAAGAAAAAATACATTATGATGTCAATGATTATCCAAGGCCCAAAGCAACCTTGAAATGACATCGGCATTTACTTTCAGCTACTAGTAGAAGAACTGCTGACAGTGTGGATATATGCGCCTACTGTAAAATGTTATGATGCTTATAGAAAGGAGATTTTTGATCTACATGAGATGCTGGTGCACACGATTCAAGATATGCCGGCATTAGGCAACACATCAGGGCAGAAAACAAAGGGAGATGTAGGATGTGTCACATGCACGGATAGGACAGCTAGCAGATTTCTTCCCAACACGCGCAAAACCGTGTATTTGCGTCATCTTAGGTTCTTACGGAGAAGTCACCCATACCGAAAGACGAAAGCTAAATTTGATGGTACGATAGAGGTACATGTGGGCCCAAGACCCTATGATGGGAAGGTGGTCCACAACATGGCTAAACAAATTAATGTTGTGCTTGGAAAGAAGCACGCTTTGACGGTGAAAGAAACACCCAAGGGTCAAGTGTTTAAGAACAAATCGGTGTTCTGGAAATTACCTTACTGGGAGATTCTACATGTACGTCACTGCATCAATGTCATGCACATAGATAAGAACGTATGTGAGAGCATTCTTGCTACTCTGCTCAAGATTAAAGGTAAAACAAAGGATGGTAACGGTTCAAGGCTCGATATGCTTGCTGATAAATCAAAACGCAAGAGTGAACCAGAAGATGATGACAAATTCATCAAAGCTCGCCAGAGTTACAATTTCAGTACAAAAGAAGCAACACTGTTCTTCACCTATTTGTTGTCAGTTAAGACACTAAGAACTATGCTGAATGGCTGAAGAATCGTTTGGCACAAGGATCCATCAATGACATTGCTACGTGGTTGGCACAAAAGCTTTCACCTACGGTGTTGACATACCAACATATGACATAAATGGATACACGTTCTACACTAAGGAACATGATGAGAAGACCTCATATCAGAACAGCTCTGCTCGAATAGAATGCATGACTATAGATGAAGCTGATAAAAGGGTATACTATGGAACCATGAAAGAGATTTGGGAGCTTGACTATATGAAAGTTAAGGTGGCATTATTCAGGTGTGCATGGATCCCTCTTGGTCATGTAAAGGTCGATGATTACAGGAAGACCTGTGTTAACAGGACAATGATGGCATATCACGCGGACCCGTTCCTTCTTGCTAGCGATGCTACCCAGATTTTCTTTGCGGAAGACCCCTTGCGTAAGAACTGCCATGTAGTGATGCATGGGAAGAGGAGGGTACTAGGTGTCGAGGATGTTGCCGATGAGGACGAGTACGATGAATTTGCTGAGTTGCCAGCAAAGGGATCACACACTCGTGTAACAGAGAAGCGTAAAATCATCAGAAAACCCAAGTTCATTCGGGGTCAATGTAATGATCCCAGTTCCCCCATGTAAATGGGAATTAAGCCGTAAGACTAGTATTTATGCCTACCCTGCAACTTAATTCGTTCAATTTAGAACTGTCGCGTGTACTGAATTTGTGAGTTTTGCCCGGTCTTCTATTGATGTAAGAACCGTTAATATGTTGACCTTGATATGATGTTAGCTCAGGCAATGAATATGAAATTATTATTATTATTATTATTATTATTATTATTATTATTATATCATAGAGGTAGCACACTCAATTGATCTCACTACAGTATGTGTGAACAAAAATATTCAATCTGGTTTGTGAATAACACACGGCTCGTTCATGAAAGTCGTGTGACGACCAAACCCCACGCGCGATCTGAGTCGTGCTTTCTGATTGGCCAGATCCCAAACCCAACGAATCGTACGTTTGCACCGTTGGATGCTCCCAGATCGAATGGTGATCCTCATCCCTTTTGATAGCACATGCAGTCCCGGTTGTAATTTTATTTTTATGCACAAAATGCACGTTAAACTCAAAAAATGTCTTAAATATAGCTAACGATACCTGAAATGCGACAGAAAATCAAACCCGTGGTATAATGCTGATTTTGTAGCATGGAAATTTTGAAGAGTCCAAACAATGAAGTCACCAGCCACTGGAGTTTGAATTGACACGTCTCCTTTTGGAAACCATGATCCTCCATGTGAGATGCTCCGGTTTGGAAGGAGCGATCATCAAAACTTGTGCCAAATTTTACCGATTTTTTTCCACAAGGTCGTGAGAGCATGCCATGGGCACACATCGATTTTGATGATGTCTGGACTCCATCTGAATTTCCTGTAATTAAAATACCAACTAGGCCTACGCCAGTGGCCGCACCTCATGGCTGAAATGTTTGAAACTTCACCCCACTTCTCGGACAAACAGATGAAAACTCGCTACGCGACGCACAAATGGTTTGTACACCTTCTTTGCTGACTAACACCCAGATGTAGTCATAGAACGGTTTTGAATTTAATTATATGCACTAAATGCAAGGTAAGTGCACAACAATACTTAAAGGGATAATTGATTTTATGCCCCTAGTTGGGTCACACTCGGCAGGTTTACCCCTAGTTTCCGAAAACACTTGTTCCTGCCCAAACCACTTTGCTCCTCTTATGCTTTTGCCCTTTGACCGTTTGACCATCACTTTGAAAACTTCATAAAAAATTCATACTAACTCAGAAAAATTCAAATAAGATATCAAAATGTTCAGAAAAGCATCACCTATATGTGCATGTCATTTGCATTCATGAAAAAAGTGTTGGCCAATCCCGATCTCAGTTTTAGCTCATATGATCTTAGCATGAACAATAAAATCTAAAAAAATTCTAAAAATTCTAAAAAAATATGGTGGCAAACTTTGACCAATGTTTTGAGTGCTTGCCAAGTTTCATAAGGGAATGACATTCGTGGAAGTCATGGCAAAAAAAAAACAAAAATCAATGGTCCAGAATTTCATTTTTTTGCCACGACTTCCATGAATGTCATTCCCTCATGAAACTTGGCAAGCATTGAAAACATTGGTCAAAGTTTGCCACCAAATATTTTTAGAATTTTTAGAGCTAAAACTGAGATGGGGATTGTCCAACACTTTTTTTGTGAATGCAAATTACATGCACATATAGGTGATGCTTTTCTGAACATTTTGATATCTTATTTGAATTTTTCTGAGTTAGTATGAAATTTTTATGAAGTTTTCAAAGTGATGGTCAAACAGTCAAAGGGCAAAAGCATAAGAGGAGCAAAGTGGTTTGGGCAGGAACAAGTGTTTTCGGAAACTAGGGGTAAACCTGCCGAGTGGGACACAACTAAGGGCACCAAATTAATTATCCCATACTTAAATATAGCAAGGAGACCTGAAATGGGCCAGAAAATCAAACCTAGGGTATATACGTGATTGTTTACCATGAAACAATTCAAGGCGGATCGATGTAGTCACTAACAATTGGAGTCCGAAGTTCCACGTCTCCTTTTGGAAACTATGATCATTCTTGTGAGATGCTCCAATTTGGAAAGTGTGAGCATCAAAACTTGTGCCATCTTTACCAAAAAATTTCCATGTGATCCTTAGATCACGCCACGGTGACACAATGATTTTCGTTATTTCCGGACTCTATATGCATTTCCTGTAACTAGAATACCGACAAGGCTTATGCCTCTGGCCGCACCCTGCGGCCGAACTCTTTGAATTTTTTCCCATTTCTCAAACAATGAATGAAAACACCAAAGTTACACACAAATTATCTTGCTAGCTAGCACCCATGTGTAGTTGCGACTATAGAAAACGACTCAAATATAGCAAATGATACCTCAAATGCACGAGAAAATTGAACCACAATGACACAATGGTGATTTCTTACCGTGGAAAACAATTTGGAGGCGAAACAATGAACTCTTGTTTTCATTCAAACAAAAATATGCTATTAGTTCATGTAAATGTTTTCAAATAGCACACGGTTCACTCACGAAAGCCGTGTGCCTACCAAACCATGGCCCATGCCCCCCCACCTTGCTATGCGTGCGATCTGAGTCGTGCGTTCTGATTGGCCAGAACCCGAACCACATGGATCATACGTCTACACCGTTGGACGCTCCCAGATCGAACGACAGTTCTCATCCATTTTGACAGGAAATGCAGTCCGGCTAGGATTTGATTTATATGCCAAATGCATGGTAAATGCCAAAAAATGTCTTAAATATATCACACGAGACCTGAAATGCAAATCAAACCCGTGGTATAATGGTGATTGCTTAACGTGAGAAAAGTTTAGAGGCGAAACGATGAACTCACGTCTCCATTTAAAAAGTAGTACGTCTTCATTTCAAACGAATTATTCTCTTTGTGCACACGAGCGCTTAGAGGAAACGGTTTGCATAGGCATTTCCGCGCGCTATTTTTCACCCTTTTCACCTAGGCCGCCAACACCCCCCACCGCCCGCCCGTGTTTAACTAAACTAGTCCGCCCAATCTCCATCGCCAGCTCCCCCCTCCCCTAGATCCACAGAAGAACCCTCTCCGGCACCGGCGTGCTCACCCCGGCTGTGTGACAGCCTGATTTTTGGCCCTTTCTTTTTCTTTTGTTTTTCCGAGGTTTTTTGCTTGAGTTTTCTTTTTCCGTGGCTTTGTGGTCTGGAAAGTGAAGAAGATAAACTCTTCTTTGCTTCCAGAGTGGCTGGTCATAACCAAATCCTTCCCTAGACACTGTCATTTTCATCCTAGCCAAATCCCAATATTCTTTTTATTGGGAATATTCCTTTTCTATTAAAGGAATAACCCAATTTCCCCTAGGTTGTGAAGCAACCTATATTTCTCTCACTCCTAAAATTCCGAAATAATTCTCATAAATTGTTTGGGTCATATCTTTCTCAAATATGGCAAATATTTCATTTGTCATGTTTATCATCATGCTCAAATAATTCATTTCCTATTCTGTCCTGAATGGCAGAATGTGAAACAAGTGCCATTTATCATTTCCCAATTGACCTCAAACTCCTTGGACACCTTTTCCTGTCCATATCATTGCCACATGCCAAAGTGCAACCTCATTTGCCTAGTAATTATTTAATTATAATTTTCCAAAGTTCCTGTCTAAGGGAACTGGTTGTGAAGCAAGTACAAGCTAGGCATATCCAAATGAGTTTCAATTTTGCATGGCCCTTCATATAAAAAAATAATCACTCTCCACCAAAGTAGAGCTCATGACATGCCTCCATGTGAGCTCACCTTCAATTATTTGATTCTGTCCAAAATTTCAGTTTGTGAAGCAAGTATATTTTATCTTGCTCCATTATGGCTGGCAATTTTTCTAGGCCTTCTGTTATCTATATAACTTACCTCCACCCATGTTGGGCATGTTTCATCAAGCCATTTGTCCTCTAGAATTTTTGCAAGTTTCTGGTCAGTAGAAATGTTTGTGAAGGAAGTACTATTTTGGTTTATCCAATTGGTATGGAACCTTTTGCAGCATCTTCATATGGCCAAAAAAGCCTGCCTTGCCAAAGTTCAGCTCAAGTGGCTTCTCCATTTGAGAGCATCATCATGATCTTCATTCTGGACCAAATTTGGTAGTTGCAAAGCAACTCCATTAATCCTTGATCCATATCCTCTCCAAGTTACCAGGATGAAAGTCCTTCTTACCCTGAATCTACCAGACAACTCCATTGCTTCCAATCCCTCTCATGTGGATCAGCAGTACACGATCAAGTTCACTGCAGTAAACTTCAGACCTCATTTACCTTTTAACCAGGGCAGTTTTCATCGATCTACCACCTCAGTTACCTCTTAACCAGGAGGGACTTACCCCTAGACAAAAATTTACAACCCATTTCTACTACTACATGTCATTGCACATGGTGACCACGACAATGGCATGTACGTACTGCAGCTACGTGTGCGGTGCAAGGCGTCGGTGGCTGTTTGTGCTTTGGACCCCTCCTCCTCTCGGCGTCTTCGAGCTCGTGAGCATGTCCATTGTCCTCCTCTCGTCGTCGCCGATCACCTGGACCCCTCTCCCCCTCCGTCCGCTTGCTCACCGACGCAAGCCGCCGCACGTCCACGAGCACACAGTGCTGACCGAGCTTTAATGGCACTCGACTTCTTCTTCTGCTTCCCCTTAGCCTTCTCTACCCTGTGAGACCTCCACTTCACCTCCCTCGTCTCCTGCCGGCGAGCTCGCGAGTGAGGGCACGCGTCCACGGTGTCGGACAAGCATCCGCGGTGGTGCCAGCTTGGCCTCCTCGCCTGCGGCTATATATAGCCATCCCCGCGGCCTCCCGAGCATCCCAAGCTCCTCACCTCACTCCCAGCTGCCTCCCCAGCCTCTCATTCGAGCTCGAGCAGCTCTCCTCGACCCCGATCGCCGCCAGGGCCGCAGCTCTGCTCGACTCAAATTCGAGCACGGCAACACCCCTCCCTCCCTCTTTCCTTCACCAGAGAACTCCCCTCGGCCCCCTGATCCTCCCCACTAACTTGCCCATCGACGGAGTGCCCCGCAACACCATAGCCGAATCCCACCCGAAGCCATCTCTGCCAGAGTCCGCGCCCTCGTCGCTCCGGTCCTCCTCGGCGTCCGTGTCCAGGCGGGATGGATGCGCCTCGCCTCCCTGACCATCCCGGTGGCCGGCGTGCCGCCGGAGGTGGCCTGTGGCGCTGGAGCCGCGCCTCTGTTATGCTCCATCGAGGCGCAGTGAGGAGGAAGAAGGAGCCAGGCTAGGCAGGCCCCTCCTCCCCACGGACCCCACCTGGCAGCGACCTAGGCGGCCGGTCCCGCCCTGCATGTGTTGACCCGGGTGGTTGAGCTAGATCAGTGACGGGCCCCACCCATGGGACCCGCACTTCAGCTGCTCAAGCCCCTGCCACGTGTTTAAGTGGAAACGTAAACCACTTCTGTACGTTTTCGCGTAATGAAAGCGTATTTTCCCGTGACGTTTTCTTTTAGAGGAAGCATATTTCCGTTCTTCTTCAGCCCCGAATGCGTTTTCAGTTCAGTGAAAGCGTATTTCGCTGATTGCGCTTTCTGCTTTTCTGTCTAGGCCCAGATTTTGAAGTTTTTCATTACAGATGGGTCCCTGGCAGAAAACACCTCATATCTTTTTGACCACAACTCCAAATGAGGTGATTCCAAAGCCCACGTCTTCGTTTCGTCGAGCCCGTTCTGTTGGTTTCATTTTCTCTATGGTTTGACATTGTGAAAATGACCTTTTTGCCCTTGCATGTAAACAGCCCCTCCGAGAGAGAACTGTTTCCGGCAAATCTTTCCGCGGCTTCACCGCACTTCTCCCTGGTGCCTTCTTCATCCCCAGGCAAGCCACAATACCCACTTGCATGATAGTCATGAAGTAGCCATGGTTTTCAACTTGAATATTTACTAAATGATTGCTTGTTTAAAATATGGTTATCGTTGTTTCGGTAATGTTTCTCGGTTAGTGCTTACTGGTTTGTTATGTTGTTATGCACCTGGTCATCATGCCTTGCTAGTTGCTAGTATTACTTTCATATTACCATGCTTGATTGTAGTACATGTTGGGTTGGTCATCTTCTTCGCTGCATGACTAACGTCGGTTATCGAGTACTGTTAATATGCGTTGTTCCTTTGTTGCTAGTTGGTTAAGTGCTACTCGGTGATGTTATTGATGAGTTCTTGCATGTTATTTATGGTTGATGCTAGTGGTCATGATATACTATGAGTAGTGTTGCACTTGTAATATTTATGCTCGGCATTATGCCATGTTCAGTTGGAGATTATTTCATAGTCGATATAATGGACAGTTATGTTGCATCCCGTACTTATGTTGATATCATGTTCATGCATTGTAATTGCATCATGTTATTTTATCATGGCTCAGCATTTTGCATTCAAGTTTAACCGGATTTAATTGAACTTGAACAACTGTTGGCTGAGTCATGGTGCCGCCAGATCGAAACTGACCAGTGCAACCACACTTACCTTATGGGAAGGTCCTAACTGGGTCTATTGTCGTGCATCTCGCCGGTGCCTCCCACGAGGGAAGGTTATGGGCGTGCGTACCCTGGCCCGGTAAGCAGACATAACCTTGTGTGCCCGTTGTTTTTATGGATCCGGTCCCCGTGAGGGAGTTTTCCCCGTGAGGGAGTTTTGACCACGACGGTGGTCGGGGTGTCTTTGGTACGGGGCCACCCAGGACTAGCCCAGTTGGGAGTGGGTCGGACTGGCCGGGAAAGTGTCATGGCAATAGATCGGTTTTGTCGGAACGCCATTGGTCCACCCGAATGGGAGTGCGAGGCCATGGGTTCCGTGGTGTGGGTACAGTGTACTAACCTCTGCAGAGCGTATATTAAATCTATCGATAGCCATGCCCACGGATAAAAGGCCCAGTTCGTGTCGGTCCCACCATGAGTCAACAGTATTAATAATAACTTGATTAATAACAACCCCGGTTCGATGATGAGATAAGTTTGTTGTGATCGCCGTAAGGATCACGGGCCAAATATTGGCCGTGGTTGTGATCGCTGTAAGGATCATGGTTTGAGACCAAGTGTTGGTCATGGTTGTGATCGCCGGAATGATCACCGTGGTATCGAGGATACCGAGTTGTTGGATATTCGTAATGTTGTGCGAGAATCATGGGTAAAGGTCAAGCTCCTTGTGGTCATTTAATGATTACTACGGTATTTTTTATACCAAGCTTGGTTTGATCTTGAGATGATCGTGTGATGTCCGAGGTTGGTAAGTGGTGTATGTGATGGTTACGAGATAACCCGAACAGAATAACTGGTGCGTTGTAGTGTCATCATGTTGCATGCTAGTATCATCAGATACATATGCTCATGCCATGCTCTTATTGTTCTAGCTGTATCATGTTCATGTTGCCTTTGGATTCTTAGTGTCTATTATGGTTATTTTCATGATGGTAGCTGGTATTATTTTGGGAGTATTTCGTTGGATGTCATGTTGTTCATGTCATGTTATTCTGATGATCTCATGATAATTTCTGCTTAACCTGTAATTTCCATGTTGTTGTTTGTCTTGAATGCTTCTGGTTAATTGTGAGCTTGCAAGTACATTCAATGTACTGACCTGGCGTGTCATGCCAGCTTGCAGGTCGTGCCTGGATTGCATGCTTGTTTGCCGTGGATTCTTTGTTTGCGAGCTAGGATAAGCGTTCCAGCCAGAGTCCCTGCGGATTGGAGTTCACCACCGTCGTCGTTGTTCCGCTGCCAGTAGTTTTTCCGCTGCTTCGAGTTGTTCTGCTGCTTGCATAGAGCAACTGAGGATGGCGTAGTGTCGCCGTGCCGATGTTATTCATTGTAATATCAGAGACCTTGTAATCATATTCATGTAATAATAGAAAGCTGGTTTGTTCTATGCTAAGCAGTGCCGTATTCCAGAAGACTTCTCCTCGATCTCTGGGCTGGAATACGGGGCGTTCCGGTTTCTCTGAGCCGGGGTGCCACAGCGCTTGGTATCAGAGCAGGTCTGGCTGTAGGATGCCCTAGCCCGCGCGAACGTTAGAAAGCGGTAGTATAGACCCCAGTTGGTTTGTTGCACTTGATTGTTGCATTTTTTTGTCGCATAGCATGCATATAGATTATTATTTTGTCAATATCGGTTAATCTTGTGAGTGTAGGTGGCATCGTTTTCGGTCCACCGCTTGCACCCTCCTTCTTAGCATGTCTGCTCTTTGGTGTTCGGCTTCATCTGTGTCCCAGCAGAGTGATGCCCTCGTACCCAGAGTTCCAGCCACCTTTTGCAGGTGTTATGCTCAGGTGTCGCGTATATTTTTTTTCCGCCACCCACCCATATTATTTCGGTGATAGATTTGTTTCTATCCTGAATCATACCATCCATCTCGTCCCCTTGGCAAACCTTGCTGATCTTGGTTATCAAAAAAGGGCAATGCCAGCGAGCCTTGTTTTTCCACCGCTACCCTACCCAGTCTTCCACTGTTATCTTGCCATGTCATTTCATTCTTTGGACGGGTACGATTCCCTTCGTACGCTTGATAATGAGGTGGTCGTGACTTTTGTGTCTCGCTACTTGATCGTCAAGTCCGTTCTCACCTGTGTATCCATCCAGATCCAGCCACTGTTCAGCCAGTGCTTGGTGTGGCTTCGGTTACGCCAACTCCTTCCACACATGGATATAATTTTCGTGCACACCGCCACAGCATATTAGACCGTAATACCAGAGTTTCTGCGAGATTTGTGTGCTTAGGTGTGCATGCATATTATTGTGTGAGAGCAGTAATATGTGATGATTGCTTGATTAATTATATTAGTAGTATGCTTGAGTGCTTTTGTTTTAGTCATTTCTTTTGTTTCTTTCTTTGGGCCTTCGGTGTTACAAATTTTTCCCCTATTAAAGTTGCTCGTCAGACGACACCAAACCCGAAGAGTCAGCAAGAAATGCATATATTTGAACTCAGCTAAACAGAATGGAATTGCCAGCAGACTGCAGTGAAATTGGAAATAGCTCGTCTGAATACAAAAGAAATCCTGGATGGAATGTCAGTATGAAGTTTGCATTAACGTGCACTCCTCACAACGGTATGGAATTCTCAGCCAACTGCATTCAGATTGGGGGATATCTGATCATGTTACTGAGAGTCAAGTCTCCCTCAGCGTATACCCCTTATAGCAAAAATGATCAAATCAGCAAGGAGATAAATTGTGTGCAAGGCTGACAAAATATTATCAAAGGTATGGCTCAGAAACAAGTGTAATTTTTCGTTGAGGATGATTTTGGAACCCGATGTACCTGGAAGCAAGCAAAAATATGGCATGTACTCAGAAAGGAGGATAGTCCTGCAAAACCCTGTTTCATGCAAGAAATCAAGAACAAAATTTTTAAGCTGGTTATACATGTGGAAATCGGTCCGCATATCACAATAAAAAGTTTCTGGTGTAAGTTACCCAATCTTCCTTCGCAAGATACCCGAAAAGCTTCCAAGGCAAGATTCATCTATCTTCCTCAGTACGATACATGGATGATTTCCCATACAAGGTACTCTGCCTTCTTCAGTAAGCAACCGCAAAAGCTTCTGGCATAAGGTACTGAGTCTTTCCCCAGCGAAGTCTTTAAGTGGGTAAGCTTCTGAAGCACGATACCCAGTCTTCTTCAGCAAGCTGTTCGGTGAAAGTTTCGAGCACAAGCCAGCCAAACTTCCTCAGTAAGACATTGGTACAAGGTAGTACACTGTGAGTTGACATCATATGGATGTGAATCCCAAGGATCCGATCTGCAACATTTTGGTCAAAAGCAAGAATTAGTCAGAATACACATATGTCTCGGGAATCAGATTCTCATATATATGCGGTGAGCATACCACCAAGATCTTACAGGTCACTCGGATGAGGATCTCATAACCACGTGAGGATGGTTAAGAGAAGAAAGCCAGTATACACCGCATTATGACAAAGGATTATGAGGATTGACGACATCAATGTGCTCAAGTCAGAATCTGAGGGGTATTGAACCTGCCATTTAATGGGGTACCCTGTTAGAAAAATGAGGATAAGCTGCAATTGCCAAAAAAATTGCACCGACAGTACCTATGGTGATACAAAGAAGCAATATGACCCAACTCTTTCAGCAAAGGATCCAGACCAAGAAAACAGTTATGAAGGAGCATTACCAGTGATGCAGGTATGAAAATTGTTGCAAGACCCGCGTGGTGCAGAACCACCATCAGTCAAGCCTGCAGATATTATCATACAGGTTAAACTCTTATGCTAGCCACGACATGTGACAATCAAATATTTCATACGGATCTGATACTCAAGACAGTGGAACCAGTTAAGATGATTCAGAAATTTCCGCGATAAGCCAGAATCTGTCAGGAAAGCGGTTATGACCCATTTCACTATTTGGAACCCGAAGGACATGCATTTAGTGGAGAAACCCAATGCAAGGAGTTAAAGCTTGGGTGTCCACTAGAAAAATCTGATCACCACTTCATGAAAGATTGTCAGTGCCGGATGACACACCTAGCAGAAATCACTCTTGGATTTGTGAGACTGACATATATTTCAGTTATGAGAATCAATCACAGTCAGTTAAGTCAGCAGATCTAAAAAAGAAATTGGAGCCTGTAAAAGCATGAACAAGCAAGGTAAGATCTGTCAGAATATGGATATATTAAAGCAAACCACCCCAGGGCCAGTGAGACAAAAAATTAGTGGGAACAAAAAATAAGAAAAAGGATACCCGAGTTGGCAACGGTTTCCTTAAGTCAGTACCTTCTTACTTGTTCCCTGAGCAACCAAATCTCGAGGACGAGATTTCTTTAAGGGGGTAAGGTTTGTGACAGCCTGATTTTTGGCCCTTTCTTTTTCTTTTGTTTTTCTGAGGTTTTTGCTTGACTTTTATTTTTCCGTGGCTTTGTGGTTTGGAAAGTGAAGAAGATAAACTCTTCTTTTCTTCCAGAGTGGCTTGCCATACCCAAATCCTTCCCTAGACCCTATCATTTTCATCCTAGCCCAAATCCCAATATTCTTATTAGTGGGGATATTCCTTTTCTATTAAAGGAATAACCCAATTTGCCCTAGGTTGTGAAGCAACCTATATTTCTATCACTCCTTCAATTCTGAAATAATTCTCATAAATTGTTTGGGTCGTATCTTTATCAAATATGGCAAAATATTTCATTTGTCATGTTTATCATCATGCTCAAATAATTCATTTCCTATTCTATCCTAAATGGCAGAATGTGAAACAAGTGCCATTTATCTTTTCCCAATTGACCTCAAACTCCTTGGACACCTTTTCCTGTCCATATCATTGCCACATGCCAAAGTGCAACCTCATTTGCCTAGTAATTATTTAATTATGATTTTCCAAAGTTCCTGTTTGAGGGAACTGTTGTGAAGGAAGTACAAGCTAGGCATATCCAAATGAGTTTCAATTTTGCATGGCCCTTCATATAACCAAATCATCACTCTCCACCAAAGTAGAGCTCATGAAATGCCTCCATGTGAGCTCACCTTCAATTCTTTGATTTTGTCCAAAATTTCAGTTTGTGAAGCAAGTATATTTTAGCTTGCTCTATTATGGCTGCCAATTTTCTAGGCCTTTTGCTATCTATATAACTTACCTCCACCCATTTTGGGCATGTTTCATCAAGCCATTTGTCCTCTAGAATTTTTGCAAGTTTCTGGTCAGTAGAAATGTTTGTGAAGGAAGTACCATTTTGGTTTATCCAACTGGTATGAAACCTTTTGCAACGTCTTCATATGGCCAAATAAGCCTGCCTTGCCAAAGTTCAGCTCAAGTGGCTTCTCCATTTGAGAGCATCATCATGATCTTCATTCTGGACCAGATTTGGCAGTTGCAAAGCAACTCCATTAATCCTTGATCCAAATCCTCTCCAAGTTACCAGGATGAAAGTCCTTCTTACCCTGAATCTACCAGACAACTCCATTGCTTCCAATCCCTCTCATGTGGATCAGCAGTACATGATCAAGTTTACTGCAGTAAACTCCAGACCTCATTTACCTTTTAACCAGGGCAGTTTTCATCGATCTACCACCTCAGTTACCTCTTAATCAGGAGAGACTTATCCCTAGACAACAATTTACAACCCATTTCTACCACTACATGCGATTGCACATGGTGACCATGACAATGGCGTGTCTGTGCACGCGCTCTGTGTGCAGTGCGCGCGTCCAGTGGTTGTTTGTGCTGGACCCCCTCCTCCTCTCGGCGTCTTCGAGCTCATGAGCTTGTCCATTGTGCTCCTCTCGTCGTCGCAGATCACCTGGACCCCTCTCCCCCTCCGTCCGCTTGCTCACCAACGCAAGCCGTCGCGCATCCACGAGCACACAGTGCCGACCGAGCTTTAATGGCGCTCGGCTTCTTCCTCTGCTTCCCCTTTGGCCTTCTTTGCCCCGTGAGACCTCCATTGCACCTCCCTCGTCTCCTACCCGTGAGCCCGCGAGCGAGGGCACGCATCCACGGCGCCGGACACGCGTCCGCGGCGGTGCCAGCTCGGCCTCCTCGCCCGCGGCTATATATAGCCATCCCCGCGGCCTCCCGAGTATCCCAAGCTCCTCACCTCAATCCCAGCTCCCTCCCCGGCCTCTCGTTCGAGCTCGAGCAGCTATCCTCGACCCCCATCGCTGTCAGGGCCGCCGCTCTGCTCGGCTCAAATTCGAGTACGACAGCACCCCTCCCTCCCTCTTTCCTTCAACAGAGAATTCCCCTCGGCCACCTGATCCTCCCCACTTACTTGCCCATCGACAGAGTGCCCCGCAGCCCCATAGCCGAATCCCACCCGAAGCCATCTCCGCCGGAGTCCGCGCCCTCGTTGCTCCAGTCCCCGTCGGCATCCGTGTCCAGGCAGGATGGATGCGCCTCGCCTCCCTGACCATCCCGGTGGCCGGCGTGCCGCCGGAGGTGGCCTGTGGCGCCGGAGCCGCGCCTCTGTTATGCTCCATCGGGGCGCAGTGAGGAGGAAGAAGGAGCCAGGCCAGGCGGGCCCCTCCTCCCCACGGACCCCACCTGGCAGCGACCTAGGCGGCTGGTCCCGCCCTGCATGTGTTGACCCGGGTGGCTGAGCTAGATAAGTGACGGGCCCCACCCATGGGACCCGCATGTCAGCTGCTCAAGCCCCTGCCACGTGTTTAAGTGGAAACGTAAACCACTTCTGTACGTTTTCGCGTAATGAAAGCGTATTTTCCCGTGACATTTTCTTTTAGAGGAAGCGTATTTCCGTTCTTCTTCAGCCCTGAATGTGTTTTCAGTTCAGTGAAAGCGTATTTCGCTGATTGCGCTTTCTGCTTTTCTGTCCAGGCCCAGATTTTGAAGTTTTTCATTACATATGGGTCCCTGGCAGAAAACACCTCATATCTTTTTAACCACAACTTCAAATGAGGTGTTTCCAAAGACCATGTCTTCGTTTCGTCGATCCCGTTCTGTTGGTTTCATTTTCAATATGGTTTGGCACTGTGAAAATGACCTTTTTGCCGTTGCACGTAAACAGCCCCACGGAGAGAGAACTGTTTCCAGCAAATCTTTTCGCGGCTTCACCTCACTTCTCCCTGGTGCCTTCTTCATCCCCAGGCAATCCACAATACCCACTTGCATGATAGTCATGCAGTAGCCATGTTTTTCAACTTGAATATTTATTAAATGATTGATTCTTTAAAATATGGTTATCGTTGTTTCGGTAATGTTTCTGGGTTAGTGCTTACTGGTTTGCTACGTTGTTATGCACCTGGTCATCATGCCTTGCTAGTTGGTAGTATTACATTCATATTGCCATGCTTGATTGTAGTACATGTTGGGTTTGTCATGTTCTTCGGTGCATGACTAACGTCGGTTATCGAGTACTGTTAATATGCGTTGTTCCTTTGTTGTTACTTGGTTAAGTGCTACTCGGTGATGTCATTGATGAGTTCTTGCATGTTATTTATGGTTGATGCTAGTGGTCATGATATACTATGAGTAGTGTTGCACTTGTAATATTTATGCTCGTCATTATGCCATGTTGATTTGGAGATTCCATAGTCGATATGATGGACACTTATGTTGCATCCTGTGCTTATGTTGATATCATGTTCATGCATTGTAATTGCATCATGTTATTTTATCATGGCTCAGCATTTTGCATTCAAGTTTAACCGGATTTAATTGAACTTGAACAACTGTTGGCTGAGCGGTGCCGCCAGATCGAAACTGACCAGTGCAACCACGCTTACCTTATGGGAAGGTCCTAACTGGGTCTATTGTCGTGCATCTCGCCGGTGCCTCCCACGAGGGAAGGTTATGGGCGTGCGGTACCCTGGCCCGGTAAGCAGACATAACCTTGTGTGCCCGTTGTTTTTATTTTTATTGATCCGGTCCCCATGAGGGAGTTTTGACCACGACGGTGGTCGGGGTGTCTTTGGTAGACACGGGGCCACCCAGGACTAGCCTAGTTGGGAGTGGGTCGGAGTGGCCGGGAGAGTGTCATGACAATAGATCGGTTTTGTGGGAACGCCGTTGGTCCACCCTAATGGGAGTGTGAGGCTATGGGTTCTTTGGTGTGGGTGCAGTGTACTAACCTCTGCAGAGTGTATATTAAATCTATCGATAGTCGCGCCCGCGGATAAGGGCCCAGTTCGTGTCGGTCCCACTGTTAGTCAACAGTATTAATAATAACTTGATTAATAAAAACCCCGGTTCGATGATGAGATAAGTTGGTTGTGATCGCCGTAAGGATCACGGGCCAAATATTGGTCGTGGTTGTGATCGCCGTAAGGATCACGGTTTGAGACCAAGTGTTTGTCATGGTTGTGATTGCCAGAATGATCACCGTGGTATCGAGGATACGGAGTTGTTGGATATTCGTGATGTTGTGCGAGAATCATGGGTAAAGATCAAGCTCCTTGTGGTCATTTAATGATTACTACGGTATTGTTTATACCAAGCTTGATTTGATCCTGAGATGATCGTGTGATGTCCGAGGTTGGTAAGTGATGCATGTGATGGTTACGAGATAACCCAAACATAATAATTGGTGCATGTAATGTCATCATGTTGCATGCTAGTATCATCAGATTCATATGCTCATGCCATGCTCATATTACTCTAGCTGTATCATGTTCATGTTGCCTTTGGATTCTTAGTGGCTATTATGGTTATTTTCATGATGGTAGCTGGTATTATTTTGGGAGTATTTCGTTGGATGTCATGTTGTTCATGTCTTGTTATTCTGATGATCTCATGATAATTTCTGCTTAACCTGTAATTGCCATGTTGTTGTTTGTCTTGAATGCTTCTGGTTAATTGTGAGCTTGCAAGTACATTCAATGTACTGACCTGGCGTGTCATGCCAGCTTGCAGCTCATGCCTGGATTGCATGCTCGTTTGCCGTGGATTCTTTGTTTGCGAGCTAGGATAAGGGTTCCAGCCAGAGTCCCTGTGGATTGGAGTACACCACCGTCGTCGTTGTTCCGCTGCCAGTAGTTTTTCCGCTGCTTCGAGTTGTTTTGCTGCTTGCATAGAGCAATTGAGGATGGCGTAGTGTCGCCGTGCCGATGTTATTCATTGTAATATCGGAGACCTTGTAATCATATTCGTGTAATAATAGAAAGCTGGTTTGTTCTATGCTAAGCAGTGCCGTATTCCAGAAGACTTCTCCTCGATCTCTGGGCTGGAATAAGGGGCGTTCCGGTTTCTCTGAGCCGGGGTGCCACAGGCCGTGTGTCCGCTTTTTGGTGTCAAGCCTAGCTCCACTGTCGTTCCCAACACGCGGCTGCCCGAGCCTTGCCATCGCCGTGTTCTTGCCAGCCAGCCTCGAGCATATCGATTCTGTAACCCTCGCCTCTCCTGTGGTCCGGCCGGGTTTGCATTAAGAAACCTGTTAGTTACTGCACTACATCACCTTGAGGCATATTTCCTCACAATTCCTCTTCCTATTTCGTTCTGTATGTTCCCAAATTGGCTATAAAGTAACGGAGAGCGTATATATGTTCATTATCTACCTTCCTAACTTGTACATATAAGTTGTATTTGTTCCAATAAGTTACTGCCGATTTACAGATCGCGCGTGCCCGATGTCGGTGTAAAAAAGTAGGGGTCCTATTTTATACCACTTCACCTGTGCACAGGTAGTTGGAGCCGCGCCTGCGGCCACACTTAGCGGGGCAGAGGAAGGAAGAAAACACACAAGACAACCAGAGCAACACCAAGCCAAAGACACGAAGAGCAGAAGGGCGAGCTGAACTTCCCTGGCAAGGCCCTTGCCGGGGCGGCCTCCACAGCCCCGGCAAGAACCTTTCCGGGGCAACTTGCCCAGCACCAGCAGAGCCGCCACCCTTGAGCCTAAGAGTTCCGACGCCATCACCCACATTGGAACCAAGGCTCAGGAGGCCCCTCCATGGTGCCATGCACATCTTTGTGAAGATCAAGAACATACAAGACTAGATGAGAATCAGAAGACGAAGATCATCGGCAAGATCCTTGCCGAGGATACCCACGAGACCCCCCGGCCCCCGGCAAAACCCTTGCCGGGGACGCCCACGACGCCGCGGCAAGACCCTTGCTGGGGTCCCGGGAAGACTCTTTCCAAAGACATCCGCGGGGCCACAGCCAGGCCCCCACCCGCCAAGACTCCACCGTTGTTCCCACACAGCTGCCAGCCCACCAACTAGGAGAGCACCTGCATGGCGATGTTTGGCCTCCAGGCCAACTCAGCAAGCACCTGTGTGGTGGCATGCAGATCTTCGTGAAGACTCTGCCATCGCACCAACTCAGCAGCCAGCCAGCCAGCCAGCCAGCGTGGCACTACACGCCTCATCAACTCGGACACACGTTGAAGCCAGGCGAGGCGGCGACAGCTGGGACGAGCTTCCTTGTCGTCCCCTATAAAGAAAGAAGGGCACATCAGCATCACATTAAATGCGTTTGTCCTATGGTGCCAGGAGATAGACTCGACCATTGTATAGCTTTCCACCTCCTGTATGCCACTTTGGTAGCCCCTTCGACTATAAAAGGAGGCCCGCGGCATACTGAGAGAGGATTCGAACTTTTTGGACCCTGCACGCTTTGTAGCTAGTCCAAGAACAACAGATAAAAATAACCAGCAGGAGTAGGGTATTACGCATCACTTGCAGCGCGAGCCTAGATAATCCCCCTGCGTCGATCTTCTAATCCCGCTCTTTCCATAGCCTGCGCCCGCCAACCGTAGCAAAAAGGATTCTACGTGATCCCGTAGGTGTCGTTTCTCCCCGACACCCGAGTCACACAAACTTAACTAATAAGCCGTACATTTTCTAAAGTATTACGTGACATTTGTAGACAGCTTGATACCAAGTTGTTAGTTTTATGCTTATCCTCCTTTCCTGAGTTTCGCATGTGTTCTCTATAGATGCTGAATAGTAGCGACAACACTCATGCTTCAGGTGATGTATCTTCATCTGATTCCGACAACCCTAGTTCTTCAGCAGATGGTGAGGGATCAAGTAATCTTGTACGGGATAGAGCTACAACAATTACCATTCCGGTCAGGACACAGAGGAACGCTCCAAGAAGCCCACATACCAGCCTTAAGGTGTATCTGAAGTAACTGAAATTGATTTAAAGTTTTGGGCTCCAACTAATCCAGATAAAGAACGCATGAGGTTGCTAGGGCAAGGCTCAACAATAATCTACCAGGGTTTTGGAAGGCTGACATAGAAACATGGCAAAGGATAGTCCGGGAGATCATGGATCACTTCAACATTCCAGAACAGTGGATAATGCAGGTGGAACACGCTGCACTAAAAAAGGCTAGGGATGCTTGTAGAAACTGGAAGCACATGTTGTATAAGAAGTACTTGAGTGAAGGCAAGGACCCAATCCCCGCATACCCCCAAATTACAAAGGCAGACTGGGCAGAATTCAAAAGGGCCAGGGCAAATAAAGATTTTGCTGAGAAGAGTGCCAAGCAATCAGAAGTTCAGAGGAAGAACACACACCCCCACTGTATGGGTGTGGCAGGATACTACAGCATTAAACCGATATGGGACAAGGAGGACGAAGAAGCAGTAGCGGCGGGTGGGAAACCAGCCATTAGTGAAATCAGTGGAAAACGCGCCAGAGACTACTTGCAGGCACATGCAAGGAGGCGTGATGATGGAACTTATTAATTTGAAAACTCACGTGACAAAGAATTGTATCAAGTGATTTTAAAGGCTTCCAAGATCCCTGGAAGGTTCTATAGGAACTCAGGGCCATGTGACATTCTGTCCGATGCTCTGGAAACAAGAGATCCCCCTGGCCGTGCAAGGGGTATAGGTGTTAATGTCCCGCACAAGAGGGCTTCACACTCAGCAAAGAAGAGAGGCTCAACATGAAAAAGGCTAGGAGTGAAATGAAGTAGAATGAATTGTATGATAGGTTGAGGAAGGACATATATCCGACTGTTCAAAAGGATATTCAGGAGTCAATGATGATGCAGAAGACTCTAAAACTGACAGATAGCCAATAGATGGGACGGGAGGCGGGCATGGAGGATGCTGCTTATTGCGCGACAACACCGCACAAGAGTAGTTGTGCATCAGCTGACCCCAGCGACATTGAAACTTCAGCTGCTCATGATGATGCTATATCTGATCTATCTGGAATGAAAGACATCCTGAAGGGCGTGCTTACACATTATGAAGGTACATTAAAATGTGCAACAATCTGGGTATGCTCACCATTCTTGGAAGAGGGCCTGTTGTTGGACAATGTGACATTGAAGGCGGGCTGTGTGAAGTGCCACGTGACTGAGTAAAGCTTGGATTCAATGAACTTTCCCTGGAGAATATCCTAGGAGACTTTGATGAGCAAAGGACCATGGGAGAAACACTGTTACATCACATCCAGTGGCCACGAAAGGAAATATAGTTCATCGATGAGATCACTGAAGCCCCGCAAAGAGCAACCATTGTCGCCCCTCAACCGGTGAGGGAGTCCTGGATTAGGGGGTGTCCGGATAGCCGGACTATGACCTTTGGCCGGACTCCTGGACTATGAAGATACAAGATTGAAGACTTCGTCCCGTGTCTGGATGGGACTTTCCTTGGCGTGGAAGGCAAGGTTGGCAATACGGATATGTAGATCTCCTACCATTGTAACCGACTCTGTGTAACCCTAACCCTATTCGGTGTCTATATAAACCGGAGGGTTTTAGTCTGTAGGAACAACAATCATACCATAGGCTAGCTTCTAGGGTTTGGCCTCTCTGATCTCGTGGTAGATCTACTCTTGTACTACCCATATCATCAATATTAATCAAGCAGGAGTAGGGTTTTACCTCCATCGAGAGGGCCCGAACTGGTAAAAACATCGTGTCCCTTGTCTCCTGTTACCATCCACCTAGACACACAGTTCGGGACCCCCTATCCGAGATCCGCCGGTTTTGACACTGACATTGGTGCTTTCATTGAGAGTTCCTCCGTGTTGTCGTCGTCAGGAAGGATGCCTCATCCCGTCTTTAAAGACGGCAACCTTTGTTGCTAAAGAAGCTTTGGCTGTCGGCCAAACTCTCCGGCTAGGCGGTTTTCTTATGACCGCTTGCTCGCCGCCGCTACCGATGATGACTTCTCGGGTCATCGAGAGCAATCTTCACGTTAACTCGGAGCTCGCTGAGTAGTTAGATCCGATGGAGCTCTCTTCCTTAAACGAGCTCTTGGCTCGCATAGCCCTGGGAGTCGCTACAGACTATGATCAGATTGGGCCTAAACGCGATCTGAGAGAGATCAACTCTCCCCAGGTTACCCACCACGTTGCTATAGTGGAGGAACAATATGGCGACCCTTCTTCTATCTTAAGGACTAGCTACGTCCGGATTCCCAATCCCTCCGTGCCGGATTCCCGCGGAGGAGAGGACGTCACTCAAACCCTGAAGCTAATGGTAGACAGCTGGCTAGATTCATTGGACAACATCCAAGAATCCAAGCTTCCAAGTTCGGAAGCTCCTTGGCCCTTAAGTCTCAGATTGGGTGCGGTCCCGGATTTAATTCCACCTGCCCACCCAAACATAAGCGACCTATCTCAAATTCGGCAAGAGCCTGCAGAAACAGTACACCATTACTGGGCCAGATTCCTCCTGGTTATGGACAGGATAAAGGACTGCCACGAGGAGGACGCAATCTCATTATTCTGCAACAATTGCACGGACAATGGGATCCTAAACGCTATAAGTCGCCGTGACATCACACGCTTTACCGGCTTGGCATCCATAGTACGAAAGTATTGTGCGATGGAAAGTGCCTAGAAAACCGAAGCAAGATTTTGGGACAATCCAGCCTTGAATACAACCCCAGTCCAAAATAAAATGGTGCATCATCGCCAGGCACCTGGGTTAAATACCAAAAAGCAAAAACCCTCTATAGGGCATGGAACCATCTTTGGAGGGATGGCTCAATGGACCCTGTAAGATTCATAGTACAGAGGGCGCCACTCCAACTCATAGCCTTAGAGCATGTTGGATACTACGGCAGGTGGCCAAAAGTGGGGAAGACCTTCTAGCTCTAGAGCACCAACCCAGGGATATCAGTACGGTATTAACAGTCTTCGAGACTTTTGCATCAAATAATATGCGGAAACGAACACTCCGTAGCCTCGCCGAAGTCTACCAAGTAGCAACAATAAACCCATGTAGTGACACGGCTATTACCTTTAATGCCATGATTTAACCTAAATTCGAACAGCCCGAGCACCCCTGCATTGGTCCTCGGTCCGATAGTGGATTTGCCGCTTTACCAAGGTACTCATGGACGGTGGCAGCGGATTGAACCTCATTTACGAGGAAACCCTCTGAAAAATGGAGATAGAATGGAGCCGCATTGAGCGAAGCAGCACAACCTTTAGAGGAATAATCCCCAGTCGGGAAGCATGTTGTACAAGAAAAATCACACTGGATGTGGTGTTTGGCACGCCGGACAATTACAGGTCCGAGGAGGTCACATTCCAAGTGGCCCCGTTCAGCAGCGGATACCACACTCTATTAGGGCGAGAGGCATTCACAATTTTCCAAGCTATACCCCATTATGGGTACATGAAGCTCAAAATGCCCGGGCCCAACAGAATCATCACCCTTGCTAGTGACCCGGACATAGCACTCCGCGCCAAAAATAAGACAGCCGCACTGGCCCTTGAGGCACTATCCGAAGCCCTAGCGGCCGAGGAACTCACTGCGCTGCGCTCCACGGTGAATAGGGACGATGTGATACTCGATAAGAGATCCAAATCCACTTCCTTCAAACCAACGGATGAAATAGTCAAATTCCAAGTCCATCCAACGGACCCTACAAAAACGGCCTCCATCGGGGCACAATTAAATCCTGATGTAGACGCTGCACTAAGAGAATTCCTACGCGAAAATTGGGACATTTTTGCCTGGCACCCTTCAGACATGCTAGGAATCCCACGCTGGCTGGCCGAACACAGCCTAAACATCCTAAAAGGATTCAAGCCAGTCAAACGGGCTCTTCGGTGTTTCTCCGAACCCAAGAGACATGCCATAGGAGAGGACCTAGCCAAA
Source organism: Aegilops bicornis (assembly GCA_021605145.1). NCBI lineage: Eukaryota > Viridiplantae > Streptophyta > Magnoliopsida > Poales > Poaceae > Aegilops > Aegilops bicornis. Next base: position 336,549,682 of record CM038670.1, on the reverse strand, counting down.
CTATTGGAGGCCGGATTCATCAGAGATATAAAACATCCGGACTGGCTAGCAAACCTGGTAATGGTACCAAAGAAGGACAAATCCGGTTCGTAAGGCCGATTTCAAGGACCTCAACAAGGCTTGCCCAAAGGATCCCTTCCCCCTCCCCCACATTGATCAAATCATCGACACTACCGCAGGACACGATTCATTGTGTTTCCTCGACGCATACTCCGGCTACCACCAAATTAAGATGGCAGAGCCTGACCAAGCCGCAATGGCATTCATCACTCCATACGGCCCATTCTGCTTCAACACAATGCCCTTCGGGCTCAAAACGCCCGGCGCAACATATCAGCGCATGATTCGGACATATGTCCGCAAACCAGATCGGCAAAACAAAGGAGGCATACATAGACGATGTGGTCGTCAAAAGCAAGCACGTCGAAACTCTAGTAGACGACTTGAGGCTCACATTCGATAATCTCCGAACATATGACATTAAGCTCAACCCGGAAAAATGCGTTCTCGGCGAACCAGCTGGAAAGCTCTTGGGCTTCATTGTATCCGGTAGAGGAATTGAAGCAAATCCAGCCAAGATCCGAGCTCTATCAAAATTGGATATCCCAAAAGACCTCAAACAAATAAAAAAATTGACTGGATGCGTGGCGGCTCTAAGCCGCTTCATCTCCCGTTTGGGAGAAAAGGCATTACCCCTTTATCGCCTCCTCCGGCGCACCGAACACTTCGAGTGGACAGATGCCGCCACGGCCAGACTCAAAGAAATAAAAGCCATATTGGCAGCAAACCCGGTCCTGGCCGCACCCAACATGGGCGAACCAATGCTATTATACATCGCGGCAACTCACCAAGTTGTAAGCGCGGTGCTCGTTGTTGAACGAGAAACGGGCGGACACAAGTTCCCCTTTCAAAAACCAGTTTACTACATGTCCACTGTCCTAACTCCGTGCAAGTCACGGTACCCGCATTATCAAAAGATAGCGTACGCGGTGTTTATGGCATCCGGAAGCTGCGACACTACTTTCAAGAGTGTTCAATAACAGTAGCCTCCGAAGTACCCCTTAACGACATTATAAACAACCGCAACGCGACGGGCCAGATTGCCAAATGGGCCATTGAGCTCCTCCCGTTCGACATAACCTATAAGCCATGGAGAGCTATTAAGTCGCAAGTTTTGGCCGACTTCGTCGCCGAATGGACGAAGCCGAACTCCCTAAAGAGTACGGTGCATATCCCAACTGGATAATGCACTTCGACGGCTCCAAAATGTTGGCTGGTCTGGGAGCTGGCGTCGTTCTGACGTCCCCAACTGGAGATACAGTTCAATACGTACTCCAGATAATGTATACGGACTCCAACAACGCAGCCAAATACGAGGCCCTTCTACATGGTCTCCGGATGGCAATCTCCATGGGCATTCAACGCCTAGAGGTGCGCGGAGATTCAATACTTGCGATATCACAAATAAATGGAGACTTTGATGCCAAGCATCCAAAAATGGCAGCCTATCGCAATGTCGTCCTAAAAAATGTCAGCTCGGTTTGAGGGGCTCGAATTTCATCATATAGCCCGAGACAACAACCAGGCAGCAGACGTGTTGGCACGCATTGGTGCAAAGCGCGATACTATCCCCCCCCCCCCCCCAACATCTTCCTAGAGAGGCTGTTCAAGCCATCCGTATTATGGGAGGGAGAGTCCGGAAATAACAACCCGGACCCAACCGCACTGCCCCACACAGGACATTCTGACACAGTTGGTGGTTCTACCAACAAAATAACATCCTCAGCCCACGTAATAATGGCAGCCATTGCCCCGTGGACAGAACCATTCCTAGCCTACCTAACCAGGCAGGAACTTCCCGAGGACCAAAACGAGGCCCGCTGCATAGTGCGGCGATCTAAAGCCTACAAAGTCCATGAGGGAGATCTTTATAAGAAAAGCACAACCGGAGTCCTTCAAAGGTGTATCTCCGAAGAGGAAGGGCGAAATCTTCTGGCTGAAATACATGCCGGACTCGGCGGGCACCACGCCGCAGCCCGGGCCCTTGTAGGCAAGGCCTTCCGTACAGGATTTTATTGGCCGACGGCCCGGGCAGATGCTCAGGACTTAGTCCAACGATGCGTCGGATGCCAGCTCTTTGCTAATCAAAGCCACATGCCACCCACCGCCCTAAAAACTATACCCATCACCTGGCCCTTCGCGGTCTGGGGGATTGATATGGTCGGACCCCTTTAAGGGGGAACCCACAAGCAAAAATTCCTACTGGTCATGGTGGATAAATTCACCAAATGGATAGAGGCCAAGCCTGTCAAGACGGCCGAAACCGGACCGGTGATAGACTTCATATCAGGGGTCGTACACCGTTACGGTGTCCCCCACAAAGATCATCACTGATAACGGCACGAACTTTACGGCCGACGAGGTCAAACTCTGGTGCAAAAACATGGGCATTAAGCTCGACTACGCTTCAGTCTATCACCCTCAAACTAACAATCAAGTTGAGCAAGCAAATGGTCTAATTATGAGCGGCATCAAACCCCGATTAGTTCGGTCCCTCAAGGAATCTAACACGCACTGTGTAGAGGAGCTCGACTCCGTACTCTAGGGCCTGCGGACCACTCCGAATCACACGACCGGATTTACACCATTCTTTATGGTATACGGCGCAGAAGCAGTTCTGCCCTGCGACATAATTCATGACTCACCTCGCGTTCGCATGTATGAAGAAAGAGAAGACGAGCTCGATCGGCAGGACATTTTAGACGCCTTGGAGGAGGAGTGTGACATAGCAAAAGCCCGTTCCGCATTCTATCAATAGCAGGCTCGAAGATATCAAAGAAGAGAAGTACGGGCCAAAACTTACAATGTTGGCGAGCTAGTCCTACGCCTGCCGGACAAGAAAAAGGACAAACTAAAGCCCAAATGGGAAGGTCCCTTTATCATCGACCAAGTCCTGACCGGTGGAGCGTGCATCATTCGTGAGATGCATCGGATAACCGACTCGAGCCGAACCCATGGAACGCAGCACGTCCCCGAAGATTCTACGCCTAGCGCCGGATTCTGAGTTCGTCTCCTTCCTCTGTCCATATTTTACATTTTAGCTCTCTTCTATTTTTTCTCCATCTCCCTCTTTTTCCTTTCAAGCCTTGAAAGGCTCGTTACCGCATTGTTCGCACAAACTTGACGCGCTATCAGCGCTCATTGTATCTGGGGGCTTCTTTCACAGAAGCTTAATTGTAAGGGCTTCATGCCCAATACATGTGTCACACTTCCGCATGTACCTTTTATTCATCATTATATGCATCGATATGACTTATGTTTTGGCCAAGCTGGGTTGCCTGGCTCCTGTGCATACCCCTACGTTCCCGATTGTTCGGCTAGGTGGTTAAGGGAGCACCTCTGCGATTGTTACTGTCGGGTTAGCCGGATGTGTACCTCAGACTGGGTGAAGCCGAAAGCTAGCGTTCTTAAGAGAATATTTGGTCGGTGAACTAAAAGAAGATTTCTTACCTATTTAATCATCTGCCCCCAGATGTTTTTCTGCTTTTTTCGCAGTCGGGACATGCACTTTAGGGCATGCCTCTCTGGAAAGGAACCCCTAACGGAACTATTCTCCCGGAAGATGTTTCTTACTAACCATGTAATATAACATAACTAGTTGGACACTTGTCTGATAAAGCACTAATGACCCCTACGCCTGGTCTCCACGCATGCCCCGGTTTTTATATAACCGCGAGGGTATTCGGACACACTCAGGACTATTGGGTCCCGAGGTTGAAGTGAAAAGGTCCGCTAAGACAAACGATCTACAATCCGGCTAGAAGGCATTTTACATGTCACCTTAAATTTCATAGTCAATTTGACTGATTGTATTCCTCTTCAATGCCATCTAATAGGCTGTCTAGTTTACAGTCCTGCTGGGAATACTTTGCGGCCAATTCTACCTGGTCGTACACTAAGCTCACAGGGATCTCCTTCCCATCAGGCCCCACAGGTCCGACCTCGGCCATGTGGTTTGGGTCAGCCTTCGTGTACCGCGTCTTCACCATGGCCCAGGCCTCCCTGGCGCCTTGACGGCAGGCCGATATCTTCCATAATCGGAAGCGCCTCCGGGTTCCCTGGAGCCTCTCTACAAGCTCCGCAAGGCCTTCGGGCAGGGAGACAGATGGCCACAAGGCCTGGGCGATGCCTTTCATCACCTGCCGAACTCGTTCGTGCAGTTGTAAGAGCTCGGGAAGAAGGTCACTCGTAGAACCGGGCATTTCCCCTGCAGGACGGCCTGTGAGCATACCTACAGACATAACTCTGTTAGTCGACTTCCTCGCCAAACTCTTTTTTTTCCAAAGTTCGTTTAAGCACTTACTAAAAATGTCGCGTCAAAGCCGCGGGTTCTCCTTAACGGAGTCAGACAGCTGGGCACACACATCTTTTAGTTCCTCACCCAGCTGGGTGTTGGCATCTTGGAGATTATTTTTCTCCTGCCTCACCCTCGTAAGCATCGCTCACCGCCTTTAACCGACGCAGAAGAGCTGTTGCTTGTCCGGATCTACCCGGCGCCATCTCGCAATGTTATTATCGAGATCTATATACACGCCGCACTTCATAACATACTTATCTTTTAAAAGCGTATATTACCGAGGGGGTCTCTTTGGCTTCCTCATGCGGCTTGTGCAGCCTCAAGTTGGGCTTTGCACTCTTCAAGCTCTGGGACAGTTGGGTATTCTTTTACGTAAGATCTGCACAATAATCGATCCTTAAATCAGTTATTCTAACTATTTCAAGTCTCGGGGCTACTCTTGGCATATATAAGCATTAAATTTCCTCACTCGTATGTCTTTCACATACTGCTCCGTGGCTCTGGCTAGACCATTTTGAGCAGCACGGAGGTGCGCATCTCCCGAATTGAAGGCGTTCAACGCCTCTTGGGAGAAACATGTGTCACGAAGAATTGTCCAGCGGCGCGGTGATTCATGGCACTCTCCACCTCGGAGTTGGTGGCGCATAATCTGTCGGCATCCTCTGTCGGAGGAGCATCCGATGCACGCCTAGTGTTCGCCTCCGCTTCTGGGCCTGGCTTTGAAGCCTGGCTGGCGGAGGCTCGATTGGCAACCTCTCCGGATATAGTTCGGCGAGCGCTCTTTTTCCTGGAGATAGCACGAGCATTAGTATGCCTTCCGGAATAAAACCTGGGTCTAAGGCAACACGCCATACTGTTGCGCCCTCGCTCCAGTCTGGACCGCACTTCTTTTCAACCTGCTGGGCCTTGCTGCCCCTTGTTGGCTAGCCACCGCAGGTTCGGCCTTCCGCCTCAAGGGCTCCCCCTGCAAAACACCATTGATATACGGTGGTCAAAGATAAGCACGGAGGGATCATTTCTAAAGTATTGGGACTTCGGTCTCAATTACCTGTGAGGCTAGAAATATTCCGGGGTAATCGGCCGTAATGGCAACCAAGGCATTGTCGATGCTCAGTTGGTAAAATACCCCATCAATCAGCTCCACAGATATGTGCGGATCCTCTTGGGAGGCGGATCGAGGATCGTTCCGGATCCTCAGGTTGTGGAGGTGGTCTGTTTATATCCTTTACGGCCCGGCGCAATTCTTGCGTCAAAATCACAAGATAAGGTACTTAACTATGGGAATATGGAACGGATGGGCATAAAGAAATGTCCGCTTACCCAGCTTGGAGGGTTGTTCATAGAAAACCCGTCCTAAGGATTGATGCGAAGAAATTCTTCCTCTTCTCCCTTGTACAATGCGGACAAGATCTTCATCAGATCAACGACCGATCTCGGCCCCTTACGGCCATGGCGGGTGGCATCGTCCTCCCCGTTGAAATCCCACATGGGGTGGCCCCTATACTGGAGCGCATCGCACTTCGTGATAATGCATGTGGCCATGACCCGATCATGGTCAGTCCGGAATGAGCCAACAACCTTATTACGCTCATCGTAGAGGACGCCCCTGTCATTATCCAACTGAGGGCTCCGTGGACGCCAGCTTAGGCGTTTCTTCAAAGGAGCATTACTGAACTCCGGGAGGCCGATCCGAACAGGGTCCGGCAGGGGGATATCTTCTATATAAAACCATTCCAAAGGACAGTCTTCGGACGCCTTCTTCGGGGTTCCGGATAGATATCCGGTCCCGGCGATGCGCCATAGTTCGGCTCCGCCCACTTGATATATCGACCCCTCCTAAGAACGGGGTACGAGGCAGAACAACCTCTTCCACAGCGCGAAATGAGCCTCGATGCCCAAAAACAGCTCGCAAAGTGCCACAAAGCCCGCAATATGCGTAATGGAGGCAAAGCGTAAGGTTGTGCAACTGGAGGCTATAGAACACCAGAGCCCCACGGAGAAAAGGATGAATTGGAAATCCGAGCCCTCTTATCAAATAAGGGACAAGGCATACCCACTCTCCTCAGGAGGGACTGGGGACGCTCTCTGCTTGTTTTCCGCCCTTATAGGTGGCGAGTTCGGCTCGAACCGGAACCATGAAGGCTGGGGGAAGAAATCCCTTGGTTTGGAGCGTCACTAACTCGCTGTGCGGGATGGAGCATCTCTCCCAATCTCCAGGCTAAGGACTAGGAGGGCGAGAGGAGGAGCCGCCACGTCGGTATCCATGATGGAATGGGTTTCACGATGCGCCCGATGAAAGCTCGCGAGGGAAGGTGGTGTTATTCGGATCTAGATCATCGTCTCTTATATAGGCAGCTCATTTGCGCAGCTAGGGGGGTAAATGCAAAAATACCCTGGCTTTTCGCATTCATTCAATGCGTGGAAGATGGCCATTATTGGGCGTGGAAGCCAAGGAGCGCGATATTTACAAGAAGCCGGACACTATTCAACAAGTACACAGGAGTTGGAGAAGAAGCCGCCTTGCAATACCGAAGACAATCTACGCGTCGGACTCGTCGTCATTGAAGCCTAGTTTGGCGGCTACTGAGGGAGTCGTGGATTAGGGGGTGTCCGGATAGCCGGACTATGACCTTTGGCCGGACTCCTGGACTATGAAGATACAAGATTGAAGACTTCGTCTCCTGTCCGGGTGGGACTTTCCTTGGCGTGGAAGGCAAGGTTGGCGATACAGATATGTAGATCTCCTACCATTGTAATCGACTCTGTGTAACCCTAACCCTATTCGGTGTCTGTATAAACTGGAGGGTTTTAGTCCATAGGAACAACAATCATACCATAGGCTAGCTTCTAGGGTTTAGCCTCTCGGATCTCGTGGTAGATCTACTCTTGTACTACCCATATCATGAATATTAATCAAGCAGGAGTAGGGTTTTACCTCCATCGAGAGGGCCCGAACCTGGGTAAAAACATCGTGTCCCTTGTCTCCTGTTACCATCCGCCTAGACGCACAGTTCGGGACCCCCTACCCGAGATCCGCCGGTTTTGACACCGAAAACCTGTGACACTCTCCTTGCGGCAGCAACTCTCGCGTGCTACCTCCAAAGAACCTAATACTCGTAATCCGATGGGTGATGCATCAACCTGTGATCAGCTGGCCCGACTTTGTGCCGTACAGGCCATGTCATCCTCCGCCCCAGAGCAGCCAGTTGCAAGGCCTACAACTGCTGAAGAAGCACCACCGATTCAGATGCCGGCTGCTGAAGCAGCGGGGGAGACCCAGCTGCAGCACATGCTCATCAGACCAACCTGGTGGAACGGAATGTTGAGCAGTCTTATGCTTCGGAACTGCCTGCTAAGCAGTCTATAGGTCCAGAACCAGCTGCTCATCAATTGTCGGTCCACAGCCGTGTGATCAGCATACCAATGTGTCATCACTTCCTGCTCAGCAAACCAACGCATTGGCAGGACCTCCTCAGCACATCGACAAGTTGGCACCACCCGCACAGAAACCCGACATAGCTTCAACGCATGGTCAGCAGTCCGATGCCTTTGCTCCTATAGCCCAGTAGTCCATCACAGTAACACCGCCAGCTTAGTGGTCCGGCATAGACAAACCATCTGCTAAGCAGTCCGTCGAAGCTTTACCGTCTGCTCAGTAGTCTACCTTGCAACCAACCAGACGTTTTGCCAGAAATGCTTCAAGTACCAAGAAGGAAGCGGACAAAAAGGCTGCACCCATGAGGAACCACGGTGGGAGAGCGAAGAGGAAAGGGAACGATTGCCTCTTACTTGAAGAACTCATCGCCCAGAACCAAATTAACAGCATGCGTTTGAATCAGGGAGTAATATTATTTCTGGCGGCATGGACGATGAAGAAATAGATTTGCAGCTTGCTAAAAGTAAAGCAGACGTACTTGAAGCACGTAATTACGTCCATGGCCAGCCATTTCTTGTTGGTGAATACTTTGATGAGTGCAGCTCCATTTGCCGCGAGTTACATGAATATTGGATGGATCAAATGTTAGCAGGTCATCATGGTCTGCTAGTCCACTACAACAGGGATCATTTCCGACACGATGCTGGTTCCATCAATGTGAGTTTTGAGGACTTACCACTCTTCCTCAACTTCAACGAGCTCGATGCCACTCTTGTTAGATGCCTTTTGTAAGTACTTAACAAACTCTGATCAACTTCTCCATACAAGGCTGGAAATAATAAACAGCTAACTGCATTTTATTCCTCTTAGGGGATTGAACGGGTAGAGAATAAAAAGGGATAGTGTGTATTTCAGAGATCCTACATTAGCAAATGGAAAAACATTAGATGTCATGGAACATTAACACGGTCTTCCGTATCTTCGAAAACACGTCCCATGCAGAATCATTTCTCTGTCCATATCATGAACGGTAAGTCAAGCAAACAACCACGCATACACTTATTGTCTTTCATATTTTGATATAATTCGTAAGTTCATGGCTTTCTTAATATGTACCAATCACTGGATATTGGTATTCATTGCTTCAAACAAGAACACAGTTTACTACATGGATTATTTCAGAGAGTCAACAAACGCTCAGGATCAGACGCATCTTCAGCAATTCATGGATAGGCATTAAATTCTGTGATGTTGAAATTAATTTTCATTCATATCTGGTTTAATAATGACGTTGTCAAAATTCATCTTCATTTGCAGTGTGCTCGCATTGTGGAAAACTAAACCAGGGAACCTGTTCAAAAGGGAACTACCTCTCCAGCACGAGATCGTTTCTCCGTAACACACCGAAATCCGTTATTTTCAGAAAATTTATCCAATAGTCTGCAAATACCTTTTCTTACCCTAGTCAAATTTTCAAGCTTCTAAATAAACCTCTTTCTATTTCTGTCCAAAGAAGAAAAATACATCTAACACCAGTTAGATTGTTCCTAACAGGACAAATACATGACTAATTCTGTACAAAAATTTCAGTGTCCTCAGCAACAAGCAGGGACCAACCTTTGTGGATACTATGTTTGCAGACAGATGATCTCCATCTACAAATCTACTGATAGTTGTGAAGATCCTCGCAAATTAGTACCAGTAAGTCTATCTTAGAACCGGGGACCCCTGAACCGCTCCCCGCTGGTGAATTACTGATGGTTCGGAGATATATCAGTGACTTATTCTTGAATCACTACATCAATCCCACTGGTGATAATGAAGATTTGAGCATGCGTTCTCCTGAAATATTGAGTAAGAGTTAGCCACTAAACATATGCGCATGGATCCATTGTTTTCCATAGGATGAGGTCTTCGTATTTCATACACTGTGATTAATTTTATAATGGATATATGTGTCGACAAATCATTTGAATTTAGCTACCATATGTTCAATTGCAATTGTTGCGAAATCTGATGAATGTTCTTCATGTGGACACTATTTGTTCAATTGAATATTGTGGCGAATTTTCTTTTTGCATGCCAATTCAAAATGGTATATTTTTGTTTTAACCTGGCAATTGCTCCACACACGGTATAACTAAGTGAGTGTGTGCGATCCACATTGGAAAGCATACGTCAATTGTAGTGGAACCGTCGGTGATACACAACAGATCACAAATGATTTGCAGTGCTACTACACGTAGGGTCTCCAGAAACATTTGTGATATCACATTATCGCACACGAGAGCTCGGAGTAAACCATGACCAATGTAAAATACAATCTCTGTTGTAACTTTTTCAGGAAACGTGTGTTCCGCGGGAAATCCACGGCCACCTATGGGGCCAGGAGGCGCCTTGCTGGTTCGGTAGGGGGGAGTTGCGTCGCACAAAGAGCAGACGAGTGTGGGGCAGCTTGGCAGAGATCACACGGACAATTTTACCCATGTTTGGGACGCCGTGAGGCGTAAAACCCTACTCCTGCTTTGGCTGATTGATGGTGGAAAGGTGGTGGTGGAGCATAGTACACTTGCCCGGCAAGGGTTTCCTCAGGGTGGCAGTGGCTACGCGCATACAGGGGTTTGAGTCATCCAACCTTCTAACCCTGTATACGGTTGCCAAGGGCCTCCTTTTATAGATCAAGGGGTTACCACAATGGCAAAGTAGTCTTTACGCACTGATAAAATAGCAACAATGCTATCATACCTAACTCTGTGGGCTGACAGGGCGCATTAAATGCACCGCTCAACGTCACATCGTTGGTTGCCCGACAAGGCTTGCCGAGCTATCTTGCCAGCTCCACGCCTGTTGGCTTGACGCGTCGCAGGACGGGTGTCATCTGTGAATTTTTCCTGTAGGGAGAGGCTGCCATGTGGCGAATGGCTGCCACTTAGTCAATCTGGAGCTTGACACCGCATTGACGATGACGTGGGTCGTGGTGGAGTGCTTGGTGAGGCGGTTTTGCCTCTGTGAGTCATGGCAGGCCCTGCCGGGACGCCTTGGTTGTCTGCTTCTGGGGTGGCCTTGCCCCTTGCCGGGCTCGCCTTCCCGGAAAAGGAGGCCTTTCTCTTGACGACATCTTGCTTCTCTAGCTTGATCTTAGTCCCTCTGATCTGCATGTTGGTCCTTCGATGCTCTTGGTTCCTTGTACTCTGACTTGGTTTGGTGCTCCAATCTTGATCCCGTGCATGTGCACAATTAGGGCAACAGACCTAGGGTTTGTTGCGCCGACAGAAGCCCAAGGGCCTTCCCCGAACGCGGTGCTGAGCGTCGTCGGAGGAGGGCCTAATAAGTGCGTAGGTGGGATTGCTGAAGAAGCTGGTCTCTTGAGGTCTTCTTTGCTTCTTCACTAGCATTGATTCCGGGCCAGTTTGCGGTTTCTCCACGTGTCGTGTAAAGCCAATAGTGGTGGATCCACTTCAGTAATGTCCCGTGAATGATGTTAACGCACGGGGTAGAAACTGCCAATTCACTCTTCCCGCCATGGCCTTATCTCTGGCCACGTATGTTGCATGCATCACGCGGGGTAGGTAACGGAGGCGCGTGGCATGGGAGAGCATCAAGGAGAGGGCCCGGTCGTCTTGAATTGGTGGAGGAGGACGGTGGCCGCCTGTTGAGGGAGCGGCTCCCCTCATTGGTTTGCCTATAAAAGGAGGGGTGGAGGAGGACAGAGTCACCCATCTTCGCATTCTTCCTCCTCTGTCTTCAGCTTCTACTGGTTATGTTAAAGAGAAGAGCCTGGGGCCAGCCCCTGGGCTCTTGATTGGGGCTAATGTTGCCACATGCTAGTGCAGACGCTCGGGGAATGAGCCTGGTCCTTGCTGTGGTGAATTTCTTGGTTCCTTCAAGGCTCGGCCGGGAGGCGGGGCTGGAGATCATTGGTAATCCCAGCACTGCCCCTCCCGGTAATCTTGGGACTGATGCCGATGAGAGGCGCGCCTTCCTGCCCGCCAAGGTGGGGAATGGCATGCCACGAGCCCCTGGCCCTGTCAGGCGCTCGCCATCTTCCCGGGGAAGGCGCCGGACAGGAGTCTCGGCCTTCCCCTGCAATGGTGTTGAGGAAGACGAAGCTAGGGGAGAAGGAGAAGGCAGGAGGCAGGCCAACTAGTAGGAGCACGACTGCATTGACGTGTTCGTCTCATAGTGGCGACCTACTGCCCGTCTGTCTCGCCCTTCTTCCTTTTTCCTGGCGCCGTCATCACCCTTTCTTTCGGCTGCCGGGAAAAGGCTTGTCCCCCTGGTGCTTCCGCTTCCCTCAGGAGTCCTCTGGCTGGGCCCCGGCGTCTTCTTCTGCCGGTGCATGTGCTGGAGCTCCCCGTTTGGTCCTGAAAGCGGTGAGCAGGGGGCCATCGAGGTGTTCCGCACATCTTCCTCCTTCGCAGCCTCACCACTCCTGATCTTGTCAGGCTTCGCTTGTTAGTTCCTGGCAAGGATCGACGTGGCGTTGTGCCGACATGTCGCCCATCCTATTCTCTTCACACCGCACTACCTGGGATAGGAGGGACAGGGAGAGGAGTTTATGGAGCACTTACCTTTTTTGAATCTTAAATCTATAGGCACTTGCCAAATTTTAATTCAATTAATGTAATCTCTCGAGTTCCTGTTTGTGTTTTGTAATGCTTGTACTTGTATCAGCATATTAATGAAATTGATGAACCTTGCCGGGAACCCATGCATGTGTATGTCCATGCAGAGGTGAGATGCCTCTTTAATGTAAATAAACGAGTTTTCCCGGCAAGCTATCCTGCCGGCACCCTTTTTTCTGCCGGAGAATCACATCTGCCGGGGAACAGACAAAGTGGCCAGCCCCCCGCCAACTTCTTTCTACCAAAGCTCACTACAACCATCTTGTTCGAAGCAACGTTCGAGTCAGGGATGGGAGCACCCAAGTCTCAAAAGAGTGGCGAGGCTTTCTTATGCACAAGTTATAGCTTACAGAACACTAACAGACAGGAGGTAAAACTTATCAGTTTGGCTGGCCGCGGATTGCAACGCCGGGCAGTATTCTCAACTCCTTGTCGAAGCGAAGTTCATGGCTGGAACCTGCAGCTTTCATGCAGATGAGAATGAATGCAAGATGTGGTCCTATCTATATGCATGTGCAAATGCTCATGAAATGCATATGCAGTGATCTTGGTATGCTTATGCATACATGCAATGTTGGTCGGGGGCCCCCCACAATGCTTCTTTATTTTATCTTGCACGGGGTCATCGTCCCGACTTTGTACAAGGGGTTACATGTAGCTACGACAAGGCCTGTACAAAAGGGTGGCTGCCGGGCGGGGCCTGACAGCCGCGCCTTACGGGTAGAACTTGCGGAGATGCTCAATATTCCATGAGTTTTGCAACTGACTGCCATCTCCAGTCTCCAGACAGACAGCGCCAGGTCTGGAGACTCGTACTAGCCGGTAAGGGCCTTCCCACTCTGGTGAAAACTTGTTTGTACCCTTAGCAGAGTGAATGCGCCTAAGGACAAGGTGACCTTCCTCAAAACACCGGGCGTGAACCCTGCGGCTATGGTAGCGATGCAGGGCTTGCTGGTAGCGTGCAGCACGCCTAGCAGGTCGGAGACGGTTCTCCTCGTGTAGCACAGCATCGTCACACCGGTGCTAATCTTGTGCTACATCATTGTAGGAAAGCACTTGAGGCGACCCATAAATGAGTTCCGTGGGGATAACTGCTTCTGCCCCGTAGACAAGGGAGAAGGGATTCTTCCCGGGAGCTCGATTTGGTGTCATTCTAAGGGACGAGAGAACTACCGGCAGCTCCTTGATCTACTACCTACCGTGCTTCTGCAGCATATCAAAGGTTCTTGTCTTGAGCCCATGCAGCACTTCAGCGTTCGCCCTCTCAGCTTGTCCATTGCTCCGGGGGTGTGCCACAGAGACGAATGAGATCTTGCATCCGAGGGCATGAACATATTGCATGAAGGTGCGGCTCGTTAACTGGGTGCCATTATCTGTAATGATCCTTGCCGAAACTCCAAAACGACACACCAGATCTTTCAAGAATTTGATAGCCAACTAAGCAATCACCTTTCTCATGGCAGTCACTTTCGGCCACTTTGTAAACTTGTCGATAGCAATGAACAAGTTCAAAGCCCTCGATTGCTCGGGGGAAGGGGCCGAGGATATCGAGCCCCCGTACCAAAAATGGCCATGATAGAGGAATTCTTTGAAGATCTTGGGCAGGTAGTTGGGTTTTCTTTGAATGGAACTGGCAGGATTGACATTTCGTGACTAACTCGACTGCATCTTGGAGGGCTGTGGGCCAATAGAATCCTTGTTGGAATGCTTTCCCAACAAATGCCGTTCATCCAATGTGGGAGACGCACATGACTTTGTGAATCTCAGTCAGCAGTTCCTTTCCTTCTTCCCAGCAGACACACTTCAATTTCACACCATTGGGCGCGGGGATGGGAGCTGGGACGGGAGCGGGGGCAGCAACCGCCGCGGCCAGCTCGTTCTAGGCCATGTCCATGAGGCCCCATTCCTCCTTATTATCTATCTCCTCCGGCTCGGAGTCGACTTCACAAAACTTGAAGACTAGTGGCAGATGATCATTCTGCGCCATGGCAGTGGAGGTCTGCGGGGGGGGGGGGGGAGGGGAATGGGAGGCGAACAGTAAGGCCACCCGTATTAAACAGAGGCTCGGGCCCCATTAATGGAGAGGAAGGCGGGCGGCCATGGAAGTCAAAGGGCTCGCTTCCTAGTGAGCCTACGCAGCGTACAGCTCGCATGCTTCCTGGTGAGCCTTCGCACGCCTCTCGGTCAGCCTGACTGCGCTCGCACGCCTCCCGATCAGTCAAGGTCAAGCAGCTGTCCGCACGGCACCTCCTCCATCCATTAAAACCAAGGCACGTGGCCTCACGTGAATGGTTAACAGAACTCAAATGGTTTGAATTATAGAAACGTTTGAGATATTAATGTGGCAGCTATTTTTTCAAAAAGCCTTTGTTGGCTGTCATTATTCGAGTGCACCTTCTCTCAAAATGGACACGAAAAATACCACATCATGTCGGGTGCCATTCCATGATAGCATGCCAAGTTTCATGAATTTCAGACGAGTTTTGGATTTACTAGAATTTAAAAACCAGGCATCTCAATGTTTTATCGGCAATCAACGGTGCCCTGATGTTTGAAATTCATTCCCATTTCTTCCATGGGACCTCAGCATGCACCCAAGGACACAGATTTGATTCTTCAACCAATTTATATGCACTGGAGCATGTGCATGTAGTTCAAATTTGAATTATGCACATAAATGCATTGAAAACTTAGTTAATGCATAAAAATGTCCAAAAGAACCCCCAAAAATAAAAAAAATTGACACAACACTCATGTTGTTCTATGTTGACATGAGAAAAAAATTTGGAAGCAATAAGAGGTAGTGGATCTCGTTTCGTCCCCAAAGGTGGGACGTTCCCTACCGAAACCATGATGCTTGCTGTGAGAAGCTCTGGTTTGTCAGAAGCATATATTCAAACCTGCCCCGAACGAGAAAAAAATTTACGATTGCATGTTGATGCCGCTCCATGAAATCATGCCAAGTTTCATGAATTTCAGACGAGTTTTGGATTTACTAGAATTTAAAAACGAGGCATCTCAATGTTTTGCCAGCAATCAACGGTGCCCTGGTGTCTGAAATTCATTCCCATTTCATGCATGGGACCTATGCATGCACCCAATGATACATATTTGATTTTTCAACCAACTTATATGCACTCGAGCATGTCCATGTAGTTCAAATTTGAATTATGCACATAAATGCATTGAAAACTCAGTTAATGCATAAAAATGTCCCCGAAAAATCCCAAAAATTGACACAACACTCCTGTTGTTCTATGTTGACATGAGAATTTTTTTTAAAGCAATAAGAGGCAATGGATATCGTTTCGTCCATAGAGGTGGGACGTTCCCTACCGAAACCATCATGCTCGTTGTGAGAAGCATATACCCGAACCCGCCCCAAATGGGACACATTTTTTAACCCGGCATCTTGATGCCGCTCCATGATAGCATGCCAAGTTTCATGAATTTCAAACGAGTTTTGGATTTACTAGAATTTAAAAACCATGCATCTCAACATTTTGCTGGCAATCAAAAGTGCCCTGGTGTTTGAATTTCATTCCCATCTCTTGCATGGGACCTATATATTCACCCAAGGATACAGATTAGATTTTTCAACCAACCTTAGTGCATTGGAGCATGTGCTTGCAGTTCAAATTTAAATTATGCACATAAAATGCCTAGAAAACCCAGTTAATGCATAAAAATGTCCAAACGAACCTTGAAAAATCACAAAAATTGACACAACACTCCTGTTGTTCTATGTTGACACTAGAAATTTTTTGAAAGCAATAAGAGGCAATGGATATCATTTCGTCCCCAAAGGTGGGACGTTCCCTATCGAAATCATCATGCTTGTTGTGAGAAGCTCTGGTTTGTGAGAAGCTTATACCCGAACTTGCCACAAACGGGATAATTTTTTTACCACGGCATGTTGATGCCGCTCCATGGTAGCATGCCAAGTTTCATGAATTTCATACGAGTTTTGGATTTACAAGAACTTAAAAACCAGGCATCTCAACATTTTGCCGGCAATCAACAATGCCCTGGTGTCTGAATTTCATTCCCATCTCTTGCATGGGACCTAGAAATTCACCCAAGGACACACATTTGATTTTTCAACCAACTTTAGTTCATTGGAGCATGTGCTTGTAGTTCAAATTTGAATTATGCACATAAAATGCCTAGAAACCTTAGTTAATGTATAAAGAAGACCAAACGAACCCCAAAAAATTCCAAGATTGAACACAACACTCCTATTGTTCTATGTTGACACTAGAAATTTTTTGAAAGCACTAAGAGGCAACGGATATCATCCCGTCACCAAAGGTGGTACATTCCCTATCGAAACCATCATGCTTGTTGTGAGAAGCTTATACCCGAACCTGCCCCAAATGGGACAAAATTTTCACCACGGCATGTTGATGCCGCTCCATGGTAGCATGCCAAGTTTCATGAATTTCAGACGAGTTTTGGATTTACTAGAATCTAAAAACTAGGCATCTCAATGTTTTTCCGGAAATCAACAGTTCCATGGTGTTTGAATTTCATTCCCATCTCTTGCATGGGTCCTAAAAATTCACCCAAGGACACACATGTGATTTTTCAACCAACTTTAGTGCATTGGAGCATGTGCTTGTAGTTCAAATTTGAATTATGCACATAAAATGCCTAGAAAACCCAGTTAATGTATAAAAAAGGCCAAATGAACCCCGAAAAAATTCTAAGATTGAACACAACACTCCTGTTGTTCTATAGTGATACTAGAATTTTTTTGAAAGCAATAAGAGGCAACGGATATTGTTCGTCCCCAAAGGTGGTACGTTCCCTATCGAAATCATCATGCTTGTTGTGAGAAGCTCTGGTTTGTGAGAAGCTTATACCCAAACCTGCCACAAATGGGAAAAAAATTTCACCACGACATGTTGATGCCGCTCCATTATAGCATGCCAAGTTTCATGAATTTTAGAAGAGTTTTGGATTTACTAGAATTTAAAAACCAGGTATCTCAACGTTTTCCAGGCAATCAACAGTGCCCTGGTATTTGAAATTAATTCCCATCTCTTGCATGGGACCTAGAAATTCACCCAAGGACACACATGTGATTTTTCAACCAACTTTAGTGCATTGGAGCATGTGCTTGTAGTTCAAATTTCAATTATGCACATAAAATGCCTAGAAAACCCAGTTAATGTATAAAAAGGCCAAATGAACCCCGAAAAATTCATTCCCATTTCTTCCATGGGACTTAAGCATGCACTGAAGGACACAAATTTGATTTTTCAACCAATTTGTATGCACCGGAGCATGTGTATGTAGTTTAATTTTGAATTGTACACCTGAAATGGCTAGAAAACCAGTTTAATGTATGAAATGTCCAAACGAACCCTGAATAATTCCAATTGTTTTACGACACACATACAGTTGCATGTTCACTGCAGATAAAAGGTCTGGCAATTCAAACACCGTCCATTGCCGTTGTGACCCCATTTTGTAATTCAAATCTAGTACATCCCACACAGTTTATTCTCACCAACTGTGTGTGATGTAGTACAAAATATCTTGGAGCACCATCGGTGTATAGTACACGTATGGCTTACACGAGAAGGTGTGTCGGCTAAAGTCCACAGCCGACGTGTCAAGCACACTAGCTCGCTCCCCCAAAACTCCCGCCTCTGCATCCATCGCAATCTCGAAAATATCTACCGCCTGGAAGGTTTTAATGTTTGATAGCACACGGTAAGTATGTGCGGACCGTGTGTGATGTTTGTTACTCTCGCTCTGCTTCAGTCCCTTGATTCAAATTTTCAGTAGCCCTGGCATTTCACTCTCGCCTCTGCATCCCTCGCAATCTCAAAAATATCTGCTCGCCCTTGATCCAAATTTTTAGTAGCCCCGCCTTGTTACTCCCGCCTAGTAAAATTTTCAGTTGCCACAGTATTACCTCAAACACAACCTCCGCTCACACAGACACACACAACCCTCGAAACCATTGGTAGGTCACCGCCATCGCCGGCGCCTCCATCCTCAACCTTTGCCTGTGTGCCGGGGAGCTCGAGTAGGCAACGGCCAAAAAGAGATTTATCGCGGCCTTTTCACCCGACGCCGGCAAGGTGGCCGCCAAGGTGTCCCCGTCGTCCTCCGCGGGCCCGATCTGCCGTTGCTGGTCCCCCGATCTGCCCGCCGCCGCGCCCCTATTCCGGTTCGAGGACTTCCCCGCCCTCCCCCGGACCCGGCAGCCTATGAAGTCCTACCTCGGGGTCCGGCAGCGGCGGTGGGGGACGTGGGTCATCGAGATTACAGATCGAGAGACCCACACCCGCCGGTGGCTCCGTGGCTTCCACACGGCCGAGCTCGCGGCCATGGAGTGCGACCGCTGGCAGGTTCGCTACCACGGCGCGGCGGCTAGGCTCAATTTCCCCTTCGGCACACGTCCGGTCCACCTTGTTCCGCCGGAGCCAGGGGTGGTGAGCTCGGCTATGGCGCGGGAGGACCACGAGGCGTGGGAGTGTCTCGAGGCCGAGGCCGCCGACGAGGCCTACATGCAAGAGCTCCACCAGCATCACTCGGAGCTCGTGGAGGCGGAGCGGGTGAACTTTGCTGGCGCGGAGGGCGGCAAGGTTATCGCACTCTCCTCCGATGACTAGGTCGAAGGCGGCGAGTACGGCGCCGCGGAGGGCGGCAAGGTTATTGCGCTCTCCTCTGATTATGAGGTCGAAGGCGGCAGCGACGGCGGCGCGGAGGGCGTCAAGATGGGACCCGAGGATGAGGAGATTGACATCGACGAGTGGATGAGTGCCTTCCCCAATGACCCCGACGACAGTACTGGCCCGGACCCAGCTCGCGGCACACCGTACATGACGAGGAAGGATTGGCTCGGCCTCTACTTTGACCGAAAGTAGTTTAGCTTAGTTTAAAGTTATGTTTTATGTTTGGTTATGCAAAACTAGCTATGTTTATGTTTGAACGCATGCTACTTTTGGTTGAACCAGCTCTGAACTTGATCAAATTGAAGTTTACAGCCTTAAGTTTAGGGGATCGACTAGAAAAGGCCAAAATTGCTGGTGTGTGTATATATATATATATATATATATATATATATATATATACACATATATATATATATCCACTAAGGGTTTTAGTCCTTTAAATTTTTAAGATCGCCTAGAGATGCCCTTATGACTTGTTTTTTTCAGTTCTTCACAATGTGATGCTCCATATGTGCAACTATTTGCTGTGCAGTTCAATTTCATCAATAATAGTTTCGACAATACCACTACGAAATTACAATATTTTGTTGCTGTTAAAGATATTGCAGTTAACATGCCTTTTCATGTTTCAATTGTTGTTTAGCAGCATGCATTGTACTGAATGACTAAATATGCAATCCCAGGCTACATAGCAACAAGGAAGAGTGTTACCTTAATGTTCTGATGATGTCTAGATATACATGTAAAAAAATCTTATATAATGGGATGGATGGAGTGTTGTACTACATCATTTTTCAATTGTTGTTTAGCTTCTAATATTAACTTGGTGCTTTTAGGTACATATATCATTGCCAAAGAACTACACTTCGACCCTTTCTGCGTATGGGGCAATGAGATATTCATGAACCAGCATCAAGTGAGGAAACTGATAAAGGTTGTTACTAAAATGGGTCGAAAGATGTCAATCGACCTATTTGTTTACACTTTATGAAACACAACAGTGAACTGCAGGA
This sequence comes from Aegilops bicornis, assembly GCA_021605145.1. Taxonomy (NCBI): domain Eukaryota; kingdom Viridiplantae; phylum Streptophyta; class Magnoliopsida; order Poales; family Poaceae; genus Aegilops; species Aegilops bicornis. The sequence continues at coordinate 336,529,619 of CM038670.1, read as the reverse complement.
TGGTAAGTAAGAACCCTGTAGCCTTCTTTTTACTTCCCGTAATGAGTTGTGTTAAATGACAATATCTGAATCCTTTTTTCTCTTGAAGTGGATCCTGAAGAAGTTTACTCAAGATTACCTCTCAAACTACATGATTGGCGGCCGGCCATCACAACGGGATGGACTAGAGTCCTGCATGCCTTCTGCATCCAGGAGAGCACAATAGGGCCATTCCGCTTCACCTTGTTCAGAAACTGGAATGTTAGTCGCCTCTTTCTTTACCATCTGTAATAGTACAAGTATAGATCCCAAGTACATCATTCTTTATTTGGTGCTTCTGTAATTCTTTAACATATGTACCTGTGAATCGAATAATGCATTGGTTGTTTGAACCTGATGGATATGAATAAAGCTATAGCCTACTTTCAAGTTTAAATTAGGCAATTTTAAATTGAAGCAATTAAATTATGGCGAAATTACGTTGTGCAGGTCATTACAGCACACACGGTTCGTAAAACACAAACATTTGCGATATACACCATAATCCGAGATGGTTCACAGAGAGGAAACATGTGCAAGCATGCACACAGTTGTCGTTTGCAAAGCATGTGTGATGTCAGACACTATCAAATACGGTGCAGGGAAACTAAACGTGTGTGATTGTCTACCTATCGTACACGGTTTATAATCATGAACTGTTTGTGATGTGCCAGGCATCGTAAAACTCCCGTGCCTAGAATCTGCCTAGAAAACTCCCGTGCTTGGAATCTGCCTGGTTTTAGGCAGAACCACAAAACTCCGACTACGATGGCAATGCGAGCACAAACGAGTAGCAAGTATGAAGCGTTTGGGATATTCGAGACATCAGAAAGGGTTATACAGGGACAACTGTATGCATCAAGGCTCCCTATCCCCGACGGTTTCTGGGTCGTGTGGGAAGGACCCCCCTATCGCCCACACTCACTGGGAGATGGTTCCATATGCCGTCGCGGAAAGGGGTAAAAGCCGTTTGTTTAGGACTGACGCACACCAGTGACATGCACAAATTTAGTAATATAGAACTAATAACACTAAGGCCGTCCACTATGTATGCCAAAACTGGGGTAAAGACAATTGTTGCTACATCTCGGAACGGTGCCCTGCACTGGCGAGCCGATGCAGCAAAAAAAATATAGCAGGGACCCGGACTCCGGAGCATGTACTTGCTCCGATGCCCAGTTCCTTCGTGCCATAAAGATTTAGTATTTTACTGCTTGGCTGCTCGGATGTGTGGGCCAAAGTTGGCTGCACAAACTGCTGAAGCGGTGCCAAATAATTTTCTAATGGCACCGCTAATGAGATGGAAACAATTTAAGATACTAGGTACAAACTGTGACACTGTCTTAGGATGCGTTTGGTTGAAGGTGTGGTATGAATTAGTTGGGACCGTGATAGTGTCTCAATCATATCTAACAAACAACGAAAGGAGGTCTAACCTTCACTGCACATGCCAGAAACTTCCTCCCACTGTCCACAGAATCAAACGCAACTAGCTTCACTCATGGAGATTGATGGTTACAACTGGAAGATAGATCTTCAGCCACCCCGCTCCATTCATTGCCACTGATGGTCCTAGGGAGGTACAAGAGGAAGAAATGACTCAAATCCCTCGCCGGGTAAAAATCCTTCATTCCAAGTCACAGCCCGAGAGAGAGAGAGAGAAGAGAGGCATACCTAGGTGGTGAAGGAGTAGTCGGAGGAGGAGGAACAGCTGGAGAGGTCTTTGAAGAAGACCATGGCGCCCCCGGGGGTAGGATGCGAGACGGCGAGAGCGAGGAAGCGGCTATAGCTTACCAAGGAAGGAAGGAAGGAGGAGACAGGGGAAACGTGACTTGTGGTCCGGGAGAAAAGGGGGTGGGGAAGGGGGGAAGGGGTGCGGGGGTAGATATTTTGGTGGTAGGCCAAAATTTTGGAAATGTGGAGGGAAACTTTGCGCGCGGTGCCGCCGGACCATTCACTTTGAATGATTCTGTGCGTCGCAAATGATTCTTCTGCTTTACACGCATGGGATGAGTTTGATAATTCAAATTTTGGTCTCAAGGCATGGGCACATTCACTTTGAACGTGCACGGTGCCGTCGGACCATTCAGTTTAACGATTGTGTGCATCGCAAACGATTCTTCTGCTTTACGCGCATGGGATGAGTTTGATAATTCAAATTTTGGTGGAAATTTCCCCGGGTACGTCATTGCATAATTTAACATCACTTGCTAATTTGGCACACAAAAGAGCGTACAGCAGATAGACCACACTTACTGAATCGAGCAATTTTAGTAATTAAACAGAGCCAGTTGACCTAAAAATTTCTCTAACAAAAGACCAGCATTAAAAACAAAGCCTGAGTACGCATAATTTTAACAAATCCGCAGCCGCGCCGGCCTATGCATCACCGGTGTGAGATGAGAGGTCGATGACTTGTCCTGGCAACATGCCGCCATTGGTGGACTCCGCGTCCCCCTGCTAAAGTCGGCCGCGTCCTCGTCTCGTCCTCGTCCTCGGCGCCTCCCTCGAGGTTGTAGTAATCGTAGTAGTGGCTGCGCTAGAGCTCGCGTTGGTACTCCACCACCGATTCCTCGACGGGCAGACTCTTCTCTACCTCGACCTCGGCCATGCACAACTCCTCCTCCCGGCACTCCTCGATCTCCACCGCCTGCTGCTTCTCCAGCTCCCGCTCGGCGACCTCATGAGGAAGCAGGTGCTCCGTGGCCACCGCCACCTTTTCAGACGTGGGTTGCATGCTGGAGTCCGAGGTGGCCTAGAATATCTTGGCATGTGCATCCTCAATCTTGGCGTGGATGGCCTCGACCCGTGCCAGGGCGACATCAGCGACACGGACGTCAGCTCAAGCGCTCTCAGCGTTTGCAGCCGCCGTCGCAGCAGCAGCTGCAGCTGTCTCGGGTGCTGCAGCTGCCCTGTCGGTTGCCGCAGACGCCCTCTCAGTAGAAGCGGCCGCGCTCAATGCGGATGCGGTGGCACTCTCGGCGTAGGCGGCCGCGCTCCTGGCCCAGGCGGCGGCACCCGGGGGACGCGGCCATCGTACGCGCCTTCACGAAGCGTTTCCACGGCGTCATCTTTGAAAGAATGGGGTGCGGGAATGGGGATCGGGATTCGTGGATTGCCGGTACTAGAGCAGACGAGCCGGTGAAGCTTAAGGAGGGAGACTTAAATAGACCCAGATATTTTCATTGCGAACGGTTCCTAGAAAACAACTGTGTGTGATGTTGTAGATATTTTTTATTAGCTGTGAAAGGCGAATTTGGAGTAAAGTGCCCACGGATGGTGTTTTAAATGAACGAGAAATTTTGTAGTACTAATACAACTGTCATGTCAAATTTTGGAAAATTTCAATGGTCATTTAACCGTTTAAGGCATTTAAGTGATTTTCTAACAATTTAATGACCGTAATTCAAATTTGACCTACATCTACATGCAACGCCTAACCAAAACAGTTTGAAAAATCCATGTGCAGTAAATTAGAAGGAATTTTCAAACATATTGGTCTCAAGGCATGGGCACATGCGTACGTATGCATGGAGTGACATGGCATTTTAATTCCGAAAAAAATGATCAGAAAAACATGAAACCCTTTCTTGATTTAATGTCATGCCACCAAGATGATGTGGTAAAGAAATTGGCATGTTTGACAAGCGTTTGGACACACACCCCTCACAAACCGGAGCAACTCGCTAGAAGGTTCGTGGTTCCGAGAGGGAACAATGCATGTTTGATGACGAATGGAAATAGCTTCCTCTTACGACCTTCAATTTTTTTTCCTATGAATGGAGATAGCTTCCTCTTACGACCTTCAATTTTTTTCCTACATTTAACATGCACTAATACAACTGTCATGTGAAAATTTGCAAAATTTCAGGGGTCATTTGACCTTTTAAAGACATTTAAGTGATTTTCTAACCATTTAATGACCGTAAAATTCAAGCTTGAACTAAATCTACATGCAACGTCTAACCATAACGGTTTGAAAAATAATATTTTTGTGTACTTGTGTATGAGTTAATTCGATGTGCAGTAAATTAGTAGGATTTTGCAAACATATTGGTCTCAAGGCATGGGCACATGCATACGTATGCATGGAGTGACATGGCATTTTAATTCCAAAAAATAAAAAAATGATCAGAAAAACATCAAACCTTGCTTGATTTAATGTCATGCCACCAAGATGATGTGGTAAAGAAATTGGCAAGTTTGAGAAACTTTTGGACACACACCCCTCACAAACGAGAGCAACTCGCTAGAAGGTTCATGGTTCCAAGAGGGAACAAGGCATGTTTGATGACGAACGGGAGATAGCTTCCTCTTACGTCCTTCAAATTTTGTCCTACGTTTAACGTGCACTAATAGAACTGTCATGTGAAAACTTGGAAACTTTCAGGGGTCATTTGACCTTTTAAAGACATTTAAGTTATTTTGTAACCATTTAATGACCGTAATTCAAATTTCAACTACATCTACAAGAAACGCCTGACCATAACGCTTTGAATAATCATATGTTTGTGTACTTGTGTGCGAGTTAATTCCATGTGCAGTAAATTAGAAGGAATTTTCAAACATATTGGTCTCAAGGATTGGGCACATGCATACGTATGCATGGAGTGACATGGCATTTTAATTCCAAAAAATATAAAAAATGATAAGAAAAACCTGAAACCTTGCTTGATTTAATGTCATGCCAGCAAGATGATGTGGTAAATAAATTGGCATGTTTGACGAATGTTTGGACACACATCCCTCACAAACCGAAGCAACTCGCTAGAAGGTTCGTGGTTTCGAGAAGGAACAATGCATGTTTGATGACGAACGGGAGATAGCTTCCTCTTACATCGTTCAAAAAAATTCCTACGTTTAACGTGCACTAATACAATTGTCATGTGAAAATTTGGCAAATTTCAGGGGTCATTTGACCTTTTAAAGACATTTAAGTAATTTTCTAACCATTTAGTGACCGTAATTCAAATTTGAACTACATCTACAAGAAACGCCTAACCGTAACACTTTAAATAATCATATGTTTGTGTACTTGTGTGCGAGTTAATTCCATGTGCAGTAAATTAGAAGGAACTTTCAAACATATTGGTCTCAATGATGGGCACATGCATACGTATGCATGGAGTGACATGGCATTTTAATTCCAAAAAATAAAAAAAAAAGATCAGAAAAACATCAAACCTTGCTTGATTTAATGTCATGCCACCAAGATGATGTGGTAAAGAAATTGGCATGTTTGACAAATGTTTGGACACACACCCCTCACAAACCAGAGCAACTCGCTAGAAGGTTCATGGTTCCGAGTGGGAACAATGCATGTTTGATGACGAACGGGAGATAGCTTCCTCTTACGACCTTCAAATTTTGTCCTACGTTTAACGTGCACTAATACAACTGTCATGTGAAAACTTGGAAAATTTCAGGGGTCATTTGACCTTTTAAATACATTTAAATTATTTTGTAACCATTTAATGATCGTAATTAAAATTTCAACTACATCTACAAGAAACGCCTAACAATAACGCTTTGAATAATCATATGTTTGTGTACTTGTGTGCGAGTTAATTCCATGTGGAGTAAATTAGAAGGAATTTTCAAACATATTGGTCTCAATGCATGGGCACATGCATACGTATGCATGGAGTGACATGGCATTTTAATTCCGAAAAATAAAATAAATGATCAGAAAAACATCAAACCTTGCTTGATTTAATGTCATTCCACCAAGATGATGTGGTAAAGAAATTGGCAAGTTTGACAAACGTTTGGACACACACTCCTCACAAACGAGAGCAACTCGCTAGAAGGTTCATGGTTCCAAGAGGGAACAAGGCATGTTTGATGACGAACGGGAGATAGCTTCCTCTTACGTCCTTCAAATTTTTTCCTACGTTTAACATGCACTAATACAATTGTCATGTGAAAATTTGGAAAATTTCAGGGGTCATTTGACCTTTTAAAGACATTTAAGTGACTTTCTAACCATTTAATGACCGTAATTCAAATTTGAACTACATCTACAAGAAATGCCTAACCTTAACGCTTTTAATAAACATATGTTTGTGTACTTGTGTGCGAGTTAATTCCATGTGCAGTAAATTAGAAGGAATTTTCAAACTTATTGGTCTCAAGGCATGGGCACATGCATACGTATGCATGGAGTGACATGGCATTTTAATTCCAGAAAATAAAAAAATGATCAGAAAAACATCAAACCTTGCTTGATTTAATGTCATGCCACCAAGATGATGTGGTAAAGAAATTCGCATGTTTGACAAATGTTTGGACACACACCCCTCACAAACCAGAGCAACTCGCTTGAAGGTTCATGGTTCCAAGAGGGAACAAGGCATGTTTGATGACGAACGGGAGATAGCTTCCTCTTACGTCCTTCAAATTTTTTCCTACGTTTAACGTGCACTAATACAATTGTCATGTGAATATTTGGAAAATTTCAGGGGTCATTTGACCTTTTAAAGACATTTAAGTGACTTTCTAACCATTTAATGACCGTAATTCAAATTTGAACTACATCTACAAGAAATGCCTAACCATAACACTTTTAATAAACATATGTTTGTGTACTTGTGTGCGAGTTAATTCCATGTGCAGTAAATTAGAAGGAATTTTCAAACATATTGGTCTCAAGGCATGGGCACATGCATACGTATGCATGGAGTGACATGGCATTTTAATTCCAAAAAAATAAAAAAATGATCAGAAAAACATCAAAACTTGCTTGATTTAATGTCATGCCACCAAGATGATGTGGTAAAGAAATTGGCATGTTTGACAAACGTTTGGACACACACCCCTCACAAACCAGAGCAACTCGCTAGAAGGTTCATGGTTCCGAGAGGGAACAATGCATGTTTGATGACGAACGGGAGATAGCTTCCTCTTACGTCCTTCAAATTTTTTCCTACATTTAACGTGCACTAATACAACTATCATGTGAAAATTTGGAAAATTTCAGGGGTCATTTGACCTTTTAAAGACATTTAAGTGATTTTCTAACCATTTAATGACCATAATTCGAATTTCAACTACATCTACATGCAACAACTAACCATAACGGTTTGAAAAATCATATGTTTGTGTACCTGTGTGCGAGTTAATTCCATGTGCAGTAAATTAGAAGGAATTTTCAAACATATTGGTCTCAAGGCATTGGCACATGCATACGTATGCATGGAGTGACATGGCATTTTAATTCCAAAAGTTAAAAAAATGATCAGAAAAACATCAAACCTTGCTTGATTTAATGTCATGCCACCAAGATGATGTGGTAAAGAAATTGGCATGTTTGACAAACGTTTGGACACACACCCCTCACAAACCAGAGCAACTCGCTAGAAGGTTCATGGTTCCGATAGGAACAATGCATGTTTGATGACGAACGGGAGATAGCTTCCTCTTACGCCCTTCAAATTTTTCCTACATTTAACGTGCACTAATACAACTATCATGTGAAAATTTGGAAAATTTCAGGGGTCATTTGACCTTTTAAAGACATTTAAGTGATTTTCTAACCATTTAATGACCATAATTCGAATTTCAACTACATCTACATGCAACAACTAACCATAACGGTTTGAAAAATCATATGTTTGTGTACCTGTGTGCGAGTTAATTCCATGTGCAGTAAATTAGAAGGAATTTTCCAACATATTGGTCTCAAGGCATTGGCACATGCATACGTATGCATGGAGTGACATGGCATTTTAATTCCAAAAAATAAAAAAATGATCAGAAAAACATCAAACCTTGCTTGATTTAATGTCATGCCACCAAGATGATGTGGTAAAGAAATTGGCATGTTTGACAAACGTTTGGACACACAACCCTCACAAACCAGAGCAACTCGCTAGAAGTTTCATGGTTCCGAGAGGGAACAATGCATGTTTGATGACGAACGGGAGATAGCTTTGTCGGTGTACTGGAGTAGGGGTACCCCAGTATCCCGAACTTGTGCACGGACAGTTGCAGCACCCCGCGCCAAGGCTTGCCTGGTCACCGCCAAGATCCTCCGTGGCTCCTATGGAGCCATTCAAGAACAAAGTATTTACCTAAGAAGACAAAGCCCCGGCAAGAGGAGCTTGCCGGGAAGGCCGCTCAAGGTACGCATAAGACAAGGCCCCGGCAAGAGGAGCTTGCCGGGAAGGCTCGGGCAACCTCTCTTCTTCTCCGCTCCAGCTCATCCACCAACGTGTCGCCATGAGACCATTCCATGCACGCGTGTCAAGGGGCTGTGCAGCCAGCGGAGAGCAGCGATAAGCGGCGCTGACAAGCCCGCCATCGTGGCTAACGGTGGCGCTCTGTTGCACTGTTTAGACGACACGGACAGGGATTTAATGCTTTTGTCCCTTGCCGTCAGAGTTAGGTATTCTGCACTGTACACTGTTCAAGTAGGTGTACCAACTCCTGTTTTTACATTTGTACCCTCCTCTATGTTGCCACCTGTCGGAGACCCCTTGAGCATATAAAAGGAGGCCCGTGCGCACGTAGAGGGGGTTCGGCCAGTTCGACTCATTCGAGACCAGAGACACTCACGTTAGGTTTTGTAGCTCTCATCGCTCCCTAGCAAGAACACAATACAATCAGACAAGCAGCAGTAGGAGTATTATCTCTTCGGAGAGCTCCGAAGACCCGATCCGGCGTGTACACGAGCGGCGTCTTCATCATCTTCAACATCTTCCGCGGCATGCCACCGAAGAAGAAGGCTCCGGCGGCAGCAGAGCCGTCCGCGTCGCACCCACCATCACCGGAGCAAACGGGTGGTGGAGAAGTCGCTGGCGGAAGAACGGGCGCCGACGAAGGAGTTTGTGACGTCGCCAAGTCCAAGGACAAGGCCGCGCAAACCTCGGCGTCCGCACGTCCCCCGCGCCCATCTCAGGAGACGCGGGACCAACAGCGTCGTGGTATTCACAATACCATACGCTCGTTAGATCAAGACCGACCTGGAAGATCTCGAGACCCTCAAGACGAGCAAGATACGGTCGCCTGGACGGGAGGCTGCCCCTTCTAACATAGTTAGAAGTCCGAGCATCTCCCGCTCCTCGCACCGTTCACCATTGCCACCCACTACTCCAGCAGAGGCTCTAGCGAGAGCTCAGCTGCTTTTGGATTACCCTCCAACGGCCGACAGGGTCGACGAGTGGAGGGCTACCATCCAAAGCCTCATCGGCTTTGCCAACGGCGACGCTCCGCGGCAACCAACCACATCACTGCCGCGGCAAGACGACAAGGCACGAGCCGGTGGCGACGAGACTTGTGGAGGTGCAACCACCACGCACTCTCCGCCCCGAAGGCCAAGATCGCCGACTCGCCGGATCCACCTCGACGACGACTCCACCGCGTCATCTGATCCACGAGCTCGCCGCGATCAGCGCCAAGTTCTTCATGAGCGACAACAAGAAGACGCTTGAACTCGCATTGAACGTCGGAGAGAAGCGCGGCATCAGTCAGCGCCAAGTTCTTCATGAGCGACAACAAGAAGACGCTCGAACTCGCATCGAGCATCGGAGAGAAGCGCGGCGTCAGTCCGACAAGCGCACCGGGCCCTCTGTCGACATGCACGCGCCGGAGGAACCAGGCGACTTGCCGTACGCAGTAGGTTGCCCTGCGTTCACTCGTGAGCTGCGGCAAGTCCGGTCGCCCAGCAACAAGAACTTCAAGCCAGACGTGCCAGAGAAGTACGATGGCAGGACGCACCCGTCGGAGTGCCTCAGCATCTACACCATTGCAGTGCAGGCTGCGGGGGGACGGGACGATAAGATCCTCGCCAACTATTTCCCACTGGTACTCAAGTCCAACGTCAGGTCTTGGCTCATGCACTTGCCGGACAGCTCTATATCCTCTTGGCAGACTTGTGCCATCGGTTTGTTGGCGCTTTACAGCGGCCACAAGCCTCATGGCCAAGAGAGTGACCTTCATCTGCCGCCCGGAAGGAAGGAGAGTCCCCGCAAGTTCATTCAGAGATTCACCGTGTGCACTACAACATCCCAGATGTCCACCCTGCCGCGGTGATCAGCGTTTCATCGTAACGTCGCGGAACCGCAGGATGAGGGAGGAGATGGCGATGTGCAAAGTCAAGGACGTCGATGAGCTGTACGCCTTGGCCGACAAGTGTGCACGCGTCTTGAGGAAGGGAGGAGACTCCCAGGAGAGAATGCAGAAGCAGGATCTGACAGCGAGGAGACCGCCCCGGCAAAGAAGAGCCGGCGGCGAGGCAACAGGAAGAAGAAAGGCAGAGAAGTGCTAGCTGTTGAGCAGTCCGGCAATGGAGGTGGTGACAAGAACGCCAAGGCTGGTGGCTCCGGCAAGGAGGTTGCCGCTGACGCCAACCACTGGGCCTGTGGGCGGCCGCCGACAAGCGTGACGGTTCCGCAAGCAAGATCTGCAAGATCCACCGCACCAAGGGCCACGACCTCCAGAGCTGCAAGAAGGTCGAGCAGCTTGTTGAACAGCGAAGGCTGAGTACGAGCGGGCGCGACAAGGAGAAGGACCAGGAAGGTCTTTGGTGGAGCCAAAGAAGAAGAGACCCGGCCGGGAGGGCGTCAGCGGCAAGGCCAAGCAGCGGCAAGGAGACAGGCCTCCCTGCGGCCGCGACAAGGATGAAGACGAAGACGACGATGAAGACATGGATGATGATGACGCCGACGAGCAGGAGTTTCAGAAGGCTACGGAGGTCCTCTGCGTTGACGGAGGTGCTTCTCTGCATACTTCCCACCGCCAACTCAAGCAATGGATGCGGGAGGTCAATGCAGCGGAACCATCCGTAGAGTCACGCAACTCTCTGAAGTGGTCCAGCACGCCTATCATCTTCGATATTGAGGACCACCCTGATCACATAACTGCGGTCGGGTGCTTGCCGATGTTGGTCTCACCAACTATCCGCAACCTCAAGGTCACCAAGATGCTAGTTGACGGCGGGGTCGGCTTGAATCTGATCTCCTCCGCGGTACTCCAGAAGCTTCAAATCCCTGACAGCCAGCTCGAAGAGACTGGTACATTCCAAGGAATTAATCCGGGAAGGAGCAAGCCGAAGGGGAAGATCACGTTACCGGTGACATTTGGCAGTGAGCTGAATTTTAGGACTGAGAGGGTCACGTTCGACGTTGCTGATTTCCCATTACCTTACAATGGAATACTCGGCCGTCCAAAGACTCGCCAAGTTCATGGCAGCCTCTCACTATGCCTACAACTTACTCAAGATGCCAGGACCGATAAGCATCGTCTCTGTCCATGGCGACAAGAAGGATGCTCTTATCTGTGCCGACAAGATCTACCGGGATGCAGCAGTCGCGACAGATTGCAAAACACTTGCCGCTGAAGCTCCCTGGGGGAAGAAAACCAAGTCCAAGTCCGGCAAGAGCTCTGATGCCCACTCCGGCAAGCGCACCTCTTCGGAGTGCTGCGCTACCGTTGAGGACGCCCCATTGAGCTCCACCGGCAAGTGCATGAAGACGATGGCTGCTCCGCCAAAGACCAAAAGGGTGTCCGCCAAGGAGGACGGCGCTGATGGTACCTTTACCATCAGTGCCTCTCTCGACCCCAGATAGGAAGGCGCGCTCGTTGCTTTCCTCGAGGCGAATGTCGGCGTGTTTGCATGGCAACCGTCGACATCCCCGTGTTCCTGTGAAAGTGATTGAGCACCGCTGGCCGTTTGTCCTCATGCGCGGCCCGTCAAGCAAAAAGTCAGGAAGCAAGCAGTGGAGCGCCAAGAGTTCATCGCAGAAGAGATCAAGAAGCTGGAAGCAGCAGGCCTCGTCAGAGGAGTGCTCCATCCTACGTGGTTGGCCAATCCTGTAGTCGTGCGCAAGGCAAATGGAAAATGGAGACTTTGTATTGACTTCACGGATGTTAATAAAGCTTGTCCCAAAGACCCATTTCCCTTGCCGCGCATCGACGAGATTGTGATTTGCTTTCGTTTCTTGATGCATATTCAGGATATCATCAGATCTTCATGGCAGAAGAAGATGAGGAGAAGACCGCATTCATTACCCCATGTGGCACGTATTGTTTCATACGGATGCCCTTCGGTTTGAAGAATGTTGGTTCAACGTTTGCAAGAGTAGTACATGACGCTTTTGAGCCGCAAATGCACAGAAATGTAGAAGCTTACATGGATGACATAGTGGTCAAGAGCAAGGATAAAGCAACTCTGGTTCAAGATTTGGACGAAACCTTTGCAAATCTGCGCAAGATCAACCTCAAACTCAACCCCGAGAAGTGCGTCTTTGGAGTCCCTTCCGGCAAGCTTCTCGGGTTCTTCGTGTCTCAGCGGGGTATTGAAGCCAATCCCGACAAGATCAAGGCCATTGAGCAGATTGAAGCACCAAAGCGCGTCAAGGATGTACGAAGGCTTGCGGTTATGTAGCTGCTCTCAACAGGTTTATCTCTAGATCTGCTGAAGGCGCTCGCCTTTTTCAAGATTTTGAAAAGGCAGGTCCAATAAAATGGACTCGAGGCGGAGGCTGCGCTGCAGGACTTAAAGAGGTACCTGTCCTCCACTCCAACACTTGTCACACCTAAGCCACAAGAGAAGTTGCTGCTATATATAGCGGCAACCAATCAAGTGGTTAGTGCTGCGTTAGTGGCGGAGAGGGAGGCGGATGACGAGCTAGCAACCACGGCAGACACATCCAACGACAAGCAGGGGGCTTCGCCGACAAGCTCTGGTCCCGACAAGGACGGATCTGCACAGACGCAAGGGCAGATACAGAAAAGGATGGTGCAGCGCCTAATTTACTTTGTCAGTTCCCTCCTACAGGGGGCTAGGTCAAGGTACTCTGGTGTGCAGAAATTGCTTTTCGGCCTCCTCATGGCCTCGAGAAAGCTGTGCCATTACTTCCAAGCACATGAGATAACAGTCGTCACTCGCTTTCCGCTGAAGAGGATACTGCAGAATCCAGAAGCGACAGGCAGGATTGTCGAGTGGGCACTGGAGCTGTCAAGCTTTGGCCTCAAGTTTGAAAGCACTTCAACTATCCAAAGCAGAGCATTGGCAGAATTCATAGCAGAATGGACGCCAACACCAGATAAAGAAATTCTAGAAACGAGCATCCCCGTCAAGGAGGCAAGCAAAGAGTGGCTGATGTACTTTGATGGTGCCTTCTCGCTACAAGGCGCCGGTGCTGGCGTGCTACTCATCGCACCCACCGGAGAGCATCTCAAGTACGTAGTCCAGATGCACTTTCCCAAGGAGCAAGCAACAAACAATACTGCAGAGTATGAAGGTTTGCTTGCCGGTCTCAGGATCGCAGTGGACCTTGGGATCAAGAAGCTCATTGTCAGGGGTGACTCGCAGCTTGTCGTCCGTCAAGTAAACAAAGATTATCAGAGTCCATTGATGGAAGCCTACGTTGATGAAGTGAGGAAGCTAGAAGAGCACTTTGACGGCCTACAAATGGAACATGTTCCAAGGGCTCAGAACGATATTGCTGATGGCCTGTCAAAGTGCGCTGCACTTAAGTTGCCTGTGGAACCAGGGATTTTTATGCTCAAGCTAACTCAACCGACCGTAACACCATCAACTGGACAGGACAAGAAGAGGAAGTTGATCTGGTGACTACTTTCCGGCAGAGCTTCCCGAAGCCGCCGCCAGGAAGGTCCCCAAGATCGACACCAACAGAGCTGAGGGGCAGTCTGCTCCGACAAGCCCCAGGGTTTGTTTCGTTGAAGCAGACGCTCCCGACAAGTTTTGCTCCGGCAAGCTTGCCGGGGAGCATCAAGCTCCGGCTGAGCCGCGGGTTCTTGCCGTGGAAGCTGATGTTCCCGCAGCAGCAGACGTGCCTTTAGCCCTTGTTGTCGAGCCGCAAGCTCCAGCATGGGCGCAGCAGATTGTCCGTTTCCTTCGCACGGAGAACTTCCCAAGAGCAAGAAGAAGCGGAAAGAGTAGCCCGGCAGTCAAGTATGTACCAGTTTGTCGACAACATACTATACAGAAGAAGACTCAACGGGGTGAAATTGAAGTGTATTTGCCGGGAAGATGGACAAAAGCTGTTGGCAGAGATACATGGAGACATATGTGGTCACCACATTGGCGCAAGAGCACTTGCAAAGCAAAGCTTTCCGGCAAGGTTTCTTCCGGCCGACAGCCCTCCGTGATGCAACCGCACAAGTAACCAAGTGTGAAGCGTGCAGTTCCATTCCAAACAGATACACCAGCCAGCTCAAGCTCTCCAGACGATCCCTTTATCCTCGCCATTTTCGGTCTGGGGCTCGACATCCTCGGCCCTTTTCCCCGAAGTTGTCGGGGCTTTGAGTACTTGTACGTCAGAATCGACAAGTTCACAAAGTGGCGGAAGTGGAAGCGATGAGGAAGGTGACAAAGACACGGTCCAGATCAAGTTCTTTAGGTCAATTGTTTGCCGTTTCGGAATCCCTAACAGGATCATCACCGATAACGGCACACAATTTACGAGTCGCACCTTCATGCAGTACGTCCAAGATCTTGGCGCCAAGGTCTGTTTTGCTTCTGTTGCTCATCCAAGAAGCAACGGTCAAGCAGAGAGGGCAAATGCTAAAGTGCTGCACGGGCTCAAGACCAGAACTTTTGACAGGCTGCACAAGTGCGAAAGAAACTGGATTGAGGAGCTGCCGGTGGTTCTTTGGTCGATCAGGACGACGCCAAATCGAGCCACTGGCCAGACACCTTTCGCTCTAATCTATGGAGCAGAGGCAGTTCTCCCCACGGAACTCGTTTACGGATCGCCTCGAGTGCTCGCTTACGATGAGCTTGAGCAAGAGCAGCTGCGACAAGATAACGCGCTGCTCCTCGAGGAAGATCGTCTTCAGGCCGCTGTACGAGCTGCTCGTTATCAGCAAGCTTTGCGTCGCTACCATAGCCGCAAAGTTAGTGCCAGAAGCCTTGAGGAGGGCGACATTGTTCTTCGGCGCGTTCAGTCCGCCAAGAGTTCAAACAAGTTGACGCCAAAGTGGGAAGGCCCTTATCGGGTGAAACGAGTCACTAGGCCTGGCGCCGTCCGCCTTGAGACCGAAGATGGCATTCCCGTGAGCAACTCCTGGAACATTGAGCATCTTCGTAAGTTTTACCCATAGGGCGCGGGTGCCGGAACCCGTTCCGGCAACCACCTTTTGTACAAGTCTTGCCGCTTTTGCATGTAATCCTTTGTACAAAGCCGGGCGCAGACCCCGTGCATCAGTAAAGCTCATGCGTTGCGCACAATTTGTCAAATTCATGCTTTCTTCATTTTATTGCATGTTTTGACTAACACCTTGTGCAGCACCCACACTCGGTAAGCAACATCGAGCCACTAGGCTCCATGACTTTATTTTCTCTTCTTTCTCTTTCTCAAGGAAGAAAAGGTTCCCAGGGGAAGGAGAAGATAATACTATGGACCGAGTGTTGCTCGAGGAAGTTTCGCTTTATCGGGGAGCAAACGACAGAAAAGCTAAGTTGCCAAAGTTTGAGCAATCAGTTCTTAAATTTTTAAGTTATCTTCCTCGAACGATAGTACTTTGTATGGAAAACCTGCGCAGAGGAACCAACTCGCAGGCTAGTCGCGCCCTTACTTTGTTTCGAGTCCGCTCAACAACTTAAGTGAGCTGCAGCTAGTCGCGACAAGGTTGCTTGTCGGAGGCAACACCGCCGGCAGGCTGCTGACGTTCCGCACTCAGCACTCACGGCAAAGGTGCCTGCACCGACAAGTTCCCTAAAAGCGTAGGGCAAAACGCATAAAGGAAGAAATCAAGTAGAGGAAATAACGTTGCATTAAATCACCTAAGATAGAGTATATTACAAAATGACGTGTCGCAGATCTAATGAATTTTTCTAAACATGATCAGCAGCGACAAGGGAAAGATAAAGTTGGCGGCCTAGTCCACGCGGTCGCCATCAATCCTCTTGATCTTGTTCACCTTGTCCACGATGGGCGCGACAAGGGCCTTGAGCTCCTCCACGTTGGCATCTGGCGGCAAGGATCTGAGGACGCCGTTGAGGTTGAGGCCTGGATTGCGGAAGGCCACCGTCATCAACACCTTCTCGAGGGCTCCTGCACAGATCTGGCGTGACTCCTCGGCCAGCTGCTTTGGGACCTCCTCCCGGAGTCGCTGGAGGCCCGTCACCACGCCATTGAAGAATAAGCTGAGCTTGGCGCTGGGTTGGAGGTGCTCGTCGGAGGAGTATGCAAGATCCGCCATCCCCAGCTCCATGAACTCATTGTGGATGCCAGCAGCGGTGTCCACAAGACCTTCGGTCCAGTGCTCCACGCTCTCCCTCAAGGCGCTCTGGGTGGCGACAACATCCTCCAGCAGCTCCTCTTTGGCCTTGATCGTCTCCAGCAGGCCCACCTCCCGCTCCTTGGCGTCGTCCAGTGTCTGCGTCAGGGTGGTCAGCTTCAGCTGAAGATCTGCCTTGGAATCCTTGGCGGCGTCGAGCTCGTTGATCCTATCAGCGAGACGGCCCTGCAACTCGCCAAGAGTGTAGGCGTCCTTCTCGCGCTCGCGCTTGAGCGCAGCAAGCTCCTCGCCGCTCTTCTGAAGACTGGCCTCCAGCTGAGCCACCTTTGCCTTCAACTCCTCCTTGGCGGCCCCGGCGGCTGTGGCAGCATCCTTCGTTTCCTTAAGCGCCCCGCCAAGTGACTCCTCGCATGCGGCAACCTCTTCCTCATGGCTGTCCAGGTTGACCTTCCGCTGCGCCAGCTCGCTTTCCTGCGCGGAGAGCTTCTCGGCGGCTAGCCGCCGCTCCTCCTCAGTTGCGGCCTTCTCAAGGATGAAGGCCGTGCTCTCTTCTGCAAGTTGCTCCCGCGCTTCTGCTACGTTCCGGAGAGTTTCTTGGTTGGCGCTCCGGAGCTCTTCTGCACGCTTCTACATATGTCCGCACCCGCCCTCGTGACAAGTGCTTCCCGGGACTCCAACTTGGCTTGCCGGGCGCGGTAGAGCGACAGCAGCTTCATCAACAGCTGCTCCTCCTCAGACTCACCGCTGCTGCTGCTTGGCGCATCCACCAGCGTCAGCCCAGCGGAGGCAAGTAGCTCGCCATTAAAGGTCTCTCCTTCGACCGGCGCCCTGGAGCTCGACTCCCAGGGGAGTTTGATGAAGACGCCATCGCCGGCCTTCAAATAGGCGCCGGGCTGGGGCTCCCCGGGGCCTGACGGTGCAGCAGCGGCAGGGGAGTCGGCGGTCAGTGTAGCGCCGGGCGCTCCTGCGGCCTCAGGGCCGTCAGTGCGATCGCCCGACCCCTCGCCGGCTTCTGTGTCGGCATCATCGGTGGCCCCCTCGCCGACAGGCTCGTCCACGATGGCCTCTTCTTCCACGACGGCCTCTTCTTCCACGACGGCGGCCTCGCTGGGGTTGCCGCGCGCTTCCTCCTCGCTGGCGACCTCGACCTCCATCGGTTCTGCGTCAGGCGAAGTAAGGACAGTCAAGCAAACATTCAAATAAAAACAGAAGAAAACAAGCCCAAGGGAGATTTTCGCGCAAAGGGATTACCTGCAATGGGATCTGCAGCCATGGTCTCGACCACTGGAGGATCACTGGTGCTGTCCTTTGCCGGGGTAGCCTCCCTTGCCGGAGTAGCCTCCCTTGTCGGAGGACGCTCCCTTGCCGGAAAATCCTCCCTTGGCGGCGTAGTCGCAGCAGACAGGGTTTCGGGGGCGGCTTCCGAGCCCTCCTGATGAGGCTGCTCTGCTCCTACACAAACAAGCAGTCAGATACCAATAAAGAAGGAGCACCCATGCACGCCTAACAGTAAGGAGAAAACCGCGTACTTACCCTGGGGGCTGTGCTGGGGGCTGCTCTGAGAAAGGGTTGCCAGGTCCGGCAAGGGGGTCTCAGTTGCGCCTCCTGTTGCCACAGGTGAGTCGTCCTCACCGATGACCACCGGGGTCTTGGCCCTCTTCGACGCTCTCTGGGCTAGCGTCCTGAAAAGGAAAAAGTTCAGAACGAAGCAAGTCAGATTCAAGACAAAGCAACAAAATTGAAGAAATACAAGTACAATATTAAAGCTTACTCTTCTTCTTCTTCCTCGGAGCTAAGCGCGGAGAAGTCAAACTCCGGCTCGCCTCCGGTGCGACGAGGCGGAGGAGTGGGCTCTCTTCACCGCTTGGCGGAGGCATCGGCGGTGGCCTGGGAGGATCCCGCCCCAGTTGTCGCAGCAGTGTGGGGTGCTCCCGCGGCAACATCGCTTGCCGCGGTAGAGCGCGTCGCGCGGCGCTGCGGCTGTGGGCCCGTCTGTCGCCCTGCCTCGTCTCCGGCCTTGCGGAGGCGCCTCTTCGGCGGAGCCGGGGGCTCCGTTGGCGGCAGGTCACTGGAAGGTGGAGCTGAAGCGCCCTCGGCTGGTCCGCTCGACTCAGCCTCGGGTGCGACAACCTCTTCCTCGCCGGCGAACTCCCTTCGCTCGGCAAGGCTTGCCGCCTCGGCTGCGTCCGCCTCCTCCACAGTGAACCCGAAGGCGCCAGCGGCAGCAGCTGCTGCCGCCTCCTCCAGCCTAGTGGCAATACGCACCATCTCCTCATCGGTGGTGTCGCGGGTGAGCCTCTTCTGCTCGTCGGAGCGGATCTGCACCTCTTCCAAGGTGTCGAAGAACTGCTGCACGATCTCGTCGGAAGGCTCTTGCCAGGTTGGAACGATCCCATGGGAATCGCACAACGGCATCATAGCACGGATGCGGTCGAGTGCTGAGTTGTTGCACAACGGGACGACCCCCCTCGGCAACCTAAACCACTCGGGGTGATCGGGGTCGCTCTTAAACAGCTCTAGCAGCATCGAATCCAGCTCCAAGACGGTGAAATTCCAATTGAGACCCGGGCGCAGCCTCATGATGTCTGCCGCATTCTGGAACTCCCAAGCAGGCCTCCTCCTTTCCTGCAAGGGAGCAATGCGGCGGCGAAGGAAGTCTGCGCCAACTGCGCCTACGGTTAGTCCGGCAAGCCTGAGGCGCAAAATCCGGGTCACAGCTATCTTCAACCTAGCATCCTCCGGCGCGAAGTTACTCCAATCGTTGCCGCGCACTATTGGGGTTTGGCGCACGGCAGTGAAGGGCTGCGGGTTCCCCTCTACGATCCAACACCAGTTGGCTCTCCACTCCTCCCACTTGTTACGGAACTCTCCTTCCAGGTAGGCCTCTTTCTTGCCGATCCTGGAGACCCAAGCTATCCCTCCGGCAAGCGGCTCTCCTCTCTCGACGCGGGGCACGAAGAAATGGCGGAAGAGTGCCACATTTGGGTGGACTCCGACAAAGTTCTCGCAAAGATGTGCGAAAACCGCCATGGTCAAGACAGTGTTGGGAGTGAAATCAAGGAGGCGGAGGCCATATGTGTTCATGATATCGCAGAAGAACTCGGAAAAGGGCGGGCAGAGCCTGCAATAGAAGAAAAGGGCAAAAAAAGGGTACCCAGTTGGGGCTAAATCCGACGCGATGGCGGGGAGTACCTTCGTGCGCGGATGCGCACGCGTCTCCGTCGACCAGAAGAGGTAGAAGCTCTCCCTCAGCTCCTTCGCCGAGCTGGGGAGAAGATGGCCCGCTCCTTGCGCAGCACCGCGAGCCGCTGCGCCTCGGCCGATTTCACCCCCTTCGCCTTGTCGGCCTTCGGAGCCATGGCGGAGGCGGCGGAGGAGGTCGACGGCGTCGAGCGTGCTTGTGGCGAAAGGAAGCGGAGCGCTGCTCTCTTCGCACTGGAGAAGAAGAGGGGAGCGGCGGTGGTTTTCCGGACAAGACGGCAATGGCGAGGTGGACGACCGGCCCCTGTTTCCCATGTTTATAAGAAGGGAGGAGGGGGGCGGATGTTCCGCTTTTCCTAATAAAGAAACCCCCCACGACCACGCCCACGATCTCTCGCACGGCGCCACGTTCGACGCGTGCCGTTAGTGGGGGACGTGGTGGGTCTGGGGCGAGTAGCGGCGTGATCAAGGCGCGGTGACCGTCTGCTTGTTTACGGGCCTGGCCCGACAACGCTTCGGCACCGTGTGCGGCCCAGCCGGGGCTCTGTCGGTGTATCGAGTAGGGGTACCCGATATCCCGAACTTGTGCACGGACAGTTGCAGCACCCCGCGGCAAGGCTTGCCTGGTCACCGCCAAGATCCTCCGTGGCTCCTGTGGAGCCATTCAAGAACAAAGTATTTACCTAAGAAGACAAAGCCCCGGCAAGAGGAGCTTGCCGGGAAGGCCGCTCAAGGTACGCATAAGACAAGGCCCCGGCAAGAGGAGCTTGCCGGGAAGGCTCGAACGCGACAAGCCTCCGACGCGACAAGGATTCAGCCGCGACAAGGCGTTTGCCGCGGCGGGCAACCTCTCTTCATCTCCGCTCCAGCTCATCCACCAACATGTCGCCATGAGACCATTCCATGCACGCGTGTCAAGGGGCTGTGCAGCCAGCGGAGAGCAGCGATAAGCGGCGCTGACAAGCCCGCCATCGTGGCACACGGTGGCGCTTCTGTTGCCTTTATTTAGACGACACGGACAGGCATTTAATGCTTTTGTCCCTTGCCGTCGAGTTAGGTATTCTCACTGTCTTGTGTTCAAGTAGGTGTACCAACTCCTGTTTTACATTTGTACCCTCCTCTATGTTGCCACCGTCGGAGACCCCTTGAGCATATAAAAGGAGGCCCGTGCGCACGTAGAGGGGGTTCGGCCAGTTCGACTCATTCGAGACCAGAGACACTCACGTTAGGTTTTGTAGCTCTCATGCTCCCTAGCAAGAACACAATACAATTAGACAAGCAGCAGTAGGAGTATTATCTCTCCGGAGAGCTCCGAAGCTGGGTAAGCCGCTCGTGTGCTTTGCCTCGATCCGCTCTTCGTGCGATCTCCGCCCCCCCTCCGAACCACAAGGGCCCTGGTCCGCCGGCCCCATAGGTGTTCGTGGGTCCGATCAGCCTTCCCCGACAAGCTTCCTCTTACGTCCTTCAAAATTTTTCCTACATTTAACGTGCACGAATACAACTATCATGTGAAAATTTGGAAAATTTCAGGGGTCATTTGACCTTTTAAAGACATTTAAGTGATTTTCTAACCATTTAATGACCATAATTCAAATTTCAACTACATCTACATGCAACACCTAACCATAACGGTTTGAAAAATCATATCTTTGTAAACCTGTGTGCGAGTTAATTCCATGTGCAGTAAATTAGAAGGAATTTTCAAACATATTGGTCTCAAGGCATGGGCACATGCATACGTATGCATGGAGTGACATGGCATTTTAATTCCAAAAAATAAAAAAATATCAGAAAAACATCAAACCTTGCTTGATTTAATGTCATGCCACCAAGATGATGTGGTAAAGAAATTGGCATGTTTGACAAACGTTTGGACACACACCCCTCACAAACCAGAGCAACTCGCTAGAAGGTTCATGGTTCCGAGAGGGAACAATGCATGTTTGATGACGAACGGGAGATAGCTTCCTCTTACGTCCTTCAAAATTTTTCCTATGTTTAACGTGCACTAATACAACTATCATGTGAAAAATTGGAAAATTTCAGGGGTCATTTGACCTTTTAAAGACATTTAAGTGATTTTCTAACCATTTAATGACCGTAATTCAAATTTCAACTACATCTACATGAAACACCTAACCATAATGGTTTGAAAAATCATATGTTTGTGTACTTGTGTGCAAGCTAATTCCATGTGCAGTAAATTAGAAGGAATTTTCAAACATATTGGTCTCAAGGCATTGGCACATGCATACGTATGCATGGATTGACATGGCATTTTAATTCCAAAAAATAAAAAAAAGATCAGAAAAACATCAAACCTTGCTTGATTTAATGTCATGCCACCAAGATGATGTGGTAAAGAAATTCGCATGTTTGACAAACGTTTGGACACACCCCCCTCACAAACCAGAGCAACTCGCTAGAAGGTTCATGGTTCCGAGAGGGAACAATGCATTTTTGATGACGAACGGGAGATAGCTTCCTCTTACGTCCTTCAAATTTTTTCCTGCGTTTAACGTGCACTAATACAACTATCATGTGAAAATTTGGAAAATTTCAGGGGTCATTTGACCATTTAAAGACATTTAAGTGATATTCTAACCATTTAATGACCGTAATTCAAATTTCAACTACATCTACATGCAACACCTAACCATAACGGTTTGAAAAATCATATGTTTGTGTACTTGTGTGCAACCTAATTCCATGTGCAGTAAATTAGAAGGGATTTTCAGACATATTGGTCTCAAGGCATGGCCACATGCATACGTATGCATGGAGTGACATGGCATTTTAATTCCAAAAAATAAAAAAATGATCAGAAAAACATGAAACCTTGCCTGATTTAATGTCATGCCACCAAGATGATGTGGTAAAGAAGTTGGCATGTTTGAAGAACGTTTGGACACACACCCCTTACAAACCAGAGCAACTCGCTAGAAGGTTCATTGTTCCGAGAGGGAACAAGGCATGTTTGATGACGAACGGGAGATAGCTTCCTCTTACGGCCTTCAAATTTTTACCTACGTTTAACGTGCACTAATACAATTGTCATGTGAAAATTTGGAAAATTTCAGGGGTTATTTAACCTTTTAAAGACATTTAAGTGATGTTCTAACCATTTAATGACCGTAATTCAAATTTGAACTACATCTACATGCAAAGCCTAACCATAACAGTTTGAAAAATCATATTTTTGTGTACTTGTTTGCGAGTTAAAAAATCATCAGACGATGTAAATATCTGGTGTTCAAAAAAGAAAATGTAAAGATCTGGCAAGACAACCGGCCCCCACATGATTGGCACGCTATCTCGCGGCTCGAGGTTTCATAGGTGACTGGCGGGGATCATTAATCAGGCACGGTTCTATATTGGAAACCGTCAGCTATTATGTTCACACACGGATTTTGCTGCGGGAATCGTGTGCAATTCAAACTACAGTAATCATAAATTCCAGGGACCTGCGTGTGTACTTTCCCCTTCGAACTAGATTCCGGTCACCAATAAATACTACCTTGCTCACGTCGTCTCGCCTGCATTCTCATCTACATCCTCTCCTCGCTCGCCCTCTCTCTCTGTCTCTCTCTCAAATCTCTGCCATGGCGCCGCCGGTCTGCCCATGCGCCGACGGCGAGTCGCCGCCCCCCGAGGACGCTCACTCGATTAGCAGCGACGAGGACCCCTACGCGCCGCCTGACGAGCTTGTGCCGGACCCCCCAACTTTGGATTGGTTTTGGGGCAGTACAATCTTTGTCTCTGGAAGTCGCTGCCGCCGGCTGAGAAAGCCAGGCAAGTGGCATTCAAGAAGGAGATGGCGGAGGAGCAAGCCATGTACCAGGCGGCCTATGAAGCCCGTGATGCCGCCTGGAAAAAGGAGGCGGAGGAGCTTTGGGGGCGGGCGCGTCATCGTGCCGAGGAGGTGCACGAAGACGGGTACTTCGCGAGGAAGGTCATGGGCGCTGGGAGCCTCGTCCCTGCGTGGAGGTAGGCCTACAAGCTCCAGCGTGCCATCGACGAGTTGCCATAGTGGGCGCCCAACAAAATGGCAAGATCGGCCGTGCGCGTCCGCCAGCAAGAGGCAGATCGGTACGTCAAGCACTGCGAGGCGGAGGAGTCGGAGTACTGCCTCCGCACTGCGAAGAGGCCGCGCACCAGGGAACTGCTGGCGAGGGGCTGCCGGAATACTGGCCCCAGGAGGGATTATTAGTTTTAGTATTGTTCTTTTTCAATTTTATGCATTGTATAAGTATCATCACGTATATGTGATGATATTATATATATATATATGTATATATTATTTGATGATCTAATGAACAATTAATATATATATATATATATATATATATATTATGAATTCCATTTTCTATCTGATTTTGTATACTAATTTGAATCTAGTTGTTATCATCCACATATACATAATGGAAAGCGTATATACACACATTGAAACAGAACATATAAGAATGGAAAACAGATTACACACATAGAAACAAAGCAATAAACAGAGCAATACTATGATTTTTCTGAATACACTATCCACGTCGAAATGACTTTTCAAAATAAAACGCGTCCATGAGACCATGACTAGCAGCCCTTGCCTAGGGTAGCTCTTGGCTCTGCCTGAACTTGTGCAGGAATTCGTCCAAGCGGTCGACACGCTCACGGTACATCTGGAGCGCGATCTCGATCTCCAAGTTGGCTATTTCATTGGAGATCACCAGCTCGAGGATGCGACGGCCATGTTCCTCTACTGCGCCCAGGTGTACACCTGGGCCAAGGAGGTGGTCAAGCCTACGGACCAGCGCGTTGGCATCCAGCAGGTCGTGGACAGGGCGAACGGCGGCACCCATGCGAACGGCACAGCGGGCATCCGGTGCAAGTACGGCGCGGATGGCCTCTGGTGCATGTACGGCGCTGAGGGCCTCTGCCCACTCCTGTCGAGGAAAGGGGGTACTGATGGGACGTGTACCCAGCTGCGACACCGTGTCGATAGTAGGCAAGCGCCGATGGATCCGCTCTTGCTGTGCGGTGCGCCTCGCCTCTCGCTCTGCGGCGCTCCAACGGTCTTGCCATGCAGCGAGCCACAGCCTATTGGTGCGGACGCGCCTAGCTTGCTTTGCGGCGCGCCATCGATCATGTTGTGCGGGGAGCTACACCCTGTCGGCGCTGACATGCCTATGTTGATCCGCCAAAGGTCTGCTCAACCCTGGCGATGACGCGCATCACGGCGTCATCCATCGCGTTGCCGGGGAGCGCCTCGGCCTCGACGGGCCGTGGCGCTTGCTCGTTTTCCTCGTCAACAATGTTGATGGCAGAGGCGGCGCTTTGGTGGGTTGGCATGCTTGGAAAAGGTGGATGTGCTACAGGCTGCACTTGTCGCCTCCGTGCGTCGCACGCCCCCTATGCGCAATATAGTAGGGTGGTGGGAAACAGGTGAGGAAATGGCGGGAAACAGTGGCGTGTTCATAAAACACCATCAATTAATGGAAACTTAGCATAGAATAAGGAACATCGAGCTAGCACAAAAAGTAGATGATGATCAGATGAACACGGACCACACTAGGGAACCCGTCGGTGATGAATTCATCAATCCCAAACGGTTGAATACTAGCAATCGTCTACGCACAACACACACAGCCTATCCCATCACAAACAAGTCAGATGGATCAACTGTATGCCACGTATCGCACATTGCCAAAAAGTAATGCGGTAGACCTTCTTTAACATGTGTTAAAAAATAAAAAAATAAAAAACAAGGACCTTGATGTTAAATTAGCTGAGGGAATGGGTCATTTCAGTCATCCTATCATTTAATTTAACATCAACACAACTTCCCATCCAGTCACCCATCTGATGGCTGCTCCAGCCTGAGCACACTTAACTTGATAGTTTTCTTACATGAGCTACTAGTGGAACAACTAGTCCTTGCTGATAGGAATCCCTCTTCGCATCCTTATGGCGTATCCGGATGACCGCCCGTCCCACAATGGCCAATAGATGTTGTGTAGACAGAGCATATCACATACGTCTTATTAGAAGCAATCGTCTGTGTTATTATCGATCTTCGCACACATTTCTGATTACAAACCTGTTTGTGCCGTATCACACACATCTTGTTATATTGAACCGTTGTTGTTCTCTTGCCAAATCACAAACAGTTCATCCGAGTGAACCGTATGCTGTACATCACACACACCTTGATGGAGCTGACTGTTTCTTTTGTGTTGCCTAATCAAAAACAGTTCATCCGAGTGAACCATATGTTGTACATCACACAACCTTCATCTGGCTTCCCGTTTCTTTTGTTCCTCGTAACCGCAAATAGTTAATTGAGCTGAACCGCATGCCCTGCTTTGCAGACGCAACTAATATCTGAACCGTGTTTGATGCATCCTCCATCGCAGACATTTTGCACCTTTTTTGACGGTTATTTTACACCACCATTTGCGATTATGGCATCGCACACAATTTCGTCGAAGTGTCTCTGATCGTAGTGTCGCGTTAGCAGCATCCTGCAGTAGTGTAACGCCCCTCGGGCCTTTGACAACTGGGCCCCGCCCCTCTGTGCCAATGACACATGGGGCTCGCCCCTGGAAAAATAGTAATTTAAAAATAACAATAAGTAAATTAATTAATTAATTTGTGAATTAATTAACTTAATTAATTATGATTATTTAAACTAATTAAAATTAATTAACCTAATTAACTAGTTAAACTAATTAATTTGTTAATTAGGTTTGTGTGACTATGATAGGCCGGCCCCGCACGTCAGTTTGACCTGTGAGCGGTCAATGTTGACCACTGATGGTAGGCTGACATCATGATGTTGCAATGAACGGATTTTGATTAAATTAAATCTGTTAATTCTGGAAAATGAATTAAAACTTTTAAAATTAATATAAAATAAACTGTAACTCGGATGAAAATATTTTGTACATGAAAGTTGCTCAGAAAAATGTGATGATTCCAAATACGCACTCTGTTCGTCTACCACATGTCCCTAGCATAGAGAATATGGAACCGTCCCCCTTCGATTCACCTGTCCGAAAATGCCAAACACAGGGTAACCTTCCCGGATGTTTTCCCCCTTTGCCAGTATCGCCTAGTACTGCGTTAGGGCATACCTAGCACGGCTTATTGCCATGTCAGGCATCCTCATGCGTCTATTTCCATTGTATTCATTGTTTCTTCCTCCTCTTCTCTCCGGTAGACTTCGAGACTGACGATGCTGCTCCCGATGTCGACTACACTCCCGACGAACCATCCTTCTCCGTAGAGCTTCCAAGCATGCAAACCACCTTTGATCATCCCAATATCACCTATTATTTCTCTGTACTGCTTGCATTATAGTAGTGTTACTATTTCATCGCATTGATCCTATGCTGCTGCATAGTCTGTCTTTGCTACTACTGTTGATACCTTACCTGCAATCTTAAATGCTTAGTGTAGGATGCTAGTATTCCATCAGTGGCCCTACACTCTTGTCTGTCTGCCATGCTATACTATCGGGCCGTGATAACGTCGGGTGTTAATCACGGGTATATACATATATACATATCATACATGATACACGTTGTGATCAGATTTGGGTCGGCTCGTAGAGTACCCGCAAGTGATTCATGGACTGGAGGCTGAAAGGACATGTTTCTCAGTTACCCACTGAGTGGATCTTTATGGCGGAGCGACAGGGCAGGTTAAGACCACCCAGGAGAGAGATGGGCTTGGTCCATGGTCATTGTTCGCAGTGACTTCAAAATAACATGCTTGATGAGATTGGGAATTTTAATTGAGTTGGTCTTTTGGCTTATACGCACTAAACAACTATGCGGGGACAGTTATGGGCACTCGGCGTCGTTGTATCAGCCGAAGCTTTCCAGACGTCAGCGACTAACCGGCGCGCGCCCAGGTGGTCTGCATAAAGCAATCGCCTTTGTAATGGAGGTTGCCAGGACTGATCCCGGCCGCCCTTGCAACATGCAGGAGTGCAACGGGCGATGGACCCAAGACCCCTGCGCTTAGGATTTAGATCGGCGTGTTGACCTCTCTGTTGGGCCTAGGTAGGGATGCCACGTGTTGATCTTCTGAGGTCGTACATCACCCAGGAAAGTGTGTCCGGCCAGAGGGGTCAAGCATGTTGGGCAATGTGGTGCACCCCTGCAGGGAAGTTTATCTATTTGAATAGTCGTGTCCACGGTAACAGGATGACTTGGAGTTGTATTCCGACCTCTTAAAGAGAAAATCGGATACTTAATAAACCCACCGAGATAAGTTCCAGATACAACCCGGTGATCGCTCTCTCACAGGGTGACGAGGAGAGGATCGTCAGGTAGGTATATGCTATGCAATGATACTTGGTTAACATACCAGCTACTCCCTTCTATATGCTTCAAGATGGATGCAATTTAGTCCATAGATACTACCCCTTTCATTGATACCATTGCATATGTAGTGTTGATCCCTGCTTGCGAGTACTTTGGATGAGTACTCATGGTTGCTTTGCTCCCTCTTTTCCCTCCTTTTTCCATTCTTCTCGGATGCTACAACCAGGTGTTGGAGCCCAGGAGTCAGACGCTACCAACAATGACTACCACTACTCCGAGGGTGCTTACTACTATCTGCAGGCCACCGACAACCAGGAGTAGTTTAGGAGGATCCCAGGCAGGGGGCATGTGCCTCTTCGATCTTCATTCATGTTTGTGCTAGCCATCTTATGGAACGTTGGATAACTTTATGTCTGTACTCAAATATTGTTTCTTCCACTGAGTCGTCTATGAATGAGCATATGTATTCGAGCCCTCGTGACCCATGGCTTGTAATATAAAGCTTGTATGACTTTAATTTTTGTCTAGAGTTGTGTTGTGATATCTTCCCGTGAGTCCCTGATCTTGAGACTACACACTCGCATGTATGATTAGTGCACGATTGAATCGGGGTCGTCACACGTAGCTCTACTTCCCCAGCTCGCTATGTCATTGCATGTGCATCATTTTCTAACTCTCAGCCCCCCATGTAGCTAGGCTTGATCAGATTGTCCATCGCCACCTAATTTTTTTCTATTGTTAGAGGTAAAGCTACTTCATGGAGTCAAATCTTGTACTTGGTTGAAATAGGAAAGAAAGGGGAAAAGATGTAGTATGTACATAGGACTTGGCACAAACGGAAAAGAAAGAGGGTGAAAGTAGTACAGACTGGCCATCCAACTGGTCTCTTGGTCGAAAACGGAAATAAAGGCGAAACCCACCAGTATGACCAGGACTAGATTTGTTATGCACCCATATGAATAGGTGTCTAAAGTGAACAAAAATGAGACCAACCTAGATATGTTGCTTGGATGTTTGTTTCTCGGGGCAACGAACTCTGAATCACCACTTTATGCCTCGGTTAGGTACATGGTGCTAGACTGCTGGTGCACCCACTGTCCCATGCCCTTATAGCAACTATTTGGTTGTCCTTAATCTAATGCCCCTGGTAAAATGAAGCCATGCCTCTGTTATAAGTCATGACAAGCTCAACCAATTGTTTTTGCCAGTTATTGTTTGAGACTCTGACTTTTTCCTTTGTAGCTTTTTGTGCAAACAGGAATATCCATTTTCACCTCGTTGCTATTGCGGCCTTTTGGTGCAGTACACAAAACACTTACTGAAAGAAGTGATTTTTGTGCAGTTTAACTAGAGTGTCACACAGGAACCATTGGTTGATTTCAGTGGAACTGCACAAATGGAGATCTATGTTCCAATCTTCGTCCTCCATATTTGTGCCCTAACCTTCCCTTAGGTAAGAATGATATTTAATGCACGTGTTCACCTCTATTTTGCAACTGCCATGAGAAAATAATGCTATAGTTTACTAGTAGACTTCTAATCCCTCACTAACAAAACCAAATCTGACATTGAAGGCCAATCATGTACTTGGTTTCACAAATTGGTGAGGAGAAAGAGAAACAGAGCAAGAAGAGGAAGAATGAGAAGTGGAAGAAGAAGAAGAAGAATAAGAAGAAGGACATGAAGAAGGATCACACACTGGTACTGTCCTATTTTATCCTGACATCTTCCTAGTAGTATTGTATTGTTGTGTGATACGTCTCCAACGTATCTATAATTTTTTTATTGTTCCAAGCTATTATATTATCAATCTAGGATGTTTTATATACAATTACAAGAAACGTTATATCATTTTTTGGGACTAACCTATTAACTTAGTGCCCAGTATCAGTTGTTGTTTTTGCTTGTTTTTCACTTTGCAAAATATCAGTTCCAAATGAAGTCCAAATGCTACGACACTTTTTGGAGATTTTTGTCTGGCGATAAGACACCCTGGAAGCTTCGGCAGGGAACCAAAAGATTGAAGAAGGGACCACTAGGCACCAGGGCATGCCAGGGGCCTCTTGCACGCCCTGGTCGGTAGTGGGGCCCACAAGCATCATTTGGACCTACCTCCGCCTCTATAAATACTATAGAATCCCAAAACCCTTAGGGGAGTCCGCAAAATACTTCTCCCTCCGCCGCAAGTTCCAGAACCATGAGTTCCAATCTAGAGGCCTTTTCCGGCACTCTGCCGGAGGGGGAGACGATCACAGAGGTGTTCTTCATCATCCTTGTTGCCACTCCCTTGATGCGTGAGTAGTTTATCATAGACCTATGGGTCCGTAGTTAGTAGCTACATGGCTTCTTCACCCTTGATGTTCTTCAATACAATGTTCTCCTTAATGCTCTTGCAGTTCTAGCCGATGTAATTCTTTTTTTGCGGTATGTTTGTTGAGATCCGATGAATTGCGAGTTTATGATCAGATCTATCCATGAATATTTTTTGCGTTTTCTCTGACTCTTTTTATGCATCATTAATATTGCTTCGTATTTATTCTCCAATTCATTTGTTTGGTTTGGCCAACTAGATTGATTTATCTTGCCATGGGAAGAGGGGCTTTGTTATGGGTTCGATGTTGCGGTGCTCAATCTCAGTGACATAAGGAGACATGACATGCATGTATCATTTCTATTAAGGGTAGCAAGATGGGATTTATTTCATACGTGAATTTATCTTGTCTACATCATATCATCTTGCTTAAAGCATTACTCCGTTTTTCCATGAACTTAATACACTAGATGCATGGTGGATAGCGGTCGATGTGTGGAGTAATAGTAGTAGATGCAGAATCATTTTGGTCTACTAATCTTGGACGTGATGCATATGTATTATCATTGCCTTGGATATCATCATAATTATTTGCTTTTCTATCAATTTCTCAACAGTAATTTGTTTACCCATCGTATGCTATTTTCTCGAGAGAAGCATCTAGTGAAAACTATGGCCCCCGGGTCTATTTCCTATCATATATTGAAATCGAAAATACCTTGCTACAATTTTCTTTTATTTATTTTTGTTTTGTATTTTTGTTAGATCTATCTATCAAAAATGATATCTTTTAATCTTGCTCATAACTGTTGAGGGATTCATAGACGGGCAACTTGCTAATATTATATTTGAAAAACCTCTCGATGGAAACACATCTATGGAAAGAGAACGAAGATTACAATACTTGAAACTATGCATTACGCCTAGCTAGGGGCATAAAACAATAGTGCTTGTTGGGGGGCAACCAAATAGTTATCTTTTAATTTTTTTTCCTTTCTGTTTTTCAATAAATATACAATTATGTTGTTGTTATGATTGTGTTTTAGTGCTTTAATTTGTGTTTGTGCCAAGTAAAGCCTTTGGGATGACTTGAGTGATAGTTGCTGTGATTCTATGCATTAACAGGAACTATTACGTCTAGTAGCAGAATTGTTTAAATTCACTGGAAGAAAAATTCTGAATATTTTACACATGATTGATATAAAAATTTCCCATGTTGTACAAATGTTTCAGAATTTTTGTGGTTATAGACGTATGGTCAAAGTTCAGATTACTACAAATTGTTCTGTTTTTGAAAGATCCTGTTTTCGTTGCATTGTGTGCTTATTTTGATGAATCTATGGAATATATCGGGGGTATAAGCCATGGTAAAGTTAGAATACAGTAGGTATAATGCGATAACAACATATGAATGGGTTTGCAACAGTACCTAAAGTGGTGATTTGCTTTATTATACTAACGGATCGCACGAGGTTTTGTTAAGTATTGTGTGATTGAAGATTTCATGTTTTTGGTGAGATCGCGATGGATGAAGGAATAAGGACTAGCAAGATCCTAAGCTTGGGGGTGCCTTAGTAATATTCAAGGACCCCAAGAAACTAAGCTTGGGGATGCCCCGGAATGCATCCCCTCTTTCTTCTAACGACCATCGGTAATTTTACATGGAGCTATATTTTTATTCGTCACGTATCATGAGTTTTGTTTGCAGCTTCTTGTATTATATGAGTCTTTGCTTTGTTTGCCTTTTAGTTTGTCACAATCATCCTTGCTAGACACATTTATTTGAGAGAGCCACACGCATATCATGATTTGCTAGAATATCCTATGTGCTTCACTTAAATCTTTTGAGCTAGGCAGTTGCTCTAGTGGTTCACTTATATCTTTTTGAGCACGGCGGTGGTTATATTTTACAGAAATAAACTCTCTTGCTTCATTATATTATTTTGAGAGTTGAATTTTTTTGAAGAAATATCTATGCCCTCGTGCTTCACTTAGATCTTTTTTGGAGGTAAGAATAGTAATGGTAATTTGCACGAGATATGAATTTGGTCCCAAAGTGATGGATATCCAAGGGGGATATAATAAACTTTCATGAAGATCATCGAATACTATTAATTTGATTCCTTGCAATAGTTTTGCGATATGGAGATAGTAATATGTGAGTCATGTTAGTGGGTAATTATTCTTTAGTAAGAATATTGGTGTTAAGGTTTGTGATTCCCTATGCATGCATGTAAAGTTAATAGTTATGCAATGAAATTATATCCTACTTGTGGTACATTATTCGGTGTTAATTATGTTCAATGATCGTTTATGAACATTCTTGTTTTTTGGTTGGTTGCTTTTCAATCTATTTGCTAGCCTACATTTGTACTAAGCGGGAATACTGCTTGTGCATCGAACTCCTTAAACCCAAAGTTGGGCCAAATGAGTCCACCATACCTACCTATAAGCGGTATTTCCATGTCATTCCAAGTAATTTCTATGTGACAACTCTAATTTTCAAAATGAATTCCCGTTTTGTGCTACTGTACCGCTCATGAAGCGGCAGGGGGTGGCCAATATTTTCCATGCTAGGTATTTCATTCTCACGATGAGTGTTTATTCACTTGTCATTGCATGAGAGTGTGGCGGACAATAGGGATATCCAGTCCCGAAATGAAAAAAATAATATGATAATAAATTCCTTGGAAAGTGTTGATATGCGGCTAGCCATGAATTGTAAAATAATGGTGGAAAGCAAATAAACTTTACTTTATGCTACTTGTGATCCGCGTTCGTATTTCTCCGAAGAGGAGAGGATGATGTAGCATAATAGAGGTAAGTATTTCCCTCAGTTATGAAACCAACATTATCAATCCAGTAGGAGAACCAAGCAACACTATGTAAACAACACCTGCACACAAACAACAAATACTTGCAACCCAACGCGTAAAGGTGTTGTCAATCCCTCAACGGTATTGAGACAGATTAAATTGTATAGAGATTGATAAATAAATATGACAAAAATACAATATAAAATAAATGAAGAAAAATTGCAGCAAGGTATTTTTGGTTTATTATATGATAGGAAATAGACCCGGGGGCCATAGTTTTCACTAGAAGCTTCTCTCGAGAAAAGAGCATATGGTGGGTAAACAAACTAATGTTGGGAAATTGATAGAAAAGCACATAATTATGACGATATCCAAGGCAATGATCTTGTATGTAGGTATCACGTCCAACATTAGTAGACCGACTCCTGCCTGCATCTACTACTATTACTCCACACATCGAACTATATCCAGCATACATCTAGTGTATTAAGTTCATGGAAAAACGGAGTAATACAATAAGAACGGTGACATGACGTAGACAAGAGAAACTCAGTATGAATAAACCCCATCTTGTTACCCTTAATAGCAATAATACATGCGTGCCATGTCTCTTTCTTTCACTTAGATTGAGCATCGCAAGATCAAACCCATCACAAAAGCACCCCTTCCCATGGCAAGATAAGTTAGCCAAACCAAACCAATAAATCAGAGAAGAAATATGAGGCTATAACAGTCATGCATGAAAGAGTTCAGAGAACACTCAAATATTATTCATGGATAGATCTGATCATAAACTCACAATTCATCGGAACCCAGTAAACACACCGCAAAAAAGAGTTACATCTAATAGATCTCCAAGTACATCGAGGAGAACATTGTATTGAAGATCAAAAAGAGAGAAGAACCCATCTAGCTTCTAACTACAGACCCGTAAGTCTATGGTAAACTACTCACGCATCATCAGAGGGGCAACAAGGATGATGAAGAACCCCTCTGTGACCGTTGCCCTCTTCGGTAGAGTGTCGGATAAGCCATGTAGATTGGATCTTGTGGTTCTGGAACTTGCGGCGGTGGAAGAAGTATTTCATCGATTCCTTTAGGGTTTTTGGGATTTTAGAATATTTATAGAGTCAGAGGTATGTCAAGATGGTGCCCACGGGCCCCACTACCGACCAGGACGCGCATGAGGCTCCTGGGTGCCTTGGTGCCTATTGGGCCCCATGAGCGTCCTTTCATGTCCTCCAGAAGCTTCCTGGGAGTCTTCTTGCCAGAAAAAAAATCTCCAAAAAGTTTTGTGGCATTTTGACTTCGGTTGGTATTGATATTCTGCAAAGTAAAAAACCAGCAAAAAACATCAACTGGCACTGGGCACTATATCAATAGGTTACTCCCAAAATATGATATAACGTTGCTAGTAAATGTATATAAAACATACAAGATTGATAATATAATAGAATGGAACAGTAAAAAAATATAGATACATTGGAGACGTAGCAAGCATCCCCAAGCTTAATTCTTTCTAGTCCTCGAGTAGGTAAATGATAAAAGTAGAATTTTGATGTTGAATGATGCCTATCATGTTCATCGCGTACACTTTTCTTTTGTATCATGGAAATTAGGACTTCAGATGATTCAAAGCAATAGTCTTTAATTTGACATGAGGACATCAATACTCAAGCATATCAACAAGCAACCATGTCTTTCAAATATATCAACGCTAACGAAAGCTATCCCTAGCCCATCATGCTCAATCATTGGTCCATTCATGAAACACACTCAAATATTAGCTACATGCAGCACACAAGTATGATTATAGTGTTCCCTAGTTGGTGCTTTATAAGAGAAGATGGAGACTCAATAAAAATAAAAATTGCATAAAAGTAAATAGATAGGCCCTTCGCAGAGGGGAGCAGAGATTTGTAGAGGTGCTAGTGCTCATAGCTTCAATTGAGAGGTAAAATCATTTTGAGTGGCATGCTTTTCCTATCAACGAAAACGACCGAGAATTCCCGATATCTTCATGCTAGATACATTGTAGGCGATGCCCAAACATAAAATAAAGTTTATTTCATTTTCCACCATTCTTTCACAATCCTTGGCTAGCTGTATCCACGAGTGCCTTCCATACCAACACTTTCCAAGGAATTTATTATTGACAACATATAAATAAATAAATTCATTTAGGTACTGGGCATCCCTATTACCTACCACACTCTCGTGCAATGACAAGTGAATAAACAATCATCTTGAGAATGACATAGCTAGCATCGAAAATATTGGCCACCCTTCGCCACTTCATGAGCGGTACGGGCACACGAAAAGGAAATTCATTTTGAAAATTTGAGTTGGCACATACAAACTTACTTGCAACGGCATGGAAATACCATACTTAGGTAGGTATGGTGCACTCATTTGGCACAACTTTGGGTTTCAGGAGTTGGATACACAAGCAGTATTCCTCCTTAATACAAATGAAGGCTAGCAAATAGATTGAGAAGCGTCCAACCAAGAAACAAAAACAAGCATAAACGAGCATTACAAATAACTAACATTGAATAATGCACCACAAGTACGGTGTAACTTCATTGGATAGCTATTGACTTTCATGCTTGCATAGGGAATCACAAACCTTAACACCAATATTCTTATTAGAACATAATTACTCACCAAGATGACTCACATATTACTATCTCCATATCTCAAAACTATTACAAGGAATCAAGTTTATAATATCCAATGATCTTCATGAAAGTTCTTATTATATCCCCCTTAAATATCTATCACTTTGGGACTAAATTCATATATTACCATTGCTACTAACAAGCTCTCAGACAAAGTTAAGTGAAGCACGAGAGCATAAATTTCTTCAAAATATTTCCTTTTCTCAACTCTCAAAATAATCTAAGTAAAGTATGAGAGCATTTCTTCAAAATTTAATAACTCTCCAAATAATTTAAGTGAAGCATGAGAGCATTTCTTCAAAAATTAAACCACCACCGTGCTAAAAAAGATATATGTGAAGTACTAGAGCAATTCTCTAGCTCAGAAAATTTTAGTGAAGCACATAGAACAATTCTAACAAATCATAGCATCATTATGGCTCTCTCAAATAGGTGTATCCTGCAAGGATGATTATGAAAAACTAAAAAGCAAAGCAAGCAAAGACTCATATAATACAAGATGCTCCAAGCAAAACTCATGGTATGTGACGAATAAAAATATAGCTCCAAGTAAAATTACCGATGGTTGTTACAAGAAAGAGGGGATGCCTTCCGGGGCATCACCTAACTTAGTTTCTTAGGAGTCCTTGAATATTTCCTTGGGGTGCAAGGTGTGACGCCCCCGATTCGATCGTACACTAATCAGACACGCAAATGTGTACGATCAAGATCAGGGACTCACGGGAAGATATCACAACACAGCTCTAAACACAAATGAAAAATAATACAAGCTTCATATTACAAGCCAGGGGCCTCGAGGGCTCAAGTACCAAAGCTCGAGAGCACAAGAGTCAGCGAAAGCAATAATATTAGACTACAAACATAAGTTAAACAAGGATGCCTTAAGAAGGCTAGCACAAACATCAATGATCAAAGAGGCAAGGCCTCCTGCCTAGGACCTCCTAACTACTCCTGGTCGTTAGCGGTCTCCACGTAGTAGTAAGGATCCACCGGATAGTAGTAGTAGTCGTCGAGGGTGGCATCTGACTCCTAGGATCCACCATCTGGTTGCAACAACCGGAAAGAAGAAAGAAGGGGGAAAATGGGTACCAAAGAAACTGTGAGTACTCAGCCAAAGTACCCACAAGCATCAGATCTATAGTAAGTATGCATTGGCATCAAATGAAAGGGTTGTATCTGTGCACTGAACTGCAGAAATGCCAGAATAGAGGGAAAGGCCTAGCCTATCGACGACTAGCATCTTGAAGCAGCTCCAAGCATCTTGCAGCATTCAGAAGAGTATAGAATAGCAGTTTATATTTAACAAACATGTTGTAATATTAACGCCCAGAGATCCTTCCTCGACTCCCTGCAAGAAAGCAATCCCGGAGCCAACATATCCATCACGTATCTCAAGTATCCATTTCTAGTTGTAATAGATAAGGATACAAGTCTGAACATCCGTTACCGTGGACACGGCTATTCGAATAGATAATCTTCCCTGCAGGGATGCACCACGTTACGCAACACGCTTGATTACTCTGGCCGGACACACTTTTCTGGGTCAATGCCCGACCTCGACATGTCGCAGCCCAACCTAGGCTCAGTAGAGAGGTCCCTGCCGGTCTACATCCTAAGCACTCTGAGGTCTTGGGCCCATCGCCCATTGCACTCTGGGTCGTTGCGAGCAGGGTGGATACCAACACTGCCTCGGATGGCCAGCATGATCCGACCGTGCCGTAATGCTGAACTGGACATCTTAAAAGCTTCGGCTGATACTACGACATCGAGGCCCATAACTATTCTTGCGTGGTGGTTAGTGGTAAAAGGCCAGTGGCCAACTCAGAACAAATACCTAAACCTGTTAGTGCATTATTAAAAGAAGTGACAGCTGTCGGGACAAGTTCGGAGCTACCACCCCCTCCTGGGTGATGCCGCTAAATAGCCAGCCGCCACCATAACATCTTGCGGGTGCTCTTCGGGCCTGCCTGACTTTGTGTAATCCCGAGGAATCACCCTCGGTGGATTCCACTCGATGTAATCATCAAGGTGAACGTAGGAGGAATCACCCTCGAGGTTCACACTTGAGTGGCTGCACAACAGAGTCATATCAGGAGTGGTGAAGGAGGAATCAACCTCGATGACCATGACCGAATAGCTACACTACAAAGTTATCATCAGGAGTGTGTTACGAGGTATCACCCTCGACACTCAATAGTAACTATGCAGAGTCGTACAACTAATGGGGTGAAGTGACGTGTCGGTCTCTTATCATTGATCACGTTGATAGAGTCGTCAATGATGAAGCAGGGGCAACAAGGACAAGGTGGGGGTCACTGATGGATCACCAACCGACCTATATTAAGCATTTTAGGATAAGCAGGTAGGTTACAATAGCAGGTACAAAAGCAGGCTATGCATCAGAATAGGAGCAATCAATTACAGTAGCAAAATGTAATGCAAGCATAAGAGAATGGAATGGGCGATATCGGGATGGTCAAATTGGGGCTTGCCTGGAATCTCCGCTGAAAGGGAAGAAGGGGCCGTTGTTGACATAGTCGATCACAGCGTTGTCAGCAGTGGTCTGGAGGTCTACCGGAGAAGAAGAGGGGGAAGAAATAGTAAATACGAAGCACACAGATGCATGGCAAGACGATAAGCAGTGCTAGGGGTGACATATCGTAGTGCTACACGATACCGGCGAAGAGGGATAACATCCGGGAAAGTTCTCCCGAAGTTTGGCATTTTTGGACAAATGAATAGGAGGGGGATCGTTGCATGTTCACTATGCTAGGTACGTGTGACAGACGAATGGAGGGCATATCCGAACCCCTTTCGCTTTTCTGAGCAACTTTCATGTACAAAGTATTTTAATCTCATTTATGGTTAATTTTATATGATTTTTCAAAGTTTTTGGTATTTTCTAGAATTTCTTATTAAATCGGAAATAATAGAAAAAAGCTATGTGTACACACTGAAGTGTACACAGCAGGGGCTACCGAGGCTGACATGTGGGACCTGTTGACTGAGTTGGCCCAATCAACAGGGCAGGTGGGGTCCAGGTGTCATTGACTAGCACTTATTTGTTTTAACTAAATTGATTTATCTAGGAGGGACCCACATGTCAGCACACATGTTATATTTAAAGGGCTATTTAGCAGTGGGTCCCCCATGTCATTAGGCTAACTAATCAATTAATAAAACTAACAAATTACAGGGACCCACTTGGCCTAGACTAAATTAGCCCCTTAATTAATTTATCCTAGTCCTAATCAACATGGCAAGCCGCGCTGGGCAGTAGCACGACCAGTAGTACATGGCTGGCTCACGCACGCACAAAGCGCGGTGGCTACGGCCAGCAGTGGCGTGAACTAGAGCGGATGGCAGCGGGCGGAGGCGGCTACGGGCATGCGAGGCAGCAGCGGCAGCGACGTAGCAAGCAGGCAGCAACAGCGACAGCTAGCAAGGAGTAGTGGTAATGTAGAAGTAGCAAGCCGCGGGGGCTAGCTGCAACACATCAGCAATAGGAGCAAGCGGACCAGGCCGCCATAGGCAGGCTAGCACGGGCAAGGGTAGTAGCAAGAGGTGCGCAACGGCGGGTGTCCGTAGGAGCAAGCGACAGCAGAAGCAACACACACGTGTACGCAGAAGCTCGGGCGAGATCCAACCATGGCATACAGCGGCGTAAAAGTAACAGGTCAAAGACGAGATCGTGGCGAATTGGAACATGAGCTCACAACAGAGCTCATGGACGAGGTTAGGGAGCACGGGTTGGCCAGAAGGCGGCGAATCCGACGATGAACGGCGACGGCCGCGGCAGAGAAGACGGCGAAGAAGGCGATGATGCGGTTCGTCCTCGCTCGATTCAGATTACAAGGCGAAGGAGACATTGACGGCAAGGATCTTGGACAACTTAGCATGGCGCGGGATGGCTCCGGAGCATGAGATCGACGACGTGTGTGGTGATGGGGGCTGGGTGTGACACTCCAAAAAAATTTTCCTTTAGTTTTCTTCAAAATTTTGTTGGATTTAAACGAGGTCACCAAAACCCTTCCAAAAATCTCTATCAAAAGCTTTTTCCCTCTGGCAAATATTTTACTCTTGCATCTCCTTCAACTCTGGTGTTTGGTTTTTAAAATTTTCCTCTGATTGCTCTCTTCTCGAGGATTCAAGAAAAATCTTTGAAGTTTATTTTTCTTTCAAAAAGAAACTCTAGGAGTTTTTCATCCTCTCCCATATTTGAAATCATTCATGATTTGGCCATACACCACATGGTAAAATCTTCCCAAATATATCTCCTTCCACCTTGGGCAATCTAAACATTACATCTCTACTAGTTCAACCCTCTTCTGAATTTTTATTTCAATTAATTCTCTCCCAAATCTTTTCTGTCTATTATTTTGAGCCTAGGTAATTTGCAAAGCAAGTACCTTAATGCATTTGAATTTTGACCTCAAACCAACTCCCTTGGATAGTCCTTGGTACCCACAACCTAGAACTATCAAGATCCACTCCTCTCCTGTTCAAAAATTTCAAATTATAGTCTCTGCAAGTTTGGACCAGATTTGCCAAATTTGGTGACATTCATATCTACACTACTCCACAAATATTCAGGCCTAGATGCAATGAGAAGCCCCTCCACCAAAAACCAGCTCAAGGAAAAGTCCCTACATGCCTAGATCATTCTGTCGAACACCTTGCATGCCTTTGTTTACATGCATCTTGATTAAGTTCAGAGTTTCAGTGTCAATCTTCGTCAGAATTCAGTCACATGATCACAGTGCACTTAGCACGTTGCTCACGGCCTAGCTTGCTTGTCCGGAGCCTCACACGCATGCTTGGCGCGTTCCTGGCGTCGGTGGCACCCTGGCCCGCCTGCGCCGGCGTGTCTCTCGTCAGCCGAACCACCGTAGCGGCCCGGGAAGCAATGAACGGCGGCATAACGCCGTTGGCGCCGCCCAAACCCCTTGGTGGCTCAGCGTGGCCATTTCTCGCCAGCAAGACGCATGCAGCACCGTCGCCGTGGCGCGGCACACCTGAAGCGCGCTCCTGCCGCCCGGCAGACCCGCGCCGCCCCGTTCCGTCGAGCTCCCCCTAAGCAACCAAATCCCGACGCAGTTAGCACCTAAACGGAACCAGGGAACACCCACGACGATGCTCAACCTCTGAACCCTCCCGTGCAACCACAGCGCCGCCGTAATCACCTCGCCGGAGAACCCCCATTCTCGGCAACCGCCTCGGGGCGGCCATATATAGCACCCCAAGCTTGCTCTCGCCCCCGCACACCTCCTCTACCCCTCCAGACCCCGCCAAATCCCTGGAAGGGCCACGAGGAGCTCTCCTTCCCCGACTCCGGCCGCCGTTCGCCTCGGCCTCCACCTTGATTCACTGCGGTGAGGCCATCTACGGCACCCAAACCTCGTCCGTAGCCTTCTCTCACACCTAGTGCTCTAACCCCCACCTCAATTCGATCATTGCAGCCCTCCTTGGCGAGATCCATCAACGCCCGAACCACCGTCCGCCGGAGTTGAGACCGCCGTCAACGTGGTGCTCATCGGCGACCAACTCCACCACCCACCGGTGCGGAAGGACACGGTGAGCACGTTGGTAACCTCCGATCCTCCTGCCTCGCCGTAGATCGCCGCCGGCGATCACCGCGGCCCTCGGGCGCCAAATCTCTGCTTTCGTTTTCAAACCCGACGGGTGGGTCCTCCCCGTCAGCTTTTTCATCCTTTTGAATCGTTTTCTCGAAACGCCTTGGAAAAATCGTCTTCCCCTGGACTCGACGTATTCGAGACTGAAGCGTTTTCTATTTTTATAAAGAGAACCCTGGGAAGTTTCTGTTTCATTACAGAAAGGTCCCTGGACTAAAACGCTAATAACTTTTAAACATAAGAGTATTTTTGATTGATTCTTTTTCTGTCCTCTTTGAAATTTTGTCTACTTTTTTATCAGATTTATTTGAAAAATATTTGGAGTAATTTTTGTGCACCTCATGGTATTTACGTTAGCGCGTATGTTTTCTTTATACCGTAGATACCAAAGGAGGTGACGGAACCGCGAACTTCACCGAGCTAGGCTCCGACTACTCTGAACCAGGCAAGCATGTTTGAACTTATCATATGATGAGAGTTATGGCAGTTTTGCATTAAGTAGTTACATGGAATGATAGTGAGCAAACCGATGACAGATATTTTCATGCAAAGTTGAGGCAACTGAGTTAGATAATCCATACGTGTTGGATGTGAATGTGCATGGCCATGTGTTGGCATGAGCATGGGTAAGATGGCGGTGTTGTAGCATGCCGTCTTATGCCATACTATTTGACTTGATGTCAACCCGTATCAGTTCGGTTCCCATCCATTTCCCTTCCCATTACTACCACATGTTTTCCATAGGGATATGGCTTAGTAAGTTGCAAACCGCTTTCCTGGTACACACCAAATGGAGAGGACATGATGATGGTTCCATGGCCCTGGATTAAAGCCAGTCATCCGATCAGGGGGCATGGGTGTTTCTGGTTGGGACCGAGAGGGGGGCACCCCTTAGAGCGTGCGAATATAAATTTGATCCCATGCTATTCGAGATTGTGATCTCCCCGTCTCAAAAGTGTTTCTTGGACGATGTCTAGGGTGATTCCTGGCATCGTGAGGTAGGATGGGTGTGTACTGGTTAGTTGTGTTTCTTCCGAAATACCATAAACGGAACTAGTCTTTCAGGACTACAGAAATCCGTTGGCTGTGGGTAATTTTAGTACAAACTCTGCAGAGTCATAAATCCTCGAATCATCTTATCCATGTCCAGATTCTGTATTATCTTATCCTAACAAGTGTCAGTTTTGGTGAGATACTCCGGTGAATCACATGAGTACTAAGTCCGGTTAAACGCGTTTATTCCTGTGGATGGACTAACCCGTTTATATTCATGTGTTGAATATTTATTATGAGTGCTATATCTTTGTGATGAAAGCCCTTTACGATGTCACTCGACGTCGATCATTGCGGCATTGTTGTTACTTATTTTTATTATAAGCCCTTTCTGTGATGTCGCTCAGACGTCCGACTGC
Source organism: Aegilops bicornis (assembly GCA_021605145.1). NCBI lineage: Eukaryota > Viridiplantae > Streptophyta > Magnoliopsida > Poales > Poaceae > Aegilops > Aegilops bicornis. Next base: position 336,487,017 of record CM038670.1, on the reverse strand, counting down.
GGCATTGTTGTTATTTATTTTTATTATAAGCCCTTTCTGTGATGTCGCTCAGACGTCCGACTACGGCATTGCTGTTACTTAGTTTTATTATAAGCCCTTTCTGTGGTGTCGCTCAGACGTCCGACTACGGCACGCATGAATTTTTATTTCAATATAAGCCCTTTGTGAGGTGTCACTTAGACGCCCGACTGTGGCAATATTTTGCTTATTTATTCACCTTTCGAGGCGTCTCTTCAGACACCCGATCGGTTTTGAGTTTGTCTCTTTGGGTTTTCGAGCGGACTACCGCCGACTCCCATTTTAATTATTTTTCTATACTGCTTTAATTGAGCATTGTTAAGATTAACTGTGTCGCATTCATTCATTCATTTGTTATATCTTTTGTCCGAACTGTCTTGCGAGTACTTTCATAGTACTCACACGCTTGTTGATTTGGCGAGATCTTGTGAAAGGCGATCTCATGGATGAAGAGTTCGATAGCGAGTCCGGCGCCTAGAGGAATCCCGGTCGGTCTCGTGCGACCCTGGATTATTCGTTGTGAAATATCCGCTTCCGCTACCCAAATAAATTCATCGAGCCTCACCTCGGCGCTTTCGATGAGCCGCCCGATCTTGATAGACTTATTAACCACCCCTGTGTTATTCCACCAACCACGCATACTCCAGTCAGTAGTATTTCCACCCCACACCTTGTGCCATATCCGCCACCATGTATAATTATTGGCGTGTTGTAATAATTGGTTGGGCATCTTTAGTCCGACCCCTGTAATATTGTAATGCTACTGGCTTCTTGTATCAAAGTTTTGTCTACCGATATGGAGGATTTTTCCTCATATTGGAACTCATGGGTCGGTTGTTCAATAAATGTTTTTATTGAAAATCCGGTCAAGCTTGGTACGAGCCAGCCGACTGTAGAGGAAGCCACTAGGTGCGATCGCTAATCGGTTATTAGCATAATAGAGCTATTTATTATTTTTACAATTGTAGTCAATTTACGACGGTCGGCATAAATTTATGATTTGACTACTCAGGATTTTTGCCTACTTTTGTAGATGGCCAGCAACGACTGCGAGTCGCAGATGTTCGCCAACATGCCTGATGGGTTTGTCAAGCTTCTCTCCTTCATCGTCCAAGTTGCGATGGGGCCAGATGTGCGCTCAGTCTTCTCTCTCTCTCAGCACAAGGTCAATGACCGTCTAACCATGCACCAAGCCGCGGTGGAATTCAAGAGAGGATGAGTTGAGCGTTACCGGTTCGTGGGGAGAGCCATGCCGACAGAGAAGCACGCGCTACAGATGGCAGCCCGTGAGGCGATAGCCCGTCTCAGGGATGTCCTTCCTTCAATGAAGACTCGTCGCTACCGCTACCTGCCGTGTCACGTGCCATACACCTGCCACTACGCGTTCTCTTGCCCCAGAGGAGAACGGGATGAAGCTTTTGAGATGCTCATCGAGTATCTCCGGGCTTTGGAGGCAGCCTTTGACAACCTGGTGGACGACTTTGTAGCTGCCCGCATGGACTCGGTCCATGGCTGTGCCGCCAACAGGAGGGAGCTCCTGCGTGCTGCACCGCCACTGAATTTCGTCTCGTCATCAGCATCGTTCGCTCCTACTGCTCGCACCGCTACTCGTCGCCTGCCTACCATGGAAGAGTTCAACCATGTCATTGCGCCTACTCGGTTCGATTACGCACCACCCCTCGTGCCCGCTCAGATTCGAGTTGTCCCACACAGGGCACCTGCTCCACCAACTCCGCGCAGCACCTCCCATCTGGAGCCTATCTCCGAAGAGGAGGTTGAGTCCCTAGCCTCTCTACACCTCACCCTTGGTAGGCAAAGGGAAATCCTTACCATCTCCGACTAAGTACGCTTAGCCGCCATGCGATGTACCGACTTGTACGATATGTTTATATGTAAATAGGCTGTGAGAAGTAGTTTGTTTGTGCATCATGTAGGATCCGGAGGAGTGCACTAGACTAAATAACATGTCAGGATTTATGTACGCATATCCCGAGTGATGTATTGTATAATTACTGCTTATGCGTGTAAGATATGTAATGAGCAGTCCTTCTCCATGCGCAATCGACTTGTTTTCTTGAAAAATCTTGGGCTTTTAATTTATTTGCCATCCTTATGCATTTATGGACTTATTTTTGCGACTTCTTTCACTTTCTTATGAGTGTTTAAAAATATATCCCCAGAGTAAATTATGTCTCGTCCTTGGACGCGCTCCATGCCAACTCCGACAGAAGAAAATTATGGCACAGCCAGAGGCAACAATTTCACACAAGGGCAGACAAGTCAACAGGACAGTGAAATGGCACTTTCCCAGATGTGCCGTCTTTACGAACAAAGTCAGCAGCAACATCAGGAAATACTGAACCAAGTCATCAACATGGGGAATCACCATGAGACGATATCGTGACAATCCAAGCTATTCGAGCTACGTAAGACGCGTCCCCAAATATTTTCTCACACCGACAAACCTCACGGAAGCCGAGGACTGGCTTGAGACATGGAGAGAAAATTAATTATCGCCCAGTGTTCAGACCTTGAGAAAGTGCTTTATGCTCCGCACTATCTCACCGGAGCAGCCCGCATCGTGGTGGGAAAATTTCCTACACATGCACCCCAACGAAAATAATATATCATGGGAGGAATTTAAAGAAGGTTTTCGTGGGGCACATATTCCTAAGAGTCTGATGAAGATCAAAAGAGAGAATTTGATGACCTCAAGCAAAGAACAATGGCGGTGTCCGAATACAACGGTCGGTTTACCGCTTTGTCTCGCTTCATAACGAGGCATTATGTCGAGAAAAAAAAAAAGATGGAGAAGTTCCTAGATGGACTAGCACCCGCGCTTAAATGTCAGTTGGTCGTACACACATTTCCAGATTTTAAGACGCTGGTGGATAAGGCCATTACCTTGGAAAATGAGAGACGCAGCTTAGATGATTTTAAGCGGAAGAGGGACCAGTCTAAACACACCCGCAACCACCGCAGCAAGACAGATGTTCAGAAAAACTGGACATCCAAACCCATGACAAGCGTCTCGCGCCCAATCAAGAATTTCCACGCAAGGGACAAGGAGTTCACATACCGCCCAGGCATTACCTGTTACGCTTGTGGAGAAGAAGGGCACTATGCCAAGCAGTGCCCCAAGCCAAGGAACTCGATCCCAAAGCCGAACAACGGAGGCAATAATTCGGCACCAAAGCGCAACAATTTCAACCCAAACAACAACCACAGGAAGGGTCATATGAACCACGTGACCAAAGAGGAAGCACAAAATTCCCCAGATATCGTACTCGCACGCGTTTCACATCAACACAATACGTGCCATGGTTTTGTTTGATTCGAGCTTCTCACTCGTTCGTTTGAAAAGTTTTTCTTTGCAAAATAATTTTCGATGCTTCCCTTGGGAAAATCTATGATCGTCAAGTCCCCACAGAATCAAGCAAGTTACCCAGAATTATTGCCAGGATGTGGTTATCGAGTTTGAAGGGTTGAAGTTTCACGCAAATCTTATCGTATTGGAAAATAAAGGAATGGATGTCATCTTAGGGATGGATTGGTTAACCACCAATAAAGGTTTTATTGACTGCTTCAACAGGACCGTAATTCTCACCCATCACCACGGGAAGACCAAAAGGTTTCAACCAAGGAAAGAAAAATATGCCGGCAACCGAGATTGAATAAGGTAGATATTTCTGAATTGAGCAAAGTGCCAGTAGTGTGTGAATTTCGGATGTATTCCACGAAGAACTACCGGGCATGCCACCAGATAGAGAGATTGAATTCAGCATAGAGCTAGCACCGGAACTGCTCCCATATACAAGAAACCATACTGAGAATGGCACCATCCGAATTGGTGGAACTGAAGAAGCAAATAAAGGAACTGTTGGAAAAAGGGTACATACGAGCCAGTTCCTCACCTTGGGGTTCACCAATTTTATTCGCCAAAAGAAGGATGGAACACTGAGATTGTGCATAGACTATCAAGCGCTAAACATGGTCACAATCAAGAACAAATATCCGATGCCACGAATAAATGATTTATTCGATCAACTCCCTAAGGCCAAGGTGTTCTCAAAGATTGATTTGAGGTCGGGATACCATCAACTAAAAGTGCGAACCGAGGATATTCCCAACACCGCTTTCACCTCCAGATACGGATTGTACGAATTCACCGTAATGCCATTCCGACTAACAAACGCCCCCGCATATTTTGTTCACCTCATGAACAAAGTATTCATGAAGTTTATGGATAAGTTTGTTGTGGTATTTATCGATGATATTCTGGTATACTCCAAAACACCAGAAGAACACGTTGAACATCTCCGGATTGTACTAGGAGAACTCAGGAAACATCAGATGTACGCTAAATTCAGCAAGTGTGAATTTTGGCTAAAGCAAGTAGGTTTCCAGGTACTGACTCAAGAAGGTATCGCCGTAGACCCGGAAAAAGTCAAGGCCGTACTTGGCTAGAAGCCGCCAGCCAGCGTGACGGATGTACGAAGTTTCTTGGGTATGGCAGGATACTACCGGAGATTTATTGAAGGATTCTCCACCATAGCAAAGCCAATGACGCAACTACTCAAGAAAGACAGGAAGTTTGAATGGACGGAAGCTTGCAAGAAAAGTTTCCAAGAACTGAAGAGGAAACTGACGACAGCACCAGTACTAATTGTGCCAGATATACACAAAAATTTTGAGGTATTTTGTGACGCATCTCGAAAGGGCCTCGGGTGCGTATTGATGCAAGAAGGCAAGGTTGTCGCATATGTTTCCAGACAACTTCGCAAGCATGAGGAAAATTATCCTACTCATGACCTGGAATTAGCAGCAGTTATACATGCACTCAAGGAATGGAGACACTTTTTACTTGGTAATCGTTGTGAAATATACACGGACCACAAAAGCCTCAAGTATATTTTCACACAACCAGAACTAAATTTACGGCAGCGACGCTGGTTGGAATTAGTAAAGGATTATGATGTTGGGATCCACTACCACCCAGCAAAGCAAATGTAGTAGCAGATGCTCTGAGTCGAAACCCCAGTCCGGACAACGAAAACATGCCAGACTTAAGACCCGAATTCCAGCAGGAATTCGCAAAGCTCAATCTAATGGTGGTCACCGAAGGCAGTGTGTCAAACTTAGAAGTACAACCTACCCTGATAGAGAAGGTTAAAGAGGCTCAACTGGACACCCCAGCATTGAAGGCATAAAACGGAAGATGGAGTTGGGCAAGGCCTCAGAATTCATTATTGATGAGCAAGGAATATTGTGGTACGGGAATAGGCTTTGCGTACCAAATATCCATGACCTTAAACAACAAATCCTGGCTGAAGGCCACACCGCTCCATATTCAATCCATCCTGGAGGAACAAAAATGTACAAAGATCTTCAGGAAACATTTTGGTGGCATGGTATAAAAGAGACATAGCCACGTTTATTGCATGTTGTGACTCTTGTCAATGCATCAAGGCCGAGCACCAGAAACCGGCGGGCTATTGCAACCAAATAAGATACCCGAGTGGAAATGGGACGAGATTGGAATGGATTTTATTGTTGTACTACCTCGGTCACGACACGGACATGATGCCATATGGGTAATCACTGATAGACTGACTAAAGTAGCTCACTTCATCCCCGTGAAGACAACACACACCACTCAGAGGCTTGCTAGGCTCTACCTCTCCCGTATCGTTTGCCTACATGGAGTCCCAAAGAAAATAATCTCGGACAGAGGCACTCAATTCGTCTCCCGGTTTTGGGATCACTTACAACACACTCTGGGAACTCAGCTGGCATTCGATGCCGCATACCATCCCTAGACAGATGGGCGGTGAGCGAGTAAACCAGATTCTAGAAGATATCTTTGAGAGCATGTGTCCTCACCTATGGGACCAGTTGGGAGGAGAGCTTACCATACGCAGAATTCGCATATAACAACAACTATCAGTCCAGCCTGCAAATGGCACCATTTGAAGCTCTGTACGGACGAAGATGTCGTACCCCGCTAAATTGGTCGGACCAGTCATATCATCGGCCCAGACCTGCTCAAAGAGGTTGAAGATAAAGTCAAGGTAATTAAGGACCGACTCAAGACCGCCCAAAGTCGACAAAAGAGTTATTACGATCAGAAGCATCGTGGAGTCCATTTTGAACCCGGTGAATTTGTGTACCTACGAGTATCCCCCATGAGAGGCATGCATCGATTCAAGATTAAAGGGAAGCTAGCACCAAGATTCATCGGACCTTTCTGCGTAGTAGCACGAAGAGGCACGGTGGCCTACCAGCTAGACTTACCCGAAGAATTATCCGACATCCACGACGTATTCCACGTCTCCCAATTGAGGAAGTGCGTGAGCAACCTGCAGAAACAGGTACCCCATAAAAACATTGACGTGCAACCAGACCTTACGTATCGAGAGCATCCGATAAAAATCTTGGAAGAGTCAGAAAGGAGAACCCGACAGAAAACCATCAAGTTCTTCAAAGTTCAATGGAGCAACCACACCGAGAGTGAAGCCACTTGGGAAAGAGAGGATTTCCTTCGGGCGGAGCACCCACAATTATTTGAGGATCAACTGGAATCTCGGGGACGAGATTTTTCCTAAGGGGGTAGGTGTTGTGACACTCCAAAATTTTTTTCCTTTAGTTTTCTTCAAAATTTTGTTGGATTTAAAGGAGGTCACCAAAACCCTTCCAAAAATCTCTATCAAAAGCTTTTTCCCTCTGGCAAATATTTTACTCTTGCATCTCCTTCAACTCTGGTGTTTGGTTTTTAAATTTTTCCTCTGATTGCTCTCTTCTCAAGGATTCAAGAAAAATCTTTGAAGTTTAGTTTTATTTCAAAAAGAAACTCTAGGCGTTTTTCATCCTCTCCCATATTTGAAATCATTCATGATTTGGCCATACACCACATGGTAAAATCTTCCCAAATATATCTCCTTCCACCTTGGGCAATCCAAACATTCTGCCTCTACTAGTTCAACCCTCTTCTGAATTTTTATTTCAATTAATTCTCTCCCAAATCTTTTCTGTCTATTATTTTGAGCCTAGGTAATTTGCAAAGCAAGTACCTTAATGCATTTGAATTTTGACCTCAAACAAATTCCCTTGGATTGTCCTTGGTACCCACAACCTAGAACTATCAAGATCCACTCCTCTCCTGTTAAAAAATTTCAAATTATAGTCTCTGCAAGTTTGGACCAGATTTGCCAAATTTGGTGAAATTCATATCTACACTACTCCAAAAATTCCAAAAATATTCAGGCAGCCTCTAGATGCAATGAGAGGCCCCTCCACCAAAAACCAGCTCAAGGAAAAACCCCTACATGCCTAGATCATTCTGTCGAACACTTTGCATGCACTGTTTCTATGCATCTTCAGTTAAGTTCAGAGTTTCAGTGTCAATCTTCGTCAGAATTCGGTCACATGATCACAGTGCACTTGGCACGTTGCTCACGGCCTAGCTTGCTTGTCCGGAGCCTCACACGCTGCTTGGCGCGTTCTGGCGTCAGTGGCACCTGCCCGCCGCCCGGCGTGTCTCAAGGGCGGCGAACCACCGTGGCGGCCGACCGGGAGCAACGGCGACATAACGCCGTTCGGCGCCGCCTAAACCAGCTGGTGGCTCAGCGTGGCCATTTCCTGCCAACAAGACGCATGCAGCACCGTCGCCGTGGCGCTGCACGCCTGAGCGCTCCCTGCCGCCGACGGGCCCGCGCCGCCCCGTTCCGTCGAGCTCCTCCTAAGCAACCAAATCCCGACGCAGTTAGCACCTAAACGGAACCAGGGAACACCCACGACAGTTAGCAGCCCGAGCTTGCTCTCGCCCCCGCACACCTCCTCTACCCCTCCAGACCCCGCCAAATCCCTGGAAGGGCCACGAGGGGCTCTCCTTCCCCGACTCCGGCCACTTCGTTCCGCCTCAGCCTCCACCTTGATTCACTGCGGTGAGGCCATCTCCGGCGCCCAAACCTCGTCCGTAGCCTTCTCTCACACCTAGTGCTCTAACCCCCACCTCAATTCGATCCTTGCAGCCCTCCTCGGCGAGATCCATCAATGCCCGAACCACCGTCCGCCGGAGTTGAGACCGCGAACTTCACCGAGCTAGGCTCCGACTACTCTGAACCAGGCAAGCATGTTTGAACTTTTGATATGATGAGTGTTCTGGCAGGTTTGCATTAAGTAGTTTCATGGCATGTTTGTGAGCATACCGATGAATGTTATTTTCATGCAGAGTTGAGGCAAGTGAGTTCGATAATCCATACGTGTTGGATGTGAATGTGCATGGCCATGTGTTGGCATGAGGATGGGTAAGATGGCAGTGTTGTAGCATGCCAGTCTTATGCCATACTATTTGACTTGATGTCAACCCGTATCGATTCGGTTCCCATCCATTTCCCTTCCCGTACTACCACATGTTTTCCGCAAGGGATATGGATTAGTAAGTTGCAAACCGCTTTCCTGGTACACACCAAATGGAGAGGCCGTGATGATGGTTCCATGGCCCTGGATTAAAGCCAGTCATCGGTTCAGGGGGCATGGTTGTTTCCGGTTGGGCCCGAGAGGGGGGCACCACTTAGCGCACGCGAATATAAATTTGATCCCATGCTATTCGAGATTGTGATCTCCCCGTCTCAAAAGTTTTTCTTGGACGATGTCTAGGGTGATTCCTGGCATCGTGAGGTAGGATGGGTGTGTACTGGTTAGCTGTGTTTCTTCCGAAATACCATAAACGGAACTAGTCCTTCAGGACTACAGAAATCCGTTGGCTGTGGGTAATTTTAGTACAAACTCTGCAGAGTCATAAATCCTCGAATCATCTTATCCATGTCCAGATTCAGTATTATCTTATCCTGACAAGTGTCAGTTTTGGTGACAGATACTCCGGTGAATCACATGAGTACTAAGTCTGGTTAAATGTTTATTCATGTGGATGGACTAACCCGTTTATATTCATGTGTTGAATATTTATTATGAGTGCTATATCTTTGTGATGAAAGCCCTTTACGTGATGTCGCTCAGACGTCCATCATGACATTCTTGTTACTTATTTTTATTATAAGCCCTTTACGTGATGTCGCTCAGACGTCCATTGCTGACATTGCTGTTATTTATTTATTTTATTATAAGCCCTTTACGTGATGTCGCCAGACGTCCGACTACTGACATTGCTGTTACTTATTTTATTATAAGCCCTTTACGTGATGTCGCTCGACGTCCATCAAGGGCACGCATGAATTTTTATTTCAATATAAGCCCTTTATGAGGTGTCGCTCAGACGCCCGACTGTGGCAATATTTTGCTTATTTATTCACCTTTCGAGGCGTCTCTTCAGACACCCGATCGGTTTTGAGTTTGTCTCTTTGGGGTTTCGAGCGGACCACCGCCGACTCCCATTTTAATTATTTTTCTATACTGCTTTAATTGAGCATTGTTAAGATTAACTGTGTCGCATTCATGCATTCATTTGTTATATCTTTTGTCCGAACTGTCTTGCGAGTACTTTCATAGTACTCACCTGGCTTGTTGATTTGGCCGATCTTGTGAAGGCGATCTCATGGATGAAGAGTTCGATAGCGAGTCCGGCGCCTAGAGGAATCCCAGTCAGTCTCGTGCGACCCTGGATTAGTCGTTAGAAATATCCGCTTCGCTACCCAAATAAATTCATCGAGCCTCACCTCGGCCTTTCGATGAGCCGCCCGGCAGAGACTTATTAACCACCTTTGTGTTATTCCACCAACCACGCATACTCCGATCGGTAGTATTTCCACCCCACACCTTGTGCCATATCCGCCACCATGTATAATTATTGGCGTGTTGTAATAATTGGTTGGGCATCTTTAGTCCGACCCCTGTAATATTGTAATGCTACTGGCTTCTTGTATCAAAGTTTTGTCTACCGATATGGAGGATTTTTCCTCATATTGGAACTCATGGGTCGGTTGTTCAATAAATGTTTTTATTGAAAATCCGGTCGTGACACTGGGGCGTGTGCGGGGGCAAGAGCTACGGTGCGAGGAAGAGGGGGACCAGCTAGGGTTCGGCCGAGGGGGTCGAGAGGTACTTGCAGGTCATCGGCGAGGTGGTGGATGGCTCGCACGTGGCCGATCCATGGCGTGGACGGGCGCAGGATGGCCAGCGCGCCCTCTGTGAACATAGGTTGAACGCAACCAGTGGAAGTTGGGCTGGGCCTGTACTATTGACTTAAGCCCCACTACTAGGGAAAAGCATAGCAGTAACGCGGGTTAAATGCGTATCGATGGCGGCGTGTGGCGGCGCATCGCGTCTGGCCTTCAACTAATGCTTATCAAGATGCTGCAGTTCAACCAGGCTGCTGCTATCTAGGTATAGCAGCAGCTTCTGTATGCAACACGCACAGCTGCTAATAGCTGCAGCGCCCTTTAAGAAAGAGCGCTACTTCTAAAGCCATACCCCGCGCTACTGTTATTATTTTTTGAATTTTTTTCTGCTCCATATATTCTGTTGCTGAATTGATTTAGGGCTTTATACAATAATCTCTAGCATATCATACACATACAAATGTAATCATATTATATACATACAAATAGTCTCATCAAATCATGTCATCATCACAATCGTCATCCAACACAAAGTGGTCTCTCGTCATCATCTCAAAATTAGCGATACATGCAAGTCTCGAATACTTGCAACTACATCGTCATCCATCTAAACAATGATATACGCGAGAAGTGCTATCACTATGAGTGATAGCGGAACTATGCAGTACATGAGGCGGCGGTTATTAGTCCTCTCTCGCGCTAGCGTGAACCTCAAGTAACTAGCTTCTGCTTCTTGTATGCTTTTGAAGCCTTTATGGCTGGCGCCCGAGACCCCGTCCACTTGCGCCTGAAACTCAGGCCACTCGTCGTACACTCCCGGAACCTTCCCTTTGTACACGACATAGCACTCCTTCTTCACCATCAAGAATCTAGGTATCTGTTGAGATGCATCTTCATCACGAGAATGTACTATCATATGCAACAAAATACAGTAGAGCAACAAGAAAAGAAAGGGTTATGCAACTAGATGCAACATATAGTACGCAAACTAATTAACTAGAGGTACGCATGTCATCGTACCCAAACTATCAAAGTAGCATTACGCAAGTCCAACAGGGACCGTGGACATCACAAAGTTTCATTGCTACAGTAAGTATACAAGTTCAACCGACACATATCATCATCATCGGCATTGTAAATCACTAGAAGTTCCATCCTTCCATATCATCAAGGATGGACCCTAACTTCTTGAACGGCGTGAGGTCATGACGTTGCATGCCTATGCGAGTTCAGACGTCAGCTTGCGATATAGGGCCGTGGTGGAACATCCCCTTCTCATCGACGACTTCTTTCATGAAGATCGTAGCAATGTCCCTTTGGATGCGAAAGAAGTCATCCCTAAGTTTATAATCCGCTTCTCCATGAGATTCTACCCACTTGCGGACATGATCCTCATTTCTTCTTGTCATGCAAAGCTTTTGGTGATCCATGCTGAACTCAATCATGAGATGGAGGAGGTAGAATCCATCTTTCTTGCTTGGTTTTGGGACATGGATGCAGCAGAAGTTAGTTTTATGCGAGAAACCCAACTTCTTGTTCTCTTGTTTCCTGATCTGCAGGTGGCCATCCCTAATGCTGAAGCCTTGGAGAGCATCATCTAGAATATTCATTATGTGGGTGTAGTCCTTCTTCTCGTAGTCTCTGGTAGGGTCGAAATACACAGCATGGGAGACTCACGGGTAAAGAACGATAAGGACGGCGCGCCCGTTGCTGCGGGGAAAAAGACACCTCAAATTATCCTCCATATGAGCGAGAAGGAATGATTGAAATGTACGGAAGGGTTGTCCGGAACTGGATTACTTTGGATGATAAGGCCAGAGGACAATTTCCTGGTCCTTATTCTGTACCATGAAGTTTTGGAGGTACTCCCTAGGAGTTTCACGCTCAAAGTCGCCTAGACTCAAGAAAGACTCATGCATGTAGTACGGATCCGTCATACAGATTTGCGATACTTCTTCTCTCTTCATGACAGAGCTCATATGTAGCGCAAAAAGGTGGACGATTGTCAAATTGAGCCGCCTTGTCAGAAACATCTCGAACATATGGTCAAACTCCAGGAAGGACACCTCCACGAGCCGTGTGTCGACATAGCAGTTCCCCTCAGGCACACGAGCCGAGTATGTCGGATATCCTGGATCCTTTGAGGCTAGTAGGCTTTTCTTAGTCGGCAACACATGGTCATGCAGCCTCCTGAGATCTCCCAATAGTGCCTCCAGGGGTTTCGGCGGTAGCATCAGATCGCCCGTGACATGGATCATGGCCGCACCTTTGACGGGTACACGCTCGTCAAAATCCACCGTCTGGCTGCTATGTGCTCTGGCTTGTTTGGAGGCAGCTATCTTCCCCGGTCTCTTCCTCTCCTTTTTCTTGGGCACACATTCCAGACCCTTCCTTAACCCCTGCCCCAGTGTTGCCGAGCTAAGTACTGTACGACCCCCGGCTAGTTGAGCCTGTGTTGAGTTGGCATCTTCAGGCGTGTCCTGTGAGGATTTCATGAAGAGAGACTTCTTGCAATCCTTGCTAGGACGTTCCTGCCCGGGCAGATCATCCATGTCCTCATCAGCATGCCGATAGCCCGATTCCTCATATGGCTGACTCATCATATCTAAGTCACCATCGTAGGCGCCTGTAATGAGGAAACTGAAGGAAATATGCCCTAGAGGCAATAATAAAGTTGTTATTTATATTTCCTTATATCATGATAAATGTTTATTATTCTTGCTAGAATTGTATTAACCAGAAACTTAGTACATGTTTGAATACATAGACAAACAGAGTGTCTCTAGTATGCCTCTACTAGACTAGCTCGTTAATCAAAGATGGTTAAGTTTCCTGGCCATAGACATGTGTTGTCATTTGATGAACGGGATCACGTCGTTAGAGAATGATGTGATGGACAATACCCATCCGTTATCTTAGCACTATGATCGTTTAGTTTATTGCTATTGCTTTCTTCATGACTTATACATGTTCCTATGACAATGAGATTATGCAACTCCCGAATACCGAAGGAACATTTAGTGTCCTATCAAACGTCACAAGTAACTGGGTGATTATAAAGATGCTCTATAGGTGTCTCCGATGGTGTTTGTTGAGTTGGCATAGATCATGATTAGGATTTGTCACTCCAATTGTCGGAAAGGTATCTTTGGGCCCTCTCGGTAATGCACATCACTATAAGCCTTGCAAACAATGTGACTAATCAGTTAGTTGCGGGATGATGCATTACAGAATGAGTAAAGAGACTTTCCGGTAACGAGATTGAACTAGGTATGGTGATACCGACGATTGAATCTCGGGAAAGTAACATACCGATGACAAAGGGAACAATGTATGTTGTTATGCGGTTTGACCGATAAAGAACTTCGTAGAATATGTAGGAGCCAATATGAGCATCCAGGTTCCGCTATTGGTTATTGACCAGAGATGTGTCTCGATCATGTCTACATAGTTCTCGAACCCGTAGGGTCCGCACGCTTAACGTTTGATGACAATTTGTATTTTGAGTTTATGTGTTTTGGTGACCGAAGTTTGTTTGGAGTACCGGATGATATCAAGGACATGACGAGGAGTCTCAAAATGGTCGAGACATAAAGATTTATATATTGGAACATGTTATTCGGACACTGGAAGTGTTCTGGATTGTTTCGGGTAAAAACGGAGTGCCGAAGGGGTTAGCGGAACCCCCCGGGGGAACTAATGGGCCACCATGGGCCCTACTGGAGAGAGAGAGGAGGGCAGCCAGGCCAGGCCACGCGCCCCCCTTTCCTATTCCCTCTCCCTCTCCTTCCTTCCCCCTCTCCCCCTCTTGGTGGAATCCTACTAGGACTTGAAGTCCTAGTAGGACTCCCCTCCTTGGGCGCGCCCTCTAGGGCCGGCCGGCCTCCTCCCTCCCTCCTTTTTATCTGGGGGAGGGGGGCACCCCATAGACACACAAGTTGATCTTTAGCCATGTGTGGTGCCCCCCTCCACAGTTTTTCACCTCGGTCATATCGTTGTAGTGCTTAGGCAAAGCCCTGCGCCGGTAACTTCATCATCACCGTCACCACGCCGTCGTGCTGACGAAACTCTCCCTCGGCCTCAACTCGATCAAGAGTTCGAGGGACGTCACTGAGTTGAATGTGTGCGGATCACGGAGGTGACATGCTTTCGGTACTTGGATCGGTTGGATCACGAAGACGTTAGACTACATCAACCACGTTACTAAACGCTTCCGCATTCGGTCTACAAGGTTACGTGGACACACTCTCCCCACTCATTGCTATGCTTCTCCTAGATAGATCTTACGTGATTGTAGGAAAATTTTTGTAATACTACGTTCCCCAGCAGAAACCCATTGGGTCCTTCGTCTCCTCCATCTCATTATCCATTCTTTGTTCTACGGGACCGATTACATCAGCCAGTACTATTGGACCCCCTTCATCACGTTGTCCGCCACTCTTACCCGGCACTACAACAGCTGGTAATTGCGTAGGCGGGGTGGTGGTCTCCATAAATGCTTGTTGATGTGTGGTTATTGGTGTGCTCTCGGCCAGCTCCAGACAAAGAAGATTCTTCGGCCGTAGCAGCACCCAACCCTTGCAGCTTCCAATCCGTGGCGGGGTCTCGTCGTCCTATCCCCCTAGGCGTACTGGAGGAGGCAAATCCTCATGCCCCGATGTCACACTCGACAAGGTAACCCTGAAGTGCCCAGTGGGCATCGGCTGGTTGTGGAACGTGAGTTCCAAGGGCTTCATTATCACCCCCTTTCCCATGTCCACCTTCTGGCCTTTGATCAAGTAGAGTATGGTGCACGGGGTTTCGTCGACCTGCAAACACATGTCTGCGGCATAAAACATCCAAAAGGCAATGAAAATGGAATATTCTAGATATATATGTTCGTGCGACATGTAATTATCGCGAGGGCGTCGAGCACAGCCAAAGACGAACGCCCGCCTAGCGTGACAGAGACTGAGGATGGGCAGCTATGAGCGGGTGCGGGTGCGAGAGCAAGCCCGGTTGCGTGAGCAGGTGATGATGCGGTGGTGTTGTTCACGGAGTTGCTCGCGACGAAATTGGGCAACGGGAAATCATGTACCGTCTTGTCTGGATTTTCCTTCGTCTAGTTGATGATAGCCGGGACCAAGTTAGTAGCAAAATCATTTCTGCAGGCAGTTACAGCTGCATTGACTGTCTGTTGTAGCAACTCATTTTTCTCCTCGGCTGTTTTTTTCGCGTCCTCAGCTGCTTTTTTATTGAACGCAAGCTTCACCTTCTCGTCGATGTCCGCCTGACTAAACTTCTTTTTCTGCTTCTTGGCCTCCAGGACCTCGTTGTAAAACACCTTCCACATGGCGTCGTCTCCGGCGCCGTGCACACGTCCATATTGCGGCCGCTGGCCCAAAGGGAGTCCCTTAAGTTCATCCAAGGCCCGGTTGAGAGGGGTGTCCCACTTGGGCCTCATCGGCTGCAAGCTGGTGTTGCTTCTCCTGCGGAAGGAATTTGAACCATTTACGAATGTGTATTCGACTTGATCTGGAGCTAAATATAAGGTGGTAAAAGAATAATTACCAGTAGTCTCATCAATCTCCTTGTGATCTGGTCCGTGTAAAAAAATCTTCTTTTCCTTGTCCCACTTTGTAGCAGTCCCTGATGAAGTCATGCTCCATGGGGTTGGTGAACTTCGCGAAGCGGACTGGGAGACCCGCGGCTTCATGTCCCGTGTCCTCCTTATCCCATATAGGCCTTTTACCGAGGTAGCCACGGCTTCTGAGGCGATGCTTCCCCGTGTTACTTTGCTGAAGGCTCTTGAAATTCGTAGCCTTAGCCTTGGCTGCCTCAGTAGCGCAAGTGTTCTTGAACTTTTCGAACTCCTCTTCCGTAAGTGTCGGATTTCCTCCAGAATCTTGGACATTGGTTCCTCAGCCTCAATAGCTTGTTGCACCCTGCCTTCCCAGGAGGCCAAGTCATTATTGAACTTGCCCATGGCGTGATTGTTAATCTTTTTCATCTTCGGATCATCCCATGGTTGTTCTATGTTATCATCCCAGTCGGGGAACTTGAATCTCTTGTGCAACTTCATCAGGAACAACTGCCTCAAATGTTCTTTACTCCTTAAGTCATCGTCGTTGATGCTCGCGCATTTCTGTAGGATGCATCCTACTTGGTTCCCATAGCACTTGCAAGGTTCTTCCGGCTCTAACGGCTCAAACTTGCCAGGTGCCATCTTTGTGATCACCAGTCGTCCGATGCCGAGTTTGTTAGGTTTTCGTATCCTCTGCTTCTTCTACTTCTTCTTTTCGGTAGCGACATCGGTGCCAGTAGCTTCCCCGCCGGTATCTTCCCCGCCGGTAACTTCCCCGCTGGTCTCTGCGCCTCCATCAGTGCCAGGGCCGTCGGTGCCCGGGTTGAGCGTGAAGACTCCTCAACGACTTATCGCTTTTCAAAGTGATGCGGTGAAGGTGGCTCCTCGTAACTGGCATTGACTTGGTCTTCTATTGTCTTCTTAATCACAACGATCCCTTTTTGTCTTCTAAGCCGTCGATGGTACCACGTAGGCAATCCTTTATGCAATGACATTATCAAGGCATAATAGAGATCCAACCCGTCGGACACATTGTTGACAATATCGTCACCGAGAGCGGGGGATGAAGAGAACCGTTTTCCTGCTCACTATAGTGAGGCGGACCAAATGGCTAGGTTCTCATCCACCGGTGGTTGCCGATACAACAACAGTAGTGACAGGGTTACCCTATTAGCGATGTATATCATGATCTTGCATATCCTATGCCCTGATCGTCGTAGGCTAAGGTTGCATCATCTTGGGGCAGTGTCAAGGGTGTCACCATCTCCTGGGTCTTCAGGTCCTCATCCCTCGAGGATGTAACTTACATTGGTATCGTCTTGTTGTGATGTCGCCCATATTGTGTTCGGGAGATGTGGGTGAATGTCCGCAAGGCATCTTCCTTCTAGATTATCCACGAGGATTACAAGGAATCCGATGGTCAGGGTATAGGGGTTCTAGTGACCAAAAGTTTTGAAGGGGAAGAGATCAATAAGGAAAGTATACCTTAGTTTTTTGAAAAACTGAGAAGGGAAGAGAAGTATAGATAGTTTGAAAACTGGTAATAGTTTTGAAAATAGTTTTACCCTAACTAACGACCATGCTAACTAAGGCTTCCTACAGTCAGGATGGCTCTGATACCAGCTCTGTGGGGACCCCGACTCATAAGTCGTGATCACGGAATGCATGTGTACAGCGATCCCAGTGATCAATGCTCACTGAACACACAAAAGCTGAATAACAAGAGTCTTACATCCATACATACAGTCTTACACAAATTATGACCATTATGGTCAAGTCTTACATAGATAAAGCCACAGGGGCTGAATACCCAATAAACTTAAGCAGCGGAAATTCTTCGTCGGTAAGTATAACCCATGCCATCTGCCTTAACCCTACAGGCATTCTGACTGGGAAGCGTCCTAGCTTGCATGTTCGTCTCCAAAGAACTCTTCTTCGAACTCCGGTTCTTCCATGCCTAGCCAATTAAATAACCAGTGGCAAGCCAATGAGTACTTTGAATGTACTCGCAAGCAACCCATGTTTTGGTTCCAGATATAACAATGCATGATATAGGTAAATTTTTGCAGAAAGCTAGTTTTTAGTGCAATAATATGTTCAACAACTTGTAAGACATGCATCAGGAGAATTCAAGTAACCATGAGGACAGGTTACAGATAATCAACATAAATAGAGTGGGCACCAACCCAACTCAATCATGTCAAGTCCTTTGACTTGACCCAAGTAGTTTTATCAACACACACACACACACACACTGGTTTGCAAAGCTCTGGACGTAGTTTAAGCAGCACCGCCCAACTATCCTTGACCGTGGACACAGCTATTCGAATAGTTTTACACTCTGCAGAGGTTGCACACTTTACCCACAAGATCCGGGGAACTTCCATGTCATCCACGACCCGCGGTACCTCAAGTACCCGGGGTAAGCACCCGATCACTATCTTTCCCTAGACGATACTAACAAGGAGTCCACTCGTTGTTCCGTATCCTCATGATGTACATCATACGAGACTCACTCGAGGTTGTAACATCCGAGAGGGGACACAACGGTGTATCCGGTGCCCTGTGAAAACAGTCATGGCCGCCCTACAGCACGACCCGTCCGAGAGAGAGCACCAACTCTCCCCGTCACTAGTAATGCGGGCTCCAAGCTAGTATCGGCCTAGGTAATCAATAATGCCCTTTCCCATACAAGGGTAGAGTGGTTGCGCATGTAAGGTTGGGACAGTCGACAAATCTTAAATCTAAACTGTTTTCGAAAACCACACACACTTGCCTCGGTACACCACTTCGTCATCAAGTGGTTACCTATCTCATCATCTCCCTCGGGCATAAGTGGCACCCGCCGAGGTTTTCGAAAAGTCCTTTGAAAATACTTTGTCTCCTTCACCATGCATATACCCGTCCCTTTTTGCGTAGCACTACTTTAGCATCCTATCTACTCTCCCGGCATAACCCTCATAAGAAGGTAGGGTCACGCACAATGCAAGTATCAACGAGGAAGTAACGGTGGCAAGCCACCCCATGTGGTCACCACAATATCATGTCTCCGATGCAAGTAATAAAAGTGCTATATGGCAAGCATAAAAAGGTTTCATAGACATGGTCAAAGGGCTGCTTGCTTGGTTCATCAGAGTCTTGAGATCTTCTGGTCCTTCTCCAAGTACTCCGTCTACTTCGTCAACTAACGTCGAAACAATCATAATAAGCAACACAACAAGGCAGGAAATAAAAGTGCCCTAAAAATATGGATTTGACTTTTCTAGGACTTCCCTGGCCATATGAAAAATAACCAGGGTGGTTTCATTGGAATTGGATTAGTGAATATTTCTGAACATTTCAATATGATGGAATCAATGAATTTAATGGATCTGCAGGTTATCCACAGAATGCCTTTTTGATAAAAATGAGTGAAAGTACCCACTAAATAAGGCATGATTTTAGAAACATTTAGAAATTTGTTTCACTGGATTTGGAGTTCAAATGAATATTCTATGGATTTGCAAAGTTGACAAATATGAAGAAATGGCTCATTATTTTGTGGGGTACATAAAGTATTAAGAAAAATGTTCATAAACTAAGTTATGAACTTAGAAGCATCTAGGAATTTGAATCATGGCATTTGGATCAAACATGAGCTCTCTGTGATTTTCTAAAGTTTATCACAGAAATGGAAAAATAAGACTTTGATAAATATTTGTGAAACAAATATCTCTTGGAAAATGTGACAGTAGTACCATGTGATAGAGAGTGATTTATGGAGTCACTAGAAATTTGAATCAACAAATTTGGAGTTAAAATGAATTGATTATGGATTTTAGAAGTTCAAAATAAAAGAAAAGGAAAAGTTTAGGCGTATACCTAAAACACGACCTTGGCGTGAGATAGCTAGTGGGCCGGCCCAGCAGCTCAGCAGCGTGCGGGAAAGGGCCACGTCGAAGGCGTCTTTCACGTGGGCGCATCCACTTATGCCAGCTGGGCGTGGTGCTTCGGTGGCTGACGGGCGGGTCCCGCGAGCAGGTCGCTCGCCCTGCCCCGCGTCGTCTTCACCCCCGCGACGCCAGGAAGAGGGCGCCGGCCTCGCTCGCCGTCGGCGCTACTCTCCCCATATGCCCGGCCGGGCGGTGGGGCGGAGCCCGTCTTGGCTCGGCCGCGCTCAAGGAGGAGGCAGGGGAAGGTGGCGCCTTCCTCATGCGTGTCGGACGCCGTCCGGAGCAGTGGCAGCGCCGCCCGTGCCGGCGATTCCGACCACCTCCCGCGGTGTTCTGCACACCGGAGAGCTCAGGACGGAGTGCCGCATCCATCCAGATGCCCAAGGCATGTCGGGGAGGTCCGAAGAGGTGGAGAGCGGGATGGCCGTGGAAGAGGCCGCCGGCCATGGAGGTGAACAGAGGGCACGAGGGGGCGAGAGCATGTCCGGGAGGTTTCTGGGGGAGAGGGAGAGCGGGAAGAGGCCAGAGAACTCGAGGGGGGGCTCTATATAGATGGGGCGTTGGTGCACAGTGGGCGCGGTCTAGGCAGCGCCGAGTGAGCTTCGAGGAGGGAGAACGAGGGCAAGGGAGGAGGGGCCCGATAGCATTGCGTGGTCGTGGACGCCGGCGCGGCCTCGTGAGACACGCCTGGGAGGCCCGAGGTGGCCGGAGGCGGTTGGTGGGGCGGCTACAGTGGGAGCGCATCAGAAGGCCACTGAGCGCCCATATGGCTGTCTGTGCCATTTTCTATGCTTGTGGGCGCGCCTTGTATGTCCAAAAGAGCATTTGGGGGGGTGCTAAGGAAGGGATCTTGGCCTTGGATGCTCTGGTGACCCAATGGGAGAGAGGTGGGGTTGAGAGAGAGTGAGAATTGGGCTGTCCAGAGAGGACAAATGGGGTCCAGCCCCCCTAAATCATGTCTCCTCGGGCAGGGAAAGATGCAGGGGGTTAGAGGAGTATCACATGAGGCTGTAGTACAAATTTGGACTCAAGGAGATTAGTGGAAATGGCCAAAACATGCAGTTTAAGTTTTAGCCAGAAGGTGTTTGATGTAGGTTTGGGCAAGCAAATGGACTTCCCTTGTCATGAGGCCTGACAGGCTCAAATGGCATGAGAAAATAAGAGGTTCCACCAAGATTGAGTTCATTTGGGCAAAGTTGCCAATGCAACTTTTGTAAACCCTAGAAATTAGCAGAAATGAACTTGTGTAGATCTAGTTGAGCAAATCACTTCTCCTTGATTCACAACTTGGTGTAGTGGCCTCATTTGGTCATGTGAACATGCTCACAAAAGTTGGGGTCAAGGAGAGAAAGTTGGTAGTACAAAGTTGTTCAAATTTGATTCTGGTCAAAGAGGGTTTTGGGGCACTTTGATCAATATAAATTTTTATCCAACTTGTTCCATTTGGTCTAGATGAATTATTAGACCATTTGAGCATGTACACAAGATTTGAGAGCATTTGGACATGTTTGGCAATGTAAAGTTGCTCAAACTTCAAAATGGACAGAAATGGTTTTGAGGGGATTTCATGGGGTTATACTATTCTCCATGCCATGATACTTTTCCAGATAATCAAACATGTCATATGTGACATGCTAGAATTTTCGTGGAATTTTTGGAGAATATTTCCTTTGTAAATATTTCAAAAGCTTGAAATATCCAGAAAAGGTATTTGAGGGATTTGACCAATATTTTGAACATGACCATGTGTTGAAACTCTTATATATGGGAAATATAAGCCCACTGAGTTTCCCTGATTTTTGTCAAATATTTTTAAAAAAATAAAATAATTTTTTCCTATTAAAGACCATTTCTGGCCTTAATAAAAAGCTTTTAAATAAAATAGCAAAATAACTTTTAAAATTATATTTTTCTGGTTTATGGGATTCCTACATCTAATAGGTATACCTTTTGAAATATTGTTCACACCCCAAATCAAGTACTTGCAGTGCAAACCTCAATTCAGGGGTTTTCGGAAAACTAATTTTAGAAAATACTTTTTGGCCAAATTATTTTTGGAAGAAAATATTATATTTCTCTATACACATGGCATGATCATTTTGCAGAAGCTTGGGGCAAGGAGATGAGGTATAGAAGGTGGAGTTGTGTTGACTTTACAGAGCACTTGAAAACACAATTAGAAAACCAACTCAAATAAAAAGTCAAATAATGCAAAAGTTTTTGTCAAACCACACTTTATCATGATATCTCATCTTAAGTGTTGTGCCATGAAAATCAGGGTGTGACAACCGCGCCGCTTACGTGGAGGTCCTCGATGCTCAGCGTGACCATTGAATAGATCTCCATGGTTTCTCCACGGGTCGTCCTCATCGAGCCATCTTCGATGCCCCATGTACACGATTTTCCCAGACCCGCCATCTTTCCTTGACGTTAGCTATTGAGACGTTGTATCATCCATGCACCGCATGCATCCGCACTATCCATGGCACACCTGGCCTGCGACATATCCGTAACTGAGATATTCGGGAACCGTCGTGATCAATGCGGCTCTCATGTAGAAATACTCGCCTTTGCTGGCGTCCCATGTCTTGGACGGTGTTTTCCATAAAGTGTCTAACTCCTCTTGAAGTAGCCCCAGATATAGATTAATATTATTTCCTGGTTGTTTCGGCCCTTGAATCAGCATGCTCATGTGAATGTACTTCGACTTCATGCACAACCAGGGGGGAGGTTGTACATCCATACAAACATGGGCCATGTGCTATGGTTGGTGTTCTAGTTGCCAAACGGATTCATGTCATTGATACACGCGCCGAGCACGATGTTCCTTGCATCACATTCAAAATACTGATAGAAGCCATTCAACGCTCTCCACTGGCTTCCATCCTTGACGTGTCTCAGCTTCGGATCATCTCCATCGTCGGGCTTCTTACCCTTTGCGTGCCAGCGCATGAGCTTTGCTTCCTTGGGATTTATGAAATACCGTTGGATACGGGGAGTGATCGGTTAGTACCATACAACTTTATGGGGACATTTCTTCTCGGCCTTCTTGTATCGAGAAGCATTGCACACCGGACAACTTATTTTTTTCCGTGTGCTCCTTTCGATAAATTATGCAATTGTTGATGCATGCATGGTATCTAATGTGCGGCAGATCAAGAGAGCACACGATATTCTTGGCCTCATCCACACTAGTAGGACATAGATTCCCCACGGGAAGAACATCCTTTAGGTACTTCAGATGCTCATCGAGGATAGTGTCGGTCCATTTGTTTTTAGGCTTCGTCTTCAGGAGTTGGAGCGTGAAACTCAAGCGAGTCACCTCAGGATTGCAACCATCATACAATGGAGTGTTTGAGTCTACCACCAGTTGTTGTAGCTTAGCCTCCTCTCTAGAAGCACCTCTCTTAGTAGTCGTCTCCTTGTGAAGCAGTGCTTGAACATGAGGGTCCTGCACGATTGAACTTAGTACCGACGAACTCTGCGGCATGGAGTCCATGTTCTCTCCGCCGCCATGTTTGGCCCCTTCTCCGCCGCCATGTCCGGCCCCTTCTCCTCCACCATGTCCGGCCCCTTCTCCGCCGCCATGTCCGGCCTCTTCCTCGCCGCCATTATCGATCATCTCTTCGTCTTGCCCCGTGTCGTCATTACCTGCCCCATCGGCATCCTCAACATTATCATCCTCATCTTCAATTAACCACCGAGTATAGCTATCCATGAAACCAGTCATGAGCAGGTGCGCTTCGACATGACCATCGTCATAGGGGTCGAGCTAAACTATTCCTTTGCATCTTCGACACGGACATAAAACCTCTGTCAGATTATTTTCTTTCATGTCCTGCACCGCCGACCACAACCACCTGTCCACCATCGTTCCACTGACCATCATGAACGCCTACACGGTAATAATAAACAAATTGATTCTAAAAATGTGTGCATGCATCAAAGTCATACAAATATTCGGCATGACCTTCCCTAAAAATAGGACATATAGATCTAGAGTTTGCCCGGAATTCGCCGAAACAAAAGTAAATCAACATTTCGGCAAAACATAGGCAACTCACAAGCACACAATTCGGCGTCAGTTAATGCCACACACACACAATTTCCATCATATCTCCCGATTATCATATCGCACACGCATACACATATTTCCATTCTTGCAAAATCATGAATTTTTAATCACCTATCTCGAGATCAAGCACGGTGGAGATGATGATGTATTAGGGAGATCAAAAGTGGACAAAGCTCTTCTTGACAAAGCTAGATCTAGTTAGGGGGTACATAGGTCACTTCACGAAATGCTACATCTACCTAGCTAGCTAATTTGGGAGGAGACAACTTCAACTAGTGGAGGGGGAAGGAAAAAGAGAAAGGAGATGAATTAATGGAGGTGGTGTAGTCAGATAGGAGTAATAAAGAGAGAGAAAGGTAGTTAGAAGAAGGAGAGTAATGGGGGGAGAAGTAGTGAGGAAGAAGCAAAGTGAAGGAGAGAGGAGGTGGGACGTGGGGAAAGTGAGGAAGAGAGGATGGGGGAGGGGGAGAGAGGGAGGGGGAGGGGAGGGAGAAAGGTGGTATGTGCTGCGGCTTAGCAGTAGCACGGGTGATAAACCGCGCTACTGCCAAAGTAATAGCAGCAGCGCGCTTCTGGCACACACGCTACTGCTAAGCAGGGCCAGCCATGTGGCCAGTTTCGAAATTAGCGGTAGCGTCAGCCAAAAAAAGCGCGCTACTACTACTACTTTATCAGTAGTGCGGTTATCTCGAGCGCACTTGTCGGCGTCCTAGGAACGGAGGTCCCCAGACTTGCCTGTCTGCGGCCCACGGCGTGGCTCTACCAGTGGCCCTGTACGGCCCATCTTCACCAGCAAACACTCAAGACCCTCGCAAGGGGCCAAGCCTCGCGAGGTGGACGACACAAGACCTCCTCGGGACGGCCTCACCAGGCTGGCTCGCGAGGGGCAGAGAGATCAAGGCAAGGGACACCTCGTGAGGTTCCTATGACGCAAGCCATGACGACTGGAGCAAGGTGGGCACCAGCGTGCAGTGTCCTTGTTTCCTCTTTGGTGCTAAAGGGGCAAGCGCAGGTGAGGAGTCCCGAGGCATCAGGCAAAGGTTTCCATATCGGTGCAACGAGACTAAGACCAACAGGACGATAGGACGGAGGTCACCGTGGAGCCCAAGACGGTGTCACCACCAGAGCCTTTGACTGGCGAAGACTACCTTTTGTCAGGATAACTTGTACTAGTTGTCTCCCTTCGAATTTGGCCGTTGTTGGATCCCTTCCTGCTCAATATTTGGGGAGAGGACCAGGGCCTCAATAAATAGGACTAGCCACCACCATAGGAGGGGATGGATCATTCAGATCATCCTCTACCACACAAGCTCACCAAGCACAAGAACACCTCTCCTCAGGAGGCTGTTCTTCTCTTGTAACTGTTTATCCTCAGCCCAAGAGGCAATCCACAACACCACACTGGAGTAGGGTATTACACCACATCGGTGGCCCAAACCAGTATAACCTCTTGTATCTCTCGTCCTTTGGGTTCATCGAGCTAGGCCTTGCGATTGTAGCGAGAGCGATCTAGGGAGAGAGACATCTTCATGCGCACCCAAGTGTTCGAACCTCAAGGGTTTTGCCGGAAACCGAAATCCGACATTTGGCGCGCCAGGTAGGGGTGCGCCGAATCTTTCTTCTGTCGATCTGCGCTTCGCCATCACCGCGCTTCGCCCCCATGGTCGGCACTGCTCTTCTGGCTGCGATGACAGATGCCTACGGTAGAGCCAGGGGGCTCCGAGCCTTGCCCCCCCCCCCCCCGCCTTGCAAAGGGTGAAGTGGCCACCCAAGTTCAAGCCAGAGATGCCGCATCGCTACGATAAGGCCGCGCTACAGACCCGTCGGCTTTCCTGTTAGCATATGAAGGGGCTGCCTTGAAGGCTGGGGGCAACGATAAGGTCATGGCCAACTGGCTTCCCATGGCCCTCACTGGGGCACCACGCGCCTGGCTGCTCATCCTCCCAGGATCTACGGTGACATCTTGGGAGGAGCTGTGCAACCTCTTCACTGAGCGCTTCGCGGTACCAGCGCCCCGCGATGTCGCGGCCCTCCTCGGCGGCTCACAAGCGCCGCCCTCGGACCGTCACACCAAGCCGTTCTTTCGCCAGATCGGCACTGCCTCCACGCGGTAGGGGCTCCCCCAGGTTGGGTGGCACCCAAGGCCGACCTGACCTTCGACTCAGGAGATCACCCCGTCACCACCGTCGGCTCGGGCGTGCTCCCAATGCTTTGCACACCCACCATCTGCAGCGTGGCCTTTACCAAGACCTCATCGACGACAGCGCCGGCCTCAATGTGCTCTCTGTGGAGGCTTTTAGCTTCCTTCACGTACAACTCGAGCGGCTCCGCCCTAGCAAGCCCTTCTCCGGGGTCAGCGACAGCTCCTCCAATCCCCTGGGGCAGATCCATCTTCCCGTGACCTTCGGCACCCGCGACAACTACCGCACGGAGCTGATTGACTTTGACATCACCCGCATCGGCCTTCCATACAACGCCATCCTCGGGTACCTAGCTCTGGCTTAGTTTATGGCAGCGACCCATCCGGCCTCACTACAAAAAAATACACTTCCGTGATGATACGTGTTTGTCACAGTAGGTCACGTTTTCTGTCATGCATGTACATCCATGACAAATTTATGACAGAATCAAGTTAGTCATACCGTCTTTGTTGTAGAAGTGTTCCATGACATTGCCAAAATTATCATCACGGAAGTGTCCACTTCCATGACGATAAATCGCGCGTCACATAAGTGCTTTCGTCAAGGGTGACCGACACGTGGCATCCACCGTAACGGAACGCCGTTAAGCTATCGGGTCGGATTTTGGATCCGATAACCTGTTAACAGCCACGACCAATGCCGATTTTCCACGTGTAAAATTCTCATTGGCTGACGGATCCACGCGTCAGCTCCGCGTTGGCACAGGTGTCACTCATCCAACGGTCGAGATGGGCCTATCATATGTTGACACGTGGGCCGGCCCAAAAGTGGCCCACAAAGTTTAAATGGGCCGGCCCAACCGAAGGCCCATAAGATTTAGCGGACCATAATGGGCCGGCCCAGCTAAAGGCCCACAAAATTTAGCGGATCATAATGGGCCGGCCCAGCTAAAGGCCCATAGGATTTTGCAGACCATAATGGGCCGGCCCAACTAAAGGCCCACAAGATTTTGCGGACCACAATGGGCCGGCCCAGCTAAAGGCCCACAAGATTCTGCAGACCATAATGGGCCGGCCCAGCTAAAGGCCTAACATTCTCTGTCAAATCAGCCCGTCAACGGCCTGTCCTAAACTTGTCATCAACGCGGCCCATGGTCACTTCTGGCTCGTTAACAGTCCGCTAAGTAATTGGGCAGAATTACGGCCCGGTGTATTTCCGGCATGTTAAAGGTCCGGCTTCATTTGGGCCCATTACAGGACATCAAAACTTTCGTCCCATAAACGACCGTGAAGGATTTGGGTCATATTCGGCCATGTCTGACATTCGGCTTGTTAGAGGCCCACTATAGCTTTGGGCCACTTTCGGCCTGTTGTCATTTTCGGCCTGTTAACGCCGGACGTAAACCATGGGCCATATGTGGGCCAACGTCATATCGGTCCCATTAACGGCCCATATAAATATGACGATAATCTAGCCCGACCGAAGTTCAGGCCTGTTAAAGGCCCGTGTATTAGGTCGGCGCATTTACGGCCCGTCCGAATTTCGGCCTGTCAAAGATCCGCATCATAAATGGGCCACCATTTTGGACTGCTAAGTCCAATGGGTTATTTGCCACAATCAGGGCCCAATCTCACTTTCGGTCTATTAAAGGCCCATGCTTTTTATGGGCTCGAGATATTTACACATGTAAATGGCCTATTTTTACTAAGGGCCCAAATTATGTTTAGGCCTGTTAAAGCCCCACTATGGGCACAGGCCTATCAGAAAAATATGAAAGCTTATGCTGATTTAGGCCCAGATATTTTTAGTGGGCTACATGCCAATTTCGGCCCGTAATCGTTTTTAGCCCAATTGGAATGGGCCCGACGAATGTTGTCATGTTGGGCTCCTCTGAAGCTTTCGGCCGAATTCATTACTAAGATAAACCTACACTATACAAAAATAGCATCGTAATTACTGCAGCCTGAGGCAGCATCATAAATGTTGTATCACAACAAAATAAATTCCAACCATACAACAAAAGGCTTGTTGGCATAAAGTTTACAGTCCTTCCAGATAAAAGCACCATCAGATGTATAGACGCACAAATCATTTGACCTGAGTGCTAATGTTTCAGGCTGTAGAATCTGATGGAGCAGCACGATCTCCACCTTTTTTCCGCCATTTCTCTTGAACAACGAAGCGAATGTCTGATAGTCTGGTTTCAAAACCATTCATATCTTGACGACATTTCTCAACCACTATTCTTGTTTCCGAAACAACGTCCATTAGGGATTGGACTTGTATGCGGAGCATGAATATATCACTGCATCTAGCAGGAAGATTTTGTTCAAGATGGCGATTTGGATGAGGTTACCTTGACAACCAACCCAGAATTACGCAGGAAGGTGTTTTTGCACCTTTGTTAGTGGAGAGATCTTGGCCTTGCTGCGGCAAGAGGTGACATTGTGCCTGTAGTAGCCTCGTCACCTTCAGGTGGTTGTGGCTGTTCAATCATTTGTTCCATAGCTTCACGAAAGTTTGAACTTGTAGATTAGTTTACGGATAAGTTACTAATGAGACAAAAACAAACAAAAGTAGGTTATACGTTTATACATAACTTATTTTGGTGAACTACTTGTAATACATTAGCAAGTATTGTAGTGCCAACTACATAATAAAATCACTTTGAACATATCTCCATGTAGCATGCCCTCTTGTATTGTCTATTTCCTCACATTCGTTGACATCTAAGGATAAAGAGACATGGTTTAAAGTAGGATGAACATAGTATGACATCATTCATATCATGGGCAAACAGATATAAAACAAACAGGCTATTTTATCATTATGTGCGCACGTGAACATAACAACTAGATTACAGATCAAGACCAAAAGAATATCCTTCATCTCTTTTAAACCATGTAAGGTGAAATGCTACGTTAAGACAACTGTGAATAAAAGTGAACAGAATGGCGGCATTGGCTGCAAACCAAGTAGTTAAATGAACACATCACAGTACCAATCAGTTCAAGGAAGGAGGAGTAAGGACTTACAACAGCGGCTTGAACTGGTGTGCTCATGCCCTTCATCTTCTTTGGTGTGGCAATCCTTGAAGATTTGCACCGCATTCGGTTCGAGTTCTTTTGGTCATACGGGATTTCCTACGTATTTGGAACAAGTCAATATAGATACGATAATATGGCACAAAAAAAGAAGGAGGTAGCAGCTATTTACAAGATCCTCGCGATGTGCAATATAGCTACGAGATCCTGTTATGCATTGGAATTTCACTTTAGAACGGTTGGTTTTGTTCTTCAAACAGTTAGCCTAGAAGAAGATACACTTGTAAGGCACATACATAAATACAAGTTCAATATGTGGTCCGATCAAATACATATAGCCTACGATACTTTGGATCGGACCGGTGTTTAACGAGGGCTGTCCGGTCTTCATCTATAATATATTCCACTTGAGATGTTTGGGCGATTTCATTGTTAGTCTTGCCTTCAAAGTGAGATTTTCTAAGGTGGTACCGACATCGTCATGAGCAGATTGAAAAACATGAGTGCATGCTTGTTTAGTTGCATCATCTTTCGGATCCAACTTGAACCTCATCTGTTGAAAAAAGAATGTGAGTCTTATTAGGAGGAAGCTAGAAAGTATGGGACAGAGCAAGAAAATATTACTAATTGCGATGAATAACATTACTTACAGATAAATCGTCAAGGAAGGTGTTAAAATGGGTATTGTCTTTCTCATTCCTGTAGTGGTTCCACGTTGGGAGGATACGTGCATGACACCTAACAGCAACGACTGCCTCTGATACTAACTTGGGTGACTCTGTAGCATCACGTGGCCTTTTTAAACTGCCTCAAAATGGATCTCCATTCTTCCTCCTTTAGATTTTGTTAATCTGTCAAGCATTATCCTTGATGTATGTTTCTGCTTGAACCGTGGTGCTAGTTCAACAACGAATATGGAAAGTGTTAGTGTTCATCAAACTGTGAGAGTACATATAAAGGAGCATGCAACTGCAACTTGACTCGGTCAGGTACCGTCTTGGTGTTGATGCTCATGAGGTTCATCTGATCTTGCCAAGTCCTATTGTGTTAGCAGTGCTTCGGAAGTAGTGTTAGGTGTGAAGGCAGCTTGCGAACTGGCCAGTTCCAGAGCAATCAAACGAGTAACTGGTTGAGATGCAGGTACAGTTGAAGCGGATGCTGCAGCTATGGAGCAGGTGATACTGTGTTTGTAGATTTAGCCGGTGGAATTGGACCTTCTACTGCACTATAAGTACCAGCAGAATCTCGACGGCAGAACCTTTTCTGTTTCACCCGACGAGTAACAACACTCCCTACTATATTATTTTCCTTGCTCTTTTTTGACTTTGCCATGTCAAGCTGTACCCACAACACAAAAGAATAAAATCACTCTTCAGAACTCATTTTTGCATGATACAGACAAGCAATACTTTGATGTAAGACAACCATATGAGGATGGAATATGTAAGAAAAACAGGACGGCATGACATATTCACAACTACGATGTGCAAACTAAGCAGAAGGATTTTCAAGAAAATAGAAGTAATGCAAGCTAGACACCATATGAAAGATGCAACCAATATTACTCTGCCAAGTTAAAAGTGTCTTGTCATAAGTGGAAATTCGAAAAATTAGAAGCAGTACAACGTAGAAATCAATGCAAGATGCAACCACTATCAAACGGCCATGTTAAAAGCGTCCAATCATGAGTGACTAATGCGGGATAAACAATAGCAGTACTTTGACGTAAGAACATGGTATGATAGATAGATGCAGTGTATTCTATACACAGAAAGCCATGTCATATGCACATGTATAACGTATAAACTCAGCAGGTGCAATTTAATCAAAATAGAAGAAATACAGGCTAGACAACATATGCAACATGAAACCAATTATCACACTGTCAACTTAGAGAAAGCACCTGCGATGGTGGAGTACGGGAGATGAACTCATCATGTAGACTTGGGACTTCAACTTCATTAGCAGTAGCAGTGGCAAATCTAGAGAGTCTATGTTTACGTAGGTGCGGAGGACCACCAACATCCCCTAACTTACTCTTTTCCTTCCTATTTTATGATATTGCCTTATGAAGTCAAAACCACAAGAAGATGAATAAAATTAGCTCTGCATAACTAGTTGATGCATGATCTGCATTTAACACTACTTTGATGTAAGGCAAGCACATGATAGGAGGATGGAATATATACAAAAAAAGACAGCGTTTCATATTCACACGCACGATAGGAGGATGGAATATGTATGAAAAAAACGATGAAGCGGAAGGCATTTCAAAAAAATTAGAAGAAATGAAAGCTAGGCACCATATGAACATGCAACCAATATCACTCTATCAGGTAAAAAGTGTCTCGTCGTAAGTGCCATTTCAAGAAATTAGAAGCAGTACAAGCTTGAAGACAATGCAAGATGCAACCTACATCACGGTCCCAAGTTATATTGTCTTATGGGTAAGTGATCGTTGCAGGTATAAGTTGTAAGCTACACAGATGCAATTCAACATAATCAGAAGCAATACAAACTAGACATCATACGGAAAACGCAACCACGTATAACAGTTCCATGTAAGAGCAAGCACCTGTGATGGTGGAGTAGGCGAGATGTGCTCATCATGTACACGTATGTTCTAGAAACAGGAACACGTGTCAGATTCACAGGCATTATGTGTAAAGTAAGCAGATGCAATTCAAGTTAGAAGCAATACAAGCTAGACATCATACGCAACATGCAACCACATATAATAGTGTCAAGTTAGAGCAAGCACCTGTGATGGTGGAGTAGGGGAGATGTGCTCATCATCTACATAGCTACGTTGACTGTCCAGCCTTGTGTTGTCTTGCGAATCTTATTGGGAGGATGGCGGAGTAGAATCTGTAGAGACCCCATGTTTGAGTTGCTCCGAAGGACCACCATCATCCACTGTCGGACTAATTTCCTTCAGCTGTAATAATTTTGCATTGTGAAGTCAAACCGATAAGAAAAAGGAATAAAATTCGCTCTTCATAACTCATTCATGCATGATACGGACGAACACTACTCGGATGAAAGGCAAACACATGATGCGAGGATGGAATATGTATGAAAAACAGGATGGTGTGACATATTCACACCTATGATGTGGCAACTAAGCAGAAGGCATTTCAACAAATTAGAAGCACTACAAGCTAGACACCATATGAAAGATGCAACCAATATCACTCTGCCAAGTTCAAACTGTGTGGCGTTTCAACAAATTAGAATCAGTACATGCTAGAAATCATATGCAAGACACAACCAATGTCACAGTGGCGACATAAAGGTGCCTTATCATAAGATATAGTATGTACCAAAAACAGGAAAGCGTGTCATATTCACATGTATCATGTGTAAGCTAAGAAGATGCAGTTTACACTAATTAGGAGCAATACGAGCAAGACACCATATGCAACATGCAACCAGATATCACACTGCCAAGATAGAGCAAGCACCTTGGATGGTGGAGTAGGGGAGCGGAGACTTGGACCTTGCAATGCAATATCAGTACAAGGAGAATCGGTACATATGCTCCGTTTACGTTGCTGCAGAGGACCACCATCATCACCTTCCTTACTCTTTTCCTTCCTCTTTCTTGATTTTGCCTTCTCAAATCAAACCCACAAGAAAAAGGAATAAAATTTGCTCTTCAGAACTCATTGATGCATGATAATCTTGTGAACACTACTTTCATGTAAGGCAGCCGCATGATAGGAGGATGGAATATGTATGAAAAAGCAGACGGGCGTGACATATTGACATGTATGATGTATAAAGTGTAAACTAAGCACAAGGTGCTTGAACTTGTTAGAATCGATGCAAGCTAGAAACCATATGAAAGATGAAACCAATATCACTATGCCAAATTAAAAGGGTGCCCTAACAAATGTGTTTGACCAAATTAGAAGCAATACATGGCAACAGGCTAGAAATAATATGCAATATGCAACGAATAAAGGTGACTCATCATAAGTGATTTATGCAAGATACAGAAGAGAGGTAGTTTCATGTAAGAACAAGGTTAACACTTAGATGTAGTGTGTACCAAAAATAGGAAGGCATGTCATATTCACAGGTATAGTGTGTAAACTAAGCAGATGCAATTTACCCTAATTAGAAGCATTACAAGCTAGACACCGTATGCAACATGCAACCACATATCACTGCTGGAAGTTAGAGCAAGCACTGTGATGGTGGTGTAGGGGAAGTGCGGTCTTCAGGTTCAGAGCTAAGTTCAATATCTTCATTTAGGCTTGTTGTTTCTTGAGAATGATGTTGAGACGATGGAATTGCATTCTTTATTAGAGTATTGCGTCTCATATTAACCAGCAGCGTATTTGTCTCATCATAAGCGATAGACGCAGGATACACAAGAACAGTAGTTTGATGTAAGAACATGGTGTGAGAGGCAGATGTAGTATGTACCAAAAATAGGAAGGCGTGTCATATTCACATGTATAATGTGTAAGCTAAGGATATGCAATTTAAAAAATTAGGAGCATTGATGAGGGATACACAAGAAAAGTAGTTTGACGTAAGAACATGGTTAATAGAAAGACGTAGTATGTACTAAAAACAGGAAGGCATGTCATATTAACAGGTATAATGTGTTAACTAAGCAGATGCAATTTACCCTAATTAGAAGCATTACAAGGTAGACATCATATGCAACATGCAACCACATATCACCTTTGCCAAGTAATGCAAGCACCTGCGATGGTGGTGTGGGGGAATTGCGGTGATCAACTAGAGAGCTACGTTGACTATCTTCATTTAGCCTTGCTATTTCTTGAGAATCATGTGGGGAGGATGACACTACACTCTTTAAACGAGTATGGCGTTTCACAGTAACCCACCCGGGTGACTGTCTCATCATAAGTGATTGACGAGGGATACAAAAGAGCATTAGTTTGATGTATGAACATGGTTAATAGACTTATGTAGTATGATCAAAAACAGGAAGGCATGTCATTATCAAATGTATAATGTGTAAAGTAAGCAGATGCAATTTAACCAAATTGGAAGCAATACAAGCTAGACACCATATGCAACATGCAACCACATTTGATAGCGCGAAGTTAAAGCAAGCACCTGGATGGTTGTCTGTGGCAAATGAGATCATCACTACAGAGCTACGTTTACTGTCTCCAACTACTGGCACTGCACCCGTTAGAGCGCTTGAACGCTTAGTGCTTATCTTCGAATTACACTGGAGCGACTTCTGTCTTTTCTTTTCTGCATTCATCAACACCGTGTCAGAGTCTTAAATACCCATGCATAAAAAAATAGTGTGAGTATGGGTGAAGTGTGTGCACAATTAGTACAGTGTAAAGGTAGCAGATAGCAGGTCGGTGAGAAATAAATGCCGGGAGACATATGATAGCTCTACAACATGCATGGCACACTAAATTACTACAGGATTCTATGAAAATAATGATCATCGAAAGCAAATAGGTTGATCCATTTTTTACGCACCGTCTGATGTACAAAGAACATGCAGATCGCCTTCATCCACCTCCAGCCAGTCAGTGTTGACGATCTTCCTCGAAACGCCAGTGACCACCGACCCAGTATTCCTCCCCTGCCTGCGCCCTCCCCTCGACCTCACCGCACCGCCGTGCTTGGCACCGCACCCCGGCCATCCATTCAAGCCCTGCCGACCTCCAGATCGGACGCAAGCAGCTCCTGCGCCCCACACCCCTATGGTAGACACCGATGCACCGCTTCCCCGAGGAATAGGCGGACTAGGTGCTCCGCGCGCCTAAGTGGGTGCTGCTACTTTTAATTGCGGTTCGACTGACCCTGAATTGAAATCCAGGCAGGCTACTGACCTCTAGCAAAGGTGAAATAGTAAAAGGGAGGAAACCTTGTGCATTTAGTATCACGAAGAAGATGCAGTAAGAAGCGCTCAACTAATTTCTTTCGTGGGATGAATACGGTGTGAGCGGAGACGTAAGATTTGCACGAATAAGGGAAGAGGAGTACCTCTTTCTGCTGGCAGTGATGTGTGCTCCTTCTGTTTTTTCGACAATCTTCTTATTGTTCGCCGGAAACCATAAGTTGTGGAGGACGGTGCAGCCTTGGACGAACCCATGGCCAAGTTGTTGAGTGTGGTGCGGTGGCTGTCTGTCGGCGGCGGGAAAGCAGATCCGAGGCGGCGAACGACAGCGTAGCGGGAATAGCTCCAGTGCGGTGGACGGTTGCGACAGTGGAGCCGCAGCAGTGAGGCGCAGGACGGCGTGGTCGGAGTGGTTCTGCACGGCGCCGCGTCGGCGTCGGCGTCGTAGAGGTAGCTCTGCCTCGGCTTCAGCTGCTAAGTCCTTGAGGGCGTTGCGGTTGCGGTTGCGTTGGACGACGACGTCGGTGTACCGGCTCCGGCGTGATGGAGGAGGGCGGCGGTGGATTGGCCGCTATGGGGTGGAGGATGGAGGAGGCTAGGGTTTCGCGGCTGGTGGAGAGGGCGTTTTCGCGCCCACGGAGTATGAATGGGGAAACGGAGGGAGGCGGGGAACTAAGGGGGAACAATGTTTCGGTTTGAGACAAAATTTGGGGACAGTTACAAACTTTGCCCCCATCTAAAATTTCGGACATATTGCGGGTTGGGGGTAGGACAGTCATGTCAGGTGTCCCAAATGTGGGCGGGATAGATTTCAGCCGAGCGCATGGGTAGGCGCCCACGGCGTATGAAAGCTTCTCTGGCGTCTTTGTGAAGTTACAAACCTACCCCGGTTTAGACCTTTGGACATCGGGCCGATAGGCTACACGGGCCAGAGTCAGGACAGTAATTTCCTACCACCCAAACATTAGTCTCACGTGGTTTCGGGTGACCAGAGGCCTATTTGGCGCTTTGTTCAATATTTGGGAGCAGAGGCATTAACGTTTTCGTTTCTCTTGAATTGAACTTTCAGGATTTGTCAAACTTCACAAATCTTTACTCTTGAAAATCGTAAAGCTACGATTATTTTGGAATGGAGGGGGTACATTTGAATATACATTGTACACGAGTATATATTAAAAAATAAGCAACTTACCTCAGTTCATGCATGGTTCCAGATATAATCTCCTTGGTTGCAAAAAAAAGTTAGATATGCGTATGAATATATATAGCATTTTCAAACTCACAACAAAGATTTATGCCCCCTTTTACATCTTATTTACAAATGCCATTATCTTGTGTCTAAATAGATGAATGCCCTTCCTATCAATTCGAATCTTCGAAACCCCCTTTATGTTGAATTCGACATGTATTCTATTTCATAGCTAGCAATTTGGAATGTATCCATGCAAGTGATAAATGTATAAAGTGCTTCACACTAACAACATGGAGTGCACTAATTAATGTTTATATATGAATTGCAAAAGCATCCATTGCCTGTATTTCAAACCGCTCTCACTCTATGGATCGATAATATGAAATAAACACATGCACATGCTAGAATTCAATTGCGCTTGAAGAAAGAGCCTACTCCTGCATGCGTATATTAGTGATAGGGTGTGTACAAAGTACACGTGAATACCGAGCATTGTGCGTGTGTGTATACTATCGATTTAACTAGCCCCAAGGTTGTATAACATACTAAGGGCCTAGGGTTACAAATCATATATAGTCGCCTTATCACCAGTGGGGATAGAGACCTCCGTGACTCTGGTAGCCGTGTTGTACGCCGAGTCCTCCACATGGGTCTTCAGATAACACGTCTCGGTCCAACCTATATGTGGCGCAGGATGGAACCGACCCATGAGTCTTCATGTTGACCCACCACAACTAGAAATGATGTGCCCACCACACCACACACACACTCAGCCAATAAGAAAATAAGCATATACAATAGTACAACGGTATCTAGCTCACGATACGTCTCCATATTTTTTTGATGAAGCTGACGGACTATGCATTTGATGCGTGCTCCGTATTTGTTGATGACACTTACGGTCATTGTATTTGAAGCGAAAGCACGATATGGTCACTGGACTTCAAAATAAGCTCATCACGGTCACCACATACATTTTGCCGTGCTAACCAACATGTGGTTTGATGGTTAGAGGGCAGTGGTTTCTCGAGCCCACCAAGGTTAAAGTCCCGGTGCTCGCATTTATCTTGTGTTAATTTCAGTATTTTTCGGCGATGTACGTTCAGTGGGAGGAGACGTTCCACTCGACTACGAGGCACCTATGGCGACTTCATAAAATCTCAAGATCATACATGTTGGCCCACTCTCTCGAAGGTGATCATAGGGGTAGGGTTCGCGTGTGTGCGCTTATAGCGGTGAGTGCTTGCGCGTATATATGAGCCCTTGCATCTATACCGTGTTAAACAAATACATATCATGATTATATGGTCACTGGCTCACCCGTACAACTCCATATTTTGTTGATGACACAATCAATTGACCAGTCAAACGTTCCACGCGGCGCAACTAGTGTTGCACCATCGGGGTGCGTAACCGTGGGGCCCACCTGTCAGCCCGTATATGAAAGAAAGAAATGGTAGTTTGAGACTGTACTGTGCTAGTAAAATAGGAGTACATTTTAGGGTGATCATACGGTCACTGGCTCACCATACAACTCCGTAATTTGTTGATAACACGACCAGTTGACCAGTCAAACGGTCCACATTCAGCAGCGCACATTACCATAGAGCCCACGCGTCAGCGCATATATGAAGGACAGGAATGGTAATAAATTAGTGGTCGATGGGTATTCAAAGTCGTGAGACCTCTGGTTGGCAGTCACCGGCGGTTGGTGGGAGTTCATTGGGCGGTGTGGTGGGGATCCCCGGAGAAAAAGCTCGGTGGGGGGGGGGGCTAGAGGGATGGCCGGTGCGGCGGCGGACCGGCAGTGGGGAGTGGTTTCGGGGAGGGCGGGCCAGCCGCGGGTGGCGGGGGCTGGCGGTTCGGCCGGTGGTGGCTGGCGGCTCAGGGGGGTGGAGTTTGATGATAAACCAGAGATGAAAAAGTCAGTCGACTGACATGTAGCCTCACCCCGCACGTACACATCCACGCACGCAAGACATGCACGCATGTAGGCGTGCAACACTGACATGTACACACGCACGCATGTTGGCGTGCAACGCTGACATGTACACATGCACTCACGAACACACGCACATACACACCCATGCATGCAACACTGAAACGTACCCTTGCACACACGCAACACTCGCACGCCTGCATGCACACAACACACGACGCAAGACACACGCTCAACCTATACGTGCATTCACCCTTTGTTAAGGACATGGATTGTTACGGGTATTAATCAATCTTATCTGTGATAAGCAAAACATTGATGTTTGCAACGGTCTTTATGAATCACAACGTATCGAACGGGCCATCAACATAGTAGGCGAAAAAGATGACGCCACACTCAATGAACAATCATCGGTTTATGAAATGCCCGCTTCTGACCGCCCTGGGCCACCAAAGGTTCCTCTGCTGTGCGCTGCCTGCGTTGGGTCACTGACATGAAGGCCATGCACCCAAAGTGCCTACACGTCAGTGGAAGAACGGCGCAGTGTCCTAGGTCAGAGTCGAGGGCGCCACTCACGGCACGCCCGGATGAACACGCCTCCGTGCCGCATTCAAACGCCTCCATGAAACCCGCCCGTGTGGAAGCCGAGAAACCCACTCTGGGCACACGTCCGTTCATGACCGGGCCGGTGTTAAACGCAACGCCGGCCGAGCTCCTCCCGTTCGCCGTCTATTTAATCTCCTATTTAAACGAGGCCAAACGCCGGCCAAGAATCGCACACCTCCGCCGCTCCCCTATCTCCTCCACCATTTTATCCACTCTTACAATGGCTTACGAAGAGTAGTTATTCCGCATCCAAGCCGGCTGGGTAGCCCGCCGGATACGACCTATGCAGCTCGCTGATCCAGCTCCCCCCCCCCTCGCCCGACGGAGCTGGGCTTGCCGCCGCAAGCCGGTAGCTGTTCAACAATCCTCCGCTCGAGCCAGCTCGATGAGAAGCAGCGCACGGGCGTTGTTGCTGCCGTCCATGCCGCCGCCTCGTACCGCGTCTCCCATTTCTGTGGCTGAGACACCCATGCCGGCGGCCGCGCCATGCAAGCAGCGATAGAAGCCGGGTGCGCGGAGAGCGACGAGTCGGTGGCCAGCGTCCGCCGCCATCATCGAGGAGAAGTAGAACATGGGAGGCCGCCGTCGCTTGGATCCCATGAAGGCCACCGCGAAGGCGACGCCGGCGTACACAACAGGTGTCTTGCCGGATCCTTTTGTTGCGAGGACCTTCGTCGACCCCGCATGGGCTCCACGGAAAAGGGGAATGTTAGGATGAACTCGAGCCGGTGCCGGCCATGGTGAAGTAGTGGCCGGTGATGAACTCGAACTGGTGCCGGTCACCATCATGTTCGGCACCAGCCAATGATATCAGTTGGGCAGTGGGGAAGCGAGCCGTCCGTTGCGCTGAAGCATATACCTCCGGGGCTCCCGACAGTCCGGTGATTGTGCTACCGGACATGAGGAACACAAATCGATCGGCAGGCGACCATTTAGGCTAGGTATTATATACCTGTGATTTCCAGAACTAGCACCGCGTAGTTCATTTGAATGTAATTAAATCCGTCATGTTTGTATGAAAATCCGGTATTTTATATGATTTCCGTCATTGTTTATATGAAATATCAGTTTTTCTACGTGTTTGCGTGAATTTCGTCCGGTTGGTTGAGTTGCTGTCATAATGTGTGCGGCTACGGTTGGATGGCATAATTTGCGGGTCGCCCGGTCTGCTGGGCGGCTTTCGGGCGGCGTTAATGGGACAAAAAACACAGCTCGTGCGAGCTCATCTCCAACGTCTTGTATTTGGAGGATGCATGACAGCATGAGCACCCAAGCCATTCCTCGTTCATCGGTGGCAAAGGCACCGGTGGACAGAAGGGTCGCCAATATTTTGGCTACCCCAGGCAAGATCCAAACAGCCCCTCCCTCGTTCGCCGTGGAATTTTGCCATGTGTTGTTTTCATGGACTAGCAAGATGCCCATGCATTGCACGGAACATCAAGATGCATTTTTTTACAAACTCCCGCATGCATGCAAGGGCTAATTAATGTCCTCCTTTGCTAGTACCACGAGGCAAACACAATTAATATTGCATCGATTAGTGTTAGTGGCCTTGTATATCTGCAAATTGTAATTTTGATAGTGGCCCCTTGTATATAAAAATGGAGGGCTAAAGATGAGAGATAAGGTGAGGAGGAGTGGGGCGTGGTGGTGACTGGTGGTCGGGCTGGGTGGAGGCATGGGGATGGACGGCGCATTATGTCTAGGTTTGTATCTCTCTCACACAAACCCACATAGGTGGGGGACGTGCACGAAGAGAAGAGGTGCACGCACGGGGCACGTACTCCCGTCTCTTTCCCAACGACACCCGCGCGGGTACACGGTGGAGCTCATTTCTGTATGAAAAGGCAGCCCACGTGGTAATTTGGCACGTGTCTTTGGTTGTCCAATTGGTGGAGGGAGGATCGTGTACCACGGGTGAACAAACAAATTGCGACTTGACGCGTTATGTTAAATTAAAGAAAGAGGCAAACCATGTGGGGCCTACCTTAGAGGCGAGGCTCTATACACTGGAGTACTTTTGATGTGTCCTGTCAACTCGCAGAACGAGGAGAAGCTTGCTTAGTACGCCGTCTCCCCCGCCCACGGGCGCGGTGGCTCGCAGGATGAGGTGAAGCTTTCTTATGAGTAGTAGTAGTAGTAGTAGTAGTAGTAGTAGTAGTAGTACTGTACACCTTTACGCCTGCTCCCTCACCCACGCGCGCGGTGGCTCGCAGCACGAGGAGAAAATTTTACTACTCCCTCCGTTTACTCCTTGTCCCTAATACGTACTTTGGTTAGTACTCCCTCCATTTACTTATACAAGGCGACTATAAAAAAATACATTTTGCATCTATACAAGGCCACAAATAGTAATCGAGACAAAATTTACTACTCCCTCCTTTCCAGTTTATGGCTCAATTTCAAAATCTCTCCAACCAAGGTAGATGGTAAGTGGTCGAATTAATTTCGTAGTTTGCACAAGTAATTAGTACGCTCATTTTTCTCAAGAAGTTATGTTTACCGAGGCATTAATTAGAACGAATGCATGAATGACCACTAAATTTCCATGAACTTGTACATGTATTGGTTAGTTTCCTCTTGACACTGCTTGCGTCGGGTGATCTAACGCACCTCGAAATCCAACACGTAATGGTACTACTACTAGTATAGTAGAATTGAAATTTATCAAATGGAAAAACGAATGTTTTTTAGATGAGCCCTATAAACCCTAGTGGGTACGTACTCCGTAAAAATAGATTTTTCCAAAACTAAGTCCCTCCCTTTCATGAATTTTGTAGTATACTCCTCCGTCGACGCTGCCTTTCATGAATTCTGTACTTCCTGTCGCCGACATGTCGGACATATAGCAACCAGGTCGACGTGTCAAGCACCAAATAACAGTGCAGAACAGCAGGGGGGACGCACCCCACTCTACCGCCCAAAGAGTAGTAATGAGCAATGAGACGTGAAATCACAATGCCGCACCTTCCTAGACGGATGAAGCAACCATTATTTCACACTTCGGTTCGCCATCATCTCAAACGACGTACTAGTATTGCTTCTGCCTCAAGAGCGACACGCGCATCGCCTTGGTACATCATGACACGTGGGACCGCATGACAGACCATGCTCCCCCGCCGATCGCTCGGTAAAATCACCTCATTTTTACTATACTTCCTCCATATCGGTTTACTACATGGCATGCACGTCGTTCTAGGTTGAGAATTTAACTAGCTATATATGTGATGAACAGTACTCTAGCCTTTTCAAAAAATACTTTTGTACAGTAGTACTATCGATGGATTGCGCCATGGAGCAAAAATTGAAATTAAAAAAATGTGGTACATATAGAGAGTGCTCGTCGCCAAATTATGCATATAGTACTATTAAAAAAAGCTAGTACGTGCTTAATTGGGGTGCTAAATTCTATTAAAGAAATACTAGTAGTATGTACATACTGAAGAGTTAAAGTAGCGAGAAGAAACATAACATAGTTCTGCTGGGGCTCAAAGACAACACACCCCTCAAATTAAACTAAGCACACCTGAAATTAAACTATGCAACTAATCCGGTGACACCTTTGCATTAGAAGTTTAGAACCACCATGAGCAACGACACTGCCACCTTACTCGGAGTCCTCGTCCACGTCCTCGACTTCGTCCTTGTCCCTCTTCCTCTTGGCCGATACTTCTTTGCTTGAACCACACACTTGGCTGTTGCTCTTAATCCAACCCTTGTAGATATTGAAACAAAAGTAGCCATCCATTGCAGCATAGTGGATGTGGTCTATATCTAGTACATTCCGCTGCCATGCATGACGATGAAACGTGTGTGGAGGTTTCTCCAGTTTACTTTACGAAGGATGAACCATGGCTCCTGCCAGGTTCAGCATTGAAGGCTGACGAGAGGACACCAGCCGATTCTTCTAGAGGTCGAAGGTGTTGCCTACAACGAGGCCTATCCGACGCAGGACTTCTTTGTCGTTACCAAAGTCTACAGTAAGGAATTTGACTAGGTTACTCTCGAGGAAGTCCTTAAAATCCTGGCACTCAACGTCGGCACGGCATATGTGGTAGACCAAGCATAAGTCATGCACGCAAACCTAGATCACGGCGGGCTTCTTCCTTTCTTTGTCCTTTAGATCCTTCTCTCGTCCCAGGACTGCGGTGTACTCAACATCTAGCCCAGTGACCCACTCATCATCTGAGTCTTCGAACATGCGTCTGAAGCGAGAAAGGCATCCTTTCACCATCGTGGAAGAACGGGTGTAGATGACGTCGAACTCATCGCCGGTGATGGTTCTAACCTTGTACTCACCGCCGATCGTGGAGATTTGGGACGCCATGGATTTGGGAGGAGGGTTAGGATTAGTGGAACTGCCGTAATGTGAATGGACGGGACGACTAGGAGTGAACCGCCGTAGTATTGAAGGACGTGCAAGGACGGGTAGGAGCGAATCGCCAACAGGCGAACGGCAGGGTAGTGGCTTTGCATTCTCCCATGATACGGGCTTCCGAGAGCCCTTGGATCTGAGATCGAATGGTTGCATGGCGTGATTCTAGACCTATGGGTGAATATCCTATCCTGGAGGGTTATTCTGCAAATTTTTAGCAATTTAGCAT
The DNA here is from genome assembly GCA_021605145.1 of Aegilops bicornis. Taxonomy (NCBI): domain Eukaryota; kingdom Viridiplantae; phylum Streptophyta; class Magnoliopsida; order Poales; family Poaceae; genus Aegilops; species Aegilops bicornis. The sequence goes on along the minus strand of CM038670.1, from coordinate 336,443,979 downwards.
GCGACCGTTTGATCTCAGATCCAAGGGCTGCCAGCAGCCCGTATCGTGGTCGTGCCTACCAAGACCGTCGCGTCGCTCGTGCGGTCGGTCCCTTGGAGATTTAACACGGTGCGTTAGGCTATCTGATGTTGGCATGTCATACATAGTCATCACTTAGTCACTCATACTACAACAAGGTTTTGGCTATGAGGTTGGCTATAAGTGTATTTTTTTTACTTCTCTCTATGTCTTTCTTCGTACTCCCTCCATCCCATAATATAAGAACGTTTTTGACACTAGTGTAGTGCCAAAAACGTTCTTATATTATGGGACACTGGGAGTACTAGTATTTATGGCATTTGCCAAGGAGTGACCTCTTCCAATGAAATGGTGTTGCTAAGTTTGCTTCATTTAATTAGCTATAGACTCAAAATTATCTTTTCACCTAGGTACACGCGCTTAGCATCGCTTTCTTCCTTCGGTCACCAAACTAGTCTCTCTCTTCTTGATTAACTTGCCACATCGGACTTTATGCCTATGTGGCAAGCTTAAGCACCAGAGGAGCAAGTAAAAGTAAGTACAATAGTGTGCTTTACATGGCATTTTTGCATATGTGGAGGAAACAGAGGCAAGGAAAAAGTGGAGAAGTGGGCTCTCATGCAAGAGCCAGCCTCTACTACATGGTGGAGCATTGGGAGAGGCACCTGTATGGAGGTGGTCAGGAATCTGGGAGACTCAGGCCGGTCGTAGCACCGCAGTTAAAATGATAATGGCAAGTCAAATCACGGGGCCCCACCTGTCTAGTAGTAACTCGCTGTCAAATCACACAACCCTACGTTTGCAGCAGCCTACTCCCTCGTCTTCTCGCGTCTTTGTTGAACCGACTAGGCGGAACTGCCCCGCTTACACTTGGAAAAAGCCCCGCCTCGACTTTTAAATACAACTACATCCGCTTAAGAATCCAATGATATACTTTTTGTGACATAGTAACTCATATTTAGTTAGTCAAATGGATGACCTAGAACTACGTGCAGGCCCTATAAACCGAGACGCCTAAAAATAAAAAAACCGAGACGGAGAGGGTAGTTCAGCACGTGTCTTGTTAGATCAATATAGTCGGGATTCACCAAGAAAAACCAAGTGGTAGGTTGTTCCTGTCGTGTTTGCGTAGCAACTCAAGCAGGGTCAGTCCACACACGAAATGGCGACACACTTAACAGGACCCCTTTGGCCGACATGTGGCTCATCCACCACCTTGTTCCACGTGCGATGCACCAAATTACAGTTCGGAGCAGCGGTTGGAATTGGAGGCACCCCGGTCGTAGCGCCGCAGTAGTAGAAAATGAGCGATGAGGGGTCAAATCACAAAGCCCCACCTTTCCGGCATTAAGGTGGACGGACGAACCACCCATCATTTCACTCTAGGGTGCAAGAGCATAAAGAAAAGAGAAAACAATGATGCGTGTGGTAGCTATCTAGGGCACCCTAGGGTAGGGGTCTCCACTACAGATCCTTTTTTTGAAAGCGCCTCCACTACAAATCGGCTTCTCCCTCGTCCTCTTGAAGAAAACTGATGATGAGTGCGGCGGTAGGGTTTGTAGGAGTACTACAGCGTGCTGGGCCATGTCGTAGTAAACGGGTTCGAGTCGTCGCCTTAAATATGTGTGGGCCGCTTGGTTTTATGGGAACGAGGCAACATTTTGGGTCCGGGGACAAGTGGAGATATAATATATACAAAAAATTGTGGACGTAGGTTCGAGAGAAAGGCAATGATGCATGGGCCCTGCATTTTGATATACCCGGGACCGCGTGAAATTTGCTACTCTACTCAAAACTAGTAAGGTACACATGTATTGAACGCATGAGATTTCGAAACCAAATTATGAATAAATACACACTATAGCATGTAAGCTTTGAGTCATATATGCATGATGTAGATGTTCGTTTAGTTCTTATAGTTCATCTCATTCAAAATCAATTAGTTTTATAAAAATGTTAAGATTCATGGGGTTGTGCATTGTAAATCATAAAGTAAAAAACAAATAATGGCAATTCATTTAAAAAAATAATCAATTATGATACAGAAGATTCTAGAACAAAGGAGAAGTGCTTGTGTTTTGAGGTTTGTGCATTATGCTTAAGTTCAACCATGGAGTCTTCTAAATTGTACATGTGGCAGATCTGGTGGAATGTTGATGATATCCAACGGCCAATAGTGCTCGGATTTGCCTATCTCTGCACTGTCGGGTTAGCTTCATCCAGCGACCATCTTTCAAAGTTATTGGCACACTATATAGTTCTTGTGCCATAGTTACATGTTTTGGAAAAAAGCTACTAGTGGGTTGTACTATCTGTTTAGGAATAGAAGATGTATACATGGATGTTGTAGGGAAAGAGATGACATGGAGCATCTCAATTCCTATGAGTAGGGATTGGAAAAGAGATGTCATTTGGTTCACATCATAGGAACTTTTCTATTGTATCTAGAGATGACATGTATCTCAATTCCTATGAGGAGGGATTAGAAAAGAGATGTAATTTGGTTCATATCATAGGAACTTTTCTATTGAATATACGCTAATGTTTATTTTCCTTTGAAATTAAGGGAGTGTAGGAATCCATTCATCTGAACCAAGTGGCTCTAAAGCTATAGAAATGATATCATGTTTATTTCCTTTGAAATGTGGAGTACATGAATCTATTCCTATGAACCAATTGGCTCTAAAGGAAAAAAATCCTATAAGAATCATATCATATAGAGTTCCTATGATATTCCTCGACACTAAAGGATGCTTGAAATTGCTGCAGGTGATACGATGGTCTTTCTTTGTAGACTCCTCACCCATCTTTATAGTTACCTCTCGAAGATGAATGAAATGATATATACATGGTATTCTACATGTGCAATTTGGTACACGAAAACTCGGTAAAAGTTTGCGAGGTTCGAATTTTCAATAAAGCTATATGCACTGCATTTCGGAACGGAGGGAGCATACGGCAGTTGCTAACACTCACGTGGAAGATTTGTGTGTAGGACGAGTGGCTGTTCTGTTAAATGACATGGAAAAACTGACACTGTCGGATGCTGATCTAACGGTTCTTACGTCGTTCGTCAGGAAAAGGCTTGTGGCAAACGTTTGTCGGATAATGATTTACGGACACATGCATTGCATTGATATGTGCCCCCCTCTCTCTCACGCACATGCACCCTCATGAGTCACGACTCTCCCGAGTCCTCTCGCAGACTCGCACGTCGCACCCACCGTCTATCTGCAGGTAGACGTCACGCACATATGTGCTCTTCACACCCTACCCTCAGAACTTCTAAAAAACAAAAGACGGTGCGCACATTTTATTTTAGCTCACACGTCACACACTTATACTATTACTCTTGTGGCGAACGTTCTTTGGGCATAGTATATTGTACTCTCATGAAGAGAAGCGGTGCAAGCATACACTAGTTCTCTCACACCCACTCGCGGGTACACGTAGGAGCGCATTTTTTGAAGATGGTACAACAAAATCACTCCACTATATATAAAAGCAGGAGCCTTAGCGCTTGCTTTACTAGGGTTCCTCTCGTTCACTCTCTCATGCTCTCCAGATCTAAGCAACACATAGGTGGCCACACTCTCTCTCAGCTCACGGCTGGTCATAAATCTGGCCGGACAACCTCGACCGGGGCAGGCGTGTAGGTGCATCATTCACGCTGTCGTCGGCGGTGAGGGAGGAGACCAACTGCTGCCCAAGGTCTCCCGATCGGGCGGCCGTGGCTGCTTTCTCCGAGAGAGCGCTGCTCAGAGGGCCTCCGACCCTTCTTCCTCCTCGGTAGACAGGCCAAGATGCGGCGTCCCGACGCCTGCCTTTGCCACATGCCGATGACCTCAGTATATATTCCTTGAAACCTGCCTTGCTCTATCGCCTGACTCCCTTTGTGTGGATCCTTTTCTACTTCCGTCCGCTGTTCCAAAGCTACCTAGACTTCTAGTATTATTAGATGTAAAGCTAGTTCATACAGTCGACTCAAAGCGTTGGTTCAAACAGGGAGAAAGTGGGAAAGCTGTAGCATGAATCTAGGACTTGGTTCTACGAGGAAATGGGGGAAAGTAGTAATATCTGTCACTGTTTAAATAATCGTATTTCTTATTTGCGCAAACAGGGATGTCTGTCTCCATATCGTTTCAGGATGTCTGTCTCCGTATTGTTTCTATCCGCGCAATCAAAAGCACACACCTCAGTTTTAGTACAACCGCAAGAAAATGAGATGGCTATCCCTCGTTGTCGTCGTCTAACCTCCCTTCTTCAAGGTATCCCTAAATTGGTAGTAACTAAGGTAGAATGACCAACGCAATCTAAAAGAAGCTGATTCATACATTTTACTTCCTGATTGCAGTGCAGGGACGAGCGAAAACAACTGCATCCTAGTCCGGAATGCACTTTCTACCAGTTCATCTATGGACCAAGGGCTAGCTGGCAGGTCTGCACGGCGGTTTTTTGGACAAGTGCACGCACAAGAGGCATTGTAGTCTGCTTATTTCTGCAAACAGCGGTGCTTAAATTTAGTTGAATGCACAAGCATTTCAGCTGGTCAGTACACTGCATGGTACAGTTCAGCATTCCAGCTGATACCACAATTATAATTGGTTATTCTGGAATGAGAGAACCTAACCCTGAATGGTGGCAACAAGAAAAAACCAGAGTGAACTCCAGGAAATTTAAGCCTGTCGAGAGGCCCTTTGCTCAGAGAAGCCTTGCTTGTTTTTTCCTGATTTGTAAACCTTCTCACAAATTTGTCTTTTGCTGTGAACTATTATATGTTTGTTAGGTTCTATGAATCATTGAGATGTATAAAATTGCTTAACTTATGCTTTTCAAGTTTTTTATGAAGACGAGTTTAATGTGAGTGTTCCACATGAGCGCTGGACTAGCGTGTGAACGTTCGGAATTTATTACATTGTGGCCTCAATTAACTGCATTAACCACTGTAACAAGATACATAGTTGCTTATATGCCAGACAGCAGATTGTTGATTGTTAGCTGGTCAATAGCCTAGTGTTGAAGCGAGCTGAGCCAATGTGCCGTCTTTTGCACAACTTCTTACAAGTGGGTTAGCACCAACAAAGTTTACAAGTACTTATGTATACGTCAGCGCACGGTTCTCGAACGAGTGCTCTGTTTCATCAAAACACACACTGCTCGTATGATAAACCGTGACAACTTATGTCTTACCATGCCATATTCATGAAAAAACTAGTGAGGACGCATCTGTTTCGACAACAATTACGATGGTTCTCACATGATTCATGGGCACACAAAAGTAGCAGCAGTTCCCATAGACGGATTCAAAGAGAGTACTAGCCCCAGAGGGGTCGATAACAGGCAAGGTTCGGATAATTAGACACAATCCAAACTACTATTAAACACTAGCTGGGGCAACTATTTCATGCCTCGATCTAATTTGGGCTGGACACAAGACGGACCTTGCCGTGAACATCATCGAGGACATCCCGCAGCAGCTCAATCCTGTGAACCTTCATCAAGACAACCTTGTGGCCTTGCCACTGATAAACTTGTTTGTGGAGGCATGCCATGTCATCTTCCTGCGTAAGCTTGACAAGAATAGTATTCCTCCCAAACAGAGGAGTAGCTTTGAACTTGTGCTTCAGTACACCCTGGACAACACACCTAACAACAGTGAGGCTGGAATACAACTCTTCATTGGTATAACCGCAAATGGCTTCCAGGATCCAACAGCCTAAGAAATTTGTTTTCCCAGTGCGTATATTCAGGTCGTCTGCCTCATAGCGATTGACATGTACAACCACACAATCCTTGTCTGCATGAGGACTCTAATTGAAACAGAAAAAAATTATGTATTACTTTTCAGTATAAGAAACACAAGTTATTTAAACAACTATGTATAGCATGGCATCGAAGCTAATAAAATTTTGCATTATTAATCACTACATACTTCCTTTTCTAAAAAAATCACCACATACTTAGATGAAAAACCACAATCGAGATCGGCAAAGAAGGAAATCACCTTGGGCAGCTCAGCGGGGGGGGGGGGGGGACACATCCTCGAAGGGGGAAAACTGCTCCTGCTATGCCACGGGGGCTGTAACCTCAAACGGGGCGTTGACCATCTCAGTATCTGGGGTCGCCTCGGTGGTGGACTCCATCTTCTTGGAGCTCTCTGTCTCATGGGGATCAGCCTCCTGCACCTGCTCCAATATCGGCAGATCTTTGCCTGGTTCTCCTTGGGCCATCATGAAACTAACGAATACTAGGAGACCACTGAAAGGAAAACACAATCGCAGTGACAATGAAACAAAAAAGAGAGTGAGGATCGGTTACTGCTTTGCAAAAGTTCTTTTTTTTTCTCTGAACGAAAATATACCAACATCACAGATCCGCTTACCTTCCCTTTGTTTGGAGAGAAGAACAGTGGCAGATGCGAGTGTTGCCTTTATTGAAGACGGTGAGGGAGAAGTGGATTCAGTGAAGATTGAAATGATGGTTGCTTCGTCGTCAAACTTAGACTGTGGGGAGGTGGGGTTTTGTGATACGACGGCTCATTCTTTGCTGGCGCTATGACCGGGGTGACTCTCACTTTGCATACGCCTTCTAATTTGGTGGATGGCATTTGGGCCCGTCTTGTTGCATGGCCCGCATGCAGTGAACAAAAGTATAACGGCATTCAAGAGAGGGAGACGTTTCAATGACCTAGGAGGAGCCGAAGCGGTAGAGTGTCTCCACTGTACTAGTAGTAATTGTTTTTCTGGGTAGTCAGTAGAGTGTCTCCACTGTACTAGTAGTAATTGTTTCTCTGGGCCCAAGACAAAACGGCCCATCCACACTAGTAAATAGTAAAATCAATTCAAAAGCCCATATATTTACTGAATGAGAGGCGCTACCCACACCCAGCAGCACACAGCCCCACCCCCAAAAAAACTTGGGTGCTCTTCTTCCTCCTCGCTCCCACCCACCTCACGTCAGCTCGCTCCACTCATACCCCCAAATTCCTGACCTCACTCCTACAGAAAACCCCAGCTCCCCTTCTTCCTCACTCCTACAAAAAACCCCCAGCTCCCCTTCTTCTTCGCTCACAATACAACTAGGCTCGTCATTCGTTACTCTGCTCAAATCCGTGTGCGCGACACGACGCCCTCGGGGAAAATGGAGTCGGCTGACCCCAGCGCCAAGAAGATGAGGCTCCGCCAACAAGGCGACAAGCATGTTGTAGATCCCGCACCCGGCAGAAGGGAGAAGCGGCGACCCCGCCTAATCGGATCCCAGGAACCCGTAGAATCTCGGGTGGACCGCATCAGCGATCTCCCGAACTCCATCCTTGGGGAGATCATCTCGCTTCTCCCCACCAAGGATTGCTGCCGCACCCAAATCTTCTGAATTCGGTGGCACCCTCTATGGCGCGCCGTGCCCCTTAATCTCAAATGTCGTCAGCTATCTCTCTTCAATGAATTTCAAATACCTAGAGCCATCATCTCCTCCCACCAGGGCTCCGTTCAGAGCCTCTGCATCCCGTCATGCTACCTAAGCAAGCATACCATGCCCTGCACGGTGGACGCCTGGCTGAAATCCCCTTAATTCACAGAACTATAGCTGCTTGAGTTCTACTATTCCCCTGGAAATCACATACCACATACTGAACGCCATGAACTTGTGCCCTCAGCACCAATGTCCATCTCGCGGTTTTCGTCCTCTCTCCACACCGCCACCTTTGCAGTTGCTACCTACTGCATAACTGGTACTAAACCTTTGACTCCCATTTCTCAAGAAACTTCCACTTGTGCGGGTTCAGATATCGGAGGCCCTCATTGCACAACATCATCCACTCCAGCTTGCCCTGCTATTTGGAGTGCTTGGTGCTTATTTTCACAGTTAGAATCAGTTGTCTCCAAATAAAGTCGCCTAACCTTGTAAGAATTGGAATTTCCTTTGACGGAAGGCAGCTCATCATCCAAGATGCCCCTTCACTTCAAAGGTTGATCCTTGATTCTAGTTATTCATCGTTGCAAATAACCGTCCTCTCTGCGCCTAAACTGGAGACCTTGGGTGCAATACATGATCTCTGTGCTCATTTCAATATGGTGTTTGGCTCCACAGTTCTTCAGGTACTTTATATTATCATCTACACTTGTAACCATAAGCTGCATTTTAAATTTCTGCGCATAATTTATATATCATCTTGGAGTACACATTTTGTACTAATATTATGTTCCATCCTCAATGAAGAGTTTCTTCATGGATGGCCTATCAATGGTGCTGGATTCTGTCAAGATCTTATATATCCAAATGAATAGTTTTGATCTGAACAAGATTATTGGCTTGCTGCAATGGTTTCCATGTCTGGATAAGTTGTATATAAAGGTGATAATTTCACGCACATTGGAAGCCCGCATATAGTGTACTAGAATTAACCGTTCAGCTGTTGCTCTTTCGACACTCTTCTTTTAGACCTTAACTGTTTTCAATCTTCATGTCTATTTAGGCAACAGGACGGGTAAGAAAGTTATAACCAATTGGTGGATTCATATGCATAGGGATTTTCTCACTTCTCATGAGATTCAATTGAAGACAATAACGCTAGAACGATATGTAGCCAACCGTGCAAACACAAGATTTGTCCCATTCTTCCTGCTGAATGCGAGGTTATTATTGACCATCAGGCTTAAGTTTATCAGCGGCATGGTTTTGACGGATGGGTATGTCGAAGAGCAAAAAAAGGAGTTTCAGGTGGACAAAAGAGCTTCTGAATGTGTCAGGCTTCTATTTACAACATACTGTGGTCATAATCCAGTAAATTTTACGACCCAGGATGTTCATTCTATGGACCTGACCGACCCGTTTGACTGTGACTGCCAAAAATAGTGCTGGAGTTAGATGTTGTTGCCCTTTTCAATGTGATTTTTTTGTAAACCTGATGAACAATTAACCCTCTTGCTTTTGTACAGTTTGTAAGCTGGAGTTAGATGTTCCTGCCCTTTTCAACTCGGCTGTGACTGTCATATTTTCTTTGAAACAAGGCAAATGGCTTGCCATTTGTTTAATTTAGAGTGATATATTGTAACAAATCCAAATCAAGGGAAATAACATCACTCTCGCCGGCTGCTTGAGCCCACTGTGCATTACAGAAGCCAAGTGATTACCCCCACCAGCACCCACAAACTTATTTTGAAATAGCACATCAAATGGGATGTAAATTTTCATAGGAAAGGTTGCATGACCGTGACAGATTTGGATTCTGACATTTGGGACCCGCGAGGAAATAGCCTATCCAAGGTGGTGTCGACATACTAGCCAGTCAACAAACAATTCTGCCTACCAGCCGCTGGATTGACATCCAACATCTGTCATGTATCTTCTATCTCTTGTCTTCTTCTTCCTCCAGCCGCCAAAACCAAACCACCCTGTCGGCTCCGCCTGCTCCCGCCTCCCATGGCTAGCTGCGCCTCCGCCGCCCTACCGTACGTACCCTCCAACGTTAGCCAGTCCCTCCCTCTATTCCCCCACACGTCCGGTTATTCTCCGGCGACGTCAGCCCCAACACGCACTCAGCGCCCAAACGATCCAACCTCAGATTCTCCCCTCCGGATCGGACGGTGCATCTTCAATGGCTCATGTTCGTTCCGTCCGAGGCCTCGTTGTTGCCCTCCGCCTTTGCGGCCTTGGTTCGCTTCGCCGTGCTGTGTGCCGCCCTCTTGCATTGTCAACGCTGTCAACAACCGAGAGGAACAAGGAGACGATCAGACGTGGAGAGGATGATGGGGGACCCACCAGCGTCATGGCGACGCAAGCAAGTGCCTCTATAGTACAAGCCCAAAAATATGGTTCCTCCTAATGGTTGGACATCTGGGGCTCACGCCATTGTCAACATAGTCAATAAACGAGAGAATTACACTACGAGCGGCTGACACCAGGGACCCAGCAAGTCGCGCAGTTTTTTTTGAGGGACAAGATGTTGTAATTTATACTAGTTTTAGCGACGGATCAGGGTAACAACGGGGCTGTGCGGGGGCTGTGGCCGGTCTAGCCAGGGTTTTATTTATGTTTACCACATCATGAGCCCAGTTGTGTTTTTTTCTTACTAAAAATAGCTAGCCTAGTTCTATTTTATTTAAAGAAATACCCAAACAAGGCCTACTTGCTTTATCGGCCCTGCTGGGCTGCAAATCTTTCAAGACGAGGAGAGTTTCATTCGGTTTGCCTTAAATGGGCTGTACATTTTAAAACACATCAAACCGGGAATTAGTTTCAATTTTTTCATTACAAGATCTTAAATTCCATTGATTTTTATGCGTGGACAATTATTTGGATTTTATATTTATATAAATTATTTTTCAAAATAGTTTGAATGTGAATCGATATTTACGGATTAAAATTAGTTGACCGCACGTAAATATGCAAAATTTCAGATACTTTTTAACCGTGGCCACAATATGGGGTGTGATGCTAACAAAAAGAAGATGGTCTCCAAAAAAATTCTTAAGAATTAGCAAATGGGCTGTACATTATTAGAAATAATGGCAGATGGGTTGTATGCTGTTTTCCACAGATTTGAGGATGACTATTGCGCCTACTATAGGTTGACGCGTATGCTTTCATAAAAAAAGGTTGACGCGTATGCTTTCATAAAAAAAAGGTTGACGCACACGCAACGCCCTGTCAACTTAGTCAACACACGAGAGCAGTGACTGATGGATGTCCATCCAACGGCTGTCGTGCTTCTTCCATCTCTGCTCTTCATGCTCAAGCCACTCAATCACGCGCCATGGGACTGCTCGCTTCTCCTCCTCCCGCGGCCGGCTATGCTGCCGCGCAGACCTCATGACCCCATCGTACTCCCATCGCTAGCCTAGCCATCCCTCTACTCACCCACACATGATGTTATTCTCCGGCGACGGCAGACGAACCAGTAAACCCTCGTACTCCTCCGCGTGGGAAATAACTACTCAGTATTCCCTGGCTCCGTGTTATTCCATTCCTAGGCCTCGCCGTCGTCCACCGCCCTGGCCATCCAATGACAGTAGTGCTTCTTCAACCTCTGGTCTTCTTACTCCAGCCGCCCAAACCAGCGCCGGTCGTGCCTCGTGCTCCTGCCTCCCGTTGCCGGCTGCGATGCGGCGGAGGCCTCACCGCCCCCTACTACTCCCACCGCTGGCCAGGCCATCCCTCCACTCACCCACACCCCCTGTTATTCTGCGGCGACGGAAGCCTCACGCCGCAGCCGAACCAATGAACGCTCGTACTCCTCTCCGCGTGGGCATCCACTACCGCGTCTTGCCCGGCTCCGCATCGTCCCCTTCCTAGGCCTGGCCGTCGTCCACCGCCGTGGTGCTCTCGGCGCAGCATGGTCAATGTGGTCAACGACCAACTTCCATCAGAAGAGTACTGTACGTGGAGAGGCTGACTGCTGGGTCCACGGCAGTGGCAAGGAAGTGCCTCCTTGTTACACGGAAAATAATTATTCCTCCACCTGACAGCGGGGACCCACCGGACATGCCAACAGTATTTTGCAAAAAAAAAATCGTTTCCCCCTGACTGCTGGGACCCACCGGACGGGCCACCGTATTTCATGAAAAAAATGTTCCCCCCGCTGTCAGCTCGGACCCACCGGAAGTGCCTCCTTATTACGCACAAAAAAATGAATACTGCCCCGGCTAGCTGGGACCCACCTTGGTGTGAGACTAACTTGTGGGCCTACTAAGTTGACGGGGACGAAGGGCTTTGTCAACTTAGTCAATATGAACGATTCTAGCTCCAGTGACCGTGCGATGTCCATCCAACGGCCGTAGTGCTTCTTCAACCTCTGGTCTTCTTGCTCCAGCCGCCCAAAGCAGCACCGATCGTGCCGCACGCTCCTGTCTCCCATGGCCGGCTATGCTGCCGCAGAGGCCTCACCGCCCCCTACTATTCCCACCGCTGGCCAGGCCCTGCAGCGACGGCAGCCTCACACCGTAGCAGAACCAGTGAACCCTCATACTCTTCTCCGCGCGGGCTTCCCTGCTGCATCGTCCCCTTCCCAGGCCTCGCCGTCGTCCACCGCCGTGGTGGTCTCCGCGCGGCATGGTCAACGTGGTCAAGGAACAACTTCCACCGGAAGAGTATTGTACGTGGAGAGGCTGACAGCTGGGTCCACGGCCACAGCCCAGTTTTTTTGTGATTTGCCAAGTAAGTCGCTTTGTCTGGCCTGTTGGGCTGCAAATCTTTCAAGACGAGGAGAGCTTTCATTCGGCTGGCCGAGAAAATGGCCCATCAGTAATGAGAAATGGGCTGTACATTTTTAAAACACATCAAACCGGCAATTAGTTTCAAATTTTTTTTTTCATTTTAAGATTTTAAATTACATTAATTTTTATGCGTGGAAAATTTGTTGCATTTTATATGATATACATTTATTTTTAAAATCAGTTTGAATGTGAGTCGAAATTTTGGGATTAAAAACAGTTCGGATTGCACCGAAATATGCAAAATTTCGTATAATTTTTTCACCGTGGCCACAATATGGGCTGTAATCCTAACAAAAAGAATATGGGCTCCAAAAAATACCTTAAGAATTAGCAAATGGGCTGTAAATTATTAGAAATAATGGCAGATGGGTTGTATGCTGTTTTCCACAGATTTGAGGCTTTCCTAAAAAAAGGTTGACACACAAGCCTTGTTGTTGGATGTCCATCCAACGGCCGTCGTCTTCTTCAATCTCTGCTCTTCTGCTCCGACCACTCAAACAAGCGCCGGCGGACTGCTCCCTCCTCCCCGTGGCAGGTTGTCTTTGCCAGTGAGCCTCACCGCCCCACCGTACTCCCATCGCTGGCCTAGCCATCCCTCTACTCACCCACATCTGCTATTATTCTCCGGTGACGGCAGACGAACCAGTAAACCCTAGTACAGTCATACTCCCCTCCGCGTGGGAAACAACTGCCGAGTCTTCCCTGCCTCCATGTCGTCCCCTTCCTAAGCCTCGCCATCGTCCACCGCTGTTTTGCACTCGGCGCGGCGTGGTCAATGTGGTCAACGACTGACTTCCATTGGAAGAGCACTGTGCGTGGAGACGCTGACAGCTGGGTCCACGGCCGCAGCAAGAATTGCCTCCTTATTATGCGCAAAATAATTATTCCTCCACCTGACAGCAGGGACCCACCGGACGGGCCACCGTATTTCATGAAAAAACGTTTCCCCCCTGACTGCTGGGACCCACCAGCTACACCTTCGCACGCAATGAAGTTCGTTCGGGCAAAACAAAACAAAAGATTCGCCCCCCTGATTGCTGGGACCCACCAGCTACATCTTCGCACGCAAGGAAGTGTCTGACAGTCGGGACCCACCTGATCATTCTGGTTACGAACGTGTACGTGCATACTGGTGGATGTAGAGGCGCGCACGTGTCATAGTAGAGGCGCGCACATAGCGTGTACACGTACGTACAGCGGCCAGGGTGCAAAAAAGAAAATACCGCCACGTATGTGTACATACGGGCGGGGCTCGTGTACATGGCTGGGTTGGAACGGAGAAACAACGTCGTCGTCGTGTTCATGGGGAGGCAACTAAATGCGTCGTGTTCATCGGGAGGCAACGGAATGCGTCGTGTTCATCGGGAGGCAACGGAACGCGTGGGAGCCAACCGGCTGGGTCAGAACGGAATGGATGGTCGTGTTCATCGGAAGGGCTTGGATGGAACAGGCGATGGAAATGAGGCCTGGCGTATCGCAGAACGGAGGAAACGACCTTGTGTTCGACCGGCCACGTTCAAAACGGGATCCTGTTCATCGGGAGGGGTCTGGCGTACCGCAAAATGGAGGAAACGGACCTCCTATGGTCGAAACGGGGGTCCTGTTGATCGGGAGGGGTGTGGCGTACCACAAAACGGACGAAACGGACCTCCTACGGTCGAAACGGGGGTCCTGTTGATCGGGAGGGGTGTGGCGTACCACAAAACGGATGAAACGGACTTGTGTTGGAGCGCTACGGTCGAAACGGGGGTCCTGTTCATCGGGAGGGGTGTGGCGTACCGCAAAAACGGACTCCACGGGATACTGTTCATCTCCACCGTCGACCTCCTACAGCCTCCACGGGCTACGTCGACCTCCTCCAGCCTCCACGGGCTCCTGTTCATCCAGCCTCCACCGCGTGCTACTCCAATCGCTCTTGTTCAACCACCCCTCCACCGTCTCTCGCTCATCCAGCCCTCCACACCACGGGTCATGTTCAACCACCCTCCACGGGCACCCCTCCACCATATACTGTTCATCCAGCCCTCCACCACACCACGGGGTCCTGTTCATCCAGAGGCAACGCCACCACTCACTGTTCATCCCAACCCCCCCGCAACACTCATTGTTCATCCCAGTGGCAGCATCGATCGGCTTCAGTTAGCAGCAGTAGCGAAGGAATCGCTCGATCAGGTTCAGTTAACACCCATCTATCAATCTCTCGGGTTCAGTAACGTGTAGCCTGCAGTGCAATCGCTCGGGTTCAGTTAGAGCCCAACAGCTCGCTCGGGTTCAGTTAGAGCCAACGCCTACACACGCTGCAGCGTCACGTGTCTGAGAGAACGCTGCATCGCCGCCCCCGACCTCCCACCTTAACCGGGAACTCCCCGAAATTTTCCTCGCCCTCTCTTCTACCGCGATTTTTTCCGTCATGGACGGCCCAAAGAATGTCATGTAGCTGCGTCTCCGGCCCGCCCAGGATGAAAAACCCATTTTCTGTCATGATTTTTTGTAATAGAAGTAGGAGCCCACCACATCTATGATGATACCGGGTTTTGTCACAATTATCGTCATAGAAGTGTCATATGTATGACAGAAAAAAAAATTGTTCGGCCCAAAATGTCACGGATGTGTCTTTTTTTTTAGTGCCTACAACCTCATGAAGATGCCCAGGAAAAAGGGCGTCCTGACCGTAGTTGGAGATACCAAGGAGGCTCTGGTGGTGCTCAAGCTTGCCCTCAAAGCCTCCATGACGACCCGGCCGACGAGGCCACCTCTGGAGTTAAGGAGGCCGCGCCAGCCAAGGAGAAGCAGTTGTTCACTCAAGATCGGGCGGAAACCAAGCAGGTGCCAGTCGAGGAAGATGGGTCTTCTAGAGACACCTTCACCATAGGTTCCAACCTTGACTCAGATCAAGAGGAAGCATTAATAAAGTTCTTGCGTGCAAACAAGGAAGTATTTGCCTGGGAGCCCAATCAGCTGGTAGGGGTCCCAAGAGGGGTGATCGAGCATCACTTAAGGGTGTGCCCCAATGTGTGCCCTGTGAAGCAGAAGGCACGGCGACAGTCCACAGAGAAGTAGTCCTTCATCGTCCAGCAAACCCGCAAGCTGGAGGCATAACATGTCATTCGCGAGGTTCGGTACCCCGGGTGGCTGGTGAACCCTATCGTTGTGCCCAAGAAAGGAGGGAAGGAGCGCATGTGTGTCGACTTCACCAACCTCAACACAGCCTGTCCCCAAGATCTGTTCCCGCTTCCGCGCATCGACCAGATCGTTGACTCCACCGCCGAGTGCGACCTGTAGTGCTTCCTGGATGCGTTTTCAGGATATCACCAGATCAAGATGGCAGAAGAGGATGTGGAGAAGACGGCATTCCTGACCCCTTGCGGGGTGTACTGCTACACTTGCATGTCATTTGGGCTACGCAACGCGGGAGCGACTTTCCAACGGCTGATGCACATCGCCCTGGGCCAGCAGCTCGGGAGGAACGCTGAAGCCTACGTCGACGACATTGTGGTGAAGTCTCAGGAGGCGAGAACTTTGATTCAGGCCCTGGAGGAGACCTTCACGAGCCTGCGCCAGGTGGACTTGCGGCTCAACCCAGAAAAGTGCGTATTTGGTGTCCCCTCCGGCAAACTGCTGGGCTTCCTCGTGTCCCGCAGGGGGATCGAGGCCAACCCAGAGAAGGTCAAGGCGATTGAAGACATGAGCCCACCACAAACCCTCAAGGAAATGTAGAAGCTTGCCGGGGACGCTTCATCTCCAAGATGGGAGAGCGCGCCCTACCGTTCTTCAAGCTGATGAAGAAGAAGGGCCTGTTCAAGTGGACTACGGAGGCTGATCAAGCATTTCAAGATCTCAAGAGATATCTGACCAGCCCTCCAGTGATGGTGGCGCCCCCTCCTCTCGAGCCCTTGGTGCCTTACCTCGTCGCTCCTCCTTATTCAGCTAGTGCAGCTCTAGTAGTAGTTTGGGAAGAGCGTCAGGCCAAGGACGCGTCGCGCCAAACCGCACCCCCAGACGGGGCGGCGCAAGACCCGAAGGAGACCGCAGGGGCTGCAGCAATGCCAACAGATGACCAAGCTCAGCAGGATGGCGACTGTAGGCCCGCCGAGGCCCCAATGGACGACCGGGCTCCGGAGGTCCCATCACCTCAGGAGGCGCCCTAACCTCCGACATACGCGGGTCCCATTGACGCGCCTGCCCTCCTCGAGCACCCGGTGTACTTCGTCAGCACGGTACTCAGAGATGCAAGGGCACGATACCCCATGCCTCGGAAGCTCTTGCTCGCACTCTTGCTGGCCTCACGTAAGCTATGACACTACTTTCAAGGTCACCCAATCAAGGTCGTCTCAGCATACCCACTGGAGAGGGTACTCAGGAGCCCTAACACTGCTGGAAGAGTCGCCGAGTGGAATATCGAGCTGCAGGCGTTCCAGCTGGAGTTCAGCACATCCAGGGTCATCAAGGGAGCCGCGCTCCCGGACTTCATGGCAGAATGGACGGACGCCCCGGAGCTTGAGGCAGGCGAGGATCGGTCCCTCTCGCCAGGAAGCGAAGCGCCAGAAGCTGGGTGATGTATTTTGATGGCGCATTTGCGCGCCAGGGCGCAGGGGCTGGAGCAGTGCTCATCTCGCTCACTCAGGACAAGCTCTACTATGCTGTGCAGCTCTGCTTCCAGTAGGGTGAGAACGTCTCCAACAACATAGCAGAGCACGAAGGCCTCTTAGCTGGCCTTAAGGTTGTGGTGGCCCTGGGGGTGAAGCGCCTCACCATCAAGGGCGACTCGCAGCTTCTCGTCAAGTTCTCCAACAAGGTATACGAGCCGAGGGACGAGCACATGGAGGCATACCTCACTGAGGTACGCAAAATGGAAAAGCGGTTCTTGGGCCTGGAATTGCAGCATTTGCCCCGTGGCACCAACAAGGAAGCCGACGACATCGCCAAGAGAGCATCCAAGCGGCTACCCCAAGAGCCTGGCATCTTCGAGGAGCGGCTCTTCAATCCATCGGCAACACCACCACTTTCAAGGCCGGCGCTGCCTCGGGAGGAGCTCCCACAACCACCTGCCTCGGGAGCCCCGTCCTGCGGCCCGACCTCAGGGGCGCGCCTGCTCTTGGCGCTCGAGCCTCAGGATGGGTGCTGGACCAAGGAGTTCAAGGAATACCTGACGCAAGGGGCGCTGCCAGAGAAGGAGGAGGACGCGGAGCGCGTGGCTCGGCAGGCCACGGCGTACTGCATCCAGGACGGTGAGTTATACAGGAAGCAGCCGAATGACGTTTCCCTGTGTTGTATCTCTAGGGAACAGGGGAAAGAGCTTCTAGCTGACATATAAGGCGGGGACTGCGGGCACCACTCGTCGTCACGAACCCTCGTCGGCAAGGCATTCCGAAGCAGGTTCTATTGGCCTACGGCGCTCAACGACGCGACTGAGCTAGTGAAGTCCAGTGATGCCTGTCAATTCCACGCCAATCAGATCCATCAGCCAGCTCAGGACCTCCAGACCATCCCACTCATGTGGCCACTCGCAGTCTGCAGGCTGGATATCTTGGGCCCGTTCCCTAGAGCGCATGGGGGCTACCGCTACCTTTACGTCGCCATCGACAAGTTCACCAAGTGGGCGGAGGTAGAAGCCGTTCGCACCATCCTGGCCGGATCCGCGATCAAGTTCATCAACGGTCTCGTGAGCCGGTTTGGGGTCCCCAACCGCATCATCACCGATAACGGCTCGCACTTCACTAGCAATCTCTTCAAGACATATTGTGCTAACCTTGGAACGCAGATCTGCTACGCTTTGGTGGCACATCCCAGGAGCAAAGGTTAGTCCGAACGCGCCAATGCGGAGGTCCTGAGAGGCCTCGACACCAGGAACTTCAAAAAGAAGCTCGAGGCCTACAGCAGGGGCTAGCACGATGAGCTCCAGTCAGTGATGTGGTCGATCCGCACTACCGCCACCAAGCCAAAAGTCAAGACCCCGTTCTTCCTCGTCTATGGAGCATAAGAGGTTCTCCCTCACGAGGTCAAGCATCGCTCCGCGCGGGTCCTAGCGTTTGATGAGGTGCAACAGGACGCCATGCGGGGGATGGACCTCGTGCTGGGGAGCAATGCCGCCGTGAAGCCACGCTCCGGGAGAAACCAGTAGGCGCTATGGCGGTATCACTGTCGCAGCATTCGCTCTAGGACGCTTAAGGTGGGCGACCTTGTCCTAAGGCGGGTGCTTTCCAGGGAAGGGCTGCACAAGCTCTCGCCCATGTGGGAGGGCCCGTTTAGGGTCGCCCACGTCCCCAGGCCTGGCACCGCGCGCCTGGAGACGCAGGATGGGGTACATATCCAGAACACCTGGAACATCCAGCACCTCCGGAAGTTCTACCCATGAAGAAAGGCCCGACGCCCGTGAAGAAGGCCCAGTGCCTCTGAAGGTCTCCGCTCGTGACACTCTCACATAATAATGAGTGGGGCTGTACATGCCCTGGAGTCTCAGGAGAGCCGCCCTCGGGCCTCGGGGGCTCCCTCCCACGTCCTAGTGGCAGCACTTAGCTCCGCGCTGGTGAGAAGACAAGAAGACTAGACTAGGTTCCCGACGCGGCTTCTCATTTGCTTTCCATAGTTGGCTTGCCCCTCTTTAATGAAAATTTTCTTTCTGGTGTTCCTTGTTGGTTTGGTTCCATCGCATTTTGCCTCCATTTCTGCTTTCGGTTCCTTGCTTCGACTTGTACTCTCTCTCGCATGCCTCGCGAGGGGGCTGGACAAGTGCCCTCATGAGGGTTTTCCTGTTTTTCGCGAGGCACCCTCGTTAGAGATCGTAAGATGGTGCTCTTCTCTCAAGCCGTGCCCCTCGGGCACCGTGATGCGAAGCGCTGGATTGTGGCCAGCGGCACCTGCGACCAGGGCTTGGAAGAATAGAAGTTTCCTAACGAATTTTTGCAGTTCCTAGACGCCTCCCAGGCCAAGGAGGCCTTGCCAGGTTTAGGGAAATGCGCGCTTCACGAAGCGAAGACTACTTCGACCGTGTGAAGCAAAGTTATTTCTACGCGCCTACATAAAACGTTAATGCTGCAATGCGACACAAGAACAATAAACATAGCATAGCAACTGGGAAACCATGGTTCGTTGCACGCCCCTACGGGGCCCCATACTTGTCTCTCTCTTAATGCAGGAAGAACGAAACAAAAGCGGCGCATGCCCCTGCAGTAGCTCGCGAGAATGGACCCATGGCGCTCTCCTGAGCTCAGCCGGACCCCTCATCGTGCTTCACTGGGGCGCAGCGATGAGACGACCCACCGCCACCCTTGAAGCGGGCGCGGCGGCGTGGTGGCTGGTCATAGCCGCCGCAGCTAGAGCTGTCGCCGGAGGGAGAATCGCCGTAGCTGGGCGAGTAGCGGCCAGCACCAAAGGCAAGACCATCCTCACCCTCGTCTCGGCCGTCGTCAAGGCCAAGCACCTCGTTGCCATCGTTGTCCTCGGGGCAGCACCCGACGCGGTGGCCGTCTTCTCCGAACACCCTCACGTAGAGGGTCGCGTTGCTGTCATATTTGAAGTGGAGGGTGCATCGCCTGCCCATGCCGGGCGTGCGGGAAAACGTTTGCCAGCCGTGGGCCAGGGCTGTGTTAACTGCGACGGAGACCTCGACCGCGACCCACGAAGCTTTGCTGCAGCAGCCGTCCGCATGGAGTCAGAGCCCGCCTGGACCTGTGGCCGCCAGCTCGCCGGCGAAGAAGCGCGGGAGCTGAAGCCAGGTGCCGGCTGGGTTCTTCGACCTTGCGATGAACTCCGGCAGCACCTCCGCCAAGTGAAAGCATGGCCGGGGAGGCCGTGCGACCATTGCGCGCCTCCCTTCATCGACGGGGCTGCCACGATCTGGGCGAGTCCCACCACGAGAAGAGGCGTCGCCGCGGCCACGAGGGGCCGCGGCGGGGGTCGCAGTGTGCTTACGGGGACAGCCGCGCCCACGCTTGGGCGGCGGAGAGTCGGGCCCCTCTTGGCGGGCCTTCCCCTTCTCTGTGGCTGAGAACCTCTTCGTTGGCGCCATGGGGGTCACTACTAGCAATGAAGCAAGGATGAAGAAGCGAGTAGAGCAGGAAGAGATGAGCAACGGGGGCTCTACCCCCTCCTCATTTATAGCGAGAGAAGGCCAACCGGCGATCCCCACGATCACACGTAATGATGATTTTTCTCTGCATGCATCAGGGACTCGTCAAGTCGGGCAGTTGCGGAGGCAGCATGGGGAAGCAGAGACGCCCACGTCCAATCAATCACCACACGTCAAGCAGGGCCACAGGCTGTTGGGGGCCGCGACGCTCCGCACTTGCCCTTTGGCTTCGCCTCGAAGCCAAGTCGGAGCGCGCCTTGGGCCCGGGGCCTACTGTCGCCGTCCTGGGAAAGGGGGTCCCCAGAATTGCATGCCTGCAGCCCACGGCGTGGCTCTACCAGCTGCCCTGGATGGCCCATCTTCACCAACAAACACTCCAGACC
Source organism: Aegilops bicornis (assembly GCA_021605145.1). NCBI lineage: Eukaryota > Viridiplantae > Streptophyta > Magnoliopsida > Poales > Poaceae > Aegilops > Aegilops bicornis. Next base: position 336,423,298 of record CM038670.1, on the reverse strand, counting down.
CTCGCGAGGGGCCCAGCCTCGCGAGGCGGACTACACAAGACCTCCTCGGGACGGCCTCACCAGGCTGGGTCACGAGGGGCGGAGAGATCAAGGCAAGGGACACCTCGCGAGGTTCCTGTGACGCAAGCCATGACGACTGGAGCCAGGCGGGTGCCAGGCGGGCTCCAGCGTGCCAAGTGTCCTCATTTCCTCTTTGGTGCTAAAGAGGCAAGCGCAGGCGAGGAGTCCCGAGGCATGAGGCAAAGGTTTCCGAATCGGTGAAACGAGAGCAAGACCAGCAGGACGACAGGATGGAGGTCACCGTGGAGCCCAAGACGGCATCACCACGAGAGCCTTTGACAGGCGAAGACCACCTTTAGTCAGGATAACTTGTGCTAGTTGTCTCCTTTCGAATTTCGCCGCTGTTGGATCCCTTCCCGCTGAATATTTCAGTAGAGGACCAGGGCCTCTAAATAGGACTAGCCACCACCATAGGAGGGGATGGATCATTCAGATCATCCTTTACCACACAAGCTCATCAAGCACAAGAACACCTCTCCTTAGGAGGCTGTTCTTCCCTTGTAACTGTTTATCCTCAGCCCAAGAGGCAATCCACCACACCACACTGGAGTAGCCCCGAACCAGTATAAACTCTTGTGTCTCTCGTCCTTTGGGTTCGTCGAGCTAGGCCTTGCGATTGTAGCGAGAGCGATCTAGGGAGAGAGCGATCTTCGTGCGCACCCCAGTGTTCGAACCTCAAGGGTTTTGCCGGAACCCGAAATCCGACAGCACTACTGCTAAACCTAGGGCGGCGGGAACTGTCGGTGGAGTTTAGAAGCAGCGTGGTTCTTTTGCTCCCGTGCTACTGCTAACTTGGTAGAAGTAGCGCCTCTTTTGCTGCGGCTCTACTGATAGTTAGTAGTAGCACATGTTTCTGTACCGCGCTGCTGCTAAGATTCTGTGTATAAGGTTTTCCCTAGTAGTCCAGTTCAACAGGTAAGCTTCCACTTACATTTATTTTTATATATTTTCTGTTATTTCAGTTTTAGCCACTGTTTTCTAATTAAATAAGTGTACAAATGATTTTTTCTAAATATTAAAGTTGGTACATTAATTCTTTGGAATATTCTGAGGTTGCTCAAAAAGATTGAGGCCAGCTGGAAAAGTTTATAATTATGTTTCCATTTAATTGGACCACTTTATATCTTGTTGGTGCATTCTAAAATTAGTTAGGGCCATTTTATAAATTCTCTCAACTGGGGATTATTGATGAAAAATATCAGTGCATTATTTGAAATATTATGGACATTTTAGTTTTACTGGTTGAAAAAATAATTTATTTGACTATAGTTTAAATTTGAATTTAAACTTGATTTTTGGATAGGTGGCATTTTGTCTTAGTGAATCATGATGACATGGCATAATTAGCAGGGGTTCACTATAGCAAATTATCCGGGCATTACAAATATCCTACACTACAAGAAATCTTGTCCTGAGATTTTAGAAGGTGGACGGAAACAAAGCAGGGTATTCATCATGAAGACGATCCTCGCATTCCCAATTGGCTTCTTCTTTAGAATGATTTGACCACTGGACTTTAAGAAATTTGATAGCCTTCTGACGGGTGCGACGTTCAGCTTGATCAACAATGCGGACTGGATGCTCTCTAAAAGTGAGATCATCTTGCAGGGTCAAGCTTTACAAGCTATGTGGTTGTTGCAATTAAGACTTGCGACTCAGGGCATCGGCCATAACATTAGCCTTGCCAGGGGTATAAGAAATACCGTAGTCATAGTCTGTAATTGCTTTCATACCTCGTTGCTGACGGAGATCCAGATCTAGCTAAGTAAATAATTACTTCACACTTTGATTATTGGTGGAGGTCTCGCGACGATTACCGAGAAGGAAATGTCGCCACAACTTCAGTGCAAACTTAACTACAGCAAGTTCAAGGTTATGGAATGAGTAGTTCTTCTGGAAAGACATCTTGGAATTCACAAAGGACTGGAGCGTTTTCAATTGTCACAAGAGGAGAAGCATTTAACGCATTTATGGAATAAATCCGTGCTTTGGCATTTCGAACAACAAGAGCATGGTATATTACTATCTCACTTGAAGGATGTAGTAGATGGACGGTTTTAGTGGTGCAAATGATAGAAGCGATATGTGTTTTCAACCATTCCATGCGCAGAATGAGGTCAATATCTAGAAGACTTCAAAACAATGGAAAAAAACATGGAATTCCAGCCCTTCAATTTTAACGGGGACGTTGTGACTAACCATGGCGACATTGGCGCGCGGAATGCAGCTTGGAATTCCGGCCAAGTGATGGCGGTTACAGAAGGTAAGGAACGTTGTGGCTGTCGCACCATTGAGTAGAGGGACCTTTCAGATAACAAGCCACGAAGTTGACATAGTTGGCAGGGGCTACATCAGCAGACTCCAACTCGAAGGTGAAGTCACGGGGCCAGTCATCAGCATCAAAGGGCTGAGTTGAGCTGCCGTAGATGACAGGGTTGACACGTGCAAAGTCTTTGAGAGTTACTGGGGTTGGTTGCCGATTCATATTGGGATGAGGGAACTGAGACAAGACTCCTACCATAAACTGGTGATTCAGCATCAAATTGATGTATCATTCCGGCCATGTATTCAGGCGGTCACGACCATCGGGTCTAACCATCCGGCTTAATGCAATAGGGGTAGTTTAGCAAGGGGTGGAGCGAGTCTAAGGAGTCATTCATGAGGTAAATTGAACAATTAGCAAAGGCGCAGTATGTACAAAGTAGTAGTCATTGAATACATACAGATACATATGCGAGGCCAATTACATGTTGTTCGTATGAATTCGGACAAGAGAAACACCCTAACCATACTAGGCGGCACGCATGCACGCGATGGAGGGATACCACAATGGGACATAGCAAAGGCTACATCAGCGTCCGGGGAAAACACTGCTGCGAGGGATTTGCCCTCGATATGAGGATCCTACGGTCAGTGGACAATGTGAAGCAGATCTTGGACCTCAATTCGAGAAAGGCATAACACAAATCGCCGGGTGGATGTGATCACTAGATCCTAATGTTATATTTAGCAAAATCATTTAACCCAAATAGAAGAGAGATCAGAGTCCCGGAGTATAGACGAGGAGTAAAAGATCCTAATACCACCCAATGGTGACGTGGGCCCGTAAGCCACACATCCATGTTAGCAAATCAGTTTTTCAAAGATTAGACTCACCTTCGGCCAAGGAGTTGGAAAGGGGGTTCCTATAGGTAGTCGGCTCTGATACCAACTTGTGACGCCCCCGATTCGATCATATACTAATCATACACGCAAATGTGTACGATTGAGATCAGGGACTCACGGGAAGATAGCACAACACAACTCTAAACACAAATCAAAAATAATACAAGCTTCATATTACAAGCCAGGGGCGTCGAGGGCTCAAATACCAAAGGTCGAAAGCACAAGAGTCAGCGGAAGCAATAATATATTAGTACAAACATAAGTTAAACAAGGATGCCTTAAGAAGGCTAGCACAAACAGCAACGATCGAAGAGGCAAGGCCTCTTGCCTAGGACCTCCTGACTACCCCTGGTCGTCGGCGGTCTCCACGTGAAGGAAATATGCCCTAGAGGCAATAATAAAGTTGTTATTTATAATTCCTTATATCATGATAAATGTTTATTATTCATGCTAGAATTGTATTAAATGGAAACTTAGTACATGTGTCAATACATAGACAAAACAGAGTGTCCCTAGTATGCCTCTACTTGACTAGCTCGTTAATCAAAGATGGTTAAGTTTCCTGACCATAGACATGTGTTGTCATTTGATGAACAGGATCACATCATTAGAGAATGATGTGATGGACTAGACCCATCCGTTAGCTTAGCATTATGATCGTTTAGTTTTATTGCTATTGCTTTCTTCATGACTTACAAATATTCCTCTAACTATGAGATTATGCAACTCGCGAATACGGGAGGAACACCTTGTGTGTTATCAAATGTCATAACGTAATTGGGTGATTATAAAGATGCTCTACACGTGTCTCTGATGGTGTTTGTTGAGTTGGCATAGATCAAGATTAGGATTTGTCACACTGTGTATCGGAGAGGTATCATTGGGCCCTCTCGGTAATGCACATCACGGTAAGCCTTGCAAGCAATGTGACTAATGAGTTAGTTATGGGATGATGCATTACGAAACGAGTAAAGAGACTTACCGGTAACGAGAATGAACTAGGTATGATGATACCGATGATCGAATCTTGCGCAAGTAACATACCAATGACAAAGGGAATGACGTATGTTGTTATGCAGTTTGACTGATAAAGATCTTCGTAGAATATTTAGGAGGCAATATGAGCATCCAGGTTCCGCTATTGGTTATTGACCGGGGATGTGTCTCGGTCATGTCTACATAGTTCTCGAACCCATAGGGACCGCACGCTTAATGTTTGATGACAATTTGTATTATGAGTTATGTGTTTTGGTGACCGAAGTTTGTTTGGAGTCCCGGATGAGATCACAGACATGACGAGGAGTCTTGAAATGGTCGAGAGGTAAAGATTTATATATTGGAAGGTTGTATTGGACATCGGTGTTGGAGAATGCAGTAAATTGAAAAAAAATTCCTAAGCACACGCAAGATCTATCATAGTAAATCATAGCGACGAGAGGGAAGAGTGTAGTCCACGTACCCTCGTAGACGGTAAGCGGACGCGTTATGACAACGTGGTTGATGTAGTCGTACGTCTTCACGATCCAACCTATCCTAGTACCGAAAGTACGGCACCTCCGCGATCTGCACACGTTCGGCTCGGTGTCGAGAGAGAGCTTCGTTAGCACGATGGCATGATGATGGTGATGATGAAGCTACCGGCGCAGGGCTTCTCCTAAGCACTGCAACGATATGACTAAGGTGGATTATGGTGGAGGGGGCACCGCACACGGCTAAGAGATCAATGATCAACTCGTGTGTCTATGGGGTGCTCCCTCCCCCATATATAAAGGAGGGGAGGAGGAGGCCGGCCGTCCCTAGGGGGCGCGCCAAGGGAGGAGGAATCCTCCTCCAAGTAGGAGTAGGATTCCTCCTTTCCTAGTCCTACTAGGAGGGTGGAGGAAGGAGAGGGAGAGAGGGAGGGAAAGAGGGGGCGCCGCGCCCCCTCCTTGTCTAATTCGGACTCCTCAAGGGGGGGGGGGGGCGAGGCCAGCCCTAAGGCCCCCTCCTCTCTCTCTTACAAGGCCCATGTTGGCCCATTAGTTCCCCCGGGGTTTCCGGTAACCCCTCCGACACTCCGGTTTTCTCCGAAATCACCCGGAACACTTCCGGTGTCCGAATATAGTCGTCCAATATATCAATCTTTATGTATTGACTATTTCGAGACTCCTCGTCATATCCGTGATCACATCCAGGACTCCGAACTACCTTCAGTACATCAAAACACATAAACTCATAATACCGATCGTCACCGAACGTTAAGCGTGCGGACCCTACGGGTTCGAGAACTATGTAGACATGACCGTGACTCATCTCCGGTCAATAACCAATAGCGGAACCTGGATGTTCATATTGGCTCCCACATATTCTACAAAGATCTTTATTGGTCAAACCGCATAACAACATCCGTTGTTCCCTTTGTCATCAGTGTGTTACTTGTCCGAGATTCGATCGTCGGTATCTCAACACCTAGTTCAATCTCGTTACTGGCAAGTCTCTTTGCTCGTTCCGTAATGCATCATCCCGCAACTAACTCATTAGTCACAGTGCAAGGCTTATAGTGATGTGCATTACCGAGAGAGCCCAGAGATACCTCTCCGACAATCGGAGCGACAAATCCTAATCTCGATCTATGCCAACTCAACAAGCATCATCGGAGACACCTGTAGAGCACCTTTATAATCACCCAGTTACGTTGTGACGTTTGGTAGCACACAAAGTGTTCCTCCGGTATTCGGGAGTTGCATAATCTCATAGTCACAGGAACATGTATAAGTCATGAACAAAGCAATAGCAACATACTAAACGAGCAAGTGCTAAGCTAAAGGAATGGGTCAAGTCAATCACATCATTCTCTAATGATCTTATCCCGTTAATCAAATGACAACTCATGTCTATGGCTAGGAAACTTAACCATCTTTGATTCAACGAGCTAGTCAAGTAGAGGCATACTAGGGACACTCTGTTTGTCTATGTATCCACACATGTACTATGTTTCCAGTTAATACAATTCTAGCATGAATAATAACATTTATCATGATACAAGGAAATATAAATAACAACTTTATTATTGCCTCTAGGGCATATTTCCTTCAGTCTCCCACTTGCACTAGAGTTAATAATCTAGATTACACAGTAATGATTATAACACCCATGGAGTCTTGGTGCTGATCATGTTTTGCTCGTGAGAGAGGCTTAGTCAACGGGTCTGCAACATTTAGATCCGTATGTATCTTAACAATCTCTATGTCTCCCTCCTTGACTTGATCACGGATGGAATTGAAGCGTCTCTTGATGTGCTTGGTTCTCTTTTGAAATCTGGATTCCTTTGCCAAGGCAATTGCACTAGTATTGTCACAAAAGATTTTCATTGGACCCGATGCACTAGGTATGACACCTAGATGAGATATGAACTCCTTCATCCAGACTCCTTCATTTGCTGCTTCCGAAGCAGCTATGTACTCCGCTTCACATGTAGATCCCGCCATGACGCCTTGCTTAGAACTGCACCAACTGACAGCTCCACCGTTCAATATAAGTACATATCTGGTTTGTGACTTAGAGTCATCTGGATCAGTGTCAAAGCTTGCATGGACGTAACCATTTACGACGAGCTCTTTGTCACCTCCATAAACGAGAAACATATGCTTAGTCCTTTTCAGGTATTTCAGGATGTTCTCGACCGCTGTCCAGTGATCCACTATTGGATTACTTTGGTACCTCCCTGCTAAACTAATAGCAAGGCACACATCAGGTCTGGTACACAGCATTGCATTCATGATAGAACCTATGGCTGAAGCATAGGGAATGACTTCCATTTTCTCTCTATCTTCTGCAGTGGTCGGGCATTGAGTCTGCCTCAACTGTAACACAGGCAAGAACCCTTTCTTAGCTTGTTCCATTTTGAACTTCTTCAAAACTTTATCAAGGTATGTGCTTTGTGAAAGTCCAGTCAAGCGTCTTGATCTATCTCTATAGATCTTGATGCCTAATATATAAGCAGCTTCACTGAGGTCTTTCATTGAAAAACTCTTGTTCAAGTATCCTTTTATGCTATGCAGAAATTCTAGATCAGTTCCAATCAACAATATGCCATCTACATATAATATTAGAAATTCTACAGAGCTCCCACTCACTTTATTGTAAATACAGGCTTCTCCAAAAGTATGTATAAAACCATATGCTTTGATCACACTATCGAAACGTTTATTCCAACTCCGAGATTCTTGCACCAATCCATAAATGGATCGCTGGAGCTTGCAAACTTTGTTAGCATCCTTTGGATCGATAAAACCTTCAGGTTGCATCATATACAACTCTTCTTCCAAAAATCCATTCAGGAATGCAGTCTTTACATCCATTTGCCAAATTTCATAATCATAAAATGCAGCAATTGCCAATATGATTCGGACGGACTTAAGCATCGCTACGAGTGAGAATGTCTCATCATAGTCAACTCCTTGAACTTGTCGAAAACCTTTCGCAACAATTCGGGCTTTGTAGACAGTAACATTACCGTCATCGTCAGTCCTCTTCTTGAAGATCCATTTATTCTCGATGGCTTGCCGATCATCGGGCAAGTACCAAAGTCCCCACTTTGTTGTCATACATGGATCGCATCTCAGATTTCATGGCCTCAAGCCATTTCACGGAATATGGGCTCATCATCGCTTCCTCATAGTTCATAGGTTTGTCATGGTCAAGTAACATGACCTCTAGATTTGGATTACCATACCACTCTGGTGCGGATCTTACTCTAGTTGACCTACGAAGTTTGGTAGTAAATTGATTTGAAGTTACATGATCATCATCATTAACTTCCTCACTAATTGGTGTAGGAGTCACATGAACAGATTTCTGTGATGAACTATTTCCCAATAAGGGAGCAGGTATAGTTACCTCATCAAGTTCTACTTTCCTCCCACTCACATCTTCTGAGAGAAACTCCTTCTCTAGAAAGGATCCATTCTTAGCAACGAATGTCTTGCCTTCGGATCTGTGATAGAAGGTGTACCCAACAGTCTCCTTTGGGTATCCTATGAAGACACATTTATCCGATTTGGGTTCGAGCTTATCAGGTTGAAGCTTTTTCTCATAAGCATTGCAGCCCCAAACTTTAAGAAACGACAACTTGGGTTTCTTGCCAAACCACAGTTCATAAGGTGTCGTCTCAATGGATTTAGATGGTCCACTATTTAACGTGAATGCATCTGTCTCTAAAGCATAACCCCAAAATGACAGCGCTAAATTAGTAAGAGACATCATAGATCGCACCATATCCAGTTAAGTACGACGGCGACGTTCGGACACACCTTTACGTTGTGCTGTTCCAAGTGGCGTGAGTTGTGAAACTATTTCGCATTGTTTCAAATAAAGACCAAACTCGTAACTCAAATATTCTCCTCCCCGATCAGATCGTAGAAACTTTATTTTCTTGTTACGATGATTTTCCACTTCACTCTGAAATTCTTTGAACTTTTCAAATGTTTCAGACTTATGTTTCATCAAGTAGATATACCCATATCTGCTCAAATCATCTGTAAAGGTGAGAAAATAACGATAACCGCCGCGAGCCTCAATATTCATCAGACCACATACATAAGTATGTATGATTTCCAACAAATCTGTTGCTCGCTCCATTGTTCCGGAGAATGGCGTTTTAGTCATCTTGCCCATGAGGCATGGTTCGCAAGTACCAAGTGATTCATAATCAAGTGATTCCAAAAGTCCATCAGAATGGAGTTTCTTCATGCGCTTTACACCAATATGACCCAAACGGTAGTGCCACAAATAAGTTGCACTATCATTATCAACTCTGCATCTTTTGGCTTCAATATTATGAATATGTGTGTCATTACTATCGAGATTTAACAAAAATAGACCACTCTTCAATGGTGCATGACCATAAAAGATATTACTCATATAAATAGAACCACCATTATTCTCAGATTTAAATGAATAACCGTCTCACATCAAACAAGATCCAGATATAATGTTCCTGCTCAACGCTTGCACCAAATAACAATTATTCAAGTCTAAAACTAATCCCGAAGGTAGATGTAGAGGTAGCATGCCGACTGCGATCACATCGACTTTGGAACCATTTTCCACGCACATCGTCACGTCGTCCTTAGCCAATCTTCGCTTAATTCGTAGTCCCTGTTTTGAGTTGTAAATATTAGCAACATAACTAGTATTAAATACCCATGCAGTACTGCGAGCATTATTAAGGTACACATCAATAACATGTATATCACATATACCTTTGTTCACCTTGCCATCCTTCTTATCCGCCAAATACTTGGGGCAGTTCCGCTTCCAGTGACCAGTCCCTTTGCAGTAGAAGCACTCGGCCTCGTGCTTAGGTCCAGACTTGGGCTTCTTCACTTGAGCAGCAACTTGCTTGCCGTTCTTCTTGAAGTTCCCTTTCTTCCCTTTACCCTTTTTCTTGAAACTGGTGGTCTTGTTGACCATCAACACTTCATGCTCTTTCTGGATTTCTACCTTCGCAGCCTTTAGCATTGCGAAGAGCTCGAGAACTGTCTTATCCATCCCTTGTATATTATAGTTCATCACGAAGCTCTTGTAGCTTGGTGGCAGTGATTGAAAAATTCTGTCAATGACACTGTCATCACGAAGATTAACTCCCAGTTGAATCAAGTGATTGTTATACCAAGACATTTTGAGTATATGCTCAGTGACAGAACTATTCTCCTCCATTTTGCAGCTGTAGAACTTATTGGAGACTTCATATCTCTCAATCCGGGCATTTGCTTGAAATATTAACTTCAACTCTTGGAACATCTCATATGCTCCATTACGTTCAAAACGTCGTTGAAGTCCCGATTTTAAACCGTAAAGCATGGCACACTGAACTATCGAGTAGTCATCAGCTTTGCTATGCCAGACGTTCATAACATCTGGCGTTGCTCCTGCAGCGGGTTTGGCACCTAGAAGTGCCACCAGGACGTAATTCTTCTTTGCAGCAATGTGGATAATCCTCAAGTTACGGACCCAATCCGTGTAGTTGCTACCATCATCTTTCAACTTAGCTTTCTCTAGGAACGCATTAAAATTCAACGGAACAACAGCACAGGCCATCTATCTACAACAACATAGACATGCAAAATACTATCAGGTACTAAGTTCATGATAAATTAAAGTTCAATTAATCAAATTACTTAAGAACTCCCACTTACATAGACATCCCTCTAGTCATCTAAGTGATCACGTGATCCAAATCAACTAAACCATGCCCGATCACCACGTGAGATGGAGTAGTTTTCAATAGTGAACATCACTATGTTGATCATATCTACTATATGATTCATGCTCGACCTTTCGGTCTCAGTGTTTAAATGCCGTCGCCGCCGTCGCCGCAACCGCCATGTCACTGCCGTCGCCGCAACCGCTTGGGCTCGAAGCTAAGCACGTTTCCGTGCTCAGCAAAGCTCCAGGAGCACATAGAGGCCACCCGTTGCTCCTGCCGTGCACCATAGCGACGGTTGCATCATCGCCCGAACTCCGGCCGCCGCCGTGAGCTTGATTCCGGCGAGCTCGGCGGACCTCAGCCCCTCCTGTTTGCGTAGATGGTTGCGGCCAAGCACCCGCAACACGTAGATGCCCTCCACCTTGCGAATGGTCGCCGAAATAGAAACTCCGACGAGCCACTGCCGTCCTTTAAGGTCGCCGGCAACTTGATCCTCGAGCATCCTCGAGCTCTTCCCAACTTCCAATGATATTTTCAGGGAGGCTTTTGAGCCAATGCCGGGCTGGCCCTTTGAGCTTGAGGGGTAAGTATTTTATGGCGTGGAGATCATCTCCTCTAGCCATGTGTATGTGGAGGATGTAATCCTCAATCCGAGACTCGAGTGCATTGTTCCGTCGTATGCCTCTATGTTTACGGGTTTGAATCCCGCTGGGAATTCGTGATCCAGCACCTCATCGGTGAAACACAGGGGGTGTGCGGCACCCCTATATTTGGGTGTGTTGTGACGTTCGGATATTTGGCATGTTGCATTGCTTGGAAGAGCTTGCTTTCTCGGCCCATAGATGGACCTAACTGGGCCATCCTTTTGATGCGAATCCTTATGCGAATCGCGTGCCGGCTTGTGTGCGGCGCCGCTTGCCGCTCCATGTTTGCCATGTGGTCATCTATACGACCGGGCGGCCTCTTTGTTCTTTGATTGCGGGGGCTCTACGGCCTCCTCATCGAATTCGGGCAGTAATTTGCGCTTCGGTAGCTCTTTGTTTGGCGACTGTCGCCGTATTTCTCTGCGGTGTTGAGTACTTTGCTCCATCTGATTCTCGAGTGCATCTTCCGCTGTTTTGAGCTTACCTTACCTTTTTCAGGCTACGCGCAGTGGCGACGAGCCTTTTGTGGAGGTTCTTCTGCTCCAACAATTTGTCTGGCGTGAGATCGTCCGGACTATTATCTTCACCGGGGACGGGTTGTTTATCCAAGTTGTCCTATTCGGACGGTTGCTCCATAGCATGTTCGTCGTCCATCGGTTCGTCCTGCTCTATGGCTGGGTCTGTGTGGCTGCCTTCTTTGTCGAGGCGGGACTTGGTGCGGCGTTTATGTTGTCGTTTTGACTGCTTTTTGACGGATTTATCCTTCGTAGTGTCCGGTTATTCCTCGTCATTACTTCGTTTAGGTGTATCCACCATGTATACATCATGGGATGAGGTGGATGTCCAGTATCCTATAGGTGCTGGTTCATGGTAAATCTCGACATAAATCGTCCATACCGTCGATGTCTTCGGAGTCGAAGTCGAGCATGTCGGTTAAATCATCGACAGTGGCTACAAAGTGGGTGGTGGGTGGACGTTGAATTTCTTTGTAAATGCATCCCAACCTTCTTGACCGTAGTCCGCCAGGATCTCTGATAAAGAGAGAGACTTTAGTGAATTCAGGATGTCGCCAAAGGGCGAAAGTCTTTGAAAGATGTCCGCGGCAGTGAACTCCATGATTGGCGCCCAACCGGATTCGATTGGCGGGCTGGAGGTTCGAGTCCGGAGAGGAGTCCGGCGCCTTGGAGTCACGGGATTCGCAAGGCGAGGATGGTGTTCGGCTCAATCGCCGTAGAGATCGTAGCCCCCGAGGCGGTGTCCAGACACTCGTCCTCGATCGGCAGAGTCGGCTCCGAGCTAAGGGTCTGAGCGGACGCTGGTGCAGCCTCCAGGGCATTGTTCGGCGGCAGAGCTAGATCGTGCCCATCGAGACAGTCTGGCGTGCTTTGTTGTAGCTCGAATCCGTCGAAGATCAAGTCTCCGCGGATGTCGGCCGTGTAGTTCAAACTCCCAAATCTGACACGATGGCGGGGGCGTAGCTTCGATTCGCTCCGGATGGCCAAGTGAATTGGCCCAGTGCAAAGCCGCCCGAATACGAAGATCTGCCGGGAGAAAAGTCTCACCTGGACCACGTCGTTGTTGATGATCGATGGAGCCATCGGGCCTAAAGATGACGACACGGAAGGAACTCCCAATGAAAGCACCAATGTCGATTGTCAAAACCGGCGGATCTCGGGTAGGGGTCTTGAAGCTGTGCGTCTAGGCGGATGGTAACGAGGAGACAAGGGACACGATGTTTTACCCAGGTTCGGGCCCTCTCGATGGAGGTAAAACCCTACTCCTGCTTGATTAATATTGATGATATGGGTAGTACAAGAATGGATCTACCATGAGATCAGAGAGGCTAAACCCTAGAAGCTAGCCTATGGTATGATTGTTGTTCGTCCTACGGACTAAAACCCTCCGGTTTATATAGACACCGGATAGGGTTAGGGTTACACAGAGTCGGTTTACAACGGTAGGAGATCTATATATCTGTATCGCCAAGCTTGCCTTCCACGCCAAGGAAAGTCCCATCCGGACACGGGACGAAGTCTTCAATCTTGTATCTTCATAGTCCAGGAGTCCGGCCAACGGTGATAGTTCGGCTATCCGGACACCCCCTAATCCAGGACTCCCTCAGTCGGCGTCCTGGGAATGGGGGTCCCTAGACTTGCCTGCCTGCGGCCCATGGCGTGGCTCCTCCAGCGGCCCTGTACGGCCCATCTTCATCAGCAAACACTCAAGACCCTCGCGATGGGCCAAGCCTCGCGAGGCGGACGCTGCAAGACCTCCTCGGGGGCAGCCTCACTAGGCTGGCTCGCGAGCGGCGGAGATATGAAGGCGCGGGGCACCTCGCGAGGTTTCTGTGATGCAAGCCATGACGACCAAGGCCAGGCGGGTGCCAGCGTGCGCAGTGTCCTTGTTTCCTCTTTGGTGCTAAATACGAAAGCGCAGGCGAGCAGCCCCGAGGCATCAGGCAAAGGTTTCCATATCGGTGCAACGAGACCAAGACCAGCAGGACGGCAGGACGGAGGTCACCGTGGATCCGAAGACGGCGTCACCATCAGAGCCTTTGGCAGGTGAAGACCACCTTTAGTCAGGATAATATGTACTTGTTGTCTCCCTTCAAATTTGGCCGTTGTTGGAACCCTTCCTGCCTACATTTGGGAAGAGGACCAAGGCCTCTATAAATAGGACTAGCCACCACAGTAGGGGGGCAAGGGATCTTGGGCCATTCAGATCATCCTCAATCACACAAGCTCACCGAGCTAACACCTCTCCTCAGGAGGCTGCTCTTCCCTTGTACTAGTTCTTCCTCAGCCCGAGAGGCAATCCACCACACCACACTGGAGTAGGGTATTACACCACATCAGTGGCCCGAACCAGTATAAACCTTGGGTCTCTTGTTCTGTGGGTTCGACAAGCTGAGCTTGGAGATCGCGGTGAGGGCATGAGCTAGGGGGAGGAGAGATCTTCGTGTGAACCCCGGAGTTCAAACCTCAAGGGTTTTGCTGGAACCCGAAATCCGACAGACATCCTCTACTTTGTTGTTGCAAGTTTTACGTGGCTGCTACGCGCTGAGCAAGAACCGTTCTTGCCTACGCATCAAAACCACCATGATTTTTTGTCAAGTATGTGTTGTTTTAACCTTCAATAAGGACCCAGCGTAGCCACACTCGATTCAACTAAATATGGGTAAACTGACACCCGCCAGCCACCTGTGTGCAAAGTACGTCGGTAGAACCAGTCTCGCGTAAGCGTACACGTAATATCGGTCCAGGCCGCTTCATCCAACAATACCGCCGAATCAAACTATGACATGCTGGTAAGCAGTATGACTATTATTGCCCACAACACACTTGTGTTCTATTCGTGCATATAACATCTATGCATAGATCTGGCTCTGATACCACTGTTGGAGAACGCAGTAATTTCAAAAAAATTCCTACGCACATGCAAGATCTAGCATGGTGATGCATAGCAACGAGAGGGAAGAGTGTAGTCCACGTACCCTCGTAGACCGTAAGCGGAAGCGTTATGACAATGCGGTTGATGTAGTCCTACGTCTTCATGATCCGACCGATCCTAGTACCGAAAGTGCGGCACCTCCGTAATTTGCACACGTTCGGCTCGGTGACGTCACACGAGCTCTCGATCCAGCTGAGTGTCGAGGGATAGCTTCGTCACCACGACGACGTGATAACGATGATGATGAAGCTACTAGTGCAGGGCTTCGCCTAAGCACTGCAATGATATGACCGAGGTGGATTATGGTGGAGGGGGGCACCGCACACGGCTAAGAGATCAATGATCAATTTTTGTGTCTATGGGGTGCCCCCTCCCCCGTATATAAAGGAGGGTAGGAGGAGGCCAGCTGGCCCTAGGGGGCGCGCCAAGGGAAGAGGAATCCCCCTCCTAGTAGGAGTAGGATTCCTCCTTTCTTAGTCCTACGAGGAGGGGGAAGGAAGGAGAGGGAGAGAGGGAGGGAAAGAGGGGGCGCCGCCCCCCCCCCCCTCCTTGTCCAATTCGGACTCCTCAAGGGGGGTCGCGGCCAGCCCTAACGCCCCCTCCTCTCTCTCTTACAAGGCCCATGTTGGCCCATTAGTTCCCCCTGGGTTACCGGTAACCCCTCCGGCACTCCGGTTTTCTCAAAAATCACCCGGAACACTTACAGTGTCCGAATATACTCGTCCAATATATCAATCTTTATGTCTCGACAATTTAGAAACTCCTCGTCATGTATGTGATCACATCCGGGACTCCGAACTATCTTCGGTACCTCAAAACACATAAACTCATAATAGCGATCGTCACCGAACGTTAAGCGTGCGGACCCTACGGGTTCGAGAACTATGTATACATGACCAAGATTCATCTCCGGTCAATAACCAATAGCGGAACCTGGATGTTCATATTGGCTCCCACATATTCTACGAAGATCTTTATTGGTCAAACCGCATAACAACATACTTTGTTCCCTTTGTCATCGGTATGTTAGTTGTCCGAGATTTGATCGTCGGTATCTCAATACCTAGTTCAATCTCATTACCGGCAAGTCCCTTTACTCGTTCCGTAATGCATCATCCCGCAACTAACTCATTAGTCGCATTACTTGCAAGGCTTATAGTGATGTGCATTACCGAGGGGGCCCAGAGATACCTCTCTGACAATCGGAGTGACAAATCCTAATCTCGATCTATGCCAACTCAACAAACACCATCGGAGACACCTGTAGAGCACCTTTATAATCACCCAGTTACTTTGTGATGTTTGGTGGCACACAAAGTGTTCCTCCGGTATCCGCGAGTTTCATAATCTCAGTCATAGGAACATGTATAAGTCATGTAGAAAGCAATAGCAACATACTAAACGATCATGTGCTAAGCTAACGGAATGGGTGAAGTCAATCACATCATTCTCTATTGATGTGATCCCGTTAATCAAATGACAACTCATGTCTTTGGCTAGGAAACTTAACCATCTTTCATTCAACGAGCTAGTCAAGTAGAGGCATACTAGTGACACTCTGTTTGTTTATGTATCCACACATGTACTACATTTCCGGTTAATACAATTCTAGCATGAATAATAAACATTTATCATGATATAAGGAAATATAAATAACAACTTTATTATAGCCTCTAGGGCATATTTCCTTCAATCGGAATGGTTCCGAGTGATTCTGGTATTTTACCAGAGTGTTGGGCCAACATGGGCCTAAGGGAGAGAGAGGGAAGCCCGCGGGGGGTGGCCGTACACCCCCCCCCCCCTCCTAGGTAGTCCGAATAGGAGGAGGAGGAGGGGTTACGCCCCCCTTACCTTTCCGTCTCCCTCTCCTTCCTATTCCCTCCGATGGAGAAAGGAAAGGGGGGCAGGGCGAATCCTACTTGGACTAGGAGTCCAAGTAGGACTCCCCCCATGGTGCGCCCCTCCTGGCCGCCGGTCTCTCTCCCCCCTCCTTTATATATGTGGGCAGGGGGCACACCAAGAGTTCTCTTAGTCGTGTGAGGTGCCCCCCTCCACAGTTTACTCCTCCGGTCATAGCGTCGTAGTGCTTAGGCGAAGCCCTGCACGGATCACATCACCATCACCATAGCCACGCCTTCATGCTGACAGAATTCTTCCTCGACCCTCTACTGGATGAAGAGCTCGAGGGACGTCATTGAGCTGAACGTGTGCTAAACACGGAGGTGCCGTACATTCGTTACTTGCATCGGTTGGATCGTGAAGACGTTCGACTACATCAACCGCGTTAATCTAACACTTCCGCTTTCGGTCTACGAGGGTACGTGGACACACTCTCCCCGTCTCGTTGCTATGCATCTCCTAGATAGATCTTGCGTGATTGTAGGATATTTTTTTTGAATTTGCATGGTACATTTCCCAACAGTGGCATCCGAGCCAGGTCTATGCGTGGATGATATACACGAGTAGAACACAAAGAGTTGTGGGCGATAATAGTCATACTGCTTGCCACCAATGTCTTACTTTGATTCGGCGGTATTGTTGGATGAAGCGGCCTGGACCGACATTACATGACCGCGTTCATGAGACTGGTTCTACCGACGTGCTTCGCACATAGGTGGCTGGCGGGTGTCTGTTTCTCCAACTTTAGTTGAATCAAGTTTGACTACGGCCGGTCCTTCTTGAAGGTTAAAATAGCACACTTGACAAAAAATCATTGTGGTTTTGATGCGTAGGTAAGAACGATTCTTGCTAGAAGCCCGTAGCAGCCACGTAAAACTTGCAAGAACAAAGTAGAGGACATCTAACTTGTTCTTGCATGGCATGTTGTGATGTGATATGGTCAAGACGCGATGAGATATAAATTGTTGTATGAGATGATCATGTTTTGTAAAAGTTATCGTCAACTGGCAGCAGCCTTATGGTTGTCGCTTTATTGTATGAAAGGCAATCGCCATGTAATTACTCTACTTTATCATTAAGCGGTAGAGATAGTCGTGGAAGCAATAGTTGGCGAGACGACAACGACGCTACGATGGAGATCAAGGTGTCAAGCCGGTGACGATGGAGATCATGACGGTGCTTTGGAGATGGAGATCAAAGGCACAAGATGATGATGCCATATCATGTCACATATTTTGATTGCATGTGATGTTTATCCTTTATGCATCTTATGTTGCTTAGTACGGTGGTAGCATTATAAGATGATCCCTCACTAAATTTCAAGGTATAATTGTTCTCCCTGAGTATGCACCATTGCTAAAGTTTGTCGTGCCGAGACACCACGTGATGATCGGGTGTGATAAGCTCTACGTTCACATACAACGGGTGTAAGCCAGTTTTGCACATGCAGAATACTCGGGTTAAACTTGACGAGCCTAGCATTTAGATGACTAGAGGGATGTCTATATAAGTGGGAGTTCTTAAGTAATATGATTAAGTGAACCGTAATTTATCATGAACTTAGTACCAGATAGTTTTTGCATGTCTATGTTGTTGTAGATCAATGGCCCGTGCTACCATTCTCTTGAATTTCAATGCGTTCCTAGAGAAAGCTAAGTTGAAAGATGATGGTAGCAACTACACGGACTGGATCCGTAACTTGAGGATTATCCTCATTGCGGTACAGAAGAATTACGTCCTAGAAGCACCGCTAGGTGCAAGACCCGCTGCAGTAGCAACTACGGATGTTATGAACATCTAGCAGAGCAAAGCTGATGACTACTCGATATTTAAGTGTGCCATGCTTTACGGCTTAAAATCGGGACTTCAAAGACGTTTTGAACGTCATGGAGCATATGAGATGTTCTAGGAGTTGAAGTTAATATTTCAAGCAAATGCCCGAGTTGAGAGATATAAAGTCTCCAACAAGTTCTATAATTGCAAGATGGAGGAGAATAGTTCTGTCATTTAGCATATACTGAAAATGTCTGGGTACCATAACCACTTAACTCAGCTAGGAGTTAATCTTTCTGATGATAGTGTCAGTGACAGAGTTCTTCAATCACTACCACCAAGCTATAAAGTCTTCATGATGAACTATAATATGCAAGGGATGGAAAGACAATTCCTGAGCTCTGCGCGATGCTAAAGGCTGCGGAGGTAGAAATCAAGAAGGGGCATCAAGTGTTGATGGTTAACAAGACCACTAGTTCCAAGAAAAAGGGCAAAGGGAAGAAGGGGAACTTCAAGAAGAACAGCAAGCAAGTTGTTGCTCAAGAAGAAGCCCAAGTCTAGACCTAAGCCTGAAACTGAGTGCTTCTACTGCAAAGGGACTGGTCACTGAAAGCGGAACTGCCCCAAGTATTTGGTGGATAAGAAGGAGGGCAAAGTGAAAGGTATATTTGATATACATGTTATTGATGTTTACCTCGTAGTAGCGCCTGGGTATTTGGTACTGGCTCTGTTGCTCATATTTGCAACTCGAAACAGGGGCTACCGATTAAACGAAGATTGACTAAGGACGAGGTGACGATGCGCATGGGAAATGGTTCCAAAGTCGATGTGATCGCCGTCGGCACGCTACCTCTACATCTACCTTCGGGATTAGGTTTAGACATGAATAATTGTTATTCGATGCCAGCATTGAGCATGAACATTATATCTGGATCTTGTTTGATGCGAGACTATTAATCATTTAAATCAGAGAATAATGGTTGTTCTATTCATATGAGTAATATCTTTTATGGTCATGCACCCTTGATGAGTGGTCTATTTTTATTGAATCTCGATTGTAGTGATACACATATTCATAATGTTGAAGCCAAAAGATGCAAAGTTAATAATGATAGTGCAACTTATTTTTGGCACTATCATTTATGTCATATTGGTGTAAAGTGCATGAAGAAACTCCATGCTGATGGACTTTTGGAATCACTTGATTATGAATCACTTGATGCTTGCGAACCATGGCTCATGGGCAGGATGACTAAGACTCCGTTCTCCAGCACAATGGAGCGAGCAACTGACTTATTGGAAATAATACATACTAATGTATGTTGTCTGATAAGTGTTGAGGCTCGCAGCGGGTATCATTATTTTCTGACCTTCACAAATGATTTAAGCAAATATGGGTATATCTAATTAATGAAACATAAATCTGAGACATTTGAAAAGTCCAAAGAATTTCAGAGTGAAGTGGAAAATCATCGTAACAAGAAAATAAAATTTCTATGATCTGATCGTGGAAGTGAATATTTAAGTTATGAGTTTGGTCTTCATTTGAAACAATGTGGAATAGTTTCGCAACTCACGCCTCCTGGAACACCACAGCCTAATGGTGTTTCCGAACGTCGTAACCGTACTTTATTAGATAAGGTGCGATCTATGATGTCTCTTACTAATTTACCACTATCGTTTTGGGGTTATGCTTTAGAGATGACAAGCAAGTTGCTGCTCAAGTGAAGAAGCCCAAGTCTGGACCCAAGGCCGATACTGAGTGCTTCTACTGCAAAGGGACTGGTCACTGGAAGCGGAACTGCCCCAAGTATTTTGTGGATAAGAAGGATGGCAAACTGAAAAGTATATTTGATATACATGTTATTTATGTGTACCTTGCTAAAGTAAATATGCGCTAGAGGCAATAATAAAGTTGTTATTTATATTTTCTTATATCATGATAAATGTTTATTATTCATGCTAGAATTGTATTAACCGGAAACTTAGTACATGTGTGAATACATAGACAAAACAGAGTGTCCCTAGTATGCCCCTACTTGACTAGCTCGTTAATAAAAGATGGTTAAGTTTCCTTACCATAGATATGTGTTGTCATTTGAAGAACATGATCACATCATTAGAGAATGATGTGATGGACACGACCCATCCGTTAGCTTAGCATTATGATCGTTTAGTTTTATTGCTATTGCTTTCTTCATGACTTATACATATTCCTCTGACTATGAGATTATGCAACTCCCGAATACCGATGGAATACCTTGTGTGCTATCAAACATCACAACGTAACTAGGTGATTATAAAGATGCTCTACAGGTGTCTCCAAAGGTGTTTGTTGAGTCGGCATAGATCAAGATTATGTTTGTCACTCCATGTATCGATGAGGTATCTCTGGGCCCTCTCGGTAATGCACATCACGATAAGCCTTGCAAGCAATGTGACTAATGAGTTACTTACGGCATGATGCATTACGGAACGAGTTAAGGGACTTGCCGGTAATGAGATTGAACTAGGTATGAAGATACCATGATCGAATCTCGGGCAAGTAACATACCGATGAAAATGGGAATGACGTATGTTGTTATGCGTTTTGACCGATAAAGATCTTCGTAGAATATGTAGGAGCCAATATGAGCATCCAGGTTCCGCTATTGGTTATATACTAGAGATGTGTCTCGGTCACGTCCACATAGTTCTCGAACCCGTAGGATCGGCACGCTTAACGTTCGATGACAATTAGTATTATGAGTTTATGTGTTTTGGTGACCGAAGTTTGTTCGGAGTACCGGATGAGATCACAGACAAGACGAGGAGTCTCGAAATGGTCGACAGGTAATGATTCATATATTGGAAGGCTGTATTCAGACATCGGAATGGTTCCGAGTGATTCGAATATTTTACCGGAGTACCGAGTGGTTACCGGAACCCCGGGGAAGTGTTGGGCCAACATGGGCCTAAGGGAGAGAGAGAGAGGGAATCCCATGGGGGTGGCCGCACGCCCCCCCCCCCTCTTAGAGAGTCCGAATAGGACAAGGGGGAGGGGGCGACGCCCCCCTTCCCTTTCCCTCTCGCTCTCCTTCCCATTCTCTCCGGTGGAGAAAGGAAAAGGAGGGGGGTGAATCCTACTTTTACTAGGTGTCCAAGTAGGACTCCCCCCATGGTGCGCCCCTCCTGGCCGCCGGCCTTTCTCCCCCCTCCTTTATAGATGTGGGCAGGGGGAACCTCAAAGGCACACCAAGAGTTCTCTTAGCCATGTGTGGTGCCCCCCTCCACAGTTTAATCCTCTGGTCATAGCGTCGTAGTGCTTAGGAGAAGCCCTGCACGGATCACATCACCATCACCATAGCCACACCGTCGTGCTGACGCAACTCTCCCTCGACCATGTACTGGATCAAGAGCTCGAGGGACGTCATCGAGCTGAACGTGTGCTGAACACAGAGGTGTCGTACGTTCGGTACTTAGATCGGTTGGACCGTGAACACATTCGACTACATCAACCGTGTTAATCTAACGCTTCCACTTTCGGTCTACGAGGGTACGTGGACACACTCTCCCTGTCTCGTTGCTATGCATCTCCTAGATAGACCTTGCGTGATAGTAGGATTTTTTTTGAAATTGCATGCTACATTTCCCAACACCATGTAGTAGTAAGCACCCTCCGGTAGTGTAGTAGTCGTCTGTGGTGGCATCTAGCTCCTGGGATCCACCATCTAGTTGCAACAACCGGAAAGAAAAAAGAATGGGGAAAAGGGGTAGCGAAGCAGCAGTGAGTACTCATCCAAAGTACTCGCAAGCATCATATCTATACTAAGTATGAATTGGTATCAAATGGAAGGGTTGTACCTGTGAAATGAACTGCAGAAATGCCAGAATAGAGGGAAAGGCCTAACCTATCGAAGACTAGCATCTCCAAGCATCTCCAAGCATCTTACAATATTCAAAAGAGTATAGAATAGCAGTTTATATTTAACAAAAATGTTGTAATATTAACGCCCAGAGATCCTTCCTCGACTCCTTGAGAGAAAGCAATCGCGGAGCCAACATATCCATCACTTATCTCAAGTATCCATTTCTAGTTGTAATAGATCAGGATGCAAGTCTGAACGTCCGTTACCGTGGACATGGCTACTCGAATAGATAATCTTTCCTGCAGGGGTGCACCACGTTACCCAATACGCTTGATTACTCTGGCCGGACACACTTTTCTGGATCAATGCCCGGCCTCGAAAGATCTACACAGCACAGCCCTACCTAGGCTCAGCAGAGAGGTCCCCGCCGGTCTACATCCTAAGCCCTCCGAGGTTTTGGGCCCATCGTCGTTGCACTCCGGGTCATTGCGAGCAGGGTGGATACCAGCATCAGCTCGGATGGCCAGCACGATCCGACCGTGCCGCAATGCTGAACTGGACGTCTGACAAAGCTTTGGCTGATACTACGACGTTGAGGCCCATAACTATTCCCGCATGATGGTTTGTGCATAAAGGCCAGTGGCCAACTCAGAACAAATACCTAAACCTATTAGTGCATTATTAAAAGAAGTGACGGCTGTCAGGACAAGTCCGGAGCTACCACCCCCTCCTGGGTGATACCGCTAAATAGCCAGCTGCCACCATAACATCTTGCAGGTGCTCTCCGGGCCTACTCGACTTTAACAAAAGGCCTCAAGTAAATTCAAGGTAACCGTGTGTCCGAAAATCAAGGGGAAACACCGAGGAATCACCCTCAGTGGATTCCACTCGATGTAATCATCAAGGTGAACGTAGGAGGAATCACCCTCAAGGTTCACGCTTGAGGGGCTACACGAAAGAATCATATCGGGAGTGGTGAAAGAGTAATCACCCTCGATGACCATGACTGTCGGTGTCAAAACCACCGGATCTCGGGTAGGGGGTCCCGAACTGTGCGTCTAGGCGGATGGTAATAGGAGACAAGGGACACGATGTTTTACCCAGGTTCGGGCCCTCTTGATGGAGGTAAAACCCTACGTCCTGCTAGATTAAATTGATGATGTGTGTTACAAGAGTAGATCTACCACGAGATCAAAGAGGCTAAACCCTAGAAGCTAGCCTATGGTATGATTGTTGTTCGTCCTCTGGACTAAAACCCTCCGGTTTATATAGACACGGATAGGGTTAGGGTTACACAGAGTCGGTTACAATGGTAGGAGATCTACATATCCGTATCGCCAAGCTTGCCTTCCACGCCAAGGAAAGTCCCATCTAGACACGGGACGAAGTCTTCAATCTTCTATCTTCATAGTCTTGGAGTCCGGCCGATGATGATAGTTCAGCTATCCGGACACCCCCTAGTCTGAAACTCCCTCAGTAGCCCCTGAACCAGGCTTCAATGACGACGAGTCCGGCGCGCATGTTGTCTTCGGCATTGCAAGGCGGGTTCTCCTTCAGTCTTCATGTTCCCGTCAAATAGTGTCCGGCTTCTTTATAAATGTTGTGCTCCTTGGCTTCTACGCCCAATAATGGCCTTCTTCCACATGTCGTACGAATGCGAAAGGCTGGGATATTTTTACATTTTACCCCTAGCCAAGCAAACAAGCCGCCTACAAGAGAGGCGAGGATCTAGATCCAGCTCACACCATCCTCCATCCGCAAGTTCTCATCAAAGCACCTCTGACAAAAATCCATTCCATCATGGATAGCCGACGCGGCTCCTCCTCTCGCGCTCCCAGCCCTAAGCCAGGAGATTGGGGGAGATGCTCAGCTCCACACAGCGAGCTAGTGGTGCTTCAAACCGAGGGATATCTTCCCCCAGCTTTCATGGTTCCGGTTCGAGCGGATTGGACACCTACAAGGGTGGGAAGCAGGGAGCAGAAGCGTCCCGGCCCTTCCAAAGGGGAGCGGGTATGCTTCGTCCCCTATCTAATAAGGGGACTCGGATTTCCCATACATCCGTTTCTCCGGGGGCTCCTAGAGTTCGACAGGCTCCAACTTCACCACCTCACGCCCGCCTCCATTTTGCACATCGCAGGCTTCGTAGCTTTTTGCGAGCTGTTCTTGGGCATCGAGCCCCATTTTGCCCTGTGGAAGAGATTGTTTTGTCTCGTACCCCGTTCTTATGAGGGGTCGATATACCAAGTGGGCGGAGCCGAAATATGGCGCATCGCCGGGACCGGATATCTATCCGGCACCCGAAGAAGGCGTCCAAGACTGGCCTTGAATGGTTCTACATGGAGGACGCCCTCTGCCGGATCCAGTCGGATCGGCCTCCCGGAGTTCAACAATGCTCCCTTGAAGAAACGCCTGAGTTGGCGCTGCGGAGCCCTCAACGGGAAGATGACAGGGCGTCCATTATCCGATGGGCGGATTAGGTTCTTGGCCCATTCCGGATTGACCATGATTGGAGTCATGGCCACGTGCATTACGCGAGGGGTGCAGCCACTCCAATATAGGGGCCACCCTATGTGGGATTTCAACGGGGAAGATGACGCCACCCGTCATGGCCGCAAAGGGCTAGGCTCGGCAGCCGATCTGGCAAAGATCCTGTCCGGCTTGTACAAGGGAGAGGAGGAGGACTTCCTCCGCAAGAATCCGTTGAATGGATTTTCTATGCATAACCCTCGGAGCTGGGTAAGCGGATATTCATCTACCCGATCCATACCTTTTTGTAAAGTCAAGTATCTTACTCTGTGATTTCGACGCAGGAGCTGCGCCGGGACGTGGAGGGCATACGAAGCCTAGCTCCACAGCCCGAGGATCCGGAACGATCCCTTGATCCGGCCTCCGAAGAGGATCCGGACATAAAGGTGGAGCTGATTGACGGGGTGTTCCACCAACGTAGCATAGACAATGCCCTAGTCGCCATTACGGCTGACTACCCCGGTTTGTTTTCGGCCTCCCAGGTGACTACGACCGAGGTCTTGACACCATCATTTGATCCGCGCTCAATTCTGACCATCCCATGCTGATGGTGTATCGCAGGATGTGCCTTTAAGGCAGGAAGCCGAACCCGCGGCGGCTGACCAACAAGGATCAGTCCGGCCCGGTAGGAGGAAGAGGAGTGCGGCGCGAACCGAGACGTCGCCGCAACGGTACGGAGCACCGTTATTTCAAGGGAAGGATCCCAGAAGGTATATTAATGCTCATAACTTTTCCAGAAAGAGCACTCGCCGGACAGTGTCCGGAGAGGTTGCCAACCAAGCCTCCGCCGGCCATGCTCCAACGCATGGTCCAGGAGGGGAGGTGAATACAAGGCGTAAACCGGACGCTCCTCCGACGGAGGATGCCGACAGGCTGTCCGCCACCCGGTCTGAGGTGGAGAGCGCCATGAATCACAAAGGCCGCCGGACAGTTCTTCGTGGACGCGTGTTTCTCCCGGAGGCGTTAAATGCCTTTAAAGCGGGAAACGCACACCTCCGTGCCGCTCAAGATGGGTTAACCAGAGCCACGGAGCAGTATGTGAAAGACATACGGGTAAGTAATTTTAATAGTTATATATGCCAGTAGCCCCCGAGACTTAAAATAGTTGAAATAACTGATTTAAGGATCAATTATTATGCAGGGTCTTGCGGAGAAGAATACCCAGCTGTCCCAGGAGCTCCAAGAGTGCAAGGCCCAACTTGAAGCCGCACTGGCCGCCACAGGGGGAGCCACAGAGACCCCCGCTGGTAAGACATACTTTTAAAAGATAATTATTCAGCAAAGTGTGGCGGGAATCTGACAATAATATTGCAGAGGGCGCCGGACTAGATCCGGACAAGCAACAGCTACTGCGTCAGCTAAAGGCCGGCGAGAGGGTGCTTATGAAGGTGCAGCAGGAGAGAAACAAGCTCCAAGATGCCCACACCCAGCAAGGAGAAGAGCTGAAAGGTGTTCGGGCCCAGCTGTCTAGCTCCGTGAAGGAGAATCAGCTGCTTCGTCGCGGCATTTATAGTAAGTGCTTGAACGAAATCCTTTGAAAAGAAGAATTCGGCGAGGAAGACGATTGATAGAAATATGTCTTTAGGTGTGCTCACGGGTCGCCCGGTGGAGGAAATGCCTGAGTCAACGGGTCACCAACTTCCCGAACTAGTTCAATTGCTCGAACGTGTTCGGCAAAGCGGCGAGTGGCGTCGTTCATGCTTTATGGCCATCCGTCTCCCTACCCGAGGGCCTTGGTGAGCTTCTTTGAGAAGCTTCAGGGAGCACGGTGATGCCTCCGTTTGTGGAAGATATCGGCCTGCCGTCGAGCGCCCGAGGAGGCTGGGCCATGGTGAAGACATCGTTACTCAAGTGACCCAAACCACATGGCCGAGGTCGGACTTGCGGGGCCTGATGGGAAGGAGATCCTGTGAAGCTTAATGTACGGCCAAGTAGAACTGGCGCGAAATATTCCCAACAAGGCTGTAAATTAGACAGCTGTTAGATGGGATTGAAGGGGAGTACAATCGGTCGGTTTGTGATGTAATTTGAAATGACATGTAAAATGCCTTCTAGCCGGATTGTAGATCGTTTGTCTTTGTGGACCGTTTAAGCTTCAACCTCGGGACCCAACGATGCAGGTGTGTCCGAATACCCTTACGGTTATAAAAGAACCGGGGCATGCATGGAGACAAGGCGTCGGGGTCATAATTGCTTTATCAGACAAGTGCCCAACTAGTTATGTTATATTACATGGTTAGTAAGAAACATCTTCCAGGGAGAATAGTTCCGTTAAGGGTTCCTTTCCCTGGGAGGCATGCCCTAAAGTGCAATGCCGGACTGCGAAAATAGCAGAATAAGCATCTGGGGGCAGATAAATAAGTTAGTAATAAATCATCTTTCAAGTCACCGACCGAATATTCTCTTAAGAACGCTAGCTTTCGGCTTCACCCAGTCTGAGGTACTCATCCGGCTGACCCAAAGAAGAATAATCGCAGAGGTGCTCCCTTTACCTCCTAGCCGAACAATCGGGAACGAGGGGTAAGCACAGAGCCAGCAACCCAGCTTGGCCAAAACTTAAGTCATATCGATGCATATAATGGTGAATAAAAGGTACATGCGGAAGTATGACACATGTATTGGGCATGAAGCACTGTATGAATAAGCTTCATTAAAGAAGCCCCAGGTATAATGAGTGCTAGGGGCACATCAAGTGTGTAATGCGAACAAAGCGCAAATCAGCCCATAAAAGGTAAAAAATGTGGGAAGAAGGAGGAGGAGGATAGAGCGGTAAAAACAAGGAGTGGACGGGGGAGTGAGACGAACCCGGAGTCCGGCGTTAGGCGTAGAATCTTCGGAGACGGGCAGCGTTCCATGGGTTCGGCTCGAGTTGGTTGTCCGATGCGTTACGTAGACGGTACGCTCTGCCGGTCAGGACTTGGTCGATGATGAAGGGACCTTCCCACTTGGGCTTGAGTTTGTCCTTTTTCTTGTCCGGCAGGCCTAGAACAAGTTCGCCAACATTGTAAGTTTTGGCCCGTACTTCTCTTCTTTGATATCTTCAAGCCTGCTGCTGATAAAATGCGGAACGAGCCTTTGCCACGTCCCGCTCCTCCTCTAAGGAGTCCAGATTGTCCTGCCGATCTAGCTCGGCTTCTCTTTCTGCATACATGCGCACACGAGGTGAGTCGTGAATTATATCGCAGGGCAGGACTGCCTCTGCGCCATATACCATGAAAAATGGTGCGAATCCGGTAGTTCGGTTTGGCGTGGTCCGCAGCCCCCAGAGTACGGAGTCGAGCTCCTCTACCCAGTGCGTGTTAGATTCCTTGAGGGACCGCACCAGTCTAGGTTTGATGCCGCTCATGATTAGACCATTTGCTCGCTCAACTTGACCGTTAGTTCGGGGGTGATAGACTGAATCGTAATCGAGCTTAATGCCCATGTTTTTGCACCAGAGTTTAACCTCGTCGGCCGTGAAGTTCGTGCCATTGTCAGTGATGATGCTGTGGGGGACACCGAAACGGTGTACTACCCCAGATCTGAAGTCTATCACCGGTCCGGATTCGCTGCTTTAACCGGTTTGGCCTCAATCCATTTGGTGAATTTGTCCACTATGACCAATAAGTATTTGTGCTTGTGGGTTCCCCCTTTAAGGGGTCCGACCATGTCAAGCCCCCAGACCGCAAACGGCCAAGTAATGGGCATAGTTTTGAGTGCGGTGGGTGGCATATGGCTCTGATTAGCAAAGAGCTGGCAACCGACGCATCGTTGGACTAAATCCTGAGCATCTGCCCGGGCTGTCGGCCAATAAAATCCTGTACGGAAGGTCTTGCCTACAAGGGCCCAGGCTGCAGCTTGGTGCCCGCCGAGTCCGGCGTGAATTTCATCCAGGAGATTTCGCCCTTCCTCTTCGGAGATACACCTTTGAAGGACTCCGGTTGTGCTTTTCTTATAAAGCTCTCCCTCATGGACCTTGTAGGCTTTAGATCGCCGAGCTATGCAAATGGGCCTCATTTTGGTCTTCGGGAAGTTCTGCCGCATTAAGTAGGCTAGGAATGGTTCTGCCCACGGGCAATGACTGCCATTATTTCGTGAGCTGAAGGTGTTATTTCGCTATTGAGCCGCCGATTGTGTCGTAATGGTCTCGAGTTAGGTGATGCGGTTGGTTCCGGATTGTTATTTCTGGACTCCTCTTCCCATAATACGGATGGCTTAAAGAGCCGTTCCAGGAAGATGTTAGGAGGTACGGCGTCTCATTTCGCGCCGATGCGTGCTAACACGTCTGATGCCTAGTTATTATCCCGGGCTACATGATGGAATTCTAGTCCTTCGAACCGAGCTGACATTTTTAGGACAGCGTTGCGGTAAGCTGCCATTTTTGGATCTTTGGCGTCGAAGTCTCCATTTACTTAGGATATTACAAGGTTTGAATCCCGTGCACCTCTAGGCGTTGAATGCCCATGGAGATTGCCATCCGGAGGCCATGTAGGAGGGCCTCGTATTCGGCTGCGTTGTTGGAGTCCATGTACATTATTTGAAGTACGTATTGGATTATGTCTCCCGTTGGGGACGCTGTGACGACGCCAAATTTCAAGCCAGCCAACATTTTGGATCCGTCGAAATGCATGATCCAGTTGGAGTACGCGCCATACTCTTTAGGGAGTTCGGCCGTCCATTCGCAATGAAGTTCGCCGTAACCTGCGACTTTTATAGCTTCGCCGTGGTTTGTAGGTTACGTCAAATGGTAAGAGCTCGATAGCCCATTTTGCAATCCTGCCCGTTGCGTCGCGATTGTTTATAATATCGTTGAGAGGTACTTCGGAGGCCACCGTTATTGAACACTCTTGAAAGTAGTGACGCAGCTTCCAGGATGCCATGAACACCGCATACGCTATCTTTTGATAACATGGGTACCGGATTTGCATGGAGTTAGAACGGTGGATACGTAGTACAATCGGTTTTGAAGAGGAATTTGTGCCCTTCGCTTTCTCGTTCAACGACGAGTACCGTGCTAACAACTTGATGTGTTGCTGCGATATATAATAACATAGGCTCGCCCAGGGTTGGGCGCGGCTAGAACCGGATTTGTTGCCGTATGGCCTTTATTTCTTTGAGTCTGTTGTGGCATCCGTCCATTCGAAATGTTCGTGTGCGGAGGAGGCTGTAGAGGGGCAGAGCCTTTTCTCCCAAACGGGAGATGAAGCGACTTAAGGCCGCTACGCATCCGGTTAGTTTTTGTATCTGCTTGAGGTCTTTTGTAATATCCAATTGTGACAGAGCTCGGATTTTGGCCGGGTTTGCTTCAATTCCTCGACCGGACACGATGAAGCCCAAGAGCTTTCCGGCTGGTATGCCGAAGACACATTTTTCCGGATTGAGCTTAATGTCATATGCTCGGAGGTTGTCGAATGTCACCCTCAAGTCTTCTACTAGAGTTCCGACGTGTTTGGTCTTGACGACCACATCGTCTACGTATGCCTCTACTGTTTTGCCTATCTGGGTAGCCAGACATGTTTGACTCATGCGCTGATATGTTGCGCCGGCGTTTTTTAGTCCGAAGGGCATTGTGTTGAAGCAGAATGGCCCGTATGGAGTAATGAATGCCGCTATGCGGCTCGGTCTTTCTCCGCCATCTTGATTTGATGGTATCCGGAGTATGCGTCGAGGAAGCACAATGAATCGTGCCCTGCGGTAGCATCGATGATTTGGTCGATGCGAGAGAGGGGGAAAGGGTCCTTTGGACAGGCCTTGTTAAGGTCTTTAAAATCGACGCGGAGGCGCCAGGATTTGTCCTTTTTGGGTACCATTACTAGATTGGCTAGCCAGTCCGGATGCTTTATATCTCTGATGAATCCGGCTTCTAAGAGTTTGGCTAGCTCTTCTCCCATTGCCTGTCTTTTGGTCTCGGAAAAATGCCGAAGAGTTTGTTCGACTGGCTTGAATCCTTTTAGGATATTTAGGCTGTGCTCTGCCAGCCTGCATGGGATTCCTGGCATGTCTGAAGGATGCCAGGCAAAAATGTCCCAATTTTCCCGAAGGAATTCTCGTAGTGCGGCCTCGACATCAGGACTTAATTGTGCCCCAATGGAGGCCGTCCTTGTGGGGTCCGTTGGATGGACCTGAAATACGACTATCTCGTCTGCTGGTTTAAAAGAGGTGGATTTGGACCTCTTATCGAGTATCACATCGTCCCTATCCACCGTGGAGCGCAGCGTAGCTAGTTCCTCTGCCGCTAGGGCTTGGACAATGCCTCTAGGGCGGCGGGCTGTCTTATTTTCAGCGCAGAGTGCCGTATCTGGGTCACTGGCGAAAGTGATTATCCCATTGGGTCCGGGCATTTTGAGCTTCATGTACCCGTGGTGGGGTATAGCTTGGAAGATTGTGAATGCCTCTCGCCCTAACAAAGGGTGATATCCGCTGCCGAATGGGGCCACTTGAAACGTGACCTCCTCGAACCTGTAATTGTCCGGTGAGCCAAACACTACATCTAGTGTGATTTTTCCTGCACACCATACTTCTCGACTAGGGATTATCCCTCTGAAGGTTGTGCTGCTTCGCTCAATGTGGCTCCAGTCAATTTCCATTTTTTGAAGGGTTTCCTCATAGATGAGGTTTAACTACCGCCGCCATCCATGAGTAACTTAGTAAGACGAAAACCGTCCACTATCGGACCGAGGACCAATGCAGCCGGTGCTCGGCTGTTCGAATTTAGGTTCGTCGGCCGGCATTGAAGGTGATAGCCGTGTCGCTCCATGGATTTGTTGTTGCTACTTGGTAGACTTCGCGAGGTCATGGATTGTTCGCTTCCGCATGTTATTTGATGCGAAAGTCTCAAGACTGTTAATACCGCATCGGTACTGTTGGGTTGGTTGCCTGGGCTAAAAAGCCTCACGCCACTTTTGGCCACTGCCGTAGTATCCAACACGCTCGAAGGCTGTGTGTTGGAGTGGCGTCCTCCGTCTTTGTGGATTTTGCGAGGGTCCGTTGAGCCAACCCTCCAAGACGGTTCCGCACTTTTAGGGGTTTTGGTTTTTGGTATTCAACCTGGATGCTTGATAATGATGCACCCTTTTGTTCCGGACTAGGGATGTATTCGGGGCGGATTATCCCAAAATTTACTTTCGGTTTTCAGCGCTCTCCATCGCACAATACTTTTGTACTATGGTCGCCAAGTCAAGAAAGCATGTAATTTCATGACGACTTATGGCGTTTAGGATTCCCTTGTCCGTGCAATTATTGCAGAAAATTGGGATTGCGTCCTCCTCTCGGCAGTCCTTTATCCTGTTCTTAACCAGGAGGAATCTGGCCCAGTAATGATGTACTATTTCAGCGGGCTCTTGCCGAATTCCAGAGAGGTCGCTAATGTTTGGGTGGGCGGGTGGAACCAGATCCGGAACCTTGTCCAATTCAGGACTCAAGGGCTGAGAAGTTTTCGAACTTGGAAGTTTGGATTTTTGAGTGTTATCCAATGAGTCCAACCCGCCGCCTGACTTTAAGTTCAGGGCTTGGTCGACGTCCGTCCCTCTGCGGGAATCCGGCTTGGAGGTCTCGGGAATCCGGACGCAACTAGTCTTTAAGATACAAGAAGAATCGTCGTATTGCTGTTCTATCACAGCAACATGATGGGTAGCCTGGGGAAATTGATCTCTCTCAGATCAGTTTTAGGCCCGATCCGTCGTAGTCTGTGGCGACTCCCAGGGCAGCGATGCGATCCAAGAGATCGTTTATGGAGGAGAGCTCGATCGGATCTAACTGTTCGGCAAGTTCCGAACTAACTCGAGATTGGTTTCGATGACTCGAGAGGTCATCGTCGGTGATGGCGGACTGGCAGTCATAAGAAAACCACCTAGCCGAAGAGTTCGGCGGCGCCAAGGCTCCTTCGGCGATAGTATCGTCTCTAAAGGCGAGATGAGGCATCCTACTCGACAGCTGACGACACAGAGGAACTCTCAATGAAAGCACCAATGTCGGTGTCAAAACCGGCGGATCTCGGGTAGGGGGTCCCGAGCGTGCGTCTAGGCGGATGGTAACAGGAGACAAGGGACACGATGTTTTACCCAGGTTCGGGCCCTCTTGATGGAGGTAAAACCCTACGCCCTGCTAGATTAATATTGATGATGTGTGTTACAAGAGTAGATCTACCACGAGATCAAAGAGGCTAAACCCTAGAAGCTAGCCTATGGTATGATTGTTGTTCGTCCTCTGAACTAAAACCCTCCGGTTTATATAGACACCGGATAGGGTTAGGGTTACCTGTAGTCGGTTACAATGGTCGGAGATCTACATATCCGTATCGCCAAGCTTGCCTTCCACACCAAGGAAAGTCCCATCCGGACACGGGACGAAGTCTTCAATCTTCTATCTTCATAGTCTTGGAGTCCGGCCGATGATGATAGTTCGGCTATCCGGACACCCCCTAGTCCGGAACTCCCTCAATGATCGAATAGCTACACTACAGACTTATCATCAGGAGTGTGTTACGAGGTATCACCCTCAGCACTCGATAGTAACTATGCAGAGTCGTACAACTAAGGGGGTGAAGTGATGTGTCGGTCTCTAGTCGTCGGTCACGCTGATAGAGTCGTCGATTATGAAGCAGGGGCGACAAGGACAAGGTGGGGGCCACTGATGGATCACCAACTGACCTATACTAAGCAATTTAGGATAAGCAGGTAGGTAACAATAGCAGGTAAAAAAACATCCTAGGCATCAGAATAGGAGCAATCAGTTACAATGGCAAAATCTAATTCAAGCATGAAAGAATGGAATGGGCGATATCGGGATGATCAAAGGGGGGCTTACCCACAAACTCCGCTGAAAGGGAAGAAGGGCTCGTCGTCGACGTAGTCTACCACAACGGCATCGGCCGCGGTCTCGGGGTCTACCTTAGAAGAAGAGGGGGGAAATGTAAATACAAAGCACATAGATGCATGACATGACGATAAGCAGTGCTACGGGTGACCTATCGTAGTGCTACACGATACCGACGAAGAGGGATAACCTCCAGGAAAGTTTTCATGAAGTATGGCATTTTCGGACAAATGAATCGGAGGGGGATGGTTGCATGTTCGCTATGCTAGGGACGTGTGCCAGACGAATGAAGGGCATATCCGGCTTTGTCTCGCTTTTCTGAGCAACTTTCATGTACAAAGTATTTTAATCCGAGTTACGGTTAATTTTATAAGATTTTTCAAAGTTTTGGGTATTTTATGGAATTTCTTATTAAATCGAAAATAATAGCAAAATGCTATGTGTACACACTGAAGTGTACATAGAAGGGCTACCGAGGCTGAGATGTGGGACCATTGACTGAGTTGACCCAGTCAACAGGGCAGGTGGGGTCCAGGTGTCATTTACTAGCAGTTATTTGTTTTAACTAAATTGATTTATCTAGGAGGACCCACATGTCAGTACACATGTTATATTTAAAAGGATATTTAGCAGTGGGTCCCCCGCGTCATAAGCTATAGGCTAACTAATCAATTAAAAAAACTAACTAATTACAGGGACCCCACTTGGCCTAGACTAACTTAGCCCCTTAATTAATTTATCCTAATCCTAATCAACATGGCAAGCCACGCCGGGCAGTAGCACGGCCAGCCGTACATGGCTAGCTCACGCACGCACAACGCGCGGTGGTTACGGCTAGCAGCCGCGTGAATTGGAGCGGCTGGAAGCGGGCAGATGTGGCTGCGGGCGCGTAGCGCAAAGCAGATCAACGCAACAAGGCAGCAAGAATGATACTAGCAAGGAGCAGCGTAACATAACAGAAAGAAGAAGCCACGGAGCTAGCTGCAAAGACATCAAGAATAGGGAGCAAGCAGTTGTATGGCGCGCAGGCGATCATGGGCAAGGGCAGGAGTAGGAGGTGCACAACGGCGGGTGTCGGCAGGAGCAAGCGGTAGCAGAAGCAACACACACGGGTACGCGGAAACTCGGGCGAGATCCAACCATGGCGTGCAGTGGCGTAAAAGTAATGGGTCCAAGCCGAGATCTAGGGGAATCAGAAGAGGAGCTCACCACAGAGCTCGTGGACGAGGTTAGGTAGCGCGGGGTGGCCAGAACGCGGCGAATCCAACGATGAACGGCGACGGCCGTGGCGGAGAAGATGGCGAAGAAGGTGACGATGCGGTGCGTCCCCACTCGATTCAGAGTACTAGGCGAAGGAGACGTGGACGGCGAGGCTCTTGGACAAGTTGGCGCAGCGCTGGATGGCTCCGGAGCACGAGATCGACAACTTGTGTGGCGGCGGAGGCTCGGGCGTGTGCGGGGGGCAAGAGCTACGACACGAGAGAGAGGGTGAGTAGCTAGGGTTCTGCCGAGGGGGCGAGAGGTACTTGTAGGTCGTTGGGGAGGTGGTGGATGGCCGGGACGTGGCCAATCCGCGGCGTGGACGGGCGCCCGATGGCCAGCGCACCCTCTGTGAACAGTGGTTGAAGGCAACCGGTGGAAGTTGGGCTGGGCCTGCACTGTTGACTTAAGGCCCAATTCAATAGGTAAGCTTCCACCTACGTTTCAGATTATATATTTTCTGTTATTTCAATTTTAGCCACTATTTTCTAATTAAATGAGTGTCCAAATGATTTTTACTAAATATTAAACTTGGTACATTAATTCTTTGGAAGTTTGAGGTTGCTCAAAAAGTTTGAGGCCAGCTGGAAAAGTTTATAATTATGTTTGCATTTAATTGGACCACTTTATATGTTGTTGGTGCATTCTAAAATTAGTTAGGGGCTTTTAGAAATTCTCTCAAGTGGCGGTTCTTCGTAAAAATAAAAATATCAGTGCATTATTTGAAATATCATGAACATTTTAGTTTTACTTGTTGAAGAAATAATTTATTTGACTATGGTTTAAATTTGAATTTAAACTTGATTTTTGGACAGGTGGCATTCTGGCTTAGTGAATCATGATGACATGGCATAATTAGCAGGGTTTCACTGTAGCTAATTATCCGGGCATTACACAGGGGCATCCCAAACCTTAGGCTCTTGACACTCCTTATTCCTTCATCCATCGTGATCTTACCCAAAACTTGAGAACATCAATCACACAAAACTTAACAAAACCTTCGTGAGATCCGTTAGTATAATAAAGCAAATCACCATTTTAAGTACTGTTGCAAACCCATTCATATTTTATTATTGCATTATACCTAATATATTCTAACTTTACCATGCCTTATACCCCCCGATACAATCCATAGATTCATCAAAATAACCACACAATGCAACGAAAACAGAATCTGTCAAAAACATAAAAGTCTATAGTAATCTGTACTTTAACCATACTTATGTAACTCCAAAAATTATGAAACATTATGATAACGTAGGAAATTTGTATATCAATCTTGTGTAAAAAATTCAGAATTTTTCATCACTCCAGTTATTTTTAACAATTCTGCTACTGGACGTAAAAGTTACTGTTTTCCAGCCGGATCAAATCAACTATCACCCAAGCCATCCTAAAGGCATTACTTGGCACAAACACTAATTAAAACATAAAAATCTCAATAATAACATAAGCATAATTGTGTATTTCTTAAAAATAGAAAAGAAACAAAAATTTAAAAGATAACTATTGGGTTGCCTCCCAACAAGCGCTATTGTTTTACGCCCCTAGCTAGGCATAATGCATAGATTCAAGTATTGTCTTCTTTGGTTTTTGCAATATTTGTAGAGTTTTCTCAAACCTAGGAGGTTCTTTACGCTTCCCATTATTCTCAGGAAAATAAGTCATTTTAAGATCTAAAATATCCAATCGCTTATTACATAGAATAATCAAAGTATTCATGCGGTTGAGGTTTCCACAAATATTTCTAAGGGGTTCGTTAGACTTCTAAAACTCAACCATATTTTTCTGCATATCACCTAATTTGTCTAATATTTGATCCCTTCTTGAGTGAAAGAAAATCCTTTTGGTGGTGGTGGAACCCCCAATAATCCCTGTATTATTTCGTAGGCAGTGTTGGCGTCACAATCAATAAAATTCCCTTTTGTAGCAATGTCCAAAAGTTGTCTATGAGTCATAGCTAGTCCCACGTAAAACTTATGAAGCAAAATTGTTATATCCCCTTTTATGTTGCAAACACCAAAAGATTCCATCAATCTATACCAGACATCTTTCAAATTTTCTCCTTGTTTCTGTTTGAAGTATAGAACATCAAAATCCGGTGACAAAGGAGGGATAGTTATACTAGACATAATTTCAAGGCAAACAAAAAGGACCAAACACGAGAAAGGCAAACAAAAAATATTTTTGTATTTTTTCAAAAATGTTTTAGAAGGGGGGAGATGAAAGAGAGGCAAATGGCAAATAAAGTAGTTGCAAGGAGATGAGAGTTTATGTGTAGGTACTTGATAGATGTTGATTATGACTCCCCGGCAACGGTGCGAGAAATTGTTTCCTGCTACTTGTGATCCACGTTGGTATTTCCCCGAAGAGGAGAGGATGATGCAGCACAAAAGAGGTAGATATTTCCATCAGTTATGAAACCAAGGTTATCAATCCAGTAGGAGAACCAAGCAACACTATGTAAACATCACCTACACACAAACAACAAATACTTCCAGCCCAACCCGTAAAGGGGTTGTCAATCCCTCGATGGTATTCGGATAGATTAAATTGTACATGTTTTGATAAATAGATCTGACAAAAATACAAAATAAAATAAATAAAGAAAAATTTCAGCAAGGTATTTTTAGTTTAATATATGATAGAAAATAGACCCAGGGGCCATAGTTTTCACTAGAGGCTTCTCTGAAGAAAATAGCTTACGGTGGGTAAACAAATTACTGTTGGGCAATTGATAGAAAAGAAAATAATTATGACGATTTCCAAGGCAATGATCATGTGTATAGGCATCACGTCCAAGATTAGTAGATCGACTTATGCCTGCATCTACTACTATTACTCCACACATCGACCGATATCTAGCATGCATCTGGTGTATTAAGTTCATATAAAAATGGAGTAATGCAATAAGAACGATTACATGATGTAGACAAGAGAAACTCATGTACGAATAAACCCCATCTTGTTACCCTTAACAGCAATGATACATGCATGTCATGTCTTTTTGTCACTGAGATTGAGCACTGCAAGATCGAACCCATCACAAAGAACCTCTTC
Source organism: Aegilops bicornis (assembly GCA_021605145.1). Classification (NCBI taxonomy): domain Eukaryota; kingdom Viridiplantae; phylum Streptophyta; class Magnoliopsida; order Poales; family Poaceae; genus Aegilops; species Aegilops bicornis. The sequence continues at coordinate 336,385,631 of CM038670.1, read as the reverse complement.
CCATGGCAAGATAAATAAATCTACTTGGCAAAACCAAACAAATAAATCGGAGAAGAAATACGAGGTCATACCAATCATGCATAAAAGAGTTTAGAGAAGACTCAAAGAATATTCATCGATTGATCTAATCATAAACTCACAATTCATCGGATCCCAACAAACAGACCGCAAAAAGGAGTTACATCAAATAGATCTCCAAGAACATCAAGGAGAACATTGTATTGAAGATCGAAAAGAGAGAAGAAGCCATCTAGCTAGTAACTACGAACCCGTAGGTCTCTGGTAAACTACTCACACATCATCGGAGGGGCAACAAGGATGATGAAAACCCCTTCGTGATCGTTGTCCCTTCCTACAGATTGTCCGAAAAAGCCTCTAGATTGGATCTCGTGGTTCTGGAACTCGCAGTGGCGGAAAAAGTATTTCGTCGACTCCCTTAGTATTTTTGGGATTTTAGAGTATTTATAGAGTTGGAGGTAGGTCAAGATGGTGCCCATGGGCCCCACTACCCACCAGTGCGTGCCTGAGGCCCCTGCGGACCCTGGTGCCTAGTGGGCCCCACGAGCGTCCTCTTGTGCCCTCTAGAATCTTCCTGTGTGTGTTCTAGCCAAAATAATCACCAAAAAGTTTCGTGGCTTGGACTTCATTTGGTATTGATATTCTTCAAAGTAAAAAACAAGCACAAAACATCAACTCGCACTGGGCACTATGTCAATAGGTTAGTCCCAAAAATGGTATAAAGTTGATAGTAAATGTATATAAAACATCTAAGACTGATAATATAATAGCTTGGAACAATAAAAAATAATAGATATGTTGGAGACATATCATTTTCTGTTTGGGAACCGCCTATAATTTGTCTAGCATGGAAGATATTGGGAATTCTCGATCGTTTTCGCTGACAGGAAAAGCATGCCTCTCAAAATAATTATAGCTCTCAATTTTAGCTATGAGCTTTGGCACCTCTACAAATCTCTGCTTCCTGATACGTCCATTTTGCATCATACTTTCGTACCATTATTTATAATCTTTTTATGCATAATAGTGCTTTATGGAATAATTCTAATGTCTTTTCTCTCATAATATGCAAGGTTTACACAAAGAGGGAGAATGCCGGCAGCTGGAATTATGGATCCGAAAAAGCTACATCCGAGTTACCTATTCTGCGCATCTCCAAATGAGCTAAAAATTTACTTTGATTTTTTTGGAATATATAAAAGAACTAGAGCAAATAACTGCTGAAGGGGGCCCACCTAGTGAGCACAAGACACCAGGGCATGCTTGGGCCCCCAGGCGCGCCCTGGGGGGTTTTGCTCAGCATGGCCCACCTCTGGTGCCCATCTTCTGGTATATAGGTCAGTTTGACCTAGAAATAATAAGGAGAGGCTTTCGTGATGAAGCACCGGCGTCTCGAGGCGGAACTTGGGCAGGAGCACTTTTGCCCTCCGGTGGAGCGATTCCGCTGGGGGAACTTCCCTCCTGGAGGGGGAAATCGAAGTCGTCGTCATCACCAACAACCCTCTCATCTTTGGGAGGGTAGTCTCCATCAACATCTTCAACAACAAGATCTCCTCCCAAACCCTAGTTCATCTCTTGTGTTCAAACTTTGTACCAGAACCTCAGATTGGTACCTGTGGGTGAGTAGTAGTGTTGATTACATCTTGTAGTTGATTACTATATGGTTTATTTGGTCGAAGATTATATGTTCAGATCCATTATGCTATTTAATACCCCACTGATCTTGAGCATGATTTTCATTTGTGAGTAGTTACTTTTGTTCTTGAGGTCACGGGAGAAATCTTGTTGCAAGTAATCATGTGAAGTTGATATGTGTTCAATATTTTGATGATATGTATGTTGTGATTAACTTAGTGGTGTCATGTGAATGTCATCTACATGGCACTTCACCATATTTAGGTCTAAGGGAATGCATTGTGGAGTAGTTATTAGATGATGGGTTGCTAGAGTGACAGAAGCTTGAACCCTAGTTTATGCTCTATTTCGTAAGGGACCGCTTTGGATCAAAATATTTATGATATGGTTAGATTTTATCTTAATACTTCTCTCGTAGTTGCGGATGCTTGCGAGTGGGTTAATCATAAGTAGGAGGCTTGTTCAAGTAAGAACAACACCTAAGCACCGGTTCACCCACATATCAAATTATCAAAGTACCAAACACGAATCAAACCAACAGGATGAAAGTGACTCGATGAAATTCCCGTCTACCCTCAAGAACGCTTTTATTATTATAAGAGACCATTTTGGCCTGTCATTTGCCATAAAAGGATTGAGCTACCTTGCCGCACTTCATTTACCATTACCGTTACTTGCTCGTTACAAATTATCTTCCTATCAACATATCCCTTACCGACAATTTCATTGCTTGTGGAAAATACCTTGCTGAAAACCACTTGTCATTTTCTTCTTCTCCTGGTTGGGTTTGACACTGTTACTTATCGAAAGGACTACAATTGATCCTCAATACTTGTGGGTCATCAAGACTCTTTTCTGGCGCCGTTCCTGGGGAGTGACGTGCTCTTGGTAAGGAAAAAATATTACTATGTGCTGAAATTTATTGTTCCTTGTTACTATTGAGAACCATCCTTTGAGGGGTTTGTTCAAGGTATCTTCACCTCGACCGAAACAAAAATTAGTTGCCCCTCAACCTACTGCACCTACTGAAAATATTGGTTAAGAAATTCCTTCGGGTATGATAGAACAACTGCTAGCTAATCCTTATGCTGGAGATGGAACTGAACATCCTGATATGCACTTGATATATGTGGATGAAATTTGTGGATTATTTAAGCTTGCAGGGGTTTACCCGGAGATGAAGCAAAAAGAAGGTTTTCTCTTTATCTTTGAAGGGAAAAGCATTGACATGGTATATGCTATGTGATGATATTGGATCTTGTAATTGGAATCGATTGAAATTGGGATTTCACCAAAAAAAACTATCCTATGCATCTACTTCATCGTGATCGGGATTATATATATAATTTCTGGCCTCGTGAAGGAGAAAGTATCGCTCTAGCTCAGAGGAGGCTTAAGTCAATGTTATATTCATTCCCCAATCATGAGCTATCAAGAGAAATTATCATTCATATTTTTTATGAACGGTTTCTCATGATGACCGATCCATGCTCGATACTTCTTGTGCTGGTTCTTTTATGAAGAAGACTATTGAATTCAGGTGGGATATTTTCGAGAGAATTAAAGGCAACTCTGAAGATTGGGAACTTGACGAAGGTAAAGAGTCAGGTATTAAGCTTAAGTTTGATTGTGTTAAATCTTGTATGAATACCGGTGCCTTTCACAAGTTTAGCTCTAAATATGGACTTGACTCTGACATAGTAGCCTCTTTTTGTGAATCATTTGCTACTCATGCTGATCTCCCTAAGGAGAAGTGGTATAAATATCATCCACCTATTAAATAAGAAATTAAAGAACCTGTAGTGGATAAAGACGAAACTATCATTTACAATGTTGATCCAGTTGTGCCTAATGCTTATATTGAAAAGCCACCTTTCCCTGTTAGGATAAAGGAGCATGCTAAGGTTTCAACTGTGGTTCGCAAAAGTAATATCAAAGCACCTAGACCTTGAGAACAAATCAAAGTAGAACCTAGTGTTTCTATGGTTAAAGATCTCCTAGTAGAAAATATTGATGGGCATGTTATTTAATTCTATGATGAAGCTGCTAGAATTGCTAAACCCGATGAAAAACATAAACATAGACCTGTTGTTGGCATGCCTGTTGTCTCAGTCTAAATAAGAGATCACTGTTATCATGGTTTATGTGACTTGGGTGCTAGTGTGAGTGTTATTCCTTTCACCTTATATCAAGAAATCGTGAATGACATAGCACCCACTGAAATAGAAGACATACATGTTACTATTAAACTTGCTAACAGAGACACCATCAAACGACATGGGATTCTTAGAGATGTTGAAGTCTTGTGTGGGAAAGTAAAATATCCTACTGATTTTCTAGTTCTTAGCTCCCCACAAGATGATTTTTGTCACATTATTTTTGGTAGACCTTTCTTGAACACCATTAATGCTAAAATAGATTGTGAGAAACAAACTATCGGTGTTAGTTTTGGTGATGAGTCTCATGAGTTTAATTTTTCCAATTTTAGTAGACAACCTCAGAAGAAAGAATTACCTAGTAAGGGTGAAATAATTGGTCTTGCTTCTATTGTCGTGCCTCCTACTAATCCACTAGAACAATATTTGCTAGACCATTGAAATGGTATGCATATGCATGAAAGAAATGAAATAGATAAAAATTTCTTTGAACAATGACCTCTACTCAAACACAATTTACCTACTGAAACTCTAGGAGGTCCTCCTCTACCTGGGTGATCATGTGTTTGAATTAAAACAATTGCCAGACACTTTGAAATATGCTTATCTTGATGAGAAAAATATATATCTTGTTATTATTAGTGCTAACCTCTCAGAACATGAAGAAGAAAGATTATTGAAAATTCTGAAGAAGCATCGAGCTGCTATTGGGTATACTCTTCATGATCTTAAAGGCATTAGTCCCACTCTTTGTCAGCACATGATTAATATGGAACCTGATGCTAAACCTGTTGTTGATCACCAACGATGTTTGAATCCTAAGATGAAAGAAGTGGTAAGAACTAAAATATTAAAGCTTCTTGAAGCAGGTATAATCTATCTCATAGCTGATAGTAGATGGGTAAGTCCCATTCATTGTGTCCCTAAGAAGGGAGGTATTACTATTGTTCCTAATGATAAAAATGAACTTATTCCACAAAGAATTGTCATTGGTTACAGAATGGTAATTTATTTACAATATTAAATAAAGCAACTAGAAAAGATCATTACTCATTCTCTTTTATTGATCAAATGTTAGAGAGATTATCTAAGCACACACACTTTTGTTTTCTTGATGGATATTCTAGTTTTTCTCAAATACCTGTTTCACAACCTGGTCAAGAGAAAACCACCTTTACTTGCGCTTTCGGAACTTGTGCTTATAGACATATGCCTTTTGGTTTATGCAATGCACGTGCTGCCTTTCAAATATGTATGACTGCTATATTCTCTGATTTTTGTGAAAAGATTGTTGAGATTTTCATGGATGATTTTTCTGTTTACCAAACTTCTTTTGATGATTGCTTAAGCAACCTTGATCGAGTTTTGCAAAGATGTGAGCGAACTAATCATGTCTTGAATTGGGAGAAGTGCCACTTTATGGTTAATGAAGGTATTGTCTTGGGGCATAAAATCTCTGAATGAGGTATTGATGCGGATAAAACTAAAGTTGAAGGAATTGAGAAAATGCCATGTCCTAAAGATATTAAAGGTATTCGTAGTTTTCTCGGTCATGCTTGCTTCTATAGGAGGTTTATTAAAGACTTCTCTAAAATTTCTAGGCCTCTTACAAATATTTTACAAAAGGATATTCCATTTGTTTTTTATGATGATTGTCTAGAAGCGTTTGAAACACTTCAGAAAGCCTTAACTTCTGCAACTATTGTACAACCACCTGATTGGAACTTGACTTTTGAAATTATGTGTGATGCTATTGATTATGTTATTGGTGTTGTTCTAGGACAGAGAGTTGATACAAAATTTAAATGTTATCCATTATGCTTGTGATAAATCAGATCTTATATTGTTGATTCTAAAGTAACTGTTCAGACCGATCATGCTGCTATAAAATATCTTATGGAAAAGAAAGATGCTAAACCTAGACTCATTAGGTGGGTTCTTTTTCTACAAGAATTTGATTTACATATTATTGATAGAAAAGGAGCTGAGAACCCCGTAGCTGATAACTTGTCTAGGTTAGAAAATATTCTTGATGACCCACTACCTATTAACAATTGTTTTCCTTATGAACAACTTGCTGCAATAAACTCCTTGGTATGCTGACTATGCTAATTACATTCTTCGTAAATATATACCACCTAGTTTCACGTATTAAAAAAAAATTCTTCTATGATTTAACACATTACTTTTGGGATGACCCACTTCTCTATAAAGAAGGAGTAGACGGTATTATTAGACGTTGTGTACCTGATACAGAAATGACACTCCGAAGCTTATGGAGCACATCATGCGGGAGATAGAACTGCTCACAAGGTATTGCAATCTGGTTTTTATTGGTCAACTCTCTTCAAGGATGCCCGTAAGTATGTTTTATCATGTGATGAATGTAAAGAATTGGTAATATCGGTAAGCATCGGGAAATGCCTATGAATTATTCACTTGCTGTTGAACCATTTAATGTTTGGGGTTTTCATTATATGGGTCCTTTTCTTACTCTAATGGGTATACTCATATTTTGGTTGCTGTTGATTATATTACTAAGTGGGTAGAAGCTATAACAACTAGTAGTGCTGATCACAACACTTCCATTAAAATGCTCAAAGAAGTTATTTTCCCAAGGTTTGGAGTCCCTAGATATTTATTGACTGATGGCGGTTCACACTTTATTCATGGTTCTTCCATTTCAACTCTTGGTTCACCTTTTCGTGAAGTAGAAGCTTCCACTTGAACAGACGAGGTACTCTCCTTCACCTCCGTTGGACGGACCTTGCCAATAGACAAGTCTTGGATTGCTTCCGAAGGATCTTTGTCTCCTACATCAATTGGCAATTCCTCTACTTGCGAGCCATTAGATTCATCAAACTTCACATCTACTGTCTCTTCAACCTTTCGGGTGAAATTGTTGTAGACACGGTAAGTGTGAGAGTTTGAGCCATAACCTAGTAGGAAACCTTCATGAGACTTAGGAGCAAATTTTGAACGATGATGCTTATCAAGAATGTAGCACTTTGAGCGAATACTCGAAAGTATCCAACTTGGGGTTTGTTACGGTGAGGAGCTCAGATGCCGTCTTGCCGAGTAGCTTGTGAAGATACAAGCGATTTGTTGCATGACAAGCTGTCTCAACCGCTTCTGCCCAAAAGTGCTTCGGCGTCTTGTACTCATCAAGCATCATTCTCGCCATTTCGATGAGTGTCCGGTTCTTCCTCTCAACAACTCCATTTTGTTGAGGTGTGTACGTAGCCGAGAACTCGTGTGAAATCCCTTCTTCGTAAAGAAAGGTGTCCATGTTTGCGTTCTTGAACTCCGTTCCGTTGTCGCTGCGAACCTTCTTGCTCTTCACTTCAAATTGGTTTTGGGCCTTCCTAGTGAAGTTTTTGAAGATCTTTTGGACCTGCGATTTATCATTGAGAAAGAACACCCACGTAAATCTTGAAAAATCATCAACTATAACTAGACCAAAAGAATTTCCACCGAGACTTTTGTAGGCGTTGGGACCAAAAAGGTCCATATGAAGTAGCTCGAGTGGCCTCCTTGTGGTCATGATGTTCTTCACGGGATGCCTTCCTCCGACCTGTTTACCTGCTTGACAAGCACTGCACAGTCTATCCTTATCAAATATGACATTGTTAACTCCAATGATATGATTTCCTCTAATAAGCTTGTCAAGGTTTCTCATGCAAATGTGACCTAGTCGTCTATGCCATAACCAACCTTTTGAGGATTTAGCAATGAAGCAAGTTTTAGGTTGTGCCTTTTTAGAGAAATCAACAATGTAAAGATCACCTCTACGTATACACTTGACAATCTACTTCAGTAAATAGGACATTTAAACCGAAATCAGCAAGTCTAGATACTGAAAGTAAGTTGTAGCCAAGAGACTCAACGAGCATGACATTTTGAATGGAGATATCATGTGAGATGGCCACCTTACCGAGCCAACCACCTTACCCTTTGAGTTGTCACCGAAAGTGACATACTTTCGAGGACTATCATTTTCAGCAAGCTCACGAAACATGTCTTTATCTCCGGTCATGTGATCGGTACATCCACTGTCAAGAACCCATTCCTTTCCTCTGACACATATCCTCAAGATTTGCCATAAGACCAAAATGTCTCATTGCATCATCAAGATCGAAGTCACTATCATCATCCTCATCATAGTATCCATGTTCAACATAGTCATGTGGTGGATCAAATCCTAGAGAGGGTAATTCATTAGAGTGAGTTTGACAAAGATTTTTCTTATGAATTCTTATAGCTTCGAAAATAATATCACCAATAATTCCAACATCTCCTTTGGCACGCATAAGGTCGGTGAGTTCAAATAGACGATCACCAAACATAGGATCACTAGTATTCATCTTACTCAAGGCAATAGACTTATAGGTAATCTCATCTAGATTTTTCAAGAAATAATTTGGAAAGCGTTCCTCAAGAAATTTCCATATAGTGTAGGCACACTCAAAAGTAGGCAAGATTCTAATCAAGTTTCTAGGCAAGCCTCTAGTGATAAGATTAACAGTTCTAAGATTTCTAGTCATGTCAATAGATTCATCAAGGGTAGGATGCATAGGATCAACATGAGGTGCACTAGGCTAGCAATGTACTTGTTCAATTGATATGAAATCACAAGCATCTCATTTTTCCACTCATGAAAATACTCTCCATCAAGAATAGGCACTCTATGTCCAAGACTCCCCAAAGTAGACTCATCCATCTTCCTCCAATGGTGATTAAACCAAGGCAATGGAGACCAATGCTCTGATACCACTTGTAGGATCTTGAGAAGAGGTGTCCAAAGGGGGGGTGATTAGACACTAAGTACCAAAGTTGCAGTTTTTAACTTCTTTTGGTTTAAATGGAGCTTAGGCACAAGTTTAACATTCTCTTCCATAACACGCAAGCATGCAAAGAGTATATAGGCAGCGGAAAATAAAGCATGCAACTTGCAAGAATGTAAAGGGAAGGGTTTGGAGGATTCAAACGCAATTGGAGACACGGATGTTTTTGTCGTGGTTCCGATAGGTGGTGCTATCGTACATCCACGTTGGTGGAGACTTCAACCCATGTAGGGTAACGGTTGCGCGAGTCCACGGAGGGCTCTACCCACGAAGGGTCCACGAAGAAGCAACATTGTCTATCCCACCATGGCGGTCGCCCACGAAGGACTTGCCTCACTAGCGGTAGATCTTCACGAAGTAGGCGATCTCCTTGCCCTTACAAACTCCTTGGTTCAACTCCACAATCTTGTCGGAGGCTCCCAAGTGACACCTAGCCAATCTAGGAGACACCACTCTCCAAGAAGTAACAAATGGTGTGTTGATGATGAACTCCTTGCTCTTGAGCCTCAAATGATAGTCTCCCCAACACTCAACTCTCTCTCATAGGATCTGGATCTGGTGGAAAGAAGATTTGAGTGGAAAGCAACTTGGGGAAGGCTAGAGATCAAGATTCATATGGTTGGAATGGAATATCTTGGCCTCAACACATGAGTAGGTAGTTCTCTCTCAGAAATAGGATCTTTGGAAGTGTAGGCTTGTTCGATGGCTCTCTCCACGAATGAAGAGGAGGTGGAGGGGTATATACAGCCTCCACACAAAATCTAACTGTTACACACAATTTACCAAACTCGGTGGGACCGAATCATAAAACTCGGTGGGACCGATTTAGTAAACCTAGTGACCATTAGGGTTTTCGATTGGGATCGACATGCATCTCGGTAGGACCGATATGGTTAGGGTTAGGGCATAACGTAATCTCGGTGAGACAGATTACACAAACTCGGTGAGACCAATTTTGGTAATTAGCTAACCAGAGAGTTGGTCAGGAAAATTCGGTGAGACCGATTACAAAAACTCGGTGAGACCGATTTGGGTAATAAGTTAACCAGAAAGTTTGCATTGTAATCTCGGTAGTACCGATTGCACAAACTTGGTGAGACCGATTTTGGTAATGGACATACACAGAGAGATTACAATCCCATCTCGGTGAGACCGAGATCCCTATCGGTGAAACCGATTTGCTTAGGGTTTGTGGCAGTGGCTATGACATTTGAACTCGGTGGCGCCGGATAGAAAGAATCGGTAGGGCCGAGTTTGACTTTAGGTTTAGGTCATATGTGGATGTGAGAAAGTAGTGGAGGGTTTTGGAGCATATCACTAAGCACATGAAGTAAAAGGCTCATTAAGCAACACCTCATCCCTCCTTGATGGTATTGGCTTTTCCTATAGACTCAATGTGATATTGGATCACTAAAGTGTAAAATGAAGAGTCTTGAGCTTGAAGCTTGAGCCAATCCTTTGTCCTTAGCATCTTGAAGGAGTTCCCACATCCTTTAGTCCATGCCACTCCATTGTTGAACTTATCTGAAATATACTAGATAAAAGTGTTAGTCCAACAAGAGATATGTTGACATTAATTACCAAAACCACCTAGGGAGCACTTGTGCTTTCAGTGAGCCCTCATCAAAATATTATATGCCAAAATTGTTGATGTTGGACAAGGAGTTCACATAGAAGTTATATTGTCATAAATCCTTTAACATGTGGTGCTTTCCCCCTATCCTTGCTAGCCAAAAATTCCGCACTAAGTAGAGATACTACTTGTGCATCCAAAAACCCTTAAACCCAAAATCTTGTTTTGAGAGTCCACCATACCTACATATGGTTTGAGTAAGATCCTTCAAGTAAGTTGTCATCGGTGTAATAAGGCAATAAAAATTGCTTCTAAATGTGTTGGATCATTTAGTGTAAGAGAAAATTGAGCATTGTACAAACTTGTGATGGCAAAATAATAAAGGCGACAGACTGCATAATAAAGGTTGCTATCATAAGGGGCAATATAACGTGACGTTCTTTTGCACTAAGAGATTGAGCATCCAAACCAAAACGCACATGACAACCTCTGCTTCCCTCTGTGAAGGGCCTATCTTTTACTTTTATGTATTTACTTTTATGTAAGAGTCAAAGTATTCTTCCCTATTCCTTTTTATTTTCTCTTTTGCAAGCATCATGTGGTGAGAAAATATCTTGGCACATATATCCAATTGGATGTGAGTGGGCATGAGTTATTATTGTTGATATCACCCTTGAGGTGAATAAGTTGGGAGGCAAAACTATAAGCCTGTATCTTTCTATGTGTCTGGTTGAAACTTTTTGCTCATGGGTATGTAGTGAGTGTTATCAATCATCAAAGATAATATGATGGTTGAGTATGTGGACATGCCAAAAGGTTCCGATACGAGACCCTTCCTGAAAATATGATGAATTGTAGTTGCAAGGTTGACTGAGAACATAGTTTGTTGGTTTTCAATAGAGTTTATTCTTCTACTTTGATGTTGTGATGAATTGTCACTTGTTCTTGAGAAGTTATATGATAAAATTTATGTGATAAAGTTTTATGATAAGGTTTGTTGATGTTATAATAATATGCATGATGCTTCCATGTCCGTATTTTGTTTTTATCGACACCTCTGTCTCTAAGCATGTGGACATGTTTTTTGATATCGGTTTTTCTCTTGAGGACAAGTGAAGTCTAAGCTTGGGGAGTTGATACATCCATTTTGCATCATGTTTTCATACTATTATTTATAATGTTTTTATGCATAATAATTCTTTATGGAGAAATTCTAATGTATTTTCTCTCATAATATGTATGGTTTACACAAAGAGGGAGAATGCCGACAACTGGAATTCTGGACCTAAAAAAGCTAAGTCGAAGTTACCTATTCTGCACATCCCCAAATGAGCTGAAAATTTACGTAGAATTGTTTTGGAATATATAAAAAATACTAAATCAAATACCTACCAGAGGGGGCCCACCTGGTGAGCACAAGACACGAGGGTGTGCCTGGGCCCCTAGGCGCGCCCTGGTTGCTTGTGCTCAGCACGGCCCACCTCCGGTGCCCATCTTCTTGTATATAGGTCACTTTGACCTAGAAAGAATAAGGAGAGGACTTTCGAGATGGAGCGCCGCTGTCTCGAGGTGAAACTTGGGCAGGAGCACTCTTGCCCTCCGGTGGAGCGATTCCGCCGGGGGAAGTTTCCTCCCGGAGGGGGAAATCGAATCCATCGTCATCACCAACAACCCCCTCATCTTTGGGAGGGCAATCTCCATCAACATCTTCAACAACACCATCTCCTCTAAAACCCTAATTCATATCTTGTGTTCAATCTTTGTACTGGAACCTTAGATTGGTACCTGTGGGTGACTAGTAGTGTTGATGACATCTTGTAGTTGATTACTATATGGTTTATTTGGTGGAATATTATATGTTCATATCAATTATACTATTTAATACCCCTCTGATCTTGAGCAAGATTATCATTTGTGTGTAGTTACTTTTGTTCTTGAGCTCATGGAAGAAATATTGTTGCAAGTAATCATGTGAACTTGATATTTGTTCAATATTTTGATGATATGTATGTTGTGATTACCTTAGTGGTGTCACGTGAACGTCGACTACGTGGAACTTCACCATATTTGGGCCTAAGGGAATGCATTGTGGAGTAGTTATTAGATGATGGGTTGCTAGAGTGACAGAAGCTTAAACCCTAGTTTATGCGGTACTTCGTAAGGGACCGATTTGGATCCAAATGTTTAATGTTATGGTTAGATTTTATCTTAATACTCTTCTCATAGTTGTGGATGCTTGCGAGGGGGTTAATCATTAGTAGGAGGTTTGTTCAAGTAAGAATAGCACCTAAGCACCGGTCCACCCACATATCAAATTATCAAAGTACCGAACACGAATCAAACCAACATGATGAAAGTGACTCGATGGAATTCTTGTGTACCCTCAAGAATGCTTTGCTTATTATAAGATACCGTTTTGGCATGTACTTTTCCACAAAGGATTGGGCTACCTTGCTGCACTTTATTTACCATTACCATTACTTGCTCGTTACAAATTATCTTGCTGTCAACCTATCTGCAACCGACAATTTCAGTGCTTGCAGAAAATACCTTGTTGAGAACCACTTGTCATTTCTTTTTGCTCCTCGTTGGGTTCGACACTATTACTTATCGAAAGGACTACGACTGATCCCCTATACTTGTGGAACATCACTTCCCTCCGCGAAGGGCCTATCTACCTACTTTTATGCCATTTTTATTTTTATTTGAGTATCCATCTTCTCTTATAAAGCACCAACTAGGGAACATTATTTTCATACTTGTGCATTGGATGTAGTTAATATTTGAGTGTGTTTCATGAATGGATGAATGACTGAGCATAATGGGCTAGGGATAACTTTCTTTAGCGTTGATATTTTGAAAGACATGGTTGCCTGTTGATATGCTTGAGTATTGATGTTCTCATGTCAAATTATAGACTATTGATTTGAATCATTCAATTCCAAATGTCCATGCTACAAAGAAAAGAATATATGCTGAATTTGTTACATAGCATTCCACACCAAAAATTCAGCTTTTATCATTTACCTACTCAAGGACGAGCAGGAATTAAGCTTGGGGATGCTTGATACGTCTACCACGTATCTAATTTTTTTATTAGTCCATGCTATTATATTATCAATCTTGGATGTTTTTTATACAATTAGAAGCAACTTTATGTCATTTTTTGGGACTAACCTATTAACTTAGTGCCCAGTGCGAGTTGCTAATTTTTGCTTGTTTTTGACTTTGCAGAATATCACTACCAAACGAAGTCCAAATGCCACAAAACTTTTTGGAGATTTTTTCTGGCGGTAAGAGACCCTGGAAACTTCGGAAGGGAACCCAAAGATGGAAGAGGGGCCCACTAGGCACCAGGGCGCACCAGGGGCCTCTGGCCCACCCTAGTGGGTAGTGGGGCCCACGAGCATCCTTTTGACCTACCTCCGCCTCTATAAATACTATAAAACCCCAAAACCCTCAGGGGAGTCCATGAAATACTTTTTTCGCTGCTGCAAGTTCCAGAACCACGAGATCCAACCTAGAGGCCTTTTCTGGGACTCTGCCGGATGGGGATACGATCACGGAGGGGTTTGATATGTCTCCAACATATCTATAATTATTTTATTGTTCCATCCTGTTATATTATCATTCTCGGATGTTTTACAATCATTTCTAGCAACTTTATATCATTTTTTGGTACTAACCTATTGACATAGAGCACAGTGCAAATTGTTATTTTTTGCTTGTTTTTTACTCCACATAATATTAGTACCAAACGGAGTCCAAACGCAACGAAACTTTTTAGGAGATTTTTTCTGGACCAGAAGACACCTAGTGGGCCAAAGAAGTACCAGAGGGGAGGCCCGAGGTGGGCACAACCCACCAGGGCGCGCCATGAGGCCCAGGCACGCCCAGGGGGATTGGGCCCCCTCGGTGACCTCCCGCACCGCCTCTTCGCCCTATAAATTCCCAAATATACCAGAAACCCTAGGGGAGTCGGCGATACACAATTCCAGCCAACGCAAGTTCCAGAACCACGTGATCCAATCTAAACACCATCATGGAGGGGTTCATCATCTTCATTGGTGCCTCTTCAATGATGCGTGAGTAGTTCACCATAGACCAACGGGTCCGTAGACAGTAGCTAGATGGCTTTCTCTCTCTCTTTTGATTCTCAATACAATGGTCTCTTGGAGATCTATTTGATGTAACTCTTTTTGCAGTGTTTTTGTTGGGATCTGATGAACTTTGACTTTATGCTCAGATCTATATCCATAAATATTATTTGGGTCTTCTTTGATCTCTTATATGCATGATTATTTATAGCCTCGTATTTATTCTTCCAATCTTTGGTTAGGCCAACTAGATCGATTTTTCTTGCCATGGGAAGAGGTGCTTTGCGTGGTTTCAATCTTGCGGTGTTCTTCCCCAGTGACGGAGGGGGCAGCAAGACACACATGTATCATTGCGATTAAGGATAACAAGATGGCGACTATTCTGACCTGAATAGATCTTGTCTACAACATGTCATCTTACTTATTGCATTACTCCTTTTTTCCATGAACTTAGTACACTAGATTAATGCTGGATAGCGGTTGATGTGTGGAGTAATAGTAGTAGATGCAGGCAGGAGTCGGTCTACTAATCTTGGGCGTGTTTCCTATATATTGATCATTTCCTTTGATATCATCATAACTAATCAATGTTCTATTAATTTCCCAATAGTAATTTGTTTACCCATTGTGTGCTATTTCTTGGGAGAAGCCACTAGTGAAATCTACGGCCCCCGGGTCTATTCTTCATCATATTTTCTTTGAGATCTATTTTCTATTTGCATTTGTTTTCAGATCTATTATTCCAAATACCCCAAAATACCTTGTTGCACCTTTTATTTGCATATGTTATTTCGCGTTTTATCGAGATCTATTTATTCAATCTACCACAAATTTTATCCAGTCAACTTGACAATTTCTGGCGCCGTTACCTGAAGAGGGATTAACAACCCCTCATATGCGTTGGGTTGCAAGTATTTGTTCTATGTGTGCATGTAATGTTTACATAGTGTTGCTTGTTCTCCTACTGAAAATTGATACCTTGGTTTCGCAACTGAGGGAAATACCTACCGTAGTTGTACTGCATCATCCCTTCCTCTTTGGGGAAATACCAACGCAGTTTCAAGCGACATCACGTAACTATAATTTTTTATTGTTCCATGTTGTATCATTCTTGGATGTTTTACAATCATTCTATAGCAACTTTATATCATTTTTTGGGACAAACCTATTGACATAGTGCCCACTGCCAGTTGCTATTTTTTGCTTCTTTTTTACTTTGCGGAATATCAGTACCAAACGGAATCCAGTTGTTGTTCCACAAACTTTTTGGCGATTTTTTCTAGATCAAAAGACACCCAGTGGGCCAAAGAAGTACCAGAGGGGAGGCCCGTGGGGAGCACAACCCACCAGGGCGCACCCAGGAGCCCAGACGCGCCCTGGAGGTTATGCCCCCCATGGAGACCCTGCACTGCCTCTTCGCCCTATAAATTCCATAATCATAATCCCTAGGGGAGTTGACGAAACACAATTCCAGTAGCCGCAAGTTCCAGAACCACGAGATCCAATATAAACACCATCACAGAGGGGTTCATCATGCTCATTGGTGCCTCTCCGATGATGTGTGAGTAGTTCACCATAGACCTACGGGTCCGTAGGCAGTTGCTAGATGGCTTTCTCCGTCTCTCTTTTGATTCTCAATGCAATGGTCTCTTGGAGATCTTTTTGATGTAACTATTTTTGCGGTGTCTTTGTTGGGGTCTGATGAACTTTAAGTTTATGATTAGATCCATATCCATGAAGATTATTTGAGTCTTCTTTGATCTCTTATATGCATGATTATTTATAGCCTCGTATTTCTTCTTTGAATCTTTGGTTTAGTTAGGCCAACTAGATTGATTTTTCTTTCCATGGGAAAAGGTGCTTTGTGATGGGTTCGATCCTGCTGTGTTCATTCCTAGTGACAAAAGGGGCAGCAAGACACGCATGTATCGTTGCTATTAAGGATAACATAACAAGATGAGGACTATTCCCACATGAATAGATCTCGTCTACATCATGTCATTGTTCTTATTGCATCACTCCGTTTTTCCATGAACTTAATACACTAGATGCATGCTGGATAGCGGTCGATTTGTGGAGTAATAGTAGTAGATGTAGACAGGAGTTGGTCTACTAATCTTGGATGTGATACCTATATATTGATCATTGCCTTGGATATCGTCGTAACTATGCAATTTTCT
Organism: Aegilops bicornis; assembly: GCA_021605145.1. NCBI lineage: Eukaryota > Viridiplantae > Streptophyta > Magnoliopsida > Poales > Poaceae > Aegilops > Aegilops bicornis. The sequence goes on along the minus strand of CM038670.1, from coordinate 336,369,128 downwards.
ATCAATTTCCCAACAGTAAGTTGTTTACCCACCGTGTGCTATTTCTTGAGAGAAGCCAGTAGTGAAATCTACGGCCCTCGGGTTTATTCTTTATCATATTTGTTTGAGATCTATTTTTATTTGATTTTGTTTTCAGATATATTATTCCAAAAACCCAAAAATACCTTGCTGCACTTTCTTACCACTTATTTTATTTCGCGTTTTATCAAGATCTATTTCTCCAATCTACCACAAATTTTATCCCGTCAACTTGACAATTTCTGGCGCCGTTACTCGAAGTTGGATTGACAACCCCTCAAACGCACCGGGTTCATAGTATTTGTTCTTTGTGTGCAGGTACTGTTTACATAGTGTTTCTTGGTTCTCCTACTGGATTGATACCTGGGTTTCACAACTGAGGGAAATACCTACTGTAGCTATACTGCATCATCCCTTCCTCTTTGGGGAAATATTGTCGCAGTTTGAGCGACATCAAAAGGAATTTCTGGCGCCGTTGCCGGGGAGACATCATCAACATCTATCAGGTTCCTAATCACATATTTCAACTCCTTGCAATTTACATTATTTTCCATTTGCCTCTCATTTTCACTCCCCCACTTCACATAAAATTTGTCATTTATTTGCCTTCTTTTTCGCTTACCTTTCTCTCGCAGATCTCTTATTTGTTTGAACTTGTCATTATGAGTGATTTTGGTATGGCGGAAACAGATGATGGTGTAACTCCTAAAATTGGACGATCTGGCAATATGGGTGCTAAAACCTTTGTTTTGGATCAAGGGAACATTGTGGGGAAAAACATATCCAAGAATTTTTCAATTGTATTGGAAATTTGACTCTTGATGATGCTCCTATACTTAAAAGAACTAAATCTTATGCGGAAGCGATTTTACCACTAGTTTTGAAACTTGAAAATAGATTTGTCCGTGCCCATCCTACTTTGCAAAGATTGTTTTATGAGCTACCCATTATAAAGGATCCTAAATCTAAAAAGTTAGCCATCCTTGTTCTTATGAATGAATTTGATTACATAGTACGGAAAGCTAGGTAATTTTTTTATTTTTATGGTATGAGCCGTGAAAAACTGGTGATAGATGAGATCCTTTATAATAGTGATTATATGCTGAGACATTTTCTTGGAAATAATCAATTATTTATGAGAACCTTAAAAAGAAAATACCTGTTTGAGATATAATCCAACAAGTTTTCAATGATGTTAATCAACACTAATCTTGGATTGTATCCAGAAACCAACAAGGATACGTAGATGGGCAAATTGATAATGCTAAAATTTCTATGGATAATGTGTTTCAAGTTATTTATGCAAAACCTCTTTAGAATAACACATCTATGAAAAATAATAAGAAAGATGACAATACTTGAATCTATGCATTATGCCTAGCTAGGGCATAAAACGATAGCACTTGTTGGGAGGCAAGCCAATGAATGTGCCTTTTTCTTCATGTTCTTGAGTGTTTAAACAATTATGTTAATATTATGATTGTGTTTCTTTATGATTTAATTAGTGTTTGTGCCAAGTAAAGCCTTTGTGATCATGTTGGGTGATAGTTGACTTAATCTTTTTGATAAGTAGAAACTTTTGAGCTCAGTAACGGAATTGTTTAAAATCACAAAAGCGTTATAAAATTCTGAATTTCTTACACAAGATTGATATACAAATTTCCTAAGTTTTCCTAATTTTGCAGAATCTTTGGAGTTACATAAGTATACGAAGTTTTCAGATTACTACGGACTATTCTGTTTTTTGACAGATTCTGTTTTCTTTGTGTTATGTGCTTATTTTGATGAATCTATGTATTCTATCGGGTGGTATAAGCCATGGTGAAGTTAGAATAGAGTAGATGTAATGCAAACATAAAATATGAATGGGTTTGCAACAGTACTTAGAGCAGTGATTTGTTTTGTTATACTAATGGACCTCATGAAGGTTTTGTTAAGTTTTGTGTGATTGAAGTTTTCAAGTTTTGAGTGAGATCACGATGGCTGAAGGAATAAGGAGTGGAAAGATCTTAAGCTTTGGGATTCCCCATGGCACTCCAAGATAATATTCAAGGATAACCAAGTAACTAAGCCTGGGGATGCCCCGGAAGGCATTCCCTCTTTGTTCTAACGACCATTGGTATTTTACTTGGAGCTATATTTTTATTCGTCACATATCATGAGTTTTGCTTGGAGCGTCATGTATTATATGAGTCTTTGCTTGTTTTTCTTTTTAGTTTGTGTCATCTATCCTTTCTAGACACACCTATTTGAGAGAGCCAAAATTATGCTATGGTTTGTTAGAATTGCTCTGTATGCTTCACTTAAATTTTTTCAGCTATGGAATTGCTCTAGTGCTTCACTTATATCTTATTTAGAATGGTGCGCTTTAATATTTTTGAAGAAATCCGCTCATGCTTCACTTAGATGTATATGAGAGTTAGTAAATTTTTGAAGAAATTCTCTCATGCTTCATTGATATTATTTTGAGAGAAGAAATTTTTTATGCTCATGTTCTTTACTTAAATTTATTTGAGCTTATCAAAAGCAACATATGAAATTTGTCTCAAAGTGATAGACATTCAAGAGGGATATAATAAAAACTTTCATGAAGATCATTGGAAAAATTAAGCTTGATTCTTTGTAATAGTTTTGAGATATGATGATAGTGATATGTGAGTCATGTTGGTGAGTAATTATGCTTTAGTAAGAATATTGTTGTTAAGGTTTGTGATTCTCTATGCAATCACGAAAGCTAATTGTTATGCAATTAAATTACATCCTACTTATGGTGCATTATTTGGTGTTAGTTATGATTAATGCTCGCTTATATGATTTTATGTTTCTTGGTTGGTTGCTTCTCAATCTATTTGCTAGCTTCCACTTGTACTAAGTAGAAATACTACTTGTGCATCCAAAATCTTTAAACCTAGTTTTGCCATATGAGTGCACCATACCTACCTATATGTTGTATTTTCGTGTTGTTCTAAGCAAATTTGTATGTTCCATCTCTAATTTTCAAAATGAATTTCCTTTTTGTGTGCTCGTACCGCTCATGAAGCGGCAGGGCGTGGCCAATATTTTCCATGCTAGATGTGTTATTCTGAAGATGAGTGTTTATTTACTTGTCATTGCACAAGAGTACAGCGGTAATAGGGACGCCCAGTCCCAAAATGGAAAATAAATTTACTTTATGTTGTCAAAATAATGAAGTCCTTGGAAAGTGTTGGTATGGAAGGCATCGAGGATACGGCTAGCCATGGATTGTGAAAGGATGGTGGAAAAAGGAATAAATTTTATTTTCTAATTGGGAACCGCATGTGATATATCTAGCATGGAAAGTGTTGGGAGTTACTCGATCATTTTCGTTGACGGGAAAAGTGTAACATCCCAAATTTTCAATTTGGAATGTTATTGTCGGTGTACTAGAGTAGGGGTACCCTAGTATCCCGAACTTGTGCATGGGCAGTTGCAGCCCTCCGCGGCATGACTTACCGGGTGACCGCCAAGGTCCTCTGTGGTTCCTTTGGAGCCATTCAAGAACAAAGTATTTAAGCCAAGGAGACAAGGCCCCGGCAAGAGGAGCTTGCCGGGAAGGCCACCCAAGGCACATGGGAGACAAGGCCCGGCAAGAGGAGCTTGCCGGAAGGCCACCCAAGGCACCTACAAGACAAGGCCCCGCAAGAGGAGCTTGCCGGGAAGGCCCGCCGAGCAACAAGCTTCGGCGGCAGCAAGACAACAATCATGACAAGGCGCTTGTCATGGAAGACCACCTCTCTGTACCCTACGCTCCAGCACATCCACTAACGTGTCGCCTACAGGACCTTTCCAGCGCGTGGCGAGAGGTCAGGCTGTGAAGCGGTGCGAGGTGGCAAGCGGCGCTGACAAGATTGCCATCGTGGCAAGCGGTGGCGCCCCTGACGGTCCATGTTTGCACTGTTAAGGCGACATAGACGGGCATTTAATGCTTTTGTCCCCTGCCGTCAGGGTTAGGTATGGTACACTATACAGTGTACAAGTAGGTGTACCAACCACTACTTTTCCATTTGTACCCTTGTCTACGTTGCCACCTGTCGGAGACCCCTTGAGCATATAAAAGGAGGCCCATGCGCAACGAGAGGGGTCGGTCAGTTCCCCCACGCCGGTCCTCGTTAGCAGCTCGTGTGTCAGAGCACTCGGCGCTCCCGAGCAAGAACGTAATACACCTAGACATGCAGCAGTAGGAGTGTTATCTCTCCGGAGAGCTCCGGCTTGGGTAAACCTCTCGTGTGCTTCGCCTCGATCTGCTCTTCGTGCGACCTCCGCTCCCCGCCAAACCGAAAGGGGCTCGGTCCGCCGGTCCCATAGGTGTTCGTGGGCCAGATCAGCCTGCCCCGACAGTTATGCATTAGATCATCACTGCATATCATATTTTATTGAATTTTGGCTTGATTCTAGAAATTCTACGCAACTCAAGGACCCACGGAGAGAGTTGGGGATTTCGTTATTTTCATATTTGAGTTTTCTCAAATTTTGAAAAGAGGATCCTTTGATTTTAATTATTTTCTCTTTGAACATTTCTTTTATGAAAATAAAAGAGAGGGGATAAAATGACTTCCCCAAAATAAAGAAATATTGGAGATTTAATATTAAAATCAAATAAGATTTTATTCAGAGATTTTGCCGCGATTTTATTTGAATTAGGAAAAATATGCGTTTTTCAAAATTGCATTAGAGGCCCAAATAAATATTCTCCTTGTCCGGTAGATTTTTAGAGGACGGGGAAAGTTTATTTCAGGATTTTTCGAGTCCTTCTAGTATTTCTTTTCTTCATTTTTCTGCGCGGAATTATTTAAAAAAAAGAGTCAGCCGACTTACCGGGCCGTGTCCAACCTGGACACTGCGCCCGGGGCGGCCTTTCTAAGCCGAAGGCCCGAGCCGCCGTAGCCCAAGCCGAAACCCGCGCCAAACCCTAACCCTAGCGCCGCCGCCGCAAGCTTCTTGCTGCTGCCGCTGCCGCCGCCGCCGGACGCCGCTTCATCGTCGCCGCCTCGTCGGAGTTGCCCGCCACCGCTGCCGTCACGCGTCCCGAGGTAGCCGCCGCCACCGCCGGTTTTCATTGGAAAACCGATCAGTTTTTTTTGAAACCCTAGATCTAGATCGGTTCGGTTTTTTTCCGATTTAGTTATTTAGCGAACGCCCGTTCGTACGTTCGTTTTAACGAACGGTTTTCAACCGTTAACTGCGTACAGCGAACGTTTTTCATTAGACTGTTCATCAGTTTGTCTTTTTCCAGCGTTTTCCGCGTTTATTTTCGATTGCGATTTCTGCCCTAATCTTCGTTCTAGTATAACTTTTCGCTCGTTTATCGGAATCAGGCGATTCAAGCGCCTAGATCTTCGTCTCAAAGCTATCTTTCTGTTTAACCAACTTGAACAAGAGTTTGCTACTGTAAAATTTGACTTTAGTCCAGATTAGTAATGTAATCTTATTTCTTTCGCAGTTTGAGTTTTGTTGCTTCGTTTGATTTGATTCTTTTTGCAAACCGGAGTTCTTATGTTGAACTTTCTGGTTAGATCTCTTATTTGTGTTTTACCTGTGCTTCTACTTGATTGCTTATTGTATGCTTGTTTGTTTGCGATAGAGTACCCAGAGTGTGAAGCGTGCTACTACGAGTCTCTAGGTTCCCCGGATCATCAGCATGGCAAGTAACACTTCGATCATACCCCTTTACTACCCAGTTTTATTGCATTAGATCAATCCTCAAACAATTGCATGATTAGCATTTGATTAACTTGTGGGTTTTGGGAAGTAGATGAGGTAGTACCTATTCACATGTTTATTTTCAAACCTATGGGAGTTACATCTACGTTGCTTATATTGCTATGCTATGGTCGTAGACATGGATTGGGTTTGAGTGTATTCATGACAGATGTGAGATTGTTAATTAATGGTTCAACTTAAGGTGGGAACTTAAATACACATCTGGGTGGATTGCTTGTGGGCACCTGGAGAATCCAGTGTTGTCCTAGGATATGCCGGAGGACCCGCGTGATCATCCTACGGCCCGCCACCCAGGCTCAAAGGGATCATAAGATTATTCATGCTAGAAACTTGAGTGTGCAGCCACAAGCCATTATGGGCTCTAGCATAGTTGAGTAAGTTGCGTGAAGCTCTTGAAGAGGTAGACTAGCAGATGTAGTGGGTTGTAGGTGGTACCTTCTATCCAGAGTAGAGAGTTAATGCTTCAGAAAGACTTTGTCTCGAATCTCCGACCATGGATGCATTTGAGTCTTGTGGGGAAAAGTGCGTAAACCTCTGCAGAGTGTACAAACTAATCATGGTTAGACTTGTCCCTGGTTATGGACATCTTGAGTATCTGGTTTTTGGATTATCATGTTGATCTCATCACTCTTAATATAATTTGATTGGGTTTAGTGATGATGCTTAATTGGGATTGAGTTGCAGGAACCTTCTCAATGTTTAACAACCACCATGGTAGTTAAATAAAATTTATTCCTTTGTTGTAGGAAAAAATTGGCTTTATGCAAAACGACAACCATAGAGCTTACCACCAGCCAAATATGCATGTAGTGATAGCATTTACTCTGTTCATTACTCTCTATGTGTTACATTGCAAGCATATTCCATGTGCTGACCCGTTTCGGGCTGCAACGTTCGTGTTGCAGACTTTTCAGACGATGAGTAAGGAGCCATAGGTCGTTGTCTTTCACTCAGTGATGCCGTTGGAGTTGATGGACTCACTTTAACTTCCAAGCCTTCCGTTGTTATCATTTTAGATGGCCTTAAGCCATATTTATTGTAATAAGTTCTCTTTTGAGACATTCGATGTAATAAGTGTGTGATTGCTACTCTGTTATAAATCCTCAAGTATTGTGCGTGTCAGCATTACCGATCCAGGGATGACACTGATGCACAGAGATCAGACTGTTTGAGGTCTGGTCGCTACAAAAAGTATGCCTCTAAAAAAATTATCTCTCAATTTTGGTATTGAGCTCTGGCACCTCTACAAATCCCTACTTGCCTCTGCGAGGGGCCTTTCTGTTTACTTCATGCAATATTTATTTTTAGTTGAGTCTCCGTCATCTCTTATAAAGCACCAACTAGGGAGCACTATGATCATACTTGAGCATTGGATGTAGCTAATATCTTGAGTGTGTTTGATGAATGGATGAATGATTGAGCATGATGGGCAAGGGATAACTTTCTTTAGTGTTGATATTTTGAAAGACATGGTTGTTTGTTGCTATGCTTGAGTATTGAAATCTTCATGTCAAAAACTAGACTATCACTTTGAACCATATAAAATTCCAAATGTCCATGCTACAAACGAAAAGCATATGTGATGAACATGTTAGGTAGCATTCCACATCAAAAATTCTGTTTTTATCATTTACCTACTCGAGGACGAGCAGGAATTAAGCTTGGGGATGCTGATACGTGTCCAACTTATCTATAATTTTTTTATTATTCCATGCTGCTATATTATCATTCTTGGATGTTTTACAATCATTTTATAGCAACTTTATATCATTTTATGGGACTAACCTATTGACATAGTGCCCATGGCCGATTCTTTTTTTTGCTTGTTTTTACTTCACAGAATATCGGTACCAAATGGAGTCCAAGCGCGAAACTTTTTGGATAGTTTTTTCTGGACTAGAAGACACCCAGTGGGCCAAAGAAGTACCAGATGGGAGGCTCGTGGGGAGCACAACCCACCAGCATGCGCCCAGGAGCCCAGGCACGCCAAGGGGGGTTGTGCCCCCCACGGAGCCCCCCTGCACCGCCTCTTCACCCTATAAATTCGCAAATATTCCAGAAATCGTAGGGGAGTCGACGAAACACAATTCCAGCCGCCTCAAGTTCCAGAACCACGAGACCCAATCTAAACACCATAATGGAGGGGTTCATCATCCTCATTGGTGCCTCTCCGATGATGCGTGAGTAGTTCACCATAGACCTACGGGTCAGTAGGTAGTAGCTAGATGGCTTCCTCTCTCTTTTTTGATTCTTAATACAATGGTCTCTTGGAGATCTATGTGATGTAACCCTTTTTGCGGTGTGTTTGTTGGGATCTGATGAACTTGAGTTTATGATTAGATCTATATCCATGAATTTATTTGAGTCTTCTTCGATCTCTTATATGCATGATTACTTATAGCCTCGTATTTCTTCTTCTAATCTTTGGTTTAGTTAGGCCAATCAATTTTTCTTGCCATGGGAAGAGGTGCTTTGTGATTGGTTCGATCTTAGGTGTTCTTTCCAAGTGATGAAGGCAGGAAGACACACATGTATCGTTTCTATTAAGGATAACAAGATGGGGGCTATTCCTACATGAATAGATCTCGTCTACATCATGTCATCATTCTTATTGCATTACTCCATTTTTCCATGAATTTAATACACTAGATGCATGCTGGATAGCGGTTGATGCGTGGAATAATAGTAGTAGATGTAGGCAGGAGTCAGTCTACTAATCCTGAATTTTATGCCAATATATTGATCATTGCCTTGGATATCGTCATAACTATTTTATTTTCTATCAATTGCCCAACAGTAATTTGTTTACACATCGTATGCTATTTCTTGATAGAAGCCACTAGTGAAATGTCTGACTCTCGGATCTATTCTTTACCATATCTGCTTTGAGATCTATTTTATTTGCTTTTGTTTTGAGATATATTATTCCAAAACCCAAAAACACTTTGCTACATTTTTCTATTATTTATTTTATTTCGTGTTTTATCAATATCTATTTATCCAATCTACCACAAATTTTATCACGTCAACTTGATAATTTACGCGCCATTACCGAAGAGGGATTGACAACCCCTCATATGCGTCGGGTTGCAAGTATTAGTTTTTTGTGTGCAGGTACTGTTTACATAGTGTTGCTTGGTTCTCCTACTAGATTGATACCTTGGTTTCACAACTGAGGGAAATACCTACCATAGTTGTACTACATCATCCCTTCCTCTTTGGGGAAATACCGACGCAGTTTCAAGCAACATCAAAAGGAATTTCTGGCGCCGTTGCCGGGGTGACATCATCAACATCTATCAGGTTCCTAATCACAAATCTCATCCTTGCAATTTGCAATATTTGACATTTGCCTCTCATTTTCATCTCCCCCACTTCACAAAAAATGTCGTTTTATTCACCTTCTATTCGTTCTCCTTTCTCTAGTCAGATCTCTTATTTGTTTGAACTTGTCATTATGAGTGATTTTGGTATGGCAGAAACAAATGATGGCCTAACTCCAAAAATTGGACAATTTAGCAATCTGGATGCTAAAACCTTTGTTTTGGGTCAAGGGAACGTTATGGAAAAAAAACATATCCAAGAATTTTTCAATTGTATTGGAAATTTGACTCTTGATGATGCTCCTATACTTAAAAGAACTAAATCTTATGCGGAAGCTATTTTACCACTAGTTTGGGGACTTGAAAACAGATTTGTCCGTACCCATCCTATTTTGCAAAGATTGATTTATGAGCTACCCGTTATAAAGGATCCTAAAGCTAAAAAGTTAGCCACCCTTGTTCTTATGAATAAATTTTGGTATTGAGCTCTGGCACCTCTACAAATCCCTACTTGCCTCTGCGAGGGGCCTTTCTGTTTACTTCATGCAATATTTATTTTTAGTTGAGTCTCCGTCATCTCTTATAAAGCACCAACTAGGGAGCACTATGATCATACTTGAGCATTGGATGTAGCTAATATGCGAGTGTGTTTGATGAATGGATGAATGATTGAGCATGATGGGCAAGGGATAACTTTCTTTAGTGTTGATATTTTGAAAGACATGGTTGTTTGTTGATATGCTTGAGTATTGAAATCTTCATGTCAAAAACTAGACTATCGCTTTGAACCATATAAAATTCCAAATGTCCATGCTACAAACGAAAAGCATATGTGATGAACATGTTAGGTAGCATTCCACATCAAAATTCTATTTTTATCATTTACCTACTCGAGGACGAGCAGGAATTAAGCTTGGGGATGCCGTCACGTGTCCAACTTATCTATAATTTTTTTATTATTCCATGCTGCTATATTATCATTCTTGGATGTTTTACAATCATTTTATAGCAACTTTATATCATTTTATGGGACTAACCTATTGACATAGTGCCCATGGCTAGTTGCTGTTTTTTGCTTGTTTTTTACTTCATAGAATATCAGTACCAAATGGAGTCCAAACGCAGCGAAACTTTTTGGATAGTTTTTTCTGGACTAGAAGACACCCAGTGGGCCAAAGAAGTACCAGATGGGAGGCTCGTGGGGAGCACAACCCACCAGCATGCGCCCAAGAGCCCAGGCACGCCAAGGGGGTTGTGCCCCCCATGGAGCCCCCCTTGTCGGGGAGGCTGATCGTACCCACGGATAACTATGGGGCCTGCGGAGCAGGCCCCTTGTGGTTCGGAGGGGGCGGAGATCGCACGAAGAGCGGATCGAGGCGAGGCACACGAGCAGTTTACCCAGCTTCGGAGCTCTCCGGAGAGATAAAACTCCTACTTCTGCTTGTTTGATCTTTTGTGTTCTTGCTAGGGAGCAACGAGAGCTACAAAACCTAGCGTGAGTCTATCTGGTCTCGAGTGGGTCGAATGAACCCCACGAGACGAACCTGGCGAACCGAACCGAACGGAACCGAACCGAACGGAACCCTCTCTACGTTGCACTCGGGCCTCCTTTTATATGCTCAAGGGGTCTCCGACAGGTGGCAACATAGGCGGGGGTAAAAATGTAAAAACAGGAGTTGGTACACCTACTTGAATAGTGTACAGTGCAAAATACCTAACTCTGACGGCAAGGGACAAAAGTAATAAATGCCCGCCATTGTCGCCCAAACAGTGCAACAGAGGCCGTCAGTGCGCCCGCCGCCACGATGGCGAGCTGTCAGCCGCTTATCACGCTCTCCGCTGGCTGCACAGCCGCCGACACGCCGCCCATGGAACGGTCCCATGGCGACACGTCGCCGGGTGAGCTGGAGCGGAGACGGAGAGAGGTTGCATGCTGCGGCAAGCGCCTTGCCGCGGCGAATCTTGTCGCGCTTCGGAGACTTGTCGCGCTCGAGCCTTCCCGGCAAGCTCCTCTTGCCAGGGCCTTGTCTTCTGCGTTCCTGGAGCGGCTTTCCCGACAAGCTCCTCTTGTCGGGGTCTTGTCTTCTCAATCAAATACTTTGTTCTTGAATGGCTCCAAAAGGAGCCACGAAGGATCTTGGTGGTGACGAGGCAAACCCTGCCGCTGGTCTTGCAACCGTCGTCCGTGCAGCACGGGGTACTAGGGTACCCCTACTCTAGTACACCGACAGGAGCCCCGAACTGGGCCGTACACGGTGCCGAAGCGCTTGTCGGCCAGGCCCGTAACTGTCTGCGGACACGCGGCCTCGACCGCCGCAACTTCGCCCGGACCCACCACGATCCCCACTAACGACACGCACAGACGGGCGGCGTGCGGCTGCATCGTGGGCGCGGTCGTGGGGGATTCTTTATTGATATAAGCGAAACGTCCGCCCCCCTCCTCCCCTTTATAAGCGGAGGAAACAGAGGCAGGCCGACCGCCCCTGCCATTGCTGTCTTGTCAAGAAACCGCCGCCGCTCCCCTCGTCTTCTCCGGTGCGAAGAGCAGCGCCCGCCTTTTCGCCAAGCACACTCACCGCCGTCGACCTCCCCCGCCCCCCTCGCCATGGCTCCAAAAGCCGATAAGGAGAAGGGCGTCAAGTCGGCCGAGGCGCAGCGGCTCGCGGTCCGCGCATGAGCGAGCCATCTTCCCCGCAGCTCGGCGCCACGGGAGCTGCGGACGTCTTCTACCTTTTTCGGTCGGCGGAGACCCGTGCGCATCCAGCACGAGGGTGCTCCCGCCTCCGCCGCTGATTTGGCCCCAACAGGGTACCCTTTCTTCGCCATTTTCTTCTATTATGCGGGCTCTGCCCGCCCTTTTCCGAGTTCTTTTGCGACATTATGAACACCTTTAGCCTCCGCCTCCTTGATTTCACCCCCAACGCCGTCTTGACCATGGCGGTTTTAGCACCTTTGTGCGCAAACATTGTAGGAGGCCACCCCAACGTGGCCCTCTTCCGCCCTTTATTTGTTCCCCGCGTCGCGGGAGGAGAGCCACATGCCGGAGGAATAGCACTGGTCTCTAGGATCGCCAAGAAGGAGGCCTACCTAGAGGGAATTCGGAACAAGTGGGAGGTGGAGAGCCAACTGGTGCTAGGTCGTGGAGGAGAACCCACAGCCCTTCACCGCAGGCGCATAAACCCCAATTGCGCGCGGCAACGATTGAGTAACTTGGCGCGGAGGATCAAGGCTGAAGATAGTGACCAATTCTGCGCCTCGGGCTTGCCGGGTTGATGAGGAAGCAGTTGGCGCAGACTTCATTCGCCGCAGATCGCTTCCCTTGCAGGAAAGGAGGAGGCCTGCTTGGGAGTTCCAGAATGCGGCTGACATCATGAGGCTGTGCCCGGGCCTGAATTGGAACTTCACCGTCATAGAGCTGGATTCAGTGCTGCTCGAGCTGTTCAAGAACGACCCCGAACATCCCGAGTGGTTCAAGTTGCCGCAGGGGGTCGTCCCATTGTGCAACAACTCGGCGCTCGACCGTATCCGCGCCATGATGCCACTGTGCGACTCCCACGGGATCGTCCCGACCTGGCAGGAGCCCCCCGACGAGGTCGTGCAGCAATTATTATACTACTTGCAAGAGGTGCCGATCCGCTCGACGAAAGCGAAGAGGCTCACCGAGACACCACCGAGCAAGAGATGGCGCGGATTGCCACCAGGGTAGAGGAGGCGGCAGCAGCCGCTGCCGCTGGAGCCTTCGGGTTCACCGTGGAGGAGGCGGAGGCGGCGAAGGCGGCAAGCCTTGCCGAGCGAGGGGAGGTCGCCCGGCGAGGACGAGCTTGTCGGGACCGAGGCCGGGTCGAGTGGACCCGCCGAGGGCGCTTCTTCTCCTCCGCCAAGCGACTTGCCGCCAGCGGAGCCCCCGGCTCCGCCGAGGAGGCGTCTCCGCAGGGTTGGAGACGAGTCGGGGCGGCAGACTGGCCCACAGCAGCAGCGCCGCTCGACGCGCTCCACCGCAGCAAGGTTGCCGCGGGAGCGCCCCAAACTGCAGCGACAACTGGGGCGGAATCTTCTCAGGCCGTCGCCGACACCTCCGCCAAGCGGCCAAGAGAGCCCACTCCCCCGCCTCATCGCACCGGAGGCGGGCCGGAGTTTGGTTTCTCCGCGCTCAGCTCCGAGGAGGAAGGCGAAGAGTAAGCTTCTCGCGATTGTGCTTGTATTTCTTCAATTTTTATTGCTTCATCTTGAAACTGATTTGCTTTGTTCTGGACTCTTTCCTTTTCAGGACGCTGCCCAGAGAGCGGCGAAGAGGGCCAAGATCCCGACGGTCGTCGTTGAGGACGATTCTCCCGTGGCGACGGGGGACGCGCCCGAGACCACCTTGTCGGACCCGGCAACCCTTCCCCAGAGCAGCCCCCAGCACAGCCCCCAGAGTAAGTGTGAAGTTTTTCTCCTTACTACTAGGTGTGCAGGGGTGCCCTTTCTTCGTTGATTTCGACTTGTTTGTTTGTTTGTGTAGGAGCGAGCAGCCTCATCGGGAGGGCTCGGAAGCCGCCTCCCGAGATCCTGCCCGCTGTCACTACGCCGCCAAGGGAGAACTCCCCGGCAAGGGAGCTCCCTCCGACAAGGGAGGCCACCCCGACAAGGGAGGACACTCCGGCAAGGGAGGCTACCCCGGCAAGGGACGGCGCCAATGACCCTCCAGTGGTCGAGGCCATGGCTGCGGATCCCGTTGCAGGTAACTCCCTTACATGGAATTTTCCCGTGGGCTTGCTTTCTTTTGTTTCTCTTTTGTGAATATCTGCTTGATCGCTCTTTCTTCGCCTGACGCAGACCCGATGGAGGTCGAGGCCGCCGGCGAGGAGGAAACGCGCGGCAACACCGACGAGGCCGCCGTCGAAGAAGAAGAGTTCGTCGTGGAGGAAGAGGCCGTCGCCGACGAGCCTGTTGGCGAGGAGGCCACCGAGGCTGGCGAGGGGTCGGGCGATCGTACTGACGGCCCTGAGGCTGCAGGAGCGGCAAGCGCTACACCGACACCCCCCGCCGCTTGCGGCATCAGTTCGAGGAGCCCCAGCCCGTGCCTACGAAGGCCGGGCGAAGGCGATTCGTCAAGCTCCCCGGGAACCGAGCTCCGTGGCGCCCGGTCGAGGTGAGACCTTCGACGGCGAGCTACTCGCCTCCATTGGCCGGCTGGCTGGTGGACGCCAAGCAGCAGCGGCGAAGTCCGAGGAGGAGCAGCTGCTGAGGAAGCTGTCGCTCTACCGCGCCCGGCAGGCCAAGTTGGAGACCCGGGAGGCCCTTGTCGCGAGGGCGGGAGCGGACATGGAGAAACGCGCCGAGGAGCTTCGGAGCGCCAACAAAGAAACCCTCCGCGACGTGGCGGAAGCGCGGGGGCAACTCGCAGAAGAGCGCACGGCCTTCATCCTTGAGAAGGCCGCGGTGATGAGGAGCAGCTGCCGGTTGCCGAGAAGCTCGCCAGCAGAAAGCGAGTTGGCGCAGCGGAAGGTCAACCTGGACAGCCACGAGGAGGACCTTGCCGCGCGTGAAGAGTCGCTTGGCGGGGCGCTTCAGGAAGCGAAGGATGCTGCCGCAGCCGCCGAGGCCTCCAAGGAAGAGCTGAAGGCGAAGGTGGCACAGCTGGAGGCCACCCTCAAGAAGAGCGGCGAAGAGCTTGCCGTGCTCAAGCGTGAGCGAGAAGGACGCCTACACGCTGGGCGAAAGGTGAGCTGCCTCACGACAGGGCCAAGGAGCTCGACGCTGCCAAGGACTCCAAGGCGGATCTGGAGCTGAAACTGACCACTGTGACGCAGACGTTGGATGGTGCCAGAGAGCGGGAGGTGGGCTTGTTGGAGGCGATCAAGGCCAAGGAGGAGCTTTGGCGAATGCTGCCTCCGCCCGTAACACCTTGAGGGAGAGCGTGGAGCATCGGACCAAGGTCTTGTGGACACCGCCGCCGACATCCACAACGAGCTGATGGAGCTGGGGATGGCGGACCTTGCATTCTCCGACGAGCATCTCCAACCCAGCGCCTAGCTTAGCCTATTCTTCAAAGGCGTGGTGACGGCCTCCGGCGACTCGGAGGAGGTCCCAAAGCAGCTTGCCGAGGAATCTCGCCAGGTTTGTGCAGGGGCCCTCGAGAAGGTGTTGATGAAGGTGGCCTTCCGCAACCCGGGCCTCAACCTTAACGGTGTCCTCAGATCCTTGCCGTCCAACGCCAACGTGGAGGATCTCAAAGCCCTTGTCGCACTCCATTGTGGACAAGGTGAACAAGATCAAGCGGATCGAAGGCGACCGCGTAGACTAGGCCGCCAACCTTATCTTTCCCTTGTCGCTGCTGATCATGTTTAGAAAACTTTGTTAGATCAGCGACAAGTTATTCTCTATCTTAGGTTAATCGATCAATGCAACGTTATTTCCTCTACTTGATTCCTTCCTTTGTACGTTTCTGCCTTACACATTTAGGGGACTTGTCGGTGCGAGCACTTTTTGTCATGAGCGCTGAAACGTGCGTAACGCCTTTGGCAGTGCCGCCCCCGACAAGCAACCTTGTCGCGACTAGCCGCAGCTCACTTAAGTTGTTGAGCGGACTCGAAACAAAGTAAGGGCGCGACTAGCCGTGAAGTTGGTTCCTCTGCGCTAGGTTTTCCATACAAAGTACTATCGTTCGAGGAAGATAACTTAAAATTTAAAATTGATTGCTCAAACTTTGGCAACTTAGCTTTTCTGCTTTCTTGCTTCCCAATGAGGCTTAAACTTCCTCGAGCGGTGCCTGGTCCATAGTATTATCTCCTCCTCCCCCCCTGGTTAACTTGTGCGTGAGGGGGGGCTTCCCTTTCTTTGAGAAAAGAAAAAGAAGAGGAAATAACGTTATGGAGCCCAGTGGCTCGATTCTGCTTACCGGGTCGGCTTGCTGCACAAAGACTAAGCCAATACATGCACTAAAATGAAGAAAGCAGGAACATGACAAGGCGGCGCAACACATGAGCTTTACTGATGCACGGGGTCTGCGCCCGGCTTTGTATGAAGGATTACATGCAACAGCGGCAAGACATGTACAAAAGGTGGTTGCCGGAACGGATTCCGACAACCGCGCCCTATGGGTAAAACTTACGAAGATGCTCAATGTTCCAGGAGTTGCTCACCGGAATGCCATCTTCTGTCTCAAAGCAGACAGCGCCAGTGCCTAGTGACTTCGTTTCACCCGATAAGGGCCTTCCCACTGGGCGTCAACTTGTTTGAATTCTTGGCGGACTGAACGCTACCAAGAACAAGGTCGCCTTCCTCGAGACTTCTGGTACTAACCCTGCGGCTATGGTAGCGACGCAGGCTTGTCAGAAGCGGCGGCTCGCCAATGGCGGCTCGAAGACGATCCTCCTCGAGGAGCAGCGCGTCATCTTGTCGCAGCTGCTCTTGCTCAAGCTCATCATAAGCGAGTACTCGAGGCGATCCGTATACGATTTCCGTGGGGAGAACTGCCTCTGCTCCATAGACTAGAGCAAAGGGTGCCTGGCCGCTGGCTCGATTTGGCGTCGCCCGATCGACCAAAGAACCACCGCAGCTCCTCGATCCAGTTTCTTCCGCACTTGTGCAGCCTGTCGAAAGTTACGGTCTTGAGCCCGCGAGCACTTCAGCGTTGCCCTCTCGCTTGACCGTTGCTTCTCGGGTGAGCAGAAACAAAAGCGGACCTTGGCGCCAAGGTCTTGGGCGTGTGCATGAAGGTGCGACTGCGTGAATTGTGTGCCGTTGTCGGTGATGATCCTGTTAGGGATTCCAAAGCGGCAAACAATCGACTGAAGAACTTGATCGCCGACCGTGCTGTCACCTTCCTCATCGCTTTCCACTTCCGGCCACTTTGTAAACTTGTCGATGGCGACGCATAAGTACTCAAAGCCCGCGACAGCTCGGGGAAAGGGGCCGAGGATGTCGAGCCCCTGTAATCAAAAATGGCGGGATAAAGGGATCGCCCGGAGAGCTTGAGCTGGTGTATCTGTTTGGAATGGAACCGCACGCTTCAAACTTGGTTACTTGTGCAGTTGCATCCTGGAGGGCTGTCGGCCAGAAGAAACCTTGCCGGAAAGCTTTGCCGGCAAGTGCCCTTGCGCCAATGTGGTGACCACATGTGCCTCCATGTATCTCTGCCAACAGCTTCTGTCCATCTTCCCTGGCAATACACTTCAATTTCACACCGTTGAGTCTTCTTACATGCGATATGTTGTCGACAAACCGGTACATACTTGACTGCCGGGCTACTCTTTCCGCTTCTTCTTGCTCTTCGGGAAGTTCTCCTGTCTGAAGGAAATGGAAAATCCGCTGCGCCCATGCTGGAGCTTGCGTCTCGACAACAAGGACTAAAGGCACATCTGCTGCTGCGGGAACATCAGCTTCCACGGCAAGAGCTTGCGGCCCTGCCGGAGCTAGATGCTCCCCGACAAACTTGTCGGGAGCATCTGCTTCAATGGAACAAACCCTGGGGTCTGTCGGAGCAGACTGCTCCTCAGCACTGTTGGTGTTGATCTTGGGGACCTTTGCAACGACGGCTTCGGGAAGCTACAGCCGGGAAAGTAGTCACCAGAGGCCAACTTCCTCTTCTTGCTCTGTCCAAATGACGGTGTTACGGTTGGTCGAGTCAGCTTGAGCACGAAAAATCCACAGTTCCACAGGTAACTTAAGCGCAAGACTTTGATGTGTCGTCGGCAATATCATTACGAGCTCTTGGAACATGTTCCATTTGCGAGGCCGTCAAAGTGCTCTTCTAGCTTCCTCACTTCATCAACGTAGGCTTCCATCAACGGACTCGTAATCTTTGTTGACTTGGCGGACTGACGAGTTGCGAGTCACCCCGACAATAAGCTTCTTGATCCCAAGGTCCACGGCGATCCCGAGACCGGCAAGCAAACCTTCATACTACGAAGTATTGTTTGTCGCTTGCTCCTTGGGAAAGTGCATCCGGACGACGTACTTGAGGTGCTCTCCGGTGGGTGCGATAAGCAAGACGCCGCACCGGCGCCTTTGCGAGAAGGCACCATCAAAGTACATCAGCCACTCTTTCTTTGGCTTCTTTGACGGGAATGCTCGTCTCGGAATCTCTTCATATGGCGTTACGCCCATTCTGCTATGAATTCTGCCAATGCTGCGCTTTGGATAGTTGATGTGCTTTCAAGCGTAAGACCAAAGCTTGACAGCTCGATGCCCACTCGATAATCCCGCCTATTGCTTCGGATTCTGCAGTATCCTCTTCGTGGGAAAGCGGTGACAACTGTGATCTCATGTGCTTGGAAGTAATGGCGCAGGTTTCTCGAGGCCATGAGGAGGCCGAAAAGCAATTTCTGCACACCAGAATACCTTGACCTAGCCCCTTGCAGGAGGGAGCTGACAAAATAGACTGGGCGCTGCACCATCCTTTTCTGTATCTATTCATGTGTCTGCGCGGATTCGTCCTTGTCGGGACCATAGCTTGTCGGCGAAGCCCCCTGCTTGTCGCTGGATGTGTTTGCCGCGATTCTTTGGCTCGTCATCCGCCTCCCTCTCCGCCACTAACGCAGCACTAACAACTTGATTGGTTGCTGCTATATATAGCAGTAACTTCCCTTGTGGCCTAGGTGTGACAAGTGTTGGAGTGGAGGACAGGTATCTCTTTAAGTCCTGCAGCGCAGCCTCCGCTTCGGGAGTCCATTTTACTGGACCTGCCTTTTTCAAAATCTTGAAAAATGGCAGGGCACGCTCAGCAGACCTAGAAATAAACCTGCTGAGAGCAGCCACGCAACCGGCAAGTCTTCGTACATCCTTGACGCGCTTTGGTGCTTCAATCTGCTCAATGGCCTTGATCTTGTCGGGATTAGCTTCAATCCCCCTCTGAGACACGAAGAACCCGAGAAGCTTGCCGGAAGGGACTCCAAACACGCACTTCTCGGGGTTGAGCTTGAGGTTGATCTTGCGCAGATTTGCAAAGGTCTCGTCCAAATCTTGAACCAAAGTTGCTTTGTTCTTGCTCTTGACCACTATGTCATCCATGTAGGCTTCTACATTTCTGTGCATTTGCGGCTCAAAAGCGTCATGGACTTCCCTTGCAAATGTTGAACCAGCATTCTTCAAACCGAAAGGCATCCGTATGAAACAGTATGTGCCACATGGTGTGATGAATGCGGTCTTCTCCTCATCTTGTTCATCCATGGAGATCTGATGGTATCTCGAGTAGGCATCAAGAAGCGAAAGCAAATCACATCCAGCCGTGGAGTCAACAATCCGGTTAATGCGGCGGCAAGGGAAATGGATCTTTGGGACAAGCTTTATTAACATCCGTGAAGTCAATACAAAGTCTCCATTTCCCATTTGCCTTGCGCTGCGACTACAGGATTGGCCAACCACGTAGGGATGGAGCACTCCTCGACAAGGCCTGCTGCTTCCAGGTTCTTGATCTCTTCGCTATGAATTCTTGGCACTCCATTGCTTTCTTCGACTTTTTGCTTGACGGGCGCGCATGAGGACAAAGCGGCCAGGCGGTGCTCAATCACTTTCACGGGAACACTTGGGGATATCAGACGGTTGCCATGCAAACACGTCGACATTCGCCCAGAGGAAAACAGCAGCCGCCTTCCTATTTAGGGTCGAGAGAGAGCGATGGTGAAGGTACCACCAGCGCCGTCCTCCTTGGCGGGCACCTTCTTGGTCTTCGGCGGAGGCACCATCTTCTTGCACTTGCCGGTGGAGCTCGATGGTGCGTCCTCGACGGTAGCGCAGCACTCCGAAGAGGTGCGCTTGCCAGAGTGAGTATCAGAGCCCTTGCCGGACTTGGACTTGGTCTTCTTCCCCCCGGGAGCTTCAGCGGCAAGTGTCTGGCAATTTGTCGCGGCTGCTGCATCCCGGATGATCTTGTCGGGTCAGAGTTAGGTATTTTGCACTGTACACTGTTCAAGTAGGTGTACCAACTCCTGTTTTTACATTTTTACCCCCGCCTATGTTGCCACCTGTCGGAGACCCCTTGAGCATATAAAAGGAGGCCCGAGTGCAACGTAGAGAGGGTTCCGTTCGGTTCGGTTCCGTTCGGTTCGGTTCGCCAGGTTCGTCCTGCTCCGCAGGCCCCTTGTGGCTCGGAGGGGGCGGAGATCGCACGAAGAGCGGATTGAGGCGAGGCACACGAGCAGTTTACCCAGCTTCGGAGCTCTCCGGAGAGATAAAACTCCTACTGCTGCTTGTTTGATCTATTGTGTTCTTGCTAGGGAGCAACGAGCTACAAAACCTAGCGTGAGTCTATCTGGTCTCGAGTGTGTCGAATGAACCCCACGAGACGAACCTGGCGAACCGAACCGAACGGAACCGAACCGAACGGAACCCTCTCTACGTTGCACTCGGGCCTCCTTTTATATGCTCAAGGGGTCTCCGGCAGTGGCAACATAGGCGGGGTAAAAATGTAAAAACAGGAGTTGGTACACCTACTTGAATAGTGTATAGTGGAAAATACCTAACTCAACGACAAGGGACAAAGTAATAAATGCCCGCCATTGTCGCCCAAAGTGATTACAGCAGGCCGTCAGTGCGCCTCCGCCGCCACGATGGCGAGCTTTGTCAGCCCGCTTATCGCTGCTCTTCGCTGGCTGCCTGACCGCCGACCTGCAGCGCCCATGGAACGGTCCCATGGCGACACGTCGCTGGGTGAGCTGGAGCGGAGACGGAGAGAGGTTGCACAATCTCTGCTGCTTGGCGCGTCCACCAGCGTCAGCCCAGCGGAGGCGAGTAGCTCGCCGTAGAAGGTCTCGCCCTCGACCGGCGCCACAGGCTCGGTTCCCGGGGAGCTTGATGAAGCGCCGCCCGGCCTGCAGGTAAACGCGGGTGGGGCTCCTCGAACTGGCGCGCGGCGATGGCGGGGAGTCGGCTGTCGGTGTGGCGCTTGCCGCTCCTGCGACCTCGGGGCCGTCGATGCGATCGCCCGACCCTCGCCCGACCTCGCGTCGGCAGCCTCGGTGGCCTCCTCGCCAACAGGCTCGTCGACGGCCTCTTCCTCCACGACCTCTTCTTCTTCGACGGCGGCCTCGTCGGTGTTGCTGTAGCGTTCCTCCTCGCCGGCGGCCTCGACCTCCATCGGGTCTGGCGAGGCGAAGAAAGAGCGATCAAGCAGATATTCAAAAAAGAGAAACAAAAGAAAGCAAGCCCACAGGAAAATTCCATGTAAGGGAGTTACCTACAACGGGATCCGCAGCCATGGCCTCGACCACTGGAGGGTCGTTGGCGCCGTCCCTTGCCGGGGTAGCCTCCCTTGGCGGAGTGGCCTCCCTTGTCGGGGTGGCCTCCCTTGTCGGAGGGAGCTCCCTTGCCGGGTGTTCTCCCTTGGCGGGCGTGGTGACAGCGGGCAGGATCTCGAGGCGGCTTGAGCCCTCCTGATGAGGCTGCTCGCTCCTACACAAACAAACAGTCGAAATCAACGAAGAAAGGGCACCCCTGCACACCTAGTAGTAAGGAGAAAAACTGCACACTTACTCTGGGGCTGTCTGGGGCTGCTCTGAGGAAGGGTTGCTGGTCCGACAAAGGCGGTCTCGGCGTCCCCGTCGCCACGGGAGAATCGTCCTCAACAACGACTGCCGGGATCTTGGCCCTCTTCGCGCTCTGGGCAGCGTCTGAAAAGGAAAGAGTCGAGAACAAAGCAAATCAGATTCAAGATGAAGCAATAAAAATTGAAGAAATACAAGCACAATCGCGAGAAGCTTACTCTTCGCCTTCCTCCTCGGAGCTGGCGCGGAGAAATCAAACTCCGCCCGCCTCCGGTGCGATGGAGGCGGGGAGTGGGCTCTCTTGGCCGCTTAGGTGGAGGTGTCGGCTGACGGCTCGAGAAGATTCCGCCCCAGTTGTTGCTTGCTGCAGTTTGGCGCTCCTGGCAACCTCGCTTGCCGCGGTGGAGCGCGTCGGCGGCGCTTCTGTGGGCCAATCTGCCGCACCGACTCGTCTCCAACCTCGCGGAGAGCGCCTCCTCGGCGGAGCCGGGGGGCTCAGCGGCAAGTCGCTTAGCGGAGGAGAAGAAGCGCCCTCGGCGGTCCACTCGACCTAGCCTCGGTCCCGACAAGCTCGTCCTCGCCGGCGACCTCCCTCGCTTTCGGCAAAGGCTTGCCGCCTTCGCCGCCTCCGCCTCCTCCACGGTGAAACCGAAGGCTCCAGGCGGCAGCTGCCGCCGCCTCCTCCACCTGGTGGCAATCCGCCATCTCCTGCCGGTCGTGTCTCGGGTGAGCCTCTTACGCTTTCGTCGGAGCGGATCGGCACCTCTTGCAAGTCGTCGAAGAATTGCTGCACGACCTCGTCGGGGGCTCTCGCCAGTCGGGACGATCCGTGGGAGTCGCACGGTGGCATCATGGCGGCGGATGCGGTCGAGCGCCGAAGTTGTTGCACAATGGGACGACCCCCGCGGAAACCTGAACCACTCGGGATGTTCGGGTCGTTCTTGAACAGCTCGAGCAGCATCAATCCAGCTCCATGAAGGTGAAGTTCCAATTCAGGCCCGGCGCAGCCTCATGATGTCCGCCGCATTACGGAACTCCCAAGCAGGCCTCCACCTTTCACGCAAGGGAAGCGATGCGGCGGCGAATGAAGTCTGCGCCAACTGCTTCCCATCTGTCAACCCGCAAGCTCCGAGGCGAGAATTGGGTCACAGCTATCTTCAGCTTCGCATCCTCCGGCGCCGTTACTCCAATCCTTGCCGCGCGCAATTGGGGTTTGGCGCACGGCGGTGAAGGGCTGTGGGTTCTCCTCCACGACCCAGCACCAATTGGATCTCCACTCCTCCCACTTGTTCCGGAATTCCCCCTCTAGGTAGGCCTCCTTCTTGGCGATCCTAGAGACCCAGGCTATTCCTCCGGCAAGTGGCTCTCCTCTCTTGACACGGGGAACAAAGACATGGCGGAAGAGTGCCACGTTCGGGTAGACTCCGACAAAGTTTTCGCACAAATGTGTGAAAACCGCCATGGTCAAGACGGCGTTGGGGGTGAAATCAAGGAGGCGGAGGCTAAAGGTGTTCATAATGTCGCAAAAGAACTCGGAAAAGGGCGGGCAGAGCCCAAAATAGAAGAAAATGGCAAAGAAAGGGTACCCTGTTGGGGCCAAATCAGCGACGGAGGCGGGGAGCACCCTCGTGCGCGGATGCGCATGGGTCTCCGTCGACCAGAAAAGGTAGAAGACGTCCCGCAGCTCCCGTGCGCCGAGCTGCGGGGAAGATGGTTTCGCTCCTTGCGCGGCGCCGCGAGCCGCTGCGCCTCGACCGACATGACGCCCTTCTCCTTATCGGCTTTCGGAGCCATGGCGAGGAGGGCGGAGGAGGTCGACGGCGGTGAGTGTGCTTGCGGCGAAAGGGGGGCGGGGCGCTGCTCTCTTCGCACCGGAGAAGAAGAGGGGAGCGGTGGTGGTTTCTTGACAAGACAGCAATGGCAGGGGTGGTCGGCCTGCCTCTGTTTCCTCCGCTTATAAAGGGGAGGAGGGGGCGGACGTTCCGCTTATATCAATAAAGAATCCCCCACGACCGCGCCCATGATCTCTCGCACGACGCCACGTCCGGTGCGTGCCGTTAGTGGGGATCGTGGTGGGTCCGGGGCGAGTTGCGACGCGGTCGAGTATGGCGATGTCCGTCTGCGATTACGGGCCTGGCCCGACAAGCGCTTCGGCACCGTGTACGGCCCGGGCCGGGGGCTCTGTCGGTGTACTAGAGTAGGGGTACCCTAGTACCCAGACTGCAGCAGACGGTTGCAGCACCCCGCGGCAGGGTTTGCCTCATCACCGCCAAGATCTTTCGTGGCTCCTTTTGGAGCCATTCAAGAACAAAGTATTTGATTGAGAAGACAAGGCCCCGACAAGAAGAGCTTGTCGGGAAGGCCGCTCCAGGCACGCAGAAGACAAGGCCCCGGCAAGAGGAGCTTGCCGGGAAGGCTCGGAGCGCGACAAGTCTCCGAGCGCAACAAGGATTCGGCCGCGGCAAGGCGCTTGCCGCGGCATGCAACCTCTCTCCGTCTCCGCTCCAGCTCACCCAGCGACGTGTCGCCATGGGACCGTTCCATGGGCGCGTGTCGAGCGGCTGTGCAGCCAGCGGAGAGCAGCGATGAGCGGCGCTGACAGGCTCGCCATCGTGGCGAGCGGAGGCGCACCTGACGGCCTCTGTTGCATTGTTTGGGCGACAATGACGGGCATTTATTGCTTTTGTCCCTTGCCGTCAGAGTTAGGTATTTTGCACTGTACACTGTTCAAGTGGGTGTACCAACTCCTGTTTTACATTTTACCCCCGCCTATGTTGCCACCTGTCGGAGACCCCTTGAGCATATAAAAGGAGGCCCGAGTGCAACGTAGAGAGGGTTCCGTTCGGTTCGGTTCCGTTCGGTTCGGTTCGCCAGGTTCGTCTCGTGGGGTTCATTCGACCCACTCGAGACCAGATAGACTCACGCTAGGTTTTGTAGCTCTCGTTGCTCCCTAGCAAGAACACAATAGATCAAACAAGCAGCAGTAGGAGTTTTATCTCTCCGGAGAGCTCCGAAGCTGGGTAAACTGCTTCGTGTGCCTCGCCTCGATCCGCTCTTCGTGCGATCTCCGCCCCTCCGAACCACAAGGGGCCTGCTCAGAGGCCCCATAGGCGTCCGTGGAGTACGATCAGCCTCCCGACATCTCTGGCGCGCCCGGTAAAGGCGTCGAGGCCGTGTGAATCTGATCCGGCGTTCACACGAGCAGCGTCATCAACATCTTCCTCAACATGCCACCGAAGAAGAAGGCTTCGGCGGCAGCAGAGCCGTCCGCGTCGTACCCACCCTCACCACAGCAAACGGGTGGTGGGGCTGACGCTGGCGGAGGAACGGGCGCCGACGAAGGTGCTTGTGACGTTGCCAAGTCCAAGGACAAGGCACCGCAAACCTCAGCGTCCGCGCATCCCCCGCGCCCATCTCAGGAGATGCGGGACCAACAACGTCATGGCGTTCACAACACCATACGTTCGTTGGATCGAGACCCTCAAGACCAGCATACGCGCCAACATGCTGGCACGAGTGAGATACGGTCGCCCGGACGGGGCGCTGCTCCTTCTAACGAAGTTAGAAGTCCGAGAGTGTCCCGCCTCGCACCGTTCTCCAATGCCACCCACTACTCCAGCGAAGCTCGGCGAGAGCTCAATCGCTTCCTCGACTACCCTCCAACGGCCGACAAGGTCGATGAGTGGAGGGCCACTATCCAGAGCCTCATCGGCTTTGCCAACGGCGACGCTCCGCGGCAACCAACGCCATCATTGCCGCGGCGAGACGACAAGCCACGAGCCGGTGGCGACGAGACTGTCAGAGGTGCAACCACCGTGCACTCTCCGCCAAGAAGGCCAAGATCACCGACTCATCGGATCCACCTTGACAGCGACTCCACTGCGTCGTTGGATCCGCGAGCTCGCCGCGATCAGCGCCAAGTTCTTCATGAGCGACAACAAGAGGACGCTCGAACTCGCACCGAGCGCCGAAGAGAAGCGCGATGTCGGTCCGACAAGCGCGCTGGGCCTTCTGTTGACATGCACGCGCCGGAGGGGCCAGGCGACTTGCCGTACGCGGTAGGTTGCCCTGCGTTCATTCGTGAGTTGCGGCAAGTCCAGTGGCCCAGCCAGAATAACTTCAAACCAGACGTCTTGGGAGAAGTATGATGCCAGACGCACCCGTCGGAGTTCCTCAAGATCTACACCATCGTGGTGCAGGCTGCGGGGACGGACGACAAGATCCTCGCCAACTACTTCCCGCCGTGCTCAAGCCCAACGTCGAGATCTTGGCTCATGCACTTGCCGGACAGCTCCATATCCTCTTGGGCAGATCTGTGCCATCGGTTTGTTGGCGCCTTCACGGTGGCCACAAACCTCATGGCCAAGAGAGTGACCTTCACTTGCTCGCCCGAAGGAAGGAGAGTCCTGCGAAGTTCATTCGGAGAGGTTCAGCGTGCACTACAACATCCTGTGACGTCCACCACGCGCGGTGATCAGCGATTTCATCGAGAATGTGCGGAACCGCAGGATGAGGGAGGAGATGGCGATGTGCAAAGTCAAGGATGTCGGTGAGCTGTACGCGGGCCGACAAGTGTGCATCGCTACCGAGGAAGGGAGGAGACTCCACGGAGAGAATGCTGAAGCGGTCTCGACAAGGATGACACCGCCCCGGCAAAGAAGGGTCGGCGGCGAGGCAACAGGAAGAAGAAAAGCAGAGAAGTGCTAGCTGTCGAGCAGTCCGGCAAAGGAGGCGGCGACAAGGACGCCAAGGCTGGTGGCTCCGGCAAGGAGGTTGCCGCTGACGCCAACCACCAGTCGGTGGCGGCCGCCGACAAGCGGTGACGGCTCGGCAAGCAGATCTTGCAAGATCCACCGCACCAAGGGCCACGATCTCCAGAGCTGCAAGAAGGTCGAGCAGCTCGTCGAACAGCAGAGAGCTCAGTACGAGCGGCAAGACAAGGAGAAGGCCCAGGAAGGTGCTGGGGGAGCAAGCAAGAAATGTCCCGGCCGGGGAGGACGCCGCGGCAAGGCCAAGCAGCGGCAAGGAGATAGACCTCCCCGCGGCCGCGACAAGGATGAAGATGATGACGACGACGAAGATATGGAAGACGACGATGCCGACGAGCAGGAGTTTCAGAAAGCCACAGAGGTTCTCTGCGTTGACGGAGGTGCCTCCCTACATACCTCCCACCGCCAACTCAAGCAATGGATGCGGGAGGTCAATGCAGCGGAACCATCCGTGGAGTCACGCAAAGCCTCTCAAGTGGTCCAAAGACGCCTATCATTTTTGATATTGAGGACCACCCTGATTGCATAATCGCGGTCGGGTGCTTGCCAATGTTGGTCTCTCCAACCATCCGCAACCTCAAGGTCACAAAAATGTTAGTTGCGGCGGGCCGCTTGACCGATCTCCTCCGCGGTGCTCCGAAGCTTCAAATCCCCGACAATGAAGCTCGAAGAGACCGGAACCTTCCAAGGAATCAATCCGGGAAGGAGCAAGTCAAGGGGAAGATTACGTTGCGGTCACATTTGGCAGCGAGCTGAACTTCAGGATCGAGAGGGTTACGTTTGACGTCGCCGATTTCCCATTGCCTTACAATGGGATACTTGGCCAGCCCAGCACTCGCCAAGTTCATGGCAGCCTCTCACTACACCTACAACCTACTCAAGATGCCGGGCCCGATAAGCGTCATCTCTGTCCATGGCGACAAGAAGGATGCCCTTATCTGTGCCGACAAGATCTTCCGGATGCAGCAGCCGCGACAGATTGCCAGACACTTGCCGCTGAAGCTCCCGGGGGGAAGAAGACCAAGTCCAAGTCCGGCAAGGGCTCGATGCTTACTCCGCAAGCGCACCTCTTCGAGTGCTGCGCTACCGTCGAGGATGCACCATCGAGCTCCACCGCAAGTGCAAGAAGATGGTGGCTCCGCCGAAGACCAAGAAGGTGCCCGCCAAGGAGGACGGCGCTGGTGGTACCTTCACCATCGGTGCCTCTCTCGACCCCAAATAGGAAGGCGCGCTGCGTTTTCTCTGGCGGGCGAATGTCGGCGATGCTTGCATGGCAACCGCCCGATATCCCCGTGTTCCTGTGAAAGTGATTGAGCACCGCTTGGCCGTTTGTCCTCATCGCGCGGCCGTCAAGCAAAAAGTCAGGAAGCAAGCGGTGGGCGCCAAGAATTCATAGTCAAGAGATCAAGAACCGGAAGCAGCAGGCCTTGTCGAGGAGTGCTCCATCCCACGTGGTTGGCCAATCTTGTAGTCGCGCAAGAAGGCAAATGGGAAATGGAGACTTTGTATTGACTTCACGGATGTTAATAAAGCTTGTCCCAAAGATCCATTTCCCTTGCCGGCGCATTGACCAGATTGTTGACTCCACGGCTGGATGTGATTTGCTTCGCTTCTTGATGCCTACTCAGATACCATCAGATCTTCATAGCTGAAGAAGATGAGGAGAAGACCGCATTCATCACACCATGTGGCACATACTGTTTCATACGGATGCCTTTCGGTTTGAAGAATGCTGGTTCAACATTTGCAAGGGTAGTCCATGACGCTTTTGAGTCGCAAATGCACAGAAATGTAGAAGCCTACATGGATGACATAGTGGTCAAGAGCAAGGACAAAGCAACTTTGGTTCAAGATTTGACGAGACCTTTGCAAATCCGCTGCAAGATCAACCTCAAGCTCAACCCCAAGAAGTGCGTGTTTGGAGTCCCTTCCGCAAGCTTCTCGGGTTCTTCGTGTCTCGGCCGGGGATTGAAGCTAATCCCGACAAGATCAAGGCCATTGAGCAGATTGAAGCACCAAAGCGGCCAAGGATGTCACGAAGACTTGCCGGTTGCGTGGCTGCTCTCAAAGAGGTTTATTTCTAGGTCTGGCTGAAGCGCTTCTGCCATTTTTCAAGATTTTGAAAAAGGCACGTCGATAAAATGGACTCCGAAGCGGAGGCTGCGCTGCGGGACTTAAAGAGATACCTATCCTCCACTCCAACACTTGTCGTACCTAGGCCACAAGAGAAGTTGCTGCTATATATAGCGGCAACCAATCAAGTGGTTAGTGCTGCGTTAGTGGCGGAGAGGGAGGCGGATGACGAGCCGACAACCTGGCAAACACATCCAAATGACAAGGTGGGGCTTCACGAAAAGCTACGGTCCCGACAAGGACGAATCAGCTGCAGACACATGAACAGACATCTGAAAAGGATGGTGCAGCGCCCAGTCTATTTTGTCGCCTCCCTCCGCAAGGGGCTAGGTCAAGGTATTCAGTGCGCGCAGAAATTGCTTTTCGGCCTCCTCATGGCCTCGAGAAAGCTGCGCCATTAATTCCAAGCACATGAGATCACAGTTGTCACTCGCTTTCCCACGAAGAGGATCTGCGAGAATCCGAAGCGGCAGGCGGGATTGTCGAGTGGGCATCGGAGTTGTCAAGCTTTGGTCTTACGTTTGAAAGCACATGAACTATCCAAAGCGAGCATTGGCAGAATTCATAGCGTAATGGACGCCAACGCCAGATGAAGAGATTCCGAGACGAGCATTCCCGTCAAAGAAGCCAAAGAAAGAGTGGTCGATGTACTTTGATGGTGCCTTCGCTGCAAAGGCGCCGTGCCGGGCGTGCGCTTATCGCACCCACCGGAGAGCACCTCAAGTACGTCGTCCGGATGCACTTTCCCAAGGAGCAAGCGACAAACAATACTGCAGAGAGTATGAAGGTTTGCTTGCCGGTCTCGGGATCGCCGTGGACCTTGGGATCAAGAAGCTTATTGTCGGGGTGACTCGCAACTCGTCGTCCGCCAAGTCAACAAAGATTACGAGTCCGTTGATGGAAGCCTCACGTTGATGAAGTGAGGAAGCTAGAAGAGCACTTTGACGGCCTGCAAATGGAACATGTTCCAAGAGCTCGTAATGATATTGCTGACAGCCTGTCAAAGTGCGCTGCGCTTAAGTTACCTGTGGAACCAGGGATTTTCGTGCTCAAGCTGACTCAGCCAACCGTAACACCGTCGACTGGATAGAGCAAGAAGAGGAAGTTGGCCTCTGGTGACTACTTTCCGACAGAGCTTCCCGAAGCCGTCGTTGCAAAGGTCCCCAAGATCAACACCAACAGTGCTGAGGAGCAGTCTACTCCGGCTGCACCCCCTGTGGTTTGTTCCGTTGAAGCAGACGCCCCGACAAGTCTTGTTCCGCAAGCTTGTCGTGGAGGATCTAGCTCCGCAGGGCCGCAGTGCTCTTGCCATGGAAGCTGATGTTCCCGCAGCGGCAGATGTGCCTTTAGTCCTTGTTGTCGAGCCGCAAGCTCCAAAGATGGGCGCAGCGGATTGTCCATTTCCTTCGCATAAGAGAACTTCCCAAGAGCAAGAAGAAGCGGAAAGAGTAGCCCGGCGGTCAAGTATGTACCAGTTTGTCGACAAAGATACCGCATGTAAGAAGACTCAACGGTGTGAAATTGAAGTGTATTCGGGAAGATGGATGTAAGCTGTTGGCAGAGATACATGGAGGCACATGTGGTCACCACATTGGCGCAAGAAGGGCACTTGCCGCAAAGCTTTCCTAAGAAGGTTTCTTCCGGCCGACAGCCCTCCGTGATGCAACCGCACAAGTAACCAAGTGTGAAGCGTGCAGTTCCATTCCAAACAGATACACCAGCCAGCTCAAGCTCTCCGTGACGATCCCTTTATCACGGCCATTTTCGGTCCGGGGCTCGACATCCTCGGCCCCTTCCCGAAGCTGTCGGGGCTTTGAGTACTTGTACATCGCCATCGACAAGTTCACAAAGTGGCCGGAAGTGGAAGCAGTGAGGAAGGTGACAACATACGCCAGCCGATCAAGTTCTTCAGTCGATTGTTTGCCGCTTCGAATCCCTAACAGGATCATCACCGACAACGGCACACAATTCACGAAGTCGCACCTTCATGCAATACGTCCAAGACCTTGGCGCAAAGGTCTGCTTTTGCTTGTTGCTCACCCGAGAAGCAACGGTCAGCGAGAGAGGGCAACGCTGAAGTGCTGCGCGGGCTCAAGACCAGAACTTTCGACAGGCTGCACAAGTGCGGAAGAAACTGGATCGAGGAGCTGCCGGTGGTTCTTTGGTCGATCAGGACGATGCCAAATCGAGCCACTGGCCAGACACCCTTTGCTCTAGTCTATGGAGCAGAGGCAGTTCTCCCCACGGAACTTCAGATACGGATCGCCTCAGTACTCGCTTATGATGAGCTTGAGCAAGAGCAGCTGCGATAAGATGACGCGGCCGCTCCTCGAGGAGGATCGTCTTCAAAGCCGGCAGGCGAGCCGCTCGCTACCAGCAAGCCCTGCGTCGCTACCATAGCCGCAGGGTTAGTGCCAGAAGTCTCGAGGAAGGCGACCTTGTTCTTCGGCGCGTTCAGTCCGCCAAGAATTCAAACAAGTTGACGCCGAAGTGGGAAGGCCCTTATCGGGTGAAACGAGTCACTAGGCCCGGCGGCCGTCCGGGCTTGAGACCGAAGATGGCATTCCGGTGAGCAACTCACGGAACATTGAGCATCTTCGTAAGTTTTACCCATAGGGCGCGGTTGTCGGAACTGCTCCGCAACCACCTTTTGTACAAGTCTTGCCGCTGTTGCATGTAATCCTTCAGACAAAGCCGGGCGCAGACCCGTGCATCGATAAAGCTCATGTGTTGCGCAGACTTGTCAAGTTCATTCTTTCATCATTTTATTGCATGTTTTGGCTAACACTTTGTGCAGCAACCACACCCGTAAGCAGAATCGAGCCACTTTGGGCTCCATAACGTTATTTCCTCTTCTTTTCTTTTCTCAAAGAAAGGGAAGCCTCGCGCACAAGTTAACCGGGGGGAGGAGGAGATAATACTATGGACTGCAGACACCGCTCGAGGAAGTTTCACCTCATCGGGAAGCAAGAGATGAAAAGCTAAGTCGCTAAGTTTCAACGATCGGTAATAAATTTTTAAAGTTATCTCCCTTGAACGACCGCATTTTGTATGGAAAACCCGTGCGCTGGAGGAACCAAATCGCGGATCGGTCGCGCCTTACTTTGTTTCGAGTCCGCTCAACAACTTAAGTGAGCTGCGGCTAGTCCGCGACAAGGTTGCTTGTCGGTGGCGACCCCGCCAGGCTGCTGAAGTTCCACACTCGGCCATGGCAAGGGTGCCTGCACCGCAAGTTTCCTGAAAAGCGAGGGGTAATAACATACAAAGCCAAGAGTCGAGTAAAGGAAGTAACGTAGCAAATGTTGCCTGAATAAAGTTATATTACAAAAATAACTTATTGTGGCATCAAGCAAATCGTTCTCGTAACTGAAATAACAGCGAAGAGGAGAAGAAGGCGCTGGCACCCAAGCCCGGCAAGCCGAGTTGCCGGGGGCTGCGGCAAGCTAGAGTTGCCGGGCTGCGGCAAGCCGAGTTGCCGGGGCTGAGATATCGATAAGCCCTTCGTCCCTTTTCAAGCATCCTTTTTCATTAAAACATTCTACTCGGATACAATCCATGGGGAATGAAAAACATGAAAGGGAAGATTACAAGTATTAAATGCGGATAAGGCCCAAGGCTTACAAATTAAAAAGATAAGATGCCCGTAATCCTGTTTACATCCCTCTCTTCGTGAGGTAGGTCAAGGAGACGAGAAGGGCAAAAGAAACGCCTAGGCGAGCTACAAGTGCCGAAGGCACCAAGGAACATCCCGGAGCTCCCGAGGGCTTGACGGAGATGGCAGCGCCGAAGCGGGCTCAAGACGGGCAGCAGGACGTCGCCACGCTGTCGAGGGCACTACGCCCTCGCATTCCGACTCTGATGGCCTTGTCGCCATCCCTCTTCCCTTCCGCAGCCTCCCCACGCCAGTCACCCAAGGAGACGACCGGGAGTTCAAGGAGCCGGGCGACGGATGATGGGGTCGCCGGTGACGCACGGCGGCGCCCGACAACTAATCGGGCCCGCTACCCTCGTCGTCATTGCCGCTCTCCTCCTCGTCACTCTCGCCGAGGGGGAATCTTCGCTGTCGGAGGAGCTATCCACGCAGCACTTCGCCCGAGTACCGAGATCCCGAAGGCCTTGACGGAGAGGAGATCACCCTCCATTAACTTAAAATGGAGGGTAAACCCCGCCATCAGCCGTGGATGCGAGTGAACGTCTTCCACCCAGGATCGAGATACATCACATTAGGGCTGGGAATACAACACGGAATCGCATGCCGCTGATTCCACAGCCCTCATGTGCAGTCTCGATGTCTCGGCGGATCCGACTCCATCGCGGCCATGAACGGAGCTGGAAGCCGGAGGCGACGACGAGGCGCCCGGGCGCAGCCTGACGAAGAACTTCGCAAGGGTCGCCCCTGTATGGACCGGCCGCAGGAGGGGAACTGGCTGGCGGAAGCGGAGACAGCGCCGCGCCTGGCCCGCCTCTCTTCCCCGAGCGCCTCGACCTCGCCCACGACCTCGCCTCCCTCTTCCCCTTGTGGCCGGTTACGCCACCCCGGGCGTGGGGTTGGGAGGGCGCTGCCATGGGCGACCCTCGCCGCCACCGATGAAGGACCAAGGTTCCTTTTCTCCATGACGAATGAGAGAAAGGGGAGCAAAAACTGAGGAAAGGAGGAGATGGGAGAGTGCGGGCTTCTGCACTCCCCTTCCGCTCTTTTTAAATAAGCAAGGTGGGGGCTCGACTGCCTCGCTCGACAAATTAGGGCATAGGAAGAGCAGGGAATCGGGGCCAACCTGCTGCCTCTGCTCGTAACGGCCCAGTTTTCCACTTCCACCGTCCGCGACCCCAAGAGCATGGGAACCACGTGGCGGGGATGCAGAATCGAGGCGACGGGTGAAGCGACCAAGACGCCGCCCACTTCCCCACGACGCCGCAATTGACGCGTGCTGCTACGGGGAACGCAGCGGATACGGAGGGTTTGGTTTGGACCCAGGCCGTGCTGCGTGCCGTGCCTGTTTTGGGCCTGGCCCAACAGCGCTTCGGCACCGTGTATGGCCCAGACCGGGGCTCCTGTCGGTGTACTAAAGTAGGGGTACCTTAGTACCCCGAACTTGTGCACGGGCAATGTAGGCCCCCGTGGCAAGCCTCGCCAAGGCGTCCGCCAAGACCCTCCGCAGCTCAGAAGACAATACCCGGCAAGAGGAGCTTGCCGGGAAGGCCTCTAGGCACAGAGACAAGGCCCCGACAAGAAGAGCTTGTCGGGAAGGCCGCCCAGCACGCATAAAGACAAGGCCCCGACAAGAGGAGCTTGCCGGAAGGCCCGAGCGCGACAAGTCTCCGAGCGCGACAAGGATTCGCCGCTGCAAGGCGCTTGCCGCGGCATGCAACCTCTCTCCGTCTCGCTCCAGCTCACCCAGCGACGTGTCGCCATGGGACCGTTCCATGGGCGTGCGGTCGGCGGCCGTGCAGCCAGCGGAGAGCAGCGATAAGCGGCGCCGACAGGCTCGCCATCGTGGCGAAGCGGAGGCGCACTGACGGCCTCTCTGTAATTGCTTTGGGCGACAATGACGGGCATTTATTGCTTTTGTCCCTTGCCGTCGAGTTAGGTATTTTGCAATCGCATTAATGTTCAAGTAGGTGTACCAGCTCCTGTTTTTACATTTATACCCTCGCCTATGTTGCCACCTGTCGGAGACCCCTTGAGCATATAAAAGGAGGCCCGAGTGCAACATAGAGAGGGTTCAAACACGCACTTCTCGGGGTTGAGCTTGAGGTTGATCTTGCGCGGATTTGCAAAGGTCTCGTCCAAATCTTGAACCAAAGTTGCTTTGTCCTTGCTCTTGACCACTATGTCATCCATGCAGGCTTCTACATTTCCGTGCATTTGCGGCTCAAAAGCGTCATGGAGTTCCCTTGCAAATGTTGAACCAGCATTCTTCAAACCGAAAGGCATCCGTATGAAACAGTATGTGCCACATGGTGTGATGAATGCGGTCTTCTCCTCATCTTCTTTAGCCATGAAGATCTGATGGTATCCTGAGTAGGCATCAAGAAAAGAAAGCAAATCACATCCAGCCGTGGAGTCAACAATCTGGTCAATGCGCGGCAAGGGAAATGGATCTTTGGGACAAACTTTATTAACATCCGTGAAGTCAATACAAAGTCTCCATTTCCCATTTGCCTTGCGCACGACTGCAGGATTGGCCAACCACGTAGGGATGGAGCACTCCTCGACAAGGCCTGCTACTTCCAGCTTCTTGATCTCTTCGGCTATGAATTCTTGGCGCCCACTGCTTGCTTCCCGACTTTTTGCTTGACGGGTCACAAGATGAGGACAAAAACGCCAGCGGTGCTCAATCACTTTCACAGGAACACTGGGATATCAGACGGTTGCCATGCAAACACGTCGACATTCGCCCGCAGAGAAAGCAACGAAGCCGCCTTTCCTATTTGGGGTCGAGAGAGGCACTGATGGTGAAGTTAAGACCAGCGCCATACTCCTTGTCGGGCTCGTTCTTGGTCTTCGGCGGAGCCACCATCTTCTTGCACTTGCCGTTGGATCTCTATGGTGCGTCCTCGACGGTAGCGCAGCACCAAGAGGTGCGCTTGCGGAGTGAGTATCGAGCCCTTCCGGACTTGGACTTGGTCTTCTTCCCCGGAGCTTCAGCCGCAAGTGTCCGCAATCTGTCGCGGCTGCTGCATCCGGAAGATCTTGTCGGCACAAATAAGGGCATCCTTCTCGCCGCCATGGACAGAGATGACGCTTATCGGGCCCGGCATCTTGAGTAGGTTGTAGGCGTAGTGAGAGGCTGCCATGAACTTGGCGAGTCTTTGGACGGCCAAGTATCCCATTGTAAGGCAATGGGAAATCGGCGACGCCAAACGTAATCCTCTCGATCCTGAAGTTCAGCTCGCTGCCAAATGTGACCGCAACGTAATCTTCCCTTCGCTTGCTCCTTCCCGGATTGATTCCTTGGAAGGTTCCGGTCTCTTCGAGCTCGCTGTCGAGGATTTGAAGCTTCCGGAGCACCGCGGAGGAGATCAGATTCAAGCCGGCCCGCCGTCAACTAACATTTTTGTGACCTTGAGGTTGCGGATGGTTGGAGAGACCAACATCGGCAAGCACCCGACCGCGATTATGCGCGATCAGGGTGGTCCTCAATATCAAAAATGATAGGCGTGATGGACCACTTGAGAGGCTGCGTGACTCCACGGATGGTTCCGCTGCATTGACCTCCGCATCCATTGCTTGAGTTGGAGGTGGGAGGTATGCAGGAGGCACCTCCGTCAATGCAGAAGAACCTCTGTGGCTTTACGAAACTCCTGCTCGTCGGCATCGCTGCCTTCCATATCTTCGTCGTCGTCATCATCTTCGTCCTTGTCGCGGCCGGCGGGAGGTCTATCTCCTTGCCGCTGCTTGGCCTTGCTGCGGCGTCCTCCCCGGCGGGACGTTTCTTGCTTGCTCCCCGGCACCTTCTGGGCCTTCTCCTTGTCTCGCCGCTCGTACTCAGCTCTCTGGCATGACGACGAGGTGCTCGACCTTCTTGCAGCTCACGGAGATCGTGGCCCTTGGTGCGGTGGATCTTGCAAGATCTTGCTTGCCGGAGCCGCCCCGCTTGTCGGGCGGCCGCCACCGACCGGTGGTTGGCGTCGTGACAACCTCCTTGCTGGAGCCACCAGCATTGGCGTTCTTGTCGCCGCCTCCGTTGCCGGACTGCCTCGACAGCTAGCACTTCTGCTTTTCTTCTTCCTGTTGCCTCGCCGCCGCCCTTCTTTGCCGGGCGGTGTCATCCTTGTCGAGACCTGCTTACGCATTCTCTCCGTGGAGTCTCCTCCCTTCCTCGGTAGCGTGCACACTTGTCGGCCAGGCGTACAGCTCATCGACGTCCTTGACTTTGCACATCGCCATCTCCTCCCTCATCCTGCGGTTCCGCACATTACGATGAAATGCGCTGATCACCGCGGCGGGGTGGACGTCACGGGATGTTGTAGTGCACGCGGCTGAACCTCTGAATGAACTTGCGCAGGGACTCTCCTTCCTTCCGGCGAGCAAGTGAAGGTCACTCTCTTGGCCATGAGGTTTGTGGCCACTGTGAAGGCGCCAACAAACCGATGGCACAGATCTGCCAAGAGGATATGGAGCTGTCCGGCAAGTGCATGAGCCAAGATCTCGACGTTGGGCTTGAGCACGGCGGGAAGTAGTTGGCGAGGATCTTGTCGCCCCGTCCCCCGCAGCCTGCACCATGATGGTGTAGATACCGAGGAACTCCGACGGGTGCGCCCTGCCATCATACTTCTCCGCACGTCTGGTTTGAAGTTTTCTCGGCTGGGCCTTTGGACTTGCCGCAGCTCACGAGTGAACGCAGGGCAACCTACCGCAGACGGACAAGTCGCCTGGCCCCTCCGGCGTGCATGTCAACAGGAGGCCCAGCGCGCTTTGTCGGACCGACGTCGCGCTTCTCTTCGGGCGCCGATGCGAGTTCGGCGTCCTCTTGTTGTCGCTCATGAAGAACTTGGCGCTGATCGCGGCGAAGCTTCATGGATCTGACGACGCAGTGGAGTCGCTGTCGAGGTGGATCCGATGAGTCGGCGATCTTGGCCTTCTTGGCGGAGAGTGCACGGTGGTTGCACCTCCGACAGTCTCGTCGCCACCGGCTCGTGCCTTGTCGTTTCGCCGCGGCAATGATGGCGTTGGTTGCCGCGGAGCGTCGCCGTTGGCAAAGCCGATGAGGCTCTGTATAGTGGCCCTCCACTCGTCGACCTTGTCGGCCGTTAGAGGGTAGTCGAGGAGTAGTTGAGCTCTCGCCAGAGCTTCTGCTGGAGTAGTGGGTGGCATTGGAGAACGGTGCGAGGAGCGGGACACGCTCGGACTCCTAACTTCGTTAGAAGGAGCAGCGCCCCGTCCGGGCGACCGTATCTCACTCGTGCTAGCATGTTGGCGCGTATGCTGGTCTTGAGGGTCTCGATCCAACGAACGTATGGTGTTGTGAACGCCATGACATTGTTGGTCCCGCATCTCCTGAGATGGGCGCGGGGGATGCGCGGACGCCGAGGTTTGCGGTGCCTTGTCCTTGGACTTGGCAACGTCGTGAGCACCTTCGTCGGCGCCCGTTCCTCCGCCAGCGTCAGCCCTACCACCCGTTTGCTGCGGTGAGGGTGGGTACAGCGAACGGCTCTGCTGCCGCCGAAGCCTTCTTCTTCGGTGGCATGTTGAGGAAGATGTTGATGACGCTGCTCGTGTGAACGCCGGATCAGATTCACACGGCCTCGACGCCCCCTACCTGGCGCGCCAGAGATGTCGGGGAGGCTGATCATACCCACGGACACCTATGGGGCCTGCGGAGCAGGCCCCTTGTGGTTCGGAGGGGGGCGGAGATCGCACGAAGAGCGGATCGAGGCGAGGTACACGAGCAGTTTACCCAACTTCGGAGCTCTCCGGAGAGATAAAACTCCTACTGCTGCTTGTTTGATCTATTGTGTTCTTGCTAGGGAGCAACGAGAGCTACAAAACCTAGCGTGAGTCTATCTGGTCTCGAGTGGGTCGAATGAACCCCACGAGGCGAACCTGGCGAACCGAACCGAACGGAACCGAACCGAACGGAACCCTCTCTACGTTGCACTCGGGCCTCCTTTTATATGCTCAAGGGGTCTCCGACAGGTGGCAACATAGGCGGGGGTAAAAATGTAAAAACAGGAGTTGGTACACCTACTTGAGCGATGTATGATGCAAAATACCTAACTTTCGGCGGCAAGGGACAAAAGCAATAAATGCCCGTCATTGTCGCCCAAACAGATTGTGAGAGGCCGTCAGTGCGCCTCCTCGCCACGATGGCGAGCTGTCGGCGTCGCTTATCGCTGCTCTCCGTTGGCTGCACAGCCCGCTCGACACGCGCCCATGGAGCGGTCCCATGGCGACACGTCATTGGGTGAGCTGGAGGCGGAGACGGAGAGAGGTTGCATGCCGCTGACAAGCGCCTTGCAGCGGCCGAATCCTGTCGCTCGGAGACTTGTCGCGCTCCGAGCCTTCCGGCAAGCTCCTCTTGCGTGGCCTTGTCTTCTGCGTGCACGAGCGGCCTTCCCGACAAGCTCTTCTTGTCGGGGCCTTGTCTTCTCAATCAAATACTTTGTTCTTGAATGGCTCCAAAAGGAGCCACGAAGGATCTTGGCGGTGACGAGGCAAACCCTACCGCGGGGTGCTGCAACCGTCCGTGCACGAGTACGGGGTACTAGGGTACCCCTACTCTAGTACACCGACACCCCTGCACCGCCTCTTCACCCTATAAAGTCGCAAATATTCCAGAAATCATAGGGGAGTCGACGAAACACAATTCCAGCCGCCTCAAGTTCCAGAACCACGAGACCCAATCTAAACACCATAATGGAGGGGTTCATCATCCTCATTGGTGCCTCTCCGATGATGCGTGAGTAGTTCACGATAGACCTACGGGTCAGTAGGTAGTAGCTAGATGGCTTCCTCTCTCTTTTTTGATTCTCAATACAATGGTCTCTTGGAGATCTATGTGATGTAACTCTTTTGCGGTGTGTTTGTTGGGATCTGATGAACTTGAGTTTATGATTAGATCTATATCCATGAATTTATTTGAGTCTTCTTCGATCTCTTATATGCATGATTACTTATAGCCTCGTATTTCTTCTTCTAATCTTTGGTTTAGTTAAGCCAATCGATTTTTCTTGCCATGGGAAGAGGTGCTTTGTGATTGGTTCGATCTTCCGGTGTTCTTTCCAAGTGACAGAAGGGGCAGGAAGACACACATGTATCGTTTCTATTAAGGATAACAAGATGGGGGCTATTCCTACATGAATAGATCTCGTCTACATCATGTCATCATTCTTATTGCATTACTCCATTTTTCCATGAACTTAATACACTAGATGCATGCTGGATAGCGGTTGATGTGTGGAATAATAGTAGTAGATGTAGGCAGGAGTCAGTCTACTAATCCTGAATGTTATGCCAATATATTGATCATTGCCTTGGATATCGTCATAACTATTTTATTTTCTATCAATTTCCCAACAGTAATTTGTTTACCCATCGTATGCTATTTCTTGAGAGAAGCCACTAGTGAAATGTACGGCTCTCAGATCTATTCTTTACCATATCTGCTTTGAGATCTATTTTATTTGCTTTTGTTTTGAGATATATTATTCCAAAAACCCAAAAACACTTTGCTACATTTTTCTATTATTTATTTTATTTCGTGTTTTATCAATATCTATTTATCCAATCTACCACAAATTTTATCACGTCAACTTGATAATTTCTGGCGCCGTTACCCGAAGAGGGATTGACAACCCCTCATATGCGTCGGGTTGCAAGTATTAGTTTTTTGTGTGCAGGTACTGTTTACATAGTGTTGCTTGGTTCTCCTACTGGATTGATACCTTGGTTTCAAAACTGAGGGAAATACCTACCATAGTTGTACTACATCATCCCTTCCTCTTTGGGGAAATACCGACGCAGTTTCAAGCAACATCAAAAGGAATTTCTGGCGCCGTTGCCGGGGTGACATCATCAACATCTATCAGGTTCCTAATCACAAATCTCATCCTTGCAATTTGCAATATTTGACATTTGCCTCTCATTTTCATCTCCCCCACTTCACAAAAAATGTCGTTTTATTCACCTTGTATTCGTTCGCCTTTCTCTCGTCAGATCTCTTATTTGTTTGAACTTGTCATTATGAGTGATTTTGGTACGGCAGAAACAAATGATGGCCTAACTCCAAAAATTGGACAATTTAGCAATCTGGATGCTAAAACCTTTGTTTTGGGTCAAGGGAACATTATGGGAAAAAAACATATCCAAGAATTTTTCAATTGTATTGGAAATTTGACTCTTGATGATGCTCCTATACTTAAAAGAACTAAATCTTATGCGGAAGCTATTTTACCACTAGTTTGGAGACTTGAAAACAGATTTGTCCGTACCCATCCTATTTTGCAAAGATTGATTTATGAGCTACCCGTTATAAAGGATCCTAAAGCTAAAAAGTTAGCCACCCTTGTTCTTATGAATGAATTTGATTATATGGTACGAGAAGCCAGGGGATTTTTTATTTTTATGGTACGAGCCATGAAAAACCGGTGATAGATGAGATTCTTTATAATAGTGATTATATGTTGAGACATTTTCTTGGAAATAATCAAAAAATTTATGAGAACCTTAAAAAGGAAATCCCTGGTTTAGATATAATCCAACACGTTTACAATGATGTTAATCAACACTATTCTTGGATTGTAGCCGGAAAGCAACGGGGATGCGCAGATGGGAAAGTTGATAATGCTAAAAGTTCTATGGATAATGTGTTTCAAGTTATTTATGCAAAACCTCCTGACAAGAACACATCTAAGAAAAAATAAGAAACATGACAATACTTGAATCTATGCATTATGCCTATCTAGGGGCATAAAACGATAGCGCTTGTCGAGAGGCAACCTAATGAATAAATTTTATTTTTGCCTTTTTCTTTATGCTGTTGAGTGTTTACACAATTATGCCACTGTTATGATTGTGTTTTTTATGTATTAATTAGTGTTTGTGCCAAGTAAAGTCTTTGGGATCATGTTGGGTGATAGTTGATTTAATATTGTTGAAAAATAGAAACTTTTGCGCTCAGTAACAGAATAGTTTAAAATCACAAAAGCGTGATAAAATTCTGAATTTTTTACACAAGATTGATATACAAATTTCCAACATTGTCCTATTTTTTCAGAATTTTTGGAGTTAGATAAGTATACGAAGTTTTTAGATTACTACAGACTGTTCTATTTTAAACAGATTCTGTTTTCTTTGCGTTGTGTGCATTTTTTGATGAATCTATGGATTATATCGGGGGGTATAAGCCATGGTAAAGTTATAATAGAGTAGATATAACGCAAAAATAAAATATGAATGGGTTTGCAATAGTACTTAGAGTGGTGATTTGCTTTGTTATACTAATGGATATCATGATGGTTTTGTTAAGTTTTGTGTGTTTGAAGTTTTCAAGTTTTGAGTGAGATCATGATGGATGAAGGAATAAGAAGTGAAAAGAGATTAAGCTTGGGAATTCCCCATGGTGCCCCAAGATAATATTCAAGGAGAACCAAGCAACTAAGCTTGGGGATGCCCCAGAAGGAATCCCCTCTTTCTTCTAACGACCGTCGGTATTTTACTTGGAGCTATATTTTTATTCATCACATATCATGAGTTTTGCTTGGAGCTTCCTGTATTATATGAGTCTTTGCTTGTTTTTCTTTTTAGTTCGTGTCATCTATCCTTGCTGGACACACCTATTTGAGAGAGCCAAAATTATGCTATGATTTGTTAGAATTCCTCTATATGCTTCACTTAAATTTTTTGAGCTATGGAATTGCTCTAGTGCTTCACTCATATCTTTTTTTGCACGGTGCGCTTTAATACTTTTTGAAGAAATGCTCTCATGCTTCACTTATATGTATTTGAGAGTTAGTAAATTTTTGAAGAAATTCTCTCATGCTTCACTTATATTATTTTGAGAGAAGAAATTTTTTTATGCTCATGTTCTTCACTTAAATTTGTTTGAGCTTATGAAAAGCAACATATTTATTTAGTCCCAAAGTGATAGATAATCAAGAGGGATATAATGAAAACTTTCATGAAGATGATTGGACAAATTAAGCTTGATTCTTTGTAAGAGTTTTGAGTGATGATGATAGTGATATGTGAGTCATGGTTGTGAGTAATTATGCTTCAGTAAGAATATTGGTGTTAAGGTTTGTGATTCCCTATGCAAGCACGAAAGTCAATAGTTAT
This sequence comes from Aegilops bicornis, assembly GCA_021605145.1. Lineage (NCBI taxonomy): Eukaryota > Viridiplantae > Streptophyta > Magnoliopsida > Poales > Poaceae > Aegilops > Aegilops bicornis. The sequence continues at coordinate 336,326,899 of CM038670.1, read as the reverse complement.
GCAATGAAATTACGTCCTACTTATGGTGCATTATTCGGTGTTAGTTATGCTTAATCCTCGGTTCTGTGATTTTGTGTTTCTTGGTTGGTTGCTTATCAATCTATTTGCTAGCCTCCACTTTTACTAAGTAGAAATACTACTTGTGCATCCAAAATCTTTAAACCCAGTTTTGCCATATGAGTCCACCATACCTACCTATATGCCGGATTTTCGTACCGTTCTAAGCAATTTGTATGTGCTGTCTCTAATTTTCAAAATGAATTTCCTTTTTGTGTGCTTGTGCCTCTCATGAAGCGGCAGGGGTGGCCAATATTTTCCATGCTAGATGTGTTATTCTCAAGACGAGTGTTTATTCACTTGTCATTGCACGAGAGTACGGCGGTAATAGGGATGCCTGATCCCGAAATGAAAAAAAATTACTTTATGTTGTCAAATAATAAATTCCTTGGAAAGTGTTGGTATGGAAGGCACCCATGGATACGGCTAACCATGGATTGTAAAAGAATGGTGGAAAAAGAATAAAGTTTATTTTCTGTTTGGGAACCGCCTATGATATATCTAGCATGGAAAGTGTTGGGAATTACTCGGTTGTTTTTGTTGACGGGAAAAGTATGCCTCTCAAAAAAATTATCTCTCAATTTTTGTTTTGAGCTCTGGCACCTCTACAAATCCCTACTTCCCTCTGCGAGGGCCCTTTATATTTACTTCGTGCAATTTTTATTTTTACTTGAGTCTCCATCTTTTCTTATAAAGAACCAACTAGGGAGCACTATGATCATACTTGAGCATTGGATGTAGCTAATATGCAAGTGTGTTTCATGAATGGATGAATGATTGAGCATGATGGGCTAGGGATAACTTTCTTTAGTGTTGATATTTTGAAAGACATGGTTGCTTGTTGATATGCTTGAGTATTGAAATCTTCATGTCAAAACTAGACTATTGCTTTGAACCATATAAAAGTCCAAATGTCCATGCTACAAAAGAAAAGAATATGTGATGAGCATGTTAGGCAGCATTCCACATAAAAAAATCTGTTTTTATCATTTACCTACTCGAGGACGAGCATGAATTAAGCTTGGGGATGCTGATGCATATCCAACATATCTATAATTTTTTATTGTTCCATGCTGCTATATTATCATTCTTGGATGTTCTACAATCATTTTATAGCAACATTATATCATTTTATGGGACTAACCTATTGAACCAGTGCCCAGTGCCAATTGCTGTTTTTTGCTTGTTTTTTACTTCGCATAATATCAGTACAAAACGGAGTCCAAACGCAGCGAAACTTTTTGGAGATTTTTTCTGGACCAAAAAACACCCTGTGGGTGAGTCGGCGAAACACAATTCCAGCCACCACAAGTTCTAGACACCATCGCAGAGATTTATAGCTTAGTATTTTTTGTTCGAATCTTTGGTTTAGTTAGGCCAACTAGATCGATTTTTCTTGCCATGGTAAGAGGTGCTTTGTGATGGGTTCGATCTCGCGCTGTTCTTTTCCCGTGACAGAAGGGGCAGCAAGACACACATGTATCGTTGCTATTAAGGATAACAAGATGGGGGCTATTTCTACATGAATAGATCTCGTCTACATCATGTCATCGTTCTTGTTGCATTACTCCATTTTTCCATGAACTTAATACACTAGATGCATGCTGGATAGCGGTCGATGTGTGGAGTAATGGTAGTAGATGCATACAAGAGTCGGTCTATTAATCTTAGACATGATACCTATATGTTGATCACTGGCTTTGATATCATCATAACTATTCAATTTTCCATCAATTGCCGAACAATAATTTTTTTACCCACTGTGTGTAATTTCTTGAGAGAAGCCACAAGTGAAATCTACGGCCCTCGAGTCTATTTTTTATCATGTTTGCTTTGAGATCTATTTTTATTCGCCTTTGTTTTCAGATCTATTATTCCAAAAACCCAAAAATACCTTGCTGCACTTTTGTATTACTTATTTTATTTCGCGCTTTATGAAGATCTATTTATCCAATCTACCACAATTTTTATCTCGTCAACTTGACAATTTCTAGTGCCGTTACCCGAAGAGGGATTGACAAGCCCTCATACGCGCCAGGTTGCAAGTATTTGTTCTTTGTGTGCAGGTACCATTTAGATAGTGTTGCTTGGTTCTCCTACTGGATTGATACCTTGGTTTCACAACTGAGGAAAATACCTACCGTAGTAGTACTTCATCATCCCTTCTTCTTCGGGGAAATACCACCACAGTTTCAAGCGACATCAGGGTTCTTCATCATTGTTGCTACCCCTCCAATGATGCGTGAGTAGTTTTCGAATGATCTTTGGGTCTGTTTTTAGTAGGTAGATGGCTTCTTCTTTGTCGATGTTCTTCAATACAATGTTCTCCTTGATGTTCTTGGAGTTCTATCTGATGTAATTATTTTTTGCGGTGTGTTTGTTGAGATCCGATGAATTGTGAGTTTATGATCAGATATTTCCTTGAATATTATTTGGGTTTTCTCTGAACTCTTTTATGCATGATTAATATAGCTTCGTATTTCTTCTCCAATTTATTGGTTTGGTTTGGCCAACTAGATTGATTTATCTTGCGATGGGAAGAGGTGCTTTGTGATGGGTTCGATCTTGTGGTGCTCAATCTCAGTGATAGAGGGAGACATGACACAGATGTATCGTTGCTATTAATGGTAACATGATAGTATTTATTTCATATGTGATTTTATCTTGTCTACATCATGTCATCTTGCTTAAAGCATTACTCCATTTTTCCATAAGCATAATACACTAGATGCATGCTGGAAAGCGGTCGATGTGTGCAGTAATAGTAGTAGATGCCGAATCATTTTGGTCTACTAATCTTCGACGTGATGCCTATGTATGATAATTTCCTTGTATATCTTCATAATTATTATTTTTCTATCAATTGCTCAACAAAAATTTGTTTACCCACCATATGCTATTTTCTCGAGAGAAGCCTCTAGTGAAAACTATGGCCCCGGGGTGTATTTCCTAAACCAAAAATACCTCGCTATAATGTTTTGTTCTTTATTTTATTTTGTATTTTTGTCAGATCTATCTATCAAAAACAATATCTTTTAATCTTGCTCAAAACCATTGAGCGATTGACAACCCCTCTACGCATTGGGTTGCAAGTATTTGTTGTTTGTGTACAGGTGTTCTTTACATAGTGTTGCTTGGTTCTCCTACTGGATTGATAACCTTGGTTTCATAACTGAGATAAATACTTATCTCTACTGTACTGAATCATCCTCTCCTCTTCAAGGAAATCCGAACGCAGCTCACAAGTAGCACTGTGTTGCTACTAGTATTAATTTATTGAAGAAATGCACTTGTAGTACGTAGCAGAGTAGTACTTGGCTTGACGCGGCGTCATACTAATTAACCGGATTTTGTATGCATGTGTGACCCAGCCGTACATGATCAATAGTGCCAAGGAGATCTTCATGAAGCTGAGGCCTCAGTCGAGGCCATTCAAGGGCTCCGACAGTGTCTGCCTCACATGTGAGACGATCCTCTAGGAGCCCTTCCACTTTTGCTGCCTCTCCTGCAAGGTCATTAAACAATACTTAAGCAGCAGTAATTAATCGCGGCCTGATTGTCTTGTCGGAGTTAAACAAATCTTTAGTAGCACCTCATGTTGAATCATGTACATGTGTGTGTATGTGTCCGTGCAGGTGGACCATGTGGTGGAGCCGGGAGGGGATCTTGGTAGTGTCATGAGATAGTAATGCTATTGTTTTGCATGTCAATATATTGCCACTGGTTCAATGAGCCAATATTTTTCTACTGTATTGTCATCATGATTTGCTATTGTCTTTCTGCCCTTCCTCACTAAGATAATGAAGGTTCCACCTTGTTCCAACTTGTGCAAACAAGGATCGTGTTGTGTCGATCGTATATTTTAGTGGAACTGCACAAGAGGATACAATGAACTATATCCCAGCTAGTGCTTTTATTCTGCAGGAGGTTATTGATAATCTCTCAACATAGTCTCATGACTGTTAAGCAACAGTTGTGCCAACCGTACATTGGAAGTGCAGAAAAATATATACTACTGAATGATTCCAGTTAGTGATTTATCTTTTCTTCGGGACTACTTGAATAAGCTTCCTTGCTCAAGTTGTTACCGGCCTAAGCCTTCATCCAGATTAGTGTTATGTCGTCTCTATTTGTATCGTGCTACTGTTTTTATACTGTCATGAGAATGTCCTTTATCTTTGCACATTAAATATTTGAAACTTACGATACGTGGCAATGCTTTGAGTATTGAGGTAATAGGCACTAATAAATAAACTAATATCTCTCTTTAAGCAAGGCTACTATGTTGCTAACTTTACCCATTAAGATAACGAGGATGCTTCTATTTGTTAATGTATGTTTCATCAACTAGTGCCACTATTATAGTAATCTCACTTTCTCAATATATGTGCCTACAGGGATGCACGATTTGTGTGGAACTGCACAAAAACTTTGGGTGGTTCATTACCTCAACTACGTCCTTCCTTTCCTGTCACTCGCTTATCTTAGCTTCCTGTCAAACAAAGTACTAATTGATATGCTTCCTCACACAGGTTGGTACCGGTCTTCATCCTGATTATTGTGCTTGTCATATCTATTGATAATTTGGTCTGTTGGCCAATTTCTTAAAGGACTAACTTGGAGCCTGAACTTGCAGGAAAATCGTTACATTGGCTAATTTCAGCAGAACCGCACAAAAAGATCAGATGGACAGATAATTATGTTGCTGCTATGTACTCCCAAGTTCACTCAGACAAGCATCGATGTTGACAAGAAGAAGTGCTAGAGTGAACACCAACAATATTACTTGGCGCATAGCCCTGAAAAATGCAGTCCAGGCATTTCCCAACTTGTGCTTCTTGGTTATCAGCTCGTATGCTGGCAGCGAACGGTATGCCATGGAGTCTAAATATTCTAGACAAGTTGGTAAATGCATATATTCATATGGCACTTAACCGTCTTCATGCCAATGCTCCATTTCAGTTGAACTACACAAAAACTTTGGGTGGCTCATTTTGTCGAACGCCTCGTTTGTTGTCTACAATGCAGAATTTTGGCGAGATACAGGACAAAGATGGGATAGTAAACTAGTTGGATGAAAATAGTGCCCAAGTTTCTCAAACCTCTCGCGGCATCAAGGAAACTATCATGAGGATAAACCTACAAGAAAAGTTTAGATGGTCGGTGTTGCTTCTTATGTATTCAAAAGTTTGCGTAGACAAGCATTAATATTAGCAAGAAGTGCTACCGAGTGAACACCACTTACCAGTCTGTACCATAGGTAATTAAAGTGTGTCATTGGATGATATTGGTTGTGTAATCTCAATAATTTGGATGCTTAAACATGCTGAACTTGTGTATATCTGAATCTTTTTTGTGAATGTTAGCTATGAATATTGGCTTGTGATCTATGAATCATTTGGATGCATAGACATGCTGAGCTTGTCTATATATGAATCTTTTGAGTTGTTGACAGTGAATGTTGGTTATGAATATAAACCTATCCTGTGAACCTGAGTTTGATCTGAATGATTACCTTTTCTGTTGTACTTGTGTGAACGTGATAGAATGTATACTCTAGGATTGTGACATGTGAGTGTCACACGGCACACCTTCGTCCCGAGAAGAATGGCACCTGCTTATTAGGGTAGCAACAATGCATCAACTCATTTTTATCCTCTTGCTCAGTCTTCCCCCTCCCTACTTAACCCCCACCATAATGTTTTCTGCCTCAAAAACATACTACTGCATTGTTTTTGGGCCTTGATGAAAAATCAAGTGCTGCTTTCTGTAGCTTGGCCGGCCCAGCAAATAAGCTACTGGTTATTCATGGACTGGGAGGCTAAAACTAAAAGTTGTATCATGTAGAGGCAAGTAAAAATAATAATACGCCATCAAGAGCCATCCACTGGAAAAAAATCATGTCTAATGTGCTTCTTCAGTCTTCCCTCTGGTTGTTCTCTCGCCGCCAAAACCAGGAGTGTGGCTGAATTGCCTAATGCCACTCAGGGGCCGGCGGCGCTACCTCGCGTCATGCCCCCGCCCCCTCTTAAATCCAGTTCGCTCCATTCCCCAACAGCCAGCATGGGATGAAAGTTTCATCTTCTTCCCCCTCGCTCTGTCGACGGAATGAGGAAGCACGACATCCAATCCACCACCGGTGATGGCTGCCCGTCCAAGTGATTTTCAGAGAAGAAACTGCAAGTTTCAGTTCCAAATAAGAATCTGCAAGTTTCAGAGGCAGGGCATTTAAATCAACATGCACTTTTCAAGCATGGATATTAGAATGTCAGAAATTTTATTCATGGACGAAAATGGAACTATCTGCAAGTTAATGTCAGGATGATCAACATTCATGTATAGCACATCATCATATGATGCACAGTCAAAAATATATGTTATTTTCAAAATGCCAAGACCATGTTGAGTGTGCGAAAACTGGGTAAACTAGGGATGAAATTTTGGCAATTGGTGGAGCTGGTGTGTGTAGATGACATGACAGGACCAACATGTCAGTAATAGCTAAGGCAAAAAAATAGATATTTTCCAACTGCACTAGTTGGAATCGAACTCGGACAACACAGATTTTGGGTGAGATGGTTGTATCCACCAGGCTACTATTCGAAAGAATGAAGGCGCGCTTTTTCACTACTCTAAGGCGTATTCCCCGGCTTCGGTTCGTTCCCGTCCGTGTACACGATGCCGTCCTCCAGTTTGTGTGTTCGCTGCAGCGCCATCGTTGACTTAGTCAACATGCTCAACAAATGAGAGGAATCTGGAGAGGACTATACGCCGAGAGGCTGATAGTTGGGACCCACCAGGTACATGGCCGCATGCAAGGAAGTGCCTCATTGGAAAAAGGAGCTTCCTCCTAATTGTATATTGATGTTGGGGCCCACCGGTTTGTCAACATAGTCAATAAATGAAAAAATTTAGAACGAAGACCGTCATTAGGGAGGTTTTATTTTAAGGGTGTCGGCGATCTAGCAGTATTTTTTCAGAGCGTGAGCAAGTATCATCACGGCCTAGATTTTGTTTTTTTAACATGCGCAACCACGACATACTGACACCGTGGTTTCAACTTATTCTTTTGAGGTCCATCATGTATTGTCGGTGCCACAAACCCTGGGTCTGTTGCCCAGACTTAGCACAGGCACGAGAACAAGGTTGCAGCACCAAGATCAGATCGAAGCACAAGGAATCAGTTCTTCGAAGAACCAACATGCAGCACAAGAGGACCAAGACTAGCCAGAGAAGCAAGATACTGCTAAGGTAGAGACCTCCCTTGCCAGGTAGGCGGGCTTGGCAAGGATGGGATCACCCCCAGGAGCAAGCTTTCGTGCCGTTCCGGCAGGCCTGCCGGGGCTCGTGGAGGAAGAATCACCTCACCGCACCACCTCATCACAACGCACGTCATCCATCGATGCGGTGTCAAGCTCCAAAGTGGCTAAGTCGCTGCTATTCGCCACATGGCAACCACTTCCCATCGGAAAACCCTCCAAAACACACCCGTCCTGCGACGTGTCAAGCAAGCAGGCGCGAAGCTGGCAAAACAGCCCGGCAGGGCCTGCCAGGTGAGCTGAGATGTGACGTGAAGCGGCGCATTTAATCCACTCTGTCAGCCTGCAGAGTTAGGTATGACAGCACTGTTTTCTATCTAATCAGTGCATAATGACTTATTTGCCACTACGGTGACCCCTTTGTCTATAAAAGGAGGCCCAAGGCAACCTAGAAAGGGTTGGACGTTCGGTTGGCTAATCCACCCTCTCGCACACCCATACGCGCATAGCTGCTCTTACCCCGAGGCAACCCTGCCGAGAAAGTGCGCTCCGCTCATCAGTATTTTCCACCATCAATCCACCAAAGAAGGAGTAGGGTTTTACGCCTCACAGCAGCCCGAACCGGGGTAAAAACTGCCCGTGTGATCTCTGCCATGCTGCTGCACACTCCTCTGCTCTTTGTGCAACATGCCATCCCCCCGCTGAACCAGCAAGTGACCCTTGGTCCCATAGGTGGTCGTGGTTTCCCGCGACATCTTTGGCGCACCATGTAGGGGGATCACTTGCGCGAACCTGAAAGCATGAGCAGCGCGTCATCTTCATCACCATTGTCATCATCGATTGCTCCACTAACCATGGCACCCAAGAAGAAAACCGGTGTTGCAGCTCACCCGTCCACGTCGAAGGCTCTGCTGCCCGCAGCCGCCGACGCCATGGTACACTACAAAAAAATACACTTCCTTGATGATACGTGTTTGTCACAGTAGGTCGCGTTTTTTGTCATGCATGTACATCCATGACAAATTTATGACAGAATCAAGATAGTCATACCTGTGCTATCGTAGAAGTGTTCCTTGACAGTACCAAAATTATCATCACGGAAGTGTCCACTTCCATGACGATAAATCGCGCGTCACAGAAGTGCTTTCGTCAAGGGTGACCGACACGTGGCATCCACCGTAACGGAACGCTGTTAAGCTATCGGGTCGGGTTTTGGATCCGATAACCCGTCAATAGCCCCGACCAATCGGGATTTTCCACGTGTAAAATCATCATTGGCTGGAGGAAACAAGTGTCGGCTCACCGTTGGGACAGATGTCATCCACTCATTGGACAGAAGGCGCCTATGATACGTCGACACATGGCACGGCCCAACAGAGGCCCATTCCTGTGAAAAGGCCGACCCATTTGACTTGGTCAAAAGGTGGCGGGCCGACCCATGTAAAGCCTGTTAACAGCCTGTTCGCATATAGCCCATTTACAGCCCGCTAACCCAAGGCCCGTTACGCCCTATCCGAATTAGGCCCAGTAGCGTCATCTGGGCCACCCAATATGATTCCAGCTTGTTTTCACTTATGGCCCATGTATGGCCCGTGACATCTTTCGGCCCATATGAGGTCCTATGTAACTCTTGGCCTATTAACGGCCCGTGGTGAAACTGGCCCGTAATGAACAGTGTATTACTTAACACCCATTAACGGCCCGTGGTGAACTGGCCCATAATGAACAGTGTATTACTTTACACCCATTAACGGCCCGTGGTGAAACTGGCCTGTAATGAACACTGTATCACTTTGTACCCATTAAGGGCCCATTATTTCGTTGGGCCGTTTCCAGCCCATGTTATCTTTCGGCCTTCTTAGAGCCCATTTAATCTTGGGCTCAATTCCAGCATTCGTTAACTTACGGCCCATTACTGTCATTTTCTGCTTATGGGCCAAATTCAGCCCGTGGTTACAGTCAGCCCGTTTGTGGTCCGTTAACACGTTGGGCCGTTTTCATAGCGTCATGAAATACGGCCTATTAATGATGGCCCGTTATGGTCGGCCCATGAACGGACGATTCCAACTCTAGCCCGTTTACGGCCATAATGCGGCCTGTTATTGGCCCATGTTTGGCCAATCGATCATCCTGCCCGTATAAGGCCCATTGATGCTACGGCCCGTAGAAGGCCCATTGTTTCTACGGCCCGTAGAAGGCCCATTGTTTCTACGGCCCGTGGAAGGCCCATTGTTTCTACGGCCCGTAGAAGGCCCACTGTTTCTACGGCCCGTAGGTGCAGTGTCACTACACTAAATATTAGCCCATGGTTATTGTGGCCTAGTTTTAAAAAATAGGTTGTTGCAGCCACTAGCAAACCGCAAAAAAAGAACTGCACTGACTACAAGCAAACAAATAAACAAGACAACAAGGAAATAAATAAGCAAGCAACTTACACTAGGCTATCACGGCTATTACACATATTACGTCCACTGGGCATCAAAGTTACGCCACCGGTGCAAATATAGGAACACAACAGCATATAAACGCCGCATGACAAAACAAGTCCAGGCTGAAACCACTTCAGAAGAGCTCAAGAAACAATATCCTGGCTACCCATAATGCTGGCAAGATGCTTAGCAAGATTATTAACTTTCTCTTGTTTGGCGCTTAAGTCCTCCAGCGCCTGCTGTTGCACCAGAAAGTATGCATCTGATTCTGCAGGGACTTCCTCAGTCCTTGACTTCTGTCGCATAACATCTGATCGATGTCTTTCAACTTGAAGTTGAGACTCAAGAAGCCAAACTGATTTAGGCAACGATTTCGAAGAGCTGGTGCCAGCAGTGGTAGCCAGTAACTCGAGCACTACATCAAGACAGGACTTTGGGGTTGTCTCAGTGTCCTCAGTATAGTTTTTATCAGCTTTCTTGGAGACCAACAGGGATGTCTCACTATCTTGAACCTTATCTGCATTACTTCCTTTACCATTGCATAACAGGGTACTCTTCTCCAATATTTTATCCGCGTTCTAAAAGGGAAACAAACAAACACATCTCAAGTTTACAATGTAGTATATGAAACTCATTTTGGTAAACCAGTTCAGTAGTAAGGTGGACAGGACAACAGCATGAAACAAACATATATCTATGTAGTATGGTCACTGTATGGTCTATATCTATCTAGTTTATGTTGCCAAATCAAGATAGATACAGTTCGAATCATATCTATTTAAGACAAAGCATCATAGACAGAATATAAGTGTGGGAAACTACACAGCAATAACAACACTTGTAATATGCATGGCATGAGAACATAACTGTTTATTCAATTGAAACTGAAATCAACATAGAGCAAGTTAAAACAGCAAACAGCCAAACACGTTGAAGAAACAGGTTTAAAACATACCTGTTGCGCCATTGCAGTTTCAATTGCATCCTTCAAATTTGAAATTGGTTGGTATCAAGAAATCTGATGATGCAAGAGCAAAGTAGTATGAACCATAGCTATGGAACCTGACCTGAGAACAATTCTTCTTCTTCTTTAAGCGTTGACTTCGAGATCGGAGTGGTGGTCCTCGTGATTTGGGCACTGCAGTTGCCTTACTAACTGCTCGTGTTTGGGTGCTCTATGGTGGAGACGGTGTTGTGTCAACGGAACCGGGTGTCTATCTGCTTTGGGGTTGGGGTTAGAAGGGGTGTAGCTGGTTCTCTGTCCAACTGGGTAGGGGTACAATCTGCATGAGTGTGGGTTATGTGTGGTGTGGCTGATTCTTGGGCAAGTACAACCGTGGTTCTATCTGCATCGACAGGTAGCACGATCTTTTCTGAAGACCGTGTTTTTACTCCCACAGATACTGCCATCACTCCCTCCAATTGAAATGGTTGATAAACAAGAAAAGTAATTGAATGTACAGACATTGTAAGATAGACAGGTGCAATGGATAGTAGGGAAGAAAATAGGGCATGAAATAATTCACATTTATGTTGTCTAAGCAAACAGAATAGCAGGACATAATTTCACATATATGATGGCTAATTAAACAGGATAGCATGACACAATTTCTCATGCATGATGGCTAACTAAACAGGATAGAATGACATACTTCAAAATACGATGACTATGTAAACAGGATGACATGATATAACTATACGATGTGTCTATTAAAGTGGTTGGCATGCCATAAATCACAAACATGCCATCGATGGAAACATGATGGCATGATATAATTCACGGATATAATGACATAATTTAAAACATGATGACTATGTAAACAAGATGAGATGATATAACTATATTATGTCTTTAGAAAATGGGTTGGCATGCCATAATTCAGATACATGCTGTCTATGTAAACATCATGGCATGACATAATTCAAATATATGATTTATATACTAAGGAAGTGAGCAGAGGGCAATTGCATATATGATGTGTCAACTAAGGAGATGGCATTCAATATTGTGTATATGATGTAAAAAATAAGCATTGCAATACAACATATGCATTATATGAGTAATATAACCCTGCCAAGTTTGAGCATACACCTCAGGGGGATAATAGGACTGGTCATTTGCCTCTGAATCCTCCTCTGAAGAGCTATCTGTAACTAGCAAGATATCTGCTTCAACAGGTAGCATTGTCTGCTCTGAAGACCTTGTTTTCAGTCCAGATTTCTCCATCACCAATTCAAATGGCTGATGCACAGGAAGAGCAGTTGAATATACAAACATTATCGACAAAAGCAATGAGAAATACAAAAAAAGGACGACATGATATAATTCACATATATGACGCTTACCTAAACAGCATGGCATTGCATAATTCACATACATAATGCCTTGCAACAAGATAACATTAAATAATTCACATATATAATGTCTTGCAACAAGATGGCATTGCATAATTCACATATATGGTAATTAGACACTAAACAGGTGGCATTCACACAAAGCATGTCTAAACTAAGCAAATGACATAGCAATGCAAGATACCATATGCACAATATGAGTAACATAACCCTGCCAAGTTAGGGCATGCACCTCAGGGGGGAAATATGACTGGTCATCTGTCTGCGAATCCTCCTCACGAGGAGCTATCGGTAACCGACAAGACATGCGGCCGTCAGGATAGCATTATGCGCTCTGAAGACCTTGTTTCCACTCCAGATTTTTCCATGACCATGCCGAATGGCTGATGCACAAGAAGAGTAATTGAATGTACTAAAATTGTTGACAAATTTAACACATAATAAAAAAATGATGGCATGATATAATTCACATATAAGATGGTGGCTAACCAGGGTGGCATTGCAAAATTCACATATATGATGCCTGGCTAGACAAGATGGCATTGCATTATTCACATATACGATAAAGAAACAAAACAGATGGCATTGACACAAAGCATGTCTAAACTAAGCAGATGACATGTTTTATGTATACAGTAAGCACTACAAGGCACCATATGCATGATATTACCAACATCAGCATGCCAAGTTAGAGCGAAGACCTCATGGGGTAAATAGGAGTGGTCTTCTCCTTCTGAATCTCCCTCGGAACAGTTATCTTCCTTTTGATTACGATCCGAAATGGGTGGAGGGGGGCTGCCTTTGCGCCCACCATGGAACGACGTCTGCATGAAATTTTATTGCCACGCAAGGCTCGTCTCTTTTGCTCTACATGATCAGTTCCATTGTGTACAATAACTGGCATGCATAGGAATAAAACATAGTGAGATTATGTAAGGAGTGCATGCACAAATCCAGAGTGATGGTAGCAAGCGTGGATAGACCCAAAACCAATGATAGCGGTAGGATAATAGCTTTAGTTAAAAATACAGATAATGGCTCCTTTAATGTTTGTTTGCACCCAACATGAAACTCATAGTGAACCTTTGGAGATTAACGGATAGTAGACAAATAGTACTGATTGCTGCCACAATATGTACCCCACAACCATTTAAAAACTCAAGTTTGAGCATTAGTTTGGACTGACTCGGAGTCTAATAGGTGAACACGATGATAATGTAGCATGTCATCATATTAAGTGACGACATAACGTAGCGGAACCACGAAGAGTGCGACCTCTCTTGCGGACCCGTGTAGTCCTCAAGGTCATCTGCTCAGTTGATGATGGTAATGCAGTTGTCGTGGCTGCCGGCGGCGGGGAAGAAGATCTGAGGTGGCGAAAGACAGTCTGGAGAGTGGATCCCTGCTGTGGTGAACCCTTCCGTCGTTGGTGCTGCTGAGCTGAGGTGGAACACAGCGCCGCAGAAGCAGGAAAAACCACACAAGGTTTTCTTTGACACATATCTGTAACAGAAGTAACTGAGTAAGGGCTTGTTTGAATTTGAGGATTTTAACAATTGAGGGATAGGAAATAGACAGGAATAGGATAGGAATGCACGTGCAAAACAGAGAATTTAAAAACACAGGATTTCTGCCAATCTGGGTGTTTGATTCACAACAATTGGAAGATCACATGATGCAAAAAAGCATGGTGAGATTAAGTCAAACCACAAGAAAATGTACGGTTATAATGCTATTATGCTACTATCTCTTAGTCTTGTGCTTGGTGAATAGGAATATGAAAAGGAGGAGAAGTGGAAATTAGAATTCATATGGTTTTTCTTTCAAGGATACACTAAAGGAACAAATCCTACAGTTTTCCTTTGCTCCATTCCTTTGCACCAAATTCAGGAAAAGTAGTACCATAGGAAACTTTCCAATTCCTATGTTTTTCATTCACTTTTCCTTTCAAGCGCTGGCGATTCTAGTAGGCAGGCTTGAGCAAGGAAACTCCTACACTAAAAAAATGTTTTTGTGCTACTTCTATTACTTTGGACCCAGGCCACTGCCATACTGGCTCAACTCCCAGGCCCATCGACAAATGCACAGCTCAAACGCGCAAAGATAAATAATGATGGCGTTCAAGAGAGTCCATCACACATAGCTAAGTTGCACAGTACCTCCTTTGCTTGTCATATAGTAGGATAAAATAATCGTATTTCCCGTTACTACGAGTGCTCAGTGGACAATATATATAACATGTAGAGTAAAAAAAGAGATGCAGCAAGTGTACAACCTCTTTGGCGAAGCCATGTCGATCTCAGCGTGATTGGGTTGGCCGGTGAGGATGCTCCGGCTAACTTTGCTGTCGGAGGAGGTGAAGAAGATCTTAGGCGTCTGGAGATGGAGCCCGAGGTACTGCTCCGCTGTGATGGAGGGTTTTGTCATTGGAGCAGCTCTGGTGGAGTTGTACGACGCCGAGGCTAAAGCACGACAAGAGAGACAACGAACAACGTTAAACTGAGTGGAATTCTAATAGCATCTCCAATACATGACGTAAAATACATAACCACAAAGTGCTAGATGTAAAATACATCAGCCGCTCACCTCTGAACTTAACTGTCGAAACTAACCTTAACTGTCGAAACTGAACCTAACTGTCCAAACTGAATTTTGCTGTCGAAACTGAATTTTCTTGTCGGCTGAACGCACTAGCAAGGTGAGGCTACACGTCGGTCGTGACTTTTCATCTCTGGTCGATTTTTGCAGCCGTTGGATACGAAATCAAGGGCATGCGGTTCATCTTCAACCTCCACCCCACGAGCCGCTTGACCACCACCGCCAAACAGCAGCCCCCCGCCGCCGCGGCGTGGTCGCCGCCCGCCGCCCGAAAACACTTCCCACCGCCGGTCCGCGCCGCCTGCCATCCCTCTAGGCCCCCGTGCGATCTTTTTCTCCGGCGATCCCCACGCCACCGCCCGTAACGCCCACCGCCGGGCGACCACCGCCCGCTAACGCTTCGCCACCGTGGCGACCACCGCCCCATCACGAACACTAAGATAGATAGTGGGTACCTCTCCGTGAGCCCCTCCCGCTGCGGCTGGTTCTTCCTTCACCCAGCGAGCCCACCCTTGAAATCGACTGACCCAAAAGTCGATTCAGTCGACTGAAGTGTAGACAAATCGGAGCAGCATCGCAAGCAAGAGCAAGAGCGAAAGCAGCAGCGCGAGCAAGAGCAATAGCAAGAGCAGACCAGGCAGGGGACCCAGAGCAAGAGCAGAGCAGCAGCGCGAGCGAGAGCTAAAGCAGCAGCAGCTCCTACTGATGTGGACGTCCCCGCCGAGGGAGCGACGCCATGGAGGAAGTGGCCGGCGACGCCGCCGTGGATGGAGCCGCGCCGTGTCGGCTCGGGACCGAGCACCGGCAGCACCGTGAGATCGAACCAAGAAGAAAATGCGGCGATTAGTGTACAACCTCTTTGGTGGCGCCGATTAGGCCGCAGCTTCATCAGAGGAAACGGTGATGATGATGCTCTTCCGGTGGTGCAGGTGAAGACGGCTGTGTGGGAATGGAGGTGGCACGAAAGACGAGGCGAACTGTCGGTGTCAAAACCAGCGGATCTCGGGTAGGGGGTCCCGAACTGTGCGTCTAGGCGGATGGTAACAGGAGACAAGGGACACGATGTTTTTACCCAGGTCCGGGCCCTTTCGATGGAGGTAAAACCCTACTCCTGCTTGATTAATATTGATGAAATGGGTAGTACAAGAGTGGATCTACCACGAGATCAGAGAGGCTAAACCCTAGAAGCTAGCCTATGGTATGATTGTTGTTCGTCCTACGGACTAAAAACCCTCCGTTTTATATAGACATCGGATAGGGTTAGGGTTACACAGAGTCGGTTACAATGGTAGGAGATCTACATATCCGTATCGCCAAGCTTGCCTTCCACGCCAAGGAAAGTCCCATCCGGACACGTGACGAAGTCTTCAATCTTGTATCTTCATAGTCCAGGAGTCCGGCCAACGGTGATAGTTCGGCTATCCGGACACCCCCTAATCCAGGACTCCCTCAGTAGCCCCTGAACCAGGCTTCAATGACGACGAATCCGGCGCGCCTATTGTCTTCGGCATTGCAAGGCGGGTTCCTCCTCCGAATACTTCATAGAAGATTTTGAACACAAGGATAGTGTCCGGCTCTGCAAAACGAGTTCCACATACCACCGTACAGAGAATAACCTCTGCACAGATCTGCTGACGTATTCCGCGGCATGACATCACACCACGGCCAGGCCTTTATACGAATCGTTTTTACTATTCCACCTTAGCGCGTTTAGCGAGGCGGTTTCCTTGGCACGTCTTATAAAAGCGGAGATCGTGCCCCTTATTCTGGGATTCCCATCAATACGGACATGGGTAACCCAACCGCGCCATTGATTGCGGTGCTTGGGAGATAAGCAAGTTTTACCCGGCTGGCGGGGGACACATAGCTTCGTCCGCCCATATAAGGGGATAAGGATCCACCTTTTAACCTACGCCTTCTTCCTCCTTTGCTCATCCATTTCCGCGCACTCGAGCTCTAGCGCCCAAGTCCACACATCCCTCCTCAACCTTCTCCAGCCATGTCCGGGGCGGGAGGCAAGTGGATGGTCTCCTCCGTCACGGAGGGACAAGTCAAAAAGCTGCGGAAGGCCGGATACTTGTCCAGCGACATCGCGCACCGGCTCCCCAACGAGGGGCAGCTCATCCCACCCCCAGGCCCCATGAGAGGGTGGTGTTCCTCACCCACTTCCTCCGCAGACTAGGTTTTCCACTTCACCCATTTGTCCGGGGGCTCATGTTCTACTACGGCCTGGATTTCCACGATCTGGCCCCGAACTTCATCCTCAACATCTCGGCGTTTATCGTCGTGTGCGAGGCCTTTCTCTGCATCCAGCCCCACTTCGGCTTATGGCTGAAGACCTTCAATGTCAAGCCGAAGGTAGTGGGGCGGCCGTAAGCCGGAGTGCGGAGGTGCCATGGTTGGCAAGATGGCCAAAGTCCTATGGCTCGAGGGCTCCTTTGTGGAGATCGTGAAGGGGTGGCAATCGGGGTGGTTCTACATCACCGAGCCGCGCGACTCTCAATGGGCGGCGGCCCCCGAATTCCGATCTAGCTTCCCCACATGGCTCACATCATGGAAAGAGACGGGCCTGATGTGGGGTGATTCGGAAGAGCTGTCCGGACTCCAAACCTGCGTCCGAAACCTGGTGGACAAGAATCTCAAGCTTGTCAACGTAATCCAGGTGATGCTCATCCGCCGGATTCTCCTATGCCAGCAACGGGCCTTAAATTTGTGGGAGTTTGATCCGGCACAACACCGAACCTTGAGCTGGCTCTTCAACACTACGTACGAAGATGCCTGGAAGGTGTTGTTCAAGGGCGCCGAAGCTCCCGCATCCGCTACCGAAGATCGCGGATTCAGCTCGCAGCGTCAAGCCAGCGAGGTAAGTTATTTTACCCTTTATGGCACTCTTTTTTCATAGTTTGACTCTATGCGGGATCTAAAACTCCCTAACCTTTGACAGGACTGGCTGAAGACGTTCAGACAGATTGATTGTCCGGCCCCCTTGCCAGAAGACGCAGCGGACGCCCGATTGACGGGGCTGCTGGCTCCGGCACCTCACGTGGTGCCGGAGAAGAAGGCCAAGAAGAAGGCCACGGGAACTCGAAGGAGCTCCCGGCGCCAGGTGCTGTCGGACTCATCATCCGACGACTCTGAGGCGGAATCCTCCCTGAGGACGAGGAGGAGGAAAAATAAGACTCTCCCCCAGCGGGGGGAGAGAAGAAAAGGAAGGCCGCCCCGACTGGGGAGGCTGGAGGGTCCAAGAAAGGAAGGACACTTCCTCCGGACTTCTCCACCAACGCCGACAACGACGAGGAGGAGTGGCCACCAAGGGCCAAGCCCCTGGCGAGATCGTAAGTGTCCGGACTCCGGAATAGCTCATGACTTTTTATTTGTCGCATAGTGTCTTCTAACACCGAATATAACCTTGCAGCCCGCCCAAGGGCAGGCTCGCCCGCTTCATCGGCGGCTCCTGGATTCGTCGGATGTGAATAGCACTTCACTTTCGACCGCCTCCTCTCCTCGTGGCCTTGAGCGACATCGCGGTGGAGTCCCAAAGGGGCCCAGCCAGGAGGAGGTGGTCCTAGAGGCGCCGCAAAGGCGACCTCCCGGACTACAGGCGCAAAGGGGCGAGACCCGAGGGCTCTAAGTCCGGCCCTGCGGACTCCGTGCAGAACAACCTTCAGTGGTTCGAAGTCCGCAAGCGGCCCCTTCTTAAGAAGGGCAAGACTGCGACGCCGGTGACCTCCGTCCATCCATTGGCACCGGATAGCTTGCTGGTGGCGCTTAATGGCGCCTCCATCGACGAGGAGCACCGCACTGTTATGAGTGTGGTGATCCGAGAAAGTTCAGTCCGCCAAGAGCGGGCTGGTGAAGCCTGTACCAGCCTTCTAACAGGCTTTGAGGTAAGTTAAGAATATGTAAAAAATATTACCGCGATAGACGGTAGCCCCACGATGCTTAGTTCGTTGTTCGGAAAGAAAAACCGGACTGAGGATCTAAAAAGATATGCATGAGTCTAACATAAGTATGTCAATATGGGAATTCGGGCTGCTTGACCTCTGCCAGACCGACTGCGGAGGTCAATGCATTGAAGCAGAGCCTCGGCGGTCCGAGAACAAGCTCGGCCTTGCCAAGAAGCAGCTCGAGGACAAGGAAGGTAAGTAATACCTTCTTAAAGTAATACCTTATAGAAAGGATTTGGTTGCAAAAATGACAGGACTAACGTGGGTATTGAAGGGGCCACGAATAAGGTGGCGACCCTAAAGGAAGCGGTGTCCACGGCCGAAAGCAAAGCGGCCGCGGAGCGCACCGAGCGAGAGAAGCAGGAGGCGCGGGTGGCGGAGGTGCAGCAAGAGCTCCGGGCACTCATGGAAAAACACGAGAGTTTGGAGCGTGACTCGAAGACTCAAGAGTCCGAGCTCGCCTCGGCTCTTGAGAGTGCCAAAGCCGCTAAGGCGGAAGCCCAAAAAGCCCTCCAGGAAATTGAATCATTAAAGAAGATAGCGGCGGGTAAGGCATTCTTTATGCAAAGCAAGCATGTGAAAGTGGATTATCTATTACTTACCCGAATCCGGAGCTCTTCAGGAGCATTCGCAGATCTACCCCGTAGTGTGTCTGATGTTGCCGCGTTCTACCGCGCCAAGGAGGGGAGCTCGACGGAAAAGGTGTTCTGGTCTCAGTATCGAGGCGGACATCCAGTGCCCTCGAGCGACCAGTGAAGCAGCTGGTTGAGCTCCACAAGGTCGCCGAACAGGCCATGAAGGGCCTCGGAATTGTTTGTGGCCATTGGAAGCCATGCACAGGAGCTACTTGAGGCTAGTGCGCGGCTGGTGGGCCTTTGTCCATGGATTGAAGTCATCAAGCGCTCCGTCTGCATTGAAGGTGCCCGTCGGGCCTTGCCCGTGCTAAAGTGCACCGGGGCAAGCTGGATCTTGAGAAGCTTGTGACGGACGGCCACCGAAGGCGAGGAGCATCGCAAGCCCGAAATGTATTATGAGGGCGTCCTGAAGGGTGCCCGCCTTATAGCGGGTGAATGCTCCAAAGATGTAATTTTTGAATAGACTCGCATTTGTTATCCTATACGCTGAAAACTTGTTCATATGCGCTAAGCAACGCTTGTGAATTTAAAATATTACCTTCTGTGCGGCCGTTTATCAAATTTGAGAGATGGCAAGTCGTTGGCTTCAGCCCCCATGCCACGAGTGTTGGGGTGTTCGGGATAAACTTGAGCGCTCTTGTTCCCATTCTTGGGTCCTTCGAGGGAGGCGCTCAATGCAACGAACAAGGCAACCGGACTATAGTGCTTGAACACTCTCACTTAGCCATACAATTCTATAATTTTAAATTTTGGCGAAGCCCCTAGTATTCGGAAGACCGAGTTCGGGGCGCTATCCACGCCTTGGCCGGACAATGTGGACTCCCCGCTCTAAGCGGCATAAGTCTTTAGGGACCCGAAAAA
The DNA here is from genome assembly GCA_021605145.1 of Aegilops bicornis. NCBI lineage: Eukaryota > Viridiplantae > Streptophyta > Magnoliopsida > Poales > Poaceae > Aegilops > Aegilops bicornis. Next base: position 336,306,758 of record CM038670.1, on the reverse strand, counting down.
ACCTCTCGAACAGCGACCGGCTCTCGCCCTATCATGACGGTCAGTTTTAGCTTTCTCCACAGAGGTGCTCAACCCAGCTCAACCGGGGCACAATCGCAGTGGTTCTCCCTGAGATAACTTAGCCGATATAACGGAACGTAAGGTACCAAAACATGGGAGCCGGGCAAACCCAACTATTGACCCAAGACATGATTCGGAGACGATGCATATAATGCTATAAGTTCGGGGTGCCGCACTTGTGAAAGTGTTCGGACTTATCACACCATATTTTTGGGGTACTTAAGCCCCTGGTGTATTGGCCGTACCAAAGTGTACGGGTGCAACATGTCATGAATGAACATCTATATAGATAAAGAAAGGAGTGCAGTAATAGGCAAAAGTTATGTATTGTTTATTCAAAAAGGTACTGCAATGAAAGCAGAACGATACCAATAGTGCGATAAGCAAGGGATGTGACTATTTAACATGTCCCCCTCCAGGGGTAAGCTGCGGGATGGTATGTAAAACAGGTATGATGCTCGTAGTAGAGACCACCTGGACACTCGACGTAGCTTTCTGCTTCCTGGCTGTTGCATCGTGAGTTCGGCAATTCTAGTGCGAGACGGGGCTTCGGAAAGCAGAGTCACGAAAGTAAGAAAAAGAAGAAAGAAAAGAATGACACAATCGGGGCCCACAGTGCGGTTGAGCCGCGTGCAGGCGTGCCGTGGTCGTGCCCTCCCCTTATTCCCATGGTATCTCCAGAGCGTAGTTATGTACGCGTAGTACTGGCTTCGCAATTTCACGAGGGCTGGGGTTGGGGCCAGATTGCTACGCGTGCTCGGATCGTGCCATGCGGTCTTGTTTCCGGGCACGCTTGATGGTGCCCGCACATTTAGTAGCCGGAATCGAGAATTGCTGTGAGAGGCTGCTTTGCACCTCCTCCGCGAGGGCCGCCGTATGCTCCTCCGTTCAGAGAGAGCGTTCGGTGTTTCCATTAACCGTGATTACTCCTCGAGGGCTGGGCATCTTGAGCTTGAGGTATGCGTAGTGCGGCACCGCATTGAACTTTACCGTCACGGTTCGTCCAAGCGATCGCGTGATAGCCGCTGCGGAACGGGACTACGTCGAAGATTAACTCTTTGCTTGGAAGTTATCCGGGATCCAAGACCACTTCGTGTGTAACTGAGCATGTACAATTGGCCTCTACTCCTGGTATGACGCCTTTAAAGGTCGTCTTTGTGGGTTTAACCCTTGAGGGGTCTATGCCGATTTTGCGCACTGTATCCTGATAGAGCAGGTTCAGGCTGCTACCGCCGTCCATTAGGACTCTAGTGAGGTGGAATCTGTCGATGATTGGGTCAAGAACCAATGCGGCGAATCCGCCATGGCGGATGCTAGTGGGGTGGTCCCTTCGATCAAAGGTGATCGGGCAGGAGGACCATGGGTTGAACTTTGGGCGTGGCTCCCTCGCATATACGCCCCTTAGTGCATGCTTCCGCTCCCTTTTGGGTATGTGGGTTGCATATATCATGTTCACCGTCCGCACTTGTGGGGGGAAGCCCTTCTGTCCTCTATTGTTCAGCGGCCGAGGCTCCTCCTTGTCATCGCTATGCAGCCCCTTGTCATTGAGTTCGGCATTTAACTTGCCTGCCTGTTTGAAGACCCAAGAATCCCTGTTGGTGTGGTTGGCTAGTTTTTCGGGGGTGCCTTGTATTTGGCACGAGCGATCGAGTATTCGGTCCAGATTGGACGGGCCCTGAGTATTTCTTTTGAACGGCTTTTTCCGCTGACCGGGTTTAGAGCCTCTGAATCCGGCATTGACTGCCGTATCTTCAGCATTATCGCCGTTAATGCGGCGCTTGTGCTTGTTGCAACGTGACTTGCCATTACTGTCCTTGGTATCTGAACTACCAGGGTTTTTGGTCAAGTTGTTGCTATGAGCTAGCCAGCTGTCCTCTCCCGCGCAAAAGCGGGTCATGAGTGTTGTGAGGGCTGCCATGGATTTCGGCTTTTCCTGTCCTAGGTGTCGGGCAAGCCACTTGTCGCGGATGTTACGTTTGAAGGCTGCAAGGGCCTCTGCATCCAGACAGTCAATGATTTGATTTTTCTTGGTTAGGAACCGTGTCGAGAATTGTCTGGCTGATTCTTCTGGCTGCTGAATTATGTGGCTGAGGTCATCGGCGTCTGGTGGTCGCAGATATGTGCCCTGGAAGTTATCAAGGAATGCGGCTTCCAGGTCCTCCCAACAACCAATTGATTCTGCTGGCAGGCTGTTAAGCCAATGCCGAACTGGTCCTTTAAGCTTGAGTGGGAGGTATTTGATGGTGTGTAGATCATCACCGCGGGCCATGTGGATATGGAAGAGGTAGTCCTTGATCCAAACCGCAGGATCTGTTGTGCCATCGTATGATTTGATGTTTACGGGTTTGAAACCCTCGGGGATTTGATGATCCATCACTTAAATGCGTGAAGCATAGTGGGTGTGCGGCGCCTCTGTATTCAGCTATATCACGACGTAGCTCAAATGAGCTTTGTCTACTGTGTTTGGCCCGGCCGGAATTGCTGTATCCAGCGTGACGGTTATTGTCGCGTGTCGTGGGGCGCCCACACGATCCGTAGATCGATCTTGTTTGCCTTGCCTTGTCCTCCAATATGTCTCGCAGGTCTGGCGCGTTTCGCCGTGCCTTGGTACTTTTCGAGCGACGCCGGGGTGCGGCTTGAATGGAGGGTCTAGAGGCCTCTCTGTCGCGGCCATGGGGTGGCCGGTCGGCCGCATCATGCGCTGGTGATGTAGGTTTCGGTGCTGCTTCCTCTAATTGGGGTAGCAGCCTGCGTTTTGGGTATCTCTTGGAGGGGTGTTCAAGTTCGTGCTCTTCGGCTGCAAGGACTTCAGTCCATCTGTCAGCTAGCAAGTCTTGGTCAGCTCTAAGCTCCTCCTGCTTTTTCTTGAGGCTGCTTGCCGTGGCCATAAGCCTGTGTTTGAAACGCTCCTGTTGGCGGGATCCTCGGGCACGACAAATTAAATCGTCTCGAGGCTTGCCTCATCTTGAGGAGGAGGCATATAATTATCGTCCTCCACATTCCTGTCTACCGCTCTATCATGAGGGCTGGCTTCTCCCTCCTCCTGTCTTGAATCCTCTTTGGAGGGTTGTCTTCAACCTTGTCCGTGTTATTATCTCCCGTGCCGGAATCACCGTTTTTGCTGTGGCGGGATTTAGAGCGGCCGCGCTGACGCCGGCGCTTGGGCTGTTTCTTGGAGGGGTCATCCGCCGATGTTCCATCGTCGTTCCCATCTTTTGGGATGTCCACCATGTATATGTCGTATGACGAGGTGGCCTTCCAGTGCCCTGTAGGCGCTTGTTCTTGGTCGTCTCGACGCCGTCGTCCATACCGTCGATGTCTTGGTCGAAGTCGAGCATGTCTGTTAAATCATCGGCAGTGGCTACAAAGTGGGTGGTGGGTGGGCGTTGAATTTCTTCGTCGTCTGCATCCCAACCTTCCACCAGTAGTCCGGCCAGGGCTCTCGAGATAAAGAGAGAGACTTAAGTGAATTCAGGATGTCGCCAAAGGGCGAGTCTGAAAGATGTCATGCGATGAACTCCATAACCGGCGCCCAATTGGATTTGATTGGCGGGGGCGCGGAGGGTTTGGAGTCCGGAGAGGAGTCCGACACCTTGGAGTCACGGTCTTCGAAAAGGACAGGGATGGAGTTCGGCTTAATCGCCGTAGAGATTGTAGCCCCCGAGGCGGTGTCCAGCCACTCATCCTGGATCGGCGGACTCGGCTTCGAGCTAAGGGTCGGAGCGGACGCTGGTGCAGCCTCCAGGGCACTGTTCAGCGACAGAGCTAGATCATGCCCATCGAGACAGTGCGGCGCGCTTGGCTGTGGCTCGAATCCGTCGAAGATCAAGTCTCGGCGGATGTCGGCCGTGTAGTTCAAACTCCCAAACCTGACCTGATGGCCAGGGGCGTAGCTTTCGATCTGCTCCAGATGGCCAAGTGATTGGCCCGCAGTGTAAACCCGCCGAATACGAAGATCTGTCCGGGGAGAATAGTCTCACACTAGACCACGTCGTTGTTGCTGATCGGAGGATCCATCGGGCCTAAAGATGACGACAGAGAGGAACTCTCAATGAAGGCACCAATGTCGGTGTCAAAACCGGCAGATCGCGGGTAGGGGGTCCCGAACTGTGCGTCTAGGTGGATGGTAACAGGAAACAAGGGACACGATGTTTTTACCCAGGTTCGGGCCCTCTCGATGGAGGTAAAACCCTACTCCTGCTTGATTAATATTGATGATATGGGTAGTACAAGAGTGGATCTACCACGAGATCGGAGAGGCTAAACCTAGAAGCTAGCCTATGGTATGATTGTTGTTAGTCCCTACGGACTAAAACCCTCCGGTTTATATAGACACGGATAGGGTTAGGGTTACAGAGTTGGTTACAATGGTAGGAGATCTACATATCCGTATCGCCAAGCTTGCCTTCCACGCCAAGGAAAGTCCCATCCGGACACGGGACGAAGTCTTCAATCTTGTATCTTCATAGTCCAGGAGTCCGGCCAACGGTGATAGTTCGGCTATCCGGACACCCCCTAATCCAGGACTCCCTCAGGAACGTCGGGGCAGCTCATTGGAGGTGGAGGAAGGGGTGGCTGAACCGGCAGGACGATGAGATCGACGACGGATCCTCATCCGGTATGGTGGATGAGGGACGTCAAGGTGTTGCTGTGGACGATGTCGTCGGGGAAGAAGCTTCGGCTGGGTGGCGGACGGAGCAGGGTGTGGGGTTTCGTCGTAGGTTTTCGCGGCCTCGGTGTACGAATGGGTGGGCGGATGGGATGGCAGTGGGGAACCATGGGACGCACGTGTCCGAAATGTGGGGTAAGTTACGAAAGTACCCCCCCCCCACCGATTTGAGGCGGTTCTTTCGGTTCAGGGGTACCACGGGCATTTCACGTGTCGGGATTTCACACGAGGTGGGAGTTTTCGCGCACGTTGTAATTTCAGAACAGCAAGGCACGGGTTGAGATGGAGGCAGTTGTCGGAGCACAACGAGACAAAGATATATCTTAAATATTTCGGGCTAACAAGGCGCGGGTTGAAGAGGCGGGAGTTTAGAAGCCACGATGAGACAGAGACGCTAGCTTCAATTTTCGGCATAACAAGGCGCGGCTTGAAATTTCGGAAGAACAAGCTTAACGTGTACCCAAAAAAAGACAATTTGCACCTCAACACGCACAACACACACAAACACCATTTAGACTAGAGTAAGGTACACGTGCATTGCACGCATGAGATTTAACAACCAAATTATGAATAAATACCACATTATAGCATGCAAGCTTTGAGTCATATATGCATGATGTAGATGTTCGTTTAATTCTTATAGTTCATTTCATTCAAAATCATCTAGTTTTTATAAGAAAGCTAATCTATTTTAAGATTCATGGAATTGTGCATTGTAAGACATAAAGTAAAAAAAATGGCAAATCATGTAGAAAAACATTTGGGCAATTATGATATGGAAGATTCTATAACAAATAAGAAGTGCTTGTGTTTTGATGTTTGTGCATTATGATTAAGTTCAACCATGGAGTCTTCTAGCTTATACATGTGGCGAAATCTGGTGGAATCTAAATGATATCCAACGGCCAATAGTGCTCAAATTTGCCATCTTTGGACCTTCGGATTCGCCTCATCCAACGACCATCTTTCAAAGTTAAAGTTACCCGCTCACAATAAGAAAAATATAATATAATATATATAGGGGTATAGATATAGATATGTGATGCTTAAAGTCACCATCATCTCCAATTACATGCACGGATGTGACATGGGTAAATGATGTCTGCCATCGGTATCTCAAATTCAAATCAGTCTGACCTTGTTCAATGTGTATACATTACAACATGCTCGTTTCCAAAGCACACCACGCAGATCTCCGTTATATTCATGCATGCATGGGTTTCAAACAACAGGATCGCTTATTCAAATATTTGAATTCAACTTTACATTGATTATGACCTCACCTATTCTTTTACACCCACACAGTAGTCTTCTCTTTATAATTGTACCAGTAACTTTCTCTCGTGCATGCATGCACACACACTACCAGTCGGCATTATCTATCATACGCATGCAATCTTTTTCTTCAGTCGGTCTCCCATGAAGGCACACACCCACACACATCCCCCTCTCCCTCATACCGGGCATTCTTTATCTCTCACGCGTGCATGCGCAACGATCGATGTTCCTCTATGTATGTGTGTATATAGCTAGGTATTTAATAATTTTCCACACAAACCGATCAATCGATATATCCAGTGAGGTCTCACCCTATTTCTCACGTCCACATCGATTAATCTATACCTCTCCCACGTCCACATTGATCAATCTGTACCTCTCTATATAGGATTAACATAAATAGCTAATACACCCACATTAATTATACATCCAACGTCCCCCTCTCATCATCCATGCCTTCTGCTTCATCTCTCAGATGTGTGCACAATGGCGAAGCGAGGCGATAAGGGCGGCCTGCCCCTAACATCACTATATATCGAGGCTAATATGAATGTGATCATTAGACAATTGCTGCTAAAAAGGTTTAATTTCAAGAATCGACCCTCCTCGTAAAGGATTTGCAATGCTTGGCCCCCTAGCTCATTTATTTTTCATGGCTCCGCCACCGTAACAGCTTGCGTGTTCGCCCTCTCTCTAAATATCGATCTCGCACTTGTGCATTCCTTCATAGTCAACCTCCACTCGGCCCCTCGCACCATCTTCTAGCCCCCAACCGGATTTTGCCACACGTACAATCTAGCAGACTCCATGGTTGAACTTAAGCATAATGCACAAACCTCAAAACAACAGTGGTTCTCTTTTGTTCTAAAATCTTCCGTATCATAACTGCCCAAACTTTTTTCTAGTCGAATTGCCATTATTTGTTTTTACTTTATGCTTTACAAGGCACAATTCCATGAATCATAAAATAGATTAAGGGCTTCTTTGATTCAAAGGATTCTCAAAGGGATTTTGGAGGATTCTAATCATTAGGAATTTTTCCTATCTTGGTTGTTTGATTCGTAGGATTGTAAACCATAGGAATTTTTCCATATGATTCATTTCCACTAGATTTCATAGGAAACATCCCATCCACTCAAACCTCTTTGAAATAATTCTGCGTTTTTTCTATGCACAATCAAACACTCGTACAATCCTGTAGGATTCAATACGACATTCCACTATAATCCCATGTTTTTCCTATTCACGCGTTCTTAGCTTTTTATAAAAACTAATTTGATTTTGAATGAGATGAACTATAAGAATTAAACGAAGGGCTACATCACGCATATATGACTAAGAGCTTACATGCTATAGTGTGGTATTTATTCATAATTTGGTTGCAAAATCTGATGCGTGCAATGCACGTGTAAATTACTAGTACTTCGAGTATGTGCAAAACACATAAATTAGAATACCAATGGCACGCTACACGGTGTCTCTCTTACAGTTCATGAAGCCATGTGGCACATGTGGAGGCGTTGTCGCGACCTCCTTGCGTGGATTGATCACAGTGACGTGCTGCTAGTTTCAGAAGAATGTACTCGTCCTCCCTGAGCCATACTGGCGGTACATGCACGAAGCGAAGATGTGCACGCACGCCACGCACGCACTCATTCCCTCGGACGAACACGCGGGTACACGGGCGGACGCAAGTTTGTACCAAGATCCACCCCATGTGATAATTTGACGCGTGTAAAGTCGTTCACGTCATTGATGGTCAATTAATACAGCGCATGCAAATTGAGTGGACGTGAGGGCGGAAGAAAGACATTATTACTCCATTGTGCGCATGCGAGTAGTTAAATTGTGGGTTGCTAGTAGTACTTCCATTGGTCTCCTTTGTATTTTGTGCCAATTTTTGACAGTAACATAATATTTACGCATTTGAGCAGTGTAGTCTACTTGAAATTTTTGTTCCACTAAACTCATCGGGAGCCGTTTCGAGCCTCGAAACCAAAACCATCAATTAATATTTACCTTGTTCCCATCACATTCGAAAGCCTGCTCACACCTACTAGTACTACGTACCAAACCTGAACGTGTTCCCACTATGCAGGTATTAGTACTACTAGTGCTAGTACTTAGGTTATAAAAAGGGGAACTACCTAACCAAAAATTACTCTACCTTTCCTCCTCATCAGTGCTTCTTCTTCGTCCGTCGTTGCCATGGCCGGTGAGAAGAGCTCTAGGTCGAGAACTACTCGTAACAAGGGAGCGGAAACCAAGGTTGCGGAAAAAAAGAGGGCTCGCCGCCACGCAGAGACATCGAAAGATCTCTCACGGGCAGGCGATGGCTCCCAAGAGCGCCCTAGCCGCGGAGGCGAACATGCCGAGCCGGCGGAGCTGGAGTCGTTATCCCTCGACGGCATGCCCGATCAGCTCAATAAGCAGAAGGAGTTCATCCAAGGCTTGATGGAGTTGCTGAAGGAGAGCCTCGACGACATGCCCGTGAGCTCAATCAGCAGGGGAGTTGACCGCCCGGCTTGGTGATGTCTGAAGAAGAGCATTGCCTCGGAGAAGAAGGCGACCGGCGAAATCGCTTCGACTTCGTGGAGGACAAGGTGAAGCTACGCCACGAGATCGACTGTTGAAGGAGAAGAACGCCCGGTGGAAGAAGCTGCATGAGAATAGTAGTTCCTCGATGAAGATGCTGCAGGCCCTCGTCATGGAGCAGAAGGAGGAGTTGGCGAAGCTGCATCGCCGAGCACCGGCTCTTTGTCAAAGATGCGTAATGCGGCCGTGGAGCAGATGATGAAGGCTCGCGTCGAGAAATCCAGCGTCATGGACAGAATGAAGAAGATGGCGGAGGAGGCGCGCAAGGAGATGGAGGTCGTGGAGGCGATGAAGAAGCGATTCACGACTTCTGCGGCGAATTAGATCATTTGGGGTGATAATCTTCCTTCTTCTTTTGCTTCTTGTGTTTCATCTTTTGGTTCGGTGTTTACGCCGCCGTGTCACGTTCTCTGCGAGGCATGAATAGAACAATGGTTTTTGTTTTTTGAGGGAATGAGTAGAACAATGCTAACAATGAGATGACTAGCAAATTAGATCATTTTTTATCGCCATATGGCACTCGGATGCCGTGTTTCGTGCTCCTCCGTCGCAGTACTACTCCAATGGAAAACTTGAGTATACAGAACGGTTCTTTGCTCCTCCTCGACCAGGTAGTCGGCGCATTTATATGAGCAGTCAAATCACAAGGCCCCGCCTTCCAGCACTAATGAGCCGTAAAATCACAAAGGCGCTCGCCTCTCGTGAAACCGACGAAGCTAGACTGCCCCGCCCTCTAGCCTTTTAAAAAATGTATACTTTTGTACAGCAGTAGTATCGATGGATTGCGCCATGGAGCAAAACTTGAAATTAAAAAAAAGGTGGTACATATAGAGAGCGCCCGTCGCCAAATTATGCATATAGTACTATTAAAAAGGCTAGTCACAATAATGGTGTCCAGCACAACCCACCCCTCAAATAAAACTAACCACCCTGGAATTCTTTGACAAAACTAAGCACCCTGAAATTCTTTGACAACTAAACTGCTGGCTATATGATGTTGGCCATATATATTGTATGTATATAATGTGAATAAATGAGTGGTAGTACTATACCAAATAAAAGATGAAATGTAAGAAATACTAGTATGTACTTACTGAAGAGTTAAAGTAACAAGAAGAAACATAACATAGTTCTGCTGGGGGCTCAACACAACACACCCCTCAAATTAAATTAAGCACACCTGAAATTAAACTTTGCAACTATTCCGGTGACACCTTTGCATTAGAACCACCATGAGCAACGACACTGCCACCTTACTCGGAGTCCTCGTCCACGTCCTCGACTTCGTCCTTGTCCCTCTTCCTCTTGGCCGATACTTCTTTGCTTGAACCGCCAACTTGGCTGTTTCTCTTCATCCAACCCTTGTAGATATTTAAAGAAAGGAAGCCATCCATTGCAGCGTACTAGATGTGGTCTATATCTAGTACATTCCGCTGCCATGCATGATGATGAAACGTGTAGGGAGGTTTCTCCAGTTTACCGTATGAAGGATGAACCATGGCTCCTGCCAGGTCGGCGTGAAAGGCTGACGAGAGGACACCAGCCGATTCTTTTGGAGGTCGAAGGTGTTGCCTACAACGAGGCATATCCAACACAGGACTTCTTTGTCGTTACGAAAGTCTACAGTAACGAATTTGACTAGGTTGCTCTCGAGGACGTCCTTAAAATCCTGGCACTCTACGTCGGCATGGCATATGTGGTAGACCAAGCATAAGTCATGCACGCAAACCTGGATCACGGCGGGCTTCTTCCTCTCTTCGTCCTTTAGATCCTTCTCTCGTCCCCACGGTGTGGTGTACTCAACATCTAGCCCGGCGACCCACTCATCATGTGAGTCTTGAACATGCGTGCGAAGCGAAAGGCGTCCTTTCACTGTCGCGGAAGAACGGGTGTAGATGACGTCAAACTCATCGCCGGTGATGGTTCTAACCTTGTACTCACCGCCGATCGGGTAGATTTGGGATGCCATGGATTTGGGAGGAGGGTTAGGATTAGTGGAACTGCCGTAATGTGAATGGACGGGACGACTAGGAGCGAACCACCGTAGTATTAAAGGACGTGCGAGGGGCGAGTAGGAGCGAACTGCCCGGCGTCTTGAGCGGCAGGGTAGTGGCTTTCCATTCTCCCATGATACGAGCTTCCGAGAGCCCTTGGATCGGAGATCGAGCGGTTGCATGGCGTGATTCTAGACCAATGGGTGAATATCCTATCACGGAGGGTTATTACGCAAATTTTCCAAAGCAACTTAGCATGCAACCGTTTGATCTCAGATCCAAGGCTGCCAAGAGCCGTATCATGGTCGCGCCTACCACGTCGTCGCGTCATGGCGGTCGCGCATATGGAGATTTAACACGGTGTGTTAGGCTATCTGATGTTGGCATGTCATACATAGTCATCACTTAGTCACTCATACTACAACAAGATTGGCTATAAGGTTGGCTATAAGTGTATTTTTTTAGTCCTCTCTATCTCTTTCTTCGTACTCCCTTCGTCCCATAATATAAGAACATTTTTGACACTAGTGTAGTGCCAAAAACTTTCTTATATTATGGGACACATGGAGTACTAGTATTTATTGCATTTGCCAAGGAGTGACATCTTCCAACGAAATGGTGTTGCTAAGTTTGCTTCATTTAATTAGCTATAGACTCAGGCTGGTTGTACTGGGAAGTATCATATACTAATATCATGCATATGATACTAGTGTATGACACCTCATCAAGTACTACCTCCCTAATGCATATACATATGATACTAGTATATGATAGTACCAAGGTTGGAAAAAGCGGTAGGCGTAAGCAAGGCGGTTGGCCTTCGCCTAGTGCCTAGGCGGAGCATAAGCGCCCTAGGCGCAGCCTAGGCGGTAATATAGTTTTTACTCGTAGTGTATTTGTGATTATTATATGGGTGTTGATATTAGTTTAGGGCATATAAATAAGTTAATTACCACCTATTTCCATTGGAATATAACCCGTTTGGCATATCGATGTAGTATGTGGCATGATTTCTTGCTTGGGTAGGCAATTCCTTGCTTTCCCTGCCTAGACATCCATTTATTCCCTAGGCGAGGCGTTTGGCCATTGCCTAGTGCCTAGGCGTGCCTAAGCGCCTTCTAGGCACTGCCTTTTCCAACAGAGTATGATACTATGCATTAGGGAGGTAGTACTTGATATAATTAGCTATAGACTCAGGCTGGTTGTAATGGGAAGTATCATATACTAATATCATACATATGGTACTAGTGTACTACCTCCCTAATGCATAGTATCATATACTAGTATCATGTAGTACTTTATTTATTACCATGCATGACACATAGTAGTATCATGATATGATACTCAACCCTCTTTTTCTTCATTTAATTTTATGACACCTCATCAAAATTTCCTAGTTGACATGCATGATACTAGCTATGATACTAACATTACAAGTAGCCTCAAAATTGTCTTTTCACCTAGGTACACGCGCTTAGCACCATTTCTTCCTTGGGTCACCAAACTAGTCTCTCTCTTCTTGATTAACTTGCCACATCAGACTTTATGCCTATGTGGCAAGCTTAAGCACCCAAGGAGCAGGTAAGTACAATAGTGCGCTTTACATGGCATTTTTGCATATGTGGAGGAAAGAGAGGCAAGGAAAAAGTGGAGAAGTGGGCTCTCATGCAAGAGCCAGCCTCTACTACTACATGGTGGAGCATTGGGAGAGGCACTGTATGGAGGTGGTGGGAATCTGGGAGACTCACGCCGGTCGTAGCGCCACAGTTAAAATGATAATGGCAAGTCAAATCACGGGCCCCACCTGTCCAGCAGTAACTCGCTGTCAAATCACACAGCCCTACGTTTGCAGCAGCCTTCTCCGTCGTCTTCTCGCATCTCTATCAAACCGACCAGGCGGAACTGTCCCGTCGCCTACCGGGCAGGAAAAGCCCCGCCCTCGACTTTTAAATAGTATACAATATACTAATTTTGTATCCATGGATTGCGCCTGCGCCATGGAGCAAAGCGTCTGGAAAACGGCGGTACACATGTATGGAGTATACAAGACGCATGTCGCGTTCGTCGCACCCAGACGGTCGGTCGGTGCGGCACGCTGCTCTCCGAATGGAACGCGCGTCATATTGCGTTCGCACACACATGTGGGACGGCAATTGAGAACCGACCATAGGCACACTCCCCGGCCCCGCAAGTCGGGTGACTTAATAGAAGAGGGAGACGAGCGATAGTACTAGAGCAATAGTACTAGACAATTCGGGTGCCTGGACGATCCCTGCAAGACACGGAAGATTAGTTGGTCCATGCATGTGACCAGACTCCAGCAGACACGCCTGGATTGGCTATCGTCTACATATCGTGCAGGCTGTGTTGTACATGGCTATAGTTGTGGTGAGAAATCTAAAAAAAGGTTTCTTGTCATCTCGCAAAATTATGAGTCATGTGCTTCGGATCACTGCGAGGGTTAAACAGCGGCAACTGAGTTGGGCTAGTCATTGGGGGCACATGCACGAACAGTGACTACTCGGCTGCCATCTAGCTCAGGCCGGCTATGTTAATTAGGACATCTATCGACGGACCCCTTTTCTACGAGTTTATCTTTAATTTGAGCTTCGTTCCTCGTCTAGTTTGTCCGTCGGGATTCATGTTGTCTCCTTTGGGCAGTGAGGTTATGATTTCTTGTCATGTGGCATTTTTTCGTGTTATATGTTATAATCCGCGCTCAGATCAAAATAGACGAAAACTGCGCCTCCGGCCACGATGCATGAAGACTTCTCGGCAGTCATTGACGAGGTCAAGCCGGCTCCGGTAGACAAAAGAAAACTAAGTACTACTCCACTATATAGGTAGGAGCCTCCGCGCTTGCTTGCTAGTGTTGCTCTCTTCACACCGTCTCGGCCTCTCCAGATCTAAACACGACAACGGTGGCCACACTCTCTCTCTCTCTCTGCTCACCGCTGGTCACAGATCCAGCCGGATCCTCTTCACCGGGGAAGGTGAGAAGGTGCAACGTTCACGCGGTCATACTCAGCGACGGCTCTTACCCACTACTAGGCGCGTCCCGATCAGCCTGCCTTGCCGTTCTCTCCCAAGCACCCCTGGCGAGGGAGGGCCTCCGACCTCTTATTCCTCGCTGCCGTAGTGTGGGCAGATCCGGCCTCCCGCCGCCCACCTAGTGACATCCCGGCGACCATCAGGTATAACTTCCTTCGGAACCGGCCTTGCTCTACTTCCCGAGCTCCTGACGTCGCTGCATTTGTAACTTTGACTATTTCTCAGGCCCCCTCGTAGATAGGATCGATCAGCTGTTTGAAAACCACCTAATTTTTTTACGTTTAAGAGGTAAAACTAGTTCATGCACTCGAATCTAGTACTACTTGGTTCAAACAAGGAAGAAAGGGTTAAGGGGGTGGGGGTGGGGAGGATTTGTTACCTGAATCTAGGACTTGGTGAAAGAGGAAATAATGGGGGCGAAAAGTAGCGAGACTGGCTATCCAACTGGTCTCTAGGTCTAATAGGGAAATAAAGGGAAGCAGATGCGATCTCAATATAAACCCGGTCTATTGGTTGAAAAAGGAAAGAAAGTGGGGACTGGGGGACAAGTCAACAGAGTAAGTCCAGCACTAGATGTCGTATTTAACGGTTGTCATAGTTAATCCTGATGCCCACACTAATATCTAGCAATGCCAACGCTTTAGAAATTGCTACTGTCCTTGTAGGATTGCCATTCAGATAAGGAATATGCTTCTTTTCATTTGATGCATGTTTCATCACTTGTTACTTGTTAGTCACCCTCCTTTCCACCTTTTTTGTGCAAACAGAGATATACATTTCACGCTCGATCTTAGTTGAACTGCACAAATGATATCCAAATTATAGTTGAGCATTCCAGGAGCTTCACAACCAACCTTGATGTTGCTCAATTTTATTGCAACTAATGAAGAAGAAGCTCTGTGGGTTTTGTTTTCTGATGGAAATGGAACCGGAGCTGGAGCCCTTTTCTTAAATTTTTTTTGAAGAAGATGCTAGCTCACGGGACATTGCTTCATTTTAGGTGAACTGCACCAAAAGGTCCCATGAATTGAATCATCCATGTTGGTGACTGAAAGAGCCAGCTTCAAAGATCGATCTAAGCACCCCTGCCTCCATCCTTGCGACATACGGTACACCTCGTTTGCAACCTGCTCGACCCTAGTGTCACTTGATAAAATGAAGTAATAATACAGTTAAAATAGAGCGAGTGTCATCTCTATCATTTCATTTCCAATGTAGATAAAGAAAGTGCTTCTCTTTGTTAAAGTATGTTTCATCAACTAGTCCCATTGTTAATGTTTAAGCTTTCTGCAAACTGGGGTGCTTAATTTTAGTTGATATGTACAAAAGTAGAGATTTGAATGTCTCAAGGAGCCTCCTTGTACAACTGTTGTACATTGATGTTCATCACTGGTAGAAGGTGTATCTGGGAGACTTGGGACGATGTCCAGTATGAGGCGTAGCGTATGAGGCATCGCAGGGCCCATCTCGCCCTCGCAGCATGGCATACTATGATACTATCGCAATATTTTCTTCTATTTATTTTGTGTGTTTCATCAACTAGTGCCACTATAATGTAATCACGCTATTTCATTATCTGTGCAAACAGGGTTATTCAACTGCATTTTGGTGGAACTGCACAAATGTACGTAAGGAACCGGCATATATGCAGAGTGCGAGATGTGCCAAGTAAAAATTACCGACACCAACCATGCTGCATGCTCGCATTGGCATCCACCACAACCCGATTGGGATGTGTGGCGCTCTCGTAGACGGATCTTTCTTGGCAGCAAATCCTCTAACCAAATACTAGTAGCTTATATTGGCAGTTTTCTAGGGAGTACTCTTCTGAAAGAAGCAACAATCTATTTTTCTTTATTTGTACACTGTGTCACAACTTTGACCCAAAGGTCCAGAGCTATTTTAGGGTGATTGGCGTAGTACTCGGAGACTGATTGTAAGCATGATTTTCATTAGATGTCATACTGATTGTAAGCATGAGCAGGTGGAAGATTAGGTTAGTGCCAAGCTTACCTTAAACCCTACCGCCGCTGTTGAAACGAGGCGAGCATCGAGGGAACCATGGAGAACGTCGGGGAAGCAACGTCGCGCCATCCGGCCTCCTCTTGTGGTGGGAGAACTAATACTCCTGTGGCTCCGGCTGGCTCTGCACCCTCACGAACGGCACACCATACTCGATCGATTCGTTATCCTCTGGGTGCTCGACCTTCGACCTGTCGCCCACCACCTCCGCTGACTATCGCGCCGGAGAATCTATGCGCTCCATCGCCCATAGGAGATACTCGATGAACTTTCGGAGGACTGCGGCGTATTTGCCGCCGAGGAGTACATGTACATCGCCGCCCTCATAAATGCCCGTCTCGCTCTTTCGCATACATTGCCACATGGCCCGCACCATCCTCGGAATCTCCCACTCATTGTCAAACCAACTAAGGATCTCCTTCAACTTTGGCTAAATTTGCACAGTGCTTGCCGATGATCACACTGATTATTCTTTGCATCCTCTCCATAGATGTCGATTACGAGTGGTCCGGTGCTAGCTTTGCAAGATGGGAGGAGAGACGATGGTCTTGCAATAGAGAAGAGGGAGAGGAGAGGAGGTGGTTTTGGAATGGAGATGATGGAGAGGAGAGTAGGTGGTTTTGCAATGGAGAGAAGATCAGAAGAGGGAGAGGCGAGACGGTGGTTTTGGAATGGAGATTATGGAGAGGAGAGGAGGTGGTTTTGGAATGGAGATGATGGAGAGGAGAGGAGGTGGTTTTGCAATGGAGAAGATCAGAAGAGGGAGAGGCGAGACGGTGGTTTTGGAATGGAGATGATGGAGAGGAGAGGAGGTGATTTTGCAATGGAGAAGAGGGAGAGGAGCGTGCGGCAGCGATTTAGGATTGGCGAGAGGGCCGGCGCGCTTGGATCAAAATCAAAATCAATTTACCCTTCAATTAAGAAAGCGACACCACATTAACTAGTCTCCCTTTTATTCTGGGTCATAATTGACCATGATTTTTGCACATAAAATATATGTTATACGTTGCAAAAATAATATAATTTGAAAGTACATTCAGAATCTGAACCAAAGCGATACAATTTTGGTGACATGCATTCACATTTTGCTTGTCACATACTGATGCGTGGTCAAACTTTGACCCAAAATACGCAAAACAACAAAAAAATACTTCCAAGACCAGTGCCGCTCTTCCGCTCTTCTCCTGTTCCAATCTAAATCCACCGCCAATCCTCTCCTGTTCCAATCTAAATCCAGTGCCGCTCCTCTCCTCTTGCATTTCAAAACCACCGCCCCTGCTCTCCTGTTCCAGTCCAAAACCAGCGTCGTTCCTCTCCCGTTCTAATCCAAAACCAGCGCCGCTCCTCTCCTCTTCCATTCAAAAACCACCGGCGGCGACTGAAGGTGTTGTGGAGAAGTAGATCGATGGAGGAGTACAACCGATACGTGACGATCGCAGACGGTGACCCTGTGAAGCTAGCTAGGATGTTGGAGATTGTGATGCCCGGATATTCAAGCTACAGTAAACCTATACTAATGATGACACGTCACCGCGATTACTGTTGCTAATCTCCCGTTAGTTCGAAACCAGTTCAAATTAAAATTCAAAATCAAGCAAACAATAAAAAAACTTAAATGTTAAAACTAAAATGTTCGGAGTGAGCCAAATAATGCATAGGTAATTATGATGGAGAAACCCAACATCTTTAGAGGTGTTAGAATGTCCTAACATAAATAAACACTAGCCGGAACAATTAATTAAATGCCCTTTTCAATTAATAAAATATTAGGCTAATTTATTTAGATGCCCTGAGTTACGTGGCAGTAGTATATTTGTTTAGGCTCATATAGGAACCAGTTAGGAATTTATTTCAAATTAAAATAAAAACTTAAACAAAAGAAAAATGAAAACAAAAAATACCGTGGCCAACCGGGCCGCGACCCAGCCGGCCGGCCCATCGGCCCAGCTGCGCCCCCTGGCCTATATGGCCTGCCGTGCCCAAACCCTAGCCCGACCGACACCCGCAACCCCCACTCGCACCCACTCCTTCCCCCCTCGTCCCACTCCTCCCTCATCCTTCCCCGTTCTAGATCGGGGCAACCCCCGATCCCATCGCCCCATCGGCGCCTCACGCCCGAACCTTCCCCTCGCAGCCTTTCCTCCTTTCGTTCCCTCCTGCTTCACCCATCGTCGCCCCTGCTGCCCTCACCGACGACCTGCTTGCCTCCCTGTCCGGCCTCGACCGGTGCCCGTCTCCGCCACCACTGTCGCGCCGGCGTCGTCGCGTCTGCCGTGGCTCCCGGAGCCAGCGGCCCAGCAGCTGCCTTGGCCCGAGGGCCGCCGTCGCCGCCACGCAGCTTCTCTGTCTTCCCCTCGCCGCGCCTCCCCAAGCCCCTGCTCTGCCTCGTGCCTGCCGGTCAGTCCGGCCGCCGGACCTCACCGGCTGGGTCCATCCGGCCTCCCCGAGCCCTCCTCTGCAACGATGTGAGCATCCGGCTCCCCCCTGGCCTCTTCCGTCTTCCACATCCCCCGTAGATACCTGGCCGACGAGGCCGTGCCTCTGCCGCTGCTCGCCGCCGACATGGTGGTCGATTTCGACCGTCCCCGCGCCTACGGTTTGTTCCAGTGAGTGCGTGGCGAGGCCCTCGACCGGTCCGTGCCAACCGCCGCTCAACGGTCGCCGGAGGCGAAGTACCACGACCGTCGCCATTGCGCTCCGCGTCGCCGTCGTTTCCCTGCTGATGTGGAACATCATTAACCCCAAATCACCCCATGTGTGCCACTGACCTATGGGCCCACTAGCTAATTAGATTAGTTCATAGCTAAATAAGTGCATTAAATAACGGTTCAATTAAAATATGACACCGGCGGTGGGGTCCCACCTAGCTAATTAATTTAGCTAACTAATTTAGATTAACATCGAGTATGACAGATGGTCCCCACGGTCGGACTTGATTAGTCGGCGTTGACCTAGTCAATGCTGTTGGACCCTCAGCCCACATGTCGACCTCTGGCGATTGGCTGGTTGACCAAGTCAAGCTGGGCCTTGTCGACCTTTGTAGTGAACAGCTGGGTACAATTCTGGGTACCCCTAGCATTTTATTCTTTTAATTTCGAATTAAATTAAATCCAGAAATTAGAAAAAAAACATTTAAAACTTTGAAAATTAATATAAAATAATCTATAACGCGGATGAAAATACTTTGTACATGAAAGTTGCTCGAGCAGCGAGGCGAACGAACCGGATACGCAGCCCGTTAAATCCGCCACGCAGCCCTAACATATCAAACTCGCAACTTTCCCCCTCCGACTCCTTTGCCCGAAAACGCGAAACACCGGGGATACTTTCCCGGATGTTTTCCCCCTTCGCCGGTATCACCTCCTTCTGCGTTAGGTCACCCCTAGCACCGCGTATCCCCATGTTATGCTTTGTGTTGCTTTGATTGCTCTGTTATTTATTATGTTCCCCCTCTCCTTTTCGGTACACCCCGAGACTGCCGGCGACCCCAGTTCGACTACGGAGTTGACGACCCCTCTCTCTTGCCAGAGCAACCAGGAAAGCCCCCCCTTTGATCACCAGATATCGCCTACTCTTCTCTATACTGCTTGCATTATAGTAGTGTAGCATATTCTTGTTTTCGATTAATCCTATCTTCTGCATAGCCTTTGTCCTTGCTACTATTGTTGTTACCTTTACCTGCTAACCTACTGCTTAGTATAGGATGCTAGTGTTCCATCGGTGGCCCTACACTCTTGTCCGTCTTCGCCATGCTATACTCTGGGCTGTGATCACTTGAGGAGGTGATCACGGACATATACTATGTACTTTACACTATTACATTACCGTGATCTTGTTAGGAGATGGGGCTGAAAGGACGGTGGCTCCATCCCGGTAGAGGTGGGCACAGGTTCCCGACGGCCCCATTGTTACTTTGTGGCGGCAGGGAAGGTTGAGACCACCTAGGAGAGAGGTGGGCCTGGCCTGGTCGGCGTTAGCGGATACTTAACACGCTTAACGAGATCTTGGTATTTGATCCGAGTCGGCCATTTGGTCTATACGCACTAACCATCTACGCGGGAGTAGTTATGGGTATCCCGGCGTCGTGGTATCGGCCGGCACTTCCGTGGCGTTAGTGAGTGGCACGCGGATTGATTGGGCTGAACGCTGTAGGCTAGTGCTTCGGCGGCGTGCATAACGTCTTGAGGTGTGCTAAGGCGATGGGCCCAGACCCTGGCGCTTAGGTTTAGACCGGCGTCTTGACCTCTCTGTTGAGCCTAGGTGGGGCTGCGGCGTGTTGATCTTCCGCGGCGGGCATGACCCAGAAAGTGTGTCCGGCCAAATGGGATCAAGCGTGTTGGGTTATGTGGTGCACCCTGCAGTGAAGTTAATCTATTGAATAGCCGTGATCTTCGCTAACAGGACGACTTGGAGTTGTACCTTGACCTTATGACAACTAGAACCGGATACTTAATAAAACACACCCTTCCAAGTGCGGATACAACCCGGTGGTCGCTCTCTCTCGGGGTTACGAGGAGGGATCGCCCGAGTAGGATTATTGCTATGTGATGCTACTTGGAGGACTTGATCTACTCTGCTACATCTTTGCAAGGCGGAGGCTACGAGCGTAGTCTTGACGGGATTAGCTATCCCCTCTTATTACGGCATTCTGCGATTCGGTCCTTGATATGGCCCTTTACACAGATATCCAGGCATATGTAGTGTAGCTCCTTGCTTGCGAGTACTTTGGATGAGTACTCATGGTTGCCTTGTTCCCCCTTTCCCCCCTTTGTTTACCCGATTGCTGCGACCAGACGATGGAGCCCAGGAGCCAGACGCCACCGTCGATGACGACTACTACACCGGAGGTGCCTACTACTACGTGCAGGCCGCTGACGACGACCAGGAGTAGTTAGGAGGATCCCAGGCAGGAGGCCTGCGCCTCTTTCGATCTGTATCCCAGTTTGTGCTAGCCTTCTTAAGGCAAACTTGTTTAACTTATGTATGTACTCAAATATTGTTTCTTCCGCTGACTTCGTCTATGATCGAGCACTTGTATTCGAGCCCTCGAGGCCCCTTATGTAGCGACCGACCGAATGGATCAAGTATCTGTGCTCGAAAGGCGTCATCATTTGGATCGATGCTGACACCACACAGTACTTCGAAGGATTTATAGCAGAGTAGCAATCACACACTTATTATAGCATTGTCCAAAAGAGGACTTATTACAATAAATATGGCTTAAGGCCATCTAATAACGATAACAGCGGAAGACTTGGAAGATAAGTGAGTCCATCAACTCCATCGGCATCACTGAGTATAGAACCACGACCTAAAACACCTTCTTGGTCGTACGAAAAGTCTGCAACATGAAAGTTGCAGCCAAAACGGGTCAGCACATGGAATATGCTTTGGCAATGTAACACATAGAGAGTAATGAAGGAAATAAGCCTATACTACATGCATATATGGCTGGTGGTAAAGCTCTCTGATTCTGATTTTGCATAAAGCTAGTTTTTCCCTACTGCAAAGGAATAAATTTGTTTAACTATCATGGTGGTTGTTAAACATTGAGAATGGTTGACAGCATCCTCAATCCCAATTAAAAGTACTCATTAAATACCAATAATATTAATTAGAAGTAACATGATGAGATTCACATGATATCTAGGTACTACATACTCAAGATGTCCATAACCGGGGACACGGCTAATCATGATTAGTTTATACACTCTGCAGAGGTTTGCGCACTTTTCCCCACAAGACTCGATCGCCTTCGTTTGGTTTCTCGCACTGCATGGTGTTTGAGAGACGGATGACCGAGACACAGTCTTCGTGAAGCACTAGCACCTTACATGTGGGTAGACCGTACCAACCTACATCCCCTACATCAGCTAGCCTACCCGTAAGAGTTCGCACAACTTACTCAACTATGCGAGCCCATAATGGCTTGTGGCTGCACACGGAAGTTTCTAGTTTGAATAATCTTATGATCCCTTTGAGCACAGGTGGCAGTCCAGAAGAAATCTGAGGCAAGTCTGATAGAAACCAGGTGCCTCAATCCACCCAGGATGTGTGTTTAAGTTGCCACCTTAGATAAACCATTAATTAACAATCTCACATCTGTCATGGATATCACTCACCCAATCCACGTCTACTAGCATAGCATGGCATAATAAGCAAACGTAGAAGTAACTCCCAAGGTTTCATAAGTAAAACAGGTAATAGGTACTACCTCAATCTACTTTCCATCCCACAATTTAATTAGATCCTAATCACGCAAGTGTTTGAGGATTGATCTAATGCATAAAAACTGGGTAGTAGAAGAGATATGATCAAGTGTTACTTGCCTTGGCCGACGATCCATGAAACCTAGAGACTCGAAAGTAACAAGCGGCGCGCACTCGCGTGATCTAACACGGACAAAAAACAAGCATACAATAAGTACTCATCTAATGCACAGGGAAATCTTGGATAGAAGATCTAACCAGAAAGTTCAACTTAAGAACCACAGGTGCAAAAGAATCGAATCAAATAAAGCAACGAAAGTCAAACGTCGAAAGAAAACGACTCGGTTCTAGCAATTTGAAACTAGGTCAAATTTTACAGTAGCAAAACTTTGTTTAAGTGGATTAGTCGAACGGCGGTTTGAAAGCGAAACTCCAGGCGCTTGAATCACCTGATTCCGATAAGCGGCGAGAAGATAAACTGATTCAAGATTGGATCTGAAATTGAAATCGGAAAATAACGGATTAAATCCGATTTAAAAGAAAAACGACGAACGGTTAAACGAACGGACGTTCGTTAATAGAAACTAACCGGCGAACGCGTTCGTTAAAACGAACGGATCGGTGAACGTTCGTTAAGTAGCTAAAACCGAAAAAAGAAAAAAAATAAACCGATCTAGGGTTTAAAAAAACCAAACAACGAAGGAAAACCGTATGGTTTTTGAAACAAAACCGGACTGGGGGGTGTGCGCGGCTACCTCCGGCGAGGTCGCCGGGGCACCGGCTCCGCGGGTCGGCTTGGGGCGGCAGGGCGACGGGGGGGGCGACGGCGACGGGCACCAGGCGGGCGACGGGCACCGGGCGGCGGGCGACGGGCACCGGGCGGCTCCCGGGCGGGCATGCGGGTTGGGGCGGCGGCGGGCTGGGTGGGAGGAGAGGGGGTGGGGTATATAAGGGGGGGTATATTGGGAGGGGGCAATGGCGGGCGTGGCGTGGCCGAGCCGGACTCGAGCGGCGGCGGGGACTCCTCCCAAGGGGAGGCTGAGGAGGGGGCGGCCGGGCAAGTGCGTTGGGTGGGCCCTTGGCCCAGGCGGGGCGCGGGGTTTTTTTTAAACCGAAAACGAATTAAAATAAATCTAAACGAACTCCAAATTTAACAAAATAAATTTTCCCCAACTCCTAAAATGAGTCGAACAAAATGAACTTTAATAGGGGGCCAAAATGCATATTTTTAAAATACTCATTTTTTTCCCTAAAGCAAATAAACCTCGAAAACCCAAAATTTCATTTATTTATTAAATCTTCATTTTTTCCTAAATTTTGGGAAAGTCATATTATTCCCTCTCTTATTTTTTATTGGAAAAATATTTGAAGATAAAATAAATAAATCCAAATGATCCTATTTTCAAAATTTGAGAAAACCCAAATATGAAAATAATGAAATCTCCAACTCTCTCAGAGGGTCCTTGAGTTGCGTGAAATTTCTAGGATCGACAAAATGCAAGAAAATATGATATGCATGATGACTTAATGTATAACATTCCAAATTGAAAATTCGGGATGTTACAAACCTACCCCCTTAAGATGAATCTCGCCCTCGAGATTCGGGTTGGCTAGAAAATAGGTGAGGTGGTCCTTGAGCAAATCTTCCTCTCTTTCCCGGTGGCTTCATCCTCGGTGTGGTGGCTCCACTGAACCTTGCAAAACTTGATAACCTTGCTGCGACTAACTCTGCTGGCATAATCGAGAATCTTGACCGGTCTTTCCTCATATGTCAAATCATCCTGCAACTGAATTGCTTCAAGCGGCCTTTGTATCTCTTAACGGTACTTCCACCATCTCGGCGTGACATTTCTTCAACTGAGAAATATGGAATACATCATGAACTCCTGACAGTCCCTCTGGCAATTCCAGTTTATAAGCAACTTCTCCCATGCGTTGCAAGATCCTATACGGTCCAATGAAACGTGGTGCTAATTTTCCTTTAACTCCAAAACGCTTAACTCCTCGAAGCGGGGATACTCTAAGATATACGCTGTCTCCAACTTCATATTCTATCGCCTTGCGTTTTGAATCCGCATAGCTCTTCTCTCTGGACCGGGCTACCTTGAGCCTATCGTGAATCAACTTAACCTTCTGTTCAGACTCCTTAATCAAATCTGGTACAAACAACTGACGATCTCCAGTTTCGTCCCATGACAACGGTGTCCTGCATCTCCTTCCATACAGAGCCTCGAAAGGTGCCATCTTCAAGCTGGTTTGGTAGCTGTTGGTATAAGAAAACTCTGCATCTGACAAGTTATCATCCCAACTAGATCCATAATCTAGTGCACAAGCTCTCGACATATCCTCCAAAATCCGATTGACTCTCTCAGTCTGTCCATCTGTCTGTGGGTGAAAAGCTGTACTGAATTCCAGCCTGGTTCCCAATGTTTCGTGCAACTGATTCCAAAACTTTGAGGTAAATTGGGTTCCTCTATCTGATACGATACTCCTCGGAACTCCGTGTAAACACACAATTCTGGTCATGTATATCTTTGCCAACTTAGCACTGCTATAGGTAGTCTTGACTGGAATGAAATGAGCTACCTTCGTCAAGCGGTCGACTATAACCCAAATCGAGTCATATCCTGATCGAGTCTTTGGCAAACCTGTGATGAAATCCATGCCTAGTTTATCCCACTTCCATTCGGGTATTGGCAATGGTTGTAACAATCCTGGCTGGCCGATGTTACGCTTTCACTCTCGACATACATCGCAACTGCTACATACTCTGCGATGTCCTTCTTCATTCCGGTCCACCAGGACGTTTCCTTCAAATCCAAATACATCTTGGTATTTCCTGGGTGAATCGAATAGGGTGAATCATGGGCTTCTTGCAAAATCAACTTCCTGATCTCCGGGTTATTTGGCACATAAACACGGTCCTCAAACCATAGGGTTTCATGCTCATCCTCACGAAATCCTTTAGCTTTTCCTTTGCTCATTTTCTCCTTTATAGAGGCAACTTCCTTATCTGCCTTTTGGGCTTCTCTGATTTTGTCCATCAGTGTAGACTGAATCTCCAATGCTGCCACAAAGCCTCTCAGAACTATTTCTAAACATAGCTCTCGAAGATCCTCGGCTAACTCCTTGGGTATTCCTTCCATCATTAGGGTATTGACGTGGCTCTTACGGCTCAATGCATCTGCTACAACGTTAGCCTTTCCGGGGTGATAATGCAATCTCATATCATAATCCTTAATAAGCTCCAGCCATCTTCAAAGTCGGGTTCACTTGGGTCTGAGTCGGTGTCGTCGATGTTGATGTAGTCGCTTGGACAGCCGACGTAATGGTCTTCATTCTTGAGTGCCAATTTCTTCTTGAGTTCTTCAATCTCATACTTAAGATCGTTGTTGTGTCTTGCTAAAGCTACGATCTCGTCCATATAGTCCTCGCGTGTAGACTTTAATTCCTCTTCAAGTTCGATGATCCTTCCCTTCGCATTCTTTAACTCGAGCATATCATTGCACATCTGGTTCTCCTGGCGTCGAATGTGCTAGTTTAACTCCTGGATAAAAGCTGCAATGGATCTATCCTTGTTGGTGCTGACTATCTCCCATTGTTCATCTCGGCGTCCACAAATCTGATAGATGGTGTCTTTGAGGTCTTCTTGATAAACTTCTCCAATGCGTCCCATGGTGATATGAGCTGCCATGCTCTTTCCCAGACTCCAGGTTGGTGCACTGAAAACACTATCTATAGGCTTGGTGATTGGGGCGAACGTCCTTCCTAGTACATGAGCTTGAATCTTCCAGTGCTCCTCTTGAGCAGAGTGGCGTTGAAAGTCCCGGTGAAACTTGGTAGTCCAATGTTCAGGTACTTGGTGACTTCCTTCAAGTGAAATCCAAAAGGTGTGCCTTCATCCGGTTGGGTGTACTTGATCTTCGCGTCCTTCATCCTAAAAGAGTAGAAAAGATGAGGAGTTAGAAAATGAGAAGAGAGTAGTGATCTATGGCTTTAATTTAGTGGTCGTGTCCTACTGATCGGCGTGTGCTCGATACCATCTCTGGCGACCACGACCCGAATGGATCAAGTCTCTGTGCTCGAGGCGTCATCCTGGATCGATAATCTTGACACCACACAGTACTTGAAGGATTTATAGCGAGTAGCAATCACACACTTATTACAGCGTTGTCCAAAAGAGGACTTATTACAATAAATATGGCTTAAGGCCATCTAATAACGATAACAGCGGAAGACTTGGAAGATAAGTGAGTCCATCAACTCCATCGGCATCACTGAGTATAGAACCACGACCTAAAACACCTTACTCGTCGTAAATGCGAAAAGTCGCAACTTGAAAGTTGCAGCGAAACGGGTCAAAGACATGGAATATGCTGGCAATGTAACACATAGAGAGTAATGAAGGAAATAAGCCTATACTACATGCATATATGGCTGGTTGTAAAGCTCTACGGTTATAGTTTTGCATAAAGCTAGTTTTTCCCTACTGCAAAGGAATAAATTTGTTTAACTATCATGGTGGTTGTTAAACATTGAGAATGGTTGACAGCATCCTCAATCCCAATTAAAAGTACTCAATAAAACCCAATAATATTAATTAGAAGTAACATGATGAGATTCACATGATATTCAGGTACTAGATACTCAACATGTCCATAACCGGGGACACGTTTAATCATGATTAGTTTATACACTCTGCAGAGGTTTGCGCACTTTTCCCCACAAGACTCGATCGCCTTCGTTTGGTTTCTCGCACTGCATGGTGTTTGAGAGACGGATGACCGAGACACAGTCTTTCAGAAGCACTAGCACCTTACATGTGGGTAGACCGTACCAACCTACATCCCCTACATCAGCTAGCCTACCCGTAAGAGTTCGCACAACTTACTCAGCTATGCGAGCCCATAATGGCTTGTGGCTGCACATGAAGTTTCTAGTTTGAATAATCTTATGATCCCTTTGAGCACAGGTGGCGGTCCGAAGAAATCTGAGCAAGTCCTGATAAAAACCAGGTGCCTCAATCCACCCAGATGTGTGTTTAAGTTGCCACCTTAGATAAACCATTAATTAACAATCTCACATCTATCATGGATATCACTCACCCAATCCACGTCTACTAGCATAGCATGGCATAATAAGCAAACGTAGAAGTAACTCCCAAGGTTTCATAAGTAAAACAGTAATAGGTACTACCTCAATCTACTTCCCATCCCACAATTTAATTAGATCCTAATCATGCAAGTGTTTGAGGATTGATCTAATGCATAAAAACTGGGTAGTAGAAGAGATATGATCAAGTGTTACTTGCCTTCTTTGACGATCCATGAAACCTAGAGACTTCAAGTAACAAGCGGCGCACTCCGGGTGATCTAACGAGACAAACAACAAGCATACAATAAGTACTCATCTAATGCACAGGAAATCTCGGATAGAAGATCTAACCAAAAAGTTCAACTTAAGAACCACAGGTGCAAAAAGAATCGAATCAAATAAAGCAACGAAAGTCAAGCGTCGAAAAGAAAACGACTCGGTTCTAGCAATTTGAAACTAGGTCAAATTTTACAGTAGCAAAACTTTGTTTAAGTGGATTAGTCGGAACGGCGGTTTCGAAACGAAACTCCAGCGCTTGAATCACCTGATTCCGATAAGCGGCGAGAAGATAAACTGATTGATTTGGATCTGAAATTGAAATCGGAAAATAACGGATTAAATCCGATTTAAAAGCAAAACGACGAACGGTTAAACGAACGGACGTTCGTTAACAGAAACTAACCGGCGAACGCGTTCGTTAAAACGTTCGTTGTTTTTCTTTTAAATCGGATTTAATCCGTTATTTTCCGATTTCAATTTCAGATCCAATCTTCGAATCAGTTTATCTTCTTTCTAGGATCCTTCGAAGTACTGTGTGGTGTCAGCATTACTGATCGACAAAATGGATGACGTCGATCTAGGGTTTAAAAAAAATAAACGGATCTAGGGTTTAAAAAAAAACCAAACAACGAAGGAAAACCGGACGGTTTTTGAAACAAAACCATACCGGGGGGAGTGTGGCGCGGCGGCTACCTCCGGCGAGGTCGCCGGCGGGGCACCGGGCTCCGGCGAAGTCGGCTTAGGCGGCGGCAGGGGGGCTCGGCGGGGCACCGGCGGCGGCTCCAGGCGCGGGGCTTGGGTTGAAGGCGGCGGTACTGGGTGGGGAGGAGAGAGGGTGGGATATATAAGGAGGGTGCCTTGGGAGAGGCAGCGGTGGCGGGCGTGGCGTGGCCGAGCCGGTCTAGGGCGGCGGCCGGCGGGACTCCTCTGGGCGGGGAGTCTTGTGTGAGGAGGGCCGTCTGGGCCCAGTTGGGTTACTGGGCCCTTAGCCCAAAGGGCGCTGAGGTTTTTTTTACGAAAAAGCAATTAAAATAAATCTAAACGAACTCCAAATTTAATAAAATAAATTTTCCCGACTCCTAAAATGAGTCGAACAAAATGAACTTTAATACGGGCCCAAAATGCATATTTTTAAAATACTCATTTTTCCCTAAAGCAAATAAACCTCGAAAACCCAAAATTTGATTTATTTATTAAATCTTCATTTTTCCTAAATTTTGGGAAAGTCATATTATTCCCTCTCTTATTTTTTTTATTGCAAAAATATTTGAAGATAAAATAAATAAATCCAAATGATCCTATTTTCAAAATTTGAGAAAACCCAAATATGAAAATAATGAAATCTCCAACTCTCTCCGAGGGTCCTTGAGTTGCGTGAAATTTCTAGGATCGACAAAATGCAAGAAAATATGATATGCATGATGACTTAATGTATAACATTCCAAATTGAAAATTTGGGATGTTACACCCCTGGCTTGTATTATGAAGCTTGTATGACTTATTTTTGTTTTAGAGTTGTGTTGTGATATCTTCCCATGAGTCCCTGATCTTGATCGTACACGTTTGCGTGTATGATTAGTGTATGATTGAATTGGGGGCGTCACAAGTTGGTATCAGAGCCGACTGCCTGTAGGAATCCCCCTTCTATACTCCTTGGCCGAAGTCGAGTCTAGTCAATACAATTTTTTTACTGACATGGCTGTGTGTCTTACGGGCACACGTCGCCATTGGGTGGTATTAGGATCTTTTACTCCTTGACCTATACTCTGGGACTCTGACATCTCTTCTATTCGGGTTAAATGATTTTGCTAAAATCTAACTCTAGGTTCTCGTTACCACTTCTGCCGGAGAGCCCTTTATCTGGATGATCGATCGCTTCAACAGAAGATTCGACAATACTCTCGGACGTTCCCTGGATACTTTGTGCCATCCCTCTTGCAATTCCCCTTCCACCGTAAACCCTTATGGATAACTACTTGCAGTTGTTATTCTTACATTCATCCCCAGTTGGTCTCGTTATTACAAGATACCCTGAAAAACTCATCGTTGTTTCGATAATCCTTTGAGCTTCTTGCCTTGCTGTTCTTTGTCACTGAATACTCCTACGGTTAATTCTCGCACTTATCAGTATCCGCTCATCCCCGATTGATCATGTGTTTACACACAAGTCTTGAAATACCATCGATCTTTCGAAAATCCTCAGCAACCTATTGCTCTGGAATTTCTTGTTTGCTTTCATTATGATTAATCCCATAAGTATAGTAATCATATTGGCTTCCTTTGTCACCATCATTTTTGAGTCCATTGATTCAATATGTTGTGAATGTCCACAATCATCGATCGAGTCCTAGAATTCATCATACGGATCGACGTCATTTTTGAACATGAGCTGGTTCTTGACCATACTATTTGTCGTCAATTGTGCCTCTGGTCTATCCAACTTATCCATCCTTGATCAGAGTGTCTGCTTCTGATCCTTTGTTTTGGAAATCAAAATTTCTTAGCATTAAGCTTTGAATTAGTCAGGTGATTCCATAATCCGATGCCTTGGCATTCCTTCTTCCTTAGATTGAGTACCGATACTCACATCAGCCCCGTTGTGGACCGCCATACCCATTGCCGGGTTATTATCCGACAATGTCCTTCACAACCAAAATTCTTGTGAGTTCTTTACCTGATACATAATGCCCTTGGTAAATTGTATCATCCACTTGGCCAACCATGCTCTGCTTTCGAGCTGGTGGTATTTACTATTGAAGTTTGTGGTATATGTTCCTAAGAGACCCTGATGGGTTGAACCTATGCCTTTTCCTAATCTATGTGAGCCCGAAGGATTTCACGGGTCATACTCATCTGGTATTTTACCAGGTAAATCTTTTAACACTAATACCATTATCGAAACGAGAAGTGAATGTAAGGTTATGCTTTGGAGAAGTGGGAGTCGACCTTGAACTTTTTGTTCATGCCCATGGACCCGAGGTGGAACTTATCATGGAAGCTTCTTGTAGTAATAATAATCCCTTGTTATAACTGCTTCTCTTATCTATGCTTGGTCTTTTCTTGTTGTGGTTACGACCATATTTTCTTCTTCAGTCCATTTCTCGGACAAGTTAGAGTACTTGTCTTCTGCAGAGCATTAACCTAGTCCAACCTCTACTTGATCTGTCGTCGAATATTACCCCCTGGTATCTCAAGGTTATCACGGAACTGCATAACTTCTTATGAGTTCTCCATCAAGTGCTACATTCTCACTGATTCCAATTTTTCACGGGCCCTGAGTTATTAAACACTCAAGGACATCGGTAACTGAATCGAGTCCGCATCGTGATTAAACAACTATTAGTAATCCTCTTTACTTACGAGTTTGTACTCGATCACGTCATTTCTAGCCTGACCGGCTATATCAGTATCGTGCTGATTTTAACTGTGCTACCTGGTCCTTATTTCCGGAGCACCACTTTCGGCGATGAGCTAAGCTTACATCGATCTTCCTTGTCTTATCGATTCCCCTCGAACAGAAAGCTTGATTTCGAGTTGGTGTCGTACCCTTGGTTCCAATAACCTTTCTGTTCACCATTCATTTGGCTTGATGTCATCGTCGATTTATTACATCTTCGAGGAGTTTCTCGACAACTGTCTTGTGATCATCATCAACATTTTGAGGTCTTCCAAGATATCGGTCGAATTCATGGTGAGAAGTACCATCCTTGCCCCTCGATGATTTGTGTTATCACCGATAACATTATTGCTTTCCCTCAAATACAAACTTGTTCGTGTTTTGTGTTGTACCATGAGTTCCATGCTATCCAACTTATGTTATGATCTACCGCGGAGTATTACCACCTTTTATGTCGAGAATGTCGTGGTAATTTTACCACCTCTTGAGAATTCTTGATATAGTAATATCTCTCGCCTTTTGCGTTCGTTTCCTGGTCTCCATGTTGTTTCTAACCGGAATACCAACAAATGGTATGTGATGTGTAAATTCTAAACTTCTAGCAAACCTATTGCTTTGAAGTTATTGGTCTACAGTTTCATTCTAAGTCTATTGCTTATCGAATCATCGTTCGAACATTGATCGTGCTACCTAGTCCAGATTCCGGGGTGCACCCTTCTACCATTTTTCAGTTGTGTATGTTTCCCTCGAGCATACATCATTATATCATTTGATCCGACAAATGATATTTCTTTGTTCACATAATTGTGGAAATCAATCCTTTGGAAATCTCGATGATTTGTTCTTGAGCCTATCGACCACCTCCTCATCCTCTCCCTGGTTTCTTGATGAACTCTAGTTTGAACTCACTTCCATAGATCATTTACGAGAATCTCACAATGTCATCTCGTCAAATTGTGTTGCACCTTTTCTTCTCGGGCATCCACGAGTCTGAGGTATCGACACCAATCAAATCTGAATCTCGATTAGATATGATGGTTGGAACATATTTCCAAGAGTTATAAAGTTGGTCTTTATATGACCCGGTAAGGTGGTGTCATACCTAGCCCACTGGCGGAGGCTATTGTTATAGTTCCTTTTTAGCAATGTTATCCATTCTTCCATGAGGAAACTGTAAGACTTATTCCATAAGTTGTTCCTGATGGATCCTTTGAGTATCCAAAGTCTAATCTTTGCTTGAAGACCATGCCAATGCTATCTCTAAGCATGTCTGTGGTACCCCGATTTTCAACAAGAACATTTGAAGCCCAATGCTAAATGTTTCCTTCTCAATTATCCAAACACCATTGTATGGGTAATGTCATGAAATCTCTCTTCCCTTACCTAAAGGGTTTTCTACATTATATCTTGTCATGGATATCATGCTCTGCTTGTCCTTGGGAAGGATATACCCCTGAAACATGTGCTTAAATACATTTTCCTTTCCATTGTTCTGATTATTCTGATAATCGTATTCTCCTTTCTATTGTTTTGTTTAACCTTTCTGGTAATCCGACTTAACTAAGCAGTGATAATCCCCTGCTTAGGTAAGAACCTTAATGGTACCACGTTGTTAGTAAGACCCTATTACTATTGTTGATAGCATTACGGTAATCGCCGATGGATGAGAACTCTACCTATTGGTCCGCCTTCGTTCAACGAAAGCGGGAAAATGGTTCTCTTCGTCCCTCGCCCTTGGTACCGACGTTGTTGCCAACATAACTGAAAGACTACCCTCTGACATGCCTTACTTACATGATCGTGCAAGGCGTCACCGCCCTTCCTACTTTTACCCCACATGGTGGGCCCATAACCCACAGTTCCACAGGATCGAAACCTGACTCTCCTATACACCCCCTGTTCCCAAAGTTATTCCTCCCCCGTGGACTCGTATGTAATTCATCAGCCACCTTCCGATGAGATCGTCAATTCTAGCATCAGACACAATAATTATTTTGTTGCTTGAAACCCCTTTCACCTTCTGACTAGGCATTGGACGATTGCCTGGCTGCTTGAAACTTCTTATTGTACCTTCCAACTTTACTCTCGATGTGTTTTATTTGTTCAACTCGAGAGGTACTCATATGCTCATTCATGGGTTAATCCCAGATTATTACCCTTATAGCATTATGTCGTTGCCGATCTGCCCCGTTACCTATTCGTAAATACGATGAAGATCCCGAAGAAAGGATGCCGACTTCATCATGATGACCTGAACCAGAGAAATGAAGACATCAATGTATTGGACCGGTCTCTTCGAGAAGAGCAAGCCAGAATGAGAAGACCCACTAGATTCATTACCAAACCTTCCCCCTTCCACTACCTCTTAAATCTCGGGACGAGATTTCTTGTAGTGGAGGAGAATTGTGACGCCCGGATATTCAAGCTACAGTAAACCTATACTAATGATGACACGTCACCGCAATTACTGTTGCTAATCTCCCGTTAGTTCGAAACCAGTTTGAATTCAAATTCAAAATCAAGCAAACAATAAAAAAAATTCAAATGTTAAAACCAAAATGTTCGGAGTGAGCCAAATAATGCATAGGTAATTATGATGGAGAAACCCAACATCTTTAGAGGTGTTAGAATGTCCTAACATAAATAAACACTAGCTGGAACAATTAATTAAATGCCCTTTTCAATTAATAAAATATTAGGCTAATTTATTTAGATGCCCTGAGTTACGTGGCAGTAGTATATTTGTTTAGGCTGATATAGGAACCAGTTAGGTATTTATTTCAAATTAAAATAAAAACTGAAACAAAAGAAAAATGAAAACAAAAAAAAACCGTGGCCAACCGGGCCGCAACCCAGCCGGCCGGCCCATCGGCCCAGCTGCAAACCCTAGCCCGACCGACACCCGCAACCCCCACTCGCACCCACTACTTCCCCCCTCGTCCCACTCCTCCCTCGTCCTTCCCCGATCTAGATCGGGGCAACCCCCGATCCCATCGCCCCATCGGCGCCTCACGCCCGAACCTTCCCCTCGCAGCCTTTCCTCCCTTCGTTCCCTCCTGCTTCGCCCATCGTCGCCCCTGCTGCCCTCACCGACGACCTGCTCGCCTCCCTGTCCGGCCTCGACCGGTGCCCGCCTCCGCCACCACTATCGCGCCGGCGTCGTCGCGTCCGCCGTGGCTCCCCGCATGGCCCGCGGCCCAGCACGCCTTGGCGCCCGAGGGCCGCCGTCGCCGCCATGCAGCTTCTCTGTCATCCCCTCGCGCGCCTCCCCAAGCCCCTGCTCGCCTCGCGCACCCGGTCCGTCCGGCCGGACCTCACCGGCAGGTCCATCCGCCTCCCGAGCCCTCCTCTGCTTGATGTGAGCATCCGGCTCCCTCGGCCTCGTCCCTCTCTTCCACGTCCCCCGTAGATGCTTGGCCAACGAGGTCGTGCCTCTGCCGCTGCTCGCCGCCGACATGGTGGTCGATTTCGACCGTCCCCGCGCCTACGGTTTGTTCCCGTGAGTGCGTGGCGAGGCCCTCGACCGGTCCGTGCCAATCGCCGCTCCAACGGTCGCCGGAGGCGAGTGCACGACCGTCGCCATTGCGCTCCGCCTCGCCGTCGTTTCCCTGCTGATGTGCCACTGACCCATGGGCCCACTAGCTAATTAGATTAGTTCATAGCTAAATAAGTCTGTTAAATAACAGTTCAATTAAAATATGACACCGATAGTGGGGTCCCACCTAGCTAATTAATTTAGCTAACTAATTTAGATTAACATCAGAGTATGACAGATGGTCCCCCACCGGTCAGACTTGATTAGTCAGCGTTGACCTAGTCAACTGCTGACTGGACCCTCAGCCCACATGTCACCTCTGGCTGATTGGCTGGTTGACCAAGTCAATCGGGCCCCTTGTCGACCTTTGTCTTTGAACAATTTGGGTACAATTCTGGGTACCCCTAGCATTTTATTCTTTTAATTTCGAATTAAATTAAATCTAGAAATTAGAAAAAAAACATTTAAAACTTTGAAAATTAATATAAAATAATCTATAACTCGGATGAAAATACTTTGTACATGAAAGTTGCTCAGAACGACGAGACGAACCTGGATACGCAGCCCGTTCGTCCGCCACGCAGCCCTGACATATCAAACTCGCAACTTTCCCCCTCCGACTCCTTTGCCCGAAAACGCGAAACACCGGGGATACTTTCCCGGATGTTTTCCCCCTTCGCCGTATCACCTCCTCTCTGCGTTAGGTCACCCCTAGCACCGCGTATCCCCATGTTATGCTTTGTGTTGCTTTGATTGCTCTGTTATTTATTATGTTCCCCTCTCCTTTTGGTAGACCCAGAGGCACTGCGACCCTAGTTCGACTACGGAGTTGGCGACCCTCTCTCTTGCCCGAGCAACCAGGCAAGCCCCACCTTTGATCACGGATATCGCCTACTCTTCTCTATCTGCTTGCATTAGAGTAGTGTAGCATGTTCTTGTTTTCGATTAATCCTATCTTCTGCATAGCTTTGTCCTTGCTACTCTTGTTGTTACCTTTACCTTTATCCTCTTGCTTAGTATAGGATGCTAGTGTTCCATCGGTGGCCCTACACTCTTGTCCGTGCGCCATGCTATCTCTTGGGCTGTGATCACTTGGGAGGTGATCACGGGCATATACTATATACTTTACACTATTACATTACCGTGATCTTTGTTCGGAGATGGGGCTGAAAGACGGTGGCTCCATCCCGGTAGAGGTGGGCCTGGGTTCCCGACGGCCCCGACTGTTACTTTGTGGCGGAGCGATAGGGCAGGTTGAGACCACCTAGGAGAGAGGTGGGCCTGGCCCTGGTCGGCGTTCGCGGATACTTAACACGCTTAACGAGATCTTGGTATTTGATCTGAGTCTGGCCATTTGGTCTATACGCACTAACCATCTACGCGGGAGTAGTTATGGGTATCCCGACGCCGTGGTATCAGCCAAGCACGTCATGACGTCGGCCGATCGAGTGGCGCGGATTGGACTGGAACGCCTGTAGGCTAGGGTGCGCTTCGGCAGCGTCACAGACGCAGCGTGCAGGTGTGCTAAGGCGATGGGCCCAGAACTTGGCGCTTAGGTTTAGACCGGCGTGCTGACCTCTCTGTTGTGCCTAGGTGGGGCTGCGACGTGTTGATCTTCCGTGGCCGGGCATGACCCAGGAAAGTGTGTCCGGCCAAATGGGATCAAGCGTGTTGGGTTATGTGGTGCACCCCTGCAGGGAAGTTAATCTATTCGAATAGCCATGATCTTCGCTAACAGGATGACTTGGAGTTGTACCTTGACCTTATGACAACTAGAACCGGATACTTAATAAAACACACCCTTCCAAGTGCCAGATACAACCCGGTGGTCGCTCTCTCTCAGGGTTACGAGGAGGGGATCGCCAGGTAGGATTATTGTTATGTGATGCTACTTGGAGGACTTGATCTACTCTACGCTACATGCTGCAAGGCGGAGACGAAGCGTAGTCTTGACGGATTAGCTATCCCCTCTTATTACGGCATTCTGCGATTCAGTCCTTGATATGGCCCTTTACACATATATCCATGCATATGTAGTGTAGCTCCTTTCTTGCGCGTACTTTGGATGAGTACTCACGGTTGCCTTGTTCCCCCTTTCCCCCCTTTCTTTACCCGATTGCTGCGACCAGACGATGGAGCCCAGGAGCCAGACGCCACCGTCGATGACGACTGCTACACTGGAGGCGCCTACTACTACGTGTAGCCCGCTCACGATGACCAGGATTAGTTAGGAGGATCCCAGGCAGGAGGCATGTGCCTCTTTCGATCTGTATCCCAATTTGTGCTAGCCTTCTTAAGGCAAACTTGTTTAACTTATGTCTGTACTCAGATATTGTTGCTTCCGCTGACTCGTCTATGATCGAGCACTTGTATTCGAGCCCTCGAGGCCCCTGGCTTGTATTATGATGCTTGTATGACTTATTTTTGTTTTAGAGTTATGTTGTGATATCTTCCCGTGAGTCCCTGATCTTGATCGTACACGTTTGCGTGTATGATTAGTGTACTATTGAATCGAGGGTGTCACAGAGATACAGTCTTGGTTTGACAACAAGGACCAACTAGCGGCGACGGCGACATCCATGGCCAAATATCTGCAACAGAGCGAAAAGGCGGCGATACTCCGGAGGAAATCGCGCCGAGTACATAGAGCTGCTCCTCACGGGCCATGGAGCAAGCAGGTTCACGAATCCGATCGTGAGGAGGCGGTGGTGGGAGTATCAATCCCGGATGGAGCATCCAGAGTTTGAAGGATCGAGCATCTACAGGGTGCCGTTTGTGAGGGTGTCCTGCCAGAGCGAGCTGGTGGAGTCTTCGTCGACCGAACCCAACTGCAAGAGGAGAAAAGCAGTTGGCCTGACGATGCTTCCCTGCCATCGTCTCCCTCGCCGTTCACATCGTCTCACGGGGCGGCTGTCTGCCGCCGAGGAATAGGAGGGGACTGCCCCCTAGCCCAATAGTCGGGCAGGTTGTGAATTGTCAGGAGGAGCTTAGGGTTGTCAGTATTTGCAGGTTGTGAATTGTGTTTTGTGTTGTGTATTTTGAGAGTACTTTCAGATATGAATGTCTTTTGAATTTTAGACTTGCAGTATTGAGCATATGAAGAATTTTATGAATTCTAGAGCTCTATTTTTAGCACTTAAAAAAATGTAGTTTCATAGGAGTATAAAAGTGCAGATGAGAAGAAACTGCAAGTTTCAGTTTCAGATAAGAAATCGCAAGTTCAGTTTCGAGATAAGAAATCGCAACTTTCACAGGCAGAGTATTTATATTAACACGGCCTTTTCAAACAGGGTTAACATCATGTTGGAAGTTTTATTCGTGGTCGAAAATGGAACTACCAGCCAGTTAACATCATGCTGATCAACATTCATGCATAGCACATCTTCATATGATGCACAGTCAAAATTCCCACACAATGTTGAGTGTGCGAAACACACAAAAAACGAGGGACGGAGTTTTGGCAAGTGTTGGACGTGGTTTTGGGCTGCCCCGTCTAGGCTTTCATTTTTAACATGCGCAGCCCACGACCTCGGATGGGAGGGCCTGTTTGTATTTTCTTAGGGCCGTCATGTATCGACCGCCTATGGACCTCCCATCCGAGGTTTTATTTTTGGCAGCCCAATTTATGTATTTTTTTGAAGAAAAGCAATGGTCTGTTCTATTTTTCTATATAAGAATAGGAGCATGGTACAACTTATGTTTCCTTTTAACTATATTATATATATTTAAATTATTTTATATGTTATTATATATTATTTTATTGTCATCACATATTTATGAGATACTTAAATATGTAAGAAAACAAGATCCCACATCTTATTAATTATAAAATAATTTCTTAACAAATAAAATCCTGGATTGTTTTGTACGAAAATCCTAGTGATTGTGTACAAAAGCTTGGTAAGATTTAAGGACGAATGTAATAATATCACTTATTATTTAAATATATTTATAACAAAATGCTCAGCCCTTTTTATTTTTTTGATAACATTCTTTGGCCCAACCCAACATTATAATTAGAATCAGCCCAGCAAAATCGTGTATCTAGATAAAGTGCAAATGGCCTATAATTTTTTAGGAAATAAAATAAATGGGCCGCATGAAAGCTACATTAATTGTTCACCCAGCCCAGCTAATGGTTGTAATTCAAAAAAAAAGATCAAATTGACTGTAAATTCTACCGCGCAAAAAAAAAGACTATAAATTCTGAAAAAATGGGTTGAAAACGTGCCACATTTTTGGAGGTTGAAATGTGGGCCAATAGGTCGAAGCCAACGCAAGTCGTTGTAAATTTAGTCAACAAATGATTCTGACATGTTAGCCGTTGGATTTACATCCAACGGCCGGCATCCATCTTCAATCTCTCGTCTTCTTCCTCCAGCGCCGCCGAGACCATCTCCCACCTCCTGCTGCTAGCAGCTCACCTTGCTGCACGTCGCTATGAAGCGCTACTCCACCGCTGGCCGTGCCATCCCTCCAACCCTCCACACCTCCTGTTCTTCTCCACCGACTGCCGAACCACACCGCACTAGAACCAGTTAACCCTCGTACACCTCTCCGTTTGTGACTCTACTCCCGCGTCTTCCCATCTCCGGCTCGTTGTTGTCCGGGGCCTCGCCGTCGTCCACCACCTTGGATGCGCTAGGCGCGACGTGGTCAACGTGGTCAACGAACGACACAATCGGAAGTAGGATGTGCGTGGAGAGGCTGACAGCTGGGTCCACGGCCGCACACAAGGAAATGCCTCCTTATTACGCGCAAAATAATGATTCCTCCACCTGACATCCGGGACCCACGGAAGGGCCTCAGTATTTCGTGAAAAACGTGCCCCTACCGACTTGTCGGACCCACCAGCTATCTTCGCATGCAAGGAAGTGCCTCCTTATTACGCACAAAAAATGAATACTCCCCACGCGTTGGAACCCAGCATACTGGGAGGCTGACTTGTGTGCCTACCAAGTTGACGGGGGCGCAGGGCTTTGTCAACTTAGTCAATATGAACGATTCTAGATCCTGTTACCGTACGATGTTCATCCAACGGTTGTAGTGCTTCTTCAACCTCTGGCCTTCTTGCTCCAGCCGCCCAAACCAGCGCCCGGTCGTGCTGCGTGCTCACGCCTCCGTGGCGGCTATGATGCCGCCGAGGCCTCACAGCCCCTACTACTCCCACGGCTGGCAGGCCATCCCTCTACTCACCCACACCCCTGTTAATCTCTGGCGGCGAGCCTCACACCACAGCCGAACCAGTGAACCCTCGTACTCCTCTTCGCGTGGGCATCCACTACTGCGTCTTCCCCGACTCGGGAGTCGTCCCCTTCCTAGGCCTCGCCGTCGTCCACCGCCGTGGTGCTCTCGGCGCAGCGTGGTCAACGTGGTCAAGGAACGACTTCCATCGGACGTGGACCGTACGTGGAGAGGCTGACAGCTGGGTCCACGACCACAGCAAGGAAGTGCCTCCTTATTATGTGGAAGATAATGATTCCTCCACCTGACAGCGGGGACCCACCGGACGGGCCACCGTATTTCCTGAAAAAAAGTTTCCCCCTGACTTCTGGGACCCACCAGCTACATCTTCGCACGCAAAGAAGTGCGTCCGGGCAAAAAAAACGATTCACCCCCCTGACTGCTGGGACCCACCAGCTACATCTTCGCACGCAAGGAAGTGCGTCCAGGCAAAAAATGATTCGCCCCGATTGCTGGGACCCACCAGCTACATCTTATACGCAAAGGAAGTGTGTCCGGGCAAAAAAGATTCGCCCCTCATTGCTGGGACCCACCAGGCTACATTTTCGCACGCAAGGAACTGCACGGCGGTCGGGACCCACCTGGTCGAGCGTATGTAGCGTTGTCATTCTAGTCATGACGATGTGCATTACATCTTGGTCGATGTAGAGGCGCCGCGCGTGTCGTAGATGTAGAGGCACGCCGCGTAGCATGTACACGCGTACGTCTGTGGCGAGGGTGCAAGAAAGAAAATACAGCCACGTCATTACATACGGGCAGGGTCTCTAACGCCTATCGCGCGCATACGTACATGGATGGGTCGGAACGGAGAAACAACGCGTCGTCGTCATGTTCACGGGAGCCAACCGGCTGGGTCGAGAATGGAATGCGTGGTCGTGTTCATCGGGAGGGCTTGGGCGTAACGGCGATGGAAGCGAGGCTGGCGTACCGCACAATGGAGGAAACGGCCTTGTGTTCGACCGGCCACGTTCGAAACGGGGTCCTGTTGATCGGGAGGGTCCTGGCGTACCGCAAAACAAAGGAAACGGACCTCCTACGGTCGAAGTCCTGTTGATCGGGAGGGGTGTGGCGTACCACAAAATGGAGGAAACAGATCTCCTACGGTCGAAACGGGGGTCCTGTTGAT
Organism: Aegilops bicornis; assembly: GCA_021605145.1. Taxonomy (NCBI): domain Eukaryota; kingdom Viridiplantae; phylum Streptophyta; class Magnoliopsida; order Poales; family Poaceae; genus Aegilops; species Aegilops bicornis. The sequence continues at coordinate 336,266,205 of CM038670.1, read as the reverse complement.
CAGGAGGGGTGTGGCGTACCGCAAAACAGACAAAAAGGACTTGTGTTGGAGCGCTACGGTCGAAACGGGGGGGGGGGGGGGGGGGGGGGGTGTGGCGTACCGCAAAACGGGACACCACGGGATAATGTTCAAAACCACCGTCGACCACCACCAGCCACCACGGGCAACCGGCGACCACCACCCGCCACCACGGGCACCTGTTCATCCAGCCTCCACCGCGCTACTCCATCGGCTCTTGTTCAACCACCCCTCCACCACGGGCACCCCTCCACCGTCTCGCTCATCCAGCCCTCCACACCACGGGTCTGTTCAACCACCCCTCCACGGCCACCCCTCCACCATCTACTGTTCATCCAGCCCTCCACACCCCGGGTTCCTGTTCATCCAGAGGCAACGCCACCGCTCACTGTTCATCCAACCCCCCCTCCCCCCGCCCGCAACGCTCACAGTTCATCCCAGTGGCAGCATCGATCGGCTTCAGTTAGCAGCAGTAGTGAAGGAATCGCTCCATCGGGTTCAGTTAACAGCCATCGATCGATCGCTTGGGTTCGATGTAGCGTAACTTCGCGGTCTGTCGCCGGGTTGATTAGAGCCCAACGCCTCGCTTCGGCTTGATTAGAGCCAATGCACACCTGCAGCAGCGTATGTACGAGAAAGCAGCGCATCGCTCCGCCCGACCTCCCACCGTAACCGCAACTCCCGAATTTTCCTCCCCTTGCTTCTACCACGGTTTTTTCCGTCATGGACGGCCCAAAGAATGTCATGCAGCTGCGTCTCCGGCCCGCCGGGATGAAAAGCCCATTTTACATCATGATTTTTTGTCATAGAAGCAGGAGCCCACCACATCTATGATGATACCGGGTTTTGTCACAATTATCGTCATAGAAGTGTCATATGTATGACAGAAAAAAAATTCGTTCGGCCCAAAATGTCACGGATGTGTCTTTTTTTTGTAGTGGTAAGCACGGAGGCGCACGAGGATGTGGGCGCTGCGGGGGATGCGGCCGATGTAGGCGACATTGTCACCACCTCATCTGCGGCCAAAGCAAGGGCGGGAGGCACCAGAGGAGAGCAGCATCAGCAACACCCTAGTGGTCATGCTCTGCGAGGTACAGATGGAGGAGCTATTCCATCTACACCTCTTCGCGCCGCCGAAGAGCACAGTCATAGTGTTGGCGCCCGATCCGGGGCGAACCACCGCCTTTTAGCCGCCCCTGTCATGGGCGCGACCGCAGCACGTGCGCCTCCCCCGGAACGGGTCGACCCGGCCACTGTGCCCAATGGAGCCACTAGCCCTCAAGCGCCTTCACCGCATCATCGTGCCATCCAAGTGGCCGGCTCGCAACAGTGAGAAGGCGCGACGCCGTCGCTACTGGCACCGTCAGAAGCCGGGCGATGGTATGATCTACGTCATCATCATCGATGTGAAGCACCGCTACAGAAGTCATAGCGCGGGCCCAGCTGTTGTTGAGGTTCCCGCTGGTAGCCGATCAGATGGATGAGTGGAGAGCCACCATCCAAAGTATGATTGGTTTCGCCGAGGCTGGGGGATCATAGCGAGCTGGCCCGCCACGACCTCCCCAAGTGACGACAACGGCTCGCACTACTGGCCATACGGAAGGGGCCACCCCCAGTGTGCAGTCCCTGCCATGGCAACCAGCGCGGGCACAACAGCATTAAGAACCCGACGATGTCTCAATGGCATCTTCTGACCCTCGAGCACGTCCAGGCCAATAGCGAGCCCTGGAGGATAGGCAGAGGGGAGCCGCACGCGTCGTCATCGAGCAACACCGCGATCACCACTGCCAGCCCAATGGGTACGATGGTCCCGACGTCGACGAGCCTGTGCTGGAGGATGGAGGGTACCTGCCTTTCGATGTTGGGTGCCCTACCTTCACTCGTGAGCTGAGGCAAGTCCGTTGGCCATTCGCTCGCATGTTCAAGCCAGAGATACCTGAGAAGTATGATGGGAGGCTGAACCCGGCAGAGTCCTTGAGCATCTACACCATCGCTATTCAAGCTGCTGGAGGAAGAGATGAGGTATTTGCCAACAACTTACCTTTGGCACTCAAGTCCAATGTGAGGTCTTGGCTCGTGCACCTGCCGGAGAACTCCATTTCTTCATGGGCTGACCTGTGCCATGAGTTCATTAACGCCTTCACGGGCGGCCATCAAGAACCAGGGCGGCCCAGTGACTTGCAGGTTCTCCAACAGAAAGAAGGAGAGACACTCCGCATGTACTTACAAAGGATCAGCAGAGTCCATCGGAATATCCCAAATATCCACCCGGCGGCTGTGATAGCTGCCTTCCAGTCCAATGTGTGCAACCGCAGGATACGCTCCAAGATGAATGTCCGGTTTCCCAAGACTGTGAAGGAGCTTTACACCTTGGTGGACAAGTGTGCCCGGATGGAGGAGACATTTGCTAATCTATGCAAGATGAACTTGAAGCTGAATCTAGAGAAGTGTGTATTCGGCGTTCCCTCCAGCAAGCTACTTGGGTTCTTCGTGTCCCATCGTGGGATCGAAGCCAACCCGACAAGATCAAGGCTATCAAGCAGATCCAGGCACCCAGGACAGTCAAGGATGTGAGGCGTCTGATAGGGTGCGTTGCCGCGCTTAGCAGATTCATCTCCAAGTCTGCCGAGCGTGCCCTGCCGTTCTTCAAAATCTTGAAGAAGGCAGGGCCCATGAAGTGGACCCCGGAAGCAGACACAACTTTACAAGATTTGAAGGCCTATTTGTCCTCTGTGCCCACTTTGGTTGCCCCAAAACCACAAGATCCATTGCTGTTGTACCTAGCGGCAACTAATCAAGTGGTTAGTGCAGCCCTAGTGGCACAGAGGGAAGTAGAGGAATCAGAGACTGAGCAGAGCCTGACAGGGCCGGATGAGTTTCAGGACAGAGAGGAGCACGGCAGTAGGGGCAACCCCAAGGATACGGCAAAAAAGAAAGTGGTGCAACGCCCAGTGTACTTCGTTAGTTCCCTATTACAGGGGGCTAGATCGAGGTACTCTGGCGTGTAGAAGTTGATTTTTGGCCTTGTCATGGTCTCAAGGAAACTGCACCACTACTTCCAAGCCCGTGAGATCACGGTTTTCACCCGCTTCCCGTTGCAAAGGATACGCCGAAACCCTGAGGCAACTGGCAGAATACTGGAGTGGGCTTTGGATTATCCAGCTTTGGCCTGAAATTTGAGAGCACGTCAACAATTTAGAGCAGGGCATCGGCAGAGTTTATTGCAGAATGGACGCCAACCCTTGATGAGGAAGTACTAGAGACAGTTTTTCCCGGCAAGGAAGCGACCCAAGAATGGATCATGTATTTTGATGGTGCCTTCTCCCTGCAAGGTGCGGGGATGGCGTGCTTCTCATTGCTCCCACGGGAGAGCACTTGAAGTACGTCGTCCAGATGCATTCTCCCCGGGAGTAGGCAACCAACAATACAACAGAATATGAAGGGCTTCTTGCCGGGCTCAGGATTGCCTCGGAATTGGGAATTAAGAAGATGGTCATTCCAGGAGATTCTCGACTTGTGGTGAGACAAGTCAACAAGGATTAGCAAAGTCCATTGATGGAGGCATATGTTGAGGAAGTGAGAAGATTGGAGGAACACTTTGACGGATTGGAAACAGAGCACGTACCCCGTGCGGAAAACAACATAGTTGGTCACCTGTGGAAGCAGGAACTTTTTTTCTCCTTCTTACTCAACCCTCCGTATCACCAGCCACAATGGCCAGAAAGAGGAGGAAGTTGGACTCCGGTACGCCTCTCCCGGTAGAGCCTCCCGGGGCTCTTAGTAGGGACCCTGCCGGAAAAAACTCCCCATTGCTTGCCGGGCTGTGCTCCCCTGCTGGGCCACTAGTCCCCGCGGTCGAGGTACGCGATCCCGGAGATGAGGAGGTGCTGCTAGTGCTTGTTGCCGAGCCCCAGGCTCCAACTTGGGCAAGGCACATAATCCATTTCCTCCAAACTGCAGAACTTCCCGATGATCAAGAGGAAGCTGAAAGAGTAGCCCAGAGGGATAGTATGTACCAGTTTTTCGACGACACTCTGTACAGAAGAAGGACCAATGGTGTGAAATTGAAGTACATCTGCTGGGAAGAAGGAAAGGAACTGCTGGCGGAAATACACAAAGGCATGTGCGGCTCCCAGATTGGATCAAGGGCATTAGTTGAGAAAGCATTCCGGCAAGGATTCATTTGGCCCACAACCCTCCAAGATGCGGTCGAGCTAGTCACCAAGTGTGAAGCCTGCTAGTTCCATTCCAAGAACATCCATCTGCCTGCACAAGCTCTTCAGACAATCCCTTTGTCATGGCCATTTTCGGTTTCGGGGCTCGATATCCTCGGCCCTTTCACCCGAGCTGCCGGGGGCTTTGAATTCTTGTTCGTTGCCATCGACAAGTTTACAAAGTGGTCGTAAGTAGATGCCATGAGAAAGGTGACTGCTCAGTCAGCTATCAAGTTCTTTAAAGGATTAGCGCGCCACTTCGGTGTCCCTGCATGGATCATCACCGACAACGGTCACTACAAAAAAAATAAACTTCCGTGATGATACGTGTTTGTCATAGTAGGTCGCGTTTTTTGTCATGCATGTACATCCATGACGATTTTTTGACAGAATCAAGATAGTCATACCTGTGCTGTCATAGAGTATTCCATGACATTACCAAAATTATCATCACGGAAGTGTCCACTTCCATGACGATAAATCACGCAGCGTCCACGAAGTGCTTTCGTCAAGGGTGACCGACACGTGGCATCCACCGTAACGGAACGCTGTTAAGCTATCGGGTCGGGTTTTGGATCCGATAACCCGTTAACAGCCCTGACCAATTGGGATTTTCCACGTGTAAAATCATCATTGGCTAGAGGAAACACGTGTCGGCTCATCGTTGGGACAGATGTCATCCACTCATTGGACAGAAGGTGCCTATGATACGTCGACAGGTGGCAGGGCCCAACAGAGGCCCATTCCTGTGAAAAGGTCGGCCCGTTTGACTTGGTCAAAAGGTGGCAGGCCGGCCCATGGAAAGCCTGTTAACGGCTTGTTCGCATATAGCCCATTTACAGCCTGCTAACCCAAGGCCCGTTATGCCCAATCCGAATTAGGCCCAGTAGCGTCATTTGGGCCATCCAATATGATTCCAGCCCGTTTTCACTTCTGGCACATGTATGGCCCATGACTTCTTTCGGCCCATATGAGGCCCTATGTAACTCTTGGCCGATTAACGGCCCGTGGTGAACCGCCCGCAATGAACAAAGGTATCACTTTACACCCATTAACGGCCCGTGGTGAAACTGGCCCGTAATGAATAGTGTATCACTTTATACCCATTAAGGGCCCGTTATTCAGTTGGGCCGTTTTCAGCCCATGTTATCTTTCGGCCTTCTCAGAGCCCATTTATTCTTAGGCTCATATCCAGCATTCGTTTACTTATGGCCCGTTACTGTCATTTTCTGGTTGTGGGCCAAATACAGCCCGTGGTTACAGTCGGCCCGTTTGTGGTCCGTTAATAGGTTGGGCCGTTTTCATAGCATCATCAAATACTTCCTATTAATGATGGCCCGTTATGGTCGGCCCATGAACGGACGATTCGAACTCTAGCCCGTTTACGACCATAATGCGGCCTGTTATTGGCCCATGTTTGGCCAATCGATCATACGGCCCGTATAAGGACCATTGATGACCCGTAAAAGGCCCATTGTTTCTACGGCCCGTAGAAGGCCTACTGTTTCTACGGCCCGTAGAAGGCCCACCATTTCTACGGCCCGTAGGGAGGCCCAAAGGTCACTACAAGAAATACTAGCCCATGGTTATTGTGGCCTAGTTTTAAAAAATAGGTTATTGCAGCCACCAAAGAAACCACGGAAAAAGAATTGCACTGACTACAAGCAAACAAATAAACAAGACAACAAGGAAATTAATAAGCAAGCAACTTATGCTAGGCTATCACGGCTATTACACATATTACATCCATTGGGCATCAAAGTTCGCCACCAGTGCAAATATAGGGAACACAACAACATATAAACGCCAAGACAAAACAAGTCTAGAACTGAAACCACTTCAGAAGAGTTCAAGAAACAATATCCTAGGTACCCATAATGCTGGCAAGATGCTTAGCAAGCTCATTAACTTTCTCTTGTTTGGCTCTTAAATCCTCCCGCGCTTGCTGTTGCAAAAGAAAGCAACAGATTCTGCAGGGACTTCCTCAAGATTACTTGGCTTCTTGCCGCAAAGACACCGATTGATGCCTTTTCAGCTTGTAGCCGAGACTCAAGAAGCGGAATTGATTCATGCAGTGAAGTTCGAAGAGCTTGTGCCCGGTGATCGCCAAGAACTTCGAACACTACATCAACGCAGGACTGTGGGGTTTTCTCACTGTCTACAAGATCGTTTTTATCACCTTTCTTGGAGACCAACAGGCTTGTCTCACTATCTTGAACCTTATATGCATTACTTTCTCTACCATTGCATAGTGGGGTGCTCTTCTCCAATATTCTGTTTGCATACTACAAGAAAAACAAGCAGACACATCATGTGTTTAGCTTGTAGTATACCAAACTCATTTTGGTAAACCGTTCAAGAGTAAGGTGGACAGGATAACAGCATGAAACAAACATATATCTATGTACTATGGTCCTTGTATTGTCCATATCATTCTAGTTTATGTTCCCTAATCAAGATAGAGACAGTTCAACTCATATATTTTTAAGACACAATGAAAGATAGATGTAATATAAGTGTAAGAAACTACACAAAGCATTGGCAGCACTTGTAATGTGCATCACATGAGAACATAACTGTTTATACAACTTAAACTGAAATCAACATAGAGCAAGAAGTTAGAACAGCAATCCGCTTAAAAAATAGGTTTAAAACATACATGTTGCGCCATTGGAGTTTCAATTGGATCCTTCAAATTCAAAAAGTAGTTGGTATGAGTAAATACAAAGTGATGCAACAAAGAAAGGAGTATGGACCATAGCTACGGAATCGACCTAAGAACGGTTGCTCTTCCGCTTTAAACGTGGAGTTTGGGTTAGCTGTGGTGGTCTTCGTGCTTTGGGCACCGCAGTAGCTTTACAAACTGCTCATGTGGGGTACTCTATGGTGGACATGGTGCTTTGTCAACTATAAGTGGGTTACTATCCGCTGGGGTTGCGGTTAGATGGGTTGTAGCTGGTTATCTGCCCAATGGTGTAAGTGTGCAATCTGGAAGAGTATCAATTATGTGTGGTGGGGCTAGTTTGTGGGCCAGTACGACCATGGTTCTATCTGCATCGACGGGTAGCACTGTCTTTTGTGAAGAACGGGTTTTTGCTCCCTTAGATACTGCCATCATCCCCACCAATTCAAATGGCTGATAAACAAGAAAAGAAATTGAACGTACAGACATTGTATGATAGACAGATGTGGTAATTCACATATATGTTGTCTAGCCAAACAGGACAGCATGACACAATTTCACATATATGATGCCTAACTAAGAAGGATAGCATGACACATTTTCAGATATATGATGGATAACACAACAGGATATAATGCCATAATTGAACATATGATGAGTACCTAAATAGGATGACATGACAAAACTATATGATGTCTTTCTAAAATAGGTTGGGATGAAATAATTCACATACCTGTTGTCTAAGTATACATGATGGCATGATATAATTGACATAATTGATTCATATACTAAGCGGTGGCACTCGCATGTATGATCTCTAAACTAAGCGAGATAGAATTCAATATTGTGCATATGATGTCTAAACTAAGCAATGCAAGACACCATATGCATCATATGAGAAATATAAACATTGCAACTTAGAGCATACACCTCGGGTGGGATATAGGACTGGTCATCTGTCTCTAATCCTCCTCCGAGGAGCTCCCTGAACCATCGAGATATATGCTTCAACGGGTACCATTGCACCGCTCTGAAGACCTTGTTTTCACTCCGATTTTTTCATAACCGGCTCACAGGGCTAATACACATGAAGAGTAGTTCAATATACACAGATTGTCGACAAATGGAATACGTAATGAAAAAAAAAGATGGCATGAGATAATTCACATATATGATGCCTGGCTCCATGGTTGTGCATAATTCACATATATGATAACTGGCTGAAAAACATGGCATTGCATAATTCACATATCTGATATAGAAAGCAAACAGGAGGCATTCACACAAAGCATGTCTAATCTAAGAAGATTGCATGGAAATGAAATACACCATATACATGATAAGAGAAATATAACCCAGCCAAGTTTGAGCATGCACCTCGGGGATCATTTGGTGATCTCTCTCTGAATCCTCCTCTGAGGAGCTATCTGTAACCAGCAAGAAATCTGCATCGACAGGTAGCACTGACTGCTCAGAAGACCTTGTTTTCACTCGAGATTTTCCCATGACCGACTCAAATGGCTGATGCACATGAAGAGTAGATGAATGTATAAACATTGTTGACAAATGGAATACATTATGGAAAAAATATGGCACGATACAATTCACATATACGATGACTGACTAAACAGGATGGCATTGTATGATTCACGTATATGATGCACAGCTAAAGAAGATGGCATTGCATAATTCCCATATACTCCCTCCGTTCCTAAATATTTGTCTTTTTAGAGATTTCAAGTGGACTACCGCATAAGGATGTATATAGACATATTTTAGAGTGTAGATTCACTCATTTTGTTCCGTATGTAGTCACTTGTTGAAATCTTTAAAAAGACAAATATTTAGGAATGGTGGGAGTATGATATAGAAACCAAACAGGTGGCATTCACACAAAGCAAATCTAAACTAAGCTGATGACATATAAGATGTATAATGTAAGCAATGCATGCGCCATATGCATGATATGACCAACATCAGCATGCCAGGTTAGAGCAAGCACCTCAGGTGGTAAACATGCGTGGTCGGCTCCTTCTGAATCTCCATCTGAACAGTTATCTTCCTCTGGAATACAATCTGGAAATGCAGGAGAGGGGGGCCACTACCACCATGGAGCAGCGTCGCATGACATTATAGTCGCATAGCGATCTTCTCTTTTTCTCTACATGTTGATGACGATTGTGTACAATATCTGACATGCATAATAAAAAGAAATAGTTAGATTTTGTAAGGCCTAAGGGGTGCATGCAAAAATCAAGACTGATGGTAGCAAACGAGTGGATGGATCCAAAACTAATGATAGTAGGTAGATTATAGCTTCAGTTTAAAAATATAGACAATGGATCATCTATTGTTTGTTACCCACCCAACATGAACCACATAGAAGACCCCAGATGAACCAGATAGTAGACAGATACTATTCGTTGATGGCTCGATATGAGACCCATGGGGAATTCAAAACTCAAGATTGAACGATAAAGTAGCAAGTAATAATAACCGATGTATAACATAAGCAAACACGAAATACTGCGACCTCTCTTCCGGAAGTGTGTAGTCATCAGGTTCATCTGCTCAGTCTATGATGGCAATGCGGTTAGGCTGACTGCCCATAGCAGGGAAGATGATCCGAGGCGGCGAAAGAAAGTCTGCAGGGGGATCTCTGCTGCGGTGAACGCTTACATCGATGGTGCACCTCGGGTGGGGTGGATGACGGCACAGCAGAGGCAGGACATAACACAGAGTTTTCTTTGACACCAATCTGAAAATGAAGTAAATCTGTAAGGGCTCCTTAGAATTGGAGGATTCTATAAACGCAGGGACAGGAAAAACATAGGAATAGGATAGGAATGCACGTGCAAAACAGAGCATTTGGAAACATAGGATTTCACCAACACGGGTGTTTGGCTCACATGAATTGGAAGAACAGAGGAATGGAGAAACAAAGTGATGCGACGAGTGTACAACCTCTTCGGCATAGCCTTGTGGACCTCAACATCATTGGGTTGGACGTGGAGGATGGTGATGATGTCGGTGTGACTGTCGGAGGCGGGGAAGAAGATCCGAGGCCTCTGGAAACGGCGCCGAGGGTACTGCTCCACTGTGATGGACGGTTCTATCGTTGGAGCAGCTCCGCTAAGGTGTACAGCGACGAGGCTGAAGCATGACAAGACAAACAACGTTAATCTGAAGTGGGACCCTAATATCATCTGTAATAGATGATGTAAAATACATCACCAAAAAGTGCTAGATGTAAAATGCATCAGCCGCCATACCGCCTCCGACAGACAGATGTTGTAAGTACTGTTCACTCTGAACTTAATTGAAGAAAATGAACTTCACAGTCGAAACTGAATTTTACTGTCGAAACTGATTGAACTTGTAACAGAGCATTGCAATAGATGTTTAGGGCGTTCGAGCACTAGTAGCAAAGAAGCAGTGCTCTAAATGAGCAGACGCTCGAGCAGCAAACGCACTAGCAGAGAGCAAGTCGTGCAGTAGCACCGCGAGCGAGTGCTAAAGCAACAACTCCTGTAGCTGCCGGAGGTCGTGCAGTAGCAGCAGCAGCGCAAGCGAGAGCAAGAGCAGAGCAGCAGCACGAACGAAAGCAGGAGCAGTGCAGCAGCGCGACCGACAGCAAGAACAGAGCCGCAGCGCGAGCGAGAGCCGGAGCAGCTGCAGCTAGTGCCGTTGTGGAAGTCGCCGCCGAGGAAGCAACGACATGGGGGAGAGACGCCGTGGATGATGTGGCCGGCAACGGCGCCGTCGATGGAGACGGCATGTCTGCTCGGTATCGAGCACTGGCAGCCCCGTGAGATCAAATAAAAGATAAAATGCAGCGGTGAGTGCAGAACCTCCTTGGTGGCGCCGAGTTGGCCTCGGCTTCATCGGAGGAATTGGTGAGGGTGCTGCGGTTCGATGGGCAGGTCAAGACAGCGCTGTGGGGATTGAGGTGGCGCGATAGACGAGGCGAACGTCGGGCAGCTCCTTGGAGGTGGAGGACGGGCGGCTGATCCATGAGACGGCGAGATCGACGACGGATCCTCATCGGTGCGGTGGATGAGGGACGGCGAAGTGTTATGTGGACGACGTAGTCGGGGAAGAGTCTCCGGCTGGGCGGCGGTCGGGAGGCCGACGGAGGAGTGTGGGGTTTCGCGGGTTTTAGCGGCCTCGGTGTATGAATGAGGGGGCGAAGGGGGAGGGATGAGCGAAGCTTAGGGGCACGCTTGTCCGAAATGTAGGGTAAGTTACCAGCGTACCCCCATCGGTTTTGACACCGCGGCGTGGAGCTTCATTTCCGGCTGAGGGGTAGAAGGGGGATTTCGCATGTCTGGGCTGCGGGAGCAATTTCGGATGAGGAGGGAGTTCTCGCGCGCGTCCAAATTTCAGAATAACAAGGTGCGGCGCGGGTTGAAGAAGCGGGAGTTTCAAAGCAGGTGAGACAAAAGATACACGAGCTTGAAAATTTCGGGATAACAAGGTGCGGATTCCTTGTTCGGCAGAACAAACTTAAAGTGTAAAAAAACAATTCATACAAGACACAAGGGAGTCATGTCCCCTTTTACTATATTGCTATAGATGCCATTGAAAAAACTACAAGAAAATTGTAAAAAAAAATAGGGAGAACAAGATTACCCTGCATAGTACCAAATCGGTTCGCACTTCCCTCAACAACAACCAAAAAACAAATCAATTCCCACCAAAGAAAGAGTTATGTCCCTTTTTATATGATTACAGATGCCATGATCTCGAATTTCAATTTTTGAATCCACGTTATGTTGACCTTGCGGTTTATAATTGATGTAGTCGTACATTTTGATCTTCCATCATATATGAACATTTTACTCCACCATGTGAACATATATATTGTCATCTACCATATGGACTAAATTTGATTCAATTTTCCTTATTTGAATACGATTGTTGTCAAGTTATACAATAATTTAAATATTATCTTGATAACAAAAAGACATGCATATAGCAGTAATCATATTTCACTATGAACTACATGTACCATACGCTCTCCAATTCAAATATTTGTATCCATTTTATGTTGAATTCAAATCATAGTACATTATTGGTCTAGGTAGCGAGATGTTTGGGATAATCTAAACCCTGTTTTCATACGTATAATTTTTGGCTGAATTGGGACTAGTTATGGTATAAGCCTCTTGCAAAACCGGAGATTCTCTCAACAAGCCTCGTCGTTCCGAGAGGGAACGTGTCACCTTTTTGTGTGCGAAACGATATATGCTGCCTCCCCCCTGATTTTATTTACAGAGGCAACATAGAACTATATGAGTGCCCTGTTAAATTTTGGAATTATTTCGGGTTCATTTGGCCTTTTTATACATTAATTGAGTTTCTGGATTTTTAATGTGCATAATCTAAACATGAATTGCATGCACATGCTCCGGTGTACCAAAGTGGGTTGAAAAATCACATGTGTGTCCTTGGTTGAATTTCTAGGTCCCATGGAAGAAATGAGAATGAAATTCAAACATATGGGCGTCATGACTCTGCCGAGAACATCGAGAAACTTAGATTTTAAATTCATGTAAATCCAAAACTCAGCTGGAAATCATGAAACTTGGCATGGTGTCATGTCATGGCACTAACATGTTGTGGTAAAAAATTGGGCCGATTTGGAAGCTCGTAGTTCTAAGAGGGAACGTGCCACCTTTGAGTGTGAAATGATATACCCTGTCGCCCCCCGCCCTTGAGTTTATTAACAAAGGCAACATAGAACTACATTAGTGCCCTGTTAAATTTTGGAATTATTCAGGGTTCGTTTGTTGTTTTTATACATTAATTGAGTTTCTGGTCATTTAATATGCATAAGTCAAATTTGATCTACAAGCACATGCTCTCGTGCACCAAATTTGGTTGAAAAATCACATTTGTGTCCTCGGGTGAATTTCTAGGTCCCATGCAAGAAATGAGAATAAAATTAAAACATCTGGGCATCGTGGCTCGGCCGAGAACATTGAGAAACTTGGTTTCGAAATTCTTGTAAATCCAAAACACGTCTGAAAATCATGAAACTTGGCATGGATGTCATGTCATGGTACTTCCATGTTGTGGTAAAAAAATGGCCGAATAGGAACGGATTTTGGTATAAGCTTCTTGCAAACCGAAGCTTCTCTCAAGAAGGCTCGTGGTTCTGAGAAGGAACGTGCCACCTTTGAGTGCGAAACGATATACGTTGTCCCCCTTGAGTTTATTTACAAAGGCAACATAGAAATACAAGAGTGCCCTGTGAAATTTTGGAATTATTCCGGCTTCGTTTGGCCTTATTTACACATTAAATGAGTTTTTGGTCATTTAATGTGCACAATTCAAATTTGAACTACAAGCACATGCTCCCGTGCACCAAAGTTGGTTGAAAAATCACATTTGTGTCCTCGGGTGAATTTGTACTCCCTCCTTCCATCTATATAGGTCCTAATGCGTTTTTCGAGGCTAACTTTGACCAAACGTTAGAGCAATAATATATGACATGCAACTTACACAAAGCATACCTTCAAATTTGTATGTCAAAGGAGCTTCCAATAATATAATTTTCATAGTATACATCTCATGTGCTATTAATCTTGTCAATAGTCAAAGGTTGTCTTGAAAAACACATTAGGCCCTATATAGATGGAAGGAGGGAGTAGGTCCCATGCAAAAATGAGAATAAGATTCAAACATCTAGGCATCGTGGCTCGGTCGAGAACATTGAGAAACTTGGTTTTAAAATCATGAAACTTGGCATGGTGTCATGTCATGGTAAAATTTTTTGGCCGAATATGAACAAATTTTGGTATAAGCTTCTTGCAAATCGGAGCTTCTCTCAAGAAGGCTCGTGGTTCTAGGAGGGAACGTGTCACCTTTGTGTCCATAATTCAAATTTGAAATACAAGCACATGTTCCAGTGCACCAAAGTTCGTTGAAAAATCACATGTGTGTCCTCGGGTAAATTTCTAGGTTCCATGCAAGAAATGGGAATGAAATTCAAAATTCCTTGCGCCGTGGCTGGGTTGGAAACATTGAGAAACTTAGTTTTTTAATTCCTGTAAATCCAAAGCACGCATGAAAATAATGAAACTTGGCTTGGTGCCATGACATGGCACCAACATGCTGTGGTAAATTTGCAGTCCAATTTGCGAAGGCGCACACATTAACAATGAACAAAGTCATTTTGGAACAAGTGATGTCACATTACAATCGAAAACACAAGTATTATTGAAACCGTGGGCGTTCTACTTACTAGTACCTTGTGCCGCCACGCGTCCCCATTTTTTATTAGCTAGGAGGCGCCGTGCAGGGTAGCTACTTGAGTACGAGAGGCGTGCGATCAGACCCCTGCGCGTGCTTATCGGGAGGAGAGCCCTTTGACCTCCATCTGCCGTCCACCTCTCTCCCAAGGTCTCCATTAATGGCACCCGAGCCTTTGTTTAATGGTGTGGCTATGTCTCACTCGACTGATATTTAAGAGAGAAAAAAGAAAATCTGAAAGCACGGATCTCGATGTAAGATCCGACGGACCTATATAGCATCTACTGCGACTTATAGCAAGACTGATGAATTTATAAGGACGATTAAATTTTTTTATCGAAGAAGGGCTTGCCCCTTCCGATTTTCATTACTGAAAACCACCACAATTCACAAGAAGTTCAGCACAACTCCAGCCTAACACGAAGGACTAAAAGCTACCAGATTGAAATCGCGAACATCCCAAGAGGCCAACAAAGGCCAAACATTCGCTAGAACCCAACATTTCACAACCAACGAGACAATCCACATCCTAAAACCGATTATTACATCAAAAGAAACCAGGAAATCAAGGAAGCCCAAGAAGAACTAGAAGAACAAAGAACGCTGTGGTCGCCACAAAGAAGAGTTTTCTTCATTCCAGCCTCGCAACATTGATCTTCCATAGAAAGATAAGGACGATTAATTGTCTTAAATAATTAGAAAGATAATTAAAAAATCCACATGCGGCTACACCCGAAATACACAAGGGCAAAAGAAGAAGGAAAACAAGGATCTGACTCGCTGATCTCTACTTTCTTGATGCGTTGCTGCAGGCCGCGGGAACTAGTCTCCGCGGTGAGCGGCGATGAGCTCTTTCGTGTCCTCAAGACGCTTCTTGAGAACATCCACGGATTCCTCCACCAGCCTTTGGCGCTCGTTGCAGAGCATGTCATTCTCGTCCATAAGTTTCTTGACGATGACGCCGGTCCTCTTCAACAAGGCACTGGTCTCCTCCTGCTGGTCTACACTTCGGACGATCTTCTCCCTCAGCAGGTCGCGCTCGGCCCTAAGCCTCTCATTGCCCTCCCTTAGTTGTCGGATGACGTCGGTAGCCTGTTCAAACGAGGCATTCACGTCGTCCTGCAACCTCGCCTAGCCGGAGATCTGATCCATGTGGCTATGGACGATCGCATGCATGCGCTTGTAACAGTCGTTGCCAGCCCGCGAGAAATTTTCCCAGGCCGCCACGGCGCGGTGGGACATCTCTGATGCATTCGTGGCACAGCGGGACATCTCTGCTGCTTCCGCGGCATGGCCGGACCAGTCTGTTGCATCGACGACGCGGCGGGATCTCTGTGCTGCTACTTCCGCGCGGCGGGACATGTCGGCTGCTCTCGCAGCGAGGCGGGACATCTCTCGTGCTTCCGCTTCCATGCTCGCCTCTCCCTGGTGGCAATCTCTCAACCCAGAACTCACGCTGGCCATGGCAGACGCAAGGGAAGGATGCTGAATGACTTGTTTGTTTTTGTGGATGAGGAGTTGAGGAGGAATGTGCACTCATCTTGGCATACTAGTATTTATAACCGAGTACTAATACGCTCCTAAGTGGGAAACCGTTTAGGTTGTGATCGGTGTGAACAGGTTTGGAATTCAATATAGCGTGGTACTAATACGCTCCTAAGTGAGAAACCGTTTAGGTTGTGATCGGTGTGAACAGGTGTAACGCCCCGGATACAACTTTCCATATTCGTAACTCCAACTCTTGCCATTTCCGGCGATGTGATATGTTATTTCCTCCGTGGTTGGGTTTTGTCTGTTGTTTGGCGTTGTGTTCATGTCATGCATCTCATCTCATAGCATCATCCGCATTGCATCTGCATGTTTTCATAAAGCTTGCACCCGTTCGTAGTTGCCGCATTCCCCCCTTGCCTTCGTTGTCCTTTTCGAGAGCAACCGTTCATTTGTTGTCTGACTGTTTGAGCCTCTCTGCACAGCCACCGACCACCTCCGCAACCTAGTCTGAAAACTTCTCTCGGACCCGAACCGGGCTGTTGTTACCGATGGGTCCGGATCATCCCCTAACATCTATAAAACATCTCCATTTTTTTATTTGGACTTCCCTACCTATTTATTCTCATCAGCCGGATTTCGATCGGGTGGTCCAAACTCCTCTCTTTCTTATATATATAGTCTAACCCTAGACCCTAGGCTGTCCAATCCATCCATCTCCTCTTACCCGCCGGCGCCACTCTCTCATTGGGATCCTCCCAGATCCCCTCCTCACCAACCCACGCATAGCCAGCCACCTTCCTTCCTCGTTTTCAGATCCAGCCAATTCACCACAGCCTCGCTCCCAGCCACGCCTCCTCGCAACCTGCCGGCGACCGGACCTCACCGGAGATGAGTTCCCCGCCGTGCCCTGCTCCCTTCCTTCCCCATCTGCTCTCTCTTTTTCTCTCTCTCTCTCACGCTGCTCTCTCTCTGTTGTCCTCGCAGCGCCTTCATGGAGGCCCATCTCAAACCCGTAGCAGCTGCACTGCCGGAGTCGCAATCACCTCGTCCCCTCGTCCAGTTCCCGGCGACCGGGTCGTCTCCCCGTCGTCGCCATCTTGCTGTCGTGGCGTGGTTGTGCCCGAAGAGATGCCCGTGTCGCTTTGGCCGTGCCTCCCAGCCGTTCCCCGTCGACCACGCCAAGTCCCTCCTCGCCGCCGGCAACCCCAGGATCCGCCTCCTCCCTGCCTTTCCTCCTCCTTCCCGTTCTTCCCCTCCTCTCTCATTTTTCCTCTCTCTCCCTGTCCGAGAACCTGTGCAGCAACCATGGCGCCTTTGTAGCAGGAGAGCTCCGCCGCCTTCGTGCCCGGGTCCGGATCTCCTCCGCCGCCCTTGCCCGTTACGGCGGATCCCGCCGCTGGCCCGTCCCGCCACGGTGCCCTCGCGAGAGACCATCTGCGCCCGCCCGCTCAGTCCTCGCCTACGCCCGCTCACTGAACCAGCTCCTCGTCTCACTTTGTTGCTGCTTACATTCTTCAGAAGACGAGCAGCTCGCTTTCGCTTCGCCCGTTGACGCTTGATCGGCGTGGGCCGCATCCCGCGCCAAGCCAAGCCAGATCCGAGCAAAGCCCATGGTGAGCATCAGATGTTCAGTGCCCCTGTGCACTGTTGGGCCAGTAGATTCGGCCCGTAGTGTTTTTTTCCTGCTGCTGCGATTTTCGCATTTATCCAGAGAACGTCTGATTTGCAGAAAAACCCTCATGTTCATGCATTTAAAATCTCACAAACCATGCATCGGATTAAAACAACTTATATATGTAAAATGCTTAGAATTTCATCTAGCTTCATATTTGGCCACTTTCATCCATGTTTGAAATGTTTAACTTGCTGTTTGCTTTAATTTGCTTAAATGCCATGCTAAAATGATTTATTTCATAACTAAATAACCGTAGCTCCAATTTTAATAAACTTTATATGTAAATGGGGTGGAAAAATGCCTAGTTTAACATGGTGGACTTTTTTTGCTGTTTAACAACATTAAAATTGTGTTTAGGGCAGAACAGTACCAAATTCATAAATTGTGCTTGAGGATTTTCCGGAATTGTTGTTTGTTGTTCCGGCGTCATTTAAATTTGCCTAAATAGTTAGTTTACTTATGCTTCACCTCTTGCCATGTTAACCAACATTTAATTTTGTTGAGTGGTTTAAACGAGATCAAACTAAATAATTGCATGTGGTGTTTCGTCGATATGCAACTCGTTGCATATTGAGCTCCACTTAACTTGTAGTATCGTTTGTTGCACTTTGCCATTGCATGCCTCATTAAACCGGACATGCATCATACTTGATTGTGCATCGTGCCATGTTTATGCTTGTGCATTTATCATGTTGTTTGTTTCTTTCCGGTGTTGCTTCTCGGTTCCGGTAATGTTGCGATCGTGAGGATTCGTTCGCCTACGCTTGGTTCGTATTCGTGGCTTCATCTTCTTCATGGACTCATTCTTCTTCCTAGCGGGATTTCAGGCAAGATGACCGCTACTTTGGATCTCATTACTATCATTGCTATGCTAGTTGCTTCGTTCTTTCGCTATGCTGCGCTACCTATCATTTGCTCTTCAAGCCTCCCAATTTGCCATGTCAGCCTCTAACCTTTGCACCCTTCCTAGCAAACCGTTGCTTGGCTATGTTACCGCTTTGCTCAGCCCTCTTATAGCGTTGCTAGTTGCAGGTGAAGTTGAAGATTTCTCCATGGTGGACAGGATTTTGGTTGGGATATCACAATATCTCTTATATTAATTAATGCATCTATATACTTGGTAAAGGGTGGAAGGCTCGGCCTTATGCCTGGTGTTTTGTTCCACTCTTGCCGCCCTAGTTTCCGTCATATCGGTATTATGTTCCCGGATTTTGCGTCCCTAACGCGGTTGGGTGATTTATGGGACCCCTTGACAGTTCACTTTGAATAAGACTCCTCCAAAGAAGGCCCAACCTTGGTTTTACCATTTGCCTCACCACCACCTACTTTTCCCTTGGGAGTCGCTCTCTCGAGGGTCATCTTTATTTAGCCCCCCCGGGCCAATGCTTGTCTAAGTGTTGGCCCGAACCGAGCCGCCTGCGGGGCCACCGTGGGGAAACTCGAGGCCTGGTTTTACTCGTAGCCTGTCTCATCCGGTGTTGCCCTGAGAACGAGATATGTGCAGCTCCTATCGGGATTGTCGGCGCATCGGGCGGTCTTGCTGGTCTTGTTTTATTCTTGTCGAAATGTCTTGTAGCCGGGATTCCGAGACCGATCGGGTCTTCCGGAGAAGGAATATCCTTCGTTGATCGCGAGAGCTTATCATGGGCTAAGTTGGGACACCCTGCAGGGTTTAAACTTTCGAGAGCCGTGCCAGCGGTTATGTGGCAGATGGGAATTTGTTAATATCCGGTTGTAGTAAACTTGAAGTAAACTCTTCTAAAATACACCAACCGTGTGCGTAACCGTGAGTGTCTCTTTTCGGGGTTGATCAAGAAGAGAACACGGTTTGTGGGTTATGTCTGACGTAAGCAGGAGTTCAGGATCACTTCTTGATCATTACTAGTTGGCGACCGTTCCTTTGTTTCCTCTTCTCGCTCTCATTTGCGTATGTTAGCCACCATACATGCTTAGTCGCTGCTGCAACCTTACCACTTCACCCCTTCCTTTCCCTTTAAGCTTTGCTAGTCTTGATACCCATGGTAATGGGATTGCTGAGTCCTCGTGGCTCACAGATTACTACAACAACAGTTGCAGGTACAGGTTTGCGATGATCATGACGTGAGAGCGATGTTTGCTTGTATTGGAGTTCTTCTTCTGCTTCTTCTTCGATCAGGGGATAGGTTCCAGGTCGGCAGCCTGGGCTAGCAGGGTGGATGTCGTTTGAGTTTCTGTTTATGTTTCATCCGTAGTCGGATGTTGATCTTGTATGTTGTATTGTTGTATTCATGTGCCATTGTATGTATTGGATGTGTCCCCACTATTATGTAATGTTGATGTAATGATATCCACCTCGCAAAAGCGTCTTCAAGATGCGCTTCTATCCTTGGTGGGACCTTCGAGTTCCTTTAGGATAGGGTCGCATCTTGGGCGTGACAACAGGTTTGCAATTCAATATAGCGTGGAGTAATTTGGAATGTGACGAGACGCAAGCTCAAAATTTATTGACGATTCTAGTTTCGAAGTGCGGCACTATTCTTGGATGGAGCACTTCTTTTTATACTCCCTCCTTTCCGGTTTTGTAGGGCTTGTCTCAAAATTTTAGTTTTTCCATTTTATAAGGCTCAATTTGGTTGTTCCCCAACACATGTTCAGATTCCAAGGTGCATTAAATCATTGCATGCAAGTATTAAGAGAAAATTGACCAATGCATGTACTTTATGCATGCATGCATTGCAACTAATGCATTGATAAACATAATTTTTTGAGCAAAACAAGAGCATTAATTAGGTGCTTTTGCAAACTACAAAAAATATTCCACCACTCACCATCTTGGTTGTTGAGATTTTTGAATTAAGCCCTATAAACCGGAAAGGTGGGAGTATCTTTGCACGATGCAATAAGCGGCACCGTCGTATACATATCTTATGGTTAATGGGGCGCTCGACAGAATAGCCGTGGTGGCGAGCTCTAGGCTAGTCCTTTTTTCAGACGCATTAAACCTATCTCTCGAGACTTCTCGCACGCACCATCGTGCCACCCACAAAAACTTGTACTCCGAGTTTAGTAGTACGTTATACAGGAAGAGAAGAGGTGCACGCACGCACTCGTCCTCTCACACACGCGTCTGTTTTTTCTCGAAAAGGAGGATGATGACCCCGGCCTCTGCATCTGGGAGTCACACGCATCTATAGCTACGAATTGTAGTGTTCTCAACCATCCGATTGGCTCTATCATGGATGTACCTATATACTAAAAGATGTCTAGATACATCTATATTTTGACAAATGGAAGGCATGTATTGTGGAGCGGAGGAGTGCTTGTCATCAAAATGGATAAAAGAGGCGTAGCTAGAACTAAAATACGTCTACATACATCTCCGTTTATCCATTTTGATGACAAGTAGTACTTCTTACCCAAAGGAACTTTATATCCAACAGACACAAAATATTCGTTCGACTGTTGGAAATTACTGATCTGATGTCGAATTAATTGCTGCATCGCCACCAAAACCCACCATTTCTTAAGCTAAAGTAGACCATGGTAATCCCTATATTAGCATATTACTAAGATAAACAGAAGGCCTTTGTCGAAACATTTAGGACGTGAGCTTGTCAATCTGAATGTGGAGGGACACAAGCTTAGCCCCGGCCAGCAGCTTGGGCTGAACTGTCAATAAGGTCAGCTCCTGCACGTCGACGTCGTCGGGATCCTTGCTGCTTGTCACCTCCATTTCCACCTTGACGGCGTCGGTCGTGCCTTTGGGCTCCCCCGGCGGGCCGTTTGCCCACAGATTGGGCAAGTAGTGCAGCAGTGGGGACGCCCCCGTTCTGATGCAGATGACCGACACGAAGATACGCGCGCCGATGTCGAGCACGCCGCCGACCAAGAAAAACGCGCGGCGGTCCTCCTCCACGAACAACAAGAGTCGTCGCTCCGACAGTGGCACTTGCAGCTGGAGCACCTTGCCGTACTGGATCCTGTGCACGGGCATGGGATGCATGGTGCTGATGTGGTGGTAGAGCCCCGACGGCGGGCCTTCGTAGCTGCATACGGGCACGGGGCATTTGCAAGGCGCGAGCGGACACACGCTATGGTGATCGGCGAGCTTGTGGTAAGTGACGTAAATCCCACAGCCTTCGTGCGGGCACTCCACCCTCACCGACGAAAGGACGGAGTCCACCGCCGTGTTCTGCACGTCGAAGCCACCGCCAAGGCTTCGCCACAGCACTTGCCGCTGGTTCCCGGCGCTCGGCGGCGATCTGCGCGAGGCAGTGTGCCCTCCCTTGAACTGCAGAAATCAATCGAACAACACATAAATCAAGAAACCTGCACCTTGCTCAATCGGCCCGAGCAGACGAGGTGTATTCGAACCTCATACACTGGAGGCGTCAAGGGGCGGAGGCACAAGGGGCAGTGGAGCACGGTGAGTTCCATCGATACCTTAGAGAGCTCCATCGTCGGGTCCTGTTCCTGTTCGGTCTGCATGATCTCACCCTCCTCGTGCACAACCATCTCTTGACTTGGGCCGGGGTATTACAAAGCTTTACCGTCACATATTTTATACTCCCTCCGTTCCTAAATGTAAGTCTTTATAGAGGTTTCACTAGGTTGACTACATATGGAGCAAAATGAATGAATCCACACTTAAAATGCATCTATACACATCTGTATGTAATTCATAATGGAATCCCTACAAAGACTTATAATTTAGGAACGGAGGGAGTACTACTTCAAGGTGCATTAAATCAACACATGCAAGTATCAAAAGCAGAGTCACGCCATGCATGCATGCGTTGTAATTAATGCATCGATAAACGCAAATTATTGAAATATATCAAGTGCAGTGCTTTGATGTGTCGCGTCAACTCGTACATCAACGAGAAGTTTGATTATCCTCTCCCTCGTGGACTTAACTGCACCAGCCTTTGGCTGTATGACAGGTTGGCCACACACCTGTCGGGCCCACCTGTAATACACGCAAAGGCAGGAGCGTCCCTCCCTCGCCCATGAGCGTGGTGGCTGGCAAGACTAGGAGAAGCTTTCGCTACACGCTCTCCCTCCCACACGCGGTGGACATGCAGCAGTTCAATCGGTGTCAGATGGCCAGAAGCATACTGTAGTACTCCTCCAGTGCAGTAGTACACCATCATTGTTCGACTTCCCGAAGAGGCGAAGAGCCAAGCGTAGCCCGGACGCTCATGTGGCATTGTCATGTGTAGAGTAGTCTAGGATAGTGTGTACCATGCTTGTAAGCTTAAAATCGTTGGGGTCGGCTCCATGCTATGTGGCCATCTCAAAGTTTTTAAAAAAAATTAAAATAGTCTTCTGGCCCTACCTGTCACCCTGGTGATTGTAGTTTGCACGCTCATCTAGTCAAGATAGGAATATATATTTTAATTTGTTTTTTTAAAGGGGGGACTCCCCGGCCTCTCCATCAGAACGATGCATACGGCCACATATATTTTAATTTGTGGTGGGTAAATGTTAGATGTTGCAGCAAATATATTGTACACTGCGGGTCTTTCAGCCAAGTTTAGAGGCAAGCATGTGGGGCCACTGCTATGATGTGTCGCGTCAACTCGTACATCGAGGAGAAGCTTGATTTTACTATACGCCTTCTCCCTCGCCCATGCGTGCGGTTGCTCGCAAACAAGGACATGATTTTGCTTAGTAGTACTTCTACAACAAGCTATTCGTCCCGCTCGCGGTGGACGGACATGCAGCAGTGGATTTGTCGGTGTACTAGAGTAGGGGTACCCTAGTATCCCGTACTCGTGCACGGACAGTTGCAGCACCCCGCGGCAAGGTTTGCCTCGTCACCGCCAATATCCTCCGTGGCTCCTTTGGAGCCATTCAAGAACAAAGTATTTGATTGAGAAGACAAGGCCCCGACAAGAGGAGCTTGTCGGGAAGGCCACCTCGAGCATACGGAAGACAAGGCCCGGCAAGAGAAGCTTGCCGGGAAGGCTCAGGAGCGACAAGTCTCCGGCGCGACAGGATTCGGCAGCGGCAAGGCGCTTGCCGCGGCATGCAACTTCTCTTCGTCTGCGCTCCAGCTCACCCAGCGACGTGTCGCCATGGGACCGTTCCGTGCGCGCGTGTCGAGCGGCTGTGCAGCCAGCGGAGAGCAGCGATAAGCGGCGCTGACAGGCTCGCCATCGTGGCGAGCGGAGGCGCATCTGACGGCCTCTGTTACCTTTGTTTGGGCGACAATGACGGGCATTTATTGCTTTTGTCCCTTGCCGTCGAGTTAGGTATTTTGCACTGTACCTTTGTTCAAGTAGGTGTACCAACTCCTGTTTTACATTTGTACCCTCATCTATGTTGCCACAGCCGGAGACCCTTGAGCATATACAAGGAGGCCCGGGTGCAACGTAGAAATGGTTCGCCAGGTTCGGCTCATTCGGTTCATTCGACCCACTCGAGACCAGATAGACTCACGCTAGGTTTTGTAGCTCTCATTGCTCCCTAGCAAGAACAAAATAGATCAAACAAGCAGCAGTAGGAGGTTTATCTCTCCGGAGAGCTCCGAAGCTGGGTAAACTGCTCATGTGCCTCGCCTCGATCCGCTCTTCGTGCGATCTCCACCCCCCTTCGAACCACAAGGGGCCTGGTCCGCCGGCCCCTAGGTGTCCGTGGGTACGATCAGCCTCCCCGACATCTTTGGCGCGCCAGGTAGGGGGCGTCGAGGCCGTGTGAATCTGATCCGGCGTTCACACGAGCGGCGCCATCAACATCTTCCTCAACATGCCACCGAAGAAGAAGGCTTGGCGGCAGCAGAAACCGTCGCGTCGTACCCACCCTCACCACAGCAAAGCGGGTGGTGGGGCGGGCCTGGCGGAGGAACGGGCGCCCGGCGAAGGTGCTCGCGGCGTTGCCAAGTCCAAGGACAAGGCACCGCAGACCTCGGCGTCGCGCATCCCCGCGCCCATCTCAGAGACGCGGGACCAACAACGTCATGGCGTTCACAACGCCATACGCTCGTTGGATCGAGACCCTCAAGACCAGCATGCGCGCCCGACATGCCGGGCACGAGTGAGATACTGATCGCCCGGACGGGTGCCGCTCCTTCTAACGTAGTTAGAAGTCCGATCGTGTCCCGCTCCTCGCACCGTTCTCCAATGCCACCCACTACTCCAGCGAAGCTCTGGCGAGAGCTCGGCTGCTCTCGACTACCCTCCAACAGCCGACAAGGTCGACGCAGTGGAGGCCACTATCGAGCCTCATCGGCTTTGCTAACGGCGGCGCTCGCGGCAACCAATGCCATCATTGCCGCGGCGTGGCGACAAGGCACGAGCCGGTGGCGACAGACTGTCGGAGGTGCAACCACCGTGCACTCTACGCCACGAAGGCCAAGATCGCCGACTCACGGATCCACCTCGACAGCGACTCCACCGCGTCGTCGGATCCATGAGCTCGTCGCGATCAGCGCCAAGTTCTTCATGAGCGACAACAAGAGGACGCTCGAACTTCGCATCGAGCGCCCGAAGAGAAGCGCGATGTCGATCCGACAAGCCGCTGGGCCTTCTGTCGACATGCGCGCCCGGAGGAGCGAACGACTTACCGTCTGACGCGTAGGTTGCCCTGCGTTCACTCGTGAGCTGCGGCAAGTCCGATGGCCCAGCGAGAAAAACTTCAAACCAGACGTGCGGAGAAGTATGATGGCAGGGCGCACTCCGTCGGAGTTCCTCAAAGCATCTACACCATCGCGGTGCAGGCTGCGGGGGACGGGACGACAAGATCCTCGCCAACTACTTCCCGCTCGTGCTCAAGCCCAACGTTAGATCTTGGCTCATGCACTTGCCGGACAGCTCCATATCCTCTTGGGCAGATCTGTGCCATCAGTTTGTTGGCGTCTTCACAGGTGGCCACAAACCTCATGGCCAAGAGAGTGACCTTCACTTGCTCGCCCAGAAGGAAGGAGAGTCCCTGCGCAAGTTCATTCAGAGATTCAGCAGTGTGCACTACAACATCCCAGACGTCCAACCTGCCGCGGTGATCAGCGCGTTCCATCAGAATGTGCGGAACCGCAGGATGAGGGAGGAGATGGCGATGTGCAAAGTCAAGGACGTCAGTGAGCTATGCGCCTTGGCCAACAAGTGTGCTGTGGCCGAGGAAGGAGGAGACTCGTGAGAGAATGCTGAAGCAGGATCGGACGGTGAGGACACCGCCCGGCAAAGAAGGGCCGGCGGCGAGGAACCAGGAAGAAGAAGGCCTGCGAAGTGCTAGCTGTTGAGCAGTCCGGCAACGGAGGTGGCGACAAGAACGCCAAGGCTGGCGGCTCCGGCAAGGAGGTTGCCGCTGATGCCAACCACCAGTCGGTGGCGGCCGCCGACAAGCAGGACAGCTCCGGAAAGCAGTATTGCAAGATCCACCACACCAAGGGCCACGATCTCCAGAGCTGCAAGAAGGTCGAGCAGCTTGTCGAACAGCAGAGCTGAGTACGAGCGGCGCGACAAGGAGAAGGCCAGTGAAGGTGCTGGGGAGCAAGCAAGAAACGTCCGGCGGGGAGGACGCAGCGGCAAGGCCAAGCAGCGACAATGAGATCGACCTCCAGCGGCGCGACAAGGATGAAGATGATGACGGCAGCGAAGATATGGAGGACGACGGCGCCCGATGAGCAGGAGTTTCGTAAAGCCACGGAGGTCCTCTGCGTTGACGGAGGTGCTTCCTGCATACCTCCCACCGCCAACTCAAGCAATGGATGCGGGAGGTCAATGCAATGGAGCCATCCGTGAGAGTCACGCAAGCCTCCGAGGTGGTCCAAGACGCCTATCATTTTTGATATTGAGGACCACCACGATCGAATAACTGCGGTCGGGTGCTTGCCGATGTTGGTCTCTCCAACCATCCGCAACCTCAAGGTCACAAAATGTTAGTTAATGGCGGGGCGGCTTGAATCTGATCTCCTCCGGTGCTCCGTGAAGCTTCAAATCCACGACAATGAGCTCGAAGAGACGGTACCTTCCAAGGAATCAATCCGGGAAGGAGCAAGCGAAGGGCAAGATTACGCTGCCGGTCACATTTGGCGTGAGCTGAACTTCAGGACTGAGAGGGTCACATTCGACGTTGCCGATTTCCGTTGCCTTACAATGGGATACTTGGCCGTCCAAAGACTCGCCAAGTTCATGGCAGCCTCTCACTACGCCTACAACCTACTCAAGATGCCAGGCCCGATAAGCGTCATCTCTGTCCATGGCGACAAGAAGGATGCCCTTATCTGTGCCGACAAGATCTACCGGGATGCAGCAGCGCATGACGGATTGCCGTGACACTTGCTGCTGAAGCTCCGGGGAAGAAGACCAAGTCCAAGTCCGGCAAGGGCTCTGATGCTCACTCCGGCAAGCGCACCTCTTCGGAGTGCTGCGCTACCGTTGAGGACGCACCATCGAGCTCCACCGGCAAGTGCAAGAAGATGGTGGCTCCGCCGAAGACCAAGAAGGTGCCCGCCATGGAGGACGGCACTGGTGGTACCTTCACCATCAGTGCCTCTCTCGACCCTAAAAAGGAAGGCGCGCTCGTTGCTTTCCTGCGGGCGAATGTCGACGTGTTTGCATGGCAACCGTCTGATATCCCCGGTGTTCCCAGGAAAGTGATTGAGCACCGCCTGGCCGTTTGACCTCTTGCGCGCCCGTCAAGCAAAAAGTCGAAGCAAGCGGTGGGCGCCAAGAATTCATAGCGAAGAGATCAAGAAAGCTGGAAGCAGCAGGCCTCGTCGGAGGTGCTCCATCCTACGTGGTTGGCCAATCCTCGTAGTCGATGCGCCAAAGGCAAATGGAAAATGGAGAATTTGTATTGACTTCACTGATGTTAATAAAGCTTGTCCCAAAGATCCATTTTCCTTGCCGCGCATTGACCAGATTGTTGACTCCACGGCTGGATGTGATTTGCTTTCGTTTCTTGATGCATACTCAGGATACCATCAGATCTTCATGGCTGAAGAAGATGAGGAGAAGACCGCATTCATCACACCATGTGGCACATACTGTTTCATACGGATGCCTTTCGGTTTGAAGAATGCTGGTTCAACATTTGCAAGGGTAGTCCATGACGCTTTTGAGCCGCAAATGCACATAAATGTAGAAGCCTACATGGATGACATAGTGGTCAAAAGCAAGGACAAAGCAACTCTGGTTCAAGATTTGGACGAGACATTTGCGAATCTGCGCAAGATCAACCTCAAGCTCAACCCCGAGAAGTGCGTGTTTGAGTCCCTTCGGCAAGCTTCTCGGGTTCTTCGTGTCTCAGCGAGGATTGAAGCTAATCCCGACAAGATCAAGGCCATTGAGCAGATTGAAGCACCAAAGCGCGTCAAGGATGTACGAAGACTTGCCGGTTGCGTGGCTGCTCTCAGCAGGTTTATTTCTAGGTCTGCTGAGCACGCCCTGCCATTTTTCAAGATTTTGAAAAAGGCAGGTCCAGTAAAATGGACTCCCGAAGCGGAGGCTGCTGCAGGACTTGAAGAGATACCTGTCCTCCACTCCAACACTTGTCGCACCTAAGCCACAAGAGAAGTTGCTGCTATATATAGCGGCAACCAATCAAGTGGTTAGTGCTGCGTTGGTAGCGGAGAGGGAGGCGGATGACGAGCCAGCAACCACGGCAAGCACATCCAGCGACAAGCTGGGGGCTTCGCCGACAAGCTCGGGTCCCGACAAGGATGAATCCGCGCAGACACACGACAGAATCTGAGAAAAGGATGGTGCAGCGCCAGTCTACTTTGTCGGTTCCCTCACGCAAGGGGCTAGGTCAAGGTATTCGGTGTGCGAAATTGCTTTCGGCCTCCTCATGGCCTCGAGAAAGCTGCGCCATTACTTCCAAGCACATGAGATCACAGTTGTCACTTTCGCTTTCAGAAGAGGATACTGCAGAATCCAGAAGCGACAGGCAGGATTGTCGAGTGGGCACTGGAGCTGTCAAGCTTTGGTCTTAAGTTTGAAAGCACATCAACTATCCAGAGCAGAGCGTTGGCAGAATCCATTGCAGAATGGACGCCAACACCAGATGAAGAGATTCCGGAGACGAGCATTCCCATCAAGGAAGCAGGCAAAGAATGGCTGATGTACTTTGATGGTGCCTTCTTGCTGCAAGGCGCCGGTGCCGGCGTGCTGCTTATCGCACCCACCGGAGAGCACCTCGAGTACGTCGTCCAGATGCACTTTCCCAAGGAGCAAGCGACAAACAATACTGCAGAGTATGAAGGTTTGCTTGCTGGTCTCAGGATCGCCGTGGACCTTGGGATCAAGAAGCTTATTGTCAGGGGTGACTCGCAACTCGTCGTCCACCAAGTCAACAAAGATTACGAGTCCGTTGATGGAAGCCACGTTGATGAAGTGAGGAAGCTGGAAGAGCACTTTGACGGCACGCAAATGGAACATGTTCCAAGAGCTCAGAATGATATTGCCGACGGCTGTCAAAGTGTGCAGCGCTTAAGTTGCACTGTGGAACCAGGGATTTTCGTGCTCAAGCTGACTCAATAACCGTAACACCATCAACGAGGACAAAGCAAGAAGAGGAAGTTGGCCTCTGGTGACTACTTTCCGGCAGAGCTTCGAAGCCGTCGTTCCAAAGGTCCCCAAGCTCAACACCAACATCTTTGAGGAAGCGATCTGCTCAGCAGACCCGAGGTTTGTTTCGTTGAAGCAGAGCGCTCCCGACAAGTCTTGCTCCGGCAAGCAGCCGGGAGCATCAAGCTCCGGCAGAACGCGAGTCCTTGCCGTGGAAGCTGATGTTCCCGCAGGCAGCAGATGTGCCTTTGGTCCTTGTTATCGAGCCACAAGCTCCAAAGCATGGGCGCAGCAGATTGTCCATTTCCTTGAGACGGGAGGACTTCCCGAAGAGCAGGAAGAAGCGGAAAGAGTAGCCCGGCGGTCAAGTATGTACGGTTTGTCGACAAAGATACTGCATGTAAGAAGACTCAACGGTGTGAAATTGAAGTGTATTCCCAGGGAAGATGGACAGAAGCTGTTGGCAGAGATACACGGAGGCATATGTGGTCACCACATTGGCGCAAGAGCACTTGCCGGCAAAGCTTTCCGGCAAGGTTTCTTCTGGCCGACAGCCCTCCAGGATGCGACTGCACAAGTAACCAAGTGTGAACCGTGCGGTTCCATTCCAAGCAGATACACCAGCCAGCTCAAGCTCTCGGGACGATCCCTTTATCACGGCCATTTTCGATGCGGGGCTCGACATCCTCGGCCCCTTCCCCGAAGTTGTCGGGGCTTTGAGTACTTATGCGTCGCCATCGACAAGTTCACAAAGTGGCCGGAAGTGGAAGCGATGAGGAAGGTGGCGGCACGGTCGGCAGTCAAGTTCTTCGTGTCAATTGTTTGCCGTTTGGAATCCCTAACCGGATCATCACCGACAATGGCACACAATTCACGAAGTCGCACCTTCATGCAAGACGTCCAAGACCTTGGCGCCAAGGTCTGCTTTGCTTCATTGCTCACCGAGAAGCAGCGGTCAAGCGAGAGGGCAAATCTTTGAAGTGCTGCGGGCTCAAGACCAGAACTTTCGGCTGTGCTGCACAAGTGCGGAAGAAACTGGATCGAGGAGCTGCCGGTGGTTCTTTGGTCGATCGGGGCGACGCCAAATCGAGCCACCGGCGACACCCTTTGCTCTAGTCTATGGAGCAGAGGCAGTTCTCCCACGGAACTTCGTGATCACGGATCGCCTCGAGTGCTCGCTTATGATGAGCTCGAGCAAGAGCAGGCTGCGACAAGATGGCCTGCTGCTCCTTGAGGAGGATCGTCTTGAGGGCATTGCGAGCCGCTCGCTACTGACAAGCCTGCGTCGCTACCATAGCTGCAAGGTTAATGCGAAGTCTCGAGGAAGGCGACCTTGTTCTTGGCGCGTTCAGTCCGCCAAGAATTCAAACAAGTTGTCCGAAGTGGGAAGGCCCTTATCGGGTGAAACGAGTCACTAGGCCTGGCGCTGTCCGCCTTGAGACCGAAGATGGCATTCCGGTGAGCAAATCCTGGAACATAGAGCATCTTCGCAAGTTTTATCCATAAGGCGCGATTGCCGGAACCCGTTCCGGCAACCACCTTTTGTACAAGTCTTGCCGCAGTTGCATGTAATCCTTTGTACAAAGCCGGGCACAGACCCCGTGCATCAGTAAAGCTCACGTGTTGCGCACAACTTGTCAATTTCATGCTTTCATCAATTTGTTGCATGTTTTGGCTAACACTTTGTGCAGCAACCACACCCGGTAAGCAGAATCGAGCCGTTAGGCTCCATAACGTTATTTCCTCTTCTTTTTCTTTTCTCAAAGAAAGGAAGGCTCCCTCGCGCACAAGTTAACCAGGGGGGAAGGAGGAGATAATATTATGGACCAGGCATCGCTCAAGGAAGTTTCACCTCATCGGGAAGCAAGAAACAGAAAAGCTAAGTTGCCAAAGTTTGAGCAATCAGTTTTTAAATTTTTAAGTTATCTTCCTCGAACGATAGTACTTTGTATGGAAAACCTGTGCGCAGAGGAACCAACTCGCCGGCTAGTCGCGCCCTTACTTTGTTTCGAGTCCGCTCAACAACTTAAGTGAGCTGCGGCTAGTAGCTAGTTGCGCCCTTACTTTGTTTCGAGTCCGCTCAACAACTTAAGTGAGCTGCGGCTAGTCGCGACAAGGTTGCTTGTCGGAGGCGGCACTGCCAGCAGGCTGCTGACGTTCCGCACTCAGCGCTCGCGGCAAAAGTGCCCGCACCAACAAGTCCCCTAAATGCGTAAGGCAGAAACGTACAAAGGAAGGAATCAAGTAGAGGAAATAACGTTGCATTGATCGTTCACCTAAGATAGAGTATATTACAGAATAACTTGTCGCTGATCTAACAAAGTTTTCTAAACATGGTCAGCAACGACAAGGGAAAGATAAGGTTGGCGGCCTAGTCCACGCGGTCGCCCTCAATCCGCTTGATCTTGTTCACCTTGTCCACAATGGGTGCGGCAAGGGCTTTGAGCTCCTCCACGTTGGCTTCGGGCGGCAGGGATCGGAGGACGCCGTTAAGGTTGAGGCCCGGATTGCGGAACGCCACCTTGATCAACACCTTCTCGAGGGCTCCCGCGCAGACCTGGCGTGATTCCTCGGCCAGCTGCTTTGGGACCTCTTCCCGGAGTCGCTGGAGGCCCGTCGCCACGCCTTTGAAGAATAAGCTGAGCTTGGCGCTGGGTTGGAGATGCTCGTCGGAGAATGCAAGGTCCGCCATCCCCAGCTCCATCAGCTCGTTGTGGATGTCGTGGCGGTGTCCACAAGACCTTGGTCCAGTGCTCCACGCTCTCCCTCAAGGTGTTACAGGCCGAAGACAGCATTCGCCAGCAGCTCCTCCTTGGCCTTGATCGCCTCCAACAAGCCCACCTCCCGCTCTCGGGCGCCATCCAACGTCTGCGTCGAGTGGTGATTCAGCTCCAGATCCGCCTTGGAATCCTTGGCGGCGTCGAGCTCCTTGGCCCTGTCAGCGAGACGGCTCTGCAGCTCGCCAAGGGTATAGGCGTCCTTCTCGCGCTCACGCTTGAGCATGGCAAGCTCTTCGCCGCTCTTCTTGAGGGTGGCCTCCAGCTGTGCCACCTTCGCCTTCAGCTCTTCCTTGGCGGCCTCGGCGACTGCGGCAGCGTCCTTCGCTTCCCGGCGCCCTTAGCGACTCCTCGGCAGCAAGGTCTTCCTCGTGGCTGTCCAGGTTGACCTTCCGTTGCGCCCGGCTCGCTTTCTGCTGGCGAGCTTCTCGGCAGCCAGCTGCTCCTCATCGGCTGCGGCCTTCTCAAGGATGAAGGCCGTGCGCTCTTCGAAGTTGCCCAGCGCTTCCGCCACGTCGCTGAGGGCTTCCTTGTTGGCGCTCCGGAGCTCCTCGGCGCGCTTCTCCATGTCCGCTCCCGCCCTCGCGACAAGGGCTTCCCGGGTCTCTAACTTGGCCTGCCGGGTGCGGTAGAGCGACATCAGCTTCTTCAGCAGCTGCTCCTCCTCAGACTCGCCGCTGCTGCTGCTTGGCGCGTCCACCAGCGTCAGCCCAGCAGAGGCGAGTAGCTCGCCGTCGAAGGTTTCTCCTCGACCGGCGCCACAGGCTCGGCTCCCAGGGGAGCTTGATGAAGACGCCTTCGCCGTCCTTCAGGTAGGCACCGGGCTGGGGCTCCTCGGAGCCTGACGCCACGGCAGCGGCGGGGGAGTCGGCTGTCGGTGTAGCAATTACCGCTCCTGCGGCCTCAGGGCCGTCAGTACGATCGCCCGATCCCTCGCCAGCCTCCGTGTCGGCAGCCTCGGTGGCCTCCTCGCCAACAGGCTCGTCGGCGACGGCCTCTTCCTCCACGATGACGACCTCTTCTTCTTCGACGACGGCCTCGTCGGTGTTGCAAGCGTTCCTCCTCGCCGGCCTCGACCTCCATCGGGTCTGCGTCAGACGAAGAAAGAGCAGTCAAGCAGATATTCAAAAAAGAGAAACAAAAGAAAGCAAGCCCAAGGGAGATTTTCGCGTAAGGGAGTTACCTGCAACGGGGTCCGCAGCCGTGGCCTCGACCACTGGAGGGTCACTGGCGCCGTCCCTTGCCGGGGTAGCCTCCCTTGCCGGAGTGGCCTCCCTTGCCGGGGTGGCCTCCCTTGTCGGAGGGAGCTCCCTTGCCGGGGAGTTCTCCCTTGGTGGCGTAGTGGCGTGGGCAGGATCTCGGAGGCGGCTTCCGAGCCCTCTGATGAGGCTGCTCTGCTCCTACACAAGCACACAGATCGAGATATCAACAAAGAAGGAGCACCCCAAAGACACCTAATAGTAAGAAGAAAACTGCACACTTACTCTGGGGGCTGTGGCTGGGGGCTGCTCTGGGAAGGGTTGCCGGTCCGGCAAGGCGGTCTCAGACGCGTCCCTGTCAGCCCATGGAGAATCGTCCTCAACGACGACCGTCGGGATCTTGGCCCTCTTCACCGCTCTCTGGGCCAGCGTCCTGAAAAGGAAAGAGTCCAGAACGAAGCTAATCAGATTCAAGATGAAGCAATAAAATTGAATAAACACAAGCACAATCCCGAGAAGCTTACTCTTCGCCTTCTTCCTCGGAGCTGAGCGGAGAAGTCGAACTCGGCTCGCCTCGGTGCGATGAGGCGGAGGCGTGGGCTCTGGGCCGCTTAAGCGGAGGCGTCAGGCGATGGCCTGAGAAGACTCCGCCCGATTGTCGCTGCAGGTGTGAGGCGCTCGCTGCAACCTCGCTTGCGGATGGAAGCGCGTCAGCGCCGCTGTTGGTATGTGGGCGGCTGTCGCCCGGCTCGTCTCCAGCCTGCGGAGGCGCCCTCGGCAGTCCACTCGGCCCGGCCTCGGGCTCGACAAGCTCGGCCTGCGCCCGGCGACCTCTCCTCGCTCGGCAAGGCTTGCTGCCTTCGCCGCGTCCGCCTCTCCACGGTGAACCCGAAGGCTCCAGCGGCAGCGGCTGCTGCCGCCTCCTCCACCCTGGTGGCGATCCTTGCCATCTCCTAGTCGGTGGTGTCGCAGGTGAGCCTCTTCTGCTCGTCGGAGCGGATCGGCACTTCTTGCAAATCGTCGAAGAATTGCTGCACGACCTCGTCGGGGGGCTCCTGCCAGGTTGGGATGATCCCGTGGGAGTCGCCTGATGGCATCATGGCGCGGATGCGGTCGAGCGCCGAGTTGTTGCACAAAGGGACGACCCCCCGCGGCAACCTAAACCACTCTGGATGGTCGGGGTCGTTCTTGAACAGCTCGAGCAGTATCGAGTCCAGCTCCATGACGGTGAAGTTCCAATTCAAGCCTGGGCGCAGCCTCATGATATCTGCCGCGTTTTGGAACTCCCAGGCAGGCCTCCTCCTTTCCTGCAAGGGAGCGATGCGGCGGCGAATGAAGTCTGCGCCAACTGCGCCTACAGTTAACCCGGCAAGCCTGAGGCGCAGAATTCGGGTGACGGCTATCTTCAGCTTCGCATCCTACGGCGCCAAGTTACTCCAATCCCTGCCGCGCACTATTGGGGTTTGGCGCACGGCGGTGAAGGGCTGCGGATTCTCCTCTACGACCCAGCACCAGTTGGCCCTCCACTCCTCCCACTTGTTCCGGAACTCCCCCTCTAGGTAGGCCTCTTTCTTGCCGATCCTAGAGACCCAGGCTATTCCTCCGGCAAGTGGCTCTCCTCTCTCGACGCAGGGAACAAAGAAATGGCGGAAGAGTGCCACGTTCGGGTGGACTCCGACAAAGTATTCGCACAAATGCGTGAAAACTGCCATGGTCAAGATGGCGTTGGGGGTGAAATCAAGGAGGCGGAGACTAAAGGTGTTCATTATGTCGCAAAAGAACTCGGAAAACGGCGGGCAAAGACCACAATAGAAGAAAAGGGCGAAGAAAGGGTACCCTGTTGGGGCCAAATCAGCGGCGAGGCGGGGAGCACCCTGCGGCGCGGATGCGCACTGAGTCTCCGTCGACCAGAAAAGGTAGAAGACGTCCGCAGCTCCCGTGCGCCAAGCTGCGGGGGGAAAATGGCTCGCTCCTTGCGCAGCGCCGCGAGCCGCTCGCCTCGGCCGACTTGACGCCCTTCTCCTTATCGGCCTTTGGAGCCATGGCGAGGGGGGCGGAGGAGGTCGACGGCGGTGAGTGTGCTTGCGGCGAAAGGGGGCGCTGCTCTTCGCACCGGAGAAGAAGAGGGGAGCGGCGGTGGTTTCTCGACAAGACAGCAATGGCAGGGATGGTCGGCCTGCCTCCGTTTCCTCCGCTTATAAAGGGGAGGAGGGGGCAGACGTTCCGATTATATCAATAAAGAACCCCCCACGACCGCGCCCACGATCTCTCGCACGACGCCACGTCCGGTACGTGCCGTTAGTGCGGATCGTGGTGGGTCCGGGGCGAGTTGCGACGTGGTCGAGGCCGCACGTGTCCGTGCACAGTTTTGGCACCGTGTACGGCCCAGGCCCGGGGGCTCCTGTCGGTGTACTAGAGTAGGGGTACCCTAGTATCCCGTACTCGTGCACGGACAATTGCAGCACCCCGTGGCAAGGTTTGCCTCGTCACCGCCAATATCCTTCGTGGCTCCTTTGGAGCCATTCAAGAACAAAGTATTTGATTGAGAAGACAAGGCCCCGACAAGAGGAGCTTGTCGGGAAGGCCACTCCAGGCATACGGAAGACAAGGCCCCGGCAAGAGAAGCTTGCCGGGAAGGCTCGGAGCGCGACAAGTCTCCGGGCACGACAAGGATTCGGCCGCCGCAAGGCGCTTGCCGCGGCATGCAACTTCTCTCATCTCCGCTCCAGCTCACCCAAATGACGGTCGCCATGGGACCGTTCCATGCGCGTGTCGAGCGGCTGTGCAGCCAGCGGAGAGAGCAGCGATAAGCTGACAGGCTCGCCATCGTGGCGGCGGAGGCGCACTGACGGTCTCTGTTACCTTTGTTTGGCGACAATGACGGGCATTTATTGCTTTTGTCCCTTGCCGTCAGAGTTAGGAATTTTGCAATGTACACTTTACAAGAAGTTGTACCAACTCCTGTTTTTACATTTGTACCCTCGTCTATGTTGCCACCTGTCGGAGACCCCTTGAGCATATAAAAGGAGGCCCGGGTGCAACGTAGAAAGGGTTCGCCAGGTTCGGCTCGTTCGGTTCATTCGACCCACTCGAGACCAGATAGACTCACGCTAGGTTTTGTAGCTCTCATTGCTCCCTAGCAAGAACAGAATAGATCAAACAAGCAGCAGTAGGAGTTTTATCTCTCCGGAGACCTCCGAAGCTGGGTAAAGTGCTCGTGTGCCTCGCCTCGATCCGCTCTTCGTGCGAGCTCCGCCCCCCTCCGAACCACAAGGGGCCTGGTCTGCCGGCCCCATAGGTGTCCGTGGGTACGATCAGCCTCCCCGACAGGATTCGACACTGTAGAAGCAGTAGTAGTAACATCATTGTTCGTCTTCTCGAAGAGGCGAAGAGCCAAGCGCAAACCGAATGTTGCAGTTGCGAACATTGGAGCAGGCATATAGCCAGGCTCTTGCATGAGACAAAATTGCTATGTGAGCCCACTATTGTACTAGTACGTACAACTACTTGCTAGTATAGCCCTGTAAACCATAAAGGAGTATTTGCCCTTCTAGAGATTTCAACAAGTGACTAGACTACACCGAGACGGAGTACATATGGAGCAAAATGAGTGAATCTGCACCGTAAATAAATATGTACTAGTCCTATCGTTTTCCTCTCCGAGGTGCACAATATTGAGTATACTGACTAGTCTCTTTTTGACACGCATTTACGTTTTTTTTACACAGTACAGACGCAAGCGCTCATATACACGCGCATACACTCACCCCTATGAACGCACACACGCACGGCACTATCATCTTGAAATTTACGAAGTCACCATAGGCACCTCCGTCGACGGGTCCATAGGTGCTTGAATGCCAAGGAGGAAGAGGGTAGCGGTTCCCGAGACGTTGAACGGTCAATGATGCATCCTCAATTACATGCAGAGGGAATTAATTGGAGAAGCGAGAATAGAGCCAAAGACGATGTGAATGCAACAGAGTTTGGACTCTCATATAATAAAGGCGCCCCACCACTCCAATCCATCTACTCCCAAGTCTCTGCGTAACACTGCTCACTCCAATCCAAGACCAAGTGACCAGAAGCCACAAGCACCTATGGAGGCGATGGACGCGAGCGGCAATGGTCGTGCCAAATCATCAAAGGCGCTGCGGCTTCGCACCGCGCAGCGTTTCCATATGGTGCTAGCGACCGCAGGCATCGTAGCCCTTGCCGACGCCGGCTTCGCCTCTCGCATGGACGACATGATGGTCAACTCCATCCGCAAGTTCACCGCCGTCAAGAAGCCCGCGGACGACCTTTCCGTACTGCTCCAGCCCACGCGCCCAGGCTCCTCATTGCCTGCCACCCTCACCGGCCTACATGGTGACGAACTCTTTCAAGCCATGGTGGCCCTGCAGGTGCCGGAGGTCGCAATGAAGAATGTGCACCTCGAGGTCGCGCTCGCCGTGCAGCGCCTTGCCATGCAAGAAACCGTCAACCTGCACATCCACGTCTACGAGGAAATCGTCTACATAGGCCACTACAAGGCAAGCGAGGACAGAAAGATGTTGGCCTTCTTCCAGCGGCTGGAATCTTTGGACGCCATTGTTCAGAAGCACGTCGACCTGGCCACGAAAGCCGTTGCTACTTAGGCGTCGTTCGGTGGGCGGCCACGAGTTGAGGAGGTGGGCGCCGTCGATGGATGCATCTCTTCTTCTTGCCTCCTGTAACCAGCACTGCATCGCCTCGTGGCCTTAATGTTTTATTAGTATAGTACTCCCTCCTTTCCCAAATATAAGTCTTTCTAAAGATTCCAGCAAGTGACTACTACATACGGAGCAAAATGAGTGAATCTACACTCTAAACTATGTCTACATTCATCTGTATGCTGTATTCCATTTGAACTAGTATCTAAAAAGGCTTATATTTATGAACTGAGGGAGTATATGGCATTTTTATTCCAGTTGTAACATTTTCACTGTGAGGTGGGGCCGCAGTTGAGCAAACCCAGCCCGCCCACCAGGCGTCAGCCGAGTTTAGAATTAGAAGAGAGAAACGAGGGAGGAGAGCTAGTCAGTAAAGTACCTGACTTTGTTGTCAGATGGGACTCGTGTTAATAGAATAGGAGTACTGAGCACTCGTGCCTCTTTTTTTAGGAAAAAATTAGTCGTATGTCTAGTACAACCACTAGTTGGGTGCGTGCGGCCTATAGCTGTCATCACTTTAGGTCTCCTTTTCGAACCGCGGCTACGCTTCACAGTACATATTTTTTTCACGCATTTATCCTCCTATATGTACTCCTAGGCTATTTCCACGTGCTCCCATTCGCTGACATGTGGGACATAGAGCATCTGGGTCGTAGTGCTTGCACGACTCGGAGCATATGCCGGGGTACTTTACATTTCAGACCTCACGTTACATGCAAACCCCCCGCAGAAGAATAAATAAATGAATGAACTACTACATGAAACCGGATTATGTTCGTGGAAACCGGAGCATGTTCATTGAATTTTGGACATAAAACGTTTATAAAAAATGACCGGACCTAAACCAGTCTAAGGGCCTCTTTGATTTTTCCCATAAAAAAGGGCCTCTTTGATTCATGAGGATACTAAAAACACAGGAATGGGGAAAGTATGATGGCGGTGAACCGAGACGAGGAGAACTCTAACTCAGTTAGAGGTTAGAGTTAGATTCTAACCCTGAACTAACTCTAAACCAAAGAGGTGTATGGATGGCAGGGTTAGATTAACAATAAATGCTCTATCTCAATCATTTGACTACTTTGAACCCTATTTTTAGTCAGACTAAAATAAGTCCCTTGGATCCAAGCACCCTCTTGGTGTGGTTGGTTCTTCTGTGGCCTCCTCCGCTCACAACTGACAAAAACGAAGCATCTATACAAATCAAGCATGCAAAACATGATAATTTTTACTTTGTCCATACAAATGAGATATCCCACTTAAACATACAAGTCGTCAATCAAGCTTCACAAAATAAAAAAACACTTCATGAAACAAAGAATGAGCTAACTCATCACGAAAGTCATTCACGATAGGGAGGGATCCCTGAGCCCCTCACGCACCGAGGGAGGAGCTGGCCATCGTCGCTCTGGAGGAAGGCTCTGTAG
Organism: Aegilops bicornis; assembly: GCA_021605145.1. Lineage (NCBI taxonomy): Eukaryota > Viridiplantae > Streptophyta > Magnoliopsida > Poales > Poaceae > Aegilops > Aegilops bicornis. Next base: position 336,227,287 of record CM038670.1, on the reverse strand, counting down.
AGCCCAAGCCCCGGGAACCCCTCCGACGCTGGCCCTTGCGCGTTGAGGTCGACACCGGCATGGGTAGCAGGGCCGTTTGCCGCCGACTGGGAACTTAATCTTTGGGCCTCTAAAAATAATGCAAGCCTGTAACTAAAATACCTAGAAAGGTGAACTGAATCTGTGGGCCTCTAGAAATAATGCAAGCCTGAAACTGAAATACCTAGAAAGGTGAACTGAATCTTTGGGCCTCTAGAAATAATGCAAGCCTGAAACTAAAATACCTAGAAAGGTGAACTGAATCTTTGGGCCTCTAGAAATAATGAAAGCCTGAAACTGAAATACCTAGAAAGGTGAACTGAATCTTTGGGCCTCTAGAAATAATGCAAGCCTGAAACTAAAATACATAGAAAGGTGAACTGAATCTTTAGGCCTCTAGAAATAATGCAAGCCTGAAACTGAAATACCTAGAAAGGTGAACTGAATCTTTGGGCCTCTAGAAAGATCTATTACCTCCTCAAGCAGCATCAAACAATTTCATGCGTGCACCACAAATCTATAGCAAGTTTGATCAGGATCTACTTTTCCAAATCAGAATTAGCGCTAGAGCAAGCAAGATCAATGATATGGCCGTGAGACAGAGAAGGAACGAACAAACTCACCCTCTCGCGACCTCCCTCAGATGTGCCGCCCGCCTTTGACAGAGGGAGAAAAGCGACTGGTGAAGGGGAGCGGGCGACCTTGAAGGTCGGAGGGAGAGGGCGGTCGAGTAGAGGCGGCGGAGGCCAAGGAGAGGGCGGCCAGGAGGAGAGAGAGGCGGCGGCTTGGTGGGCGGCCCTATGGGGAACAAAGAGGAGTAGTGCGAGAGGGGGGGGGAGCGATCTGGTGCGGGTAGGTGAGATTTTTTTAGTTCTCTTTTAGTGGGCCCGAGGATAACTAACCCAATTAGAACCTCTCCACCGGGCTAGTTTTTTAGCTGGGTTACAGCAAACTAGCTCAAACTAACCCCTCTTGTTTCGATAATTTGAGGCTATTTCAACCCAAACTAGCTCTAAGTCAGGGATCCAAACAAAGAGGAGTGTTACTGTACATGCTATAGTGTGGACCGTAGCACATTGTTTTTTATGGCCATATCACCACATTGTTTTCAACTGCTGGTTCACTGGGCTACCCTGGTTCGCACTTCTGGTTCACTGAGCTGCCGTGGTTCGCACTCCTACGACCTGAGTAGTACTCCCTCTGTTCCTAAATATAAGTCTTCGTAGATATTTCACTGTGGACCACATACGGATGTATATAGATGCATTTTATGTGTAGATTCACTCATTTTTCTCCGTATGTGGTCCATAGTGAAATCTCTCCAAAGACTTATATTTAGGAACGGAGGGAGTAGTATAGTACTAGTATATACCGCATCATTCTTTGCTCCTTCTTACTACTCCGACATGTGGGAGAGCCAACATCCGGGTCGACGTGTCATGCACCGGGATTAGAGCGCTGAACGGAAGGGGGGCATCACCCCGGTCGGAGCGCCAGTAATTCATGACTATAGTGAGTGGTCATATCACAAGTCTTTCCAGTAGTAACGCTCCGTCAAATCGCACAGCCCCACTCGCTCACCCTCGTCGCCTCTATGTCAAACTGCCTACCCGAAAACTGCCGCGCGTACTGCCCGGGAAAAGCCCCGCCCTCAACTTTTAACAACAGGAAAATAGTTCGAGCTTGTTCGTTCTATATAAATACAGTACTTACTGTATGTTTATTCACCCGTGGGCTTGTTCAATGAATGGAGGGGCGGGGAGCACAAGTGAACAATACTGTAGTACTCCCTCCATCCGGAAATACTTGTCCTAGAAATTGTTGTATCTAGACTTATTTTAGTTATAGATACATCCATTTTATCCATTTCTAGGACAAGTATTTTAGGATGGAGGGAGTAGTAAGTAGGAGTCATAGAGTAGTGTAACGCCCTCGATGCGGCTGTATCTCCCACGTGTCGAAGCACGACTTAGAGGCATAACCGCATTGAAAGCAATGTCGCAAATGAGGTAATCTTCACACAACCCATGTAATACATAAGGGAAAGAGATACATAGTTGGCTTACAATCGCCACTTCACACAATACATAAATTAAACATCCATCAAACAGAGTACAATCAAGGTCCGACTACGGAACCAAAATAAAAGAAGACTACCCCAAATGCTACACAGATCCCCGATCGTCCCAACTGGGCTCCACTACTGATCAAGCTGAAACGAAACAACACAAAGAACAAGATCTTCATCGAGCTCCTCCTTGAGCTCGGAGGCGCCACCTGCAGTTTCATCGGCACCGCAAACTGGTTTTGGAAGTATCTGTGAGTCACGGGGACTCGGCAATCTCACACCCGCGAGATCAAGACTATTTAAGCTTATGGGTAGGAGAAGGTAGTGAGGTGGAGCTGCAGCAAGCGACTAGCATATATGGTGGCTACATTCGCAAAAGAGAGCGAGAAGAGAAGCAAGGCACGGTCGTGAAGCTAGTAGCGATCAAGAAGTGATCCTGAAACTACTTACGTCAAACATAACTCCAACACCGTGTTCACTTCCCGGACTCCGCCGAGAAGAGACCATCACGGTTACACACGCGGTTGATGTATTTTAATTAAGATCAACTTCGGGTTTTCTACAACCAGACATTAACAAATTCCCATCTGCCTCATAACCGCGGGCACGGCTTTCGAAAGATAATACCCTGCAGGGGTGTCCCAACTTAGCCCATTATAAGCTCTCACGGTCAACGAAGGATATTCCTTCTACCGGGAAGACCCAATCAGTCTCGGAATCCCGGACTACAAGACATTTCGACAATGGTAAAACAAGACCAGCAAAGCCACCCGATTGTGCCGACAAATCCCGATAGGAGCTGCACATATCTCGTTCTCAGGGCACATCCGGATGAGACATCCTACGAGTAAAACCAAGCCTCAAGTCTCCCCAAGGTGGCCCATGATCTGCTCGTTCGGACCAGCACCGGAGGAGCACGGCCCGGGGGCTAAAATAAAGATGACCCTTGGGCTCGCGAAAACCCAAGGGAAAAGGTGTAGGTGGTAGGCAAATGGTAAAACCAAGGTTGGGCCTTCTTTGGAGGAGTCTTATTCAAAGCGAACTGTCAAGGGGTCCCATAAATCACCCAACCGTGTAAGGAACGCATAAAATCAAGGAACATAACACCGGTATGACGGAAACTAGGGCGGCAAGAGTGGAACAAAACACCAGGCATAAGGCCGAGCCTTCCACCCTTTACCAAGTATATAGATGCATTAATTAAATAAGATATCTTGTGATATCCCCACAAGTAAACATGTTCCAACAAGGAACAACATCTCCATGTTGCAACAAGGAACAAACTTCATCTTCACCTGCAACTAACAACGCTCTAAGAGGGGCTGAGCAAAGCGGTAACATAGCCAAACAACGGTTTGCTAGGAAAGGATGGTTAGGGGCTTGACATGGCAATATGGGGGGCATGATAAGCAAATGATAGGCATCGTAGCATAGGCATAGCAAAAGAGCGAGCATCTAGCAAGCAAAGATAGAAGTGATTTCGAGGGTATGGTCATCTTGCCTGAAATCCCGCAAGGAAGAAGAACGAGTCCATGAAGAAGACAAACAGACATAGTCAAACGAATCCTCACAACTCCGGAACGAAACCGAAACTAACGAGAGAAGCAACCCGGAAACAAACAAACAACATAGTAAACAACCATCACATAAACATGGCATGATGCACAAACAAGAATGATGCATGTCCGGTTTAATGAGCATGGCATGGCAAAGTGCGACAAACAACACTACAAATTAAGTGGAGCTCAATATGCAATGGCTTGCATATTGACGAAACACCACATTCAAGTTATTTAGTTTGCTCTCGTTTAGGCTAGCCAACAATATTAAATGTTATTAAACATGGCAAGGGGGTGAAGAATATAAAACTAACTATTTAGGAAAGATTAAATGAGGCCGGAAACAACAACAACAATTCCGGAAAACCTCATGTGCATATTTTTGATTTGGTACTGTTCTGCCCTATACATAATTTTGGAGTTGTTAAACAGCAAAATAAAGTGCACCATGTTAAACTAGGAATTTTTCCACCCCATTTACATATAAAGTTTAATAAATTTGGAGCTACGGTTATTTAGTTACGAAATAAATCATTTTAGCATGGCATTTAAGCAAATTAATGCAAACAACAATTCAAATATTTTCAACATAGGTGAAAGTGGCATATTATGAAACTAGATGAAATTCTAAGCATTTTACATATATAAAATATTTTAATCGATGCACGGTTTGTGATTTATTATATGCATGAACAACAAGGGGAAATCTGTAAATATGCAGTTTTTCTGGATAATGCTAAATTCACAGAACTAAAAAAAACATAAGCGGGCCGAATCTGGAACAGGGGCGAACAGAGGCAAGGCCGGCAGCTCACCCATGGGCTTTGGCCCATTTGCGAGAGGCTTGGCAGGCAGCGGATCTGGCGAAGAGGAGCTGGGCTTGGCGATTGGCGTGCAACGCAGGCAGACCCGGCCGAAAGTGAGGCGCTCGGCTGATCTTTGCTCGATGAGGAAACAGAGGACGCAGAAGCAGGGGCGCGGGACTTGGCACGATGCGTAGAGATGGAGGTCGACGGCGACACTTGGCGGCGGGGACGACTGGATCCGGAAAGCAGGTCGCCGGGCGGAGCGGGGTCGTACCGCATGGGCTGAGAGTGCTCCGCCCATGGCGTCATGACTGTTGCTCGGGTTCTGGACAGAGAGAGATGAAATGAGAGAGGAGGGGAGCACGGGAAGGAGGAAGAAGGACAGGGAGAAGGCCGGTCTGGTGGTCTGGCGATCACCGGCGCTAGAGGCGGGGTGGTCCGGCAAGGTGGCCGAGACGAGTCGGCAGAGCGGCGCGGATCGGGTGGTCGGGCTGGTTGAAGACGAGGTGCGAGAGACAACGTCCATGTAGGGCTGAGGGACTCGTTCCGCGGCGACGGAGCTGCAGGCAACCAAGGCGCTAGTCTTTGGAGATCGAGCTCGCTCGATCTGGAAGCCGTCGGGAGGACCTCGCGGGAATGGGTGGATCGAGGAGAGGAGATGGTTGACCCGATGGGGAAAAGCGAGGAAGGAGAAGGTGGCTTGGGTTGGTGTGGTGGTGAACACGAGGAAGGGATGGATCTGGATCCCGAGGAAGATACGGTAGGCGGCGGCGGCTCGACGGGACAAAGTCCCTAGATTTTAGGGTTTGTCCAAAATGACTAAGGGTGGACTATATATACCTCACAGATTAGGTTAGGGGCTATCTCGGTCCCTCCGATTATAATCGGGTGGTCGTAAATAAATAGGTTTGGTATCCCGAATAATAAAACGAAGATGTTTTATAGATGTTTGGGGATGATCCGGACCCAACGGTGACGACTGGCCGGGTCGGGTTCGGGTAAGTTTCGGACGCTTGAGAGGTTTGAAACCTTGTCTGGAGAGACTCCGGTTTAGGCAAGAGGGAAAACGAAGAACGAGGCTGGTCTCGGAACGGTCAACAAAAGCAAGGGGATGCGGCAACTACGAGCGGATGCAAGTTTTAAAATCAATGACGGCAACGAGTGCCGATGCAATGCGGATGATGCCATGATTAAATGCAACAAACAAATAAAACTCATGGCAACAACGAAAACATGGAAGGCATCTGAAGCGTCGGTCTTGGGGCGTTACAACACTCCACCACTACAAGAGGATCTCGTCCCGAGATCTAAGGACGGCACCAGAGAGAAACGGAAGGGGAAGGGTAAAACTAAGTTGCTTCTTTGACAAACGAGTGAAACCAACGAACCTTGAGAGGTTGAACAAAATGAAAGAAAGAAATCAACGAAGATGAACAAAGTTGAAAACACTCTGTTAGAAAAGAGGAACATGGGATACGACGAGAACCAAGAGGTTTAGTGATAAGATAGATATTGAAACCACTCCGGTCAAAACTAGATAGAGAAGGAATAAGATTGATATAATTTGGACAGCACTCCGACTGAAAGAAGAAGGAAAACTTGATAAGATGAAAAGAACTTAAAGAGATGACAAAACACTCCGGTTTAATGGATAAGCATGAAAAGAATATGATCTTGGCAAAACGAGATGATGGGTGAAGAGAGCAGCATCACAATGCCTCCGGAAGAAAGAATAGAAGATAGATCATTGGAATAACATAATGGAGAAGAAAATGCCAACTTCTGCCACAAATGAGCTTGGAAAGCACCCTTCCAAGAAGGTTATAACAGAGTTGTTGGAAAACCAACAACGAAAAGAATAAGCTTGTAGTGGACATATGGAAACATCTCAACATTATGAGGTGACAAACGGCCACTAAAGGAAGCCATTGATTTGAGTGAGAGCACCAAGGCGATGAAAAACTTCTTTCACCAAGAGGATAGGAGAAAAATTGGATCATTGATAAGCACCATAATAGCAACATTCCTTAGGGAAGGCTTTAGGTGAAACATGACACAAGATAAATCCAACGAAGAGATTGGTGGATTTAAAATATCTCATTCTTGACAGCATGTGAAACATGAAACGCGAACTCAAATTGTCAAGAATGACATAACACCACCTCAAATGATAAGGTAGAACGAATTGCACGTTGGAATGCAGGAAGAAGAATATTTGAGCTCTTCCAACAAGAATCTTGAGAACGCTTCGAGAATGAATTAAATCCTTGATGAACCACCATGAAGAAACTCCAAGAAGAACTCTGGTAATAAAAGGATGATAGAAAGAAAGAGAAGTTGAAAACACAAGGTGAAGACTTGCAGTGATAAGATGAAGCTTTGAAATGATATAACCGAGAAAAACTTGGAACTCCGGAAAGAAAGATGAATAAATGAAATCAAGAATTTTGATGAACCTCCGGAATAAGGAATTGAATTTACTCGATGAAACAAGAATAAGAAGTACATTATGCTCATCCTTCACCAATTAAATTGATGACAAGCAATGGATTTGGCATACTACTTATTCCCGTAGAAAGGATTAAGATAGATATGGCGCAAACTAGGGAAGGTCTTCAACGAACGACCGGTAGGGTTGGAAAGAACGAATGAATCTATATGATAACGAAGGAAGAGAACTCTTGAACGAACCACCATAAGAATTGAAAATGAACGAAGAAAAGATAAAGAAACACCGGGAAGAATTAGAAAACAAACGAAGATACTTGAGAGAATTTAAATACGTGAGAACGAAGAGATCACGAGCTGATTAGAGAATATTTGAATGATGCACCGGTAAGATTTGGAGAGCGGGAGTTGAAAGCTGAGAATGAGGAATTATGAAATGATGGCATTCGGAGGAAAAAAATGGAAACAACTCATGAAATGCTCCGGATGGGTATGAAAAGAATTCTCGCAATAGAAAACAATTATGAGAGGATGGCATAAAGCTAGAACTATGAATCTTCAAGAGAACGGATATGATTTGGAGGAAAGTGTTCCTCGGTCTTCAAAATCCGAGAATGACGACGATAAACACCACCATGAATTGTTGAGGAACTCCGTAATGAAAATTAGAAAGGTTGAACCAACGATGAAAAGAATATGAAAGCGAACTTGGAGGATACATTTGACTTATGAGAAATCATTCTTATGTAAAACTTTGAAATGCATTTTAGAAGCTCCGGGAAAATTAGAAGAGTCAGGTAAAATCCTGGGAAAAGACCTGTGGGTTAGGGCCCACTCAAAAGATACACCTTCGAACGATTACTTGAAAAGAGAGATTGCACCAGTTGAATTAAATGGCTTGAATGAGATAGCATCCTCAAAAGAACTTGAGTGAATTGAGAATGAAAACTTGAATCTTTTGAGATATCTTCATCACTCCGGAACAATTGAATAGCGAGAAGTGGATGATTAAGAGGTGCACCGGCATGAGAAAACATTTGAAACGAGGAAAAGATACGATCGACAGAGCTTGAATTGAATCCACCATAGAAGAAACAACAACGAAGGATGATGAACTTGAAACTGTTGAGCATCTTCATGAGGAAACACCAGGTAAAAACATGGAGGAAAAGAATGAACAGACTTCATATCAATAAAAAGGATACTTGATTAAGAAATCCGAGTCCTTGAAGAAAAAGGGTGGGAGGGCGGGAAAAACAAAGGCAACTTGGGACGGATGAAAAAGACACCGTTGAGAAAAACTGAGGAATGATCTTGCAAATGTTGAAATGATCGGATCCACTTGAAGGGAAGCACACCGGTTGGAAAGGATTGAAAAGACAATGTTGATGAACAAGAAGGATTAGCATCTAGATAGAAATATGAGAACACCGCTTAGAATAAGGTATGGAATCAACACTTGGCATTGAAGCAACTCGAATACCACAAAACAAAACAAAAACAAAGGATTTGGCTTGCAGAATAAACCGGAATCAATACATATGATAGAGATTTACCCAATCCCATATCATGCATCTGTCGGAAAGATATTCTAGGAGCTACTTGAATTCCCACTTATAAACTCCCGAAACTTTCTAGTTATGCAACCTGGTGTTGGGGATACAGGGGACACAAAATATATCACCCAAACTAACAATACCTAGATCCAAATTGTATCCATCCTTCAACACATAACCAAGAAACCCTCGGAAATCGTTTACCTCAACCTTCGAAAAGCATCCGTTATACGAGTTATGGCAATACTCCCGAGCTCGCCCCAGTACTGGGTTATCGGGGTTATCTCACCAACAACTATACAAAAGAGATTTTCGATTTCGGCAAAGCTCATGTATTCCAGAACTGCAACGATAAAATTGTGACGACAACACCTCGGAGCTCAACTCCCCGGGACACTGCCACAACCCCTAAATGTCAGGAGGCACCAAGAACAATGTTCTCGTCACAAAACCATCGGAACGGTTCCAAGATACCCGCGTGATCCTAAGAAATTTTTTTAGTGAAATTTGAGGAGAGTAGAGTCAAAACTTCTACGTCAGGGGCCTCACCGAAGCGACGAAGGGACTGAGGAGTAAAAAGAATCCTACTCTCCGATATATACAATCCTAAGACTCAAAACATTTTGTTCTAGACTCAACAACGCCAGCAAACAATCAAGCAGGGGCTCCTAAGTCGGGGATGGCTCTGATTACCAACTTTTAACGCCTCGATGCTTCTATATCTCCCACGTGTCGAAGCACGACTTAGAGGCATAACTGCATTGAAAGCATTGTCGCAAGTGAGGTAATCTTCACACAACCCATGTAATACATAAGGGAAAGAGATACATAGTTGGCTTACAATCGCCACTTCACACAATACATAAATTAAACATCCATCAAACAGAGTACAATCAAGGTCCGACTACGAAACCAAAATAAAAGAAGACTACCCCAAATGCTACACAGATCCCCGATCGTCCCAACTGGGCTCCACTACTGATCAACTGAAACGAAACAACACAAAGAACAAGATCTTCATCGAGCTCCTCCTTGAGCTCGGAGGCGTCACCTGCACAGTTTCATCGGCACCTGCAAACTGGTTTTGGAAGTATCTGTGAGTCACGGGGACTCAGCAATCTCACACCCGCGAGATCAAGACTATTTAAGCTTATGGGTAGGAGAAGGTAGTGAGGTGGAGCTGCAGCAAGCGACTAGCATATATGGTGGCTACATTCGCAAAAGAGAGCGAGAAGAGAAGCAAGGCACCTGGTCGTGAAGCTAGTAGCGATCAAGAAGTGATCCTGAAACTACTTACGCCAAACATAACTCCAACATCGCAGTTCACTTCCCGGACTCCGCCGAGAAGAGACCATCACGGTTACACACGCGGTTGATGTATTTTAATAAAGATCAACTTCGGGTTTTCTACAACCGGACATTAACAAATTCCCATCTGCCTCATAACTGCGGGCACGGCTTTCGAAAGATAATACCCTGCAGGGATGTCCCAACTTAGCCCATTATAAGCTCTCACGGTCAATGAAGGATATTCCTTCTACCGGGAAGACCCGATCAGTCTCGGAATCCCGGACTACAAGACATTTTGACAATGGTAAAACAAGACCAGCAAAGCCGCCCGATTGTGCCGACAAATCCCGATAGGAGCTGCACATATCTCGTTCTCAGGGCACATCCGGATGAGACATCCTACGAGTAAAACCAAGCCTCAAGTCTTGTGACGCCCCCGATTCAATCGTACACTAATCATACACGCAAACATGTACGATCAAGATCAGGGACTCACGGGAAGATATCACAACACAACTCTAAAAATAAAATAAGTCATACAAGCATCATAATACAAGCCAGGGGCCTCGAGGGCTCGAATACAAGTGCTCGATCATAGACGAGTCTGCGGAAGTAACAATATCTGAGTACAGACATAAGTTAAACAAGTTTGCCTTAAGGAGGCTAGCACAAACTGGGATACAGATCGAAAGAGGCGCAGGCCTCCTGCCTGGGATCCTCCTAACTACTCCTGGTCGTCGTATGCGGGCTGCACATAGTAGTAGGCACCTCCAGTGTAGTAGTCGTCATCGACGCGGTGGCGTCGCTCTGGGTTCCATCGTGCAGTTGCAGCAATCGAGTAGCGATAGGGGAAAAGGGGAAACAATGCAACCGTGAGTACTCATCCAAAGTACTCGCAAGCAAGGAGCTACACTACATATGCATGGATATATGTGTAAAGGGCCATATCAGTGGACTGAACTGCAGAATGCCAGAATAAGAGGGGGATAGCTAGTCTTATCGAAGACTATGCTTCTGGTCACCTTCGTCTAGGGCTGCAAGAAAAGCTCGAGGTTCGTGAGCCGCTCGAGATCGACTCGTTTTTTGACTCGACTCGAGATCGACTCGAAAAAAAATAAGCTAAGTTTGAACACTTTATGTAGCTCGACCGAGAAACGAGCCGATCTTGAGCCAATATTGGCTCGCTCGATTTTAGCTCGATAGCTCGACAGAATATCATTATGTTAAATGATCATGCCATATATTAAATGAAAATAAGATAATTTATTAACATATATGTTGTCCATAATGTTTCTCCATTTTATTTACCAACGAACATGGAAACTTAATTAAGTAGAGAACATTTAGTCCTAATTATGGCACGTGGTCGACTATGTGTTAAATATCTTATATTTTTGGCAAAGGTTCCCAGCATATTCACCTTAAATTTTGTTTTGTTTTTCATCCATAGATTTATAATTTTTACCAACTCATTTAGCTCGAAACTAGCTCGAGATCGACTCGAGATCGTTACAAGCTGAGCACGAGTCATGTTCAACAGCTTGATCATGAGCTTCACTTAGTTTGAGCTCGCTCGAATTTTCATATGAGTTGAGCTGAGCCAACTTCAACTCACTCGAGCTCGACTCGTTTGCAGCCCTACCTTCGTCTTGCAACCGGTTGTATCTGGCACTTGGAAGGGTGTGTTTTATTAAGTATCCGGTTCTAGTTGTCATAAGGTCAAGGTACAACTCCAAGTCGTCACATTCACAGAAGATCACGGCTATTCGAATAGATTAACTTCCTGCAGGGTGCACCACATAACCCAACACGCTTGATCCCATTTGGCGGACACAATTTCTGGGTCATGCCCGGCATGAAGATCAACACGCCGCAGCCCCACCTAGGCACAACAGAGAGGCCAAAGACGCCGGTCTAAACCTAAGCGGACAGGGTCTGGGCCCATCGCCCATATAGCACACATGCACGTTATGACGTCTGGCGAAAGCGGAACTAGCCCCTTAATACAAGAGCAGGCTTACGTTCCAATCCGTGCAGCGCCACTCGATCGGCCGGCGTCACGAAGTGCCGCCGATACCACGACGTCGGGATACCCATAACTACTCCCACGTAGATGGTTAGTGCGTATAGACCAAATGGCCAGACTCAGATCAAATACCCAGATCTCGTTAAATGTGTTAAGTATCCGCGAACGCCGACCAGGGCCAGGCCCACCTCTCTCCTAGGTGGTCTCAACCTGCCCTGTCGCTCCGCCACAAAGTAATGCTTGATTGGGGCGTCGGGGAACCCAGGCCCACCTCTACCGGGATGGAGCCACATGTCCTTTCAGCCCCCATCTCCGAACAGTATTGCAGGTAATGTAATAGTGTAAAGTATATAGTATATGCCCGTGATCACCTCCCGGAGTGATCACAGCCCAGTAGTATAGCATGGCAGACGGACAAGAGTGTAGGGCCACTGATGGAACACGAGCATCCTATACTAAGCAGTATGATAGGAGGTAAAGGTAACAACAGTAGTAGCAAGGACATGTTATGCAGCAGTATAGGATTAACTGAAAGCAGTAACATGCTACACTACTCTAATGCAAGCAGTATAGAGAAGAGTAGGCGATATCTGGTGATCAAAGGGGGGGGCTTGCCTGGTTGCTCTGGCAAGAGAGGGGTTCGTCGTCGATGTAGTCATACTCGGTGGCATCAGCGCCGGTCTCGGGGCCTACCGGGGAAGAAGAGGGGGGGGGGGAAACAGTAAATACGGAGCCAACAAAGTATCACAAACATAACGAGGCAATACGCGGTGCTAGGTGTGCCCTAACGCGGCAGTAGGTTAAACAGACGAAAGGGGAAATATCCGGAAAGTATCCCGGTGTTTCGCTTTTGGGACGGACCGAGGGGGAAAGTTCCATGTTCGATATGCTAGGGATGTGTGGCGGACGAACGGGCTGCGTGATCCGGATTCGTCTCGTCGCTCGAGCAACTTTCATGTACAAAGTTTTTCATCGGAGCTACGGTTTATTTTCTATTAACTTTAAAATATTTAAATCATTTTCGTGATTTATTTAATTATTTATCTCAACATTATCCGAGAATAGTAAAGATGACATCAAAGCATGACAACATCTTGGACGTCAAGAATCAATCAATTGATTGGTGAGTCAACGACGATGTGGGTCCCGCATGTCATACACTTTTTAGTTTAAGTAGGGTTTAGCTGATTGATTACTGCTTAATTAAATTAACTAATTGATTAGATTAATTTAAACATGATTAATTAACTTAATTATTTTACTAATTAATTAATTAACTAATTAATGTTTTTATTAATTACATTTTAATTTCTTTTTAATTTTCGCTTTTTTAACAGGGCATGGGGCCCGGTGTCATAGACCCTAGTGGCCTAGCAGGCGACGGTGCAGCGTGTGCTCGAGGCCACCAGGCGGGAGCACTCGAGTCAGGCGGGCCGCCTGCAGGAGCGGCGGACGAGGCCGAGGTTGCATGGTCGCGATGGCAGTCTTGAGGGACGGCGGGCACGGCGAACGTGACCAGGGACGACGAGGCGTGCGGGCGTGACGAGCGGGACCGCGTGAGGAGCAGAGAAGGAGGAGGGCCTCACAGGGGGTAAGCAGGGACGGGGCAGCGGGGGTCGAGGGGGTCGACGGGGACGACCGGGCGACGGGGAGGAAGCAGGCCGGCGATGGCGTCCAGCGACGAGGTGACGGCGACGCAGAAGGGGTCCGTGAGGAAGAGGCCATGGCACCGCGAGGGAGAGGGGGTTCGCCGGGCAGTGGCTTGTCCATCATGTAGGGTCGCTGGGCGGCGCGGGCTCGAGCACGGAGCTGGGCGGCGCCGGGCGGCAGCTACATCGAGCCCCGATCCATACGGGATCGAGCGGAGGAGGGCGGGGAGAGGTGGTCGGTGAGGAGGTCGAGGACGGCCATGAGGCGGCTCGGGTGAGGTGGCTGGGCTGCCCCGATCCGATCGGGAAGGGGAGAGGGGCGTGGGGGGGATCGAGGGGAATGGTGAACGAGGAGTGGGGGGGACGGATAGGGTTCCGGTCGGGAGGGGATTAAGGGAGTGTGGGGGCGGCTGGGCCGTGGGGTGGGCCAGCCTGCTCGGGAGGTTGAGGCCACCGGGCCACTTGGCCCAGAGAGGGGTGTCCTATTTTCTGTTTTCCCTTTTTTTTCTTGTCTCTTTTTCTTTGTAGTTTCTTTTATCTTCAGTTTTATAAAATTACCACTAGTGCCCAATTTGTATTTACCAATAAACTACTACGAGATTAATTCTTAACCCATAAGAAAATAGTGTTAGCATTTTATAAATTCAATAGGCATTTGTTTAATTGTTTTCACTATTGTTATAATTGTTTTAGGGCCTTTAAACATTTTATCAAAGTTTGGTTTCTCCACCATAATTACCTATGTATTATTTGGTTCACTCTGAACATTTAAATTTTAGTATTTTAAAACTTTTATTGTTTGCTCGATTTTGAATTTGAAATTCGAACTAGGCTCCGAACTAACGCGAGTTTATCCACAGTAACCGAGGTGACGTGGCATCATTAGCGGGGATTACTGTAGCTTAATTACCCGGGCGTCACAATTCTCCTCCACTACAAGAAATCTCGTCCCGAGATTTAAGAGGGGAGTAAGGGGGAAAGGTCTGGTTACGAAATCCTAACGAACCTTCTCATTCTTGGTTGCTCTTCTTGAAGGGTCGATCCATTACCTTGACATCTTCATTTCTCTCGCCATGTGTCATCATGGTGATGTCGCCTTTTCTCGGGAACTCCAACGTACTTACGAAAAGATAAGGGGCAGCTCACTACGACGTAATGCTTTTGAGGGAAACAATCTGGGGTTAACCCATGAATTAGTATAAGATTATCTCTCGAGTTGAACATATGAAATACCTCGAGAGTAAGGTACGACGAAGGTACCATAATAGGCTCCAAGCGGATAGATAGTTGCTCAAGCCCGAACCAGAGTGAGAAAGGGGTTGAGTAGCGAGAGTAGGTATTGCGTCGATACCGTAATAGATCACTAGGACAAGGCCCGTGGATTACATACTGAGTCCACGCGCGAGGAATAACTTTGGGAATAGGGGTGTACAGGGCGATCGGGTTTTGATCCTGTGGAACTGTGGGTTATGGGCCCACCATGTGGTTTTTTTTTTGATAGGAGCAGTGACATCTTTCACGGTCATGATAGCAAGGCATGTCAGAGAGTACCATGTCAGTTATGTCGGCACCAACGTTGGTACCAAGGGCGAGGGACGAAGAGAACCCCTTTCCTGCTCGTTGCACGAGGCAGACCAATAGGCAAGGTTCTCGTCCATCGGTGGCTACCGGAATGTCATCAACAATAGTAACAGGGTCTTACTGACAGAGTTGTACCTCGAGGTGTTTGCACAAGCAGTGGATTATTACTGCTTATATCATATAGATCATAGAAAAGGTTCAAACAAACCAATGGAAGGAAAATATGATCATCAGATTAAACAGAACAATGGAAAGGAAAATATGTTTAAACACATATTTCAAGGGTATATCCTTCCCAAGGACAAGCAGATGATATCCATGACAGGATAGAAGGTAGAAAACCATTTAGGTAAGGGGAGAAAAATTTCATGACATTACCCATACAACGGTGTTTGGATAATTGATAAAGAGAATTTAGCATTGTGCTTCAAATGTTCTTGGTGATGAACGGAGTACCAAAGACATGCTTCAGGTAGCAATGATAAGGTGTTTCAATCAAGGGCCAGACTTCGGATACACCAATGATCCATTAGGAGTAATTTATAAAATAAGTCCTACAATTTCCTCCGGGAGGAATGGTTATCCTTGCAAAAGAAATAATAATGATAGGTCCTCCAGCCCGGGGGGGTGCTAGGCATGACATCATGTTACCGGGTCATCAAAGGACCAACAACATAACTCCTGGAAAGTTGTCCCAACCATCATATCTGACCGAGATTCAGATCCAATTGGTATCATGATACCTCAGACTCAGGATGTCCGAGAAGAAAAGGCGCAACACAATTCGTTGAAATGGCATTGCAAGATTCTCGGGAAATGAACTATGGGAGCGGGTTCCTGAAACAATAGTTCATCATTAAACCAAGGAGAGGTGAGGAGGTGGCTGATTGACTCAGCGACAATTCATTGAGATTTTCAAAAGATGGATTTCCACAATTATGTGAACAAGGAAATAACATTTGTCAGATCGGATAATATAATGAGGTATACTCAAGGAAACATACCCAATTAAACAATGGTTGTAAGGTGCACCCAAGATAAGTTCTTAGGTGGAATGATCAATGTTAGGATGGTGAGTCGATAATCAATGGTCTAGGAATGAAATGTCGACCATTAACTTCAAAGCAATAGGGTTGCTAGAAGGGCAGAATCCAAACAGCACCATTCACTTGTTTTAATCAACACGGGGACCAAGAAAGAATGGTGATGGTGAGAAGTATTTCTATGTCAAGAATTCTCAAGAGGTGGAACAAATCTCAGAACATTCTTGACATAAAGGATGGTAATACTCCAAGGTAAAGGAGAACAATTGCTGGATAGCAAGGAACTCAAGGTATACACAAAACATGAACAAGTTGTGTTGAACGGAAGGCAATAAAGTGGTCGATGAGAATAGGAATCATCGAGGGGCAAGGATGG
This sequence comes from Aegilops bicornis, assembly GCA_021605145.1. NCBI lineage: Eukaryota > Viridiplantae > Streptophyta > Magnoliopsida > Poales > Poaceae > Aegilops > Aegilops bicornis. The sequence goes on along the minus strand of CM038670.1, from coordinate 336,210,867 downwards.
TATTACCCATCATGAATTCAATTGAATTCCTGGAAGAGCTCATAAGGTTGATGATGATCACGACACAATTGTCGAGAGATTTCATGCAGATGTAATCAATCAGCGATGACATCAAGTCAGGGAAATGAGGAAGCAAGAGGTTATTGGAACCACAGTTACGACACAAACTCGAACTCAAGCTTGTTGTTTAAGGTGAAAGGGTATGAAGAGGAAAATCGACGTAAGCTTAGCTATAAATCGCAAATTGGTGCTCCGAGAAGAAGGATCAGGTAGCACAGTTAAAATCGTCACGACTATGATATAGCCAAACAGGCTAGGAATGGCGCGATCGGGTACAAACTCGTAGTTATAGAAGCTTACTGAAGAGTTGTTGAACCGTAGAAAAGGACTCGGTTCGATTATTGGTGTCTTTGAGTGTTTAATAACTCAAAGCCCGTGAAAAATTGGAATCGATGGGAAGGTAGTACTTGATGAACTCATAAAAAGTTATGCAGTTCCATGATAATCTCGAGATACCAGGGGGTAATAATCGACACAAGATCAAAGTAAAGGTTGGACTGGTGTATTGATCCATAGAAGACAATTGTTTTAACTTGTCCGAGAAATGGAATCAAAGAAGAACAATCATGGTCGGAACCACGGTTGCAAGGGATCAATTCACAGATACCATATGTTAGCTATCAAGGAAATAGTTATTATTACAAGAAGCTCCCATGATAGGTTATACATCGCGTCCATGGGCAGGAACACAAAGTTCAAGGTCGACTCCCACTTCCTCAATGCATAATCTTCCATTCACCTCTCGTATTTCGAAGATGACATTAGTTGTTGAAAGTTTTACCTGGTGCAATACCAGATAAGTATGACTCGTGAAATCTTTCGGGTTCACACCGATGAGGGAAGGCGTTGGTTCAATCCCATCGGGGGCTTCTTACGAATCATATACCAGAATCTTTAGAAATAATTAACTCAAGCTCGAAGGCAGAGCATGGTAGAGAAAGCATAGGATACAATTTACCAAAGGCATTATGTATCAGAGGAAAGGCTCACAAGGTTATTGAATAAGAAGGGCGTTGTCAGATAAAATCCAACAAAGGATCTGGTGGTCCACAAGGGACCTGACGTGAGCATCGGTACTCAACTAGAGGAAGAAGAATGCAAGGAGATCAAATTATAGAAACAACTGACTAACTCAATTGTCAAATGCAAAGGAATTATGATTTCCAAATCAAGGGATCAGAAGCAATGCTCTGATTAGAGATGGATAAGTTGAATAGCCTTAGGGTAAAATCAACGACAATTGGATTGGTCGAGGACCAATTCCAGTTAAAAGAATGGCAGCTCAGCCGGAAAGGTAATTTATAGGGATCAATGATGATTGCGGGTATTCGCAAACATATTGAGTCAACAGACTCAAAATGATAATGACAAGGAATGTCAATAAGACTACGAGACTTATGGGATTAACCATAATGCAAGCAAGCAAGAATTTCAAGAGCCAAAGGCTCCAGAGGATTTTCGGAAGATCGAATAGTATTTTGAAGACTTTTGTGAAACACATGAACAATTGGGGATGAGCGGATACTCGACAAGTGCGAGGATTTATTTGAAGGGGTATTCATGTGGCAAAGAACTGCTAGGCAGTAGGCACAAAGTATTTTCGGAACTATAAAGAAAACTTCGGGGTATCTTGTAATAACAAGATCAATGGGGGATGATCGTATGAATGGCAAGTGTAAGTAGTTATCCATACGGATTTATCGGTGGTCAGGAATAGAAAAAGTGATGGGCACAAAGTCTCGAGAGAACATCAGAGAGTATCTTCGGAATCTTCTGATGTAGCAGGCGATCATCTGAAGTGAGGGGCTCTCCGGGAGAAAGTACTTGCGAGAACCTAAAGTTAGTTTTGTTTTTAGCAAAATAGTTTAACCCGAATAGAAGAGAGTTCAGAATCCCAGAGTAAAGGTCGAGGAGTAAAAGATCCTAATACCACCCAATGGCGACGTGGGCCCATGGGCCGCACAGCCATGTTAGTAAAAGTTTTCCAATGTCTAGACTCAACTTCGGCCAAGGAGTTGGAAAGGGGGATTCCTACAGGCAGTCGGCTCTGATACCAACTTGTAACGCCCCCGATTCAATGGTACACTAATCATACACGCAAACATGTACGATCAAGATCAGGGACTCACGGGAAGATATCACAACACAACTCTAAAAATAAAATAAGTCATACAAGCATCATAATACAAGCCAGGGGCCTCGAGGGCTCGAATACAAGTGCTCGATCATAGGCAGTCAATGGAAGCAACAATATCTCGAGTCTGGACATAAGTTAAACAAGTTTGCCTTAAGGAGGCTAGCACAAACCGGGATATGAGATCAAAAGAGGCGCAGGCCTCCCGCACAGGATCCTCCTAACTACTCACGGTAAATCGTCCGCGGGCTGCACGTAGTAGTAGGCACCTCCAGTGTAGTAGTCGTCATCGACGATGGCGTCTGGCTCCTGGGTTCCATCGTCTGGTTGCAGCAATCGAGTAGCGATAGGGGGAAAAGGGGAAACAATGCAACCGTGAGTACTCATCCAAAGTACTCGCAAGCAAGGAGCTACACTACATATGCATGGATATATGTGTAAAGGGCCATATCGATGGACTGAGCTGCAGAATGCCGTAATAAGAGGGGATAGCTAGTCTTATCGAAGACTACGCTTCGTCACCTTCGTCTTGCAACAGGTAGAAGAGGGCGCATGAAGTCCTCCAAGTAACATCACATAGCAATAATCCTACCCGGCGATCCCTCCTCGTATCCACGAGAGAGAGAGCGACCACCGGTTGTATCCGGCACTTGGAAGGGTGTGTTTTATTAAGTATCCGGTTCTAGTTGTCATAAGGTCAAGGTACAACTCCAAGTCGTCACATTACCGAATATCCCGGCTATTCGAATAGATTAACTTCCTGCAGGGTGCACCACATAACCCAACACGCTTGATCCCATTTGGCGGACACACTTTCTGGGTCATGCCCGGCCGCGGAAGATCAACACGTCGCAGCCCCACCTAGGCAACTGTGAGAGAGGCCAGCACGCCGGTCTAAACCTAAGCGCCAGTGCAGGCCCATCGCCCATAGCACACCTGCATGTTGCGTCTGTGACGAAGCGGAACTAGCCCCTTAATACAAGAGCAGGCTTACGTTCCAATCCGGTAGCGCCACTCGATCATTGGCGTCACGAAGTGCCGGTGATACCACGGCGTCGGGATACCCATAACTACTCCCACGTAGATGGTTAGTGCGTATAGACCAAATGGCGGACTCAGATCAAATACCAAGATCTCGTTAAGCGTGTTAAGTATCCGCGAATGCCGACCAGGGCCAGGCCCACCTCTCTCCTAGGTGGTCTCAACCTGCCCTGTCGCTCCACCACAAAGTAACAGTCGGGGGCCGTCGGGAACCCAGGCCCACCTCTACCGGGATGGAGCCACCTGTCCTTTCAGCACCATCTCAACAAAGATATCACGCTGTAATGTAATAGTGTAAAGTATATAGTATATGCCGTGATCACCTCCAAGTGATCACAGCCCAAGAGTATAGCATGGCAAACGGACAAGAGTGTAGGGCCACCGATGGAACACTAGCATCCTATACTAAGCAAAGATGATAGCAGGTAAAGGTAACAACAAGAGTAGCAAGGAGACGAGCTATGCAAAGAAAGATAGGATTAATCGAAAGCGATAACATGCTACACTACTCTAATGCAAGCAGTATAGAGAAGAGTAGGCGATATCCGGTGATCAAAGGGGGCTTACTGGTTGCTCACAGCAAGAGAAGGGTTCGTCGTCGATGTTGTCGTACTCGGTGGCATCAGCGCCGTTCTCGGGGTCTACCGGGGAAGAAGAGGGTGGGGGGGGGAAATAGTAAATACGGAGCCAACAAAGTATCACAAACATAACGAGGCAATACACGGTGCTAGGTGTGCCCTAACGCGGTAGTAGGTGATACCGACGAAGGGGGGAAACATCCGGGAAAGTATCCCCGGTGTTTCGCGTTTTCGGACAGACGGACCGGAGGGGGAAAGTTCCATGTTCGATATTCTAGGGATGTGTGGCGGACGCGTATCCGGAGTCGTCTCGTCGTTCTGAGCAACTTTCATGTACAAAGTTTTTTCATTGGAGCTACGGTTTATTTTCTATTAATTTTAAAAGATTTAAATCATTTTCAGGATTTATTTAATTATTTATCTCAACGTTATCCAGAATAGTAAAAGATGACATCAGCATGACAACATGTCGACGTCAAGATCAATCACTGTGATTGGTCGAGTCAACGACGATGTGGGTCCCGCATGTCATACACTTTTTAGTTTAAGTAGGCTTTAGGCGATTGATTATCGCTAATTAAATTAACTAATTGATTAGATTAATTTAAACATGATTAATTAACTTAATTATTTTACTAATTGATTAATTAACTAATTAATGTTTTTATTAATTACATTTTCATTTCTTTTTAATTTTCATTTTTTTAACAGGGGCATGGGGCCCGGTGTCATAGACCCTAGTGGCCTAGCAGGCGGCAGGTGCTTGAGCGTGCGTGCTCGAGGCCACCAGGCGAGGAGCACTCGGCTGTGGGCGCCGTCAGGAGCGGGGGCAGGACGAGGCCGAGGCGGTCAGCGGTGCGATGGCCGGTGTGGGACGGCGGGCACGGCGAACGTGACCAGGGACGACGAGGCGTGCGGGCGCGACGAGCGGGACGGCGTGAGGAGCGGAGAAGGAGGAGGGCCTCACGTGGGGTAAGCGAGGGGCCAGGGCAGCGGGGTCGAGGGTCGGCAGTGACGACCGGCGGCAGGGTGGAAGCAGGCGGCGATGGCGTCCGACGACGAGGTGACGGGCGACTGGAAGGTCCAGTGAGGAAGAGGCCATGGCACGGGCGCGAGGGAGAGGGGGTTCGTCGTGGCAGTGGCTCGTCCCACCGCAGTAGGGTCGCCGGGCGTGAGGCTCGAAACCGGAGCAGGCGGCGTCAGCGGCGGCAGCATGGATCGAGCCCCCAATCCACTCTGGGATCGAGCAGAGGAGGCGGGGAGGTGGTGGTCGGCGAGGAGGTCGAGGACGGCCACGACGGCTCGGGGTGAGGTGGGTGGGGCGCTGCCCGATCCGATCGGGGAAGGGAGAGGCGTGGGGGATCGAGGGAGTGGGGAGCGAGGAGTGGGGGGGAACCGGCTAGGGTTCGGTTGGGGAGGGATTAAGGGAGTGTGTGGGAAGGCTGGGCGTGGGGTGGGCCAGCCCGTTCGGGAGGCTGAGGCCAGCTGGGCCACTTGGCCCAGCGGGGGGGGGGTGTCCTATTTTCTGTTTCCCTTTTTTTTCTTGTCTCTTTTTCTTTGTAGTTTCTTTTATCTTCAGTTTTATGAAATTACCACTAGTGCCCAATTTGTATTTACCAATAAACTACTACAAGATTAATTCTTAACCGATAAGAAAATAGTGTTAGCATTTTATAAATTCAATAGGCATTTGTTTAATTGTTTTCACTATTGTTATAATTGTTTTAGGGCCTTTAAACATTTTATCAAAGTTTGGTTTCTCCACCATAATTACCTACGTATTATTTGGTTCACTCCGAACATTTTAATTTTAATATTTGAAAACTTTTATTGTTTGCTCGATTTTGAATTTGAAATTCGAACTAGGCTCCGAACTAACGCGAGTTTATCCACAGTAACCGAGGTGACGTGGCATCATTAGCGGGGATTACTGTAGCTTAATTACCCGGGCGTCACAAGTCTCCCCAAGGTGGCCCATGATCTGCTTTCGTTGGACCGTAACACGTAGAGGAGCACCGGCCCGGGGGCTAAAATAAAAGATGACCCTTGGGCTCATGAAAACCCAAGGGAAAAGGTGTAGGTGGTAGGAAAATGGTAAAACCAAGGTTGGGCCTTGCTGGAGGAGTCTTATTCAAAGCGAACTGTCAAGGGGGTCCCATAAATCACCCAACCGTGTAAGGAACGCAAAATCAAGGAACATAACACCGGTATGACGGAAACTAGGGCGCCAAGAGTGGAACAAAACACTAGGCATAAGGCCGAGCCTTGCACCCTTTACCAGTATATAGATGCATTAATTAAATAAGATATATTGTGATATCCCCACAAGTAAACATGTTCCAACAAGGAACAACATCTCCATGTTCCAACAAGGAACAAACTTCATCTTCACCTGCAACTAACAACGCTATAAGAGGAAATTTGAGCAAAGCGGTAACATAGCCAAACAACGGTTTGCTAGGAAAGGATGGTTAGGGGCTTGACATGGCAATATGGGAGGCATGATAAGAAAATGATAGGCATCATAGCATAGGCATAGCAAAAGAGCGAGCATCTAGCAAGCAAAGATAGAAGTGATTTCGAGGGTATGATCATCTTGCACGAAATCCATAAGGAAGAAGAACGAGTCCATGAAGAAGACAAACGGACATAGTCGAACGAATCCTCACAACTCCGGAACGAAACCGAAGCTAACGAGAGAAGCAACCCGGAAACAAACAAACAACACAGTAAACAACCATCACATAAACATGGCATGATGCACAAACAAGAATGATGCATGTCCGGTTTAATGAGCATGGCTTGCATATTGACGAAACACCACAGGCCTAACAAACCAACAGTACAAATTAAGTGGAGCTCAATATGCAATGGCTTGCATATTGACGAAACACCACATTCAAGTTATTTAGTTTGCTCTCGTTTAGGCTACCCAACAATATTAAATGTTATTAAACATGGCAAGGGGGTGAAGCATATAAAACTAACTATTTAGGCAAGATTAAATGAGGCCGGAAACAACAACAACAATTCCGGAAAACCTCATGTGCATATTTTTGATTTGGTACTGTTCTGCCCTATACATAATTTTAGAGTTGTTAAACAGCAAAATAAAGTGCACCATGTTAAACTAGGCATTTTTCCACCCCATTTACATATAAAGTTTAATAAATTTGGAGCTACGGTTATTTAGTTATGAAATAAATCATTTTAGCATGGCATTTAAGCAAATTAATGCAAACAACAATTTAAACATTTTCAACATAGGTGAAAGTGGCATATTATGAAACTAGATGAAATTCTAAGCATTTTACATATATAAAACATTTTAATCCGATGCACGGTTTGTGATTTATTATATGCATGAACAACAAGGGGAAATCTGTAAATATGCAGTTTTTCTGGATAATGCTAAATTCGCAGAACTAAAAAAACATAAGCGGGCCGAATCTGGAGCAGGGGAAACAGGGCAGGCTGGCAGCTCACCCATGGGCTTTGGCCCGTTTGCAGAGAGGCTTGGCGTGGCGGATCTGGCGAAGAGGAGCTGGGCTTGGCGATTGGCGCGATCAATGCAGGCGAGACCCGGTCGAGCGAGGCGCTACCGGTGCCGCTCGATGCAGGGAAACAGAGAGGGCCTTGAAGCAGGGCGCGGGACTTGGCGCGATGCAGAGAGATGGAGGTCGTGGCGACACTTGGCGGCGGGGACGATCGATCCGAAAGGTGTCGCCCGGGCGGAGCGGGGTCACCTGCTGCATGCAGAGTGCTCGCCCATGGCGTCATGACTGCTGCCTGGGTTCTGGACAGAGAGAGATGAAATGAGAGAGGAGGGGAGCACGGGAAGGAGGTAGAAGGACAGGAGAAGGCCGGTCTGGTGGTCTGGCGATCACCGTGGCTGAGGCGGGGTGGTCCGGCAAGGTGGTCGGAGACGAGTCGGCAGAGCGGCGCGGATCGGGTGGTCGGGCTGGTTGAAGACGAGGTGCGGAGAGACAGGCGTCCATGCGGGGCTGAGGGACTCGTTCCGGCGGCGACGCGAGCTGCGGGCAACCAAGGCGCTCTTGCTTTGGAGATCGAGCTCGCTCGATCTGGAAGCCGTGGGGAGGAGCTGCGGGAATGGGTGGATCGAGGGAGAGGAGATGGTTGACCCGATGGGGAAAACGATGAAGGAGAAGGCGGCTTGGGTTGGTGTGGTGGTGAACACGAGTAAGGGATGGATCTGGATCCCGAGGAAGATACTGATGGCGGCGGCGGCTCGACGGGACAAAGTCCCTAGATTTTAGGGTTTGTCCAAAATGACTAAGGGTGGACTATATATACCTCACGATTAGGTTAGGGGCTATCTCGGTCCCTCCGATTATAATCGGCGGTCGTAAATAAATAGGTTAGGTAGCCCGAATAATAAAACGGAGACGTTTTATAGATGTTTGGGGATGATCCGGATCCATCGGTGATGACTGAGCGGGTCGGGTTCAGGTAAGTTTGAGACGCTTGAGAGGTTTGAGCACCGTCTGAGAGAGACTCCGGTTTAGGCAAGAGGGAAAACGAAGAACGAGGCTGGTCTAGGAACGGTCAACAAAAGCAAGGGGGACGCGACAACTACGAGCGGATGCAAGTTTTAAAATCAATGACGGCAACGAGTGCCGATGCAATGCGGATGATGCCATGATTAAATGCAACAAACAAATAAAACTCATGGAAACAACGAAAACATGGAAGGCATCTGAAGCGTCGGTCTTGGGGCGTTACAAGTAGTCACCTTAAATAGAGAGTTTCTTTTCTTTAATGCCACGTACACAAATTGAAACGCTTGTTGTGGAGAGAAAAAAGATAATCACTCCACTATATATGGACGCCTTGAGGGCACGGCGCTTGCTTTACTAGGGTTGCTCTCTTCATTCTCTCATCCTCTCCGGATATAAAAAGACAGCGGTAGCGACATTTTCTCTCTGCTCACCGCTGGTCACAGATCCGCCGGATCCCTTCGGCCGGTGTGCGTGAGAGGACTAAAGGTGCATCGTTCACGCGGTCATCACCGCCGAGGGAGGAAACCCACAGCTGCGGAGGGGCCCGATCCTCTGCCCGTGCCGTTCTCTCCGACATAAGCGCCCGGCTCGGGAGGTCCTTCGACCCTTCTTCCTCCTGTCGTATTGTCCATGAATCGACTGCCGCCGCCGACATCCCGGCGACCCTCGTGTATAAGTTCTTTGAAAGCGGCCTTGCTCTCTGCCTCAGCCTCCCCACGGTCTGCGCATGTGCATCTTTTTCTACTCCCATCAGCTCTTCCAAAGCCACCTAAATTTTTAGTGTTATTAGAGGTAAAGCTACTTCATGCATTGAATCTAGGGCTTTGTTCAAACAACGAAGAAAGGGGAAAGTTGTAGCATGAATCTAGGACTTGATTCAAAGAGAAAATAATATGGTGAAAGTAGTAGAGACCGGATACCCAACGGTCTCTTGGTTGAAAAGGGAAATAATGGGAAAACGCAATACAAACTGGATAAGGAACAGATCTATTATTGGTTGAAAAAGGATAGAAAGTGGCGGCTGGTGGACAAGTCAACAGAGTATGTCCAGGATTAGATTTGCTGCTATCAGATAGTAAAAGGTCTCCAGGATTAGATTTGCTGCCCTCACATAGTAAAAAGTCTCAGGATTAGATTTGCTGCCCTCACATAGTAAAAGGTCTCAGGATTAGATTTGCTGCCCTCACATAGTAAAAGGTCTCAAGGATTATATTTGCTGCCCTCACATAGTAAAAAGTCTCCGTGATTAGACTTGCTGCCCTCACATAGTAAAAGGTCTCCAGGATTAGATTTGCTGCCCTCACATAGTACAAGGTCTCCAGGATTAGGTTTGCTACCCTCACATAGCGTGAACAAGCTCGGCATCACCACTTTATGCCTCCTTGTAGGTAAATTGTGCTGATGCGTCCACTGCCGCATGTCCTTATACCAACCTTTTGCTGTTGTTAATGTAAGGGCGCATGTAAAATGAAGCGATCACTGCTGTTACCTTAGGGACATGTCTAACCAGTGTTATTGTTAATCCAATGCCTCCAAAGGTGATAAGATGCAATTAAACTGTGTTACAAATGGCACTCCTGTTTTCCCCAATATGATAAGTAAGTTGCTCCTTTACTTCTTGAGTGTCTGGTGTCCCCACGGTCCCATGCCCTTAAACCAACTCTTTAGCTGGTGTTGATTTATCGTGTGCAGTAAACAAGCAATGCCACCATTAAAGTAATCCCATATTTGAGGAATCTCATTGTTGATCGTAATGCTTACGGTAACATGAAGCATTGCTTGACGCTTTTAAAATTTCTACTGTCCTTGCGTGATTGCCATGAACATAATTAAGATGCTTCTTTTCATTTTGTATATGTTTCGTATATTCTTATTGACCAAAAACTGTTTACTTTCTATCATTTTGTGCAGATAGAGATATCCATTTCACCTTTTGTTGCTATTGTGACCTTTTGGTGAACTGCACAAAACACTTTTTTTTGGAATGAGTGTCTTGTGCAGTTCAACTAAAATGTCACGTGGGCAACATCTCTCAATTTTGGTGGAACTGCACAAAATGGTGATTGGAGTTTCCAAAATATCCGTCAAGTTCTGATGGTAATCTCGTGCAACATTTTATAAGCCTTTCCAAGATGGAGTTGTCACTGTCACCACAATGGCACTTTATTTTAGTGGAACTGCACAAAAGGATAAGAAAATTATAGTTGCACCTTACATGAGCCGGACAGCCAACCTTAATGTTCCTCAATTTTAGTGCAACTACTAAAGAAGAACCCGCCAGACTCACAAGAGCAAATACTTCTTGCTAGCTGAATGATGCAATCTTTGCTTCATTTGGTGAACTGCAGAAAAAGGCGCATGAATTGAATCATGGAACTCCAGGCAGACCTCATCCTAGTGGAGCTGGAGGTTGAGTTCAAGGAGGCCGCTATTAAAGTGAAATCATGCTGTCATGTCTCCTTGTTTGTGCTGTGCAAACATGCTATGCAAACAAGAATACTCAACTACAGATGTTGTGACGGTCAAGAGCATTCGCCAAGTTCTTCGATTGTATGACATGGCTAGCCAAGATGGATTTAATGCCGATATCCACATTATCAAAAGGCTCTAATGGGTTGGTTCTGAATCTTGCAAGCTGGGAATCAATGAGATGTGTAGGCATCTTTGTTGTACTTATTATTTGAATCTTATTTGTTGGTTATGAATCTTGCAAACAGGGAATCAATTAGATGTGTAGGCATCTGTATTGTACTTATTATTTGAATCTTATTTGTTGGTTACGAATCTTGCAAGTCGGGAATCAATGAGATGTGTAGGCATCTTTGTTGTACTTATTATTTGGATCTTATTTGTTGGTTCTGAATCTTGCAAGCTGGGAATCAATGAGATGTGTAGGCATCTTTGTTGTACTTATTATTTGGATCTTATTTGTTGGTTCTAAATCTTGCAAGATGGGAAACATGGCATGATGATGCAGAGGACAACAACCATAACAAACAGTTCAAACTTGGTAGTATTATCTTTGTGAAAGTGCGACAAATGTGCTTTGATCGTAATGCGTCACGAGAATTATAATTCTAATTGGTGTGCATGTTGATCTCGTGGCACTGATAGAACGAGCCAATGCATTTCTTGTTTTAAGTATAAATTTCTATTAAAGCTAATTAAATTTAAGTAAAGTGACCACTAACTCCTGTTATTACAGTACCAATACAGACCCGCTCGTGAACCGACGTGTGGCCGAAGTAGGTTTCTTAATGGAGGCGTTTGAATGCGCCGAGGGTGCATAATGTCAGTCAGTGCACCTTGAGCGAGGGAGGGTAGTAACTGTTATGTCGCTGTACACACTCATCTTACTGTTGAATCGAGTTCCCCAAGAGCTGAAAAACGAACTGCTGCCGCCGCCTACACACTCGTTCACTCGAAGAGACTCCAATGGCGATCCGAGGGGTGAGCCTGCTGCATATGGACTTTAGCAAGGAGTTAGTTCGCCGTTCAGTCCTATGTCTGCACCAAGTTGAATGTGATGTACACCAACGATACAGACTCGGTGAAGCTCTGCCTCGCTTCAGCCCTGTGGCTGCACCAGGCGCTGGAGCATTCGCCCGTTTCATCGACAGCGCTGACTGCACCTTCGCTACCGTGAAGAGAAGGAAGAACGTGATGATTCAGCCATCAGGTGCAACAAGCTTGTCGACATCCAGAAGCAATACAAGATCATCAGCAGCAACGGGCAGGAGAAGGACTCCGTGGTTGACCTCGCTGAGACCATTATCGACCCCTGATACGCCAACATGAAAGAAGACGACCTTAACACGTGGGAGGTACCTCTGAATCTAGCCTACATAACCTACGCAGCCAAGGACGCATATGCATGCTACGACATGTACAGGCAGATCTTGGACATGAGGGTGTGTCTGCTTCCCGTAACCGACGAGTACACGGACAGCCGCAACATCATGATCAAGCGTGCCAGGAAGGTCTAGATGTTGTACTTTATCTGTTTATAAGCACCTTTATCATCTGAGTGTTTCATGCATTAGCCTATGTGTCCTAATTATCTGTTTTGTCCGAAATATTTCTTTTAAGAACCCATTAACCTGATTGCTTTTTTAGTGGCTATTTGCTTATGTGTGTAAACTAGTTCACTTGTCCGTAAAAAAACTAGTTCACTCGGCCGTGCTTTAAATCTCCTTCCTCCCAACATATTCCTCTCCTCGGTGGACCCAAAGAGGTCTCTGAATTTTCTCCCACTTTCTTTTTCGATGTAAACTGAAGTTTTCTCCCGATTACTTTCCCTAGAACCAACTCAACCATCCCACGTCTAGCCTAAAAATAATAATACCCCACGTACTATTAACTCATCAAATTAAAATGATATTTTATTTCGTAAGTTGAAAGTTCTTACAAAATAATAATAATAATTGTTTATATATAACTTGCCAAGTTAACTCCTAGTGATTGCGTACATAAGCTTGCAAAGATTTCTTGACGTGCAATCATGTGTTTATGTTTTTATAACATTTCTCCGTCTAGCCCAACATGATATTTTCACCCAGCCCAGCAAGTCCGCGGATTTCGAGAAAAATGCAAATGGGATTTAAACGGGCTGCATATATGCTACATCATTGTTTCACCCAGCCCACCAAATGGACTAAAAACAAATGGACTGGCTGACATGTGGGCCAGTAGGTCGAAGCCTAAGAAGGCGTTGGATTTACATCCAACGGCCGGCATTCTTCTTCAATCTCTCGTCTTCTTCCCCCAGCGCTGCCGGAACACTGCCCACCTTGGGCGCCCAAATGGCATTGTTTTGCGCTCCTCGGCGAGAATGCTACCTCACGCCGACGGTTAGGCCATTCCTCCACTCTGCACCTCCTGTTATTCTCTGCCGAGTGTAGGCCCACCCCTCGCACCAAATACCAAGTTTCCCACTCCTCTCCGTTTATGACTCCTTTGCCGCTGTCTTCCCCATCTCCGGGCCGTTCGATGCAGGCCTCGCCGTCGTCCACCGCCTCGGTGCGCTCGGCGCGGCGTGGTCAACACACGAGAGTCATCGGAAAAGGACTGTACGTGGAGAGCCTGACGGTTGGGACCCACGAGGTCCATGGTCGCACGCAAGGAAAGTTCCTCCTTATTACGCCTTTGACGCGTGCCTTAATCGTGGGAAGGGCTTTTGTATTTCGCGAAAAAACGTTCCCCCCGCTGACAGGCCGGACCCAACAGCTATATCTTCGCACGCAAGGAAGTGCCTCCTTATTACGCACCAAAAAATGAATACCCCCTGCTAGCTGGGACCCACCATAGTGGGTGGCTGACTTAATGGGCCTACTAAGTTGACGAGGACGGAGGGCTTTGTCAACTTAGTCAATATGAACGATTCTAGCTCCAAAGGTGCCGTACGATGTCCATCCAACGGCCATAGTGCTTCTTCAACCTCTGGTCTTCTTGCTCCAGCCGCCCAAAGCAGCGCCGGTCGTGCCGCGTGCTCCTGCCTCTCGTGGCCGGCTATGATGCCGCGGAGGCCTCACCGTCCCCTACTACACCGTTGGCCCAGGGTACCCCTCTACTCACCCACACCCCCGGTTATTCTACGGCGACGGCAGCCTCACGCCGCAGCCGAACCAGTGAACCCTCGTACTCCACTCCACGTGGGCATCCACTGCCGTGTCTTCCCCGGCTCCGCGTCGTCCCCTTCCTAGGCCTCGCCGTCGTCCACCGCCTTGGTGCTCTCGGCGCGGTGTGGTCAATGTGGTCAACGACCGACTTCCATCGGAAGAGTACTGTACGTGGAGAGGCTGACAGCTGGGTCCACGGCCACAGCCCAATTTTTTTGTGATTTGCCAAGTAAGTCGCTTTGTTAGGCCTGTTGGGCTACAAATATTTCAAGACGAGGAGAGCTTCATTTGGCTGGCCGAGAAAATGGCCTATCAGTAATGAGAAATGGGTTGTACATTTTTAAAACACATCAAACCGGCAATTAGTTTCAAATATCTTTTTTTCATTTCGAGATTTTAAATTACATTAATTTTTATGCGTGGAGAATTTGTTGGATTTTATATTGATATAAATTTATTTTTAAAATCAGTTTGAATGTGAGTCGAAATTTCAAGATTAAAAACAGTTCGGACCGCACCAAAATATGCAAATTTTCATATAATTTTTTAACCGTGGCCACAATATGGGCTGTAATGCTAACAAAAAGAATATGGGCTCCAGAAAAAACCTTAAGAATTAGCAAATGGGCTGTAAATTATTAGAAATAATGGCAGATGGGTTGTATGCTGTTTTCCACAGATTTGAGGCTTTCCTAAAAAGGTTGGCCTTTAGCGGTGGCTGTTGGATATCCATCCAACGGCCCTCGTGCTTCTTCAATCTTTGCTCCCCCTGCTCCAGCCGCTCAAACAAGCGCCGGTGGGACTGCCTGCTCCCTCCTCCCCGCGGCTGGCTATGCTGCCACGCAGGCCTCACCGCCCCACCGTACTCCCATCGCTGGCCTAGCCATCCCTCTACTCACCCACACCTGCTGTTATTCTCCGGCGACGGCAGACGAACCAGTAAACCCTCGTACAGTCGTACTCCCCTCCGCCTGGGAAACAACTGCCGAGTCTTCCCTGCCTCCGTGTCGTTCCCTTCCAAGGCCTCGCCGTCGTCCACCCCCTGGTGCTCTCGGCGCGACCTGGTCAACATGGTCAACGACCGACATGCATCTGAAGTGGACCGTACGTGGAGAGGCCGACAGTTGGGTCCATGGCCGCACGTAAGGAAATGCCTCCTTATTACGCGCAAAATAATGATTCCTCCACCTGACATCAGGGACCCACCGAAAGGGCCTCTGTATTTCGCGAAAAAACGTTACCACCGCTGACAGCTTGGACCCACCAGCTATATCTTCACACGCAAGGAAGTGCCTCCTTATTACGCACAAAAAAATGAATACTCCCCCTGTTTGCTGGGACCCAATATAGTGACAGGCTGACTTGTGGGCCTACTGTCACGCCCAATATGCGACCCTATCCAGAAGGAACTCGAAGGTCCCACCAATGATAGACCCGCATATTGAAACGCTTTTGCAAGGTGGATATCATTACATCATCATTAAATAATAGATGGGGATACATACAAAAGTCACAAATTCCACAAGAATACATAAACATAATATACAAGATCCACATCCGACTACGGATGAAACATAAACAAGCTCAAACAACATCCACCTCGCTAGCCCATTGCCGACACGGAACCTATCCCCTGATCGAAGAAGAAGTAGAAGAAGAACTCCAAAACAGTAACACCGCTCTCGCGTCATGATCATCACAAACCTGTACCTGCAACTGGTGGTGTAATAATCTGTGAGCCACGAGGACTCAGCAATCCCATTACCATGGGTATCAAGACTAGCAAAGCTTAATGGGAAAGGAAGGGGTAAAGTGGTGAGGTTGCAGCAGCGACTAAGCATATATGGTGGCTAACATACGCAAATGAGAGCGAGAAGAGAAACAAAGGAACGGTCGACAACTAGCAATGATCAAGAAGTGATCCTGAACTCCTACTTACGTCAAACATAACCCAGAAACCGTGTTCTCCTCTCGATCAACCCGAAAAGAGACACTCACGCAGTTACGCTCACGGTTGGTGTATTTAATTAAGATCAACTTGGGTTTTCTACAACCGGACATTAACAAATTCCCATCTGCCACATAACATGAGCACGGCTTTCGAAAGTTCAAACCCTGCAGGGGTGTCCCAACTTAGCCCATGATAAGCTCTCGCGATCAACGAAGTATATTCCTTCTCCCCGGGAAGACCCGATCAGTCTCGGAATCCCTGCTACAAGACATTTCGACAGCAATAAAACAAGACCAGCAAGACCGCCCGATCTTACCGACAATCCCGATAGGAGCTGCACATATCTCGTTCTCGTGGCAACACCGGATGAGACAAGCTACGAGTAAAACCAATCCTCAAGTTGCCCCAAGGTGGCCCCGCAGGCAGCTCGGTTCGAACCAGCACTTAGAGAAGCACTGGCCCGGGGGGGCTAAATAAAGATGACCCTCGAGAGAGCGACTCCCAAGGGAAAAGTAGGTGGTGGTGAGGCAAATGGTAAAACCAATGTTGGGCCTTGCTGGACGAGTCTTATTCAAAGCGAACTGTCAAGGGGTCCCATAAATCACCCGACCGCGTTAGGGACGCAAAATCCGGGAACATAATACCGATATGACGGAAACTAGGGCGGCAAGAGTGGAACAAAACACCAGGCATAAGGCCGAGCCTTCGACCCTTTACCAAGTATATAGATGCATTAATAATATAAGATATATTGTGATATCCCAACAAGTAAACATGTTCCAACCAGGAACAACGTCTCCATGTTCTAACAAGGAACAAACTTCATCTTCACCTGCAACTAACAACGCTATAAGAGGGGCTGAGCAAAGCGGTAACATAGCCAAACAACGGTTTGCTAGGAAGGGTGACAAAGGTTAGAGGTCGACATGGCAATTTGGGATGGCTTGATAAACAGGAAATAGGTAGCGCAGACATAGCGATAGAACGAAGCAACTAGCATAGCAATGATAGTAGTGAGATCCAGTGTAGCGGTCATCTTGCACGAGATTCCGCAAGGAAGAAGAACGAGTCCATGAAGAAGACGAACGGATGAAGCGAACCAAGCGTGAGCGAGCGAATCCTCACGATCGCAACGAAACAGGAACTAACAAGAAGAAGCACACAACATAGATAAACACACCACACATAGATAAGACATGATGCACAACAAGCATGACGCATGACAAAGCTAGGATGAGGCTACTCATGGCAAGAGATGATGCAAACAAGAGCAACACATCAAGGCAAGTTTAAATGAGGCCGAAAACAACACATAACAATTCCGGTAAGTCCTCATATGCATATTTCGAAATTGGTCCAGATCTGAATAACTTTATGTTCAAGTTGTTAAACAGCAATTTAATATGCACCACGATGATCTACACGAAATTCTAGTCAAGTTACATATAAAGTTCATTAGATTCGAGACTACGGCCTAGAAGATATGAGCAAAACAAGATAAGCATGGCATTGATGCGAAATGCATACAAACATCAAGCAAACACCTCAAAACAAGGATGCAACATGATAATATGAAACTACATGCAAAATCAAGAAAGTTTCATATAGAGCACAATCAAAACGGAGCAACGGATCAACACATACACACAATACAAGTCATGACAACAATCTGCCCAAAACAGCAACTAGGCATATTTCAAGCATCAAAACAACATGCTACGGGACCTCAACATAATAACAAAAGGCATGGGCATGATGTACAGGTAAAGCATTACAAAACATGAACACTGAGCTATCTCCAGAAATCACTAGAACATGCTCAAACACCCATGGCAAGATTGCAAATAATAACAGTTTCAAGCATTGGCAGAAATAACATCAGGTTGCAATGTTTAGAGCTATCAAACAACAAGCTACAAGAACTTATCATGGCAAACAAATGTATGGCATGAATCTACTAAATGCATAGAACAAAAGTCCCTTTGTGACCATAAGCCAAAAAGGATCAGAAATTATAGTAACGCCCATGTCAAAATCGAAAGCTTCGTTAACAGATTCAGCAACATGACATGTCAAAAACTGATAACAAGTAGGCATGTTTGAGAGCTCAAATCACTCACTACAGAGCCTTTCATGATAAACTAAGCATACATACATAAATAAGACATGGCATAGAATACATACATGGCAAGAACAATATCATAGCATGCATGGATCAACCACAACAACCTTGGCAAAATTGAATAACCTGTAAACAATCTGCCAGGAACATTTGATAGCAAAAGTAGAGCTCGATTGACTCAATCTATGGCACTCCATAATTGCAAAAAAGGGCATTGATGGATAGAGCAAGACATGTAGAACAAAACATCCTTACCGAAGTATCTCAAAATAAGCATGGATCTCTCTGTAGCATCAAGTTAACATGGCATCAAAATATCAGCTAAACAGGGCTGAAAACAGCAACATCAGGACACCTAGTTTGCATGCTTGTGCTATTCACCACAGAGATCACAAAAATACATTGCATACACCCCTGAAAAGATGGCATGGCATATTACAAAACACATGTAGGACTCAAGTTCATAGGGTGCACACATCAATCATGGCAAAAATGACAAAAGTGCAAGTTCTGTTAAGAATCAGAAACTAACATCACATAGCACTATTGCAACAGCATTTCGGGCATTAAGATGAGCTCAAATGAAAATGATGCAGTGAGATGAAATGATCTACTCATCGAGGCGAACACTTTGACATATTACACGCACGAAACGGAGCTACGGATGCAGAGTTGTGGCATGATGAAAATGCAACAAAATATGCAACAATTTCGGGGACTTAGTGGAATTTATACCTCCGGGAAAAGTCAACCCGGGATGGAGATATCCGGGACTCGGGGATCCAGGATGGGGAGGCGCGTTTGGTTGGTGGGCCTGGTGGATCTGGTCCACCTCCAGATCCGGCGACGGAGGATGACGCCGGCGAGGTCGGCGCGGATTCCGGCGATGGCCGGCGACGAAGGGAGCTGGGCGGTATGGCGCGGACGGTGGGGCACCGTGGCGGCGGGCGGCGTGCCGCATGGAGCACGGGAGGCGCCGGATGGGCTCGGCGGAGCGGGCCGGGCGTGGAGGTGGCCGGAGCTTCTCGGCGGGAGGCGGGTGAGCCCGCCGGGCGGGCGCGGTGAAGCCGGCATGGGCGGCCAAGGCGAGGAGGCGGCGTGGGACCCGCGAGGACGAAGCGGCGGCGGGAGCGGGCGCCAGGTCCGGCGAGGTCCGCCGGGCGCGAGCCGCTGCCGGGCGTAGCGGCGCAGCGGAGGAGCGGCGCGGGGGCGAGGTGCCGGGGCGGCGGGCGAGATGGGCCCCGTGGGCCCGATCTGGGCCGCGTGGGCCGACGGCGGGGAGGAGAGAGAGGGCGCGGCGCGGGATGAGGTGGCTGGCTCCGGTTGGTTGGAGGCGGCGGCGGGGCTGACGTGGCGCAACGGGATTGGCCGGAGTGACGTGTCCGGCGGACATGTCCGTCGCAGATGGACATGTCCGGCGGCGCGTGGAGGAGAGGGCTAGGGTTTCGTCTGCGAAATGATCCGCGAATTTCGAAGGGGGGGACTAATTTATAGGTAGAGGGAGCTAGGAGAGTCCAAATGAGGTGCGGTTTTCGGCCACGCAATCGTGATCGAACGACCGAGAGCATGGAGGGGAGTTTGGTGGGTTTTGGGCCACTTAGAAAGGGGAGTTGGGCTGCAAACAAAAGACGCTTTTGCGGTTACCCGTTTAACCGTTGGAGTACCAAACGACCTCCGAATGGCACGAAACTTGACAGGCGGTCTACCGGTGCTATACCAAGGCCGCTTGACAAACCTCGGTCCATTCCGAGACCGTTTAACACCCGCACGAAAAAGAGGTAAAAGGGGCGCCGGAGACATAGGAGTGCGGATTGCAAAAGCGGACAACGGGAAAAAGCTCGGAAACATGAGACGAACACGTATGCAAAATGAAATGCACATGATGACATGATATGAAATGCATATGATGACATGGCAAAATGCAACACGCATGCAAATGACATGGCAAAGATGACGAATAACTGGCAGACACCTGGCGCATCGAATCCGGGGCGTTACACCTACTAAGTTGACGGGGACGGAGGGCTTTGTCAACTTAGTCAATATGCACGATTCTAGCTCCAGTGACCGTACGATGTCCATCCAACGGCCGTAGTGCTTCTTCAACCTCTGGTCTTCTTGCTCCAGCCGCCCAAACCAGCGCCGGTCGTGCCTCGTGATCCACGCCTCCGGTGGCCGGGTTTGTGATGCGGCGGAGGCCTCACCGCCCCTACTACTCCCACCGCTGGCGGGACATCCCTCTACTCACCCACACCCCTGTTATTCTGTGGCGACGGCAGCCTCACACTCCAGTGAAGCAGTGAACCCTCGTACTCCTCTACGCGTGGGCATCCACTGCCGCGTCTTCCCCGGCTCCGCATCGTCACCTTCCTAGGCCTCGCCGTCGTCCACCGCCCTGGTGCTCTCGGCGCAGCGTGGTCAACGTGGTCAAGGAATAGCTTCCATCGGACGTGGACTATACGTGGAGAGGCTGACAGCTGGGTCCATGGCTGCAGCAAGGAAGTGCCTCCTTATTACGCGCAAAATAATTATTCCTCCACCTGACAAATGAGGACCCTTTGGGCCGGGCCATCGATTTCGCAAAGAAACATTTCCCCACGACTGCTGGGACCCACCAGCTACATCTTCGCACGCAAGGAAGTGCGTCTGGGAAAAAAACGATTCGCCCCCCTGATTGCTGGGACCCACCAACTACATCTCCGCAAGCAAGGAAGTGCCTGACAGTCAGGACCCACCTATTTGAAGTGTACTAGTGTTGTCATTCTGGTCGCGAACGTGTATGTACATACTGGTCGTTGTAGAGGCGCGCACGTGTCGTAGTAGAGGCGCGCACGTGTCATAGTAGAGGCGCGCACGTAGCATGTACACGTACGTACATCGGCGAGGGTGCAAGAAAGAAAATACGGCCACGTACGTACATACGGGCAGGGTCTCGAATGCCTACTCGCGCATATGTACATGGCTGGGTCGGAACGGAGAAACAACGTCGTCATCGTGTTCATGGGGAGCCAACCGGCTGGGTCGGAACGGAATGCGGGGTCGTGTTCATCGGGAGGGCTTGGACGGAACAGGCGATGGAAACGAGGCCTGGCGTACCGCACAACGGAGGAAACAGACCTCCTACGTTCGGAACGGGGTCCTGTTGATCGGGAGGGGTGTGGCGTACCGCAAAATGGAGGAAACGGACCTCCTATAGTCGAAACGAGGGTCCTATTCATCGGGAGGGGTGTGGCGTACCGCAAAACAAATGAAACGGACCTCCTACGGTCGAAACGGGGGTCCTGTTGATCGGGAGGGGTGTGGCGTACCGCAAAACAGACGGAACGGACTTGTGTTGGAGCATCCAGCCTCCACCGCGCGCTACTCCACCGACTACTGTTCAACCACCCCTCCACGGGCACCCCTCCACCGTCTACTGTTCATCTAGCCCTCCACACCTCGGGGTCCTGTTCAACCACCCCTCCACGGCCACCCCTCCACCGGCTACTGTTCATCCAACCCTCCACACCACGAGTTCCTGTTCATCCAGAGGCAACGCCACCGCCACTCGCTCATCCAACCCCCCGCAACGCCATCGCTCATCCTGCAGGCAGCATCGATCGGCTTCGATTAGCAGCAGAGCGAAGGCGAATCGCTCCATGGGGTTCGATTAAAAGCCATCGATCGATCGCCGGGTTCGATAATGCATAACTGCGGTCAATCGCCGGGTTCGATTAGAGCCCAACACTTCTCTCGGGTTCGATTAGAGCCAACGCCTCACACGTGTCTGAGAGAAAGCAGCGCATCGCTTCGGCCCCGACCTCCGTAACGGCAACTCCCGAAATTTTCCTCCCCTCGCTTCTACCACGGTTTTTTCCGTCATGGACGGCCCAAAGAATGTCATGCAGCTGCGTCTCCGGCCCGCCAAGGACGAAAAGCCCATTTTCTGTCATGATTTTTTGTCATAGAAGTAGGAGCCCACCACATCTATGATGATACCGTGTTCTCTCACAATTATCATCATAGAAGTGTCATATGTATGACAGAAAAAAATTCGTTCAGCCCAAAATGTCACAGATGTGTCTTTTTTTTGTAGTCGGTACCCAGTACACGCGCCGCGCCTTCATGCAATATGTTCATGCCCTCGGAACCAAGATCTCATTTGCATCTGTGGCACATCCCAGAAGCAATGGACAAGCTGAGACGACGAATGCTGAAGTGCTGCGAGGACTCAAGACAAGAAAATTTGATACGCTGCAGAAGTGCGGCAGGCGATGGATCGATGAGCTGCCGGCAATCCTCTGGTCCCTCAGAACGACACCAAACAGTGCTACCGGGCAGACTCCCTTCTCCCTAGTCTATGGGCCAGAAGCAGTTATCCCCATGGAACTCATTTACGGGTCACCTCGAGTGCTTGCCTATGATGAAGTAACGCAGGATCAGCACCGGCATGACGACGATGTGCTTCTCGAGGAGAACCGTCTCCGGGCTACTACGCGTGCTGCACGCTATCAGCACGCCCTGCGTCGCTATCACAGCCGCAAGGTTCATGCCCGGTGTTTTGAGGAAGGCGACCTTGTCCTTAGGCATGTTCAGTCTGGCAAGGGTACAAACAAGTTAACACCGAAGTGGGAAGGCCCTTACCGGGTAGGTTGAGTCACCAGACCTGGTGCAGTTTGTCTGGAGACCCGAGATGGCATTCAGTTGCGAAACTCATGGAATATTGAGCATCTCCGCAAGTTCTACCCATAAGGCGCGGTTGTCGGGCCCTGCCTCAGTTGCATGTACCCTAAGCAACAGAGAAATGAATGAAGCGCTGGGGTTCCCCAACAAGTTGCACGCATGCATAAGCATTTCATGAGCATTGCATACTCATGTAGATAGGATTGCATCTAGCATCATTTCCATCTACATAAAACGGCAGGTTCCTACCAGGGATTTTTGCCTCTAAGGGGAGCTGGAAAGATGATCCAACACTATGGTCTTCGACAAGCCAAACAGATAAGTTCCATCTCTTGTCCATACGTGTTCTGTAAGAAAAACTTGTGCATAAAAAAACCTCGCCGCTTTTCGAAGCTTAGGTGCTCCCATCCCTTGACTCGGATGTTGCTTTGGTCAGGATGGTCACTGTGGCCTTTGCTGAAGAAAGATTGGCGGGGGGCTGGTCCCTCTTGATAATTTGTGTCCGGTAGGATTAGTTCTCCGGCAAAAAAATAGGGGGTACTGGCAGGATAGCCTGCCGAGGGAAACTCATTTAATTAAATATAGAGGCATTCCACCTCTGCATGGACATATACATGCACGAGTCCTCGGCAAGGTTCATCTTTTTCATTAATATGCTGATTGAACAAGTACAGACCTTACAGAACACATACATGGATTCGAGAGATTACATTATTTGAACTAAATTTTGGCAAGTGCCTACAGATTTAAGATTGAAAAAAGATAAGTGCCCCATAAACTCCTCTCCATGTTCCTCTTATCCCAGGTAGTGTGGCGGGAAGAGAAGGGGACAGGGACAACACCCAGACAGGAGCCCATCCTGGTCCCGTCATGGCCTGCCAGAGGCAGCCTGACAAGATCGAGAGTGGCAAGGCTGCGAAGGAGGAGGACGGAGGGAGCACCCCAGCATCCCTCTGGTCACCACCTCCTGGACCAGTTGGGAGCCCCAGCGCAAGCACCGACACGGAAGGCCGTCGGAGCTTAGTTGGAAGACTGCTGGAGGAGGCAAAAGCGCCAAGAGAGCGACCCCTTCCCCGACAACCAAGAAAATGGTGGTGACGGTGCCGGGGAAGGGAAAGGAAAGACAGGAAGACGAGGCAATAGGCCGCTAGTACGATACGAACGCGTCGGTGCTATCGTACCCCGACCTGGCGGCCTGCCTTCCGCCTTCTTTGTCTGGCCTGGCTTCATCTTCGTCAACACTGCTCTAGAGAAGCGCTAGGACCCCAGCCTGACGCCTTTCCTGGAGAAACATCCAAGGGCCAAGACGGCCAGGGGGCTTGAGGCACGCCTCTCCCCACCTTGGCGAGCAGGAAGGCGCACCTTCCTTCAACATCAGCCCCAAATCCACCGGAAGGGGCAGTGCTGGGATTACCAACGATCCCCAGCCCTGCATCCCGGGTGGACATCGGAGGTGCCGAGGACCTGGTCGGTAGGCCAACGAATGGCAACAGCTCAAGGTGAGATGCCGCATTACACGACGGACGAGCAACCATGGCAGAAGAAACAAGCATTTCCCTACAATGGGGAAGCTTGATATCTCCCACACCACGAGTGACTCGTCCGCCGCGTCTACCCTGAGCTTGGACCAGGATCACTCCCCAAGCATCAGCACAAGCGTTCAGTGTCGCCAACCTCAAGCTACTACCTGGGGCCTGGCTCCAGACTCTTATCGGCATCGCCACCAGAAAACAGTGCATGGGGGAAGAATGGATGCAAGGATGAATGCCTCCACTCTTCCGTCGTCCCTCCTTTTATAGGTGGGGCAAGGGAGAGAGCTGATCCCCCATCGGGTGACCGCCTCCCTCCTCCACCAATTCAAGAAGACCGGGCCCCTGCCTTAGTGCTCTCCCGCACCACGCGCCTCCGTTACCTACCCGCGTGATGCATGCGGCGTACGTGGTGGGAAGAGTGAATTGGCAGTTACTCCCCCGTGCGTTAAAGTCAATCACGGGCCATTACAAGGGTGACCCCACCATGATTGGCTTTACACAACGCGCGGGAAAATCAGAAACTGGCCTAGACTCAATATAATGAAGGAGCAAAGAAGATCTCAAGGGGCCATCCGTTCCCACGCCTCTGCATGTGCACTTATTAGGGCCTACCACGATGTCGCCCAACGGCGTGATCGGGGCAGGCCCGGGGGCTTCTGTCGGTGCAACAAACCGTGGGTCCATTGCCCAAACTGTGCACAGGCACGAGAACAAGGTTGCAGCACCAAGGTCAAATCGAAGCACAAGGAATCAGCTCTTCGAAGAACCAACATGCAACACAAGAGGACCAAGACTAGCCAGAGAAGCAAGATACTGCTAAGGAAGAGACCTCCCTTGCCAGGTAGGTGGGCCTGGCAAGGATAGGATCACCCCCGGGAGCAAGCTTTCGTGCTGTTCCGGCAGGCCTGCCAGGGCTCGCGGAGGCAGAACCACCTTACCGCACCACCTCATCACAACGCACGTCGTCGATCGATGCAGTGTCAAGCTCCAAAGTGGCTAAGTGGCTGCTATTCGCCACATGGCAGCCAGTTCCCACAGGAAAAACCTCCAAATGACACCCGTCCTGTGATGTGTCGAGCAAGCAGGCGCGAAGCTAGCAAAACAGCCTGGCAGGGCCTGCCGGGCAAGCCAAGATGTGACGTTAAGCGGCGCATTTAATATGCTTTGACAGCCTATAGAGTTAGGTATGATAGCACTGTTTGCTATCTAATCAGTGCATAATGACTGATTTCCATTGTGGTGACTCCGTTGTCTATAAAAGGAGGCCCAAGGCAACTGTAGAAAGGGTTGGACGTTCGGTTGGCTAATCCACCCTCTCGCACACCCATATGCGCGTAGCTGCTCTTGCCCCGAGGCAACCCTGCAGGGGAAGTGCGCTCCGCTCATCACCATTTTTCCACCATCAATCCACCAAAGTAGGAGTAGGGTTTTACGCCTCACGGCGCCCCGAACCTGGGTAAAAACTACCTGTGTGATCTCCGTTGTGCTTCTCCTTGCTCCTCTGCTCTTTGTGCAATGTGCCATCCACCCGCCGAACCTGCAAGGGACCCTTGGTCCCATAGGTGGCCATGGTTTTCCGCGACATGTATGTACCTGCCTATGGGCCTCTCAGCCTAGGTTTCATTTTTTCTTAAACATCGGCAGCCCAATTTTTTTTTAACAAAACGCATATATTTGTTCTATTTTTCTATATATAAGAATAAGAATGTCGGGTCCAATTTATGTTTTCCCTTCTAAACACATTATACATATACATACATACAAATATATATATATATATACATATATATATATATTATCGTATATTTAATATAAACTTATATATACATCATAAAAACATCCCACGTCTTATTAACTTATAAAAATAAATGTTTAATAGAGGTTGCCAGGAAAAATCTTGGTTATTTTTTACTCTAAGGCAACAAAAATCCTGGTGATTGCGCACAAAATCTTGGGAAGATTTAAGGACCAATTTAATAATAATGCGATCATTTTTATTTTGAGCAATAACTCGCTAATTAGATAACTTTATATACAATAAAATGTCCATCTCTGGTTTATTTTTTGATACTAATTTATCCGTCTAACCTAACATTATATTTACAACAAGCCCCGCAAATTCGTGTATTTTAAGAAAGTGCAAATGGGTTGTGATTTCTTAGAAAAAATAAATGGGTCGCATTGACGCTACATAATTTGTTCACCCAGCCCAGCAAACTGACTGTAAATTCTAGAAAACATGGGTTAAATATGTTTCTCTCTCTAAACTAAGGGTTAAATAGGTTCCACATTTTTGTAGGCTGACATGTGGGCCAATAGGTCGAAGCCTATGCAAGGTGTTCTCAACTTAGTCAACAAGTGATTCTGACATCCACGACCATTGGATTTATATCCAACGGCCGGCATGCATCTTCAATCTCTCGTCTTCTACCTCTAGCGTCACCGGGACCGCCTGCTCCGGCCTCCGACAGCTTGCGGCTCTGCTTAGCCCGCATCATTGCGAAGCGCTGCCCCACCGTCAGCCGGGCTACCCCTCCACACCTCCTGTTATTCTCCTCCGACTGCAGCCCCACGCCGCACTAGAACCATTCAACCCTTGTACTCCTCTTTGTCTGCAACTCCACTACTGCGTCTTCCCATTCCGGTTCATTCCCGTCCGGGGCTCATCATCGTCCACCGCCGACGTGCGCTCGGCGCTGCGTGGTCAATGTGGTCAACAAATGAGAGTCATCGGAGGAGGACTCTACGTGGAGAGGCTGACAGTGGGGACACTCCTGTTCATGGACGCACGCATGCAACTGGTGTTAGGACCCCGATCCTAAGTCACATCGATCTAGCATGTAACACATCATATCCCTTTGGGGCCTCACGCACGGTATTCCCACGGCCGTTGTGACGCCCGGGTAATTAAGCTACAGTAATCCCCGCTAAAGATGCCACGTCACCTCGGTTACTGTGGATAAACTCGCGTTAGTTCGGAACCTAGTTCGAATTTCAAATTCAAAATCGGGCAAACAATAAAAAGTTTCAAATATTAAAATTTAAATGTTCAGGTTGTACCAAATATTGCATAGGTAATTATGATGGAGAAACCACATTTTATTAAGATGCTTAAATACTCTAAAATGATTAAAACAGTAGCAAAAACAATTATATAAATGAGGTTAAAATAATAAACCGTTACAAACTATTTTGTTTTAGTTCGAAGCTAATTGTGGTAGTGGCATAATTATTAATGCTCTTTTAGGTACAACTTTTGTATTCTATAAAAGCGAAAATTTAATAAAATAGAAAGGAGAATTAAATAAAAAGAAAAGGCAAAACTGTAAACAGAAAACAAAAAAATAAATAAAAACAAAAGGCCCCCTCCCCCATTGGGCCTCGTGGCTCAGCCGGCTCAGCCGACCAGGCCGGCCCACACCGCACCTCCCCTGGCCTTTATGGCCCCCTTGCCCCCCTGAAACCCTAAAAACCGCTACCCCACTACCCAGTCGCCCCCCACGATCCCCTTCTCCCCTCCCCGCGCGATCTGGATCGGGCGCACGCCCCGCCCCTGACGCAGTCGCCCCCAACCTCACCGGAGCTCCTCTGCCTCGACCCCGCCGACTCGCCCCGGTGCCCCATCGCCATCACCGACCTCCCCGTCGCCGGAGCCCTTCCCGAGCCGACGCCTCGCCGTCCCAGCAGCGTTCACCGCTGCTCCCCGCTGTCCCGGCGAGCACACCCGCACCCGACGACTGCCGCCTCCGGCCCGCAGCTTCTTCGTCGTCCTCGCGCCATGCCTGCGGCACCGCCGGCCGCCGCCGTCGTTATCGCCGGAACCTCTCGACCTCCTCCTCGCGGTCGCCGCCATCTCGCCGCCCGCTCCCGCCAACGGCTGTGGCGCCTCCTCCTCTCCTTTTCTCCTCGCCTTATGTACGGACGGCGTCCACGCCACACCCACCGACGCCGGCCGCCCTGCTTCCCCTCCTGCAGCGCCACCGGTGGCCGACCGACCTGCCGCGTCCCCGGCCACACCCTTTGCTGCTCGACCGAGTACCCGGCGCCGCTCCACTGGCGCTAGCCCGCCGCCACGTCTCCGTCTGCCGGCCTCGACCATGGCCTCGCCCGGAGCCGGTCCGGCCACCGCCCTGGCCCTTCCACGGCGTTAGGTGCAGGAGGGAGGTGGCTCGAGCCACTTACAGTGGGGCCCTCCCCTGTAAATCGAGAAAAAAAGGAAAAGAGTAGAGGAAAGCGAAAATGGAAAATAAAAGGAAATAGTAAAGTGAATTAATTAATTAGTAATATAATTAGTTTAATTAATTAACCTTGCTTAATTTGTCCTAATTAACTAGCTTAGGTGTTTAAGCCTATTTTAACTAAATTGTGACAATTACATGTGGGTCTCACACGCCCTATTCACACCTTTGACCAGTCAACCGTTGACTTGGTCAACAGGGTCCCAGCCCCCACAGGTCATAGGGCGTGGCTGGCTTCTGCTGTGTACACATAGCTTTTTACTACTTCAATTGAATTAAAATAATTTAGAAAATGAATTAAAACTTTAGAAATTAACATAAAATAATCTGTAACTCGGATGAAGATACTTTGAACATGAAAGTTGCTCAGAACGACGAGACGAATCCGGATACGCAGTCCGTTCATCCGCCACACACCCCTAACCTATCGAACCTGCAACTTTCCCCCTCCGGCTCCTCTGCTGAAAACACGAAACCCGGGATATTTTCCGGATGCTTCCCCTTAACCGGTACCACCTCATACCACGTTAGGGCACGCCTAGCATCGTTACGTGTCATGTCATGCATCGATATGCATATGTTTGCATGGTATTCATTGTTTCTTCCCCCTCTTCTCTCCGGTAGACCACGAGACCGACGCTGCTGCTGCCTAGTTCGACTACGGAGTTGACGACCCCTCTCTCTTGCCAGAGCAACCAGGCAAGCCCCCCCTTTGATCACGGATATCGCCTATTCTACTCTATACCGCTTGCATTAGAGTAGTGTAGCATGTTACCGCTTTCCGTTATACCTATCACGATGCATAGCTTTGTCCTTGTTACTACTGTTGTTACCTTTACCTGCAATCCTATATGCTTAGTATAGGATGCTAGTATTTCCATCTGTGGCCCTACATTCTTGTCCGTCTGCTGTGCTATACTATCGGGCCGTGATCACTCGGGAGGTGATCACGGGTATATACTTATACTTATACATGATACATGTGGTGACTAAAGTCGGGTCGGCTTGTGGAGCACCCATGAGTGGATCTTTGTGGCGGAGCGGCAGGCGAGTTGAGACCGCCTAGGAGAGATGTGGGCCTGGCCTGTTCGGCGTTTCGCGGATACTTAACACGCTTAACGAGATCTTGGTATTTGATCTGAGGTTGGCTCTGAGCCTATACGCACTAACCATCTACGCGGGAGTAGTTATGGGTATCCGGTGTCGTGGTATCACCGGCACTTCGTGACGTCACGTCGAGCGGCGCCACCGGATTGGACTGGAACGCCACTAGGCTAGGTCTGCGTCCGGCCGCCCACGCAACGTGCAGGTGTGTTCAGGGTGATGGGCCCAGACCCCTGGGCGCCTAGGTTTAGACCGGCGTGCTGGCCTCTCTGTTGTGCCTAGGTGGGGCTGCGACGTGTTGATCTTCCGCGGCCGGGCATGACCCAGAAAAGTGTGCCCGGCCAAATGGGATCAAGCGTGTTGGGTAAGTTGGTGCACCCCTGCAGGGAAGTTAATCTATTCGAATAACCGTGATCTTCGGTAACAGGACGACTTGGAGTTGTACCTTTACCTTATGACAACTAGAACCGGATACTTAATAAAACACACCCTTCCAAGTGCCATATACAACCGGTGGTCGCTCTCTCTCAGGGATACGAGGAGGGGATTGCCGGGTAGGACTATTGCTATGTGATGTTACTTGGAGGACTTCAACCTACCCTCTTCTACCTGTTGCACGACGAAGGTGACCGAAGCATAGTCTTCGATAAGACTAGCTACCCCCCTCTTATTACGGCATTCTGCAGTTTAGTCCACTGATATGGCCCTTTACACATATATCCATGCATATGTAGTGTAGCTCCTTGCTTGCGAGTACTTTGGATGAGTACTCACGGTTGCCTTGTTCCCCCTTTTCCCCCACTATATCTACTCGATTGCTGCAACCAGACGATGGAACCCAGGAGCCAGACGCCACCGTCGATGACGACTACTACACTGGAGGTGCCTACTACTACGTGCAGCCCGGCGGCGACTGTGAGTAGTTTAGGAGGATCGAGGCGGGAGGCTGCGCCTCTTCGATCTGATCCCGGTTTGTGCTTGCCTTCTTAAGGCAAACTTGTTTAACTTATGTACGTACTCAGATATTGTTGCTTCCGCTGACTCGTCTATGATCGAGCACTTGTATTCGAGCCCTCGAGGCCCCTGGCTTGTATTATGATGCTTGTATGACTTATTTATGTTTTATAGTTGTGTTGTGATATCTTCATGTGAGTCCTGATCTTGATCGTACACATTTGCGTGCATGATTAGTGTCTGATCGAATCGAAGCGTCCTGAGATTGGTATCAGAGCCGACTGCCTGTAGAAATCCCCCTTCCAACTCCTTGGCCGAAGTCGAGTCTAGTCATTGCATAACTTTTACTAACATGGCTGTGTGCCTTATGGGCCCACGTCGCCATTGGGTGGTATTAGGATATTTTACTCCTTGATCTTTACTCTGGGACTCTGAGCTCTCTTCTATTCGGGTTAAACGAATTTTTTACTAAAATCTAACTTTAGGTTCTCGAAAATACTTTCTCCCGGAGAGGCCCTTCAGTCCAGATGATCACCGACTGCACCAGAAGATTTCGGAGATACTCTTTGATATTCTCTCGAGACTTTGTGCCCATCACTTTTGCTATTCCCGACCACCGATAAATCCTTATGGATAACTACTTACACTTGCCATTCATGCAATCATCCCCCATTGATCTTGTTATTACAAGATGCCCCAAAGTTTTCTCTGTTGTACCGAGAATACTTTGTGCCTCTTACCTAGCAGTTCTTTGCCACATGAATACCCCTTCAAATAAATCCTCGCACTTGTCGAGTATCCGATCATCCCGATTGTTCATGTGTTTCACAAAAGTCTTCAAATTACTATTCGATCTTAGTAAATCCTGAGCAGCCTATTGCTCTTGAAATTATTGCTTGCTTGCATTATGGTTAATCCCATAAGTCTCGTAATCTTAATGGCATACCTTGTCATTATCATTTTGGGTCTGTGGATTCAATATGTTGCGAATGCTCGCAACCCTCAAATAGATCCTAGAATTCATCCTTCCGGCTCAGACATCATTTTGAACATGAGCTGGTTCTCTACCAAACTATTTGTCGTCGACTGTGCCTCTGGTATATTCAATTGATCCATCCTTGGTCAGAACGTCTGCTTCTGATCCCTTGATTTGAAAATCATAATCCCTTTGTTATTTAAACGTTGAATTATTCAGATGTTCTATAAACCGATGCATTTGCATTCTTTCTTCCTACGATTGGGTATCGATACTCACCTCGGCTCCTTTGTAGATCGCCGTATCCTTTGTTGGATTATTATATCCGACAGTGTCCTTCATAATTAATCACCTTGTGAGTCCTTCTCCGATACATAATGCCTTTGTTAAATTGTATCCTTTCCTTTTGTCAACCATGCTCTGCTTTCGAGCCGATGATATTTACTCTTGAAGCTTGTGGTATATGTTCCCATGATACCCTGACGGGTTGAACATATGCCTTCCTTTATATGTGTGAACTCGGAAGTTTTCACGAGTCATACTTATCTGGTATTGCACCAGGTAAAACTTTCAACAACTAATGTCATCTTCGAAATACGAGAGGTGAATGGAAGATTATGCATTGAGGAAGTGGGAGTCGACCTTGAACTTTGTGTTCATGCCCATGGACGCGATATATATCCTATCATGGAAGCTTCTTGTAATAATAACTATTTCCTTGATAACTAACATATGGTATACGTGGAATTGATCCCTTGCAACCGTGGTTCCGACCATGATTGTTCTTCTTTGATTCCATTTCTCGGACAAGTTAAAACAATTGTCTTCTATGGATCAATACACCAGTCCAACCTTTACTTTGATCTTGTGTCGAGTATTACCCCCCGGTATCTCGAGATTATCATGGAACTGCATAACTTCTTATGAGTTCTTCATCAAGTGCTACCTTCCTTGATTCCAATTTTTCACGGGCTACGGTTATTATACACTCAAAGGCACCGATAATCGAACCGAGTCCACTTTTCGGTTCAACAACTCTTCGATAAGCTTCTATAAGTACGAAGTTTGTACCCGATCACGCCATTCCTAGCCTGTTTGGCTATATCATTGTCGTGATGATTTTAAGCTGTGCTACCGGTCCTTCTTCTCGGAGCACAATTTTCGACGATGAACTAACCTTACGTCGATCCTCATCGTCATATCATTTCGCCTTGAACAACAAGCTTGGTTTCGAGTTTGTGTCGTACCCTCGGTTCCAATAACCTTTCACTTCATCATTACTTTGACTTGATGTCGTCGCCGATCGATTACATCTTCATGAACTCTCGCGACAAAGGTGTCGTGATCATCAACATTCTGAGCTCATCCAGGATATCAGATGAATTCATGATGAGAAATACCATCCTTGCCCTCGATGAATTGTATTATCATCGACCACTTTATTGCCTTCCGTTCAACACAACTTGTTCGTGTTTTGTGTAAACCTTGAGATCCCTGCTACCCAGCAGTTGATCTTCCTTACCTCGGAAGTATTACCATCTCTTTTGTCAATGATGTGGTGAGAATTTCACCACCTCTTAAGAAATTCTTGATATCATAATACTTCTTGCCATCTTCGTTCATTCCTTGGCCCCGTATTGTTTCCAACCGGAATACCGACAATTGAGCTATGACGTGTGAATTCAAAACTTCTAGCAACCCTATTGCTTTGAAGTGAATGGGCGATAGTTCATTCTAAGTCTTTCGATAATTGAATCACCATTCTAACATTGGTCGTGCAACCCAACCCATATTTCGGGTGCACCGTTCAACCAATGTTTAATTATGTATGTTTTCCTCGAGCATACAAC
Organism: Aegilops bicornis; assembly: GCA_021605145.1. Taxonomy (NCBI): domain Eukaryota; kingdom Viridiplantae; phylum Streptophyta; class Magnoliopsida; order Poales; family Poaceae; genus Aegilops; species Aegilops bicornis. The sequence continues at coordinate 336,177,527 of CM038670.1, read as the reverse complement.
ATTATATCATTTCAATCAACAAGTGTCATCTTCTTTGTTCACATTATTGTGGAAATCCATCCGTTTGGAATTCTCGATGAATTGTCGCTGAGCCCATCAGCCACCTTCTCATCCCCTCCTTGGTTTAATGACGAACTATTGCTTCAGAAACCTGCTCCCATAGTTCATTTCTCGAGGATCTTGCAATGTAATTTCGACGATTTGTGTTGCACCTTTTCCTCTCGGACCCCACAGGTGCGAGGTATCATGACACCAATTGGATATGAATCTCGGTCAGATATGATGGTTGGGACAACTTTCCAAGAGTTATGATGTTGATCCTTTGATGACCCGGTAACATGATGTCATGCCTAGCACCCCCCCCCCCCCCCGGCTGGAGGACCTATCATTATAGATTCCTTTTCAGCAAGGTTATCCATTCATCCATGAGGAAATTGTAAGACTTATTCTACAAGTTATTCTGATGGATCCTTCGTGTTTCCAAAGTCTGATCTTCACACGAAGACCTTGTCAATGCTATCTAGAAGCATGTCAATGGTACTCCGATTTTCAACGGAACATTTGAAGCACGATGCTAAATTTTATTTATCATTTATTCTAACACTGTTGTATGGGTAATATCATGAGATTCCTTCCCCCTTACCTAAATGGTTTTCTACTTTATATCCTGTCATGGATATCTTGCTCTGCTTGTCCTTGGGAAGGATATACCCATGAAATATGTGTTTAAACATATTTTCCTTTCCATTGTTCTGTTTAATCTGATGATCATATTTTCCTTCCATTGGTTTGTTTGAACCTTTTCTATGATCTATATGATATAAGCGGTAATAATCCTTTGCTTGTGCAAACACCTCGAGGTACAACTCATCGGTAAGACCTGTTTACTATTGTTGATGACATTCCGGTAGCCACCGATGGGACGAGAACCTTGCCTATTGGTCCGCCTCGTTCAACGGCGGGAAAGTGGTTCTCTTCGTCCCTCGCCCTTGGTACCAACGTTGATGCCGACATAACCGACATGGTACTCTCGACATGCCTTGCTATCATGACCGTGAAAGATGTCACTGCTCCTATTAAAAAAAACCACATGGTGGGCCCATAACCCATGTGTCCCGTGATTGAAACCTCGACCGTCCCGTACACCCCTATTCCCAAAGTTATTCCTCGGCGCGTGGACTTGTATGTAATCCACGGGCCACCGTCCTAGTGATCTATTACGGTATCGGGCCTTAATACTTACTCTCGCTACTCTGAACCCCTTTCTCACTCTGGTTCAGGATTCGAGCAACTATCTATCCGCTTGGAGCCTATTATGGTACCTTCGTACATTACTCTCGAGGTATTTCATATGTTCAACTCGAGAGGTAATCTTATACTAATTCATGGGTTAACTTGATTGTTTCCCTCAAAAGCATTATGTCGTAGTGAGCTGCCCTTATCTTTTCGTAAAATGCGATGGAGTTCCCGAAGAAATGATGACAAGTTTATCATGATGCATCGGAATGAAGGATTGAAGGCATCAACGAAAGGGATTAACTTCTTCGAGAAGATCCGTAAGAATATCGTAACCAGAACTTTCCCCTTACTCCCCTCTTAAATCTCGGGACGAGATTTCTTGTACTGGAGGATAATTGTGACGCCCGGGTAATTAAGCTACAGTAATCCCCGCTAATGATGCCACACCACCTCGGTTACTGTGGATAAACTCGCGTTAGTTCGGAACCTAGTTCGAATTTCAAATTCAAAATCGGGCAAACAATGAAAAGTTTCAAATATTAAAATTTAAATGTTCAGGTTGTACCAAATATTGCATAGGTAATTATGATGGAGAAACCACATTTTATTAAGATGCTTAAATACTCTAAAATGATTAAAACAGTAGCAAAAACAATTATATAAATGAGGTTAAAATAATAAACCGTTACAAACTATTTTGTTTTAGTTCGAAGCTAATAGTGGTAGTGGCATAATTATTAATGCTCTTTTAGGTACAACTTTTGTATTCTATAAAAGCGAAAATTTAATAAAATAGAAAGGAGAATTAAATAAAAGAAAAGGCAAACCGTAAACAGAAAACAAGAAAATAAGTAAAAACAAAAGGCCCCCTCCCCCATTGGGCCTCGTGGCTCAGCCGGCTCAGCCGACCAGGCCGGCCCACACCGCACCTCCCCTGGCCTTTATGGCCCCCTTGCCCCCCTGAAACCCTAAAAACCGCTACCCCACTGCGATGCCCCACGATCCCTTCTCCCTCCTCATGATCTGGATCGGGCGACGCCCGCCTCGACAGCGATCGCCCCCAACCTCACCGGAGCTCCTCTGCCTCGACCCCGCCGACTCGCCCCGGTGCCCCATCGCCATCACCGACCTCCCCGTCGCCGGAGCCCTTCCCGAGCCGACGCCTCGCCGTCCCAGCAGCGTTCACCGCTGCTCCCCGCTATCGGCGAAAGCACACCCGCATTCGACGCATCGCCGCCTCCGGCCCGCAGCTTCTTGCTGCCCTCGCGCCATGCCTGCGGCACCGCCGCCGCCGTCGTTGTCGCCGGAACCTCCTCGACCTCCTCCTCGCGGTCGCCGCCACGCCGCCGCTTCGCCGCTCCCGCCAACGGCTATGAGCGCCTCCTCCTCTCCTTTTCTCCTCGCCTTGTCCGGACGCGTCCCACGCCCACACCCACCGACGCCCGCGGCCGCCTCGCTTCTCCCGTGCCGCCACGGTGTGACCGGACGACTGCAGGCTGCGTCCCCGCCACACCCTTTGCTGCTCGACCGAGTACCCCGGCGCCGCTCCACTGCGGTAGCGCCCGCCCACGTCTCCGTCTGCCGGCCTCGACCATGGCCTCGCCGAGCAGGTCCGCCACCGCGCCCTGCCCCTTCCACATGCGCGTTAGGCACGGGAGGGAGGTGGCTCGAGCCACTACAGTGGGGCCCTCCCTGTAAATCAGAAAAAAAAAGGAAAAGAGTAGAGGAAAACGAAAATGGAAAATAAAAGGAAATAGTAAATTGAATTAATTAATTAGTAATATAATTAGTTTAATTAATTAACCTTGCTTAATTTGTCCTAATTAACTAGCTTAGGTGTTTAAGCCTATTTTATCTAAATTGTGACAATTACATGTGGTCTCACACGCCCTATTCACACCTTTGACTACCAACCGTTGACTTGGTCAACAGAGGTCCCAGCCCCCAGTGTCATAGGTTGTGGCTGGCTTCACTGTGTACACATAGCTTTTTACTACTTAAATTGAATTAAAATAATTTAGAAAATGAATTAAAACTTTAGAAATTAATATAAAATAATCCGTAACTCGGATGAAGATACTTTGAACATGAAAGTTGCTTAGAACGATGAGACGAATCCGGATACGCAGTCCGTTCGTCCGCCACACACCCCTAACCTATCGAACCTGCAACTTTGCCCCTCCGGCTCCTCTGCCCGAAAACACGAAACCCCGGGGATATTTTCCCGGATGCTTCCCCCCTTAACCGGTACCACCTCATACCACGTTAGGGCACGCCTAGCATCGTTACGTGTCATGTCATGCATCGATATGCATATGTTTGCATGGTATTCATTGTTTCTTCCCCCTCTTCTCTCCGGTAGACCACGAGACCGACGCTACTCTTGCCCGATTCGACTACGGAGTTGGCGACCCTCTCTCTTGCCAGAGCAACCAGGCAAGCCCCCTTGATCACCAGATATCGCCTATTCTACTCTATACTGCTTGCATTAAAGTAGTGTAGCATGTTACTGCTTTCCGTTATACCTATCCTGATGCATAGCATGACCTTGTTACTACTGTTGTTACCTTTACCTGCAATCCTATATGCTTAGTATAGGATGCTAGTATTTCCATCTGTGGCCCTACATTCTTGTCCGTCTGCTGTGCTATACTATCGGGTCGTGATCACTCGGGAGGTGATCATGGGTATATACTTATACTTATACATGATACATGTGGTGACTAAAGACGGGTCGGCTTGTGGAGCACCATGAGTGGATCTTTGTGGCGGAGCGGCAGGCAGGTTGAGTCCGCCTAGGAGAGAGGTGGGCACGGCCTGTTCGGGCGTTCGCGGATACTTAACACGCTTAACGAGATCTTGGTATTTGATCTGAGTTGGCTACGAGCCTATACGCACTAACCATCTACGCGGGAGTAGTTATGGGTATCCCGGCGTCGTGGTATCAGCCGAAGCACTTCGTGACGTCCCGAATCGAGCGGGCGCGCTACCGGATTGGACTGAACGCCACTAGGCTAGGTCTGCTTCCGCCGCCCACGCAACGTGTGTGTGTTCAGGGTGATGGGCCTGCACTGGCGCCTAGATTTAGACCGGCGTGCCGGGCCTCTACATTGTGCCTAGGTGGGGCTGCGACGTGTTGAGCTTCCGGCCGGGCATGACCCAGGAAAGTGTGTCCGCCAAATGGGATCAAGCGTGTTGGGTAAGTTGGTGCATCCTGCAGGGAAGTTAATCTATTCGAATAGCCGTGATCTTGGTAACAGGGCGACTTGGAGTTGTACCTTGACCTTATGACAACTAGAACCGGATACTTAATAAAACACACCCTTCCAAGTGCGGATACAACGGTGGTCGCTCTCTCTCGGGGGATACGAGGAGGATCGCCGGTAGGATTATTGCTATGTGATGTTACTTGGAGGACTTCAACCTACCCTCTTCTACCTGTTGCAAGACGAAGGTGACCAGAAGCGTAGTCTTCGATAAGACTAGCTACCCCCCTCTTATTCTGGCATTCTGCAGTTTAGTCCACTGATATGGCCCTTTACACATATATCCATGCATATGTAGTGTAGCTCCTTGCTTGCGAGTACTTTGGATGAGTACTCACGGTTGCCTTGTTAACCCCTTTCCCCCTATATCTACTCGATTGCTGCAACCAGCCGATGGAGCCCAGGAGCCAGGCGCCACCGTCGATGACGACTACTACACTGGAGGTGCCTACAACTACGTTCAGCCCGCTAACGACGACCAGGAGTAGTTTAGGAGGATCCCAGGCAGGAGGCATGCGCCTCTTTCGATCTGTATCCCAGTTTGTGCTAGCCTTCTTAAGGCAAACTTGTTTAACTTATGTCTGTACTCAGATATTGTTGCTTCCGTTAACTTCGTCTATGATCGAAAGCACTTGTATTCGAGCCCTCGAGGCCCTGGCTTGTATTATGATGCTTGTATGACTTATTTATGTTTTAGAGTTGTGTTGTGATATCTTCCCGTGAGTCCCTGATCTTGATCGTACACATTTGCGTGCATGATTAGTGTACGATTGAATCGGGGGCGTCACAGCCGTACCTTACCTTGACTGGGACCGTTTGCGCCTTTTGGCTCACGTATATGATTGTGTTGCTAGCATCCATATGATAGAGAATCCGGGCCGACATGACTAGTCGTAAATCCAAGGCGGCACAAACTTACAGGGACAGGCATACATGACCCAGCAATGCACATGCCGGTCAACAACGACAGTAACCGAGTCGTAGTAAGCTACAAGGACTCTAGTAAAACACCGTGTGATATTTCCCCGAAGGGACAGATACAGGAGCAAGGAAAGACACATGCCGGCCAATCCATGTGTTCTGGAGCAGTACCAAGCTACCATGGCTCAGTGGAAGCACAAGGAGGCATTTCCCGATAAGAGAGGCTACCAAGAATAAACAACTAGGTGTCGAATCCCACACATACCAAGCATTTCGATAACATACACATGATATCCTCGATATGTGTAAATACAAAATGGCATCACAACAACTCTAAGACTCAAAGTATTTAGTTGAAAGGCTCCAGAGTTCCATACATAGTATGATATTACAAACATGGGTCACATGACCCAACATAAAAATTCATATAGGCAACAAGCACATGTGAAAGCTTAAACATGTCTGAGTACACACATTTGAAAAGAAAGAAGGCTGGAAAGCCTGAATATCTACAAGACCCTCCATAGGAAACAGACCTCCATCTGGGATTCCCAAGCTAATCAGTCAATGTTGAACTCATCGCGGGAATCTAAAGTGAGACTGTAGTCTCCTCTGCAAAAACATAAATTAAGCTTACATGAGTACAAATGTACTCAGCAAGACTTACATCAGAACTATCTGTGTATGCATCAGTATCAACAAAGGGGTGGTGGAGTTTAAATGCAACAAGCCAGCTTTGACTCAGTGGCTATCTTGTACTACGAGTACCAGTATTTCCTTTGAGGTGAGAGATCGCACACGAGTCCACATATCCACCATATCAATACTCCACTATGGATCCGCTCCCGTCTCCTTATGAGAAGGTCATCCATAGCACTTATTCTTATCTTGCGCATTTTAGAGTATCCACTTCCAGTTATCTATGAACCATATAAGCTTTCCAAGTAGTCCATATCTGCGAACGAGGCTATTTGAATAGTTTGATAACCCTACAGGGTTGTACTTCTTCACACATGCTCTCACTACTTATCGTTGTTTACACGACATGTATGCGGCAACCTTCAAGAAGATTCCCAATATGGGTGTCGGCCATGACCCGACTTACCACACAAGCCTCTAGTCCAGGTTTATCGCCTATTTTGAGTTCCATCTGCAAGGAAGTCCGGACGAGGTTTCCACTACGGCCCCAAACAATGTGTACAGGGTTCCCAAGTCCACCATCTGGGTGCCACTTGGTAAACTGGGCCACGGTGCCTAGTCTGTCCCAAGCCCACCTCTATCGGGTGCCACTTTGGTAGACTACTAACACAACCTACAAAAACCAGAAACTAGTTGCAACTCCTGGACAGAGATTAAGGCAATTAATTAGTCAAGAGAGCTTGGAGTGCCCATATCCCAATGTGTGGTAGTAACTGTCTTGGATCACAAACACAAAACTTAGTTCCTGAGGATGGTTTTAATGAGACAACCCACCATGTACTCCTAGGTGGCCTCTCATCGCTACCTTTACCAAATCGCGTTCACACAATTAGTTCTCAATTGTAGGACATGTTCACCACCATCCCAATCCATCCCAGACAAATCATACCTGACACAATTCTAAGCATAGCAGTCATAACAAGCAAGCATGAATGAGTAGGCACAGCATGGCTCAAACAACTCCTACTCATGCTAGTGGGTTTCAACTATTTACTGTGGCAAAGACAGGTCATCCATAGGAATGGGTTCAACTACGGCAACATGCAACAGTTGAATCGTTGTTTTCCTAATGCAATAAAAGGGAGCAAGAGCGAGAGAGTGGGATTGTATCGGAATGGTCAAAGGGGGTTTGCTTGCCTGGCACTTCTGAAGATGGTATTGTGTCTTCATCAGTGACATCAATCTCTGTGTCGGAATAACATCTACCAAGAGGGAACAAACACCGGCAACACAGAAGGAACACAATCAATGACATGGCACTATGATGTTCATTCAGCTAATGCAAAATGCTACCATGTTAGTTGAAGTTCATTCGAATCAAAGATTCAAATTCAAACTCCAAAAGAAACACTTAAAATTCCCTTTAATTGATTTGACATGATCAGCAATCTCTCACCTCAAAGGAAATACTAGTAGTCGTAGTACAGGATAGCCACTGAGTCAAAGCTGGCTTGCTGCAGTTAAACTCCACCACCCCTTTGTTGATATTGAAGCATATGCAGCTAGTTCTGATGTAAGTCTTGTTGAGTACATCTGTACTCACACTTGCTTAATTTATGTTTTTGAAGAGGAGACTTCAGTCTCACTTTATATTCCTGTGATCAGTTCTACATTGAATGATTAGCTTGGTAATCCCAGACAGAGGTCTGGTTCCTATGGAGGGTCATGTAGATAGTCAGGCTTTCCAGCCTTCTTTCTTTTCGAATGTCTGTACTCAGACATGTTTAAGCTTTCGCATGTGCTTGTTGCCTGTATGACTTTGTATGTTGGATCATGAGACCCATGTTTGTTATATCATACTATGTATGGCTCTCCGGAGCCTTTCAAATAAATACTTTGAGTTGTAGAGTTTTGTTGTGATGCCATGTTGTATTTACACATATCGAGCATATTGTGTGTATGTTATTGAAGTGCTTGGTATGTGTGCGATTCGACACCTAGTTGTTTATTCTTGGTAGCCTCTCTTACGGGAAAATGCCTCCTCGTGATTCCACTTAGCCATGGTAGCTTAATACTGCTCCGAAACACATGGATTGATCGACATGTGTCCTTCCTTGCTCCTGTGTCTGTCCCTTCGGGGAAATGTCATGCGGTGTTTTACTGGAGTCCTTGTAGCTTGCTACGAGTCGGTTACACTCGCTGCTGACTGACATGTGCATTTATGGGTCATGTATGCGTGTCCCTGTAAGTTTGTGCCACCTTGGGTTTACGACTAGTCATGTCGGCCCAGGTACTCTGTCATGTGGATGCTGGCAACACAATCATATACGTGAGCCAAAGGCGCAAATGGTCCCGGTCAAGGTAAGGCTACATCCATGGGAATACCGTGTGTGATGCCGCAAAGGGATATGACGTGTTACATTCTAGATCGGTGTGACTTAGGATCAGGGTCCTGACAGCTTTGGTATTAGAGCATGACTGCCTGTAGATTACCAAGCCAAACTGGTCAAAGTTGAGTCTAGAAATGCTTTAGTTATATAAGGGAATTGATTGTGGAAGGGAACGTAGGGCTCTTTTTACTCCTTTACCTTATGTCCTTCTGATCCGAGTCAGCCTCTTCTTTCTACGGGGATTAAGAACTAGGCTTCTCATCTTCCTATCATGGTCACGTGCTACTAATCCGTAGACTTATTGGAATGATGGATTCAACTCTTGGTTCAGTTTCTAGTATTCCCACGTGTTAAGAGTTGGTCTCAGAACCTTGATATTGTGATGTTGAGTGGTTATGCTACCAATTTGTAGGATGTCTCAAAATCTTTTTTTAGCATTTACAACTGTCATGTTATCCGAGTTGTCCCAGGTTTCTAAATAGTCTGATGCATTTGCAAACTCTTCCTTCCTGTTTCTGATGTCCTTTTGGGCCAGCCTAATCACACTAGCCATCATGTAGAGGTACTCCATTGCCTCAACATATTTGTCGAGGCTATCAGGAAACTAGGATGTCATAGATAGCCACTCAGTAACCCAACCTTATGTTGTGTTCTCGGTGTGATGACTGGCCACCATTCTCGAAAGCATCTCATGATGTTATTTAGTTAGTAGGTATTCCATTTTTGGGTTCTTTTACCCAAGATTTACTCTACTTACTTCTTGTCGATAGTATTCTCTCGTTCCTTTAGGATATTAGTAACCTTTATGATAGTCTTCGAGGTCCGTGGTATATCATTCTTCCAAATACCATGAACTAATATGGCAGAAGTTCTTTTGAACCAAAAGATCACAATAAGAGTGCTCTTCATGAGTTCTCCATTCTATAGTTGTGACTCTGCCAACCAACGTTCCCGCATGTGTTATCCGGAAGAAATATATTGAGCTTGTTAGACATGCTAATCTATGCATCCATAACTTAGAATATGTTTCTTTGAGTTGTCCCTCTTGAGTTATATTCTGACCTCTGTCTATCAATTGATAGTCAAAAGTATGTGTGCATTCCTGTTCATCGGTGCCTATTATTCCTATGGTCTGTCAAGCCATTCTATTGCAGAATGACTAGGCGAAACAAACTTTGATACCTCATCCATATCTAGGATTGGGTCAAAGTAGTTGTATTCCGCTGGTTAAGAATGCCAATCCAGCTTCTAATTTGTTCTACCCCAGAGTATTACCCCCTTTATGTCAGGATGCTCATGAGAATTGAACCACATCTTATGAACTCTTGATATAGTGATACTTCTCACCATCATCATTCATTTCTTGGTCACCGTGTTGGTAGAAACCAGAATGCTGACAAGTGAACCATGACATGTGAAATCAATACTGCTAGCAACACTGTTTCTTGGTAGCTAATGGACAATAGTCACATTCTTAGCGTGTTGGTTATTGAATTGTCATTGTAAGATTGATTGTGCTACCTAGACCATATTTCTTTGTGCACTCTTCGATCAATGAGTTAGCATTGCGCCAGTCCCTCACTTTTTGATCATATTGTCTTGCCCTGGAAAGCAAGATGCTTCTCGAGCTTAATAACATATCGGTGGTTCGTGATTTTTCGAATATCTTCTCGGAAGTATTACTAGATTATTCCATGACCATTATGTTGAGTTCATGATCAAGTTGGGTTCGTCTGAACCACCCCTTCTCCAAGAATCTCTGTTGGATACCCCTGAACTAGTTGGATAAGCTGAACAACAACTTGGAGAGTTGGAAGATAAAAGCTTGCCTAACTTAGCTCATTTAAAGGGATATTTCTATGTATATGTGTTGAAGAAAGATGCTATCTTCATCAGTTGATCTCCGTGATCAGTTGTCGGACCTATTGCTTTATCCAAGCTTTGATTTGAGTATGGGCTATCATCAAGTCAAAATCGATACCAATGATTTTCGTAATGCTGCCTTACTCGTGATTGTTCCCTCGAGTATGCATCATTATATCTTTTGGTCTGACCAATGCTATCACTTTGTTCACATAGTTGTGGAAATTCCATCTTCATGGAAATCTCGATGATTGTTGTTGAGACCATCAACATCATTTTATATTCTCCATGATTCATGATGAACATTAAAGCTAGCGTTGGAAACTTTGTAAGCATTGCCTTTGTGTTCTGTTAATGAGCCATATGTTTTGATGAAAGAAGTGAATTCCTCTAATTCATGTGCATTCGATGCAAGTTGCCGCCATGAATTCGAGAAAAGTTTGTTTTTGCTTCCTTTGGAATCATCCCAAGTCAGTCGTGCGTGTGCAAATTATTCTATGGTTTGACAGATTAGCTACCTTCATTCCGTATGCAATCCCTAGCACACCAAGCCACTGATTGATTTGTTCAAAGAAAAGAAGTTCAAGTGCTAATCCTGAAGGGCCTGGACGGACATGCACAATACTTTGTTATCATTAATGATGGTTCCCTACCAGAATTCGGTAGTACTTTGTTGTAGGATTGCTATGTGACTGGCTCCTTATTACGCCAGAAAAATATTATTCCTCCCCCTGACAGCTTGGACCCACCAGCTACATCTTCGCACGCAAGGAAGTGTGTCCTTATTGTGCAGAAAAATTATTCCTCCGCCTGATAGCTAGGACCCACCATCTTCGCACGCAAGAAGCCTGACATGTGGGCCATTAGGTTGCCTACGAAAGGCCTTGTCGAATTAGACAAAAAAATGATTCTGACATATGTAGTCATTGGATGTACATCCCGGCCTTCATGCATCTTCAATCTCTCATCTTCTTCCTCCAGTGCTGGCGGGACCTCCTGCTCCCACCTCCGGTGGCCCACGGCACTGCTTTTCACGCCTCGCTACAAAGTGCTACTCCACCGCCGGCCAGGCCATCCCTCCACCCCTCCACCCCTCATGTTATTCTCCACCGACTACAGCCCCAGGCCGTACTGAACCAGTCAACCCTCATACGTCATACTCCTCTCCGGCTGCGAATCCACTGCCACATCTTTCCCACCTCCTTGTCATTCCCGTCTGAGGCCTACCATCCACCACCTTGCTGCGCTCGATGCGGCGTGGTCAATAGACGAGAGTCATTGGAAGAGGACTGTACGTGGAGATGCTAACAACTGGGACCCATGAGGCCTATGGTCGCATGCAAGGAAAGTCCCTCCTTATTAAGAGGAAAAAATGTTCCTCCGCCTGACAATTGGGACCCACCAGCTACATCTTCGCGCGCAAGGAAGTGCCTCCTTATCACAAAAAAAATATGATTCCTTGCCATGACAGCTGGGACCGCCAGCTATATCTTCGCACTCAAGGATGTGCGTCCTTATCCCCCTGACAGTTGGGACCTACCAGGTCGAAGCATACGACGGTTATGTGTCTGGTCGCAAATGCGTACGTACATACTGGTCGATCGGTCTCTTTGTAACGATGAACAATGGCCGAGTAAGTAACGGCACGTGTCGTAGTAGAGCCCCTGATGTAGTAGTTCGGGCAGTCAAGTCTAAATTATGTACACGTACGTACAACCACATGGCAAAAATATGGCCATGTACATACATACGGGCGGGGTCTCGACTGCATACTCGTGCATATGGATGATGGCAATGGCGTCATGTTCATCCGAAGCCAACCAACTGGGTCGGAACAGAGAAATAGTGTCGTGCATCGGGAGGCAACCAACTCGGTCATAACGCGTCATGTTAACAGTACAATAAATATGCTAACTTGCGACCATCAATATTGGTCACTGAATGGTCATTGTTTTTCATTTGCGACCTATTCGTGACCAAATACAGTTGGTCAAAAGCTGACCGTGTTCAATGAAACTTAACGACATTCTTTGTGATATGGTCGTAGAAGGTTACGAACACAATAAAATGTCATTGGTCCTACAACCATTTGTTGGGGTCACTGGTTTTCTGCCCAGGCCACGTCGGATACAACGTGGCAATCTGACGTGGCAAAATTGTGACCAATTGAATTGGTCGTTGATAAAATCAGCCTAGTCCAATTCGGTGTCTAGATGGCCGAGTCCATTAATTCAGCCCATTTATATTATTTTTCACCTAACAATTTTGGTCAGCTACACAGGCCAAGCCCTACAATTCGGCTTTTTAATTTTTTAGGCTACGCCCCTTTTGCGGACCATTTCATTAAGCCTTTTTGTTCAAGTTTTCCAAAAATGCACAATGTTCTAGTCCACTATTGTTTGGGCTGTAGCATTTTTAGAGCCCATATATTATTTGGTCCAATAGAACATTCAGTCTTCTTATTCACTGATTTCTGGTTTACACATTTGAACATCAAACACTCAATAATTCTCTCCATTAAATGATTAAATTCAGAAATCATTCAACCAAATACACACAACAGCACATTACAAGTCTGCACGTCCAACAAGTGTGCTTACAAGCAAAAACAGACACACACGCACCAAAACATGGTGCAACATCAACTGAAACTGTGGTGCACATCTCCAGGTCTTTTCTGATCTTTCGTCACAGCAGTAGCAGCCTAAACAACATTAGATCCTAATGTAGATCAACAAAAAGAAACCTTATTAAATGTTTAGCGACAATGCCATGAACATGAGGCGGTAATCCAACTTACACTTTGTCAACATATTTTACATATGCAAATAACTAAGCTTACTGTATAAGTTTAAGATCCACATGCAATGTGAAAATTGAATTGCCAAATAACAGCATGGTACATTGGTACACGTGCAGGTCGTACAATGAACATCACTGTACCAGATTCACCAGAAGAAAAATAGTACTCTACTACCACTACCATCGATTCAACTGACACGATCTAACAATACTAGTAAGCGCACACAGGCTAACATCATAAGGCAGGAGAGAATAGAGGGAACATGGACCTGATGATGATAGTGTCGACGATGATTGGATTGGGCGAGCACCACTGAGGAGATGGATGATCTACACACATTTGTCATCCAAAGTAAACACCTGCATGATTAAAAAAACTACATCAAAACTTCTTCCAGTCAATAAAACAATAAAGATCAATGCGGATTATATAGAAGAGTAGAGATCTGTGTCCCTAGGAAGCACACAAATGCTAAAAATCATAACTGGACAATTAATAATTATATCCTTCTATACAAGCACATATGAATAGATAACATTTTTGGTACAATAGAGCAACTCCATATGAGGAGGAAAAGGGTTGTGTGATAAATAGCTTACAAACTTGACAATCTCTCGCCACATTTTAAACAAGATATAATTATGAGATGCTAGGCACGGAATTTACTACATAACTTGCATTGCAAATAAGTAAAATCCAATTATCCTCAACAGACATACAATTATTTTGCCACTTGTTCGGTAATAATATGAGTGAAATACTACATACAGACTCTTTTCTTTCTCGAATCCTAGAGAGATATAATAAAGGAATGATATCAAATTCCTCCGAAAGTTGGTTCCCCTACTATGAGCGACATTTGTGTGAATTCAGAGGCAGTTGAAATGTTTGAGACCGTGGGCATGGAATTTACACAAGTGGCACTGCAAACAAGGAAAATTCAACCTGGTTTTAGCTCCTGACAAACAGATCAGATGAGATGGCAACAACTAATTTTCCACTTGACGATAAATGTGTTGGACTACATACATACATGGAATAGGTGAAGCACTGTGTGTTGATAATAATGTATGCATGGAACATGAAGTAGATTACTACTTATATGAAGGGAGTGGGTGTGGGTCAGCAAGCATGAACAGAGGGTTATCAATGTTGGAGCATTAAACTAGAAATAAACAATTCTACTTTTATATCGAACCAAGGATCATGTTCAACCAGCAACAAATGTATGAAACATCACAATGTATAATTGCCAATATATACAAGCCATATAGAAATGCCAAGTTACAGAAACTACATCAAAATATGATTTGCCTCTGGTGTTTGATATACAACAACAGCAGTAGTACAAAGATGTTCGATTGTACATGTGAACAGAGATATTCTACTAAACTAGTCAATTTGAGGGAACCACAACTAGTAGATATGACAATAGCAGTAGTATAGATTGTAGTAGTAAGTGTGCAGGAAACAAAACATGGGAAAACTATTGGTAGCAACAAATGATGTGGGCTTCACAAGAGAAATCAACATATATTAATCCACTTGGCACGAAGATGAATGTACAGACAACACAGGGAGATGCAAATAATATTATGCAGCCCATGTACAACTTTTATAAATGGATTAATACAAGTGCCTTTCTTTATGTTTAGATCACCAAAATCATATTAATTCAAAAATAAAACAGATAGATAGGTGAAGCATTTGTAGTGGGCAGGGTCTATTTATCTTTGTTATTAAACTAGAGCAAGTTGGGGACAATGAAGGTTTTTAAAATGCAGCAGACTACAACAACTATCTACAAGACTACAAAAATTTCAGACATTTACATCCTAACAGTTTCAGTTTACTACTTTCCAGACTACAACAATTTCACTAAACTATTTCTCTGACTTTAACAGTTTCGGCAAACTGGTTCAGGCACAAGCAGATTAGCACCCCCAATAAAATACAACTTGGTGGGGTCGTGGCGTGGGTTTACGCATGTCCTAGTTGTCCTCCCCCTCCCCCTCCTTGTCGTTGTCGATGTCGTCCATGGTGGTGAGGTTGATTAGCTTGGTGGTGGTGGGCATTGTCCTTCCCTAGACCGAAAGAGCAACAAATTCTCCTTCATGGCCCCCAAACTGTAGTGATGCACACAATCAAAGGGACACATGCATCAGATTCGAAAGTACATGAAGAAAACCAGAGTAAGAAAGAGAAGGGGAGGAGACATTCATGTTGTACCACTCCATGTAGAGGTCCTGGAGGAGAGGGGCCCTAAGTCAATAGCCATGCCGCGTGCTAGGGTTTCAGGGCACGAGGAAGGAGGAGCTTCCATGGATGCGGCTGCTGTCGGGCGGAGCCGCGGGCTCGGGTTTCAAGGCATGAGGAGTGGGAGCTCCACCCTGACTCCTCCTCTACATGGTCGTGGATGAGGACCTAGGTCGAGGACGACGGTGGGTGGTCGGCGGCAGTTGGTTGGGTGGAGGAGTAGGCAGTGGTGGATCTGCGTGCCTGACCGGATCGAGATCAAGAAGGGGAGAGGGTGGGTGCATCAGCGGTGGATGCCCGTCATGCGCGGGAGGTGGCGGCGGCGGTGTTGGGGGAGGGAATCGGGGTAGGAGGAGGATCTGGACCAAGGCGAGGAAGGCGACGGGCTTGGCGGATGCGCCGGCGGCAGGGACGTAGTTGCGGAAGAAGGTGATGGCGAGTTCGGAGAGGAGTGCAGACTGGTGGAGTCGATCTGGATCGGGGAGGATGGGAGGGAGGCGGCGGGCGGAAGGAAGGGATGAGAGGTGGGTGGGTGGGACAAGCGAGCTCATTTTTTCTCTTCTCCTTCTTTTCCTTTTCCATTTGGTTTTGGTGGGTGGGGCTGCCGTTGGATCCAGGAGCTTCCGATGGTGCTTAATCCATGATCCGTGTCACATGTTTTTGGACCAATCAGAACACAATACCCCTTTGATGATGTTATGACCATTCAAATTGGTCGTAATCGATTAAAAATAAGATTCTAAATCATGCTAGCTATTTTACGGTCTAGGAAATTTATAAAACTAAATAGAAAAGAAAAACCTTCGCATTGTGTCACCGAGTGTGACCTACTTTTGAGTAAGAATAACAAACTTTGAATAAAAAATGACTTTAAAATGTGTTCTCACGAATGAGTTTTTTATACAAGAGAAACATTTTTGAGTGCCCAAAATTAGTTTTTTTGTGAAGAACCTTTCATATTTTGTTGCAAAATTGGACCAAATAAATTTTATAAAATATTAGCCATATTTAATGTATAATTGACCAAATGGTTAGGTGTCAAAAGAATTGATCCACCTCTCGTGAAAAAGACAAATTTCTACCGATTCAGCGTGAAGTGGGTCAAATTTGAACTACAACTGCCTCATAGTTTGCTCATGATTTTTTTGACAATTCATTTCTTGGTCCATAAGTATCTTTTTCATCAGAGATACTCTAAAAGTTTTGCAAAATTCAACCCCTAGTTAGGAATAGTCATGCCCGCCGTTTTGACCGCATTTTGAAACAGGCATGGAAAATTCAAAAAAATGAAAACATTCGCATTTTGTCATTACATGTGACCAAGTTACCAGGAAAAATAATAAACTTGTAATACGATAATTATTTTTTAAAAGTGTTCTAAAAAATGAGCTATCATATGTGAAGGTTCATGGCTTTCAAGCCAAATGATCAATCTTATGGCCACATTTATGGCATAGATTGTTCAAATGATCGCATCTTGTGCACAAGGGTGCATCTTGGAAATGAAAACAATGTTGCCTAAGGAAGTTTTAATTTCCTTCGGACGAAACATTCATTTTCCATTTTTTGAGTGCGCAAAATGAGTTTTTTGTGAAGGACCTACCATATATTTGTCGCAAAATTGGACCAAATAAATTTTCTAAAATATTATCCCATATTTAATGTACAATTGAACAAATGGTTGCATGGCAAAATCTTTGATCCACCTCTCATGAAAAAGACAAATTTCCGGTGATTCAGCAGGAAGCGGGTCAAATTTGAACTGCAGCTGCCTTATATTTTGCTATTTACTTTTTCCAAAAATCATTTCTAGGTACATAAGTATCTATTTAATCAGAGAAACACAAACAAATTCCAAGATTCAACCACTAGCTAGGAATGGTCATGCCCCCCGTTTTGACCGCATTTTTAACTGGGCATGAAAAAAATGGAAAACCTTCGCATTATGTCATTATATGTGACCAAGTTACCAGGAAAAATAATAAAATTGTAATACAATAATTATTTTTAAAAAGTGTTCTCAGAAATGTCATGTGTGAAGATTCATGGCTTTCCAGCGAAATGATCAATCTTATGGCCACATTCATGGCATAGATTGTTAAAATGATCTCATATTGGGCACAAGGGTGCATCTTGGAATGCCAAACAATGTTGCCTAAGGAAGTTTTCATTTTCTTTGGACAAAAAAATCATTTTCCATTTTTCAAGTGCACAAAATGAGTTTTTTTTATGAAGGACCTACCATATATTTGTCGCAAAATTGGACCCAGTCAATTTTCTAAAATATTAGCCCATATTTAATGTACAATTTACCAAATGGTTGCATGTCAAAAGCTTTGGTCCATCTCTCGTGAAAAATACAAATTTCCGCCGATTCAATAGGAAACATGTCAAATTTGAACTACGGCTGCCTTATAGTTTGCACTTTAAAATCATTTCTAGGTACATAAGTATCTATTTGGCCAGAGAAGCACAAAAAAATTCCAAGATTCAACCACTAGCTAGGAACGGTCATGCTCGCCTTTATGGCCGCATTTTTAACTAGGCATGAAAAATTCAAAAAAATCAAAAAATTGGAAAACCATCACAATGTGTCATTATATGTGACCAAGTTACCAGGAAAAATAATAAACTTGTAATGCAATAATTATTTTAAAAAAGTGTTCGCAGAAATGAGCTATCAAGGGTGAAGATTCATGGCTTTCAAACCAAATGATCAATCGTGTGGCCACATTCATGGCATAGTTTGTTCAAATGATCTCATATTGTGCACAAGGGTGCATCTTCGAATGGCAAACAATGTTGCCTAAGGAAGTTTTCATTTTCTTTGGAGAAAAATTCATTTTCCATTTTTTGAGTGCCCAAAATGAGTTTTTTTTGTGAAGGAACTACCACATACTTTTGTTGCAAAATTGGACCAAATCAATTTTCTAAAATATTAAGACATATTTAATGTACAATTGACCAAATGGTTGGGTGTCAAAAGCTTTGACCCACCTCTCATGAAAAAGACAAATTTCCGCCGATTCAGTTGGAAGCTGGTCAAATTTGAACTGCAGCTGCCTTATAGTTTGCTCTTTATTTTTTTTTCAAAAGAAATTATAGGTACATAAGTACCTATTTAATCCGAGATACATTGTGTGGTGGCTAGACGTCAACGTTTGGATGGTGGCCGAGGGCCCCAACTCTAGAGCGTGTAAATTGGCATGCCAGCCGCATGGTCACCGCATGACCGTGGTGTTGCCACACGTTCTGGGCGGCCTAGGCATGTCTGGTTGGTCCACTCCCCCGATAGGTGTTAGGAAGAAAAATACAATAGAAGAATCTCACGAGGAGATTGAACTAGGCTCAAACATGAATTAGCAGCCAAGTGTTTGATTAGCAGTGGGGGAAATGCACATGGCCAATGGGCCTGAGTTTTGGCTGAGGATGACCATCTACTAAGGAGACTGTATTGGAAAATTTGGAGCTCAAATGGAGGAGCATAGGTGGCACTTGCTTTGCAACATACCACATTGGACAGAAATATGAATGTTGAAGCTGGGCTCAAATTTGGTGGAGGATGGTTATTTGGGCATAGGAAAGCACTGTAGAAAATTGATACCATTTGGACATGCCAAAGTGGTACTTCCTTTAGAATGCGGATCCGTGCGGGCATCCACCTCCCATCCTTTCCGCCTAAACTCCGGTCAAGGCTCCACCCTCGTGCCTGGGGTACCTATAGAGAGAGACAAAGATTAAGAGAGAAACCTGGAGGGGGATCGGGGGAGGCGTGAAGGGGAGGGGAGGCTCACCATGGTCTGGATATCGGGAGGACGGCGCAGCGGAGGGGAAGGTTGCGCCGCCGTCCACCACCGACTTTGCAAGAAATGCTGCCTCACCACCTCCCAAGGGGGTAGTAGTTTGTGTCTTCATTGATGGTGAGGCAGGCGGCGGCCGTTGGCGAAGATGGCCAGAGCCTAGCTAAATTCATTTCGCAAAATAATTTTTTAAGAACCTAGCAAATAGTTGTTGCAAAGGTGCACCAAATCAAAATTCCAAAATACTAGCCATATTTAATTTAAAAAATATTTTACAAATTTCTCCTGATTCATCTGGAAGCGGATCAAATTTGAAGTGCTTCGTGGTTTCTTATTTATTTTGTGTAAAAATCATTTTTAGGTATGCAAGTAGCTATTTAAGCAGAGATCCACCAAGGTTTTCACAAGATTGAACCTCTAGCCAAAAAATAACAAACTTTGAAACGACGAACATTTCTTGGATTGATGATCATTTTTGAAATTCATGAACATTTTTCATGAACATTTTAAGAAAAAATCATGAACATTTTTTGAATTTCAAAAACTTTGTTCCAATTCATGCACATTATTTCAATACATGGACATTTTTCCCAAATCATGAATATTTTTTTAATACATGAAGATTTTTGCAAAAATCACACTTTGTTAAATGCCAAATAATTGAAAGAAAAAAATCCACATATTTCCAAACTTTTTTGAGTTGAACTAATCTTTTTTAGGTATACATATTTGCCACCTAAGAATGTCTTCTAGTAGGCTATGGGTCGTTGGCCCACTGGGTGGACCGTAGTGTTACAGAAAAAAAGGGGTGTAACATCCCAAAATTCTAAATTTTGGAATGTTATATTAGATAAATAACTATGCTTGTTGTCTGATTGATGGTTTGATTGATTTAGTGAAATTTAGTGGAATTTGAAAACTTTTGAAATTTGAATGAGAGGGAATGAAATAACTTTCCCAAACTTTCCCCTTTTGCCTTTTGGATCCCAATGAGCTCAAGTTCATTGCAACAGCAAACCCTAGAGTGAAGTTGACATGACTTCATCCATGTTGAAATGAAAAGGCTTTTGGAAATAGATTTGAATTCCATTTGGGAATATTTCAAATTCAAAGCATTATGCAACTCAATGATTTTCATGAGGGAAGATAAAATGACTTCTTCAATTATATGAAATATGAGTTGGAAGTTAAAAAGTATCAAGTTGAAACTCATTTGAAAGTGCCTTGAAACCCTCTTTCAAATTTTGAGTTTTGAATTTGAATTCAAAACTTTGGCAAGTGGGAAACATTTCAAAAACTAAACCTGATAAATACTTGATCAAAAGTATGAGAGGAGCAAACATGACACTCCAAAAATATGAGAGGAAACAATGCCAAAAGTTTTGGATTCAAATCTGAATTTTATTTGAATTTGAAAAATGAATTTTTATAAAGTTTGGATTTTGCCTTTGGAAAAATGTTCAAATGATAGGGAATATTCCCCTGATCATTTTGGTATATATATACCCTATATAAATTATTTATAGTTATTGTTTTGTTTCTGTTTTTGTTTTGCTAAAAAAATAAATTAAAAAAAAACCCACCCAGGCGCTATCCCCTGGCCCGGCCAGCGCCCCACCACTGCCTGGCCGGCAGCCCACTGGCCCAGCCAGCCCAGCCGACCGAGCCCGGCTCTCCTCACCCCTCCCGCCCGAAACCCTTCGGCGCCGGTCGCCCGCTCACTCCCCACCCCTCCCTCTCTCACTGACAGCGGGGCCCGCCCCCATCGTCTACCCCTCTCCCACGCCACGCCGTCGCCGCCGCGGATCGCCGGATCCCGAAGGATCCGGGATGCCGATCCGTCCCCGATCGCCCCCCCGTTGCAGACCGAGGCCCCTGGCTATAAAAGCCGACGCCCCGCACCCCATTCCCCCCCCCCCTAGCCCTCGCCGGAACCCCCTCTTCCTCTCTCTCCCGAGCACGTCGGAGACCCGAAGCTCTCGCCGCCGCCAAAGTCGCCGCCGTCGACGCCCTAGCCCTCCCCGACCAACCCCGACCCCACCAAACCCTTCCCAGGCTCCCCGCACCCTTGACGGCGACTCCCCGGACCTCCCCGACGACTGGAACCCTCGCCGCACTCTCGCCGTCGCCGCCGCCGCCGTCGGACTCCGGTAAGCCACCGGAATCTCCCTCCCCCGTCCGATCTCTAATCTACGGCTACGATTAGAACCCCCGAAGGGGTATGTTTTTATTAGAAAACCGGCCCGGTTCATTCGGTTTATTAGTTAGTTAGGTTTTATTTTTAGCCCGGCCGTTTTAGTTAAAACCACTAGGCCCGTTTAGGCTATTTGGCCTTACAGGACAGATTTAGGCCCATTAGGCCTTTTTGTTTTTATTTTTGATTTTCTGTTTTAGCGAGAATAGTTTCGCTTTTGAAAAATTGATATCTTTTATTCTGTTTATTATTTTAGATGATTCTTTTTTGTTGGGTTGCAAATTTTATGTAGTTTCTGTAGAATATATATTTAGCTATGTTAAAATTAACTAAAATTGCTTTAATTTAGTTTTAGTCAGAATAGTAAATCTGCTATAACTTGAGTTAGAAAAATTATTTTTGCATGATTCTTTTTGTCCGAACTTTATTCTGACATTGCCAAACCATAAAAATTAACTTGGGTATTTTAGGATTAATAAATAAATTAGTTTAAGCAGAATCTTATTAATCCTAATTAATTAACTAGCTCATGTTTTCCTAATATTTTAATTAGTAAATAAATTTATTTTTAACTTGTGATTGATTATTCTAGGATAGTTTCTATCACTCCAATAGATGAACTTTTATTTATAATTAATAAAAGTTTTAATTTATTTTTCTTAATAGAAATTGGGTTAGGCCTAATAGGAGTTTCTTAATAGCTTTTAAATTAATTCTTTTTGCTCCTAGTTGATTAATGAAATCCTTTCTGTTTAGTTAACCTAAAACCATGATTAGGTTATGTTGAGAAAATTTTCTTATATAAAACTATTTTAGTTGTTGTTTGAAGTAGGAAAACTTTGAATGGGTTTTCTTTGAGTTTTTCCTGTGAGATCTGATTCGTTTGATTTTGATGTGTTATGTTGCTATTGCTATGCTATTGTGTTATGTGGTCCTATGCTATGTGCTTATTGTGATTATTTGTTTGTCTCGGTAAATTTTCCGGAGTGCGGAGTTTGCTACTACGAATCCCTAGTTTTCGAAGATCGTCAACAAGGCAAGTTCACTTTGACCATGCTTTCATACCTATGTTTTATTGCATTTAGTGGCATCTTTGCAACCACCCCTTAGTAGTGTTATTGAATCCTTGTAGTTGAGTAGTATGCATGAGGTAGGAACCCATCACCCTGTTACCAAGCCCGGGACGATATTTTATTCTAATGCTACGCTATAGTAGACGGGTTTGGTATGAGTGCTCGAGTGGTGTGAAGAAGGAGTACTCTACGTCAATGACGACAACTCCATGATGGCATCTGCAAGGACTGCATTTTCAAGGCCTCAAGACTTCAAGACTCAAGACAAGAATTCAATACACACTCTTTGGGTGAAGGGCGGTTGACGGGCACCCCGGAGAACCCGGTGGTTGGCGGGATGCATGGAGAAGCGCCATGACATCTTGCGGAAAGCTTCACCCAGACTCAAAGAGACGGAAGAATACTTCATGCCGGAAGCTTAACTGTGCAACCGCAAGTCATTATGGGCTCTGGCTTGGTTGACCTTAGTGGTGACTCTGGCTGGGACGGTACTAGCAGATGTAGAACTACGGTAGGATGGGATGAGTACCGGACAGTGGTCAGAGGAACTCTTTGGAAGACCATGTTTCGGTCATCTTGTTCTCAAACACTCTGAAGTGCGAGAACGTAAAGCGAGGATCGAATCTTGCGGGTAAAGTGTACAAACCTCTGCAGAGGGTTATAACCTAATCGATTAGCCGTGTCCCGATTACGGACAATTTGAGCATCCGGACTTGGATCTATCTCGGAACTCTCAACACCGGATTGATAACTTAATTGTGGGCAACTTATGATGATTTTGGGCTATGAGACATCGGTTGGCGGAACCATGTCATGACAGGAAACTCCATAGTACAGACTTCATTCTATTCCTTTGATGTAGGTAAAATAAAATCAGCATTTACGCAAACAAAATTCAGACACAGAGCCATAAAGCCATATTGCATATAGTATAGTTTTATCATCTGTTTATTCATGTTGTGATCTTGCGGTACATTCAATGTCTTGACCTACACGGCTGCAACGTATCATGTTGCAGATATTTCCTCGACGAGTAAGAGTTACTGATGCAGGGGTTACGGTCTACACTCAACCCGCCGATGGCGTTGATGGGACTCCACACCCGTTTGATTTGTTTCACGAGTATTATGAGGTATATATCAGTTTTACGTTATTTATGCATGTGATTGCACTTTGATATATACATTGATGTACTGTGTGTGCCAAAGATACTGATCTGTGGATGGCATAAGAATACGTAGGCTTGACCGTCTGAGGTCGGGTCGCTACAGATAATGGTATCAGAGCACATGTTGACTGTAGGACGTGACCCTAGAAATCGGAAAGCCCTAGGACAGGATATCTCTAAAACTTTATTTTCAAAAAGACTATTACTTCTCATCTCTTTCTGATTTTATCGAATAGACACTCTCACCTCAAAATAGTTAGGATATACCCCTTTTCCCTTTTGACCACATGAAGGATCAACTGAAGCCACTCCAAGAAAGATATCGGAGGACTGATGACCTCTTCCAAGTAAAGAGGATTTCACCATGTATTAGAAGCTACAACAGTTGAAGACTCAAGATTTGAAGTTCCTAAAGAAATATTTGACCTTTAGAAGACCAAACCCTGTTACACACTTACGTTAGATGCGACGATGTGTGAGCTGTCATTTGTTTGATGTTTTTCCGACGGCCACAAAGTAAAACTTGTTTCTTCAAAAAACTATTGTTTGTATTGTGTGTATATCCCTCCCCACCTCTCTCTCATCTCACCTTAAAACCCTTGAACCCCATAGATGATGAATGAAGTTGGACTGATATTCTCTGGACCGAAGACTCAGCCGGAGGCAGAGCTATGGATGCAGAACATGGAGAATCACTTCGGGAACAATTTGGTTTCAAGGAAGTATGAGGTCCAATACGCTCTTCAGTACTTTACAGAAAGTGCTGCAACCTGGTGGAGAATGCATCAATCCATACAAGGATTTAAAGGAGCAAGAACTTGGGAGGAATTCAAGAAGACCATGATGAGATCGGTCTTATCCGGAAGCACAATGATACACCAAGAAATAAACCTTGTGCCTGCAAGATTTATGGAGAAATAGGACACACCCGGAAGGTTACGCAAAAACCCGAGAGTGGTGAAGTAACGATAGATGTTTTGTTTGGCTTGCGAAACCATGGAATTACTCAACCCAGTTCGAGAACAAGAGAAATTCTGCAATGCTTGTGAGTATGCCCAAGTGTTAGAATACGTGATTCGATATTTACGTATGTGGTAATGATTCAAATGCACGGGATGGATTGGCCCCCATACGAAGACTTCTATCATGAACTATCATATGTTGATGGAAAATCGAGAGCCTCGAAAACCTTAGAAGAGTGTCGACACGATAAGCCATAAAACCATAGAATGGTAGTACGATGGAACCCTTTACAGTGCAACCGTTGCCAATCGTAGGGATATACGGTGAAGTTCAACCTGCACCCGCTTTTCTGCAGGAGAAACCATTAATGATAGACCACCATGAGTGTTTCGATAGTTGTCTAGAATGGACACAGACCTATCGACTAAGAAGATCCAGCCTTCTGGACGAACTTCAACTTTGATAAACCGACCCAAGATTTTGAGGAAAACTCTATGCTTCGATGAAGAGCGCTAATGAAGGAGCTATTGTAAGATATGTGAAGAGACATACATTGTCAACACTCCGGAGGAAGTATCTGAGTTTATTGGAACCGTAACCTTGTTTTTAAGTGTGGTAGCACCCGACCTTGACCAAAATATTTACTAGAAGACCCCCAACCCCTAACCTTTTCTTGCTAGCCTCTTCGAATCTCGAGGACGAGATTCATTTTAAGTGTGGTAGGTTTGTAACATCCCAAAATTCTAAATTCTGGAATGTTATATTAGATAAATAACTATGCTTGTTGTCTGATTGATGGTTTGATTGATTTAGTGAAATTTAGTGGAATTTGAAAACTTTTGAAAGTTGAATGAGAGGGAATGAAATGACTTTCCCAAACTTTCCCCTTTTGCCTTTTGGATCCCAATGAGCTCAAGTTCATTGCAACAGCAAACCCTAGAGTGAAGTTGACATGACTTCATCCATGTTGAAATGAAAAGGGTTTTGGAAATAGATTTGAATTCCATTTGGGAATATTTCAAATTCAAAGCTTTATGCAACTCAATGATTTTCATGAGGGAAGATAAAATGACTTCTTCAATTATATGAAATATGAGTTGGAAGTTAAAAGTATCAAGTTGAAAGTCATTTGAAAGTGCCTTGAAACCCTCTTTCAAATTTTGAGTTTTGAATTTGAATTCAAAACTTTGGCAAGTGGGAGACATTTCAAAATCTAAACCTGATAAATACTTGATCAAAAGTATGAGAGGAGCAAACATGACACTCCAAAAATATCAGAGGAAACAATGCCAAAAGTTTTGGATTCAAATCTGAATTTTATTTGAATTTGAAAAAATGAATTTTTATAAAGTTTGGATTTTGCCTTTGGAAAAATGTTCAAATGATAGGAATATTCCTGATCATTTTGGTATATATATACCCTATATAAAATATTTATAGTTATTGTTTTGTTTCTGTTTTGTTTTGCTAAAAAATAAATTAAAAAACCCACCCAGCGCCGCCTAGGCCCCTGCCCCGCCAAGCCAAGAGCCTCACCAGCCTGCCCGCCAGCCCACTGCCAGCCCAACACCGATCGAGCCGGCCCAGCTCTCCTCACCCCTCCTCACGCTCGAATCCTTCGCATGGCCGCCTGGCCACTCCCCACCCTCCCAATCTCATCGACAATGGGGCCCGCCCCATCGTCTACCCTCTCCCACGCCACGCCGCTGTTGCTGGGATCGCCGGATCCCGAGGATCCGGATGCCGATCCGCCCCGATCGCTTCACAGGCATCGAGGCCCCGGCTATAAAAGCCGACGCCCGCACCCCATTCCCCTAGCCCTCGCCGAAGCCCCTCTTCCTCTCTCTCTCCCGAGCACGCCGGAGACCCGAAGCTCGCCGCCGCCAAAGTCGCCGCCGTCGACGCCCTAGCCCTCCCCGACCAACCCCGCCCCCCCCCAACCCATCCCCGAGCTTCCCCGCACCAAAGACGGGCGACTCCCGGACCTCCCGACGATCTGGAACCCTCGCCAAGATTTCCTCGCTGCGCCCGACGCCGGACTCCGTAAGCCACTGAATCTCCTCCCCGTCCGATCTCTAATCTACTTACGATTAGAACCCCAGAAGGGGTATGTTTTATTAGAAAACCGCCGGTTCATTCGGTTTATTAGTTAGTTAGGTTTTATTTTTAGCCCGGCCGTTTTAGTTAAAACCACTAGGCCTGTTTAGGCTATTTGACGACAGTATACGCTTTAGGCCCATTAGGCCTTTTTGTTTTTATTTTTGATTTTCTGTTTTAGCGAGAATAGTTTACATTTTTGAAAAATTGATATCTTTTATTCTATTTATTATTTTAGATGATTCTTTTTTTGTTGGGTTGAAAATTTTATGTAGTTTCTGTAGAATATATATTTAGCTATGTTAAAATTAATTAAAATTGCTTTAATTTAGTTTTAGTCAGAATAGTAAATCTGCTATAACTTGAGTTAGAAAAATTATTTTTGCATGATTCTTTTTGTCCCAACTTTATTCTGACATTGCCAAACCATAAAAATTAACTTGGGTATTTTAGGATTAATAAATAAATTAGTTTAAGAAGAATCTTATTAATCCTAATTAATTAACTAGCTCCTGTTTTCCTAATATTTTAATTAGTAAATAAATTTATTTTTAACTTGTGATTGATTATTCTAGGATAGTTTCTGTCACTCCAATAGATGAACTTTTATTTATAATTAATAAAAGTTTTAATTTATTTTTCTTAATAGAAATTGGGTTAGGCCTAATAGGAGTTTCTTAATAGCTTTTAAATTAATTCTTTTTGCTCCTAGTTGATTAATGAAATCCTTTCTGTTTAGTTAACCTAAAACCATGATTAGGTTATGTTGAGAAAATTTTCTTATATAAAACTATTTTAGTTGTTGTTTGAAGTAGGAAAACTTTGAATGGGTTTTCTTTGAGTTTTTCCTGTGAGATCTGATTCGTTTGATTTTGATGTGTTATGTTGCTATTGCTATGCTATTGTGTTATGTGGTCCTATGCTATGTGCTTATTGTGATTATTTGTTTGTCTCGGTAGAATTTTCCGGAGTGCGGAGTTTGCTACTACGAATCCTAGTTTTCAAGATCGTCAACAAGGCAAGTTCAATTTGACCATGCTTTCATACCTATGTTCTATTGCATTTAGTGGCATCTTTGCAACCACCCCTCAGTAGTGTTATTGAATCCTTGTAGTTGAGTAGTATGCATGAGGTAGGAACCCATCACCCTGTTACCAAGCCCGGGACGATATTTTATTCTAATGCTACGCTATAGTAGACGGGGTTTGGTATGAGTGCTCGAGAGTGGTGTGAAGAAGGAGGACTCTACGTCAATGACGACAACTCCATGATGGCATCTGCAAGGACTGCATTTTTCAAGGCCTCAAGACTTCAAGACTCAAGACAAGAATTCAATACACACTACTGGGTGAAGGACGGTTGACGGGCACCCTGGAGAACCCAGTGGTTGGCCGGGATGCATGGAGAAGCGCCATGACATCTTGCGGAAAGCTTCACCCAGACTCAAAGAGACGGAAGAATACTTCATGCCCGGAAGCTTACCTGTGCAACCGCAAGTCATTATGGGCTCTGGCTTGGTTGACCTTAGTGGTGACTCTGGCTGGGACGATACTAGCAGATGTAGAACTACGGTAGGATGGGATGAGTACCGGACAATGGTCAGAGGAACTCTTTGGAAGACCATGTTTCGGTCATCTTGTTCTCAAACACTACGAAGTGCGAGAACGTAAAGAGAGGGATCGAATCTTGCGGGTAAAGTGTACAAACCTCTGCAGAGGGTTATAACCTAATCGATTAGCCGTGTCCCGATTACGGACAATTTGAGCATCCGGACTTGGATCTATCTCGAACTCTCAACACCGGATTGATAACTTAATTGTGGGCAACTTATGATGATTTTGGGCTATGAGACATCGGTTGGCGGAACCATGTCATGACAGAAACTCCATAGTACAGACTTCATTCTATTCCTTTGATGTAGGTAAAATAAAATCAGCATTTACGCAAACAAAATTCAGATCTGAGCCATAAAGCCATATTGCATATAGTATAGTTTTATCATCTGTTTATTCATGTTGTGATCTTGCGGTACATTCAATGTAATCGACCTACACGGCTGCAATGTATCATGTTGCAGATATTTCCTCGACGAGTAAGAGTTACTGATGACAGGTTACGGTCTACACTCAACCTGCCGATGGCGTTGATGGGACTCCACACCCGCTTTGATTTGTTTCCACCGAGTATTATGAGGTATATATCAGTTTTACGTTATTTATGCATGTGATTGCACTTTGATATATACATTGATGTCTTGTGTGTGCCGACATCTTGATCCGAGGATGGCACAAGAATACGTAGGCTTGACCGTCTGAGGTCGGGTCGCTACAAGGGGAGAAGGGGATGCCGCGAACGACTAGGCCCAAGCCCAGGAAGCGAGTATATTAAAAGAAGGGAGTGTGCTAGACATCAAATAAACATGTGGTGATGTGGTGGTTGAGCCGCTGCTGCCTGTAACCCACAGCGCTGGTTCAAGTCCCCCTCGAAGCAATATTTTTTCAGTTTTCTTGTTTCTTACAGTTTGGTGGCGCACATGTCGGGTTGGTAGTTTCTCTGTTTGGTGGGCTCTACATGTCAGTTCGGTAGCGGGTCCTGCATGTCATTTTGGTGTGTCCCATTGATATGTCTCCAACGTATCTATAATTTTTTATTGTTCCATGCTATATTATATTCTGTTTTGGATGATTAATGGGCTTTATTATACACTTTTATATTATTTTTGGGACTAACCTATTAACCGGAGGCCTAGCCCAAATTGCTATTTTTTTGCCTATTTCAGTGTTTCACATAAAAAGAATATCAAACGGAATCCAAACGGAATGAAACCTTCGGGAACTTGATTTTCGGAACAAACGTGATCCAGAGGACTTGGAGTGGACGTCAAGCAACAGACGAGGAAGCCATGAGGTAGGTGGCACGCCCACCCCCACCAGGCGCGCCCTCCACCCTCGTGGGCCCCTTGTTGCTCCACCGTCGTACTTCTTCCTGGTATATATACCCATATACCCTGGAAACATCATATACGGAGCCAAAACCCTATTTTCACCGCCGAAACCTTCTATACGCGTCAGATCCCATCTTGGGGCCTTTTCCGGCGCTCCGCCGGAGGGGGCATTGATCACGGAGGGCTTCCACATCAACACCATAGCCTCTCCGATGATGTGTGAGTAGTTTACCTCAGACCTTCGGGTCCATAGTTATTAGCTAAATGACTTCTTCTCTCTCTTTGGATCTCAATACAAAGTTCTCCTCGATCTTCTTGGAGATCTATTCGATGTAATCTTCTTTTGCGGTGTGTTTGTCGAGATCCGATGAATTGTGGGTTTATGATCAAGTTTATCTATGAACAATATTTGAATCTCCTTTGAATTCTTTTATGTATGATTGGTTATCTTTGCAAGTCTCTTCGAATTATCAGTTTGGTTTGGCCTACTAGATTGATCTTTCTTGCAATGGGAGAAGTGCTTAGCTTTGGGTTCAATCTTGCGTGTCCTTTCCCAGTGACAGCAGGGGCAGCAACACACGTATTGTATTGTTGCCATCGAGGATAAAAAGACGGGGTTTATAAAATATTGCATGAGTTTATCCCTCTACATCATGTCATGTTTCTTAAAGCATTACTCTGTTCTTATGAACTTAATACTCTAGATGCATGCTGGATAGCGCTCGATGTGTGGAGTAATAGTAGTAGATGCAGAATCGTTTCGGTATACTTGTCACGGACGTGATGCCTATATACATGATCATACCTAGATATTCTCATAACTATGCTCAATTCTTTCAATTGCTCGACAGTAATTTGTTTACCCACCGTAATACTTATGCTATCATGAGAGAAGCCACTAGTGAAACCTATGGCCCCCGGGTCTATTTTCCACAATATTAATCTCCCGACAACAAGCTATTTCTGGCGCCGTTTATTTTACTTTGCATCTTTATTTCTCTTTATCATAAAAATACCAAATATATTATCTTATCATATCTATCAGATCTCACTCTCGTAAGTGACCTTGAAGGGATTGACAACCCCTTTATTGCGTTGGTTGCGAGGTTCTTATTTGTTTGTGTAAGTGTGTGGGACTCGAGCGTGGTCTCCTACTGGATTGATACCTTGGTTCTCAAAAACTGAGGGAAATACTTACGCTACTTTACTGCATCACCCTTTCCTCTTCAAGGGCAAACCAACGCAGTGCTCAAGAGGTAGCAAGAAGGATTTACGGCGCCGCTGTCGGGAGTTCACGCACAAGTCAAGACATAACAAGTACCCATCACAAACTCTTATCCCTTGCATTACATTATTTGCCATTTGCCTCTCGTTTTCCTCTCCCCCACTTCACCCTTGCCGTTTTATTCGCCCTCTTCCGTTCTTTTGCTTGTGTTGCCATGTGTCTTCTTTTTGCTTGCATCTTCGCTTGCTAAAACTTTATGGATCCTCATCCACTTGCTAATCTCTTTAGGAGATCCAATTATGATGAACCTATTGCTAGTGAATTGAGTGCACTAGATTATCTTTATGAGGTTTTGCTTGAAATTTGTGAATCTGAAAATTGTGATGAAGTTCTTTATAAAGTGATTCACAATAGATCTTTGAATAAAAAGCATGATTGAAATGATTTTACTATAAATTCTATTGATGTCAATTGTGCTAATAATATGCAAAACCCTAAGCTTGGGGATGCTAGTTTTGCTATGTCTACTACTTGTTGCAATGATCATGATTGGGGTGATTCTTCTTATGATCTTGAAAATTTATTTAAGCCCCATGATGAATATGAGATTGATAATAGTGTTCGCAATAATATTGAAAGTGGGTTTGGAAGAATGTCAACTTTAGATCCCACATATTTGGAGAATGTTCAATCTGATGAAGTTTTTGATAAAAGTAGGTTTGGAGAGGTCATGACTTTAGTTAATGTTAATCCCACTATTTTGGAAGAGTGTCAACTTTACATACATGTGGATCGTGTTAAGAATATGTTTGGTGATAGCTATATTGTTGAATTTTCTTATGATCCTACATGTAATTATTATGAGAGAGGAAAATATGGTTGTAGAAATTTCCATGTTACTAAATTACCTCTCATTATGTTGAGATTGCTATTGTTTCTTTCCGATTCCTTGCATATGCTAGTTTTTGCTTGTCTTGATAAGTTGTTTGCTTATAAAATTCCTATGCATAGAAAGTAGTTTATACTTAGATGTGTTTGCCACGTGCTATATTATGCTCTCTTTGTGCTTCAATTCTTGTCTTCGTGTGAGCATCATTGAAATCTCAATGCCTAGCTAGGGGCGTTAAACGATAGCGCTTGTTGGGAGGCAACCCAATTTTATTTTATTTTTTGCTTTTTGCTTATGTTTAGGAATAAATATTTGATCTAGCCTCTGGTTAGATTTGTTTTTATGTTTTAATTAGTGTTTGTGCCAAGTTAAACCTATAGGATCTTCTTGGATGATAGTTATTTGATCTTGCTGAAAATTCCAGAAACTTTCTGTTCGCGAAAACAATTTTTACAAATCACCAGAACGTGCTAAAATACTGATTCCAGTTGCAGTAGATCAATAAACAAAATATCTAGGCCTTCCTATTTTAGTAGAATTTTTTGAGTTCCAGAAGTTTGCGTTAGTTACAGATTACTACAGACTGTTCTGTTTTTGACAGATTCTGTTTTTCGTGTGTTGTTTGCTTATTTTGATGAATCTATGGATAGTAAAATAGTTTATAAACCATAGAGAAGTTGGAATAAAGTAAGTTTAACAACAATATAAATAAATAATTAGTTCAATACAGTACCTTGAAGTGGTGTTTTGTTTTCTTTTGCTAACGGAGCTCACGAGATTTTCTGTTGAGTTTTGTGTTGTGAAGTTTTTAAGTTTTGGGTAAAGATTTGATGGATTATGGAACAAGGAGTGGAAAGAGCCTAAGCTTGGGGATTCCCATGGAACCCCAAGGTAATCTAAGGATACCAAAAATCCAAAGCTTGGGGATGCCCCGGAAGGCATCCCCTCTTTCATCTTCGTCCATCGGTAACTTTACTTGGAGCTATATTTTTATTCACCACATGATATGTGTTTTGCTTGGAGCGTCTTGTATGGTTTGAGTCTTTGCTTTTTAGTTTACCACAATCATCCTTGATGTACACACCTTTTGAGAGAGACACACATGATTCGGAATTTGTTAGAATACTCTATGTGCTTCACTTATATCTTTTGAGCTATATAGTTTTTTGCTCTAGTGCTTCACTTATATCTTTTAGAGCACGGCGGTGGTTTTGTTTTATAGAAACTATTGTTCTCTCATGCTTCACTTATATAATTTTGAGAGTCCTACAAAACAGCATGGTAATTTGTTTTAACTGTGAAATTAGTCCTAATATGCTAGGTATTCAAGATTAGTAAAACTTTCTTATGAGTGTGTTGAATACTAAGAAAAGTTTGATGCTTGATGATTGTTTTGAGATATGGAGGTAGTGATATTAAAGTTGTGCTAGTTGAGTAATTGTGAATTAGAGAAATACTTGTGTTGAAGTTTGAAAATCCTCCAGCATGCATGTATGGTAAACGTTGTGTAATAAATTTGAAACATGAGGTGTTGTTTGATTGTCCTCCTTATGAGTGGTGGTCGGGGACGAGCGATGGTCTTCTCCTACCAATCTATCCCCCTAGGAGCATGCGCGTAGTGCTTGGTTTTTGATGAATTGTATATTTTTGCAATAAGTATGTGAGTTCTTTATGACTAATGTTGAGTCCATGGATTATACGCACTCTTACCCTTCCATCATTGCTAGCCTCTTCGGTACCGTGCATTGCCCTTTTCTCACCTTGAGAGTTGGTGCAAACTTCGCCGGTGCATCCAAACCCCGTGATATGATATGCTCTATCACACATAATCCTCCTTATATCTTCCTCAAAACAACCACCATACCTACCTATTATGGCATTTCCATAGCCATTCCGAGATATATTGCCATGCAACTTTCCACCGTTTCGTTTATCATGACACGTTCATCATTGTCATATTGCCTTGCATGATCATGTAGTTGACATCGTATTTGTGGCAAAGCCACCATGCATATTATTTCATACATGTCACTCTTGATTCATTGCCCTTCCTTACATCACGGAGGCATTCAAAAAGAGTCATACTTTGTTCTAGTATCGAGTTGTAATCATTGAGTTGTAAATAAATAGAAGTGTGATGATCATCATTCATAGAGCATTGTCCCAAAAAAAAGAAAAAAAAAGAGAAAGGCCAAAAGAAAAAAAAGAAGAAAGGCCCAAAAAAAAAGGGGCAATGCTACTATCTTTTTCCATACTTGTGCTTGAAAGTAGCACCATGATCTTTAAGATAGAGAGTCTCTTGTTTTGTCACTTTCATATACTAGTGGGAATTTTTCGTTATAGAACTTGGCTTGTATATTCCAATAGGCTTCCTCAAATGCCCTAGGTCTTCATGAGCAAGCAAGTTGGATGCACACCCACTTAGTTTCTTTTGTTGAGATTTCATACATTTATAGCTCTAGTGCATCTGTTGCATGGCAATCCCTACTCCTCACATTAACATCAATTGATGGGCATCTCCATAGCCCGTTAGCCGCGTTGATGTGAGACTTTCGCCTTTTTTGTCTTCTCCACATAACCCCCATCATTATATTCTATTCCACCCATAGTGATATATCCATGGCTCATGCTCATGTATTGCGTGAAAGTTGAAAAAAGTTTGAGATTACTAAAGTATGAAACAATTGCTTGGCTTGTCAACGAGGTTGTGCATGACGAGAGCATTTTTGTGTGCCAAAAAGGGAGCATGACCAGACTATATGATTTTGTAGGGATGAACTTTCTTTGGCCATGTTATTTTGAGAAGACATAATTGCTTAGTTAGTATGCTTGAAGTATTATTACTTTTATGTCAATATTAAAATTTATCTTGAATCTTTCGGATCTGAATATTCATACCACAAATAAGAGAATTACATTGAAAATTATGCTAAGTAGCATTCCACATCAAAAATTCTGTTTTTATCATTTACCTACTCGAAGACGAGCAGGAATTAAGCTTGGCGATGCTTGATACGTCTCCAACGTATCAATAATTTTTTATTGTTCCATGATATATTATATTCTTTTTTGGATGATTAACGGGCTTTATTGTACACTTTTATATTATTTTGGGACTAACCTATTAACCGGAGGCCCAGCCCAAATCGCTGTTTTTTTTTCTATTTCAGTGTTTCGCAGAAAAAAAATATCAAACAGAGTCCAAATGGAAGGAAACCTTCGGGAACGTGATTTTCGGAACAAACGTGATCCAGAGGACTTGGAGTGGACGTCAAGCAACATATAATGAAGCCACGAGGTAGGGGGCGCGCCCACCCCCACCAGGCGCGCCCTCCACCCTCGTGGGCCCCTCGTTGCTCCACCGGCGTACTTCTTCCTCCTATATATACCCATATACCCCGAAAACATCATATACGGAGCCGAAACCCTATTTCCACCGCGGCAACCTTCTGTACCTATGAGATCCCATCTTGGGGCCTTTTCCGGCGCTCCGCCGGAGGGGGCATCGATCACGGAGGGCTTCTACATCAACACCATAGCCTCTCCGATGATGTGTGAGTAGTTTACCTCAGACCTTCGGGTCCATAGTTATTAGCTAGATGGCTTCTTCTCTCTCTTTGGATCTCAATACAAAGTTCTCCTCGATCTTCTTGGAGATTTATTCGATGTAATCTTCTTTTGCGGTGTGTTTGTTGAGATCCGATGAATTGTGGGTTTATGATCAAGTTTATTTATGAACAATATTTGAATCTCCTTTGAATTCTTTTATGTATGATTGGTTATCTTTGCAAGTCTATTTGAATTATCATTTTGGTTTGGCCTATTAGATTGATCTTTCTTGCAATGGGAGAAGTGCTTAGCTTTGGGTTCAATCTTGCGTGTCCTTTCCAAAGGATGTTAGGGGCAACAAGGCACGTATTGTATTGTTGCCATCGAGGATAAAAAGATGGAGTTTATATCATATTGCATGAGTTTACCCCTCTACATCATGTCATGTTTCTTAAAGCATTACTCTGTTCTTATGAACTTTATACTCTAGACGCATGCTGGATAGCGGTCGATGTGTGGAGTAATAGTAGTGGATGCAGAATCGTTTCGGTCTACTTGTCACGGACGTGATGCCTATATACATGATCATACCTAGATATTCTCATAACTATGCTCAATTCTATCAATTGCTCGACAGTAATTCGTTTACCCACCGTAATACATATGCTATCTTGAGAGAAGCCACTAGTGAAACCTATGGCCCCCGGGTCTATTTTCCATCATATTAATCTCCTGACAATAAGCTATTTCTGGCGCTGTTTATTTTACTTTGCATCTTTATTCCTCTTTATCATAAAAATACCAAAACTATTATCTTATCATATCTATCAGATCTCACTCTCATAAGTGACCGTGAACGGATTGACAACCCCTTTATCGCGTTGGTTGCGAGGTTCTTATTTGTTTGTGTAGGTGCATGGGAATCGAGCGTGGTCTCCTACTGGATTGATACCTTGGTTCTCAAAAACTGAGGGAAATACTTATGCTACTTTACTGCATCACCCTTTCCTCTTCAAGGGAAAACCAACGCAATGCTTAAGAGGTAGCACCCATGGGTCATGTCCCTCATGTCAGGTTGCAGGTTGGTCCCATCCGTCACTGGGAGTCTAAAATCTAGTGCTACTTAGATAAATAAAAGGAAAATGACAAATAGATAGGACACATAAGCGAATCTGCTTAGGCGTTTGATACATAGACATGACACATAGGCGAAACAGCTGAGATGGGCGTCCAAGTATTTCGACCAAATACAAATTAGCAAAATATGACCATTTAAATTCATCATAATTGGGTCAAAATAGGGGGAGTAAACAGTGATGTATGATTACGACCATTTCGTATAAGAAAATTATGACCTTTTTGACCAAAATGGTCGTTGTATTTTAGGGTTTGGACTCTCCCAAATAGCTTACGACCAATTGGGTCTAAATGGTTGTAGAATTATGACTATTTCTTTCAGGGTCACTAACAGAAGGTCACAAGTTGACATATTTCTTGTAGTGTCATCGGCAGCCAAGTAGACTAGGTCGAAACGCGTCATGTTCATTGGGAGCCAAACGGCTTGGACGGAACAACCGAAACGGGGTCTGGCGTACTGCAGAACGGAGGAAACAACCTTCTATTCGAATGGCTACGGTTGAAACTGGATCATGTTCATCGGGAGGGGTCTGGTGTACCACAAAACAAAGGAAACAGACTTGTCTCCAACCGCCTAGGGTCGAAACACGGTCCCTGTTCATCGGTAGGGGTGTGACA
Organism: Aegilops bicornis; assembly: GCA_021605145.1. Lineage (NCBI taxonomy): Eukaryota > Viridiplantae > Streptophyta > Magnoliopsida > Poales > Poaceae > Aegilops > Aegilops bicornis. The sequence goes on along the minus strand of CM038670.1, from coordinate 336,140,493 downwards.
TACCGCAAAACGAATGAAACAGAATTCTCTCCAACCGCTTGTGGTCGAAACGGGGTAATGTTCATTGGGAGGGCTGTGGCGTACCGCAAAACTGGACTCCACAGGCTACTGTTCATCCACCATCGACTTCCTCCAGCCTCCACCTGCTACTGTTCGTCCACCCTCGACTTCCTCCAGCCTCAACCTGCTACTGTTCATCCACCGTCGACTTCCTCCAGCCTCCGCGAACCACTGTTCATCCACAGGCTACTGTTCATCCATCCTTCACCGGCTACTATTGAACCAGCCTCCACGAGTTCATGTTCATCCACCCCCAATCGGCTGGGGTGTGTGGTGGCCTCTTCGAGGTCCTGTTCATCCAGCGGCAACTTCCTACTACCACGAGGTCCTATTCATCCAGCGGCAACCGCCTACACATGGACGGGGTCCTATTCATCCAACTGCCATCGGGAACTATTCATCCACAGCAAACCAACCGGCTGGACTCACCACATCTCGACTCGTTCTACGTATCGCGTGCGTGGCAGCAGCATGCACTGTTCATCCAGAGGCAACCCCATCGGCAAACTATGTCTCGCATGGGGGTTCGATCGGCTTCAATGAGCAGCAGCAGCGATCGATTGGGTTCAATTAGTAGCGAAGGAGTCAGTCGGTTTTAGTTAGCAGTGAAGGGATCGATCTATCGGCTCTAGTATGTAGCAGTACGATCGCTCGGGTTCAGTTATAGCGAACATAGCTCACACCAGGCACGCATACGAGAGAGAAACACGCAAACCACACTGCATCGGCCGGCCCCGACCACCCACCGTAACCGGGAACTCTGCGAAAATTTCCTTGCCCTCACTTCTACCATGATTTATTATGTCATGGACGGCCAAAAGAATGTCATGCAAGTGTGTCCCTGGCTCGCCCAAGACAAAAAACACATTTTATGTCATGATTTTGGGTCATAGAAGTAGGAGCCCACCACATCTATGATGAAACGTGTTTTTGTCACAATTATCGTCCTAGAAGTGTCATAACCATCACAGAAAAATATCGTTTGGGCCATAATGTCATGGATGTGTCTTTTTTTTGTAGTGTTCATCGCTACGGCATGAACACCACGTGGCGCCACTCTGGCTCACTGCCCGAGGCCAAATACGGTTGTTCAAGCCGGCCAGCATCCCTGAACCCTAGCCCATCCACCTCATCCCTCTTTGCGCCGCCACCCGAACCCGTCCGCCTCCTCTCCCCCGCTCTCCCATGCTCTTTGGCATCGCCATGGTCCAACGGAAGATCACCACATACGCGATGCTCATGCCAGAGCGCCGGAGGCAGATCACGAAGAAGATCCACACTAGGTGCGCCGCTCGCATTGCTACGGGGCTGCCTCCAGACTCGTTCCGAGCCAGAGGAGGAGTTGCAGCACCCAGAGGAAGACAAGGAAGTGCAGCTGCTGAAGCCGATGGAGGTGGCGGATCTGGAGGAGGACGAGGCGAAGCAACCTACTCCGGGGTTCAACATGGAGGAGGTGGAGGCGTAGTTCACCGTCGCCCAAACCGCGGAGATGACGGAGCATCAAGCCATCTTGGAGTCCATCCAGGATGAGGCCTATGTGGAGGCCAACTGGCAGTTCCTCCGGCGGGAGCAGGCGGTGACCGACGCGCTCTTCACCAAACTTGACGTAGAGATAAAGGAGGAGCCCGGAGTAGAGCAGTCGTGATAGAGGGAGAGGTGTCCCGATGTTCTGATGAGATAGCTATCATTTTCAGTGGAAGTCGACTTTGACGATCCAACTACGAACATGCGATGAAGTCGCGCCTTAGCCATCGCTAAACCAAATCCAAGAGGTTATTGACCATGCCGGAGCATGATCAACCTGACCATAAGGGTCTATTTCCTCCAAGCAAACAAAAAACAAGAAAGAAACTGAGATTGCAATCTAGATATTGTGAATATAAAAGGAAAGCTTTTTTAATCAAGTGGGATTTTGTGACGTATTGGTCTCATCGTTGCAGCTATGGCGCAGGACGTGAGTTGCAGCTTTGGAAAACTTTAATCTAAACAAAACCCAAGTCTAAATGGTGCCTTAAGGTTGGTATTTATAGGAGAAAAGGGAGGGGATTTTGTCGACCCTTGGCAAGGTGGGGACTAAAACACCTCCTGAGTCATTTCCCCTACAATACACACTCTAAAACCAACATATGAAGTATTATTTCGAAATTACATGGGCCTGGCCCAAAAATAAGGTGACATGGCACCTATATTAAGATATGGACGAAACTTATGAAATGTCATCTTGTATATTTCATCCATGTACTTGTATGTCATCATGGTGACTCCAAAGTGCTTAAAACTCCATTAGAAACGCGTTCTGGTTCCTTGCACGTGCCATCATCCCCATGCTTGATCCTACTCCAGTGTTCATCCCTCTTGTCCATGTTAGGCCCTTCATTAGTAATCAACACAGATGTATCTATTTTAGGCAGCATCACATTCTCATGAACATTAGAATTATTCCCAAGAAACGAAAGTACCTGATAATTTAATTGGCATGCGCGAGCTCTAGTAATCGGTCCAGTATGTATAATAGCAGGGGTTGTGGGTGTAACTATGGTATTGATGTACTCATCATCCTCCCCTTCTTCAAATGTGTGACGCCCGGGTAATTAAGCTACAGTAATCCCCGCTAATGATGCCACGTCACCTCGATTACTGTGACAAATCTCGCGTTAGTTCGAAACCGATTCAAATTCGAATTCAAAATCAGGTCAAACATTAAAGGTTTTCTAATATTAAAACTAAAATGTTCGGTGGTTCCAAATAATTCATAAGTAATTATGGTGGAGGAACCACACTTTTATAAAAGGCATAAATACTCTAAAATGTTTTGAATAGTAGCAAAAACAATTAGTTGAATTCCTTTTACAATAAATAAAATATTAAACTATTTTATTTAGCTGTCCAAATTAATGTGGCAGTGGTATCTTTAACATACCATATTTAGGTGTTCTTCTCACATTCTACAAAATTGAAATAAATTAATAATTTAATAAAACCGAAAAGAATAAATAAAAGAAAAGGAAATAGAAAACAAAAGGAAGAAGAATAAAGAGAGATTCCCCCTATTTGGGCCACGGCCCAAGACCATCGGGCCGCCAGTCGGCCCACCCGACCCCACCCCTCCTCCATATCCCCACCGTGGAAACCCTAGCCGCCACCCGCACACCCACTCCCCTCGATCCCTTCTCCTCCCCCACCGATCTGGATCGGATCGGCCCCGATCCCGTCGGCCCTGACGCCGGGCGCCCACCGCCACCCGACGCCTCCTCCTCCTCCTCCCGGCCAAGCCACCCAGGCCTTGGCGCCCCCGCCCGCCACGCCCGGCGCCCCCACGTCGCCTCGGATCCGTCCCGACCACCTCGCCTCGCCGCGCCAGTTCGCCGCCAGCCGGCCGCCTCCTCGCCCTCCTCCCGGGGTCTTCCCGGCCGCCCCGAGCTCACGCCCCGAACCCCTACGAAACCCCCGTGAGCTCCCCTTCGCTCCCCTCTCCTCCTAGGGCGCCACTGCGTCGCCCTCCCCAGGGGCAGCCGCTCAGCGCCACCGCCCGCCGCCCGCTGCCGCGCCGAGCCGTTTCCACCCGGCCCTCCCGTTTCCCGTCGGCTCCCCTGCCCGCGGCCGCGCGCCCTCCCGGGTCGCCTCGGCCATAAGCTCCCGCCTCACCGGCGTTGCTCGCCTCGCTGGCGCCCGCGCTCACCGCGGCTCCCGTGGCGCTCCTCTGCTCCCGTCGCCCGGATCCGACCGTGCCGCCATCCGCGCCGAGGCCACGTGCCATCCCCGATGACCACCGGCCTCGCCATGCCAAGACACGACACGCGCTCACGGCCAAGGACCTCCGCAGGATCGGGCTGCCCGTTCGCTCCCCACCGTCTCGGCCAACCACGGTGCTCGCTGGTGGGTGTGCTCGGCGAGCCACCCGCCAGCACCCGCACCAGTCGGGTGCACCCTCGAGGGCTGGCCTGCTCGGGCTCCCGTCACTAAACCCACTAACCCCCACGAGGGCCAATGACATGGGGGTCCCACCCCAGAGCGTTTAAAAAAATAATAATAAATAAATAAATAAATAAAATAAATAATAAAAATAAAAATGCTAATTAATTAATTAATTAACTAAGTTAATTAACTTAATTAATCATGTTTAATTAACCTAATTAATCTGTTAATTAAACTAAACTAGGTTAATTAGTTAGCAGCCAATGACTAACCGACCCCACATGTCAGGTTGACCAAGTCAACTCTGTTGACTTGGCCGACGTCAAGATGACATCATGTCGACGTCATAAATCCATTTTTCGAATTAATTAATTAATTAATTAAATTCCAGAAATTAATAAAATCTTTAGAAAATCATATCTTTTAATCCGTAACTCGGATTAAATTATTTTCAACATGAAAGTTGCTCAGAACGACGAGACGATTCCGGATAAGCAGTCCGTTCGTCCGCCACACACCCCTAACCTATCGAACTCGCAACTTTCCCCCTTCGGCTCCTTTGCCCGAAAATACGAAACACCGGGGATATTTTCCCGGATGTACCCCCCCTTAACCGGTACCACCTCATACCACGTTAGGGCACGCCTAGCAATGTTACTTGTCATGTCATGCATCGATATGCATCTGTTTACATGGTATTCATTGTTTCTTGCCCCTCTTCTCTCCGGTAGACTACGAGACCGGCCGCTGCTGCCCGGCTCGATCATGCGGAGTTGACGACCCTCTCTCTTGCCAGAGCAACCAGGCAAGCCCCCCTTGATCACGGATGTCGCCTATTCTACTCTATACCGCTTGCATTAGAGTAGTGTAGCATGTTTGCTTGCTCGTTATACCTATCCTGTTGCATAGCTTTGTCCTTGCTACTCTGTTGTTACCTTTACACGCAATCCTACATGCTTAGTATAGGATGCTAGTATTTCCATCTGTGGCCCTACATTCTTGTCCGTCTGCTTGTGCTATACTATCGGGCCGTGATCACTCGGGAGGTGATCACGGGTATATACTATATACTTATACGTGATACATGTGGTGACTAAAGACGGGTCGGCCGGTGGAGCACCATGAGTGGATCTTTGAGGCGGAGCGACAGGCAGGTTGAGACCGCCTAGGTGAGAGGTGGGCACAGCCTGTTCGGCGTTCGCGGATACTTAACACGCTTAACGAGATCTTGGTATTTGATCTGAGTTGGCTACGAGCTTATACGCACTAACCAACTACGTGGGAAAGATATGGGCACTCGGCGTCGTGGTATCACCAAGCACTTGACGTCGGCGACGAGCGGCGCGCCGAATTGGATCGAACGCCACTAGGCTAGGTCTGCTTTCGGCCACCCTACATAGCGTCTTGAGGTGTGCTCAGGCGATGGGCCCAGACCCTGCGGCGCTTAGGTTTAGACCGGCGTCTTTGGCCTCTCTGTTGTGCCTAGGTGGGGCTGCGGCGTGTTGATCTTCAGCGGCGGGCATGACCCAGGAAAGTGTGTCCGCCAAATGGGATCAAACGTCTTTGGGTAAGATGGTGCACCCTGGTGAAGTTAATCTATTCGAATAGCCGTGATCTTGATAACAGGGCGACTTGGAGTTGTACCTTGACCTTATGACAACTAGAACCGGATACTTGATAAACACACCCTTCCAAGTGCCAGATACAACCGGTGGTCGCTCTCTCTCAGGGCAATGAGGAGGGGATCGCCGGGTAGGATTATTGCTATGTGATGTTACTTGGAGGACTTCAACCTACCCTCTTCTACCTGTTGCAAGGCGAAGGTGACCAGAGCGTAGTCTTCGATAAGACTAGCTACCCCCTCTTATTACGGCTTTCTCGATTCGGTCCACCGATATGGCCCCTTACACATATATCCATGCATATGTAGTGTAGCTCCTTGCTTGCAGTACTTTGGATGAGTACTCACGGTTGCATTGTTTCCTTTTCCCCTATCTCTACTCGATTGCTGCAACAGCACGATGGAGCCCAGGAGCGACGCCACCGTCGATGGCGACTACTACACCGGAGGCGCCTACTACTACGTGCAGCCGGCCACGGCGACCAGGAGTAGTTTAGGAGGATCGAGCGGGAGGCTGCTCCTCTTCGATCTCTGTATCCCAGCTTTGTGCTAGCCTTCTTAAGGCAAACTTGTTTAACTTATGTACGTACTCGAGATATTGTTGCTTCCGACTTCGTCTATGATCGAGCACTTGTATTCGAGCCCTCGAGGCCCCTCGGCTTGTATTATGATGCTTGTATGACTTATTTTATTTGTAAAGTTGTGTTGTGATATCTTCCCGTGAGTCCCTGATCTTGATCGTACACATTTGCGTGCATGATTAGTGTACGATTGAATCGGGGGCGTCACAAAATGAAGTCGTCCTCGGCAGAACTCATCTTCCTCACCCAAATAAGGCTTCAAATCTGCAACGTTAAAAGTGGGACTAACCCCAAATTCTGCAGGCAGCTCAAGTTTATGTGCATTATCATTTATTTTCTCTAACACCTTTAAAGGACCATCACGACATGGCATTAGCTATGATTTGCGCAAATCAGGAAACCTATCCTAGCGCAAATGTAACCAAACAAGATCTACAGGTGCAAACACAACATGTTTTCTACCTTTATCTCCAGCAAGTTTGTACTTAGCATTCATGCGCTCAATGTTTTCCTTAGTTAACTCATGCATTTTAAGATCAATTCAGCATGTTGTTTAGCATCAAAATTAACCTTCTCACAAGATGGAAGATCAATGTTTTCCTTAGTTAACTCATGCATTTTCCCTGGCTTGTATTATGATGCTTGTATGACTTATTTTATTTGTAGAGTTGTGTTGTGATATCTTCCCGTGAGTCCCTGGTCTTGATCGTACACATTTGCATGCATGATTAGTGTACGATTGAATCGGGGGCGTCACAAGTTGGTATCGAGCCCATGCTGTAGGAATCCCCTTCCACACTCCTTGGCGAAGTCGAGTCTAGTCATTGCAAAACTTTTACTAACATGTCTGTGCCTTACGGGCCCACGTCGCCATTGGGTGGTACTAGGATCTTTTACTCCTCGACCTTTACTCTGGGACCCTGATCTCTCTTCTATTCGGGATAAATGGTTTTGCTAACTCTAACTCTAGGTTCTCGTAAATACTTTCTCCCGGAGAGCCCCTTCAGTCCAGATGATCACCGACTGCACCAGAAGATTTCAGAGATACTCTTTGATATTCTCTCGAGACTTTGTGCCCATCACTTTTGCTATTCCCGACCACCGATAAATCCGTATGGATAACTACTTACACTTGCCATTCATACGATCATCCCCCATTGATCTTGTTATTACAAGATACCTCAAGTTTTCTCTATTGTTCGAGAATACTTTGTGCCTCTTGCCTAGCAGTTCTTTGCCACATGAATACCCCTTCAAATAAATCCTCGTGACTTGTCCAGTATCCGCTCATCCCCGCTTGTTCATGTGTTTCACGTAAGTCTTCAAAATAATATTCGATCTTCGAAAATCCTTTGGGGCCTTTGGCTCTTGAAATTCTTGCTTGCTTGCATTATGGTTAATCCCATAAGTCGGCGTAGTCATATTGACATTCCTTGTCATTATCATTTTGAGTCTGTTGACTCAATATGTTTCATGAATACACGCAATCATCATTGATCCTTATAAATTACTTTTCCGGCTGAGCTGCCATTCTTTTAACTGGAATTGGTTCTCGACCAATCCAATTGTCTTTGATTGTACCCTAAGGCTATTCAAATTACCCACCCCTAATCAGATTATTGCTTCTGATCCCTTGATTTGGAAATCATAATTCCTTTGCATTTGACAATTGAGTTAGTCAGTTGTTTCTATAATCTACTTCCTCTAGTTGAGTACCGATGCTCACGTCAGATCCCTTGTGGACCACCAGATCCTTTGTTGGATTTTATCTGACAACGCCCTTCTTATTCAATAACCTTGTGAGCATTTTTCTCGGATACATAATGCCTATGGTAAATTGTATCCTCTGCTCTCTTAACCATGCTCTGCCTTCGAGCTTGAGTTAATTACTTCTAAAGATTCTGGTATATGATTCTAAGATGCCCCGATGGGTTGAACCTATGCCTTCCTTAATAGGTGTGAACACGAAAGTTTTCACGAGTCGTACTCTTCTGGTATTTTGCCAGATAAAATTTCAAAACTACAACTTCATTGAACTTGAGAAGTGAATGAAAGGTTGTGCATTGGAGAAGTGGGAGTCGACCTTGAACTTTGTGTTCATGCCCATGGACACGAGGTACATCTTCTCATCGAAGCTTCTTTTAAAATTAATTATTCCCTTGGTATAAGTTCATCTTATATCTGAGATCTGGCCTTTTTGCAATCGTGGTTCCGACCATGTTCTCCTTTAAATATCATGACCTGTGCAAGTTTAAGCACTTGTCTTCTATAGAGCAATACCCCAGTTCAACTTCTAGATTGATCTGTCAGTCGAGTATTACCACACGGTATCTCGAGATTATCATGGAACTGCATAACTTCTTATGAGTTCTTCATCAAGTGCTACCTTCCCACTGATTCCAATTTTTCACGGGCTCGAGTTATTATACACTCAAAGGCACCGATAATCGAACCGAGTCTGCATCATGCGGTTCAACAACTCTTCAAGAAGCTTCTATAAGTGCGAGTTTGTATCCGATCCGCCATTCCTAGCCTGTTTGGCTATATCCTTGTCGTGCAGATTTTAAGCTGTGCTACACGGTCCTTATCCTGTGAGCATAACTTTCGACGATTGATCTAAGCTTACGTCGATTTCCTTGTCTTATCGTTCCATCTTGAACAACAAACTTGATCTCGAGTTTGTGCCCTACCCATGGTTCCAATAACCTTCCGCTTCATCATTCCTTTGACTTGATGTCGTTGCTGATTGATTACATCTTCATGAAATCTATCGACAAATGTGTCGTGATCATCATGAACCTTATGAGCTCTTCTAGGATATCAATTGAGTTCATGATGAGAAATACCATCCTTGCCCTCGATGAATTGTAATATCATCGACCACTTTATTGCCTTCCGTTCAACACAACTTGTTCGTGTTTTGTGTAAACCTTGAGATCCCTGCTACCCAGCAGTTGATCTTCCTTACCTCGTAAGTATTACCATCTCCTTTTTGTCAAGGATGTGGTGAGAATTTCACCACCTCTTAAGAATTCTTGATATCATAATACTTCTTGCCATCTTCGTTCATTCCTTGGCCCCCGTATTGTTTTCAACCGGAATACCGACAATTGAGCTATGACGTGTGAATTCAAAACTTCTAGCAACCCTATTGCTTTGAAGTGAATGGGCGATAGTTCATTCTAAGTCTTTCGATAATTGAATCACCATTCTAACATTGGCCGTTCAACCCAACCCATATTTCGGGTGCACCGTTCAACCAATGTTTGAGTATGTATGTTTTCCTCGAGCATACAACATTATATCATTTCAATCAACAAGTGTCATCTTCTTGTTCACATTATTGTGGAAATCCATCCGTTTGGAATCCTCGATGAATTGACGCTGAGCCCATCAGCCACCTTCTCATCCCCTCCTTGGTTTAATGACGAACTATTGCTTCAGAAACCCGCTCCCATAGTTCATTTCTCGAGGATCTTGCAATGTCATTTCGACGATTTGTGTTGCACCTTTTCCTCTCGGACCCCCTGGGTCTGAGGTATCATGACACCAATTGGATATGAATCTCGGTCGGATATGATGGTTGGGACCATTATCCAAGAGTTATGATGTTGAGCCGGTGATGACCCGGTCACATGATGTCATGCCTAGCACTTTGGCCGAGGACCTAACATTATAGAGTCCTTTTCAGCAAGGTTATCCGTTCACCCATGAGTAAATTGTAAGACTTATTCTACAAGTTATTCCGGATGGATCCTTCGTGTCCCAAAGTCTGATCTTCACCTGAAGACCATGTCAATGCTATCTCGAAGCATGTCAATGGTACTCCGATTTTCAACAGGAACATTTGAAGCACGATGCTAAATTTTATTTATCATTTATCCTAACACCGACGTATGGGTAATATCATGAGATTCCTTCCCCCTTACCTAAATGGTTTTCTACTTTATATCCTGTCATGGATATCTTGCTCTGCTTGCCCTTGGGAAGGATATACCCTTGAAATATGTGTTTAAACATATTTTCCTTTCCATTGTGCTGTTTAACTGATGATCATATTTTCCTTCCATTGGTTTGTTTGAACCCTTTCTATGATCTATATGATATAAGCAGTAATAATCCACCGCTTGTGCAAACACCTCGAGGTACAACTTTGTCGGTCCGGACCACTGTTACTATTGTTGATGACATTCCGGTAGCCACCGATGGGCGAGAACCTTGCCTATTGGTCCGCCTCGTTCAACGAAAGCAGGAAAGTGGTTCTCTTCGTCCCTCGCTCTTGGTACCAACGTTGATGCCGACATAACTGACATGGTACTCTCTGACATGCCTTGCTATCATGACCGTGAAAGATGTCACTGCTCCTATAAAAAAAACCACATGGTGGGCCCATAACCCACAGTTCCACAGATCGAAACCTGGCATCGCCCTGTACACCCCCTATTCCCAAAGTTATTCCTCGCTGCGTGGACTCGTATGTAATCCACGGGCCACCGGCCCTAGTGATCTATTCTGGTATCGGACGCTAATACTTACTCTCGCTACTCTGAACCCCTTTCTCACTCGTTGGGGCTTCGAGCAACTATCTATCCGCTTGGAGCCTATTATGGTACCTTTTGTACCTTACTCTCGAGGTATTTCATATGTTCAACTCGAGAGATAATCTTATACTAATTCATGGGTTAACCCCAGCATTGTTTCCCTCAAAAGAATTATGTCGTAGTGAGCTGCCCTTATCTTTTCGTAAGTACGATGGAGTTCCCGAAGAAATGATGACAAGTTTATCATGATGCATCGGAATAAAGGATTGAAGACACCAGCGAAAGGGATTAACTTCTTCGAGAAGATCCATTAGAATTCGTAACCAAATCCCTTCCCCCTTACTCCCCCTCTTAAATCTCGGGACGAGATTTCTTGTAGTGGAGGAGAATTGTGACGCCCGGGTAATTAAGCTACAGTAATCCCCGCTAATGATGCCACGTCACCTCGATTACTGTGACAAATCTCGCGTTAGTTCGAAACCGATTCAAATTCGAATTCAAAATCAGGTCAAACATTAAAGGTTTTCTAATATTAAAACTAAAATGTTGGGTGGTTCCAAATAATTCATAAGTATTTATGGTGGAGGAACCACACTTTTATAAAAGGCATAAATACTCTAAAATGTTTTGAATAGTAGCAAAAACAATTAGTTGAATTCCTTTTACAATAAATAAAATATTAAACTATTTTATTTAGCTGTCCAAATTAATGTGGCAGTGGTATCTTTAACATACCATATTTAGGTGTTCTTCTCACATTCCACAAAATTGAAATAAATTAATAATTTAATAAAACCGAAAAGAATAAATAAAAGAAAAGGAAAAATAAAACAAAAGGAAGAAGAATAAAAGAGAGACCTCTCATTGGGTCATGGCCCAAGAAAGCCATCAAGCCGCCAAAGCCGCCCACCAAGACCCCACCCCTCCTCCATATCCCCACCAGGAAACCCTAGCCGCTACCCGCACACCCACTCCCCTCGATCCCTTCTCCTCCCCACCGATCTGGATCGGGATCGGCCCGATCCTGCCCCACGCCGGGCGCCCCATCGCCACCACGCCGCCTCCTCCTCCTCCCGGCCAACCAGACGCTGACGCTTCGCCAGACGCCGCCCTATCGCCGCCTCGGATCCGCCCCGACCACCTCGCCTCGCCAGCCTCGCTGAAGCGCCGCCTCGCCCTCCTCCCCGGGTCTTCCCTGCCGCCGAGCTCACGCTCAACCCCTACGAACCCCCGTGAGCTCCCCCCTTCGCACCTCTCTCCCCTAGGACGCCACTGGCGCTTCCTCCCGCTGGACGACGCGCCTCACCGCCACCGCCGCGCCATGAGCTGCTCCACCCTGCCCCTCCCCCGTGCGGCGGCTCCCTGCCGCAGCGCCGCGCCTCCCCTGGTCGCCTCGGCCATGAGCTCCCGCCTCACCGGCGTTGCTCGCTGCCTCGCTGGCGCCAGCTCCCACCGCTGCTCCTGCGGCGCTGCTCCCGCCTCCTGGATCCGGATCGTGCCCGCCATCCGCCGAGGCCTCGTGCTGCCCCTCGATGACCACTGCCTGCTGCTTCGCCGCCCACGACGCCACGGCGCGGCCTCCAAGGCCATGACAGGCTAGTGCCTGCCTCCCCCACTGTCTCGGGCCAACCACGGTGCTCGCTGGGTGTGCTCCGGCGAGCCACCCGCACCCCGCACCGGTCGGGTGCACCCTCGAGGGCCAGCGCCCGTTCGCCCAAACCCACTAACCCCCACAGGGGCCAATGACATGGGGGTCCCACCCCAGAGCGTTTAAAAATAAATAAATAATAAATAAATAAAAAAATAAAATAAATAAAAAAATAAAAATGCTAATTAATTAATTAATAAACTAAGTTAATTAACTTAATTAATCATGTTTAATTAACCTAATTAACTGCTAATTAAACTAAACTAGGTTAATTAGTTAGCGACCAATGACTAACCGACCCCACATGTCAGTTGACCAAGTCAACTCTGTTGATCACGACGTCAAGATGACATCATGCCGACGTCATAAATCCATTTTTGAATTAATTAATTAATTAATTAAATTCCAGAAAATTAATAAAATCTTTAGAAAATCATATCTTTTAATCCGTAACTCGGATTAAATTATTTTCAACATGAAAGTTGCTTTAACAGCATTTAGACGATTCCGGATACGCAGTCCGTTCGTCCGCCACACACCCCTAACCTATCGAACTCGCAACTTTCCCCCTTCGGCTCCTCTGCCCGAAAATACGAAACACCGGGGATATTTTCCCGGATGTACCCCCCCTTAACCGGTACCACCTCATACCACGTTAGGGCACGCCTAGCATCGTTACTTGTCATGTCATGCATCGATATGCATTTGTTTACATGGTATTCATTGTTTCTTCCCTCTTCTCTGGTAGACTACGAGACCGACGCTGCCTGCCGATTCATTGCGGAGTTGGCGACCCTCTCTCTTGCCAGAGCAACCAGGCAAGCCCCCTTGATCACCAGATGTCGCCTATTCTACTCTATACCGCTTGCATTAGAGTAGTGTAGCATGTTACCGCTTTCTTTATACCAATCTGTTGCATAGCTTTGTCCTTGCTACATTTGTTACCTTTACCGCAATCCTACATGCTTAGTATAGGATGCTAGTATTTCCATCTGTGGCCCTACATTCTTGTCCGTCTGCTATGCTATACTATCGGGCCGTGATCACTCGGGAGGTGATCACAGGTATATACTATATACTTATACGTGATACATGTGGTGACTAAAGACGGGTCGGCTAGTGGAGCACCCGCGAGTGGATCTTTGAGGCGGAGCGACAGGGCAGGTTGAGACCGCCTAGGTGAGAGGTGGGCCTGGCCCTGTTCGGCGTTCGCGGATACTTAACATGCTTAACGAGATCTTGGTATTTGATCTGAGTTGGCTACGAGCTTATACGCACTAACCAACTACGTGGGAAAGATATGGGCACTCGGCGTCGTGGTATCAGCCGAAGCACTTCAGACGTCAGCGACGGAGCGGCGCGCGCCGAATTGGACTGGAACGCCACTAGGCTAGGTCTGCTTTCGGCCGCCCTCGCAACGTGCAGGTGTGCTCAGAGCGATGGGCCCAGACCCCTGCGCGCTTAGGTTTAGACCGACGTGCTGGCCTCTCTGTTGTGCCTAGGTGGGGCTGCGACGTGTTGATCTTCCGCGGCCGGGCATGACCCAGGAAAGTGTGTCCGGCCAAATGGGATCAAACGTGTTGGGTAAGATGGTGCACCCCTGCAGGGAAGTTAATCTATTCGAATAGCCGTGATCTTCGGTAACAGGACGACTTGGAGTTGTACCTTGACCTTATGACAACTAGAACCGGATACTTGATAAACACACCCTTCCAAGTGCCAGATACAACGGTGGTCGCTCTCTCGTGGCAATGAGGAGGGGATCGCCGGGTAGGATTATTGCTATGTGATGTTACTTGGAGGACTTCAACCTACCCTCTTCTACCTGTTGCAAGGCGAAGGTGACCAGAAGCGTAGTCTTCGATAAGACTAGCTACCCCCCTCTTATTCTGGCTTTCTGCAGTTCAGTCCACTGATATGGCCCCTTACACATATATCCATGCATATGTAGTGTAGCTCCTTGCTTGCGAGTACTTTGGATGAGTACTCACGGTTGCATTGTTTCCCCCTTTTCCCCCTATCTCTACTCGATTGCTGCAACCAGACGATGGAGCCCAGGAGCCAGACGCCACCGTCGATGACGACTACTACTCTGGAGGTGCCTACTACTACGTGCAGCCCGCTGACGACGACCAGGAGTAGTTTAGGAGGATCCCAGGCAGGAGGCCTGCTCCTCTTTTGATCTGTATCCCAGTTTGTGCTAGCCTTCTTAAGGCAAACTTGTTTAACTTATGTCTGTACTCAGATATTGTTGCTTCCGCTGACTCGTCTATGATCGAGCACTTGTATTCGAGCCCTCGAGGCCCCCTGGCTTGTATTATGATGCTTGTATGACTTATTTTATTTGTAGAGTTGTGTTGTGATATCTTCCGTGAGTCTCGATCTTGATCGTACACATTTGCGTGCATGATTAGTGTACGATTGAATCGGGGCGTCACAAAATGAAGTCGCCCTCGGCAGTAACTCATCTTCCTCACCCAAATAAGGCTTCAAATCTGCAACGTTAAAAGTGGGACTAACCCCAAATTCTGCAGGCAGCTCAAGTTTATGTGCATTATCATTTATTTTCTCTAACACCTTTAAAGGACCATCACGACATGGCATTAGCTTTGATTTGCGCAAATCAGGAAACCTATCCTAAGCATAAATGTAACCAAACAAGATCTCTGTGCAAACACAACATGTTTTCTACCTTTATCTCCAGCAAGTTTGTACTTAGCATTCATGCGCTCAATGTTTTCCTTAGTTAACTCATGCATTTTAAGATCAATTCAGCATGTTGTTTAGCATCAGAATTAACCTTCTCACAAGATGGAAGAGGCAAAAAATCAATGGGTGCACGAGGTACGAAACTATGCACAATTTCAAAAGGGCACATCTTAGTAGTAGAATGCAACAAACAATTATAAGAAAATTCAACATGAGGCAAGCATTCTTCCCACATTTTAAGGTAATTATTCAAAATAGCCCTAAGCATAGTATACAATGTTATATTGACTACTTTAGTTTGTCCATCAGTTTGGGGGTGACATGTAGTACTGAAAAGCAATTTCTTCCCCAACTTAGCCCATAAACATGTCCAAAAGTGGCTAAGAAATTTAGTATCATGATATGAAACCATAGTATTTGGCACACCATGCAAGCGAATAATTTCACGAAAGAACAAATCAGCAAGATTAATTGCATCATCGCTTTTATGACGTGGTATAAAGTGTGCTATTTTCGAAAATCTAGCCACGACAACAAATATGCTATCCCTCCCCTTCTTTGTTCGAGGTAAACCTAAAACAAAGTCCATAGATATTTCCTCCCATGTAATACTAGGTACAAGCAAAGGCATATATAAACCATTAGGATTGAGTCGTGATTTAGCTTTTTGACATGTAGTGCAGTGAGCAACAAAATGCTCAACATCCCGTCTCTTCTTTGGCCAAAGTAAATGTCTAGCTAGTATGTCCTCTGTCTTCTTCATGCCAAAGTGTCCCATTAATCCTCTTCCATGAGCCTCCTACAACAAAAAAAGACGAACGGGGCTAGCTGGAATGCATAGCTTGTTAGCACGGAACACAAATCCATCATTAATGACAAACTTGTTCCATGTTCTTCCTTCTTTACATTATGCATTACATCTTTAAATTCATCATCATGCACATATTTATCTTTGATGGTCTCCAAACCAAATATTTTGAAGTCAATTTTTGAAAGCATAGTATAGCGATGAGACAATGCATCGGCAATAACATTTTCTTTACCCTTATTGTGTTTAGTGACATAAGGGAGAGTCTCAATGAATTCAACCCACTTAGCATGCCTATGGTTCAGTTTTGCTTGACTTCTAATATATTCCATAGATTCATGATCAGAATATATAACAAATCCTTTGGGCCATAAATAATGTTGCCATGTTTCTAAAGTCCGAACAAGAGCATATAATTCTTTATCATAAGTACAATAGTTCAGACTAGGCCCACTCATTTTTTTAGAAAAGTATGCAACTGGTTTACCTTCTTGTAATAACACGACTCCTAACCCAATTCAACTGGCATCACATTCAAGCTCAAAAGTATTATTAAAATTAGGAAGTTGGAGTGAAGGAGCATGTGTCAACTTATCTTTCAATACCATGAAGGCTTCTTCCTGAACAGTACCCCAAACAAAAGGCACATCCTTTGAAAGATCATTGAGAGGTGCAGCAACGGTGCTGAAATCTCTCATAAAACGCATATAGAAACTAGCGAGGCCAAGAAAACTCCTCACTTGGGTGAGTATTTTGGGTTGCGGCCAACTCTCAATAGCTTCGGTCTTGGCTTTATCAACTTCAATTCCCTGTGGAGTAACAACATAGCCAAGAAAAGATAATCGGTCAGTGCAAAAGGTGCACTGCCCAAGGTTACCAAACAAACGTGCATCACATAGAGCAATAAAAACATCATGTAAATGTTCCTCCAAATATTTTCTATAAATCAGTATATCATCAAAGTAGACTACCAAAACTCGTCCAATGAAAGCACATAAAACTTTGTTGATTAATCTCATGAAAGTACTAGATGCATTAGTTAACCCAGAAGGCATGACTAACCACTAATATAAGTCAAACTTAGTTTTAAATGTAGATTTCCATTCATCTCCCAATTTGATACGAATAAGAGTGTATCCACTATGAAAATCAACTTTGGAAAATATAGTGGAGCCACTTAATTCATCAAGCATATCATCTAGCCTAGGAATAGGATGACGATAACGAATTGTAATATTACTAATGGATCCACAATCAACACACATACACGACGTACCATCCTTTTTCGCACTAGTATAATAGGAACAGCACAAGGACTAAGAGATTCACGTATATAACCTTTGTCGAGAAGCTCATGTACTTGACGCATAATCTCCTTCGTCTCCTCTGGATTGGTACGGTATGGTGCATGGTTGGGCAGTGATGCACCGAGAATTAAGTCAATTTGATGCTCAATCCCTCGAATAGGTAGTAATCCCAGTGGCACGTCTTGTGGAAAGACGTCAGTGAACACCTGTAAAATGTGAGTGCCAGCAGGAAGCAAAGAGGGAGGCACATCCTCGAATGAAAATAATGCCTCTTTGCCCACAAAAGCATACCAAACAAATTTGCTAAAATCTAGATCATCAATTTCAGATTTGGTGGCAAGTAAGCATCTACTTTTCAACTAAATTTCAAAGGCAACACTAGATGATGGTTTGTCATTAGGCTTAAGTTGTTGCACCAATTCCTTACCACAATCTGATTTTCACTCTTGTTTTGGTCCTGTTTTGCTTTACTAGCTCTAGTAAAATCATGTTTCAAAATGTGTTTAGGAGCCATAGGAAACAACATAATATGTTTGTCCTTATGAACAAGAGTGTTGTAGGGTGGAACCCTACATGGAAATCTTTCACGAATTGGAGGGGAAATCCCCAAGAACAAGAAGAACAGAAAGGGGGAAAACAAGAGGAACACTCAAATTGACTTGATCCAATCACACATGTGCAAGATCCAATCACACAAAGAGAGATAGAAAGGTCCAAATCCAACACAAGAAGATACAAGAGGTAGCTAGTTCAACCCAATCCTATGAGGAAAGAGGTCTTGATGATCCTATGATGGGGATCCTTCTCCAAGAGGAGGCCTTGATATCCACAAGAGGATCTTCTCCCTTAGGAGGTCATGATCTCCAAGAGGAGGAAGATGAGCAAAGCTCTCTCAATATCTCACATATACTTTGCTATCCCAAGAAATGAGCTCGATGAGGAGTACTTATACCCTAGGGACGAAATAGGAGGAAAACGAGGGTACAAGGGTCTTTTAACCCAAAGTGCGCGCAGGCATATTCGGACATGTCCGGGCACCCGGTGTAAACATGCGGGCACCCGAGGATGCCTGGGAGAAGGAGGCCGGGCACCCGGTGTCGGTGGGAAACGACACCTATGGGATCACAAGAATCCCTACTGCGGTTGCGGGGCGCGGGGTTGAGAGAAGAGCGGGTCTAACAGAGAAGCACGCGGTTCGTTTATCCAGGTTCGGGCCGCGAGGCTGCGTAAAACCCTACTCCTCCTTTGGTGGATGTATTATGTTTTCTTGAGCTAGCTACGGGGTGTAACGAGCTCCAAAAAGCCGAATCTTTCTCTTGGTCGCCTCGGGCCTCCTTTTACAGGTGAAAGGGGCTGCCACAGTGGCACACCGGAGGTGGAATGGTCTACAGTGGCACGAGGTTATCCCTCGTATTATAGGACAAGGTGCATTTAATGCATCGCTTAGGTGTCCTCTCACTTTATCGTGGACGGGGGCGAGGCACGTCCTGTCCGTCGCCGCTCCTCCAGGCTTCGACACGCGCCATGGCCAGCGGTGCATGCGGTGCAATGTAGGCAGGCAGGCAGCTGAGGTGGCGCGGTGGTGGAGCCTCCACGAAGGGCTGCATGTTGCCACGCAGGTGCATGTCTAGTTGGTTGGGTCGGCAGCTGCATGCGAACGGCGGCGGAGACTTGGTTAGTGCGGGCCTGATGGTGGCCCTGCTGGTGCGCCTGGCGAGGGCCTTGTCGGGTGGCCCGGGAAGGGTCTTGTCGGGTGACCCGGCAAGGGTCTTGCCGTGGCGTGCAGGCGTCCCCGGCAAGGATCTTGCCGGGGGTCTTGTAGGTTCCTTCGGCGAGGATGGCTACCTTCCCATCCTCACTTGATCTTGACTATTCTTTGTCTTCACAAAGATCTGCATGCCACCACAGAGGTGCCTCCCGAGCCCTGTCCCCCCACATGGGGTGAGTGTTGGTGGGCTCAAGGGTGGCTCGCTTTCATTGGCGTGGGCGAGCTGCCTGACAAGGGTCTTGCCAGGGGGCTGGGCCGCCCCGGCAAGGATCCTTGCCGGGGAAACCTGCTTCGCCCATCTGATCTTTGTGGCCTTGGTCCTTGTCGTTGCTTTGCTTTGTCTTGGGCTTCAGTCTTACCTTGGCTCACCTCCTCCACTCTGCTTGGTGTGGCCGTGGGCGTGGCTCCGACTGCCCGTGCACAGGTTAAGGGGTACAAAAATGTGCCCCTAGTTTTGTACACCGACAGGAGCCCCCGGGCCTGGGCCACAGATAAGCGCGACACGTTGTTGGGTCAGGCCCAAAACGGTGCGCGGGCAGGAGGGGCAGTTTTTATCGCAGTAAGATTTTTCGCACGTTGCGCTTCCCACAACCCTTGCGCGTGGCGTGGCGTGGAGCGGCGTGCGTGACGTGGGCGGCATGCGTGGGGCGGTTTCCGCACGCATGCGTCACATCGCAGTAAATGGGCAGCGCGCCCCGCGGCTTCCCCATAAAAAGGGATAACCGTATGACCGCCTTTTTACCGTTCGCAAGCAACCCCAATCTCGGAGACCTCCGCTGTGCCCTCTTCTTCTTGAAGCTTCGCCGCTTCGCCGCCCGTCGTCTTTGCTGCCGCCCTCCGCTCCTCCCTCCTCCTTCACCATGGCGCCAAAATCCACCAAGGGCAAGGGGGTGCCCAAGGATGCTGGGGCTGTGGAGCCGCCGGAGAGCACGCTGTCGGGGGACCAGACGCAGTCCGCCTTCTTCTTCCCCTCAACGGTCGATGTGTTCGAGCTTCGGGACCTCTTCAGGCCCCTGTGGGGAGTGAAGACGGGGGGGGGGGGGGAGGATTCAGGGCACCCGGCTACGCGCGTCATCCCTGCTGCCTGTGCCGAGCCTGCCTCAAATCGGTACCCCTTCTTTGTCGATTACTTTTCTTGCGGGCTTTGTCCTCCCTTTTCCGATTTCTTCAGCGACATCATGCACACCTTCGGCTTCCGTCTTCTGAATTTTACTCCGAACACGGTGGCGTGCATGGCCCTTTTCGCGCACCTTTGCGAAGGCTTCGCCGGGGTGCAGCCCAACACAGCGCTCTTCCGCCACTACTTCTACCCTCGGATCCAGACAGGGGGCGCCATCTCTGGTTGCATCGCCTGGATCCCAAGATCCAAGGAGGCGTACCCGGACGGCACCATGAAGGAGAGGTGGGATGAGTGGCGGGAACGGTGGTGCTGGATTGAAGAGGAGGACCCGCCGGCGTTCTGCAAAATTCGCCGGGCGCCGCAAGTTCGCGGCAGCGACTGGAGTGATGTCGATGCCGCCGACGGAAAGCTCTCTGTTGCCGTCACCAGGATTCTTCGGCTTACCCAGGCCGGGCTCACCCTCGAAATGATCGGGGCGGACTTCATCCGCCGCCGGATTGCTCCGCTGCATAACAAGGGGAGGCCAGCCTGGCTTTTCACGAACCCTTCTCACATCATGCGACTCCGCCCAGGCCTCGACCACAACTTTACGGTGATGGCGCACACACACTTCTGCCAGCGACTCTTCCAGCTTGAGTGGGCCGTGACGGCGAGGTCAAGCGGACCGGCAAGATTGCGAGGGCCGCCACGAAGCCCGGCAAGGTCCTCAAGGGTTCGTTGTTCAAGCTGCCAACGGGGGTGGTCCCGTTGTGCAACAACTCGCATCGGTCCGCGATCATTGCCATGATGCCGGACTGCAACGCGCACGGCCCCGTCCCGAGCTGGAAGGAGCCGAAGGAGGCAGAAGTGCAGCAGTTCTTCGACACCCTGCACGAGAGGTATGTTGATGCCGATGCCGAGCGGCTGCTTGTCCAGGACACCTCCCAGGCGGAGCTGGACTACATCGCCACCAGGGCGAGGGAGGCACAGCTCGCCAGGGAGGCCGGCGATGATGGCGGTGTGGAGGACAAGGTTGCGACGGCCGCGGAGGAGGAGGAGCTTGCCCGGTGGGCGATGGCCACCGGGGGAGCTAGCAGCGCCGGCACCGAGGCTCCACTAGTTGAGGATGTGACCGGCGAGTCATCGTCGTCGTCGTCGGAGGAGACCGTAGACCCAGAGCCACCTGCTGGGAGGGGGCGAGTCCTGCAGCGAGCCAGTTCCGACGAGCCAGTTCGGCCCCGTAGGAATGCGCAGCCGCAGCTGACTTTGGAGGGGTCCCGACCTCACACGAGGGCCGCGGCGGCGAAGAAGCCAGCGAAGGTCGCGGTGAAGAAGAAGACGGCCTCCCCTTCTTCATCCAGACGTGCCCAGATGCCGCCTCCCTCCCCTCATCCAGCGAACATCGGCGCAGGGATCACCTTTGACTTTGGATCCCTCAGTCCGAGGAGGAAGAGGAAGACCGCATAGGAGGAGGCAGATGACGAGTAAGTGTCTGGTTCCTTTTTCGTTACCTCTGCCCCCTCACTCTGTGGTACTAATCTTGTCTTGTTTTTGTCTTCGCAGGGACGCGGAGACGCTGGCCCAGAGAGCAAAAAGGGCCAAGGTCTCAACGGGTGGCCAGCCCCTGGCCGGTGCTTCGAGGGCGCCCTTGGTGGTGTTGAGCAGCCCGGACAGCAGCCCCCGGCAAAGCCCCCAGCGTAAGTTCATCATTCTTCTCTCTTCGACATGTGTCAAGAGCGCGACGCTTTGGTGCTGACCTTGCCAGGTGTGCAGGAGGGGAGCGGCAGCAGGAGGAGCCACAGGGGGCTACTCCCAACGCGCCACCCCCATCGACCACGCCGCCCCGAGGGGCGTCCCTTGCAAGGGCGCCAAGCACCGAGCTCACAAACATGGAGGAGGAGGAAGAGAACCTGGGCGCCGGTGGCTTTGCCTCGACACCAAATGTTGGCGGGGAGGGGACTTCTACTTCCTAGCCGGGTGTCGGCACCGGTAAGTCGCTCGCCGTTTGTCCCTACTTCTTCTTCTTTCTGGTTCTTGGTCTTGGCTTTTCCTCACCCCTATCTTCGGCGCCTAGATTCCTCCTTGACGGATCCAGAGGACGTGGACGCTATGATCGAGGGTGTCGCCAAGGCCGCCGAGGCAGATGCCGAGAGGATCGCCGTGGAGGAGTCCGCCAAGGGGGCTGCTGAGGGCGCCGCCGAGGAGCCCGCCGGGGAGGCCGACAAGGCCGCCGCAGGGGAGGCCGCCAAGGATGCTGCCGAGGCCGCCGCCAAGGAGCCCGCCGGGGAGGCCGGCAAGGCCGCCGCTGAGGAGGCTGCCAAGGATGCTGCCGAGGCCGCTGCCAAGGGGCCCGCCGGGGAGGCCGGCAAGGCCGCCGCTGAGGAGCCCGACAAGGGGCCTGCCGGGGAGGAGGAGGAGGAGGCTGGCGACCAGCCTTCCTCCTCTGCTGCTTCCGGCTCCGGCAAGTACCTCAGGGTGTGCGACGACTTGTTCATTCACCTCCCAGGCGTGTCGAGCACCAGGGCACCCGTCGAGGGAGAGGTGTTCCACGACGAGGTGCTTGCCGCTGCCGGGCTTGGAGTCGTCGACGAGCCAATTGTTGGCGGCGACGGCTCGCAGGAGGAGCGGCTCCTCCAGGCCATGGGCGGCATGTTCCGGAAGCTCCAGGTGCTCTACCGCGCCCGCCTGGACAAGGTGAAGTCCAGGACGGCGGTGGTGGAGAAGGCGGAGGTGGACCTCCAGGAGCGCGTCGCCGAAGCGTAGAACTGGTTCCGCAAGGCCCACGAGAAGCTCAAGGCTGCCCAGGGCGACCAGGCCAGGCGCGACGTGGAGCTCACCATGAAGCTTGCCGATGTCGAGAAAGCTCATGAGGCGGCGAAGAACTCGGCCAAGGCCGCCGAGGCCGTTCGGACCCAGCGTGAGGCCGTGCTGAACTCCCAGGAGGAGGACCTTGCCGCACGCGAGGAGAAGCTCACCGCCATACTTCATGGAAAAGATGCCGAGGTGGAGAAGCTCGTCTTGCAGCGGACCGGTGAGCTGGAGCAGAGGCACCAAGAGGCACTTGATGCTCAGGCCCAGGTCCACGCCGGCAAGGTGAAGGAGCTGGAGGAGGAGCGCAACAGGCTGACGGAGCAGGCCCTGAACCTGTCCCGCGAAAAGGACACGCTCAACAGCGCTCTGACAGAGGCGCAGGGCGCGGTCGTCAGCAAGGCCGGGGAGCTCTCTAAGGCCAACAACTCCATCAAAGACCTCAAGCTGAAGCTGGAGGGTCTCGAGAAGGTGTTGTTGGAGTCTACAACCCGCGAGGCGACCCTGGCCAAGGAGCTGGAGGGCGAGAAGCTGTTGCGGAAGAACGAGGGCCTCAACTTTGCGGAGCACGTGGAGGGCGAGAACCGTTGGTTCGATCGCCTCGCCACCGTCGCCAACCAGGCCGCTGCCCAGTTGGCCATCATGGGGATGCCGGACGTGAGGTATGTCCCAGAGCGGAGCGTGAGCGACAATTGCAGCCTGACCATGTTCTTTGAGAAGGTTGTCGGTGCTCTAGAGCAGCTCCACGCCAGCCAGGCGGCGTCACTGGTCGACGAGTCCCGGATACTTTGTTAGGGCGCCATGACCAAGGATCTCACCAAGGTGGCGCACTGGTACCCCGACCTCGACTTCGACGCCGCGCTGGAAAGCTTGCCGGACAGGACCGACCTTGCGCTGCTCAGGGAGCGCATTGAGCCCTTCATCAGCCGAGTCGGCAGAATTCTGAGGGTGGAGGGCCAGCACCGGGATTAGGCACCCCGTTTTCTTATCGCCGCTGCAGGTTCATAACCAAGACAATTGCTATCTCTAGTTAGAACCGCAGCAACAATTTGACGTAACATAACTCTGCAGCACTTTTTAGTATCATGCATGTTATTTTCCTGTTTGATCTTTCCTTGTATGTCCACCCTACGTAACCGGGTAGGCTTGCCGCGCCAGAAACCTGTGGCGGCGTCGTGGGGACGGATCCCCATTGGCCTGCCGGTGTGCATGGGCCGAAAGCAAGCCACCTTACCGAGCGCTGCCGCCGTGATCGTCGAGTTTGACTCGAGTCAGATTCAGGAGCGTTGCCAGGTGCGGAAGGCTACCCCACCACTCTCAACGTGGCAGGCTTTGAGCTGTTGAGCGGACTCGAAACAGAACAAAAGCGTTGCCGATCGCAGGGGGCCCCTTTGCGTGCAGGTTTCCCATACATAGGCCAGATCTCTGAGGACGATAACCTCATATAAAAGGGAAGAAAGTAGTCAGGGTTCGGTGTGACTTAGCTTCTGCTTGTAGTCGTGCCGGCGTCGATCTTTCGACCCCCTCTCCTGCTTCCCTTAGAGCCATCGCAACAAAGAAACGCTCACTTAACTGCTAAAACCGATTCTCACAATCGCGCCACCTACCTGGCGTGCCAAAGATGTCAGTGGGAAACGACACATATGGGATCACAAGAATCCCTACTGCGGTTGCGGGGCGCGGGGTTGAGAGAAGAGCGGGTCTAACAGAGAAGCACGCGGTACGTTTATCCAGGTTCGGGCCGCGAGGATGTGTAAAACCCTACTCCTGCTTTGGTGGATGTATTTTGTGTTCTTGAGCTAGCTACGGGGAGTAACGAGCTCCAAAAAGCCGAATCTTTCTCCTGGTCGCCTCAGGCCTCCTTTTATAGGTGAAAGGGGCTGCCACAGTGGCACACAGGAGGTGGAAAGGTCTACAGTGGCATGAGGTTATCCCTCGTATTACAGGACAAGGTGCATTTAATGCATCGCTTGGGTGTCCTCTCACTTTATCGGGGACAGGGGCGAGGCCCGTTGATACGTCTTCGTCGTATCTATAATTTTTGGTTGTTCCATGCCAATATTATTCACTTTCATATACTTTTTGGCAACTTTTATATTATTTTTAGGACTAACATATTGATCCAGTGCCCAGTGCCAGTTCCTGTCTGTTGCATATTTTATGTTTCCCAGAATATCCATATCAAACGGAGTCCAAACGGGATAAATACGGACGGAGCTTATTTTTGGAAAATATGGCAAATTCCGGAAGAAAAATCCACGCGAGACGGTGCCCGAGGTGGTCACGAGGTAGGGGGGTGCGCCTGACCCCCCTGGGCGTGGCCCCTACCCTCGTGAGCCCACCGTAAGGCAGTTGATGCTCTTCTTTTGCCGCAAGAAAGCTAATATTCGGAAAAAAAAATCACGGTGAAGGTTTCAGGCCAATCGGAGTTACGGATCTCCATATATACGCCAAACGGTGAAACAGAGCCGTAATGTAACGCAAACAGAGAGATAGATCCAATCTGGAGGGGCTCTCGCCCCTCCCAAGCCATGGGAGCCAAGGACCAGAGGGGAAACCCTTCTCCCATCTAGGGAGGAGGTCAAGGAAGAAGAAGAAGAAGGGGCCTCTCTCCTTGCTTCCGGTGGCGCCGGAGGCGCTGGGAGCCATCATCATCACCGCGATCTTCACCAACACCGCCGACATCTTCACCAACATCTCCATCACCTTTCCCCCTCTATCTACAGCGGTCCACTCTCCCGCAACCCGCTGTACCCTCTACTTGAACATGGTGCTTTATGCTTCATATTATTATCCAATGATGTGTTGCCATCCTATGATGTCTTAGTAGATTTTCTTTGTCCTATCGGTGGTTGATGAATTGCTATGATTGATTTAATTTGCTTGTGGTTATGTTGCTATCCATTGGTGCCCATCATATGAGCGCGCGCGTGGATCACAACATAGGGTTAGTTGTATGTTTATAGGACTATGTATTGGAGGGCAAGAGTGACAGAAGCTTCAACCTAGCATAGAAATTGATGCATACGGGATTGAAGGGGGACCAATATATCTTAATACTATGGTTGGGTTTTACCTTAATGAACGTTAGTAGTTGGGACGCTTGCTAATAGTTCCAATCATAAGTGCATAGAATTCCAAGTAAGGGATGACATGCTAGCAGTGGCCTCTCCCACATAAAACTTGCTATCGGTCTAGTAAGGTAGTCAATTGCTTAAGGGACAATTTCACCACACCTATCATCATTTTTCCACACTCGCTATATTTACTTTAGTTGTGTCTTTACCTTAACAGCCCCTAGTTTTGTTTTTGTGCTCTTTACTTTCTTGCAAAACCTATCCGAAAACTCCTACAAAGTAGTTCTAGTTTTATACTTGTTCTAGGTAAAGCGAACGTCAAGCATACGTAGAGTTGTATCGTTGGTCGATAGCACTTTAGGGAATATTTGTTCTACCTTTAGCTCCTCGTTGGGTTCGACACTCTTACTTATCGAAAACTGTTGCGATCCCATATACTTGTGGGTTATCAAGACCTTTTTCTGGTGCCGTTGCCGGGGAGTCATAGCGTGGGGTGAATATTCTCGTGTGTGCTTGTTTGCTTTATCACTAAGTAATTTTTATTTGCTGTTCTTAGTTGTTCTCTATCTTTAGTTATGGATATGGAACATGAAATACCAAAAAAATTAGGTTTACTTGCTACTCATGGAGACGGGGTAACTCCTAAAACCCTCGATTCTCATTATGTGAAAGATATTAAGTACTACTTTGATAATCCTGAGAAAACCCCATTCAACTTTATAATGGGAGACACGTTGGATCAACGTGAATACTTTAGGGATTATCGCTCGACCCAAAAAGGGAAACTATTATGGGACCAATTTATAATGTTGCATTAGTATGCCCGGGATCTATGCTTGAGATATGATATTACTTGTTGCTCTAGGATGGAGGCTCCACACCTTCCCTTTTCATGCAAATGGTATATATGATTACTATGATGTGGAACAAATAGAAGAATTTGTTGCTTTTAAGGCTGCTTACGAAATTGAATCTTTGTTCCAAAAGTATGAAGCTTTAGATGATGATGTTTATAGGCCTGAAAATCTTGCTATACTTAGATATTGCTATGAAAATTATGAATACAATTACTATATTAATGCTTTTATGAAGAAAGTCAACGCTGTCAAGAGACTAATATTTTGCAGGAAGCTATGGAAGAAGAAATTGATGAAACAAAGGAGCTCATTGGATGAAAAAGATGATGAGGAGAGCGAAGAACAAAAGGAGGAAGAGCGGATTAGCTACCTGTGCCCACCTTCTAATGAGAGTAACCCTCCAACTCATACATTATTTAATTCCCCTTCGTGCTTACCGAAGGATGATTGCTATGATGAATGTTATGATCCCATTGATTCTCTTGAAATATCCCTTTTTGATGATGCTTGCTATGCTTGTGGCCCAGATGCCAATATGAATTATGCTTATGGAGATGAACTTGCTATAGTTCCTTATGTTAAACATGAAATTGTTGCTATTGCACCCACGCATGATAGTCCTATTATCTTTTTGAATTCTCCCGATTACACTATATCGGAGAAGTTTGCACTTATTAAGGATTACATTGATGGGTTGCCTTATACCATTGCACATGATGATTTTGATGAATATAATTTTCATGTGCTTGCTGCTCCTACTTGCAATTATTATGAGAGAGGAACTATATCTCTACCTCTCTATGTTTCCAACACGATAAAATTGCAAGAAACTGTTTATACTATGCATTGGCCTTTACTTTGTGTGCGTGAATTGTTCTTTTATGACATGCGATGCATAGGAAGAGAGTTAGACTTCGTTGTTCCATGATATATGTTACTTTGTGCTCACTACTAAATTACAAATCATTGTTAATTAAAATTGGCTTTGATATACCTTGGGATCCGGGTGGATTCATTACTTGAGCACTATATGCCTAGCTTAATGGCTTTAAAGAAAGCGCTGTCAGGGAGACAACCCGAAAGTTTTAGAGAGTCATTTATTTTCTGTTGAGTGCTTTCATATAGTTTAAAAACAACAAAAATAAAGAGGGGAACCCAAAACTTTTCAAAAAGGAAAGTGAAAGTGAGAAAGACAAGCATTGTTGAAGTGGGATAGCTCCTTGAACTTTGTTCATGCTCACGGCAACTTTGTGAATCTTGATTACAGAAACTTTTCAATAAAAATAATTATCCCCTTGTACAATTCCATTGTATTATAAAAATAATGTGCCAAGGTTTGCCTTTAGGATGTTTACAATGCTTGTTGGTTTGTGCGGTGCAGGACAGAAACTTTGGCTGTAGTGCATGAATTTTAGTTTTTTACTGGAACGTCAAATGGTTCTGATTCTTTTTGCAATGTCTTGAAGTACAAATTGTTAATTTTTACTAATTTTGGAAGAATTTTTCAAGTATAATAAGTATGGTGAATGTTCAGATTTCTACAGACTGTTCTGTTTTAGACAGATTCTGTTTTTGATGCATAGTTTGCTTGTTTTGATGAAACTATTAATTTATATCAGTGGATTAAGCCATGAAAAAGTTATATTACAGTAGACACAATGCAAAAACAAAATATGAATTGGTTTGCAATAGTACTTAGAGTAGTGATTTACTTTATTATACTAATGGATCTTACCGAGTTTTCTGTTGAAGTTTTGTGTGGATGAAGTGTTCGATGATCGAGAAGGTCTCGATGTGAGAAGAAGGAAGAGAGGCAAGAGCTCAAGCTTGGGGATGCCCGAGGCACCCCAAGTAAATATTCAAGGAGACTCAAGCGTCTAAGCTTGGGGATGCTGGTGAGGCATCCCCTCTTTCTTCAATAAATATCGGTATGTTTTCGGATTCGTTTCATTCATGCGATATGTGCAAATCTTGGAGCGTCTTTGCTTTAGTTTTCATTTTTCTTTTATGCACCATGCTGGTATGAGATAGTCCTTGGTTGATTTATAGAATGCTGTTTGCACTTCGCTTATATCTTTTGAGTATGGCTTTATAGAATGCTTCATGTGCTTCACTTATATCATTTGAAGTTTGGATTGCCTTTTTCTCTTTACATAGACAACCGCCATTTGTAGAATGCTCTTTTGCTTCACTTATATTTGTTAGAGCTTGGGCATATCTTTTGTAGAAAGAATTAAACTCTCTTGCTTCACTTATATCTATTTAGAGAGATTACAGTGAACTGGTCATTCACATGGTTAGTCATAAAATCCTACATAAACTTGTAGATCGCTGAATATGATATGTTTGATTCCTTGCAATAGTTTTGCGATATAAAGGTGGTGATATTAGAGTCGTGCTAGTTTAGTAATTGTGAAATTGAGAAATACTTGTGTTGTGGTTTGCAAGTCCCGTAGCATGCACGTATGGTGAACCGTTATGTAACGAAGTCGGAGCATGAGGTGTTTATTGATTGCCTTCCTTATGTGTGGCGGTCGGGGACGAGCGATGGTCTTTTCCTACCAATCTATCCCCCTAGGAGCATGTGCGTAGTACTTTGTTTTGATAACTAATAGATTTCGGCAATAAGTATGTGAATTCTTTATGACTAATGTTGAGTCCATGGATTATACGCACTCTCACCTTTCCATCATTGCTAGCCTCTTCGGTACCGTGCATTGCCCTTTCTCACCTCGAGAGTTGGTGCAAACTTCGCCGGTGCATCCAAACCCCGTGATACGATACGCTGTATCACACATAAGCCTCATTATATCTTCCTCAAAACAGCCACCATACCTACCTATCATGGCATTTCCATAGCCATTCCGAGATATATTGCCATGCAACTTTCATCATCCTCATCATATACATGACTTGTGAATTCATTGACATATTGCTTTGCATGATCGTAAGATAGCTAGCATGATGTTTTCATGGC
This sequence comes from Aegilops bicornis, assembly GCA_021605145.1. Taxonomy (NCBI): domain Eukaryota; kingdom Viridiplantae; phylum Streptophyta; class Magnoliopsida; order Poales; family Poaceae; genus Aegilops; species Aegilops bicornis. Next base: position 336,110,717 of record CM038670.1, on the reverse strand, counting down.
TTGTCCATTTTTTCATGTCATTGCTACTCTAGATCATTGCACATCCCGGTACACCGCCGGAGGCATTCATATAGAGTCATATCTTTGTTCTAGTATCGAGTTGTAATATCGAGTTGTAAGTAAATAAAAGTGTGATGATCATCATTATTAGAGCATTGCCCCATCCAAAAAAAAGAGAGAGGCCAAAGAAGCCTAAATAAAAAAATGGGGCCAAAGAAGCCCGCAAAAAAAAAGAAAAAAATAGAAAATAAATAAAAAGGGGCAATGTTACTATCTCTTTTTCCACACTTGTGCTTCAAAGTAGCACCATGTTCTTCATGTAGTGAGTCTCATATCTAGTGCTTCAAAGTAGCACCATGTTCCTCATATAGATTGTCTCCTATGTTGTCACTTTCATATACTAGTGGGAATTTTCATTATAGAACTTGGCTTGTATATTCCAACGACGGGCTTCCTCAAATGCCCTAGGTCTTCATGAGCAAGCAAGTTGGATGCACGCCCACTTAGTTTCTTTTGTTGAGCTTTCATACACTTATAGCTCATAGTGCATCCGTTGCATGGCAATCCCTACTCCTCACATTGACATCAATTGATGGGCATCTCCATAGCCCGTTGATTAGCCGCGTCGATGTGAGACTTTCTCCTTTTTTGTCTTCTCCATAACCTCCATCATTATATTCTATTCCACCTATAGTGCTATATCCATGGCTCGCGCTCATGTATTGCGTGAAAGTTGAACAGGTTTGAGAACGTCAAAAGTATGAAACAATTGCTTGGCTTGTCATCGGGGTTGTGCATGATGTGAATATTTTGTGTGGTGAAGATGGAGCATAGCCAGACAATATGATTTTGTAGGGATGAGCTTTCTTTGGATATGTTATGTCAATAAGACATAATTGCTTGGTTGGTATGCTTGAAGTATTATTATTTTTATGTCAAACGATAGACTATTGCTTTGAATCACTCATGTCTTAATATTCACGCCATGATTAGACATAAGATCAAGATTATGCTAGGTAGCATTCCACATCAAAAATTATTCTTTTTTTATCATTTACCTACTCGAGGACGAGCAGGAATTAAGCTTGGGGATGCTGATACGTCTCTGTCGTATCTATAATTTTTGATTGTTCCATTCCAATATTATTCACTTTCATATACTTTTTGGCAACTTTTTATATTATTTTTGGGACTAACATATTGATCCAGTGCCCAGTGCCAGTTCCTGTCTGTTTCATGTTTTATGTTTATCAGAAACCCCATATCAAACGGAGTCAAAACGAGATAAAAGCGGATGGAGCTTATTTTGGAAAAATATGGAAAATTCGGAAGAAAAATCCACGCGAGACGGTGGCGAGGTGGTCACGAGGTAGAAGCGCGCCCCTACCCTCGTGAGCCCACCGTAAGGCGGTTGATGCTCTTCTTTGCCGCAAGAAAGCTAATATTCGGAAAAAAATCACGGTGAAGGTTTCAGGCCAATCGGAGTTATGGATCTCCATATATCGCCAAACGGTGAAACAGAGCTTAATGTAACGCAGTAAACAGAGAGATAGATCCAATCTCGGAGGGGTTTCGCCTCCCATGCCATGGGAGCCAAGGACCAGAGGCGAAACCCTTCTCCCATCTAGGGAGGAGGTCAAGGAAGAATAAGAAGAAGGGGGCCTCTCTCCCCTTGCTTCCGGTGGCGCCGGAGCACTGCCAGGGGCCATCATCATCACCGCGATCTTCACCAACACCGCCGTCATCTTCACCAACATCTCCATTGCCTTTCCCCCACTATCTACAGCGGTCCACTCTCCCGCAACCCGCTGTACCCTCTACTTGATCATGGTGCATTATGCTTCATATTATTATCCAATGATGTGTTGCCATCCTATGATGTCTGAGTAGATTTTCTTTGTCCTATCGGTGGTTGATGAATTGCTATGATTGATTTAACTTTCTTGTGGTTATGTTGCTGTCCTTTGGTGCCCATCATATGAGCGCGCGCGTGGATCACACCATAGGGTTAGTTGTATGTTGATAGGACTATGTATTGGAGGGCAAGAGTGACATAAGCTTCAGCCTAGCATAGAAATTGATGCATACGGGATTGAAGGGGGACCAATATATCTTAATGCTATGGTTGGGTTTTACCTGAATGAACATTAGTAGTTGCGGACGCTTGCTAATTGTTCCAATCATAAGTGCATAGAATTCCAAGTAAGGGATGACATGCTAGCAGTGGCCTCTCCCACATAAAACTTGCTATCGGTCTAGTAAGGTAGTCAATTGCTTAAGGGACAATTTCGCCACTCCTACCATCACTTTTCCACACTCGCTATGTTTACTTTAGTTGTGTCTTTACCTTAAAAGCCCGTAGTTTTATTTTCGTGCTCTTTACTTTCTTGGAAAACCTATCCGAAAACACCTACAAAGTACTTCTAGTTTTATACTTGTTCTAGATAAAGCGAACGTCAAGCGTACGTAGAGTTGTATCAGTGGTCGATAGAACTTTAGGGAATATTTGTTCTACCTTTAGCTCCTCGTTGGGTTCGACACTCTTACTTATCGAAAACTGTTGCGATCCTCTATACTTGTGGGTTATCACCCGTCCTGTCCGTCGCCGCTCCTCCAGGCTTCGACACGCACCTTGGCCAGCGGTGCATGCGGTGCCATGTAGGCAGGCAAACAACTGCGGTGGCGCGGTGGTGGAGCCTCCACGAAGGGCTGCATGTTGCCATGCAGGTGCCTGCCCAGTTGGTTGGATCGGCAGCTGCATGCGAACGGCGGTGGATACTTGGTTGGTGCGGGCCTGATGGTGGCCCTGCTGGTGCGCTTGGCGAGGGCCTTGCCGGGTGGCTCGGAAAGGGTCTTGTCGGGTGACCCGGCAAGGGTCTTGCCATGGCGCGCAGGCGTCCCCGGCAAGGATCTTGTCGGGGGTCTTGTGGGTTCCTTCAGCGAGGATGGCTTCCTTCCCATCCTCACTTGATCTTGACTATTCTTTGTCTTCACAAAGATCTGCATGCCACCACAGAGGTGCCTCCCGAGCCCTGTCCCAACACATGTGTTGAGTGTTGGTGGGCTCAAGGGTGGCTCACTTGACTGGCGTGGGCGAGCTGCCCCGGCAAGGGTTTTGACAAGTGAAAAACAAATGTGGTTAGCGTTAGTGCAAAACCAAGCATTCAAGAGGTGATTCACCAAACAAGTGTCGTCATCAAGCATAGCGTATGGTGTGACAAGGGATTGTAACTTGTCATGTAAGCACATAAATTGAGAAAAATCAAGGACATCATGGAAGCAATCATGCAAGTGTGAGGTAGCGATGCAAATATGTGTGTCAAGAGAATAAGCATCTACCTCAAGCTCATAGCAAGCATGCATAAGGCACTCAAAAAATTGTCTACTATATGCATATGAACCATTCACAACACCAAAATAAATGAAGTGTCTAAAGTGCAAGACAATCCAAGCGTAACGTGCACGGGGTGTAGTTAATATAGTGTGGCACTCAACACAATAGAAAGAGTAATTGTTCATCATGTGTGAGGCAATCAAATCATTCAATCTAGTAGTGCAAAGATCCAACATAATACAGGTAATCATGGCAATCATGTCATGTGTGCAAATAGTAGGCATAGGCAATGCACATGGCATGTCGCAAACATGGCAATAACAAGCAATATCTCCACCAAGCTTGCAAATACACATACAAGTACTAGAATCAACCATCATGTTTAATACAAAGCATGGATCAGAAGTGCATGTCAAAATCATGTAAAGAGGCATAACATGCAAAGTGAACACGATAGTATGGGCATAGGGTGACAAGTGGTAAATAGCCCATAGCCATGTGAGTGCTAAGTAAAAGGAATGTGTGAAGTCGTTGCGCGAAGAGAACGGTGTTAAGGACAATCCACGGGATCCCAAATTGTCGTTGCTCTCAAGAGCTCATTTCGTCAACTCTTGGGATTGAGAGGTTGACGAGCATACGTGAGTATCTACACAAAATAAAGACAAAGGGAAAATTTTGTGTGCGTGGTATATGTACATATCATCCATTATGATGCATACATGCATGTGTTGGTGAGCATAAAATGTCCAATTCTAATAAATGAGATGTGTGATATAGAAACATGTCATCCATCATGATAGGTTTGTTGTTATGTGTAGCATAATGGAGACTCAAATTGTGTAATGCATCATGAGAAATATGTAGAGCATTGTTATTCATCGAATGCATATGGTGCACACAATCATGGAAATCATGCAATGTATGGAATGCATCAAAGTCTCCTAATATGTATGGGGAAACTATTGGGGTCTCCTCATGAGCATTAATGGAAAACATCACATGGAGAATATTGACAACATCCAAAACAGAGCATATTTTGTTCTATGTGATCATGGCATGGTATAGTAGATGAATTGCGCAAATCATGTAAAGGAATAATGTCAATATCATCGCATGAAAAACAAAAGCCAATGACCATCATCTCGTCAACTATGCCATAAGTGTAAATGGGATTTATTTTAATGGGGCATGCATAGTTACTATGTTGAGATTGAAATGATGCAATATGGGAGATCTCACTCATAGCATATGACAAGTTAAAGGGTTGTTGAACATGTGTGACCAAAAGAATTTTCACATGATATCCTATGGAGCATAACATCACAACTAGGAAACTCGACATGCTCATCATCATATTCATCATAAATTGGTAAGTCATGACAGGAGGAGGTCGCACTAGCATGAAGCATGGTAATAGGTGTGTCAACATCATGCAAGCAATCATTGGTATACGATAGTCCACTACTGGGACAAGATAAGCATCATCACCTATGTTACCTTTGCAGCATCGCTCATGTGTTGTAGGTGTGGTGTCGAAGACCAAGCTGTGAACCATGTGGGGGTGCATTATCGTCCACCATGGCCATCGTCATCTCCATTGGAGGTACGGACTCGACGAGGATAGGAATGTCGTCATGTAGGAGACCTAGCAGTAAAGAAGAAAACACACTCGTAGTAGAGGTTAAGTCGTTAGAAATCATAGTGGCCTCACGTGCCGTCTCAACTACCTCACTCACTAAGTATTGTGGCTCACTCAGTCCCGGTAAGATGCTCTCACTCATATGATTGGTGGAGTCACTTAAATAGCTCTCAACCTCACATAGGATGTGTGGTATAATCTCGTGTGTGGGTCTAGTGGTGGTCACACTCATCCTCTCATAGGAAATGCTCTCATTGTCACATATGGTGGAGTCACTCATATCACTCATGGTGGGGTTGATCTCCTCCCGTGGGAATTGGGGCATCTCGTCATATGTGGGTGTCAGAGAGATGTAGGTGAAATTGTCTCCATGCTCAACTCCTATCGCCGCCTTGGTTGAAGGGATGGTCCCATGTGTCAGATTCTGGGTTCCGGCAAACCCTTGAGGTTTGAACACTGGGGTGCGCACGAAGAACTCTCTCTCCCTAGCTTGCTCTCGCAACAATCTCAAGGCCTAGCTCGCCGAACCCAAGAAACAAGAGACACGAGAGTTTATACTGGTTCGGGCCACCGTTGCGGTGTAATACCCTACTCCAGTGTGTGTGGTGGATTGCCTTGTAGGCTGAGAATGAACAAGTACAAGGTATGAACAGCCTCCTGAGGAGAGGTGTTCTTCAGCTCGATGAGCTGGTGTGTGTGAGAGCGGTCTGAATGATCCATCCCCTTATATGGTGGTGGCTAGTCCTATTTACAGAGGCCCTGGTCCTCTTCCCAAATGTTAGGCGAGAAGGGATCCCATAACGGCCAATTTTGAAGGGAGATAACTAGTACAAGTTATCCTGACAAAAGGTGGTCTTCGCCTGCCAAAGGCTCTAGTGGTGACGCTGTTGTGGGCTCCGTGGTGACCTTCATCCTGCTGGTATTGGTCTCGTTCCATCGATATGGAAACCTTTGTCTGATGCCTCAGGACTCCTCGCCTACGCCTGCCTCTTTAGCACCAAAGAGGAAACTAGTACACTGCGCTCGTTGGCGCCCGCCTGGCCTTGGTCATCATGGCTCACGTCACGCACACCTCATGAGGTGCCCCCCTGCCTTGATATCTCGGCTCCTCAGGAGCTAGCCTAGTGAGGTTACCCCTGAGCAGGTCTTGGTGTCATCCGCCTCACGAGGCTTGGCCCCTCGCGAGGGTCTTGAGTGGTTGCTGCTGAAGATGGATTGTACCAGGTCGCTGGTGGAGCCACGCCATGGGCCGCAGGCAGGCACGTCTAGGTACCCCCGTTCCCTGGACGCTGACACGATGCTCAACCTCCTCATCCATAACGCCTCCGAATATGAATACCGTAGGATGTGGCAAATCAACGCTCTCCTCCGAGAACAAAGATAAGGTCTCAAGTGCGCTCTCGTAGCTTGACTTGGAGTATGAGTCCCATTTGGTCACTGTCTTCATGTTGTAGAAGAGGTTTGTGCTTGTCGCCGTGGTCTAAGGGTATGGCCCTTGCTCGATCGTCTTGTCGCCGTCTTGTTGTAGGATGCCCATATGATGTGGCACCTCGTAGCTCGTCTCCATGACCGAAGGGAATTTCCCATGCTCGGCCATCTTCCTTGAGGGGCTTCAGATGATGGAAGTGTCACCCTCGCTTGTTGGTGGTTGCCTTGTTGTTGAAGTTGTCGATGTAGGCGAACTCATGGGAAGTAGGCGAAGATGTGGTACGTCCAAAGGCGAAGATGCCTTGATAACACTTGGCGAAGATGCCGAAGTGGTGGTAGTAGTCGCTCCGTCTTGTTGGTGCTCGTCTCACGGTCTTCTCTTGTGCTCATGAAGTTTGGCCGTAGTCTGATGTAGAGCTTTTTGGGACTTGTAGGTGTACGCATCGCGAGCATCTTCATCTTGATGGTGTTGTAGTGCTTGAGCTCGATGGCATTCGGAAGATTGGCTACTTGAGCGTCGCCGCCTTGAAGATGAAGAAGGGGAAGAAGATTTTTAGTTGGCCACCATGTCTCGTACTTGATCCATGTGTTCATCCAACTTGGTGTCGAAGTAGTCCCTTTTCCTTGCTTTGTTTTGGCGAATGTCGACGGTGATTCGCTCAATGCCTTGCATTGCTCGTTGTAGTCCGAAGATGGACGTTTTGGTGATGTAGTTGTTCACGCCGTCGTTGTCGTGGAAGACCGGAGATGAAATTCCTTGCCTATCTATCCCAAGAGTCGAGAAAATGTGAGTGGAAGAAAGGAAAGAACTAGACCAATGTACCTTATCCAATGTTGAAGATGGATCAATGATCACTCAATAATGTAACAAGGAAATAGCACAATTGGTACCAGATCTTGTCAATTGTCACACCTACACACGTAAAGCTTCTGGTGGAGCTCAGTGAGGATAGTGGCACAAAAAATTGATGCAAAATGTTAGCAAGAGTCAATAATGTTGGAAAAGATTCACAAATTCGTAAGTGACACAAGTAGACCAATAGCAATGGGTGGCACACGGAAACACACACGGATAGATAAATGGGGTCGTGCAACCAAGGAATGATCACAAAATGTGGAACCCACGGAAAACGCTCGTGTTGCACAACTCTAGAGAGACGCTAGCACGATTGTTCAATAGGCGGATACGACACTTGTGCACGACCTATAAGATGCAAAATGTATCAAATTTCTATCCCAAGTATGCTATATATGTATGATGTTCCGGTGTTTCGCACACGATGATCCAAGATGATCAATATGGTAGTATGGTATGCAATGTGGCATGCTATGGCTATTGATTACAATCTCTTTGTTTTTCTCTTTTTGCTTAAAAGCTTATTCTTTTTTTTATATGGTCACTTTTGCGAAATGCAGAAACCAAGATAGCAATTGTGTATATGCGGGAACAATCTTGTGACACAAGGGATGGTACTATGATACCAAGATAATACCAATATGATATGGTATGTATGCAACGGAAGGTGTAGATCGATGATCACTAATGTGCACAAGTAACGTTGCCGGCAATACTCACTGGCTAGTCTCGATAGGCAAGTGACGCAAAATGGGCTAAGGGGTTAACAATGAAATGGCAAGGGGAATATGCAATGATGGGATACCACGATACCAAGATGATATAGAGGTTACCGTTCTTGCTTACGGTTAGGGTGTCAAATTGGTGATGGTGGTCGATGTCGAATCCTTGTCAAAGTTGAGCGGCGGTGTTTTCAATTTCTAACCACTCCTAGTTAGCCGAAACACCCTAGGAAACAGAAAAAACGCAAACTCAAAACCTCAAAGGAAAATGTCAAATGGTGGCAGCGAAATGCGTTCGTGGTTCCGGAGTTAGCAATGCAGAAGTGGTGGTGGTGGTGGTTGATGACAAAGCAACCATCCCTAAGTAGCCGAAACACCTTAGGAGACTCAAGTCACAACTCAAGAAACCACAAATGCTAAATGGAGAAAAATGGGTTAGGTTGCGGAAAGCTATGATGGTTTTGCGGATGATATGGTAGCTGGCCTAGGCAAAGATGCCAAAATGCCAAAATTTTGATGGATTAAAATGATGTTGGAACCTATCTAGATGTATGGGGGATGTCAATAGCTACTCAATGAGCTAAAGAACATCAAAATCATACTTCGGGAGTGAAAGTTATGGCCGAAACGGTTTTTGTTGGTGGGCTGATTCTGGGTGGTGCGGGGTCGGAGGTGCGGGCACCCGGGGCGGTCAGCGGGGTTGGGGAAAAGGTGTCCTGGGGGTCCAGTTGCCTGGGGGTAAGGGGTGCAAGCACCTGGGTTGGTCAGCGGGGTTGGGCGGAACTTGCCCGGGGGGTCCGGGTGCCCGAGGGTCACGGATTTGGGCGGAAATTTGTGGAAAATGGAAGAAATTGGTGGATTTTGTGGTGGGAAAGGTAGAGATGGATGGGGGAAGGCTATATTCACTTGAAACCAAGCAAATCCATGGATCAAATCCAAAAAAACATCATCAAACCAACAAATCACAAAAAGAAATTGGGGCTATTTTTGGTGGGGAATTTTCAAAATTGGGGAAGAACACACTAAAATTAGGCTACAGAACAAGAAGGGGGGCTCCAATTTCATGAGAAACATTGGCTCATGATACCAAGATGTTGTAAGGTGGAACCCTAGATGGAGATCTTTCACGAATTGGAGGGGAAATCCCCAAGAACAAGAAGAACACATATGGGGAAAACAAGAGGAACAGTCAAATTGACTTGATTCAATCGCACATGTGCTAGATCCAATCACACAAAGAGAGATACAAAGGTCCAAATCCAACACAATAAGATACAAGAGGTAACTTGTTCATCCCAATCCTATGAGGAAAGAGGTCTTGATGATCCTATGATGGGGATCCTTCTCCAAGAGGAGGCCTTGATATCCACAAGAGGATCTTCTCCCTTAGGAGGTCATGATCTCCAAGAGGGGGAAGATGAGCAAAGCTCGCTCAATATCTCACATATACTTTGCTATCCCTATAAATGAGCTAGATGAGGAGTACTTACATCCTAGCGACAAAATAGGAGTAAAACAGGGGTACAAGGGTCTTTTAACCCAAAATGCATGCAGGCATATTCGGACATGTCCGGGCACCTGGTGTAAATGTTCGGGCACCCCGGGATGCGTGGGAGAAGGAGGCCGGGCACCCGGGGCTAAGGGTCCAGGCACCCGGGGATGGATGGTGCGGCACCCGGGGTGTCTAGAGAGCCTCCGGTGCTTCGTGTCTTGGAGCTCTTCCTTCTCCTCCTCGGTTGCTTGTGACTCCCTCCTAGCTTCCTCATGGTCATCTCCTTGGTACCTAAGAATGCATAGTATTTCCATTTGAGGTAGAACCCAACTCTCATGTGAATCCGAATGAAGCTCAAAGAGGAAAGAGTTAACCTCGGTTTCGATAGCACGAGCATGTGCTCTTGTCATTGGTTCTCTTCGTGCTTGTGGTGGTGATGGGACGTCCATGGGGATGAGAGAGGGATGCTTCACATCAAAGAGTATACTAATTGTTTCTACCATGGTGTACAATTTTTTTATCAAATTGCCATAGTCTACCATGTAATAGGGAGCATGCTTGCATGGGTACCACATCACATTCAACATAATCAGCATATGTAGCGATACTAAAATGCACACGAACAATACATGTTACCTTAACATTGTCATTGTTGTTGAACCATTGTATATAGTAAGGATGAGGATGTGGTATGGTGGTTAGAGATAGCTTCTACACCATCTACATGCTAGCTAAGTTATTGCAAATCCCTCCATCGATGATGACGCGAACAGAACGTTCCTTCAGAACTCCCTTTGTATGGAACAAAGTGTGCCTCTGATTTTTCTCAGGTTGTGTTATCTCCACACTCAAAAAACGTTGAGCAACTAAACTTCCATGCTTGCCAGCGTCTTCAGCAGCCATGTATTGTGTCTCTTGTTCAGAATCATATCCACTTTGTTCTTCACTTGCAATATGAGGCAAAGTCTCCTCATCATAGTCACTAGCGGACTCATACCCACAATCCTTAGTAACAACCATCACATGCTTGGATGGACATTCTCTCACATAGTGACCTCCACCCTTGATGAAGAAGACCTTTGTGCGGTACCGGAAGGTGTGCTCTTGGCAGATGGTGGTGGTGGTGCTTGTTTTCTTGTATCACGGTTGGAGTTGGTGGCTAAACTAGGCGGTGCTATAGCAGGACGTGTGGAAGTAGTGGATGTATGTGGTGTCCATGATGACAATTGCCCCACAGAATAATTAGTTTGCGCCAATGTCTGTCGATCCTGCACTTCACATTCAGCTTTGCAAGCAAGATGGAATAAACGAGTGATGTTGTTATAATCCTTATATCTAAACTGGTTTGAATCTCTCCTTTGAGCCCACCCATAAAACGTGCAAGCATAGCTTCATTATCCTCAAAAATAACACATCTAATCAGTCCAGTTTGTAACTCCTGATAATATTCCTCTATAGAATTTTTTTCCTTGTCTTAACCGCTGCAATTTTGAGGTAATTCACGTTGATAACATGGTGGAAACCAACGAGTACGCATAGCATTTTTTAAAGCATCCGAAGTAGTTGGGATATTATCATGATATAATCTACAATGTTCAGACCAACAAACACAAGCAAAACTAGTGAATGCACAAACAACAACAGCAACACATCTATCCTCGGGATATTGTAAGCATGTAAAATGTTGTTGCTACTTCATGAGCTTGCATTGGTTTTTCCCTTGAAGAGGAAAGGGTGATGCAACAAAGTAGAGATAAGTATTTCCCTCAGTTGAGAACCAACGTATCAATCTAGTAGGAGGAACACACAAGTCTCCAATAATTGCACCTACACAAAAAAAAAACAAATACTTGCACCCAACACCGTAAAGGGGTTGTCAATCCGTTCATGGTTACTTGCAAGGATGAGATCTGATAGTGATAGATAAAAAAGATAAGTAAAAGTGTGAAATAACATAAAAGTAAATAAATTGTAGTAAGGTATTTTGTGTTTTTGATTTTATAGATCTGAAAATAATATGATAAAAGATAGACCCGGGGGCCATAGTTTCCACTAGAGGCTTCTCTCTTGAAAGAAAGCATACGGTGGGTAAATAAATTACTGTTGAGCAATTTATATAAAAGCACGTAGTTATGATGATATCTAAGGAGATGATCATGTAAATAGGCATCACGCCCGTAACAAATAGACTGACTCCTGCCTGCATCTACTACTATTACTCCACACATTGATCGCTATCCAGCATGAATCTAGTGTATTAAGTTAACAAGAACGGAGGAACGCCTTAAGCAAGATGACATGATGTAGAGGGATAGATCCAGACAATACGAACAAACCCCATCTTTTTATCCTTGATGGAAACAATACAAATACGTGTCATGTCCCTTTTGTCAATGGGAATGAGAACTTCAAGATTGAACCCATTACAAAGCACCTCTCCCATTGCAAGATAAATCAATCTAGTTGGCCAAACCAAATCAATTGATCGAAGTGAAATACAAAGCTATATAAATGATGCATAAAAGAGTTCAGAGAAGACTCAAATATTATTCATAGATAATATGATCATAAACCCACAATTCTTTGGATCTCAACAAACGCACCACAAAAGAAGATTACATTGAATAGATCTCCAAGAACATCGAGGAGAACATTGTATTCAAGATCAAAGAGAGAGAAGAAGCCATCTAGATACTAGCTATGGACCCATAGGTCTGTGGTAAACTACTCACACATCATTGGAATGGCAGCAAGGTTGATGTGGAAGCTCTCCGTGGTCGAATCCCCCTCCGGTGGAGTATCGAGAAAGGTCCCCATATGGGATCTCACGAAGACAGAAAGTTGCAGCAGAGGAAAGGTATTTTCGGTGTGACCTCTGGTCTACGGGGAATATTTGGGTATTTATAGAAGAAAAATTAGAGTTGGATGGGCCACAGGGGCCCGACAAGCTTGGGGTGCCCCCTCCCTCCCCAGGGCGCTCCCTCCGAGCTTGTGGCCATCCCATAGCCCTTCTGGACTCCTCCGGAAGCTTCCAGGGTGTCTTGTGGTCCAAGAAATATCATCAAAAAAATTCATTCCGTATGGTCTTCGTTTGGTATTGGTTTCATGTAAAGACAAAAACAAGGAAAACACAACAACTAGCACTGGGCACTAGGTTAATAGGTTAGTCCCAAAAATTGGTATAAAATAGCATAATGATTTATGTAAAACATCCAAGATTGATAATATAGTAGCATGGAACAATCAAAAATTATAGACACGTTGGAGACATATCAGTTGTTCAGTTTCTAACTCCCAAGTAAGATATACATCAGGAATGTATCTACCCTCAAATGGCTAAATATTCAATGTTAGTTTAGGGAGATGGTCATGATCTAATACCTGAGGGGGTGGTGCAGCCCTACCATTGCAATTGTATGCATGTGGACGACCTGGTGCTAGTGCTGGTGGTTGCACGTAGTTCTAATTTTGAAGAACCTCATCCTCGTAATCACCCTCGTATTCATCGTACTCCTTAATAGTAGCAGTAGGAGTCGTAGAAGCATGATAGCTGATGCAGCAGCACCAAGATGTTGGCCATGCTCAAGGGGAACATGCTTCGCTCATCCTACTTTATCGGAGCAACGTGGAGGTGGTCGTGGTTGTTGTTGTTGTTGCAATGGTGCGACCGCTGCCGCCCGTGGTGATTATGGGAGACGCATGAGCATTTCGTTGAACTTGTCATCGAGCTTTGTTTCGAACATCTTCTCAATGCCACCTATCTTCTCCATTGCCTCTTCAAATATGTTCAGCACATCTTGCACCTGTCCACTCATCATTTGCTGAAATTTGTCATGTAACGCCTTGTTCATCATGTTCTCCAATCATTCTCGTCGGCTTGTGATCCTATCATGGTTAGCAGTAATATAAACACACAATAATTGATCCTACAGACTACTAGGAAGTGGTGGTTGTGGTGTGGTGGACAGTCACAAATCTGTCAAGAAAAACCCAAATTCTGACAAGTTCTTACCAAGCAGCAGGCGGTGATCGGCAAGCGTTGTAGTCAAAACTCTCAAAGCTTGGATAGAGCGATTGCTAGGTGTTGTAAAACGCATGATGTAAATGTATGTGCAGCCGGGAAGGCTTAATATGGTAGCAAAAAGGGTCAACAATATTCAATTCATAGGTGCAAAGTTGAATAAATGCTCAGCAATGGTACTATGCTGGTACTAGGCTAGACCGTGCTACAGATGCGAGCCTAGAACACTAACAAAATCATGGCACTGCACGTAAACAAGGGAGGATCACACTTTGAATCTCTTTTTTTCTCATGTTTTCACTTTTTTTGCTCCGCAACCAATTTTTTCGAAAAAGTCTACAAATGGTCTAAAAACTTCCCAGCCAGAATTTCCAGACTTAATTTAAATAAAACTAGAACTATTTTTCTTGAAAGGGTGGCACGGAAGATAGGGAGTCTGACTTGGTCATGACAAGTAGTATGGCGTGATCTGGAAATCAATAACCGAGAAGCAAATACTAGACTCAGACTAGGATTGGTGGCGGAGATGAATCTGGTGGAACTCGGACTAGTCGGGGATATATAGGGGTGATGGAACATGTTCTGATGTCGAATCTGTGATGGAGGTGGACTCAGATTGGCGTGATGGCGACGGATATGTATGGGAGGTGGACTCTAATTATCGAGATGGCGGTGAATATGTGGTGGTGAATACAGACTCGTATTGGTGGCGGATATGTGATGGTGGTATATAGCACCGGTGATGACAATGGTGCGGCGGCAGCAATGACGATGGTGCGGCGGTTGTCGGGGTTCTGGGACTGGGGGTACTGATACGTCTCCGTCATATCTACTTTTCCAAACACTTTTGCCCTTGTTTTGGACTCTAAATTGCATGATTTGAATGGAACTAACCCGGACCGACGCTGTTTTCAGCAGAATTGCCGTGGTGTTATCTTTGTGCATAAACAAAAGTTCTCAGAATGACCTGAAACTTCATGGAGATTATTTTTGGAAATAATAAAAAATACTGGCGAAAGAATCAAGGCTAGGGGGCCCACACCCTGTCCACGAGGGTGGGAGGCGCGCCTGCCCCTAGGGCGCGCCCCCTGCCTCGCGGGCCCCCTGGAGCTCCACGACCTCAAGTCCAACTCTATATATTCGTGTTCGGGGAGAAAAAAATCAAGGAGAAGGATTCATCACGTTTTACGATACAGAGCCGCCGCCAAGCCCTAATCTCTCTCGGGAGGGCTGATCCGAGTCCGCTCGGGCCCGAGAAGGGAATCCGTCGCCATCGTCATCATCAACCATCCTCCATCACCAATTTCATGCTGCTCACCGCCAGGCGTGAGTAATTCCATCGTAGGCTTGCTGGACGGTGATGGGTTGGATGAGATTTATCATGTAATCGAGTTAGTTTTGTTAGGGTTTGATCCCTAGTATCCACTATGTTCTGAGATTGATGTTGCTATGACTTTGCTATGCTTAATTCTTGTCACTAGGGCCCGAGTGCCATGATTTAAGATCTGTACCTATTATGTTTTCATGGATATATGTGAGTTCTTGATCCTATCTTGCAAGTCTATAGTCACCTACTATGTGTTATGATCCAGCAACCCCGAAGTGACAATAATCGGGACCACTCCTGGTGATGACCGTAGATTGAGGAGTTCATGTATTCACTAAGTGTTAATGCTTTGGTCTGGTACTCTATTAAAAGGAGGCCTTAATATCCCTTAGTTTCCGCTAGGACCCCGCTACCACGGGAGGGTAGGACAAAAGATGTCATGCAAGGTCTTTTCCATAAGCACGTATGACTATATTCGGAATACATGCCTACATTACATTGATGAATTGGAGCTAGTTCTGTGTCACCCTATGTTATGACTGTTACATGATGAACCGCATCCAGCATAATTCTCCATCACCGATCCAATGCCTGCGAGCTTTTCACATATTGTTCTCCGCTTATTTACTTTTCCGTTCCTACTATTACAATTACTACAAAACCCAAAAATATTACTTTTGCTACCGTTATTGTTACTTCCATACTACTTTGCTACTAAATACTTTGCTGCAGATACTAAGTTATCCAGGTGTGGTTGAATTGACAACTCAACTGCTAATACTTGAGAATATTCTTTGACTCCCCATGTGTCGAATCAATATATTTGATTTGAATACTCTACCCTCGAAAACTGTTGCGGTCCCCTATACTTGTGGATTATCAAGACTATTTTCTGGCGCTGTTGCTGGGGAGCATGGCTCTATTCTTTGAGTTAATTGGGATTTATATCTGCTGGTCACTATGAAGAACTTGAAAGACAAGAAAACCAAAATTTATCCCTCAACTACGAGGGGAGGTAAGGAACTGCCATCTAGCTCTGCACTTGATTCACCTTCTGTTTTGAGTAAGCTTGCGACACCTAAACCTACTTACGCTATTAATTCGATATGTCACATGTTATTGATGATGCCACTTACATTATGCATTATACTTATGATGAAACTACTTCTATGCTTGATACTACTGTGCCACTTGGGGAATTTCTTGGTGAACAACTTGCTAGGGCTAGAGAGAATGAAATTATTGAAACTGATAATATTGATGAAAGTGATGATGAAGATTCTCCCCCTAGATATGAATTGCCTGTTGTGCCTGAGGGTTATGTTATGGATGAAGAAACTGCTAGAGACTTTCTTGCTTGCAATGATAGAAGTGATCTTAAGAAATTATTAGCTAAGCTGAAAGAAAAAACTCTAAATGCTAGAATGAAGTATGATCCTGCTTATGCTACTTCACCTATCTTTGTTACTGATAAGGATTATGAATTCTCTGTTGATCCTGATATAATTACTTTGGTTGAATCTGATCCTTTCTATGGCTATGAATCTGAAACTGTTGTGGCACATCTTATACTAAATTAAATGATATAGCTACCCTGTTCACTAATGATGAGAAAACTCGCTACTATTATATCCTTAAGATATTTCCGTTTTCATTAAAGGGTGATGCTAAGATATGGTTTAATTCTCTTGACCCTGGTTGTGTGATGTAACATCCCAAATTTTCAATTGGGAATTTTATACATAGATCATCACTTGCATATATATTTTATTGCATTTTGGCCCGATCCTAGAAATTTCACGGAACTCAAGGCCCCATGGAGAGAGTTGGAGATTTCGTTATTTTCATATTTGAGTTTTCTCAAATTTTGAAAATAGGATCATTTGATTTTATTTATTTTATCTTCAATTATTTCTACTGTCAAAATATGAGAGAGGGAATAAAATGACTTTCCCAAAATAAAGGAATAATGAAGATTTAATAAAAAAATCATATAAGTTTTTATTTGGAGTTTTTCGCTTTTATTTGAATTTAGGAAAAATTGCACGTTTTCAAAAATTGCATTTTAGGGCCAAGAAAATGTTCACCTCGTTCTAAATATTTTAGTTAGACGGCGAAAATTTGTTTTGGCATTTTTAGATTTTTATTTATTTTTCTAGAATTTTTCTAAGTCTCGGCGGAATTATATAAAAAACGCTACCAAGAACCCGCCGCCCGCCGCCGCCGCTTGAACCGCCGCCCGCCGCCTGGAGCCACCGCCCCGCGGCCCCGCATCACCTGCCGCCGCCTGGAGCCCCGCCGGAGCCGAGCCGAGGTAGCCGCCGCCGGTTTTTTTTTTGTTGAGAAAAACCGTTTCGGTTTTTT
This sequence comes from Aegilops bicornis, assembly GCA_021605145.1. Lineage (NCBI taxonomy): Eukaryota > Viridiplantae > Streptophyta > Magnoliopsida > Poales > Poaceae > Aegilops > Aegilops bicornis. Next base: position 336,093,534 of record CM038670.1, on the reverse strand, counting down.
TAAAAAGGAAACCGTAGTTTTCGTTTTTTTAAATAGATCGGTTTTTCTCCGGTTTATTTATTTAGCGAGCGTTCGCTCGCTCGTTCGTTTTAATGAACGCGTTCGTCGTTTAGCTTCGGATAATGAACGTTCGTTCGTTAAGCTCTTCGTCGTTTTTTTTTCGAATTTATTCCGTGATTTTTCTGATCGCGATTTATAATCCAATTTTCGATCTAGTATAACTTTTCGCTCGTTTATCGGAATCAGGCGATTCAAGCGCCTGGAGTTTCGTCTCGAAACCCTCTTTTCGAATAATCAACTCAAACAAGTTTTTGCTTCTGTAAAATTTGACTTAGGTCCAGATTAGTAAAACAAAGTCTGTTTCATTCGCCGTTTGTTTTTCGTTGCTTCGTTCGATTTGATTCTTTTTGCATACCGGAGTTCTTAAGTTGAACTTTCTGGTTAGATCTTCTATTTGAGTTTTACCTGTGCATTGGCTGAGTACTTATTGTGTGCTTGTTTGTTTGCGATAGAGTACCCGGAGTGCGCCGCTTGCTACTTTGAGTCTCTAAGTTTCACGGATCATCAGCAAGGCAAGTAACACTTTGATCATACCTTTTTCATACCCAGTTTTTATGCATTAGATCAATCCTCAAACATTGCATGATTAGGATCTGATTAAATTGTGGGTTTTGGGAAAGTAGATGAGGTAGTACCTATTACCTGTTTTATTACCAAACCCTTGGGAGTTACTTCTACGTTTGCTTATTATGCCATGTTATGCTAGTAGACGTGGATTGGGTGAGTGTATCCATGACAGATGTGAGATTTTAATTAATGGTTTATTTAAGGTGGGAACTTTAATACACATCTGGGTGCATTGAGGTACCTGGGTATTCCAGGATTGCCTGTTTCTTTTGGACCGCCACCCAGGCTCAAAGGGATCATGAGATTATTCATGCTAGAAACTTCCGTGTGCAGCCACAAGCTACTATGGGCTCCAGCATAGTTGACTAAGTTGTGCGAACTCTTACAGTGGTAGACTAGCAGCTGTAGAGGGATGTAGGTGTAACTGTCTACCCGTTCGTAAGGTGCTAGCGTTTCTGAAAGACTATGTCTCGTTCATCCGTTTCTCAAACACCATGCAGTGCGAGAAATCAAACGGAGGAGATCGAGTCTTGTGGGGAAAAGTGCACAAACCTCTGCAGAGTGTAACAAACTAATCATGGTTAGCCGTGTCCCCGGTTATGGACATCTTGAGTATCTAGTACTTGGATTATCATGTGAATCTCATCATGTTACTTTAATTAATATTGTTGGTTTTTTATGATGATACTTAATTGGGATTGAGAATGCTGTCAACCATTCTCAATGTTTAACAACCACCATGATAGTTAAATAAAACTTATTCCTTTGCAGTAGGAAAAAAATTGGCTTTACGCAAAACTGTAACCATAGAGCTTTCCACCAGCCATATATGCATGTAGTGTAGCATTACTCTTTCATATTGCTCTCTATGTGTTACCTTGCTAGCATATTCCATGTGCTGACCCGTTTTCGGGCTGCAACGTTCATGTTGCAGACTTTTCAGACGACGAGTAAGGTGACTTAGGTGGTGGTTCTATAATCTGTGATGCCGTTGGAGTTGATGGACTCGCTTATCTTCCAAGCCTTCTGCTGTTATCGTTATTAGATGGCCTTAAGCCATATTTATTATAATAAGTTCTCTTTTGGAGACACTCGATGTAATAAGTGTGTGATTGCTTCTCTGTTGTAAATCCTTCAAGTACTGTGCGTGTCAACATTACTGATCCAGGGATGAAACTGATGCACAGAGATCAGACTATTTGAGGTCTGGTTGCTACAAGATGGTATCAGAGCACACGCTGACTGCAGGACATGACCACTAAGCTAAAGCCCTAGATCACTATTCTTTCTTCTCTTTTCTGACTCCTCATCTTCTCTGTTCTTTTGGGATGACAGATGCAAGGAACAAGTTCACACAACCGGATGAAGATACGCCCTTTGGATGCCACTTGAAGGAAGTCACTAGATACCTGAACATCAGAGTACCAAGCTTCACCGGGACCTACAACACCACTTTACCAGACGAGGAGTGTTGGTTGATTCAAGTTAAAGTTCCAGGAAGGACATTTGCACTAGTCACGGAGCCCATAGAGTTTTCCTTTGATGCACCAACCTGGAGTCTAGGAAAGAGCATGGCAGCCCACATCGCCATGGGACGTATTGGAGAAGTTTACCGCAATGATCTCAAGAATACTATCTACCAGATTTGCGGGCGCCGAGATGAGCAATGGGAGATGATCAGGACCAGGAGAGATAGATCGATCGCAGCATATATCCAGGAGTTAAACCAGCACATCCGACGTCAGGAGAACCAGATGTGCGCAGGCATGGAGGATCTGCAGAAGGCTATGACCAAGATCAAGGAGCTAGAGGAAGAACTCAAGGCTACACGTGAAGATTACATGGAAGAAATTGAAGTGCTAGTGGAGAAGAATGATCACTTAACCAGGAACCTTGGAGTTTTCATGGGAGACCCCGCGCCAGGAGGAAATGACGACGATTCCACTTGCCCGAATAACTATATCATCATCAACGACACCGACTCGGATCCCGACCACAGTGATGATGACTATGTTGATGAAGCCGGAGCAGATATCATGGAATCTTCATCGGAGCAATTTTTCTAGTTGACCACCATAACAGTAGTAGAAATTCCCCCATTGTAATTAGTTTAGTCCAAGCACTTCTGTAATGATAGTTAGGCCGTTGTATGCCCTTGTTTGAATTGATTGGAGTGATATTGTTTGCTTTTGTCTCATGTGCATATGGGTAGTGTTTTCTCACTAGACCTCATTCTATTCTATTTCTCATCTTCTCTAAACCCTCAGATGCCTCCGAGACGCGACACCGGATTTGTTTTCCCACCGGAGATCACTCAGTTGATTCAGCAGCAGAATGCCTTGAATCAAACACTGGTACAGAACCAAGGCAACAACAACAACAACAACAACAACCCACCACCACCACCACCTGTTGAGCATTTGACCCGTTTCTTGAGGCTAAATCCGCCGGTGTTTTCTAGTAGCACCGAGCCGATTGTTGCAGATGATTGGCTCCGCAAGGTTGGAACAGAGCTGACCACCGCAGGATGCACTGATGCGGAGAGAGTGCGTTTTGCCGCACATCAGCTTGATGGACCCGCAGCATCATGGTGGGAGAATTATACAGCCACACACCCTATTGACACAGTCACGTGGGATCAGTTTCAAAGAAGCTTTCCAGATCGCCCACGCTTTCAGCAGGAGCTATGGCCATGAAGAAGCGTGAGTTTCGCAACTTACGCCAAGGAGGACGCATTGTAAGCCAGTATGTGGAGGATTTTAGTAAGTTAGCACGTTATGCCCCGGATGACGTTACATGATGCAGCTAAGGTGAGAAGTTTCTGGAAGGACTGAATGATGAGATGAGCATGCGGTTGATGGTAGCCACTTTCAATAACTACCAGGAGTTGGTAGATCGTGCTCTTATGATTGAAGGGAAGCAGCAACAGATTGATAACCGCAAGAGGAAGTATGAACAGGGAAAGTACAATTCTGGAGCTCAGCAGAAGCTACGTTTTACCCCAAAACCGGGAGGACAATTTCAGCATACCCATGGAGGAGGTACCTCGCATAATCATAATGGTTCCAAGAATGGAAACGGGAATGGAGGAAGCAACGGACAAAACCGCACCAACCCGTCAACCCCAGCCAAGAGAGACCTGAGCCAAGTCACTTGTTTTAAGTGTCAGAAAACTGGACATTATGCCAATGAATGTCCGAAGCCTGTGATGGAAATGGCAATGGAAGCTCAGGAAGAAGCCGAACCCTTTCAACAGGGGATGGTGAACCACGTTAACGTGGAGGAGGTTGAAGCTCGGCCGGATGCGAATAGGTAAGTTTTTGATTAAGACATTTACTGCAATTGTTCTTTTTGATACTGGTGCATCGCATTCATACATATCACGGGGATTTGTGGATAAGTACAAACTGCCCACCAAGGTTCTTAGAACACCTATGCTAGTAAGCTCACCAGCAGCGGAGTATATGGCCAGTTGTGGATGTTTTCAAGTACATTTGAGCATAGGTAGGCATGTTTTCCCCACGGATTTAATCATTCTGGAATCGCAAGGTTTGGACGTGATTCTAGGTATGGATTGGATATCGATGTATGGAGGGAACATCGATTGCGCTAGTAAGTCAATTTTTCTTACCACCCCAGAAGGAAGAAGAATCAAGTATGTGTCACGACATGAGCCGAGGAGGGTAAAGTAAACTCTTTATCAGGAGTTGTGCAGGAGGAAGTACCAGTGGTGAAGGATTACCCGGACGTGTTTCGGAAGAGTTGCTGTGCATGCCACCGGATAGAGACATTGAGTTTTTGATTGAGCTATTGCCAGGCACAGGGCCGATATCCAAGAGACCGTACCGGATGCCTGCACAAGATTTGGAAGAAATTAAGAAGCAAATTAAGGAGTTACTGGATAAAGGTTTTATTCTCCCAAGTTCTTCGCCTTGGGGATCGCCAGTACTTCTAGTGGAGAAGAAGGATGGATCATTGAGAATGGTTGTTGATTATCGTGGATTGAATGAAGTGACAATTAAGAATAAGTACCCATTGCCGATGATCAAAGACTTGTTTGAACAATTGCAAGGAGCTAAGGTGTTTTCCAAGATCGATTTGCGATCAGGATACCATCAGTTGAAGATTCGAGAGAAGTATATACCTAAGACGGCTTTTACCACCAGGTACGGGCTGTGTGAGTATACCATTATGTCATTTGGGCTGACTAACGCACCTGCTTATTTCATGAACATGATGAACAAGGTGTTTATGGAGTTTTTGGATAAGTTCGTCCTGGTGTTCATTGATGATATTTTGGTTTACTCGAAGAATGAAGAAGAGCATAAGGAGCATTTGCGTTTGGTACTCGAGAAGCTCACAGAACATCAGTTATATGCCAAGTTCAGCAAATATGAGTTTTGGTTGAAGGAAGTTGGATTTCTCGGACATGTTATATCCGGAGAAGGCATAGCAGTAGACCCCACTAAAGTTGCCACTGTGACAAACTGGGAAGCACCAACGACAGTTGGAGAGATCCAGAGTTTTCTTGGACTGGCAGGATACTACCGGAGATTCATTGAGAATTTCTCGAAGATTGCGAAGCCTATGACGGAGTTGTTGAAGAAGGACACCAAGTTTAATTGGACTGAGGAATGTGAGGCTAGTTTCCAAGAGTTGAAGAAACGTTTGGTTACATCACCAGTGTTAATTCTGCCAGATCAAAGCAAGGATTACGAGGTGTATTGTGACGCTTCACGTCGAGGACTTGGAGCAGTGCTTATGCAGGAGGGAAGAGTTGTTTCGTATGCTTCACGACAGCTTAAGCCTCATGAGTTAAACTATGCTACTCATGATTTGGAGTTAGCAGCCGTAGTGCACGCACTGAAGACTTGGAGACATTTTCTCATTGGAAACCATTGTGAGGTGTACACGGATCACAAGAGTTTGAAGTACATCTTCACGCAGAAGGAGTTAAATCTTAGGCAAAGGAGATGGTTGGAGCTCACCAAGGATTATGACATGAGATTGCATTATCACCCCGAAAAGGCTAACGTAGTAGCAGATGCGTTGAGCCGCAAGAGCCATGTCACCACATTAATGACCGGAGGTTTACCAAAAGAGTTAGCCGAGGAATTTCGAGAGCTATGTTTGGAAATAGTTCCGAGAGGCTATATAGCAGCATTGGAGATACAGTCTACATTGATGGATAAGATTAGAGACGCTCAGAAAACGGATAAGGAGATTGCCGCTATTAAGGAGAAAATGAGCAAGGGAAAAGCTAAGGGATTTCGTGAGGATGAGCACGATACCCTATGGTTTGAGGACCGCGTTTATGTGCCTAGTGATCCGGAGATCAGGAAGTTGATTCTGCAAGAGGCCCATGATTCGCCGTATTCGATTCACCCAGGAAATACCAAGATGTATTTGGATTTGAAGGATACTTTCTGGTGGACCGGAATGAAGAAGGATATTGGAGAGTATGTAGCAGTTTGTGATGTATGTCAGAGAGTGAAGGCAGAACATCAGAAGCCAGCAGGTTTGCTACAACCGTTGTCGATACCCGAATGGAAGTGGGAAAAGTTAGGCATGGATTTTATCACGGGATTGCCCAGGACTCGTTCAGGCTATGACTCGATTTGGGTTGTAGTTGATCGTTTGTGAAGGTAGCTCATTTCATTCCAGTGAAGACTACCTACAGCAGTGCCAAGTTGGCTAAGATATACATGACTAGGATCGTATGTCTGCATGGAGTTCCGAGGAGTACCGTATCAGATAGAGGAACCCAATTCACCTCAAAGTTTTGGAATCAGTTGCACAAAACTTTGGGAACCAGACTAGAGTTTAGTACCGCTTTCCATCCACAGACAGATGGACAGACCGAGAGAGTCAATCAGATTTTGGAGGATATGCTGAGAGCATGTGAATTGGATTATGGATCAAGTTGGGATGACAACTTGCCGTATGCGGAGTTTTCTTATAACAACAGCTATCAAACCAGTTTGAAGATGGCCCTTCAAGCCTTGTACGGAAGGAGGTGCAGAACCTCATTGTTGTGGGATGAAGTTGGAGACCGCCAGTTGTTTGGACCAGATTTGATTAAGGAGTCTGAACGGAAGGTGAAGTTGATTCGTGATAGGCTCAAGGTAGCCCAGTCTAGGCAGAAGAGCTATGCAGATTCAAAACGCAAGGAGATAATATACGAAGTCGGAGACAGAGTTTATCTTCGTGTATCCCCGCTTCGAGGAGTTAAGTGCTTTGGTGTTAAAGGAAAGTTAGCGCCATGTTTTGTGGGGCCATATAAAGTTTTGGAGCGCATGGGAGAAGTTGCTTACAAGTTGGAATTACCTGAAGGATTGTCAGGAGTTCACGACGTGTTCCACGTTCCTCAGTTGAAGAAGTGCCACGTAGAAATGGCTGATATACCTCTAAGAGATACTGTGCCACTGGAAGCGATTCAGTTGGGTAACGATTTGACCTACGAGGAGAAACCAGTCAAAATTCTCGAGTATGCCAGCCGAGTCACCCGCAGCAAGGTTATCAAGTTTTGTAAAGTTCAGTGGAGCCACCACACCAAGGATGAAGCCAACTGGGAGCGAGAGGAAGATCTGCTTAAGGACCACCCTCACCTATTTTCCAGCCAACCCGAATCTCGAGGGCGAGATTCATCTTAAGGGCGGTAGGTTTGTAACATCCCAAATTTTCAATTTGGAATATTATACATAGATCATCACTTGCATATCATATTTTATTGCATTTTGGCCCGATCCTAGAAATTTCACGCAACTCAAGGACCCACGGAGAGAGTTGGAGATTTTGTTATTTTCATATTTGAGTTTTCTCAAATTTTGGAAATAGGATCATTTGATTTTATTTATTTTATCTTCAGTTATTTCTATTGTCAAAATATGAGAGAGGGAATAAAATGACTTTCCCAAAATAAAGGAATAATGAAGATTTAATAAAAAAATCATATAAGTTTTTATTTGGAGTTTTTCGCTTTTATTTGAATTTAGGAAAAATTGCACGTTTTCAAAAATTGCATTTTAGGGCCAAGAAAATGTTCACCTCGTTCTAAATATTTTAGTTATACGGCGAAAATTTGTTTTTGCATTTTAGATTTTTATTTATTTTCTAGAATTTTTCTAAGTCTCGTGGAATTATTTAAAAACGACGCTCAAGACTCGACCGGGTCAAGGCTCAGCCGCCGCCGCCGCTCAAGACTCGCCACGCCGCCGCCGGAGCCGCCGGCTGCCGCCACCGCCGCCGCCACCGAGCCGCCGCCAAGATCACCCGGGCCACGGAGCCCCAGAGTTACGAGCCGAGCCGAGGTAGACCACGCCACCGGTATTTTTTTTTGAGAAAAACCATTTCAGTTTTTTTAAAGGAAACCCTAGTTTTCGTTTTTTTAAATAGATCGGTTTTTCTTCGGTTTATTTATTTAGCGACCGTTCGCTCGTTCGTTCGTTTTAATGAACGCGTTCGTCGTTTTGCTTCAGATAACGAACGCTCGTTCGTTAAGCTGTTCGTCGTTTTTCTTTTTCTCGGATTTATTCCGCGATTTTTCTGATCGCGATTTCTGATCCGATTTTTGATCTAGTATAACTTTTCGCTCATTTATCGGAATCAGGCGATTCAAGCGCCTGGAGTTTCGTCTCGAAACCCTCTTTCCGAATAATCAGCTCAAACAAGTTTTTGATTCTGTAAAATTTTACTTAGGTCCAGATTAGTAAAACGAAGCCTGTTTCTTTCGTCGTTTGTTTTCGTTGCTTCGTTCGATTTGATTCTTTTTGCAAACCGGAGTTCTTAAGTTGAACTTTCTGGTTAGATCTTCTATGTGAGTTTTACCTGTGCAATAGCTGAGTACTTATTGTGTGCTTATTTGTTTGCGATAGAGTACAAGTAGTGCGCCGCTTGCTACTTTGAGTCTCTATGTTTCATGGATCATCAGCAAGGCAAGTAACACTTTGATCATACCTTTTTCATACCCAGTTTTTATGCATTAGATCAATCCTCAAACATTGCATGATTAGGATCTAATTAAATTGTGGGTTTTGGGAAAGTAGATGAGGTAGTACCTATTACCTATTTAATTATCAAACCCTTGGGAGTTACTTCTATGTTTGCTTATTATGCCATGCTATGCTAGTAGACGTGGATTGGGTGAGTGTATCCATGACATATGTGTGATTTTAATTAATGGTTTATTTAAGGTGGCAACTTTAATACACATCTGGGTGGATTGAGGTACCTGGGTATTCCAGGATTGCCTGTTTCTTTTGGACCGCCACCCAGGCTCAAAGGGATCATGAGATTATTCATGCTAGAAACTTCCGTGTGCAGCCACAAGCTACTATGGGCTCTAGCATAGTTGACTAAGTTGTGCGAACTCTTACAGTGGTATACTAGCAGATGTAGAGGGATGTAGGTGTAACTGTCTACCCATTCGTAAGGTGCTAGCGCTTCTGAAAGACTATGTCTCGGTCATCCGTTTCTCAAACACCATGCAGTGCGAGAAAGCAAACGGAGGAGATCGAGTCTTGTGGGGAAAAGTGCACAAACCTCTGCAGAGTGTAACAAACTAATCATGGATAGCCGTGTCCCCGGTTATGGACATCTTGAGTATCTAGTACTTGTATTATCATGTGAATCTCATCACGTTACTTTAATTAATATTGTTGGTATTTTTTATGATGATACTTAATTGGGATTGAGAATGCTGTCAACCATTCTCAATGTTTAACACCACCATGATAGTTAAATAAAACTTATTCCTTTGCAGTATGAAAAAAATTGTCTTTACGCAAAACTATAACCATAGAGCTTTCCACCAGCCATATATGCATGTAGTATAACATTACTCTTTCATATTGCTCTCTATGTGTTACCTTGCCAGCATATTCCATGTGCTGACCCGTTTTCGGGCTGCAACGTTCATGTTGCAGACTTTTCAGACGACGAGTAAGGTGCCTTAGGTCGTGGTTCTATACTCAGTGATGCCGTTGGAGTTGATAGAGTCGCTTGTCTTCCAAGCCTTCTGTTGTAATCGTTATTAGATGGCCTTAAGCCATATTTATTGTAATAAGTTCTCTTTTGGAGACACTCGATGTAATAAGTGTGTGATTGCTACGCTGTTGTAAATCCTTCAAGTACTGTGTGTGTCAGCATTACTGATCCAGGGATGGCACTGATGCACAGAGATCAGACTGTTTGAGGTCTGGTCGCTACATGTGAGTAGTCCCCAGGATGTGATTTATTACTTTTCTGCTAAATATTTCCCTGCTCATAAGAAACAAGCTGATTTAAGGGAAATATATAACTTTGTGCAAATTGAAGAAGAGAGTCTCCCACAAGCTTGGGGAGGCTTCTCCAATTACTTAATGCTTTGCCTGATCATCCTCTCAAGAAAAATGAAATACTTGATATCTTTTATAATGGACTAACCGATGCTTCAAGAGACCACCTGGATAGTTGTGCTGGTTGTGTTTTCAGGGAAAGAACTGCTGATCAAGCTGAAATTCTATTGAATAATATTTTGACCAATGAAAATAATTGGACACTTCCCGAACCAATTCCTAAGCCAACTCCGAAGAAAAGGGGTGTTCTATTTCTCAGTCCTGAAGATATGCAAGAGGCAAAGAAATCTATGAAAGAAAAGGGTATAAAAGCTGAAGATGTTAAGAATTTACCTCCTATTGAAGAAATACATGGTCTTAATTCATCACCTATTGAAGAAACACATGGTCTTGATAACCCGACACAGGTAGTAAAGGTAAATTCTCTCTATAAACTTGATGAAGGTGATATTCCTCGTTATAAGTCTGCTAGCCAATGCTTAGATGATTTTGATAATTTTATTGTCAAACAAGAAAACTTTAATGTTTATGTTGGTAGACAATTAAAACACAATGCTGATACGCTTGGACACTTGAGTGATTATACGTCTAGAGTTAATGGTGAACTTAAACTCATTAGTAAACATGCTTCTATGGTTACCACTCAAGTAGAACAAGTACTTAAAGCTCAGAATGATTTGTTCAATGAATTGAATAGTAAGAATAATGACTTTGCTGTTCTAGTTGGAACTAGGGGGGGTAAACTGACTCAGGATCCTTTGTATCCTGAGGGCCACCCTAAGAGAATTAAGCAGGATTCTCAGAGAAATAATGTTGATACACCTAGTTCTTCTAAAAGGAAGAAAAAGAAAAATGATAGTACTTTGCATGCTTCTAGTGAACCTGTTGTAGACACACCTGAGAATCACAATGATATTTCTATTTCTGATGCTGAAACACAATCTGGTGATGAACATGAACCTAGTGATAATGTAAATGATAATGTTCATGTTGACGCACAACCTAGCAATGATAATGATGTAGAAACTGAAACTGATGTTGATCTTGATAACCCCTGATCAAAGAATCAACGTTATGATAAGAGAGAGACTTTGTTGTTAGGAAGCACGATAAAGAAAGAGAACCTTGGGTTCAGAAACCCATGCCTTTTCCTCAGCCATCCAAGAAAAAGGATGATGAGGATTTTGAGCGCTTTGCTGAAATGATTAGACCTATCTTTTTGCGTATGCGTTTGACTGATATGCTTAAAATGAATCCTTATGCTAAGTACATGAAATAAATTGTTAAAAATAAGAGAAAGATACCAGAAGCTAAAATTACCACCATGCTTGCTAATTATACTTTTAAGGGTGGAATACCAAAGAAGTTAGGAGATCCAGGAGTACCCACTATACCATGCTCCATTAAAAGGAATTATGTTAAGACTGCTTTATGTGATCTTGGAGCTGGTGTTAGTGTTATGCCTCTCTCTTTATATCATAGACTTGATTTGAATAAGTTGACACCTACTAAAATATCTTTGCAAATGGCTGATAAATCAACTACTATACCTGTCGACATTTGTGAGGATGTGCCTGTTGTGGTTGCAAATGTTACTATTTTAACGGACTTTGTTATTCTTGATATTCCCGAGGATGATAGTATGTCTATTATTCTGGCAAGACCCTTTTTGAATACTGCAGGGGCTGTTATTGATTGCAACAAAGGCAATGCCACTTTTCATGTTAATGGCAATGAACATATGGTACACTTTTCGAGGAAACAACCTCAAGTTCATAGTATAAACTCTATTGGAAAAATTCCATCGATTATTTTTGGAGGTTTTGAATTTCCTCTTCCTACTGTCAAGAAGAAATATGATCTTCTTATTATTGGGGACGTGCATATCCCCGTTGAGGTAACATAATTTTATTCGAAATCTCTCCGGTTCCATGTTATTCGGAATGAGTTTGTTAACAAGGCTTGATCAACCTTGTTAGTGGATTCCTTTTGATGAGCATGAGATGGATGAAGTTAGAAAGCACAACCTTCTGTACCCTCCTTTTACTTTCTGTTATTTAGTTGAAATAAAATAAAAATAGTATTTTCTGTCAGTTTTCTGATTTATCCGTGCAATAAAAAAATACCAGAAAATAAAAGTTCTCCAAATGCCCCGAAATTGAAATATGATTTTTTCTGGAGTAACTGAGAATATATGGCACTGAGAACACAACAGGGGAGTCGACACCTGCCACGAGGGTCGAGGAGCGCCCACCCCTGGGCGCGCCCCGCCTCGTGGGCCCATGGTAGCTCCCCTCCACTTATTCCAGCCACCACACACTCCTTCTTCCTCCCAAAAAAATCACCAACCAGCTCAAGCACGAGTTCTAGCTCATTTTGCTGTGATTTTCGATCTCCTTGCTCAAAGCTCCACTCACAAAACTGCTTTGGGATTGTTTTTCGGTATGTGACTCCTCCAATGGTCCAATTAGTTTTTGTTCTAGCGCTTTATTCATTGCAAATTTTTGCTGCTTAGGTGACCCTGTTCTTGGGCTTGCATGTCAAATTTATATGGTCCCAAGTAGTTCTAATGCAAGATATAGTCTCTAGGCACTTATGGGAGTAGTTGCTATTAATTTTGTTGAGTTTGGTTCACTTTTATTTGAAGTTACTAAAAATTTTAGAAAATGATGAAGAGATTTTTGAGGGGTTCTTCGATCTGAAGCTCGAAGGATAAGCAAAGTGAAGAAGAAGAGAGGCTCAAATATAATCTCCCTCGCACCACGGAGGTCTGGCCGTGTGAATGGCCTTGTGATGATTTCTTGGGAGCAGCTGGGATTTATGATGATTTTTATTAGTTGGCTGAGAATGCAGGCCTCACCGACTTCCTCCGCGACCAACGCGAACAGTATCTCCTACTCACTAATATTTTTGTGCAAAATTTTCATTTCCATGCTAGGAGGTCACCACCTTCGGTGGATCATGATTTTTATTTATATGATGAGTATAAGGAGATGCCCCTCTCTGAATTTTGTGAGGTTTGTAAATTGCCCTTTTTGGGTAGCGTAGAGGAACCACATCGTGACGATGTTGAGGAGTTTATTGATACAATTGTTGTAGGGGAAACTAGGAAAGTTTCCGATGCATGAATTACTAGCATACATTTTCCTGTTTTACGTTACTTTGCAATATTTGCTAGTAGATGCTTAATTGGTCGCGGAAACTGTGGCAACCTAAGTGCCCCATATTGTTCTTTTGTGCCATGCCCTGTTTCGTGATGACACATTTAGTATGGGCACTACTGTTGCAAAATGGCTAAATCTTAACCGTACTAAGGGCCCCATCTTGGGAGGCATCTTCGCCTCGCGCCTTGCTGCACATTTTAACATACCTATTAGACACTATGACAAAGAAGAAAAGTTGCTACCTCCTGTTTTTCTAGATTATAAGAGTATGGTAGCACATGATTTCATTGTTAAGAACAGGAAACAAGAGCTTATATAGACTGATATTTGATAAAAATCACCATGAGACTATTACTTTGCCTGCTCCTTCCTTGTTTGACTTATCTGCAGGCAAGTACCTTGTTCCGCTGGAGGCCATTCACGCCTACCGAAACCCCACATCAGCTACAGAGCCAGATCTGGAACCACAATTTGTTCTTCCACTCCAGTCTGTTTACTAGTGGGACCCGGAGGAGATGGCCAGCCAGTGGCAACCCGAGGCTTCATCTCAGTACGACTCCAACTACAACTTCGAATATCCGCCAGGCTAGCCGTGGCAATAGACCAACTTAGGACAAAGCCTAAGCTTGGGGGAGTACGTATTTCTCACCGACATTACATTTATGTTCATACACTCATTGCTAGTTGTCGGTGCTCATACTTTTCCATTGTACTATCCATGCTAGTTTATTTTCCTTTTTATGCTTTCTTCTTGTTTGTTTGAAAAACCTTAAGAAAAACTAAAAAAATAGTAGTAGCTTTTAGCTAGCTTATTTTCTTTCTGTAGCAGTAATAATTAAAAGAAAACCCAAAAATATTTCTTGTTCTTCTTTTGCTTGTTGGGAGCTTTCCCGTGTTAATAGTTTTATTTCTTTTCTTTTCTTTGGGGGTCAATAGGAGAAGACCATAATAAATTTTTTGAAGTGGATCTTATATGCATTATTGTTGATTTAACCAAGAGCCCATATTGCCTTGTCTTCTCCTGTTTATTGAATGCTCGCAGATTCCAGCTTAGTCCAATGCACATGCACTATTATTATTATTCACATTGTTCGGTCATGCAAGTGAAAGGCAATTATGACGATATATGATGGACTGATTGAGATGAGAGAAGCAGGTATGAACTCGACCTCTCTTGTTTTTGTAAATACGATTAGTTCATCGTTCCTGATTCAGCCTATTATGAATAAACTTGTTTGCAATGACAATTAGAGATTATACTTGCTTATGGCATGCTTAATTAGCTAGGAGTTTATAATGGTTTACCTTGCGTGCCAACATGCTATTAAAATGGTTGTGATGTGGTATGATAGGGTGGTATCCTCCTTTGAATGATTCGAGTGACTTGACTCGGCACATGTCCACGCATGTAGTTGAAACAAAATCAACATAGCCTTCATGATATTTATGTTCATGGTGGATTATATCCTACTCATGCTTGCACTCAATGTTTATTAATTTTAATGCATGTTCATGACTGTTGTCGCTCTCTAGTTGGTCTCTTCCCAGTTTTTTCTAGCCTTCACTTGTACTAAGCGGGAATACTGCTTGTGCATCCAATCCCTTAAACCCCAAAGTTATTCCATATGAGTCCACTATACCTTCCTTGGTATCTACCTACCGTTCCAAGTAAATTTGTATGTGCCAAACTCTAAACATTCAAATGAAATTCTGTTTTGCATGCTCGAATAGCTCATTTATCAACTAGGGATGTCTGTATCTTCCATGCTAGGCTGGTTATTCTCAAGAGGAGTGGACTCCGCTCCTCACTCATGAGAAAATGGCTGGTCACCGGGATGCCCATTCCCATGCTTTATGCAAATCAAATCAAAATAATTGCAAATAAAACTCCCCCGGGACTCTTGTTAGTTGGAGGCACTCGTTGTTTTGAGCAAGCCATGGATTGATGCTTGTTGGTGGAGGGGGAGTATAAACTTTACCATTCTGTTTGGGAACCGCCTATAATGTGTGTAGCATGGAAGATATCGCCATCTCTTGGTTGTTATGTTGACAAAGAAAGTATGCCGCTCAAAATGTTATTTATCTGTGCTTTAAAATCGAGCTCTGGCACCTCTACAAATCCCTACTTACCTCTGCGAAGGGCCTATCTATTTACTTTTATGTTGAGTCATCACCCTATTATTAAAAAGCACCAGTTGGAGAGCACCGCTGTCATTTGCATCCATCACTATTAATTCATATTGGGTATGACTATGACCGGATCTCTTTTACCATGAATTACAATGTTTAGTCAGTCCTTGATCTTTAAAGGTGCTCTGCATTTATGTTTTGCGGTCTCAGAAAGGGCTAGCGAGATACCATCCTGTTATATCATATTATGATAGTTTTGAGAAAGTGTTGTCATCCGAGATTTATTATTATTGCTCGCTAGTTGATTATGCCATTGACATGAGTAAACATGAGACCTAAGTGTTATTGTGAATATGGTTAGTTCATAATCTTTGCTAAAAACTTGAATGTTGGCTTTACATATTTACAACAACAAGAGCAAACAGAGTTTGTAAAAGTTTTTCTTTATCACTATCAGTTTATCAATTGAATTGCTTGAGGACAAGGAAAGATTTAAGCTTGGGGGAGTTGATATGTCTCCGTCGTATCTACTTTTCCAAACACTTCTGCCCTTGTTTTGGACTCTAACTTGCATGATTTGAATGGAACTAACCGGATTTGGCGCTGTTTTCAGAGAATTGCCATGGTGTTATCTTTGTGCAGAAACAAAAGTTCTCGGAATGACCTGAAAATTCACGGAGATTATTTTGGAAATAATAAAAATCTTGGCGAAAGAATCAAGGCCAGGGGGCCCAGACCCTGTCCATGAGGGTGGGGGGCGCGCCTGCCCCCCTGGGCGCGTCCCCCTGCCTCGTGGGCCCCCTGGAGCTCCACCAACCTCAACTCCAACTCTATATATTCGTGTTCGGGGAGAAAAAATCAAGGAGAAGGATTCATCGTGTTTTACGATACGGAGCCTCCGCCAAGCCCTAATCTCTCTCGGGAGGGCTGATCTAGAGTCCGTTCGGGTCTCCGGAGTGGGGAATCCGTCGCCATCGTCATCATCAACCATCCTCCATCACCAATTTCATTCTTCTCACCGCCGTGCGTGAGTAATTCCATCGTAGGCTTGCTGGACGGTGATGGGTTGGATGAGATTTATCATGTAATCGAGTTAGTTTTGGTAGGGTTTGATCCCTAGTATCCACTATGTTCTGAGATTGATGTTGCTATAACTTTGCTATGCTTAATGCTTGTCACTAGGGCCTGAGTGCCATGATTTCAGATATGAACCTATTATTTTTTCATGAATATATGTGAGTTCTTGATCCTATCTTGCAAGTCCATAGTCACCTACTATGTGTTATGATCCGCAACCTCAAGTGACAATAATCGGGATCACTCCGGTGATGATTGTAGTTTGAGGAGTTCATGTATTCACTAAGTGTTAATGCTTTGGTCCGGTACTCTATTAAAAGGAGGCCTTAATATCCCTTAGTTTCCGCTAGGACCCGCTGCCACGGGAGGGTAGGACAAAAGATGTCATGCAAGTTCTTTTCCATAAGCACGTATGACTATATTCGGAATACATGCCTACATTACATTGATGAATTGGAGCTAGTTCTGTGTCACCCTATGTTATGACTGTTACATGATGAACCACATCCGGCATAATTCTCCATCACCGATCCAATGCCTACGAGCTTTTCACATATTGTTCTCCGCTTATTTACTTTTTCGTTGCTACTGTTACAATTACTACAAAACCCAAAAATATTACTTATGCTACCGTTACCGTTACTTCCATATTACTTTGCTACTAAATACTTTGCTGCAGATACTAAGTTAGCGAGGTGTGGTTGAATTGACAACTCAACTGCTAATACTTGAGAATATTCTTTGGCTCCCTTGTGTCGAATCAATAAATTTGGGTTGAATACTCTACCCTCAAGAACTGTTGCAATCCCCTATACTTGTGGGTTATCAGGTACCCAGGCCCATCTGCCTGTGGCCCATCGTGCGGCATCGTCAAAAGGCCCGGCGCGGCCCATCGCCAAGACTTCACGAGCAAGACCCTCACGAGGGCCCCCGCCTCACGCGGCGGACTGCATACATGCCTCTCGAGGTGCCTCCTGAGGGGCGGACACTTCTAGGACAGCCACCCCGCCTCGCGACACACGTGGGTGACGCCAGCCACGACGAGTGGAGCCAGGAGAGCGCCAACGGGTCTAGTCGAGGCTGGCGGTACAATGCCAACATGCGGGTTCCCAAGGAATCCCCTGGGCTTACCTCTTCGATGCAACAAGACCAAGACCACGGGCTTGGCAGGACGGAGGTCATCGCCGAGCCCACCAGCGCGTAACGACCAGATGCTTTGCAGACAAAGACCACCGTTAGTCAGGATCGGGCGTACTCCTGTCCCCCTTCAAATTAGCCATTGTGGTATCCCTTCCCGCACTAAGCCTTGGGGGAAGAGGACCGGGGCCAATATAAATATAGGCTAGTCTCCACCATAGAGAGCAGAACCGGATCGACTCCATTCACCCCCTGAGCCATCACAAGGTAGCTCACACTTGTACAAGTTCATACTCATCATCCTCTCAAGGCAATCCAACACAAAGAGGGAGTAGGGTTTTACACCGCAAGGTGGCCCGAACCTGGGTAAATCACCGTGTCCTCACTCCTTCACTCTCGCTTGATCATGATGGAGCATCGTCGTGAGGCAGTGTGAGGCGTGTTGTAGTCGAGTGAACTTCTTCACGCACACCCTAGAGTTCAAACCTTTCTTTGGATCTATGGAGCCCCAGTTCCGACATCTGGCGCGCCAGATATGGGTGTGTCGAAGTTCCTTCGCTCATTTCTGCTTTCGCTTTGCCATTCCTATGGCCCATGCTCGTCGTGTTTGTGCTAAGTGTCGTGCGGCTTGTGTCGCCCAGACTACACCGGTGCGCCAGCACCGCCACTGACCCTGCTGTGCATGAGCAGCAGGACCCTTCTCTGCCGCCCTCCATGCAGTGCGACGCCGCACTGCCACCCCTTCTCTCACTCCAGCCACAACTCTGTCCTCCCACGCTCGCCGCAGGCCGGCGAATACGCATGATCGCTACTCATGGTGCACGAGTTGTTGCGCTACCGGCCCGCCAATCAAGGCTACAATGCCTGGCTAGGCTGCATCACTGAGCTCGTCAATGCCGCGAGCCAGGCCCCAGCACCCTCCCACTCGCTCCGTCCACCGCCTTGTCGTCCCGTCGACGTGGCGCACGGCTCACCACCACCCCCTCCTCTGCGCAGCGACAACACCGAGCCCTGGCGTGAGGCGCACCCACGCGAACCGCCGCGTGGGGCGCCGGCCCCGGCGTGAGGCACAACCAGCTACCAGGTTGGGCAGCAACCACTTCACGACGCGTGTGCGCTTTTTGCGCCGCCGCGTCATCACCAAGATCGGGCCATTCAAGAAGCTACGGCACGCGGGCGCCAGGACCGCGCCCATCCCGCGCGAGCCACGCCCGTGAGCGCCGCCGGCTGCCGCGCCTTCACCAGTGAGATACGTCAGGTGGTCTGGCCGGTCAAGTTCAAGCCGGAGCTGCCACCGTGCTACGACGGCATCCCAGACCCTACGGAGTTCCACCAACTCTATGCGTTGAGTATTGAAGTGGCGAACGGCGATGACAAGGTCATGGCGAATTGGTTCCCCATTGCCCTCAAGGACAACAAGCGCTCCTTCCTCATGCACCTCCTAGAGGGGTCGATCTCTTCATGGGATAAGCTCCACGAGTGGTTCATCTTCAACTTCCAAGGAACCTGCGACTGCGCCCTCGCCGTCAGCGGCCTTCGATGGGTAAAACAGTGTCCCGGCGAGACCCTCCACAAGTACATTCAATGCTTCACCCAAGTTCACCTCAAGATCCCGAAGGCCTCGGGCGAAGCCATCATATCAGCGTTCACCGATGGCGTTACAGACGTCAGGATGAGCGAGGAGCTCGCCATCAACGATGACATGTGCACGGTGTTGGAGCTGTTCAATCTAGCTGACAAGTGCGCCAAGGTAGAAGAAGGCCGCCTCTCTCTCCTCAACCACCCAGATGTCGATCCCGAAGATAAGAAGGCCAAGGCCATGGAAGCGAAGCGCAAGGGCCCCACCGCGCTGGCGGCAGAGCATGAACTGAAGCACAACCATGACCACAACGAGTCCTCCAAGGATGGTCGTGCGTTATTCATCTTCCACAACGTGCATACCCATAACACCGATGACTGCCAGGAGCTCCGGGCGCTCTGGGACGAGCGCCTGGGTCACCGCCCCGAGAGCAGCGACCGAGGTTTCGGCCGTGCTGGAGGCCGCTGGGACAACCGCAACCCCCATCAAGGCTGGCCCGACCAGCCTCACGAGGGTGGCTGGCGCGATTAGCCTCACGATAGCACCTGGTGCGATCAACCTCGCGAGGCCCATCCTCAGGGCAACGCTGGCCTTCCACCGCTACCGCCACTGCCCAGGAGGAACGACGACAATCAGCGAGACGAGGGGCTGGGGCTACCAAGGGCATCGCGCGGTCGCTTGTATCCTTGGTGGGGCTCAGGCCCCGGCGTCAAACTGCATCTTCAAGCAGTTCTCTCGTGAGGTGAACGCAGCCCTTCCAAGGCTTGAGGCTATGCATCCCCTCAAGTGGTCGCGGTACGCCATCACCTTCGATTCCAAGGACCACCTCAGGTGTTCGGACACAGCCGGCGCGCTCCCCATGCTGTGCATGCCCACCATTAGCAATGTTTCAGTCACCAAGACCCTCATCGATGGCGGCGCCGGCTTCAACATGCTTTCTTTCGAGACCTTCGAGATGCTTCAGGTGCCCTATGACCAGCTCATGCCCACAAGGTCATTCTCTGGGGTGACCGACGGCTCCACCACTCCGCTGGGGCAGGTGCGCCTTCCCGTCACCTCTGGCACCCACGACAACTACCACAATGAGTTGATTGACTTAGATGTGGCCCACATCGGCCTCCCGTACAACACCATCCTGGGGTACCCTACACTCGCCAAATTCATGGCGGCCACCCACCATGGCTACAATGTCCTCAAGATTCCATGGTGCAGCTGCATTAGCATTGTCGCCTGTAATGAGAAGGATGTGGTCTGCTCCCTCGAGCATGCCTATCGGGCCATGGCGGCCAAGAACTTTGACGGCGAGGGTGACATTGTGCCCTCTGAAGCCGCCCCCATGAAGAAGAAGCAGCTCCTCCCCAAGGGCCGTTATGAGGCGAAGAAGCCTGACGCCGCGCCTGCTGCTGGGGCGTGCCTTCCTCCCGCATAGGAAGGCGCCCCCGGTGCCTCCCTCAGGATGGGCTTGGGGGCTTCCACCTGGGGGGCCTCTGACCTGACAGGCACAACGAGGGAGGTGCTTGATATGTCTCCAACGTATCTATAATTTTTTATTGTTCCATGTTGTTATATTATAATTCTTGGATCTTTAACAATCATTTTATAGTCATTTTATATCATTTTTTGGTACTAACCTATTGGCATAGTGCCTAGTGCCAGTTGATGTTTTCTGCATGTTTTTTACATCGCAGGAAATCAATACCAAACGAAGTCCAAACGCAGCGAAACTTTTTGTGGATTTTTTGGACCGGAAGACATCCAGTGGGCCAAAGAAGTACCGAAGAGGGAGCTCGAGGTTGAGCACAAGACACCAGGGAGCCCCTAGGCCTCCAGGCGTGCCCTAGTTGGTTGTGCCCACCTCGGTGGCCTCCTGCACCACCTCTTTGCTCTATAAATACTCCAATATTCCAGAAACCCTAGGGGAGTCGACGAAAATCAATTCCAGCCGCCGCAAGTTCCAGAAACACCAGATCCAATCTAGACACTATCTCGGAGGGGTTCATCATGCCCATTGGTGCCTCTCCGACGATGTGTGAGTAGTTCTTTGTAGATCTACGGGTCCGTAGTTATTAGCTAGATGGCTTCTTCTCTCTCTTTTGATTCTCAATACAATGGTCTCTGTTGACACCAGATTTTGGTATTGACAAAAACATAATTAAGAAGGCCTCAAATGGAAAAGTTCTCAAAGTAAGAAAGTTTCGTATAATTGAAATGAGAAACTTTGATATTTGGTTCATAGCCATCCGATCTCATCTCTAAGGCCGAAGCTGTGTTCGAAGTATTGAGATTTTGTATCCAGAATACTTTTCGGCTGATTAAACTCCCAAGACGGCCTCATATAGAAAACTGCTCCACATGAATTGTCTTCGTCTCGTCGAAACGATCGATTTTGATATAAAGATCGTCCCTATCCGAGGTCCTATGCAAAAGTTAGAGCCGCACAGCGCGACCCTCCAGTAGGCAAAATATGACGCCTGGAACCAGACACACGTGTGGGTATGTCTGATGAGCTGCGTGAATATTTAGCTATTTTGTGCGAGCGATTTGGTCCTGAAGATTACCTCAAATTGAAAAACGTTCAACATGAAAGTTGTTCGTCTCGTTGAAGCGAGTAAATATGCTTTTGGGCACATTTTCATCGGAGGTCGTTTACCATCACAAAAAACACCCACAAGGTGCAGCCAGTTTTAGACCAAACAGTTTTGGAAAGTTCGGATAAAATGAATCCGAATTTGACTAAGGTTTTGGACGTGAATCCAAACATTTTGCTTGCACGGGAAGTCCAACCGCCTCTTATATACCTAACCGGTGATGGCAGATTGGACAGCACACAATCGATCAAATCAATCTACTACTTTTTCGTGTTCATCTACTTTTTATCTCTCTCTTGTATCTTTCTTCTCGTTCTTCGCTAGTTCTTCATGCTGGAGGGTTGCGGATCCATGAGGCTCTAGGGGCGAGCGAATCGACTTGGAGCAGCCCATAGCCGCTGCGAGCCCTGACGGGGTCCCTCCCGGGCAAGCGGGGCTTCGGGTCTACAAAAGCATCTGCCGGCTGTCCTGCGTATCGCGCTGCCGGTCGGATCTCCTTCGACGCGAGCTGCGGTGCATCACCCTCGGCGTTGGAGGTACACGGTGACGTGTTCGTGTGCGAACACACTTTTTGGCGACTCTGCTGGGGACGAAGCTTTGAACGGTCTCCAGCCCGTTCTTGCTACGAAGAGATCGTCATCAAGTTGCGGCAATTTACAAAGGTTATATGAATACCCAATTCCCCTTTGTAGATGCAAATAATCCATATGTTGTTGTTGGATCACCTAATGAGCATAATGTATCAGCTAGCCCTAGTTTTATCAATCATGCATCAAGGGCCGATGCAAAACAATGTTCATGCTTCAAATTCTTATGATTTTAGCGACGTACAACATATGTATCCAAACTCTCATGCATCGGCAATCCCACAAATCCATATGCCGGTGAACAACATGATGGGTTTGGTTAATCAATTTGAAACACCTCATGTTAAAATTTCCAATAGCATACAAGAAAGTGTTTCACTCTTTTATTCATCGGCAACTAATTTGCAATATGTGAATCCAACCTTGCCGATGGATGGGAGAATGGCCATGCTACTACTAGCTATTCGGCCAGTTACTCTCAACCATCATATGCTACACCTCATGTTAATAATTTTTCATCACCGTATGCAACTGTAGATGTTCATAATTCAGCACCGCACCTTCATGGTCATAGCCGAATAAGTGAAATTTTTGCAGGAACACACTTGCCGTCATCTAATATTGTAGCATATAATGCATGCTCTATGCAATTCGAGAATTTCGGTAACACTCACGATTCATTGCCGAAAGAATCTGAAAGTATTGTGGAGCAATCCCTTCTAGAAGCGGTTGTGGATGCGTTAAAGAAGATCTTGGCACAAAATAAGAGGATTAGTGCTCTTTGCCTTGAACAATATGAAAAGGGGTTGTTTCCTGATTATGCTGCAATAAAGGCTAGTGTTTTGCAAGAAGATGAAACTTCATCAATTGATAGAATTGGCGAGAGAACATATGGCTATACAGTAGTGGATACACCTCCACCTAGTATCGCAACATATTATACAACCCCTACACAATTGCAAAATTTTGGCAATAATAACAATCTATTGTTGAAAGATCCTAAAAGCCTTGGGGGCAAACTGATCTAGAGCGGGCTGAAATAGAGAGGGGAGTTAAAGCTTTATGCGATAGGGTGCAAGTACTTCGCCAAGAGAGAATTGATAGGGAATTAGCTCAAAGAAAAGAAGCCTTGCCAATTGATATAACTGGTGAAAAGAATGATGATTCGGAAACTAAAAGTGCTTCGGTTGAAAAAGCCGAATCAAGTAGTATATATTCCGAATCCATCAAATCCAAAGAGGCAAACATTGTTCAGAAAGGGCATGGAAAGTATATCAAGACAGCCATACTTGATTTTTCCGAAGTTAATGGAACCTACTTCCTGCCCTATGAGTTTCGTGCCATAGAAATTGATGAGCTTCGAGAAGAAGAACAAGTAGCCGAAGAAAGTTTGGTCGACACATATCTTCAAACCAATGATGCACGAAATGAAGAAAAAGATGATGCCAAGGCATTGGGGAGCTATCCGAAGGCGGAGCAAGATATTCTTCAAGTCACACCACCATCATGCTCTCACAACATATTTGAAGAGGGATGTCTAGCAATTAATTTACCTATTTTCAGATTTGGTCATTACTTAGTTGTTGATGCATATATTAGAAAAATCTTCATAGGAAATATTGAGAGACCAATGAAGAAGGGTAATTTATTTGTTAGCAATCAGATTGTCACAAAGCATATCGGTCAACACATTGCACCATTCAGAAAGACCGATAGCAAAAAATTATTGCAGCCAAGGCTTTCCCCATTGCTTTATCTAAAGCTCATATCTAATTGGGTAGCTTTGCTTATTTCTTACTTGGCTTACACTTGGTCTCAATTGAGACATGTATATTCTAACTATTTTTGTTTTAGAAATTTCAAACCAAGGTTAAAATCTTCTGAGCAAACCGATGCCAGTATAGTCTTATCCAAAGACATCGGAGATAGAGTGCAAAATACAATTCATAGCCGAATGGGTGACGCAAAATCTGAACCATTCGTTTGCTTAACTCCAAAGTCGTTCTCACAACAAGATCAGCTGGAGAATAATAACTTTACCTTGAATTCAAGCATGTGTGATCAAATATTTGATTTGTTGTTGAGAAATAATTATATTAGAATTCTTGATCACCATGTTGAGCCATCTGTCCAGGGACGAATGTATTGTAAGTTGCATGATTCGTCCAAGCATAATTTTGAGGATTGCAACATCTTTTGTCAAATAGTTAAATTGGCCATTGATAAAGGACGATTGAAATTTGTTGAGACACCAAGAGATGGCCAGTCTATTCCGGTTGGTCCCGATGGCAGAAAGTTTTTGCATCGTCTGCTTCAAGCCGATCCATTTAAAGAGAAGGTAAAAACTGCAGGTGATGGGATCAAGCTTTCAAGTAAAGAAGTTGTTGAAGAGCATAATGAACATAATCTTGAGGGCGAAAATTACATCAAAGCAACAATAGATACGCCAAGGACTGGGGGGCAGCCAGCAGATCAGATGATCGATGAAAGAAAACCAAAAGAAAACAAAGGCCGAAATAAGCGCAAGTGTAAGAGATCAAAAATCACCTTTGCTGAACTTTTGGATAAATATCTAAAGAAGAGTGAAGAGAAGAATGCTTATCGGCCAAATCATGCAAAGAAACCAAGATCACCCCCAAGGCGCAAATATGAGGATCGGTTTTGGCAAAGTGAGAATTTTAATGCAACATATTCATATCCTTATTTTGGGCCGCCAATGCCAATGCCATGGATGCCTCCCTATGCTCATATAGATCCATATTCATCATGGGACAGGTATGATACAAGGGCACATTCTCCATCTTATTTTAGACCATCTCACCAATATTATGCAGCTCCAAGAATATCAACATTTGAACAATCACGCGTCAAAGACCGTTTCAATCATAAGGAATCGGTCCAGAACTCAGGGAAGAAAAAAGAGGTGGTAAAGCAAGTTTACCGCGTGAAAAGAGATGGTCGTAAGTGTGCTACTTCAGATTTGATCTCAAATAACAAAGAGCCAATTAAAGTGTTGACATTGGCTACCAAAGGCAAAGAAGTGAAGCAATCAATTGATAAAAATAAGAGTGCCAAATCTAAAGAAAATAAGTTGAGGGTGCACAAGGCCCATAAAGAGTTGGCATTGGTTGAAACAAAATCGCAGTCGAGGTGCTCACTCGGCTTATCGTATTGGCAAAAGAAGGAGTTACAAAAGCTTAGTGCACAAGAACTTGAAGAAAGGAACATGGCATGGGTTCCAAAAGGAAGTACTTGAAATAATAATTATGTGCAAGCTTCCATTACAAGAAGTGCGGCGAAGGTGAAGAAGGAAAAGAGCGAAAACTATGAAGGACCAAGCCGAAGGTTTCAATATCTTCAGTCTACACATTATCCATATTCTTCAACTATGCCATTAACGCCTATGGCATGGAATTCGTCATTAGGTATGATTGGTAACCCTCAATGGGTCTATTTTAATCCATGGATGCAATATAATTTCTTACATCATGAAAGGGTATTGCCAAATCACTATACATTTGATTAGCTACAAGTTTGTTGTTGATCCAAAGGGCCGAAATACTTGATTTGTCATTTCATTTGTTTATTTCGGCTATATGTGCTTTAAATGAAGTTTACATGGTAATGGCCCATATTTATCTATCGTCCTAAGATTATGTCAATGCATGGCCAGTGTAGTACTCAAAATCGTCCTTAGTTCGATTGGAGAGCGAGATAAGGTACGTGCTCATGGAAATTTATATATATGCATATATTATGATTGAATGGAGTTGAGACATCATGACCGATGTCATTGAATATATCCTGCATAGGCCAATTCATAGTGCAGAATTGGCTAGTGGCTTATACTTTGTTTGGATATGATTTGGCTTATGCATATTTGAGATCTATAAGAGGCCAAATCATAGCTGATTTTATTACTGAACATCAGATTAATGACATGCATAATGTTGATATTAGCCTTGTCTTTCTAGTACTATGGATATTATATATTGATGGTTAAATTTGTAGCAATGGCCAAGGTGTTGGTGTTGTTTATATATCTCCTCATGGTACTGTTTTTGAAGCCTCATGTCATTTAGAGTATTTCTGCACAAATAATCAGGCTGAATATGAAGCATTGTTATTTGGTTTAGAGATGTTGTTTGCCATAGGTGCTACACATATTGAGTCTTTTGATGATTCGTTATTAGTAGTGCAACTAATATCCAAAGTGTTTCAATGTTTTGACGAATCACTTCATGTTTATCTTGATAAATGTCTAGATATAATTTCTACTTTGGACTATTTTAGCATTGCTCATATATCTAGACATGATAATTGGAGAGAGTTGGCATAGTAAGCATCCGGCTACCACATCGGTCATGGTGTATTGCACATCTATCAATAGCCTTCTTGCAAACATAGGTAAGGCTGGATTGGAGCTCACCACCTCGGCCGCTAATGAAACTTTTATGCAGGCAAAGTAAGGATTGGAGGAGTTCATTCTTGATTATCTGCAAAATCCTAGCGAAAGGGTGAACAATATGGTTCGGAGGATGGTTTTCATCTATGGAACCTTATCACTGGATTGTTATGGAAGTTGAGAAGTTTTCACCCAAATTTGCATCAAGAGGTTCAAAGAAGCAATAGCCGATTTATACTTATCATCCTAAGAACATGCAACATGGCTGATGAAGTGTTGACATCGTCCTTAGAATAAGCTATGTGCAAGTTATTTTTCGGCACACAAGCTTTGCCGAAAAACAGGGGGGCATGTGTTGACACCAGATTTTGGTATTGACTAAAAATTAATTAAGAAGGCCTCAAATAGAAAAGTTCTCATAGTAAGAAAGTTTCGTATAATCGAAATGAGAAACTTTGATATTTGGGTCATAGCCATCAGATCTCATCTCTAGGGCCGAAGCTGTGTTCAAAGTATTGAGATTTTGTATCCAGAATACTTTTCGGCTGATTAAACTCCCAAGACGGCCTCATATAGAAAACTGCTCTACATGAGTTGTCTTCGTCTCGTCAAAACGATCGATTTTGATATAAAGATCGTCCCAATCCGAGGTCGTATGCAAAAGTTAGAACCGCATTGCGCGACCGTCCTGTGGGCAAAATATGACGCCCGGAACCAGACACACGTGTGGGTATGTCTGATGAGCTGCGTGAATATCTAGCTGTTTTTTGCGAGCGATTTGGTCGTGAATATCGCCTCCAATTGAAAAACATTCAACATCAAAGTTGTTCTTCTCGTTGAAACGAGTAAATATGCTTTTGGGCACATTTTCATCGGAGGTCGTTTACCATCACAGAAAAGACCCACAAGGTGCAGCCAGTTTTAGACCAAATAGTTTTGGAAAGTTCGGATAAAATCAATCCGAATTTGACTAGGCTTTTGGACGCGAATCCAAACCTTTTCCTTGGACGGGAAGTCCAACCGCCTCTTATATACCTAAGGGGTGATGGCCGATTGAACAACACACAATCGATCAAATCAATCTACTACTTTTTCGTGTTCATCTACTTTTTATCTCTCCCTTGTATCTTTCTTCTCGTTCTTCTCTAGTTCTTCATGCTGGAGGGCTGCAGATCCATGAGGCTCTAGGGGCGAGCGAATCGACTTGGAGCAGCCCATAGCCGCCATGAGCCTCGACGGGTCCCTCCCGGGCAAGCGGGGCTTCGGGTCTACAAAAGCATCTGCCGGCTGTCCTGCGTATCGCGCTGCCAGTCGGATCTCCTTCGACACGAGCTGCGATGCATCACCCTCGGTGTTGGAGGTACACGGTGACGTGTTCGTGTGCGAACAGTCTCTTGGAGATCCATATGATGTAACTCTTTTTGTGGTGTGTTTGTTGGGATCCGATGAACTTTGAGTTTATAATCAGATCTATCTTTTTATAGATGAAAGTTATTTGAGTCTTCTTTGATCTCTTATATGCGTGATTTCTTATAGCCTCATATTTAATCTCCGATATTTGGGTTTTTTTGGCCAACTTGATCTATTAATCTTGCAACGGGAAGAGGTGCTTTGTAATGGGTTTGATCTTGCGGTGCTTGATTCCAGTGACAGAAGGGGAACCGACACATATGTATCGTTGCTATTAAGGATAATATGATGGAGTCTATTTCTATATAAATAGATCTTGTCTACATCATGTCATCATTCTTATTGCATTACTCCGTTTCTCCATGAACTTAATACATTAGATGCATGCTCGATAGCGGTCCATGTGTGGAGTAATAGTATTAGATGCAGGCAGGAGTCGGTCTACTAATCTTGGATGTGATGCCTATATAATAATCATTGCCTGGATATCGTCATAATTATTTTAAGTTCTATCAATTTCCCAACAGTAATTCATTTACCCACCGTTTGCTATTTTTCTCGAGAGAAGCCACTAGTGAAATCTACGGCCCCCGGGTCTCTTCTTTATTATATTTACCTTCGGGATATATTTTTATTTGCTTTTATTATCGGATCTATTAAACCAAAAATACAAAAATACCTTGCTGCACTTTATCTTATTTGAGATCTATTTATTCAATCTATAGAAACTTTATCCCGTCCTTTTGCCAATTTCTGGCGCCGTTACCCGAAAGGGGTTGACAACCCCTTTAACACATCGGGTTGCGAGTATTTGTTATTTGTGTGTAGGTGTTGTTTACGTAGTGTTGCTTGGTTCTCCTACTGGTTCGATAACCTTTGTCTCATCACTGAGGGAAATACCTACCGTTGTTGTGTTGCATCATCCCTTCCTCATTGTGGAAATACCGACGTAGTTCTAGCAAACATCAAAAGGAATTTCTGGCGCCGTTGCCGGGGAGACATCATCAACATCTACCAGGTTTCTAATCACAAATCTCATCTCCTTGCAATTTACATTATTTGGCATTTGCCTCTCGTTTTCCTCTCCCCCACTTAAAAAAAATTCTGTTTTATTCGCCCTCTTTTTTTTGTTCGTCGTTTTTCTCGTCAGATCCGTTTTTTCGTGTGTTTGTGTTTGCGTAGTCATTTTTCTTGAAATTGAGAAAAGTACTAAGGAATATATGACTACACAATTTGAGCACAATAAATATTTTACTGAAGAACTTAAGGAGCACTCCGTTGTGCTAGATGCTATAACAAAACAACTTGATGATATCAGTAGAGAAGTTTGCAATCTCCAATCTAAGTATGCTTTTGCTGAAAGTTTGGTAGGAAAAATATCCGATGCACAAGCTACCCTCGTAAAACAAATGGTCGTTAAACCAATCTCTGTAGAAGATAGAAGTGATGAAGATCTTAAAATGATTAGTGTTTCTTATATTGATTCTTTGTTTAGTAAAATTAATGAAAAAGGGACTGGAGAAGAGTCAACTTTATCTAGAAGGCGTCCCGATAATTCGGAGGGTGAAAATCTTGTTGAGAAAATTGATAAAACTGGGTTTGAAGAGGTCAAAACTTTAACTAGTGACGTGCCCACTCTTTTGGTTTACAAAGACTTTAATTATGATAGTTGCTCTTTGATTGATTGTATTTCTTTGTTGCAATCCATGATAAATTCACCCCATGCTTATGAACAAAATAGATCTTTTACTAAACATATTATTGATGCCTTTATGAAAGCTTTGGAAGAAAAGTTGGAATTAGAAGTTTCAATTCCTAGAAAATTACATGATGAATGGGAACCTACCATCAAAGTCAAGATTAAAAATTATGAGTGTTTTGCTTTATTTGACTTGGGTGCTAGTGTTTTTACAATTCCGAAGTCTCTTTGTGATGTGCTTGGTCTTACCGATATTGAAGAATGTTCTTTAAATTTGCACTTGGCTGATTCTAATATTAAAAAGCCTATGGGAAGAATTAATGATGTTCTTATTCTTGCAAAAAGGAATTATTTCACATAGATTTTATTGTTCCTATTGATTGCAATCCGTCTTGTCCAATTATTCTTGGTAGACCGTTTTTACGTACTATTGGTGCCATGGTTGATATGAAAGAAGGCAATATTAAATTTTAATTTCCACTAAGGAAGGGTATGGAACACTTCCCTAGAACAAGAATCACGCCACCATATGAATCAATCATGAGGGCATCTTATGGATCTAGAAACAAAGATGACAATACGTAGATCCTTGCTTTATGCCTAGCTAGGGGCGTAAGACGATAGCGCTTGTTGGGAGGCAACCCAATGAATAAAATTTATTTTTGTCTTTTGCATTCTGTTCTTGAGTGTTTGCACAATTATGCTACTGTTATGATTGTGTTTTTTGTGTTTTAATAAGTGTTTGTGCCAAGCAAAGCCTTTAGGATTATCTTGGGTGATAGTTGATTTGATCTTGCTAAAAACAGAAACTTTGCACGCAAGTCACAGAATTATTAAAAATCACAGAAGCGTGATAAAATACCAATTCTGTTTGCAGAAGATTAATATACAGCTTGCTTACGTGGTCCTAATTTTCAGAATTTTTGGAGTTACAGAAGTATTCGAAATATCCAAATTGCTACAGACTGTTCTGTTTTTGACAGATTATGTTTTCTTTGAGTTGTGTGCTTGTTTTGATGACTCTATGGTTTTCTTTGAAGAGTTTTTGCCATATAAAAGTTGGAATACAGTAGATATAATGCAAGAATAAAATATGAATGGGTCTGCAACAATACTTATAGTAGTGATTTGCTTTCTTATACTAACGAATCTCACGAATGTTTTGTTGAGTTTTGTGTGATTGAAGTTTTCAAGTTTTGGGTGATTTTACGATGGATGAAGGAATAAGGAGTAAGAAGACCCTAAGCTTGGGGATGCGCATGGAATCCCAAGCTATTATTGAAAGAGAGGCAAGCTACTAAGCTTGGGGATGCCCGAGTGGCAGCCCCTCTTTCTTCTAACGACCATCGGTATTTTACTCGAAACTATATTTTTATTAGTCACATACTATGAGTTTTTCTTGGAGCGTCTTGTATGATATGAGTCTTTGCTTGTTTTGGTTTTTGGTTTAAGTCTTGAATCCTTGCTGGACACACCTATTTGAGAGAGCCAAAATTATGCCAAGACTTGTTAGAATTTCTCCCTATGCTTCACTTAAATCTTTATGAGCTATCAAATTGCTCTAGTGCTTCACTTATATCTTTTTGAGCACGGTGTGCTTTAGTATTTTTGAATAAATGCTCTCATGATTCACATAGATTTATTTAAGAGTTAGTAATTTTTAAAATAAATTCTCTCTTGCTTCACTTAAATTGATTTGAGAGAAAAAAATATTATGCTCATGGTCTTCACTTATATTTGTTTGAGCTTATCAAAAGAAACACATGAAAATTAGTCCCAAACTGATAGATATCCAAGAAGGATATAATAAAAACTTTCATGAAGATCATTGGACAAAATAAACTTGATTCTTTGTAATAGTTTTGAGATATGATGATATGATATGTGAGTCATGTTGATGAGTAATTATGCTTTAGTAAGAATATTGGTGTTAAGGTTTGTGATTCCCTATGCAAGCACGAAAGTCAATAGTTATGCAATGAAATTACATCCTACTTGTGGTGCATTATTCAGTGTTAATTATGCTTAATGCTCGCTTATGAGATTTTTCGTTTCTTGGTTGGTCGTTTCTCAATCTTTTGCTACCCTTCATTTTGCACTAAGTATGATCACTACTTGTGCATCCAAAATTCTTTGAACTAGTTTTGCCACATGAGTCCACCATACCTACCTATATGCGGTATTCTTTTGCCGTCCTAAGCAAATTTGTATGTGCCATCTCTAATTTTCAAAATAAATTTCTCTTTTGTGTGCTCGTACCACTCATGAAACGGTGGGGGGTGGCTAATATATTTATATGCTAGATATGTTATTCTCGCGATGAGTGTTTATTCACTTGTCATTGCACGGGAGTAAGGCAAAGGTATTAGGGATGCCCAGTCCCGAAATGAAAAATGAATTTACTTTATGTTGTCAAATAATAAATTCCTTGGGAAGTGTTGGTATGGAAGGCACCCGTGGATACAGCTAGCCATGGAAAGTGAAAGTATGGTTGAAAAAGGAATAAACTTTAATTTCTGTTTGGGAACCGCCTATGATATATCTAGCATGGAAAGTATTGGGAACTACTCGATCGTTCTCGTTGACAGGAAAAGCATGCCTCCCAAAATGTTTTATCTCTATCTTTTTCGCTTTGAGCTCTGGCACCTCTACAAATCCCTACTTCCCTCCGTGAAGGGCCTTTCTCTTACTTCATGCAATTTTTACTTTTTATTTGAGTCTCCATCTTCTCTTATAAAGCGCATACTAAGGGGCACTATGATCACACTTGAGCATTGGGTGTAGCTAATATGCGAGTGTGTTTCATGAATGGATCGATGATTGAGCATAATGGGCTAGGGATAACTTATTTTAGCGTTGATATTTTGAAAGACATGGTTGCTTGTTGATATGCTTGATTATTGAAATTATCATGTCAAAACTAGACTATTGCTTTGAACCATGTAAAAGTCCAAATGTCCATGCTATAAAGAAAAGAATATGTGATAAACATGTTAGGCAGCATTCCACATCAAAAATTCTGTTTTTACCATTTACCTACTCGAGGACGAGCAGGAATTAAGCTTGGGGATGCTGATACTTCTCCAACGTATCTATAATTTTTGATTGTTCCATGCTGTTATATTATCATTCTTGGATGTTTCATAATCATTTTATACTCATTTTATATCATTTTTTGGTACTAACCTATTGACATAGTGCCTAGTGCCACTTGCTGTTTTCTGCATGTTATTTACATCGCAGGAAATCAATACCAAACGGAGTTCAAACGCAGAGAAACTTTTTGTGGATTTTTTTGGACCAAAAGACATCCAGTGTGCCAAAGAAGTACCGAAGAGGGAGCCCGAGATGAGCAAAAGACACCAGGGCGCGCCTAGAGGCCCAGGCGTGCCCTGGTGGGTTGTGCCCACCTCGGTGGCCTCCCGCACCGCCTCTTTGCTCTATAAATACCCCAATATTCCAGAAACCCTAGGGGAGTCGATGAAAATCAATTCCAGCCGCCGCAAGTTCAAGAAACACCAGATCCAATCTAGACACCATCTAGGAAGGGTTCATCATGCCCATTGGTGCCTCTCCGATGATGCGTGAGTAGTTCTTTGTAGACCCATGAGTCTGTAGTTAGTAGCTAGATGGCTTTTCCTCTCTCTTTTGATTCTCGATACAATGTTCTCTTGGAGATCCATATGATGTAACTCTTTTTGTGGTGTGTTTGGTTGGATCTGATGAACTTTTAGTTTATTATGAGATCTATCTTTTTATCCATGAAAGTTATTTGAGACTTCTTTGATCTCTTATATGCATGATTGCTTATAGCCTCGTATTTCTTCTCCGATATTTGGGTTTTGTTTGGCCAACTTGATCTATTTATCTTGCAATGGGAAGAGTTGCTTTGTAATGGTTCGATCTTACGGTGCTTGATCCCAGTGACGGAAGGGGAACCGACATGTATGTATCATTGCTATTAAGGATAACAAGATGGGGTCTATTTCTACATAAATAGATCTTGTCTACATGATGTCATCGTTCTTATTGCATTACTCCGTTTCTCCATGAACTTAATACACTAGATGCATGCTGGATAGAGGTCGATGTGTGGAGTAACAGTAGTAGATGCAGTGTAACGCCCCGGATCGGATGCGCCAGGTGTCTGCCAGTTATCCGCCGTCGTTGCCATGTCATTTGCTTGCGTGTTGCATTTTTTCATGTCATCATGTGCATTTCATTTTGCATACGTGTTCGTCTCATGCATCCGAGCATTTTCCCGGTTGTCCGTTTTGCAATCCGGCACTCCTATGTCATCCGGCGCCCCCTTTTGCCTCTTTTCGTGTGTGGGTGTTAAACAGTCTCGGAATGGACCGAGGTTTGTCAAGCGGCCTTGGTATAGCACCGATGAACCGCTTTGTCAAGTTTCGTGCCATTTGGAGTTCGTTTGGTACTCCAACGGTTAACCGTGTAGTCCGAAACCTCCCCCCCCCTTTTCTTTGCAACCCAACACCCCTCCAAAGTGGCCCAAAACCCAACAAACTCCCCTCCATGCTCTTGGTCGTTCGATCACGATCGCGTGGCCGAAAACCGCTCCTCATTTGAAGTCTCCTAGCTCCCTATGCCTATATAAACACAACCTCCCCCGAAATTCACGGATGAATTCCACCCTAACCCTAGTCTTCTTCCTCCTCGCGCCGCCGGACATGTCCATCCGCGCCGAACATGTCCGCCGGACACGTCGCTCGGCCAATCGCCGGCTGCCACGTCATCGCCGCCGCCCCCGCGCCCAATCCCGCGCCGCCACCTCACCCTCTCTCTCCTCCCTCCTCCGCGCGGCCCGCGGGAACCGGATCGGGCCTGCGCGAGCCCGCATCGCCGCCGCCCGTCCACCGCTTTCGGCCCGTGCCCGCCTCTCCGACGCGCGCCGCCCAATCGCTGTCCCTCGCCTCTGCGCCCGCGCCGCCCGGCGTGGCCCCGCCGTCGTGGCGGCGCCGCCGCGCGCTTAGTTCCTCGCGCTTTCGCCTTCTCGTCTTCCTCGCCACAAGCCGCGCGCGCCGACTCCAGCGCCCGGCCAGGCTGCCCGCCCGGCCAGCCGCGCCGGCGACCAGCGCCGCCTCCTCCCCGCGCCCCTCGCCGTCCCTTGCCGGATCCGGCCAGATTCGGCGGGGGCCCGTCCTCCCCGACCTCTCCCGCAGCTCCGGCCACCGTCTCCCTCCTCTCTGGCCATTCTCCGGTGAAGATTCCGACGAGGTTGACTTTTCCCCCTTCCCCGAAAAAGCTTGTCCCGAATATTTTGCATTATCATACCATTTTTATCGCATCATAACTTGCTGCATACTGCACCATTTCGTGCGTACGATATGTCAAAATGTTCGCCATGAGATGCTCTTCATTTTGTTACACTGCATCATGTTCATTTGAGTGTATCTTGATGCCTGAATCATCGTTGCAAGAGTGCTATATGATGTTAACCTGCTGAAACTGTTATAACTTGATAATTTGTTATTTTTGTTGCATTTGATGTGTGCATCTTATGAGCATGAGCTCTACATATATTTTGTGCTACATAATTCCATCTTCACAGTGGTGCCATCCATATATTTTTGTGAGTTGTGTAGTGAGTGCATAAATCTTGTTAAGTAGGGTACTTGCTTTATTCTGTTTTGCTTATGCAGATACGCTATATCGTGATGCTATGTTAACCTGCTGCTACAAGTCATTCTATGCATAATCTGGAGATGTTCACTAAGGATGTTTTGTTATACATTTCTTTCTCTGTCCGTCCATGCCCCTGGTTGCATTTATAGCCTGCTGTAACATGTTGTTATCTTGCTCCAAAGTTGCTAAATAATGTTGCTGTCAGCCTGTTAACATTAAGTTCAATGTTTCCATGATTGTTTCTAGTAATTCATGCACCCTATGAACTTGCTCTTGCCATGCTTAGCTTATCAAACATGTCTTATTACTGTTGGTTGCCTTGCCATGCCATGTATTGCTCTGTGGTGAGTGGTTCAAGCTCACCAACATGTCTACTTGTTGTTCCTGCCATGTATGTTTACATGGGTGCCATCATATCTTCTGATACTTTTTGGCTCATGGTCAGTAAAGGACATTTGTTATATGCAATTAGTAGATTCATGCCATGCCTTTTTTTCCATCATAAGTTCCTGTAACATATTGTTTGATAGCTCTAAACATTGCAACCTGATGTTATTTCTGCAGTCTGAAACTGTTATTATTTGCAATCTTTGCCATGTCTTTTGAGCATGTGTTAGTCATTTCTGGAGATAACTCAGTGTTCATGTTTTGTCATGCTTTACCTGTACATCACGTCCATGCCTTTTTTTATCATGTTAAGATGTTGTAGCTTGTTGTTTAGGTGCTTGCAATATGCCTAGTTGCTGTTTTGGGACAGCTATAACTTGTTCCATGTGTGTGTTGAACCGTTGCTCCGTTTTGAGTGTGCTTTATATGAAACTTGCTTGATTTTGAATGTAGTTTCATATTATCATGTTGCATCCATGTTTTGAGGTGTTTGCTTGATGTTTGTATGCATTTTGCATCAATGCCATGTTTAACTTGTTTTGCTCATATCTTCTAGGCCGTAGCTCCGAATTAAATGAACTTTATATGTAACTTGACTAGAATTTCATGTAGATCATCATGGTGCATCTTAACTTGCTGTTTAACAACTTGAACATAAGGTTTATTCAGATCTGAACCAATTTCGAAATTTGCATATGAGGACTTACCGGAATTGTTATATGTCGTTTCCGGCCTCATTTAAACTTGTTTTGATGTGTTGCTCTTGTTTGCATCGTCTCTTGCCATGAGTAGCTTCATGTAGCTTTGGCATGCATCATGCTTGTTGTGCATCATGTCATGTCTATGTGTGGTGTGTTTACTATGTTGTGTGCTTCTTCTCGATAGTTCCCGTTTCGTTGCGATCGTGAGGATTCGTTCGTCTACGCTTGGTTCGTCTTCGTGGCTTCATCTTCTTCATGGACTCGTTCTTCCTTGCAAGATTTCAGGCAAGATGACCGCGACCTTGGATCTCACTACTATCATTGCTATGCTAGTTGCTTCGTTATATCGCTATGCTGCGCTACCTATCTTTTGCTCCTCAAGCCTCCTAAATTGCCATGAACCTCTAACCTTTGACACCCTTCCTAGCAAATCGTTGCTTGGCTATGTTACCGCTTTTGCTCAGCCCCTCTTATAGCGTTGCTAGTTGCAGGTGAAGATGAAGTTTGCTCCATGTTGGATTATGTTTATGTTGGGATATCACAATATCTCTTATATTATTAATGCATCTATATACTTGGTAAAGGGTGGAAGGTCGGCCTTATGCCCGGTGTTTTGTTCCACTCTTGCCGCCCTAGTTTCCGTCATATCGGTATTATGTTCCCGTATTTTGCGTCCCTAACGCGGTTGGGTGATTTATGGGACCCCTTGACAGTTCGCTTTGAATAAGACTCTTCCAAAGTAAGGCCCAACATTGGTTTTACCATTTGCCTCACCTATGACCTTTTATTTCCCTTGGGTTTCCGGAGCCCGAGGGTCATCTTTATTTTAGCCCCGGGCCAGTTCTCCTTCGAGTCTGGTCCAAACCGAAAGCGATGTCCGGCGCCCCTGGGCAATCAGGGTCTATGCCAACCCGACGTCTGGCTCATCTGGTGTGCCCTGAGAACGAGATATGTGCAGCTCCTATCGGGATTTGTCGGCACATCCGGGCGGCTTTGCTGGTCATGTTTTATTACTGTCGAAATGTCTTGTAGCCGGGATTCCGAGACTGATCGGGTCTTCCCGGAGAAGGAATATCCTTCGTTGATCGCGAGAGCTTATCATGGGCTAAGTTGGGACACCCTGCAGGGTTTGAACTTTCAAAGCCGTGCCAGCGGTTATGTGGCAGATGGGAACTTGTTAATATCCGGTTGTAGTAAACTTGAAGCAAACTCTTCTAAAATACACCAACCGGTATGCGTTACGTGAGTGTCTCTTTCGGGTTGATCGAGAGGAGAACACGGTTTACGGGTTATGTCGGCGTAAGTAGGAGTTCAGGATCACTTCTTGATCATTACTAGTTGACGATCGTTCCTTTGTTTCTCTTCTCGCTCTCATTTGCGTATGTTAGCCACCATATATGCTTAGCCGCTGCTGCAACCTCACCACTTTACCCCTACCTTTCCCATTCAGCTTTGCTAGTCTTGATACCCATGGTAATGGGATTCCGAGTCCTCGTGGCTCACAGATTACTACAACAACAGTTGCAGGTACAGGTTATGCGATGATCATGACGCGAGAGCGATGTTTGCTTACTTTGGAGTTCTTCTTCTGCTTCTTCTTCGATCAGGGGATAGGTTCCAGGTCGGTAGCCTGGGCTAGCAGGGTGGATATTGTTTGAGTTTCTGTTTATGTTTCATCCGTAGTCGGATGTTGTTTTTATGTAAGATGATGTTGTATTCGTGTGGCTTTGTATGCCTTCTGTATGTATCCCCACTATTATGTAATGTTGATGTAATGATATCCACCTTGCAAAAGCGTTTCAATATGCGGGTCTATCCTTGGTGGGACCTTCGAGTTCCTTTTTGGATAGGGTCGCATATTGGGCATGACAAGTTGGTATCAGAGCCTCGACCGACCCTAGGAGCCCCTTGATTGATCGTGTAGTTTGGCTGTTGTTGAGTCTAGAAGAAAACTGTTTTCGGAGTCTAATTATATCGGAGAGTAGGAATTGTTTTTACCCCTCAGCCCCTTCGTCGCTCTGGTAAGGAATCTTGACGTAGGTGTTTTGAACTACTCCTCTTCCCCTTCAAAATTTTCTTTAGGATCACGTGGTTAGTTTTTCGTTCGTTGGGTCTCAGCTCTTTTGATCCGGTGCATTTCTCGTCAAGTTGACTCGAGCCTCTTCATGTTTGCCAAGTTCAATCCTCAGTTTGCTCTCAACGAAGTTATTCCTCTATCCTCAGTTGGTTTCTTTTCCCACCCGCCCACCCTTCTTCTTCTCGGAACCAGAGTCCATAATCGAGTATCCATCCTACTCATGCGAAGTCTTTGCCTTTCTTTCCTCAATGATTTCAACCGGTGTTGTCTCTTCAAGATATTCGTCGTTTCCCCTCCCGAGTTGCCTTTGTTTTTCCTGCCCACCCACCCTTTTCTTCCCGGAATCTGACTCTCTCTCGACCAGCTATCTCATTCGTGCGGAACCTCTTCAGTTTTTCGTAAATTATTTCAACCGGTGAATTCTCGTCTCGTTCGTCATTGTTCATCCCTTTCTTTTCCGGTGCACTCAATTCAAGTGTTTCGGGTTGATCATACTTTCCCTCGGCTCTAGTGTTTTCCCTGCTCGTTCGCCTCTCGCCAGTTTATCCTTTCGGAGTGTTTAAGACATCTCAGGAGATTCGTCTATGTTCCAATTAAGTCGAGGTTGTTACCTCATTCAAATATTTCAATTATTCCGGTGCATCATCTATCTGTTCAACATCCCTTTCCAACGGTGTTTTTCTTTTAGTGGGCCCTAAGCCACAGGTCGATTCCCAGGTTCTTACCTGACTCTTCTAATTTCCCGGAGCTATTCTCAAATCCTTTTTGAAGTTTGATGTAAGTATGATTTTCATCAGTCAGATGCCTTCTCCAAGATCCCATTCAAATTCTTTTCATTCTTGGCTCAGCCTCTTTGCTTTTCATTCTCCCGGAGTATCTCAGTAATTTTGGTGCTGTTTCTCGTTGTCATTTGAAGATCGAAGAAGAGTTTTTCCTCAAAATCTTGCTCGTCCTCCCGAAGATTCGTGGTTCCAGCTTCATATCATCCTCTCGAATTATTTCAGTTTGTCAGATATTCTTTCTTACCCATCCGGAGTATAACCGGAGTTGATTTCTTTTCCGTTTCACCGGAGGACATCATTCCAGTTATCGTTCTCTAATTATCCCGGTGCTTCGTTCAAGTGTTCTTTAATCAGCTCGTTATATCTTCGTTCTTGTGCATCTAAATCCCCTCTTGCTTATTGGTTCTTCTAATTCTTCCCGGTGATTCTTTCTCTTTTCTTCATTCATTTTCAGTTCTAACGGTGGTTCGTTCAAGATTCTTTTTCCTTGATCATCATTTTTATTCATTCAATCTTTCCAATCATACCGGTGGTTCATGAAGACCTTCTCAAGTTTGCGATATGTCATTCCTCAATCCTTTTCAAGGGGAATAAGTTGCATGCCAAATCCGCTTGTCATCAATTAAATTTGATGAAGGATAAGCATACAATAAATCTTATTCTTATTTCATCCAAGTGAGTAATCCCTTCCTTCGGAGTTTATTCTCGATGAATAAACTCTAGTTGCAAGTGTTTTCATCTTTTCTTTTCCAGAGTTCAAATTTCCTCGGTCATTTCATTGAACCTCCATCTAAATCACCGCAAGGCTCATCCTATTCTTTTCCTTCATTCTATCTCATCATCCTTTTTGGTACCGGAGTTCTTCATGGTGGTTCTTCATGATTTAATTCATTCCTCAAGAGTTCATCAAGATTTTGTTGGAGGAGTTCAAGTATCTTCTTCTTCTTGCTTCCCGAGGTGCTCATTCTTTCAATTCTTCCGGAGGCATGGCATTGGTCATCTCGTCAAGTGCCATCTCATTGGGTGAAGTTCTTGTTCTAATCCTTCCATTTTCAGCCAGAGTGCTGCCTAAATTCTTCCATTCTTATTCGTTTCTTATCTCGTTCTAACCGGAGTGGTTTCTTAGTCTATCTTATTTCGTGAGCTTCGATTCCTGTCTTTCTCGCCGCTCCTCTCTTCTTCTGGAGTGCTCTCGATTCTTTGATTCTTCTCTTGAGTTCTTGCTTCACCTCATCCTTTTTTTCCCTTCCGTCTCGGTCCTAAGATCTCGGGACGAGATCTCTTGTTACTGGAGGAGTGTTGTAACGCCCCGGATTGGATGCGCTATGTGTCTGCCAGTTATCCACCGTCGTTGCCATGTCATTTGCTTGCGTGTTGCATTTTGTCATGTCATCATGTGCATTTCATTTTGCATACGTGTTCGTCTCATGCATCCGAGCATTTTCCCCGTTGTCCGTTTTGCAATCCGGCACTCCTATGTCATCCGGCGCCCCCTTTTGCCTCTTTTCGTGTGTGGGTGTTAAACGGTCTCGGAATGGACCGAGGTTTGTCAAGCGGCCTTGGTATAGCACCGATAGACCACCTGTCAAGTTTCGTGCCATTTGGAGTTCGTTTCGTACTCCAACGGTTAACCGCGTAGCCCGAAACCCCCCTTCTCTTTGCAGCCCAACACCCCTCCAAAGTGGCCCAAAACCCAGCAAACTCCCCTCCATGCTCTCGGTCGTTCGATCACGATT
Organism: Aegilops bicornis; assembly: GCA_021605145.1. Classification (NCBI taxonomy): domain Eukaryota; kingdom Viridiplantae; phylum Streptophyta; class Magnoliopsida; order Poales; family Poaceae; genus Aegilops; species Aegilops bicornis. The sequence continues at coordinate 336,052,470 of CM038670.1, read as the reverse complement.
GCGTGGCCGAAAACCGCTCCTCATTTGAAGTCTCCTAGCTCCCTATGCCTATATAAACACATCCTCCCCCGAAACTCGCGGATGAATTCCACCCTAACCCTAGTCTTCTTCCTCCTCGCGCCGCCGGACATGTCCGCCGGACACGTCGCCCGGCCAATCGTCGGCTGCCACGTCATCGCCGCCGCCCCCGCGCCCAATCCCGCGCCGCCACCTCACCCTCTCTCTCCTCCCTCCTCCGCGCGGCCCGCGAGATGCAGATCGGGCCAGCAGCCGCCGCCGCCCGTCCGCCCGCTTTCGGCCCGTGACCCGCCTCCCGGCGCGCGCCCAATCGCCGCCGTCCCTCGCCTCTGCGCCGCCGCCCGCCCGGCGTGGCCCGTCGCCGTGGCGGCGCGCCAGCGCGCCTCGGTTCCTCCTCGCCGCCCGCCTTCCGTCTCCCTGGGAGGCCATCCTCCTTCCCAAGCAGCCGCGCCGCCGCCTCACAGCGCGAGGCTGCGCCCGCCGCAACCGGCCGCCCTCCGGCGACCAGCGCCGCCACCTCCTCCCCGCGCCCCTCGACGTCCCTTGCCGGATCCGGCCAGATCCGGCGGGGGCCGTCCTCACCGACCTCTCCCGCAGCTCCGGCCGCCGTCCCCCTCCTCTCCGGCCGTTCTCCGGCGAAGACTCCGATGAGGTTGACTTTTCCCCCTTCCCCGAAAACGTTTTAAGTCCCGAATATTTTGCATTATCATGCCATTTTCATCGCATCATAACTTGCTGCATACTGCTCCGTTTCGTGCGTATGATATGTCAAAATGTTCGCCATGAGATGCTATTCATTTAATTCAATTGCATCATGTTATTTGAGTCCATCTTGATGCCTGAATCATCGTTGAAAGAGTGCTATATGATGTTAACCTACTGAAACTGTTATAACTTGATGATTTGTAATTTTTGTTGCATTTGATGTTTGCATCTTATGAGCATGAGCTCTACATATCTTTTGTGCTACATCATGCCATCTTCCCAGTGGTGCCATCCATATATTTTTGTGAGTTGTGTAGTGAGTGCATCAAGCTTGTTAAGTAGGGTACTTGCTGTTACTGTTTTGCTTGTCTGAATCTGCTATATCGTGATGCTATGTTAACCTGCTGCTACAAGTCATTCTATGCATAATCCGTAGATATTCACGAAGGATGTTTTGTTATACATGTCTTGCTCTGTCCATCCATGCCCCTGGTAGCATTTATAGGCTGATGTAAAATGTCGTTATCTTGCTCCAAAGTTGCTAAATAATGTTGCTGTCAGCCTGTTAACATTAAGTTCAATGTTGCCATGAATGTTGTTAGTGATCCATGCACCCTATGAACTTGCTCTTGCCATGCTTAGCTTCTAAAACATGTCTTCTTACTGTTGGTTTCCTTGCCATGCCATGTATTGCTCTGTGGTGAGTGGTTCAAGCTCACCAACATGTCTACTTGTTCCTGCCATGTATGAATCTTTCATATAACTTGCTATGTTTACATGGGTGCCATCATATCTTTTGATCCTTTTTGGCTCGTGGCCAGTAAAGGACATTTGTTATATGCAATTAGTAGATTCATGCCAAGCCTTTGTTTGCCATGATAAGTTCCTGTCACATGCTGTTTGATAGCTCTAAACATTGTAACCTAATGTTATTTCTGCAAAGTCTGAAACTGTTATTATTTGCAATATTGCCATGTCTTTTGAGCATGCTTTAGTCATTTCTGCAGATAGCTCAGTGTTCATGTTTTGTCATGCTTTACCTGTACATCATGTCCGTGCCTTTTGTTATCATGTTAAGATGATGTAGCTTGTTGTTTAGGTGCTTGCAATATGCCTAGTTGCTGTTTTAGGACAGATTGTTGCTATAACTTGTTTCATGTGTATGTGTTGAACCGTTGCTACGTTTTGAGTGTGCTCTATATGAAACTTGCTTGATTTTGCATGTAGTTTCATATTATCATGTTGCATCCATGTTTTGAGGTGTTTGCTTGATGTTTGTATGCATTTTGCATCAATGCCATGTTTAACTTATTTTGCTCATATCTTCTAGGCCGTAGCTCCGAATTAAATGAACTTTATATGTAACTTGACTAGAATTTCGTGTATATCATCATGGTGTATCTTAACTTGCTGTTTAACAACTTGAACATAAGGTTTATTCAGATCTGAACCAATTTCGAAATTTGCATATGAGGACTTACCGGAATTGTTATATGTCGTTTCCGGCCTCATTTAAACTTGCTTTGATGTGTTGCTCTTGTTTGCATCGTCTCTTGCCATGAGTAGCTTCATGTAGCTATGGCATGCATCATGCTTGTTGTGCATCATGTCTTGTCTATGTGTGGTGTGTTTACTATGTTGTGTGCTTCTTCTCGATAGTTCCCGTTTCGTTGCGATCGTGAGGATTCGTTCGTCTACGCTTGGTTCGTCTTCGTGGCTTCATCTTCTTCATGGACTCGTTCTTCTTCCTTGCGGGATTTCAGGCAAGATGACCGCTACCTTGGATCTCACTACTATCATTGCTATGCTAGTTGCTTCGTTATATCGCTATGCTGCGCTACCTATCTTTTGCTCCTCAAGCCTCCTAAATTGCCATGAACCTCTAACCTTTGACACCCTTCCTAGCAAACCGTTGCTTGGCTATGTTACCACTTTTGCTCAGCCCCTCTTATAGCGTTGCTAGTTGCAGGTGAAGATGAAGTTTGCTCCATGTTGGATTATGTTTATGTTGGGATATCACAATATCTCTTATATTATTAATGCATCTATATACTTGGTAAAGGGTGGAAGGCTCGGCCTTATGCAGTGTTTTGTTCCACTCTTGCCGCCCTAGTTTCCGTCATATCGGTATTATGTTCCCGGATTTTGCATCCCTAATGCGGTTGGGTGATTTATGGGACCCCCTTGATAGTTCGCTTTGAATAAGACTCTTCCAGCAAGGCCCAACATTGGTTTTACCATTTGCCTCACCTATGCCCTTTTATTTCCCTTGGGTTTCCGGAGCCCGAGGGTCATCTTTATTTTAGCCCCCCCGGCCAGTTCTCCTTGAGTCTTTGGTCCAAACCGAGCGATGTCCGGCGCCCCACAGGCAATCAGGGTCTATGCCAACCCGACGTCTGGCTCATCCGGTGTGCCACGAGAGCGAGATATGTGCAGCTCCTATCGGGATTTGTCGGCACATCCGGGCGGCTTTGCTGGTCTTGTTTTATTCTTGTCGAAATGTCTTGTAGCCGGATTCCGAGACTGATTGGGTCTTCCGGGAGAAGGAATATCCTTCGATTGATCGCGAGAGCTTATCATGGGCTAAGTTGGGACACCCTGCGGGGTTTGAACTTTCGAAAGCCGTGCCGCGGTTATGTGGCGATGGGAATTTGTTAATATCCGGTTGTAGTAAACTTGAAGCAAACTCTTCTAAAATACACCAACCGTGTGCATTACCGTGAGTGTCTCTTTTGGGGTTGATCGAGAGGAGAACACGGTTTCTGGGTTATGTCGGCGTAAGTAGGAGTTCAGGATCACTTCTTGATCATTACTAGTTGACGACCGTTCCTTTGTTTCTCTTCTCGCTCTCATTTGCGTATGTTAGCCACCATATATGCTTAGCCGCTGCTGCAACCTCACCACTTTACCCCTTCCTTTCCCATTAAGCTTTGCTAGTCTTGATACCCATGGTAATGGGATTGCTGAGTCCTCGTGGCTCACAGATTACTACAACAACAGTTGCAGGTACAGGTTATGCGATGATCATGACGCGAGAGCGATGTTTTCTTACTTTGGAGTTCTTCTTCTTTTTCTGCTTCTTCTTCGATCAGGGGATAGGTTCCAGGTCGGCAACCTGGGCTAGCAGGGTGGATATTGTTTGAGTTTTTGTTTATGTTTCATCCGTAGTCGGATGCTGTTCTTATGTAAGATGATGTTGTATTCGTGTGGCTTTGTATGCCTTCTGTATGTATCCCCACTATTATGTAATGTTGATGTAATGATATCCACCTTGCAAAAGTGTTTCAATATGCGGGTCTATCCTTGGTGGGACCTTGAGTTCCTTTTGGATAGGGTCGCATATTGAAGCGTGTTCAAGTTGGTATCGAGCCTCGACCGACCCTAGGAGCCCCTTGATTGATCGTGTAGTTTGGCCGTTGTTGAGTCTAGAAGAAAACTGTTTTGGGAGTCTAGTTATATCGGAGAGTAGGAATTCTTTTTACCCCTCAGCCCCTTCGTCGCTCTGGTAAGGAATCTTGACGTGGGTGTTTTGAACTATTCGTCTTCCCCTTCAAATTTTTCTTTAGGATCACGTGGTTAGTTTTTTCGTTCGTTGGGTCTCAGCTCTTTTGATCCGGTGCATTTCTCGTCAAGTTGACTTGAGCCTCTTCATCTTTGCCAAGTTCAATCCTCAGTTTGCTCTCAACGAAGTTATTCCTCTATCCTCAGTTGTTTTCTTTTCCCACCCGCCCACCCTTCTTCTTCTCGGAACCGGAGTCCATAATCGAGTATCCATCCTACTCGTGCGAAGTCTTTGCCTTTCTTTCCTCAATGATTTCAACCGGTGTTATATCTTCAAGATATTCATCATTTCCCCTCCCGAGTTGCCTTTGTTTTTCCCGCCCACCCACCCTTTTCTTCCCGGAATCTGACTCTCTCTCGACAAGCTATCTCATTCGTGCGGAACCTCTTCAGTTTTTTGTAAATTATTTCAACCGGTGAATTCTCGTCTCGTTCGTCATTCTTCATCCCTTTCTTTTCCGGTGCACTCAATTCAAGTGTTTCGGGTTGATCATATTCTTTCCCTCGGCTCAAGTGTTTTCCCTGCTCGTTCGCCTCTCGCCAGTTTATCCTTCCGGAGTGTTTAAGACATCTCAGGAGATTCGTCTGTGTTCCAATTAAGTCGAGGTTGTTACCTCATTCAAATATTTCAATTATTCCGGTTCATCATCTATCTATTCAACATCCCTTTCCAACGTTGTTTTTCTTTTAGTGGCCCCTAACCCCACAGGTCGATTCCCAGGTTCTTACCTGACTCTTCTAATTTCCCGGAGCTATTCTCAAATCCTTTTTGAAGTTTGATGTAAGTATGATTTTCATCAGTCGGATGCCTTCTCCAAGATCCCATTCAAATTCTTTTCATTCTTGGCTCAACCTCTTTGCTTTTCATTCTCCCGGAGTATCTCAGTAATTTTGGTGCTGTTTCTCGTTGTCATTTGAAGATCGAAGAAGAGTTTTTCCTCAAAATCTTGCTCGTCCTCCCGAAGATTCGTGGTTCTAGCTTCATATCATCCTCTCGAATTATTTCAGTTTGTCAGATATTCTTTCTTACCCATCCGGAGTATAACCAGAGTTGATTTCTTTTCCGTTTCACCGGAGGACATCATTCCAGTTATCGTTCTCTAATTATCCCGGTGCTTCGTTCAAGTGTTCTTTAATCAGCTCGTTATCTCTTTGTTCTTGTGCATCTAAATCCCCTCTTGCTTATTGGTTCTTCTAATTCTTCCCGTCGATTCTTTCTCTTTTCTTCATTCATTTTCAGTTCTAACGGTGGTGCGTTCAAGATTCTTTTTTCCTTGATCATCATTTTTATTCATTCGATCTTTCCAATCCTACCGGTGGTTCATGAAGACCTTCTCAAGTTTGTGATATGTCACTCCTCAATCCTTTTCAAGGGGAATAAGTTGCATGCCAAATCCGCTTGTCATCAATTAAATTTGATGAAGGATAAGCATACAATAAATCTTATTCTTATTTCATCCAAGTGAGTAATCCCTTCCTTCGGAGTTTATTCTCGATGAATAAATTCTAGTTCCAAGTGTTTTCATCTTTTCTTTTCCAGAGTTCAAATTTCCTCGGTCATTTCGTCGGAACCTCCATCTAAATCACCGCAAGGCTCATCCTATTCTTTTCCTTCATTCTATCTCATCATCCTTTTTGGTACCGGAGTTCTTCATGGTGGTTCTTCATGATTTAATTCATTCCTCAAGAGTTCATCAAGATTTTGTTGGAGGAGTTCAAGTTTCTTCTTCTTCTTGCTTCCCGAGGTGCTCATTCTTTCAATTCTTCCGAAGGCATGGCATTGGTCATCTCGTCAAGTGCCATCTCATTGGGTGAAGTTCTTGTTCTAATCCTTCCATTTTCAGCCAGAGTGTTGCCTAAATTCTTCCATCGTTTCTTATCTCGTTCTAACCGGAGTGGTTTCTTAGTCTATCTGATTTCGTGAGCTTCGATTCCTGTCTTTCTCGCCGCTCCTCTCTTCTTCTCGAGTGCTCTCGATTCTTTGATTCTTCTCTTGAGTTCTTGCTTCACCTCATCCTTTTTTTCCCTCCGTCTCTGTCCTAAGATCTCGGGACGAGATCTCTTGTTAGTGGAGGAGTGTTGTAACGCCCCGGATCGGATGCGCCAGGTGTCTGCCAGTTATCCGCCGTCGTTGCCATGTCATTTGCTTGTGTGTTGCATTTTGTCATGTCATCATGTGCATTTCATTTTGCATATGTGTTCGTCTCATGCATCCGATCATTTTCCCCGTTGTCCGTTCTGCAATCCGACACTCCTATGTCATCCGGCGCCCCCTTTTGCCTCTTTTCGTGTGTGGGTGTTAAACGGTCTCGGAATGGACCGAGGTTTGTCAAGCGGCCTTGGTATAGCACCAGTAGACCGCCTGTCAAGTTTCGTGCCATTTGGAGTTCGTTTGGTACTCCAATGGTTAACCGCGTAGCCCGAAACCCCCCCCTTCTCTTTGCAGCCCAACACCCCTCCAAAGTGGCCCAAAACCCAGCAAACTCCCCTCCATGCTCTCGGTCGTTCGATCACGATCGCGTGGCCGTAAAACGCTCCTCATTTGAAGTCTCCTAGCTCCCTATGCCTATATAAACACATCCTCCCCCGAAATTCGCGGATGAATTCCACCCTAACCCTAGTCTTCTTCCTCCTCGCGCCGCCGGACATGTCCATCCGCGCCGGACATGTCCGCCGGACACGTCGCCCGGCCAATCTCCGGCTGCCACGTCATCGCCGCCGCCCCCGCCCCCAATCCCGCGCCACCTCACCCTCTCTCTCCTCCCTCCTCCGCGGCCCTGGGACCGAATCTAGCCCTTGAGCGGCGCGCCGCCCGCCCGTCACTTGCTCGGCCGTGCCCGCCTCCCGGCGCGCGCGCCAATCGCCGCCGTCCCTCGCCTCTGCGCCCGCCCGCCGTGGCGTGGCGCCGCCCGCGCGCCTCGGTTCCTCCTCGCCGCCCGCCTTCCCGTCTCCCTCGTTGGAGGCCGTCCTCCGCCCCAAGCCGCCGCCCGGCCCGGCCGCCCTCCGGCGACCAGCACCGCCACCTCCTCCCCGCGCCCCTCGACGTCCCTTGCCGGATCCGGCCAGATCCGGCGGGGGCCCGTCCTCCCCGACCTCTCCCGCAGCTCCGGCCGCCGTCTCCCTCCTCTCCGGCCGTTCTCCGACGAAGATTCCGACGAGGTTGACTTTTCCCCCTTCCCCGAAAACGCTCGTCCCGAATATGTTGTATTATCATGCCATTTTCATCGCATCATAACTTGCTGCATACTGCTCCGTTTCGTACGTATGATACGTCAAAATGTTCGCCATGAGATGCTCTTCATTTCATTACATTGCATCATGTTCATTTGAGTCCATCTTGATGCCTGAATCATCATTGCAAGAGTGCTATATGATGTTAACCTGCTGAAACTATTATAACTTGATGATTTGTTATATTTGTCGCATTTGACGTGTGCATCTTATGAGCATGAGCTCTACATATGTTTTGTGCTACATCATGCCATCTTCACAGTGGTGCCATCCATATATTTTTGTGAGTTGTGTAGTGAGTGCATGAAGCTTGTTAAGTAGGGTACTTGCTGTTACTGTTTTGCTTAGCTTCTCAAACATGTCTTCCTACTGTTGGTTGCCTTGCCATGCCATGTATTGCTCTGTGGTGAGTGGTTCAAACTCACCAACATGTCTACTTCTTGTTGTTCCTGCCATGTATGAATCTGTCATATAACTTGCTATATTTACATGGGTGCCATCATATCTTCTGATCCTTTTTGGCTCATGGTAAGTAAAGGACATTTGTTATATGCAATTAGTAGATTCATTCCATGCCTTTGTTTGCCATGATAAGTTCCTGTAACATGTTTGATAGCTCTAAACATTGCAACCTGATGTTATTTCTGCAAAGTCTGAAACTGTTATTATTTGCAATCTTGCCATCTCTTTTGAGCATGCTTTAGTCATTTCTGCAGATAGCTCAGTGTTCATGTTTTGTCATTCTTTACATGTACATCATGTACATGCCTTTTGTTATCATGTTAAGATGATGTAGCTTGTTGTGTAGGTGCTTGCAATATGCCTAGTTGCTGTTTTGGGGCAGATTGTTGCTATAACTTGTTTCATGTGTATGTGTTGAACCGTTGCTCCGTTTTGAGTGTGCTCTATATGAAACTTGCTTGATTTTGCATGTAGTTTTATATTATCATGTTGCATCCATGTTTTGAGGTGTTTGCTTGATGTTTGTATGCATTTTGCATCAATGCCATGTTTAACTTGTTTTGCTCATATCTTCTAGGCCGTAGCTCCGAATTAAATGAACTTTATATGTAACTTGACTAGAATTTCGTGTAGATCATCGTGGTGCATATTAACTTGCTGTTTAACAACTTGAACATAAGGTTTATTCAGATCTGAACCAATTTCTAAATTTGATATGAGAACTTGCCGGAATTGTTATATGTCGTTTCCGGCCTCATTTAAACTTGCTTTGATGTGTTGCTCTTGTTTGCATCGTCTCTTGCCATGAGTAGCTTCATGTAGCTTTGGCATGCATCATGCTTGTTGTGCATCATGTCATGTCTATGTGTGGTGTGTTTACTATGTTGTGTGCTTCTTCTCGATAGTTCCCGTTTCATTGCGATCGTGAGGATTCGTTCGTCTACGCTTGGTTCGTCTTCGTGGCTTCATCTTCTTCATGGACTCGTTCTTCTTCCTTGCGGGATTTCAGGCAAGATGACCGCTACCCTGGATCTCACTACTATCATTGCTATGCTAGTTGCTTCGTTATATCGCTATGCTGCGCTACCTATCTTTTGCTCCTCAAGCCTCCTAAATTGCCATGAACCTCTAACCTTTGACACCCTTCCTAGCAAACCGTTTCTTGGCTATGTTACCGCTTTTGCTCAGCCCCTCCTGTAGCGTTGCTAGTTGCAGGTGAAGATGAAGTTTGCTCCATGTTGGATTATGTTTATGTTGGGATATCACAATATCTCTTATATTATTGATGCATCTATATACTTGGTAAAGGGTGGAAGTCTCGGCCTTATGACTGGTGTTTTATTCCACTCTTGCCGCCCTAGTTTCCGTCATATCGGTATTATGTTCCCGGATTTTGCGTCCCTAACGCGGTTGGGTGATTTATGGGACCCCCTTGACAGTTCGCTTTGAATAAGACTCTTCCAGCAAGGCCCAACATTGGTTTTACCATTTGCCTCACCTATGCCCTTTTTTTTCCCTTGGGTTTCCGGAGCCCGAGGGTCATCTTTATTTTTGCCCCCCCCCCCCCTCGCCGGGCCAGTTCTCCTTTGAGTGGTGGTCCAAACCGAGCGATGTCCGGCGCCCCCTGGGCAATCAGGGTCTATGCCAACCCGACGTCTGGCTCATCCGGTGTGCCCTGAGAACGAGATATGTGCAGCTCCTATTGGGATTTGTCGGCACATCCGGCGGCTTTGCTGGTCTTGTTTTATTCTTGTCGAAATGTCTTGTAGCCGGATTCCGAGACTGATCGGGTCTTCCGGGAGAAGGAATATCCTTCGTTGATCGCGAGAGCTTATCATGGGCTAAGTTGGGACACCTGCAGGGTTTGAACTTTCGAAAGCCGTGCCCGCGGTTATGTGGCAGATGGGAATTTGTTAATATCCGGTTGTAGTAAACTTGAAGCAAACTCTTCTAAAATACACCAACCGTGGTGCGTAATCGCGTGAGTGTCTCTTTTCGGGGTTGATCGAGAGGAGAACACGGTTTACGGGTTATGTCTGACGTAAGTAGGAGTTCAGGATCACTTCTTGATCATTACTAGTTGACGATCGTTCCTTTGTTTCTCTTCTCGCTCTCATTTACGTATGTTAGCCACCATATATGCTTAGCTGCTGCTGCAACCTCACCACTTTACCCCTTCCTTTCCCATTAAGCTTTGCTAGTCTTGATACCCATGGTAATGGGATTCTTTGAGTCCTCGTGGCTCCTGATTACTACAACAACGATTGCGGTACAGGTTTTGCGATGATCATGACGCGAGAGCGATGTTTGCTTACTTTGGAGTTCTTCTTCTACTTCTTCTTCGATCAGGGGATAGGTTCCAGGTCGGCAGCCTGGGCTAGCAGGGTGGATATTGTTTGAGTTTCTGTTTATGTTTCATCCGTAGTCGGATGTTGTTCTTATGTAAGATGATGTTGTATTCGTGTGGCTTTGTATGCCTTCTGTATGTATCCCCACTATTATGTAATGTTGATGTAATGATATCCACCTTGCAAAAGCGTTTCAATATGCGGGTCTATCCTTGGTGGGACCTTCGAGTTCCTTTTTGGATAGGGTCGCATATTGGGCGTGACATGCAGGCAGGAGTTGGTCTACTGATCTTGGATGTGATGCCTATATAATGATCAGTGCTTGGATATCTTCATGATTATTTGAAGTTCTACCAATTGCCCAACAGTAATTCGTCTACCCACCGTTTGCTATTTTTCTCGAGAGAAGCCACTAGTGAAATCTACGGCCCCCGGGTCTCTTCTTTATTATATTTGCCTTCGCGATCTATGTTTATTTGCTTTTATTTCAGATCTATTAAACCAAAAATACAAAAATACCTTGCTGCACTTTATCTTATTTGAGATCTATTTATTCAATCTATAGCAACTTTATCCCGTCCTTTTGCCAATTTCTAGCGCCTTTACCCAAGAGGGATTGACAACCCCTTTAACACGTCGGGTTGCGAGTATTTGTTATTTGTGTGCAGGTGATGTTTATGTAGTGTTGCTTGGTTCTCCTACTGGTTCGATCACCTTGGTATCATCATTGAGGGAAATACCTACCATTGGTGCGCTGCATCATCCCTTCCTTTTTTGGTAAATACCGACGTAGTTCTAGCAGACATCAGTGCTCGGGCACCACTTGGAGGTGTGCTTAAATGCGCGCGCCCGCAAGCAAGGAACATGGCTCGAGGCACCGGGAGCACGAAAGTTTATCACCAACGCGATCAGCAAGCTCCAGGAAGCGCAAGCTGTGCACGACAAGCGCCACCCCGCGCGTCCTACCAATGGAGTTGTCACTCCCGACGTGGGCGGTGAACTGCGCGTGTGCGTCAACATCCCGGGTCTCAACAGAGCCGCTTCTCAGGACCTCTTCTGGCCGTCACGCGTTGGCCGGACTGGGTGCTTCCCGTGCAACTATGTCCTCATGCCTTTCGCCCCGCTGAACATAGGCGCCACGTACCAACGGCTTACGCAGCTTACGATGGCGCCTCACGAGGCCGACGCTTGGCACTGGTGTGTCAGGAGGCCCGGACCCTCGCAAGCCGCCAGGGCCTAGCGAGCCTCCCAAGCCTCAGGGGCAATCTGGCTCATGAAGAGCGAACCTCCACGGCATGCTTCATCGACTACCTAGACGCTTCTGCAGCATCATTGGCAGGTGACTTTTTGGTTTGTTCAATTGAGGGTGCCCTGCGGGCTGTACCATCCTCAAGCTGCTTGGGGCCAGCTCACACGGTTGTCTTACTTTTTTCCTATGTATCAGAACTTCCTATGCTTTTATGATTTGTTATGACTGCTAACCTTGTTCTTGACACCGCATCACCTCTGGAGCCATCGCCCCTTGGGCCCCACATGTTGGCGGCTCTCCTTCTGAACATCCCATAAGAGGGGGCTACCGGCACGGTGCCCGTGCTTGGGTCCGTCCCTGCAGCGTTGATAAATCTAAGCGATTGAGCTCTGGCTCGCAGGCAAACCCCGTGGACGTCACCTCATGAGGTCCTTAGCGCCTTGTCTTCTCACGGGACAATCATGAGCAGATTAGCAAGCGCGAGCTGCCTCCTATGTCTTGTAATCTTACGCAGGAGCTTCAGGAGACAGGTACCCGAACGGTTCCTACGCAGCGCCTCGTCGCCTCAGGAAGGCCGACCTCGACCAAGCGACGGGCTGATCCGCAAAAAGCTAGGTACAACCGCCTCATACGCCGTGATTACTGCCGGCCGAGGCCCCTCCCCTCGCAACTCTTTCAAGGCGAGCCATTTCTTTCTTGAGCTAGTCGCTTGCACGTTAAAAGGGGAGTTCATGAGCATCGCACCTTAGGAATCCTAATGGCTCTCGAGCCATCACCCCCTGGCCTTGTCCCAGGTAGCGCGACCAGACTTACCAGCGGTGGCAGAGCACTGCTCGAGGGCCGGATCCTGAGGACATAGAGCACTTTGGCGAGCAAGGAAAGGAGAGGCAAGCCTCGCGGGGGAATACGGGAAGAGGGGCGCCGTCCAACTGCGTTGGCATCATTCAAAATGCAAAGAACTTCAATTTTTCACGCATCCCCCACGAGACTGGAGTTGACTCATCGCAGAGCAAACGCGCACATGGGATCAGGATCCAAGGGAGCGCGCCCTCACGCCGCATGAGCTCCCCACGGGCCGCAGACGCCTCACGCTGCTGGAACCGGAGCGGGCAGCCATAGGAGGGCCCATGCGTCCCCATGGAAGCCCCATGGGCGTAGCGGCGGACTTGCGAGGGCGGCCCCACACTCTCGCAGGCTGCGGTGGATCTGATCCTCCTGCTTCACCTTGCCCTTTTCCGTGGCGGAAAACCTTCTCAGGGGAACCATGGTTGTAGCGGCAGTTGCTGGAGATGGAGAGGCGAGAAGACAGAGATGGGTCGATGGCTCCGACCCCTCACCCTCTTATAGCAATCAAGGAGGCTATCCCGCGCCCCTTCACCTTCAGCAATAATGACCATGTGGCATGTGCTATGCTTTTTGTCAGCGGGGTAGTTGCCGATGCATCATGGAGAAGTGGGGGCGTCCCATGCCCCGCTATGCGCCATGCATCATGTCTGGCCCGCATGTGTTTGGGGCCCGCGTCACTTCGCCCTATCCTCTTCACCTCTACCCTTGAGAGAGGCCCACCGTGTCGTGGGCCCGAGGGCTACTATCGGGGTTCTGGGGCCGGGGGTACCTAGGCCCGTTTGCCTACGGCTCATCGCGCGACATCATCAACAGGCCTGGCGCGGCCCATCGCTAAGACTTCACGAGCAAGACCCTCGCGAGGGCCCCTGCCTCGCGAGGCGGACTACATCAAGTCCTCCCGAGGAGCGGCCTCCCGAGGCTGCCTCCTGAGGGGCAGACACTTCTAGGCTCGCCACCCCATCTCGCGACACACGTGGGTGACGCGAGCCACGACGAGTGGAACCATGAGAGCGCGCCAATGGGCGCAGTCCAGGACCGTTTCCTCTTTGGTGCTAGAGGGAAAAAGCTAGCATGCGGGTTCCCAAGGAATCCCCCAAGCTTACCACTTCGGTGCAGCAAGACCAAGACCACGGGCTCGGTAGGACGGAGGTCAACACCGAGCCCACCAGTGCGTCACGACCAGACACTACAAAAAAAATACACTTCCGTGATGATACGTGTTTGTCACAGTAGGTCACGTTTTCTGTCATGCATGTACATCCATGACAAATTTATGACAGAATCAAGATAGTCATACATGTGCTGTTGTAGAAGTGCTCCATGACATTACCTAAATTATCATCACGGAAGTGTCGACTTCCATGACGATAAATCACGCGTCATAGAAGTGATTTCGTCAAGGGTGACCGACACGTGGCATCAACCGTAACGGCTCGCCGTTAAGCTATCGGGTCCGGTTTTGGATCCGATAACCCGTTAACAGCCCAGACCAATGGGGATTTTCCACATGTAAAATTCTCATTGGCCGACGGAACCACGTGTCAGCTCCTCGTTCGGATAGATGTCATCCACTCATTGGACAGGAGACGCCTATGATACGTCGACACGTGGCCGGCCCAATAGAGGCCCATTTCGGTGAAAAGGTCAGCCCAGCTAAAGGCCCACCATGTTTTTTCAGACACTAGTGGGCTGGCACGTTAACAACCTGCCATGTTTTGGGTCAAATTGAGGCCCATATTAGATATGCCAAGTTTTGGGCCAAATTACGGCCCATATCGGATCAGGCCCGTTAACAGGCCACTGTACCTTTGGGCCCATTCTAAGACATGTTTGTATTTCAGCCTATTAAATGCCTGTTTACCAGTTCGGCCCGATAATAGTTTTGGCCTATTAGCGGCCCGTGGAGTATTTGGGACATTGTCGGCCCGGTTTAACTTTAGGCCATTTAACGGCCCACGCAGAAACTGGGCTATTTCTTGTCCGAAGCAACTTTAGGCCTCTTAATGGCCCGTAGTCTTCGTGGATAAATTTCAGCCCAACTGGCCTATTGGCCTGCTAATGGCCCGTGTAACAGTTGGGCCTAATTATAGCCCGCGTTGAATCCGGACTACTTATAGCCCATCTGATAATGGCTTGTGATACTTTTGGGCCTATGGCCCGCGTGGATACCGGCCTGCTTAAAGCCCATAATTTCATTGGGCCAAACGGGCCTGAGATATATTTTGGTCTGCTCGTCCTATTTGGGCCAAACATGGGCCTTAGGCAGTTTCGGCCTGTATTGGCCCATGAATTTTTAGGCTCAATGCTAGACCAATCTAGATTTTAGCCTGTTAAAAGCCCATTGTATTCTCTGGTCCAGCTGGCCAGAACTTTACTGGGCCTGTTAAAGGCGGGAAACAACCATAAGGTTTAGACCTGCTAATGGCCCAAGATGATTATAGGCCCACGTTCTGGCCCATATGAGTAATGGGCCGCCCTGAAGACCGACAACAGTGAGATCCACTGAACCTTCTAGCCTAAATTACAGCATACCGACCAAGAATAAACCTAGACTATACAAGAAAGAAATTACAGCATATTACATCCCCTCGGCATCAAAGTTCGCCGCCAGTGATAATAAAGGGCAATCAGACAGCAGATTACATAAACTGGGCAGGTCGCCACCAGTGAAAGTTAACAGGCGGACAAAATAATAGATAGAACCGACAGCACTTCAACACAGTTCAAGAAAGGTTAGCCCGACCCAGCAGCTGCAGCGCGAGTAGCTTAGCAACCTGATGAGACTGCGCTTCTTTGGCGCTCATATCCACCAACTTAAGCTGCATAGCATCAATAAAAGTCATGTACTTACGGTTAATCTTGCATAGAGATTGGAGTTCCAGTCGTATTTGAGCGGAAGCATGTATTTCTGCTTGAATTTAAGACTGAAGAAGTCGAACAGATTCAGGCGGCGACTTCATCGAGCTTGTATCACTGAGTAAGTTTGAAACTACATCAAGATGTGACTTCGTGGTTGTATCCCTACCCTCAATATGTGTTTCCTTCTCCTCTGGAATATGTGTTAGAGGGACAAACAATGGGTTCGTCTCACTATCATTGTGGCAGTTCTTCCTAGCAGCAGTGTTGTCACCCTGAAAGAGAAACAAGTAGGTAGATAACATGTTTTGCACGTATAAGCATCAGCGCCATCAATTCATCTCATTTATTTGTTAGAAATAAAGGGACGCGGTTTAAAATATCATTAACATAATAGGAATTGTTCATAGTTAAGACGGCAGGAAATGGCATTGTGCAGGAGCGGCCAGCTTCACTTGACCACTGGATTACAGATCAAGAACACAAGCATAGATGTAGCTCTAAACAACATATAAGCATGAATGGTGAGTGTATTGTCAATTTATACCATTTCAGATTGGTAAATAAAGAGACACAATTTAAATAACATTAATATAATATGGCATTGTTCATCGTTGAGACATAGCAGGATATAAAATTGTGTTGTTGTTGGTAGTCTCACCACACCACTGGATTACAGATCAAGAACACAAGCATACACATAGTGCTGAAGAAGATAACTTGCTATGTTTAGTTTAATTTACATGGTACGAATAAGGAACTAGATTGTGCAACTAAAGACTGAAATTGAGAATAACAAACTTATGTTCATGTACTTCTACTTTATAAACTTTGAACAAGCAATTTGATGCAGACGACAAAAATAAACAACATTTGCACTCATAGCTATCCAAATATAAACAACAAAGTTTGAAGGCTCGAGGAGGACAAACTTACATTAGTAGTGAAGACAGGCTCTATAAAGGCCTTGTCCATATTGATGGGGGGCGGGCAATTCAAGAAGTTTACCTCACACTCTTCTTCAAGAGTATTGCCTTTATTCTACATTTTGTTAACAGTAAATATATATATGAAAATATAGGAACAAATGGAGATTATTTAACTTAAGATGCAGAGTACAAATGCAAATACAGCATACAGGCAGAAAGCACTGAAAAGAGTAATGCGGAGCTAAACTTCTTCAGTAACATTGGTTTTATTCAATATTTTGGCAAGAGTAAATGTAGATCTGATGTGTAAAAAAATGGAGGACAAGGGAAAATAAGCTGCAAAGTGTACATGAACAACTAACTGACAAATATAAGGACAACAGATGCTTACAAGAACAATGCAGAACTAAATTTCTTCATAGGCATTGGGTTTATTCTACATTAATTTAAGCATTAATATAGATCTGATAATTTGGAGCGAACAGTGGATAAGCAAGCTATAATGCACAATGATGTCACATAATCCACCAGGTATGAATGTAAGGACAGCGATAGGACAATAGGTACTCACAAGAGCAAAGCAACGACCAGCATAGTTGCGATATCCTAGGTTTTCTTGGCGCTGGTTCTATCGCCAATATCGTCGGGTGCTATGTGATTTCTCCGTAGCACCGCCTCTTTCAAGGACTTTGCTTGTACTCCTTCGAGTTACGCAATCACCCTCTATCTTTTGGATGTACGAAACACAAGAACAACATTTGAATGGAAAAACATGGTATGACGACAAATGGAATAGGTGTTGATAATGGATGGGCATGGCATCTTCACATATATCATGAGTAAACTAAGCAGATGGCGGTGCAACGAAGCAAAAGAAATGCAATATATGTGCAACCAATAAAACCTTGCCAAATTAGAATAGGCACCTTATTGGGTAAACAGGATAGGCCATCTGCCTTTGACTCCTTGAGCTTAGAATAGTCATTAGGATCATATTCTGAATACGAATCTATAGGTCGGGAGCATGTGGGTTTCATTGCATCCACACTGGACCTCAATCCCTTGATGCCAAGTTTGTTACCCATTGAACTGTTCCGCAATATTCTTCTGATGTGCGCATTCTTATATTCATTGTGATTATGTACAATATCTGTAAAGCATGAAAACACAAATAGTAGTGAGATTATCTTTGTAATGCAGAGGATATTGTAACATAATAGAGGCTCCATGTAAACCCTTGTGTGCTATCACTGGATTTTGATGAGAGAGCCAGTGTGTGATGTAATATGGTGAGTATATTAATATAATCTGGCACAACTACACAAAAAAATAGGCTCCCTATTGGGGGCCCCAGATGTAAGGATAGTTGGCAGATGATAGGTTCATAATATACAGTATAGAAAGTTTATTGCCAAACCATGATAACGAGAGCGCAGAGCCAGTAGGCAGATCGTAGTGTACATAATAGGGGTACACCATAACCACCATAAATAAATCGGGAACGCGGAACTGGCTGGAAAACATAGGGTTTTGCCGCTACTAATATGTAGCCTATCGATCACCTACATGCCAGCTCTATTCATCTGAAGGCGCACAACTGTTACTATCATTTTAGTCTAACAAGGACCGCGCGGCTCCCACCATTTCCGGGGTATTATGGCAGAACAACTCGAAGTGCGAAATCATTTAGCAGAACCGCCACAATAAGGTGTCGACTGCAGATGTCCCTGCTCCCCTTCCTGACAAGGAACATATCATGCTTCCCATCTGAGAACACCCTTGCAGACGCCCGACCGAACCACCGGCCTCCATCGCCTGTGTTCCTCCGCCACCACTCGTGTTGAGTTTTCTTTGTTCGGCGAGGCCCCACCACCACCCCCACAACCACCGTCCGCACCCGAGCCCCTTCCTTTGGACCGGCGAACTCCGGCGAGCTCTCAAAAATCGACTAGCCCAATTTTGAAATTTAGTCTACTGTCATTTAACTAGTGTGGAATATAAAAGGGGAAAACCATAAGCATTGCGAGTATAGTGTTGAGCGTGCCATGGCGGATCTGAAGGTGCAAACCAGACAAAGGCAACTTCGCAACCAATGTTTGCTTTCAACTAATAAGTAAGTGATGGACAAGAAATCAGGGTAAAGCAGTGGCAATCTATTTTCTTGCTGCGATAAATAAGTTGAGCAGATACGAAAGAGTACCACCTCTGGTGCGGTGCCATGTATGCATCTGTTGAGAATTTGACGGTGCTGCGGTAGCGATGGCTGTCGGCAGCGTGGAAGTAGATCTAGGAGGGTAGACGGTGGTAGCGGGGCGCGGTGGACGAGACGGTCGTGGGAGCGGCGCCGGCAAGGTGGACGACAGTGGGGATGAAGCGAGAGGACGGGATGCAAGGATCCCGGTCCAAAGCCGTGGATGAGAGAGGTCGATCTCTTGTAATGGCCGACGGCATCGGGGTATTAGCTCCCGCATGGTGGAGGAGGACGGCGGTGTATGGGGTGGCGGACAGAGGAGGCTGGGGTGGAGATGGTGTTTTTGCGCCCATGGAGTACGGATGGCGAAATGAAGGGAGAGAGGAAGGGGGAACCATGTATTCAGGGTGCGCTTGTCTCAAATGCGAGGAAATTTACAAACTTAGCCCCCGTTTAAAATCTCCTACATCACAGCAATATTAGCAGGTTGGGGATAGGACGGTAATATCGCATACACCGAATATTTGTCGACGAGAGTTTGTTTTCGGCGCCCACCGTGTATGAATCAGGGAGGGAGTCGATTTCGGCCGAGGAGACACTGTGTTTTGGCGCCCACCGTGTATGAATCCGGGTGAGAGGCGGTTATGTCACTTTTGAGTGAAATTGCAAGCCTATCCCTATCGAAACCTATAGAAATCGAGCCGATAGGCTTTGCATGGCAGGGATAGGCAGTAATTTCCATCTCGCATATTTTGGTTTCGGGCGGTTACTACGACTTTCCCCGCTTCGTTCGAATTTTTGCAGAGCAAGAGTGCACGTTTACCATGCCAACTCAATTCGAATCCAGTTTGTATTCTATTTTTGTTCGGGCAGGATCCATTTTTTATTGGAATAAAACTCTATATACATCATTTCATATATATATATATATATATATATATATATATATATATATATATATATATATATATACATACATACTTTCAAAAGCACAACACCCTTTATACATGAATATGGTTTACAAATGGCATGATCTCAGATTCATAAGGTTGTATCCATCTTAATTTGGATTTTCAAATATTTGAAACCACTTTATGTTGAAATCCAATGTATGCATTCCTCGCTAACTGTCTCCAATTAATGTGTGTTTCATGCGGTTTTTATTTTTTTACTTCTCAAACATGTATAATGTGTTTCACACACGCAACATATAGTGTAATCCTGTTTAGACATTAATTGCATATAAACCATGCATTGTCTCTAATTAAAGAATATATGGATGACTAATATTGATAAACTATATAACATTACACGTGTCCCCAAATTCAAATGAATATGCATGTTTGATACACCAATTTGCGTTATGATATTATCGATGTCGTGATCTCCAATTTTAATATTTGAATCCCCTTTAATCTAGATATTCGTCTCATATAGCTATCACTCATAATTATATAGGAGTATCTCTCTAGACCTATACACGTTCATCGTCTCTCGGGTATCTCTCATGCTACCTGTATGTCGACAATGATCTTTTATCTTCATAACACACTGACGGTACTCTCTCCCTCGACCTCCATCACTCTATCTCTCTCTAAGTATATCTTGCTCCCTGCTATGTGTCTCTAACTATGATTCTCCATGTGAAATCTCTTTCTCTCACACAAACACAAACTTTATCTCCCGGGGTCTCATTTCTCTCTACTATTCCCCATGTGTGCCACTCGCACACACTCACTCACACAGAGATGCCTTTCGCTCCTTAGGTATGAGAAGCTACGACTCTTCCTCTTAAATATCTCTTTCTCACACACAAACACAAACTCTGTCTCCCAGGGTCTCATATCTCTCTACCATTCTCTTGTATATCGCTCACACACACTCTCTCTCCCTATAGATATCTTGTGTTCCCTCATATGTCTCTCTAGCTATCACTCTCATTGTGAAATATATTTCTCTCTCGCAGACACAAAACTCCGTCTCTCGGGATCTCATTTCTCTCCGATATTTGTTTGTATGTGAGTCACATGCACCCTTTCTTCATCTCTCTCACACCCACACACATAACTTAGCCTTCTGATCCACTCGACTCCTATCTCTAACGCACACTAGCTAGCATCTTTATCTTTCTATTTATCTGTTTCTCCATCAACCTTCTTTCTCGCCCTCACTCTTGCTTCCTATCATGCACACTATGTATGTTCCTCTCTACATGCAGTCAAGTGCCCTCTTTTTATCTTTCTCTCACACACACATAACTTCACCCTCTGAACCACCCGACGGTCATCTCCAACACTCAAACTAGAAGATGTCCCTCTAGCTAGCATTTCCATCTCTGTATCTATCTGTAGTTTCTCCGTCAACATTTCTTTCTACTTGACGCACTCTTGCTTCCTATCACCCACACTATATATGTCTCTCCATACATGCATTTATAGGCTGATCTCTTTTGCACAATCGTTGTGTCTCACTCCCTCTGCTCGCCATAGATGCATGCTCCAGCCCACGCCACTATCTCTTAAAGACAAAAACACATACTCAATTGTCGGGCCTTCTTCCCTGCACTCTCACATGCATGCATATTGTCATACCGATCCGTCTCTCCCATGTCATTGATCTTA
Organism: Aegilops bicornis; assembly: GCA_021605145.1. Lineage (NCBI taxonomy): Eukaryota > Viridiplantae > Streptophyta > Magnoliopsida > Poales > Poaceae > Aegilops > Aegilops bicornis. The sequence goes on along the minus strand of CM038670.1, from coordinate 336,031,453 downwards.
TGACTTATGTCTTCTTTCTTTTATCTTGATCATGCACGTGCGCACACACACACATCCACGTATACATGTATACCTCTCGCACATGCACGTTCAAGGTCTCTATGTCTCCATACATAGTTAATTACCCTCAACCCTAACGCCACATCGAATCGTTCTCTTCTTGTGTGCACATAACTTCCATCTGGATGGGTAAAACACACAATCACACTTAACAATCTCCTTCTAGCTACCCCCCCCCCTTCTCACTCTTCCCCTATATCCCCGAAACTAATAAGACCATCCCTTCGTTTAATTCCCGCCTACATGCACCATCGATATATAGTAGTCTTCCTGGGTGTCTCTTGAACAAACACGTTCTCTCGATGTCGACTCCTCTCACGCTTTACACCTTCTCTTCCCTCTCTACGGGCCTTTTCACTCTCGCACCCCATCATTGGTGGCCTCTGCCATACACATCACCTCTCTGTGATGAAGCCACGCACACTTAAATTACATCCACCACCGAGGACCCCGCGTCACACACACACGCGTGCGCGCACCCACCCACCCCCCCCCCCCACTCACACACACACACTCACCCCCCCCCCCACCCACCCCCCCCCCCACACACACACTAAGACTCCGTCTCACACACACACGCACCCACCCACCCACCCACCACCCCAAACACACGCGCACACACTAAGAGTCCATCTCACACACACATGCTCTAGGCGGAGCATTTACCACCCTTCGTCCAACCTTACCCGTATGATAAACAATCACCTTAATTTACTTGTATAACATGGACAAATTCCACTTTACTTTAGTAGTTAGCAAACTTATCATCTCTATTCTTATAAAAAACTGAGTTGGTGACGATGGTGTGCCTGCCATCTTGTAATATAGACTGTCCGATCTATATCTAACGGATAGAAAGCAAACTATGATAATTTTACAAAATATACCCGCACCTCTCTCCACATCCTTATCTCCCACAACCTCATTGTTGAGCAATTAAAGAAGGAAGTCTCTGGAACAATGTAGCGTGGTGGCCGCTGCCGCCTGCCGGCGTCGTCCATCCCCATACCTCCGCCCAGTCTGACCACTAGTCACCACCATGCTCCACTCCTCCTCACCTTATCTCTCATCTTTCATTTTTTCGATGAAATTCTCGAGATAGCAGTTTTCCGATAAAATTATCGAGATGTCATTAGTTTTTATTCATGGGATTACTCCTACATGGGTCAATCACAATAGGTGTTTTGTAAAAAAGTGCATATTGATGTTCCGTGCAATGCACGAGCATCTTGCTTGTAATTATATAACGCAAATCACGAGCAGGAAGTGACATTTTTTTACACAACCACGTTAACATGGCCACGTAAATCACTAGCTAAAGTGTCATACCATTATACTTATATCCCGATGCAAAAGGTTGAGTACATGTCCAAAGAGTAGAGTCGCACACACGCACTCTGTCTCTCAGAATCTGACACACACACCAGTTATGTGACGCCCACTTAAGCAGACACGTATGTTACAATTTGTGCACCCGGGGATACACGTGATGGTGCGCATTTATTTAAGCCGGACGGCGAACCCAAATAGTAGTTGAATTCATTCCCCTCCCGCCGCCTCTTCTCTGGTCGCCGTCGCCCGGTAGCCATGGCCCGGCCGAAGGTAACGACATACGCCATACTCCTTGAATGGCGCTTTAATCTGGAAATTTTAGTGGTCATGCATGCATCTTTTTGTGCTAGCACTCCTATATAAGGGTTGACCGGTCGCTTCCCGCGGAGGTGCGCGGGCGGTTGAAGAGGAAGGAGAAGGGAAGCAGGCTAGAGTAACGTTTTTTTACCACAAATTCTTAGGAAACTGAGTGCAATAATTGAGTAGTTTTCCAAACTACTAGTACTACACCTGAAATGGTTCAAAACCAATACTCCCTTGCCAGCGCGCGCTTCCCGCGTGAAACGGTCAGCGTCATACAGGCGTCGATGCCGCATTAATGTTCGGCAGTGTCGGTGTACTAGAGTAGGGTACCCTAGTATCCCGAACTTCGTGCATGGGCGATTCTGACACCCAGCGGCAAGGCTTTCCTGGTTACCGCCAAGATCCTCCGTGGTTCCTTTGGAGCCATTCAAGAACAAAGTATTTAACCAAGAAGACAAGGCCCCGGTAAGAGGAGCTTGCCGGGAAGGCCACTCAAGGCACGCAGAAGACAAGACCCCGACAAGAGGAGCTTGCCGGGAAGGCTCGAAGAGCGACAAGCCTCCGGACGCGACAAGGACTCAGCCGCGGCAAGGCACTTGCCGCGGCAGGCAACCTCTACATCTCTGCTCCAGCTCATCCACCAACGTGTCGCCATGGGACCATTCCATGCGCGCGTGTCAAGAGGCTGTGCAGCCCGGCGAGGAGCAGCAATAAGCGGCGACAAGCTTGCCATCGTGGCGAACGGTGGCGCTCTGGCGGTCCCTGTTGCCTTTGTTTAGGCGGCGAGGGCGGGCATTTAATGCTTTTGTCCCTTGCCGTCGAGGTTAGGTAGAGTACTTGTACCTTTGTACAAGTAGGTGTACCAACTACTGTTTTCCATTTGTACCCTCATCTACGTTGCCACAGCCGGAGCCCCTTTGTGCATATAAAAGGAGGCCCATGCGCAACGAGGGGGTTGGTCGATCAATCAGTTCCCTCGAGTTCGAACACTCTCACGCTAGGTCTTGTAGCTCTCGCCGCTCCCTAGCAAAAACACAATACAAACCGGACAAGCAGCGGTAGGAGTATTATCTCTCCGGAGAGCTCCGAGCTGGGTAAAACTGCTCGTGTGCTTCGCCTCGATCCGCTCTTCAGGCGATCTCCGCCCCTCTGAACCAAAAGGGACTCGGTCCGCCCGGTCCCATAGGTGTCCGTGGGTCCGATCAGCCTCCCGACATCTTTGGCGCGCCCGGTAGAAGCGTCGAGGCTGTTTGAACCCGATCCGGCGTTCACACGAGCAACATCTACATCATCTTCAACACCTTCATCAACATGCCACCGAAGAAGAAGGCATCAGTTCCAGCTGAGCCGTCCGCGTCGAACCCACCATCACCGGAGAAAACGGGTGGTGGAGCAGACGCTGGCGGAAGAACGGGCGCCGGCGAAGGAGTTCGTGACGCTGCCAGGTCCAAGGACAAGGCCGCACAAACCTCGGCGTCCGTACATGTCCCGCGCCCATCTCATGAGCCGCGGGACCAACAGCGTCATGGTATTCACAATACCATACGCTCGCTGGATCAAGATCGAGCTGGAGGATCTCGAGACCCTTAAGACCAGCGTGCACGCCAACATGCTGGCACGAGCGAGATACGGTCGCCTGGACGGGATGCTGCTCCCTCTAACATAGTTAGAAGTCCGAGCATATCCCGCTCCTCGCACCGTTCACCGTTGCCACCCACCACTCCAGCGGAATCCTTGGCGAGAGCTCAACTACTTCTCGATTACCCTCCAACGGCCGACAAGGTCGACGAGTGGAGGGCCACCATCTGAGTCTCATCGCCTTTCGCCAACGCGACGCCCGCTGCAACCGAGTACGTTGTCGCCATGCGCAGAACGCTAAGCGCGAGCCGGTGGCGACGAGACCGTGGGGTGCAAACCACCATGCACTCTCCGCCCGAAGGCCAAGATCGCCGACTTCGCCGGATCCACCTCGACAGCGACTCCGCTGCGTCGCCGGATCCACGAGCTCACCGCGATCAGCGCCAAGTGTTACGATCGGCGGCAAGAGGACGCTCGAACTGCGCCAGCGCCCGGCGAAGCGCGACATCAATCCGACAAGCGCGTCGGGCCCTCTGTCGACATGCAGCGCCCGGAGGAACCAGCGACTTGCCGTACGCGGTAGGTTGCCCTGCGTTCTCTCGTGAGCTGCGGCAAGTCAAGTGGCCCAGCAAGAAGAACTTCAAGCCAGACGTACCGGAGAAATACGACGGCAAGACGCATCCGTCGGAGATTCTCAGCATCTACACCATTGCGGTGCGAGGCTGCGGCGAGACGACAAGATCCTTGCCAACTACTTCCCGGCGGTACTCAAGCCCAACGTCAGGTCTGGCTCATGCACTTGCGGACAACTCCATATCTTCTTGGGCAGACCTATGCCATCGGTTTGTCGGCGCCTTTACTGGTGACCACAAGCCCCATGGCCAAGAAAGCGACCTTCATCTGCCGCCCGGAAGGAAGCGAGCCCTGCGCAAGTATATTCAGAGATTCAGCCGTGTACGGCACAACATCCCAGATGTCCACCCTGCGCGATGATCAGCGTTCCATCGAAACGTCGGAACCGCAGGATGCGGAGGAGATGGCGATGTGCAAGATCGTAGACGTCGGTGAGCTATACGCCCGGCCGACAAGTGTGCCGCGTCTTTGAGGAGGGAGGAGACTCCCCGGAGAGAATACCGAAGCAGGAGGATCTGACAGCGAAGAGACCGCCCCTGCAAAGAAGAGCTGGCGGCAGGGCAACAGGAAAAAGAAAGGCAGAGATGTGCTAGTCGTCGAGCAGTCCGGCAACGGAGGTGGCGACAAGAACGCCAAGGCTGGTGGCTCCGGCAAGGAGGTTGCCGCTGGCACCAACCACCAGCCTGTGGCGGCCGCCGACAAGCAGGACGGCTCTGGCAAGCAGTACTGCAAGATTCACCGCACCAAGGGCCATGACCTCGAGTTGCAAGAAGGTAGAGCAGCTTGTCGAGCAGAAAGCTGAATCTGACGGCGCGACAAGGAGAAAGGCCAGGAAGGTGCTGGAGGAGCCAAGAAGAAAGCGTCCGGCCGGGGAGGACGCCGCAGCAAGGCCAAGCAGCGGCAAGGAGACAGACCTCCCAGCGGCGCGACAAGGATGAAGACGAAGACGACGATGAAGATATGGAAGGCAGCGAGACCGATGAGCAGGAGTTTCGAAAGCCACGAGAGGTCCTCTACGTTGACGGAGGTGCTTCCAAAGATACTTCCCACCGCCAACTCAAGCGGTGGATGCGGAAGTTAATGCGGCTGAACCATCCATAGAGTCACGCAAGCCGCTGAAGTGGTCGAGCGCCTATCATCTTTGATATTGAGGACCACCGATCGCATAACTGCGGTCGGGTGCTTGCCGATGTTGGTCTCACCAACTATCCGCAACCTCAAGGTCACCAAGATGCTAGTTGACGGCGGGGCCGGCTTAAACCCGATCTCCTCCGCGGTGCTCCAGAAACTCCGGATCCCTGACAGCGAGCTCGAAGAGACTGGCACATTCCAAGGAATCAATCCGGGAAGGAGCAAGTCAAAGGGGAAGATCACGTTGCCGGTAACATTTGGCAGCGAGCTGAACTTTAGGACTGAGAGGGTCACATTCGGCGTTCTTGATTTCCCATTGCCTTACAATGGGATACTTGGCCAAAGACTCGCTAAGTTCATGGCAGCCTCTCATTATGCCTACAACTTACTCAAGATGCCAGGCCCGATAAGCATCATCTCTATCCATGGCGACAAGAAGGATGCCCTTATCTGTGCCGACAAGATCTACCGGGAGGCAGCAGCTGCAACAGAAAGCAAAACACTTGCCGCTGAAGCTCCCGGGGGGAAGAAGACCAAGTCCAAGTCCGGCAAGAGCTCTGATGCCCACTCCGGCAAGCGCACCTCTTCGGAGTGCTGCGCTACCGTCGAGGACGCACCATCGAGCTCCACCGGCAAGTGCAAGAAAGACGATGGCAGCTCCGCCAAAGATCAAGAAGGTGTCCGCCAAGGAGGACGGCACTGGTGGTACCTTCACCATCAGTGCCTCTCTCGACCCCAAATAGGAAGGCGCGCTCGTTGCTTTCCTGCGGGCGAACGTCGTGTGTTTGCATGGCAACCGTCTGACATCCCCGGTGTTCCCAGGAAAGTAATTGAGCACCGTCTTGCCATTTGTCCTCATGCGCGGCCCGTCAAGCAGAAAGTCAGGAAGCAAGCAGTGGAGCGCCAAGAATTCATCGCAGAAGAGATCAAGAAATTGGAAGCAGTAGGCCTTGTCAGAGGAGTGCTCCATCCTACGTGGTTGGCCAATCCTGTAGTCGTGCGCAAGGCAAATGGGAAATGGAGACTTTGTATTGACTTCACGGATGTCAATAAAGCTTGTCCCAAGGACCCGTTTCCCTTGCCGCGCATCGACCAGATTGTTGACTCCATGGCTGGATGTGATTTGCTTTCGTTTCTTGATGCATACTCAGGATACCATCAGATCTTCATGGCTGAAGAAGATGAGGAGAAGACCGCATTCATTACACCATGTGGCACATCTTTGTTTCATACGGATGCCTTTCGGTTTGAAGAATGCTTTGGTTCAACATTTGCAAGAGTAGTCCATGACGGCTTTTGAGCCGCAAATGCACAGAAATGTAGAAGCCTACATGGATGACATAGTGGTCAAGAGCAAGGACAAAGCAACTCTGGTTCAAGATTTGGATGAGACCTTTACAAATCTGCGCAAGATCAACCTCAAGCTCAACCCCGAGAAGTGCGTGTTCGGAGTCCCTTCCGGCAAGCTTCTCGGGTTCTTCGTCTCGGCGGGGATTGAAGCCAATCCCGACAAGATCAAGGCCATTGAGCAGATTGAAGCACCAAAGCGCGTCAAGGATGTACGAAGGCTTGCCGGTTGCGTAGCTGCTCTTAGCAGGTTTATCTCTAGATCTGCTGAGCGCGCCCTCGCATTTTTCAAAATCTTGAAAAAGGCAGGTCCAATGAAATGGACTCCCGAAGCGGAGGCTGCGCTTCAGGACTTGAAGAGATACCTGTCCTCCACTCCAACACTTGTCACACCTAAGCCACAAGAGAAGTTGCTGCTATATATAGCGGCAACCAATCAAGTGGTTAGTGCTGCGTTAGTAGCGGAGAGGGAGGCGGACGATGAGCTAGCAACCATGACAGACACATCCAGCGACAAGCAGGAGGCTTCACCGACAAGCTCTGGTCCCGACAAGGACGGATCTGCGCAGACGCATGAACAGATGCAGAAAAGGATGGTGCAGCGCCCAGTTTACTTTGTCAGTTCCCTTCTGCAGGGGGCTAGGTCAAGGTACTACGGTGTGCAGAAATTGCTTTTCGGCCTCCTCGTGGCCTCGAGAAAGCTGCGCCATTACTTTCAGGCACATGAGATCACAGTTGTCACCGCTTTCCGCTGAAGAGGATACTGCAAAATCCGAAGCGACAGGCAGGATTGTCGAGTGGGCACTGGAACTGTCAAGCTTTGGCCTCAAGTTTGAAAGCACATCAACTATCCAAGGCAGAGCATTGGCAGAGTTCATAGCGGAATGGACCCCAACGCAAGATGAAGAAACTCCAGAAACGAGCATCCCCGTCAAGGAAGCGAGCAAAGAGTGGCTGATGTACTTTGATGGTGCCTTCTCGCTGCAAGGCGCCGGTGCTGGCGTGCTGCTTATTGTTGATGGCCTGTCAAAGTGCGCTGCACTTAAGTTGCCTGTGGAACCAGGGATTTTTGTGCTCAAGCTAACTCAACCAACCGTAACACCATCAACTGGACAGAACAAGAAGAGGAAGTTGATCTCTGGTGACTACTTTCCGGCAGAGCTTCCCCGAAGCCGCCGCCAAGAAGATCCCCAAGATCGACACCAGCAGATCTTGAGGCGATCTGCTCCGACAAGCCCGAGGGTTTGTTTCGTTGAAGCGGGCGCTCCCGACAAGTTTTGCTCCGGCAAGCTTGCCGGGAATGTCAAGCTCCGGTGAGCCGCGAGGTTCTTGCCGTGGAAGCTGATGTTCCCGCAGCGGCAGATGTGCCTTTAGTCCTTGTTGTCGAGCCGCATAGCTCCGGCATGGGCACAGCAGATTGTCCATTTCCTTGAGACGGAGAGCTTCCCGAAGAGCAAGAAGAAAGCGGAAAGAGTAGCCCGGCGATCAAGTATGTACCGGTTTGTCGACAAAGACTGCATGCGAGAAGAAGACTCAACGGTGTGAAATTGAAGTGTATTCATCGGGAAGGCGGACAAAAGCTGTTGGCAGAGATACATGGAGGCATATGTGGTCACCACATTGGCGCGAGCACTTGCCGGCAAGGTTTCTTCGGCCGCGACCCTCCAGGATGCAACCGCACAAGTAACCAAGTGTGAAGCGTGCGGTTCCATTCCAAACAGATACACCAGCCAGCTCAAGCTCTCCAGACGATCCCTTTATCCTGGCCATTTTGATGCTGGGGCTCGACATCCTCGGCCCCTTCCCGAAGCTGTCGGGGCTTTGAGTACTTATGCGTCGCGATCGACAAGTTCACAAAGTGGCGGAAGTGGAAGTAGTGAGGAAGGTGACAGCCTGATCAGTGATCAAGTTCTTGGTCGATTGTTTGCCGTTTCGAATCCCTAACAGGATCATCATCGACAACGGCACACAATTTCTGAGTCGCACCTTCATGCAAGACGTCCAAGATCTTGGCGCCAAGGTGCCTTTGCTTCTATTGCTCAACAGATAACCAACGGTCAAGCAGATAGGGTAAATGTTGAAGTGTTTAGAGGGCGCAAGACCAGAACATTCTACAGGCTGCACAAGTGCGGAAGAAACTGTATTGAGGAGCTGACGGTGGTTCTTTAGTCGATCGTAAACGACGCCATATCGAGCCAATCGCCGGCGACACCTTCGCTCTAGTCTATGGAGCAGAGGCAGTTCTCCCACGGAACTTCGATCACGGATCGCCTCGAGTGCTCGCTTATGATGAGCTTGAGCAAGAGCAGCTGCGACAAGATGACGCTACCGCTCCTTGAGGAAGATCGTCTTCGGCGGCAGTCACGAGCCGCTCGTTACCAGCAAGCTTTGCGTCACTACCATAGCCGCCAAAGTTAGTGCGGAAGCCTCGAGGAAGGCGACCTTGTTCTTCGGCGCGTTCAGTCCACCAAGAATTCAAACAAGTTGACGCCGAAGTGGGAAGGCCCTTATCGGGTGGAAGTGGAACGAGTCACTAGGCCTGGCGCTGTCCGCCTTGAGACCGAAGATGGCATTCCGGTGAGCAACTCCTGGAACATTGAGCATCTTCGTAAGTTTTACCCATAGGGTGCGGTTGCCGGAACCTGTTCCGGCAACCACCTTTTGTACAAGTCTTGCCGTTGTTGCATGTAATCCTTTGTACAAAGCCGGGCGCAGACCCCGTGCATCAGTAAAGCTAGTGTGTTGCGCACAACTTGTCAAATTCATGCTTTCATCATTTTTATTGCATGTTTTGGCTAACACTTTGTGCAGCACCCACAACCGGTAAGCAATATCGAGCCGCTGGGCTCCATAACTTTATTTTCTCTTCTTTCTCTTTTCTCAAGGAAAGGAAGGTTCCCTCGCGCACAAGTTAACCAGGGGGGAAGGAGAAGATAATACTATGGACCAAGCGTTGCTCGAGGAAGTTTCGCCTTATCGGGAAGCAAACGACAGAAAAGCTAAGTTGCCCAAGTTTGAGCAATCAGTTCTTAAAATTTTAAGTTATCTTCCTCGAACGATAGTACTTTGTATGGAAAACCTGTGCGCAGAGGAACCAACTCGCGGCTAGTCGCGCCCTTACTTTGTTTCGAGTCCTCTCAACAACATAAGTGATCAGCAGCTAGTCGCGACAAGGTTGCTTGTCGAGGCGGCACCGCCAGTTGAAGCTCTTGACGTTCCGCTTTTCGGCCATGCAAAAAGGTGCCTGCACCGACAAGTTCCCTAAAAGCGTGGGGCAAAAAGCATTACAAAGGAAGGAATCAAGTAAAGGAAATAACATTGCAATCATCGCCTAAGATAGAGTTATATTACAAAAATAGCTTGTCGCAGATCTAATAAATTGTTCTAAACATGATCGGCGGCGACAAGGGAAAGATAAAATTGGCGGCCTAGTCTCTGGGTCGCCATCAACCCGCTTGATCTTGCCCACCTTGTCCACAATGGGTGCGACAAGGGCTTTGAGTGCCTCCACATCGGCATCTGGCGGCAAGGATCTAAGGACACCGTTGAGGTTGAGGCACGGATTGCGGAAGGCCACCTTCATCAACACCTTACGGAGGGCTTACGCACAGATCTTGCGCGATTCCTCGGCTAGCTGCTTTGGGATCTCTTCCCGGAGTCGCTGGAGAGCCGTCACCACGCCCTTGAAGAATAAGCTAAGCTTGGCGCTGGGTTGGAGGTGCCCGTCGGTGGAGTATCCAAGATCCACCATCCCCAGCTCCATCAGCTCGTTGTGGATGGCGGCAGCGATATCCACAAGACCTTCGGTCGATGCTCCACTCTCCCTCAAGGCGCCTGGGTGGCAATGACATTCGCCAATGACTCCTCGTTGGCCTTGATCTTCTCAACAGGCCCGTCTCCCGCTCCTTGGCGCCCGTCCGGCGTCTACATCGGGGTGGTCGGCTTCAGCTCAAGGTCTGCCTTGGAATCCTTGGCGGCGTCGAGCTCCTTGCTCCCTATCGGGCGAGGCGGCCTGCAGCTCGCCAAGAGTGTAGGCGTCCTTCTCGCGCTTCGTGCTTGAGCGCAGCAAGCTCCCTCGCCGCTCTTCCGAGATCGGCCTCCATCTGCGTCACCTTCGCCTCCAACTCTTTCTTGGCGGCCTCGGCGGCTGCGGCATCCTTCGCTTCCTTAAGAGCCCCGCCAAGTGACTCCTCGCGCGACAAGCTCTTCCTCGTGGCTGTCCAGGTTGACCTTCCGCTGCGCCAGCTCGCTTTCCTGCGCGGACAGCTTCTCGGTGGCAAGCCGCTGCTCCTCCTCAGCTGCGGCCTTCTCAAGGATGAAGGCCGTGCGCTCTTCAGGAAGTCGCTCCCGCTCTTCCATTACGTTCCGGAGAGCTTCTTGGTTGGCACCTCGGAGCTCTTCTGCGCGCTTCTCCATGTCTACTCCCGCCCTCGCGACAAGTGCTTCCCGGGACTCCAACTTGGCTTGTCGGGCGCGGTAGAGCGACAAAGAGCTTCTTCAAAGAACTGCTCCTCCTCGAACTTCGCCGCTTCTTTGTTGCTTGGCGCGCGTCCACCAGCGTCACCAGACGGAGGCGAAGCAGCTCTCCGTCGAAGGTCTCTCCGCCGACCGGCGCCCTTGAGCTCGACTCCCATGGGAGCTTGATGAAGACGCCGTCGCGGCCTTCAAGTAGGCGCAGGGCGAGGGCTCTTGAACTGACGGCAGCTGGCGGGGGAATCGGCGGTCGGTGTATGGCGCTGGTGCTCCTGCGGCCCAGGGCCGTCGGTCACGATCGCTGAACCCTCGCCCGGCTTCTGCGGCGGCAGCCTTGGTGGCCTCCTCGTCGGCAGGCTCGTCAGCGCCGGTTTCTTCTCCCATGGCGGCGGCTTCGTCAGTGTTGCCGCGTGCGTCCTCCTCGCCGGCGACCTCGGTCTCCATCGGCTCTGTGGCGGACGGATGAAGAACAGTCAAGCAAATGTTCAAAAAGAAAAACAGAAGAAAACAAGCCCAAGGGAAATTTTCGCGCAAGAGGATTACCTGCAATGGGATCTGCAGCCATGGTCTCGACCACTGGAGGATCACTGGTGTTGTCCCTTGCCGGAGTAGTCTCCCTTGCCGGAGGACGCTCCCTTGCCAGAGAATCCTCCCTTGGCGGTGTAGTCGAAGCAGATAGAATTTCAGGGACGGCTTCCGAGCCCTCCTGATGAGGCTGCTCTGCTCCTACACGAACCAACAGTCAGATATCAATGAAGAAGGAGCACCCATGCACACCTAACAGTAAGGAGAAAACCGCATACTTACCCTGGGGCTGTCTTTGGGCCTGCTCTGAGGAAGGGTTGCCGGTCCGGCAAGGGGGTCTCGACAGCGCCTCCTATTGCCACGGGTGGATCATCCTCAACAACGACCACCGGGGTCTTGGCTCTCTTCGACGCTCTCTGGGCCAGCGTCCTGAAAAGGAAAAGAGTTCAGAACGAAGCAAATCAGATTCAAGATGAAGCAACAAAATTGAAGAAATACAAGCACAATATTGAAGCTTACTCTTCTTCCTCGTCGGAGCTTAGTGCAGAGAGATCAAACTCCGGCTCGCCTCCGGTGCGACGAGGCGGAGGAGTGGGCTCTCTTGGCCGCTTGGCGGAGGCGTTGGCGGTGGCCTGGGAGGATCCCGCCCCAGTTGTCGCAGCAGTGTGGGGTGCTCCCGCGGCAACATCGCTTGCCGCGATAGAGCGCATCGCGCGGCGCTGCGGCTGTGGGCCCGTCTGCCGCCCCGTCTCATCTCCGGCCTTGCGGAGACGCTTCTTTGGCGGAGCCGGGGGCTCCTTTTGCGGCAAGCTGCTGGATGGTGGGGAAGAAGCGCCCTCGGCTGGTTCGCTTGACTCGGCCTCGGGTTCGGCAAGCTCTTCCTCACCGGCGAACTCCCTTCGCTCGGCAAGGCTTGCCGCCTCTGCTGCGTCTTCCTCCTCCACGGTGTACCCGAAAACGCCAGCGGCAGCAGCCGCCTCCTCCAACCTTGTGGCAATGCGCACCATCTCTTCGTCGGTGGTGTCGCGGGTGAGCTTCTTACGCTTTCGTCGGAGCGGATCGGCGCTTCTTCCAAGCTGTCGAAGAACTGCCGCCGATGTCGTCGGAAGGCTCTTGCCAGGTTGGAGCGATCCCATGAGAATCGCACAATGGCATCATGGCGCGGATGCGGTCGGCGCAGAGTTGTTGCACAATGGGATGACCCCTCGGCAACCTAAACCACTCGGGGTGATCGGGGTCATTCTTGAACAGCTCTAGCAGCATCGCATCCAACTCCAAGACAGTGAAATTCCAATTGAGACCAAGCGCAGCCTCATGATGTCCGCTGCGTTTTGGAACTCCCAAGCAGGTCTCCTCCTCTCCTGCAAGGGAAGCGATCTTGGCGAAGGAAATCTCGCCAACTGCGCCTCTGGTGAGTCCGGCAAGCACGAGGTGCGAGATCCGGTCACAGACTATCTTCAACCTAGCATCCTCCGGCGCCAAGTTACTCCAATCGTTGCCGCGCACTATTGGGGTTTGGCGCAGGGCAGTGAAGGGCTGCGGGTTTTCCTCAACGATCCAACACCAATTGGCTCTCCACTCATCCCACTTGCTACAGAACTCTCCTTCCAGATACGCTTCTTTCTTGCCGACCCTGGAGACCCAAGCAATCCCTCCGGCAAGCGGCTCCCCTCTCTCAACGCGAGGCATGAAGAAGTGGCGGAAGAGAGCTACGTTTGGGTGGATCCCGACAAAGTTTTCGCAAAGGTGTGCGAAAACTTCCATGGTCAAGACAGCGTTGGGGGTGAAATCGAGGAGGCGGAACCCGTAGGTGTTCATAATATCGCAGAAGAATTCAGAAAAGTGAGGCAGAGCCATAATAGAAGAAAAGCGCAAAGAAAGGGTACCCAGTTAGGGCTAGTTCCGAAGCGATGGCGGGGAGTACCTTCGTGCGCGGATGCGCACGCGTCTCCGTCGACCAGAAGAGGTAGAAGCTCTCCCTCAGCTCCTTTGCGTCGAGCTGGGGGGAGAAGATGGCCCTCTCCTTGCGCCGCGCCGCGAGCCGCTGCGCCTCTACCGATTTCACCCCTTCCCCTTGTCGGCTTTCGGAGCCATGGCGGAGGCGGTGGAGGAGACCGACGGCATTGATGGCGCTGTGGCGAAAGGGGGCGGAGCGCTGCTCTCTTCGCACTAGAGAAGAAAGGGGGGGAGCAGCGGTGGTTTTCGAGACAAGACAGCAATGGCGAGGTGGGCGACCTGCCCCTGTTTCCCCTGTTTATAAGGAGGGAGAGGGGGCGGACGTTCCGCTTTTCCTAATAAAGAAACCCCCACGACCTCGCCCACGATCTCTCACACGACGCCACGTTCGGTGCGTGCCGTTAGTGGGGGACGTGGTGGGTCCGGGTGAGTTACGGCGTGATCAAGGCGCGTGTGACCGTGCCTTGTTTTGGGCCTGGCCCGACAGCGCTCGGCACCGATGTCTTGACCAGGCCGGGGCTCTGACCGGTGTACTAGAGTAGGGGTACCCTAGTATCCCGAACTTCGTGCACGGCGATTGCAGCACCAGCGGCAAGGATTGCTGGTCACCGCCAAGATCCTCCGTGGTTCCTTTGGAGCCATTCAAGAACAAAGTATTTAACCAAGAAGACAAGGCCCGGCAAGAGGAGCTTGCGGGGAAGGCCACTCAAGGCATCTGAGAAGACAAGACCCGGCAAGGAGCTTGCCGGGAAGGCTCGGAGAGCGACAAGCCTCCGGACGCGACAAGGACTCAGCCGCGGCAAGGCACTTGCCGCGGCAGGCAACCTCTGCATCTCCGCTCCAGCTCATCCACCAACGTGTCGCATGGGACCATTCCATGCGCACGTGTCAAGAGGTTGTGCAGCCAGCGGGGAGCAGCGATAAGCGGCGCTGACAAGCTTGCCATCGTGGCGAATGGTGGCGCTCCTGGCGGTCCACATTGCCTTTGTTTAGGCGACATGTCACGGGCATTTAATGCTTTTGTCCCTTGCCGTCGGGGTTAAGCGAGTACTGCTGTACCTGCTGTACAAGTAGGTGTACCAACTACTGTTTTCCATTTGTACCCTCATCTACGTTGCCACTGCCGGAGCCCTTTGTGCATATAAAAGGAGGCCCATGCGCAACGTAGAGGGGGTTGGTTAGTCAATCAGTTCCCTCCAGGTTCGAACACTCTCACGCTAGGTCTTGTAGCTCTCATCCCTCCCTAGCAAGAACACAATACAAACCAGACAAGCAGCAGTAGGAGTATTATCTCTCCGGAGAGCTCCGAAGCTGGGTAAAACTGCTTGTGTGCTTCGCCTCGATCCGCTCTTCGTGCGATCTCCGCCCCCCTCCGAACCAAAAGGGACTCGGTCCGCCGGTAACATAGGTGTCCATGGGTCCGATCAGCCTCCCCGACATCGACAGGCCCCTTTGTGCATATAACTGATTGACTGACCAACCCCCTCTACGTTGCGCATGGGCCTCCTTTTATATGCACAAAGGGGCTCTGACAGGTGGCAACGTAGATGAGGGTACAAATGGAAAAACAGTAGATGGTACACCTACTTGTACAAAGGTACAAGGTACTCTACCTAACCTCGACGGCAAGGGACAAAGATTAAATGCCCGGCCCCTTATCGCCTAAACAAAGGCAACAGGACCGCCAGAGCGCCACTTGCTCGCCACGATGGAAAGCTTGTCACATTTATCCTCGCTTCCTCACTGGCTGCACCTTTTCTTGACACGCCAAGGCATGGAATGGTCCCATGGCTATCGCTGGTGGATGAGCCGGAGATGCAGAAGTTGCCGCGGCAAGTGCCTTGCCGCTGCCGAGTCCTTGTCACGTCCGGAGGCTTGTCGCTCGAGCCTTTTCCCGGCAAGCTCCTCTTGCCGGGTCTTTGTCTTCGCGTTTTGAGGGCCTTTCCGCAAGCTCCTCTTGTCGGGCCTTGTCTTCTTGGTTAATACTTTGTTCTTGAATGGCTCCAAAGGAACCACGGAGGATCTTGGCGGTGACTGTGCAAGCCTTTGCTGCTGGGTGTCAGAATCGCCTGACTAGTTCGGGATACTAGGGTACCCCTACTCTAGTACACCGACACAGAGTGGAGGCGACCTCTCACTGGTGCCGGCTTTGAAGCAGCGCGACGGCCGGGAGAGCGCCGCTTCTCGGTGCACGCAACTGCTCTACGTCGAGGCTGGCCATAGTTTGGATGAGTCTCCATCATGGGGAGCCACACTAACTGCGATGATATGGATCGTTCCATCTATGAAGAATATGTGGGACTGGAACTACGAGACGGACATGTACCCAGGAGTGGATGTACGAACCTGAGTAATGTAGCGCAGTAAGTGAAGTAGAAAGGCACAAATAGTATGAACATGCGTGACATATAGGCATTTGTCTACTACGTACCACTAAATGTTGTACGTGCAATGGACTGTGATGTTATGGAGTACGTGCCTAAGTACTATACTACTATTATATTAATTGGAGGCACATATTAGGTTTTATATTTGTTTACGTGTATGCCCCGAGACCTTCCAACTAGACGTGTCTTTCTCTCCGGGTCGCACTTTGTATCGTTCATACCACTAGTACTACTACGTGTGGTCTCCGACCCAGAAGTAGAAGAAGTGGAGACGCTCTACCACGCTGTTCATGTCCCGCTCCTTTTGCTGACGTGTGGGACATCCAGCACGTGTCGTGTTTGTCACTCCTTCGTCGTAAGAGTTGAAACGCTAGCATTCATAAGAAAAAAATCAGCAGTGATACTATACCACGCGGTTTCCTTGCTCCTCGATATCGGAAAGAATACTTCCGTTCACCAACATGTGGGATGTCGACCATCCTGGTCCGCTTGCCATGCACGCAGAACTCCAAGGGAGAGTCGCCCCAGTTGTCGCACCACAGTAATAATGACTAATGAGCCGTCAAATCACAGGCCCAACCTTTCCCACTGTGAAGTTGCTCGGACGAGGAACCATCATGACTTCGTTGAACTTCGCTTCTTGAAGAGAACTAATGTACCAGCAGTACTACTAGCTACAGTAGTTACTCCGGCAGAGGCCTCCTTTCGTTCATATGTGATGACCCACAAGTATAGGTGATCTATCGTAGTCCTTTCGATAAGTAAGAGTGTCGAACCCAACGAGGAGCAGAAGGAAACGATAAGCGGTTTTCAGCAAGGTATTCTCTGCAAGTACTGAAATAAGTGGTAATAGATAGTTTTGTGATAAGATAATTTGTAACGAGCAACAAGTAACAAAAGTAAGTAAAGTGCAGCAAGGTGGCCCAATCCATTTTGTAGCAAAGGACAAGCCTGGACAAACTCTTATATCACTACTGGAATCAGCTACTTTGCCATCTGCCAGCTCTTTGCCGTCTGCTAGCGGACGGCAAATAAGCTCTTTGCCATCAGCTACCCAAAAGCAGACAAAGAAGCGGCTGATGGCAAAGAGCAAGGTTACCATCAGCCAGTTCTTTGTCGTCCGCTCGCGGACGGAAAAGATTCGTTGCCGTCGGCTAGCGGACGGCAAAGAGGGAGGGGCCCCACTGACGAGTTGCAAAAAAAAAAAACCTAACGGGGGCCCTCTTTGTCGTCCGCTAGCGGACGGGCAAGAGCAAGAAGGCGACGGCAAAAAGGTGGCGGGCGGCAAAGAGGAGGCCCACGCATGCGTTAACGGGCGCGCCCCCCCTCTCTCTCTCTTTCTCTCCCACCTCGCGGCCCCTTCGCACCACCGCCCGCCGCCGCCCAGCGCCCCGCCCGTCGCCCACCACCCGCCGCCACCCCTTCCGCCGCCCGCTGCCCCGCCGCCTGCCGTCTGGCGCCGCCCGCCTCGGCGCCCGGCACCTCCGCGCCTCGCCGCCCGGCCGGGCCAGCTGCCGCCAGCCGCCCGCCCCCTCCTCCGCCGCCCGAGCCGCCGCCCTCCACCACCTCGCCGCCACCAGGCGCCCCGCCCTGCCCCTTGCCCGCCACCCGTCTGGCGCCGCCACGCCCAGCGCCCGGCAGGCCAGCGCCGCCCAGCCGCCCGCCCCCTCCTCCGCCGCCCAGGCACGCCGCCCCCTCCTCCACCCTCGCCCGCCACCCGCGCCCCCATCTCGCTGCCCCGCCGCCCTGCCGTTTAGGCGCCGCCCACACCAGCGCCCGGCACCTCCAGCGCCCGCCGCCCGGCCGGGCCAGGCGCGCCTTGCCGCCCAGGCCGCCCGCCCCCCTCCTCCATGCGCCCAGGCTGCAATGCCCCCCTCCTCCACCCTCGCTGCAGGTGAGTCTCTTCTTCCTTTTTTTTCCTTTTTTCTGTTTTTTAGTTTTAGGTTTATGTTTAGTTTTAGGTTTATAGGTTTAGTTTTAGTTTAGTATTAGGTTTAGTTTTAGTTTAGTATTAGGTTTAGATTTAGAAGAGGAAGAAGAAGAAGAAAAGAGAGGAGGAGGAGAAGAAGAAGAGGAAAAGGAAAGGAGGAAGAAGAAGAAGAAGAAGAAGAAGAAGAAGAAGAAGAAGAAGAAGAAGAAGAAGAAGAAGAAGAAGAAGAAGAAGAAGAAGAAGAAGAAGAAGAAGAAGAAGAAGAAGAAGAAGAAGAAGAAGAAGAAGAAGAAGAAGAAGAAGAAGAAGAAGAAGAAGAAGAAGAAGAAGAAGAAGAAGAAGAAGAAGAAGAAGAAGAAGAAGAAGAAGAAGAAGAAGAAGAAGGAAAAAACGAAGAAAAGGACAAGGAGGAAGAGGAAGAAAAGGAAAAAGGAAGAAAAGGAAAAGGAAGAAGAAGAAGAAGACACCCCGACCGAGACCCCGACCCGACCCGACCCCGACACCCGACCCCGACCCGACCCGACACCCGACCCGACCCCGACCCGACCACGGTACCCAGGACCCGACCCGGCACCCGACGACACGACCTCGACCAGACCCGAGACCCCGACCCGAGACCCGACCGACACCCCGACCCGACCCGACCCGACCCGACACGACCCCGACCCGACACCCCGACTTCGAAACAACACCCGACACCGACACGGCACTACCCGACATCGACACGACACCCGACCCCCGACCCAAACAGCACCCGACCCCGACACGGCACCCCGACACCGACACGACACCCCGACCCCAGACACCTCCCGAAAAGGTGTTCTTTGGCCTTCCAGAGGCCGGCGGGGTCATATATTTGTGAATTATTAGTTAGGTCATATATTTTTCGATTTTGTTATGAAATACATCATATATAATTGTGTGATCGGGTAGTTTTAAATGTGCAGTTGTTTCGTCGCTGCGAGGTTTGGTGTTCGATGACCTCGCCCGTCGTTTGACGAGCTCTGCCCTTCGCTCGTGGGTGAGCACAAATGACAACTCCTCCTCCCCATTAATTATTTGATCTATTCCGATGAAACTTGATAGCTAGCTATATATGTGTCTTGAATCATCGATATGCGTAACCAATATGTGTCTCCCGTTCGAAAGCGTCATAGTTATAAATATGCATGCATTTGCATATATATAACCTTGATTCTTCGAATTGTCCAACGCTATCCATGGACAGCCCGAGTATGTGTAGATTGGGTTCGTTTTCCCATATGCTTTGCTCCGGATCCGACGCATATATTTCGTCAGTGCCTCCCCTGTTGTTCTCCGGGTACACTTAAGTGATACACATATTATTATTCATGTCGGTCTTTTTTTATGTTGTACTAATTTCGTTTACTGTTTTTCATGGCAGGTGTTGAAAGATGGTGGGCGCTGGTCGGGGCGTGGTCCGAGGTCTTCCATTCCAGACGCACCTCTCTCCGCCCGGCGTTCTTTGGACAGTATGGCCACACCGACGGGCCCTTCTTCGTCGACCGCGGTGCCCGCAGGGGCGAGGTAGGAAGAGAGGAGGTAGGGCACGTGGTCGTGGGAGAGGAGGTAGGGTGACTGCTCTGGCGCCTTCCTCGCCGCCACCCCTAGCTGTTTCACCCGAGCACGTGATCGCTAGGGTGGACTCGTCAGGAGGAGGCTACACGGACTCGGTCCACGAGCCTCCGGTCCACGGGTCTTGGGCTTCGAAGTTCGGCCCACGTGACCCGGAGGAGCACACGTCCGGATGGGGTACTGGCCGGATCAGCCCGAGGAGCCGAGTGGCCATCTTGATGATGGCGGGGAGCCGGTGATCTTGAGGAGGAGGGGGCACCGTCTACCCGCGTGGTGCTACACGGCTCCCGTCCGTGCCGGTGACCCGCGAGCAGAGGTGGTTGATTTTCCCTGATGGGGAGAGGTACGTAAGTGCATTTAATATTTTTGTACCTTGTGCATTCACGTTTTTTCAAATAACTAATGCGTTGGCCTTGTCATGCTGCAGAGGTTGGGACCACCATCATAGTGTCCGCCGGCCCAACTCCGTCCTTGGAGTTCTTTGCCGGCAAAACTTCCCGGGGTTTGTCACGTTGCCTGGTGAGGGTCGGCTTCCAGAGCTTGGATTGAGCTGGGAGCACTACGTGGCTGCCCCGGCCCGCCGGATGAGATTATCGACGGTGTCGTGTGCGACACGAGGGCAGACATGGTGATCAGAAAGTTCTGGGTAATTTCTCCTTTACACATTTAAAAATCTTCAACTAGCTAGTTATTAATTGTACTAATCAATATTGTCTCATTTGATTGCAGACATTCTACAGGTGTGAGGAGGGATACGAGGAGGACGCGGCACATGTTATCGAGAACGCTCAGAAGCGCCTTACTCCAGAACTTACGGCCGCGAGGCTCGGGTGCAGGCTGTTCGAGACTACTACGCCTTGCGTGGTATCAAGAAGACCAAGCCGGCGTCATGCGCGATAAGTTCTGAGTAAGGAGCAGTACATGAAGGTAATTCTTAAGGCCTTCTCTACTTAAGTTCCTTCATTTAGTAATTCTTAGCCGTGGCGCTCAAGTTTCTATTTGCTAACTTAGGCGCCTCCGAGATGGTGTGCGGATCGGATGGATTGTTGGGAGGTGTTGGTCGATGAGTGGTGCTCAAAACAATGGCTAGCCCTCCACAACGAGGCCAAGGACAAACGTGCCCAAATGGAAGGTGTGCCACACCATCGAGGCAGCTCCATCGTATGTCGGTTCAGGCATGGCTGGTATGTGGTTTGCTTCATGATTCATGCAATTCATTCATCATGCTAGCTTGAGCCCTTTAATTACTAATTTTCATTGTTTCTCTCTTTCGTGCACGCTACAATAAGGCGGATAAGGTGCCGAGGTGTACTACCTGTATGCCATGGCCCACACCGCCTCTTTCAAGAAAGTCAAGGCTTTCTCTCGGTCGACCTCGATGATGCAAACAACTTCACCAACATCTCCTCCCACAACAAGCTCGTGAGATATAGAGATGAGGGAAAGGCGAGGAAAGGGAGGACTTTAACCCGAGCCAGGTCCCATTGATCCAGAGCTGTTGATGATATCTCGGTGGCGGGAGGTCCCATGGCTCCATAGCCATTGGAGATGGACTTATCCGTTGTCCTAGCACTCTCTCGGAGATCAAAGCGCGCCCGATCGAGCTCCGCTCCTGAGATAAGGCCTCGTGAACGGCCAGTGCAACTCGCCATCAAGGTTAGTGATACATACTCAGTTATCTTTCTCCATTACATTGTGTGCGCTTCCATCAATGATTACAAATGGTCATGTGAGTGGTGTTGCAGGCTGCTATCTGAGTGAGAGAGATAGAACGGAGAAACTTCAAGTGAGGCGGCGAGAGGCAGCGGGAGTTGGAGGAGAGGGCGACAAAGATGATGGAGGAGGAGAGGGCACGGAATGACATGCGTGCAAGGGCCATGTACGAGCTCCTTGTGGCAAGTTTCTTCTGCAGATTAGCCAAAACATTCATGTAGTGTTTGTCTCATTACTAACTAGTATGACTGAGTCGTCAAAACCAAATGTGCGATGCGTGTGCGAGAAGACAGGTCAGACCGCTCCGCCGATGCCGATGATTGCTCACAGGACCACGGTGAGTTTTATTTGAATGGACATTACTTGCTAGTCTTAACATTTGAGTGTCATCATGCTAACAAGACATTGGAAATGATCTTTGGTGCAGCGTAACTCCGGACAAGCATCGCATACGATCCTTCTCCGACTCTGAAACCACGAGCCACCCCGCTCCTACACCTCCACGGATCTTGGTAAGTTTATCTAGTGTTTTGCTTAACACATGCATAAAGACCTAGACTTAGCTTTATTTCCTCCAATGCTTACCATAATGACCTAGACTTAGCTTCTTCTCCTCCAAAAAGACTTAATAAGCTTATCGACCTCCAAAACCATCCATTTTACCTAAGTTAGCTCTAAAGCGATCTGTACTTAGCTTACTTATGTCAAAAATTGCATAATTAGCTTAGTTAGCTCATAGACGATCCATTTTACCTAAGTTAGCTCTAAAATGACCCATTTTACCTAGGTTAGCTTATAAATGATCTAGTTCATCCAAGTTAGCTCAAAATGACCCATTTCACCTAAATTAGCTCTTAAATGATCCATTTCACCAAGTTAGCTACAAAGCGATCCATTTCACCTAAATTAGCTCTTAAATGATCCATTTCACCTAAGTTAGCTCAAAAGATCCATTTCAACTAAATTAGCTCAAAGACGATCCATTTCAACTAAGTTAGCTCATAAAAGATCCATTTCAACTAAATTAGCTCATAAATGATCCATTTCAACTAAGTTAGCTCATAAATGATCCATTTCACCTTAGCTAGCTCATAAATGACCCATTTCAACTTAGTTAGCTCATAAATGATCCATTTCACCTTAACTAGCTCATAAACGACCCATTTCAACTTAGTTAGCTCATATATGATCCATTTCACGTAAGTTAGCTCATAAATGGCATACTCTTCTTGTTCTAGTCTTCTTCTTGTTCTACTCTTCTTGTTCTAGTCTTCTTCTTGTTCTACTCTTCTTGTTCTAACTTTCTTATTTTTCATTTTGCAGATTTCATTCACTTGACTTAAAGCTTGCATAGATGGAGTGCTCCTTATCCCTTTCTCTGTTTCTTTTGTATCGTTGAACTATGCATGTATCGTTGGATGAAACTATTGTAATATATATGGTTGGATGCCTCTATGTTGAACTTGTTATGTATGATGGAACTATGCATGTAATATATATGTTTGGATGATGAAGTTATGTGTTGGATATCTTATATGTTTGCTCTGTAATGGCCTTTTGAAATATATCTATATATGTCATATATATTTGTGATGAAAATTGTTGGATTTAATAAAAAGCAGATAAAAGAGCCAATATGCGGGCTCTTTTGCCGCCACCGACGGCAACGCGCTCTTTGCCGTCTTCCGCGGACGGCAAAGAAGACACGTGGCATCTAGTCGTGCTTCACGGAAGCTGACCCATTTGGTCACTTTGCCATCGATGGCGACGGCAAAGAACACGCACTTTGCCATCGATGGCGCGGCAAAAGACACTAGAAATTTTGCCGTCGGCGGACGGCAAAGGCCTGCCGTTAGACACTTAACGGATCGACGCCGCAATTATTGCCGTCCGCTCTTTTGCCGTCTGTCGCGGACGGCAAAGGGCCTTTGCCGTCACCGCTGTGAAGCGGACGGCAAAGTAGTTGTTTCACCGTAGCCTCACGTTGCGAGCTCGTTGCCGTCCGTGGCTGATGGCAAAGGATTTTGCCGTCCGCCATTCATGCCTTTGCCGTCCGCCATGGCATACGGCAAAGTAGCTGATTCCTGTAGTGTATAGAGAAAAGCGTCCCGAGGACACATGGGAATTATCGTCAAGCTAGTTTTCATCACGTTCATATGATTTGTGTTCGGTACTTTGATAATTTGATATGTGGCTGGACCGGTGCTTGGGTGCTATTCTTACTTGAACAAGCATCCCACTTATGATTAACCTCTATTGCAAGCATCCGCAAATACAACAAAAGTATTAAGGTAAACCTAACCATAGCATGAAACATATGGATCCAAATCAGCCCCTTATGAAGCAACGCATAAACTAGGGTTTAAGCTTACGTCACTCTAGCAACCCATCATCTACTTATTACTTCCCAATGCCTTCCTCTAGGCCCAAATAATGGTGAAGTGTTATGTAGTCGATGTTCACATAACACCACTAGAGGATAGACAACATACATCTCATCAAAATATCAAACTAATACCAAATTCACATGACTACTAATAGCAAGACTTCTCCCATGTCCTCAGGAACAAACGTAACTACTCACAAAGCATATTCATGTTCATAATCAGAGGAGTATTAATATGCATATAGGATCTGAACATATGATCTTCCACCAAATAAACCAACTAGCATCAACTACAAGGAGTAATCAACAGTACTAGCAACCTACTAGTACCAATCCCGGACTTGGAGACAAGAATTGGATACAAGAGATGAACTAGGGTTTTGAGAGGAGATGGTGCTGGTGAAGATGTTGATGGAGATTGCCCTAAACCGATGAGAGGAGCGCTGGTGATGACGATGGCGATGATTTCCCCCTCCCGGAGGGAAGTGTCCCCGGCAGAATAGCTCCGCCAGAGCCCTAGATTGGTTCCACCAAGGTTCCGCCTCGTGGCGGCGGAGTCTCGTCCCGAAAGGTTTCTTATGATTTTTTCCTCGACGAAAGACTTCATATAACAGAAGATGGCCACCGGAGAGCCAACAGGGGGCCCACGAGGCAGGGGGACGCGCCCCCCACCCTCGTGGACAGGTGGTGGCCCCCCTGACGTATTTCTTCCGCTCAGTATTTTTTATTATTTCCAAAAATAACTTTCGTGGTGTTTCAGGACTTTTGGAGTTGTGCAGAATAGGTCTCTAATATTTGCTCCTTTTCCAGCCGAGAATTCCAGCTGCCGGCATTCTCCCTCCTTATGTAAACCTTGTAAAATAAGAGAGAATAGGCATAAGTATTGTGACATAACGTGTAATAACAGCCCATAATGCAATAACGATCGATATAAAAGCATGATGCAAAATGGATGTATCAACTCCCCCAAGCTTAGACCTCGTTTGTCCTCAAGCGGAAGCCGATAATGATAAATATGTACACATGTTTAGAGGTAGAGGTGTCGATAAAATAAAATACGGACATGAGGGCCTCATGATTATTCTCATAACAACAACATAGATGGATATTGTCATATGATTTCTTATGCTCAAGTAATAATCTATTCACAATGCAAAAGTATGAATCAGAAACTTTATTGAGAACTAACAAACTATAATCTCAATCATTGAAGCAATTGCAATTTATCATAACATCAGAAAGAGTCTACGTCTTAGCTTTCTAGCAAGTCCACATACTCAACTATCATTTAGTCTTTCATAATTGCTAACACTCACGCAATACTTGTGGTTATGGAGTTTTAATCGGACACAGAGAAAGATAGGGGCTTATAGTTTCGCCTCCCAACCTTTTACCTCAAGGGTAATGTCAACAATAATAACTCATGCTGACTTACATCCAATTAGATATATCTATCAGGATCTTTCCAACACCCTGTGCTTGCCAAAGGATAAAATATAAAAAGGATCTGTGAAGATCACCATGACTCTTGCATAAGGTAGAAGATAAAAATAAAAGATAGGCCCTTCGCAGAGGGAAGCAGAGGTTGCCATGCGTTTTTATGGTTGGATGCACAAAATATCAATGCGAAAGAACATCACTTTATATTGCCACTTGTGATATGAACCTTTATTATGCAGTCCGTCGCTTTTATTTCTTCCACATCACAAGATCGTAGCTTATTTCCTCCACACCAATCAATCATACATATTTAGAGACTAATTTTTATTGCTTGCACCGATGACAACTTACTTGAAGGATCTTACTCAATCCATAGGTAGATATGGTGGACTCTCATGGCAAAACTGGTTTAAGGGTTTTTGGAAGCACAAGTAGTATCTCTACTTGGTGCAAAGAATTTGGCTAGCATGAGGGAAAAGGCAAGCTCAACATGTTGGATGATCCATGACAATATACTTTATCTCAGATATAAGAAAACATAACCCATTACATTGTCTTCCTTGTCCAACATCAACTCTTTAGCATGTCATATTTTAATGAGTGCTCCCAATCGTAAAAGATGTCCAAGATAGTATATTTATATGTGAAACCTCTCTTTCTTTATTACTTCCTATTAATTGCAACGATGACCAAAGCTATGTTTGCCAACTCTCAACAATTTTTAATCATCATACTCTTTCTATGTGAAGTCATTACTCTCAATAAGATCAATATGATCTCTTTATTTCTTTTTATTCTTCTTTTCTTTTCTTTTATTCACTCAAGATAATGGCAAAATAATCAAGCCCTTGACCCAACACTAATCTTTATTATATATAGCTCACGGACTCGATTACATAGAGATCTCATAAAGCAAAACTCCAAACTAAATCATGCCATAAACTTTATTATACTAGATCAAGATACTACTAATAGGATCGAACTAAGAAAAATGGTAAAGATAGGAGTGTGATGGTGATACGATACCGGGGCACCTCCCCCAAGCTTGGCAGTTGCCAAGGGGAGTGCCCATACCCATGTGATTATGTCTCCTTTGCTGGTGAAGAAGGTGGAGTTGTTGATGATGCGGGCTTGTCGTCCATCTTCCAAGGCATAGGCTCACCATCATAGAAGGATGATCGAGTCTCCGGGATCCTCAAATCTGCAGCCAAACTCATCCTTTTGAATCTATATTCATACTCACAGTTTTGGTTTTGCAGGTCATAGATTTGGGCTTGAAGGTGCTCGATCTTCTCATGAAGCTTGAAGATGGTCTCCGCGATGTTGTTGGCATCCAGCTTGTGGTTGTTGGTGAACTCCGCGATCATCATGTGGTTGGATTGAGTCCATGTTCCACCATCCCCTGGCACTTGAAAACTTGTTGCTCCATTGCTTGAGCCTGCCTCCACGCTTCCGGTCCCCTTGATTCCCTCAACATCGCGGATGTGCAGCAACCCATCACGCATCTCAATAGTTTGAGGGTGTCGCAGCACCTCCGCGAGGTAAGGGTTGATGACCTTCTCGAAGAACTTGTCCTTGGCGGCACTTGGAGACGTCATGATAATCTAGATCTGTCAGAAAAACAGCTCGAAACAAGAACAGAGGATATTTGTGTGATACAGGGGTCAAAACCTTTGGGGGATTATATAATGAATTTTTACCGACCAAAATACGTATCGTGCAAGAAAACCGAGTCCGGAGAGCACACGAGGTGCCCACCAGGTAGGGGGTGTGCCCTCCACCCTCGTGGAGCCCTCGTGTCCTTCCCGGACTGCTTCTTATTTTTCTATTTTTCTAAATATTCCAAAACGGACAAATATTGCCATAAAAATTGTTTTGGAGTCGATGTACTTACCGTACCACATACCTATTCCTTTTCGGAGTCTGAAACGTTCCAGAAAGTGTCCCTTATGCATTCCTCCAGGGTTACGGTTTTAATAACATTGGTTTCAACATTTATGGGATTACCTGAGATATAGTGTTTAACTCTTTGACCGTTCGCCACCTTCGGATTTGTGCCTTCGAAGTTGTTGATTTTTATGACACCGGAACGATAGACCTCCTCTATAATGTAAGGGCCTTCCCATTTAGAGAGAAGTTTTCCTGCAAAAAATCTTAAACGAGAGTTGTATAGCAATAGATAATCACCTACATTAAACTCACGCTTTTGTATCCTTTTGTCATGCCATCTTTTAACTTTTTCTTTAAAACATTTGGCATTTTCATAAGCTTGAGTTCTCCATTCATCAAGTGAGCTAATATCAAATAACCTCTTCTCACCGGAAAGTTTGAAATCATATTTGAGCTCTTGAATAGCCCAATAAGCCTTATGTTCTAGTTCAAGAGGTAAGTGACATGCTTTTCCATAAACCATTTTATACGGAGACATACCCATAGGATTTTTATATGCAGTTCTGTAGGCCCATAATGCATCACCAAGTTTCTTGGACCAATTCTTTCTAGACCTATTGACAGTCTTTTGCAAAATTAATTTGAGCTCTCTATTACTCAATTCTACTTGAGCACTAGACTATGGGTGATAAGGAGATGCAATTCTATGATTAACATCATACTTAGCAAGCATTTTACGGAAAGCACCATGAATAAAATGTGAACCACCATCAGTCATTAAATATCTAGGGACTCCAAACCTCGGAAAAATAACTTCTTTAAGCATCTTAATAGAGGTGTTATGATCAGCACTACTTGTTGGAATAGCTTCTACCCACTTAGTAACGTAATCAACAGCAACTAAAATATGTGTGTAACCATTAGAGGCAGGAAAAGGTCCCATATAATCAAAGCCCCAAACATCAAATGGTTCAATAACAAGTGAATAGTTCATAGGCATTTCTTGACGTCTACTAATATTACCAATTATTTGACATTCATCACAAGATAAGACAAACTTACGGGCATCCTTGAAGAGAGTAGGCCAATAAAAACCGGATTGCAATACCTTATGTGCAGTTCTATCTCCAACGTGGTGTCCTCCATAAGCTTCGGAGTGACACTTGCGTAGGATCTGTTCATGTTCATGCTCAGGTACACAACGTCTAATAACACCATCTACTCCTTCTTTATAAAGATGTGGGTCATCCCAAAAGTAATGTCTCAAATCATAGAAAATATTTTTCTTTTGCTGGTATGTGAAACTAGGTGGTATAAATTTAGCCACAATATAATTAGCATAATCAGCATACCATGGAGCAGTACGAGAAGTACTTATGACATTTAATTGCTCATCAGGAAAGCTATCATCAATAGGTAGTGGGTCATCAAGAACATTTTCTAACCTAGACAAGTTGTCTGCCACGGGGTTCTCAGCTCCCTTTGTATCAACAATATGCAAATCAAATTCTTGTAGCAAGAGAACCCATCTAATAATTCTTGGTTTAACATCTTTCTTTTCCATAAGATATTTAATAGCAGCATGATCTGTGTGAATAGTCACTTTAGAATCAACAATATAAGGTCTGAACTTATCACAAGCAAATACAGCTGCTAAGAATTCTTTTTCAGTAGTAGCATAATTTTTCTGAGCATTGTCTAGAGTTTTACTAGCATATTGAATAACATTTAATTTCTTATCAACTCTTTGCCCTAGAACAGCACCTACAGCATAATCACTAGAATCACACATAATTTCAAAGGGTAAATTCCAATCAGGTGGCTGAACAATAGGTGCAGAGATCAATGCTTTCTTAAGTATTTCAAATGCTTCTACACAACCATAATAAAATACAAATGGTATATCTTTTTGTAATAAATTAGTCAGAGGCCGAGAAATTTTTGAAAAGTCCTTAATGAACCTCCTATAAAATCCGGCGTGACCAAGGAAACTTCTTATACCTTTGATGTCCTTGGGACATGGCATATTTTCAATAGCATCAACCTTGGCTTTATCAACCTCAATACCTCTTTCAGAAACTTTATGCCCCAAGACAATACCTTCATTAACCATAAAGTGGCACTTTTCCCAATTCAAGACAATATTAGTTTCTTCACATCTCTGCAAAACTCTATCAAGGTTGCTCAAGCAATCATCAAAAGAGGATCCATAGACGGAAAAATCATCCATGAAAACCTCACAAATCTTTTTACAAAAGTCAGAGAATATAGGCATCATGCATCTTTGAAAGGTAGCAGGTGCATTACATAAATCAAAAGGCATACTTCTATAAGCAAAAGTACCAAAAGGGCAAGTAAAAGTAGTTTTTGATTGATCATTGGCTGACACATGCATTTGAGAGAAACCAGAATAACCATCTAGAAAGCAAAAATGTGTATGTTTGGATAATATTTCTAGCATTTGATCGATAAAAGGTAAGGGGTAATGATCTTTCTTAGTAGCTTTATTTAATTTGCGGAAATCAATTACCATCCTTTAACCTGTAATAATTCTTTGCGGAATCAATTGATCTTTATCATTAGGAATGACGGTAATACCTCCTTTCTTAGGGACACAATGGACAGGACTTACCCACTGACTATCAGCAACGGGATAAATTATACCTGCCTCAAGGAGATTTAGTATTTCCTTCTTTACCACTTCTTTCATCTTAGGATTCAACCGTAGTTGATGATCACGAACTGGTTTGGCATCTTCTTCCAAATTTATTTTATGTTGACATAGAGTGGGACTAATGCCCTTAAGATCATCGAGAGTATATCCAATAGCAGCACGGTGCTTCTTTAGAGTTTTCAATAATTGTTCTTCTCCGCTCCCTCTATGCGGCTTTGGTCGCCTCTTGCTCTACCGCCCATTCGACCTTGGCAGCTTCAAATTCCGCCCACGTAGGTGTGAGGTCACGAGCGGCGATGAACTCGGCACGGTGGGATGCCATCGCTTCCCTACCATTTTGTGTGTGGTCGTGGGCGGCGAGGAACTCGGCGCGGCGGGATGCCATCGCTTCCTTACCGGTTAGTGTGTGATACGTCTCAAACGTATCTATAATTTTTTATTGCTCCATGCTGTATTATCTACTGTTTTGGACCATATTGGGCTTTATTTTCCACTTTTATATTACTTTTGGGACTAACCAATTAACCAGAGGTCCAGCCCAGAATTGCTGTTTTTTTGCCTATTTCAGTGTTTTGAAGAAAAGGAATATCAAACGGAGTCGAAACGGAAAGAAACCAACTGGAGAAGTTATTTTTGGAAGGAAAGCTACCGGAAAAACTTGGAGTGCATGTCAAGGGAGTCCCGGGCTGCCCACGAGGGTGGGGGCGCGCCCACCCCCCTAGGGCACGCCCCCCTGCCTCATGGACACCCCGGAGGTCCACCGACGTACTTCTTGCACCCATATATACCCACGTACCCTAAAACTTCCGAAGACGAGAATAGATCGGGAGTTCCGCCGCCGCAAGCCTCTATAGCCACCAAAAACCAATCGGGACCCTGTTCCAAGGCACCACGGAGGGGGAACCCTCACCGGTGGCCATCATCATCATCCCGGCGCTCTCCATGACAAGGAGGGAGTAGTTCACCATCGGGGCTGAGGGTATGTACCAGTAGCTATGTCTTTGATCTCTCTCTCTCTCTCTCTCGTGTTCTTTATTTGGCACGATCTTGATGTATCGCGAGCTTTGCTATTATAATTGGATCTTATGTTGCTTCTCCCCCTCTACTCTCTTGTAATGGATTGAGTTTTCCCTTTGAAGTTATCTTATCGGATTGAGTCTTTAAATATTTGAGAACACTTGATGTATGTCTTGTCATGCGTATCTGTGGTGACAATGGGATATCACGTGATTCACTTGATGTATGTTTTGGTGATCAACTTGCGGGTTCCGCCCATGAACCTATCCATAGGGGTTGGCACACGTTTTCATCGTGATTTTCCGGTAGAAACTTTGAGGCACTCTTTGAGGTCCTATGTGTTGGTGGAATAGATGAATCTGAGATTGTGTGATGCATATCGTATAATCATACCCACGAATACTTGAGGTGACATTGGAGTATCTAGGTGACATTAGGGTTTTGGTTGATTTGTGTCTTAAGGTGTTATTCTAGTACTGAACTCTAGGGCTGTTTGTGACACTTATAGGAATAGCCCAACGGATTGATTGGAAAGAATAACTTTGAGGTGGTTTCGTACCCTACCATAATCTCTTCGTTTGTTCTCCACTATTAGTGACTTTGGAGTGACTCTTTGTTGCATGTTGAGGGATAGTTATATGATCCAAGTATGTTATTATTGTTGAGAGAACTTGCACTAGTGAAAGTATGAACCCTAGGCCTTGTTTCCTAGCATTGCAATACCGTTTACGCTCACTTTTACCACTTGTTACCTTGCTGTTTTTATATTTTCAGATTACAAAAACCTTTATCTACCATCCATATTGCACTTGTATAACCATCTCTTCGCTGAACTAGTGCACCTATACAATTTACAATTGTATTGGGTGTGTTGGGGACACAAGAGACTCTTTGTTATTTGGTTGCAGGGTTGCTTGAGAGAGACCATCTTCATCCTACGCCTCCCACAGATTGATAGACCTTAGGTCATCCACTTGAAGGAAATTTGCTACTGTCCTACAAAACTATGCACTTGGAGGCCCAACAACGTCTACAAGGAGAAGATTGCGTAGTAGACATCAAGCTCTTTTCTGGCGTCGTTGCCGGGGAGGCTAGGTGGCGGCACTCACACCACATCAACTAAGCTCTTTTTCTGGCGCCGTTCGGGAGGTGAGTGCTTGAAGGTATATCTTTAGATCTTGCAATCGAATCTTTTTGTTTCTTGTTTTAGCACTAGTTTAGTTTATAAAATAAAACTAGAAAAAATGAAATTGAGTTTGTCTCGTACGCTTCATCTTTTTAATATCTTTCGTGAGTATGATAGAAAGGAAAATTGTGCCAAAGTGTTACAAGAAGAATGCTATAAAATGTTTGGCACTAAATCTTTGAATGATGATCATTATTGCAATGTTGTTAGTATGAATTCCCTGAATATCCATGATGCTAATGATATGCAAAGCCGCAAGCTTGGGGAAGCTATCTTTGATGAAGATGATTATTTTTGTCCCCCAAGCTTTGATGAGCAAATTTACTATGATGAAAGCATGTCTCCTATCTATGATGATTATTGTGATGACACGTATGCTTTAAAGAATAATTATAACCATGAAACTTGTCATCTTGATTTTAATTTTCAATCACATGATAGTTGTTTTGTTGAGTTTTCTCCCACTACTATTCCGAATGAGAAGAATTTTGCTTATGTGGAGAGTAGTAAATTTTCTATGCTTGTAGATCATGAAAATAATGTTTTAGGTGCCGGTTATATTGTTGAATTCATTCATGATGCTACTGAAAATTATTATGAGGGAGTAATATATGCTTGTAGGAATTGCAATAATATCAAGTTTCCTCTCTATATGCTTAAAGTTTTGAATTTATGCTTGTTTTACCTTGCTATGCTAGTTGATTATTGTTTCCATAAGTTGTTTGCTCACAAAATCCCTATGCATAGGAAGTGGGTCAGACTTAAATGTGCTAGTCATATTCTTCATGATGCTCTCTTTATGTTTCAATTCTTATCTTTTATGTGAGCATCATTTAAATCATCATGCCTAGCTCGGGGCGTTAAATGATAGCGCTTGTTGGGAGGCAACCCAATTTTATTTTAGTTTCTTACTTTTTGGTTATGTTTAGGAATAAATAATCCATCTAGCTTGTGTTTAGATGTGGTTTTATGTTTTAATTAGTGTTTGTGCCAAGTAGAACCTTTGGGAAGACTTGGGTGAAGTCTTTATGATCATGCTGTAAAAAATAGAAACTTTAGTTCTCACGAGATTAGCTAAAACGTTTTACTGGAGAGTGCTATTTAGTTGATTCATTTTTCAGATGATTACTATACAAATTCCTCAGGTCCACCAATTTATTTTAGAATTTTTTGTGTTCCAGAAGTATACGTTTGAGACATATTACTACAGACTGTTCTGTTTTTGACAGATTCTGTTTTTCGTGTGTTGTTTGCTTATTTTGATGAATCTATGGCTAGTAAAATAGTTTATAAACCATAGAGAAGTTGGAATACAGTATTTTTAACACCAATTAAAATAAAGAATGAGTTCATTACAGTACCATTAAGTGGTGTTTTGTTTTCTTTCGCTAACGGAGCTTACGAGTTTTGTGTTGAGTTTTGTGTTGTGAAGTTTTCAAGTTTTGGGTAAAGATTCGATGGACTATGGAATAAGGAGTGGCAAGAGCCTAAGCTTGGGGATGCCCAAGGCACCCCAAGATAATATTCAAGGATAACCAAGAGTCTAAGCTTGGGGATGACCGGAAGGCACCCCTCTTTCGTCTTCGTTCATCGGTAACTTTACTTGGAGCTATATTTTTATTCACCACATAATATGTGTTTTGCTTGGAGCGTCATGTTATTTTATTTTGTTTTGCTTGATGTTATTTAGAATAATTTTTTGCATGTCTAGTTTCAATAAAAATGTCAAGGATAGCTTTTACCATGCTTATTTTCCAAGTATACATGTTGCTGTTTGGAAACAGAAAGTTTACCGCTGTTGCAAAATTTCCCTAGAAAAGTCAGAATGCGATAAAATGTTAAAACCTTTTGCATAATAAGCTCTGATAAATTTACTACAGTGGGAATTTTCTTTCATAATTTTTGGAGTTAGGGAAGTATGATGAATCTTGCATTCTTTACAGACTGTATTGTTTTGCTAGATTGCTGTTATGTTTGCATTGTTTGCATATGTTTGCTTGTTTAATGATTCTATTTGAAGATAGGACTATTAAATATGCAGAGGAATTTAGTATGCAATGTTGAATAATAATTTTAGTGATTTGCTACAGTATAGTATGATAAGTTTTTTGCATTGGTTTATACTAACTTATCTCACGAGTTCTTGTTGAGTTTGGTGTGGATGAAGCTTTCGATATTTAGGAAACCGTGATATGAAAGGAATTAAGGAGACATAAAGTTCAAGCTTGGGGATGCCCAAGGCACCCCAAGATAATATTTCAAGAAGTCTCAAGCATCTAAGCTTGGGGATGCCCCGGTAGGCATCCCACCTTTCTTCTTCGACAACTATCGGTTAGTATCGGTTGATCCTAAGTTTTTGCTTCTTCACATGATGTGTGCTATCCTTCAAATTTTGTTTTATTTAGATTTGCTTGCTGTTTGAATAAAATACTAAGATCTGAAATTATTAAATGGGAGAGTCTTCACATAGTTGCATAATTATTCGACTACTCATTGATCTTCACTTATATCTTCCGGAGTAGTTTGTCATTTGCTCTAGTGCTTCACTTATATCTTTTTGAGCACGGTGGAGGATTTGTTTTATAGAAACTATTGATCTCTCATGCTTCACTTAGATTATTTTGAGAGTCTTAAATAGCATGGTAATTTTCTTAAATAACCCTAATATGCTAAGCATACAAGATTTGTAAGAATTCTTTTGAGTGCGTTGAATACTAAGAGAAGTTTGATGCTTGATAATTGTTTTGAGATATGAAGATGGTGATATTAGAGTCATGCTAGTTGAGTAGTTGTGAATTTGAGAAATACTTGTGTTAAAGTTTGTGATTCCCATATCATGCACGTATGGTGAACCGTTATGTGATGAAGTTGGAGCATAATTTATTTATTGATTGTCTTCCTTATGAGTGGCGGTCGGGGACGAGCGATGGTCTTTTCCTACCAATCTATCCCCCAAGGAGCATGAGCGTAATACTTTGCTTTGATAAGTTGTAGATTTTTGCAATAAGTATATGAGTTCTTTATGATTAATGTTGAGTCCATGGATTATACGCACCCTTCTTCCTTCCACCATTGCTAGCCTCTCTAATACCGCGCACCTTTCGCCGGTATCATACACCCACGATATACCTTCCTCAAAACAGCCACCATACCTACCTATCATGGCATTTCCATAGCCATTCCAAGATATATTTCCATGCAACTTTCCACCGTTCTGTTTATTATGACACGCTCCATCATTGTCATATTGCTAGCATGATCATGTAGTTGACATCGTATTTGTGGCAAAGCCACCATTCATAATTCTTTCATACATGTCACTCTTGAGTCATTGCACATCCCGGTACACCGCCGGAGGCATTCACATAGAGTCATATTTTGTTCTAAGTACGAGTTGTAATTCTTGAGTTGTAAGTAAATAAAAGTGTGGTGATCATCATTATTAGAGCATTGTCCCAGTGAGGAAAAGATGATGGAGACTATGACTCCCCCACAAGTCGGGATGAGACTCCGGATGAAAAAAAAAAGAAAAAAGAAAAAAAAAGAGGCCATAAAAAAAGAGAAAGGCCCAAATAAAAAAATAAAAAAATAAAAAAATGGGAGAAAAGAGAGAAGGGACAATGCTGCTATCCTTTTACCACACTTGTGCTTCAAAGTAGCACCATGATCTTCATGATAGAGAGTCTCCTATGTTGTCAATTTCATATACTAGTGGGAATCTTTCATTATAGAACTTGGCTTGTATATTCCAATGATGGGCTTCCTCAAAATGCCCTAGGTCTTCGTGAGCAAGCGAGTTGGATGCACACCCACTTTGTTTCTTTTTGAGCTTTCATACACTTATAGCTCTAGTGCATCTGTTGCATGGCAATCCCGACTCACTCACATTGATATCTATTAATGGGCATCTCCATAGCCTGTTGATATGCCTAGTTGATGTGAGACTATCTTCCCCTCTTTTTGTCTTCTCCACAACCACCATTCTATTCCACATATAGTGCTATGTCCATGGCTCACGCTCATGTATTGCGTGAAGATTGAAAAAGTTTGAGAACATCAAAAGTATGAAACAATTGCTTGGCTTGTCATCAGGGTTGTGCATGATTTGAATATTTTGTGTGATGAAGATAGAGCATAGCCAGACTATATGATTTTGTAGGGATAACTTTCTTTGGCCATGTTATTTTGAGAAGACATGATTGCTTTGTTAGTATGCTTGAAGTATTATTATTTTTATGTCAATATTAAAGTTTTATCTTGAATCTTTCGGATCTGATTATTCATACCACAATTAAAAAGAATTACATTGAAATTATGCCAACTAGCATTCCACATCAAAAATTATCTTTTTTATCATTTACCTACTCGAGGACGAGCGGGAATTAAGCTTGGGGATGCCTGATACGTCTCCAATGTATCTATAATTTTTGATTTCTCCATGCTATATTATCTACTGTTTTGGACCATATTGGGCTTTATTTTCCACTTTTATATTACTTTTGGGACTAACCTATTAACCTGAGGCCCAGCCCAAAATTGTTGTTTTTTTGCCTATTTCAGTGTTTTGAAGAAAAGGAATATCAAACGGAGTCGAAACGGAATGAAACCAACTGGAGAAGTTATTTTTGGAAGGAAAGCTACTGGAAAAACTTAGAGTGCACGTCAGGGGAGTCCCGGGCTGCCCACGAGGGTGGGGGCGCGCCCACCCCCCTAGGGCGCGCCCCCTGCCTCGTGGACACCCCGGGGGTTCACCGACGTACTTCTTGCACCCATATATACCCACGTACCCTAAAACTTCCGAAGACGAGAATAGATCGGGAGTTCCGCCGCTACAAGCCTCTGTAGCCACCAAAAACCAATCGGGACCCTGTTCCGGCACCCTGCCGGAGAGGGGAACCCTCACCGGTGGCCATCTTCATCATCCCGGCGCTCTCCATGACGAGGAGGGAGTAGTTCACCCTCGGGGCTGAGGGTATGTACCAGTAGCTATGTGTTTGATCTCTCTCTCTCTCGTGTTCTTGATTTGGCATGATCTTGATGTATCGTGAGCTTTGCTATTATAGTTGGATCTTATGTTGCTTCTCCCCCTCTACTCTCTTGTAATGGATTGAGTTTTCTCTTTGAAGTTATCTTATCGAATTGAGTCTTTAAAGATTTGAGAACACTTGATGTATGTCTTGCCGTGCATATCTATGGTGTCATGGGATATCACGTGATTCACTTGATGTATGTTTTGGTTATCAACTTGCGGGTTCCGCCCATGAACCTATGCATAGGGGTTGGCACACGTTTTCATCGTGATTCTCCTGTAGAAACTTTGGGGCACTCTTTGAGGTCCTATGTGTTGGTTGAATAGATGAATCTGAGATTGTGTGATGCATATCGTATAATCATACCCATGGATACTTGAGGTGACATTCGAGTATCTAGGTGACATTAGGGTTTTGGTTGATTTGTGTCTTAAGGTGTTATTCTAGTACGAACTCTAGGGCTTTTTGTGACACTTATAGGAATAGCCCAACAGATTGATTGGAAAGAATAACTTTGAGGTGGTTTCATACCCTAGCATAATCTCTTCGTTTGTTCTCCACTATTAGTGACTTTGGAGTGACTCTTTGTTGCATGATGAGGGATAGTTATATGATCCAATTATGTTATTATTGTTGAGAGAACTTGCACTAGTGAAAGTATGAATCCTAGGCCTTGTTTCCTAGCATTGCAATACCGTTTACGCTCACTTTTACCACTTGTTGCCTTGCTGTTTTTATATTTTAAGATTACAAAAACCTTTATCTACCATCCATATTGCACTTGTATCACCATCTCGTCGCCAAACTAGTGCACCTATACAATTTACAATTGTATTGGGTGTGTTGGGGACACAAGAAACTCTTTGTTATTTGGTTGCAGGGTTGCTTGAGAGAGACCATCTTCATCCTACGCCTCCCGTGGATTGATAAACCTTAGGTCATCCACTTGAGGGAAATTTGCTACTGTCCTGCAAACCTCTGCACCTGGAGGCCCAACAACGTCTACAAGGAGAAGGTTGCGTAGTACACATCAGTGTGCGGCGCGGTGGCATGAACGACGCTTGGCGAGAGCTCTGGGGTGGAGTGGCCGAACAACCGTATCTCTACTCTTATAAAAAAAACCGAGTTGGTGATGATGGTGTGCCTGCCATCCTGCAATATAGACCGTCTGATCTATATCTGACGGATCGAAAGCAAACTATGACAATTTTGCAAAAAGATACCCGCACCCTTCTCCACATTTGCAGATAAGGACTTCCCTCGTTCATCTTCATCTCCCACGAGGTAAAAAAGCTCGTATAAATGCATCTTGATGTTCCATGCAACGCATTGGCCTCTTGCTAGTAGTGCATTGGTTTGTCAAGAGCTGAAGGACAGAAGAAGAAG
Source organism: Aegilops bicornis (assembly GCA_021605145.1). NCBI lineage: Eukaryota > Viridiplantae > Streptophyta > Magnoliopsida > Poales > Poaceae > Aegilops > Aegilops bicornis. Next base: position 335,993,480 of record CM038670.1, on the reverse strand, counting down.
GAAATTTGGATACCCCTTCAATCCTGGTCATATATTACCGAGTAAAATGCATTGGCGGTCATCGAACTTGTGTTGATAGATCACTTTGATCATTATATTATACATGATGCACACATTAGCACACACTGTCCATAGAGGCAAGTAGCATGTACGCCTGCAGACACTCACCTCACGCTGTCCAACCATGCTAATGCATGCACGTCGCCCTCTAAATCAAACTCCTGCTCATGGTGCAACGCAAACGGTGAGCCCGTCACTCCGCGCCCCGGCGGTGTCTGACATTACTGTTTAGACGTTTGATGGAGGCCTCTGCGAACGTCGAGCATGTATTCACCTGGCTCAACACCAACGGTCATACTCGGGACTCAGCGCCTTGCTCATGTATATCGTCCATCACAACGACAATATATAAAACAGCCTAGCTAGAGAGGGTATTATGGTAAGGAGTATGTACTATCATGAGCGACCGATCATAGTGCCACTGCACACGAGTGTGTGCCTGATCGATTCGTCCATTATTCGTAAGTTATGCATGGTTGTGTGGTGTCTAATGGTGGTCGTCAAAGGCTAGCTGGCGACAAGACCGGTTGCATGGACGCCTGGTTGTCAACACGTGCCGCATACACTTCAAATGCTCGTCATCCATGAGTTAAAATTTTACCACCATGCCAGCGTCTGACCGCCCTGGCCTACCGAAACCCTTTCCATCGCTAGCGTGCGCTTCCCGCCTGAAACGCTCACCATCTCTCCAGAACGTCAATGCTGCATTCACCGGACTTAACTGCAGGTGCAGTTGGTGTGTCACTGACATGCGGGCCAGATGCCCGTTGGGCCCACATGTCAGTGACCCAACGCACCTGCAGTTAAGTCACTGAAGCAGCGTCCGCATTCATGCCCGACGAACCTACTCCGGCGCCAGCCGTCCATCCGTCTGTCGCGGCTCATTGCCATTCGCCCACTATAATAACTTGAGCCCCACCTCCCAGCCATAGCCAAAGACCACGCTCATTCTCCTCTAGTCCCTTCCTTCTTTCGGCACCACTCCAACCATGGCCTCCTGGCGCTCCAAAGCTCTCTTGGACGTACTGTCGCAGGAGCAGACGAAGGACATCGGCGGCTCCGCTCCGGGCGCGCTCCAAAGCTCTCTTGGACGTACTGTCGCAGGAGCAGACGAAGGAGATCGCCGGCTCCCCCCCGGCCGCCCTCCGCCGCCACTACCACGAAGCCGCCGCGCGTGTGCGGGCATAGCCGGCAACGAGGAAGAGTAGTACACGGTAGGTCGCTGCTGCTCTGGTCCCAGGAATGCCGTCGCTGCTCCACTCAGTCGACGCCAAGCTTGGTGGGATAAACATCAGCGGCCGATTAGCCGCTTGACGGCGACGTGGAGGCGTAAATCTTTAGAGCCTTGTGCTCCGGAGGAGGAGGTTATCGAGGCGGATGAGGAGGACGCACAGGCAATGGTCGGCTTCCTCGGGTTCATGGTCGGACATGGTGGCCGGCGCCGGCGATTGTTTACATTAGGTTTACAGTAGGTTTTAGTACGGTTTGTGCAAAATATGTAATGAATTTCATCCAATTTGTAGGAAAAGTTTTCGAAATGTAATGAATTTCATCCGGTTAATTTCAAATTTTCTTTGTTTGCATGAATTTCGTTCGTTTAGTTCATATAGTTGTCGAAAGGTATGCGGGCAGCATTGGATGGCATCCATCATGTCCTCGGACAGATGCCGGTGTAAATTTGTGGGCCAGCACTGGAGATTAATAGTGCTCCATTATTTGGCAGGGAACAGTTATCCCTCGATTAAAATCAGAATCGCCGTGTTTCGCACTCCTCCCACGTAAGAGTGTAAACTCTTGCTTACATAAAAATGGAGCAAGTGGACGGCACTGTAGCACGTCATCTCACTCAAACTAGCCCACCTAACGCGCGGGAAAGCACCGCCCTCGTCATTTTGTTCTAGATTTCTATCGATCGATCACACGAAAATGTTTTGCTTTGCAAGTTCAAAAGAAAAGGCAGCACACTTACGACTCGTACGCATCACACCCTCGACAGTCCATCTCGCACGCCGCTCACCAGAAGGGACACGCGTTGTCGTGCAATTTCACTGACATGTGGAACTGCAATTGAATAAACCGTCGATAGCCGAAATCTAATCGCTCGGCGGGCGTCGGCTGAGAAGAGAGAGACGGGGGAGGAAGAAGAGATCGCCCACCTGCCACGCACGTACTCAAGAAATATATGGTGATAATGTGAGGTGGGCCATGCGGGAGTCCGGACCGCTTCCAAGCCCTCCCCCCTCAGACGCCAGCTGCCCGCATTGATAACAAGTAGTACCAGTAAAATACTGGCCTATAAGCCCGCTTATGTGGAGGAGAGAGAGGCATTGACAAAGTCAAGGAGAGGGCTCTACAAGAGCCCGTCTCTACACGTGCTCCTAGGTATAAAGAAACTAATTCTAAAAAAGAGGCATAAAAACAATTGTGTCTAAAAAAAGAAAGGTAAAAAACATTTGAGAGGAAATAGATAGAGAGAAAGTGAGAAAAAGTTGTGACCTTTATAGCCAACCTTATAGTCAACACTATGGTAGTATTACATGAGGAAGGAGGGAGTGGTGCACATGCCAAGTTCACTGGGCTGCCGTGTTTCACACTCCTCCATTGTCACAGTGGAGACAATAGCTTTCATCAAAAATACACAATGAATACTCGTTGCTCGCCCTCTATATCGGAAAAGAATACTTTCCATTCTCCGACATGTGGGACGCCGACCATCCTGGTCCACCTGCCATGCACAAAATTATCCTGGTCCACTCCGGTCGTAGCGCGGGCCCAACCTTACCCGTTGTAAGTTGGTCGGACGAAGGAACCATCATGACTTCATTGAATTCTACTTCTTCAAGAAAACTTATTGTACCAGCAATACTGCTACCACACGTGAAGATTGGATGACACTGTACCACTTCATATCACTGAAACCCGCTAGGCCAAACTAGCCCACCTAGGATCTGTACCCCCTCTGTTTAAAATATAGTAGTACAAAGTTGAGTCATCTACTCCCTCTGTTCCTAAATGTAAGTCTTTTTAGAGATTCCACTACAAACTACATATGGATGTATATAGACATATTTTATAGTGTAGATTCACTAATTTTGCTTCGTATGTAGTCCGTAGTGAAATCTCTAAAAAGACTTATATTTAGGAACGGAGGGAGTATTTTGGAACGGAGGGAGTACGTCACTGTACTGCTATGATTTTGTGTTGTACGTCTTTGTACTTTTGCTATGATTTTCCTACCCTATGAACCAAATGAGGCCTGAATGTATCCGTGTTGACTATTGTCTGATCGATCGCTAAGCCTACAATTTTAGGAGCTTGGGCTATTGGCCAATCAACGACGGATAAGCGTACCAAAGCTCTTCAGCCCCAACGTTTCTCTTTGGTGAGTGTTTTGCAAGTACTATAGTTGGCACAGTAGCTAGCCTACTAACACCAAGAATCATCAAACAAGCCCTACTGATATGATAAACAGTTTGAACTTACATCTAAGCATGCGATATATTACATCAAAAGCTGGTGAGGATACATCTGTTTCCATAACTCGAAGAGGGTTCACATGATTCACTATCAAACAAAAGAAACAAGTACCACCCACACGAGATAGTGCACTAGCCCTAAGATGGTTTGATAACACGCAACGTTCTGGTAATTAAACACAGGGCAATGCAAACTACCCTAAAGGATTAGCGCGACCAACTATTTCTTGTCATTGATCTCTCGGGCAATGACCACAGCACGGACAGCGGCACGGGAATCGATCTCTGGGGTGATGTCCACAGGACTGACCGCGACATCAGAATTGATCTCGGGGGCACTGTCCATAGGATGGACAGCGGTATCGGAATCGATCTCCGGGGCGATGTCAACAGGACGGACCGCGACATCAAAAACGATCTCTGGGGCGTTGTCCACAGGATGGGCCGCGGCATCGGAATCATCAAGGACGTCCACCGGCACCTGCACAACCCTAACATATTAGCAAACACATTGTAAATAATGAAAAACCACAATTATGGTAAGCCATTATTTTTTACCTTGTGCAGCTCACCGGGGGATCCCATCCCTCCGGGGGCCATCTCCTCGTCCTCGATGGGGGCCATCACCTTGCCAGGGGAATACTGCTTCTCAATGGCGACTATCTCCTCAAACTCAGCCTTGAGCCTCGCATAGGTGGCCATTAGAGTTTTTGGGGTAGGCACGGTGGGGCCCTTGCTGTTCTTCCAACTTTCTTTGAGGAGTTCATTCGCCAACGTCGTCAACTCTTTGGCCAGTGCTTGTTTCTTGGAGTTCTTTGTCTCCATGGGTTGGCCCGCCAACATGGTCAACTTGTTGGTCGGTGCTCGCTTCCTGGAGATCGCTGTCTCCAGTGGGTTATCCGCCAGCAACTCTTTGGCTAGTGCTCCAGGATCCATCAATGAACTGACAAACAAAAAACAATGAAAGGAAACCACAATCGCAATGAAAATGGGAAAAGAATAGGCTGTGAGAATCAGTCGGTGCTTCGCAAAAAGAAGATTCTTGGAATGAAAGAATAGAAGCATCACTGATTCGCCCACCTTTCCTTTGTCGGTACAGAAGAAAAATGGCAGAAGTGAGTAGCCTGGAGTGAGGTTTTCTTCAAGAAAGGGGAGAAAGGGCTTCAACGAGCGTTCCAGTGAAATGATGGTTGCTTCGTCCAGTCCGACTTCGAGGCCACTTTACCACTGCTGGTAAAGGTGGGTTTTGTGATATGACGGGTCATGATGGCCACACCGGGGTGACCGGTGAGTCTCGACTGTAGCACCTCACTGTGATTTGGTGGATGGCACGCGGGCCCGGATGCTTTGATGTTCCGCATGTAGAAAGAGCGGCTAGTCATATAGGAGTGCTCAATATTGTGAACCGCGACCAAGGCGGAGAGGAAAACAAGAGAAATATGTAATTAATGCATGAGTTTAATTAGGGTAGCTTTGTAAAGTATGAGATCATTCCTCCAATCACAAAATGCCTTGGTTAATGAGATTTGAGATTTGAGCCAGTACTGCACGCGGTGAAATCTCTAGAAAGGCAAATTCTCCTTTCTGGTTTACAGGGCTATACTAGCAAGTACTAGTACTACAATAGTGGGCTGAAATAGCAATTTTGTCTCATGCAAGAGCCTGGTTATATGCGTGCTCCAAGGCTCCGCACCACACCCCACCCCTACACAAAGACTGCCACGCGAGTGTTCGCAACTGCCACGTTCGGGCTGCGCTTGGCTCTTCGCCTCTTCGAGAAGACGAACAATGATGTTACTGCTGCTTCTTCTACAGTAGTATCGAATCCACTGCTGCATGTTTGTCCACCGCGTGTGGGAGGGATAGCCACCACGCGCATGGGCGAGGGAGAAGGTGTGTAGTAGTAAAATCAAGCTTCTCCTCGTTGTACGAGTTGACACGACACATCATAGCACTGACCCCACATGGTTGCCTCTAAACTTGGCTGAAAGACCCTTGATGTACAATACTCCATTGGCAGCAACCTCCAACCTGTACCCCACCACAAATTAAAATATATATTCCTGTCTTGACCAGATGAGCGTGCAAACTAGAATCACCAGGATGACAGGTAGGGCCACAAGATTATTTTAATAAAAAAAAGCATGGAGCCAACCCCAACGATTTTAAGCTTACAGGCATGGTACACGCTATCCTAGACTACTCTACACATGAAACTGCCACACGAGCGTCCGGGCTGCGCTTGGCTCTTCGCCTCTTCGGGAAGTCGAACAATGATGGAGTACTAATGCAGTGGAGGAGTACTACAGTATGCTTCTGGCCTTCTGATACCGATTGAACTGCTGCATGTCCACCGCGGGAGGGAGGGATAGCGTGTAGCGAACGAAAGCTTCTCCTAGTCCTACCAGCCACCGCGCTCATGGGCGAGGGAGGGACGCAGCATCATTGACTTACTGCTCCTGCCTTTGCGTCTATGATAGGTGGGCCCAACAGGACGGTGGCCCACATATCATGCAGCCAAAGGCAGGTCTTGATAAGCAGAGGGCGTTGTAGTAATCAAACTTCTCGGTCTTGTACGAGTTGACGCGACACATCAAAGCACTGCACTCAATATATTTCAATAATTTCCGTTTACCGATGCATTGGTTACTCCCTCCGTTCATAAATATAATAAGTCTTTTTAGACATTTCAAATGGACTACAAGATACGGATGTATATAGACATGTTTTAGAGTGTAGATTCACTCATTTTGCTTCGTATGTAGTTGCAATCTCTAAAAATACTTATATTTGGAAACGGAGGGAGTACAACGCATGCATGCATGCCGTGACTTTCCTTTTGATACTTGCATGTGTTGATTTGATGCACCTTGCCAAATTTTGACTATAAATTTAACTAACCAAATGTTCATGCATGTCACAAAAAAATACGGGGCTGTTTGGATTGTGACTATGTTTGTCTTATGTTGCCACATTATTTTTGCCACAATTGCCAAACTTGCCTAACTTGAGTTGCTCAAATTGTTAGACCCACTTTGGCTTGCCTAAGGGAATCTTGCCACACTTTTTGTGTCTATGACATGTGGGGTTCAGTGCTAATAAAACAATTCTTGTCTTAGGTGTGGCTAGAACCAAACACCTACCTAATTTGGTCAAATTTGCCTAAGGTGAGGTGTGGCAAAGTGTGGTAATATGTGGCTGGAAACCAAACAGCCCCTACATCATTGAAAACTATGTTCAAATACGAATCAAATGATATAATTTTTGTTCACATGTACTAAAATTTTGTCAATTAAATCTTTGGTCAAAATTTAGCACCAATTACAAAGGGGCCCAATAAATATTGTACCATCACATTTTGTTTTGAGGATACACCCACATACTCCATCCGTTCCCAAATATAAGTCTTTTTAGAGATTCTAACAAGTGACTACATACGGAGCAAAATGAACGAATACATACTTTAAAATATGTCTACATACATCCATATGTTGTAGTCCATTTGAAATGTCTAAAAAGACTTATATTTAGGAACGGAGGGAGTAGAAAATATAAATAATAATGCATGTTGAGGCAGCCCACGTTTCTGATAATTTTAGCCGTGGGCTTGTCCACAATTTTTACGAGGGGGTGGTTGTTCATTTAATGCAGGGTCTTGTACCAGACTTGAATGATACAAAGCGCGACCTGGCACACCGTAACACCACTTGGAATAAGCGGGTAGCTATCTCAAAAAACAATCAACAACTAAAAAAATGGTGACCTGGCACGTACACAATTTTAAACGATTGTTTTGATGGAGTGAAAAAGGAAAACTACCCCACTATGTATATATAGGCCGGAGCCTCCGCGCTTGCTTGCTAGGGTTGCTCTATTCACACACTCTCATCCTCTCCAGATCTAAACAAGATAGCGGTGGTAACACTGTCTTTCTCCCTTCAAAAAACACTGTCTTTCTATCCTCACCGCTGGTTAAGAATCCGGACGTATCCCCCTCCGCCGGTGAAGGGGAGGAGGGGCAGCGTTTAGGCCGTCGTCAACAGCGAGGGAGGAGACCCACTGTCGGCCGCATTGTTAGCTTTGGCCGAGCGCCGGCGCAGGAGGTCCTCTGATCCCTTCGTCGTTGCCCTAGTGTGGGCGGATCCGGCTTCCCGCCGCCCACCTATCCACATCCCGACGACCTTTAGGTATATCTTCCTTCGAACCGCCGTAGCTCTACTTCCCCTGCTCGTTACATCATTGCATGTGCATCATTTTCTGCCTCTCAACCCCTCTCGATCGGATGGTCCAACGTCACCTTTTTTTTTCTTCTATTGTTAGAGGTAAAGCTACTTCATGGAGTCGAATCTTGTACTTGGTTCAAACAAGAAATAAAGTGGGGTTGGTGGAATTTAGTATGTGCATCGGACTTGGTACAAACAGGAAGGATAGGGGTTCAAAGTAGTACAGACTGGTCATCCAACCGGTCTCTTGGTCGAAAAGGGAAATATAGGGGAAATGTTGTACAGTGGTATGACCAGGACTAGATTTGTTATCCACACATAAGATGGATGCATGCATCATTATGATGCAAAGGCCTGGACACGCCTCCATTTCCAAAAAAATCATAGGAGTAGGTGGCTAGAGTGAACAAAAATGGGACCAACCCAGATATGTTTCTTGGATGTTTGTTTCTCGGGGCAACAAAATCTGAATCACCACTTTACGCCCGGTTTAGGTACATGGTGCGGGACTGCTGGTGCACCCACTGTCATATGCCCTTATACCCAATATTTAGCCATTATTAATCTAATGTCCCTGGTAAAATGAAGCCATGCCACTATTATAAGCCATGACAAGTTTAGCCAAATGTTTTTTATTGTAATTGTTTGAGACTCTTACTATTTCCTTTGTAGCTATTTGTGCAAACAGGGATATCCATTTCACCTGGTTGCTGTTGTGCCCTTTTGGTGCACTGCACAAAACTCTTCTTAAAAGAAGTGACTTTTGTGCTGTTTAACTAGAATGTCAAAAATGAAACAGTTGGTTCATTTCGATGTAACTACACAAAGGGAGATCTGTGTTCCAATCCTCAGCATCCATATTGGCACCATAACCTTTCTTTAGGTAAGAATGATATTTAATCCATGTGTTCATCTCTATTTTGCGACTGCCATGAGAAAATAATGCTATTGTTTACTAGTACACTTGTACTCCCTCACCGACAAAACCAATTCTGAAATAGAACGCCAATCATGTACTTGGTTTCACCAACTGGTGAGGAGAAAGAGAAACACAGCATGAAGAGGAAGAAGAAGAAGAAGAATAAACAGTGCCAAGGTGATATTATTGAAGCCGAGGCCTCAGTCGAGGCCATTCAAGGGCTCTGGCAACGTCTACCTTACATGTGAGACGATCCTCCAGGGAGCCCTTCCACTTCTGCGTATTGTCCATGATGAATTTGATGCTACTGTTAGAGTAATATGCTAATGTCTTTCTATCCTTTCTCACTAAGCTAATGAAGGTTTCACCTTGTTCCTACTTGTGCAAACAGGGATCATGTTGTGCCAATCATACATTTTAGTGGAACTACACAAGAAAATACAATGAAATGTATCCCAGTCAGTGCTTTAACTCTACTGCAAGTTCTTGATAATCTTTCAATATAATCTCAGCACTGGTAAACAAGAGTGATTTCAACCATACATTTGAACTGCACAAAAATATATACTATTGAGTGATTCAAGTGAGTGCTTTATCATCTCTTCTGGGACTACATGAATAAGCTTTTTTGCTCAGGTTGGTACCGGACTATGGCCTTCATCCATATTAGTTTGTTGTCATCCCTATTTGTATCGTGCTACTGTCATGAGAAACTCCTTTATCTTTGCACGTTAAAGTTTTGCAACCTATGATACATGGAAATGCTTTGAGTGTTGAGCTAATTGGCATTGATTAAATAAAAAAATACCTCTCTTTAAGCAAGACTACTATATCGCTGACTTTACCCATTAAGATAATGAGGGTGCTTCTATTTGTTAGTGTATGTTTTATCAAGTAGTCCCACTATTACAGTAACCTCACTCTCTCAATATATGTGCCAACAGGGATGCTCGATTTTGGTGGAACTGCACAAAAACTTGGGTGCTTCATTGCCACAACAGCTTCCTTCCTTTCCTGTCAGTCGCTAATCTCGGCTTGCATTCTTCCTTTGATGTCAGTTGCTTGACTTATCTCGGCTTCCAGTCAAAGGAAATAGTAATTGATATGCTACCTCACACAGGTTGGTACTGGTCTTTATCCTGATTATTGTGCTTGTCATATGTATTGGTAATTTGGTATTGTGCTATTGTTTGCCGATTTCATAAAGGAGTAACTTGGAGCCTGAACTCGCAGGCAAATCATTGCATTGGGTGATTTCAGTAGAACTGCACAAAAAGATCAGATGGGCAAGTACTTATGCTACTGCTATGTACTCCAAAGTTCAGTCAGACAAGCATTGATGTTGACAAGAAGAAGTGCCTATATTCATTTGAGTATCAACCGACGTCAACCAGTTGTCAAACTCCAAGTATTAGGAGACTGAATGCAAAAAATATTGCTTGGCGCATAGCCCAGAAAAACGCAGTCCAGTCTTTGGTCCCAACTTGTGCCTTTTGGTTATCGGCACATATGGTAGCGAACTGTATGGCATGGAGTCTAAAGATTCCATACAATTTGGTTGATGCATAAAATCATCTGGCACTTAATCAGTCTGCATTCCAGGGCTGCTCCATTTCAGTTGAACTGAACAAAAAATTTGGGTGGTCCATTTTCTCAACCGCCTCCTTTCTTGTCGACAATATAGAATTTTGGCGAGCTACAGGACCAAGATGAGCCAGTAAACTAGTTGGATGAAAGTAGTGGCCAAGTTGCTCAAATCTCCCTCGGCACGAGGCCACTATTTGAGGATAAACCTACACGCAAAGTTCAGATTGTCTGTGATGCCTCTTATGTACTCGAAATTTTACTCGTACAAGCATTAATTTTAGCAAGAAGTACCTCCGACTGAACACCATTTACCAGTCTGTACCCTAGGTAATTAAAGTTCGTCCATGGATAATATTTGTTGTGATCTCAATCATTTGGATGCATAAACATACTGAACATGCGTATATCTATATCTTTTTGTGAATTATCTATGAGTATTGTCGTGTGATCTATCAATCATTTGGATGCATAGACATGCTGAACTTTTGAATATATGAATCTTTTGAGTTGTTGATTGTGAATGTTGGCTATGAATATGAACATGTTCTGTCAACCTGAGTTTGCTATGAATGTTTACCTTTTCTATTGTACTTGTGTGTGAACTTGTTAGTATGCCTACTGTGGGATTTGTGACGTGTGGGTGTCAACAGCACACCTTCTTCCCGAGAAGAATTGCACCTGCTTTGTTAGGGTAGCAACGGCGCATCAACTCTTTTTGATCTTTTTGCTCTGTCTTCCCCCCTCCCCCGCTCAACCCCTTCCGTAATGTTTTTGGCCTCAAAACAAACATAGTACTGCATTGTTTTTGGGGCTTGATGGAAAATCGAGTGCTGGTTTCTGTAGGTTGGCCCGCCCAGCAAATGGGTTGCTGGTCCACCACGGACTGGGAGGCTAAAAATACTAGTTGTATGGTGCAGAGGCAAGTAAAGACATGCCATCGAGAGCCATCCACTAAAGAAAAAAATTCGCTCCTGATGTGCTTCTTCAGTCGTGCTGCCGGCCCCCTCTTTAATCCAGTTCGCTCGAGGATCTAGCTGGTATCATTTTTTTCAGAGGGCGAACAAGTATCAGCTAGGCCTAGGTTTTGATTTTTAACATGCGTAGCCCACGACATACGAAGACAGTGGTTTCAACTTATTTTTTGAGGTCCATTCCGGCCTATGGGCTTTTTCTTAAAGATCGGCAGCCCAATGTATTTTTCTTAGTAAAGGCAGATCTCTGTTCTATTTATCTATATATAAGAATAATAATGGTGTCTCCAATTCATGTTTTCCCTTCTAACCACATTGTATATATTTATATATCGTATATTTTAAAGAGACTTACATATACATTATAAAAACATCCCACGTGTTATTAACTTATAAAAGTAAAAGTTTAACAGAAGTTGGGAAGGAAAATCCTGGTTGTTTTTGACTCACAGGCAAGGAAAATCCTGGTGATTGTGTACAAAAGCTTGCGAAGATTTTAAGGACCAATGTAATAATAACACGCTCATTTTTATTTTGAGCAATAACTCGCTAATTTGTTAATTTTATATATAAAAAATGTGCCGCTCCGATTTATTTTTTATATTAATTGCTCCTTCTAACCTAACATTATATATACAACAAGCCCAGCTAATTCGTGAATTTCAAGAAAGTGCAAATGGGCTGGGATTTCTTAGAAAATATAAATGGGCCGCATTGACGCGAAATTATTTGTTCACCCAACCCAGCAAATGGACAAACATGGGTTAAATATATGCCACATTTTTGCAAGCTGACATGTGGGCCAATAGGTCGAAGCCTACGCAGGGCGTTGTCAACTTGGTCAACAAATGATTATGACATCCGCAGCCATTGGATTTATATCCAACGGCCGGCATGCACCTTCAATCTCTCGTCTTCTTCCTCCAGCGTCGCCGGGACCGCCTGGTCCGGCCTCCGGTGGCTAGCGGCTCTGCTTAGCACGCATCGCTGCGAAGTGCTACCCCACCGCCAGCAAGGCTATCCCTCCACCCCTCCACACCTCCTGTTATTCTCCATGAACTGCAGCCCCACGCCGCACCAGAACCAGTTATAACCCTTCTCCTCGTATCAATCTGCGACTCCATTGCCGCGTCTTCCCATCTCTGGGTCGTTCTCGTCCAGGGCCTCGCCGTCGTCCACTGCCTCGCTGCGCTCGGTGTGGCATGGTCAGCAAACGAGAGTCATCGGAAGAGAACTGTACGTGGAGAGCCTGACGGCTGGAACCCACGAGGTCCTTGGTCGAACGCAAGGAAAGTTCCTCCGTATTAAGCTAGAAAAAATAATGTTTCCTCCCCCTGATAGCTGGGACCCACCGGTTGTATGTTCACACGGAATGAAGTGCCTCCTTGTTATGCGAAAAAAATTATTCCTCCCGTTGACAGCTGGGACCCGTCAGATTTGGTGACTTTCTTGTGGGCCTACTAAGCGGACGTGTACGCAGGGCTTTGTCAACTTAATCAACAAATGATTCTAGCAGCTGGACCGTTGGATGTTAATCCAACAGCCGTGCTACTTCTTTAACCTCTGTTCTTGCCCCTGTCTCCCGTGGCGATGGCAGTCTTGCCAAGACCAACTCGATCAAGTTTCCCACTCCTCTCCATCTGCGACTCCACTGCCACATCTTCCCCATCACCGGGTCATTCCAGTCTGGGGCCTCGCCGTCGTCCACTAATCTTGCTGCGCTCGTCACGGTGTGGCCAATGTGGTCAACAACTGAGAGTCATCGGAAGATGATTGTACGTGAGAGGCTAACAGTGGGGACGCACCACGCCCATGGACGCCTGCATGCAACTGCAACCTTCTTACCCTGAAAAATAATGTTTTCTCCCCCTGACTGTCGGAACCCACCAGCTACATCTTCGCACGCAAGGAAGTGCGTCCATATTACGGGAAAAAAAAGATTCGCCCCCTGACTGCTGGGACCCACCAGCTACATCTTCGCATACAGGGAAGTGCCTCACAGTCGGGACTCACCTGGTCGAAGCGTACGTAGCATTGTCTAGTCGCGAATGTGTACGTACATACGATCGGTCTGTCTGCAGGCTGCAGCGATGAACCGTGGTCGTGCAACGAAGGGCACGTGTCGTAGTAGAGGCGTGCACGTGTCGTAGTAGGGGCGTGCACGTAGAATGTACACGTCGTCTGCGGCGAGGTGCAGAAAGTAAATCTGACCCGCGTCACATACATGGGCGGGGTCTCGAACGCCTACTTGCGCATACGTACGGCCAGGGCCCGTGTACATGGCTGGGTCGGAATGGAGAAACTACGTCGTCGTCGTGTTCATGGGGAGCCAACCGGCTGGGTCGGAACGGAATGCGTCGTCGAGTTCATCGGGAGCCAACCGGATTGGACGGAACAGGTGATGGAAACAAGGCCTGGCGTACCACAGAACGGAGGAAACGGCCTTATGTTCGACCGGCCACGATGGAAACGGGATCCTGTTCATCGGGAAGGGTCTGGTGTACCGCAAAACGGAGGAAACGGACCTCCTACAGTCGAAACAGGGTCATGTTAATCGGGAGGGGTGTGGTGTACCGCAAAACGGAGGAAAAGGACTTGTGTTGGAGCGCTACGGTCGAAACAGGGGTCATGTTCATTGGGAGGGGATTGGCGTACCGCAAAACGGAACTCCACGGGATACTGTTCATCTCTACGGTCGACTGCCTCCATGGGCTACTGTTCATCCACCTTCGACCTCCTCCAGCCTCCACCTGCGACTTTTCATCCACGGGCTCCTGTTCATCTAACCTCCACCGCGCGCTCCTCCACCGGCTACTGTTCAACCAGCCCTCTCCACGGGCCTCCTGTTCAACCACCCCTCCACGGGCTACTGTTCATCCAACCCTCCACCGTCTACTGTTCAACCAGCCCTCCACTGGCTACTGTTCAACCAGCCCCTCCACGGGGTCCTGTTCACCTAGACCTGCACGGGGTCCTGTTCATCCACCGGCTCGATCGATCGGGGTACTGTTCATCCAGCGGCAACGGCCTCTACTACCACGGGTTCCTGTTCATCCAACCCCCACCGAGAACTGTTCATCCAAACCCCCCAACAACACTCACTGTTCATCCAGAGGCAGCATCGATTTCGGTTAACAGCAGTAGCGAAGGAATCACTCGGGTTCACTTAACAGCAAGGGGTCAATCAATCGCTCGGGTTCAGTGTAACGCGTAGCCTGCAGTGTAATCGCTCGGGTTCAGTTAGAGCCCAATGCCTTGCACCCACGTGCGTAGCTATATGAGAGAAATGCGCATCGCTCGGCCCCCGACCACCCACCGTAATCGGGAACTCCCCGATATTTTCCATGCCCTCGATTCTACCACGGTTTTTTTCGTCATGGACGGCCCAAAGAATGTCATGCAGCTGCATCTCCGGCCCGCCCAGGACGAAAAGCCCATTTTATGTCATGATTTTTTGTCATAGAAATAGGAGCCCACCACATCTATGATGATACCAGGTTTTGTCACAATTATCGTCATAGAAGTATCATAAGTATGACAGGAAAAAAATTCGTTCGGCCCAAAATGTCACGGATGTGTCTTTTTTTGTAGTGAGATGCTTTGCTGATGAAGACCACCTTTAGTCAAGATAGGGTGTACTCCTGTCCCCCTTCAAATTAGCCGTCGTGGTATCCCTTCCCGGCTAAACCTTGGGTGAAGAGGACCGGGGCAAGTATAAATATAGGCTATAGTCTCCACCATAGAGAGCAGAACTGGATCGACTCCATTCAGCCCCCTGAGCCCTCACGAGGTAGCTCACACTTGTACAAGTTCATACTCATCCTCCTCGCGAGGCAATCCACCACAAAGTAGGAGTAGGGTTTTACACCGCCAGGCCGCCTGAACCTGGGTAAATCTCCTTCACTCTCGCTCGATCACGACGGAGCATCGCCGTGAGGCAGTGTGAGGCAAGGTGTAGTACAGTGATGTTCTTCGCGCACATCCCAGAGTTCGAACCTTTCTTTGGGTCTGCGGAGCCCCGATTCCGACAGCAGTTGCGTGACAACCTATGAACAGAACTTGAAACTCTAAGGGACTAGACACTAAGACCAGCAGCTCTACACGATGATGCAAGTGCAAATTCAATGAAGCAAAATACTAAAAAGTTTATGCAAAGGCTCAAAGGTTCGGATATGATGAACTAACCCTATTTTCTATAGCTTTTTCATGGACTGTAGGTATGAAGATAGATGCAATCTGACAACTAAAATAGGTAAAATCTCACCGAGCAACCTCGAAATCAGATACCACTTGATAGAGGCAAAGGTGTCCCGATGTTTCGATGGGATAGCTACAGTTTTCGGTGGAAGTAGACTTTGATGATCCGACTACGAACTTGCAAAGAAGTCGCACCTTAGCAATGTGGGACTAAAACACCTCCCCCCCTACAATACGGACTCTAAAACCAGCCTATGAAGTAGTATCTTGAAATTACATGGGCCTAGCCCAAAAATATGGTGGCGCCGCACCTATATTAAGCTGTGGACAAAATTTATGAAAGACCATCTTGTATATTTCGTCCATGTAATTGTATGTCATCATGGTGGCTGATACGTCTCCAAAGTATCTATATTTTTTATTGTTCCATGTTATTATAGTATCTACCTTGGAAGTTTTATATGAAATTGTATGCAATTATATATCCTTTTTCGGGACTAACCTATTAACTTGGTGCCAAGTGCTACCTCTGTTTTTTGCCTGTTTTTCGTTTTCTAGGAAATCAGTACCAAACGAAGTCCAAATTCCACGAAACTTTTGATGATTTGTTTCTGGACATAAGAAACACTAGGTAGGAGGCCAGAAGGAGAAGGGGTGGCCACGAGCCACATGGCCGCGTCCAGGGGCGTAGGCGCGCCCATGTGCCTCGTGGGACCCTCTTTCCTCTGTTTCCCCTAACTCAAACTCTATAAATTCTCAAAAATCGGGAAACCAATAGAGAGCCACCCAAAATACTTTTTCTGCCGCCGCAAGGTTCTGTTCTCGCGAGATCCCATCTGGAGGCCTTTTTCGGCACGTTGTCGGAGGGGGAATCGATCACGGAGGGCTTGTACATCAACCTTGCTACCCCTCTGATGATGTGTGAGTTGTTTACAATAGACCTACGGGTCCATAGCTACTAGCTAGATGACATCTTCTCTCTCTTTGGTCTTCAATACAATGTTCTCCTCGATGTTCTTGGAGATCTATTCGATGTAATACTTTTTGTGGTGTGTTTACTGTGCTCCGATGAATTGTGGGTTTATGATTAGTGTCAATGGCAATGATACAACAGCACCAAGCTCCCAAGACAAGACGAAGCCAGAGAGATAGCTCTTTGAGGAATCAAAGGGCGGATCAATAAGACCAAGACGAGCCAACGAAACAAGATGTCACTAAGGAAAAAACCTCCCTTACCGGGCAGGCGAGCCTGGTCAGGTCGAGGCCTCACCAAGGACAAGTCCCAAGATTCCCCTGGCAGGCTTTGCCAGGGCCGCCAAGGGCAAGTCTCCCCGCCAAGACTCCACCGCTCCACCTCACAGTGGCGCAAGTCACTTATCAGTGTGGTGTCAAGCCCCCAAGTGATTAAGTGGATGTCACTTGGCATGTGGAAGCCATTTGGAAGGGAGATTCCCCCTATATGACACCCTTCTAGAGGTGTGTCATGCAGATAGGTAGAAGATGGTTAAGCGGCGCGGTAGGCTTGCCGGGCTGCATCCTCAGCTTGACATCTAGAAGTGCAATTATGCACTTTGTCCTAACTGCCAGAGTTAGGTATGATAGCACCGTTGGCTATCTAATCAGTAGATAATGACTGATTTGCCACTGCGGTAACTGATACGTCTCCAACGTATCTACTTTTCTCACGCTTTTCCTCTTGTTTTGGACTCTAATTTGCATGATTTGAATGAAACTAACCCTGGACTGATGTTGTTTTTAGCAGAACTACCATGGTGTTGTTTTTGTGCAGAAATAAAAGTTCTCGGAATGGAACGAAACTTTGTGAGGATTTTTTATATCAATAATAAGAATTTCTGGAGCCAAGACCCACCAGAGAGGGGCCCCTGGTTGGGCACAACCCACCAGGGCGCGCCCCCCTCTCCTGGCGCGCCCAGGTGGGTTGTACCCACCTGGTGGCCCTGCTGACGACCCCCCTGATACTATAAAATCACATATTTCCAGAAAAAATCAGGGAGAAAGAATTATCATGATCCACGAGACGGAGCCGCCGCCAAGCCCTGTTCTTGCTCGGGAGGGCGGATCTGGAGTCCGTTTGGGGCTCCAGAGAGGGGGGTCTTCATTCTTCGTCATCACCAACCAATCTCCATCGCCAATTCCATGATGCTCCCCACCGGGAGTGAGTAATTCCTTCATAGGCTCGCTGGTCGGTGAGGAGTTGGATGAGATTCATCATGTAATCGAGTTAGTTTTGTTAGAGCCTGATCCCTAGTGTCCACTATGTTCTTAGATTGATTTTGCTATGACCTTGCTATGCTTAATGCTTGTCACTTTGGGCCCCGGGTGCCATGAACTCGGATCTGAACCGTTTATGAATTCATCATTATATACATGTTTTAGATCCGATCTTGCAAGTTATAGTCACCTACTACGGTTATGATCCGACAACCTCGGAGTGACAACAATCGGGCCCACTCTCGGCAATGACCGTAGTGACAACAATCGGGCCCACTTAGTTCAACGGACCTTTCTGTTTTACATCACACACTTGAGGGCGACAACACGTATAGTTTGGGACCTATCATGCCTCGTCGCCTGCATCTTAATAAATCCCAAGGTAAAATACATGGTGAGATTTTTGCTACTTGTTTGGCGGCTCACTTCGAGGTTGAGATACACCCTCACGATTACCCTCTGACCAAGGTTTACCTAGACCGAGCAGCCATGGATCACCATCACTTTCTTGCACATGATCGTCCTAATATTGCCATTCCTTATAACCTGGTCTATAGCATTATAACTCATGATGTTATCCCCTTGCCTGCACCTACTTTGTTTGATTCTCTTGCCAGGGGCGGATATAGGATTATGCCTACATACATCATCGCCTACTGGAATGCTCACGCTGCTGCAGAGGCTGCACAGGTACCTCAAAAGTGGAATGAGTGGATGCCTGCTCCTGAGGATCCCTACTACCCTCTAGGCTACTAATCGACTACCAATTTAGGCCAAAAGCCTAAGCTTGGGGGAGTATGTGTTTCTCACCGACATTATATTCATGGTCACATATCATTCGATCTGTCGGTGCTCACACTTTTTCATTGTACCATCCATGCTTAGATTTATTTTCTTGCTTTCTTCTTGTGTGTTTGAAAAACTTTAGAAAAACCAAAAATATAGTTGTAGTAATTTAGTTTCTATGCATGCTTAGTAGTAGTACCAGAAAGAAAACCCAAAAAGATTTCCTTCTTCTTTTGCTTGCTGGGAGCTTTCCCGTGTAAATAGTTTTTCTCGTCTTTGCTTTTTATTTGCTTGTTCAAGAAAACCAAAAACTCCAAAACTATTTCACTATGTTTCTCTGAATTTCTTTTCTTTTTATTCGAGTTGTACCGAGGAGAAGACCACGATGAAAATGTTGAGTGGCTCTCATATGTTAACTGTTGAACTAATAAAGAGCACATTTTACCTTATCTTCTCTTGTTGAATAAAATGTTTTGCAGATTCCAGCTTAGTCCAAGGCACTCTTGCACTATTATTATTTTCATATCATTTGGTCGTGCAAGTGAAAGGCAATAACAATGATATTCGATGAACTGGTCGTGGCAAAGAGAAATTGGTATGAACTCGACTTGTTCTGTTGATGTAAATATGTTTAACCTAGTATCCATGCTTCAGCCGGTTATGATTAAACATGTTTGCAATGACAATTAGAGATTATAGTTTCTCATGCCTTGCATAAGTAGTTGGGAGTTGATAATGATTTATCTTGGATATCAACATAGCGTTAAAATGATTGTGATGTAGTATGATGATATGGTATCCTCCTCTGAATGTTCGAGTGGCTTGACTTGGCACATGTTTATGCATGTAGTTGAATCAAAACCAACATAGCCTCTATAATATATATGTTCATGGTGTTCATATGCTACTCATGCTAGTGTCCAATGTTACTTATGCATAATTCCTGGTTATGATTGGTGTTACTCTCTAGCTGGCCGCTTCTCAATCTTAATTTCTAGCCTTTGCCTGTACTAAGTGGGAACTATGCTTGTACATCAAAAACTGTGAACCCAAAGTTATTCCAAATGAGTCCACAATACCTACCTATATACGCTATTACCCTTCCGTCCTAAGTAAATTTGCATGTGCCACCTCTAAAAACTTCTAAAAATTATCCTTTTTGTGTGCCTGGATCGTTCATGGAACGACAGGAGGTGGTCGATATCTTCCGTGCTAAGCGGGTTATCCTCAGGTTGATTGTTTATTCACTCGCGATCGCACGAGGAAATGGGCGGTAATAGGGATGCCCAGTCCCAAACTACAAAAAAGAAAAAGAGTTCATCTCTGAAATAATCAAACAAAAACTCCCAATGGAGTCAAAATCTTTACTTTTATCGCTTGGGAAGCGCCACTAGCGTGCTTAGCATGGAAGATGTTGATAACTGATGGTCGTGAAGTGAATAAGAAGGGTGCATGTCTCAAAATATCATTTATCTCTATTTTAAAAAATTGAGCTCTGGCACCTCTACAAATCACTGCTTCCCTCTGCAAAGGGACTTTCTATTTTACTTTTATGTTGTGTCATCACCTTCTAAAAACAAGCGCCAGAAACTGAGTAGAGCACAGTTGTCATGATTTATGCATTATGTATAGCTAATGTTGGGTGCATCATGACTAGATCTTTTCTACCATGAATTACAATGTTTAGTCGTTGCTTGAACTTTGGTGGTGCTCTGCATTTATGGTTTGCGGTCTCAGAAAGGGCTAGCGAGATATCACTATTGTCATATTATATCATGGTTGTTTTGACAACGTGTTGCTGTTTGAGATATCTTATTATTTCTCGCTAGCTGATTATGTCATTGATATGAGTCATTATAATCTTTAAGAGTTATTGTCGACATGGTTAGTTATAATGTTGGCTGAAAACTTGGGTGTTGTTTAAGCTTCTTTATGCAAACAAGAGCAAAAGAGTTTGTAAAAGTTTTTCTTTCTCACTTTCAGTTTATCAACTGAATTGCTTGAGGACAAGCAAAGGTTTAAGCTTGGGGGAGTTGATACGTCTCCAACATATATACTTTTTCTCACGCTTTTCCTCTTGTTTTGGACTCTAATTTGCATGATTTGAATGAAACTAACCCCGGACTGACGCTGTTTTCAGCAGAACTACCATGGTGTTGTTTTTGTGTAGAAATAGAAGTTCTCGGAATGGAACGAAATGTTGCGAGGATTTTTTATATCAATAATAAGAATTTCTGGAGCTAAGACCCACCAGAGAGGGGCCCCTGGTTGGGAACAACCCACCAGGGCGCGCCCCCCTCTCCTGGCGCACGTAGGTGGGTTGCACCCACCTCGTGGCCCCGCTGACGACCCCCCTAATACTATAAAATCACATATTTCTAGAAAATAACCAGGGAGTGAGGGAGTCCTGGATTAGGGGGTGTCCGGATGGCCGGACTATGACCTTTGGCCGGACTCCATGACTATGAAGATACAGGATTGAAGACTTTGTCCCGTGTCCGGATGGGACTTTCCTTGGCGTGGAAGGCAAGCTTGGCGATACGGATATGTAGCTCTCCTCCCATTTTAATCGACTCTGTGTAACCCTAGCCCTCTCCGGTGTCTATATAAACCGGAGGGTTTTAGTCCGTAGGACGAACAACAATCATACCATATGCTAACTTCTAGGGTTTAGCCTCTCTGATCTCGTGGTAGATCTACTCTTGTACTACCCATATCATCAATATTAATCAAGCAGGAGTAGGGTTTTACCTCCATCGAGAGGGCCCGAACCTGGTAAAAACATCGTGTCCCTTGTCTCCTGTTACCATCCGCCTAGACACACAGTTCGGGACCCCTACCCGAGATCCGCCGGTTTGACACCGACATTGGTGCTTTCATTGAGATTTCCTCTGTCGCCGTCATCTTTAGGCCCGATGGCTCCTCCGATCATCAACAACGATGCGGTCCAGGTGAGACTTTTCTCCCGGACAGATCTTCGTATTCGGTGGCTTTACCTGCGGGCCAATTAAACAGCCATCCGGAGCAGATCGAAAGCTACGCCCGGCCATCGTGTCAGATTTGGAAGTTTGAACTACACGATCGACGTCCGCGGAGACTTGATCTTCGACGGGTTCGAGCCACAGCTGGCGTGCCGCCTTTATCACGATGGGCATGATCTAGCTCTGCCGGTCAAAGGTGCCTCGAGGCCGCACCAGTTGTCCGCTCCGACCCTTTGCTCGGAGCCGACTGCGCCAATCGAGGACGGGTGGTTGGACACCACCTCGGGGGCTGCAATCTCTACGGCGATCGAGCCGAACACCATACATGTCCTTTGCGAAGCTTGTGACTCCAAGGTGCCGGACTCCGAACCTTCCGCGCCCCTGCCAATCGAATCCGATTGGGCGCCGATCATGGAGTTCACCGCCGTGGACATCTTTCAGCACTCGCCCTTTGTCGACATTCTGAATTCACTAAAGTCTCTCTCTTTATCAGGAGAGCCCTGGCCGGACTATGGTCAGCAAGGTTGGGATGCGGACGAGGAAGAAATTCAAAGCCCACCCACCACCCACTTCGTAGCCACTTTCGACGATTTAACCGACATGCTCGACTTCGACTCTGATGACATCGACGATATGGACGCCGATGCGGGAGACGACCAAGAACCAGCGCCTACAGTGGCCTTTGGAAGGCCACCTCGTCGTATGACATATACATGGTGGACACCCCAAAGAAGGGAACGACAATGGAACAACGGAGGATGACCCTCCAAGAAACAGCCTAAGCGCGCCGGCGTCGGCGCCGCTCTAAATCCGTCACAGCAAAAGCGGCGATTACGGCACGGAGATAATAACACCGGACAAAGGTCGAAGACAATCCCCTCGGCAGGATTCAAAGACAAAGCGGAGGGAGAAGCCAGCCCTCATGAGAGAGCGGCGGACAGAGAGGTAGAGGGCGATAATTACATGCCTCCCTCCGAAGATGAGGCAAGCCTCGGCGACAGCCAATTTGTCGTGCTGAGGATCCCGCCGAACAAGAGCGTTTCAAACGCAGGCTTATGGCCACGGCGAGCAGCCTCAAGAAAAAACAGCAACAGCTTAGAGCTGACCAAGACCTGCTAGCCAACAGATGGACTGATGTCCTTGCGGCCAAAGAGTACGAACTCGAATGCCCCTCCAAGAGCTACCCAAAACGCAGGCTGCTACCCTGATTAGAGGAGGAAGCACCCAGACATACATCACCAGCGCATGATGCGGCCGACCGGCCACCTCGTGGCCGTGACAGAGAGGCCTCTCGGCTCTCCACTCAAGCCGCACCCCGGCGCCGTTCAAAGAATACCAAGGCACGGGGAAATGCGCCAGACCTGCGAGATATATTGAAGGACAGGGCAAGGCAAACAAGATCGATCTATGGATCTCGTGGGCGCCCCACGACACGTGACGATAACCATCATGCCGGATATGATAAATCCGGCCGGGCCGAACTGATGAGACAAAGCTCATTTGAGCTACGCCGTGACATAGCCCAATATCTGAGGCGCCAAGACACCCACTATGCTTCACAGATGAAGTAATGGATCATCAAATCCCGAGGGTTTCAAACCCATAAACATCGAATCATACGATGGCACAACAGATCCGGCAGTATGGATCGAGGATTATCTCCTTCATATCCACATGGCCCGGCGATGATCTACACGCCATCAAATACCTCCCACTCAAGCTTAAAGGACCAGCTCGACATTGGCTTAACGACTTGCAGCCAGAATCAATTGGTTGTTGGGAGGACACGGAAGCCGCATTCCTCGACAACTTCCGTGGCACCTATGCGACCACCAAACGCCGATGACCTAAGCCACATAATTCAGCAGCCGGAGGAATCGGCGGACAATTCTGGACACGGTTCCTAACAAAGAAAAATCAAATAGTCGACTGTCCGGACGCAGAGGCCCTTGCAGCCTTCAAGCATAACATCCGTGACGAGTGGCTTGCCCGGTACCTAGGACAGGAAAAGCCGAAATCCATGGCGGCCCTCACGACACTCATGACCCGCTTTTGCGCGGGAGAAGACAGCTGGCTAGCTCGTAGTAATAACATGACCAAGAGCCCTGGTAATGCGGATACCAAGGACAGCAATGGCAGGTCGCGTCGCAACAAGCACAAGCGCCGCATTAACGATGATAATGCTGAGGATGCGGCAGTCAATGCCGGATTCAGAGGCTCTAAACCCGGTCAGCAGAAAAAGCCATTCAAAAGAAATATTCCGGGCCCGTCCAATTTGGACCGAATACTCGATCGCTCGTGCCAGATACACGGCACCCCCAAAAAACCAGCGAACCACACCAACAGGGATTGTTGGGTGTTCAAGCAGCGAGCAAGTTAAGCGCCCGAAAACAAGGGGCTGCATAGCAATGACGAGGAGGAGCCCGGCCGCCCGAACAATAGGGGATGAGGGCTTCCCCCACAAGTGCGGATGGTGAACATGATAAACGCAACCCACATACCCAAAAAGGGAGCGGAAGCATGCACTCGAGGGGCGTATATGCGTTGGAGCCGGTCGCCCCAAAGTTCAACCCATGGTCCTCCTACCCGATCACTTTTGATCGAAGGACCACCCACTAGCATCCGCCATGGCGGATTCGCGCATTGGTTCTAGACCCAATCATTGACGGATTTCACCTCACTAGAGTCCTTATGGGCGGAGGCAGCGACTGAACCTGCTTTATCGGATATGATGCAAAAAATGGGCATAGATCCCTCAAGGATTAAACCCACAAAGACGACCTTTAAAGGCGTCATACCAGGTGTAGAGGCCAAGCATGCGGGCTCGATTACACTTGAGGTGGTCTTCGGATCCCGGATAATTTCCGAAGCGAGGAGTTAATCTTCGACATAGTCCCGTTCCGCATGGCTATCACGCCTTTGCTCGGACGAACCGCATTGCAAAGTTCAATGCGGTGCCGCACTACGCATACCTCAAGCTCAAGATGCCAGGCCCTCAAGGAGTCATCACGGTCAATGGAAACACCGAACGCTCTCTCCGAACGGAGGAGCACACGGCGGCCCTTGCGGTGGAAGTACAAAGCAGCCTCTCAAGGCAATTCTCCAGTCCGGCCATTAAACGTCCGGACACCGTCAAGGGCGCTCGGAGTAACCTACAACAAGACCGCCTGGCACGTTAGAAGCACGCCAGAGCAATGCGGCCCCAACCCCAACCCTCGCGAAATTGCAAAACCAGTACTACGCGTACATAACTACGCTCTGGAAATACCATGGGCATAGGGGGAGGGGCACGACCACGGCATGCCCAAAATGAGGCTCAACCGCACCAGGGGCTTCCGATCTTGTCATTCTTTTTTTTCCTACTTTCAGGACTCCACTTTCCTGAAGGCCTGTCCGGCAGTATAATCGCCGAACACACGATGCAACAGCCAGGGAGGCAGAAAGCTCCGTCGAGTGTCCAGGTGGTCTCTATAATGAGCAGTATACTTGTTTCGCATATCATCTCGCAACTCGCCCCTGGAGAGGGACATGTCAAATAGTCCCATCTCTTGCTTATCGCACTATTTGTATCGTTCTGCTTTTACTGCAGACTTTTTGAATAAACAATACATAGCTTTTATGCATTATTGCATTCCTTTTTAATATAAAAATATGTTCGATTATGACATTATGCAACCGTACACTTTAGTACGGCCAATACACCGAGGGCTTACATACCCAGAATATGGTGTGAGAAGTCCGAACACTCTCATTAGTGCGGCACCCCGAACTTATAGCATTATATGCATCGGCTCCGAATCATGTCTTGGGTCAATAGTTGGGTTTGCCCGGCTCCCATGTTTTGGTACCTTACGTTTCGTTATATCGGCTAAGGTAGCACTAGGAGAACCACTTCGATTGTGCCCCGGTTGAGCTGGGCTAAGCACCTCAGTGGAGAAAGCGAAAACTGGCCGTCATGATAGGGCGAGAGCTGGTCACTGTTCGAGAGGTTTTTGAGTCCCTAAAGACTTATGCCGCTTAGAGCAAGGAGCCAGCTTTGTCCGGCCTAGGCGTGGATAGCGCCCCGAACTCGGTCTTCTGAATACTAGGGGCTTCGCCGAAATTTAAAATTATAGAATTCTATGGCTAAGTGAGAGTGTTCAAGCATTATAGTCCGATTGCCTCGTTCGTTGTGTTGAGCGCCTCCCTCGAAGGACCCATTAATGGGAAAAAGAGCGCTCAAGTTTATCCCGAACACCCCAGCACTCGTGGCATGGGGGCAGAAGCCGACGACTCGCCATCTCTCAGAGTTAATAAACAGCCGCACAGAAGGTAATATTTTAAATTCAAAAGCGTTGCTTAGCGCATATGAACAAGTTTTCAGCGTACAGGATCACAAGGCGAGCTTACTCAAAACTTACATCTTTGGAGCACTCATCTGCTATATGGCGGGCACCCTTCAGGACGCCCTCATAATACATCTCGGGCTTGCGATGCTCCTTGCCCGGCGGTGGTCTGTCCGTCACAAGCTTCTCAGCGTCCATCTTGCCCCAGTGCACTTTAGCACGGGCAAGCGCCTTCTGAGCACCTTCGATGCATACGGAGCGCTTGATGACTTCAAGCCTTGGGCAGGCATCCACCAGCCGCCTTACCAGCCCAAAGTAGCTCCCAGACATGGCTTCCCCAGGCCACAGCCGGATTACGAGACCCTTCATAGCCTGTTCGGCCACCTTATGGAGATCGACCAGCTGCTTCAGCTGGTCGCTCAAGGGCACCGGGTGTCCAGCCTCAAGACATCTTGAGACGAGAACACCTTCTCCGTTGAGCTCCCTCTTGGCTCGGTAGAACGCGGCAGCGTCAGACACACTCCGGGGAAGATCTTCGAATACTCCTGGAGAGCTACGGACTCAGGTAAGTAACAAGTAATTCACTTTCACGTGCTTGCTTTGCATAAAGTATGTCTTATCCGCCGCTCTCTTCTTCATCGCCTCAATTTCCTGAAGGGCATGTTGGGCTTCGGCCTTGGCAGATTTGGCGCTCTCAAGCGCCGAGGCGAGCTCGGACTCTCGAGTCTTTGAGTCAAGCTCCAAACTCTCGTGTTTTTCCACGAGAGCCTGGAGCTCTTGCTGCACCTCCGCCACCCGCGCCTCCTGTTTTTCCCGCTGGGTATGCTCCACGGCTGCATGTTCTTCAGCCTTGGACATCGCTTCCTTCAAGATCGCCACCTCGTTCGTGGCCCCTGCATACCCACGTTGGTCCTGTCATATTTTGCAACCACATCTTTTTATATACTTACATAAGGTATTACTTACCTTCCTTGTCCTCGAGCTACTTCTTGGCAAGGCCGAGCTCGTTCTCGGACCGCTTGAGGCTCTGCTTCAATGCATCGACCTCCATGATCGGTCTGGCAGAGGTCAGCCAGGGCAGCCTGCATTCCCATATTGACATACTTATGTTAGACTCCTGCGTATATCTTTTTGATCCTCGGTTCAGCTTTTCTTTCCAAACACCAAAGCCCGAGCATCGAGGGCTCTTGTCTATCACGGTAATATTTTTACATATCTTAAATACATACCTCAAAGCCTGTTAGAAGGCTGGCATAGGCTTCGGTCAGCCCGCTCTTGGCAGACTGAACCTTCTGGATCACCACACTCATCATAGTGCGGTGCTCCTCGTCGATGGAGGCGCCGTTAAGCACCTCCAGCAAATTATCCGGTGCCTCCGGTTGGACGGAGGTCACCGGCGTCGTAAACTTTCCCTTCTTGCGTGGGGCCGATTGCCGGACTCGGAACCACTGAAGGTTCGGTGCGAGTCCGCCCGAGGCGGACTTAGAGCGCCTGGGGTTTTATCCCTTTGCGCTGGAGTCTGTGGAGGTTGCCTTTCGGCGCCTCCAGGACCACCTCCTCCTGGCCTGACCCCTTTTGGGATGCCACCTTGGCATCATCCGCAGCGCGAGGAGAGGAGGCGGCCGGAAGTGAAGTACTGTTCACATCCGACGAACCCAGGGATCCGCTCGACGAAGCATCGAGCCCGGCCTTGGGCGGACTGCATGATTATATTCGGCGTCAGAAGGTGCTGTGCAACGAAGAAGCGCCATGAGTTATTCTGGTACCCGGATACTTACGATTTCGCCAGGGCTTGGCCCTGGGTGGCCACTCTTATTCGCCGTCGTCGGCGTTGGTGGAGTAGTCCGGAGGGAGGGTCCTTCCCTTTTTGGACCCTCCGGCCCCCCCAGTTGGGGCGGACTTCCTTTTCTTCCCCCCCCCCCTGCTGGGGGAGAGACCTCTCTTTCCTCCTCCTCGTCTTCACGGGAGGAGTCCGCCTTGGAGTCATCGGACGATGAGTCCGACACCACCTGGCGCCGGGAACTCCTTCGAGTTCCCATGGCCTTCTTCTTGGCCTTCTTCTCCGGCACCACGTAAGGTGCCGGAACCAGCAGCCCCGTCAAGCGGGCGTCCGCTGGGTCTTCTGGCAAGGGAGACGAACAGCCAACCTGCCCGGACGTCCTCTGCCAGTCCTGTCAAAGGTAAGGGAGTTTAGATCCTGCATAGAGTCAAACTATGAAAAACAAGTGTCCTGTAAAGGGCAAAATAGCTTACCGCGTTGGCTTGATGCTGCGCGCTGAATCTGCGATCTTCGGTAGCGGATGCGGGACCCTCGGCGCCCTTGAACAGCACCTTCCAGGCATCTTCGTACGTAGTGTCGAAGAGCCTGCTCAGGGTTTGGTGCTGTGCCGGATCAAACTCCCACAAGCTGTAAGCCCGTTGTTGGCACGGGAGAATCTAGCGGATGAGCATGACCTGGACCACGTTGACGAGCTTGAGCTTCTTGTTCACCAAGTTTTGGACACAGGTTTGGAGTCCGGTCAGCTCTTCCGAATTACCCCACGACAGGCCCATCTCTTTCCAGGAGGTGAGCCTTGTAGGGAAGCCAGATCGGAATTCGGGGGTCGCTGCCCATTTAGGGTCACGCGGCTCGGTGATGTAGAACCACCCCGATTGCCACCCCTTTGTGGTCTCCACGAAGGAGCCCTCGAGCCATGTAACGTTGGGCATCTTGCCCACCATGGCGCCTCCGCACTCTGCTTGGCGGCCGCTCACTACCTTCGGCTTGACATTGAAGGTCTTTAGCCATAAGCCGAAGTGGGGCCGGATGCAGAGGAAGGCCTCGCACACGACAATGAACGCAGAGATGTTGAGGATGAAGTTCGGGGCCAGGTCGTGGAGATCTAGGTCGTAGTAGAACATGAGCCCCCGGACAAATGGGTGAAGTGGAAAACCTAGTCCGCGGAGGAAGTGGGTGAGGAACACCACCCTCTCATGGAGCCTGGGGGTGGGGATGAGCTGCCCCTTGTCGGGGAGCCGGTGCGCGACGTCATTGGACAAGTATCCGGCCTTCCTCAGCCTTTTGATGTGCCCCTCCGTGACAGAGGAGGCCATCCACTTGCCTCCCGCTCCGGACATGACTGGAGAAGGTTGACGCGGGATGTGTGGACTTGGGCGCTGGAGCTCGAGTGCGCGAAAATGGATAAGCAAAGGAGGAGGAAGGCGTAGATTGAAAAGGTGGATCCTTATCCCCTTATATGGGCGGACGAAACTGTGTGCCCCCACCAGCCTGGTAAAACTCGCTTATCTCCCAAGCGTCGTAAATTAATGGCACTGTTGGGTTACCCACGTCCGTATTGATGAGAATCCCGGAATAAGGGACACGATCTCTGCTTCTACAAGACGTGCCAAGGAAACCGCCTCGCTAAGTGCACTGAGGTGGGACAGTAAAAACGATTTGAATAAAGGCTTCGTCGTGGTGTGATGTCACGCTGCGAAATACGTCAGCAGATTGGATTTGTGTAAAATGTTATTCTCTCTACGGTGGTATGTGGAAATTATTTTCCAGAGCCGGACACTATCCTTGTGTTCAAAATCTTCTATGAAGTATTCGGAGGAGGAACCCGCCTTGCAATGCCGAAGACAAACTGCACGCCGGACTCGTCGTCATTGAAGCCTGGTTCAGGGACTCTTGAGGGAGTCTGGATTAGGGGTGTCCGGATGGCCGGACTATGACCTTTGGCGGACTCACGGACTATGAAGATACAAGATTGAAGACTTCGTCCCGTGTCCGGATGGGACTTTCCTTGGCATGGAAGGCAAGCTTGGCGATCTGGATATGTAGATCTCCTCCCATTGTAACCGACTCTGTGTAACCCTAGCCCTCTCCGGTGTCTATATAAACCAGAGGGTTTTAGTGCTCAGAGACGAACAACAATCATACCATAGGCTAACTTCTAGGGTTTAGCCTCTACGATCTCGTGGTAGATCTACTCTTGTACTACCCATATCATCAATATTAATCAAGCAGGAGTAGGGTTTTACCTCCATCGAGAGGGCCCGAACCTGGGTAAAAACATCGTGTCCCTTGTCTCATCTTACCATCCGCCTAGATGCACAGTTCGGGACCCCCTACCCGAGATCCGCCGGTTTTGACACCGACAGGGAGAAAGAATTATCACGATCCACGAGACGGAGCCGCCGCCAAGCCCTGTTCTTCCTCGGGAGGGCAGATCTGGAGTTCGTTTGGGGCTCCGGAGAGGGGGATCTTCGTTCTTCGTCATCACCAACCAATGTCCATCACCAATTCCATGATGCTCCCCACCGGGAGTGAATAATTCCATCGTAGGATCGATGGTCGGTGAGGAGTTGGATGAGATTCATCATGTAATCAAGTTAGTTTTGTTAGGGCCTGATTCCTAGTATCCACTATGTTCTTAGATTGATGTTGCTATGACTTTTCTATGCTTAATGCTTGTCACTTTGGACCCGGGTGCCATGAACTCAGATATGAACCGTTTATGAATTCATCGTTATATCCATGTTTTAGATCCGATCTTGCAAGTTATAGTCACCTACTACGGTTATGATCCGACAACCCCGGAGTGACAATAATCGGGCCCACTCTCGGTGATGACCGTAGTTTGAGGAGTTCATGTATTCACTATGTGTTAATGCTTTGTTCCGGTTCTCTATTAAAAGGAGGCCTTAATATCCCTTAGTTTCCAATATGGACCCCGCTGCCACGGGAGGGTAGGACAAAAGATGTCATGCAAGTTCTTTTAATAAAGCATGTATGACTATTTACGAAATACATTCCTACATTATATCGATGAACTAGAGCTAGTGCCGTATCGCCCTAGGTTATAACTGTCACATGATGAATATCATCCAACAAGTCACCGATCCAATGCCTACGAATTGATCCTATATTGTTTATGCTAAGTTACTACTGCTATCATCATTGTTACACTTGCTACAAATATATTTCTATCACTGTTACTGTTACCGTTGCTGCTGTGACTACTATCAAAACTATCAAAATACTTTGCTACTGATCATGTTGTTGCAGATAATTAATCTCCAGGTGTGGTTGAATTGACAACTCAGCTGCTAATACCTTCAAATATTATTTGGATCCCCTTGTGTCAAATCTATAAATTTGGGTCGAATACTCTACCCTCAAAAACTATTGCGATCCCCTATACTTGTGGGTTATCGGTAACCCCTTAGCCTATAAAAGGAGGGCCCTGGCGACCTAAAAGAGGATTCAGACCCGTGTACACCCATAGGTGCGTAGCTGCTCTCCCCGAGGCGACCTTGTCGGGCTTGAGCACTACGTGCCCACTACGGTCCTCCCTTCAATCCACCAAAGCAGGAGTAGGGTATTATGCTTCCAGCGGCCCGAACCTGGGTAAAAAACACCAGCGTCACCTGTGTCGTGCTGTTCCATGGCTTCTGCTCTTTGTGCAACGTGCCCTTCCCCCTTGCCGAACCACAAGGGGCTATTGGCCCCATAGTTGATCGTGTTCCACCACGACATCTTTGGCGCGCTAGGTAGGGGGAAGCACTTGCGCGAACCCGAAGTTGTGAACAACGCGTCAATCTTCATCATTGTCTTCTTCATCATCGGCTTCATCGTCCGTGGCACCCAAGAAAAAGTCTGGCGCAACAACTCACCCTTGCACCTCGAAGCCCCCCACGCATGTAGCCATTGATATTGTGGGTGTTGCGGTGGCGTTGGGGGACGAGGGAGCCGCAGGGGACGTGACTGGCATGGGCGGCGTTGTCGTCACCCCCCCCCCTGCGGTCAGAGCGGGAGCAGAAGACGCCGGAGGAGGACGGCCTCAACAGCATCCCAACGGTCGGATGTTCAGCTTCCACATACCCACCGCACTGGAGGGTGCAGCCATAGCGACAATGCCTGCTCTGGTGCAAGTCGCGACACCCCAGCTGTCCCTGTCACAGGTGCAGCTACAAGGCATGCCCCTTCCCTCGGGCAGGGTAACCAAGACGAAGCGCCGAACGGGGTCGTTAACCACCAGGCGCATGATACGTCTCCAACGTATCTATAATTTTTGATTGCTTGATAGTTTTGCTCATAGTGCTTCACTTATATCTTTTGAGCGTGATAATTTTTGCTCTAGTGCTTCACTTAGATATTTTAGAGCATGGTGGTGGATTTGTTTTAAAGAAACTATTGATCTCTCATGCTTCACTTAGATTATTTTGAGAGTCATTAATAGCATGGTAATTTTCTTAATGTTAATATACTTGGTATTCAAGATATGTGAAACTTTCTTTTGAGTGCGTTGAATACTAAGAAAAGTTTGATGCTTGATAATTGTTTTGAGATATGAAGATGGTGATATTAGAGTCATGCTAGTTGAGTAGTTGTGAATTTAAAGAATACTTGTGTTGAAGTTTGTGATTCCCATAGCATGCACGTATGGTGAACCGTTATGTGATGAACTCGGAGCATCATTTATTTATTTATTGTCTTCCTTATGAGTGGCGGTCGGGGACGAGCAATGGTCTTTTCCTACCAATCTATCCCCCTAGGAGCATGCGTGTAATACTTTGCTTTGATAACTTCTAGATTTTTGCAATAAGTATATGAGTTCTTTTTGACTAATGTTGAGTCCATGGATTATACGCACTTTTTCCCATCCTTCCACCATTGCTAGCCTCTCTAATATCGCGCACTTTTTGCCGGTATCATACACCCACCATATATCTTCCTCAAAACAGCCACCATACCTACCTATCATGGCATTTCCATAGCCATTCCGAAATATATTGCCATGCAACTTTCCACCGTTCCGTTTATTATGACACGCTCCATCATTGTCATATTGCTAGCATGATCATGTAGTTGACATCATATTTGTGGCAAAGCCACCGTTCATAATTCTTTCATACATGTCACTCTTCATTCATTGCATATCCCGGTACACCGCCGGAGGCATTCATATAGAGTCATACTTTGTTCTAAGAATCAAGTTGTAATTGTTGAGTTGTAAGAAAAATAAAAGTGTGATGATCATCATTGTTAGAGCATTGTCCCCGTGAGTAAAGGATGATGGAGACCATGATTCCCCCACAAGTCGGGATGAGACTCCGGACGAAAAATAAAAAAAAGAAATGAAAAAAGAGGCCATAAAAAAAGAGAAAAGGCCCAAATAAAAAAATGAGAGAAAAAGAGAGAAGGGACAATGCTACTATCCTTTTACCACACTTGTGCTTCAAAGTAGCACCAAGATCTTCATGATAGAGAGTCTCTCATTTTGTCACTTTCATATACTAGTGGGAATTTTTCATTATAGAACTTGGCTTGTATATTCCAATGATGGGCTTCCTCAAAATGCAGTCTTCGTGAGCAAGCGAGTTGGATGCACACCCACTTAGTTTCTTTTGTTGAGATTTCATATACTTATAGCTCTAGTGCATCCGTTGCATGGCAATCCCTACTCACTCACATTGATATCTATTGATGGGCATCTCCATAGCCCGTTGATACGCCTAGTTGATGTGAGACTATCTTCCCTCCTTTTGTCTTCTCCAAAACCAACATTCTATTCCACATATAGTGCTATATCCATGGCTCACGCTCATGTACTGCGTGAAAATTGAAAAAGTTTTGAAAATGTTAAAGTATGAAACAATTGCTTAGCTTGTCATCGGGGTTGTGCATGATTTAAATACTTCGTGTGGGGAAGATGGAGCATAGCCAGACTATATGATTTTGTAGGGATAACTTTCTTTGGCCATGTTATTTTGAGAAGACATAATTGCTTAGTTAGTATGCTTGAAGTCTTATTATTTTTATGTCAATATGAACTTTTGTCTTGAATCTTTCAGATCTCAATATTAATACCACAATTAAGAAGATTTACATTGAAATTATGTCAAAGTATCACTCCACATAAAAAATTCTCTTTTTATCATTTACCTACTCGAGGACGAGCATGAATTAAGCTTGGGGATGCGTGATACGTCTCCAACGTATCTATAATTTTTGATTGCTCCATGCTACTTTATCTACTGTTTTGGACTATATTGGGCTTTATTTTCCACTTTTATATTATTTTTGGGACTAACATATTAACCGGAGGCCTAGCCCAGAATTGTTGTTTTTGCCTATTTCAGTGTTTCGAAGAAAGGGAATATCAAACGGAGTCCAAACGGAATGAAACCTTCGGGAACGTGATTTTCTCACCGAACGTGATCCAGGAGACTTGGACCGTACTCCAAGGAACAAAAGAGGCGGTCATGAGGGTGGGGGGCGCCCCTCCCTAGGGCGCGCCCCCTGCCTCGTGGCCCCCCTATTGCTCCACCGACGTACTCCTTCCTCTATATATACCTACGTACCCCCAAACGATCAGAACAGGAGCCAAAAACCTAATTCCTCCGCCGCAACTTCCTGTATCCACGAGATCCCATCTTGGAGCCTGTTCCGGAGCTCCGCCGGAGGGGGCAGCCACCACGGAGGGCTTCTACATCATCACCATAGCCCCTCTGATGAAGTGTGAGTAGTTTACTTCAGACCTTCGGGTCCATGGCTAGTAGCTATATGGCTTCTTCTCTCTTCTTGGATCTCAATACAATGTTCTCCCCCTCTCTCGTGGAGATATATTCGATGTAATCTTCTTTTTGCGTGTGTTTGTTGGGACCAATGAATTGTGGGTTTATGATCCAGATTATCTATGGATAATATTTGATTCTTCTCTGAATTCTTTTATGTATGATTGGTTACCTTTGCAAGTCTCTTCGAATTATCCGTTTGGTTTGGCCAACTAGATTGGTAGTTCTTGCAATGGGAGAAGTCCTTAGCTTTGCGTTCAATCTTACGGTGTCCTTACCCAGTGACAGAAAGGGTTGCAAGGCACGTATTGTATTTTTGCAATCAAGGATAACAAGATGGGGTATTTATCATATTGCATGAGTTTATTCCTCTACATCATGTCATCTTGCTTAAGGTGTTACTCTGTTTTTAACTTAATAATCTAGATGCATGCTGGATAGCGGTCGATGAGTGGAGTAATAGTAGTAGATGCAGAATTGTTTCGGTCTACTTGTCTCGGATGTGATGCCTATATACATGATCATACCTAGATATACTCATAACTATGCTCAATTCTGTCAATTGCTCAATAGTAATTTGTTCACTCACCGTAGAATACTTATGCTCTTGAGAGAAGCCACTAGTGAAACCTATGGCCCCCGGGTCTATTCACATCATATCAATCTCCATTACTTTAATACTTGCTTTGTTTTTACTTTGCCTTTTACTTTTCACTTTGCATCTCTATACCAAAAATACCAAAAATATTATTTATCATCTCTATCAGATCTCACTCTCGTAAGTGGTCGTGAAGGGATTGACAACCCCTAATCGCGTTGGTTGCGAGGAGCTATCCTTTTGTGCAGGTACGAGGGACTTGTGCGTGGCCTCCTACTGGATTGATAGCTTGGTTCTCAAAAGCTGAGGGAAATACTTACGCTACTTTGCTGCATCATCCTCTCCTCTTCGGGGAAATCCAACGCAATGCTCAAGAGGTAGAAAGAAGAATTTCTGGCGCCGTTGCCGGGGAGGCTCACGCAAGAGCAAGTCAAGCACCATACCAAGTACCCATCACAATCCCTATCTCTCGCACATTATTTGCCATTTGCCTCTCGTTTCCCTCTCCCCCACTTCTCCCTTGCCGTTTTATTCGCCCTCTCTTTTCGTTTGCCTTGATGTCATACTTGGCTCGTCTGCTCGTTTGGTTGAAATAGTTGAGTATTTATTCCTAAACAGAGAAGCCAATATCTATGGATCCTCATCCGCTTGCCAATCTTTTTAAGAGATCCGATTATGACGAACCAAATCTTTGTGATTTGGATGCACTAGATTATCTTTATAAGGCTTTGCCTGAAATCCGTGAAGTGACTCACGATAGATCTTTGAATAAAAAAGCATGATTGCAATAATTTTATTATAAATTCTTTTGATGTCAATTGTGCTAATAAGATGCAAAACCCTAATCTTGGGGATGTTAGTTTTGCTATGTCTACTACTTGTTGCAATGATCATGATTGGGGTGATTCTTCTTATGATCTTGAAAATTTATTTAAGCCCCATGATGAATATGAGATTGATAATATTGTTTGCAATAATATTGAAAGTGGGTTCAGAAGAGTGTCAACTTTAGATCCCACATATTTGGAGAATGTTCAATCTTATGAAGTTTTTGATAAAAGTGGGTTTGGAGAGGTCATGACTTTAGTTAATGATAATCCCACTATTTTGGAAGAGTGTCAACTTTGCATGCATGTGGATCGTGTTGAGAATATAATTTGTGATAGCTATTTTGTTGAGTTTGCCTATGATCCTACATGTAATTATTATGAGAGAGGAAAATATGGTTGTAGGAACTTTCATGCTACTAAATTACCTCTCGTTATGTTGAGATTGCTATTGTCTCTTTCCGCTTCCTTGCATATGCTAGTTTTTGCTTGCCTTGATTTGTTTGCCTATAAGATGCCTATGCATAGGAAGTATTTTAGACTTAGATGTGGTTGTCGCATGTTTTATTATGCTCTCTTTGTGCTTCAATTCTTGTCTTTTATGTGAGCATCATTGAAATCTCAATGCCTAGCTAAAAAGGCTTTAAAGAAAAGCGCTTGTTGGGAGACAACCCAATATATTTCCTCTCTGTCGTTGAATAAATAATCCATATAGCCTCTGTTTAGATGTGGTTTTATGTTTTAATTAGTGTTTGTGCCAAGCTAGACCTATTGGATCTTCTTGGATGATAGTTATTTGATCTTGCTGTAATTTCCACAAACTTTCCGCTCAGTGCCCGAATTATTAAAAATCACCAGAACGTGATAAAATACTGATTCCAATTGCTTCTGATCAATAACCAAATTTTCTAGGTCTTCTAAGTTTGGTAGATTTTTTGGAGTTCCAGAAGTTTGCGTTAGTTACAGATTACTACAGACTGTTCTGTTTTTGACAGATTCTGTTTTTCGTGTGTTGTTTGCTTATTTTGATGAATCTATGTCTAGTAAAATAGTTTATAATCCATAGAGAAGTTAGAATAAAGTAGGTTTAACACCAATATGAATAAATAATGAGTTCATTACAGTACCTTAAAGTAGTCTTTTGTTTTCTTTCTCTAACGGAGCTCACGAGATTTCTATTGAGTTTTGTGTTGTGAAGTTTTCAAGTTTTGGGTAAATTCTTTTGATGGATTATAGAACAAGGAGTGGCAAGAGCCTAAGCTTGGGGATGCCCATGGCACCCCAAGATAATCCAAGGACACCAAAAGTCAAAGCTTGGGGATGCCTGGAGGGCATCCCTCTTTAAATCTACTTCCATCGGTAATTTACTTGGAGCTATATTTTTATTCACCACATGATATGTGTTTTGCTTCGAGCGTCTTGTATTATTTGCGTCTTTGCTTGTTAGTTTACCACAATCATCCTTTCTGTACACACCTTTTGAGAGAGCCATACATGAATTGGAATTTGATAGAACACTCTATGTGCTTCACGTATATCTTTTGAGCTTGATAGTTTTGCTCATAGTGCTTCACTTATATCTTTTGAGCGTGATAATTTTTGCTCTAGTGCTTCACTTAGATCTTTTAGAGCACGGTGGTGGATTTGTTTTAAAGAAACTATTGATCTCTCATGCTTCACTTAGATTATTTTGAGAGTCGTTAATAGCATGGTAATTTGCTTAATGTTAATATACTTGGTATTCAAGATATGTGAAACTTTCTTTTGAGTGCGTTGAATACTAAGAAAAGTTTGATGCTTGATAATTGTTTTGAGATATGAAGATGGTGATATTAGAGTCATGCTAGTTGAGTAGTTGTGAATTTAAAGAATACTTGTGTTGAAGTTTGTGATTCCTGTAGCATGCATTATGGTGAACCGTTATGTGATGAACTCGGAGCATGATTTATTTATTGATTGTCTTCCTTATGAGTGGCGGTCGGGGACGAGCGATGGTCTTTTCCTACCAATCTATCCCCCTAGGAGCATGCGCTGCTTTGATAACTTCTAGATTTTTGCAATAAGTATGAGTTCTTTATGACTAATGTTGAGTCCATGGATTATACACACTTTTTCCCATCCTTCCACCATTGCTAGCCTCTCTAATACCGCGCACTTTTCGCCGGTATCATACACCCACCATATATCTTCCTCAAAAAAGCCACCATATCTACCTATCATGGCATTTCCATAGCCATTCCGAGATATATTGCCATGCAACTTTCCACCATTCCGCTTATTATGACACGCTCCATCATTGTCATATTGCTAGCATGATCATGTAGTTGACATCGTATTTGTGGCAAAGCCACCGTTCATAATTCTTTCATACATGTCACTCTTGATTCATTGCATATCGATTACATCACGGAGGCATTCATATAGAGTCATACTTTGTTCAAAGAATCAAGTTGTAATTGTTGAGTTGTAAGAAAAATAAAAGTGTGATGATCATCATTATTAGAGCATTGTCCCAGTGAGAAAATGATGATGGAGACCATGATTCCCCCACTAGTCGGGATGAGACTCCGGACGAAAAATAGAAAAAAAGAAATGAAAAAAAAGAGGCCATAAAAAAAGAAAAAAGGCCCAAATAAAAAAATGAGAGAAAAAGAGAGAAGGGACAATGCTACTATCCTTTTACCACACTTGTGCTTCAAAGTAGCACCAAGATCTTCATGATAGAGAGTCTCTCATTTTGTCACTTTCATATACTAGTGGGAATTTTTCATTATAGAACTTGGCTTGTGTATTCCAATGATGGGCTTCCTCAAAATGCAGTCTTCGTGAGCAAGCGAGTTGGATGCACACCCACTTAGTTTCTTTTGTTGAGCTTTCATATACTTATAGCTCTAGTGCATCCGTTGCATGGCAATCCCTACTCACTCACATTGATATCTATTGATGGGCATCTCCATAGCCCGTTGATACGCCTAGTTGATGTGAGACTATCTTCCCTCCTTTTGTCTTCTCCACAGCCACCATTCTATTCCACATATAGTGCTATATCCATGGCTCACGCTCATGTATTGCGTGAAGATTGAAAAAGTTTTGAAAATTTTAAAGTATGAAACAATTGCTTGGCTTGTCATCGGGGTTGTGCATGATTTAAATACTTTGTGTGGGGAAGATGGAGCATAGCCAGACTATATGATTTTGTAGGGATAACTTTCTTTGGTCATGTTATTTTGAGAAGACATAATTGCTTAGTTAGTATGCTTGAAGTATTATTATTTTTATGTCAATACGAACTTTTGTCTTGAATCTTTGGATCTCAATATTCATACCACAATTAAGAAGATTTACATTGAAATTATGCCAAAGTATCACTCCGCATAAAAATTCTCTTTTATCATTTACCTACTCGAGGAATGACGGTGAATTAAGCTTGGGGATGCACGATACGTCTCCAACTTTTCTATATTTTTTTATTGCTCCATGCTACTTTATCTTCTGTTTTGGACTATATTGGGCTTTATTTTCCACTTATATATTATTTTGGGACTAACGATTAACGGAGGCCCAGCCCAAAATTCTTGTTTTTGCCTATTTCAGTGTTTCGAAGAAACGGAATATCAAACGGAGTCCAAACGGAATGAAACCTTCGGGAACGTGATTTTCTCACCGAATGTGATCCAGGAGACTTTGACCCTACTCCAAGGAACAAAAGAGGCCGTCACGAGGGTGGGCCCCCCCTAGGGTGCGCCCCGTGCCTCGTGGGCCCCCTGTTGCTCCACCGACGTACTCCTTCCTCCTATATATACCTACGTACCCCCAAACGATCAGAACAGGAGCCAAAAACCTAATTCCACCGCCGCAACTTCCTGTATCCACGAGATCCCATCTTGGGGCCTGTTAGAGCTCACGGAGGGGGCAGCCACCACGGAGGGCTTCTACATCATCACCATAGCCCCTCCGGTGAAGTGTGAGTAGTTTACTTTAGACCTTCGGGTCCATGGCTAGTAGCTAGATGGCTTCTTCTCTCTTTTTGGATCTCAATACAATGTTCTCCCCCTCTCTAGTGGAGATATATTCGATGTAATCTTCTTTTTGCGGTGTGTTTGTTGAGAACGATGAATTGTGGGTTTATGATCCAGATTATCTATGAATAATATTTGATTCTTCTCTGAATTCTTTTATGTATGATTGGTTATCTTTGCAAGTCTCTTCGAATTATCCGTTCAGTTTGCCCAACTAGATTGGTAGTTCTTGCAATGGGAGAAGTCCTTAGCTTTGCGTTCAATCTTGCGGTGTCCTTACCCAGTGACAGAAAGGGTTGCAAGGCACGTATTGTATTTTTGCCATCGAGGATAACAAGATGGGGTATTTAT
This sequence comes from Aegilops bicornis, assembly GCA_021605145.1. Classification (NCBI taxonomy): domain Eukaryota; kingdom Viridiplantae; phylum Streptophyta; class Magnoliopsida; order Poales; family Poaceae; genus Aegilops; species Aegilops bicornis. The sequence goes on along the minus strand of CM038670.1, from coordinate 335,953,366 downwards.
CATATTGCATGAGTTTATTCCTCTACATCATGTCATCTTGCTTAAGGCATTACTCTGTTTTTAACTTAATACTCTAGATGCATGCTTTGGATAGCGGTCGATGAGTGGAGTAATAGTAGTAGATGCAGAATCGCTTTCGGTCTACTTGTCTCGGACGTGATGCCTATATACATGATCATACCTAGATATACTCATAACTATGCTCAATTACATCAATTGCTCAACAGTAATTCGTTCACCCACCGTAGAATACTTATGCTCTTGAGAGAAGCCACTAGTGAAACCTATGGCCCCCGGGTCTATTCTCATCATATCAATCTCCATCACTTTAATACTTGCTTTGTTTTTACCTTGCCTTTTACTTTTCACTTTGCATCTCTATACCAAAAATACCATAAATATTATTTATCCTCTCTATCAGATCTTACTCTCGTAAGTGGCCGTGAAGGGATTGACAACCCCTAACCGCGTTGGTTGTGAGGAGCTATCCTTTTGTGCAGGTACGAGGGACTTGTGCATGGCCTCCTACTGGATTGATAGCTTGGTTCTCAAAAATGATGGAAATACTTACGCTACTTTGCTGCATCATCCTCTCCTTTTCGGGGAAATCCAACGCAGTGCTCAAGAGGTAGCAAGAAGAATTTCTAGAGCCGTTGCCGGGGAGGCTCACGCAAGAGCAACTCAAGCACCATACCAAGTACCCATCACAATCCCTATCTCTCGCATTACATTATTTGCCATTTGCCCCTCGTTTTCCTCTCCCCCACTTCACCCTTGCCGTTTTATTCGCCCTCTCTTTAAGTTTGCCTTGATGTCATACTTGGCTCGTCTGCTCGTTTGGTTGAAATAGTTGAGTATTTATTCCTAAACATAGAAGACAATATCTATGGATCCTCATCCGCTTGCCAATCTTTTTAAGAGATCCGATTATGATGAACCAATTCTTTGTGATTTGGATGCACTAGATATCTTTATAAGGTTTGCCTGAAATCCGTGAAGTGATTGACGATAGATCTTTGAATAAAAATCATGATTGCAATGATTTTATTATAAATTCTTTTGATGTCAATTGTGCTAATAAGATGCAAAACCCTAAGCTTGGGGATGCAATAATATTGATGAATATGAGATTGATAATATTGTTTGCAATAATATTGAAAGTGGGTTCAGAAGAGTGTCAACTTTAGATCCCACATATTTGGAGAATGTTCAATCTTATGAAGTTTTTGATAAAAGTGGGTTTGGAGAGGTCATGACTTTAGTTAATGATAATCCCACTATTTTGGAAGAGTGTCAACTTTGCATGCATGTGGATCGTGTTGAGAATATACTTTGTGATAGCTATTTTGTTGAGTTTGCCTATGATCCTACATGTAATTATTATGATAGAGGAAAATATGGTTGTAGGAACTTTCATGCTACTAAATTACCTCTCGTTATGTTGAGATTGCTATTGTCTCTTTCCGCTTCCTTGCATATGCTAGTTTTTGCTTGCCTTGATTTGTTTGCCTATAAGATGCCTATGCATAGGAAGTATGTTAGACTTAGATGTGGTTGTCGCATGTTTTATTATGCTCTCTTTGTGCTTCAATTCTTGTCTTTTATGTGAGCATCATTGAAATCTCAATGCCTAGCTAAAAAGGCTTTAAAGAAAAGCGCTTGTTGGGAGACAGCACAATATATTTCCTCTCTGTCGTTGAATAAATAATCCATCTAGCCTCTGTTTAGATGTGGTTTTATGTTTTAATTAGTGTTTGTGCCAAGCTAGACCTATTAGATCTTCTTGGATGATAGTTATTTGATCTTGCTGTAATTTCCACAAACTTTGCGCTTAGTGCCCGAATTATTAAAAATCACCAGAACGTGATAAAATACTCATTCCAATTGCTGCTGATCAATAAACAAATTTTCTAGGTCTTATAATTTTGGTAGATTGTTTGGAGTTCCAGAAGTTTGCGTTAGTTACAGATTACTACAGACTATTCTGTTTTTGACAGATTCTGTTTTTCGTGTGTTGTTTGGTTATTTTGAAGAATCTATGGCTAGTAAAATAGTTTATAATCCATAGAGAAGTTGGAATATAGTAGGTTTAACAACAATATGAATAAATAATGAGTTCATTATAGTACCTTAAAGTAGTCTTTTGTTTTCTTTCTCTAACGGAGCTCACGAGATTTCTATTGAGTTTTGTGTTGTGAAGTTTTCAAGTTTTGGGTAAATTCTTTTGATGGATTATGGAACAAGGAGTGGCAAGAGCCTAAGCTTGGGGATGCCCATGGCACCCCCAAGATAATCCAATGACACCAAAAATTCAAAGCTTGGGGATGCCCTGGAAGGCATCCCCTCTTTCGTCTACTTCCATCGGTAATTTACTTGGAGCTATATTTTTATTCACCACATGATATGTGTTTTGCTTGGAGCGTCTTGTATTATTTGCGTCTTTGCTTATTAGTTTACCACAATCATCCTTTCTGTACACACCTTTTGAGAGAGCCATACATGAATTGGAATTTGATAGAACACTCTATGTGCTTCACTTATATCTTTTGAGCTTCATAGTATTGCTCATAGTGCTTCACTTATATCTTTTGAGCATGATAATTTTTGCTGTAGTGCTTCACTTAGATCTTTTAGTGCACGGTGGTGGATTTGTTTTAAAGAAACTATTGATCTCTCATGCGTCACTTAGATTATTTTGAGAGTCGTTAATAGCATGGTAATTTGCTTAATGTTAATATACTTGGTATTCAAGATATGTGAAACTTTCTTTTGAGTGCGTTGAATACTAAGAAAAGTTTGATGCTTGATAATTGTTTTGAGATATGAAGATGGTGATATTAGAGTCATGCTAGTTGAGTAGTTGTGAATTTAAAGAATACTTGTGTTGAAGTTTATGATTCCCGTAGCATGCACGTATGGTGAACCGTTATGTGATGAACTCGGAGCATGATTTATTTATTGATTGTCTTCCTTATGAGTGGCGGTCGGGGACGAGCAAAGTAATATGATAGTAGTGGTAACGGTAACAAAAGTAACGGTAGCAAAAGTAATATTTTTGGTGTTTTGTAGTGTAACAGTAGCAACGGAAATGTAAATAAGCGAAGAACAATATATGAAAAGCTCGTAGGCATTGGATCGGTGATGGAGAATTATGCCGGATGCAGTTCATCATGTAACAATCATAATATAGGGTGACACAGAACTAGCTCCAATTCATCAATGTAATGTAGGCATGTATTCGAATATAGTCATACGTGCTTATGGAAAAGAACTTGCATGACATCTTTTGTCCTACCCTCCCGTGGCAGCGGGGTCCTAACGGAAACTAAGGGATATTAAGGCCTCCTTTTAATAGAGAACCGGAACAAAGCATTAGCACATAGTGAATACATGAACTCCTCAAACTATGGTCATCACCGATAGTGGTCCCGATTATTGTCACTTCGGGGTTGCCGGGTCATAACACATAGTAGGTGACTATAGACTTGCAAGATAGGATCAAGAACCTCACATATATTCATGAAAACATAATAGGTTCAGATCTGAAATCATGGCATTCAGGCCCTAGTGACAAGCATTAAGCATAGCAAAGTCATAGCAACATCAATCTCAGAACATAGTGGATACTAGGGATCAAACCCTAACAAAACTAACTCGATTACATGATAGATCTCGTCCAAACCATCACCGTCCAGCAAGCCTACGATGGAATTACTCATGCACGGCGGTGAGCATCATGAAATTGGTGATGGAGGATGGTTGATGATGACGACGACGATGAATCCCCCTCTCTGGAGCCCCGAACGGACTCCAGATCAGCCCTCCCGAGAGGTTTTATGGGCCACCTGGTCTTCATCTTTTGCAAGGATTTTTTATTATTTCCAAACAGATGTTCCGTGGAGTTTCAGGTCATTACGAGAAGTTTTGTTTCTGCACATAAATAACACAATGGAAAGTATGTTGAAAATAGCGTCAGTCCGGGTTAGTTCCATTCAAATCATGCAAGTTAGAGTCCAAAACAAGGGCAAAAGTGTTTGGAAAAGTAGATACGACGGAGACGTATCAACTCCCCCAAGCTTAAACCTTTGCTTGTCCTCAAGCAATTCAGTTGATAAACTGAAAGTGATAAAGAAAAACTTTTACAAACTCTGTTTGCTCTTGTTGTTGTAAATATGTTAAGCCATCATTCAAGTTTTCAGCAAAGATTATGACTAACCACATTTGCAATAACTCTCAGGTCTCATGTTTACTCATAACAATGGCATAATCAACTAGCGAGCAATAATAATAAATCTCGGATGACAACACTTTCTCAAAACAATCATGATATGATATAACAAGATGGTATCTCACTAGCCCTTTCTGAGACCGCAAAACATAAATGCAGAGCACCTTTAAAGATCAAGGACTAACTAGACATTGTAATTCATGGTAAAAGAGATCCAGTCATACCCAATATAAATTAATAGTAATTAATACAAATGATAGCTGCGCTCTCCAACTAGTGCTTTTTAATAAGAGGGTGATGACTCAACATAAAAGTAAATAGATAGGCCCTTCGCAGAGGGAAGCAGGGATTTGTAGAGGTGCCAGAGCTCGGTTTTGAAATAGAGATAAATAATTTTTTGAGCGGCATACTTTCATTGTCAACATAACAACCAAGAGATGGCGATATCTTCCATGCTACACACATTATAGGTGGTTCCCAAACAGAATGGTAAAGTTTATACTCCCCTCCACCAACAAGCATCAATCCATGACTTGCTCGAAATAACGAAAGTGTCTCGTGAATTCAGCAACAGTCCTGTGGGGAGTTTTGTTTGCAATTATTTTGATTTAGTTTGCATAAAGCATGGTACTAGGCATCCCGATGACCAGCCATTTTCTCGTGAGTGAGGAGCGGAGTCCACTCCTCTTGAGAATAACCCGCCTAACATGGAAGAAACGGACGGCCCTAGTTGATACATGAGCTATTCGAGCATACAAAACAGAATATTTATTTGAAGGTTTATAGTTTGGCACATACAAATTTACTTGGAACGGCAGGTAGATACCGCATATAGGAAGGTATAGTGGACTCAAATGGAATAACTTTGGGGTTTAAGAGATTGGATGCACAAGCAGTATTCCCGCTTAGTACAAGTGAAGGCTAGCAAAAGACCGGGAAGCGACCAACTAGAGAGCGACAACAGTCATGAACATGAATTAAAATTAATAAACATTGAGTGCAAGCATGAATAGGATATAATCCACCATGAACATAAATATCGTGAAGGCTATGTTCATTTGTTTCAACTACATGTGTGAACATGTGCCAAGTCGAGTCACTTAAATCATTCAAAGGAGGATACCACCTCACTATACCACATCACAACAATTTTAATAGCATGTTGGCACACAAGGTAAACCATTATAACTCATAGCTAATCAAGCATGGCATGAGCAACTATGATCTCTAATTGTCATTGCAAACATGTTTATTCATAATAAGCTGAATCAGGAACGATGAACTCATCATATTTAAAAAAACAAGAGAGGTCGAGTTCATACCAGCTTTTCTCATCTCGGTCAGTCCATCATATATCATCATAATTGCCTTTCACTTGCATGACCGAACGATGTGAATAATAATAAGAGTGCACGTGCATTGGACTAAGCTGGAATCTGTGAGTATTCAATAAACAGGAGAAGACAAGGCAATATGGGCTCTTGGTTAAATCAACAATAATGCATATAGGAGCCACTTCAACAATTTAATCATGGTCTTCTCCTATCGAACCCCAAAGAAAAGAAAATAAATAAAACTATTTTCACGGGAAAGCTCCCAACAAGCAAAAGAAGAACGGGAAATCTTTTTGGGTTTTCTTTTTAATTATTACTACTACAGCAAGAAAAGTAAACTAACTAAAAGCTACACTAATTTTTTTTGGTTTTTCTTAATGTTTAACAAACACACAAGAAGAAAGCAAGAAAAAGAAAATAAACTAGCATGGATATTACAGTGAAAGAGTATGAGCACCGACATCCAGCAATGAGTGTGTGAACATAAATGTAATGTCGGTGGGAAATACGTACTCCCCCAAGCTTAGGCTTTTGGCCTAAGTTGGTTTATTGCCAGGGATGGCCTAGCGGATACCCGTAGGTGTAGCTGGGGTCGTAATGCGATGAAGAGGACTCTGACTGCCACTAGCTGGCGGTCATCTCCGGATCCCAAAATTAATCCGACTGTCGTGGAGGCTCAAATTGTGGTTCCGGCTCCGGGGCTGGTGTAGGGTTCTGGTAGGCTTGAATGGCCGCCCACGGAACGAGATACGGACCTTCAGATAAATTAAACAAGGAAGGAGCAGGCAAGGTAATAGTCTCAGGGTGATGTTTATCAAAGTACAATTTATATTTAAGCTCCCCTTCCCTATTCTTAACAATAAAATCATGCGCTAACATACTCTTATAATCTAAATAAGCATTGGGCAACAATTTTTCTTCTTTCTCATAGAGCCTAATAGGTGTGTTATAATGCGCAGCTAGGCGTGAAGCATAAATACCTCTAAAGATGGGACCTTTAGTACGGTTCAGACTTAACCGTTTAGCAATAATACCGCCCATACTAACAGTGTTATCAGAATATAAACCATGGAGCAAAATGATAATATCAGGAACACTAAGGTTTCCACAGTTTCCGCGACCAATTAAACAACGACTAGCAAATATAGCAAAGTAGCGTAAAACAGGAAAATGTATGCTAGTGATTCTTGCAACGGAAACCTTCCTGGTTTCCCCCATAGTAATGGTGTCAATAAACCCATCCACATCTTTTCGATGTGGTTCATCTAAGGTACCCTCGAAGGGTATTTTGCAAACCTTGCAAAATTCATCTAGTGGCATCTTCTTAACAACATCATATAAATGAAACTCTATTGAAGGAGGTGATTCCTTAGGAAAATAGTAGAAGTTTTGCACAAAAGTATTGGTGAGTAAGAGATACTGATGACGATGGTCGCGGAGGAAGTCAGTGAGGCCAGCATTCTTAGCCAATGAATAGAAATCATCATAAATCCCGGCTTTTCTCAAGAAGTCATCGGAAGGCCATTCACACGGCCGGACCTCCGTGGTGCGAGGCAAATTATATTTGGGCCTTTGTGCTTCTTCATTTTGCTTTTCCTTCGAGTTTCGGCTCAACGAGCCCCTAAAAAATCTCTTCATTATTTTCTGAAATATTCTGAAATTTTTAGTAACTACAAACAAAAGTGAACCAACCTCAATAAAATTTATAGCAACTACTCCTACAAGTGCCTAGAACCTATATCATGCATTAGAGCTACTTAGAACCATACAAATTTGACATGCAAGCTCAAGAACATGGTCACCAAGGCAGCACAAATTTGCAATGAATAAAGCACTACAACAAAAACTAATTGGACCAACGGAGGAGTCACATACCAAGGAACAATCTCCCCAAGCAGTTTTGTGAGAGGTGCTTTGAGCAAGGAGATCGAAAATCGTAACAAAATGAGCTAGAACTCGTGCTTGAGCTGGATATTGGTGTTTGTGGGAGGAAGAAGGAGTGTATGGGTGCAGGAATAAGTGGAGGAGGGCCACCATGGGCCCACGAGGCAGGGGGCGCGCCCTGGGGGGTAGGGCGCGCCCTCCACCCTCGTGGCTATGTGCTTGCCCCTCCTGCTGTGTTCTCAGTGCCAGAAATTCTCAAGTATTCCAGAAAAAATCTTATTCCATTTTCAGGGCATTTGGAGAACTTTTATTTTCGGGGTATTTTTATATTGCACAGATAAATCAGAAAACAGATAGAAAAATACTAATTTTACTTTATTTCAACTAAATAACAAAAAGTAGAAGGAGGGTACAGAAGGCTGTGCCTTCTAGTTTCATCCATCTCATGCTCATCAAAAGGAATCTACTTACAAGGTTGATCAAGTCTTGTTAACAAACTCATTCCGAATAACATGAAACCAGAGAAATTTCGAATAACACTATGTTACCTCAACGGGGATATGCACATCCCCAATAATAAGAATATCATATTTCTTCTTGACACTAGGAAGAGGAAATTCAAAACCTCCAAATATAATCGATGGAATTTTTCCAATGGAGTTGATACTATGAACTTGAGGTTGTTTCCTCGGAAAGTGTACCATATGCTCATTACCATTAACATGAAAAGTGGCATTGCCTTTGTTGCAATCAATAACAGCCCTTACAATATTCATAAAAGGTCTTCCAAGAATAATAGACATGCTATCGTCCTCGGGAATATCAAGAATAACAAAGTTCGTTAAAATAGTAACATTTGCAACCACAACAGGCACATACTCACAAATGCCGACAGGTATAGCAGTTGATTTATCAGCCATTTGCAAAGATATTTCAGTAGGTGTCAACTTATTCAAGTCAAGTCTATGATATAAAGAGAGAGGCATAACACTAACACCGGCTCCAAGATCACATAAAGCAGTTTTAACATAGTTTCTTTTAATGGAGCATGGTATAGTGTGTACTCCTGAATCTCCAAGTTTCTTTGGTATTCCACCCTTAAGAGTATAATTAGCAAGCATGGTGGAAATCTATGCTTCCGGTATCTTTCTTTTATTTGTAACAATATCTTTCATATACTTAGCATAAGGATTCATTTTGAGCATATCAGTTAATTGCATACGCAAAAAAGATAGGTCCAATCATTTCAGCAAAGCGCTCAAAATCCTCATCATCCTTTTTCTTGGATGGTTTGGGAGCAAAAGGCATGGGTTTCTGAACCCATGGTTCTCTTTCTTTACCATGTTTCCTAGCAACAAAGTCTCTCTTATCATAATGTTGATTCTTTGATTGTGGGTTATCAAGATCAACAGCGGGTTCAATTTCTACATCATTGTCATTACTAGGTCGAGCATCATCATGAACATCTTCATTAACATTTTCACTAGGTTCATGTTCATTACCAGATTGTGTTTCAGCATCAGAAATAGAGATATCATTTGGATTCTCAGGTGCTTCAGCAACAGGCTCACTAGAAGCATGCAAAGTCCTATCATTTTTCTTTTTCTTCTTTTTAGAAGGACTAGGTGCATCAATATTATTTATCTGAGTATCTTGCTCAATTCTCTTAGGGTGGCCTTCGGGATACAAAGGTTCCTGAGTCATCTTACCAGTTCTAGTAGGCACTCTAACAACATAACATTATTCTTACTATTCATTTCATTGAGCAAATCATTTTGAGCCTTAAGCACTTGTTCTACTTGAGTGGTAACCATAGAAGCATGTTTACTAATGAGTTTAAGTTCACCTCTAACATTAGCCATATAATCACCCAAGTGTTCAATCATAAAAGCATTTTGTTTTAATTGTCTACCAAAATAAGCATTGAAATCTTCTTGCTTTACCATAAAGTTATCAAACTCATCCAAGCATTGGCTAGCAATTTTGGTAGGAGGGATTTCAGCTCTATCATATATATAGGGAGAATTTACCTTTACTACCTGTGTCGGGTTATCAAGACCATGAGTTTCTTCAATAGGTAATGGATTAAGATCATATGTTTCTTCAACAGGCGGTAAATTAAGACCATGTATCTCTTCAATAGGAGATAAATTCTTAACATCTTCAGCTTTAATACCATTTTCTTTCATAGATTTCTTTGCCTCTTGCATATCTTCAGGACTGAGAAATAGAACACCTCTCTTCTTCGGAGTTGGTTTAGGAATAGGCTCAGGAGCTGGCTCAGGAAGTGTCCAATTATTTTCATTTGTCAACATATTATTCAATAGAATTTCATCTTCATCCGGTGTTCTTTCCCTGAAAACAGAACCAGCACAACTATCCAGGTAATCTCTGGAAGCATCGGTTAGTCCATTATAAAAGATATCAAGTATTTCATTTTTCTTGAGAGGATGATCAGCAAAGCATTAAGTAACTTTAGGAGCCTCCCCAAGCTTGTGGGAGACTCTCTTCTTCAATTTGCACAAAGTTGTATATTTCCCTCAAAGCAGCTTGTTTCTTATGAGCAGGGAAATATTTAGCGTAGAAGTAATAAATCATATCACGGGGACTACGCACAACCAGGATCAAGGGAATTAAACCATATCTTAGCATCACCCTTTAATGAGAACGGAAATATTTTAAGGATGTAAAGGTAGCGAGATCTCTCATCATTAGTGAACAGGGTGGCTATATCATTTAATTTAGTAAGATGTGCCACAACAGTTTCAGATTCATAGCCATAAAAATGATCAGATTCAACCAAAGTAATTATACCAGGATCAACAGAGAATTCATAATCCTTATCGGTAACACAGATAGGTGAAGTTGCAAAAGCAGGGTCAGGTCTCATTCTACCATTAAGAGATTGCTGATTCCATTTAGCTAATAACCTCTTGAGTTCATATCTATCTTTGCAAGCTAAAATAGCTAAAGAAGCTTCTTTATCAAAAACATAACCCTCGGGAATAACAGGCAAGTCTTCATCATCACTTTCATCAATATAATTAGTTTCAATAATTTCTTTCTCTCTAGCCCTAGCAATTTGTTCATCAAGAAATTCACCAAGTGGCACAGTAGTATCAAGCATAGAAGTAGTTTAATCATAAGTATAATGCATGGCAGAAATGGCATCATCAATAACATGCAACATATCAGAACGAATAGCAGAAGCAGGTTTAGGTGTCGCAAGCTTACTCAAAACAGAAGGTGAATCAAGTGCAGAGCTAGATGGCGGTTCCTTACCTCCCCTCGTAGTTGAGGGATAAATTGTTGTCTTAGCGTCTTTCAAGTTCTTCATAGTGATCAGCAGATATAAATCCCAAGTGACTCAAAGAATAGAGCTATGCTCCCCGACAACGGCGCCAGAAAATAGTATTGATAACCCACAAGTGTAGGGGATCGCAACAATTTTCGAGGGTAGAGTATTCAACCATATTGATTCGACACAAGGGGAGCCAAAGAATATTCTCAAGTATTAGCAACTGAGTTGTCAATTCAGCCACACCTGGATAACCTAATATTTGCAGCAAAGTATTTAGTAGCAAAGTAATATGATAGTAGTGGTAACGGTAACAAAAGTAACGGTAGCAAAAGTAATATTTTTGGTGTTTTGTAGTGATTGTAAAAGTAGCAACGGAAAAGTAAATAAGCGAAGAACAATATATGAAAAGCTCGTAGGCATTGGATTGGTGATGGAGAATTATGCCAGATGCGGTTCATCATGTAACAATCATAACATAGGGTGACACAAGACTAGCTCCAATTCATCAGTGTAATGTAGGCATGTATTTCGAATATAGTCATACGTGCTTATGGAAAAGAACTTGCATGACATCTTTTGTCCTACCCTCCCGTGGCAGCGGGGTCCTAACAGAAACTAAGGGATATTAAGGCCTCCGTTTAATAGAGAACCGGAACAAAGCATTAGCACATAATGAATACATGAACTCCTCAAACTATGGTCATCACCGGGAGTTGTCCCGATTATTGTCACTTCAGGGTTGCCAGATCATAACACATAGTAGGTGACTATAGACTTGCAAGATAGGATCAAGAACTCACATATATTCATGAAAACATAATAGGTTCAGATCTGAAATCATGGCACTCGGGCCCTAGTGACAAGCATTAAGCATAGCAAAGTCATAGCAACATCAATCTCAGAACATAGTGGATACTAGGGATCAAATCCTAACAAAACTAACTCAATTACATGATAGATCTCATCCAACCCATCACCGTCCGGCAAGCCTATGATGGAATTACTCACGCACGGCGGTGAGAATCATGAAATTGGTGATGGAGGATGGTTGATGATGACGATGGCGACGAATCCCCCTCTCTGGAGCCCCGAACGGACTCCAGATCAGCCCTGCCGAGAGGTTTTAGGGCTTGGTTGCGGCTCCGTATCATAAAATGCGATGAATTCTTCTCTCTGGTTTTTTCTCCCCGAAAGCAAATATATAGAGTTGGAGTTGAGGTCGGAGGAGCTCCAGGGGGCCCACGAGGTAGGGGCGCGCCCTAAGGGGGAGGGTGCGCCCCCCACCCTCGTGGACAGGGTGTGGGCCCCCTGGTTTTCATCTTTTGCAAGGATTTTTAATTATTTCCAAATAGACGTTCCGTGGAGTTTCAGGTCATTCGAAAAAGTTTTGTTTCTGCACATAAATAACACCATGGAAAGTATGTTGAAAACAGCGTCAGTCCGGGTTAGTTTCGTTCAAATCATGCAAGTTAGAGTCCAAAACAAGGGCAAAAGTGTTTGGAAAAGTAGATACGACGGAGACGTATCATTGGGCCAGCCAGATTCAGCCCAGTGCATGTTTTTTTCCTGCCTGCGAATTTGCCAATTATCCAGAAAACTGCATATTTAAAGATTACCCCTCCTTGTTCATGCATTTAATATCTCACAAACCGTGCATCGGAGCAAAATGGTTTAAATATGTAAAATGCTTAGATTTTCATCTAGTTTCATAAAATGCTACTTTCATCCATGTTAAACATGTTTAAACTGTTGGTTGCATTTGTTTTGCATAATGACATGCTAAAATGGATTATTTCATAACTAATTAACCGTAGCTCCGAATTTAATAAACTTTATATGTAAATGGGGTAGAAAAATGCCTAGTTTAACATGGTGCACTCATCTTGCATGTTTAAAAACTATAAAATGTGGCTTCGGGCAGAACAGCACCAACTTTGCAATATGCATATGGGGATTTTCCGGAAATGTTGCTTGTTGTTTCCAGTCTCATTTATACTTGCCTAGATAGGTAGTTTTATTATGCTTGACCTCTTGCCATGTTAACCAACATTTAATATTGTTGAGTACCTAAATGGGAGAGAGCTAGATAATTGAATGTGGTGTTTCGGCAATATGCATTCCTTGCATATTGAGCTCCACTTAACTTGTAGTTTTGTTTGTGCACTTTGCCATGCCATGCATATTTAAACTGGACATGCATCATCCTTGGTTGTGCATCATGCCATGTTTATGCTTGTGTGTTTACCATGTTGTTTGCTTCTTTCCGGTTTGCTTCTCTCGTTAGCTTCGGTTTCATTCCGGAGTTGTGAGGATTCGTTCGACTACGTCCGTTTGTCGACTCATTCTTCTTCCTTGCGGGATCTCAGGCAAGATGACCATTGATACGTCCATTTTGCATCATGCTTTTATACCGATATTTATCGCATTATGGGCTGTTATTTCATGTTATGTCACAATACTTATGGCTATTCTCTCCTATTTTACAAGGTTTACATGGAGAGGGAGAATGCCGGCAGCTGGAATTCTGGGCTGGAAAAGGAGCAAATATTGAAGGCCTATTCTATGCAACTCCAAAAGTCCTGAAACTCCACGGAATATCTTAAAATAAATAAAGAAAAATCATCGCCAAAGATGAAGGCCAGGGGGCCCACACCCAGCTCACGAGGGTGGGGGGCGCGCCCTCCCCCCTGGGCGCGCCCCCCTACCTCGTGGTCCCCCTGGTGGCTCTCCGACGCCCATCTTCTCCCATATGAAGTCTTTCGATGAGAAAAAATCATAAGCAACCTTTCGGGACGAGACTCCGCCGCCACGAGGCGGAACCTTGGCGGAACCAATCTAGGGCTCCAGCAGAGCTGTTCTGCCGGGGACACTTCCCTCCGGGAGGGGGAAATCATCACCATCGTCATCACCAACGCTCCTCTCATCGGGAGAGGGCAATCTCCATCAACATATTCACTAGCACCATCTCATCTCCAAACCCTAGTTCATCTCTTGTATCCAATTCTTGTCTCCAAGTCCGGGATTGGTGCTAGTAGGTTGCTAGTAGTGTTGATTACTCCTTGTAGTTGATGCTAGTTGGTTTACTTGGTGGAAGATCATATGTTCAGATCCTTTATGCATATTATTACCCCTCTGATTATGAACATGAATATGCTTTGTGAGTAGTTACGTTTGTTCCTGAGGACAAGGGAGAAGTCTTGCTATTAGTAGTCATGTGAATTTGGTATTCGTTCGATATTTTGATGAGATGTATGTTGCCTAACCTTTAGTGGTGTTATGTGAACATCGACTACATAACACTTCACCATTATTTGGGCCTAGAGGAAGGCATTGGGAAGTAATAAGTAGATGATGGGTTACTAGAGTGACAGAAGCTTAAACCCTAGTTTATGCGTTGCTTCGTAAGGGGCTGATTTGGATCCATATGTTTTATGCTATGGTTAGGTTTACCTTAATACTTTTGTTGTAGTTGCGGATGCTTGCAATAGAGGTTAATCATAAGTGGGATGCTTGTTCAAGTAAGAACAGGACCCAAGCACCGTCCACCCACATATCAAATTATCAAAGTACCAACGCGAATCATATGAACGTGATGAAAACTAGCTTGACGATATTCCCATGTGTCCTCGGAGCGCTTTTCCTATTATAAGAGTTTGTTCCGACTTGTCCTTTGCTACAAAAGGATTGGGCCACCTTGCTGCACCTTATTTACTCTTGTTACTTGTTGCTCGTTACAATTTATCTTATCACAAAACTATCTGTTACCACTTATTTCGGTACTTGCGAGAGAATACCTTGCTGAAAACCGCTTATCATTTCATACGCTCCTCGTTGGGTTCGACACTCTTACTTATCGAAAGGACTACGATAGATCCCCTATACTTGTGGGTCATCAAGACTCTTTTTCGGCGCCGTTGCCGGGAGTGAAGCGCCTTTGGTAGGTGGAATTTGGTAAGGAAAAATTTATTTAGTGTGATGAAATTTTACATCACTTGTTACTATGGAAAGTAATTCTCCGAGGGGCTTGCTCGGGGTATCTTCACCCCGTCCCAAAGAGAGCAAAGAGTTTCTACTCAACCCATCGAACCTATCGAAAATGAAACTCCTTTTGAATTTCCTTCGGTATGATGGAAAAACGGCTAGCTAATCCTTTTACAGGAGATGGAACAAAGCACCTCGATGAGCACTTAATATATGTGGATGAAATTTGTGGATTATTTAAGCTTGCGGTGTGTACCCGATGATGTTGTTAAGAAGAAGGCTTTTCCTTTATTTTTGAAGGAAGACGCATTGACATGGTATAGGCTATGTGATACGAGATCATGGAACTATAAAAGATTGAAATTGGAATTTCATCAAAAGTATTACCCTATGCATCTTGTTCATCGTGATCGCAATTATATATATAATTTTTGGCCTCGTGAAGGAGAAAGCATCGCTCAAGCTTGGGGAGGCTTAAATCAATGTTATATTCATGCCCCAATCATGAGCTTCCAAGAGAAATAATTATTCAAAGTTTTTATGCTTGGCTTTCTGATAACAATCGCACCATGCTTGATACTTCTTGTGCTGGCTCTTTTATGATGAAGACTATTGAATTAAAATGGAATTTATTGGATAGAATTAAACGCAACTCTGAAGATTGGGACCTCGACAAAGGTAAGGAGTCGTATGACACCTAAGTTTGATTGTGTTAAATCTTTTATGGATACCGATATTTTCCGTAAGTTTATCACTAAATATGGACTTGACTATGAGATAGTAGCTTCTTTCTGTGAATCTTTTGCTACTTATGTTGATCTCCCTAAGGAGAAGTGGTTTAAATATCATCCTACCATAGAAGTAAAAGTAGCTGCACCTATTAAAGTTGAAGAAAAGACTGTCACTTATAATGATCCTATTGTTCCTACCTCTTATGTTGAGAAACCACCTTTCCCTGTTAGAGTAAAGGATCATGCTAAAGATTCAACTGTTATTTGTAAAAGAATATTAGAACTTATACACCTCCTGAGCAAGTCAAAGTAGAACCTAATATTGCTATTGTTAAAGATTTCTTGTCTGATAATATTGATGGACATGTCATTCAATTCTCTGGTGAAACTGCTAGAATTGCTAAACCCTGTGATAGAGAAAAACATAGACATGTGGTAGGCGTGCCTATTATTTCTGTTAAAATAGGAGATCATTGTTATCATGGCTTATGTGATATGGGTGCTAGTGCTAGTGTTATACCCATTGACTTATATAAAGAAATTATGCATGATATCGCACCTGCTGAGTTAGAAGATATTGATGTTACATTTAAACTTGCCAAGAGAGATACTATATCTGCAATGGAATTGTTAGGGATGTTGAAGTCTTGTGTGGAAAAACCAAATATCCCGCTGATTTCCTTGTTCTTGGTTCTCCACAAGATAGCTTTTGTCCCATTATTTTTGGTAGACCCTTCTTGAATACTGTTAATGCTAAGATAGACTTCGAAAAGAATGTTGTTACTATTGGCTTGGATGATATGGTTCATAAGTTTAATTTCTCTAAATTTAGTAAACAACATCATGAGGAAGAATTGCCTAGTACGGATGAAATTATTGGTCTTGCTTCTATTGCCGTACCTCATAGTGATCCTTTGAAACACTATTTGCTAGACCATGAAAATGATATGTTCATGAATGAAAGAAGGGAAATAGATGAAGTATTTTTAAAACAGGAACCTATTCTGCAACATAATTTGCCTGTTGAGATCCTAGGGGATCCTCCTCCACCCAAGTGTGATCCTGTGTTTGAGATTAAACTATTGCCTGATAATCTTGAATATGCTTATCTTGATGAAAAGAAAATATATCCTGTTATTATTAGTGCTAATCTTTCAGAGCATGAAGAAGAAAGATTATTGAAAACTCTGAAGAAGCACCGTGCGCTATTGGATATACTCTTGATGATCTTAAGGGCATTAGTCCCACTCTATGTCGACATAAAATAAATTTGGAAGCGGATGCCAAACCAGTTCGTGATCCTCAACGACGTTTGAATCCCAAAATGAAAGAAGTGGTAAGAAAAGAAATACTCAAGCTTACGGAGGCAGGTATAATTTATCCCGTTCTTTGATAGTCGATTGGGTAAGTCATGTCCATTGTGTCCCTAAGAAGGGAGGTATTACTGTTGTCCCTAACGATAAAGATGAATTGATCCATAAAGAATTATCACAGGTTATAGGATGGTAATTGATTTCCATAAATTGAATAAAGCTACTAAGAAAGATCATTACCCTTACCTTTTATTGATCAAATGCTAGACAGATTATGCAAACATACACATTATTGCTTTCTAGATGGTTATTACGGTTTCTCTCAAATACCTGTCGGCTAAAGATCAATCAAAGACTACTTTTACATGCCCTTTTGGTACTTTTGCTTATAGACGTATGCCTTTTGGTTTATGTAATGCACCTGCTACCTTTCAAAGATGCATGATGGCTATATTCTCTGATTTTTGTGAAAAGATTTGTGAGGTTTTCATGGACGAATTTTCCGTCTATGGTTCCTCTTTTGACGATTGCTTGAGCAATCTTGATCGAGTTTTGCAGAGATGTGAAGAAACTAATCTTGTCTTGAATTGGGAAAAGTGCCACTTTATGGTTAATGAAGGTATTGTCTTGGGGCACAAAGTTTACGAAAGAGGTATTGAAGTTGATAAAGCCAAGGTTGATGCTATTGAAAGATGCCATGTCCCAAGGACATCAAAGGTATAAGAAGTTTCCTTGGTCACGCTTGGATTTTATAGGAGGTTCATTAAGGACTTCTCAAAAATTTCTCGGCCTCTAACTAATTTATTACAAAAGATTTACCATTTGTCTTTGATGATGATTGTGTAGAAGCATTTGAAATACTTAAGAAAGCATTAGTCTACACTTTTTGTTGTTCACCACACGATTGGAATTTACCCTTTGAAATTATGTGTGATGCTAGTGATTATCTTTGTAGGTGTTGTTCGGGGCAAAGAGTTGATAAGAAGTTAAATGTTATCCATTATGCTAGTAAGACTCTAGACAATGCTCAAAGAAATTATGCTACTACCGAAAAGGAACTTTTAGCGATTGTGTTTGCTTGTGATAAATTCAGA
This sequence comes from Aegilops bicornis, assembly GCA_021605145.1. Lineage (NCBI taxonomy): Eukaryota > Viridiplantae > Streptophyta > Magnoliopsida > Poales > Poaceae > Aegilops > Aegilops bicornis. The sequence continues at coordinate 335,935,500 of CM038670.1, read as the reverse complement.
CCCTATATTGTTGATTCTAAAGTAACTATTCACACCGATCATGCTGCTATTAAATACCTTAGGAAAAGAAATATGCTAAACCTAGACTTATTAGATGGGTTCTCTTCTGCAAGAATTTGATTTGCATATTGTTGATAGAAAAGGAGCTGAGAACCCGTTGCAGACAACTTATCTAGGTTAGAGAATGTTCTTGATGACCCACTACCTATTGATGATATCTTTCACGATGAACAATTAAATGTCGTAAGCACTTCTCGTAGCACTCCATGGTATGCCGATTATGCTAATTATATTGTTGCTAAATTTATACCACCTAGCTTCACATACCAACAAAGAAAAAGTTTTTTATGATTTGCGACATTACTTTTGGGATGACCCACATCTTTATAAAGAAGGAGTAGATGGTGTTATTAGGCGTTGTGTGCACGAGCATGAGCGAGAAGCAGATCCTCATGAAGTGTCAATCCGAAGCTTATGGAGGACACCACGCTGGAGATAGAACTGCACATAAGGTATTGCAATCTCGTTTTTATTGGCCTACTCTCTTCAAGGATGCCCGTAAGTTTGTTTTGTCTTGTGATGAATATCAAAGAATTGGTAATATTAGTAGACGTCAAGAAATGCCTATGAATTATTCACTTGTTATTGAACCATTTGATGTTTGGGGCTTTGATTATATGGCACCTTTTCCTGCCTCTAATGGATACACTCATATTTTAGTTGCTTGTTGATTACGTTACTAAGTGGGTAGAAGCTATTCCAACTAGTAGTGCTGATCATAACACTTCTATTAAAATGCTTAAGGAAGTTATTTTTCCAAGGTTTGGAGTCCCTAGATATTTAATGACTGATGGTGGTTCACACTTTATTCATGGTGCTTTTTGTAAAATGCTTGCTAAATATGACGTTAATCATAGAATTGCATCTCCTTATCACCCATGATCTAGTGGTCAAGTAGAATTGAGTAATAGAGAGCTCAAATTAATTTTGCAAAAGACTGTTAATAGGTCTAGAAAGAATTGGTCCAAGAAACTTGATGATGCATTATGGGCCTATAGAACTGCATATAAGAACCCTATGGGTATGTCTCCGTATAAAATGGTTTATGGAAAAGCATGTCACTTACCTCTCGAACTAGAAAATAAGGCATATTGGGCTATTAAAGAGCTCAACTATGATTTCAAACTTGCCGGTGAGAAGAGGTTATTTGATATTAGCTCACTTGATGAATGGAGAACCCACACTTATGAAAATGCCAAGTTGTTTAAAGATACAAAAGTGTGAGTTTAATGTAGGTGATTATGTATTGCTATACAACTCTCGTTTAAGATTTTTTGCAGGAAAACTTCTCTCTAAATGGGAAGGTCCCTAAGTTATTGAGGAGGTCTATCGTTCCGGTGCCGTAAAAATCAACAACTTCGAAGGCACAAATCCAAAGGTGGTAAACGGTCAAAGGATCAAACACTATATCTCGGGTAATCCTATAAATGTTGAAACTAATATTATTGAAACCATAACCCCGGAGGAATACATAAGGGACACTTTCGAGCGTTCCGGACTCGAAAAGGAATAGGTATGTGTTACGGTAAGTAAACCGACTCCAAAACAAATTCTATGGCAATATTTCTCCATTTTGGAATATTTAGAAAAATAGAAAAAATAAGTAAGAGTCCGGGGAGGACACGAGGCCTCCACGAGGGTGGAGGGCGCGCCCCCCTACCTCGTGAGCACCTCGTGTGCCCTCCGGACTCTGTTTTCTTGCACGATACGTATTTTGGTCTGTAAAAATTCATTATATATTCTCCCGAAGGTTTTGACGACCGTATCACGCAAATATCCTCTGTTTTCGTTTCGAGCTGTTTCCGTTGCAGATTTGAGGATTAGGAGACTCGATCATCCTTCTATGAGGGTGAGCCTATGCCATGGAAGGTGGACGACAAGCTTGCATCATCAACAACACCTCCACCGCAACAACAAAGAAGGAGGCATAATCACATGGGTATGGGAACTCCCCTTGGCAACTGCCAAGCTTGGGGGAGGTGCCCCGGTATCGTATCACCATCACAACTCCTATCTTTACCATTTTTCTTAGTTCGGTCCTATTAGTAGTATCTTGATTTAGTAAAATAAAGTCATGGCATGATCTAGTTTTGAAGTTTTGTTTTATGATACCTCTATGCAATCGAGTCCGTGAGTTATATATATAATAAAGATTAGTGTTGAGTCAAAGGCTTGATTATTTTGCCATGATCTTGGGTGAATGAAAAAGGGGATAAAAAGAATCAAAGAGTTTATATTGATCTTAGTGAAAGTAATGACTCCACGTAGAAAGAGTATGATGATTAAAAGTTGTTGGGAGTTGCCAAATATAGCTTTGGTCATCGTTGCAATTAAGAGGAAGTAATAAGGAGAGAGAGAGGTTTCACATATAGATATATTATCATTGACATCTTTTATGATTGGGAGCACTCATTAAAATATGACATGCTAAAGAGTTGATGTTGGACAAGGAAGACAATGTAATGAGTTATGTTTTCTTATATCTGAGATAAAGTATGTTGTCATGGATCCTCTAACATGTTGATATTGCCTTTCCCCCTCATGCTAGCCAAATTCTCAGCACCAAGTAGAGATACTACTTGTGCTTCAAAATACCTTTAAACCAGTTTAGCCATGAGAGTCCATCATATCTACCTATGGATTGAGTAAGATCCTTCAAGTAAGTTGTCATCGGTGCAAGCAATAAAAATTGCTCTCTAAATATGCATGACTTATTAGTGCAGAGAAATAAGCTTTATGCGAACTTGTTGTGGAAGTAATAAAAGCGTCGGACTGCATAATAAAGTTCCACATACAAGGGGCAATATAAAGTGATGTTCTTTTGCATTAAGATTTTGTGCATCCAACCATAAAAGTGCATGGCAACCTCTGCTTCCCTCTGCGAAGGGCCTATCTTTTATTATTATCCTCTACCTTATGCAAGAGTCACGGTGATCTTCACCTTTCCTTTTTCGTTTTATCCTTTGGCAAGCCCAACTTGTTGGAAAGAACATGATATATATATATATATATATATATATATATATATATATATATATATATATATCTAATTGGATGTAGGGGAGCATGAATTATTATTGTTGACATTACCCTTGAGGTAAAAGGTTGTGGGGAAAAACTACAAGCCCCTATCTTTCTCTGTGTCCGGTTAAAACTCCGTAACCACAAGTATTGAGTGAGTGCTAGCAATTATGAAGGACTAAGTGATAGTTGAGTATGTGGACTTGCTTTTAAGCTCTGACATAGACTCTTTCCGATGTTATGAAAATTGCAATTGTTTCAATGACTAAGGACATAATTTGTTGGTGCTCAATAAGGTTTCTGATTCATACTTTGGCTTTGAACAGATCATCATTTGAACATAAGTAATCATATGACAAAATCTGTTTATGTTGCTGTTACGAAATAATCATGATGCCTTCATGTCCGTATTTTATTTTTATCGACGCCTCTACCTCTAAACATGAGGACATATTTATTGTTATCGGCTTTTCGCTTGAGGACAAGCGAGGTCTAAGCTTGGGGGAGTTGATACGTCCATTTTGCATCATGCTTTTATACCGATATTTATCGCATTATGGGCTGTTATTTGACGTTATGTCACAATACTTATGGCTATTCTCTCCTATTTTACAAGGTTTACATGGAGAGGGAGAATGCCAAATTTGGAATGGAAATTTGGAAGAGGAGCAAATATTGAAGGCCTATTCGTGCAACTCCAAAAGACCTGAAACTCCACGGAATATCTTAAAATAAATAAAGAAAAATCGTCGCCAGAGATGAAGGCCAGGGGGCCCACACCCTGCTCACGAGGGTGGGGGCGCGCCCTCCCCCCCTGGGTGCACCCTCTACCTCGTGGGCCCCCTGGTGGCTCTCCGACGCCCATCTTCTCCCATATGAAGTCTTTCGATGAGAAAAAAATCATAAGCAACCTTTCGGGACGAGACTCCACCGCCACGAGGCAGAACCTTGGCGGAACCAATCTAGGGCTCCGGCAGAGCTGTTCTACCGGGGACACTTCCCTCCGGGAGGGGGAAATCATCGCCACCGTCATCACCAACGCTCCTCTCATCGGGAGAGGGCAATCTCCATCGACATCTTCACCAGCACCATCTCATCTCCAAACCCTAGTTCATCTCTTGTATCCAATTCTTGTCTCCAAGTCCGGGATTGGTGCTAGTATGTTGCTAGTAGTGTTGATTACTCCTTGTAGTTGATGCTAGTTGGTTTACTTGGTGGAAGATCATATGTTCAGATCCTTTATGCATATTATTACCCCTCTGATTATGAACATGAATATGCTTTGTGAGTTGTTACGTTTGTTCCTGATGACAAGGGAGAAGTCTTGCTATTAGTAGTCATGTGAATTTACGTATTAGATTCGATATTTTGATGAGATGTATGTTGTCTAACCTCTAGTGGTGTTATGTGAACGTCGACTACATAACACTTCATCATTATTTGGGCCTAGAGGAAGGCATTGGGAAGTAATAAGTAGATGATGGGTTGCTAGAGTGATGAGCTTACACCCTAGTTTATGCGTTGCTTCGTAAGGGGCTGATTTGGATCCATATGTTTCATGCTATGGTTAGGTTTACATTAATACTTTTGTTGTAGTTGCAGATGCTTGCAAAAGAGTTTCTATACTTGTGGGTCATCAACTATTACCCTCGATATCACTTCTATCTTTGCTTGCTAGTTGTTCGCTCTATAGCTATGACGCGCTACCTACCACTTATTTATCATGCCTCCCATATTTCCATGTCAAGACTCTAACCCACCTTCCTAGCAAACTGTTGTTTGGCTATGTTACCGCTTTGCTCAGCCCTTCTTATAGCGTTGTTAGTTGCAGGTGAAGTTGAAGATTGCTCCATGTTGGAACATGTTTATGCTGGGAGATCACAGTATCTCTTATTTTAATTAATGCATCTATATACTTGGTAAAGGGTGGAAGGCTCGGCCTTATGCCTGGTGTTTTGTTCCACTCTTGCCGCCTTAGTTTCCGTCATACCGGCGTTATGTTCCTTGATTTTGCGTTCCTTACGCGGTTGGGGTTATGGGACCCCCTTGACAGTTCGCCTTTAATAAAACTCCTCCAGCAAGGCCCAACCTTGGTTTTACATTTTCCTAACAACCTATAACTTTCCCTTGGGGTCGCGAACCCGAGGGCCATCTTTATTTTACCCCCCCCCCCCCCCCCCGGGCCAGTGCTCCTCTGAGTGTTGGTCCGAACCGGGCAACCTGCAGGGCCACCTCAGGGAAACTTGAGGGCTGGTTTTACTCGTAGCTTGACCTATCCGGTGTGCCCTGAGAACGAGATATGTGCAGCTCCTATCAGGATTTGTCGGCACAGTCGGGAGGTCTTGCTGGTCTTATTTTACCATTGTCGAAATGTCTTGTAACCGGGATTCCGAGTCTGATCGGGTTGTTCCGGGAGAAGGAATATCCTTCATTGATCGTGAGAGCTTGTGATGGGCTAAGTTGGGACACCCCTACAGGGTATAAACTTTCGAAAGCCGTGCCCGCAGGTATGTGGCAGATGGGAATTTGTTAATGTCCGGTTGTAGAGAACTTGACACTTGACTTAATTAAAATGCATCAACTGCGTGTGTAGCCGTGATGGTCTCTTTTCGGCGGAATTCGGGAAGTAAACACGGTTTTGGGGTTATGTTTGAATGTAAGTAGTTTTCAGGATCACTTCTAGCTTCACGACCGTTGCGTAGCTTCTCATCTTACTCTTATTTGCGTATTTTAGCCAGCATACTTGCTTAGCGCTTGCTGCAACTCCACCTCATAACCACATCCTACCCATAAGCTTAAATAGTCTTGATCTCATGGGTTTAGAGATTGCTGAGTCCTCATGACTCACAGATACTACCAAAACAGTTGCAGGCGCCGATGATACCAGTGCAGGTGATGCTACCGAACTCAAGTGGGAGTTCGACGAGGACCTTGGTCGTTACTATGTTTCATTTCCTGATGATCAGTAGTGGAGCCCAGTTGGGACGATCGGGGATCTAGCATTTGGGGTTATCTTCTTTTTCTTTTGGATTTGACCGTAGTCGGTCTATGTGTGTACTTGGATGATGTATGAATTATTTAAGTATTGTGTGAAGTGGCGATTGTAAGCCAACTCTCTTTATCCCTTTCTTGTTCATTACATGGGATTGTGTGAAGATGACCCTTCTTGCGACAAAACCACAATGCGGTTATGCCTCTAAGTCGTTCCTCGACACGTGGGAGATATAGTCGCATCATGGGAGTTACATGTTGGTAATCAGAGCCATCCCCAACTTAGGAGCCCCCTGCTTGATCGAATCGATGACGTTGTTGAGTTAAGAACAAAAATGTTTTGAGTCTTAGGATTATATATATATATATATATATATATATACATATATATATATCAGAGAGTAGGATTCTTTTTACTCCTCAGTCCCTTCGACTCTCTAGTGAGGCCTCCTGACGTAAATGTTTTGCCTTTCCTCTCCTCAAATATCATGAATTTTTTTTAGGATCACACGGGTATCTTGGGATCGTTCTGATATTCTTGTGATGAGAACATTGTTCTTGGTGCCTCCTGACATTTAGGGGTTGTGGCAGTGTCCCGAGAAGTTGAGCTCCGAGGTGTTGTCGTTACAATTTTATCGTTGCAGTTCTAGAATACCTGAGTTTCGCCGACATAAAAAATCTCTTTTATGCAGTCGTTAGTGAGATAACCTCGACGCCACCCAGTAGTGGGGCGGGAGTTCGGGAGTATTGCCATAGCTGGTATAACGGATGCTTTTCGAAGGTTGAGGTACACGATTTCCGGAGTTTTCTAGGTTATGTGTTGACAGATGGATACAGCTGGATGTAGGGATTGTTAGTTTGGGTGAGATATTATGCTTCCCCTGTATCCCCAACACCAGATTGCATAACCAGAAAGTTTTGGGAGTTTACAGGTGGGAATTCAAGTAGCTCCTAGAATATCTTTCCGACAGATGCATGATATGGGATTGGGTAAATCTCTATCATATGCATTTGTTCCGGCTTATCTTGCAAGCCAAATCCTTTTTTTTGAGTTGTGGTATTCGAGTTGCTTCGATGTCAAGTGTTGATTCCATACCATTCCTAAGCGGTGTCCTCATATTCGTGAATACTAATCCTTCTAATTTATCTAGATTGACATCCTAATTCTATTTCCAACCGGTGTGCTTCTCTTCAAGTTAATCATATCCTTTCAACATTCAGGAGATCAATTCTAAGTTTTTCTCAACGGAGTTTATTCCATCTGCCCCAAGTTGCCTTTGTTTTCCCACCCTCCAACCCTTTTATTCAAGGACTCAGATTTGTTAATCAAGTATCATTTTTATTCGTGGGAAGTCTCTCCATTCTTTTTCGTCAACGTTCTTATCCGGTGATTTCCCATGAAGATACTAACGGAGCATCAAGTTTATCATTCTTCGCTCTCTTTTCTTCTCCAGTGGATTCAATTCAAGCTTTGTCGATCATATCTTTTCCTTGTTTCAAATGTTTTCTCATGCCGGTGCACCTCTTAATCATCCACCTCTTGCTATTCATGTTTATCTGGAGTGCTGAAGATATCCCAGAAGATTCAAGTTTCTATTCGTAATCCTTTCAAGCTATTTCAATGTCTTACCTTGTTCAAGCCATTTAATTCAACCGGCGCAATCTATCTTTTAAATCTTTCAACGGTGTTTCTTTTTAGTGGGCCCTAACCCACAGGTCTCTTTCCAGGATCTTACCTGACTCTTCTAATTCTTTCCGGAGTTATTCTCAAATTCATTGCAAAGTTTGACGTAAGAATGAATTATCATCAGTCAAATGTCTTTCTCCAAGATCTTTCAAATTCTTGTCATCATTAGTTCAACCTTTCTAATTTTCATTCCGAGTGCCTCAACAATTCATGGTGGTGTTTCTCGTCGTCATTCTCTGATCTGAAGACCGAAGAAGAGTTTTTCTTCCAAAGATGCGAAGTTCAAGTTTGATGCCATCCTCTCATAATTTTTTTCGATTGCGGGAATTCTTTTCACCCATCTCGAGCAATTCAGGAGTCTTTTCAGTTTGATTCTCTGGAGCCCATCATCTCAGAATTATTCATTCCAGATTTCAGCTCTCGTTCTCCAAATTTTACCGATGCATCGTTCAAGTATTCCCTAATCAGCTCGTGATCTCTTCGCTCATTTTTATCTAAATACTCTCAAGTACCTTCGTTATCTAAATCCTCTCAAGTACCTTCGTTCATTTTCCAATTCTTCCTGGTGATTTGTGCTCTTTCCTTCGTGCGTTTCAAGTTCTTAAAGCGGTTTGTTCGAGATTCCTCTTTCTATGTTCTCATATTAATTTATTCATTGTTTCAATCCTACCGGTGGTTCATGGAAGACCTTCCCAAGTTGCGCCATTCCTCGCTTCAATCTTTTCAAGAAGAATAAGTGGCATGCCAAATCCGTTGCTTGTCATCAATTTAAATTGGTGAAGGATACACATAACATAATTCGTATTCTTGTTTCATCCAAGTGTTTAATTCTTTTCTACAGGAGTTTGTCCGTGACATCAATTTCTCAGTTATATGTTGTTCATCTTTCTTCGGAGTTCCAACTTTTCCGTGTTATCTCGTCGCGAAGCTTCATCTAAATCATTGCAAGGTTTCACCTTGTGTTCTCAACTTCTCTTTCTTTTTATCATCCTTTCATTACTGGAGTTCTTCATGGAGGATCTACATGGTGGTTCGTCAAGGATTCCTCGGATTCTTCAATTGTTCTTCAAGATTTCTCTCGGAGTTAAGATCCGCCAAGCTATACTCTATAATAAACATGGTGTTCAACACATGTTTTGTTTTGAGGAGTTCAAGTATTCTTCATCTTGCATTCCGAAGTGCAATTCTTTCCATCTTATCTTTTGAGGTGGTGTTATGTCATTTTCACAGTTTCCTTCATGCTTCATGCTTGACAAGTCGTCAGGAATGAGATATTTAAATCCATCATTTTCTTCCATGGAGTTATCTTGGGTTATATTTCACCTAAAGCCTTCCCTAAGGAGTGTGTTATTGTGGTGCTTATCAATGGTCCAAGTTATCTCTTTATCATCTTGATGGAAGAAGTTTTTTTTCATCTCGCTGGTGTTATCAATTATATTATTTGTTCCGTAGTGGCAGGATTTTGCCACAATTTGGAGAAGCTTTCCATAAGCCCACTACAAGCTTATTAGTTTTGTTGTTGGTTTTCAAAAACTCTGTTATAACCTTCTTGGAAGGGTGCTTTCAAAGTTCTTTTGTGGCAGAAGTTGTCATTTTCTTCTCCCTCCCTTTGTCCCAACAATCTAGCTTCTATTCCTTCCTTCCGGAGACACTGTGATGTTGCTCTCTTCACTCATCATCTCGAATTGCGAGGATCGTGTTCTTTTCATGCTTGTCCATTTAACCGGAGTGTCGTGCCCTCTTTTTCAAGTTCTTCCCATTTTGTCAAGTTTTCCTTCCCTTTTGTACCGGAGTGCTATCCAAATCTGTCATTCTTGTTCCTTGGCTATCTCATTATACCGGTGTGGTGGCATATTATTTTTGGTTCGTTAAGCTCTCGTTTCATGTCTTTCAACCCACAAGGTTCTCATAATGTTCCTTGTTCCTCTTTTCTAATGGAGCTTTTCAATCTCGTTCATCTCTGTTGTATTATTTCTTTCAAGTTGTCCAACCTCTCAAGGTTCATGGTTTCGCTCATTTGTCAAAGAAGCAATTTAGTTTTACCTCTTCTCTTCCTCTTCCGCTTCTCTTCGGTGCCATCCTTAGATCTCACGAAGAGATCTCTTGTAAGTGGAGGAGTGTTGTGACATCCCGAGACCAACGCTCCAGACACCTTCCATGTTTTTTGTTGCCGCCGTGTGTTTTATGTTGTTTGTTGCATTCATCATGTCATCATGCATACTGCATTCGCATGTTTTCATAAAGCTTGCATCCGTTGATAGTTGCCGCTTCTTCCTCAACTCTTTCGACCTTTCTCAGACCAACCATTCTTTTGTTGCCCGGCCGTTTGACCCTCTCTACACAATGCTCAAACCCCCTCGCGTGCGCGTCCGAAACTCCCCTGAAGCCGAAGCGGGCCCTCATGACCGATGGGTCCGGAGCATCCACAAACATCCGTAAAATATCTCCGTTTTCCTAATTGGACATCCTAACCTATATTTTCTCAGCCATCTGATTACGATTGGAGGATCATTCTTTCCCCTTCCTAAAATTCTTTTGCTATATATACTAGACCAACCCCTAACCCAAACCCTAAATTCAAGGTGGTTTGTCCTCACACCGCCACTCCACCAAATCCCCCTCGGGATCCATCCCCAATCAGCCCAGCTACCTTCCTCCAACCCGCACCCGCAGCCTCATCCCTCGATCTACGCAGCCATCCAACCAGCGTTAGGCCAACTCCACCGCGCGACCCCAAACGGACGTCCGGATTGGCCCGAATTTGTCCCTTTGGGGCGCCGATGGGTTCGCCCGTGTCCGGCTGTGTCCGTTGGGTCGTGCGTGCGCCCACCGCGCGGCCGCACCCCAAATCGTGTCCGGGGTGGACGGGAATAAAAAAATGAATGAAATAACTAAAAAAGCAAATAAACGCATTTAAAAAAACATAAAACATATATATGGGTCGGCCACAAAACGGCCCAGTTGCAACGGCCACTTAAAAGGCCCAGTTTCATAATTAACATAATAAGAAAAGAAAAAAAACTCCTCCAGCGCGCTCCTGCCGCGCCCGTGGTGCTTGCGTGGCGTCGCCGTCTTCAGCCGCCCGGTGTCGCTGTCGGCCGACGAGGTCGGCGATACTCGGCGGCGTCCAGAGGTGGGGCGGCGGTGCGTGGTAGACGGGGGCGGGCTGGACGGCCGGAGGTGCCTGCACCACCTCCTCCTGCGGCGACGCCTCCCGCTCCTGATGGGCGGAGTGGGGCACCAGTTCACGCCCACGCCGGCGGCCATCTCCGGCGCAGTGCAGGACCAGCCCCACCCCTGGCCCAGCAGCTTCTCGAACGCCGGCGGGTCCTCCTCCATCGCCTCCTCCCTCCTCTCCTCCTCCTTCACGGCCACCATTTGCAGCTCGGGGAAGGCGACGTCGCCGGCGGCAGAGAGTGCGATCGCCTCCTCCAAGCCGTCCCATTGGCGCTCGTCGTAGGTGTGCATGGAGTCGCCCATGACACCTTTGACGAAGTCGGGCCTCCTCTGCGCTGTCATGCGAGGAGGTGGAGGAGGTGACGGAGACGGGAAGGCGACGTGGCGTAAGGTCACAAGACGCCAGACGCCGCGCACCTCTCGGCGTGGCTGGCCCCCGACACTGCGGCGAAGTATGACGCGCGGCGCGTGTCGTGCTCGTCCCGGAGCCACGTGTCCCACAGGTCGGAATCTGGGGCGTACCTGTCGTCGTAGAACAGGTCGTCGGGGAGGAGGCGGCGGCGGCGCTCGATCTCATCGCGGCGCGCGCGGCCGCTCGCCGGCACAGGAGGGATCGGGACCCGGTCGGCGCTGAGGTGCCATCCGTTGGGGAGGTGGACGTCACTCCATGGGACCGGCGTCCTCGTCTCCCAGTACCTCCGGCACACGTCCGCCGTGAGGTACTGCCGGTCGCGCTCGCCGGTGGGCCTAGGGTTGATGGTGAAGGGGGCCGGGCGGGGGCTCGACGGGAGGAGCGCGGCGGAGACGCGGGCTCCTCCTTCTTCACGGAGCCGCGGCGGCGCCCCGAGGAGGATCCGGCCTCGCGGTCGTGCTTGCCCTTGCGGTTCCAGAAGCCCATGGCGAGGTGGGTGACCGATGATCTCGAGGACAATGGAAGGCTAGGGTTCGGCGCTGTCGGGGTTCGAGGAGGCCGCGGGGTGGCGTGGGGCAGTGTGGACGACAACCCGTCCATGCTTCCCACTTAAAGAAGGACGGTGACCGTTCGACATGCGGATGACAGGTGGGGCCGCCCGCTCGTGCGCATTGATGTGGGCGGGTGGGAGGTAGATGGCCGCCTGCCACACGGCCCCGACGCGGACGAGGCGCGCGTCCGTTTGGTGTCCGCCGCGACCCAAACCCGGCGCAAGTTTACGCTCGAAATGGGTCGGCTCGGCCCGAACACAAAACAAACAGGATGGGTTCGGGCCGTCGTACGCTGGGCCGCCTCGTTTGTCTCTTTTGCCCCAAACGGACAGGGCCGGACAGTACGCGCGGTGGAGTTGGCCTTAGAGCACCCCGTCGCCCCTTCCCCTCTTCTTCTCCTCCGTCCCTCCTCCCTCTGGTTCTCTCCCTTGTTTCTCATGCCTCTCCCTCTCCGTTCCAGGAGGCAACCAGGAGCTGCCATGGTTGCCCGCAGCTCCGTCGCTGCCGGGAACAAGTCCCTCCGCCCCGGATCTGGCGCCTGCCTCGTCTCGGACCTCACCTGCGGCTCCTTCGCCCCGTCAAGTTCCCGGAGCCGCCCTTGCCTGCTGCTGCTGCTTGCAGCACCCAGCGCCCCTGCCTCCTCTGCCTCCTGCTCGCCCGCGTTGCCCCAAGTCCGCCGGCAACAGCGCCGCCCGACTCCCTCGCCCGCATCTCGCCGGCGCTCCATGTCGGGCTCGGCTTCCTCTTTGTCTTCAGCGACGACCAGAGCGCCAAGTCCCTGCCGCTGCTCTGCTCCCTCTCAAGCAGAGGACGAGTGCCTCGACCCTGCCCCGCTCGCGTTGACCGTGCCGCCAGCGTTCCTGGGCCACCGCGTCGCCCTTCACCCGCATCAGCCCAGTAGCGCCAAGGCCGTGCCAGACCTGCGGAGCCTCTCCACCATCTGGGCCGAGGCCCATGGGTGAGCTGTCACCCCAGCGCCTCGTTTTTTTCCTTCTATTGGGCCATCCAGATTCAGCCCAGTGCACGTTTTTTCCTGCCTGAGAATTTGCCTATTATCCAGAAAACTGTATATTTACATATTACCCCTCCTTGTTCATGCATTTAATATCTCACAAACCGTGCATTGGAGCAAAATGGTTTGAACATGTAAAATGCTTAGATTTTCATCTAGTTTCATAAAATTCTACTTCATCCATGTTAAACATGTTTAAATTGTTGTTTGCATTTGTTTTACATAATGACATTCTAAAATGGTTTATTTCATAACTAATTAACCGTAGCTCCGAATTTAATAAACTTATATGTAAATGGGGTAGAAAAATGCATAGTTTAACATGGTGCACTCATCTTGCATGTTTAACAACTCTAAAATGTGGTTTAGGGCAGAACAACACCAACTTTGAAATATGCATATGGGGACTTCTCGAAATTGTTGCTTGTTGTTTCTGGCCTCATTTAAACTTACCTAGATAGGTAGTATTATGCTTGCCCTCTTGCCATGTTAACCAACAATTAATATTGTTGAGTACCTAAACGGGAGAGAGCTAAATAATTGAATGTGGTGTTTTGTCAATATGCATTTCGTTGCATATTGTGCTCCACTTAACTTGTAGTTTTGTTTGTACACTTTGCCATGCCATGCATATTTAAACCGGACATGCATCATCCTTGGTTGTGCATCATGCCATGTTTATGCTTGTGTGTTTACCATGTTGTTTGCTTCTTTCCGGCTTGCTTCTCTCGTTAGCTTCGGTGTCGTTCCGGAGTTGTGAGGATTCGTTTGACTACGTCTGTTTGTCGACTAGTTCTTCTTCCTTGCAGGATCTCAGGCAAGATGACCATTACCCTCGATATCACTTCTATATTTGCTTGCTAGTTGTTCGCGCTATCGCTATATCGCGCTACCTACCACTTGTTTACCATGCCTCCCATATTGCCATGTCAAGCCCCTAACCCACCTTCCTAGCAAACCGTTGTTTGGCTATGTTACTGCTTTGCTCAGCCCTTCTTCTAGTGTTGTTAGTTGTTGGTGAAGTTGAAGATTGCTCCATGTTGGAACATGTTTATGCTGGGATATCACAATATCTCTTATTTTAATTAATGCATCTATATACTTGGTAAAGGGTGGAAGGCTCGGCCTTATGCCTAGTGTTTTGTTCCACTCTTGCCGCATTAGTTTCCGTCATACCGGTGTTATGTTCCTTGATTTTGCGTTCCTTACGCGGTTGGGATTATGGGACCCCCTTGACGGTTCGCCTTGAATAAAACTCCTCCAGCAAGGCCCAACCTTGGTTTTACATTTGCCTAACAACCTATAACTTTCCCTTCGGGTCACGACCCCGAGGGTCATCTTTATTTTAACCCCCCCCCCGGCCAGTGCTCCTCTGGGTGTTGGTCTAAACCAGGCAACCTGCAGGGCCACCTCGGGAAACTTGAGGGGTTGTTTTACTCGTAGCTTGACCTATCCGCTGTGCCCTGAGAACGAGATATGTGTAGCTCCTATCGGGATTTGTCGGCACAGTCGGGCGGTCTTGCTGGTCTTGTTTTACCATTGTCGAATTGTCTTGTAACCGGGATTCCGAGTCTGATCGAGTTGTTCCGGGAGAAAGAATATCCTTCATTGATCATGAGAGCTTGTGATGGGCTAAGTTGGGACACCCCTGTAGGTTATAAACTTTCGAAAGCCGTGCCCAGGGTTATGTGGCAGATGGGAATTTGTTGATGTCCGGTTATAGAGAACTTGACACTTGACTTAATTAAAATGCATCAACCGCGTGTGTAGTCGCGACGGTCTCTTTTCGGCAGAGTCCGGGAAGTGAACACGGTTTTTGGGTTATGTTTGAACGTAAGTAGTTTTCAGGATCACTTCTAGCTTCACGACCGTTGTTTAGCTTCTCATCTTACTCTTATTTGCGTATTTTAGCCACCATACTTGCTTAGCGCTTGCTGCAACTCCACCTCGTTACCACATCCTACCCATAAGCTGTCACAGCCCTAGAGCTTGCTTGTAACTAGTGGCATTGCATCCATGCATCATGTTTAATTTTCATGAAATTTGAAATGGGGATTGCCTAAACCCTAGCATTAAAGGAATTAAAATAGGCTCAACCAAAAATATTTTTCAGTGATTTCAAATGGCTTTAGAAAATGTTCATCATTTCGGAAAAATGCTTTAAACCGTAAACCAGAGGTGCTGCACATTTTTCATGTCATATTTGGTCACCGGATTAATTCATAAAGTATTTGCATTTGGGCATTTAAATGCTAATAAATAATTTAAATACTCAAATAATCCCAAACTGAAATGTTTATCAGAGGATATATTTCCAACAGTGGTCATGAGCGATGGCATGAATTTTGGGAATGATTAAGTATTTTTAATAAAGCCCAACAGTTTACAGAAAATTAGAAAAAAAATGCAATATAGAAAGGAGAGGGAGTAAACTCGCAGCCCACTTACGGCACGCACTGGCCGGCCCAGCCCACTGGCAAATGCCACCATCGGCCACCTCCCGCCAGAGCAGGCGGCTGCACAGCCGTCACAGGCGCCGTGGCCACCTCCTCGCTTGCCACCGAGAGGCTCTCGGCCCTTCCAGCCACGGAGACGGCCACGCACCCCAGGCCTCTCACTCTCTCCCGAGCCTCGCCTCTCTCCTCTCTCTCCCGAACCCGAGCACTATCGCCGCCGACGAACACCACCACGGCCATCGCCTCCCCCTCGTCCCCTCGAGCAGTCCACGAGCTCCGCCTAGTCCCTCTCCTCCTCCCTACCGAGCCACATGAGCCGGGAAGCGCTGCAACGCCCTCGACGTCGTCGTCTTCCTCCTCGGGCAACCGAGATCGCCGCCGTGATTTCGTCGCCTCCGGACCTCCCCCGCGCCCACTGACCTTCCCATCGTGCTCGCGGTGAGCTACTGAGCTTTTCGCCTCACCACCCCCTCTAGCTAGCCTCCTCTAGCCACCGTTCCCACCTTGGCCGAAGCTTCGCCGCCGCCGTGCCCTCGTCGCCCGGCGTGGCTAGAGCCACAATGGCTCAAGCCAACCTCACTTTTGTGCTCGGCGCAAGACACCGAGCTTCGTAGCCACCACTCCGCCTCCTCCTGCAATCAGAAGGCCAAACCCGACCCCGCCCGAACTCCGTGCCGCCAAAGCTCGTCGCCGGCGAGATTCCGCTGCCCGTGACCACCCGTCTGGTCCATTAGATGCGCGAGTGCAAGAGCTCCTCCCAGGCGCCAGGCCAAACCACCGCCCGAAGCTCAAATCCGAGCCGCGCCGCCGTCGTTTTGGTCGCCACCGGCCAGGTTCCGGCGAGGCCGATTAGCCGCTAATGAGCCCGCTAATCACCCCTATAGAGCCACTGACGTGTGGGACCCTGAGCCTAATTAGGTTAGTCTAAATTTCTGTTAAGTTTAGTACTAATATATGTGGACCCCACGTGCCAGTTTGACCTTGGCCAAGTCGGCTTTGATCGGTCCCACATGTCATCCACCTAAACCAGCTCGAGACGCCGACCAATGGACCCCACGGGTCAGGTTTGACCAGGGCGCCCAGTTGACTTGCTGACGTGACGGTGATGTCATGTCGATTTAATAACCCATTTTCGGATTTATTATAATTCAGAAATTTTAGAAAATACCCCAAACTTCTAAAATTCATAGAAATTCAACCGTAACTCCAATTGAAATAAGTTATATATGAAAAATGATCAGAAAAATATGAAGAATCTGTTTATGCCATGATCATGCATGTTTGAACAAGTTAACCTCACTAAATAGGATGAATTATGATTAGGGCAACTTATGAACTAGCATTTGGAGTTGGAGTTTAACCTTGTTTGAATTCCACTTCAATTAACTTGGCTCACTGCTGCATTAGCTCAAAACACCAGCATATTGCCATGTCATGATCATGCATCATATTGCTGCATTGCATTGATTGTGTTTCTTCCTTGTTTGTCGGTGCTTGTTCCCTCTCGGTAGGCGTGTCCCGACGATGAGTTCGATGACACGGATGAAGAACTATATTATCTTCAAAAGTGCCAGGCAAGCAAAACCCCCTTGTTCATTCCGATATAATCCCACTCTCTCGCTCCTGCTCTATTTTACTGCATTAGGACAACAACGATTGATGTGTTACTTGCTGCGGTAGCTGAACCCCTTTATCCTCTGCATGACCTGTCATTCCACAAGAATTAGATGAAACCCACTAGCATGAGTAGGAGTTGCTTGAGCCATGTTGTGCCTACTCATTCATGCTTGTTTGTCATGCCTGCTACTGCTTAGAGTTGAGTCAGGTCTGATTCATCGAGGATGAATCAGAGGTGTGTGAACATGTCCTACTATGTGTGAGCTAAGTGTGTGAACACGATTTGGTAAAGGTAGCGGTGAGAGGCCATGTAGGAGTACATGGTGGGTTGTCTCATTGCAGCCGTCCTCATGAACTGAGTTCTGTGTTTGTGATCCATGAAACAGTTACTACCACGCATAGGGCCCAAACCAATGGACCCTCTCGGCTTCTTAACCACTCTTGTCCTCGGTCCGGAGTTGCAAGTAGTTTCTGGTGTTTGTAGCATGCTGGGGGCCGCACGCAACGCTGACCATAGGGGTGGGTTGTGTTGCGGTAGGCACGTGGCCCGGTGTACCGATTCACCCGTTTGGTGTCTCGGGAACCTTGCACACATCGTTCGGGGCCGTTAGTGGAAACCTCGGCCGGACTCCCTGCGGATGGAACCCGAATAGGCGATAAACCTGGACTCGGGACTCGTGTGTTTAGGTAGGTCGTGGCCGACACCCACGTTGGGCTTCCGCTTGAAGGTTGCCGAGTACATGTCGTGTAAACGGCGGTAAGTGGTGAGAGCATGTGTGAAGAAGTACACCCCTGCAGGGTTATAAATGATCTATTGAATAGCCGTGTCCGCGGAAAAGGACTTACAGGTTGCCTATATCAGTTCATCGACTTGTGAAAGTGGATACTCTAATAATGCGCAAGATTAGCGTGAGCGCTATGGATGGCATTCTCGTAGGGAGACGGGAGCGGATCCATAGTGGTGTTTTGATATGGTGAATATGTGGACTGCAAAGCGCCACCTCAAAAGAGTTACTTGCAATCGTAGTTCGGGATAGCCACCGAGTCAAAGTCGGCTTGGTGCGATCAAACTCCACCACCCCCTTTGTTGATAATGATGCATATGTAGTTAGTTCTGATGTAAGTCTTGCTGAGTACATTTGTACTCACATTTGCTTATTTTATGTTTTGCAGAGAGACGTCAGTCTCGCTAGTAGTTCCGCTTGGACTTCGACGTTTAGCTTGTTACCTCAGCTACGATCTTGTGCCCTCGGCAGGATGTGGTAGATAGTCAGGCTTCTCAGCCTTTTTCATTTATAGTTGTCTGTACTCAGACATGTTTAGCTTCCGCTTGTGCTTTGACTTGTATGTTTCGGGTGTTGGGTCATGAGACCCATGTTTGTAATATCTCGCTCCTCGGAGCCTAATGAATAAATATTTGAGACGGAGAGTTATGTTGTGATGCCATGTTGTATTTACACATATTGAGCATATTGTGTGTATGTTTGAAATGCTTGGTATGTGTGTGATCCGACAATCTAGTTGTTTATGCTTGGCAGCCTCTCATATGGGGAAATGTAGTCTAGTGCTTCCTGAGCGATAGTAGTCCGCTATTCTTGCCTTCACCGTGAGTCCCGTTAGCCCAAAGACTACCGCTTTGGACACTTGACTAGGGGCATGTGTTTCACTTCGCTCCTATGTCTCCCTTCGGGAAATGTCACGCGGTGACATCCGGAGTCCTGCCTAGCCTGCATGTACCCGGTTACCGGAGTCCTGTTAGACCAGTGCTACAGCCCGGATTCATACGTTGATGACCGACATGCTCGATGTGATTCATGGATGCATGTTCCCATGGGTTAGTGCCGCTTTGGGTTCACGACTAGCCCTGTCGGCCCGGGTTCTTCATCATATGGATGCTAGCGACACTATCATATCGTGAGCCAAAAGACGCAAACGGTCCCGGGCCATGGTAAGGCGACACCGTGGGAATACCGTGCGTGGAGGCCGCAAAGTGATATGAGGTGTTACCGGCTAGATCGATGTGACTTGGAATCGGGTCCCGACATGTTGGTATCGTGAGCCTGATCATCAGAGGATTACCAAGCCAAACTGGTCGAAGTTGAGTCTAGAAATGCTTTAGTTATGTAAGGGAATTGATTGTGGAGGGGAACGTAAGGCTCTTTTTACTCCTTATACCTCATGACCTTCTGATCCGAGTCATCCTCTTCTCTTCCACGGGGTTTAAGAACTAGGCTTCTCATCTATCTATCAGGATGACGTGTTACTAATCCATAGACCTTTAAGATTGTTGGATTTAAGCCCCAGTTCAGTTCCTACTATTCTGTATGATAATTGTTGATCTCGGAACCTTGATATTGTGATGTTGAGTGGTTATGCCATCAGTTTTGCAGGATGTCTCAAATCATTTTAAGCATTTACAGTCGTTATGCTGTCCGAGTCATCCCAGGTTTCTAAACTATCTGATGTATTTGCAAATCCCTTCCTCCCGTTCCTGATGTCCTTTTGGGCCAGATTAAGCACACTAACCAGTCAGTCGAGGTACTCCATTGCCTCGGCATATATGTTTGAGTTATTATTATGACCCTAGGTGTTTAGGAAGTCACCTAGCAATTTAGCAATGCTTTTGTATCCCCAGTGTGATGATTCTGACCATTATTCTTGAGAGCATCCCGTGATGCCATTTAGTAGTAGGCATTCTGCTCTTGGGTTTCTGAACCCGAGATTCACCCTACTTCATGTTGTTAGTATTTGCTAGTCCCTTTAGGATATTAGTAACCTTGCATTAGTCCTCGAGGTTCGTGGTATTACCTTCTTCCAAGTACCATGAGCTGTTTATGGCGAAGTTCCTCGCTAAACCGAAATATCACAACCACAGTGCTCTTGACGAGTTCTCGATTCTATGTTGTTACTCTGCCATTTCTACCTTTCTGCATGGGTTATCCGGAAGAAACCTGTGGAACATGGTTCGACATACTAATCTATGCATCCACAACTCAGAAAGTTATATGTTCCTCGAGTTGTTCCTCCTTAGTTGTATTCTGATCCCCGTCTATCAGTTGATAGTCAGGAGTAGTCGTGCTCTCGTCCTCATCGATGCCCATTTTTCTTGTGGTCCGTCAAGCCATTCTATTTCGGAATGACTAGGAGAAACAAACTCCAGTGCCTCATCTATATCTAGGATTGGGTCAAAAGCAGTTGTAATCCGCACATCAAATGCAATCAAGCTTTTGATTATGTTCTATCCTGAAGTATTACCCACTTTATGTCCGGAACGTCATGAGAATTGCACCTTCTCTTATGGATTCTTGACGCAGTGATACTTCTCGCTATCATTATTGATTCCTCGGTCCCGTGTTGATGCAACCGGAATGCCGACAAGTGAATTGTGATGTGTGAAATCGATACTCCTAGCAACCTCGTTGCTTGGTAGTTAATGGACAATATTTTCATTCTTAGCGTGTTGGTTATTAAATCATCATACTAAGATTGATCGTGCTACCTAGTCCTTATTTCTGGTGCACCCTTCGATCAATGAGTTAGGATTATTCAATCCCTTGCTTATTTGATCATATCGTCTTGCCCTGAAAAGCAAGATTGTTCTCGAGCTTAGTAACATACCGGTGGTTCGTGTGATTTTCCGAATATCTTCTCGTAAGTATTACCAGGTTGTCCTCGACTGTTATGTTGAGCTCGTGATCAAGTTGGTTTCCTGTGAACCACCCTTTTTCCAGGAATCTGTGTTGGATATCCCTGAGCTACTTGGTTAAGCTAGACAACAACTTGGAGAGTTGGAAGATAAAAGCTTGCCTAACTTAGTTCGTTCCAAAGGGATATTCTTGTGTAGTGTGTGTTGAAGAAAGATGATATCTTCATCGATTGGTCCCTCGTGATCGATTCTTTGGACCTATTGTCTTATCAATCCTTTGATTTGAGTGTGGGCTATCGTCAAATCAAATCAGTACCAACGATGCTCGTAATGTTGTCTTACTGCGTGGTTGATCCTCGAGCATATACCATTACATCTTTTGGTCTGACCAATGCTATCACCGTGTTCACATGATGGTGGAAGTCCAGTGATACGGAAATTCCGATGAGTTGCTGTTGAGCCCATTAGCAGCATTTTGTCTCCCCCATGAGTCATGTTGAACATCAACCTAGTATTGGAAACTTGTGTAAGCATTTCTTCATGTTTCGTTCATGAAGCATATGTTTGGATGAAAGTAGTGACTTCCTCTAATTCACGTGCATTAGGTGCAAGTTGCCGCTATGAATTTGAGAAAGGTTTGTTTTGGTTCCCTTGGAATCATCCCAAGTCAGTCATGCATATGTGCAAAGTATTCTGTAGTCTGGAGACTTGCAACCTTCATTCTATATGTATTCCTAGCATACCAAGCCACTGATTGACTTGTCCAAGGAAAAGAAGTCTATGCTTGGGAGCTAATCCATGGACTTGCGTAAAGACTTGATATCCTCGATGATGGTTCCCCACCGAACTTCGGCGGTGTTTCATTATAAGACTACTACGTGGGCTTGATTATGCAGGACATCGTGTTCACATGTTAGTAGCAGAACCAGCTCATGTTTTGGAGCTTGCTATCGTAGTTCATTCCCGAGAATCTCGCAACATCTTCTCGTCGATTTGTGTTGCAAACTTTTATTTTCCTTTCTAGACTCGATGAGTCTGGAATATCCTAACACCGACCAGATCTGAATCTCAGGCAGATATGATGGTTGGAACCTTCCCAACATTTGCATTTTGTTCCTAGCTTGCATCCCATCGTGCCAATTTTCCATGGGCTGCCCTTCTCGATAATTGATGTCTAGGATCATCCTCAAAAGTGGACTTACCATGGGTCCCCTCCACCTCCGATGATAAGCAAAAATCATCCATTGCGTTGTCTTCAACAAGGTAGTCCACATCATCCATTCTAGTCTGGGTATGCCACTCCTTTGCACTCCACCAAACGATCGTTTGTGATTGCCTTAGGCTGGTATAAAGAGTTTCAATGGTCGTTGTGTCAAAAGTAATTCTTTTTGCCACTTAAGGGAATAATTCTACGAGTCACCTTTCCTAAGGTCTACCGTTATGGAATCATGGCAATCATCTACTTGTTACTTTGAAACCATGCACCATTTTACTTAAGCGTGGAATGGTTGCCTACCAATTTGAACCTTCGTCATCCATTTCTTTACCATCATTCCTAATGTGTGTTTGGTGTCTCAACTCAAGAATTGTTCTTACGTCACTCCATGAACTGATCTTGAATTGCTCGATCTTCAAGAAGATTAAATCCGTAGGGTTTCCCCTTCTTTCTCATTGTCGTGTCGAGTGAAGATCTCGAAAGCAAAGACGTCAAGACCAAGATGATGGAATGAATCAACATTTTCGAGAAGGACAAATGGATCATGAAGATTGTGATAGTTCTGTGACTCCCCTTTTCCTCTTACCTCACGTCTTGAATCTCGGGGCGAGATTCTTGTTTAGTGGGGGTGAGTTGTCACAGCCCTAGAGCTTGCTTGTAACTAGTGGCATTGCATCCATGCATCATGTTTAATTTTCATGAAATTTGAAATGGGGATTGCCTAAACCCTAGCATTAAAGGAATTCAAATAGGCTCAACCAAAAATATTTTTCAGTGATTTCAAATGGCTTTAGAAAATGTTCATCATTTACGGAAAAATGCTTTAAACCGTAACCAGAGGTCTTGCACATTTTTCATGTCATATTTGGTCACTGGATTAATTCATAAAGTATTTGCATTTGGGCATTTAAATGCTAATAAATAATTTAAATACTCAAATAATCCCAAACTGAAATGTTTACTGTAGGATATATTTCCAACAGTGGTCATGAGCAGTGGCATGAATTTTGGGATTGATTTAGTATTTTTAATAAAGCCCAACAGTTCTGAAAATTAGAAAACAAATGCAATTAAGAAAGGAGAGGGAGTTACTGGCAGCCCACTTACGGCCTCGGCACTGTGTCGCCCAGCCCACTCGGCAAGTGCTACCATCGGCCACCTCCCGCTGAGAGCAGGCAGCTGTCGGTCACAGCCGGCGTCTTGCGTGGCCACCTCCCGCTTGCCACCGAGAGGCTCTCGGCCCTTCCAGCTTACCTGAGACGGCCACGCACCCCTGTGCCTCTCACTCTCTCCCCGAGCTCGTCTCTCTCCTCTCTCTCCCGAACCCGAGCACTATCGCCACGCCGACGAACACCACCACGGCCATCGCCTCCCCCTCGTCCCCTCGAGCAGTCCACGAGCTCCGCCTAGTCCCTCTCCTCCTCCCCACCGAGCCACATGAGCCGGGAAGCGCTGCAACGCCCTCGACGTCATCGTATTCCTCCTCGGGCAACCGAGATCGCCGCCGTGATTTCGTCGCCTCCGGACCTCCCCCGCGCCCACTGACCTTCCCATCGTGCTCGCGGTGAGCTACTGAGCTTTTCCCTCACCTCCCCTCTTGCTAGCCTCCTCTAGCCACCGTTCCCATCATGGCCGAAGCTCGCCGCCGTGCCTCGCCACGGCGTGGCTAGAGCCACAATGGCTCGAAGCCAACCTCACTTTTGTGCTCAGCGCAGCACCAGGAGCTCGTAGCCACCACCCGCTCCTCCTCCCGTGCACCGTAGCGTCAAACCCGACCCCGCCTGAACTCCGGTCGCCGCCAAAGCTCGTCGCCGGCGAGATTCCGGCTGCCCCTTGACCACCCGTCTGGTCCATTAGATGCGCGAGTGCAAGAGCTCCTCCCCCGTGCGCTCAGCGCGCCAAACCACCGCCCGAAGCTCAAATCCGAGCCGCGCCGCCGTCGTTTTGGTCGCCACCGGCCAGGTTCCGGCGAGGCCGACTTGGCGACATCATTAGTCGCTAATGAGCCCGCTAATCACCCTCTAGAGCCAGCGGCGTGTGGGACCACGAGCCTAATTAGGTTAGTCTAAATTTACATTAAGTTTAGTACTAATATATGTGGACCCCACGTGCCAGTTTGACCTTGGCCAAGTCAGCTTTGACTGGTCCCACATGTCATCCACCTAAACCCGCCCGAGACGCTGACCAATGGACCCCACGGGTCAGGTTTGACACAGGCGCCCAGTTGACTTTCTGACGTCACAGTGATGTCATTCTGACGAAATAACCCAATTTCTGTATTTATTTTAATTCAGGAAATTTCAGAAAATACCCAAACTTCTAAAATTCATAGAAATTCAACCGTAACTCCAATGGAAATAAGTTATATATGAAAATGATCGAGAAAATATGAAGAATCTGTTTATGCCATGATCATGCATGTTTGAACAAGTTAACCTCCTTGAATAAGATGAATTATGATTAGGGCAACTTATGAACTAGCATTTGGAGTTGGAGTTTAACCTTGTTTGAATTCCACTTCAATTAACTTGGCTTACTGCTGCATTAGCTCAAAACACCAGCATATTGCCATGTCATGATCATGCATCATATTACTGCATTGCATTGTTTGTGTTTTTTCCTTGTTTGTCGGTGCTTGTTACCTCTCGGTAGGCGTGTCCCGACGATGAGTTCGATGACACGGATGAAGAACTATATTATCTTCAAAAGTGCCAGGCAAGCAAAACCCCCTTGTTCATTCCGATATAATCTCACTCTCTCGCTCCTGCTCTATTTTACTGCATTAGGACAACAACGATTCATGTGTTACTTGCTGCGGTAGCTGGACCCCTTTATCCTCTGCATGACCTGTCATTCCACAGTAATTAGATGAAACCCACTAGCATGAGTAGGAGTTGCTTGAGCCATGTTGTGCCTACTCATTCATGCTTGTTTGTCATGCCTGCCATCGCTTAGAGTTGAGTCAGGTCCGATTCATCGGGGATGAATCGGAGGTGTGTGAACATGTCCTCACTGTGTGTCGCCTAAGTGTGTGAACACGATTTGGTAAAGGTAGCGGTGAGAGGCCATGTAGGAGTACATGGTGGGTTGTCTCATTGCAGCCGTCCTCGGGAACTGAGTTCTGTGTTTGTGATCCATGAAACAGTTACTACCACGCATTGGGCCCGAAACCAATGGACCCTCTCGGCTTCTTAACCACTCTTGTCCTCAGTCCGGGAGTTGCAAGTAGTTTCTGGTGTTTGTAGCATGCTGGGGGCCGCACGCAACACTGACCATAGGGGTGGGTTGTGTTGCGGTAGGCACGTGGCCCGGTGTACCGATTCGCCCGTTTGGTGTCTCGGGAACCCTGCACACATCGTTCGGGGCCGTTAGTGGAAACCTCGGCCGGACTCCTTGCGGATGGAACCCGAATAGGCGATAAACCTGGACTCGGGACTCGTGTGTTTAGGTAGGCCGTGGCCGACACCCATGTTGGGCTTCCGCTTGAAGGTTGCCGAGTACATGTCGTGTAAACGGCGGTAAGTGGTGAGAGCGTGTGTGAAGAAGTACACCCCTGCAGGGTTATAAATGATCTATTCGAATAGCCGTGTCCACGGAAAAGGACTTCTGGGTTGCCTATATCAGTTCATAGACAAGTGAAAGTGGATACTCAAAAAATGCGCAAGATAAGCGTGAGTGCTATGGATGGCGTTCTCGTAGGGAGACGGGAGCGGATCCATAGTGGTGTATTGATATGGTGAATATGTGGACTCGTGTGCGCCACCTCAAAAGAGTTACTTGTAGTCGTAGTTCAGGATAGCCACCGAGTCAAAGCTGGCTTGCTGCTGTTAAACTCCACCACCCCCTTTGTTGATAATGATGCATATGTAGTTAGTTCTGATGTACGTCTTGCTGAGTACATTTGTACTCATGTTTTCTTATTTTATGTTTTGCAGAGAGACGTCAGTCTCGCTTGTAGTTCCGCTTGGACTTCGACATTTAGCTTGTTACCTCAGCTACGATCTTGTGCCCTTGGCAGGATGTGGTAGATAGTCAGGCTTCTCAGCCTTTTTCATTTATAGTTGTCTGTACTCAGACATGTTTAGCTTCCGCTTGTGCTTTGACTTGTATGCTCTGGGTGTTGGGTCATGAGACCCATGTTTGTAATATCTCGCTCCTCGGAGCCTAATGAATAAATATTTGAGTTGTAGAGTTATGTTGTGATGCCATGTTGTATTTACACATATTGAGCATATTGTGTGTATGTTTGAAATGCTTGGTATGTGTGGGATCCGACAATCTAGTTGTTTATCCTTGGCAGCCTCTCATATGGGGAAATGTAGTCTAGTGCTTCCTGAGCGATAGTAGTCCGCTACAGCCCGGTTCACCGGAGTCCTGCTAGCCCAGCACTACTGCTCTGGACGCTTTACTGGCCGGCATGTGTTTCACTTTGTTCCGATGTCTGTCCCTTCGGGGAAATGTCACGCGGTGACATCCGGAGTTCTGCCTAGCCTGCTACAGCCCGGGTTCACCGGAGTCCTGTTAGTCCAGTGCTACAGCCCGGATTCATACGTTGATGACCGACATGCTCGATGTGATTCATGTATGCCTGTCCCCATGGGTTAGCGCCGCTTTGGGTTCACGACTAGCCATGTCGGCCTGTGTTCTCTGTCATATGGATGCTAGCGACACTATCATATACGTGAGCCAAAGACGCATAAGCGGTCCGGGCCATGGTAAGGCGACACCCGTGGGAATACCGTGCGTGAGGCCGCAAAGTGATATGAGGTGTTACCGGCTAGATCGATGTGACTTGGAATCGGGGTCCTGACATAAGCTTAAATAGTCTTGATCTTGTGGGTTTTGAGATTGCTGAGTCCTTGTGACTCACAGATACTACCAAAACAGTTGCAGGTGCCGATGATACCAGTGCAGGTGATGCTACCGAACTGAAGTGGGAGTTTGACGAGGACCTTGGTCGTTACTATGTTTCGTTTCCTGATGATCAGTAGTGGAGCCCAGTTGGGACAATCAGGGATCTAGCATTTGGGGTTATCTTGTTTTTCATTTGGATTTGACCGTAGTCGGTCTATGTGTGTACTTGGATGATGTGTGAATTATTTAAGTATTGTGTGAAGTGGCGATTATAAGCCAACTCTCTTTATCCCTTTCTTGTTCATTACATGGGATTGTGCGAAGATGACCCTTCTTGCGACAAAACCACAATGCAGTTATGCCTCTAAGTCGTGCCTCGACACGTGGGAGATATAGTCGCATCATGGGCATTACAAGTTGGTAATCAGAGCCATCCCCGACTAAGGAGCCCCCTTCTTGATCGAATCGCTGACGTTGTTGAGTCTAGAACAAAAAGGTTTTGAGTCTTAGGATTATATATATCAGAGATTAGGATTCTTTTTAGTCCTCGGTCCCTTCGTCGCTCTGGTGAGGCATCCTGATGTAGATGTTTAGTCTTTCCTCTCCTCAAATTTCACGAATTTTTTTTAGGATCACACGGGTATCTTGGGATCGTTCCTATATTCTTGTGACAAGCACATTGTTCTTGGTGCCTCCTGACATTTAGGGGTTGTGGCAGTGTCCCGGGAAGTTGAGCTCCGAGGTGTTGTCGTCACAATTTTATCATTGTAGTTCTGGAATATCGAAGTTTCGCCGACATCAAAAATCTGTTTTATGCAGTTGTTGGTGAGATAACCTCGACGCCACCCAGTAGTGGGGCGGGAGTTCGGGAGTATTGCCATAGCTGGTATAACGGATGCTTTTCGAAGGTTGAGGTACATGATTTCCGAAGGTTTCTTAGTTATGTGTTGATGGATGGATACAACTGGATGTAGGGATTGTTAGTTTGGGTGAGATATTACGCTTCCCCTGTATCCCCAACACTAGATTGCATGACCAGAAAGTTTCGGGAGATTATAGGTGGGAATTCAAGTAGCTCCTAGAATATCTTTCCGACAGATGCATGATATGGGATTGGGTAAATCTCTATCATATGCATTTGTTCGGGCTTATCTTACAAGCCAAATCCTTTGTTTTGTTTTGAGTTGTGGTATTCGAGTTGCTTCGATGTCAAGTGTTGATTCCATACCTTTCCTAAGTGGTGTCCTCATATTCGTGAATACTAATCCTTATTATTTATCTAGATTGACATCCCAATTCTATTTCCAACCGGTGTGCTTCTCTTCAAGTTAATCATATCCTTTCAACATTCGCGAGATCAATTTTAAGTTTTTATCAACGGTGTTTATTCCATCTGCCCCAAGTTGCCTTTGTTTTCCCGCCCTCCAACCCTTTTCTTCAAGGACTCAGATTTCTTAATCAAGTATCATTTTTATTGATGGGAAGTCTCTCCATTCTTTTTTGTCAACGTTCTTATCCGGTGATTTCCCATGAAGATACTAACGGAGCTTCAAGTTTATCATTCTTCGATCTCTTTTCTTCTCCAGTGGATTCAATTCAAGCTTTGTCGATCATATATTTTCCTCGTTTCAAATGTTTTCTCATGCCGGTGCACCTCTTAATCATCCACCTCTTGCTATTCATGTTTATCTGGAGTGCTGAAGATATCCCAGAAGATTCAAGTTTCTATTCATAATCCTTTCAAGCTATTTCGAGGTCTTACCTTATTCAAGCCATTTAATTCAACCGGCACAATCTATCTTTTAAATCGTTCAACGGTGTTTCTTTTGAGTGGGCCCTAACCCAAAGTCTCTTTCCAAGATCTTACCTGACTCTTCTAATTCTTTCCGGGGTTATTCTCAAATTCATTGCAAAGTTTGACGTAAGAATGAATTATCATCAGTCAAATGTCTTTCTCCAAGATATTTCAAATTCTTTTCATCATTGGTTCAACCTTTCTAATTTTCATTCCGAGTGCCTCAACAATTCATGGTGGTGTTTCTCGTCGTCATTCTCGGATCTGAAGACCGAAGAAGAGTTTTTCCTCCAAATCTTTAACCGTTCTTCCAAATATGCGAAGTTCAAGTTTGATGCCATCCTCTCATAATTGTTTTTGATTGTGGGAATTCTTTCCACCCATCTGGAACAATTCAGGGGTCTTTTCAGTTTGATTCTCTAGAGCCCATCATCTTAGAATTATTCATTCCAGCTTTCAGCACTCGTTCTCCAAATTTTACTGGTGCACCGTTCAAGTATTCTCTAATCAGCTCGTGATCACTTCGTAAATCCTCTCAAGTATCTTCGTTCATTTTCCAATTCTTCCTGGTGATTTGTGCTCTTTCCTTCGTGCGTTTCAAGTTCTTAAAGCGGTTTGTTCAAGATTCCTCTTCCTATGTTCTCATATTAATTTATTCTTGATTCCAATCCTATCGGTGGTTCGTGGAAGACCTTCCCAAGTTGCGCTATTCCTCGCTTCAATCTTTTCAAGAAGAATAAGTGGCATGCCAAATCCGTTGCTTGTCATCAATTTAAATTGGTGAAGGATACTCATAACATAATTCTTATTCTTGTTTCATCCAAGTGTTTAATTCTTTTCTACAGGAGTTTGTTCGTGACATCAATTTCTCAGTTATATGTTGTTCATCTTTCTTCCGGAGTTCCAAGTTTTCCACATCATCTCGTCGCGAAGCTTCATCTAAATCATTGCAAGGTTTCACCTTGTGTTCTCAACTTCTCTTTCTTTTTATCATCCTTTCATTACTGGAGTTCTTCATGGAGTCTCTACATGGTGGTTCATCAAGGATTCCTCGCATTCTTCAATAGTTCTTCAAGATTTCTCTCGGAGTTAAGATCCGCCAAGCTATACTCTATAATAAACATGGTGTTCAACACATGTTTTTTTAGGACTTCAAGTATTCTTCATCTTGCATTCCGAAGTGCAATTCTTTCTATCTTATCTTTTGAGGTGGTATTATGTCATTTTCACAGTTTCCTTCATGCTTCATGATTGACAAGTCGTCAGGAATGAGATATTTAAATCCATCATTTTCTTCCTTGGAGTTATCTTGGGTATATTTCATCTAAAGCCTTCCCTAAGGAGTGTGCTATTGTGGTGCTTATCAATGGTCTAAGTTATCTCTCTATCATCTCGATGGAAGAAGTTCTTTTTTCATCTCGTTGGTGTTATCAATTGTATTATTTGTTCCGTAGTGGCAGGATTTCGCCTCAATTTTGAGAAGTTTTCCATAAGCCCACTACAAGCTTATTTGTTTCGTTGTTGGTTTTCAACAACTCCGTTATAACCTTCTTGGAAGGGTGCTTTCAAATTTCTTTTGTGGCAGAAGTTGTCATTTTCTTCTCCATCCCT
Organism: Aegilops bicornis; assembly: GCA_021605145.1. Lineage (NCBI taxonomy): Eukaryota > Viridiplantae > Streptophyta > Magnoliopsida > Poales > Poaceae > Aegilops > Aegilops bicornis. The sequence continues at coordinate 335,905,394 of CM038670.1, read as the reverse complement.
TTATCCCAGCAATCTAGCTTCTATTCCTTCCTTCCGGAGACACTGTGATGTTGCTCTCTTCACTCATCATCTCGAATTGCGAGGACCGTGTTCTTTTCGTGCTTATCCATTTAACCGGAGTGTCGTGCCCTCTTTTTCAAGTTCTTCCCATTTTGTCAAGTTTTCCTTCCCTTTTCTGCCGGAGTGCTGTCCAAATCTGTCATTCTTGTTCCTTGGCTATCTCATTATACCGGTGTGGTGGCATATTCTTTTTGGTTCGTTAAGCTCTTGTTTCATGTCTTTCAACCCACAAGGTTCTCATAATATTCCTTGTTCGTCTTTTCTAACGGAGCTTTCCAATCTCGTTCATCTCCGTTGTATTCTTTCTTTCAAGTTGTCCAACCTCTCAAGGTTCATGGTTTCACTCATTTGTCGAAGAAGCAATTTAGTTTTACCTCTTCTCTTCCTCTTCCGCTTCTCTTTGGTGCCACCCTTAGATCTCAGGAAGACATCTCTTGTAAGTGGAGGAGTGTTGTGACACCCCGAGACCGACGCTCTAGATGCCTTCCATGTTTTTCGTTGCCGCCGTGTGTTTTATGTTGTTTGTTGCATTCATAATGTCATCATGCATACTGCATTTGCATGTTTTCATAAAGCTTGCACCCGTTGATAGTTGCCGCTTCTTCCTCGTCTCTTTCGACCTTTCTCAGACCAACCGTTATTTTGTTGCCCGACCGTTTGACCTTCTCTACACAATGCTCAAACCACCTCGCGTGCGCGTCCGAAACTCCCCCGAAGCCGAAGCAGGCCCTCATGACCGATGGGTCCGGATCATCCACAAACATCCGTAAAATATCTTCCTTTTCTTAATTGGACTTCCTAACCTATATTTTCTCAGCCGTCCAATTATGATCGGAGGATCATTCAAGCCCCTTCCTAAAATTCTTTTGCTATATATACTAGACCGACCCCTAACCCAAACCCTAAATTCGAGGATGTTTGTCCTCACCGCTGCCACTCCATCAAATCCCCCTCGGTATCCATCCCCAATCAGCCCAGCTACCTTCCTAAAACCCGCACCCGCAACCTCCTCCCTCGATCTGCGTAGCCATCCAACCAACGTTAGAGCCCGAGCTCCTTCGATCAGAGCCACCCAGAGATCCCTGCTGCCCCGACCGAGAGGGAGCTCATCCCATTAGCTCATCTCTCCATGGCATCGTCGCCGCCGGCGAACCCAGCCACCCCGAGCGCCGCCCTCACGCTCGAGCTCCTCCAGGACCCCGTTGCCCCTTCCCCTCTTCTTCTCCTCCGTCCCTCCTCCCTTTGGTTCTCTCCCTCGTTTCTCATGCCTCTCCCTCCCTGTTCCAGGAGGCAACCAGGAGCCGCCATGGTTGCCCGCAGCTCCGACGCCGCCGGGAACAAGTCCCTCTGCCTCGGATCTGGCGCCTGCCTTGTCTCGGACCCCACCTGCGGCTCCTCCGCCCCGTCAAGTTCCCGGAGCCTCCCTTGCCTGCTGCTGCTGCTTGCATCACCCAGCGCCGCTACCGCCTCTGCCTCCTGCTCGCCCGCGTCGCCCCAAGTCCGCCGGCAACAGCGCCACCCGACTCCCTCGCCCGCATCTCGCCGACGCTCCACGGCGGGCTCGGCTTCCTCTTCGTCTTCAGCAACGACCAGAGCGCCAAGTCCCTGCGCTGCTCTGCTCCCTCTCGAGGAGAGGACGAGCGCCTCGACCCTGCCTCGCTTGCGTTGACCGCGCCACCAGCAGGTTCAGGCCACCGTGGTCGCCCTTCACCCGCATCACCCCAAGAGCGCTAAGCCGTGCAGACTGCATGAGCCTCTCCACCATCTGGGCCGAGGCCCATGGGTGAGCAGTCACCCCAGCGCCTTGTTTTTTTCCTTCTATTGGGCCATCCAGATTCAGCCCAGTGCATCTTTTTTTCCTGCCTGTGAATTTGCCTATTATGCAGAAAACTGCATATTTACAGATTACTCCTCCTTGTTCATGCATTTAATATCTCACAAACCGTGCATTGGAGCAAAATGGTTTAAACATGTAAAATGCTTAGATTTTCATCTAGTTTCATAAAATGCTACTTTCATCCATGTTAAACATGTTTAAATTGTTGTTTGCATTTGTTTTGCATAATGACATGCTAAAATGGTTTATTTCATAACTAATTAACCGTAGCTTCGTATTTAATAAACTTTATATGTAAATGGGGTAGAAAAATGCATAGTTTAACATGGTGCACTCATCTTGCATGTTTAACAACTCTAAAATGTGGTTTAGGGAAGAACAACACCAACTTTGAAATATGCATATGGGGATTTTCCGAAATTGTTGCTTGTTGGTTCTGGCCTCATTTAAACTTGCCTAGATAGGTAGTATTATTATGCTTGACCTCTTGCCATGTTAACCAACATTTAATATTGTTGAGTACCTAAACAGGAGAGAGATAAATAATTGAATGTGATGTTTTGTTAATATGCATTCCGTTGCATATTGAGCTCCACTTAACTTGTAGTTTTGTTTGTACACTTTGCCATGCCATTCATATTTAAACCGGACATGCATCATCCTTGGGTGTCCATTATGCCATGTTTATGCTTGTTTTTACCATGTTGTTTGCTTCTTTCCGGCTTGCTTCTCACGTTAGCTTCGGTGTCATTCCAGAGTTGTGAGGATTCGTTCGACTACGTCTGTTTGTCGACTAGTTCTTCTTCCTTGTGGAATCTCAGGCAAGATGACCATTTCCCTCGATATCACTTCTATCTTTGCTTACTAGTTGTTCGCTCTATCGCTATGTCGCGCTACCTACCACTTGTTTATCATGCCTCCCATATTGCCATGTCAAGCCCCTAACCCACCTTCCTTGCAAACCGTTGTTTGGCTATGTTACTGCTTTTCTCAGCCCTTCTTATAGTGTTGTTAGTTGTAGGTGAAGTTGAAGATTGCTCCATGTTGGAACATGTTTATGCTGGGATATCACAATATCTCTTATTTTAATTAATGCATCTATATACTTGGTAAAGGGTGGAAGGCTCGGCCTTATGCCTGTTGTTTTGTTCCACTCTTGCCGCATTAGTTTCCGTCATACCGGTGTTATGTTCCTTGATTTTGTGTTCCTAACGCGGTTGGGATTATGGGACCCCCTTGACAGTTCGCCTTGAATAAAAATTCTCCAGCAAGGCCCAACCTTGGTTTTACATTTGCCTAACAACCTATAACTTTCCCTTGGGGTCGCGACCCCGAGGGTCATCTTTATTTTAACCCCCACCCCACCCCCCGGCCAGTGCTCCTCTGAGTGTTGGTCCGAACCGGGCAACCTGCGGGTGAGGGAGTCCTGGATTAGGGGGTATCCGGACAGCCGGACTATATACTTCGTCCGGACTATTGGAGCGTGAATATACAAGACTCAAGACTCCGTCCCGTGTCCGGATGGGACTCTCCTTTGCGTGGAAGACAAGCTTGGCGATCCGGATAATATATTTCCTTTCTTGTAACCGACTCCATGTAAACCCTAGCACTCTCCAGTGTCTATATAAACCGGAGAGGTTGGTACTTAGAAGGCCGATCACGTTCATAATCGTAATCATCATAGGCTAGCTTCTAGGGTTTAGCCTCTACGATCTCGTGGTAGATCTACTCTTGTACTACTCATATCATCAATATTAATCAAGTAGGAAGTAGGGTTTTACCTCCATCGAGAGGGCCGAACACTGGTAAACATTGTGTCCCTTGCTTTCTGTTACCATCAGCCTAAGACGCACAGATCGGGACCCCCTACCCGAGATCCGCCGGTTTTGACACCGACATTGGTGCTCTCATTGAAAGTTCCTCTGTGTTGTCGCTGCAAGGCTCGATGGCTCCTTCAATCATCGTCAACAACACGGTCCAGGGTGAGACTTTTCTCCCTGGACAGATCTTTGTGTTCGGCGGCCGCTGCATGGGCCAATTAAGCAGCCATCTGGAAGCAGATCGACAATGACGCTTACAGCCACCAGATCAAGTTTGGAAACCTGAACTACATGGCTGATGTCCACGGAGACTTGATCTTCAACGGATTCGGGCCTGTGCCAGGAGCGCCGGATGGTCACGATGAGCACGGCTTAGACCTGCTGTCGGACAATGCTCGGGATGTCATCCCTGCGGTAGACCCGGACCTAAATCCGGAGCAGACCGCGTTGCCTAAGGACGGAGGGATGGACCCCGCCCCGCAGGCCGCACACTCATCGGCGGTAGAGCCGAACACTGAAAGCACAAGTGCTCCCTGGGTGGTTTTGATAATTAATGTCAACATATCTCTTGTTGGACTAACACTTTTATCTAGTATGTTTCAGACAAGTTCAACAATGGAGTGGCATGGACTAGAGGATGTGGAACCCCTTCAAGATGCTAAGGACAAAGGATTGGCTCAAGCTTCAAGATCAAGACTCTACATTTTCTATTTTAGTGATCCAAGATCACATTGAGTCTATAGGAAAAGCCAATACTATCAAGAGGGGATGAGGTGTTGCTTAATGGCTTGCTTGCTAAAAGTTCTTAGTGATATGCTCCAAAGCCCTCAACTACTTTCCCACATCCACATATGTCCTAAACCCAAAGTCTAACTCGTCCCTACCGATTCTTTCTATCCGGCGCCACCGAGTTTAGATGTCTTAGCCACTGCCACAAACCCTAGGCAAATCGGTCTCACCGATAGGGATCTTGGTCTCACCGAGATGGGATTGTAATCTCTCTGTGTATGTCCATTACCAAAATCGGTCTCACCGAGTTTGAGCAATCGGTACTACCGAGATTACAATGCAAACTTTCTGGTTAGCTCATTACCAAAATCGGTCCCACCGAGTTTGTGTAATCGACCTCACCGAGTTTGCCTGACCAACTCTTTGGTTAGCTCATTACCAAAATCGGTCCCACCGAGTTTGTGTAATCGGTCTCACCGAGATTACGTTATGCCCTAACCCTAACCATATCGGTCCTACCGAGTTGCATGTCGGTCCCACCGAAAATCCTAACGGTCACTAGATTTGCTAAATCGGTCTGACAGAGTTTCTCAATTTGGTCCCACCGAGATTGGTAAATTGTGTGTAACGGTTAGATTTTGTGTGGAGGCTATATATACCCCTCCACCCACTCTTCATTTGTGGAGAGAGCCATCAGAACGAACCTACACTTCCAATACACATTTTCTGAGAGAGAACCACCTACCCTTGTGTTGAGGCCAAAATATTCAATTCCTACCATATGAATCTTGATCTCTAGACTTCCCCAAGTTGCTTTCCACTCAAATCTTCTTTCCACCAAATCCAAATCCTGTGAGAGAGAGTTGAGTGTTGGGGAGACTATCATTTGAAGCACAAGAGCAAGGAGTTCATCATCAACACACCATTTTGTACTTCTTGGAGAGTTGTGTCTCCTAGATTGGCTAGGTGTCACTTGGGAGCCTCCGACAAGATTCTGGAGTTGAACCAAGGAATTTGTAAGGGCAAGGAGATCGCCTACTTCGTGAAGATCTACCGCTAGTGAGGCAAGTCCTTCGTGGCGGCGACCATGGTGGGATAGACAAGGTTGCTTCTTCATGGACCCTTTGTGGGTGGAGCCCTCCGTGGACTCGGCAACCGTTACTCCTTCGTGGGTTGAAGTCTCCATCAACGTGGATGTCACGATAGCACCACCTATCGGAACCAGGACAAAAACATCTGTGTCTCCAATTGCGTTTGAATCCTCCAAACCCTTCCCTTTACATTCTTGCAAGTTGCATGCTTTACTTTCCGCTGCTCATATACTCTTTGCATGCTTGCTTGAATTATGTATTGTGATTGATAAACTTGTGCCAAAACTCCACTTGAACCTAAAGAGTTAAAAACTGCAACTTTCGACACTTAGTGTCTAATCACCCCCCTCTAGACACCTCTTCTCGATCCTTTCAAACACAGGCCTCGCCTCCAAAGAAGCCTGTGACACCGGAGCCCCGGACTCGTATCCGGCTGTAGGTTCCACTCCGCGCTCTCCTGAGCCCGCCGAACCTGGTTGGGCCCCTGTAATGGAGTTCACCGCCATGAGATATCTTCCAACACTCGCCCTTTGGCGACGTCTTGAACTTCGTTAAAGTCTCTCTCTTTGTCGAGGCTCTTGGCGAACTATGTCCGCTCGAGTGGGAAGCAGGTGACGAAGGAATTCGTGGCCCACCCACCACCGACTTCATTGCCACGGTCGATGATCTAACTGACGTGCTTGATTTCGACTCCGAAGACATCGACGATATGGACGACGATGCAGGAGAAGAACAGGAACCACCGCTCACAGGGCGGTGGACAGCTACCTCCTCATACGATATATATATATATGGTGGACACTCCGAAGGAAACCAACGGCAAAGAGGCAACGGAGGATAACCCCTCAGGGAAAAAAGCAAAGCATGCGCGTCGTCGGCGCCGCTCCAAGCCCCGCCACAACAATACCGGCCCGGGAGACGAAAAGAATCCGGATGGCGCCGAAGAGGAATATAACCCTGATCAGCCTGCCTTCAAACATGCCAAGAAGGAAGACGGGCAGGTCAGCCCAGACGAACAGGCAACGGACGGATATCCGGAGGAGGACAGCTACATGCCCCCCTCCGAAGATGAGATAAGCCTCGGCGACGAAGAGTTCGGCGTGCCTGAGGATCCCGTCGACCAGGAGCGCTTCAAGCGTCGGTTTATGGCCACTGCGAGGAGCCTGAAAAAGAAGCAGCAGCAACTCCAAACTGATCAAGACCTGCTCACAGATAGATGGACCGAAGTCCTGGAAGCCAAGGAATATGGACTCGGCGCCACCACGGTGACGGCCACCTCGTGGCGAGATAAACGGCGTATCAGCCCGAACACCAACCCGCACCCCCACGCCAATACACTACGGCCTGGGGCAATAGGGAAGACCTGCACGATATACTGGAAAACAAACCAGGACAGCCAAGATCGATCTACGGATCGCGGGGGCGCGCCCCAACACGCGACGATGACCGTCACGTCGGATACACTATCAACAAGTCCGACCGGGCCGAATACAGCCACCCAGAGCAATTCGAACTGCGTAGCCACATAGTCCGACGCAGGCGCGCACACCCCTCTCGCTTCAGCGGCGAAGTGATGGATCATGAATTCCCGGAAGGGTTCAAACTCAGTAAACATCGAATCATACGATGGCTGGCAGACCCCGCAGTATGGATCGAAGATTTCCTTCTCCACATTCACATGGCCCGCGGAGACGATCTACACGCCATCAAGTATCTTCCAAGCTCAAAGGACCCGCCCGACACTGGCTAAACAGCCTGCCCGCAAATTCCATCGGCAGTTGGGAAAACCTGGAACACGCGTTCCTCGACAACTTCCAGGGCACATATGTGCGACCATCGGACGCCGATGACTTGAGCCAAATTACTCAACAGCCCGGAGAGTCAGCCAGGAAATTCTGGACTCGGTTCCTAACTAAAAATAACCAAATAGTCGACTGTCCGGACGGCGAAACCTTGGCGGCCTTTAAGCATAATATCCGTGACGAGTGGCTCGCCCGACACCTCGGCCAGGAAAAACCCAAGTCCATGGCAGCTCTCACGACACTAATGACCCGCTTTTGCGCGGGCGAGGACAGTTGGTTGGCTCGTAGCAGCACTACACCGCATTCTGGCACTTCGGATGTCCGTGACGATAATGGCAAGCCACGGCGCAACAGACATAAGCGACGGACCAATAGCGACAACACTGAAGACACGACGGTCAATACCGGATTCAGCGGATCCAAGTCCGATCAGCGGAAGAAGCCGTTCAAAAGAAACAATCAGGGACAGTCCAGTCTGGACCGCATACTGGAACGCTCGTGCCAAATTCATGGCACCCCGGACAAGCCAGCCAACCACACTAATAGAGACTGCTGGGTGTTCAAACAGGCCGGTAAAATAAACATTGAAAATAAGGACAAGGGGCTGCACAGCGATGACGACGAAGAGCCCAGGTTTCCGAACACGGGGCGAAGAAATTTCCTCCCGGGTGAAAACGGTCAACATGATCTACGCCACCCACATTCCCAAGTGGGAGCGAAGCGAGCACTACGGGGCGTCTATGCGATGGAGCGATCGCCCCAACTTCAACCCATGGTCAGCTTGTCCGATCACCTTTGATCGTAGGGATCACCCTACCAGCATCCGTCACGGCGGCTCAGCCGCATTGGTCCTAGACCCGATCATCGACGGATTCCACGTCACGCGAGTCCTTATGGACGGCGGCAGCAGCCTGAACCTGCTTTATCATGACACAGTGCGCAAATTGGGCATGGACCCTTTAAGGATCAAGCCCACCAAAACCACCTTTAAAGGTGTAATTCCTGGAGTAGAGGCCCGCTGCACGGGCTCTATAACATTGCAAGTGGTCTTTGGATCTCCTGATAACTTCCGAAGCAAAGAGTTAATCTTCGATATCGTCCCCTTCCGTAGTGGTTACCACACACTGCTTGGACGAACCGCATTTGCTAGATTCAATGCGGTACCACACTATGCATATCTCAAGCTCAAGATGCCAGGACCGCGTGGGGTCATAACAGTCAACGGAAACATGGACCGCTCTCTCCATACAGAAGAGCATACTGCAGCCCTCGCAGCGGAAGTACAATGCAGCCTCCTCCGACAAACCACCAATCCGGCGACGACAACCTCGATCACCATCAAGCGAGTCCGGAGCACCCCGCAGCAGGATCACCAGGCACGCCAAGAGCACGACTAGCAGTCCGGCCTCCGCTCAAGCCCCATCAAAGCAGCATTCATGCCACGCGTACACAATTACGCACTCAAAATACCATGGGCATAGGCGGAGGCGCATCAGTGACTCAGTCAACAGTACGGTATAACCGCAACATACCTTCATAACCCTCCCTTTTTATCTTTCAGGACACTACTTTAGGGCAGCCTCTTCAAAAGAGCCGGATTGTCGGACTTACACAGGAGAGAAAACCAAGGAGGCAACAGGCTTTGAGCACAAAAGGAAATACCCAGGTGGAATCTGTTCATGATTGTTATACCTGTTTTATATACCTACATGCAGCCTGCCCTTGGATAGGACATGTTAAATAGTCCTATTTACCTCTGCTTAAGCGCACCCATTGTAAACATACGCTTAAACATATTATTCATCAATGGGAGATAATATATAGCGTCAGCTTATTCTTCCTATTTGCGCATTTTTCTTACAAATGTCTATTTAATATTGCACCCATACACCTTGGTACAATCGGTCGGCCAGGGGCTTTTTATGGTGCCCCATAACGCGGCCAAACAAGTCCGAACACTTTCAACAGTGCGGCACCCCGAACTTATAGCACTATATGCATCAGCTCCGAATCACGTCTTGGATCAATAGTTGGTTTGCCCGGCTCCCTTGTTTTGGTACCTTACGTTCCGTTATATCGGCTAAGGTAGCGCAGGGAGAACTACTGCGATTGTGTCCCGGTTCTTTCGGACGAGCACCTTAGTAGAGAAAGCCGAAAACTGACCGGCATGATGCGGCGAGAGCTGGTCGCTGTTCGAGAGGTCTTAAAATCCTTAAAGATTTTCTCCGCTTTAGGCGAGGAATCGGCCTCGTCCGATTTAGGCGTATATAGCGCCCCAATTCAGCCCTCCGAATGCTAGGGGCTTCACTTGAAATTTAAAATTGTAGACTTCTATGGCTAAGTGAAAGTTATAAAGCCGCATAGTCCGATTGCCTTGTTCTCTACGCCGGATACCTCCTTAAGGGACCAAAACTTTGTATAAAGAGTATCCGGGTTTTTCCAGGAACACCCCGGTACTAGTTACGTGGGGGCGGAAGCCGACGACTGGCCTACTTTCAGAATCCTATAAACAGCCGCACAGAAGGTAATATTTTAAATCAAACAGCGCTACATAGTGCAATTAAATTCGTCTTTATATAAAAACAATGACAGAGGTACATTTACTCAAGTATTTTGTCGTTGGTACATTCATCGACCACGAGACGAGCGCCCTTCATAACGCCATCGTAATATTTCTTCGGATAGCGATGCGCCTTGCCCTCCGGCGGCCCGTCCTTCACCAGCTTCTCCGCATCCAGCTTGCCCCAATGCACCTTCGCACGGGCAAAGGCCCGGCGGGCACCCTCAATACAAACGGATCGCTTGATCACTTCAAGCCGCGGACAGGCATTTACCATTCGCTTGATAAGACCGAAGTAGCTAGTGGGCAGGGGCTCACCAGGCCACATCCGGACTATGAAATATTTCAAAGCCACTTCGGCCGCCCTGTGGAGTTCAACCAACTGCTTCAGTTGGTCACTCAGAGGCATTGCGTGTTCGGCCCCAGCATACTGGGACCAGAATAGCTTCTCCGTGGAGCTCCCCTCCTTGGCACGGTAGAACTCCGCGGCATCTGATACACTGCGTGGCAGATCTGCGAATGCCCCTGGAGAGCTCCGAATTTGGGCCAGTAAAAGAAACGCCTCCTCCACATGCTCGCTTTGCATAAAGAATGTCTTACCCGCCGCTATCTTCTTGGCACTTTGGATTTCCTTTGTGCCTTTTAAACCCGGCCTTGGCGTCTTTCATACTCGCAAGGGCCTTCGCCAGCTGGCCTCTTTCACCTTAAGATCATGCTCCAAGGACTCAAACTTTTTACTGAGCTCCTGGAGCTCTTGCTGTACCTCGCCCACTCTAGCGTCTTGCTTCTCGCGCTCTTTGCGCTCCAGAGCCGCCTTGTCCTCGGCCTCGGACATCGCTTTCTTTAGAGACGCCACTTCGGCGGTGGCCCCTGTTACAAAGTCACGATGCTTTGTCGTTAGAATAACCAATTTTGCCTATTCTTCATTATATGAGAGCGGGGAATTACTCACCTTTGTTCTCTTCGAGCTGCCTCTTCGTGAGGTCGAGCTCTCCTTGCGCCTGCTCCAGGTCCCATTTTAGTCCGGCGACCTCGGCTGTGCGGACAGCAGCGGCAAGCAGCACAGCCTTCTTATTCACATGCACACCTATTATTAGACTCCTGCGGACTATAATTGACTCTCCGTTTGGCTTTCCTTTCCGAACACCAAACAAAGTATCAGGGTGTAACGCCCCGGATACAATTTTCCATAATTGTAACTCCAACTCTTGCCTTTTCCGGAGATGTGATATGTTATTTCCTCCATGGTTGGGTTTTTGTCTTTCGTTTTGCATTTTGTTCATGTCTTGCATCTCATCTCATGGCATCATGTGCATTGCATCCACATGTTTTCATAAAACCCGTACCCGTTCTTAGTTGCCGCGTCCCCCTTGCTTTCGTTGATCGTTCCGAGACCAATCGGGTTTTTGCTTCCCTCTTGACCGTGACCACCTAACCTCTCTTGCCAGCTCGCAGCCCCCCTCTTGCGCGCGTCCGGAAACTTCTCCGAACCCGGATCGGACTATCGTCACCGTTGCAGTCGGATCATTCCCAAACATCCGTAAAATATCTTCGTTTTATTTATTGGACTTCCTAACCTATTTTCCCGGAGCCGTTGGATCGTGATCGGCTGAACCAAAAACACCCCTCTTTTGCTATATATATATATACCCCAACCCTAAAATTGAGGAGAGATGTCCCATCCATCCTCCCCGCCTACCGCCACCTACCTACCTTCTCTCTCGGGATCCATCCCGCCGCCACTTGGTCTCCCCTTGATTCCAACATCGACCAATCCCCACCGGATTTCATCGATCCAACAGAAACTCCCTCGATCTCCACCTACACCCCATTCTTCCCGCCTCGAGCCAGAGCTCGTCCACGACCTGAGCCACTTATCCCACCAACAGCGAAGCCACCAACCAGGACCCCATCGTCCTCCAGCAGCAACCAGGAGCTCAAGCTCCCTCCTCTCGGTCCATGGAGCCCTCGCCCTGAGCACGGCCGGCCCCACATCGACCACGGCCAGGCCATGCCCCTGCTTCCTTCTCTCTCCCTTCGTTCTCCTCCTCCTGTCATTTCTCTCGCTCTCTCCCTCTGTCGCTCAAACTCTCTGTCTTTTGAACAGAGGGCGTGCGCTGCCTACTTGGCGTCGCCCACGGCCTCGTCTCCGGCCAGATCGGGCCGTCCCGACCTCCACCTCGCCGCCCCATCGTGTGGATCCGTTGCTCCGTCCGGCCTCCCTCGCCTCTCCCGCGTCACCGGAGGTCGCCTCCGCCCTGCCATCCTCTTCCGGAGCGCCTCCCCGCCATGGCCGCCCGAACCTGAAGCTCCATCCTGCCTCGTTCCACGCCTCGGCTCCGGCCAGAACGAGTGGTCCCCGGCCTCCTCGTCAGACCGGCTCCCCTCGTCAAGTCCTCGCGTCGCCATCCAGGTCTAGGCCGCCGTTCCCCTGCTCCTCCCTTCTCCTTTATTTTCTTCCTCCTGCCTCCGCTCACTCTCGATCTCTCTCTGTAGCGGCAGCCGTTGCCGCTGCCACCTGCTTCTGATCGTCGTCGTCTCCGTCGAGATCCGGCGAGGCCACTGTCCTAGCTTCCAGGCTAGCGTCGCCTCCACCTGGATCCGCCCCATCCTCGCTTGCGGAGCCTTTGCCGATCCAGCTGGTTGCCTCTACTCGCTTCTGCATCGAAAGGTAGAGCTCCGCTTCGTTCCGCTCGCCCGTGGCCGTTGACCTGTCGCCCTCCTGCGTGGGCTGCCTCATCCCAGCGCCCCCAAGGCCCAGCCTGCTCCAGCTTCTCACCGACCGGCCCAAGGCGCAGGGTGAGCAGCCCCCCTGGCCTTTCCTTTATTGGGCTAGTCAGATGCGGCCTGGATCATGTTTTTTTCCCATCTGCGATTTTGTCCTTTATCCAGTGAATTATTGTTTTACAGAAAAACCCCTAAAATGATTTTGTCCTTTATCCAGTGAATTATTGTTTTACAGAATTTTATCTAGTTTCACAATATGCTGCTTCCATCCATGTTCAAAATGTTTAGATTGTTGTTTGCATTAATTTGCATAATTGCCATGCTAAAATGATTTATTTCATAACTAAATAACTGTAGCTCGGTTTTAAATAAACTTTATATGTAAATGGGGTGGAAAAATGCATAGTTTAACATGGTGCGGTTTATTTTCCAGTTTAACAACAGTAAAATATGGTTTAGGGCAGAACAGTAGCAAATTCGAAATATGCACATGAGGATTTTTCGGAATTGTTTTTTCTTATTTCCGGCCTCATTTAAACTTGCCTAAATGGTTAGTTTACTTTTGTTTCACCTCTTGCCATGTTTAACAACATTTAATGTTGTTTGGTAGCTTAAACGAGATTAATCTAAACATGTCAATGTGGTGTTTTGTCAATATGCAACTCGTTGCATATTGAGCTCCACTTAATTTGTAGTATTGTTTGTTGCACTTTGCCATGCCATGCCTCATTAAACCGGATATGCATCATACTTGATTGTGCATCGTGCCATGTTTATGCTTGTGCATTTATCATGTTGTTTGTTTCTTTCCGGTGTTGCTTCTCGGTTCCGGCAATGTTGCGATTGTGAGGATTCATTCGACTACTCCCGTTCGTCTTCTTCATGGACTCGTTCTTCTTCCTAGCGGGATTTCAGGCAAGATGACCGTCACCTTGGATCTCATTACTATCATTGCTATGCTAGTTGCTTCATTCTATCGCTATGCTGCGTTACCTACCACTTGCTGCTCAAGCCTCCCAAATTGCCATGAACCTCTAACCTTTGTCACCCCTCCTAGCAAACCGTTGTTTGTCTATGTTACCGCTTTTGCTCAGCCCCTCTTATAGCGTTGCTAGCTACAGGTGAAGATGAAGATTGCTCCATGTTGGATTATGTTCATGTTGGGATATCACAATATCTCTTATATATATTATTAATGCATCTATATACTTGGTAAAGGATGGAAGGCTCGGCCTTATGCAGTGTTTTGTTCCACTCTTGCCGCCCTAGTTTCCGTCATATCGGTATTATGTTCCCGGATTTTGCGTCCCTAACGCGGTTGGGTGATTTATGGGACCCCTTGACAGTTTGCTTTGAATAAGACTCTTCCAAAGAAGGCCCGACATTGGTTTTACCATTTGCCTAACCTATTACCTTTTTCCCTTGGGAGTCGCGCATCCCAAGGGTCATATTTATTTTAGCCCCCCCCCCCCCCAGGGCCAATGCTTGTCTAAGTGTTGGTCCAAACTAGAGCCACTTGCAGCGCCACCTCGGGAAACTTGAGGGCTGGTTCTAGTTATGCGTCTTGCTCATCCGGTCGTGGCACGAGACGAGATACGCACGGCTACTATCGGGATGTCGACGCCGGGAGGTCTTCTTGGTCTTGTTTTATTGCTGTCGAAATGTCTTGTAGCCGGATTCCGAGACTGATCGGGTATTCCCGGGAGAAGGAATATCCTTCGTTGATCGCGAGAGCTTATCATGGGCTAAGTTGGGACACCCCTGCAGGGTTTAAACTTTCGAGAGCCATGCCCGTGGTTATGTGGCAGATGGGAATTTGTTAATATCCGGTTGTAGTAAACTCGAAGTAAACTCTTCTAAAATACACCAACCGTGTGCGTAACCGTGAGTGTCTTCGGGGTTGATTGAGAGGACAACACGGTTTCTGGGTTATGTCTGACGTAAGTAGGAGTTCAGGATCACTTCTTGATCATTACTAGTTGACGACCGTTCCTTTGTTTCTCTTCTCGCTCTCATTTGCGTATGTTAGCCACCATATATGCTTAGTCATTGCTGCTACCTCACCACTTTACCCCTTCCTTTCCCATTAAGATTTGCTAGTCTTGACACCCATGGTAATGGGATTGTTGAGTCCTCGTGGCTCCTGATTACTACAACAACAATTGCAGGTACAGGTTATGCGATGATCATGACGCGAGAGCGATGTTTGCTTGTTTTGGAGTTCTCCTTCTGCTTCTTCTTCGATCAGGGGATAGGTTCCACGTCGGCAGCCTGGGCTAGCAGGGTGGATATTGTTTGAGTTTTTGTTTATGTTTCATCCGTAGTCGGATGTTGATCTTGTATGTTGTATTGTGGTATTCATGTGACATTGTATGTATTGGATGTATCGCCACTATTATGTAATGTTGATGTAATGATATCCACCTTGCAAAAGCGTCTTCAAGATGCGCTTCTATCCTTGGTGGGACCTTTGAGTTCCTTTAGGATAGGGTCGCATCTTGGGCGTGACAAGTTGGTATCGGAGCCTCGACCGACCATAGGAGCCCCCTTGTTTGTTGGCCGTTGTTAAGTCTAGAAGAAAAATATTTTGAGTCTTAGGATTATATATGCCGGAGAGTAGGATTCTTTTTACTCCTCAGTCCCTTCGTCGCTCTGGTGAGGCCTCCTGACGTAGATGTTTTGTCTTTCCTCTCCTCAA
This sequence comes from Aegilops bicornis, assembly GCA_021605145.1. Classification (NCBI taxonomy): domain Eukaryota; kingdom Viridiplantae; phylum Streptophyta; class Magnoliopsida; order Poales; family Poaceae; genus Aegilops; species Aegilops bicornis. Next base: position 335,890,070 of record CM038670.1, on the reverse strand, counting down.
ATTTCACGAATTTTTTTTAGGATCACGCGGGTATCTTGGGATCGTTCCGATAGTCTTGTGACGAGAACATTGTTCTTGGTGCCTCCTGACATTAGGGGTTGTGGCAGTGTCCCGGGGAGTTGAGCTCTGAGGTGTTGTCGTCACAATTTTATCGTTGCTGATTCTGGAATACACGAGTTTTGCCGACATCGAAAATCTCTTTTATGCGGTTGTCGGTGAGATAACCTCGACGCCACCCATCTTTGGGGAGCTCGGGAGTATTGCCATAGCTTGTATAACGGATGCTTTTGAAGGTTGAGGTACCACGATTTCGAAGGTTTCTTGGTTATGTGTTGACGGATGGATACAAGCTGGATCTAGGTATTGTTAGTTTGGGTGATATATTTTGTGTCCCTGTATCCCCAACACCATTGCATAACCAGAAAGTTTCGGGAGTTTATAGGTGGGAATTCAAGTAGCTCCTAGAATATCTTTCCGACAGATGCATGATATGGGATTGGGTAAATCTCTATCATATGTATTTGTTTCGGCTTATTCTGCAAGCCAAATCCTTTGTTTTGTTTTATTTGTGGTATTCGAGTTGCTTCGATGTCAATTGTTGAATCCATACTTTTCCTAAACGGTGTTCTCATATTTCTATGGGAGTACTAATCCTTTTGATCATCGAGATTGTGATGTCAATTCTTTCCAACCGGCGTGCTTCTCTTCAAATGGATCCCATCATTTCAACATTTGCGAGATAAATTCTAAGTTTTCTGAGCGATGTTTGTTTCATCCGTTCCCAAGTTGTCTTTGTTTTCCCGCCCTCCCACCCTTTTTCTTGAAGGACTCAGATTTCTTAATCATGTATCCTTTTATTGGTGGGAAGTCTCTTCATTCTTTTCTTTCAATGTTCTTATCCGGTGATTTCCCATGAAGATGCTCAACAGTTTCAAGTTCGTCATCCTTCACTGTTGTTTCTTCTCTGGTGGATCCAATTCAAGCTTTCGATATTCATCATATTCCTTTCCTTGTTGCAAATGCTTTCTCTTGCCGATGCACCTCTTAAGCATTCACTTCTCGCTATTCATTTGTTCTGGAGTGTTGAAGATATCTCGGAAGGCTCGTCTTTTTCCAGATCCGTTCAAGTTATTTTGAGCTTGTCATCTCATTCAAGCCATTTAATTCAACCGGTGCAACCTCTCTTTAAAATTGTTCAACGGTGTTTTCTTTTGAGTGGGCCCTAACCCACAGGTCTTTTCACAGGATCTTACCTGACTCCTCTAATTTTCCTGGAACTATTCTCAAATTCAATTTTCATCAGTCACATGCCTTCTCCTAGGCCGCTTTCAAATTCTTTTCATCTCTGGCTCAACCTTTCCTCTTTTAATCCTTCCGGATTTTCTCAACAATTTGGTGGTGTTTCTCCTCGTCATTCTCAGCATTTGAAGACCGAAGAAGAGTTTCTCTTAAATCTTGCTCCATTCACTTCAAGATTCATGGTTCTAGCTTGATGCCATCCTCTCATAATTGTTTTCGATCGTGAGTATTCCTTTTACCCATCCGGAGCATTTCATGAGTTGTTTCCGTTTCTTTCCTCCGAAGGCCATCATGTCATAATTCTTCATTCTCATCGTGTAGCTATCATTCTCCAAATCTTACCGGTGAATCGTTCAAATATCCTCTAATCAGTTCATGATCTCTTCATTCTCTTGTATCTAAATTCTCTCAAGAATCTTCATTCATTTTCCAATTCTTCCCGATGAATTGTGCCTTTGCTATGTTCATTTTCAATTCTTATGGTGGTTCGTTCAAGATTTCACTTCCTTCGTTATCATATTAATTCATTCGTTGTTTCCAAATTCCACCGGTGGTTCCATCAATACCTTCTCAAGTTTGCGCTATATCTCTCTTAATCCTTTCTACGGGAATAAGTAGTATGCCAAATCCATTGCTTGTCATCAATTTAATTTGATGAAGGATAAGCATACAATAAATCTTATTCTTATTTCCTCGAGGTGATTCAATTCTTTTCTTTCGGAGATTGTTCATGATGAAGTAATTCTCGGTTCTAGTGTTTCATCTTTTCCTTTTCCGGAGTTCCAAGTTTTCCACATTATCATCGCGAAGCTCCATCTAAATCATTGCAAGGCTTCACCTTGTGTTTTCAACTTCTCTTTTTTTATCATCCTTTTTTTACCGGAGTTCTTCATGGAGGCTCTACATGGTGGTTCGTCAAGGATTCTTTTCATTCTTCAATTGTTCTTCAAGTTCTTTCTCGGAGTTATGATCTGCCAAGCTATACTCTAAAATAAACATGGTGCTCAACACATGTTTTGTTTTGAGGAGTTCAAGTAATCTTCATCTTGCATTCCAGAGTGCAATTCTTTCTACCTTATCTTTTGAGGTGGTGTTATGCCATTCTTGACAATTCCCTTCGTGTTTCATGATGCACAAGTTTTCAAGAATGACTTATTTTAAAACCATCACTTTCTTCTTTGGAGTTATCTTGGGTTAGGTTACACCTAAAGCCTTCCCTAAGGAATGTTGCTAATTGTGGTGCCTATCGATAATCCAAGTTTCCTCCTATTCTCTCATTAAAAGGAGTTTTCATCTCCTTGCTGATCTCAATCCAATTAACTGTTTCCATCGGTGGCCGGTTGTCACCTCATCATTTTGAGATGTTTGCCATAAGCCCATAACAAGCTTGTGCTTTTCGTTGTTGATTTTCCAACAACTCCGTTCAATTCTTCTTTGCAAGGGTGCTTTCCAAGTTCATTTGTGGCAGAAGTTGGCATTTTCTTCTCCATTCTATTATTCCAATGATCTATCTACTATTATTTTTTCCGGAGGCATTGTGATGTTGCCCTCTTCACCCATCACCTCGTTTTGTCAAGATCATGTTATTTTCTTACTTATCCATTTAACCGGAGTGTTGTATCATCTCTTCAATATCTTTTCATCTCATCAAGTTTTCTTCTCTTTTCTATCGGAGTGCTGTCCAAATTCTGTCATTCTTGTTCCTTGGCTATCTCATTATTCTGAGGTGGTCGTATTCTTTTCGTTCGTGAAGCTCTTATTTCCATGTCTTTCAACCTTCAAGTTCTCGTAATACTCCTTGTTCCTCTTTTATACCAGATTGTTTGCAATCTCGTTCATCTCTGTTGTACTCTTTCTTTTAAATTGCTCAACCTCTCAAGGTTCATGGTTTCACTCGTTTGTCAAAGAAGCAACTTAGTTTACCTCTTATCTTCCTCTTCCTTTTCCCTCCGGTGCCATCTTAGATCTCGGGACGAGATTCTCTCGTAGTGGTGGAGTGTTGTAACGCCCCGGATACAATTTTCCATAATTGTAACTCCAACTCTTGCCTTTTTCGGAGATGTGATATGTTATATCCTCCGTGGTTGGGTTTTTGTCTTTCGTTTTGCATTTTGTTCATGTCTTGCATCTCATCTCATGGCATCATGTGCATTGCATCCACATGTTTTCATAAAACCCGTACCCATTCTTAGTTGCCGCGTCCCCTTGCTTTCGTTGATCGTTCCGAGACCAATCGGGTTTTTGCTTCCCTCTTGACCGTGACCACCTAACCTCTCTTGCCAGCTCGCAGCCCCCCTCTTGCGCGCGTCCGGAAACTTCTCCGAACCCGGATCGGACTATCGTCACCGTTGGATTCAGATCATTCCCAAACATCCGTAAAATATCTTCGTTTTATTTATTGGACTTCCTAACCTATTTTCCCGGAGCCGTTGGATCGTGATCGGCTGAACCAAAAACTCCCCTCTTTTCATATATATATATAGACCCCAACCCTAAAATTGAGGAGAGATGTCCCATCCATCCTCCTGCCCGCCGCCACCTACCTACCTTCTCTCTCGGGATCCATCCCGCCGCCACTTGGTCTCCCCTTGATTCCAACATCGACCAATCCCCACCGGATTTCATCGATCCAACCAGAAACTCCCCTCGATCTCCACCTACACCCCCATTCTTCCCCGCCTTGAGCCAGGAGCTCGTCCACGACCCCGAGCCACTTCTCCCGCCGGCAACAGAAGGCACCAACCAGGACCCCATCGTCCTCCAGCAGCAACCAGGAGCTCAAGCTCCCTCCTCTCGGTCCATGGCGCCCCTCGCCAAAGCACGCCCGCCAAGATCGACCACGGCGAGCCATGCCCTGCTTCCTTCTCTCTCCCTTCGTTCTCCTCCTCCTGTCATTTCTCTCGCTCTCTCCCTCTGTCGCTCAAACTCTCTGTCTTTTGAACAGAGGACGTGCGCTGCCTACTTCAACGTCGCCCACGGCCTCGTCTCCGGCCAGATCGGGCCGTCCCCGACCTCCACCTCGCCGCCCCATCGTGTGGATCTGTTGCTTCGTCCGGCCTCCCTCGCCTCTCCCGCGTCACCGGAGGTCGCCTCCGCCCGCTACCATCCTCTTCCTGGAGCGCCTCCCCGCCATGGCCGCCCGAACCTGAAGCTCCATCCTGCCTCGTTCCACGCCTCGCTCCGGCGAAGCAGTCGTCCCGGCCTCCTCGTCAGACCGGCTCCCCTCGTCAAGTCCTCGCGTCGCCATCCAGTCCAGGCCGCGTTCCCTGCTCCTCCCTTCTCCTTTATTTTCTTCCTCCTGCCTTCGCTCACTCTCGATCTCTCTCTGTAGCTTGGCAGCCGTTGCCGCTGCCTGCTTCTCTTTGTCGTCTCCGTCCGAGATCCGGCGAGGCCCTGCGTCCAGCTTCCAGGCTGTCGCGTCGCCTCCACAGATCCGCCCCATCCTCGCTTGTCGGAGCCTTCGATCCCCAGCGCCGCTGCTCGCTTTCGCTCTGCATCGGCAGAGAGGCTCCGCTTCGTCACTGGCCCTGCCGTGGCCGTTGACGTCGCCCTCTGCGTGGCTGCCTCATCCCAGCGCCCCAAGGCCCAGCTGCTCCAGCTTCTCACCGACCGCCCAAGGCGCGGGTGAGCAGCCCCTAGCCTTTCCTCTATTGGGCTAGTCGGATGCGGCCCGGATCATGTTTTTTTTTCGTCTGCGATTTTGTCCTTTATCCAGTGAATTACTGTTTTACAGAAAAACCCCTAAGCATCATGCATATAATAACTCATTAACCGTGCATCGGATTAAAATGATTTAAACATGTAAAATGCTTAGAATTTTATCTAGTTTCACAATATGCTGCTTTCATCCATGTTCAAAATGTTTAGATTGTTGTTTGCATTAATTTGCATAATTGCCATGCTAAAATGATTTATTTCATAACTAAATAACTGTAGCTCGATTTTAAATAAACTTTATATGTAAATGGGGTGGAAAAATGCCTAGTTTAACATGGTGCAGTTTATTTTCCTATTTAACAACAATAAAATATGGTTTAGGGCAGAACAGTAGCAAATTCGAAATATGAACATGAGGATTTTCCGGAATTGTTGTTTCTTATTTCCGGCATCATTTAAACTTGCCTAAATGGTTAGTTTACTTTTGTTTCACCTCTTGCCATGTTTAACAACATTTAATGTTGTTTGGTAGCTTAAACGAGATTAGTTTAAACATGTCAATGTGGTGTTTTGTCAATATGCAACTCGTTGCATATTGAGCTCCACTTAATTTGTAGTATTATTTGTTGCACTTTGCCATGCCATGCCTCATTAAACCGGACATGCATCATACTTGATTGTGCATCGTGCCATGTTTATGCTTGTGCATTTATCATGTTGTTTGTTTCTTTCCGGTGTTGCTTCTCGGTTCCGGCAATGTTGCGATTGTGAGGATTCGTTCGACTACTCCCGTTCGTCTTCTTCATGGACTCGTTCTTCTTCCTAGCGGGATTTCAGGCAAGATGACCGTCACCTTGGATCTCATTACTATCATTGCTATGCTAGTTGCTTCATTCTATCGCTATGCTGCGTTACCTACCACTTGCTTTGCTCAAGCCTCCCAAATTGCCATGAACCTCTAACCTTTGTCACCCCTCCTAGCAAACCGTTGTTTGGCTATGTTACCGCTTTTGCTCGGTCCGCTTATAGCGTTGCTAGCTGCAGTGAATATGAAGATTGCTCCATGTTGGATTATGTTCATGTTGGGATATCACAATATCTCTTATATATATTATTAATGCATCTATATACTTGGTAAAGGGTGGAAGGCTCGGCCTTATGCCTGTGTTTTGTTCCACTCTTGCCACCTGTTTCCGTCATATCGGTATTATGTTCCCGGATTTTGCGTCCCTAACGCGGTTGGGTGATTTATGGGACCCCTTGACAGTTCGCTTTGAATAAGACTCTTCCAAAGAAGGCCCAACATTGGGATTACCATTTGCCTCACCTAGTACCTTGGTCCCTTGGTATTCGCGCATCCCACGGGTCATCTTTATTGTAGCCCCACCCCCCGGGCCCATGCTTGTCTAAGTGTTGGTCCAAACTAGAGCCTCTTGCAGCGCCACCTCGGGAAACTTGAGGGCTGGTTCTAGTTGTACGTCTTGCTCATCCGGTCATGGCTCGAGGCGAGATCTGTGCGGCTACTATCAAGATGTCGGCACGGCGGAGGTCTTCTTGGTCTTGTTTTATTCTTTGTCGAAATGTCTTGTAGCCGGATTCCGAGGCGATCGGGTCTTCCGGGGAGAAGGAATATCCTTCATTGATCGCGAGAGCTTATCATGGGCTAAGTTGGGACACCCTGCAGGTTTAAACTTTCGAGAGCCGTGCCCGCGGTTATGTGGCAGATGGGAATTTGTTAATATCCGGTTGTAGTAAACTCAAGTAAACTCTGAAATACACCAACCGTGTGTGTGTAACCGTGAGTGTCTCTTTTCGGGTTGATCGAGAGGAGAACACGGTTTCGGGTTATGTCGACATAAGTAGGAGTTCAGGATCACTTCTTGATCATTACTAGTTGACGACCGTTCCTTTGTTTCTCTTCTCGCTCTCATTTGCGTATGTTAGCCACCATATATGCTTAGCCGCTGCTGCTACCTCACCACTTTACCCCTTCCTTTCCCATTAAGATTTGCTAGTCTTGACACCCATGGTAATGGGATTGTTGAGTCCTCGTGGCTCATGATTACTACAACAACGATTTGCAGGTGCAGGTTATGTGATGATCATGGCGCGAGAGCGATGTTTGCTTGTTTTGGAGTTCTCCTTCGCTTCTTCTTGATCAGGGAATAGGTTCGGTCGGCAGACTGAGCTAGCGAGGTGGATATTGTTTGAGTTTTGTTTATGTTTCATCCGTAGTGGGATGTTGATCTTGTATGTTGTATGGTTGTATTCATGTGACATTGTATGTATTGGATGTATCCCCACTATTATGTAATGTTGATGTAATGATATCCACCTTGCAAAAGCGTCTTCAAGATGCGCTTCTATCCTTGGTGGGACCTTTGAGTTCCTTTAGGATAGGGTCGCATCTTGGGCGTGACACAGGGGCTACTACCTATCGGGTAGTAATTTCAAACATTTTATTACTTGCCTCAAAGCCTATGAGGAGGCTGGTGCAAGCTTCGGTTAGTCCGCTCTTGGCAGACAAAACCTTATGAATCACCGCACTCATAAGAGTACGGTGCTCTTCATCCATGGAAGCACCGCGAAGCGCTTCCAGCAGACAATCCGACGCCTCGGGCGTAACGGAAGTCCTCGGCACGGACGGCTCGCCCTCCCTAACGAGGGGCTGCCCGCCTAAGTCCGGAACCATTGGAGGTTCCAGAACAGTATTCGGCTGAGAGCCCGGCTTACTGCGGCTCTCATCAACATGATCCGTGGGGATCTTGAACCCCGTGTGTCCGACGTATGGAATTCCACCTTGGGGCGCCTCCAGAGTCACCTCCCACCGCTCTGGGAGCCTTTGGGACAACACCTCCGTGTCGTCCGCAGGCTGAGGAGTAGTGGCCGTCGGGAGCGAGTTCATCTCTGAATTACTCAAAGACCCATCCGAAGACCACAACTCGGGATGGGCCCTGGCCGGACTGCATATATGTTCGACGTTATAACAAGACTATGAAACAAAGTCGCGCTAAAGTACCATAGAGTGCGGAGACTCACGATCTCACTAGGGGCTTCCCCTGGGCAGCCACTCTTCATCACTGTGAGCAGCCGTGGTGGAGTAGTCCGGAAGGGACGCCTTTCCCTTCTTGGACGTCCTTGCCTCCCCCTCCGGGGCGGCTTTCCTCTTCTTCTCCTCCCCATTGTGGGGAGGCAGAACTTCTTCGTGTTTCCCCCCGCCTCCGCGGGAGGAATCTGCCTCGTCGTCTTGGGGCAGACGTGGGTATAATTGACCTTGCGCCGGGGGCCTTTCCCGGCCCCCTGGTCTGCCTTCCTAGGTCCCCCATCCTCTACGGATGGGGCGGCCTCTTCCTCTTCTTCCTCTCCTGCGGGGGAGGAGTGTGCCTCGTCGTCCTCGGACGAGGCGTCCGGTACGACCTTACGCTGGAGACCCTTTCTGGTCCCTGGGGCTTTCTTTTCCGGTGCCTTGTAGGGCGCCGAGACTAGCATCTCCGTCAGGAGAGCATCGGCTGGACCTTACGGCAGCGGAGCCGGACATCAATCCGCTCCACTGTCTCCACATAATCCTGATCAAATACACACAATGACTTAGGACTCCCCCATGCATATGTTAGGAAGAACTGAATCCGGTGGTAGTCAGAAAACTCATCGGACGGGGGGGCGGGGGCATGAAGACCGCGGTCCTCGGATGTGGGGGGAGGTACTTCGGAGGCCTTGAACAACACCTTACATGTGCCTTTGTGCATCATGTCGTAGAGCCTTCAAAGTGTCCGGTGTTCGGCCGGGACGAACTCCCACAGATTGAATACCCGTCTTTGGCACGGAAGAACCTGGCGGACAAGCATGACCTGGATCACGTTGACAAGCTTGATGTTCTTGTCCTTCATATTCTTGATGCAGTTACGAGTCCGTCAGCTCTGAGGTTCGCCTGTGCCAGGCCCTTCCTTTCCTAGGAGGTGAGCCGCATGGGGGTTCCGGATCTGAATTCGGGGGCCGCCGCCCAGTTGGCGCCGCGCGGCTCGGTGATGTAGAACCACCCTGATTGCCACCCTTTCACGGTCTCCGCGAAGGAGCCGTCAAGCCAGGTGACATTAGGCATCTTGCCCACCATGGCCCCTCCGCACTCTGCTTGCTGGCCGCTCACGATCTTCGGCTTCACACAGAAGATTTGTAGCCACAAGCCAAAGTGAGGCTTGATGCGGAGGAAGGCCTCGCACACAATGATAAACGCCGAGATGTTGAGGACGAAATTTGGGGCTAGATCATGGAAATCTAGCCCATAGTAGAAGATGAGCCCACGGACGAAGGGATGAAGTGGAAATCCCAGTCCACGGACGAAGTGGGCGACAAACATGACCCTCTCGTGAGGTTCCGGAGTTGGAATGACCTGCCCGGCGTCCGGTAGCCAAGTATCCGGCCGCCCGAAGATTCGCGATATGCTTCTCCTTCACGGTGGAGGCCACCCACTTGCCTCCTGCTCCGGGCATGTTTAGCTGTGCGGAGAAGACTTGGGCTAGGGCGCTGGAGCTCGAGGGGGCAAGGGTGAGCAAAGGAGGAAGAAGGCGTGGGTAAAAATGGGGAACCCTTATCCCTTTATAGAGGCGACGAAAGCGGTGCGCCTCCCCACTTGCCCGTTGAGAATCGCTTAATTCCCAAGCGCCACGATTGATGGCGTGGTTGGGTTACCCATACCCATATTGATGAGAATCCCGTGATAAGGGGACACGATCTCTGCTTTGACAAGACGTGTCAAGGAAACCGCCTCGCAATATGCGTTGTGGCTGGTTGTGGGGAAAACGGTTCGAAATGACCCGACCGTAATGACATATCACGTTGTCTAAAAAAAGTTGTCAGCATATTGCATTTGTGAAATATCATTCTCTCTACGTTGGTATGTGAAGATCATTTTGCAGATCCGGACACGATTCCAGTGTTCGATAATTACTTTGGAGTATTCGGAGATGGAACCCGCCTTGCAATGCCGAAGACAAGACGGCACGCCGAACTCATCGTCATTGAAGCCTGGTTCAGGGGATACTGAGGGAGTCCTGGATTAGGGGGTATCCGGACAGCCGGACCATATACTTCGTCCGGACTATTGGAGCGTGAAGATACAAGACTCAAGACTCCGTCCCGTGTCCGGATGGGACTCTCCTTTGCGTGGAAGACAAGCTTGGCGATCCGGATAATATATTTCCTTCCTCGTAACCGACTTCATGTAAACCTAGCCCTCTCCGGTGTCTATATAAACCGAAGAGGTAGGTCCTTAGAAGGCCGATCACGATCATAATCATAATCATAATAGGCTAGCTTCTAGGGTTTAGCCTCTACGATCTCGTGGTAGATCTACTCTTGTACTACTCATATCATCAATATTAATCAAGCAGGAAGTAGGGTTTTACCTCCATCGAGAGGGCCCGAACCTGGGTAAACATTGTGTCCCTTGCTTTTTGTTACCATCAGCCTAAGACGCACAGATCGGGACCCCCTACTCGAGATCCGCCGGTTTTGACACCGACAGCGGGGCCACCTCGGGGAAACTTGAGTGTTGGTTTTACTCGTAGCTTGACCTATCCGGTGTGCCCTGAGAACGAGATACGTGCAGCTCCTATCGGGATTTGTCGGCTCAGTCGGGCGGTCTTGCTGGTCCTGTTTTACCATTGTCGAAATGTCTTGTAACCGGGATTCCGAGTCTGATTGGGTTGTTCCGGGAGAAGGAATATCCTTCGTTGATCATGAGAGCTTGTGATGGGCTCTGGTGAGGCATCCTGACGTAGATGTTTTGTCTTTCCTCTCCTCAAATATCACAAAAAAAATTAGGATCACGCGGGTATCTTGGGATCGTTCCGATATTCTTGTGACGAGAACATTGTCCTTGTTGCCTCCTGACATTTAGGGGTTGTGGCAGTGTCCCACGAAGTTGAGCTCCGAGGTGTTGTCGTTACAATTTTATCGTTGCAGTTCTGGAATACCTGAGTTTCGCCCACATCAAAAATCTCTTTTATGCAGTTGTTGGTGAGATAACCTCGATGCCACCCAGTAGTGGGGCGGGAGTTCGGGACTATTGCCATAGCTGGTATAACGGATGCTTTTAGAAGGTTGAGGTACACGATTTCCGGAGTTTTCTTGGTTATGTGTTGACGGATGGATACAGCTGGATGTAGGGATTGTTAGTTTGGGTGAGATATCAAGCTTCCCCTGTATCCCCAACACCAGATTGCATAACCAGAAACTTTCGGGAGTTTATAGGTGGGAATTCAAGTAGCTCCTAGAATATATTTCCGACAGATGCATGATATGGGATTGGGTAAAACTCTATCATATGCATTTGTTCCGGCTTATCTTGCAAGCCAAATCCTTTGTTTTGTTTTGAGTTGTGGTATTCGAGTTGCTTCGATGTCAAGTGTTGATTCCATACCTTTCCTAAGCGGTGTCCTCATATTCGTGAATACTAATCCTTCTTATTTATCTAGATTGACATCCTTATTCTATTCCCAACCGGTGTGCTTCTCTTCAAGTTAATCATATCCTTTCAACATTCGCGAGATCAATTCTAAGTTTTTCTCAACGGTGTTTATTCCATCTGCCCGAAGTTGCCTTTGTTTTCCCGCCCTCCCACCCTTTTCTTCAAGGACTCGGATTTCTTAATCAAGTATCATTTTTATTGATGGGAAGTCTCTCCATTCTTTTTTGTCAACGTTCTTATCCGGTGATTTCCCATGAAGATACTAAAAGAGCTTCAAGTTTATCATTCTTCGCTCTCTTTTCTTCTCCAGTGGATTCAGTTCAAGCTTTGTCGATCATATCTTTTCCTCGTTTCAGATGTTTTCTCATGCCGGTGCACCTCTTAATCATCCACCTCTTGCTATTCATGTTCATCTGGAGTGCTGGGATATCCCAGAAGATTCAAGTTTCTATTCGTAATCCCTTCAAGCTATTTTGAGGTCTTACCTTATTCAAGCCATTTAATTCAACCGGCGATATCTATATTTTAAATCGTTCAATGATGTTTCTTTTGAGTGGGTCCTAACCCACAGGTCTCTTTCCAGTATCTTACCTGACTCTTCTAATTCTTTCCGGAGTTATTCTCAAATTCATTGCAAAGTTTGACGTAAGAATGAATTGTCATCAGTCAAATGTCTTTCTCCAAGATCTTCCAAATTCTTTACATCATTGGTTCAACCTTTCTAAATTTCATTCCGAGTGCCTCAACAATTCATGGTGGTGTTTCTCGTCGTCATTCTCGGATCTGAAGACCGAAAAGAGTTTTTCCTCCAAATCTTTAACCGTTCTTCCAAAGATGCGAAGTTCAAGTTTGATGCCATCCTCTCATAATTTCTTTTCGATTGTGGGAATTATTTTCACCCATCTGGAGCAATTCAGGAGCCTTTTCAGTTTTATTCTCTGAAGCCCATCATCTCAGAATTATTCATTCCAACTTTCAGCTCTCGTTCTCCAAATTTTACCGGTGCATCTTTCAAGTATTCTCTAATCAGTTCGTGATCTCTTCGTTCATTTGTATCTAAATCCTCTCAAGTATCTTCTTTCATTTTGCAATTCTTCCTGGTTTTTTGTGCTCTTTCCTTCGTGCGTTTCAAGTTCTTAAAGCGGTTTGTTCAAGATTCCTCTTCCTATGTTCTCATATTAATTTATTCATTGTTTCAATCCTACCGGTGGTTCGTGGAAGACCTTCCCAAGTTGCGCTATTCCTCGCTTCAATCTTTTCAAGAAGAATAAGTGGCATGCCAAATCCGTTGCTTGTCATCAATTTAAATTGGTGAAGGATACGCATAACATAATTCTTATTCTTGTTTCATCCAATTGTTTAATTCTTTTCTACAGGAGTTTTTCCGTGACATCAATTTCTTAGTTATATGTTGTTCATCTTTCTTATGGAGTTCCAAGTTTTCCACATTATCTCGTAGCGAAGCTTCATCTAAATCATTGCAAGGTTTCACTTTGTGTTCACAACTTCTCTTTCTTTTTATCATCCTTTCATTACTGGAGTTCCTCATGGAGGCTCTACATGGTGGTTCGTCAAGGATTCCGCATTCTTCAATTGTTCTTCAAGATTTCTCTCGGAGTTAAGATCTGCCAAACTATACTCTATAATAAACATGGTGTTCAACACATGTTTTGTTTTGAGGAGTTCAAGTATTCTTCATCTTGCATTCCGAAGTGCAATTCTTTCTATCTTATCTTTTTAGGTGGTGTTATGTCATTTTCACAGTTTCCTTCATGCTTCATGATTGATAAGTCGTCAGGAATGAGATATTTAAATCCATCATTTTCTTCCTTGGAGTTATCTTGGGTTATATTTCACCTAAATCCTTCCCTAAGGAGTGTGCTATTGTGGTGCTTATCAATGGTCCAAGTTGTCTCTCTATCATCTCGAAGGAAGAAGTTTTTTCATCTCGTTGGTGTTATCAATTATATTATTTGTTCCGTAGTGGCAGGCTTTCGCCTCAATTTTGAGAAGTTTTCCATAAGCCCACTACAAGCTTATTCGTTTCGTTGTTGGTTTTCAACAACTCCGTTATAACCTTCTTGGAAGGGTGCTTTCAAAGTTCTTTTGTGGCAGAAGTTGTCATTTTCTTCTCCGTCCCTTTATCCCAACAATCTAGCTTCTATTCCTTCCTTCCGGAGACACTGTGATGTTGCTCTCTTCACTCATCATCTCGAATTGCGAGGATCGTGTTCTTTTCGTGCTTATCCATTTAACCGGAGTGTTGTGCCCTCTTTTCAAGTTCTTCCCATTTTGTCAAGTTTTCCTTCCCTTTTCTATCGGAGTGCTGTCCAAATATGTCATTCTTGTTCCTTGGCTATCTCATTATACCGGTGTGGTGGCATATTCTTTTTGGTTCGTTAAGCTCTTGTTTCATGTCTTTCAACCCACAAGGTTCTCATAATGTTCCTTGTTCCTCTTTTCTAACGGAGCTTTTCAATCTCGTTCATCTCTGTTTTATTCTTTCTTTCAAGTTGTCCAACCTCTCAAGGTTCATGGTTTCGCTCATTTGACGAAGAAACAATTTAGTTTTACCTCTTCTCTTCCTCTTCCGCTTCTCTTCGGTGCCATCCTTAGATCTCAGGACGAGATCTCTTGTAAGTGGAGGAGTGTTGTGACACCCCGAGACCGACGCTCCACACGCCTTCCATGTTTTTCATTGCCGCCGTGTGTTTTATGTTGTTTGTTGCATTCATCATGTGATCATGCATACTGCATTCACATGTTTTCATAAAGCTTGCATCCGTTGATAGTTGCCGCTTCTTCCTCGTCTCTTTTGACCTTTCTAAGACCAACCGTTCTTTTGTTGCCCGACCGTTTGACCCTCTCTACACAATGCTCAAACCCCCTCACGTGTGTCGGTGTCAAAACCGACGGATCTCGGGTAGGGGGTCCCGAACTGTGCGTCTAAGGCGGATGGTAACAGGAGGCGGGGGACACGATGTTTACCCAGGTTCGGGCCCTCTCGATGGAGGTAATACCCTACTTCCTGCTTGATTAATCTTGGTGATATGAGTATTACAAGAGTTGATCTACCACGAGATCGTGGAGGCTAAACCCTAGAAGCTAGCCTATGGTATGATTGTTGTTGTCCTACGGACTAAAACCCTCCGGTTTATATAGACACCAGAGGGGGAGATCTACATATCCGTATTGCCAAGCTTCCCTTCCACGCCGAGGAGAGTCCCATCCGGACATGGGACGAAGTCTTCAATCTTGTATCTTCATAGTCCAACAGTCCGGCTAAAGTATATAGTCCGACTGTCCGAGGACCCCCTAATCCAGGACTCCCTCAGTAGCCCCCAAACCAGGCTTCAATGACGATGAGTCCGACGCACAAATTATCTTCGGCATTGCAAGGCGGGTTCTTCCTCCGAATACTCCATAGAAGATTTTGAACACAAGGATAGTGTCCGGATTTGCAAAACAAATTCCACATACCACCATAGAGAGAATAATATTCCCACAAATTTAATCTGATGACAACTTTTCTTAACGTGACGTTCTGCCGTGGTCTGGTCATGACGAACCGTTTTTCCGAGCCTGCCACTGCACGTGTTGCGACGCGGTTTTATTGGCACGTCTTGTCGAAGCAGAGATCGTGTCCCTCTTTTCACGGGATTCTCATCAATATGGGTGTGGGTAACCCAATCATGCCCGCTGGTACGACTCCTCGATTTTAGGCAAGTCCCAGACGGTCGTGCGGAGGGCGCTTGATATTCACCCTCTTTATAAAGGGTCAAGGCCTGTCCTTTTCTTCTTGCGCTCGATCTTTCCCTTCTCCCACCTCGAATTCCAGCACCCAAGGCGGAGGCCAAGCACTTTGGACCTTCAATCATGTCCGGATCCAACCTTCAAGGCCGGTGGGTGGCCTCCTCTATCACAGAGGAGGACATTAAGAAGCTAAGAGAAGCCAGGTATCTGACCGCCGAAATCTCACACAGGCTGCCTGCTCAAGGGCGGGTCATCCCCACTCCCGAACCTAACGAGAGCGTCGTATTTGTTTCCCACTTCCCTCGAGGGCTAGGCTTTAGTCTTGATCCCTTTGTTAGAGGGCTTATGTTCTATTATGGGCTCGATTTCCATGATCTGGCTCCGGATTCCATCCTTCTCTCGTCGTTTATCGTCGTGTGCGAGGCCTTCCTCCGCATCGCCCCACACTTCGGCTTATGGCTCAAGACCTTTAATGTGAAGCCGAAGATGATCGATGGGCGATACGCAGAGTGCGGAGGCACCATAATAAGCAAAGGCGTTGATGCTCCATGGCCAAAGGGATCCTTCCCCGAGATGTCTGACTTATGGCAGCAGGAGTGGTTTTACATCACGGCTCCACGAAGTACTAAGTGGGTAGCTGCCTCGCCTTTCCGCTCGGGCCCCCGCCACAACCGCTGCCATGGGTCAACAAGGGGCTGGACTGGGGGCCGGCTAATGATGTGCCGACATTGCAGAGTCGCATCCGGGATCTCCTCAAGAGAGATGTCAGCCTTGTCAGGGTAATGCAAGTCATGCTAGTTCGTCGGGTCCTGCCATGCCAACGTCGATCTCTCCGCATGTGGGAGTTCAACCCGGAAGGACCGTGAACCATTCAACAATTCTTCGGCGTGACGCTCGAAGAGATGTACAGATTGTTCTTCGGATCACGAATAAAGTGTCCAGACACCACCGAGGATGCGGGCCTAAACTGCAATCGTCCAGACACCCAAGTAAGTAACTCTTCGGCCGAACATGTTGTCTCTTTATTTATCACAAAATCATTCTGAAAGGTCGGTCTTTGACCAGGACTGGATAAAAAAGGCGAAGATGATCAGGTGTTCGCCCCTGCTCTCAAGGCTCACCGGATCCTCAGTATTAGCCAGATGCTTGAGCTTGCGCTTTATCAAGCGCCCTCAGGGGAAGATAAAGGGAGGAATAAAGAAGCCAAAAGCGGGCCTCACTCATTATTCATCCAAACCGGGGGAATTAGTGCCTCCGCGAAGGAGGATAACGTGGGAGAAGAATCTAAAATCCCCTCTCCCCAGGGAAGGAAGAGGACCGCCTCTGAAGACTTGGAAACAATGGTCTCCAAACGAGAAAGAAACCTTTGTCAGGGGGCCCTACCCCGGAGGGCATCCTTACCGTACAGTGCCCGCAAGGGGACCAGCCCTCCACCGAGCTGTAAGTAAACAAAAGTACTTCATAGTAAATATATCCTACTTTATTTCCGAGGACAATAACGGAGACGTATGTCTTGTAGTTCGGATCGTAGCCCTTCTCGACAGATTTCGTCTTCGGGGGATCTTCTTACGGAGATGATGGAGAGCGAAACGCCTCCCCATGCCTCCCCGCCTCATGGGGTGGACGACCCAGAGTGTCGTCATGAAGGATTTCTCCTGATCCACCAAGGCCAGAAGGTGACCCTTCGGCCTCCCGAAGTCCGGAGTATTCGGCTCCTAAGGGGAGCAACAAAAAGAGTCCGGAGCTGTCTGGTGCGTGACCAGACGCACTGATGAATCTTCTGGAGCAAGCGACTATCTCAGAAGCGCATTGTACGTTAATGGGTACGGTGGTTGAGAGGATTTCATCCGCCGAAAGCGGGTTGCATGAAGCTTTTATGAGCCTGCTGAGAGGCTTTGAGGTACACAAAGTAATATGTATATTTTTGACGGTACCACACATGCTAGGTGTGCCCTATGCAGATAGTAGCCCCTGAGACTCTGGTTGCTGTCAAAAAAGGCGGCAAACAGAGGATCATAGTCCCAGGTAATGATCATACCGCTTTTATGTGCAGGCGGCTGAGGGTCCGGTGGCTAGCCGGACTGGTCAGTTTGCCGAACTGAAGCGGCAGCTTGATGCGGCGGATGCCGACATCGTGCTTATAAACAGGCGGCTTGACGAGGCACAGGGTATGTATTCTCCGGTGATCAACATATATTAAGAGGAGCATGATGCTAGTATCTATAATATGTCGTGATCGCAGATGGAGCTGCCGCCGTGGAGACCCTTCGGGCGGAACTTGCCCGAGCCAAGGAACAAGCCAGGAGGAGTGATGCGGCCACCCTAAAGGCGGTCGAAGAGTTAAGAGCCGAACAGGCTGCGCATTGCCAGAGCAAAGAGAAAATAGCCAAGGTGGCTGTTGAGTTAAAAGATGCCGCCGACCGTTATGAGCTTCTAGAAAGGGAAAGTCAAACGAAGACGGCGGACCTGGAGAAAGCCATGGTAGCAGCCAAGGCAACCCGCTCTAAAATCAGAGCGGCAAAGGAGGAGCTACGTCAAGCCAGAGATATGACGGCTGGGAAGCCCTTTTTGTTGCGGACGAAGTTCGGAGATCCTAAGTATGCCCTTCTGGATCAATTATGGAGTTCTACGGACGCCAGATTTTGGATTTGGCGACAAGTGCTTTGATGCGACCAAGTTTTTCAAAGATCAAAAGATCACAAAGTGGAAAAGTTGTTCGTCGCAGCTTCATCGCTCCAGGCCCGGCCGCTGTTAAATGAGCAAATGGCCGAGTGGGCCGAGCTCCATAGGTTGTACAGACTTGCCATGAGGTCTGTCGTGGATCATCTATGACCTGAAGGACCAAGGCCGAATAGTTATTTTGGTCTAGTGCAATGATTCCTTGGTGATGTGCCGCATATCAACGTTGTAAGGAGGTCGGCGTGCATAGAGGGTGCACGGATGGCTCTTGCCCATGTCAAGACATACTGGGCAGAGATGGAGGCCACCGCTATTGCAACTTTAATCCGTCAGAGGCGGTGTTTCGCCGAGCACTATTTTGAAGAAGTCCTAGAAGGTGCTCGCTTAATAGAGGCTCTGTTCAAGAGTGTCATGTTCGAGTGACATGTATCCTGATTGTAAAAACAATGCTATTTGAATTATAAAGGTTGTGTTTATACTTTTGCCTGAAAGTATTATGATGCCTCCTGTGCGGCCGTTTATGTGTGTGTGTGTGTGTATATATATAACCTGAAAGTTTGCAGTCGTCGGCTTCAGTGCCCACGCATATAATGCGGGGGTGTTCGCAAAAGCGCATGTTCACACTTGATGCAACGTCTTGGTCCATTAAGGAGGTGGTAGCGCGGCGATTGAGGCAATCAGACTATATTGCTTTAACACTTTCACTTAGCCAGAGGAGTTTGACAGTGGGGCTACTATATAGCCCCTGGTACTTCCGCTACCATCCGGAGCACGGGCGCTGCAGACGCATACGACCGTGAAAACCGCCCTTCGTTAATGCGAGGAATCCTCAAGATTCTGCTAAGTCATCGAGTGGTTGACCAGTCTCGCACTTTATCATGACGATCAGTTTTCGGCTTTCTCTCTCGAGGTGCTCATCCGGATGAACCAGGGCACAATCGCAGTAGTTCTCCCGGTGCCACCTTAGCCGATAGAGCGGAACATAAGGTAGCAAAACGCAGGAGCCGGGCAAACCCAACATTTGACCAAAGACATGATTCGGAGCTTGTGCATATAAGGCCAAACTTGCGACGTCGAACACTCCCTAAGGTGTTCGGTCTTTACAACATGTACCGGGCTGAGTAACGCCCTTGATAATCGACCCTAAATTTCCAGGTACGTGCATTAGTATGACGTGGCGAAATGCCAACAACGCCAAAGATCCTCACGGTTGTGTTAGGTATCCGGGGTGTCAAGCAACAATGCACACTAAGAAAGGTTTACACAGTGGTCTTAATCTAAAAAGAAACCTTTGAGCGGGGCCTCGCCGCACGCCTCATACCGTGTCTCCGCAGCCGTAGATCCTCGAAGGGTGTAGCACGATTGTCATCTGTAAAAGAGAAAACTTAGATTAAAGTCTTCGTATGAAAAACTAATTACTCTCATTAAATTCAATCTAAATGAGGTCAAGCCAAATGTAGTCCTTTTACATGCGGAAGCCCTCGTACCGCCTATGGGGTATATCCATCAAACCAATCTCAGGTTTATCTAAGCTGTTACATTTAGTGGTGTGCCGGACTCGTCTAGTCAGGTTCTGCGGTCTTGACGACCGATCATTTATTTTGCTGGAGAGGTCGTTAGTGTGCATCGCTAAAGCCGCCACAAGTTCTTCCGCGTAAGGAACGCCGTTGTTTACGCTTAACTATGATGATGCCCGTGGACCGTGCATCTTAAGCTTAAGAGAAGCGTAATGCAATGCTTGCATTAAAACGAAGCGAAGGCTGTTCTTCCGAGTAGTGCTTGATAGCCGCTTCGGAATGGAGCGATGTCGAAGGTTAACTTTTCACTTCGGAAGTTGTCAGGAGAACCGAATACAACCTCTAGTACTAGAGAGCTCGTACAGCGGGCCTCTGGGCCTGGTATTACTCCTTTAAAGGTAGTATTGCTTTGGCCGATTCTTTTCGGGTCTATCCCCATTTTGCGGACTGTGTCCTGATATATTAGATTAAGACTACTGCCGCCATCCATGAGGACTTGGGTGAGATGGTATCCGTCGATTATTGGGTCTAGCACCAAGGTAGCCAATCCTCCGTGCCGGATACTAGTCGGGTGATCCCTGCGATCAGAAGTGATCGGGCAGGCCGACCAAGGGTTGAACTTAGGGGTGACGGGCTCACGGTGCATATGTCTCGGAGTGCGTGTTTGCTCCTCCTTTTGTTACGCCAATCATGTTCACCGCTTTTGACCTCTGGTGGGAATTTTTTCTGCCCCCGGTGTTTTGGTCGGCGAGGCTCATCCTCGTGTTCACTTGGTGTCTCCCTCCCCTTGTGTTCGGCGTTTAGCTTGCCGGCCTGCTTGAAGACCCAGCATTCTCTGTGGGTGTGATTTGCAGGTTTATCGGAGGTGCCCTGAATCTGACATAATTTGTCTAGAATCTTGTTTAAGCCGGACGGTCCATCTCTGTTGCCTTTGAAAGGCTTTTTCCGTTGACTGGGTCGAGAGCCCCTAAATCCGGTGTTTACCACCGTGTTTTCTGGGCTGTCTTCGTTATTTCGACGCTTGCTTTTACTGCGTCGTGGTTTTACATTGCCATCCCTGACTTCAGATGTGCCTGGGTCGCTAGTGCTACTACGGGCCAGCCAGCTATCTTCGCCCATGCAAAAGCGGGTCATAAGGCTTGTTAGGGCTTCCATTGTCCTCGGCTTTTCTTGGCCGAGGTGTCTGGCGAGTCATTCGTCTCGAACGCTGTGTTTGAAAGCTGCTAAGGCTTCGACACCCGGGCAGTCGATGATTTGATTCTTCTTAGTGAGAAATCTGTTCCGAAGCTTTCGGGCTGACTCTACGGGCTGTTGAATTATATGACTTAAATCGTCTGCATCCGGAGGTCGGACATAGGTCCCCTGAAAGTTAGCTGTCGGTGTCAAAACCGGCGGATCTCGGGTAGGGGGTCCCGAACTGTGCGTCTAGGCGGATGGTAACAGGAGACAAGGGACACGATGTTTTTACCCAGGTTCGGGCCCTCTCGATGGAGGTAATACCCTACTCGCTTGATTAATATTGATGATATGGGTAGTACAAGAGTAGATCTACCACGAGATCAAGGAGGCTAAACCCTAGAAGCTAGCCTATGGTATGATTGTTGTTCGTCCTACGGACTAAAACCCTCTGGTTTATATAGACACCAGATAGGTTAGGGTTACACAGAGTCGGCTACAATGGTAGGAGATCTACATATCCGTATCGCCAAGCTTTCCCTCCACGCCAAGGAAAGTCCCATCCGGACACGAGACGAAGTCTTCAATCTTGTATCTTCATAGTCCAGGAGTCCGGCCAACGGTGATAGTTCGCTATCCGGACACCCCCTAATCCGACTCCTCGGTAGCTCCTCGAACCAGGCTTCAATGACGATGAGTCCGGCGCGTTGATTGTCTTCGGCATTGCGAGGCGGGTTCTTCTCCAAATTCCATATACTTGTCGAATAGTGTCCGGCTTCTGATAAACGTTGTGCTCCTTTGCTTCTACGCCCAATAATGGCCATCTTCCACGTGTTTGAATGAATGCGAAGAGCCAGGGTATTTTTACACTTACCCCCTAGCTGTGCAAATGAGCTGCCTATAAAAGGGGCGAGGATCTAGATCTGAGTCACACCAACCCCCCTTCATGAAGCTTTCATCGAGCGCCTCTTACCAAAGCCCATTCCATCATGGATACCGACGCGGCTCCTCCTCTCGCGCCCCAGCCCTCAGCCTGAAATTGGGAGAGATGCTCACCCCAAGATAGCGAGCTTGTTATACTCCAAGCCAAGGGATTTCTTCCCCCGGCCTTCATGGTCCCGGTTCGAGCCGGACTTGCCACCTACAAGGGCGGAAAGCAAGCGGAGAGTGTCCCCGATCCCTCCAAAGGAGAGCGGGTATGCTTCATCTCTTATCTAGTAAGAGGACTCGGATTTCCAGTCCATCCGTTTCTCCGGGGGCTCTTGGAGTTTTACGGCCTCCTGCCTCCATCTTGCACATCGCGGGCTTCGCGGCCCTTTGCGAACTGTTCTTGGGCTTCGAGGCTCATTTCGGGCTATGGAAGAGATTATTCTGCCTAGTACCCCGTTCTCATGAGGGGTCAATATATCAAGTGGGCGGAGCCGAGCTATGGCGAATCGCCGGGACCGGATACCTATCCGGAACCCCGAAGAAGGCGTCCAAGATCGGCCTTCAAATGGTTTGACATGGAGGACGCCCGCTGCCGGATCCTGTCGGATCGGCCTTCCGGAGTTCAGCAATGCTCCTCTCAAGAAGCGCCTAAGCCGGGCGCCGGAGCCCTCTTGAGGGAAAATGACCGGATGTCCTCTATCCGATGAGCCGAATAAGGTTATCGCTCATGCCGGATTGACCATGATTGGAGTCACGTAATCTGCATTATGAGGGGAGTGCAGCCGCCCAATATAGGGGCCACCCCATGTGGGATTTCAACGGGAGGATGATGCCACCCGCCATGGCCACAAAGGGCCGGGATCGGTCACCGAACCGGTGAAGATCTTGTTCGCCATGTATAAAGGGAGGAGGAGGATTTCCTTAGCCAATCCATCAAGGAGTTTTCTTTGAATAATCCTCGAGCTGGGTAAGCAAACATCTTTGTGACCTGTCTCATCCATGTTCCCATGGTTAAATATCTCATTTCGTGGTTTCTGCTGGAACTACGCCGGACTGGAGAAGATACAGCCCGCTTCACAACCCGAGGATCCGAACGGTCCTCGATCCGACCTCCGAAGAGGATCCGGATATAAAGGTGGAGTTGATCGACGGGTATTCCACCAACTTAGCATCGACAATGCTTTGGTTGCCATCACGGCCGACACCGGAATACTTCCAGCCTCACAGGTAACTGAGACCAAGGTCCCAATATTCTGATAATGACCCATCCGTACTTATTTCTTGATCACCGTATACCAATGGTGCTTCGCAGGGGGTACCTTCGAGGCAGGAAGCCGAGCCCACGGCGGCTAGCCAACAAGGGGCAGTACGGCCCCGTAGGCTAAAAAGGAGTGCGGTCCGGATCGAAACTCCGCCGCAACGGTATGGCGTGTCACCATGTTCCTAGGGTTGATTCCTGGAAGGCGTACTAACGCTGACGCTCTTTTCAGGAAAAAGAGCGCCACGGGATCGAGTCCGGAGAGGTTGCCAATCGAACCTCCGCCGCCAGGCTCCAAAGCCGGGTCCAAGCGGAGGCGAACACGAGGCATACGCCGGACGCCTCCTCCGAAGAGGATGCCGACAGATTGTCCGCCACCAACTCCGAGGTGGAGAGCGCCTTGAATCACAGGCGCCGCCGGACAGTTCTTCGTGACGCATGTTTCTCCCAAGGGGCCTTGAATGCCTTCAATTCGGGAGATGCGCACCTCCGAGCCGCTCAAGATGGTCTAGCCAGAGCCATGGAGCAGTATGTAAAGGACATATGGGTAAGGAAATTTGACAGTTATATATGCCAGTAGCCCCCGAGACTTAAAGTAGTTAGAATAACTGATTTAAGGATCATTTGTTATGCATGATCTTACAGAAAAGAGTACCCGACTGTATCAGGAGCTTGAAGAGTGCAAGGCCCAACTTGAGGCCGCACTAGCCGCCACAGGGGGAGCCACAGAGACCCCCTCTGGTAATATACGCTTCAAAAGATAAATAGTTTATGAAGTGCTGAGGGTGTGTAAATCTGACAAAAACATTGCAGATGGCACCGGACTAGATCCGGACAAGCAACAGCTCTTGCACCAGCTAAAGGCCGGCGAGAGCGCTTACAAGGGTGCGGCAGAGAAAAATAACCTCCAAGATGCCAACACCAAGCTGGGTGAGGAACTAAAGGATGTTCGTGCTCAGCTTGTCCGACTCAGAAGGAGAATCGGCGGCTTCGCCGCGGCATTTTCAATAAGTGCTTGATCGAACTTTGAAAGAGTTCGGCGAGGAAGGCGACTAACATAAACATGTATGTAGGTTTGCTCACTGTGTCGCCCCGAGGAGGAGATGCCCAGTTCTTCGGGTGATCTTCTTCCCGAATATGCGCTACCGCATTTAACGAGTCCGGCAGTGATGAAAGGCATCGGCCAGCCTTGTGGCTATCTATCTCCCCGCTCAAGGCATTGGGGAGCCGGGCAGAGCTGCTTCAAGGAGCACGGGCGGCGCTTCCGCTATGGAAGATATTGGCCTCGTCACAAGGCACCAGGGAGGCTCGGGCCATGGTAAAGACGCGGTACACGGGTGACCCAAACCACATGGCCGAGGTCGGACCTCTGGGGCCTGATGGGATGGAGATCCTCAGAAAGTTAGTGTACGGCCAAGTAGAATTGGCCGCCAAGTATTCCCAAAGCAAGATTGTAAATTAGATAGCCTATTAGATGGCATTGAGGAGGAATACAATGAGTCAAGTTGACTATGTAAAATATGACATGAAAAAATGTCTTCTAGCCGGATTGTAGATCGCTTGTCATAGCGGACCTTTTAAGCCCGACCTCGTGACCCAATAGTCCAGAGTGTGTCCGAATACCTTTGTGGTTATATAAGAACCGGGGTATGCATGGAGACAAGGCGTAGGGGTCATTGTTGCTTTATGTCGGACAAGTGCCCAACTAGTTATGTTATATTACATGGGTAGTAAGAAACATCTTCCAGGAGAATAGTTCCGTTAAGGGTTCCTTTTCGCTAGGATGCATGCCCTAAAGTGCATGTCAAAGCTGCTATGAAAGCAGAAAATGATCTGGGGCAGATGGGTAAATAATTAAAATCATCTTTCAGTTCACCGACCGAATATTCCCTTAAGAACGCTAGCTTTCGGCTTCACCCAGTCTGAGGTACACATCCGGCTGACCCGACAGTAACAATCGCAGAGGTGCTCCCTTTACCACCTAGCCGAACAATCGGGAACGTAGGGGCAAGCACAGGAGCCATGCAACCCAGCTTGGCCAAAACTTAAGTCATATCAATGCATATAATGGTGAATAAAAGATACATGCGGAAGTTTAACGCATGTGTTGGGCATGAAGCCTGTATAAATAAGCTTCTGTTAAAGAAGCCCCAGGTATAATGAGCGCGGACATCGCGTCAAGTATGTGCGAAAAAAGCACAAACGAGCCTCTAGAGGCTTCAAGAAGAAGGAGGAGGAAGGAGAGAAATAAAAGACAGCAAAAATAGCAAATGTGGACGGAGGAAGGAGACTGTAACGCCCTCGATGCGGCTATATCTCCCACGTGGCGAAGCACGACTTAGAGGCATAACCGCATTGAAAGCAATGTCGCAAGTGAGGTAATCTTCACACAACCCATGTAATAAATAAGGGAAAGAGATACATAGTTGGCTTACAATCGCCACTTCACACAATACATGAGTAAAACAGTACATCATACAGTACAATCAAGGTCCGACTACGGAACCAAAATAAAAGAAGACTACCCCAAATGCTACACAGATCCCCGATCGTCCCAACTGGGCTCCACTACTGATCAACTAAAACGAAACAACACAATGAACAAGATCTTCGTCGAGCTCCTCCTTGAGCTCGGATGCATCACCTGCACGGTTTCATCGGCACCTGCAAGCTGGTTTTGGAAGTATCCGTGAGTCACGGGGACTCGAGCAATCTCACACCCGCGAGATCAAGACTATTTAAGCTTAAAGGTAGGACAGGGTAGTGAGGTGGAGCTGCAGCAAGCGACTAGCATATATGGTGGCTACATACGCAAATGAGAGCGAGAAGAGAAGGCAAAAGCACGGTCGAACAACTATGATCAAGAAGTGATCCTAGAACAACCAACATCAAGCATAACTCCAACATCGTGTTCACTTCCCGGACTCCGCCGAGAAGAGACCATCACGGTTACACACGCGGTTGGTGGAGTTTAAGTAAGATCAACTTCGGGTTTTCTACAACCGGACATTAACAAATTCCCATCCGCCACATAACCGCTGGCACGGCTTTCGAAAGTTCAAACCCTGCAGGGTGTCCCAACTTAGCCCATGATAAGCTCTCGCGATCAACGAAGGATATTCCTTCTCCCGGAAGACCCGATCAGTCTCGGAATCCGGCTACAAGACATTTCGACAAAGAATAAAACAAGACCAGCAAAGCCGCCCGGATGTGCCGACAAATCCTGATAGGAGCTGCACATATCTCGGTCTCGGGGCACACCGGATGAGCAAGACGTCGGGTTGGCATAAACCCTGATTGCCTGTGGGGCGCCGGACATCGCTTCGGTTTGGACCAGCACTCAAAGGAGAACTGCCCGGGGCTAAAATACAGATGACCCTCGGGCTCCGGAAACCCAGGGGAAAAAGGGCATAGGTGAGGCAAATGGTAAAACCAAAGTTGGGCCTTTGGCTGGAAAAGTCTTATTCAAAGCGAACTGTCAAGGGGTCCCATAAATCACCCGACCGCGTTAGGGACGCAAAATCCGGGAACATAACACCGGTATGACGGAAACTAGGGCGGCAAGAGTGGAACAAAACACTGTGCATAAGGCCGAGCCTTCCACCCTTTACCAAGTGTATAGATGCATTAATAATATATGATATATTGTGATATCCCAACAAGTAAACATGTTCCAACAAGGAACAACATCTCCATGTTCCAACAAGGAACAAACTTCATCTTCACCTGCAACTAACAACGCTATAAGAGGGGCTGAGCAAAGCGGTAACATAGCCAAACAACGGTGTGCTAGGAAAGGATGGTTAGAGGCTTGACATGGCAACATAGGAGGCATGATAAGCAAGTGGTAGGTATCGCAGCATAGGCATAGCAAAAGAGCGAGCAACTAGCAAGCAAAGATAGAAGTGATTTCGAGGGTATGGTCATCTTGCACGAAATCCCGCAAGGAAGAAGAACGAATCCATGAAGAAGACAAACGGACGTAGTCGAACGAATCCTCACAACTCCGAACGAAACCGAAGCTAACGAGAGAAACAACCCGGAAAGAAACAAACAACATAGTAAACAACCATCACATAAACATGTCATGATGCACAAACAAGTATGATGCATGACCGGTTTAATGAGGCATGGCATGGCAATATGCACAAACAACACTACAAGTTAAGTGGAGCTCAATATGCAACGAGTTGCATATTGACTAACACCACATCACTTATTTAGTTCTCTCCGATTAGGTACTCAACAATATTAAATGTTATTAAACATGGCAAGAGGGGTGAAGCATAAAGAAACTACCTATCTAGGCAAGTTTAAATGAGGCCGGAAACAACGAACAACAATTCCGGAAAATCCCCATATGCAAATTATGGATTCGGTACAGATCTGACCTAAAGCATATTTTAGAGTTGTTAAACAGCAAAATAAAGTGTACCATGTTAAACTAGGCATTTTTCTACCCCATTTACATATATAATTTATTTAAAATGGAGCTACGGTTATTAAGTTATGCAATAAATCATTTTAGCATGGCATTTAAGCAAATTAATGCAAACAACAATTATAAACGTTTAAATGTTGTTATCATGATGCGGCTGACATGTGCAAGTTTATGCAATATTTTTATGAAAATGTTGACAAGAGCATGTTACGAGGCATTATGTCACCGTGGTGGATGAAAGGGGTGCCACGGCAACACATCCGAAAATGGTGCCACGGCAACACATCGGTTCCGATAACTCGATTGAGATATCGGTACAAAGGAAAGCGTGACGGAAGCGAGTCATGCAAGAAGGTGGGGTGATCCGGATACCGGGTTCCCACGGAACGGTGGCATGGCAAAAGAGGGGCATCGCAAGGATGATTCGATCACGGTCGGTCATCTCGGTGGTTATACCTTCAAGCGCGCGTTCGGGCGGAAAACGTTTCGTAGGGAAGTAGACGTTCACGGTCGCCGAGGGAAGTAGAGGAAGTAGTCGTTCTCGCGATGATCGCTGAGGGAAGTAGTGGTACACGGCGACGGTAGAGGAAGTAGTGTTTCACGCTCGTTTTCAAGAGGTACTTGACGGGTCCGAATCCTTCGGGTTGTCGTGGTACTTGCGATCTCGGCGATGGTAGTCGTACACGTATCGACGAGGTACTTGACATTTCGGTCTGTAGTCGCTCGAGCGTCCGTGTGATCTTGCCGGTGGGGTACTTTGGCGCTATGCGGTCCAACTCCGAGGTCATAACCGTGTAGTCGAACTTGACGAAAACAGGTCTCGCTGGGGACTTGGCGCATCCATCAGGAACTTGGTGGTACTTGGCAAATTCCACGCTCGGTGACCGTTGTACTTGGCGTCAACAGCAACAGGGGCGCGCTGTTGGGACTTGGAGCGATGCAGGAGGCTGGCGCAGCGACGGGGAGGTAGTGGAGGCGCTGGTCGCGGAGGCCGGGGCAGTCGGTGAGGGGGGGGTGCACGGAGCTACTGCTGGCGGCGAGGGTCGCCGGAACGGAGGGGCCACGGGGCGGCTGCGCGCCTGGTCGCAGCGACCGAAGGGCGACGAGGAGAAGGAGGCGCGGTCGCGGCCTGGTGCTGCAGAGGGAGGCGCGCGTGGAGGAGAGTCGACGGGGCGCACTCGCCGGAGTCGGGGCCGAGATGGACGGGTCGAGGGTCTCCTCCCCTGGCGACGGAGCTGACGAGGCGATGGCGCCGGGTAGACGAGGAGGCAGAGCTTGAGGGGATCGGGCGCGCGCCTGGTGGAGCTCGTCGGCGACGAGGAGGCCACCGGGGTCCGCCTGGTCGCTGACGAGGGCGACGGGGATCGGGTTCAAGGCCGGGCGTAGAGGGTCGGGTGCAGGTGCTCGAGGAGCTCCTCTCCTCGAGCGCTCGGGCGACGAGGGTTTGGCGAGGAGGCGCGGGATCGAGAGAGAAGCGAGCGGGAGCGAGGGGATCGGGCAGGGGGGTTCGGGAGAGATGGGGAGGACGAGGGGATCGGGAAGGAGACGAGGGGGTGGCGGCGCTGGGAAGCAGGAGGGGATCGAGGGGATCGGGTCGAGAGGCCTAGGGTTAGAGAGCAGGCTGCCTGGGCCTCGGGAGGCTAGTCCGGCTGGTGGAGGAGAAAGGCCAGGGGCGGCTGGGCCTAGCTCTCTCTCTCTCTTTAAACTCTTAAAACAGAGAAAAGAAAGGAAAGGGAAGAAAAGAAAAGATTAGAGAAAGAGTTTGGGCACAGGGATTATTTTCCGGACTCATAAAAATATGAGGAATTTAACAAAATGGCCCAAAGATTTTTGGTGGAACTCCGGAAAAAGATGAAATAATAATGGCAAGGTTTTGAGGTCAACTCGGAGCAGAAAAGGCATGGGATTAATTTTGCAAGTGTGTTATGATGATTCCAAAACAATGGAATATTTAATATAGCTCCCTAATAATATTGGGATGATATGTTATAAAGAGAAGTCAACCTTCCCTCGATTTAAATGGATCGAAAAAATCCATACAATTTATTTAGTTGAGTTTTGAAAATTAATGATATGATGGCATGATGAGATGATGCAATGCAAGAGATGACATGATGAATGCACAAACAAAACAAATCGCACGACAAAACTCGGAAACCCTGGAAGGCAAGCTGAAGCTCCGGTCTTGGGCGTCACAACACTCCACCACTACGAGAGGATCTCGGCCCCGAGATCTAGGATGGCACCGCGAAAAGCGGAAGAGGAAGAGGTAAAACAAAGTTGCTTCTCCGACAAACGAAAGTGAAACCAAAGAACCTCGAGAGGTTGAACAAAATGAAAGAAAGAAAACAACGAAGATGAACAAGGTTGAAAACACTCTGTTAGAAAAGAGGAACAAGGAACATTACGAGAACCAAGAGGTTTAGTGATAAGATAGATATTGAAACCACTCCGGTTAAAACTAGATAGACAAAGAATAAGATTGATAAAATTTGGGCAGCACTCCGGCTAAAAGAAGAAGGAAAACTTGATAAGATGAAAAGAACTTGAAGAGATGACACAACCTCAGGTTAAATGGATAAGCAAGAAAAAGAACATGATCTTGACAAAACGAGACGATGGTTCGAAGAGAGCAACATCACAAAGCCTCCGGAAGAAAAAATTGAAGATAGGTCATTGGAATAAAGGAATGGAGAAGAAAATGATAACTTCAGCACAAATGAATTTGGAAGGCATCCTTGCTAAGAAGGTTAGAGCGGAGTTGTTGGAAAACCAACAACGAAAAGCACAAGCTTGTTGTGGGCTTATGGTAAACATCTCAAAATTATGAGGCGAGCTTCTGCCACCAACGGAAACAATTGATTGGATTGATATCAACAAGGAGGCGAGAAACTTATAACACCGGAGGACAAATGAAGAGCTTGGGTCATTTATAAGCACCATAAATAGCAACAATCCTTAGGGAAAGCTTTAGGTGAAATATAGCCCAAGATAACTGCAATGAAGAGATTGATGGATTTAAAATACCTCATTCTTGACACTATGTGAATCATGAAACACGAGCTCAAATTGTCAAGAATGACATAACACCACCTCAAATGATAAGGTAGAACGAATTGCACTTCGAAATGCAAGAAGAAGAATACTTGAACTCCTCAAAACAAAACATGTGTTGAGCACCATGTTCAATTTTGAGTATAGCTTGGCGAATCATAACTCCGAGAGAAATATTGAAGAACAATTCGAGAAAGAAATGAATCCTTGACGAACCACCATGTAGAGCCTCCATGAAGAACTCCGGTAAGAAAAGGATGATAAAAGAAAGAGAAGTTGAAAACACAAGGTGAAGCCTTGCAGTGATAAGATGAAGCTTTGAAATGATATAACCGAGAAAAACTTGGAACTCCGGAAAGAAAGATGAACAAATGAAATCAAGAATTTTGATGAACCTCCGAAATAAGGAATTGAATTTACTCGATGGAACAAGAATAAGAATTACATTATGCTCATCCTTCACCAATTAAATTGATGACAAGCAATGGATTTGGCATACTACTTATTCTCGTAGAAAGGATTAAGATAGATATGGCGCAAACTTGTGAAGGTATTGATGGAACCACCGGTGAGATTTGGAAACAACAAATGAATTGATATGCTAAAGAAGGAAGTGAAATCTTGAACGAACCACCGTAAGAATTAAAAATGAACATAGCAAAGGCACAATTCACCGGGAAGAATTAGAAAACGAATGAAGATATTTGAGGGGATTTAGATACAAGTGAACGAATAGATGACGAGCTGATTGGAGAATACTTGAATGATGCACCGGTAAGATTTGGAGAACAAGAGCTGAAAGCTGGAATGAATAATTCTGAGATGATGGCTCAGAAGAATCAAACTGAAAAGACTCCTGAAATGCTCCGGGTGGGTTAAAAGAATTCTCACAACCGAAAATAATTATGAGAGGATGGCATCAAGCTAAAACCATGAATCTTGAAGAGAAAGGAGCGAGATTTAAGAGAAACTCTTCTTCGGTCTTCAAAATTCGAGAATGACGACGAGAAACATCACCATGAATTATTGAAGCACTCCGGAATGAAAATTAGAAAGGTTGAACCACAAGATGAAAAGAATTTGAAAGATCTTGGAGAAAGACATTTGACCGATGATAACTCATTCTTACGCCAAACTTTGCAATGAATTTGGGAATAGCTCCTGAAAATTAGAAGAGTCGGGGTAAGATCCAGGAAAAGACACGTGGGTTAGGGCCCACTCAAAAGAACCACCGCTGAACAATTGTTTGAAATAGATATTGCACCGGTAGAATTATATGGCTTGAATGAGATAGCATCCTCAAAAGAACTTGAGTGAATTGAGAATGGAAACTAGAATCTTCTGAGATATCTTCAACACTCCGGAACAATTGAATAACAAGAACTAAAAGATTGTGAGGTGCACCGGTATGAGAAAACATTTGAAACGATGAAAAGAATACGATGAACATTGAAAACTTGACTTAAATCCACCGGAGAAGAAAATTAGAATGGAACAATGATAAGGTTAAAGCTCCCTTAGCGTCTTCATGAGAAATCACCGGATAGAACATTGAAAGAAAAGAATGAAGAAACTTCACTCAATAAAAATGGATACTTGATTAAGAAATCTGAGTCCTTGAAGAAAAAGGGTGGGAGGGCGGGAAATCAAAACAACTTGGGTCGGATGAAACGAACAATCACGAGAAAAAGCTTAGAATTGATCTTGCGAATGTTGGAATGATCGGATCCACTTGAAGAGAAGCACGCCGGTTGAGAAAAGAATTGACATGACGACCTCGATGATCAAGAAGGATTAGTATTCACATAGCAATATGAGAACACCATTTAGGAAAGTATGGAATCAACACTTGACATTGAAGCAACTTGAATACCACAAAACGGAACAAAAACAAAGGATTTGGCTTGCAGAATAAGCCGGAACAAATACATATGATAGA
Source organism: Aegilops bicornis (assembly GCA_021605145.1). Taxonomy (NCBI): domain Eukaryota; kingdom Viridiplantae; phylum Streptophyta; class Magnoliopsida; order Poales; family Poaceae; genus Aegilops; species Aegilops bicornis. The sequence goes on along the minus strand of CM038670.1, from coordinate 335,857,901 downwards.
GATTTACCCAATCCCATATCATACATCTGTCGGAAAGATATTCTAGGAGCTACTTGAATTCCACCTATAAACTCCCGAAACTTTCGGTTATGCAATCTGGTGTTGGGGATACAGGGGACACAAAATATATCACCCAAACTAACAATACCTAGATCCAGCTGTATCCATCCGTCAACACATAACCAAGAAACCTTCGGAAATCGTGTACCTCGACCTTCGAAAAACATCCGTTATACAAGTCATGGCAATACTCCCGCACTCGCCACAGTACTGGGCTATCAGGGTTATCTCACCAACAACTCCACAAAAGAGATTTCGATGTCGGTAAAACTCGGTATTCCAGAATGGCAACGATAAAATTGTGACGACAACACCTCGGAGCTCAACTCCCGGGACACCGCCACAACCCCTAAATGTCGAGAGGCACCAAGAACAATGTTCTCGCCACAAACCCATCGGAACGATTCCAAGATACCCGTGATCCTAAAATTTTTTTAGTGAAATTTGAGGAGAGAAAAGTCAAAACTCTACGTCAGGATACCTCACCAGAGCGACGAAGGGACTGAGGAGTAAAAAGAATCCTACTCTCCGATATGTATAATCCTAAGACTCAAAACATTTTTCCGTTCTAGACTCAACAACGCCAAAGAAACAATCAAGTAGGGGCTCCTAAGTCGGGAAGGCTCGATTACCAACTTAGCGCCCTCGATGCGGATATATATCCCACGTGGCGAAGCACGACTTAGAGGCATAACCGCATTGAAAGCAATGTCGCAAGTGAGGTAATCTTCACACAACCCATGTAATAAATAAGGGAAAGAGATACATAGTTGGCTTACAATCGCCACTTCACACAATACATGAGTAAAACATTACATCATACAGGTACAATCAAGGTCCGACTCACGGAACCAAAATAAAAGAAGACTACCCCAAATGCTACACAGATCCCCGATCGTCCCAACTGGGCTCCACTACCGATCAACTAAAACGAAACAACACAATGAACAAGATCTTCGCCGAGCTCCTCCTTGAGCTCGGATGCATCACCGCACGGTTTCATCGGCACCGCAAGCTGGTTTTGGAAGTATCCGTGAGTCACGGGGACTCAGCAATCTCACACCAGCGAGATCAAGACTATTTAAGCTTAAAGGTAGGACAGGGTAGTGAGGTGGAGCTGCAGCAAGTTTACTAGCATATATGGTGGCTACATACGCAAATGAGAGCGAGAAGAGAAGGCAAAAGCACGGTCGAACAACTATGATCAAGAAGTGATCCTAGAACAACCTACGTCAAGCATAACTCCAACACCGTGTTCACTTCCCGGACTCCGCCGAGAAGAGACCATCACGGTTACACACGTGGTTGGTGTATTTTAATTAAGATCAACTTCGGGTTTTCTACAACCGGACATTAACAAATTCCCATCTGCCTCATAACCGCGAGCACGGCTTTCGAAAGTTCAAACCCTGCAGGGTGTCCCAACTTAGCCCATGATAAGCTCTCGCGATCAATCTAAGGATATTCCTTCTCCCGGGAAGACCCGATCAGTCTCGGAATCCCGGCTACAAGACATTTCGACAAAGCAATAAAACAAGACCAAAAGCCGCCCGGATGTGCCGACAAATCTGATAGGAGCTGCACATATCTCGGTCTCGTGGCACACCGGATGAGCAAGACGTCGGGTTGGCATAAACCACGATTGCCCAGGGGGCGCCGGACATCGCTCGGTTTGGACCAGCACTCAAAGGAGAACTGGCCCGGGGGGCTAAAATAAAGATGACCCTCGGGCTCCGGAAACCCAAGGGAAAAAGGGCATAGGTGAGGCAAATGGTAAAACCAAAGTTGGGCCTTGCTGGAAAAGTCTTATTCAAAGCGAACTGTCAAGGGGGTCCCATAAATCACCCGACCGCGTTAGGGACGCAAAATCCGGGAACATAACACCGGTATGACGGAAACTAGGGCGGCAAGAGTGGAACAAAACACCAGGCATAAGGCCGAGCCTTCCACCCTTTACCAAGTGTATAGATGCATTAATAATATATGATATATTGTGATATCCCAACAAGTAAACATGTTCCAACAAGGAACAACATCTCCATGTTCCAACAAGGAACAAACTTCATCTTCACCGCAACTAACAACGCTATAAGAGGGCTGAGCAAAGCGGTAACATAGCCAAACAACGGTTTGCTAGGAAAGGATGGTTAGAGGCTTGACATGGCAACATAGGAGGCATGATAAGCAAGTGGTAGGTATCGCAGCATAGGCATAGCAAAAGAGCGAGCAACTAGCAAGCAAAGATAGAAGTGATTTCGAGGGTATGGTCATCTTGCCTGAAATCCCGCAAGGAAGAAGAACGAATCCATGAAGAAGACAAACGGACGTAGTCGAAACGAATCCTCACAACTCCGAACGAAACCGAAGCTAACGAGAGAAACAACCGGAAAGAAACAAACAACATAGTAAACAACCAACACATAAACATTTCATGATGCACAAACAAGTATGATTCATGACCGGTTTAATGAGGCATGGCATGGCAATATGCACAAACAACACTACAAGGTAAGTGGAGCTCAATATGCAACGAAGTTGCATATTGACGGAACACCACATCACTTATTTAGTTCTCTCCCGATTAGGTACTCAACAATATTAAATGTTATTAAACATGGCAAGAGGGGTGAAGCATAAAGAAACTACCTATCTAGGCAAGTTTAAATGAGGCCGGAAACAACGAACAACAATTCCGGAAAATCCCCATATGCAAATTATGGATTCGGTACAGATCTGACCTAAAGCATATTTTAGAGTTGTTAAACAGCAAAATAAAGTGTACCATGTTAAACTAGGCATTTTCTACCCCATTTACATATATAATTTATTTAAAATGGAGCTACGGTTATTAAGTTATGCAATAAATCATTTTAGCATGGCATTTAAGCAAATTAATGCAAACAACAATTATAAACGTTTAAATGTTGTTATCATGATGCGGCTGACATGTGCAAGTTTATGCAATATTTTTATGAAAATGTTGACAAGAGCATGTTACGAGGCATTATGTCACCGTGGTGGATGAAAGGGGTGCCACGGCAACACATCCAAAATGGTGCCACGGCAACACATCGGTTCCGATAACTCGATTGAGATATCGGTACAAAGGAAAGCGTGACGGAAGCGAAGTCATGCAAGAAGGTGGGGTGATCCCGGATACCGGGTTCCCGCAGGCAGTGGCATGGCAAAAGAGGGGCATCGCAAGGATGATTCGATCACGGTCGGTCATCTCGGTGGTTATACCTTCAAGCGATGCTCGGGCGGAAAACGCTTTCAGAGGGAAGTAGACGCTCACGGGTCGCCGAGGGAAGTAGAGGAAGTAGTCGTTCGCGATGATCGCCGAGGGAAGTAGTGGTACACGGCGACGGTAGAGGAAGTAGTGTTTCACGTTCGTTTGAAGAGGTACTTGACGGGTCCGAATCCCTTCGGGTTGTCGTGGTACTTGCGATCTCGGCGATGGTAGTCGCATAATGTGACGACGAGGTACTTGACATTTCGGGTCCGTAGTCGCTCGAAGCGTCCGTGTGATCTTGCCGGTGGGTACTTGGCGCTATGGTCCAACTCCGAGGTCATAACCGTGTAGTCGAACTTGACGAAAAACAGGTCTCGCTGGGGACTTGGCGCATCCATCGTGAACTTGGTGGTACTTTGGCAAATTCCACGCCGGTGACTGTTGTATTTGGCGCCAACAGAACAGGGGCGCGCTTGTTGGGACTTGGAGCGATGCAGGAGGCTGGCGCAGCGACGGGGAGGTAGTGGAGGCGCTGGTCGCGGAGGCCGGGGCAGTCGGTGAGGGGGGGGTGCACGGAGCTACTGCTGGCGGCGAGGGTCGCCGGAACGGAGGGGCCACGGGGCGGCTGCGCGCCTGGTCGCAGCGACCGAAGGGCGACGAGGAGAAGGAGGCGCGGTCGCGGCCTGGTGCTGCAGAGGGAGGCGCGCGTGGAGGAGAGTCGACGGGGCGCACTCGCCGGAGTCGGGGCCGAGATGGACGGGTCGAGGGTCTCCTCTCTGGCGACGGAGCCGACGAGGCGATGGCGCCGGTAGACGAGGAGGCAGAGCTTGAGGGATCGGGCGCGGCGCCTCGGGTGGAGCTTCGTGCCGACGAGGAGGCCACCGGGGTCCGCCTGGTCGTTGACGAGGGCGACGGGATCGGGTTCAAGGCCGGGCGAGAGGGTCGGGTGCAGGTGCTCGAGGAGCTCCTCTCCTCGAGCGCCGGGCGACGAGGTTTGGGCGAGGAGGCGCTGGATCGAGAGAGAAGCGAAGGGAGCGAGGGGATCGGGCAGGGGGTTCGGGAGAGATGGGGAGGACGAGGGGATCGGGAAGGAGACGAGGGGGTGGCGGCGCTGGGAAGCAGGAGGGGATCGAGGGGATCGGGTCGAGAGGCCTAGGGTTAGAGAGCAGGGGCGTCTGGGCCTCGGGAGGCTAGTCCGGCCTGGTGGAGGAGAAAGGCCAGGGGCCGGCTGGGCCTAGCTCCTCTCTCTCTCTCTTTAAACTCTTAAAACAGAGAAAAGAAAGGAAAGGGAAGAAAAGAAAAAGATTAGAGAAAGAGTTCGGGCCTGGGGATTATTTTCCCGGACTCATAAAAATATGAGGAATTTAACAAAAATGGCCCAAAGATTTTGGTGGAACTCCTAAAAAGATGAAATAATAATGGCAAGGTTTTGAGGTCAACTCGGAGCGTAAAAGGCATGGGATTAATTTTGCAAGTGTGTTATGATGATTCCAAAACAATGGAATATTTAATATAGCTCCCTAATAATATTGGGATGATATGTTATAAAGAGAAGTCAACCTTCCCTCGATTTAAATGGATCGAAAAAATCCATACAATTTATTTAGTTGAGTTTTGAAAATTAATGATATGATGGCATGATGAGATGATGCAATGCAAGAGATGACATGATGAATGCACAAACAAAACAAATCGCACGACAAAACTCGGAAACCCTGGAAGGCAACTGAAGCTCCGGTCTTGGGGCGTCACAGAGACGAACTTGGAGTCCGGCGCTTAGGCGTAGAATCTTCGTAGACGGGCTGCGTTCCATGGGTTCGGTTTGAGTCGGTTATCCGATGCGTTTCGCAGACGGTATGCTCCGGCCGTCGTCGACCTGGTCGATGATGAAGCGACCTTCCCATTTGGGCTTGAGTTTGTCCTTTTTCTTGTCCGGCAGTATAGAACTAGTTCGCCAATTTATAAGCCTTGGCCCGCATTTCCTCGCTTTGATATCTTCGAGCTCGTTGTTGATAGAATGCGAGCGAGCTTTTGCCACGCCGCGCCTCCTCCTCCGGCGCGTCCAACTGTCCCGCCGATCGAAGCTCGGCTTCTCTTTCTTCATACATGTGCACGCGAGGTGCGTCATGTATTATGTCACAGAGGCAGGACTGCCTCTGCGCCGCATACACCATAAAGAATGGTGTGAATCCGTAGTACGATTCGGGCGTGATCCGCAGCCCCCGTAGTACGGAGTCGAGCTCCTCAACCCAAAGGCGTGTTAGATTCCTTGAGGGACCGCACTAGTCCGGGTTTAATGCCGCTCATGATTAGACCGCTTCTCGCTCGACTTGGCAGTTGGTTTGAGGGTGATAGACCGAGGCGTAATCGAGCTTGATGCCCATGTTTTTGCACCATAATTTGACCTCATCGGCCGTGAAGTTGGTGCCGTTATCGGTGATGATATCGTGGGGACACCTTAACGGTGCACTACCCTCGATATGAAGTCTATCACCGGTCCGGATTCGCCGCTTTAACAGCTTGGCCTCTATCCATTTGGTAAATTTATCCACCATGACCAATAGGTATTTTTGCTTGTGGGTTCCTCCCTTAAGGGGTCCAACCATGTCAAGCCCCTGCACCGCGAACGGCCAGGTGATGGGTATAGTTTTAAGGGCGTGGGTGGCATGTGGCTTTGGTTAGCAAAGTCGGGCAACCGACGATCGTCGGACTAAGTCCTCGCAAGATTCCGCCCGGTCGTCGGCCAATAAAATCAGACGGAATGCCTTGCCTACGAGGGCCCGGGCTGCGGCGTGGTGCCCACCCAGTCCGGCATGAATTTCAGCCAGGAGGTTTCGCCCTTCCTCTTCGGAGATACACCTTTGAAGGACTCCGGTGGTGCTTTTCTTATAAAGCTCTCCCTCATGGACTTTATAGGCCTTAGATCGCCGTACTATGCAGCGAGCCTCATTTTGGTCTTCGGGGAGTTCCTGCCTAGTTAGGTAGGCTAGGAATGGCTCCGTTTTGCACCGATGCGTGCCAATATATCCGCCGCCTGGTTGTTATCCCGGGCTATATGATGAAATTCGAGCCCTTCGAACCGTGCTGACATTTTTAGGACCGCATTGCGGTATGCTGCCATTTTCGGATCTTTGGCATCAAAGTCCCTGTTTATTTGAGATATTGCGAGGTTCGAATCGCGCACCTCTAGGCGTTGAATGCCCATGGAGATCGCCATCCGGAGGCCGTGCGAGAAGGGCCTCGTATTCGGCTGCGTTGTTGGAGTCCGTATACATTATCTGAAGGACGTATTGGACTGTCTCCCCGGTTGGGGACGTCAGGACGACGCCAGCCCCCAGGTCGGCCAACATTTTGGAGCCGTCAAAGTGCATGATCCAATTGGAGTATGCGTCGTACTCTTTAGGGAGTTCGGCTTCAATCCATTCGGCCACGAAGTCGGCCAAAACCTGTGACTTAATAGCTCGTCGTGGCTTATAAGTTATGTCGAATGGAAGGAGCTCTATGTCCCATTTAGCAATCCGGCCCGTCGCGTCGCGGTTGTTTATAATGTCATTAAGAGGTACTTCGGAGGCTACCATTATCGAACACTCTTGAAAGTAGTGTCGCAGCTTCCGGGATGCCATGAACACCGTGTATGCTATCTTTTGATAGTGTGGGTACCGGGACTTGCATGGAGTTAGGACAGTGGACACATAGTAAACCAGTTTTTGAAGAGGGAACCGGTGTCCGTCCGCTTCTCGCTCGACAATGAGCACCACGCCGACAACTTGATGTGTTGCGGCGATATATAATAGCATTGGTTCGCCCACATTACTGGGCGCCAGACCGGATTTGTTGCCAAAATGGCCTTTATTTCTTCGAGTCCGGCCGTGGTGGCATCCGGCCCACTCAAGTGTTCGGTCTTGGCGGAGGAGGCGGTAAAGGGGTAACGCCTTTTCTCCCAAACGGGAAATAAAGCGGCTTAGAGTCGCTACGCATCCCGTCAATTTTTGTATTTGTTTGAGGTCTTTTGGAATATCCAATTGTGATAGAGCTTGGATCTTGGCTGGGTTTGCTTCAATTCCTCTACCGGACACAATGAAGCATGTGAGCTTTCGGGCCGAACGTCAAGACGCATTTTCCGGATTGAGCTTGATGTCATATTTTCAAGATTGTCGAATGTGAGCCTCAAGTCGTCTACTAGAGTTTTGACGTGCTTGGTTTTGACGACCACGTCATCTACATATGCTTCCACTGTTTTGCCGATCTGGTTTGCCAGACATGTCTGAATCATGCGCTGATATGTTGCGCCGGCGTTTTTTAGCCCAAAGGGCATTGTGTTGAAGCAAAACGGGCTGTATGGAGTGATGAATGCTGTTGCAGCTTGGTCTGGCTCCGCCATCTTGATTTGTTGGTAGCCGGAGTACGCGTCGAGGAAGCACAATGAGTCGTGTCCTGCTGTAACGTCAATAATTTGATCAATTCGAGGGAGGGGGAAGGGATCCTTTGGGCAAACCTTATTAAGGTCTTTAAAATCAACACATAGGCGCCAGAATTTATCCTTCTTTGGTACCATCACCAGGTTTGCTAGCCAGTCCGGATGTTTTATATCTCTGATGAATCTGGCTTCCAGAAGTTTGGCTAGCTCCTCTCCCATGGCCTGTCTCTTGGGTTCGGAAAAGCGCCGAAGGGCCTGTTTGACTGGCTTGAATCCTTTTAGGATATTTAGGCTGTGCTTTCGGCACCGACGTGGGATTCCTGGCATGTCTGAAGGGTGCCAGGCAAAGATGTCCCAGTTTTCTCGTAGAAATTCTCGTAGTGTGGCGTCTACATCAGGGTTTAATTGTACCCCAATGGAGGCCGTCTTTGTAGGGTCCGTTGGGTGGACTTGGAATTTGACTATTTCATCTGCTGGTTTAAAAGAGGTGGACTTGGATCTTTTATCAAGTATCACATCGTCCCTGTTCACCGTGGAGCGCATCGCGGTGAGTTCTTCGGCCGCTAGGGCTTCGGATAGTGCCTCGAGGGCTAGTGCGGCTGTCTTGTTTTCGGCGCGGAGTGCTATGTTCGGATCACTAGCGAGAGTGATGATTCCGTTAGGTCCGGGCATTTTAAGCATCATGTACCCATAATGGGGTATAGCTTGAAAAATTGTGAATGCCTCTCGTGGTAACAAAGCATGATATCCGTTGTTGAACGGGGCCACTTGAAATGTGACCTCCTCCGACCTGTAATTGTCCGACGAGCCGAACACTACGTCCAGTGTGATTTTTCCTGTGCAGCATGCTTCCCAGCTAGGGATTATTCCTCTAAAGGTTGTGCTGCTTCGCTCAATGCGGTTCCAGTCTATTTCCATTTTTCGGAGAGTTTCCTCATAGATGAGGCTTAGTCCGCTGCCACCATCCATCAGTACCTTAGTAAGGCGAAAACCGTCCACTATCGGACTGAGGACCAATGCGGCTGGTGCTCGGGCTGTTCGGAATTTAGGTTAAATCCGGCATTAAAGGTAATAGCCGTGGTTACTCCATGGATTTATTGTTGCTACTTGGTAGACTTCGCAAGGTTGCGGAGTGTTCATTTTCGCATGTTATTTGATGCGAAAGTCTCGAAGACTGTTAACACCGTACTGGTGTTGCTGGGCTGGGATTCTGAAGCTAGAAGCTCTTCGCCACTTTTGGCCACCTGCCGTAGTATCCAACATGCTCGAAGGCTATGAGTTGGGGTGGCGCCCTACGTGCTATGAATTTTGCAGGTCCGCTTAGCCAACCCTCCAAGACAGTTCCGTACCCATTAGGGGGTTTTGGTTTTTTGGTATTTAACCTAGGTGCTTGATAATGATGCACCCTTTTATTTCGGACTAGGGATGTATTCGGGGCCGGATTATCCCAAAATTTCTTTCGGTTTTCCAGGCGCTCTCCATCGCACAGTACATTTGTACTATGGTCACCAAGTCAGCAAAGCGTGTAATTTCGCGACGACTTATGGCATTTAGGATTCCCTTGTCCGTGCAATTATTGCAGAAAATTGAGATTGCGTCCTCCTCTCGACAGTCCTTTATCCTGTTCATAACCAGGAGGAATCGCCCGATAATGATGTCTTTGTTTCAGCGGGCTCTTGCGAATTCAAGAGAGATCGCTAATGTTTGGGTGGGCGGGTGGAACTAGATCCGGAACCCGTCCAATTTAGGACTCGAGGGCCGAGAAGTTTCCGAACTTCGGAAGTTTGAATTTTGAGTGTTATCCAATGAGTCCAACCCGCCACCTGACTTTAAGTTCAGGGCTTGATCGAAATCCGTCCCTCTGCGGGAATCAGGCATGGATGGACCGGGAATTCGGACGTAGCTAGTCCTTAAGATAGAAGAAGAATTGACGCATTGCTCCTCTATCACAGCAACATGATGGGTAGCCCGGGAGAGTTGATCTCTCTCAGATCGGTTTTAGGCCCGATCCGGTCGTAGTCTGTGGCGACTCGAGGCGGCAATGCGATCCAAGAGCTCGTTCTGAGGAGAGATCGATCGGATCTAACTGTTCGGCAAGTTCGAATCAACATAGAGATTGGTTTCGATGACTCGAGAGGTCATCGCTTGCGGTAGCGAACCGGCAATCATAAGAAAACCACCTAGCGAAGAGTCGACCAGCTGCCAAGGCTCCTTTGGCGATAGTATCGTCTTTAAAAGACGGATGAGGCATCCTACCCGACGGCGACGGCTACGTAGAGGAACTCTCAATGAAAGCACCAATGTCGGTGTCAAAACCGGCGGATCTCGGTAGGGGGTCCCGAACTGTGCATCTAGGCGGATGGTAACAGGAGACAAGGGACACGATGTTTTTACCCAGGTTCGGGCCCTCTCGATGGAGGTAATACCCTACCCCGCTTGATTAATATTGATGATATGGGTAGTACAAGAGTAGATCTACCACGAGATCAAGGAGGCTAAACCCTAGAAGCTAGCCTATGGTATGATTGTTGTTCGTCCTACGGACTAAAACCCTCCGGTTTATATAGACACCGGATAGGTTAGGGTTACACAGAGTCGGTTACAATGGTAGGAGATCTACATATCCGTATCGCTAAGCTTGCCCTCCACGCCAAGGAAGGTCCCATCTGGACACGGGACGAAGTCTTCAATCTTGTATCTTCATAGTCCAGGAGTCCGGCCAACTATGATAGTTCGGCTATCCGGACACCCCCTAATCCGAGACTCCCTCATTAGCCCTAAAAGCATCCTCAAGCTCCTCCAACTTCCAATTGAATTTTCGGGGAGGCCCTTCAGCCAGTGCCGAGCTGATCCTTTCAACTTGAGGGGCAAGTATTTGATTGCGTGGAGATCGTCTCCGCGAGCCATATGGATATGGAGGATGAAGTCCTCAATCCAGACCCCTTGGTCTATTGTTTCGTCGTACGCCTCTATGTTCACGGGTTTGAATCCCTCTGGAAATTCGTGATCCAGCACCTCATCGGTGAAGCATAGGGGGTGCGCGGCACCCCTATATTTGGATGTGGCATGGCGTTCTGACGGTTGTACGTTCGGTTTTGATTCTGCACTGGAGCGCGCTTCCTAGATCCGTAGATCGATCTGTTCATGCCGGCTTTTTGATGCAAGTCCTCACGTGAATCATGTGCTGACTTATGTGCGGCCTTGTTAGCCGCCCTATCGCGGCCACGAGGTGGTCGATCCGGCCGATCGACCGTTTTATTTTTCGGTTGTGTAGGCTCTAAGGCCTCATCTTCGAATTTAGGCAACAGCTTGCGCTTTGGATATCTCTTTGTGTGGCGACTGCCACCATACTTTTCTTCAGTGTCGAGCACTTTGTTCCATCTACTGTTGAGCGTATTCTGCACGGCCTTGAGCCTTTGCTTCTGCTTCTTCAGACTCCTCGCGGTGGCAATAAGCCTTCTATGGAGGTTCTCTTGTTCCAAGTGCCTTTCCGGGATGATGTGTGCATCGTCGTCCGGACTGTTTTCCTATCTGGAGAGAGGGTATGAGCTTTATCCTCGGCATCGCCGTGATCGGACAGCAGCTCCGTACTATGTTCGCCATCCGCTGGTTCATCCTGCTATGTCGCTGGGTCCATGTGGTCGTTGTTTCCTCTGAAGTCGACCGGGGTATTATTTTTTCTTGCGCTGTTATCGCAGTTTTTGCCGAGGCAGGATTTGGAGCGGCGCCTACGTCGTCGCTTTGGTTGCTTCTCGAGGGAACTATCCCTCGCTGCATCCTTCCGTTCCTCGTCATTGTTTTCTTTGGGTGTATCCACCATATATATATCGTGTGATGAAATGGTTGTCCAGCGCCCTGCGGGCGGTGGTTCCTGTTCTTCTCCTGCATCGTCATCCCTACCGTCGATGTCTTCGGAGTCGAAATCGAGCATGTCGGTTAAGTCGTCGACAGTGGCTACTAAGTGGGTGGTGGGTGGGAAGCGAATTTCTTCGTCGTCCGCATCCCACTCTACCCGGACATAGTTCTGCCAAGGGTCTCTTGACAAGGAGAGAGACCTCAATGAGTTTAGCATGTCGCTCTGTGGTGAGTGCTAAAAGATATCTGCGGAGGAAAACTCCATAATCGTTGACCAATCGGATTCGATAGGAACGGACGCAGGCGGCTCAGAGCCCGTGGCCGGGGACCAATCCAAGTGTCCGGAAACATGGGTCTCATATGAAGTGACGTCCGCATTTGGCTCTATCGCTGCTGAGTGCGTGGCCTTCGTGGCGGGGCCCATCCACCCGTCCTCGGACGGCGCAATCTGTTCTGGATTGAGGGCCGGAGTAGTTGCAGGTGTGATCTCCCGAACACTGTCCGATGGCAGAGCTAAGTCATGCTCGTCGTGACTGTGCAGCGCACCTGACATGGGCTCGAATCCATCGAAGATCAAGTCTCAGGGGATGTCGGCAGTATAGTTCAAGTTTCCAAACCTGACCTGATGGCCAGGGGCGTAGCTCTCGATCTGCTCCAGATGGCCAAGCGAGTTGGCCCGCAGTACGAAGCCGCCGAATACGAAGATCTGTCCGGGGAGGAAAACCTCACCCTGGATCGCATCATTGCCGATGATCGAAGGAGCCATCAAGCCTTGTGGTGACGGCACAGTGGAACTCTCAATGAAAGCACCAATGTCGGTGTCAAAACCGGCGGATCTCGGGTAGGGGGTCTCGAACTGTATGTCTAAGGCGGATGGTAACAGGAGGCGGGGGACACGATGTTTACCCAGGTTCGGGCCCTCTCGATGGAGGTAATACCCTACTTCCTGCTTGATTGATCTTGATGATATGAGTATTACAAGAGTTGATCTACCACGAGATTGTAGAGGCTAAACCCTAGAAGCTAGCCTATGGTATGATTGTTGTTGTCCTATGGACTAAAACCCTCCGGTTTATATAGACACCGGAGGGGGCTAGGGTTACACAGAGTCGGTTACAAGGGAGGAGATCTACATATCCGTATTGCCAAGCTTCCCTTCCACGCCAAGGAGAGTCCCATCCGGACACGGGACGAAGTCTTCAATCTTGTATCTTCATAGTCCAACAGTCCGGCTAAAGTACATAGTCCGGTTGTCTGAGGACCCCCTAATCTAGGACTCCCTCAATGTGCGCGTCCGAAACTCCCCCGAAGCCGAACCGGGACCTCATGACCGATGGGTCTGGATCATCCACGAACATCTGTGAATTATCTCTGTTTTCCTAATTGGACTTCCTAACCTATATTTTCTCAGCCGTCCGATTACGATCGGAGGATCATTCTAGCCCTTCCTAAAATTATTTTGCTATATATACTAGACCGACCCCTAACCCAAACCCTAAATTCGAGGAGGTTTGTCCTCATCGCCGCCACTCCACCAAATCCCCCTCGGGATCCATCCCCAATCAGCCCAACTACCTTCCTCCAACCCGCACCCGCAGCCTCCTCCCTCGATCTGCGTAGCCATCCAACCAGCGTTAGAGCCCGAGCTCCTTCGATCGCAGCCACCCAGAGATCCCTGCTGCCTCGACCGAGAGGGAGCTCCTCCCGTTAGCTCCTCTCTCCATGGCACCGTCGCCGCTGGCGAACCCAGCCACCCCGAGCGCCGCCCTCATGCTCGAGCTCCTCCAGGGCCCCGTCGCCCCTTCCCCTCTTCTTCTCCTCCGTCTCTCCTCCCTCTGGTTCTCTCCCTCGTTTCTCATCCCTCTCCCTCTCCGTTCCAGGAGGCAACCAGGAGCCGCCATGGTTGCCCGCAGCTCCATTCGCCGCCGGGAACAAGTCCCTCCGCCCCGCATCAGGCGCCTACTGATGAAGTCATGTACCTGGGGTAGGGTCATAGACCTGCCCAAAGGTATCCTCCACAAGGACACTCGCAAGAGAAGCAGCCTTCCAGTCGACCTGGTAGGTTTCCACTCGACAGATTCAAAGACACTCGACCATGAAGACCCACTCGACCACCAGGAGTCCAAGAGCCACTCGGTGCCGAAATGGTCTGTGGTTAAATAGTCTTTATTATCTTAATGACACTTTATGTAAGGCGTTACCAGTAACGCCTAGCTTTAACGCACCTTAAACCCTCTGCTATATGGGTTGGCTGGGGTCCTGGCGCACTCTATATAAGCCACCCCCTCCACAGGTAGAGGGGTTTGCACCCTGTAACACATACACATATAATCCAGTCGACCGCCTCCGGGCTCCGAGACGTAGGGCTATTACTTCCTCCAAGAAGGGCCTGAACTCGTAAATCCCTTGCGTATACAACTACTCCATAGCTAGGATCTTGCCTCTCCATACCTACCCCATTCTCTTGTCAGACTTAGAACCACGACAGTTGGCGCCCACCGTGGGGCAGGTGTTCTAGCGATTTGTTGGAGAAGTTGGGATTCTTTCGATCTCCTACATCATTGTTTCAGGTGGAGTTCTAGTTGAAGGCCACGAGATCCGTCTCGGTGCGCTCACGTTCGTCGCCGACGACTCCGCTTGGCTTCAGGAGGCTCCACTCGACGTGGACGCGCTCCCCGTCCGCGGGGCGACGCACTTTCGCGCGTGTGTCCACGGCGTCCTCCTGCGGCAACCGTCGACCCAGTGTGGGCCGGCTCCTGTGCCATCTTCGCTCGTAGTCTCCCACCGGCGCAAGCGTTCCGGTCGGTCGAGGCTTCAGCGGTGGGTGAGGCATGCGGTGGCCCGCCAGTCGGCCACCCCCCAAGTCGTGCCGATCGAGCCCGATTTAATCTCTCTATGGCCTGCTCGACTGCCGACCGGGCTCCGCAGAGATCAAGGCCCGAATGCGATAGCGATGACCCGGCGGCAGAGGTTCTGATGGTCGATGGACCACGCAGTCCCCCGGATTCACCCGCACCAACGGAGGTGACGGTGGAGGCGATCCGGAGCAAGCCCACGAAGAGTACCTTCCCGAGCCCCTCACTTCGCTCCAGAGGGAGGAGCTTCGCCGTCGGAACATGGATGCTCTTCACACTCCTATCGTTGGAGAAACCTCCGAGGCTCGTGCCTTGGAGGATGCACGCAACAGCCAACTGGCTGGCGCACTCGACCGAGAACCTTGGCGAGTACTCGACGAGCGCTGCCGACCAAGGGTTCGAGAATCCATTCGACGCCGGCTCTTTCAACCGTCAACTCAGGTATATCGAACTCCGATTCAGAATTTAGCAGCTGCCGCCCAGATAGCAGTAGTCAATTCAGCCTTCGATCGGAGGCGGGTAGAGGTTTGCTGCAAATCAGAGATCTGCTCCGGGCGGTAGGAGATCAAAACTTCGGTATCGCGATCGCGAGTAACAGGATTCACAGCCGATCCGTCGCTGCGAATTCAGTCGATCGGCCCATAGTCCGAGATCGCCCCGGCGTGAGGAACGTGGGGGCTGGCGTGATGATCGATACAAGGGCCACGCGGTATGAGCACCGATTCGATCGCAACGATCGACGCCGAAAGTGCCCACTCCTCCCCAAGGGGTGGATCATACGCTCCTCGGCAAAGAAGACGACAGACGCCTTGACAAAGGTGTTGGGCGAAGAGTTCGGTCGACCCTGTGGAACCAGGCTTTGATGCGAGATCTATTATTGTTCAAGGTTTGGTCGACAGAACAGAGCTCACCGAGACGGCCATGATAGAGATGTTCCTCCCAGCAGCAGAAGTTCATGTTTCGGGACCAGAGTGTTTCAGTAGAGCCATCAGAGCCGCGGTGATTCCTCCCAACTTCAGGTTGGCGACTAGAGTCAGTAAGTTCGCTGGTGAATCCAAGCCTGACACTTGGCTTGAAGATTACCGAGTGGCTGTTCAGATCAGCGGTGGCAACGATGAGGTAGCCATGAAGCATTTGCCTCTTATGTTGGAGGGTTCAAATGTATGCGTGGTTGAATCAGTTAGCACCCAGCAGTATTTACACTTGGGAAGATCTTGCCCGAGTGTTTGTCAGGACATTTGAAGGAACTTGCAAATGACCAGCAGGATTGACGGAGTTGCAGTCGTGTGTGCAAAAGTCGAGTGAAACTTTGAGAGATTATATCCAGAGGTGGATCACTTTGCACCACACAGTCGAGAATGTATCTGATCACCAGGCAGTCTGTGCCTTCAAAGAAGGTGTCAAGAACCGAGAGAGTTGAGTTTGAAATTTGGTCGAACCAAGATATGACCCTGAGTCGGATGATGGAGATTGCCACCAAGTATGCAAATGGTGAAGAAGAGGATCGGCTCGGAGTGGTAATACAAATCGGCCGCCAATGAGGCGGCGGAGGAAATTCCAATGGAAGGAAGCGCAAAGCCGAGCCAGCCGCTCCCGGAGAGGCCTTGGCTGTGACTCCAGGAAAGTTCAAGGGGAAACCCAAGGGTCTTTGGAACCCCAAGAAGGTGAAAGACCAGGATGGAAACGATGTGTTGGATTTGCCATGTCATATTCATACAAAGAAAGATGAAGAGGGTAAACTCATTTACCCGAAACATACCACTCGACAGTGTCGGCTCTTGATTCAGCAGTTCCAAGGGAAATAGCTCAAGGATAAGGATAAGGAAACAGACAAAGTTGAGGACAAAGATGATAGTGACGATGGATATCCCCAGGTCAATTCCACCCTGATGATTTTTGCTGACGTCGAAAGCAAAAGTCGATTGAAGGTTATCAATCGGGAAGTGAACTTGGTCGCTCCGGCGACTCCCAATTATCTGAAATGGTCCTGGACCGCCATCACATTCGACGGTTTGATCACCCGACGCACATTGCCACCCCTCGAGGCAAGCATTGGTGGTCGACCCAGTTGTTGAGGGCACTCGGTGACCAAAGTCCCGATGGATGGTGGTAGTGGCTTGAACATATTATATGCGAGACGCGTTGAAAGGGATGGGCATTCCGATGTCCGCATCGCATTACCGATAACATGAGCTTCCACGGAGTCATTCCTGGAAAGAAGGCTGAGTCACTCGGCCAAATTGCTCTTGATGTAGTTTTTGTTGATTCGAAGCATTTCCGGAAGGAAAAGTTGACCTTTGAGGTCGTGGATTTCCAGAGCGCTTATCACGCTATTGCACGTTTATGCACGTTGATTCGACGCTTATGCACGTTTCATGGCCCGACCATGTTACGTGTATCTTAAACTGAAGATGCCTGGTCCCAAGGGCATGATCACTGTTACGGGCAATCGGAAGAAGGCGGAAGAGTGCTTCCAGAAAGGCTCTAAGATCGCCGATGCTCAGTTGGCGATGGTAGAGCTACAAGAGTATCGAAAACCGCAGATCCGAGTGATTTGTTGCGAGCTAAGAAGCTCGCTATGGAGTCGACATTTCGATCGGTGGTGAGACGAAACAGGTTCACATTCACCCGACCGATCCCGATGCTGCTCGACCAACATTTCAACAACACTCGACTCAAAATAGGAAGAAGCGCTCATCCGGTTCCTCCGTGAGAACTGGGACATCTTTGCATGGAAGCTCGGTGACATGCCGGTGTTCCTGTGGAGCTGGCTGAGCATCGCCTACGAAGTCGACCCAAAATTCAAACCGGTTAAAGAATATCTTGGCGGTCCGGCCGTCGGAAGAGAAAGGCCATTAGCGAGGAGGTGGCTCGGCTCTTAGCGGCAGAGTTCATCCGAGAGATCTACCACTCGAGTGGCTCGCCAATGTCGCCATGGTCCCCAAGAAGGACAAGTCGCTTGCGAATGTGCATCGATTTCAAGCATATCAATCGGGCCTGCCCGAAAGATCATTTCCCTCTTCCTCGCATTGACCAAATAGTCGACTCAACTGCGGGATGTGAGATGTTGTCTTTTTTAGACGCCTATTCCGGGTACCATCAGATCCGTCTGTATGGACCCGATGAGATCAAAACATCGTTCATCACTCCATTCGGATGCTTCTGTTATGTCACCATGCCATTCGGTCTCAAGAATGCCAGAGCCACATTCATGAGGATGATTCGTAAGTGTTTGCTCACTCAAATCGGTCGGAATGTGGAAGCGTACATGGATGATATAGTGGTCAAGTCACGAAAGGGTTCCGACCTGTTGGTGACCTTGCTGAAACATTTGCCAATCTCGTGGAGGTATGATATCAAGCTTAACCCATCAAAGTGCACATTTGGAGTTCCTGGCGGAAAGTTACTCGGTTTTCTCGTTTCTGAGCGAGGAATCGATGCTAACCCCGAAAAGGTTGGGACTATACTCCAAATGAAGCGCCCTGTGTGTGTGCACGATGTCCATAAGCTTACTGGATGCTTGGCCGCATTAAGTTGATTCATCTCTCGCCTCGGTGAAAAGGCATTGCCTCTTTACCGACTGATGAAGAAGTCAGACAAGTTCGAGTGGACTCCAGAAGCTGATGCAGCGTTTGCAGAGCTAAAAGCTCGCTCTCCACCCAGCCGGTGCTTGCTGCTCCTATCGGCAAAGAGCCTTTGTTGCTTTATATTGCAGCCCTTTGGACAAGTCGTCAAGACTGCATTTACGGTCGAGCGGGAAGAAGAAGGAAAAGCCTTCAAAGTTCAACGCCCAGTTTATTATCTTTCTGAAGTGCTGACCCCATCAAAGCAAAGATACCCTCACTATCAGAAGCTTGTTATGGGATTTACATGACCACAAAGAACGTTGCTCATTATTTCTCTGATCATTCCATTACAGTCGTCAGCGATGCCCCATTATCGGAAATTCTTCATAACGGAGATGCAACTGGTCGAGTGGCTAAATGGGCGATTGAACTCCTTCCCCTTGATATCAAATTTGAGGTAAAGAAAGCCATCAAGTCCCAAGCAATAGCAGACTTCCTCGCCGAAAGTGGGTGAACAACAGCTTCCGACTCAAGTTCACTCGGAGCACTGGACTATGTTTTTCGATGGTTCCAAGATGCTGAACGGTTCTGGTGCGGGGGTTGTATTGATCTCCCCCCGAGGAGATAAGCTCAAATACGTTCTCTAGATTCACTTTGATTCTTCCAACAACGAAGCAGAATATGAGGCACTCCTGTATGGGTTGCGTATGGCCATTTCACTCGGCGTCCGTCGCCTTATGGTCTAAGGCGACTCGGATCTAGTTGTTAATCAAGTGATGAAGGAGTGGGATGTCAGAAGCCCAGCTATGACAAAGTTCCGTAATGTCGTTGAGAAAATTTGGAGAAGAAATTCGAGGGGTTAGAGCTTCATCATGTACCGACTAAAAATCAAGCTGCGGATGATTTGGCGAAGATAGGGTCCAAGAGGGAAGCCATTCCCGGTAATGTATTTTGGAACACATTCATGCACCATCGGCAGGAGGATCCTTTCACGGAAGAATCCCCGCAGCAAAAGAGTGCCAATGATCCGACTGAAGTTGAGGTCCCAGCCGTGGTCGACCTAATTATGGAAGTTGTGGTCATCACTCCCGACTGGACAGTGTCGTACATCGCATATATCCTAAGGAAAGATCTCCCAGAGAATGAAGAAGAGGCTCGACAGATCGTCCGTCGATCTAAGGCCTTTACAGTGATCAAGGGACAATTATGCAGAGAAAGCGCGAATCGGAGTCGGCCGAAGCGTATCACGCCGTAAGAAGGTCGATAATTCTTGAGGATATCCACTCGGGGACCTGTGGCCATCATGCGTCCTCTCGGACCATTGTGGCTAAAGCATACCGAGCGGGATTTTACTGGCCAAAAGCAAATGAAATGGCAAAAGAAATAGTCTACAAGTGTGAAGGGTGTCAGTTATATTCCAACATGTCACACAAGCCTGCCTCAGCCTTGAGGACCATTCCACTTGTCTGGCCCTTCGCTGTTTGGGGATTAGACATGATTGGACCACTGAGAACTGGCAGAAGCGGCTTCACTCATTTGCTAGTAGCAGTCGACAAGTTCACCAAGTGGATCGAAGCCAAGCCCATCAAGAACCTCGATGCATGCAATCGCTATCGGTTTCATCGGAGAGTTGATATTCAGATATGGAGTTCCGTGATAGCATCATCACCAACAATGGGTCAAACTTCGATAATGACAAGTTCAAAGCCTTCGCGCCTCTCAGGCACGCTGGTCGACTATGCTTCAGCTTGCTCATCCTCGCCGAATGGACAAGCAGAGCGTAAACGGCCTCATTCTCAAAGGGCTGAAACCACGGCTGATGTGTGATCTCAAGCACGCAGCAGGGAGCTTGGTCGACGAACTTCCATCAGTTCTTTGGGGATTGAGGACCACTCCTAATCGGGTCGATCGGGAGAACTCCATTCTTCCTGGTCTATGGAGCTGAAGCAGTTCGCCGAGTGACCTGCTTCACAATGCGCCTCGAGTCGAACTATACTCAAGAAGAAGTGGAACAAGCCCGGCAAGATGCACGGTCGACCTCTTGGAAGAGGAGAGGGAGATGGCCCTGATCCGCCGACTATCTATCGCCAAGACTTGCGTCGATTCCATGCCAGAAATGTGAAGAGTCGAGCCTTCCAAGAGGGAGATTTGGTCCTCCGAGTGGATCAACAGAAACCACACAAGCTCGCTCCCACTTGGGAAGGTCCCTTCATTGTCACGAGAATTCTCCACAATGGAGCATATCATCTCTACAACGTTGATCGCCAGATCGACGAGCCTCGAGCTTGGGACGCGGAGCTGCTCCGCCCCTTTTACACTTAATACTCACTCGGTTGAGATGTAATAAAAGTACTTTTGTAGTTTGTTTATCTAAGACAAGAACGTTATAATTTTCCCAGTGATTGTTATTACTTTTTGTTGAAATTTCCCCCAGTGGGTGTCTTAGTTGTGAATCCGGTTCGCCTAAGTTTGTAAAAAAAAATCCTTTCCGGGTGGTGAGCCAGTCTCTCACTCGGGGGCTTAGCTGCGAATCCGCTTCGCCTAAGTATTCAAAATCCTACCGAGTGGCGAGCTAGTCTCCCACTCGGGGGCTTAGCTGTAGTCCAAGTACTCGCCTAAGTATTCAAAATCCTACCGAGTGGCGAGCCAGTCTCCCACTCGGGGGCTTAGCTGCAGTCCAAGTACTCGCCTAAGTATTCAAAATCCTACCGAGTGGCGAGCCAGCCTCCCACTCGGAGGCTTAGCTGCGAATCCGCTTCGCCTAAGTATTCAAATCCTACCAAGTGGTGAGCCAGCCTCCCACTCGGGGGCTTGCAACAGCCCAAGGATTCGCCTTAACATCCAAAATAATGAAAATCGCAAGGACGACGAGGTGCAGGTCGACTGTTCCCTCCTCCTTCAAAGCTACGCCATAAAAATCCTACCGACTGGAGAGCAAACCTCCCACTCGGGGGCTTAGCTGCAGCCCAGTGCTCGCCTAAGTAATAGAAATCCTACCAAGTGGTGAGCAAACCTCCCACTCGGGGGCTTAGCTGCAGCCCAGCGCTCGCCTAAGTAATAGAAATCCTACCGAGTGGAGAGCAAACCTCCCACTCAGAGGCTTAGCTGCAGCCCAGTGCTCGCCTAAGTAACAAAAATCCTACCGAGTGGAGAGCAAACCTCCCACTCGGAGGCTTAGCTGCAGCCCAGTGCTCGCCTAAGTAATAAAAATCCTACCGAGTGGAGAGAAAACCGCCCACTCGGAGGCTTCGCTGCAGCCCAGTGCTCGCCTAAGTAATAAAAATCCTACCGAGAGCATAGAAAACCTCCAACTCGGAGGCTTAGCTGCAGCCCAGTGCTCGCCTAAGTAAGGAATTCATCCCAATCCGCAAGGACGACGGGGTGCAGGTCGACTGTTACCTTCTCCTTCGGAGCTTCGCCACAAGTACAACGTGCGGTCCATCCCAATCTGCAAGGACGACGAGGTGCAGGTTGACTGCTACCTCCTCCTTCAGAGCTTCGCCACAAGTACAACGTGCGGTTCATCCCAATCCGCAAGGACGACGAGGTCAGTCGCAGTCTGTGTTCCATCTCTACCTGCAGGATAGATGAAGCACAAGTCGACTGGAGTTTCAACGGAATATCTTCCGAATGAGGAATAAAAGTTCTACCAAAGGCAAACAAAGCATGTTAAAGGATAAATCAAGTTCGAATAAACGTCCTACGGATCTAAAGGTGCTTAGGCGTTAAGCCTGTTAAAGTTTACCGGTTACAAAAACCACTCGGCATTCCGAGGCAAATTTAAGGTGGGACTTAGAAGTTTTTTACTCCTCCGGCGGAGGACTGGAAGGTGCAACAAACTGGTCGAGGTCGATCCCGTCGGCAATACGGGTAGCAGCAGCGATGAAAGTCTCCATGAAAGATCTGAAGTCGTGCTTCTTGGTGTTGGCAACCTTGAGAGACACCAGCTTGTCCTCTTGCGCTTCCTTGCAGTGGACACGAACCGTAGATAGAGCAACATCAAGCACCACACCGGCGTAAGACTTTTCCATTCTTGCACTCGACTTGGAATCTCATTCAGTCGAGTCATCGAGATTCAAGGTCATTCAGGCGCCCGATCTGGCGGAGAGTCGAATCGAACCGCGACACTGCAACTTTCAGTCGAGCAAGATAATCCATCACGCTAGCAACGCGAGACTCCAGTCGGAGCACATTCATAGCAGCTTCGTCCTTCACAGTTGAGTTGATGGGGTCCAAACTGGTTTCCACTCGACTGGTTTCTTCTTCGAAGTTTTGACAGAATTCTGAAAACACAGCTCAGATTCAAAATAATGACCATGAGATGAGCCGGTGATAGCAAGACAGTCGGGAAAAAGAGATTACCTTCAAGCATGAGAAACAGCTTCTTGGCGAGCCCTCCAAGATAAATCTCTAGGTCATTTCGCTTCCTCGCCAGTTGGCCAGCCTTGTCAGACAGAGTAATCTTGTCGTTCTTCAGTCGACTAACTTCCTTGTTAGCCGCGTCAAGAGCGGCTTTCAGCTTGGCATTTTCGTCTTCAAGTTTGTCGACTGAGGCAAGCTTCTCTTCAGCGAGCTTTGTTTTCTCCAAAGCATATACAGCCTCTCAGCAAGGTCAAGGTCCTTCTTCTTCAAAGTCTCTTCGGTTTATACGCAAAGCAACAATGAGAACAGAGTTGAGAATGAACAGAAAAACAAAGGCGGTCGTCAAAAGTTCTCACCAGCCATACCTTTTGCTTCATCCTTTGCCTTACGCAAATTTTCTGAGCAAGCTTCAAATCGAGGTTCAGCTGGATCTGTTTGTTCTCTAATCTCAAAGATAGCGAGCCACAAGCTCGCAAGATTTCTACAAAGAGTCAACCAACGAAAGACATCAAAGACAAATCACTTCCAAGTGATTAAGGAAAAATAGTAGCATTTCTAAGACTACAGTCGAATCAAAACATTCGACAGTAGTCTCGGGGACTACACCCAGTGGGTGTACTTAGCGTGCCCCCACTGGTTTTACCAATTTGGTTCGACAACAACACACAGTTCTTTAGACTATAGTCGACTGCACGCAGTCGACCATGGTCTCGGGGACTACACCCAGTGGGTGCACTCAGCGTGCCCCCACCGGTTTTATGGTTCCATTCGACTTGGTCCATCCAGGTCGAGTGAATAAGTTCACAGCATAAAGACTATAGCCGACTGCACACAGTCGACCATAGTCTCGGGGACTACACCCAGTGGGTGCACTCAGTGTGCCCCCACAAAAATTCAATTGACACACTCACCTAGTGGGTGTACAGATATGGAAATCTCCAGAAGGAAGCAGTTTCAGGTAACATATCCTAACAAAGCAAGCAACAATCGACTTACTTGGACATTGCTCTGGAGAGCTGAACTAGCATCATAGGCCGCCTGGCTGGCCTCTCGGACCTCTTTCACTTGCTCCATCATGATCCCTACTGGCGTATGGCCTCCTTAGCAGACTCACTTGGTCTTCCGGGACGTGGTGTATAGCAAAGAGAGATGGTGGATCAGCGATCGACGAAGTGGGTCGGGTACTTGTCGTGATGCAATGAAAGAACAGAAGTCCGAGTGGGGTTGCCCTCGGAAATCAGTGTCTCGAGAATCGCCCTTGTTGGAGCAGCCTTGCCAGTGAGCACTCTCTTGTTCTTCCTCTTCCTCAATGGCGCTTCCCTCGTCATCATCGGGAGATCAATGACGTGAGGTGGAACTACAAGAAGGATTCAAAAGTAAACATGGAAGTCCAATCGTTGAAAGCGAAACCTCAGAGATCATACCAAGGTTGGAGGTGGCAGCATCCTCCATTTCCTGATCTTCATGCTTGGCTGAAGTCTCGGAGGTAGCGGCACTGTAGATTTCAAGAATCAACTGATCAGTCATCAAGTCGACCCAAAGTTCACTCATGTTGAGTAAGGAAATACAAGGTTCTGTTGGTTACCCGGAGATAGTGGGGATGACCATCCGCATCTTGGGCAGAGCCTTCGCCGGCTTTGATGATGTTGCTCGAGGTTGCTTCGGCGGTTTCTCAGTCGGCGCAGGGGAAGTTGTCCTAGGTCGCTTGCCGATCGCCCAAGGGCACAACAGCTTTACTGCCGCGCCCGGCCGGGTCATGCGTCAACTTGGACCTTCCCTCCGAGCGAGGAGGATCGACGTCTTCCTCCTCTTCCTCCTCCTCCTCCTCTTCATCAAAGCTGTCATCCCCCTCATCCTCCTCGCCGTTGGACTCCCATTCCTCCTGAATTTCACCTCCACTTCCTTCTTCTTCTTCGACTGTTTCCTGCGCCCCGTTGGGCATCGAGTACATCTCAGTGGTGACCTAGAAGACAACAAAACAAGGCAAAAGTCAGTCGATTTAATTGGCATCTAAATGTAATGAATGCAGCTGAATCACGGTCGAAGATAAGTGGTTGTACCTTGTCTACTTCGTAAAGTCCGGTCGAGTGGTGGAATCCTCCTAGCTCTGCGAGGGTTATCTTTGTTTCTGTGATGGCAGTCATCCACTTCTCCAGTGATGGCGTCATCGACCTCCTGTGGATGGACCCGAGTGGTATCATCCGCATCAGAGTACATCCACATCGGATGACCTCGGTATTGGAGTGGCTGAATCTGTTGTGGGAGGAAAACCTCCAGGAGATCCATGCCGGTCACCCCGTCGTGAATGAGCTGGACTACGCGCTCCATCAGCAACTTTACTTGGGCCTTCTCCTCTGGTAACACCTTCAGGGAAAATGGCTTGTTCACTCGACTCATGGAGAAAGGAGGAGCCCAATGACCGCCGGCGTCGGCTGGTCTTGGCAGTAGAACCAGGTCGACTGCCACCCTCTAACCGAGTCAGGGAGAGTCATAGCTGGAAAGGCGCTCTTCCCCCTCATCTGGATCCCGAGTCCCCCACACATCTAGATTACTTGGGTTCTCTCGTCATTCGGGTTTGTTTTCTTCACCGTCTGAGAGCGACAGGTGAATATGTGCTTGAAGAGACCCCAGTGCGGTCGACAACCCAAGAAGTTCTCGACATATGAAATGAAAGCAGCGAGGTAGACAATGGAGTTGGGAGTGAAATGATGGAGTTGCGCTCCAAAAAAGTTCAGAAACCCCCGGAAAAAAGGATTCGGTGGCAGAGAAAACCCCTATCTACGTGGGTGGCCAGGAGAACACACTCACCCTCTTCAGGTTGCGGTTGCCACTCCGTTCCCGGAAGCCTCGCCGACCCATGAGGGATCAGTCCTTCATTGGCCAGATCGGTGAGGTCCTTCTCGGTGATGGTCGAGCGGATCCAATCTCCCTGGACCCAGCCTTGCAGCAGTTTGGACCGCTGAAGAGGATCCGCTAATCGGGCGCTCTCCCCTTGGCCTTCCCCGCCGCCTTCTTCACCCGTTCCAGGGCTGCGGTCTTCTCCTTCACCATGGTCGCCGGTGAAGCAAGTACTGAGCTGCGGCGCTGGGCAGGCTAAGAGCGCAGCGAGAAGGTTTGGAGGTGGAGGGAGGAGAAGATTGGGGCCGCACTGTTCAAAATACCCTGTCAGACGCTTTATATGGGGCCGCTCGAAAGTGGGTGACGGGTAGGCCTGTGCAATCCCGTCAAATCCAAGAATAGCGCCAAGACGCGACACGCGGGCGAAAAAAAGGCGGCGTGAAGATCGAGGCATCATCATCTTATCCCATCCGAAAAGCCGTAGCTTTTCTCGGGCTTCGCTTCCCAAAATTTGGATCCCGCGAAATCCGCTTAATCGCAGAGCAACTCGTCGGATAGCAGATTTCCTCCGATCCATCGCCGAAATCCTCAAGTTCACAGAGTTCACTCGACAAAACGTGAAGAATGGATCAAGGCGACTGAAAGAGAAGTTGATGCCATCACTAAAAGGTCATTGATCCAGAGTAAGACACATTCGCAACACGAAGAACAGGTCGGAAAGATTATCAACTCCTTCCTCACTCAAACCTCGATCCATTCGGGGGCTAATGATGAAGTCATGTACCGGGGTAGGGTCATAGACCTGCCCAAAGGTACCCTCCACAAGGACACTCGCAAGAGAAGCAGCCTTCGGTCGACTGGTAGGTTTCCACTCAACAGATTCAAAGACACTCGACCATGAAGACCCACTCGACCACCGGAGTCCAAGAGCCACTCGGTGCCCAAATGGTACGTACTTAAATAGTCTTTATTATCTTAATGACACTTTATGTAAGCGTGCTACCGATGAACGCCTAGCTTTAACGCACCTTAAACCCTCTCGCTTTCACGTGGGTTGGTGGGGTCCTAGCGCACTCTATATAAGCCACCCTCCACGTAGAGGGGTTCGCACTGTAACACATACGCATATAATCCAGTCGACCGCCTCTGGACTCCGAGACGCAGGGCTATTACTTCCTCCGAGAAGGGCCTGAACTCGTAAATCCCTTGCGTATACAACTACTCCATAGCTAGGATCTTGCCTCTCCATACCTACCCCCCATTCTACTGTCAGACTTAGAACCACGACACCTGCCTCGTCTCGGACCTCACCTGCGGCTCCTCCGCCCCGTCAAGTTCCCGGAGCCGCCCTTGCCTGCTGCTGCTGCTTGCATCACCCAGCGCCGCTGCCTCCTCTGCCTCTTGCTCGCTCGCGTCGCCCCAAGTCCGCCGGCAACAGCGCCGCCCGACTCCCTCGCCCGCATCACACCGGCGCTCCACGCCGGGCTCGGCTTCCTCTTCATATTTAGCGACGACTAGAGCGCCAAGTCCCTGCCGCTGCTTTGCTCCCTGTCGAGCAGAGGACGAGCGCCTCGACCCTGCCCCACTCGCGTTGACCGTGCCGCTAGCGTGCCTGGGCCACCGCGTCGCCCTTCACCGGCATCAGCCCAGCAGCGGCAAACCCTATTTGGCGCTGCAGGCGCCGTTTATAGGGCATTTTGCTAACATGCGCCTGCAGCGCGCACCCCCTGCCGCGATTTTGGGCCGGCCCAGTTGCTTCCCTTCCCTTTTTCAGTCAAATGTGGAAAAAAGGGTGCGCCTTTAAGGATTCGAACCTGCAACCTGCACTACAGGTTAGCAACGTGCCAACCACTCGGGACAACCCACAACAGATGACCAGTTGCTCATTTTTCTCCTTCTATTCTTTTCCCAGAACGCGGCCGTTTTTTTCCGTCTCTTCTTGTTTTTTTTTCTTTTGGAAATGCATGAACTTTTCTCAATTTTTGCAAAATAAAGTAAAATTGATGAACTCTTTTTTTAAGATTTGTGAACCTTTTTTAGAATCGATGAACTTTTTCAAATTTGATGAACTTTTTTCAAATCCGGTGAACTTTTTTTAATTTTATGAACTTTTTTGGAATTTTGATGAACTTTTTAGAAAGTTCTTCAAATTCTATGAACGTTTTTCAAAATTGATGAACCTTTATCAAATTCGATGAATGTTTTTCAATTTCTTTTAAAATCTATGATCATTTTTCAAATTTGATGAACTTTTTTGCAAAATCAATGAACTTTTTTTTGAAAGTCAATGAACTTTTTTCAGGTTTGTGATCTTTTTCTTCCGAAATGAAGAACTTTTTTCAAAATCATGATCTTTTTTCCAAATAATTCAAAAAATTAACTGGTACCATAGATGAATGACTATGTTCAATAATATAGCATTGCGGCCTTGTTATTAAGTTCCTGCCTCTGTAAGTAGTCATAAATAGCAAGTAGCTTGTGTGGCTGGTGCCACGTTTTTGTTAGCCCGCGGTGGCGAGTTCGAATCTTGAGGAGAGCATTCATTTTTCCCGTTTTTGGTTTTGCGAGCTTTTTATGTTCATTGGTTTGCACTCTTCATGGGACGGCCCAGGTAGCAGAGCGCCAGAGGCGTAACCTGCTGCAGCGCCGTATAGGAGCTCCCCCCAGCAGCGCCAAGGTTGTGCCAGACCTGCGGAGCCTCTCCACCAGTCGGGCCGAGGCCCATGGGTGAGCAGTCACCCCAGCGCCTTGTTTTTTCTTCTATTGGGACATCCAGATTCAGCCCAGTGCACGTGTTGTTCCTGCCTGGGAATTTGCCTATTATCCAGAAAACTGCATATTTACATATTACCCCTCCTTGTTCATGCATTTAATATCTCACAAACCGTGCATCGGAGCAAAATGGTTTAAACATGTAAAATGTTTAGATTTTCATCTAGTTTCATAAAATGCTACTTTCATCCATGTTAAACATGTTTAAATTGTTGTTTGCATTTGTTTTGCATAATGACATGCTAAAATGGTTTATTTCATAACTAATTAACCGTAGCTCCTAATTTAATAATCTTTATATGTAAATGGTGTAGGAAAATGCGTAGTTTAACATGGTGCACTCATCTTGCATGTTTAACAACTCTACCGGTACCGTCAGGAGTCGAGCGACCTCGCGATCTGTGTCGTCATCTATGCCAAGCACTGCTTCGGAAGCCATGGCGCGGGCCCAGCTCCTGCTGAGATTCCCGCCAACGGCCGATCAAATGGATGAGTGGAGAGTCACCATTCAGAGTTTGATTGGTTTCGCTGAAGCGGAAGGATCACAGCAGGCAGGCCCGCCACAGCGCCCGCAAGCAACAACCACGGCCCGAGCCGCTGACCATGTTGAGGGGGCCACCCCAATGGTGCAATCCCCTCCACGGCAGCCAGCGCAGAGGATGTGGCCAGAATCATGCGACCAAGAGCCCGATGAGGCCTCAATGACTTCATCTGACCCTTGGGACTGTCGAGATCAGCGGCAAGTCCTGGAAGATCGGTGGAGGGAATATGTGCGCACCACCATAGAACGACGCCACGAAACCCGTCGCCAATCTGACAGGCGCAATGGCCCAGACGTCGATGAACCCGCGCCCAGTGAAGGCGGGTACTTGCCTTTCAAGGTTGGGTGCCCTTCCATCACTCGTGAGCTACGGGAAGTCCGTTGGCCATTTGACTGTGTTTTCAAACCAGAAATACCAGAAAAATATGATGGAAGGCTGAACCCGACAGAGTTCTTGAGCATCTACACAATTGTTGTTCAAGCTGTCGGAGGAAGAGATGAGAAGGTGTTCGCCAATTACTTCCCTTTGGCACTCAAGCTAAACATGAGGTCATGGCTGATGCACCTGCTAGAGAATTCCATTCCGTCTTGGGCTGACTTGTGTAATGAGTTTGTTGGTGCCTTCACGGGCGGCCATCAAGAACTAGGACGGCCTAGCGATTTGCAGCTGCTTCCGCAAAAGGAAGGGGAGAGTTTGCGGAAGTACATGCAAAGGTTTAGCTGGGTGCACAAGAACATCCGAGATATCCACCTGGCACCTGTGATTGCCGCGTTCCAATCCAATGTGCGCAACAGGAGGATATGTTCCAAGATGAATGTCTGGTTGCCCAAGACTGTGAATGAGCTATACACCTTGGCGGATAAGTGTGCCTGTACAGAGGAAGGGAGGCGACTCCGTGGGGAAGAGGAAAGCATCGAAGTTGATTCATAAGATGATGATGATGCCACTAACTCGAAGAGGAAGAATAAAAAGCGCAACAAGAAGCGCAAGGAAAAGGCAGAGCTAGTTGTTGAGGGTTATGGCACTCCTAGTACCAGAAAGAAGGCCAACACCGAAGCCCCCGGCAAGGAAGTTGTCGCGTGCACTGATTGTCGGGAGGCTGTGGCGGTCGAAAAGGCTGGGAAGGCTCACGGACCGTATTGCAAGATCCACCGAACCAAGAGCCACGATCTCCAAGAGTTTCACCAAGTTGAGCAACTTGTAAAGAAACGAAAGCAGAGTACGAGAAGCATGACAAGGAAAGAGACCAAGAAGGTGCTGGCGGGAAGAGTCGAGGCGGCAGAGGGGGCCGCCGTGGCAAGGTTCCTTGGCATCAATAACAACCTGCTAGAAGCCGCGAGAAGAAGGTAGGTGATGATGAGAGTGATGAAGGGGGTGAAGAGGAAACCAATGAGCAAGAGTTCCAGAAGGCCACTAAGGCCATGTGCATTGACGAAGGCGCATCTTTGCACTCCTCTCACCGCCAGCTTAAACAGTGGGCGCGTGAAGTCAATGTTGTGGAGCCAGCGGCAGATTCCCGGAAACCACTCAAATGGTCCAGCACGCCCATCATCTTTGACGAAGAGGATCACCCTGACCGCACCACTGCGCTGGATTGCTTACCGTTGTTGATTTCGCCTACAATCCATAACCTCAAGGTCACGAAGATGTTGGTTTGGCGGCGGGGCAGGGTTGAATTTGATTTCCCCCGAGGTAATCAGCAAGTTACAAATATTAGATGAAGAGCTCAAAGTTACTGGCATGTTTCAAGGAATCAACCCCGACAGGAGTAGTCCTAGGGGGAAGATCACGCTGTCGGTGACGTTTGGAGGAGAATTGAACTGCTGGACCGAGAAGATTGTGTTTGACATGGTCGAACTTCCTTTGCCATACAATGGGATTCTTGGTCGTCCAGCTGTGGCAAAATTCATGGCAGCATCCCACTATGCCTATAATACCCTGAAGATGCCAGGGCCAATGGACGTCATCTCCATCCCGTCAGACAAGAAGGACGTGATCATATGCGTGGATAAGATGTACTGGGATCCGGTCACTGCCAAGGCCGCAGAAGCCATAGTTCCCGCCAAGGAAAACAAGAAAGGAAAGAAAGCTAGCAGGGATGCCGACAAACAATCCGGGAAGCGCGCCTCTCCGAAGTGCACCGCGCCCGTCGATGATTTGCCAGAGAGTTCCAGCAGCAAGAGATCCAAGGTTTCCTTGCTTGCTGTAAAGAAGGTCCCGGCAGGGCTGGGTGGCGCTGATGGTATGTTCATCATCAGCTCCAACCTCGATGAGAAATAGGAAAGCGTGCTTGTTGCCTTCCTGCGGGCGAATGTCGATGTGTTTGCTTGGCAACCATCTAACATCCCCGGTGTTCCCAGGGAGATAATCGAGCACCACCTTGCTTTCTGCCCTCATGCTCGGCCCGTCAAGCAGAAGGTCAGGAAACAAGCTTTGGAGCGGTAGCAATTCATTGCCAAAGAGATCAAGAAACTTGAAAGCAGCTGGTCTGGTCAGAGGAGTGTTGCATCCAACATGGTTGGCGAACCCAGTGGTGGTGCGCAAGGTGAATGGGAAATGGAGGATTTTTATAGACTTCATAGATCTGAATAAGGCATGCCCAAAAGACCCATTCCCCTTGCCGCGCATCGAACAGATCGTGGATTCCACTTCTTGGTGTGATCTGCTTTCCTTCTTGGATGCATACTCCGGGTACCATCAGATGTTCATGTCCAAGGAGGACGAGGAGAAGACCGCGTTCATAATCCCATGTGGCACGTACTTTGTGCGGATGCCCTTTGGATTAAAGAGCGCTGGGTCTACTTCTGCAAGGGTAGTGCAAATTGGGTTTGAGCCTCAGTTGCAAGCTTACATGGATGACATAGTGGTCAAAACTAAGGACGGATCAACGCTCATTCAGGACTTGGAAGAGACCTTTGCAAACCTGCTCAAGATCAACTTGAAGTTAAACCAGAGAAGTGTGTGTTTTGCGTTCCCTCCGGCAAGCTACATGGCTTCTTTGTGTCTCACCGGGGGATAGAGGCCAACCCCGACAAGATCAGAGCGATCTAGCAGATTCAAGCACCCAAGATAGTCAAGGATGTGAGGCGTTTAACTAGATGTGTTGCTGCACTAAGTAGGTTCATTTCCAAGTCTACTAATTGCGCCCTACCGTTCTTCAAAATTCAGAAGAAGGCACAGCCCATGAAATGGACCCCGGAGGCAGAAGCAGCACTGTGGCCTGCGGGGCCTAAAAGCCTATCTTTCCTCTGCTCCCACATTGGTCGCTCCTAAACCACAAGAGTCTTTGCTGCTATACTTAGTGGCAACCAATCAAGTGGTTAGTGCAGCCCTAGTGGCGCAGTGGGCAGTAGATGAAGGAGTAGCAGCAGATACTATCCTCCCTAGAGAAGGAAATGAACCTGTCGTAGCAAGGTTGGGTACAGATCAGGAGAAAGAAGAGCAGGGTGGTGAAGGCAACCCTAAGGCCACGGCAAGGAAGAGGGTGGTGCATCGACCAATTTACTTTGTTAGCTCGCTGTTGCAGGGGGCTAGGTCAAGGTACTCTGGAGTGCAGAAATTGATCTTCAGCCTCATAATGTCCTCAAGGAAGCTGTGCCACTGCTTCCAAGCCCACGAGATCACAGTTGTCACTCGTTTCCCTTTGCAATGCATACTGAGGAACCCTGAGGCCACTGGCAGAATAGTTGAATGGTCATTAGTATTGTCAAGTTTTGGTCTGAAGTATGAGAGTACCTCAACCATTTAGAGCAGGGCATTGGCGGAGTTCATTGCAGAGTGGACACCACTCCAGACGAAGAGACACCAGAAATAGTTGTCCCCGGTAAGGAGGCGCCTCAAGAGTGGATCATGTAATTCGATGGTGCCTTCTCACTTCAAGGTGTAGGGGCTGGCGTGCTCTTTGTCGCACCCACCGGAGAGCACCTCAAGTATGCGGTCCAAATGCATTTTCCTAGGGAGAAAGCTACCAACAATAGTGCGGAATATGAAGGGCTCCTTGCCGGGCTCAGGATTGCAGCAGAGTTGGGGATCAAGAAGCTGATCATCCGTGGAGATTCACAACTTGTGGTGAGGAAGGTTAACAAGGATTACCAGAGTCCTTTGATGGAAGCATACGTTGAGGAAGTGAGAAGGTTGGAGGAACACTTTGACGGATTGCAAACAGAGCACATGCCACGTGCGGAAAATGGCACTGCAGATTATTTGTCGAAGTGTGCCACGCAAAATCTCCCTGTGGAACCAGGGACCTTTATCCTCCATCTAACACAACCATCAGTATCTTCGTTGATGATGGCTAGGAAAAGGAGGAAGATGCACTCCGGGAAGCCTTTGCCGGCAGGGCCTCCAAAGGTCCCTGGTAAGGAGGCTGCCGGGAATGACTCCACTTCGCTTGCTGAGCTGCACTCATCCACGGGCCACAAGTCCTTGCGGTCGAGGTACGTGCTCCCACGAATGAGGAGCTGTCGTTGGTCCTAGTTGTCGAGCCATGAGCTCCAACTTGGGCGCATCACATCGTCCGTTACCTCCAAACTGGAGAGCTTCCCGAAGAGCAAGAAGAAGCTGAAAGAATAGCCCGGAGGGCCGGTATGTATCAGTTTGTCGATGACACATTATACAGAAGGAGGCCCAACGGTGTGCAATTGAAGTGCTTTTGCTGGGAAGAGGGGAAGGAACTGTTGGCAGAAATACACAAAGGCACGTGCGGCTCCCACATTGGATCAAGAGCCTTGTTTGGAAAAGCCTTCTAGCAAGGTTTCTACTGGCCCACGGCCCTCCAAGATGCAATTGAGCTAGTCACCAGATGTGAAGCCTACCAGTTCCACTCCAAGAACATCCATCACCCTGCTCAAGCCCTCCAGACGATCCCTTTGTCATGGCCACTTTTGGTCTGGGGGCTCGACATCTTGGGCCCCTTCCCCCGTGCTACCAGGGGCTTTGAATTCTTGTATGTTGCAATCGAAAAGTTTACAAAGTGGACGGAAGTGGATCCTGTGAGGAAGGTAACAACGCAATCAGTTATCAAGTTCTTGAAAGGACTGGTGTGCCGTTTTGGAGTGCCCACCAGAGTTATCACTGATAACGGCACCCAATTCACAAGCCGCGCCTTCATGCATTACATTCAAACCCTCGGAAGCAAGGTTTCATTCGCCTCTGTAGCTCATCCCCGGAGCAATGGACAAGTCGAGAGGATGAAAGTTGAAGTGTTGCATGGGCTCAAGACAAGGACTTTTGATAAGCTGCAAAAGTGCGGTAGACGCTGGATCGATGAGCTGTCGGTGGTTTTGGTCCCTCCGTATGACACCAAATCAAGCTACCGGCCAGACTCCCTTCTCCCTAGTATATGGGGCAGAAGCAGTGCTCCCCACAGAACTCATATACGGGTCACCTCGATTATTTGCCTACGACGAAGTAGAGCAAGAGCAGCACCAGCATGACGATGTCGTGCTCCTTGAGGAGAACTGTCTCCAGGCTGTTGTGCATGTTGCCGCTACCAATATGCCCTGTGTCGCTATCACAACCACAGGGTCCATGCCCGGAGCCTTGAGGAAGGCGACCTTGTCCTTAGGCGTGTTCAGTCCGCCAAGGGTTCCAAAAAGTTGACGCCGAAGTGGGAAGGGCCTTAGCGGGTAGCACGAGTCACCAGACCTGGCGCAGTCCGTCTAGAGACCGAAGATGGCATCAAAATGCAAAACTCATGGAATATTGAGCATCTTCGTAAGTTATACCCATAAGGCGCGGCTGTCGGGCCTCATCCTGGCGGCCACCCTTTTGTACAAGCCTTGTCGATGTGCATGTAACCCTTTGTACAAAGCCAGGGGCAGACCCTGAGCACAGATAATAAAACAAAGCGCTTGCGCCCTAAAAACATGCATGCATGATTAGCTTAGCATAAACTTGCCATGATCATTTAGATGAGGTCATATGCGGCTATGTTTTCCCTGCGCTAACTACAAGGCTCTCGCCACAGATTTGATCCTGGGAAGAAGAGACGGAAAACAAGCTTACATATCGACCCCCGACAAGCTGTACAGATAAGTTTCTTTTTGTACATACATGTCTTTGTAAGAAGAAAACTTGTGCATAGAGAAACCTTGCCACCTTCGAAACAATTTGACAGAAAAGGGTCGACAAGGGGCCGGCTCCCTTCTATAGTTTTAACTTTTAAGCCTGGCAGGCCAGGCCCCGCGGCAACAATGGAAGGCGTCGGCAAGATAGCTTGCCGAGGAAACATGTTTACTTAAGAGTATAGAGGCGCTCCTCCTCTGCATGGATAAGATACATGCACAAGTACCGAGCAAGGTTTGTCTGTTTTCATTAATATGGGGATAAACAAGTACAAACATTACAGAGCACAAACATGGATAAGAGAAATTACACATTTAACACTAAAATTTGGCAAATGCCTCCATGTTTTAGACTAAAAAAAGATAAGTGCCCCGTAATCCCTTTCTTGTCCCTCTCCTCCTAGGAACTACAGTGGCAGGTGAAGAGGGCAAAAGGAGTGCCTGGGCAGAAGCCCAGCCTGACTCCGTCAGGGTCGCGGGATGCAGCCTGACAAGATCGGGAGGGCGCAGACAAAGGTGATGGGCAGGGAGATCAGCTAGGACATGCCTTAGTCACCGGCACCAGGGCTAGCATAACACGGCAGCATGGGGACTGGCATGAAGGACGAAGCCAGAGTCCATAGGGAAGACTGCCGGGGTCCAGCTGGAAGACTGTTGGAGGAGGCGGAGACACCATCCACACCCAACACCCCGGCAAATCGCCTTGCCGGGGAGGAGATGCAGGTGCAGATGGTGGTGCCATCAGCCTCCCATTGATGGTGACAGTGCGGTGGTGTTCAACCGGAGTCGGAGCCGTCGTCCTCCCCATCTGTACCACCGTCATTGTCCTCCTCGTCGCTGCCGCTCGAAGAGGAGCTTTCGTCATTGGTTGAGCTCTCCGCGCAGCACCCTAAGCGAGCACTCGAATGCCCGAAGACCTTGACGGAGAGCAGGCTGGCGTCCATAACTTGGAATGAAGGACATGCCCCGCCGCCAAGCTATGGGCACGAGCGAAGGTCTTCCAGCCACGCCGGAGAAGTATGACATGAGGTGCAGGGAACTCTACGGCCGCCTGCATGCTACCATTGCAGCAGCCCCTCATGTGCAGCCTCAACCCCGGCGGCTGCTCAACCTCCATCACTCTTGCGAATGGAGATGGAAGCCGAAGGCGACTGCGTGGGGGGCCCGCGCAACTTGACGATGAATTCCAGTGGCTGGTCCCCGACATGGCCTTCGTTCAGGCCCAGGGCGACTGGACGAGGAGTGATCAAGGCACCGCCCCTACCTCCTCGTCCCCGAGTGCCACGGTGGCCACTTCCTTGTCCTCTACTGCATCCGCCTCTGCTGGGCTCCGCCCCTACGTCCCTAGCGGGAGGAGGGAGGCGTTGTCGTGCGGAAACCCTCTTCGCCATCGTTGGAGCACCACCACACCCTCTCCCCCTTACCATAGTGGAGAGTAGATGTCAGAAGAAAGGAGGAGAACATGGGTGTGAGCAAGCACCTCGCCCACGTCCCCTTTTACAAGCGAATGGGGCCAGGGGC
The DNA here is from genome assembly GCA_021605145.1 of Aegilops bicornis. NCBI lineage: Eukaryota > Viridiplantae > Streptophyta > Magnoliopsida > Poales > Poaceae > Aegilops > Aegilops bicornis. The sequence goes on along the minus strand of CM038670.1, from coordinate 335,821,816 downwards.
TGGCTCCTCACCCAGGAGGCAACCGCCCCGCTCCACCAATCTGACTCCTCTACATCACCAACGGCGCACAGAATCAAGACCGACCTCCTATGCCTATCCCTCACGCCTGGCTTTCTACCACGCCACTCATTCCCATGCCCTCCGCATCCGCCACCAACCCTGCGCAATGCATGCGGCATACGTGGCAGAAACGGCAGGGGCGGGGGAACTAGTGAAATGGCAGTTACCGCCCTGTGAATATGGGATGTGGTCAAGTTATAATAAAGTAGGTATAGGGGGTGTAAGCCATGGTAAAGTTATAATAAAGTAGGTATTATGCAATAAAAAAATATGAATGGCTTTACAACAGTACCAAAAGTGGTGATTTGCTTGTTATACTAACGGATCTCATGAGTTTTGTGTGCTGAAGTCTTCAAGTTTTGAGTGAGATCACGATGGATGAAGGAATAAAGAGTGGCGAGAGGCTAAGATTGAGGATAAATGTTTCACCCCAAGGTAAAATTCAAGGACACCCAAGCATCTAAGCTTGGGGATGCCCCGGAAGGCATCCCCTCTTTCTTCTACCAACTAGCGATAAATTACTTGGAGCTATATTTTTATTCATCACATGATATGATTTTTTCTTTGAGCGTCGTGTTTTATATGAGTCTTTGCTTTTTTTATTTTTAGTTTGCCACAATCAACTTTTCTGGACATATCTTTTTGAGAGGGACACACATTATTCATGATTTGTTAGAATACTCTATGTGCTTCACTTATATCTTTTGAGATAGGAAGTTGCTCTAGTACTTCACTTATATCTTTTAGAGCACGACAGTGGTTATATTTTAAAGAAATAGTTGCACTCTCGTGCTTCACTTGTATTATTTTGAGAGTTGATAATATTAATGGCAGTATGCACAAGTTACGAATTAGGTCCTAATATGATAGGTATTCAAGAGGGATATAATAAAAACTGTCATGTAGATCACTGAATATGATAAGTTCGATTTCTTGCAATAGTTTTGCGATATAAAGGTGTAACATACCAAGCTCCCAAGACAAGACCAAGCCAGAGAGATAGCTCTTTGAGGAATCAAAGGGTGAATCAAGAAGACCAAGACAAGCCAAGGAAACAAGATGTCACTAAGGAAAATAAACCCTTACCGGGCAGGCGAGCCTGGTCAGGTCGAGGCCTCACCAAGGACAAGTCCTAAGATTCCCCCAGCAGGCTTGCCGGGGCCGCCAAGGGCAAGTCTCCCTGCCAAGACTCCACCGCTCCACCTCACAGTGACGTAAATCACTTATCAGTGTAGTGTAGAGCCCCCAAGTGATTAAGTGGTTGTCACTTGGCACGTGACAGCCATTTGGAAGGGAGATTCCCCCTATATGACACCCGTCCAGAGGCATGTCATGCAGAAAGGTAGAAGATGGTTAAGCGGCACGACAGGCTTGTCGGGCTGCATCCTCAGCGTGACACCTAACAGTGCATTTAATGCATTTTGTCCTAACCTCCAGAGTTAGGTATGATAGCATTGTTGGCTATCTAATAAGAAGATAATGACTGATTTTCCAGAAGCCGCTGAAGTGGTCCAGCACGCCCCTCATCTTTGACGCCGAGGACCACCCTGACCGCACTACCGCGGTCGGGTGTTTGCCATTGTTGGTCTCACCAACGATACGCAACCTCAGGTGAACAAGATGCTAGTTGACGGCGGAGCCGCTTTGAACTGATCTCGCTGTCGTGATCAAAAGTTACAAATCACGATGGACACCTCGAGGAAGCGGACACATTTCAAGGGGTCAATCCGGGAGGAGCCACCGAAGGGAAAGGTCACCTTGCCGTGACATTTGGAGGAGAGTTGAACTACGGGGCGGAGAGGATCGTCTTGACGTGGCGAGATCCCTTGCCCTACAACGGGATCCTCGGCCGCCCGGCACTAGTCAAGTTCATGGCGGCGTCACACTACGCCTACAACATGCTAAAGATGCCAGGGCCATTGACCATCATCGCCGTCCCCTCCGACAAGAAGGACACGCTGATTTGCACCGACCAACTCTACCGGGAAGCAGTTGCAGCAGCTGCCATTAAGGCACACTGCTCACGCATTGAAGGCAGGGAGGGAAGAAGAAGCTGGCGAGACCTCTCGCACCCACTCCGGCAAGCGCACCTCCTCGGTGTTGTGCTACCATCGAGGGCGTGCGGAGAGCTCTACCGAGCAAGAGCAAGAGATCTGAGGCGAGCCGCGCGAGACCAAGAAGGTGCCCGTCTGGGAGGATGGCACGGGAGGGGCCTTCACCATAGGCTCCACCCTCGACAGCAAATAGGAAGGCGCGCTCGTCACCTTCCTGCGGGCGAATTGTTGACGTGTTTGCATGGCAAGCATCCGACATCCCCAGTGTTCCCAGGGAGGTGATTGAGCACCACCTAGCTATCTGCCCCCACGCGCAGCCCGTCAAGGAGAAGGTCAGAAAGCAGGCTCACGGAGAGCAGGAGTTCATCACAGAGGAGATCGGGGAAGTTGGGCGGCGGGTTTGGTGAGAGGTGCTCCACCCGGCGTGGTTGGCCAATCCGGTGGGGTGCGCAAGGTGAATGGGAAGTGGAAGCGTGTATTGATTACACGAGATATCAATAAGGCTTGTCCTAAGGACCCCTTCCGTTTCCGGCGCATCGACGGATTGTTGACTCCACGGTAGGGTGTGATCTGTTATCATTCCTCGACGCCTACTCGGGCTACCACCAGATCTTCATCACAAGAGAGGATGAAGAAAAGACATCATTCATCACCCCATGTGGTACGTATTGCTTTTTACGGATGCCTTTCGGGTTGAAGAGTGCTGGCTCAACGCTCGCAAGAGCAGTCCAAATTGATTTTGAACCTCAGCTCCATAGAAATATGGAGGCATACATGGATGACATAGTGGTCAAAACCAAGGACGGGCCAACTCTTGGGCAAGATCAACCTCAAGCTGAACCCTGAGAAGTGTGTCTTCGGCGTTCCATCCGGCAAGTTTCTCGGGTTCTTTGTGTCGCAGCGCGGGATCGAGGCAAATCCGGACAAGATCAAGGCTATTGAGCAGATTGAGGCGCCCAAGCAGATCAAGGATGTGCGTCAGCTCACCGGCTGCGTTGCCGCCATGAGCCGATTCATCTCCAAGTCCGCCGAGCGCGCCCTTCCCTTCTTCAAAATCTTGAAGAAGACAGGCCCAATAGAGTGGACCCCAGAAGCCGAGGCAGCATTGTAGGATCTGAAGAAATACCTTTCCTCCACGCCAATACTGGTTGCGCCTAAACCACAAGAGCTGTTGCTGCTGTATATGGGGGCGACAAATCAGGTGGTCAGCGCCGCGTTGGTGGCACAGAGGGAGGTCAACGAGGAGGCAGTGATGGCGGCAGAACCAGCGGATGGCAAGCCCAAAATTCCCCCGGCAAGGTCTGGTGCCAACAAGGCGAGGCCCCGGCAGAGTCTGATGCCGCCGAGGCAGTGCCCGCGTAGTCAAGTGAGGTGGTGCAGAAGAAGAAGATGATGCAGCACCCGATTTACTTTGTCAGCTCCCTCTTGCAGGGAGCTAGATCGAGGTACTCCGGTGTGCAGAAATTGTTCTTCGGCCTCCTTATGGCCTCGAGGAAGCTGCGTCATTACTTCCAAGACGAGATCACTGTCGTCACCCGCCTCCCATTACAACGGATACTGCATAACCCAGATGCGACTGGAAGGATTATGGAATGGGCCTTGGAGTAGTCAAGCTTTGGTTTAAAGTTTGAAAGTACCTCGACAATTTAGAGCAGAGTCTTGGCGGAGTTCATTGCAGAATGGACCTCGACGCCTGACGAAGAAATCCAGGAGATCACTCTCCCCGGCAAGGAAGCGGACCGTGGTGGATCATGTACTTTGATGGGGCTTTCTCGCTGCAAGGCGCCGGTGCCGGTGTGCTGCTCGTCGCACCCACCGGAGAGCACCTCAAGTACGTGATCCAGATGCACTTACCCAGGGAGATGTCCACCACCAACACTACTGAGTACGAGGGATTGCTTGTCGGTCTCAGGATCGCGGCAGACCTCGGGGTTAAGAAGCTTATCATCAGGGGTGACTCACAGCTCGTTGTCAGACAGGTCAACAAGGATTATCAGAGCACATTAATGGAAGCTTACGTAGATGAGGTGAGGAAGCTGGAGGAACGCTTTGACGGTATCCAAGCGGAGCACGTCCCCCGAGCGGAGAACGACGCCGCGATTACTGTCAAAGCATGCCGCATTCAAGCTACTGTGGAACCATGTACCTTTTGCTCCGGTTAACTCAACCATCCGTCGAACCATCAGCGAGGCAGAACAAGCGGAGGAAATCATGTCGGCAAGTACTTTCCTACCGAGCCCCACAGGGGCTGCCGGCAAAGTCTTTGCCGCGGGCGAAACTGCCAAAACAGCGGCTCCGGCGACGTCAAGCCCTGGCCGTAGAGACAGCTGCTCCCATGGCGGAAGAGATGCCTTTGGTCCTTGCCGTCGAGCCCCAGGCTCCGGCATGGGCGCAGCATGCCGTCCAATTCCTCCAAACAGGGGAGCTTCCTGAGGAGCAGGAAGAAGCGGAGAAAGTAGCTCGTCGGTCTACCCTGTACCAGTTCGTCGATGACGTCCTGTACAGGAGAAGGCCGAATGGTGTGAAACTAAAGTGCATCCCCCGGGAGGAAGGACTGGAGCTGTTGGCGGAGATACATGGAGGCATATGTGGCTCCCACATAGGGTCGAGGGCCCTTGCCGGAAAGGCGTTCCGCCAAGGTTTCTTCTGGCCCACCGCCCTCCAGGATGCGACGACAGTAGTAACCAAGTGTGAAGCGTGCCAGTTCCATTCAAAGAAGATTCATCAACCAGCTCAAGCCCTTCAAACAATCCCTATCTCTTGGCCATTCTCAGTCTGGGGGCTCGATATACAGGGCCCTTTCCCCCGCGCTGTCGGGGGCTTTGAGTACTTGTACGTTGCAATCGACAAGTTCACAAAGTGGCGGAAGTGGAAGCGATGAGAAAGGTGACTGCTCACCAGCCATCAAGTTCTTCAAGGGACTGGTCTGCCGTTTTGGTGTGCCAAACAGAGTCATCATCGACAGCGACGCAGTTCACAAACCACACCTTCATGCGGTACATTCAATACCTCGGTGAAAGGTCTGTTTTGCTTCGTGGCACTCCCACGAACAGCGGCCAAGCGGAAAGGGCAAATGCTTTGAAGTGTTGCGAGGCACGAGAACGAAGACCTTTGACAAGCTGCACAAGAGTGGAAGGCGCTGGATTGATGAGTTGCCGGCGGTTCTTTGGTCGATCAGGACGATGCCAAATCGAGCCACCAGCCAGACACCTTTTGCCCTGGTATACGGGGCAGAAGCAGTTCTCCCCACAGAACTCATATACGGGTCACCTCGAGTGCTCGCTTATGATGAGCTTGAGCAAGAGCAGTTGCGCCAAGATGACACGAGGCTCCTTGAGGAAGATCGTCTTGAGCGGTGTGAGAGCGACACACTACCGGCAAGCCTTGCGCCGCTACCATAACCGCAAGGTTCATGCCCGAAGCTTTGAGGAAGGCGACCTTGTTCTTAAGCGGCGTTCGATCGGCCAAGAATTCCAACAAGTTGGCCTTGAAGTGGGAAGCCCCTTATCGGGTGTCTGAGTCACCGGGCCCAGCCACGATCACTTTGGAGACCAAAGATGCTATCGATGAGCAACGCTTGCAACATCGAGCATCTTCATAAGTTTTACCCGTAAAGTAGCGGCTTGTCGGGCCTCCGACAAGCCACCTTTTATACAAGCTTTGCGGCAAGGCATGTGACCCTTGTACAAAGCCGGTATGAGACCACGAGCATAAATAAATGAAGCGCTGGCACCCTAAGTCATACAATGCATGCTAGGTCGAGTCTCTTCCTTGGTTAGGGTTGATAGTGCTCAACAGCGACTATCCCCTAGCTTAGAGGTCGAGTGCGCGTCTATCTGTTTCTCTTCTGTCCTCTTTTGGTTCGCAGGGCACATGAGCACTTCTGCTGGGCTACTTGGAAGAAAGAAAACGGACCAGCGTCCCGACCCCGGCAAACAAGAGTTGCCGGGGGCTGCAAGCACAAGGATCCAACCACGACAAGATGAGATTGCCGGGGGGCTGCAGATCCAGATAAGTCTTTTATCCTTTGTCATGCATTTCAGAACAGGACTGGGGCATGTGAAACCCCGTTTTTATCTCTAGGCTGCCGTGCTCCCTTTTTTCCTATACCTAAGGATTTTTTTTCCTGGGTCCGGATTTGGTTGTAGCCACGGCGGCAAGGAGGTAGAACGGGGAACCTAAAGGCCACTTCATCCCTGCCTCCGCCAAGAGCGCGAGAACGGTCGAGTGGAGTGGGGGACGGCAAGGCCTGTTGCCGGGCGAAAAACATTTATCTTCAACAATAACAAGGATTCGCTCCTTGTCGTGGGATTTACCCACGAACAAAAAACCCGGCAAGCATCCCTTTTTCATTAAAAACATCCCATACAGGTACAGTTTGTACGGAATGAAAAACATGAGCAAGGGGATTACAAGTTCTAAATTTAACGAAGGCCCATGAGCTTCTGATTAAAAAGAGATAAGGTGCTCGTGATCCCTTTCTTGTCCCTCTCCTCAAGAGGCAGGTCAAGGAGGCGAGAGGACAAAAGGGGCACCTAGACGAGCTACGAGCAACAAAAAGCAGCAAGAGAACACCTCGGTGGCCGCCCGCGGGTAGGCCGATGATGACGGTGCCGGGAAAGGAGCTAGAAGACGAGGCGGCAGGACCGGCGATCTGTGACAGGCGTCGGTGCCCGTGTACTCGAGTTGGCGGCCTTGCGGCCCGCCCTCTTCCTCTTCCCAGCCTCCCAACGCCCGGCCGCCCAAGGAGGCGGCCCGAGAAGTTCAAGGAGCTGGCCCCACCCCGGCAAAACCATGCGGAGGAGCAGCCAGTGCAGATCTGCTGCTGTCGCACCCGCCCAGTAGCGAGGCGTCCGACGCCTAGTCGGACTCATCCCTATCATCTGCCCCGCTGTCCTCCTCATCACTTTCGCTCGAGGAAGAGCTTCCATCGTCGGAATCTCCATCGGAGGAGCTCTCCACGCAGCACTTCAGGCGAGTTGCAAACTCTCCGAAGACCTTGACGGTGAGCAGGCCGTCCTCCATTAATTGGAAGTAGAGGACGAGCCCCGCCGTCAGGCTGTGGATGCGAGCAAACGTCTTCGATCCACGGCGGAGGTACATAACCCGAGGAGCCGGGAAGTCGACGTCGACCCACGTGCCCCCGTTCCCACAGCCCCTCATGTGCAACCACGAGGTGCAGGGGCGAGTCACGCTCCATCACTGAGCAAGCGGGCGGGGAGGCGAAGGCGGCGGCAGCGGAGGCCAGTGCAGCCTGATGAAGAACTCGCAAGGCTGGTCTTCAACGTGGCCCTCCATCGGGAAGGGCATCATTGGCGGGGGCAAGGCCGGCACGCCGCCCCGTCCTCCTCTTCCCCGAGCACTACGGCCTCTGCCCCGGCCTCGCCCATGGCCTCGCCCCCTCCCCCTTCCCCTCGCATCCGGTTCCACCACCGCTGGCTCAAGAGGAGGAGGGACGCGCTGTCGAGCGGTGACCCTCGCCGCCACCGTCGAGGGACCAGGATTCCCCTTATCCATGGCGAGTGAAAGGGAGAAGTAGAAGCAAGAGAAGATAGATGAAAGAAGAGTGCGGGGTGCCATCCCACCTTCCCCCTCATTATAAAGAAGCGTGCTCGGGGCTCGGCCAATCCAGCCACCAGAGGCGCAGGGAATCAGGACCGACCCGCTGCCCCAACCAGCGACAACCCGGTTTCCCGCCTCCACCGCTTACCACCCCAGGCGCGTGAGGGACGCGTGGCGGGCGTGCAGAACCGAGGGACGGGTGAAGCGACCTCTCCCCACCCCGTGATCGTGGGGAGTGGACGCCTTGAAGACCGCGACACGGCCCCGTTCAGTAAATGAGCCGCGCCTCCACACCTCCCTCTTTTTACGGGGTAGGCGCGAGCCGCCTCTTTACTGTGATGTCACGCATGCGTGTGGAAACCGCCCCACGCATGCCGCCCACGTCATGCACACCCCTCCACGCCGTGCCCCGCGCGCCGGTCGTGGGAAGCGCAGCGCACAAAAAGTTTTACCGCGGTAAAAACCGCCCCGCCTGCCCGCGCACCGTTTTGGGCCTGGCCCAACAACGTGTCGCACTTATGTGTGGCCCAGGCTCGGGGGCTCCTATCGGTGTACAAAAAGAAGTGCGTTTTGTACCCCTATACTGTCTTGAGGCGGTCGAGCCGCGCCTACGGTCACGCCAGCGAGCAGGAGGTGAGCCAAGGTAAGACCGAAGCCCAGATAATCGAGCAACGCCAAGGCCAAGACCACGAAAAGCAGAGGGGCGAAGCAGGTTCCCCGGCAAGACCCTTGCCGGGCAACCTCGGCAGCCCGGCAAGATCCTTCTTGCGGGACAGCTCGCCCCACACCAATAGAGCGAGCCACCCTTGAGCCCACGGTCCCCAACGCCATCATCCATGTGGGGCCAGGGCTCGGGAAGGCACCTCTGTGGTGGCATGCAGATCTTTGTGAAGACATATTCAAGATCAGATGAGGATTAGAAGACGACGATCCTCGGCAAGATCCTTGTCGAGGAAGGCCACCAGACCCCCGGCAAGGTCCTTACCAGGGATGACAACGCGCCGCGGCAAGACCCTTGCCGGGCCACACGGCAAGACCCTTGCCGGGCCACCCGGCAAGGCCCTCGCCAAAGACGCCGGCGGGGCCACCGCCAGGCCTGCGCCAACCAAGCTTCACTACTAGGAAAAGGGCTATAGATGGAATTAACACTAATGGCGCACCAGACATGTGGTGCGCCATTACTATATACTAATGGCACACCATGTGTTGGTACGCCATTAGTGTCCAAATACTAATGGCGCACCAGACATGTGGTGCGCCATTAGTAAAAAAAAATTAATTTTTTTGTCAAAACTACTAATGGCGCACCGTGGTAGTGGTGCGCCATTACTAGTTGAACTCGTAATGGCGCACCATGCCAGTGCGCCATTAGTAACAACCACCACTTCCACGAATACCCCGTGGATCGCCTTTTCAGTTTTATATAAATAAAAGAATATATGTTTCCCATGTGATATGTGGTCTAGTTGTTGGGAAAATTTGCAAATATGAATTTCGACTTCATTTGCAAAATCTCTAGAGAATTTGTAAAAATGGGCATAACTTTTGCATACTAACTTTCGGATGAAAAAGTTTTTTATATGAAAAATCATCTACTCGAAAAGTTACATCCAAATTTAATAGGGGAACCCGTTAAACATTTTCAAAATCCTCAAAAACCTAACAGAAAAAAAAAAAGATACGGGGCTTTTAAGATGCGGAGAGGCAAAAAATTCAAAAAATTCAAACTCACTAATGGCGACACTTTTGCCCATGGTGCGCCATTAGTATCTTCCCGCATTCAAAATTTAAAAAATCAAAAAAAAGTTACTAATGGCGCACCTGCCCATGGTGCGCCATTAGTATCTTCCCGCCTTCAAAATTCAAAATAAGTCAAAAAAATAAAAAAAAAGTTACTAATGGCGCCCCGGCCCATGGTGCGCCATTAGTATCTTCCCGCCTTCAAAGTTCAAAATAAGTCAAAAAAAATAAAAAAAAAGTTACTAATGGCGCACCGGCCCATGGTGCGCCATTAGTATCTTCCCGCCTTCAAAATGCAAAATAAGTCAAAAAAATAAAAAAAAGTTACTAATGGCGCACCGGCCCAGGGTGCGCCATTAGTATGTCATGCTATATGGTGGCGCACCTCCTCCACTCCACCTCACCTCCACTCCATCTCCTCCTCTACTCTCCTCCACTCCATCTCCTCCTCTCCTCTCCTCCACTCCTTCTCCTCCTCTCCGTGACCTCCTTCTCCTCTCCGTGACCTCCTCCTCCTCTCCAGCGACCTCCTTCTCCTCTCCGTGACCTCCTCCTCCTCTCCGGCGACCTCCTCCTCCTCTCCGGCGACCTCCTCCTCCCTCCTCTCCTCCCCTCCCCTCCCCTCACGGTTTCTCCTCCCTCCTCTCCGGTGAGCTCCTCCTCCCTCCTCTCCTCCCATTCCCTCATGGTTTCTCCTTCCTCCTCTCCGATGCTTCAGTGAACTCCTCTCCGGTGACCTCCTCCTCCTCTCCGGCGATGTAGGCGAGCGCCTCTCCGGTGACCTCCTCCTCCTCCTCTCCGGCGAACTCCTCTCCAGCAAAAGAACACGGCAAAAGGCATTACAAGATCCAAAAACAGGAACAAAATTTGAAATAATATCATGCCAAAAATGAGCAAAAAACTAGCAAAAATGGGCAAAAAATCACGATCCAGATCCAAATTCAAAATTCAAAAATAGCAATGGCGCATGGTGGGGGTTAGGCAGTGCGCCACTACTATTTTCCCGCCTTCAAAATTCAAAAATACTAATGGCGCACCGTTGCCTATACTAATGGCGCACCGGTGGCCTATACTAATGGCGCCTTGTGGCCTATACTAATGGCGCACCGGTGGTGCGCCATTAGTCTCTGAATACTAATGGCGCATCAATGGTGCGCCATTAGTAAAAATTACTAATGGCGTGCTAGTAATGGCGCACGAGTGATGCGCCATTAGTAGGCAAAACTGGTGCGCCATTAGTAGGCCTTTTCCTAGTAGTGCTTCCACCACCGTTCACATCACATTTGCCAGCCCAACCGGTGGCGAGCACTGCGTGGCAACATCGACTCCGGGCCAACTCATCGGCGCTGCGTGGCGGCATGCAGATCTTTGTGAAGGCTCCACCATCGCGCCACCTCGCTGCCGCCTTCCTACATGGCGCCGCCGCGCATCGGCTGGCGAGCGGCGTGTCGAAGCAAGGAGGAGGCGGCGGCGGATGGGACGGGCCTCGCCCCATCCCCAATAAAGCAAGGGACACCTAAGCTACGCATTAAATGCGTCTTGTCCGTGTCTGACGATAAGCTCGAGGGCCTTTATCGCCTTTCCACCTCACATGTGCCCTTGTGGCAGCCCCTTTCGACTATAAAAGGAGGCCCATGGCGTACTGGAGAAGGATTCGGCTCTTTCGAACCGCGCACTCACCACAGCTAGTTCGAGAGCTCAAGCACTCTCTGAAATACACCCACCAAAGCAGGCCTAGGGTTTTACGCATCCTCGCGGCCCGGACCTGGGTAAACAATCCTTGTGCTGTCTACTAGCCCTGCTCTTCTCGCAACCCCGCGCCCCGGCAACCGTAGTAGGGATTCTTGTGATCCCATAGGTGTCGTTCCACACCGACAATCATGTTTTTCCAAGCATGTATTTCATTTTTGTATAGTTGTTAAGACAGTAAATATCTGCCCATTCCTTGGAAAAGGCATGAGAATGTATTAAATAGCGCAAGCATGGTTTTCCAGACCGTTCTTGTGCACCTTTTCATGCACCGATTGCTCGAATTTGAATTATATGCATAATTAATGCCTAAAAATGCACACAATCCCCTAAATATGGTAAATGAGTTCGAAAAAATGTCAAATTTGAACACATTTCATTTGAGGCGGTATGTTGATCGTTGGAAAAAAACTGAATGACAAACTAGGACGGAAATTTGGATTCCCCTTCAATCTTGGTGATTTCCCCCTCGAAAGCTTTCAACTTCCTCGGTGATGGTTTGATTTATGAAGGGCGTGCATGACGACATAAATCAAACCTTCTCGACTTTAACGAGAACGCGGTGAGGCCATACCATGGCACCATGCCAGCCGTCATGTTTTTCAAGCAATATTTCATTGTTCTATAGTTGATAACCCAGTAAATGACGCGTTTGTGGTTGACTATTGCCATGCATTCCATTGAAATCTCTGCCCATTCCTTGTAAAAGGCTTGAGAAATTACTAAATACTACGAGTATGGTTTTTCCAGACTGTTCTTGTGCACGCTTTCATGCACCGATTGTTTGAATTTGAATTACATGCATTAATGCCTACAAAATGCACATAATCCCCTAAATATTGTAGATGAACCCGGAAAAGTGTCAAATTTGAACACGGTGATTCGCATGGTTTATGTTCATCGTAGAAAAAAAACTCATGGATGAAGGACAAAGGAAATTTGGATTCCCATTCAATCTCGGTGATTTACTATCGCACATGATTCATCTCCGTCACCTCTGCGAACTGTGTGTGTTCACTCACACATGCAAAAGGAAAAGAAAACTCTCGCCCACTTCGTCCCCACTCACTCGCCGCAGACTCCTCCGCAACTCTGCACCCTAAGCTCGACGGTTGTTGGCGACGGGCGTAGGTCGCGCTCCAAATGGCACAGGATTTCGCCTCCACCGCTTTCCGCCGCCTATCTGCACCGACATTCTAGACTTTGGTCGACTGGAGTTTTCTGCGGGATTGGGCCGGGGATTTTTCTCATGGAGAAGGCAATCAACATAATTAGTGAAATATTCACTCATTTCTTATCGCCGTCGCTATTAATCAACCGGCGGAAATCGCCGTGGAATCATTTTTGTTCTAGCTGATTCATGGGTGTTCATTCATGTGTGTACAGTGCGAGCACAAATCGGGCAACTATGGTCGTGGCCAGTCGGAAACTAAGTTCTATCTCACCATTCCGGATGACTTCAGGGAGCGCTCGGTATGTTCAATCTCAACCTACCACGGTCGGCATGGCCTAAATTTGTGAACATATACCGTAGGTTGCTACATTATCTATATATTTGCATCAAATCTTTGTTAAATTATCTATTTTTTGTACTTTGCTTGCGTCTATATATGGATATGTTCTATCAGTTACTCCCATATTTGCATCTTGCTCGGTTATTTCAATATATCTAATTTACGATCTTAATTTTCATTTCAAGCAGTACATCCTTTGCTTTGTGATACGTCTCCAACGTATCTATAATTTTTTATTGCTCCATGCTACTTTATCTACTGTTTTGGACCATATTGGGCTTTATTTTCCACTTTTATATCATTTTTGGGACTAACCTACTAACCAGAGGCCCAGCCCATATTGCTGTTTTTTTTGCCTATTTCAGTATTTCGAAGAAAAGGAATATCAAACGGAGTCCAAACGGAATGAAACCTTCGGGAGCGTGATTTTTGGAACGAACGTGATCCAGAGAACTTGGAGTGCAAGTCAAGAAGCAGTCGAGGCCTCCACGAGATAGGAGGGCGCCCCCCTATAGGGCGCGCCCCCTGTCTCGTGGGCCCCTCGGGCGGCCACCGACGTACTTCTTCTTCTTATATATACCTACGTACCCCGAAAACATCTAGGGGCACCATGAAACACAATTTCCACCAACGTAACCTTCTGTATCCGCGAGATCCCATCTTGGAGCCTTCGCTGGCACTCTGCCGGAGGGGGAATCAAGCACGGAGGGCCTCTACATCAACATCCTTGCCCCTCCGATGAGTTGTGAGTAGTTTATCACAGACCTATGGGTCCATAGTTATTAGCTAGATGGCTTCTTCTCTCTTTTTGGATCTCAATACAATGTTCTCCCCTCTCTTGTGGAGATCTATTCGATGTAATCTCTTTTTGCAGTGTGTTTGTCGAGATCCGATGAATTGTGGGTTTATGATCAAGTTTATCTATGAATAATATTTGAATTTTCTCTGAATTCTTTTATGTATGATTAAGTTATCTTTGCAAGTCTCTTTGAATTATCGGTTTAGTTTGGCCTACTAGATTGATCTTTCTTGCCATGGGAGAAGTGCTTAGCTTTGGGTTCAATCTTGCGGTGTCCTTACCCAGTGATAGAAAGGGTTGCAAGGCACGTATTGCATTGTTGCCATCGAGGATAACAAGATGGGGTTTATATCATATTGCATGAGTTTATCCCTCTAGATCATGTCATCTTGCTTAATGCGTTACTCTATTCTTATGAACTTAATACTCTAGATGCATGCTGGATAGCGGTCAATGTGTGGAGTAATAGTAGTAGATGCAGGCAGGAGTCCGTCTACTTGTTATGGATGTGATGCCTATATACATGATCATGCCTAGATAATCTCATAACTATACGCTTTTCTATCAATTTCTCGACAGTAATTCGTTCACCCACCGTAATACTTATGCTATCTTGAGAGAAGCCACTAATGAAACCTATGGCCCTGGGGTCTATCTTATCATATTTGCTTTCAATCTACTTTTATTTGCATCTTTACTTTTTGCATCTATATTATAAAATACCAAAAATATATTTATCTTATCATACTATCTTTATTAGATCTCATTTTACATGAAGTGGCCGTGAAGGGATTGACAACCCCTTTATTGCGTTGGTTGCGAGTTCTCGCTTTGTTTGTGTAGGTGCGTGGGACTTTTGAGGAGCCTCCTCTTTGGATTGATACCTTGGTTCTCAAAACTGGGAAATACTTACGCTACACTTTGCTGCATCACCCTCTCCTCTTCGAGGAAAACCAGCATAAGCTCAAGGCGTAGCAAGAAGGATTTACGGCGCCGTTGTCGGGAGGTCTTCGCTCAAGTCAAGACATACCAAGTACCCATCACAAACCTATCTCCCTCGCATTTACATTATTTGCCATTTGCCTCTCGTTTTCCTCTCCCCCACTTCACCCTTGCCGTTTTATTCGCCCTCTCTTTCCCAATCTCCTCTCTCTTTTTGCTCGCCGTTTTTCTGTTTGCTTGTGTGTTGAATTACTTGTTGCCATGGTGCAATATAATACCAAATTGTGTGACTTCTCGAATACCAACAATAATGATTTCCTTAGTACTCCGATTGCTCCTCTTAATAATGATGAGTCTTGTGAAATCAATACCGCTTTGCTGAATCTTGTTATGAAAGATCAATTAGCCGGCCTTCCTAGCGAAGATGCCGCTACTCATCTAAACAACTTTGTTGATTTGTGTGATATGCAAAAGAAGAAAGATACGGATAAAAATGTTGTCAAATTGAAGTTATTTCCGTTTTCACTTAGAGATCGTGCTAAAGTTTGGTTTTCGTCTTTGCCTAAAAATAGTATTAATTCTTGGAACAAATGCAAAGATGCTTTTATCTCTAAGTATTTTCCTCCCGCTAAGATCATCACTCTTAGGAATGATATTATGAATTTTAAACAACTTGATCATGAGCATGTTGCCCAATCTTGGGAAAGAATGAAATTGATGCTTCGCAATTGCCCTACTCATGGTTTGAACTTATGGATGATCATACACAAAATTTATGTCGGTTTGAACTTTGCTTCTAGAAATCTATTAGATTCGGCCGCGGGAGGCACCTTTATGGAAATCACGTTAGGAGATGCTACAATATTACTTGATAATATTATGGCTAATTATTCTCAATGGCACACCGAAAGATCTTCTAGTAAAAAAGTGCATGCTATAGAAGAAATCAATGTTTTGAGTGGAAAGATGGATGAACTTATGAAGATGTTTGCTACTAAAAATACTCCTCTAGATCCCAATGATATGCCTTTGTCTTCCTTGATTGAGAATAATAATGAATCTATGGATGTGAATTTTGTTGGTAGGAATAGTTTTGGAAACAATGCTTATAGAGGAAATTTTAATGCTAGACCGTTCCCTAGTAAACCCTCTAATAATTATGGAAATTCCTACAATAATTCTTATGGTAATATTAATAAGATGCCCTATGATTTTGAGAATAGTGTGAAATAATTTATGATTTCTCAAAAGAATTTTAATGCTATGCTTGAATAAAAATTGCCCAAGTTGATGATTTGGCTTGGAACGTTGATAGACTTTCGCTTGATGTTAATTCTCTTAAACTTGGATCTTCTTCTCCTAAGCATGATATCAATGAGTCTCTCAAAGTAATGATAATTTCTATTGATGAGTGCAAGGAAAGAACCGCTAGATTGCGTTCTAAGAAAGAAAGCTTTATAAAAGCGTGTTCTTCTAGTTTACATGAAAGTAATGATGAGGATCTTAAAGTTATTGATGCGTCTCCGATTAGATCTATGTTTTGCAATATGAATTTTGATGATTATGGGACTGATGATGAATCAACTTTGCCTAGAAGGCGTCCCAAGAATTCGGAATCTTTAGATCTTAATGTTAAATTTGGTAAAAGTGAGATTGGAGAATCCTCAACTTCTAATAATTTTGAACCCACTATCTCGGACTTCAAGGAATCTAATTATGATAATTGCTCTTTAAAAGGTTGTATTTCCTTGTTGCAAGCCGTTGTTAATTCTCCTCACGCTTATAGTCAAAACAAAGCTTTTACCAAGCATATTGTTGATGCCTTGATGCAATCTTATGATGAAAAACTTAATTTGGAAGTTTCTATACCTAGAGAACTTAATGATGAGTGGGAACCTACTATAAAGATTAGAATTAAAGATTATGAGTGTTTTGCTTTGTGTGATTTGGGTGCTAGTTTTTCCACGATTCCGAAAACTTTATGTGATATTCTAGGTTTCCATGATCTTGATGATTGTTCTTTAAATTTGCACCTTGCGGATTCCACCATTAAAAATCCTATGGGAAGGATCAATGATGTTCTTATTGTTGCAAATAGAAATTTGGTGCCCGTAGATTTTATCGTTCTTGATATAGATTGCAATATTTCTTGCCCTATTATTCTTGGTAGACCTTTCCTTAGAACGATAGGTGCGATTATTGATATGAAGGAAGGGAATATTTGTTGCGGAACGTAGCAGAAATTCAAAATTTTCCTACGTGTCACCAAGATCTATCTATGGAGAAACTAGCAGCGAGGGAAGGAGAGTGCATCTACATACCCTTGTAGATCGCTAAGCGGAAGCGTTCATGAGAACGGGGTTGAAGGAGTCGTACTCGTCGTGATCCAAATCACCGGAGATCCTAGTGCGAGCAGACTGACGGCACCTCCGCGTTCAACACACGTACAGCCGGTGGCGTCTCCCACGCCTTGATCCAGCAAGGAGAGAGGGAGAGGTTGAGGAAGACTCCATCCAGCAGCAGCACTGGCGTGGTGGTGATGGAGGAGCGTGGCAATCCAGCAGGGCTTCGCCAAGCACCATGGGAGAGGAGGAGGAGAGGCAGGGCTGCGCCAAATAGAGATTGAATCGCGTGTCTTGGGCAGCCCCTTGGCCTCATATATATAGGGGAAGGGGAGGTCTGCGCCCCCATCTAGGGTTTCCACCCCCAAGGGGTGTGGCCAGCCCTAGATGGGGCTTGGGGAGGCGGCCATGAGGGTAGGGAGAGGGAGGCGCCCACTAGATGGGCCTTAGGGCCCATCTGGACTAGGGTTGCCCCTCCCACTCATCCTTGCGCCTTGGACCCCTTGTGGGCGCACCAGCCCTCCTAGGGGCTGGTCCCTCCCACACTTGGCCCACGCAGCCTTCGGGGCAGGTGGCCCCACTTGGTGGACCCGGGACCCTCCGGTGGTCCCAGACATTACCGATATCGCCCGAAACTTTTCCGGTGACCAAACAGGACTTCCCATATATAAATCTTTACCTCCGGACCATTCCGGAACTTCTCGTGACGTCCAGGATCTCATCCGGGACTCCGAACAACATTCGGTAACCACATACAAACTTCCTTTATAACCCTAGCGTCGCCAGACCTTAAGTGTGTAGACCCTACGGGTTCGGGAACCATCTTGAGACATGACCAGGGCGTTCTCCGGTCAATAACCAACAATGGATCTGGATACCCATGTTGGCTCCCACATGTTCCACGACGATCTCATCGGATGAACCACGATGTCAAGGACTCAATCGATCCCGTATACAATTCCCTTTGTCTAGCGGTATTGTACTTGCCCGAGATTTGATCGTCGGTATCCCGATACCTTGTTCAATCTCGTTTTCGGCAAGTCTCTTTACTCGTTCCGTAACACATCATCCCGTGATCAACCCCTTGGTCACATTGTGCACATTATGATGATGTCCTACCGAGTGGGCCCAGAGATACCTCTCCGTCACACGGAGTGACAAATCCAGTCTCGATTCGTACCAACCCAACAGAGACACTTTCGGAGATACCGTAGTGCACCTTTATAGTCACCCGATTACGTTGTGATGTTTGGTACACCCAAAGCATTCCTACGGTATCCGGAGTTGCACAATCTCATGGTCTAAGGAAATGATACTTGACATTAGAAAAGCTTTAGCATACGAACTACGATCTTTGTGCTAGGCTTAGGATTGGGTCTTGTCCATCACATCATTCTACTAATGATGTGATCCCGTTATCAATGACATCCAATGTCCATGGTTAGGAAACCGTAACCATCTATTGATCAACGAGCTAGCCAATAGAGGCTTGCTAGGGACATGGTGTTGTCTATGTATCCACACATGTATTTGAGTTTCCTATCAATACAATTATAGCATGGATAATAAGCGATTATCATGAACAAGGAAATATAATAATAACTAATTTATTATTGCCTCTAGGGCATATTTCCAACAGTCTCCCACTTGCACTAGAGTCAATAATCTAGTTCACATCGTCATGTGATTAACACTGATAGGTCACATCGCCATGTGACCAACATCCAAAGAGTTTACTAGTGTCTGTACACTAGTTCACATCATCATGTGATTAAGACTCAATGAGTTCTGAGATTTGATCATGTTTTGCTTGTAAGAGAGATTTTAGTCAACGGGTCTGAACCTTTCAGATCCGTGTGTACTTCGCAATTCTCTATGTCATATTGTAAATCTTGCTTCACGCTCCACTTGAAGCTTATTCCAAATGGTTGCTCCACTATACGTATCCGTTTAGCTATTCGAGTCATTCGGATAGGTGTTAAAGCTTGCATCGACGCAACCCTTTACATCGAACTCTTTATCACCTCCATAATCGAGAAACATGTCCTTATTTACTCTAAGGATAATTTTGACCGCTATCTGGTGATCCACTCCTTGATCACCTTTGTACTCTCTTGCCAGATATGTAGCAAGGCACACATCAGGTGCGGTACACAGCATAGCATACTGTAGAGCCTACGTCTATAGCATAGGGGCGACCTTCGCCCTTTCTCTCTTTTACGCCGTGGTCAAGCTTTAAGTCTTAACTTCATACCTTACAACTCAGCCAAGAACTCCTTCTTTGGTGATCCATCTTGAACACCTTCAAGATCATGTCAAGGTATATGCTCATTTGAAAGTATTATTAAGCATTTTTGATCTATCCTTATAGATCTCGATGCTCAATGTTCAAGTAGCTTAATCCAGGTTTCTTATTGAAAAACATCTTTCAAATAACCCTATATGCTTTCGGAAATTCTACATCATTTACGATCATCAATATGTCAACAACATATACTCATCGGAAATTCTATAGTGCTCCCACTCACTTCTTTGGAAATACAAGTTTCTCATAAACTTTGTATAAACCCAAAATCTTTGATCATCTCATCAAAGCGCACATTCCAACTCCGAGATGCTTACTCCAGTCCTTAGAAGGATCGCTGGAGCCAGCATAACTTTTAGCATCCTTAGGATCGACAAAACCTTTCTGATTGTATTACATACAACCTTTCCTTACGAAGACTGGCAAGGAAACTCGTTTTGACATCCATCTACCAGATTTCATAAATGCTTCTTATGCTAACATGATTCCGACGGACTTAAGCATCGCTACGGATGAGAAAATCTCATCGTAGTCAACTCCTTGAACTTGTGAAAAACTCTTTGCCACAAGTCTAGCTTCATAAACGGTGACATTACCGTCCTTGTCCGTCTTTTCCTTAAAGATCCATTTATCTCAATGGCTCGCCGATCATCGGGCAAGTCCACCAAAGTCCAAGCTTTGTTACGATGCATGGATCCTATCTCGGATTTCATGGCTTCTAACCATTTGCCGAATTTGGGCCCACCATCGCTTCTCCATAGCTCGTGGGTTCATTGTTGTCTAGCAACATGACCTTCAAGAGGATCACCGTACCACTCTGAGCAAGACGCATCCTTGTCACCCTATGAGGTGCAGTAGTGACTTGATCCAAAACTTCATGATCACTATCATAAGCCTTGACTTCAATTGGTGTAGGTGCCACAGGAACAACTTCATGTGCCTGCTACACACTTGTTGAAGTGACGGTTCATTAACCTCATCAAGTCTCCACCATCCTCCCACTCAACTTTTCGAGACAAACTTTTCCTCGAGAAAGAACCCGATTCAAGAAACAATCCCTATTGCTTTCGGATCTGAATTAGGAGGTATACCCAACCGTTTTGGGTGTCCTATGAAGATGCATTTTATCCGCTTTGGGTTCGAGCTTATCAACCTGAAACTTTTTCACATAAGCGTCGCAGCCCCAAACCTTTAAGAGATGACAGCTTAGGTTTCTCTAAACCATAGTTCATACGATGTCATCTCAACGGAATTATGTGGTGCCCTATTAAAGTGAGTGCGGTTGTCTCTAATGCCTAACCCATGAACGATAGTGGTAATTCGATAAGAGACATCATGGTACGCACCATATCTGATAGGGTGCAACTATGATGTTCGGACACACCATCACACTATGGTGTTCCAGTGTATTAGTTGTGAAACAATTTGCACAATGTCTTAATTGTGTGCCAAAACTTCGTAACTCAGATATTCATCTCTATGATCATATCATAGACATTCTATCCTCTTGTCACGAAGATCTTCAACTTCACTCTGAAATTACTTGAACCTTTCAATAATTCAGACTTGTGTTTCATCAAGTAAATATACTCAACATCTACTCAAATCATCGTGAAGTAAGAACATAATGATATTCCTTTGCATGCCTCGGCACTCATTGAATTGCACACATCAAAATGTGTTACTTCCAACAAGTTGCTATCTTGTTCCATCTTCTTTGAAACCGAGGCTTTTCGGTCATCTTGCCCATGTGGTATGATTTGCATATCTCAAGTGATTCAAAATCAAGTGAGTCCAAACGATCCATCTGCATGGAGTTTCTTCATGCATATACACCAATAGACATGGTTCGCATGTCTCAAACTTTTCAAAACGAATGAGTCCAAAGATCCATCAACATGGAGCTTCTTCATGCGTTTTATACTAATATGACTTACATGGCAGTGCCACAAGTAAGTGGTACTATCATTACTATCTTATATCTTTTGGCATGAAAATGTGTATCACTACGATCGAGATTCAATAAACCATTCCTTTAGGTGCAAGACCATTGAAGGTGTTATTCAAATAAATAGAGTAACCATTATTCTCCTTAAATGAATAACCGTATTGCGATAGACATAATCCAATCATGTCTATGCTCAGCATAAACACCAAATGACAATTATTCAGGTTTAATACTAATCTTGATGGTAGAGGGAGGCGTGCGATGTTTGATCACATCAAACTTGGAAACACTTCAACACATATCGTCGACTCACCTTTAGCTAGTCTCCGTTTATTCCGTAGCTCTTTTATTTCGAGTTACTAACACTTAGCAACCGAACCGGTATCTTAATACCACGGTGCTACTAGGAGTACTAGTAAAGTACACATTAACATAATGTATATCAATATACTTCTATCGACCTTGCCAGCCTTCTCATCTACCAAGTATCTAGGGTAATGCTGCTCCAATGGTTGTTCCCCTTATTACAGAAGCACTTAGTCTCGGGTTTGGGTTCAACCTTGGGTTTCTTCACTAGAGAAGCAAATGTTTTGTCGTTTCATGAAGTATCCCTTGTTGCCCTTGCCCTTCTTGAAACTAGTGGTTTTTCCAACCATCAACAATTGATGCTCCTACTTGACTTCTACTTTCGCGGTGTCAAACATCGCGAACACTTCAAGGATCATCATATCTATCCCTGATATGTTATAGTTCATCACGAAGCTCTAGCAGCTTGGTGGCAATGACTTTGGAGAAACATCACTATCTCATCAGGAAGATCAACTCCCACTCGATTCAAGTGATTGTTGTGCTCAGACAATCGAGCACAAGCTCAACGATTGAGCTTTTCTCCCTTAGTTTGTAGGATAAGAAAATCGTCGGAGGTCTCATACCTCTTGGCGTGAGCACGAGCTTGAAATCCTAATTTCAGCCCTCGAAACATCTCATATGTTCCGCGACATTTCAAAACGTCTTTCGTGCCTCAATTCTAAACCGTTTAAGCCCGAACTATCACGTAATTATCAAAGCGTGTATGTCCGATGTTCGTAACATCCACAAGCGACGTTTGGGGTTCAGCACCTGTGGCGGTGCATTAAGGACATAAGCTTTCTCTTGTCGCATAATCGCTACTGTCAACTTTCAACTATATTTTCTCTAGGAACATATCTAAATAGTGGAACTAAAACGCGAGCTTACGACATAATTTGCAAAAGGTCTTTTGACTATGTTCAGGATAATTAAGTTCATCTTATGAACTCCCACTCAAATAGACATCCCTATGGTCATCTAAGTGATTACATGATCCGAGTCAACTAGGCCGTGTCCGATCATCACGTGAGACGGACTAGTCATCATCGGTGAACATCTTCATGTTGATCGTATCTACTATACGACTCATGCTCGACCTTTCGGTCTACGTGTTCCGAGGCCATGTCCGTACATGCTAGGCTCGTCAAGTTAACCCTAAGTGTTTGGCGTGTGTAAATCATCTTACACCCGTTGTATGTGAACGTAAGAATCCATCACACCCGATCATCACGTGGTTCTTAGAAGCTGACGAACTTTAGCAATTGCACAGTTAGGGGAGAACACTTCTTGAAATTGTTGTAAGGGATCATCTTATTTACTACCGTCGTTCTAAGTAAACAAGATGCATAAACATGATAAACATCACATGCAATCAAATAGTGACATGATATGGCCAATATCATTTTGCTCCTTTTGATCTTCATCTTAGGGGCTCCATGATCATCATCGTCACCGGCATGACACCATGATCTCCATCATCGTGTCTCCATGAAGTTGTCTCGCCAACTATATTACTTCTACTACTATGGCTACCGGTTAGCAATAAAGTAAAGTAATTACATGGCGTTGTTTAATGACACGCAGGTCATATAATAAATAAAGACAACTCCTATGGCTCCTGCCGGTTTTCATACTCATCGACATGCAAGTCGTGATTCCTATTACAAGAACATGATCAATCTCATACATCACATATATTCATCACATTCTTCTTGGCCATATCACATCACATAGCAATACCCTGCAAAAACAAGTTAGACGTCCTCTAATTGTTGTTTGCATGTTTTACGTGGCTGCTATGGGTTTCTAGCAAGAACGTTTCTTTCCTACGCAAAACCACAACGTGATATGCCAATTGCTATTTACCCTTCATAAGGACCCTTTTCATCGAATCCGTTCGACTAAAGTGGGAGAGGCGGCACCCGCTAGCCACTTTATGCACCAAGTGCATGTCGGTCGGTGGAACACATCTCACGTAAAATGCGTGTAAGGTCGGTCCGGGCCGCTTCATCCCACAATACCGTCGAAACAAGATTGGACTAGTAACGGTAAGCATATTGAACATCATCAACGCCCACAACTACTTTGTGTTCTACTCGTGCAAAGAATCTACGCAATAGACCTAGCTCATGATGCCCTTTGTTGCGGAGCGTAGCAGAAATTCAAAATTTTCCTACGTGTCACCAAGATCTATCTATGGAGAAACTAGCAACGAGGGAAGGAGAGTGCATCTACATACCCTTGTAGATCGCTAAGCGGAAGCGTTCATGAGAACGGGGTTGAAGGAGTCGTGCTCGTCGTGATCCAAATCACCGGAGATCCTAGTGCGAGCAGACGGCACCTCCGCGTTCAACACACGTACAGCCGGTGGCGTCTCCCACGCCTTGATCCAGCAAGGAGAGAGGGAGAGGTTGAGGAAGACTCCATCCAGCAGCAGCTGTGGCGTGGTGGTGATGGAGGAGCGTGGCAATCCAGCAGGGCTTCGCCAAGCACCATGGGAGAGGAGGAGGAGGAGAGGCAGGGCTGCACCAAATAGAGATTGAATCGCGTGTCTTGGGCAGCCCCTTGGCCTCATATATATAGGGGAAGGGGAGGGCTGCGCCCCCATCTAGGGTTTCCACCCCCAAGGGGTGCGGCCAGCCCTAGATGGGGCTTGGGGAGGCGGCCAAGAAGGGAGGGAGAGGGAGGCGCCCACTAGATGGGCCTTAGGGCCCATCTGGACTAGGGTTTGCCCCCTCCCACTCATCCTTAGCCTTGGGCCCCTTGTGGGGGTGCACCAGCCCTCCTAGGGGCTGGTCCCCTCCACACTTGGCCCACGCAGCCTTCTACAGGGCAGGTGGCCCCACTTGGTGGACCCCGGGACCCTCCGGTGGTCCCAGACATTACCGATATCGCTGAAACTTTTCCGGTGACCAAAGCAGGACTTCCCATATATAAATCTTTACCTCCGGACCATTCCGGAACTCCTCGTGACGCCCAGGATCTCATCCGGGACTCGAACAACATTCGGTAACCACATACAAACTTCCTTTATAACCCTAGCGTCATCGAACCTTAAGTGTGTAGACCCTACGGGTTCGGGAACCATCTTGAGACATGATGAGGCGTTCTGCGGTCAATAACCAACAGCGGGATCTGGATACCCATGTTGGCTCCCACATGTTCCACGATGATCTCATCGGATGAACCACGATGTCAAGGACTCAATCGATCCCATATACAATTCCCTTTGTCTAGCGGTATTGTACTTGCCCGAGATTCGATCGTCGGTATCCCGATACCTTGTTCAATCTCGTTTAAGCAGAAGTCTCTTTACTCGTTCCGTAACACATCATCCGTGATCAACCCCTTGGTCACATTGTGCACATTATGATGATGTCCTACCGAGTGGGCCCAGAGATACCTCTCCGTCTGCGGAGTGACAAATCCAGTCTCGATTCGTGCCAACCCAACAGACACTTTCGGAGATACCGTAGTGCACCTTTATAGTCACCCGATTACGTTGTGACGTTTGGTACACCCAAAGCATTCCTACGGTATCCGGAGTTGCACAATCTCATGGTCTAAGGAAATGATACTTGACATTAGAAAAGCTTTAGCATACGAACTACGATCTTTGTGCTAGGCTTAGGATTGGGTCTTGTCCATCACATCATTCTACTAATGATGTGATCCCGTTATCAATGACATCCAATGTCCATGGTTAGGAAACCGTAACCATCTATTGATCAACGAGCTAGCCAATAGAGGCTTGCTAGGGACATGGTGTTGTCTATGTATCCACACATGTATTTGAGTTTCCTATCAATACAATTATAGCATGGATAATAAACGATTATCATGAACAAGGAAATATAATAATAACTAATTTATTATTGCCTCTAGGGCATATTTCCAACAATATTAGATTCCAATTTCCCTTAAAGAAAGGCATGGAGCACTTTCCAAGAAAGAAAGTTAAATTACCTTATGAATCTATCATGCGTGCTACTTATGAGTTTAGTGCCAAAGATGGCACTCGTTAGATCTATCCTCGCTTTTATGCCTAGCTAGGGGCGTTAAACGATAGCGCTAGTTGGGAGGCAACCCAATTTTCTGTATGTTTTTTGTTTTTGTTTTTGTTTAGGAATAAATAATCCATCTACCTTCTGTTTAGATGTGATTTTATCTTTTAATTAGTGTTTGTGCCAAGTTAAACCTATTGGATCTTCTTGGATGATAGTTATTTGATCTTGCTGTAATTTCCAGAAACTTTGCGCTCAGTGCCCGAATTATTAAAAATCACCAGAACGTGATAAAATACTGATTCAAATTGCTGCTGATCAATAAACAAATTTTCTATGTCGTCTAATTTTGGTAGATTTTTTGGAGTTCCAGAAGTTTGCATTAGTTACCGATTACTACAGACTGTTCTGTTTTTGACAGATTCTGTTTATCGTGTGTTATTTGCTTATTTTGATGAATCTATGGCTAGTAAAATAGTTTATAATCCATAGAGAATTTGGAATACAGTAGTTTTAACACCAATATAAATAAAGAATTAGTTCATTACAGTACCTTGAAGTGGTCTTTTGTTTTCTTTCTCTAACGGAGCTCACGAGATTTCTATTGAGTTTTGTGTTGTGAAGTTTTCAAGTTTTGGGTAAAGCTTTTATGGACTATGGAATAAAGGGTGGCAAGAGCCTAAGCTTGGGGATGCCCATGGCACACCAAGATATTCAAGAATAGCCAAAAGCCTAAGCTTGGGGATGCCCCGGGAAGGCATCCCTCTTTAAATCTTCGTTCATTGGTAACTTTACTTGGGGCTATATTTTTATTCACCACATGATAAGTGTTTTGCTTGGAGCGTCGTGCATTATATTAGTCTTTGCTTTTCAGTTTACCACAATCATCCTTGATGTACAAACCTTTTGAGAGAGCCATACATAAATTGGAATTTGATAAAATACTCTATGTGCTTCACTTATATCTTTTGAGCTTGATAGTTTTGCTCATAGTGCTTCACTTATATCTTTTGAGCGTGTTAATTTTTGCTCTAGTGCTTCACTTAGATCTTTTAGAGCACGGTGGTATATTTGTTTTAAAGAAACTATTGATCTCTCATACTTCACTTAGATTATTTTGAGAGTCGTTAATAGCATGGTAATTTGCTTAAATATTAATATACTTGGTATTCAAGATATGTGAAACTTTCTTTTGAGTGTGTTGAATACTAAGAAAAGTTTGATGCTTGATAATTGTTTTGAGATATGAAGATGGTGATATTAGAGTCATGCTAGTTGAGTAGTTGTGAATTTAAAGAATACTTGTGTTGAAGTTTGTGATTCCGTAGCATGCACGTATGGTGAACCGTTATGTGATGAACTTCGGAGCATGATTTATTTATTGATTGTCCTCCTTATGAGTGGCGGTCGGGGAGACGGCGATGGTCTTTTCCTACCAATCTATCCCCCTAGGAGCATGCGCGTAATACTTTGCTTTGATAACTTCTAGATTTTTGCAGTAAGTATATGAGTTCTTTATGACTAATGTTGAGTCCATGGATCATATGCACTTTTTCCCATCATTCCACCATTGCTAGCCTCTCTAATACCGCGGACTTTCCGCCGGTATCATACACCCACCATATATCTTCCTCAAAACAGCCACCATACCTACCTATTATGGCGTTTCCATAGCCATTCCGAGATATATTGCCATGCAACTTTCCACCTTTCCGTTTATTATGACACGCTCCATCATTGTCATATTGCTAGCATGATCATGTAGTTGACATCGTATTTGTGGCAAAGCCACCGTTCATAATTCTTTCATACATGTCACTCTGGATTCATTGCATATCCCGGTACACCGCCAGAGGCATTCATATAGAGTCATATTTTGTTCTAAGAATCGAATTGTAATTGTTGAGTTGTAAGAAAAATAAAAGTGTGATGATCATCATTCTTTAGAGCATTGTCCCAAGTGAGGAAAGGATGATGGAGACCATGATTCCCCCACAAGTCGGGATGAGACTCCGGACGAAAAATAAAAAAATAAGAAAAAAAGAGGCCATAAAAAAGAGAGAAAAGGCCCCAAAAAATGAGAGAATAAGAGAGAAGGGGCAATGTTACTATCCTTTTACCACACTTGTGCTTCAAAGTAGCACCAAGATCTTCATGATAGAGAGTCTCTCATTTTGTCACTTTCATATACTAGTGGGAATTTTTCATTATAGAACTTGGCTTGTATATTCCAATGATGGGCTTCCTCAAATGCCCTAGGTCTTCGTGAGCAAGCGAGTTGGATGCACACCCACTTAGTTTCTTTTTTGAGCTTTCATATACTTATAGCTCTAGTGCATCCGTTGCATGGCAATCCCTACTCACTCACATTGATATCTATTGATGGGCATCTCCATAGCCCGTTGATACGCCTAGTTGATGTGAGACTATCTTCTCCCTTTTTGTATTCTCCACAACCACCATTCTATTCCACATATAGTGCTATATCCATGGCTCACGCTCATGTTTTGCGTGAAGATTGAAAAAGTTCTGAAAATGTTAAAGTATGAAACAATTGCTTGGCTTGTCATCGGGGTTGTGCATGATTTAAATATTTTGTGTGGGGAAGATGGAGCATAGCAGACTATATGATTTTGTAGGGATAACTTTCTTTGGCCATGTTATTTTGAGAAGACATACTTGCTTAGTTAGTATACTTGAAGTATTATTATTTTTATGTCAATATGAACTTTTGTCTTGAATCTTTCGGATCTGAATATTCATACCACAATTAAGAAGATTTACATTGAAATTATGCCAAAGTATCACACGGCATCAAAAGTTCTCTTTTTATCATTTACCTACTCGAGGACGAGCAGGAATTAGGCTTGGGGATGCCTGATATGTCTCCAAATTATCTATAATTTTTTATTGCTCCATGGTACTTTATCTACTGTTTTGGACCATATTGGGCTTTATTTTCCACTTTTATATCATTTTTGGGACTAACCTACTAACCGGAGGCCCAGCCCATATTGCTATTTTTTTGCCTATTTCAGTATTTCAAAGAAAAGGAATATCAAACGGAGTCCAAACGGAATGAAACCTTGGGAGCGTGATTTTGGAACGAACGTGATCCAGAGAACTTGGAGTGCAAGTCAAGAAGCAGCCGAGGCCTCCACGAGATAGGAGGGCGCGCCCCCCTGTCTCGTGGGCCCCTCGGGCGGCCACCGACGTACTTCTTCTTCTTATATATACCTACGTACCCCAAAAACATCCGGGGGCACCACGAAACACAATTTCCAGCGCCGTAACCTTCTCAGATCCATGAGATCCCATCTTGGAGCCTTCACGCACTCTTCCTGAGGGGGAATCAAGCACGGAGGGCCTCTACATCAACATCCTTGCCCTCCGATGAGTTGTGAGTAGTTTACCACAGACCTCTGGGTCCATAGTTATTAGCTAGATGGCTTATTCTCTCTTTTGGATCTCAATACAATGTTCTCCCCTCTCTTGTGGAGATCTATTCGATGTAATCTCTTTTTGCGGTGTGTTTGTCGAGATCCGATGAATTGTGGGTTTATGATCAAGTTTATCTATGAATAATATTTGAATCTTCTCTGAATTCTTTTATGTATGATTAAGTTATCTTTGCAAGTCTCTTTGAATTATCAGTTTGGTTTGGCCTACTAGATTGATCTTTCTTGCCATGGGAGAAGTGCTTAGCTTTGGGTTCAATCTTGCGGTGTCCTTAGCCAAAGGATGTAAAGGGTTGCAAGGCATGTATTGTATTGTTGCCATCAAGGATAACAAGATGGGGTTTATATCATATTGCATGAGTTTATCCCTCTACATCATGTCATCTTGCTTAATGCGTTACTCTGTTCTTATAAACTTAATACCCTAGATGCATCTTTGGATAGCGGTCGATGTGTGGAGTAATAGTATTAGATGCGTGAGGAGTCGGTCTACTTGTTATGGACGTGATGCCTATATACATGATCATGCCTAGATAATCTCATAACTATACGCTTTTCTATCAATTGCTCGACAAGAATTCGTTCACCCACCGTAATACTTATGCTATCTTGAGAGAAGCCACTAGTGAAACCTATGGCCCCCGGGTCTATCTCTTATCATATTTGCTTTCAATCTACTTTTATTTGCATCTTTACTTTTTGCATCTATATTATGAAATACTAAAAATATATTTATCTTATCATACTATCTTTATTAGATCTCACTTTACATGAAGTGGCCGTGAAGGGATTGACAACCCCTTTATTGCGTTGGTTGCGAGTTCTCGCTTTGTTTGTGTAGGTGCGTGGGACTTTTGAGGAGCCTCCTACTGGATTGATACCTTGGTTCTCAAAACTGAGGGAAATACTTACGCTACACTTTGCTGCATCACCCTCTCCTCTTCGAGGAAAACCAACGCAAGCTCAAGACGTAGCACTTTGCAGGAAGAGGAGTAGAAGGAAATCTTGGGCTTTACTTTGCTGATGACTCCCAGGATGTCATATTGACAATGCAACATGGATTTACAATGACGGTTAGCATAAAACTTGATAAAGATGGTCACTCCTATTTTAATGCGGACCTTTGGAGAAAAATGTCTAAGTGTTATGAACTGAAAGCTGGCAATAAAATTCTAGTGCGTGCACCATAGCCTGGTCTAATTAATATGGATGTTTACTTCCCCAACATCATCGGCCGATCAAAGTCTGATCGAGGTTAGTGCCCTTTCAACTTTCTCCATGCTGTCACCTGTCATATTACTATTTAAGCAACCAATTGATCACTATTTAAGCAACCAATTGTGATATCATATTCTGACTCCGTTCCTAGGCAGTCACAAATTCTGTTTACCAATTTATGTGCACTATATATTCTTCTGCCATGTTCTGAATAAATAATACCTTTCCACCTTTTAAGCAGGATATGTTGGATGCATAGTGAACGATTTGTATGTTACTAAGCGTACGAAATTTCAACGGAAGGACTTGAAGCATGTCATAAACTTTGTTGATAATCCGACAGAGATAGCACAACGTATGAATGCTGGATTTTGGATGGGATTAATTAGACCTATGGTGCACACACTGAACAAGACCAATTTTGTGCACAAAGCGCTGGTAAAAAGTCTTATTTTAATGTTGATGCTCATAAACTATATATATCTTCAACGATATGTTACAATTGTTTTTTATTCTACATGTCAATAGAAATTGCCCCTGTAGCAGTTCCTGGATCGATTTCCCGGCGTGGTCGAATTACACTTGTGCCTGCTAATAACGCCAAAGTGATTGCAAGGTATTGCATTTCCCGCAAAAATGGAACCATTCAAATTAACAAGTTCTCGCTTCTCGTGGCAATGCATCCATATTGGAAAATTGGAGGCACTGTTCTACTCCTACTCTACCAAGGCACAGGAGGGCTCTTCCTTTTCATTGACGAGATGCCGAGTAGCCGTGATCAAGCTGCTTCCAGTGGATAGTTGTGGTTGTTGGCCCTCATCCTCTTAAAATGTACTAGTTGTTACTATATATGTTAAGTATGTAGATATGGACCATATGGTTGTTGGCCCTTAGCCTCTTAAAATGTGATAGTTGTTACTATGTTAAGTATGTAGATATGGACCATATGGTTGTCAAAACCGTGTTACCAAGATCCTCCTTTTGTAGAATAGTGTAATAATTATATATATATTACTCAAATGTTGTTACCCAAGTTCATACGTTTTCATGGAAAGTATTAGTATCATACACAGTTCATTGAAATTAAGCGTGTGCCCGATGTCCAGAAGGCATTTGCATATTAACTGTCCATATTGCAAATTCACACACATGTTCACATAAGGAAACGTATGTGTAACATACTAATCATCACACACGAGTACTCGCACACGCATCGTGTGCAATACTCCTAGCCACCGCAAGCAACTAGTTTGAATTTTTCAAAGTTTTTTGTACACACAGAATCACACATGGAGTAACTGTATTGACCGTCTGTGTTGTAATTTCTCATCGCAAACAGTTCATCCGAGTCGTCTGTTTGCCACGTATCACACACATCTTATTTACACGACTCGTTTGTGTTATTTTGGCTCATCGCAAACAGTTCATCCATGTGAACTGTATGCTGCATATCACACACATCTTGTTAAGTTGAACCGTTTCTGTTGTGTTCCCTAATCAAAATCAGATCGTCCAAGTTAACTGTATGTCGTATGTCGCACACACATTGATATGGCTGCCCGCTTCTGTTGTTCTACCTCATTGCAAACAGTTCGAATGGATTAACCGTGTGTCCTGCATCGCACACACATTGTTATGGCTGCATGTTTCTGTTGTTCTGCCTCATTGCAGACAGTTTGAATGGATTAACCGTATGCCCTGCATCGCACACGCAACTAAAATCTTAACCGTGTTTGATGCATCCATCATCGCAAACGTTTTGCACCTTTTTGGACGTTTTTTTAAACCATCATTTGCGATTATTGCATCGCACACAGTTTCGGCAAAGGGTCTTTGATCGTAGTGTCGCGTTAGCAGTCTCCTGCAGTAGTGTCACTCAATTTCATTTTGCCTGTGTCATTCCGGGGTGAAATTCGGTGGATGCAGAAGCCTTTGATAGAAGGATGAAGATAGTGATGGAGACTTTGGTGAAGTCGTTGGAGGCGATGCCGGTTAAGGTGGAAGCGATGGTGGAGATGGTGCAGGCCCCTCATGACCTGCCAACGGAACCAGCCCACGCTCATAGGAATCATGTTGCCTGCTGCAAGTTGCCTCCATGGTGATGGCCTCTTCCACACACTGGTCGTACTATGGCTACCCGCCATCGCGCTTCAAAACATTCACCTCGAGGTCACCCTCCCCGGCAGCGAGGATGGGTAAAGGGCCCTTCGAAGCAAGAGATGTAGAGCAAAGCGAGGGAAGCCAGTGTGCGCGGTGTTCGACATGCAGCACAAAAATCAAAGTTATAGGAAAATGCAACCATTTTAAGAAAAATACGAAAATGCCCATGAAACATCCCGGCTTGGCACACCCCTGCTAGAGCAAGCCGACCTTGATGGCTGTGAGAACCCAAAATTAACTTCCAGATCCTCCTGTGTTTAATTGTCAACCCCAGTATCATTGTTGACAACATAGCGAAATGGTATCATTGCACAATACGTAAATGTGTTACAAGTTCAATAAGTATTGCCACAAGGAATAAATAGAGAAATGTCTCATGACATTTATTACATTCAGAAAACAATGGAAAATAAATGCGTAGCGACTCCATCTCGGCCATAGGCAGTCGATGTAGTCCATGTGACCTCACTCCTACGGATCGCCAGAGTAGTCATGGTCATCACCTTCTTCTTCATGGAGCTCTATTGTCAACAAAATTATTCCCATGAGTACATTACATACTCAACATGCCTTCCTCGGGAAAGGACCTAATAGCTACATGTGCCTTCAAAGAAAGGTTGTATGGCTCTGATTGAAAGTAGGTATAGTGATTTTAGAATGTCGGTTCTCCACAAGGATCTAGAACTTTGAAGCACGCATTCAAAACATTCAGGACAACAGAAAATTTGGTTTTAATTGAACTAGAAACAACTTATCAGACTAATCAAACAGTCATGTAACAAGTAGCCACTAGATCAAAGCAAAACAAAATAATAAACAGCAAAGGTTAAGGGTTCAGAAATTGGACTGCATTTTTGTCACCATTCTGATTAATCAAACACAAAAACAAGTACTAGCAAAGGAAAGAGGATTCAGTCGCTCATAACTACTCACACAGGAAATCAAGATCACTAGGTAACTTAGTAAGTATTCTCACAGTAATTTTCACCAACTAACTCATGTCCATGCAACAACTCATAGCAATTCAGCAAGGATTCATAGAGATTCAGCAAAGATGCACAGGTAACAGAGTAAGTTTCATACCCAGCAGTACATATATTCAGTTAACAGAAACAAGAGAAGAGGGAGATTCAGAGCCTATGGGACTTGATGATCTTCAATTCAAAGCTATAGATGTTGCAGGCGAAGAAGAGTAACAGAGGAGATCCCTTAGGGAGAAATAGCTCGGTGCAGATCAGCCGCCCCTGTCCCTGGTCCGGAGCAGAGCACCACGGGGAGCCCGACGCCCCGTCTGGTGAGTCGAGGAGATGTCGCAGCGGCAGTCGTCGGTGTTGGAGAGGAGCAGTAGCGGGCGTCGGGGTTGGAGAGGAACATCAGCGGTCATCGGAGTTGGAGAAGAGCAGCAGTAGGCATCAAGGTTGGAGAAGAGAAGTGGATCGCCGGTCAAGGGCGGCAGGGAGGTGTAGCGCGCCGTCAGGAAGGGGCAGCCTCGTGGTGGATCGGGCGCCGCCGCCAGCCTCCCGGCACCCTCTTCTCACCTGTCTCTCCTTCGATATGGTCCCTCCCCTCAATCCCCTTTCTTCCCTCCTTCGCTCTAGTGGCTAGTGGGTGAGCAATGAGGAGAGCGAAAGAAAGGAGTCGGCCCCCTAGTTCTTTTTTCCTTCGGCCCTCTTCTCCAATCTGTGTGGTCGCCTGGTCGGGGTCGTGTGTGGGATCAGCGCCCCGTCTAGTGAGTCGTGCGACGTGCCTGGCTCCAGCTCCTCTCACGCGCGCCACTAGACGCCTCTTGTGGTTGTTTGCAATTTGCTCCTTCCAGTTCTATCTTCTCATGCAAGATGATCCTCGGTCCAGTGTTGTAAGCACTTTCAATGAAGTTTGGCTGCCTAAACGCACCAGTCCTGCTGAATATGAATAACTGTTGTAATAATATCATAATAGAAATATTTCTGCAGGAATGAATACTTTATAAGTACATACTGTGGTCTTATGTTTAATTTGTGATGCAAAAGGCTCAAAATACTATATGAATGAATGTGCTATCAAGTTCCCCCACACCCAGAACTTTGCTTGTCCTCAAGTAAAGGGAGATGATGATGACACAACCCACACCGCCTAGTAAAGATGCACTTTTGGATAGATAGTAATTCCGACAATACTGGAACTAAGCAATTGTATTCTACTGAAGCTAAATTGTGATAAGCAATAATTTATAACACACTGTAAATGTTCCAAGTCAATGGCTTTGAGTGAAAGTGAATCCTATTAATCGAGTGTTGGTTGTATCTTCAGTCCTAAGATAAGCTGGGACCCCAAAATCAACTAGAAAAACAATGTGTTGAAGAGTTACTTATTGAATTTAAAGCACAAGCGATGATATTTTGTCAGTCTCACCAAAGGAACATACCACCGATCCCGAGAACATGCTATACACCTGGATCGACCAATTATTAGAATTTTTTGTTATTGTCTCCCCAAAGAAACATACCACCGATCCAGAGAACATGGTATACACCTGGTTCGACAATTATAGCATTTTTATATAAAATTTTTACAGTCCAATCTACCAGATTTCTCAAGCCACCGATCCGGGGAACATGACATGCTATTGTACGTCGATTGGACTTAAATTATTATATTTATTTATTTGAAAATTACTTAGCATAAGTAAAATGTAACATCCCAAAATTCTAAATTTTGGAATGTTATATTAAATAAATAATTATGATTGTTTGTTTGATTGTTGTGTGATTGATTGTGTGAAATTGATTGGAAATTGAATTTTTTTGAAAGTTTAATGAGAGGGAATACAAGGACTTTCCAAAACTTTCATCCTGCATTTTGATCACCATGAATTCAAATTCATTTCATCACAAAACCCTAGAGTGAACATAATATGACTTCTTCCATTTAAAGAAATGAAAGGGGTTTGAAAAAGAAGTGAATTCCTTTTGAAAAATAGTCCAACTCAGAAACTTTATGCCACACAAGGATTTTCATGAGAGAAGATAATAGGACTTATTGAAAATATATGAAATAGAGTGGAGAATGATGAGGAGCACTTTTGAAATTTATTTGAATCACTTTTGAAAAGTTTTTCCTTTTGAGTTTCAAAGATCATTTCTATAAAATAAAGAGAGGGGATAAAATGACTTCCTCAAATTAAAAAAGAGTTGGAAATTTTATTTGAATATTATTTGGGGTTTTTAGAGTTTATTTGGTATTTATTTTATTAGCCAAAAATGCATTTATTGCATTACAAAAATATTTTCAAAATTATTTGAGCAGAAAAAAATGTTCACTATACTCTATAAAATTAGTGATGATTTTATAAATTTATGTCGCATTTTAAGAAATTCATTTGAATTTATTTTGGGCCTCAAAGAGTTTTATGTTAGAAAAAAAGGAAAAAAAATCTGGCGCAGCTCCTGGACCGAAACCTGGTTCGGCACAGGAGCACACAGCCGCCGGCCCAGTCGGCCACTTCGGCCAAGGCCTGCCCTCGCTTCTCCCCCACTCACTCACACACACCCATTGACCGATGGGGCCCAGCCCCGCCCATCGTTCCTAACCTCCCGCTCGGATAAGCACGCAGCGTCGTGCGCGCACGCCACAACCGCCAGGCGAAGCTCTCGGCTAGAGCTTATCCCGCGACCCTGAGCCCCTCTCCGCGCCTATAAAAGCCCCGGAGCCCGCTCTCTCCATTCTACCAACTCGCTCGTCCCCTCGCCCCTCGCATCGCTCGCCATCGTCATGTGGATCTCGCCGACCCAAGCTCCGTCGCCGGAGTTTACCATCGTCCGTAAGCTGCCACGGCCTCCGTCTTTTTCTTCAATTTGTTGCCCGAGGTGAAGCGCATCTTGTTGAAATCATGTTCTTGTCCCTTGGTCACCGGAGACGCCGCCTCGATGGAGCCCGAGTTCGCGGGAGCACCGGAGCTCCGCCGCCTCCCTCTGCCCCCTCCGGTCCACGCCGACGCCCGCCGTCACCACCATCCGGTCGCCCGCGCCATTCCGCACCCCTCCGTCCACTTCGCAGCCGTCGAAGCCCGCCAGAACCGCCACCCCCGCCGATGCTGAGGTCCTGCCCGACACCGATGACGCTACCTGTGAGCCACCGCCCCGCCCTTCGTTTTTTTATAAAAAAACGTCACGGGTAGCCGCTGTTTTATCTCGGTTTATTTGTTTTTTTAAACCGCGGTAGCTGTTTTTCTTATTTAGTGGCCGTTCACCTTATAAGCCCCGCAACGGACACTGTCCGTCCACTCGGGTACAGCCACGTGGCCAAAGGCCTGTTCGTAGTATATTTTTAGTTTCTATTTCACTGATTAGTCCCTAGGATTTGCAGATTAGTCCCTGAACTTAGATTAGCTGTATCTTTTAAACCGTATATCCAAACTAGATGAAACCAGGGCAAATTCTTCGTTATAATTAGATCTATCTAGTGGTGTCATTTTTGTAAACTTTTGTCAGATTCGAATTCGAAATTATTCAGATTTGAATTTGTACTTCAAATGGCCGTATCTCCTAAATCGTAGCTCAGTTTGAGTTGATTCTTTTTGCACTTTGTCACGGTATCCCAACCCTATCACTTGGACCATTCTCATGATATTTTTCACACACTAGGATCTATCCATTAATATTTTTACTAGTATGCCTATTATGCACTATAGTTCACGTCACATTTTTGAACCTCATGTCACATGTTGTTTTGCACTTGGTATATAATATATATATATTGTGATAGTTTAGTGTGTTGGATTTTCTTTTGGTTTTTCTGAGTATTTTTGTTGTGCATGTTATTTTGGTTCTTTGAAATGATTGCTTATGTGAATGCAATGTTTGACTTCATAGATTTTCATCGGAGAGTGACGAATAGTTCTATTAAGTAAATTTCTGAGAGCGATATAATATTCATCAACTATTACAAGGCATGTTCACATTTGACCATTCTTCAATTACCTATGTTTTATTTATGCACTTAGTTCTTTGCGGTAGGATTGCATGGTAGGAACTTATGCCGAATGGCTATGCTTTACACCCAGTAGTTCATTGAGGTAGGTCTGAACCTTACAACATTGTCGCCACCATTTTACATTATGTTGCTTTGCTAAGTAGATGTGGACTCAAGAGTGATCATTATAAATTATGAGTGACAATGTAGTAAATAGGACCTAAGATAATTAATGAACTACCTGGGCAGAAACTGGTTTGAATGGTGGTGAAATACAGTGGGGCATGCATGGGAAATCAATGGTGGTGCACCACTAGTGGTCCGTGAGCTCAGGATCAAATGGATCAAACATATTTTCATGTCTAGAAGCTTACATGTGCAGCCACAAGCCAATATGGGCTCTGGCTTAGTTGAGTAGTTAGTGTGACCTCTTCCGGGATGGGCTAGCATATGTAGATTGAGTAGGTGTACCGGCCTATCCTTGGGTTAAGGGGGAATACTTTCGAAAGACTATGTATCGATCTTCCGATCATGGAGGTGGCCGAGTCTTGTGGGGAAAAGTGTGCAACCTCTGCAGAGTGTCAACCTAATCGATTAGCCGGTGTCCCCGGTTATGGACAAACTTGAGCATCTAGTAGTGGAAATGCCGGGATATCTAATCATTCTTATTTAAATAGTTGGGTTTTAAATGAAACCTTGGGAATGGATTGAGTTGGGTCTGCCAACTCATCCTATGCTATTGCTGTAGTGGTAGAATAATATCTTTTATTCTAGGAAAAAATTGGCTTTATGCAAAAAAAAAACTAAACTCACAGCTTTCCACCAGCCGAATTGCATGTACAAATAGGTTCATTATACTCATGATGTGACTTGCCGGTACATTCAATGTACTGAACTACACGGCTGCAACGTCTAATGTTGCAGGAAATTCTGCGATGAGTAAGAGTTACGTTGTGGGGTTACGGTCTACACTCAACTTATCGCTGGCGTTGATGGGACTCCACACCCGTTTGATTGTTTCCGCTGAGACTTATGAGGTATATATCAGTTTTACGTTATTTATACATGTGATGGCACTTTGATATATACGTCGATGTACTGTGTGTGCCAGCATACTGATCCAGGGTTGGCACAGATACACAGAGGCTTGACCATTTGAGGTCGGGTTGCTACATAAAACAGGAGTAATTGATAGAGAAATCCATAGCTAGTGGCACAGTTTTTCATATACTATATATCCAGTTACTTAGCTTAACTTGGTACAGTCAGACACAACACAACAATTCATCCATAGGTTTCACTTAGACTCAAAGCATTCCCAATGGACATTTACACTGTGGTATAAAATATTCATTGTCACAATTTACCATAAGAAGAATTCAGCTGCATAGTTTTAGTATTAAGAGAATCAACAATCTTCTTGGAGTGAATCCTACTTTGCTGTGATGAGTAAAGTGTCACAATGTAGAAAAAGAAAAGATTTTCAATGTAATTAAATGCCAGTCCTCATATTGAATTTTCTAAAGGTTGCTTCAAGTGGAACAGAATCACCTGGTATTTGTATACTCTTCTCCCCTAGTTTCTTCCCTCCACTCTTCTCTGTTTGTGCTCCCTTGCCTTTATTTGCTGAAAAAGAAAGACATAAACACATAAAAACTTTTCTGTGAAAACTAAATAAGGAAAAGAACTTATTAAAGATTCAGGTTGCCTCCTGAAAAGCGCTTGTTTTAAGTCTTTAGCTTGACCATGTCTCTTCAGTGAGGTCAGGGTCCTGCAGGGATTGACACCACCTCTTGGTTCCCCTCGCCTTCTTGAATTTCCTTCTTCAAGCCTTGGTCTTCGCTTGCATTCTCATCTTCATAAATCAGAACTGTATCTCCAGGAATGTAGGGCTTCAGTCTTTGACCGTTTACAAGGAAGATACCTCCAGAAGTACTTTGCACTTGGATAGCACCACTTTGCAGAATCTTCTTCACCTTGCAAGGGCCATACCATCTTGACCTGAATTTACCAGGAAATAAATGAAACCTAGTATCATAGACCAATACCAACTGTCCAAGATGAAATTCCTTCCTCAATATATGCTTGTCATGCCAAATCTTGGTCTTTTCTTTGTAGATTCTTGCTCTCTCGTAAGAGTCGGCTCTCAGTTCTTCCATTTTCACAGAGTTGAAGTTTTCTATATTTTCGTGTTGCATCAAGGTCAATATTGAGTTTCCTTGGTGCCCATTGAGCTTTGTGTTCAAGTTCAACTGGTAGATGCCATGCTTTTCCATATATTAACCTGAATGATGACATTCCAATTGGTGTTTTATAGGTTGTCCTATATGCCCACAGTGTGTCTGGCAATTTCAGTACCTAGTCAGACCTTGACTTTGACACTACCTTCTCGAGGATAGCCTTTATTTCTCTATTAGACAGCTCCACTTGTCCGTTTGCTTGTGGGTGGTATTGAGTTGTAATTCTGTGGTTATCAACTTCATATTTTGCTAAGAGAGATTCTAATTGGGAATTGTTAAAATGCGTCCCTCCATCACTGATAACAATCTGTGGCACACCAAATCTTGGAAAGATCACTTGCTTGAATAAGTTGCATACTGACTTGGAATCAGCATTGACGGTTGGTACAACCTCAACCCATTTTGACACACAGTCCACTGCCACCAATATGTATTTGTACCCTTTTGGTGATGGCAAGGGTCCAACATAATCAATTCCCCATACATCAAAGAGCTCTACTTCAAGAATTCCTTTTTGAGGCATCTCTTGCCTTTTTGAAATCTGTCCAGTTCTTTGACAAGGATCACAAGCTTCAATATAGGAATGCACATCCTTGAATAAGGTTGGCCAGTAAAATCCCGCTTGCAAATTTTTTGCTTGAGTCTTTCTAGTACTTGCATGACCTCCATAAGGGGATGAATGGCGATGATAGATCACACTTTTAATTTCACGTTCCGGCAAGCATCTTCGAACAATACCATCAGCACAATGTTTGCATTAGTAAGGTTCGTCCCAAAATACGTGCTTCACATCAGATAGGAATTTCTTCTTCTTTTGATACCCAAAATCTATAGGGACTTTGTTATAGACCAGATAATTAACTATATCTGCATACCATGGTGTATAGTTTTGTATACTAGTCACTTGCATTAGGTTGCTCCCTAGTAAAACATCATTGGTAGGTAAGGAGTCTATTGTATTGTTTTGCAATCTCGACAAGTGATCTGCCACGACATTTTCAGCTCCTTTCTTGTCCGTGATTTCCACATCAAATTCTTGTAGCAAGAGTATCCATCTAATTAACCTTGGCTTGGCTTCTTTCCTGTTGAGTAAATATCTTATTGCGGCGTGGTCTGTGTAAACTACACAATGGGACCCCACAAGATATTGCCTGAATTTGTCAAAAGCATACACTACCGCCAACAACTCCTTGTCGGTGGTTGTGTAATTAGCTTGAGAACTATCAAGTGTTTTGCTAGCATAGTATATTACATGCAAATCTTTCCCTTTTCTTTGTCCAAGTACTGCACCTACAACGAAGTCGCCTGCATCGCACATTATCTGAAATGGTAATTCCTAGTCAGGGGGTTGCACTACTGGAGCAGTGACCAATGCTTCCTTGAACAAATTGAAGGATTTTTCACATTCTGTGTCAAAATTGAACTTAACATCATTGTTTAGGAGATTAGTGGCTATCTTGGAGAAATCCTTTATGAATCTTCTATAGAACCCAGCATGTCCCAAAAAGCTCCTCACTCCCTTCACATTTACAGATGGTGGAAGTTTTGATATTACTTCAATTTTTGCTTGATCAACCTCAATTCCTCTTTCAGATACCAAATTTCCCAAAATAACTCCTTCCTTTACAAGAAACTGACACTTCTCCCAGTTTAGGACTAGATTGTGTTTTGAACACCTCTGAAGAACTGCTGCCAGATTATTCAAGCAATCTTCATAACTTTTTTCAACGACTGTAATATCATCTATGAATACCTCCATTACGATTCCTATCATATCAGAGAATATGGAGAGCATAAACCTTTGAAATGTTGGGGGTGCATTACAAAGTCCATAAGCTAGTCTTTTGTAAGAAAATGTTCCGTATGGGCAAGTGAAAGTTGTTTTATCTTGATCATCCGGGTGAATTGGGATTTGCAAGAATCCTGAATACCCATCTAAGTAGCAGAAATATTCATGCCCAGCAAGCCTTTCCAGCATTTGGTCAATAAAAGGTAAAGGAAAATGGTCCTTCCTCATTACTTCATTTAACTTTCTGAAATCATTGACCATTCTCCACCATGTGACACTCCTACTAGGAATCGTTTGCCCTTGTGTTTTCAATAACAATTATTCCTCCTTTTTTGGGCACCTTGTGAGTGGGACTCACCTACTCACTATCCGAAATTGGGTATATGATATCAGTAGAGACCAATTTAAGAATCTCCTTTTTGACGACCTCTTGCAAATGGGGATTTAACCTTCTTTGACTTTCTCTAATTGGCACACTACTTTCTTTCAAGTAAATCCTATGAGAGCAGACAGCAGGGTTTATCCCTTTCATATCATCAATTAAATATCCAATAACATCCTTGTACTTTTGCAAAACTGCTTGAAGCCCTTTT
The DNA here is from genome assembly GCA_021605145.1 of Aegilops bicornis. Classification (NCBI taxonomy): domain Eukaryota; kingdom Viridiplantae; phylum Streptophyta; class Magnoliopsida; order Poales; family Poaceae; genus Aegilops; species Aegilops bicornis. Next base: position 335,780,041 of record CM038670.1, on the reverse strand, counting down.
ATTTGCCTTTCCGTCAACTCACTATTTACGATAATTGGCCACTGGTTTTCATTGTCTAAGAATGCATACTTCAAACTTTCTGGAAGTTGTTTCATTTCTATTTGCCTTGGTTGCATCTTCTCTAATGGCCTTGCACTGCTTTCCAACATGCTCACGGGTCTGATTTCCTTATATCTAATTTCACTATTTTCCTCCTCAACTACTTCACAACAATTACTTCCATACCTCTCTTCATAACCTTCTTCCACACATTTCTGTAGTGTATCGATTCTGTAGTAGTGTTCTTCTCTTTGCAGAACATGTGTTGCATGCATCATGTAAAACTCCACCTTTTCATTTCCAAACCTCAAGCTCAATTTAGCTTCTTGGACATCAATAAGTGCACCAGCTGAGGCCAAAAATGGTCTTCCAAGTATCACGGCCTCAGTTTTGTCCTCCATATCTAGAACTACAAAGTCAAACGGATAAGCAAACTTCCCAACTTTTATTGGAACATCCACAAGAATTCCAACGGGTTTGCTATATGTTCTGTCGGCTAACTGAAGTGTTATTGCAGTTGGATTTAATTCTCCCAAGAACATCCTTTTGCTAACTGAATGTGGTAGCACACTAACACTTGAGCCCAGGTCACACAGAGCATTGTAAGTTTTGTTTCCAATCGGACATGGTACACAAAAGCTTCCTGGATCATCCAATTTTTCAGGCATGGAATTCTGAATTATTGCACTGCATTCTTTTGATAGAGTCACTACTTCTGGTTCAGACATGCTTCTTTTCTTTGTTAATAATTCCTGAAATATTTTGCATACATTGGAACATGCAAGACAGCTTCTAGAATAGGAATAGTAATCTGAACTCCCTTCATAGTTTCCAAGAAATGAACTCCCTTCATAGTTTCCAAGAATTTGGATAATTGCTTGTCATCTCTGGGTTTGTTGAACCGCTCAGGAAAAGGAATGTTGTTGGTTGTTATTGCTTCCTCTAGCAAAGGCTCAGCTGTTTGAAAACCAGGAAAGTCGACTTCAGTTTCAATTTGATTATCAACTTCTTTCTCCTTTAGTTTCTCAGATGATGTTGAATGTGGAATTCCGGATGAACTTGGCCTCATAGCAAGAAGCACATATGTGTCAGGAGTAGGAAGTAATGGTCCTGTCATAACTCCACTCCTTGTAGTCACTGCATCAACTGAAGATATTGCCCCATAGTGAGCTTTTAGGTTTGGAATTGGTTGAGCAGGCAGCCTTGCTTCATTTTCTCCCACCATACTATCAATCTTGCTCACAAGCATCTTAACAGTCTTTTAAGCCTTTAACTTCATTTGTCATCTTGCTAATCAATTCCAACTGCATCTTCATGATTTCCTCCATTCCATTTGACTAAACATTTTGTTGTTCATTCTGCCTCGGCACTTGAAATTGACTTGGATGATTTGGTGGTCGATTTCCTTGTACTGTCAATCCACCTGGATATGACTAATTGTTCTTGTACGACAAGTTTGGATGGTTCTTCCAAGAAAGATTGTAGCTATTTGAGAATGGGCATTGACTTTTGGCATAACTCACTTCTGAAACCGATGATCCAATTGCTGAATAAAAGGTACATTCTCCTGAAGGATGGCCTGCTTGGCCACATACATCACACATTTGAGGCACACTTACTGAAGCTACAGATGTACCGATGCAATTTGACATGATACTGTCCATCTTCTTGTTCAAAATGTCAATCTGTGCTGCCATGCTATCATTTGCAGTAACATTTTACACACCTGGATGCAGTGAAGCTATTTCTCTCACACTCGACCATTGGAAATGATGAGACACCATACTTTCAATCAATGCAAATGCTCCATCAAGAGTTTTGTTCATGATTCCTCCTCCGGCAACAGAATCAACAAAAGCTCGGGTGTGAGTGGTCAATCCTTTGTAAAAGGTTTGTAACACCAGCCATCTTTCTAGCCCATGATGAGGACACATTCTGATTAAAGAGTTGCATCATACAAACTTTCTCCATCATATTGAGTAAACCTTGTTAACTTGTCCCTTTCAGCAGCTTTTGCTGGTGGAAAGTATCTCTTAAGAAATGTCTGCAATAAAGTCTCCCAAGTATTCTTCAGATGTTCCGGCAATGAGTGAAGCCATACTCTTGCTCCATCTCTTAAGGAAAATGGAAATAGTGACAATCTGATAACACTCGGTGAAACTCCATTTTGCCTGAGGGTGTTACAATACTCAAAGAAAGTCCTTATATGCTCATGTGGGTCTTCTAAAGCTGTTCCACCAAATCTGGACTATTGTACCATGTTAATAGAGCTGGCTTCAATTCAAAATTGTTTGCCTGAATAATTGGTTGCACCATTTCTCCTGGTATCCCATGATCTCTTGGGATCCACAAGTCCCTGAACAAAGGTACCGGATCCGGCATCTTTTCTTCTTCTTGATCTTCTAGAATTTTAGCAAATTGAATCTGTGTTTGATTCTCTCTTCTTCTTCTCAATAAAGTCTTCCTTTCAATTTCTGGATCAAATGGCTCTAGTGAACTTTCTTTAGATTATAACATAAGACAATTTCCTGTAAAGTTCCTGAAATTGACACATGCTAGTTTTTTTTTCAAACCTGCAACCAATGTTAGGAAATGGTTAGTTGCCAGCAATACTATGGAATCGACCTAAACTAAATCCTGATCTGCTTCTACTAATGTGGTAATGAAATTAAGATCCCCGGCAACGGCGCCAAAATGATCGAAAGTCGGTATAGTTGTTTTAGAATGTCGATTCTCCACAGGGATCTAGAACTTCGAAGCATGCATTTCAAACATTCAGGACAATAGAAAATTTGGTCTTAATTGGGCTAGAAACAACTTATCAGACTAATCAAACAGTTGTGGTAACAAGTAGCCACTGGATCAAAGCAAAACAAAATAATACAACAAAGGTTAAGGGTTCAGAAATAGGTCTGCCTTTTTGTCACCATTCTGATTAATCGAACACACAAACAAGTACTAGCAAAGGAAAGAGGATTCAGTCGCTCATAACTACTCACACAGGAAATCAAGATCACTAGGTAACCTAGTAAGTATTCTCACAGTAATTTTCACCAACTAACTCATGTCCATGCAACAACTCACAGCAATTCAGCAAGGATTCATAGGGATTCAGCCAAGATGCACAGGTAACAGAGTATAAGTTTTAGACCCAGCAGTACATATATTCAGTTAATAGAAACCAGAGAAGAGGGAGATTCAGAGCCTATGGGACTTGATGATCTTCAATTCGAAGTTGTAGATGCTGCAGGCGAAGACGAGTAACAGAGGAGATCCCTTGGGGAGAAACTGTAGCATGATGAAGAGCTCAGTGCAGATCAGCCGCCCCTGTCCCTGGTCCGGAGCAGAGCACCACCGGGAGCCCGACGCCCCGTCCGGTGAGTCGAGGAGATGTCGCAGCGGCGGTCGTCGGTGTTGGAGAGGAGCAGCAGCGAGCATCGGGGTTGGAGAGGAATATCAGCGGTCGTCGGAGTTGGAGAAGAGCAGCAACACGCATCAAGGTTGGAGAAGAGAAGTGGATCACCAGTCAAGGGCGGCAGGGAGGTGGAGCGCGCCATCAGGAAGGGGCAGCCTCGTGGTGGATCAGGCGCCACCGCCAGCCACCTGACACCCTCTTCTCACCTATCTTTCCTTCGATCTGGTCCCTTCCCTCGATCTGGTTCTTCCCCTCGATCCCATTTCTTCCCTCCTTCAGTCTGGTGGGTGAGCAGCGAGGAGAGCAAGAGAAAGGATTCGGCCCCCTGGTTCTTTTTTCCTTCGACCCTCTTCTCCAATCTATGTGGTAGGGGTAGCGCGTGGAATCAGACGCCCTGTCTGTTGAGTCACGTGACGCGCCTGGCTCCGGCTCCTCTCACGCGTGTCACTAGACGCCTCCTCTGGTTCTTTGCAATTAGCTCCTTCCAGTTCTACATTCTCACGCAAGATGATCCTCGGTCCAGTGTTGTAAGCACTTTCGATGAAGTTTGGGTGCCTAAACGCACCAGTCCTGCAAAGTATGAATAAGTGTTGTACAAATATCATAATAGGAATATTTCTGCACATATGAATACTTTATAAGTAGATATTGTGGTCTTATGTTTAATTTGTGATGCAAAAAGGCTCAAAATACTATATGAATGAATGTGCTATCAAAGAAAGGCTCAAATACTATGGCTTCATGGAACTTTGTTGTCAACAAAATTATTGCCATGAGTACATTATGTACTCAACATGCTTCCCTCGGGAAGGTCCTAATAGCTACATGTGGCTTCAAAGGAAGGCTGTATGGCTCATTCGCATAAAAGCTAATTTTGTTTGAAATAACATAGTAGTTGGACAATAGCAGTTTTAGATGAAAACATGTTTTATCTCTAGAATAACTTTCATCAAAGTGAGGATCCTCAATCAACTCACACTCTTCACAGGTTCCAAGAATAGGAAAAAGAGTGAATAAGCAAGACATGTCTTGTACGTCAAGAAAGATTCATCTGTCGTCCATGACCATGGACACGACTATTCGAATAGTTTTACACTCTGCAGAGGTTGTACACTTTACCCACACGACACAATCCCGACTTGTTGCCACCAGTGGCCGCTAGCGTAGTACACCATTTAGTATACCGGCAGGGAGATTGTGATGAGGTCTTTCATTAGACCACACATACTATGCCAAGCCCACTAGGTTTCAACACCGAAGTAACCACAGTTCACAGTCCGGGCCCCCCTTTTGTGCTGAGGATACTCCTCGCAAGGCAGCTATCCCATCTATGGTATGGCGATGACGATAATAAGGGTGAAGTAACTAAACAACCAAGCCACTGCCCATATAGCATGTGGTTGTATTATTAACACAATCTCCAAATCCAAGACTTATTAGGCCTCATGCTACATTTAACGATCGATTTCCTTCAACTTGTGAAGGGCGGCCAACTACTCCTTCAATCCTTGATTCAAATTGTCAGATGCGCCAAAGATTCACCGGTAGATTTCACCCAGAGCAAAAAGAGGATAGAGGAGATCAACAAGAGCCAACTGCCTAGCTCAAATGAGCTCAAAGAATAAGTTCCAAGTGCCCATGATCCGAAGATCATTCAACAAACACCTATAGGGTGATGAGCATGGCTAAGCATTTCTACTCTACCAGAATACTATAATTCTACTCAGGTGTCAAATGAGTAGGCGACAAGCAGATCAAGGTAATGTGTTAATTGACATGCTATCTACGAGAATAAAAAGCATGCATGTAGTAACCATAAAACAAAATGCAATTTTGTAAAGCATAGGATAAGTACGATCAAAGAAGGAGGCATGCCTTTGTTGTTGAGTCCTTCTTCGGTAACCAGATTGTGTCCATGACCAACATCGCCAGTCCCTACTCGTCGTAACGATATCAAAAGACAATAATAAATATGAAATAACATCCAAAACAACAATAAGAATGGATGGATAGCAAGATATTGATCAAATGGAGATTGCAAAAGGAGATAGCATGATTGGAAGGTAAGAGAGATGATTCAATGAAGTGACATGGTTTTAAGTTGACACGACTCAGGAAGGTTTGGCGATCAAGACTAACGTTTCGATAAGAACTATGTTATTGACCACAAGTAGTGCCCACTACACAACTTAGCTAATAGGAAACAACCATATAACCAACACAATGGTATCAACACCCATGAAAGGAAACCATCCAATGCATTTAACTACACAATCATAGCATGATAGGACAAAGGTAGAAGTTAACCACAAATAAATATTTAGATAGAATCTAAATATTTATCTTGGTCATTAGCAGCAAAGCATATACATCAATTGTATAAAAATTCAAGAGCAAGCATTCCCTAAGACAAAGAAACACACATTACAAACCATACTAGTTAAGCAATCAAATATCATTCAACAACAACTTGATTTGAGTTGGATCTAGGTTTGTTCCTAAAGCAAAACTAAATGATATCGATCCAATATTACAAACCAAACATATGCCAACTAATACAAACAAGTTAAATAACTTGCCAAATAATTAACACTTGTCCTTTACATAACATTGTAATACAAGCTAATGTAAACTCATCCTACCACAAGCAAGAACATGGCATGATCGCGAGTAACAATTAACCACAAATAAATATTTAGACACTTCTAAATATTTATAATGGCTAACATCAAGGAGAATCAAACGTCAATCACAACAAGTATTGGGAACACTTCTATAACAAGATCAACTCAATACTATGGTGAAGCTATATAAACAACTAAATAATAAGACACATATCTTACAAGGCATGTGAATCTAGAATCATGAATAGGTCTTAATTAATAGCACAACATCAAATATTCAAGTGATCATGGGAAGACACTGAATCGGAGTATGCTCTTAATAATAAAGAACAACTAATACCCAATAACCACTAGCAATAAGATTACCAGCACATGCTTAAAACAACAAGAAACCTATGCACGGTAAGCATGAAAGGTAAACTATTATATGCATGTGATGAACCATTCCAACACGTCTAAAACACTCACAATACTAAAAGAGAAAAGTCAAGCATATATAAGCAACACACGGACAACTATAACTCATGGAATATAATAACACAAAGTCACTAGCATCACTTGATGTCTAGACTTAGGCCTACCATAAATGCAACAACTAAATAAAGTAGTTATGACAATAAGACATGTATAATCATCACAAGAGATACGAGAATAGCATGCAATCCCTAAATACTAGTTACGACTGTAAGCACACCGAGGAAGCATACTAAGCATGTAGGCAAGTAATACTAGAGCATGGCATCGACAACATTAAGCAATGTACTATACTAGCATGAGTAACGAGATGACATGCATTTCCTATCTATTACAACTTACACTTGTAAAGACATAACATAACCACTTGGAATTATCTATACAATGAACTGATACACCGACACACTATGCAATCTAGTCATACAATCATAACAACATGGCATAGTCATACAATCATAACAACATATGGCATAGTATTCTATAAGCAAGAAGTTATTTGAATAAAAGAACATATGATACCTAAAAACTGCTATCATGTATATTTAACAAGTAAGGCTAACCAATTCATGAACATAAGATACAAACTAGCAATGACATAACACTTGGTAGGCATATACCAACATACGCATTCTACTCTGAGTAAGTACTAACACGGCATGTCTCTCAACTAAGCATGCGCAACTACCATCCTAGGTAAACAAAACATCTAGGATAATCCACAAGAAGTATAAATTAAATTATGTTATACAAGAATATACCATAGATAGCAATACAAAACTGAATCATGACATGAAACAACCAACCACATGAAATAATGGACAACAAACATCTAGAAAACAAGAGGATCACCTAGGCAATAAATGTGCGGCATGGATGAAAATGAATATGTAACCATATTTAAGATATCGCCATGCTAAACAAAAATTAAATTAATTAAAACATGGAGTATCCCAAGATTAGATAAATAAAGCAACACATAGAAAAATCATGAGTTATAAGCATGGCAAACATTCACCAAAATTTGTACGCACACATAAAAGAGGACTATACCCAATACAACAAATCGTCAAGTGGAAACAACATGCAAAACTTAGTTTGAATAACTATAATCGGTAAACAAATAAATTTGACAAGTCATATGTCACACACAAAATTATGAAACAACTAGCATGTACTCCTAGGCATACAAAGAAGATAATAAAAATAATGCTCAAGTTCATGCAATAGTTCAATTCCCTTGTAATCCAATAGGTCTAAAAATACAAATTAACAATCATATATGCTAAACTGGAACTAAAACAACTGAAGTGTTCCCACGATTATTTAGAACGTTTCGCATATTGGGCTTGATATTAACCGATGAAGGAAAAAATATATAAATACAGTAATTTCTCCGTTTCATGGCGACGGTAGTTATCTACGCACCCACGATAAAAAAATAGGTAGAGCTATAATGTCTAGAGGATAGGATGGAGAAAGTAAAGCATGTGTGCAAACAGAGTTGGACGGTGGCTCACCAAAGAGAGGTTGAAGAGGACGATGCCATGACAAGATGTTGAGGTGCTTGATGCACCATCAATGTAGTTGTTCAATGGTGTGGTAGAAGATGTTGGCATGCTTGTGCACGTTTATACCCGTAGGAGGCCCACCGGGCAGGTTTAGTTAGGGGCTTAGCCCACAAGTTACCTAATTTTTATTAGCATCATGGTTATATAAACAAGCTATAAGACTTTTTTGGGGATTAAGTAATACGACAATTCTATTGCCCGGCTCCAAGAGGAGGCGGAAAACCTAAACCCTGGCCGCCTCATGTTCCACCGCCGCCTCCTCCCATGCGCACGACGGCGACCAGCCGCCGGTGGCCGCGTGCTCGCCCGCGTCCAACTCCCTCCTTCCCCTACAACCTCCGGCCTAGACCCGGTAGAACCCTAGCTCCTACCACCTTGGTATCAATTAGCTCCGTTCCGATCATGTCTTCATCATCGGCAACCCCATCGCTTTCGCTGCTGACCGCCACCACCGCACCGCTGGCCCTCTCCATCGTGTCGCTGTCCTCCCCACCCACGCCTGTCTTCCAACGCCGGGCGCCCACGCGCCAGATGACGGCGCTTTCCACCGCGCCGGCCAAAATGCTTTACACTTTGAGGAGGTCACTGTGGTCCTCCACAACCTCACAACTGCTCGTGGATCCGGCCAGGCTTTAGCCAGCTTTACGGGTCGTCGCCGCCACGGCACTGCCACGCCGCGAAGCCTTTTGTTGCATTGGCCGACGTTAGCGGGCTTTCCGCAGCATTGGCCATCGCAGCTCAGCCGCCCGCCACCACCTCCTCAAGAAGGTCAAGTGGCTTGTCGGCCTCGCAGCCTCCCGCGCCACCGCCTCTTCAAAGAATCGCCGCTGTTGCCTGGCCTCCGCTGCTCAAAGACTCACTACTAGGAAAAGGCCTACTAATGGCGCACCTGTTTTGCCTACTAATGGCGCACTACAGGTGCGCCATTAGTATCACGCCACTAGTATTTTTTACTAATGGCGCACCACACAGTGCGCCATTAATTTTGCCCAGAGTGCGCCACTAGTGTCTGCTATACTAATGGCGCACCATATGGTAGTGCGCCATTAGTAACAAGTTTTTTAATTTTTTTTGTTTTTTCTTAATCTCAGGTCACTATTTCACATATGAGATATCCAACACACACACACACACACACACACACACACACACACACACACATATATATATATATATATATATATATATATATAACAAGCATCCATATAACAATCATAGCCAACACACAAGTTCCATCATATATACATACATAGCCAACACATAGTTTCATCGTTACATATTACAAAAGTTTCACATTGTTCATCCAACACCATTATCCATCAATTCACAAAAGTTTCACATTGATACAAAATAAAAACACAAATGGAAAAGAAGAACTCCATCCATGCAAGCTTAGTGAATTAAATCAAATCTGCAAAATGATAAACAAGAAGTTAGAAGAAGAAGAAGAAGCAGAAGACTAGAAGAATACTAGAAGAAGAAGAACACTAGAAGAAGAATAAGAAGAATTTTGGAAAAGAAGAAGAAGAAGAAGAAGAAGACTATAAGCTTATTATGTAAACTTGATCATTTTGTGCTAACATAAGTTATTTTGGAGCTAACCTATAGGAAACTAAGCATATAAGCTCTAAGTTAGCATATTAGAGCCAACTTAGGTAAAATGAAGCTAACCTATGTCATTTTGGAAAAGAAGAAGAATAAGAAGAAGACTATAAGCTTATTATGTAAACTTGATCATTTTGTGCTAACATAAGTTATTTTGGAGCTAACCTATAGGAAACTAATCATATAAGCTCTAAGTTAGCATATTAGAGCCAACTTAGGTAAAATGAAGCTAACCTATGTCATTTTGGAAAAGAAGAAGAATAAGAAGAAGACTATAAGCTTATTATGTAAACTTGATCATTTTGTGCTAACATAAGTTATTTTGGAGCTAACCTATAGGAAACTAAGCATATAAGCTCTAAGTTAGCATTTTAGAGCCAACTTAGGTAAAATGAAGCTAACCTATAGGAAACTAAGCATATTAGGGATAACATAGGTAACTAAGTATATATATATATATATATATATATATATATATATATATATATATATATCATTTTGGAGATCTGACATACCTGACATAGTTTAGTTCTCATTGTTCTTCTTCTCCTTCCTCACTGATGCGCCAAGAGCGGCGGTGGCGGTGGAGGCGATGGAGGCGGTGGGATGTAGTCTTCTACCACAATTGGCGTGGTCATGTCGCCCAGCCTATGGGATCGCCGGCGCCACCACCTGGCGTGGTCATTGTCAGCACCACCACCATCATGAGGCCACCTTCAGGCGGGGCGGGCACGACCATCGCTAGGTCATCCTCACCACCTCCATCTCTTGCCCATGGTCACCACCACCACCATCTCCTCGCCCATGGTCACCACCACCATCTCTTGCCCTTGGTCACCCACCACCGGCTTAGGTCATCCTCACCGATGCCCATCGTCATCCTGCAGCTCCTCATCCCCACTCTGCTCCTCTTCTCCCGCACTCCGGTCGGGATCATCCTTCTTGTTGTCTTCTTTGCCAGAATCGCTTTGCTTCGCTAAAGCGAGAATCGGTGTTGCTTTTGCTACATCCATAGTCGCCGCTTTGCTTTGTAGCTTGATGTCATCTCTGCTCCCATTACCCGTCCAAATGCAACAATGACCGTTAACAATCGATGTGAGACAAAGCCAAATGTAGAGGAATAAGAAGAGGCGTAACGCATCAAGATCATCATCGTCAACAGAGCGCATGGCGCATACACATAGTCGCGTTGAACACCTTCACGATGAGCATGGTGGCGCTGTCTGCATTCAAGAGAAGGAAGTACCCCACTGCAGGTCATAGGCACGGTAAAACTTCTCCCACCCACGAGACAAGTACATGTGGCCCTCCTTGATCACCAACTCCACATCCCATCGTCATGAAACTCACGCTACCTGTCAGCCTTCACATTATTGGCGGATTTTCACCCAAAGATGTTCATAAACTGTCGGCAGCCTCTGCGGTTTGGGACAATGAGTGATGTAGCAAACAATGATATCATAATGAGATGGGTGAAGGGAGATCTCGCTTTATATACTGCGTCATGGATGATAATCAAGTCCCAAGTATGATCTCAAGAACTGGAAGCATCCAACTCAGATGCTGGTGTCATGAGCGGGCGGCGGTGGTCGCTTCCCCATCTCGATAAGCGGCAGAAGAGACCAATTAGTACCCTTACAACAGATCATAAAACATGCATTAGTCGAAGTACCCCATATGTCCTATTTTAGCAAAGTCATGCTAAAATTCACGGAAAATTTCAGCATGACCATTTGCTGAAAATATGACATATGGAGTGCCCGAATTCTTAATGAAGTTAATCGACATTCCTAAGAACTCAAGGGCCTCGGGTACAACAAAGAACATCACAAGTTGACAAATTAGATATAAAGGCCGCAAAGCTTAGTCAGGATGCCTTAAATCTTAACCACATTTTGCTATTGCTAATTTCTAGAAGTGAGCTCTAACGACTTTCTATAATAAATTAGTCAAGATAAGTTCCTAAGCTCACGATATGACGAAACTAGCGTACATATACCAATAAATGCAATTTGTAACAAATTGTTGTACAACAATATATCTTCTAGCCATGAAACCCTACCACGATTCTCCTTTCTTCCTCTCAGAAGAAAATTTGGGCTGCAGAGGATGGTCCAACTCAGATCGACTGCGAAGTTCATTGTATAATTCGGTTTAGTTCCAAGCAAGAGTTCAAGAAGTGCAAATTGCGAAGTTTGAGAAAGCACTAATGGAAAGTCCGGTGTTTCCTTGAAAACATGAAAGGGCACGACTATGCATACAATTTTACAACAAGACATCCACCATACAATTTTTATTAAAGGAAAAGACTTAAGTTAACTTTAAGTAAAGTTTCAGTTAAAGTTTAAATTAAAGTTTCATTAAAGTTTTAGTTGATTTTAAAGTTAAATTAAAATTTCACTTAAAGTTTCAGTTAAAGGAGAGCATTTGCTCTCGGATTTTAGGGCTATATATTGTAAGCGGTGCACCATCGCACTATTGTTCATACTCCCGCACTATTGCACCAATCGAATCCTCCTTCATACTCATCGCAAGTAGGAATCTTGATGCAAACCACGGAACTTGCAAGCGAGTGTGAGTACAACAAGACAAGAAGATGAGACAATATAGAGGGCACAAGACAAACCATCGAAAAGGTTTCTTTGTCTTTGTACTCCAAAATTCAACCAAACAAATTAACCGAAACTTAATAGCAAAGAAGCAGAGCTAATTGGTTCAACCATGGAAGTTCCAGGGATATATTCAGGGGTCTCAATTCCGTGCCTCTGAATATTTTTTCACTCAATGGCCACTCCTCACCAAATACCATACACATCACCACTACTCTGTCACTTTCTATAGAAGCCAACAGCTGGAAACTCCAAAAATAAATATGCAAGGTGCTTCGATAGATGGAGCTGCTAGCAAGGTTGATGAGAGAGAGAGAAGATATGATCTTGAACTCCCAAGTCCAATCCATACCTACTCATTCACCAAATCCCAGGGCATGAGTTCAGAGAATTGGACTTGCAACCTACCATAAAGCTCATCATCATCAACGCAACGATACTATCTGGTTGTTGCCACCAACCTATCTAAGCTATAACCCTTCCAACAAAATCTCTAAACTTGCCGCTAAACCACAACAAAAAGCGCTCTCAACTCAAACTGCAACAAAAATAAAACCACTACTACTATACTTGCCCCATTGATTTTGATTTTGATTTCTAGTATTTGATTGGGTTGGGGACAAGTTTTGTAAGTTTGGACCTTCCATTCCTAGGTAGGGTAGCAACAAAGAAAGTAGCCTTACTTAGTTTGACTACACGAAGGTCAATCTCTAGGCCAGTAGTTGTATGTAGGCTCTAGAATTCAATTCAGATAACTACACTGTACACCTATCTATCATCATTTTCATTTCATTCTCATTTCTTTTCACCTATATATGTATGCTATCCTCTCCACAAACCTAGATAGCCCATTTCTTACTCTAGATAGGGTACCCAATTCACAACAAATTAATCGATTGATTTTAACTATCCACCCGCTTGTATCATGAGCTAGGGTTACAGACTGGGAGGAATCGAACAGAGAAGAGAGGGTGTCTGCTGGTCACGGCCTGCTGGCTGTCCTGACCTCCTTGTACAGACACGGAGAGGAAAAAATCAGATCAAAGTGGAGAGAGGGAGGGAACCAGAGCAGGAGAGAGGGCATCCAACGCGCCGTCGGCCCACCCATGGGGACGCCTGAGAGAGAGGCGGAGCAGCCCCCAAGGGAAGGGCGAGGAGAGGAGAGGGCAAGCCTCGGCCACGGCCGAGGCTCCAAGTCTCGTGACTCGAGGGTTAGGGAGGAAGGGAGAGGGAGGCGGCGGCGTGGTAATGCGACGATACATGACGGCGGCGGCTGTATGCGTGGGCGGCGTGGTGGGGACAATGGGCTCGATCGAGTGGGAAACACAGGACTAAGAAAAAATAATAACCCCGGTACTAATGGCAAGACAAGATGAAAATGCGCCATTAGTGCGCCTATTAGAAGTTTTGCAAAAAATAAAAAAAAGTATATATTCTAATGGCGCACCGTGGCACAATGCGCCATTACTAGTTTAAACTAGTAATGGCACACTGTGTCACGGTGCGTCATTAGTAGTTTGCAAAAAAAAAGAAAAAAAATAAACAACAATAGTGGCGCACCATGTCCCTGGTGCGCCATTAGTGTCTTCCACATTAATGGCGCACCAGAACATGGTGTACTAATGGCGCACCCACATGGCAGGTGCGCCATTAGTGTCCATCCCATCTATAGCCCTTTTCCTAGTAGTGACTGGGCCAGGCCCGACCACGCCGGGAGGTGTCCCGATCCAACAGGTCCGCTTTCCACCGTCACCGTCACCGCTCCTGGCCTGGCTGTCCGGATCGTTGCCGCAACTCGTCTACACTACGGTAGGGGACCAGCCGGCGCCCACCCTGTAGTACGACGATCCGTCCGGCTCTGCGGGTCCCTATGTGGGCCGTGCCGACCCGTCGTTTCGCGGGGGACCCCTGGTCTCCACCGACCGGGCGCCACCATCCTCGTTGATCCGCACCTCTGAGCCATTCGGCCATGTCGGTCATACCCAGACGACGCCACGATTCGCCAAGATCGACTTCGCCACCTATGAGTGATCGAGGACCTCAACCGGCTCAACCAAGGTGTAGATTCTTCCATGGTAGCGCACACTTGTGTCGGATCGCACCTGGCTTGCCTCCTACCACCTCCGGGGTACAGCACAGACGTGGTATTATGCCCTCGAGCAGGACAAGGGCGGCATGCCCCCTTGGGAGCGCTTTCACGAGCTATGCCTCCTTCATTTTGGGCCGCCGATCCGCGGGAGCCGCCCGACGGAGCTCGGCCGCCTTCCCTTCACCTCCACGGTGCTGGACTTCACCGACCGTTTCTAGGCTTTGGCATGCCACGCGCTGGGAGTGACGGCGCAGCAGCGGGCCGAGCTCTTCGTCGGCGGTCTTCCGGATCACATCCGCGTGGACGTGGAGCTGTGGGCCCCCCCAGCACCTCCAGACGGCCATGTACTACGCTCGCGCCTTCGAGCGTCGCGCGCAGGCCTTGCATCAAGCGACACCGACTCGAGGTGGCCGACAGGGCGCCAGACCGCCCCCGACAGCACCTGTGCCAGGCCGGATGCCCCCGGCCACTCTAGCGGCGACCGCTATGGCCGCGACGCGGCCTTTCCGTCGGCTCTCTCAGGCCGAGCAACGACGCCAGGGGCTTTGCTATAACTGCGATGAGCCCTACGCGTCGGGCCACGTCTGCCCGCGCCTCTGATTACGTCGAGGAGGACACACCCGCCGAAGGGCTTGGCGAGTTGCCGCCACCAGCGGCTGCGGAGGCCGCCCCCGAGCCTGCTCTGATGACAGCGCATGTGGTCTCGCTCCATGCGCTTGCCGACATCCGTGACGACCGGACTATGCTTTTGCCGGTGACGATTCACGGCGAGCGCCTGGTGGCCCTCCTGGATACTGGCTCCACACATAACTTCCTGCCTGAGGCTGCGCTTCAGCCAACAGGCGGGGAGCAACTTTGGGTCACCGTGGCTAATGGCGACCGCCTCCGGTGCCATGGGCTGGCGCGGAACGTGCCAATCACCATTGGCGATGAGCACTTCACCATCACGTGCGCCGGCATCGACTTGGGCTGCTTCGACTTCATCCTCGACATTGACTTCTTGCGGACTCTCGGTCCCATCCTCTAGGACTTCGACGCCCTGACAATGACCTTCTGGTGTCTCGGCCACCGTGTCCGGTGGGAGGGCATTAGGGCGCCACCAGCCGACGCCAAGAGCTCCACCGGTGGCGACCGCCACCGAGGCCGAGCACCCATTGTTGGATCACCTCCTGCGAAGAAGACGACGACCTCTTCGACGAGCCTCGGGGCCTTCCGCCGGCCGGGTGTATGATCACCGCATTCATATCTGCCGGGCTCGGCGCGGTTAGTGCCGCCCTACCGCTATCCTCAGCTGCAGAAGGACGAGCTGGAGCGGCAGTGTGCGCTCATGCTCGCCTTGGGCATCATTCAAATCTTCACATCGCTGTTTTCGGCGCCAGTCCTCCTCGTCCGCAAGTCGGACGGCACGTGGCACTTCAACATCGACTACCGCGCCCTTAATGCCACGACGCTCAAGGACAAGTTTCCTATTCCAGTGGTCGATGAGCTCCTGGACGAGCTACATGGGGCGCGCTTCTTCACCAATCTTGGCCTCCGGTCGGGCTACCACTAGGTGCGGATGCACCTGGATTATGTCGCCAATACGGCATTTCGGACTCATCATGGCCACTTTGAGTTCTTGGTGATGCCTTTTGGCCTCTCCAACGCACCGGTGACTTTCCAGGCTTTGATGAACGACGTCCTCCGCCCCTACTTGCGTTGGTTTGTGCTTGTTTTCTTTGATGATATTCTTATCTGCAGCGCCTCGTGGGCGGAGCACCTTCAGCACGTCACCATCGTCTTCAATGAGCTTTGAGCACACCATCTTCATCTTAAGCGCTTGTAGTGCTCGTTCAGGACGCCTTCAGTCGCCTGCCTCGGCCACGTCATCTCAGCCGAGGGGGTTGCCATGGACGCCGACAAGGTGGCGGCCCTCGCCGCCTGGCCGACACCGCACTCACCGCGGGCTCTTCGCAGCTTCCTGGACCCGCGGGGTACTACCGGAAATTTATTCGGGAGTTCGGCCCCATCGCGTCCCCACTCACGCGCCTGCTCCATCACGACGCCTTTGCCTGGGATGAGGAGGCGACAGCGGTGTTCGAGGCCCTCAAGGGGCCCTCATGACGGACCCTGTTCTTCAAGATGGACTGGGACGCCTCCGGTGCAGGGTTCGACGCCGTCCTTCATCAAGGCGATGGACCCCTTGCCTTCTTCAGCAGGCCCTTCGCCGCGCGCCATCTTAAGCTCGCGGCTTATGAGCGGGAGCTCATGGCTTGGTGCAGGCGGTGTGCCATTGGCGGCCCTATCTTTGGGGCCGGTCGTTCCGGATTCGCATGGACCACTACAGCCTCAAGTTCTTATTGGACCAGAGGCTGTCTACCATGCCGCAGCACGAGTAGATCAGTAAGCTCTTTGGCTTCGACTTCACCGTCGAGTATCGTCCGGGCCACCTTAACACTGTGGCCGATGCCATGTCTCGCCACGACACCGCCGTCGGCGACTCCAAGGGGGGGGGGGCGCTCTACATCCGCTCGGGGCCCTCTTTCACCCTCTTGGCCGACATTCGTCGGGCCACCGCGGCCACGCCGGACGCGCTGCTCCTTCAGCAGCGACTTGCTGCGGGCGACCTGGAGGAGCCGTGGTGCCTCGCAGACGGCTTGCTCCTGCATCTGCCAGTATCTTCGTCGGCCGACACGACGATCTCCGTCACCATGTTCTGCTGCTGGCCCACTCGGCGGGCCACGAGGGTGTGCAGAAAACCCTCCACCATCTCCGCGCCGACTTCTACATCCCCGGTGATCGGGCCCTGTTCCGTGACTGGGTGCGGTCTTGTGTGACGTGCCAGCGCAACAAGACGGAGACACTATGGCCGGCTGGTCTGCTACAACCCTTGGAGGTGTCGTCTCAGGTCTGGGCTGATATTTCCATGGACTTCATCGAGGGCCTCCCCAAGGTGGGCAGCAAGTCTGTCATCCTCACGGTGGTCGACCGCTTCTCCAAGTATGCTCACTTCATCGCACTCGGCCATCCCTACACTGCCACGTCTGTAGCCCGTGCCTTCTTCGACGACATTGTCCTCATCGTCGGCGATCGAGACCCGGTGTTCATGGGGCATGTCTGGCGCGATCTCTTCCGGATGGCGGGCGTGAAGCTTCGCCTGAGCACGGCCTTCCACCCTCAGACGAACGGCCAATTTGAGGTCGTCAACAAGGTGATTGCCATGTATTTGCGTTGTGTCACAGGTGATCGTCCTCACGCTTGGGTGGATTGGCTCACGTGGGCGGAGTATTGCTACAACACCTCCTATCACTCCGCCCTGCGCGCCACGCCATTTGAGGTGGTCTCGGCGAACCGCCCCGCCCATCTGCGGTTGACGGCGACGGCTTCAGACGGAGGCGGCCGGCGATCTTCTTCAGAGCCGTGACGAGATGCTGGCAGAGGTACGGCAACGCCTCATTCAGGCCCAGCAGCTGGCCAAGCACTACTACGACGGCCATCATCGTGAGGAAGAGTTTGCGGTGGGTGATTGGGTGTGGCTGCGTCTCCTTCACCGCTCTACGCAGTCATTGGACCCACGCGTGCAAGCTGGGCCCTAGCTACACCGGCCCCTTTGCTGTCTTGGAGCGCATCGGGCAGGTGGCCTATCGCCTTCAGCTTCCGGCCGGTGCCCGCATCGACAACGTCTTCCATGTGGGCCTGCTGAAGCCCTTCCGTGGGGAGCACCGACGGCCACCCCGCGCTTCCTCCAACCTCCGGCGGGCGCCTCCTTCTGGGACCGGAGAAGGTGTTGCAGGCCCAGCTACGTCACGAGGTGTGGTACTTGTTGATCCAGTGGGCTGGACTTCTAGAGGAGGAGCGTGACGAGTTCCGCCAACACTACCCAGACTTCCAGCTCGAGGACGAGTTGTTTGCGCAGGCGGGGAGAGATGTTATGACCAGGGTAACTTATACCCGTAGGGGGCCCACTGGGCAGGTTTAGTTAAGGGCTTAGCCCACAAGTTAACTTATTTTTATTAGCATCATGGTTATATAAACAAGCTGTAAGACTCTTTTGGAGATTAAGCAATAAGACAATTCTATGCCCGGCTCCCAGAGGAGCCGGAAACCCTAAACCCTAGCCGCCTCCTCCCACGCGCACAACGGCGCCCAGCCACCGGCGGCCGCGTGCTCGCCCGCGTCCAATTCCGTCCTTCCCCTACAACCTCCGGTCTAGAACCGGTAGAACCCTAGCTCCAACCAACGTGATGCAAAGAAGATGTACATCGTGGAGTCTCTCAAGCAACGGCGACATCACCCCGAGGAGTAGTAGTGGAACGGCTCCATCGTGCGCACGACCAACAATGACGAACGGATGGAGTAAGATGTCTAGGAGGTACTCTGGACGATGTTGAGCATGCGTGCAAAAGGAATTGAACAGTGGCTCGCCGAGTTTGACGGAACGATGCAACGAACTTGATGAACAGTGTATGACATGCAGAATTCTTTGTGTGTGATTGACAGATCGTGTTCTTTCTTCTCTGAATGGATTCACGGCATGGATGATGATCTTCTGGCGTGAGGGTTCGTGCTAAGATGGTCCAAGTCACCGGGATAGAGCATCGATGTCCACGGAGCACCATTCTTCGTGGATGAACTTTGGAAGAAAAGAGAAGGAAGAGGGTAGGAGGTCTCAGGGGAACGGCAAAGGAGGTCGGGAGGCATCTCTAGATATCCCCAAAACTGAAAATGGTCAGAGATCAAGGGATTTAAGGAAAAGGCATGTTCATGGTTGTAGGTTTTCTCTTCTGTGGTGGTTGTAAGATTGGTCTGTAGGTGCGTGCGTGATCCTGGGTGGAAGAGGGAGATGAAGCGCTTGGGTCTGGCGCTGGGAGATGGAAAGTAAAGAGAACTAAGGCAAGAGAGGATTTCAAATGATAGAATTAAAAGAAAGGCATTAGTTACATGTCGTTTCTATTTTCTATGTACGTTCGTGGGAAGAACAAGCAGCTATGTGATGAGTGGGCCAATGCCTAGGTGGAAAGGAAATAGAGAGTGGAAGAAAAAATATTGAGCTAGACCCATTCGGTTTAGAAGAAAACTAATATTGTGAGATACACTCAGGGATGAGAAAGTGAGATGATGAGCCATGGGTATTTCGCCCAGAGTTTAAGAAGGGGAAGAAATTGCTTTTCCTTTTAGGAAAGCATATAGAAGGAAAAGAAGCTCAGACAATCAAACGAACTTCGGATAAACAAAAGAAAATTTAATGATGCATATTATGATATGTAGAAGATGAGAAAATGAAGTCCGTCTAAAAGAAAAGAACAAAACCAAATTTTAGTTTACGTTGGCATTAATTCAAATTAAACCTTACAAATAATAAAAATCCAAATTATGTTCTTGTTAACAAATAAAACAAACAAAATTTTCTGTCCCTACTTGATGAAAACTTTTTCTTAAACATTCCGAGAATCGGGATGTTACAGTGGCCTGGGTCCGTTAAATGGCGAGAGAACACTGAGCCAAGCGCATGAGAGTTCTCAACTCGAATAGAGTGCCAACTCGCTATATGGGCGCACCGGGCTCATGAGGTCGAGCATGCAATGCTTAGACCACGAGTCGGGTGCACGAGCGTGTCTGGGTCGCGCGAGCAACGTAGCCCCGCACGGTGCAAAGCGTGAGAGGGCTCAAGCGGGCGCGACGCAAACCCACCACGGAGAGGTGGCCCAAGCCACGCTTACGGCCCACGCTTTCTGGATACCTGTAGCAACGCGACTATGTGTAGAGCGTTCGTGGAGATCTAACGGTGGGGTGGCTATGGAGCCAGCTGTGGGAGGGCCCCACAGAACAAATAGAGCGGAGGGTACTCTCGCCAACAGAGGCTCCGCTACTTCTTGAGGTTGCGTTGGTTGTTCCCTTCAAGAGGAAAGGCTAATGGAGCAAAGTAGAGATAAGTATTTCCCTCAGTTAAGAACCAATGTATCAATCCAGTAGGAGGTACACGCAAGTCTCCAATAATAGCACCTACACAAACAAACAAATACTTGCACCCAACGTGATAAAGGCGTTGTCAATCCCTTCATGGTTACTTGCAAGGATGAGATCTGATAGAGATAGGTATAAAAGATAAATAACAAGGCAAAATAAAGTAAAGGTAAATAAATTGCAGCAAGGTATTTTTGGTTTTATAGATCTGAAAATATATGATGAGAAATAGACCCGAGGGCCATAGTTTTCACTAGAGACTTCTCTCTTGAAAGAACACATACGGTGGGTAAACAAATTATTGTTGAGCAATTGATATAAAAGCGCAAAGTTATGACGATATCTAAGGCAATGATCATGAATATAGGCATCACATCCGTGACAAGTAGACCGACTCTTGCCTGCATCTACTACTATTACTCCACACATTGACCGTTATCCAACATGCATCTAGTGTATTAAGTTAACAAGAACAGAGTAACGCCTTAAGCAAGATGACATGATGTAGAGGGTGTTGGGGAACGCAGTAATTTCAAAAAAAATCCTACGCACACACAAGATCTACCATGATGATACATAGCAACGACAGGGGAGAGTGTTGTCCACATACCCTCGTAGACCGAAAGCGGAAGCGTTATGACAACGCGGTTGATGTAGTCGTACGTCTTCACGATCGACCGATCCTAGTACCGAAAGTACGGCACCTCTTCGATCTGCACATGTTCAGCTCGGTGACATCTGACGAACTCACGCTCCAGTAGAGTGTCAAGGGAGAGCTTCATCAGCACGACGGCATGATGATGGTGATGATGAAGCTACGGGCGCAGGGCTTCGCCTAAGCACTATGACCGAGGTGGATTATGGTGGAGGGGGGCACCGCACACGGCTAAGAGATCAATGATCAACTTGTGTGTCTTTGGGGTGCCCCTGGCCACGTATATAAAGGAGCAAGGGGAGGGGGTCGGCGGCCTCATAGGGTGCGCCCCAAGGGAGGAGTCCTACTCCTACTAGGAGTAGGTTCCCCCTTTCCTAGTCCAACTAGGAGGGGAAGGAAAGAGGAAGAGGGGAGAAGGAAAGAGGGGGCCGGCCCCCAAAGCCCTAAACCAATTCGGTTTGGGCCTGAGAAGCGCCCACACTTCCTTGCTGCCCTCTATTTCCACTAAGGCCCATGAAGGCCCATTGACCCCCCCCCCCCCCCAGCGAATTCCTGTAACTCTCCAGTACTCCAAAAAATACCCGAATCACTCGGAACTTTTCCGATGTCCGAATATAGCCTTCCAATATATTGATATTTACGTCTCGACCATTTCGAGACTCCTCGTCATGTCAGTGATCTCATCCGGGACTCCGAACAACCTTCGGTACATCAAATCACATAAACTCATAATACCAATCGTCACCAAACGTTAAGCGTGCGGACCATACAGGTTCGAGAACTATGTAGACATGACCAAGACACGTCTCCGGTCAATAACCAATAGCGGAACCTGGATGCTCATATTGGCTTCCACATATTCTACGAAGATCTTTATCGGTCAAACCGCATAACAACATACGTTGTTCCCTTTGTTATCGGTATGTTACTTGCCCGAGATTCGATCGTCGGTATCCCAATACCTAGTTCAATCTCGTTACCGGCAAGTCTCTTTACTCGTTTCATAATGCGTCATCCCAAAACTAACTCATTAGTAACATTGCTTGCAAGGCTTATTGTGATGTGTATTACCGAGAGGGCCCGGAGATACCTCCCCGGCAATCGGAGTGACAAATCCTAATCTTGATCTATGCCAACTCAACAAGTACCATCGGAGACACCTGTACAACACCTTTATAATCACCCAGTTACGTTGTGACATTTGGTAGCACACTAAGTGTTCCTCCGGTATTCGGGAGTTGCATAATCTCATAGTCATAGGAACATGTATAAGTAATGAAGAAAGCAATAGCAACATACTAAACGATCAAGTGCTAAGCTAACGGAATGGGTCAAGTCAATCACATCATTCTCTAATGATGTGATCCCGATCAAGAAATTACAACTCATGTCTATGGCTAGGAAACTTAACCATCTTTGATTCAATGAGCTAGTCAAGTAGAGGCATACTAGTGACACTTTGTTTGTCTATGTATTCACACATGTACTAAGTTTAGGTTAATACAATTCTAGCATGAATAATAAACATTTATCATGATATAAGGAAATATAAATAACAACTTTATTATTGCATCTAGGGCATATTTCCTTCAGTCTCCCACTTGGACTAGAATCAATAATCTAGTTCACACCGCCATGTGATTTAACACCAATAGTTCACATCACCATGTGATTAACACCCTTAGTTCACATCGCCATGTGACCAACACTCGAAGGGTTTACTAAAGTCAGTAATCTAGTTCACATCGCCATGTGATTAACACTCAAAGAGTACTAAGGTGTGATCATGTTTTTCTTGTGAGAGAAGTTTAGTCAATGGGTCTGCCAAATTCAGATCCGTGTGTATTTTGCAAATTTCTATGTCTACAATGCTCTGCACGGAGCTACTTTAGCTAATTTCTCCCACTTTCAATATGTATCTGGATTTTGACTTAGAGTCATCCAGGTCGGTGTCAAAGCTTTCATCGACGTAACTATTTACGACGAACTCTTTATCACCTCCATAACCGAGAAATATTTCCTTAGTCCTCTAAGGATATTTTCGACCGCTGTCCAGTGATCTACTCCTAGATCAAAATTGTACTTCCTTGCCAAACCCAGGGTAGGGTATACAATAGGTCTGGTACACATCATGGCATACTTTATAGTACCTATGGCTGAGGCATAGGGAATGACTTTCATTCTCTCTCTATCTTCTGCCGTGGTCGGGCTTTGAGTCTTACTCAAGTTCACACCTTGCAACACATGCAATAACTCTTTCTTTGACTGTTCCATTTTGAACCACTTCAAAAACTTGTCAAGGTATGTACTCATTGAAAAAACTTATCAAGCGTCTTGATCTATCTCTATAGATCTTGATGCTTAATATGTATGACTTCACCGAGGTCTTTCTTTGAAAAACTCCTTTCAAACACTCCTTTATGCTTTCCATAAAATTCTACATCATTTTTGATCGACAATATGTCATTTACATATACTTATCAGAAAGGCTGTAGTGCTCCCACTCACTTTCTTGTAAATACAAGCTTCTCCAAAAGTCTGTATAAAACCATATGCTTTGATCACACTATCAAATCATATATTCCAACTCCGAGAGGCTTGCACCAGTCCATAAATGGATTGCTAGAGCTTGGACACTTTGTTAGCACCTTTTGGATCGACAAAACCTTCTTGTTGTATCATATACAACTCTTCTTTAAGATATCCGTTAAGAAATGTAGTTTGACATCCATTTGCGAGATTTCATAAAATGTGGCAATTGCTAACATGATTCGAACAAACTTAAGCATCGCTACGAGTGAGAAAATCTTATCGTAGTCAACACCTTGAACTTGTCAAAAACCTTTTTCGACAATTCGAGCTTTGTAGATAGTAACACTACTATCGTCGTCGAGTCTTCCTCTTGAATATCCATTTATTCTTAATGGCTTGCCAATGATCGGGCAAGTCAATCAAAGTCCATACTTTGTTCTCATACATGGATCACATCTCAGATTTCATGGCCTCAAGCCATTTCGTGGAATCTGGGCACATCATCGCTTCCTCATAGTTCGTAGGTTCATCATGGTCAAGTAACATGACCTCTAGAACAGGATTACCGTACCACTCTGGTGCGGATCTTACTTTTGTTGATCTACGAAGTTTGGTAGTAACTTGATCAGAAGTTTCATGATCATCATCATTAGCTTCCTCACTAATTGGTGTAGGAATCACTGGAACTGATTTCTGTGGTGAAATACTTTCCAATTCGAGAGAAGGTACAATTACCTCATCAAGTTCTACTTTCCTCCCACTCACTTTTTTCGAGAGAAACTCCTTCTCTAGAAAGTATCCATTTTAGCAATGAATATCTTGCCTTCGGATATGTGATAGAAGGTGTACCCAATAGTTTCCTTTGGGTATCCTATGAAGATACATTTCTCCGATTTGTGTTCGAGCTTATCAGGTTGATACTTTTTCACATAAGCATCGCCGCCCCAAACTTTTAAGAAACGACAGCTTAGGTTTCTTGCCAAACCACAGTTCATATGGTGTCGTCTCAACAGATTTAGATGGTGCCCTATTTAACGTGAATGCAGCTGTCTCTAATGCATAACCCCAAAATGATAGTGGTAAATTGGTAAGAGACATCATAGATTGCACCATATCTAATAAAGTACGGTCATGACGTTCTGACACGCCATTACGCTGTGGTGTTCCAGGTGGCGTGAGTTGCGAAACTTATTCCACATTGTTTCAAATGAAGACCAAACTCGTAACTCAAATATTCTCCTCCACGATCAGATCGTAGAAACTTTATTTTCTTGTTACGATGATTTTCCACTTCACTCCGAAATTCTTTGAACTTTTCAAATGTTTCAGATTTATGTTTCATTAAGTAGATATACCCATATATGCTCAAATCATCTGTGAAGGTCAGAAAATATCAATACTCACCCTGAGCCTCAACACTCATCATATCGCATACATCAGTATGTATTATTTCCAATAAGTCAGTTGCTCGCTCCATTGTTCCGGAGAACAGAGTCTTAGTCATCTTGCCCATGAGGCATGGTTCGCAAGCATCAAGTGATTCCAAAAGCCCATCAGCATGGAATTTCTTCATGCGTTTTATACCAATATGACCTAAACAGCAGTGCCACAAATAAGTTGCACTATCATTATTAACTTTAAATCTTTTGGCTTCAATATTATGAATATGTGTATCACTACGGTCGAGATTCAATAAACCATTTATATTGAGTGTATGACCATAGACGGTTTTATTCATGTAAACAGAACAACAATTATTCTTTGACTTAAATGAATAACCGTATTGCAATAAACATGATCAATCATATTCATGCTCAACGCAAACACCAAATAACATTTATTTAGGTTCAACACTAATCCTGAAAGTTTAGGGAGTGTGCAATGATGATCATATAAATCTTGGAACCACTTCCAACACGCATCGTCACTTCACCCTTAACTAGTCTATGTTCATTCTGCAACTCCCGTTTCGAGTTACTAATCTTAGCAATGTAACCAAGATCAAATACCGAGGGGTTGCTATAAACACTAGTAAAGTACACATCAATAACATGTATATCCAATATACCTTTGTTCACTTTGTCATCCTTCTTATCCGCCAAGTATCTAGGGCGGTTCCACTTTCGGTGACTATTTCCTTTGCGGTAGAAGCACTTTCGGTTTAGGGCTTGGGTCTAGCTTTGGGCTTCTTCACGGGAGTGATAACTTGCTTGTCATTCTTATTGAAGTTCCCTTTCTATCCCTTTGCCCTTTTCTTGAAACTAGTGGTCTTGTCAACCATCAACACTTTATGCTCTTTCTTGATTTCTACCTTCGCCGATTTCAGCGTTGCGAAGAGCTCGGGAATTACTTTCGTCATCCCTTGCATATTATAGTTCTTCACGACGTTCTAGTAACTTGGTGATAGTGACTAGAGAACTTTGTCAATTACTATCTTATCTGGAAGATTAACTCCCACTTGATTCAAGCAATTGTAGTACCCAGACAATCTGAGCACATGCTCACAGGTTGAGCTGTTCTCCTCCATCTTGTAGGCAAAGTACTGTTAGAGGTCTCATACCTCTCGACACCGACATGAGTATGAAATACCAATTTCAACTCTTGGAACATCTTATATGCTCCATGACGTTCAAAACATTTTTGAAGTCCCGGTTTTAAGCCGTAAAGCATGGTGCACTAAACTATCAAGCAGTCATCATACCGAGCTTTTCTAAAAACGTTCATAACATCTGCATCTGCTCCTGCAATAGGTCTATCACCTAGCGGTGCATCAAGGACATAATTCTTCTGTGCAGCAATGAGGAAAATCCTCAGATCACGGACCAAGTTCACATCATTGCTACTATCATCTTTCAACTTAGTTTTCTCTAGGAACATATCATAAATAAAACGGAGAAGCTATTTGCGAGCTATTGATCTACGGCATAGATATGAAAATACTATCAGGACAAAGTTCATGATAAATTTAAGTTCAATTAATCATATTACTTAAGAACTCCCACTTAGATAGACATCCCTCGAGTCATCTAAATGATCACGTGATCCATATCAACTAAACCATGTCCGATCATCACGTGAGATGCAGTAGTTTTCAATGGTGAACATCACTATGTTGATCATATCTACTATATGATTCACGCTCGACCTTCGGTCTCCAATGTTCCGAGGCCATATCTGCATATGCTAGGCTCGTCAAGTTTAACCCGAGTATTCCGCATGTGCAAAACAGGCTTGCACTGTTGTATGTGAACGTAGAGCTTATCACACCGATCATCACGTGGTGTCTCGGACGAAGAAGCGTCATAGCGGTGCATACTCAGGGAGAACACTTGTACCTTGAAATTTTATTAAGGGATCATCTTATAAAGCTACCGCCGAACCAAGCAAAATAAGATGTATAAAAGATAAACATCACATGCAGTCAAAATATGTGACATGATATGGCCATCATCATCTTGTGCCTTTGATCTCCATATCCAAAGTACCGTCATGATTTCTATCGTCACCGGCATGACACCATGATCTCTATCATCTTGATCTCTATCAACGTGTCGTCATATGGTCGTCTCGCCAACTATTTCTTTTGCAACTATTGCTATCGCATAGCGATAAAGTAAAGCAATTATTTGGCGCTTGCATCTTATGCAATAAAGAGACAACCATAAGGCTTCTGCCAGTTGCCCATAACTTCGTTACAAAACATGATCATCTCATACAACAACTTATATCTCATCATGTCTTGACCATATCACATCACAACAAGCCCTGCAAAAACAAGTTAGACATCCTCTACTTTGTTGTTGCAAGTTTTACGTGGCTGCTACGGACTTAGCAAGAACCGTTCTTACCTACGCATCAAAACCACAACGATTTTTCATCAAGTATGTGTTGTTTTAACCTTCAACAAGGACCGGGCGTAGCCACACTCGATTCAACTAAAGTTGGAGAAACTGACACCCTTGACCACACAGTAATGCGAAGCACGTCGGTAGAGAACCAGTCTCGCGTAAGCGTCACGTGTAATGTCGATGCAGGCCGTTTCATCCAACAATACCGCCAAAGCAAAGTATGACATGCTGGTAAGCAGTATGACTATTATCGCCCACAACTCACTTGTGTTCTACTCATGCATATAACATCTACGCATAAACCTGGCTTGGATGCCACTGTTGAGGAATGCAGTAATTTCAAAAAAAAAAACCTACGCACACGCAAGATCTATCATGGTGATGCGTAGCAACCAGAGGGGAGAGTGTTGTCCACGTACCCTCGTAGACTGAAAGCGGAAGCGTTATGACAACACAGTTGATGTATTCGTACGTCTTCACGATGGACTGATCCTAGTACCGAAAATATGGCACCTCCGTGAACTACACACGTTCAGCTCGGTGACGTCCCACGAACTCACGATCCAGTGGAGTGTCGAGGGAGAGCTTCTTCAGCACGACGGCGTGATGACGGTGATGATGAAGCTACCGGCACTGCGCTTCGCCTAAGAACTACAATGATATGACTGAGGTGGATTATGGTGGAGGGGGGCACCGCACACGGCTAAGAGATCAATGATCAACTTGTGTGTCTTTGGGGTGCCCCCTGGCCATGTATTTAAAGGAGCAAGGGGAGGGGCCGGCAGCCTCATAGGGTGCGCCCCAAGGGGGGACTCCTACTCCTACTAGGAGTAGGTTCCCCCTTTCCTAGTCCAACTAGGAGGGGAAGGAAAGAGGAAGAGGGGAGAAGGAAAGAGGGGGGCGGCCCCCAAAGCCCTAAACCAATTCGGTTTGGGCCTAGAAGTGCACCCCACACTTCCTTGTTGCCCTCTATTTCCACTAAGGCCCATGAAGGCCCATTGACCCCCCCCTTCCCCCCACCCCCGAAGAATTCCCGTAACTCAGCGGTACTCCAAAAAATACCCGAATCACTCGGAACCTTTCCGATGTCCGAATATAGCCTTCCAATATACCGATCTTTACGTCTCGACCATTTCGAGACTCCTCGTCCTGTCTGTGATCTCATCTGGGACTCCGAACAACCTTCGGTACATCAAATCACATAAACTCATAATACCGATCATCACCAAAGCGTTAAGTGTGCGGACCCTACGGGTTCGAGAACTATGTAGACATGGCCGAGACATCGTCTCCGTTCGATAACCAATAGCAGAACCTGGATGCTCATATTGGCTCCCACATATTCTACGAAGATCTTTATTGGTTAAACCGCATAACAACATACGTTGTTCCCTTTGTCATCGGTATGTTACTTGACCGAGATTCGATCGTTGGTATCTCAATACCTAGTTCAATCTCATTATCGGCAAGTCTCTTTACTGGATTACGTAATGCATCATCCGAAACTAACTCATTAGTCACATTGCTTGCAAGGCTTATAGTGGTGTGCATTACCGAGAGGGCCCAGAGATACCTCTCCGACAATCGGAGTGACAAATCCTAATCTTTATCTATGCCAACTCAACAAGTACCATCGGAGACACCTATAGAGCACCTTTATAATCACCCAGTTACGTTGTGACGTTTGGTCGCACACTAAGTGTTCCTCCGGTATTCGGGAGTTGCATAATCTCATAGTCATAGGAACATGTATAAGTAATGAAGAAAGCAATAGCAACATACTAAACGATCAAGTGCTAAGCTAACGGAATGGGTCAAGTCAATCACATCATTCTCTAATGATGTGGTCCCGTTAAGGAAATTACAACTCATGTCTATGGCTAGGAAACTTAACCATCTTTGATTCAATGAGCTAGTCAAGTAGAGGCATACTAGTGACACTTTGTTTGTCTATGTATTCACACATGTACTAAGTTTCCGGTTAATACAATTCTAGCATGAATAATAAACATTTATCATGATATAAGGAAATATAAATAACAACTTTATTATTGCCTCTAGGGCATATTTCCTTAAGAGGGATAGATCCAATCAATATGGTAAAAACCCCATATTTTTATCTTTAATAGTAACAATACAATATGTGCCTTGCTACCCCTCATCCTTTGGGTAAGGACACCGCAAGATTGAACCCATCACAAAGCACCTCTGACATTGCAAGAAAGATCAATCTAGTTGGCCAAACCAAATCAATAGATTGGAGAGAAATACAAAGATATCTTAATCATGCATAAAAGAGTTCAGAGAAGACTCAAATAGTATTCATAGATAATTTGATCATAAATCCACAATTCATCGGATCTCAACAAATGCATCGTAAAAGAAGATTACATCGAATAAAACTCCAAGAACATCGAGGAGAACATTGTATTGAAGATCAAAGAGAGTGAAGAAGTCATCTAGCTACTAGCTATGGACCCTCTGTGATTGAATCCCTCTTTGGAAGAGTGCCAGAAAAGACCCCAAGATGGGATCTAACGAGAAAAGAAGCTTGCGGCGGAAAAAAAGTATTTTTGGTGTGCCCTCTGGTATACGGGGAATATTTGGGTATTTATGGAGTTGGAATTAGGGTTAGGGGAGTCCCAAGGGGTCCACAAGCCTTGGGACGCCCCCCCTAGGGCGTGCCCTGTGAGCTTGTGTCTCTCTCGTGGCCCCTCTGGCCTCCTCCCAAAGCTTCGTGGTGGTCTTCTGGTCCAAGAAAAATCCTCAAAAAGTTTCGTTCCGTTTGGTATTGATTTTTTGTAAAAGACAAAAACAAGGAAAAAACAACAACTGACACTGGGCACTAGGTTAATAGGTTAGTCCCAAAAAATGAAATAAAATAGCATATTAATGCATATAAAACATCCAAGTAGATAATATAATAGCATGGAACAATAAAAAATTATAGATACACTGGTGACATATCAAGCATCCCAAAGCTTAATTCCTGCTCGTCCTCGAGTTGGTAAATGATAAAAACAGAATTTTTGATGTGGAATGCTACCTAACATGTTTATCAATGTAATTTTTCTTATTGTGGCATGAATATTCAGATCCATAAGATTAGAAACAAAAGTTTAATATTGACATAAAAACAATAATAATTCAAGCATACTAATAAAGCAATCATGTCTTCTCAAAATATCATGGCTAAAGAAAGTTATCCCTTAAAAATCATATAATCTTGTCATGCTCTATCTTCATCACACAAAGTATTTATCATGCACAACCCCGATGACAAGCCAAGCAATTGTTTCATACTTCTAATGTTCTCAATCTTTTTCAACTCTCACGCAATACATGAGCGTGAGTCATGGACATAGCACTATAGGTGATATAGAATATGGTGGAGGTTGTGAGGAGAAGACAAAAAGGAGGGATTCTAACATCAACTAGGCGAATTAATGGGCTATGGAGATGCCCATCAATTGATATCGACGCAAGTGAGTAGGGATTGTCATGCAACGGATGCACTAGAGCTATAAGTGTATGAAAGCTCAAAATAAAACTAAGTGGGTGTGCATCCAACTTGCTTGCTCATGAAGACCTAGGGCAATTTGAGGAAGCCCATCATTGGAATACACAAGCCAAGTTATATAATGAAAAATTCCCACTAGTAAACGAAAGTGATAAAATAGGAGACTCTCTGTCATGAAGAACATGGTGCTACTTTGTAGAACAAGTGTGGAAAAGGATAGTAGCATTGTCCCTTCTCTCTTTTTCTCTCATTTTTTTTCTTTTTTGGGATCTTTGGCCTCTTTTTTATTTTGGGCTCTTTGGCCTGTTTTTTATTTTGGGCACTTTGGCCTCTTTTTTTAATTTTATGTCCGGAGTCTCATCCCAACTTGTGAGGGAATCATAGCCTCCATCATCCTTTCCTCACATGGGACAATGATCTAATAATGATGATCATCACGCTTTTATTTCCTTACAACTCAAGAATTACAACTCGATACTAGAACAAGTGTATGACTCTGTGAATGCCTCTGGCGGTGTACCGGGATGTGCAATGATCTAGCGTAGCAAAGATATAAACAAAATGGACAAGCCATGAAAATATCATGCTAGCTATCTTACGATCATGCAAAGCAATATGCCAATGATGGTGCGTGTCATAATAAACAGAACGATGGAAGTTGCATGGCAATATAACCCGGAATGACTATGGGAATGCCATAATAGGTAGGTATGGTGGCTGTTTTGAGGAAGGTATATGGTGGGTTTAATGCACCGACGAAAGTTGTGCGATACTAGAGAGGCCAGCAATGGTGGAAGGGTGAGAGTGTGTATAATCCATGGAATCAACATTAGTCATAAAGTACTCACATACTTATTGCAAAAATTTATTAGCCATCGAAGCAAAGTACTAATACGCATGCTCCTAGGGGGGATAGATTGGTAGGAAAAGACCATTGCTCATCCCTGACCGCCACTCATAAGGAAGACAATCAAAAATAAATCATGCTCTAACTTCATCGCATCACGGGAGACCATACGTGCATGCATTGGGAATCACAAACCATAACACAAATATTCTTACTAATCCACAATTAATCTCTAGCATGACTCTAATATCACCATCTTTATATCTCAAAACAAATGCAATGAATCAAACTTCTCATATATTCAATGATCTTCGTAAAAGTTTTTATTATATCCCTCTTGGATACCCATCATAATAGGACTAAATTCATAACCTAAGCAAATTTCCATACTATTTTTAAGACTCTCAAAATAATATAAGCGAAGCATGAGAGTTCATCCATTTCTACAAAATAAAACCACCGCCGTTCTCTAAAAAGATATAAGTGAAGCACTAGGGCAACTACCTAGCTCAAAAGATATAAGTGAAGCACATAGAGTATTCTAATAAGTTCACGATTAATCACTACTAGGGAAAAGCCTAGCAGTAGCGCGAGTATTTTGCCTAGCAGTAGCGCGGGGTGCCGCGCTACTGATAAGGCGCTACATCTAACATGTAGCAGTAGCGCGTGTCGTCCCACACTATTGCTATACATGGCTAGCAGCAGCGGGCTTTGGTGCCACGCATTGCTGCTAATAGCTGCAGCGCTTTTAACTAGGACGCGCTACTGGTAAGATAGCGCTACTGCTAACTTTATTCCCCTCGCTACTGCTAGTTTTATTAGTTTCTATTTTTTCTGCATATTTGTTTTGTATTCGAACATGCTTTATACAATAATCTTTAGCATAACAAACACATACAAATGTAATCATAGCATATACATATAGATAGTCTCATCAAATCATGTCATCATCATAATCATCATCCAACACAAAGTGGTCTCGCGTCATCATCTCGAAAATAGCGATACAAGTCTCGAGTACTTGCAACTACATCGTCATCCATCTAAACAATGATATACGCCGGAAAGAGCTATCACTATAAGTGAGAGCGGAACTATCTTGATACATGAGTTCAGATCCTCTCTCGCATTAGCTCGAACCTAAACTAACTACTGGATGTCGCTCGGAAACCGGAAACCGGTACACTTGGGCGTGACACTCCGGCCACTCGTCGTATAGTCCTGGCGTTGCACTTCTTCGTCATCGATGATCTATGCACCTGCATCGTCACATGAGTCAATGATATGCAACATACATAGTTGAGCAACAGAAAGAGACAGACTTAGCAAAAATAGAAGCAACATATCATAAGCATAGATAACAAAGTTCGTCGTACCCAAAATGCCCTAACCAGAGTGATCTTCGCTAGTTGAGGAGGTCGGTTTAATTACATCACAAAGAAAGTTTCATTGTGCATAACTCAAAGTTTCGTCATCCAGAAAGTATGGACTAAACAGACACATTGTCATATATCGACAATCACTCCAACATGTCGTTCCATCCATCCAAGTCAGGGAGATAGTCCCCGAGCTTAGTGAAAGGCTTGGTCGAGACGTTGGCGGCTACTGGCGTGTTGGACGTCTTCCCACGACATTTGCCCTTCCTCGTAGAGAATGTACATGTTTTGTCGAGGACCTCCTTCACGATGACTTGGGCAAGTTCTTGCTGGATGTGATAGAACTCAGCTCGAAGTCGATGATTCGGGATATCTCCTACGCTCTTTGCCCATTGCAGAATATGGGCATCGCCGGATTTAGGTGACATGCGAAGGTTCTGTTGATCCCTTCTGTACTCCAGCATGTGGTGTAGGACATAGAATCCATCACTAAGAGTATCACTCGATTGCTGGATGCAGCAGAAGTCGGTCTTATGGCCGAAGGCAGGCCTGTCATCCCTTTTCTTCTTGTCCTTGATCTCTCCACCCCATATGCCATAGTAAAAGATAGCACTGTCGAGAACAAACTTGATGTGGGTGTAATCCTTTTTGTTCATGTTCTTCAACGAGTCCAAGTAAAGAGCGTGGGAGTATGGGGGGTAAAGGATGATGAGGATGGCGTGCCCGCCGCTGCGCAAAATAAGTACACCTCAAATTAATTAGCCTCCACCATGCAAATGAATGATTGAAATCGAAGGAAGGATATCCGCGCGGATGACTTACAGGGGATGATAAGGCATGAGAATCGCCTCCTTGTCCTTATTGGCGACCATGAAATCGATGATGTAGTCTCTCGCGTATTCACGGTGCTCTGCGCAGACTGCCAAGAAGCCCTCGTGCATGAAGTACGGGTCAGCGACACAGATATAAGGTATCTGCTCAATCCCGATGATGTAGTTCATGTACAAGGCAAAAAGGCGGACAAACGTAAAATCCAGCTTCTTCAAGTGGAACATGTCGAAGATGTAATCGAGTCGAAGGAAAAACTTGTCCGCGGGGCATGTGTGGATGTACGACCTTTGCCGCGGCACATTAACCACGTAGAGTGGGTATCCCGGATTTTCCGAGGCGATGAGGCTTTTGTCTCACCGCAGCACATCGTCATGAAGTCTCCTTAGATCGCCGTGTGTGGCCTCTACCGCTGCCTTAGGTAGGATTGGTTCACCGGGGATATGCCATTTTGCCACACTGGGGATAGGTATACGGTCTTGAACCCGAGGCTGCTGAGGCGGCTGGATCATAGAAGCAACTTTGTTGCCTTTCCTCGGTCTCTTCCTATGCTTCTTTGCTACCGGAAGGTCATCTATAATACATTCAGCCTCCGGAGGCGGCAATTCAGGCACCGACTCATGACGCACAAACCACGAGTACTCATTATAGGTGCCAGATTGAGATCTTTGTTGAGTGTCATCATCATCCTCATCCTCATCTATGGCGACATCATCGGCGACTAATGGAGCCTCTTCCTCGCCTAAATGCGCTATCACCCAAAGACGGTACCGACGCTAATTCGGTAGGTGGGGTGTTGATGTCCATACCTTGCTGAGGCTGCATGCTCGTGGGTGTTCTCCCGTCCGCCTCCAGACGAAGCAGCCTCTTTGGCCACAACAGGACCCACCCATTGCAACCGTCAAGCCGCCGCGGGGTCTCGTCGTCATCCCCCCTAGTACCGGATGTCGTGGAATTGTCACGGCAGATGTCCTAGAGGAAGAACTTAGTCGTGGAGCCATCGCAACGAGGTTAGCTTAAAGGGGTTATCAGGACAAAGGACGCAGAGAGTTTATACTGGTTCGGCCCCTTGCGGTGAAGGTAAAAGCCTAATCCAGTTTGAGGTGGTATTGCTACGGTTTCGATTACCAAGGAGCGAATACGCTTGGCCTAGTTCTTGATCTCTTGTTTCTTGCCATAAGCCGCCGTCGGGTCGTCCCTTTATATACACAGGTTGACGCCCGGCGGCTCACGGAGTCCCGGATGGCTCATACACAACGTGTCCGGCTTGGTGACTAACTACACATGCCTTACGATATAAGTCATATATACATGGCGGTTCATCCACCTGGGCCTTAAGTCACCTCTTGGTCTTGGGCCGTCAACAGGTTCGTATGATCCGCCATCTTCATTGGTAAGCCGCCGGTGGTATAACCCGGCCCCTCCTGGGCGGTTCATACCCGTAGTTATATCCCCAACATTAGGCCCTGTGTTGATTTGAACTTGTTCACATCAATCTTCAATACCTGACTTGTCAAAATCTTGCACCGCCTTGTTGATAAACCTTCCCGTAAACCGCCCTGACGTCAGCTCACAGAATTTTCTTAAACCGCCATGATGTCACTTCGCATTAACTTTGCACGTGGCCCAGAACATCTTAATTGGTACTTATCTTAATGAGCCTCCCGAAAACCGAGGCATCCAAATAGCCATATGATAATTTTGGCCTCCTCGATTCCCGCGCATGCCTTGCAGCCACCCCCTTATAAATAGGGGAAGGGGGTCTTTATCATTTTCCCCTTCATCTCCTCCTTCATCTTCCTCCTTCGCACGGCCGCTCCAAAGGTTTACTCGAACTCCGCCACCTCCGACCGCCGCAGAATAACGCAGTCAGCTGCATCCTGATCGATCCAGAGAACTTCGGCGAGCTACCGCTGCTCTTCATCACCCGTAAGCGCACCCCCTTTAACTCAAATCTACATTAGGGTTCGGGTTGTTCGTCGGTGTTCTTGTTGTTCGTGCCTTGTTTCCGTCAACTCTAATGGCTTTTAATCTGGATAGGCCATAAGTCTTGTGCGAAAGTAGTTTCAACATCATTTTCATTATTAGAACAACATCTCTTCCATAGAAGATCTTATCAGAGTATCCAAACTTTTCCACGGTCGCCACCTTAGACTAGAATTTCACTGCTTTTCCTGAGCTATGGTAGATCCAAAATTACAGCGGCAACTTGTGAAATCAGTTTGTCCCTCATTTGATAAATCTGAAGCATCTAAATTGTCATGGCGGCTTATGATATAAACTTGTTAAACCGCCACCATACGTTTTATAACTGGCTTGACCCGACAATATATCTCTGGTTTAACCATGCTTAATTTCTGCAACATGTATCTTGACTTTTAAACTTTGTCCGACTTAACAACCAAATTCTCAATCTGGTAGGTACCATTAGTCCCCACATAAGCCGCCAACACTTCAATGTTCATTCCCCAGCTTAATCTCTTAACTGTTCATAGTATTTTTCCTTTGAATCCATTATCCATCTTAATAGCATGACCTTAAAATTTGGTAATGTTTCCTTCATGTAGGACATTGCTTCTTCAAGATGGTCAAACTCACATCGCTTGCAACCGGGTCGCTTTCACGGTTCTGAGAGGAAGACTTGAACGTATACGTTCAAACTGGCGTCTTAGCCAAAAAAGAAGTCATCCATTGGAGGGCTCTGGGTAACGAAAGTCGAGCTCAGCCCAAAAACGGTGAAGTAGTGGTTTTTATGGAACATATGGTCCGGAGCTTCAGTCCTCCTGGCTCAAGATTCTTTCGAGATGTATTACACTTCTTTAAGCTTCATCCACAAGATATCGGCCCAAACTCTGTCTCAAGCATCTGCATTTTCCAAGTGTTCTGCGAGGTGTACCTTCAACAGGAGCCTACCGTAGAATTATTCAGAGAGTTCTACTACTTGAATCGGCAGAATGAATTCACAGACGGACCTAGCCTTGAACTAGGCGGCATAACCATACAACGCCGGAAAGAGGCCATCTTCCTAGCTGCTAATCCGCCTAGCCACCCCAAAGACTGGAACCAGACTTGGTTTTATTGCCAAGACACCTCACCAGAGGGAGAGAACCTCCTGGCGGGTTACCGCTCCAGCCGGCTTAGCAACAGAAATCATCTTCTGGACCGTATCAGCACAGTAGAACGGAAGAAATACGTGCTGGTTTTCGCAAAGATCCGGGCTCTAATGGCGAATGGCATGACCGGAATTGATTTAGTTTGATGCTGGGTCGCCTGGAGAGTCTTGCCGCTAAGCATCCGGCCCAGTTTAATGTGTGAGTATACCGGCGAGCTAATGATCCTCGCGCCCTTTGTAACATCGAAATAACTGAGGAAGAAATCAATAACATGACCAAAACTCTGTTGAATGAGAGCTTGGAAGATTGCAGTCAATTCGGACTGAGCCCTTTCTGTACGCTGAATGAGCCACCAGCTGTAAGGTTTGAACCCAGCTCATACTTGATTCATATTTCCATTTTTGCTGCTTGCTCGTACTTATTCATTGTTACAGGCCGACTCATCCTTCTGGTCCAAGAAATTGCCAGATAAATCAAAGAAAACCCGGACCAAGAACAAGTCCGCCAAAAAGCCTGCTAAGAAGAAGTCCAACACTGCTGAATTATTCAATTTGGATGATAAAGATGATGATGATGATGATGAGTCGGAGGTAGAACTTGATTCCCTTGGCTCCTTTTCTGTACGTCTTATTGACAATGACTATTATCAGGATGATCGGACGTCAGCCGTGTAGGTGATGTAGAGGTAGTTACTCTTTCCTCCGGCTTAGAACCTCTGCCAACACAGAAAACCTGACAAGCAAGCCGGAAAGTAAGCTTTTCTCACCCTTTAGCTCACTTGGATCCCAACTTTCTTTTGAAGAAGCGACAACATGAAGCTCGCCAGTACAACCCAAAGCTTGATGGCGGTGGATTTTTATCCTCCGGCCATCAACACCCCAAAGACTCGCATAAGCGTCAAACGGAGGTCTAAAAAATTTCTGACTTAGATTATCCAAAGGCGGGTCTTATTCGTCAACCTCTTAACCCGTCTGATTCAAATTATCAGGGAACATCTCACTCTTCCTCTGGTGACTCAACGGGAACTCAAATCCTAGCTTTCAAGACTGTGCCTCGGTAAGGATATATTCGATCCTCAAAACTTCATACTTGTTTAATATCTCGATATCATGTATTTCTTATTCTCGATGGTCGCCAAACCCGGCTAAAAGGCGAATCCGAATAAGCCGACGATTCCAACCCGTCTGAGCCGGAAAAACAACAACCAGAACCTTCTCATCCAATTGCTGAGGCCACCATTGATTACCTGCCACCAGAAGACAATGAAGTATCCATAGATCATATGGATGTCGAACTGGCCATTTCTAAGACGCCAAGCCCAGCTAAGCTCAATAAAGAGAAGACTGACGATGTCCTCATCATCGGTTTTGGTTACACAGCACCGGGTAACACCTCTGTCTTATCCAAGCACAGCGCCAAAGAAGAAATTTCTGTTGATGATAAAGGCAAGTGGAAGGTAGACTTAGAGAGCTACGCCCAGTTCAGTGCCCAAGACATCCACTCTGTTTATTTGAACCTTCTGTACACCAGCCGTGATTTTGAAGCGGGCTTAGTCAATTTGATGAAGGAACGCTATGAGGTAACCCAATCACTATTCTCTTCATAATTATATGTCTATCAGCCGCCAAGTCTATAGGATATGATAGGATTGAATATGTTGTAGACTTTCCAATTGCCATAAAGAAACTAAACATCATCATTAGCCCCCAAGTGCCAAGGATAAAAATTGTATTGTGCTTGGGACTTCCAAAAATTCTTAAGAGCAATAGACATTAGCCCCCAAGTGCCAAGGATAATACTTGTATTGTGCTTGGGACTTCAAAGATAATCATGATCATAATGCTTTCCATATTTGCTTATGTCACAGGCTGAACTGATTGAAAAGGATTCGTAGCTCAATGATCTGAAGGCCAACAATAAAACTAAGCAATCTGAGACATCTAAGGCCAAGTCAGAACTGGAGACTGCTTTAGAAAACTTTGAGTAGCTTAAACAAAACTTCAACACGGATAAGAATGGCTGGGACCCCGAAAAATGGCTCTATTGAAGAGAGCAGAAGAAGCTAAAGCCACGCTTAAACTGGTGACTGATGAACTATCCGGTTTAAAGCAACAAATCAATAATATGTCATTAGCCATCTTAGGTAAGTAGTAATCATGACTCCTTTCATCCAAATAAACCTATTATAAACATCTGTCGGCTTATCAACAAATTAACTGATACAGGTTCTCGAAGCGTCAAGTTGGGCTCAAATATGCGCATCAGGTTGAAGGCCGTCTACACTCTTGTAGAGCAATTATACACCCACGCTCACCAGACCATTACTACTGCTCTGCACAAGAAACAGCCGCCCACTCTTACCAAGGATACATTGGAAAGGTTGTTAGTGGTACCCGAAAGGATTGAAGAATTGAAGCGAGCCTCTGCCAGAGCTGACACTTTAACTGCTTTAAGCCGGGCCAAGGCGTGGCAAGCAGATCTTGATCCGGAGGACCTGGCCAATGGTTTCCCAAGTGTAAAAGAGGATGGGTTACCCTTCAGCGCTGATGAGTTTGCAGATATAGCAAGAGCAAGTGTCCATTAGCAACCTGGGTGGCTGAAGAAACCAATTTATCTCAATACCAAGCGGCTTATGACGCTGATAATAAAAAGGTGAAGGCGTCGGTTCATTAGGATACGGATCTCATCCCGCCGATTCGTAAGCACACCTTCGCTCCTGACATTGATCCATCCAACCTTATTGATGATGAAGCTTTTTTTAGAGTGTTGACCGGTATCAGCTGGGCTACGCGTAACTTCCAGCTGATGGATAATCAAGGAGCCAAAGAGGAAGAAGAGGCGCAGGATGGTCCGGAGGCCTCAACCCGCCAGGAGTCATGAGCCGTCTTATTAATCATAACACTTTGATATTTGCGTCTCAAAAACACTTATCCTCTTTGGGCCACCATATGCCTTGTAATAGGCTAGTTAAACTTTGATCTTTTGTGCCATCGTGCACATTTTGTTTGCATAACACTGGTGATCCGTCAATTGAAGATCTGCCACTTGTGCTCATGATATCATCTATAGTATGCAGATCAAATTTACTATTTTTCCTGCACACAAACAGATCACAAGTGCCCTGGCGGTTTACCCTAGGGCGGGTCATAATACCCCATATAAATACCACTGGTGACTAAATCTGTCCATAGCCAGGGCCGATCTAATCATAACCTTATATAGTTATATCAAAATATCATACCTGTGATATTTGCTTATACTATCGGCTTACCATACCTGTGAAGTAAGGGTTACAACCCAAAGATTGGGAGCACAACTCCGTATTCAATTGATTTATACCGCCGGCTTACAATGCCGCACGCATCAAGGGGTAATATCCCAAAACTTAGAGCACAGCGCTCTAAGTACACAGAATCATCATACACTGGCGACTTAAAGTCTAAGACCAGGCCGGGTTAACAAACACCGGATAGATTCATATATAAACCATAAGGAAACATAGCCCTCATCGGTTTTCAACCATGTATTAACATGTCACAAAAGATGAATCTCAAAAAATAACTCTCAAATCAAATAAAAATCAGAAAACAAGGCTTTCATAGGTGGCCAAGCCTAAAACCCAAGTGCTTTTCATGGGCTTGCACAGCCACGAGCTAATCCTTCAAACCTTGTAAACCAAACCTCACATGATCAACCGCCATTTTACCCTTGACAAGTTCAGGGTCTTTAATAAGATTGACTATTCAGGAGTTCGGCGGGTCATTCGGGATTACACAGGCGGAGTGGCGAGCGTAGAAAGGCAGGATCAACTGAAATTCTTTGGTGTTATACACCTGGCGTTTCAAGCCAAGAAGGGGTTATCAAAGCTATGTTCTGTGAACGGGGAGCCCCCAAGTGATATATTTTTTAGCTGTGCTCGCCGGGTACCTATGTTTGAGATGTGCTACGCAGCAGACTCTCTTTGGTCCCTTTAACCCGGGCGTCAAGCCCCCAAGTGATCATATGAAATGACAATAAAGACTCACATTCTGAGAAATGAAATGACATAGGCCCTGAATTATCAGGGATGCCGGCTTTAGTATATCCATTATAGTATATACACTGATGTAAATATGTACATCACAAGTGCCAATGGCTCAAGTGTAATAAGGCCGAAGATGAGCAATATTCCACGGCCGGTGGGTCTCCTCCTCCGACATGCGTGAGTCCTTGTGGTCTCGAACTTCGATAAGGTAGTATGACCCGTTGTTTAGATTCTTGTTGACCACAAAGAGCCCTTCCCAAGGTGGGGATAGCTTGTGCATATCATTTTGATCCTGGATAAGTCGGAGCACCAAATCACCTTCTTGAAAGGTCCTGGTTTTAACCCGGCGGCTGTGGTAACGACGCAGATCTTGCTAGTAAATCGACGAACGAGCCACCGCAAGGTCACGCTCCTCATCCAACAGGTCAAGTGCATCCTGACGTGCTTTTTCATTATCAGCTTCAACATAAGCCGCCACTCGGGACGAGTCTTGACGGATGTCACTAGGGAAAACTGCCTCTGCTCCGTAAACCATGAAAAAAGGCGTGTAACCCGTCGATCTGTTGGGGGTAGTATTGATATTCCATAATACTGAGGGTAACTCCTCCACCCAACAACCCGACGTCCTCTGCAAAGGGACCATAAGCCGGGCTTGATGCCTCTCAAAATTTCTTGATTAGCTCTCTCAGCTTGACCATTGCACTGGGGGTGAGCCACTGATGATACATCAAGTCGAATATGCTCTCGTTGACAAAACTCTTTCATAGCACCCTTGGACAGATTAGTGCCATTATCAGTTATAATGTTGTGGGGAAAGCCAAAACAGAAAATCAACTTTTTGATGAATTGAACCGTCGTCGCCGCGTCACACTTACTAACCGGCTCTTCTTCAACCCACTTTGTAAATTTGTCAACCGCCACCAAAAGGTGGGTCTTTTTATCCTTGGACCTTTTGAAAGGTCCAACCATATCAAGCCCCCAGACTACAAATGGCCAAGCAGTTGGAATCATCCTCAATTCTTGAGCCGGCACATGAGCTCGTCGTGAGAATTTCTGACAACCATCACATTTACTGACCAAATCCTCTGCATCAGCATGAGCCGTTAGCCAATAAAATCCATGACGGAAAGCCTTTGGCTATGAGAGACTTAGAGTCGGCATGATGACCACAATCTCCTTCAAGAATCTCTCGTAAGATCTCACAGCCTTCCTTAGGAGAAACACAACATTGAAACGCCCATGTGACACTGCGATGATGTAACTCTCCATTGACGATAGTCATTGACTTGGACCACCGGGTTATCTGCCTGGCCAAAGGTTCATCCTCGGGTAACTCGCCCCTGGTCATATAAGCCAAATATGCAACCGTCCAATCCGGAATAGCATGAAGAGCCGCCACCAGTTGTGCTTCCGGGTCAGGAATAGCAAGATCTTCCTCTGTAGGCAATTTGACTGAAGGGTTATGCAAGATATGTTGGAAATATGCCCTAGAGGCAATAATAAAATGGTTATTATTATATTTCCTTGTTCATGATAATTGTCTATTGTTCATGCTATAATTGTATTAACTGGAAACTGTAATACATGTGTGAATACATAGACCACAACATGTCCCTAGTGAGCCTCTAGTTGACTAGCTCGTTGATCGATAGATGGTTATGGTTTCGACCATGGACATAGGATGTCATTGATAACGGGATCACATCATTAGGAGAATGATGTCATGGACAAGACCCAATCCTAAGCATAGCACAAGACCGTATAGTTCGTTTGCTAAGAGCTTTTCTAATGTCAAGTATCATTTCCTTAGACCATGAGATTGTGCAACTCCCGGACACCGTAGGAATGCTTTGGGTGTACCAAACGTCACAACGTAACTAGGTGGCTATAAAGGTGCACTTGATTATCTCCGAAAGTGTCTACATTGGGTTGCCACGAACCGAGATTGGGATTTGTCACTCCGTATGACGGAGAGGTATCTCTGGGCCCACTCGGTAATGCATCATCATAATGAGCTCAATGTGACTAAGTAGTTAGTCACGGGATCATGCATTACGGAAGGAGTAAAGTTACTTGCCGTGCGAGATTGAACAAGGTATTGGGATACCGACGATCGAATCTCGGGCAAGTAACGCATCGATTGACAAAGGGAATTGTATCACGGATTGGTGAATCCTCGACATTGTGGTTCATCCGATGAGATCATCGTGGACCATGTGGGAGCCAACATGGGTATCCCGATCCCGTTGTTGGTTATTGGCCAGAGAGATGTCTCAGTCATGTCTGCATGGTTCCCGAACCCGTAGGGTCTACACACTTAAGGTTCGGTGACGCTAGAGTTGTTATGGGAAATAGTATGTGGTTACCGAAGGTTGTTCGGAGTCCCGGATGAGATCCCGGATGTGACGAGGAGCTCCGGAATGGTCCGGAGGTGAAGATCAGTATTTTGGACAAAGGGTATTGGAGTTCGGAATTGTTCCGGGGGTACCAGGTGATGACCAGCGTGTCCGAAAGGGGTTTCGGAGGCCCCGGCAAGTGTTTGGGGGCCTTATGGGCCAAGGGGAGGGGGCACATCAGCCCACTAAGGGGCTGAGCGCCCCTCCCACCCCATATCACGTAACCCGGAGAGGTAGGGGCGCCACTCCTAGGGCAGCCTCCCCTCCCGGCTTGGGGGGCAAGTTTCCTAGGGGTTGGGGGTGCCCAAACGCATCTAGGGTTTCCCCTGGCCGCCGCCCCCTCCTCTAGATCCATCTAGAGGGGCCGGCCCCCTCTCCCCTTCCCCCTATATATATTGAGGGGGTGG
Source organism: Aegilops bicornis (assembly GCA_021605145.1). Classification (NCBI taxonomy): domain Eukaryota; kingdom Viridiplantae; phylum Streptophyta; class Magnoliopsida; order Poales; family Poaceae; genus Aegilops; species Aegilops bicornis. Next base: position 335,736,129 of record CM038670.1, on the reverse strand, counting down.
GAGGGTAGCCACACCCTTCCCCTGGCGCAGCCCTCCTCCTCCAACACCTCCTCCTCCTCCGTAGTGCTTGGCGAAGCCTCACGGAGAACCACGAGCTCCATCGCCACCACGCCGTCGTGCTTGGAGTTTTCCTCAATTCTCCTCTCCCTTGCTGGATCAAGAAGGAGGAGACGTCCCCGGTTGTACGTGTGTTGAACGCGGAGGCGCCTGCTCGGGCGCTTAAATCGGAATCGACCGTGATCTGAATCGCTGCGTGTACGACTCCACCAACCGCGTTCTTGTAACGCTTCCGCGTCGCGATCTTCAAGGGTATGAAGATACACTCATCCTATCCCTCTCTTGTTGCTAGAATCTCCATAGATTGATCTTGGTGATGCGTAGAAAATTTTGAATTGCTGCTACGTTCCCCAACAGGATATCCAGGAAAGTTTTAGGTGGCACCGGCTTACGTTGGGACCCTAACTGGCTCAAAGCATCAGCCGCCTTGTTTTTCCTTCGATCAACATGCTCCACTTGATAGCCCTTGAAGTGACCAGCAATAGCATCAACCTCTCGGAAATAAGCCGCCATGAGTAGATCCTTAGAATCCCAAGTGCCTGAAACTTGCTGAGCTACCAAATCTGAGTCGCCGAAACACCACACCCGGCTTAAATTCATCTCTTTAGCCATCTGAAGACCATGGAGCAAGGCTTCGTACTCAGCTGCATTGCTAGTATGAGGGAACATCAACCTTAAAACATAACAAAATTTATCACCTCGTGGGGAAGTCAAGATAACTCCAGCCCCCGAGCCTTCCAACTGCCTGGATCCATCAAAGTGAATAGTCCAATATGTGCTATTCGGCTTCTCCTCAGGTATCTGCAGCTCTGTCCAATCATTTATGAAGTCCACAAGCGCTTGAGATTTGATGGATGTGCGAGGCATATGTTTCAAACCATGGGGTCCAAGCTCAATGGCCCACTTGGCTACCCGCCTGTGGCTTCTCTGTTTTGAATAATACCCCCTAGAGGAGCAGAACTAACCACAACGATGGGATGACCCAGAAAATATTGCTTGACCTTTGACTAGCCATGAATACCCCATATACAAGCTTCTGCCAATGCGGATACCTCTGCTTGGACTCAATGAGCACCTCACTGATGTAGTAAACCAGCCACTGAACCAGATATTCCTTACCTGACTCCTTCCTTTCCACCACAATTGCCATTAATCGACAATTTGTACCGTTGGGAGCCACGATATAACAATAAAGGCTCTTTATCAATGGGAGCAAGAAGAACCGGCGGCTCATTTAATCGCTTTCTTCAAGGCCTCAAACGCCTGATCAGCAGCATCACTCCAGACAAAGTAAGATGTCATCTTCATCATCTGGTATAGAGGGATAGCCTTCTCACCCAACCGGCTTATGAATCGGCTTAAGGCCGCAATACGACCCGCCAGACGCTGAACATCATTGATACATGCCAGTTTAACCAGGGAAGTGATAGCCTTTATTTTCTCTGGATTAGCTTCAATACCCCGTTCAGAAACCAGAAAGCCTAAAAGCTTGCCTGCTGGCACACCAAAGACACACTTGGCTGGGTTAAGCATCATCTTGTAGACCCAGAGATTGTCAAAGATCTCTTTCAAATCATCTATCAAGGTTTCCTTCTTCCTGTACTTTACCACAATATCATCCACATAAGCATGAACATTACACCCAATTTGATCATGAAGGCAATTTTACACACACCGCTGGTAAGTCGCCTGGGCACTCTTGAGCCCAAAAGGCATAGACACATAACATAAGGCTCCAAAGGGAGTGATGAAAGTTGTCTTCTCCTGGTCCTTAACTGCCATTTTGATCTGATGATAACCAGAACAAGCATACAAAAAGCTCAAACGCTCACAACCCGCCGTAGCATCAACAATCTGATCAATACGGGGACAAAGGATCAATGGACAGGCCTTGTTTAAGTCTGTGTAATCCACTTTATCGCCAGTACCATTTTTCTTAAGTACCAAAGACCGGGTTAGCCAACCACTCAGGATGAAAAACTTCAACAATAAACCCAGCCGCCAAGAGCCGGGCCACTTCTTCACCAATGGCCTTGCGCCTCTCTTCATTGAAACGGAGAAGGAATTGCTTGACCGGTTTAAACTTCGTATCAATATTGAGAGTGTGCTCAGCGAGTTTCCTTGGTACACCTGGCATGTCTGAAGGTTTTCATGCAAAGATGCCCGGTTTTCACGGATGAACTCGATGAGCGCACTTTCTTATTTCTGATCCAGATTAGCACTGATGCTGAACTGTTTGGATGAATCGCCAGGAACGAAATCAACTGGCTTAGTGTCATCTGCCGACTTAAATTTCAACAGGGGCTCATGCTCTGTGGTTGGCTTCTTCAAAGATGTCATATCCGCCGGGTCAACATTATCCTTGTAAAATTTCAATTCTTCTATTGCACAGACAGACTCAGCATAAGCAGCATCGCCTTCTTCACATTCCAAGGCTATCTTCCATCTTCCATGCACTGTGATGGTGCCTTTGTGACCCGGCATCTTAAGCTGCAAATAAACATAACAAGGCCTTGCCATGAACTTAGCATAAGCCGGCCGTCCAAACAGAGCATGATAAGGGCTCTTGATTTTAAGCACCTCGAAAGGCAATGTCTCAGATATGGAATCATGATCATTTTCAAAGGCAATGTCCAAAGATATTTTGCCCACTGGATACACAGACTTACCCGGTACCACACCGTGAAAGACAGTGTTTGAAGGCTTAAGATCTTTGTCAGTCAAGCGCATGCGACAAAAAGTTTCATAATATAGAATATTGATGATGTTGCCCCCGTCCATGAGTACCTTAGTAAATCTATACCTCCAACCTGAGGTGCCACCACCAGAGCCAAATGACCCGGATTATCAACCGGGGCGGGTGATCCTCACGACTCCACACAATAGGCTGCTCAGACCATCTTAAATACCGAGGAATCGCCGGCTCAACCGCGTTGACTGCCCTTTTACGGAGCTTCTGATCCCGCTTACATAAACTCGTGGTGAAGACGTGGTACTGTCCACCATTCAACTGCTTTGGATTACTCTGATAACCAGACTATTGTTGATTCCCTTGACCAGACTGTTGATTAAAGCCACCTTGATTGCCTTGGCCCTGGAATCCAGAGTTTGAACTGCCACCACCAAAGCCCGGTCCATGAGAGTCGGATCCTGAACCGCCGTTCGGGCCATTGTTGTTCTAAAAAAGATTGGAAGCCTTGAACTCCTTCATGATAAAGCAATCCTTCGACAAATGAGCGGTTGGCTTCTCGCATGTACCGTGCCTCGGACAAGGCTGATTCATCACTGCTTCGAGGTTGAATTTTGATCCTCCAGGCTGGGCCGGCCTTCCTTTGCGACGCTGATTATTATTCTATGCACTGGTGTTAGCCAGAAAGTCTAAATTTCTGTCGGCCTTACGCTTACCGTTACCACATTGGCTTGCCGTATTATACTGTTGCCCCTTTGTATTACCACTCTTCTTCCCCTTACCAGCCTTCTCTTCATCAGATTCAGGGTCTTTGGTACTATCAGAGTCGGCATACTTGACAAGAGCCGCCATGAGCTCCCCCATGTCATTGCAGTGGCGCTTAAGCCGTCCAAGCTTCTGCTTGAGGGGGAGGAAATGGCAATTTTTCTCCAACATCAAAACCGCTGAGCCGACGTTGATGCTGCCTGACGAGTGTATAATACTTGAGATCCGGCGCACCCAGTGGGTTGTTGACTCGCCCTCACCTTGGATACAAGAATCCAAATCCAGGATTGACATAGGCTGCTTGCACATGTATTTGAATTTTTTTGGATGAAACAGGCCTTCAACTCCGCCGATGACCCGATGGAGTTTGCGGGCAGCCCTTTCAACCAAGTGCGAGTCGGCCCGTCCAACATCATTGTGAAATATTTAGCATATGCGGCATCGCTAACATCCAGCATCTCCATGGACATCTCATAAATTTCCATCCAAGCTTCAGGGGGTTGATCTACTGTGTAATTAGGCACCTTGCGGGGTCCCTTGAAATCCTTGGGCAAACGCTCATTACGCAGAGCCGGCACTAAACAGGGCACACCCAAGGTCCTAGAGGTTATGCCTGCCTCCACCGAAGCTGACGGATAAACCGGAGGATACTGATGAGCCGCTTCCTGAGCCGCAAGCTTGGCCTCCCGACGGGCTCTGCCCTGATCCACCAAAGTCTGAGCATTGGCACCATCACGCGCCGGGTCATGCCCACGAGGCTGGTTATGGCGTTATTCACTGCTTGAAATTGCTGGTGAGTCAATGTGCCTGCTATAACTCCGGCTTGGACGGGGGGTTGAGTGTATCCTCTCGCGGCTGTAAGAATAAGCCGCTTGTTGAGCCACAACTGTTTGAAGAAGCTCTCTGGCCCTCTGTGTCTCTATCGTCGTTGAGGACTCGCCTTCAACTAGTAGAGCCGCCAGTCGTGTTGCCGCAGCAATCATATTACCCAATGGGTTAGAATAATGACCCGGAGGCGTCAGAACATGCTGAGGCAAGGTATTATTCAAACATGGTGGGTCCATCGCGCGCGGCTGAACCGGTGCTCTAGTCCCAGGCGCTTCGACCGCCCGGTTCACCACTGGCGGGTCACTGGTCCCTGCTCTAGGCGTGTTGAAGAGGTTCCTTGCATCATAAACTGGAGGTAGACGACTTTGGTGCCTTCTCCTCATGATCTCGTTCGAAGCATTCTGATCCAACGTGAGCCAGAAGGAATCTGCTTGAATCCGCTGTGCCTGGGCGTCCAAAACAGCCCGTTCTGCAGCCATCCTAGCATTCTCAGCCGCTAGCTCTTCCTTGTCTTGAGTGATCTCATCTCGCAGTTTCGCCACATCAACCTTATGTTGTTCCTCGTTGTCCGGGGTCACCTCTACCCCCATCAAAGTCGCCAGATCCTCCAACAATTATGTGAGAACTTGAGCCGGCGGGTGCGCAGAACCGCTAGCACCAGCCGCAGCCATTGAACTGGAGGTCATAGCCGCGGTGGTTGTTGAACCAAGCACCGACTATGTACCGGCCATGAAGATCGTAACCTTGTTCGGCGGCTCATAGGGTCCGGAATATTGTCACCATCGGAACAGCCCCCAAGCCGGTCGTCTTGCAGTTGATACAATGAATTAATCTCGCCTGTGGATGACTCACCATCAGAGTAGATGGTCGTCTCACCGCCAGACACAGATCCTTCCTCGCCTTCTGCCCCATGGATGAAACCAACAAAGGCCTGCTTTACAGCGGGCTGAACCCGGGCAGGTCGTGCATGCTGAGCCGTCTCGATGATGTCGGTGCAGATGTGCGGCTCAAGGCCCGGTTCGCCGATCTTGCTGAAGAAGACGTGGATTCTGCCAAAGGGGACCTAGTACCCATACTCAATTGAGCCGGCCTCGGGGCCCCAGCCTGCATCATCGATGTAGAGCTTGCCGCTACGACTCTTGGTCATCCGCCCACAGCGTATCCCTTGATCCCTTCAAAGTTGCACTTTAGGAACTCAAAACCACCGTGCGCTGGCCCCATGGTGGGCGCCAACTGTCGTGGAATTGTCACGGCAGATGTCCTAGCGGAAGGACTTAGTCGTTGAGCCATTGCAACTAGGTTAGCTTAAAGGGGTTAATCAGGACAAAGGACACAGAGAGTTTATACTGGTTCGGCCCCTTGCGGTGAAGGTAAAAGCCTAATCCAGTTTGAGGTGGTATTTCTAGGGTTTCGATTACCAGGGAGCGAATACGCTTGGCCTAGTTCTCGATCTCTTGTTTCTTGCCCTAAGCCGCTGTCGGGTCGTCCCTTTATATACACACGTTGACGCCCGGCGGCTCACGGAGTCCCAACGGGCTCATACACAACTTGTCCGACAAGATGACTAACTACACATGCCTTACAATACAAGTCATATATACATGGCGGTTCATCCACCTGGGCCTTAAGTCACCTCTGGGTCTTGGGCAACAGGTTCGTATGATCCACCATCTTCATTGGTAAGCCGCCATTGGTATGACCCGGCCCCTCCTGGGCTGTTCATACCCAGTAGTTATATCCCCAACACCAGAGGAGCCAAATTCTCGTGGCCCGGTTTGACACTGGCCATGGAAACCTTGAAGACGCTGGGGGTCGGTACTGTGGAACAATGGTTCCTTGACTTCATTATCGTCGCCTTCCCCACGTCCACCTTACGTCGCCGATGGTGTACAATATGGTGCACGGGGTTACGTCGGCCTGCAAAGACATGTCTGTGACGCGAGACATGCGAAAGGCGAGAATATACATTTATTGAAGAGGGCCGGTGTGACAGATACCGTGAGGGCGTCGAGCTCAGCCAGAGATCAAGCACCGCCGAGCACAACCGAGACGGAGGACGGGCTGCTATGAGCATGTGCGGGAGCCGGTGCAGGAGCAGGCACGAGGAGCAAGGCGAGTCTTTGGTGCGGAGCCGTGCGAGGAGTGCAGGAGGCCGGTCACGAGGGAGGCAGTCAGTCTTGGTGCAACGCTAGTTGAGCTGCTCCCGAAGAAGTCGGCAAGGGGAAAGTCCGCTGCATTTTTCTTGATTTTTCCTGCTCCAACTAACAACGGCCGGAACCAAGACACCAGACATATCTGCAATCGCCTGTTTTGTAGCAGCTACCGTTGTTGCAACTGTCTCAGCTGATTTCTTCTGAACCGCAATCTCAACCTTCTTGTTGATGTTTTGCGGCAGCTAGCCATGTTTCCTACGATTAAATCTAGTCAATTAATTCTAGACCTAATAAAATGAATAATGACATAAAAAGGCCTATGTTTTGCAGGAACGTTGACTCCTTCCTGGTGCGGAAAATCCCGGGCACTCGATATGTCCTAGTTTGTAGCACTAGTCATGCCGAAATTCACGGAAAATTTCAGCATGACCTTTGCTAAAAAGTGGACAAAACGAGCACCTGGAATTTGCCGGAACGGAAATGAATCAACATTCCGGCAAAACATAGGGCACTCGGCTTCATTCCCTGGAAACAACAAAAGGCCACTTGGGCACAATCGAAACACTTCAATGAAAAGATATAACATGACCACTTCAATGAAAAGATATAATCAACAATGAAAGTCTAGGAAGGGGTCATCTTTAAAATAAAACTTGCCTAAATTCTTTTCCTAGAAAAATAGTGGTCTTTTCAAAAATCTAAAACCTTTGCAAAATGATCTCACTAAACACTTCTCTACCTAGGACAGAACCCAAATTCCGTTCTAGCTATTCCTCACACACACACACACACACACATTATTTTCTCTAACCCTCCTCTGCCTAGGACAGAACCCAATTAATTTGCAAAGGAACTCCATTTCTCTAACCCTTCTGACCTAATGCTCTAAAATAAATTTTTGCTCTAACCTAGCGAACCTAGTTAAGCTAGCTTGTTAACCTAATGAACCTAATTAACATAGCTATTTAACCTAACTAGTTAACCTAGTTTACCTAGATAATTAACATAATTAAACTAGTTAACCTAGCTAGTTCTCTGTCAAAGCCCTGAATAAATTTTTGCACTAACCTAGATAATTAACCTAATTAAACTAGTTAACCCAACTAGTTCTCTGTCAAAGACCTGACTAAATTTTTGCACTAACCTAGATAATTAACCAAATTAAACTAGTTAACCTAGCTAGCTAGTTCTCTGTCCAATGTTTGTGCTATGCATGAGAGAGAGAGGAGGAGTGGGGGCTTACAGAGGATGGCTCCGGTGGTGGCGAGGGAGGCAGTGGTGGCGAGGAAGGCAGGGGCGTCTCCAGTGACGCCGAGGGAGGCAGTTGTGGCTCCGGTGGTGCCGAGGGTGGCTCCGGTGGCATTGATGAGGCCGCGCGGCTCGAGTGGCGTTGGGGGTGGCTCCGGTGGCGTCGACGGTGCGCGGCTCTGGTGGCTTCGGGGGCGTTTACGTCGGCAGGAGACGGTCGCAAAGTGGGGCGATGGCGAATTGGGGAGACGGCGGCGAAGTGGGGCGATGGATTTGGGGGAGAAGTGGTGGCCGGGGGGAGGGAAACCGCTTTTGGGTTAAATCAAACTTAGCGGTAGCGAGTTTAGTGAAAACGCGCTATAGCTAAGTTAGCTATAGCGATTTTTACTAAACGCGCTTCTTCTATCGCTATGTATTTTCCTTTTATTTTCTTATTTCCTTTTCTCTTTCGACAACAGGGGTCTAAAAACACGCTGTTATATTATCTATAGCGCCTCTTATGAACATACGCTACTGCTATGCCTTTCTCTCGTTTTTCCTTTCTCATTTTTTTCTTTACATTTTATTTTTTTTTCATTTCTCATTTTTCTATTTCTTTCATTTTCATTTACTTTTTTATTTGTTTTTAATTTTATTTTATTTTAATTAGCAGTAGCACCTTTCACCGTAAACACGCTGCTACAATAATCTTAGCGGTAGCGCGGTTTTTATAAGACCGCTACTACTATGTGTAGCCTATCGGCTTAGTAGTGGGAATTTTAGTAGTAGCGCTTTTACAGGGAGACGCGCTACTGCTACATTTGTATCTGTAGCGCGGTTATCCTGCACGCGCTACTGCTATGTAGCACTAGTGCCCTTTTTTAACAAGCGCTACTGCTAAAGTTCTGTGTATAAGGTTTTCCCTAGTAGTGAATGTGTGTCCCTCTCAAAAGGTGTGCTCAGCAAGGATGGTTGTGGCAAATTAAAAAGCAAAGATTAATATAATACAATATGCTTCAAGCAAAACACATAACATGTGGTGAATAAAAATATAGCCTCAAGTAAATTTACTGATGGATTGAAGACAAAAGGGGGATGTCATCCGGGGCATCCCCAAGCTTAGATGCTTGGTTATCCTTGAAATTTCCATGGGTTTCCTTGGGCATCCTCAAGCTTAGGATCTTGCCACTCCTTATTCTATAGTCCATCAAATCTTTACCCAAATCTTGAAAACTTCACAACACAAAACTCAACAAAAAAACTCATGAGATCCGTTAGTATGATAAAACAAATCTCCACTTTTGGGTACTGTTGTGAACTCATTTCAATTTCATATTTCTGTAATATCTACTGTATTCTAACTTCCATGGTTCATACCCTCCCCACACGATACTACCCAAAGATACATCAAAATAAGCAAACAACAAATCAAAAATAGAATCTTCCAAAAACAGTACAGTATGTAAAGACCAGAATTATAGTCATACTTATGTAACTCCAAAACTTCTGAAAAACTGGGAAAATATAGGAAATTCATATATCAATCTTGTGTAAATAATTCAGAGTTTTTCCACGCTCCAGTGAACTTTAACAATTCTATTACTGGATGCAAAAGTTTCTGTTTTTCAGCAAAATCAAATCGACGATATAACAAAGTATCCCAAAAAACTTACTCGGCTCAAAGACTAATTAAAACACTAACACACAATTATTACAGAAGTATAATTGCATAAACACATAAAAACATAAAAGATAAATATTGGGTTGTCTCCCAACAAGCGCTTTTCTTTTAAGCCTTTTAGCTAGGCGTTGATAATTTTAATGATGCTCATATGAAAGACAAAAATTGAAGCACAAAGAGAGCATCATATAGTATGTGAAAAACAAGTTTAAGTCTAACATACTTCCTATGCATAGGCATTTTATAGGGAACAGATTTATCAAGACAAGCAAAAACTAGCATATGCAAGGAAGAAGAAAGAAACAAGAGCAATCTCAACATAACGAGAGGTAACTTAGTAACATGAAAATTTCTACAACCATATTTCCCTCTCTCATAATAATTACATATGGGATAATATTCAAATTCAACAATATAGCTATCACATAACATATTCTCTACATGATCCACATGCATGCAAAGTTGACACTCTTCCAAAATAGTGGGATTATCAAATAAAGTCCTGACCTCTCCAAGCCCACTTTTATCAAAAATATCATAAGACTGAACACTCTCCAAATATGTGGGATTATTTTTACCTAGAGTTGACACTCTTCTGAACCCACTTTCAATATTATCGCAAACATATTCATCATGAGGTTTAAATAGATTTTCAAGATCATAAGAAGCATTATCACCCCAATCATGATCATTGCAATAAGTAGTGGACATAGCAAAACTAGCATCCCCGAGCTTGGGGTTTTGCATATTATTAGCACAATTGACATTAATAGAATTTATAATAACATCATTGAAATCATGCTTTTCTTTCAAGCAGCTATCGTGAATCACTTCATAAATATCTTCTTTTAACACTTCATCACAATTTTCAGATTCATGAATTTCAAGGAAAACTTCATAAAGATAACCTAGTGCACTCAACTCACTAGCAATTGATTCATCATAATTGGATCTTTTAAAAACATTAGCAAGTGGATGAGAATCCATATACTTTTTGGTTTCTGATTTCGAATATATATGCAATTATTCCAAGCAAATGAGCAAACAAACCAAGTAAGACATAAAGGCAAACGAAAAAAAGGCAAATATTTTGTGTTTTTCTGAAAATGTTTAAGAAGTGGGGGAGAGGAAAACGAGAGGCAAATGGCAAATAATGTAAGTGCAAGAGATGAGAGTTTATGATAGGTACTTGGAAGGCTTGATGTATAACCTCCCCGGCAATAGCACTAGAAATTCTTCGTGCTACTTCTTGAACTTGCATTGGTTTTTCCCTTGAAGAGGAAAGGGTGATGCAGCAAAGTAGAGATAAGTATTTCCCTCAGTTAAGAACCAAGGTATCAATCCAGTAGGAGGTACATGCAAGTCTCCAATAATAGCACCTACACAAACAAATAAATACTTGCACCCAACGCGATAAAGGCGTTGTCAATCCCTTCACGTTTACTTGCAAGGATGAGATCTGACAGAGATAGGTATAAAAGATAAATAAAAAGGCAAAATAAAGTAAAGGCAAATAAATTGCAGCAAGGTATTTTTTTATTTTTGGTTTTATAGATCTAAAAATATATGATGAGAAATAGACCTGGGGGCCATAGTTTTCACTAGAGGCTTTGCTCTTGAAAGAACACATACGGCGGGTAAACAAATTACTGTTGAGCAATTGATAGAAAAGCGCAAAGTTATGATGATATCTAAGGAAATGATCATGAATACAGGCATCACGTTCGTGATAAGTAGACTGACTCCTGCCTGCATCTACTACTATTACTCCACACATCGACCGCTATTCAGCATGCATCTAGTGTATTAAGTTAACAAAAATGGGGTAACGCCTTAAGCAAGATGACATGAAGTAGAGGCATAGATATAATCAATATCGTAAAAACCCCATCTTTTTATCCTTAATGGCAACAATATAATATGTGCCTCGCTACCTGTCGTGGTTTTGTCACGGCAGATGTCCTCATGAAAGGACTTAGTCGCGGAGCCATCGCTACGGGTTAACTTAGAGGGGTTAAAGTGGACGCAAAGACACGAGAGTTATACTAGTTCGGCCCCTTCGATGAAGGTAAAAGCCTACGTCTAGTTTGTGATGGGATTGATGTGGTCTCGATGACTAGGGAGCAAACAGCTTCGCCTAGACCTCGAGTTGTTGTTGTCTGTCCTTAAGCCGCCGCCGGGTCGTCCCCTTATATACATGGGTTGACGCCTGGCTGGTCTACAGAGTCCCGAGGCCGACCCGTACAAGTGTTCGGCTCGGTCTCTCCTTACCTTATCTTACAACACAAGTTACATGACTATGGCGGTTTTACCATTATGGGCCCTAATCCGCCTTTGGGCTCCGGGCCTCTAAGTTTCATAGTAAAGCGCCATCTTACGAGTCTTTGTGGGCTTCAATATAGCCGAGGGTGAACCGACCCTCCCGGGCGGTTTACACTCGAGTGACATCCCCAACATTAGGCCCCAGATTGATTTGAACTGTTCATGTCAATCTTCAACACTTTAGAAAAACTCTGAACATCTTCCTTCATTTCTCGTAAACCGCCATCTTGTTAAACCGCCATGACGTCATCCTCTGGACACAACAGATCATCTTGACGTCATCTCTATAAAAAATGAAATAACAAGATTCCCTTCATTTAATATTATCCCGAAATCGAGGCGACAATTGCGCCATCTGCCGCTTTCAGCTCCTCGATTCTCGCTACCAATTACTCTACGCCTTATTATAAATAGACACGAGGGCCCTTTCTTTTCTTCCCTTCCGTATTTCTTCTTCCTCGCGACGCCTCTGAAGCTCAAGCTCTGCCGCTTCGACCTTCGAACGTTTGCATCAACAAAGGCCGCTGCATCAACCTGGTTGTACCAAAGATCCTCGGTGTCCCTCCGCTATCCTGCGATCCCAGAAGATTCTTCCTTATACCCCTAGATCTGTATCTTAGGGATCCTGTTCTCATCTGCGTTCATAGGTGTTCATCCCTAGTTTATTCAGTATTCGCCGCCATAGCTTCTTTAATTCAAGCTGTAGCATACATCTTGTGCGGTAGTTGCTCCGCATTCAGCTTTAGCACTTAGTAGATCTTCCTTCTTGTTCGTAATCCCTTGATAGAACGCACGAACTTCTCTGCCCTATTTAAAGCCTTTATAGATCGCAGAAAATTTTTCTTACTGAATCTTTGGTAGATCCAAATAAATTCCGTCGATGTGTGAAACCTGTTTCTGTCAACACTTAGCAGATTTTTCAGCTCATTCCCTTACGCCTAAGGGCGGTTTAATTTTGATAGCTAATCCGCCATACATCATTAGTCCTCACTTAAACCGCAATCGAAATCGAATGGCAATCTGCGGTTTAACATCGAATAATATGCATAAACCGTTAATCGTAAACCGGCCTTTACTTTTCCTTTCACGCTTTTTCTTCCGAATGGCCAAACAATTATCTCGCTGCAATTGGGTTCCGTCCAAGATCATCGAGACACAAATCAATGGATATGTCACCACCGGGCGCTTTAGCATCCAAAAGTGTCCTTCATTGGCGTGTTCCGGATTACGAATGCCCTCCACGAACCTCAAGAGGGAGAAGTGATTGTATTTATGCAACACTTAGATCGGGATTCAGCCCGCCGGATCAAAAATTTCGAGGATGTCCTCGCAAGCTTCCAACTCCATCCATAAGATATTGGTCCGAACTCGTGGTCCAATATATGCAACTTTCAAGTCTTCTGCGAAGTCTATCTTCAAGAAGAACCAAGCTGGAGTTATTCCGAGATTTCTTTCATTTGAACCACCGAACAGAGTTTTGGACGGTCCTAACACGTAACTTGGTGGCGTTTCAATCCAAAAAAGGAAAGAAGTGGACTTTCCTCACGCCAAACATCATAGCCATCCGAAAGATTGGAATCAAACCTGGTTCTATTGCCGGAATACTGCTCCTAACGGAGAAAATCCCTTGCCGGGTTATCACCTTCACCGGCTTAGCAACAATAACCCATTGCCTTCGTGCTTGACTGCCACAGAACGGAAGAACTTTGCACCCCAAATTATCAAGCTCCGGGCTCTAATGGCCAATGGCTTAACTGGTATTGACCTTGTCTGTTGTTGGGTTTCTTGGGGCATCTTGCCATTAAGCCGCCGCCCCGGATTGATGCATGAATACACTGGTGACGTCAAAGACCCTCAACGACATCACGAGCTATCAATAGCGAGCTTGAAGTTACCGAGACATTGAAGAAAATGCTCGATGAACCGATCTCCGCGTGCAGCCAAACCAGTTGGCCCTGCTGCGTCTCCAACAAAACCGCCATGTAAGGTTCCACTCATTGCTCTACCGATTTTGATTCCATATTGATTGTATTAATCCCTTATTAATTCTCGTGCTAACAGCTCCTTTTGAAACGAAAGAAACCGCCCGGTTCCTCGTAAAGACCAAGACCACCAAGAAAGCCGGTAAGAGGAAAACCACCGAAGTCTTCTCAAACGCCGGAGGATGAAGAATCGAATCCGAGGTAGAGCTTGACTTACTTTGTTCCTTTTGTCATTCATCTTATCGACAGTTGCAATTCCTGTGATGACGCCGAGGCCAGCCATGCAGATCCTGTTGAGGTAATCCTTCTTTCTTCCGATTACGATCTTGTACCGGGTTAAAAGAATTTGCCGCCTGATCCGGAAAGTGAAACAATCTCACTCTCGTGCTCATTTGAATCCAAAACTTTCTTTGAAGACATAGCAAACTGAAGAACGCCGTACGACCCGGCATAGCGGTCAACAAATTACGTCGTCCGGTTTAGCTGACACACCAACCTGGAAACGTCGTCCAGAGGTGACTTGTTCTCCTGAAAAGTGTTATTGTTTGAAAGGTTTCTTCCGATGTCCTCTCAATCCGTCTCGACCAATTATCGTGCTTCTTCCAACTCGTCTGGCGGTTCATTAACCACTCAGCTGCCTCCTCTCAAAGTTGCTGCTGGGTAAGCATATTACTCCTTCATTTGTTTTTTGCATTTGGCGGTTTATCATATTCTAATCCTTGATGTTGTAGCACCAAGGCTCGCCTTAGTAAGAAGGCCAAGACCCTCGACCCTACTGTGGATGTTGATCCGGAGAAGACTCCAGAGCATCATGGTGAAAATCCCGAAGTTGCTAAAAACAACTCTGCTGGGGTTAATCAAGATGACAATGCTAACCCGCCAGAGGTTGAACCGGATGTCCAAGTTGAGACGTCACATCCTCCTGCTCCACCGAGTCCTGCAGTAGAACAACGGGATTCGACTGCTGATCCGCCAAGCCCGGGTATGAAAGCGCCAAGCCCAGGAAAAAATGCCAAGCCGGCCAGCCCGACCAAAGATGACGATGTCGTAGTTACGGGCACCGCATATACCGCCCCTGGCAATCCGGTTGCTCTATCAAAACACAGCGCCAAGGAAGAGTTTACTGCCATGAGTAAAGGGAAGGAAAAAAGCGATCCGTCGACTTATGACAATTTCTCCGCCAAGATCTTCACTCGGCTTCTCGAACCGCTCTATGCAAGTCGTGATTTCAAGCCTACTGGTAAATCTTATGAAGGAGCGCTATGAGGTAAGGAGTTATGCCTCTCTTGTACCTTCATTGCGTAGTAGCCCCCAAGGGCCGGTTCAACTTAGTTTAGTTAAACCGGGACTTAATATAAAACTCAAACTTTTCAGACTTCATTGATGTAGCCCCCAAGGGTCGGTTCAACTTAGTATAGTTAAACCGGATCAGAATTTATATCGCCAAGCAACAGAACATGTTCGAGCAAATAGCCATTAGCCCCCAAGTGCCAAGTTGAATACATGTATTGAGCTTGGGACTTTGTGATGAAACTACTAACGTGCTCCTTTTTGTCACAGAGTGAGATACGCCAACAAACCTCACAAATCAATGATCTTCATGTCAATCTGAAATCTCAACAAGCAGAAGCCTCCAAGGCCAAGGATGAGCTGAAAACCGCCTTGACTACTATGGAGCAGCTCAAGGAGTGGTTTAAATCCGAGTAGGCCAACAGGGATACTGAGAAATCGGGGTTGCTAAACGGGCGGAGGATGTCAAGCAGCTCTTAAACCGGTGACGGAAGAGCTCACCGGATTAAAGCACCAAATTAACGCTTATGACCTCTGCAATATTTGGTAAGAAATGTTTCACCAAGGTTATGATTAATATTCCGTTTGACATTTCCACGGTTTGACCTGAACTTTCTTAAACCGGTATAGGTAAGCGCATTGCTCATCCGGGCTCGACATGCGGAAGAAACTCAAGGTCACAGATACGCTTAATTGAATTTGTATACCGGCACCAAATGAAGTTATTTGTGCCACCTCTTATGATAACACAGCTCCGTCATTGATCAAGGACACACCGGATCGGCTATCTATGATACCGCACAGCTAGAAGAATTGAAACGATCCACGCTCGGCCGGCACCTTATTGGCACTAACTCGCGCCAAAGCATGGATAGTCGACCTTGATCCGGTGACATAGCCAAAGGCTTCCCCAAAGGTGCTCAAGAAAATGGCGAAGCATTTGATAATGATGCTCTCAAACGGGTAACAAGGGAGATGCGTCCTCTGGCGAGTCAATCGGCGGCAGAGGCCAACCCGACGGTTCACCGCTCCTTCTACGATGCAAACAACATACGGGTTGAAGCCGTTATTCGGAAGTGCGTAACCTTGTTCCACCAACCCGTAAGCACACTTATGCCCTCGACGTTGATCCGCTGAGCTTATAAGTGAAGAGGCTGTCTTTCGTGCTTTAACCCGGATTGATCGGACCACCAATGACTTCCGCCATTGGGTGGTGAGGAGGAAGAAGTTGAACCGACGCCAGACGACCCATCTTCTTCACGCCAACCCGCAATGAAGCTTAATCCGTCAAGCCGGTTGATGCATCGAAGTCACTGTTATGACGCCATTCCAAATTTTGGGCCTCTAAATGCCTTGTAATAGGATAGCCATCACTTTTGTTTTTAATATGCCTTCGTGCCACAGTGCGGACTCCTTTGATTGAATGATCGAAACCTTCAATTTAAATTGCCTGCAGTCACAAAATCTTAAACCGCCCCAGCGGTCTGTGCCGCCAGTCGGTTTGTGACATTCATACATATGAAATATGGAGGTATACAATCAAAATTTTGTGATACAAAATACCTGCCGTCGCTGAGCATGAAGTTGGCTTAGCCAATCTTGAAGCGGAGGTTGTATAAACCATTACCGTCAAAGGAGAGAACAGCTCTCGTGTTTTATCTTGCCGGTTTACCACGTGACACCGTCAAGGGTTATAATAAGCCCCTGTTACTCCATAATAGGATGTTAACAGAAAAACATCAAACCGTGAAATTATCACGGATTAAAAAAATGACCGAATTCCATTAATCGACAGCTTTGAAAGCGGTTTAAGAATGTTGTCGGTTTAAGAAACGCAACAAAAATCAAATAACGGTTGACAAACATGGGAGCAAAGGCAATGATAAACCGTTTGCAAAGATAACGCCAGATCGAGCCGATCGGATGGTGTTACCATGGTCGGACACGACCAAGCTCCCTATATGGTGTAGCCATGGTTCGAGTCATCCAGTCCCCAATCAAAGCGTGGCATTATGCCGATCAAGTGGCGTGGCAATGGTTCGGGTTCGACCAAGCCCCAAGTGACTCTATGGCCTTAGGCCGATCAAAAGCGTGTTGGTTTAGATTTGACCATGTCCCCAAGTGATCCGGTGGCTTTCGCCTATCAAAAGGTGTTGCATTGGTTCGGACACGACCAAGCCCCCAAGTGATATCATAAAGATTTTTAGAAAGCAAACTCAAGGGTAAACCGGAGGCCGCTTTAAGATGTAACAACTCCATGTAACCACACATGATGTAATGTAACAGATACCCGCTTTAGCCGAGGCTCCGGTTTATTGCTTTATTCATAATATATACACTTGTCATAATATGTACATAAGTAGAGCCGATGGCTCGGTATAATAAGGTCAAGATGAGCTATGTTCCACGACACTGTTGGTCTCCTCTTCTCGACATGCGTGAGTCTTTATGCTCTCGAACATCGATCGATAGTAATGCGACCCGTTGTGCAGATTCTTCTCGACCACGAAAGGTCCCTCCCAAGGTGGGGATAGCTTGTGCATATCTGTTCGGTCTTGAATGAGCCAAGCACCAAATCTCCTTCTTGAAAGGTTACGGTTACGACCGGCGACTATGATAACGACGAAGATCCTGGCCGGTAAATTGCCGAGCGAGCAGCTGCTATGTCTCGCTTCTTCATCCACCGATCCAAAGCGTCTGTCGTCTTTGTCTCGTTATCCGCTTCAACATAGGCTGCCACACGAGGTGAGTCATGACGACGCCGGGGAGAACCGCCTCCGCTCCATAAACCATAAAGAACGGCGGCGTGTATCCCGTGGATCTGTTAGGTGTAGTATTTATACTCCATAACACACACGGTAGCTCTTCTACCCAACAACTCGACGCCCTTCGCAAAGGGACCATAAGCCGGGCTTGATGCCTCTCGGGATCTCTTGATTGGCTCTTTCCGCTTGACCATTGGACTGTGGGTGAGCTATCAAGAAACGTCAAGCGGATGTGCTCACGTTCGCAGAACTCCTTCATGGCACCTTTGGACAAATTGGTACCATTATCTCGTAATGATACCGTGGAAAACCAAACCGGAAAATCACCTTTTGATGAACTGAACCGCCGTGGCGCATCACACTTGCTAACAATGTGTTACGCCTCTACCCACTTTGTAAATTTATCAACCGCCACCGACAGTGTGTGTCTTCTTGTCCTTGGACCTTTTGAAAGGTCCAACCATATCCAGCCCCAAAGTCGCAAAGGTCCAATTATTTGGAATCATCCTCAATTCTTGGGCCGGTACATGAGCACGTCTGGAAAACTTTTGGCAACCATCACATCGTCTGACCAGATCTTCCGCATCAGCATGGGCAGTCAACCAATAGAAACCGTGGCGGAACGCTTTAGCTGTTGCAAATATGCCCTAGAGGCAATAATAAAAGCATTATTATTATATTTCCTTGTTCATGATAATTGTCTTTTATTCATACTATAATTGTATTATCCGGAAATCGTAATACACGTGTGAATACATAGACCACAATACGTCCCTAGTAAGCCTCTAGTTGACTAGCTCGTTGGTCAACAGATAGTCATGGTTTCACGACTATGGACATCGATGTCATTGACAACGGGATCACGTCATTAGGAGAATGACGTGATGGACAAGACCCAATCCTAAGCATAGCACAAGATCATGTAGTTCGCTTTGCTAGAGCTTTTTCAATGTCGTATCTCTTCCTTAGACCATGAGATCGTGTAACTCCCGGATACCGTAGGGAGTGCTTTGGGTGTACCAAACGCCTGGCAACGTAATCGGGTGACTATAAAGGTGCACTACATGTATCTCCGAAAGTGTACATTGGGTTGACACGGATCGAGATCGGGATTTGTCACTCCATATGACGGAGAGGTATCTGGGGCCCACTCGGTAATGCATCATCACAATGAGCTCAAAGTGACCAAGTGTTTGGTCACGGATCATGCATTACGGTATGAGTAAAGTGACTTGCCGGTAATGAGACCGAACGAGGTATTGGGATACCGACGATCGAAGTCTCGGGCATGTAACGCATCGATTGACAAAGGGAATAGTATACGGGATTGATTGAATCCTCGACATCGTGGTTCATCCGATGACATCATCAAGGAGCATGTGGGAGCCAACATGGGTATCCAGATCCGCTGTTGGTTATTGACACGAGAGCCGCCTCGGTCATGTCGATGTCTCCCGAACCCGTAGGGTCTACACACTTAAGGTTCGGTGACGCTTAGGGTTATTAGCAAGACTTGTATGTGATTACTGAATGTTGTTCGAGTCCGGATGAGATCCCTGACGTCACGAGGAGTTCGGAAGGGTCCGGAGGTAAAGATTTATATATGGGAAGTTGTCAAATGGACACGGAAAGTTTTGGGGCATATCGGTATTGTTGGGGCCACCGGAAGGGTTCCGGGGTCCACCGAGGGGCCACCCCTCCGGGGGCCACATGGGCTGCGTGGGGCAGGAGCCAGCCTGGTGGGCTGGGAGCCCCCCTGGGCCCATGCGCCTAGGGTTTGGGGAACCCTAGAGGGCGCCCTTGCTTGAGGGCAAGTTCCCCTCCCTTGGCCGCCGCCCCCCTCTAGATGCCATCTAGAGGCCGCCCCTTGTCCCTTTCCCCTATAAATATAGGGGTGAGGGGAGGGCTGCAACACACTTGAAGGCGCAGCCCCTCCCCTCCCCAACACCTATCCTCCTCCGAGAGTGCTTGGTGAAGCCCTGCCGGAGAACTGTCACTCCACCATCATCACGCCGTCGTGCTGCTGCTGGAGCCATCTTCCTCAAACTCTCCTTCCCCCTTGCTGGATCAAGAAGGAGGAGACGGCGTCCGTATCGTACGTGTGTTGAATGCGGAGGTGTTGTCCGTTCAGCACTTGGTCATCGGTGATCCGAATCACGGCGAGTACGACTCCATCATCACCATCCCCTTGAACGCTTCCGCACTCGATCTACAAGTGGTATGTAGATGCAAACTCACTCCCTTGACTCGCTTTCTTAGATGAACTCATAGATGGATCTTGGTGAAACCGTAGGAAAAATTTTAATTTTCTCGCAACGTTCCCAACGGTGGCATCATGAGCTAGGTCTATGCGTAGTTCTCTATTGCACGAGTAGAACACAATTTTGTGGTGGGCGATGATCTTGTCAACTTGCTTGCCGCTACTAGTCTTATCTTGCTTCAGCGGTATTGTGGGATGAAGCGGCCCGGACCAACCTTACACGTACGCTTACGTGAGACCGGATCCACCGAATCGACATGCACTAGTTGCATAAGGTGGTGGCGGGTGTCTGTCTCTCCCACTTTAGTTGGAGCGGATTTGATGAAAAGGGTCCTTATGAAGGGTAAATAGAAGTTGACAAAATCACGTTGTGGTTATTCATAGGTAAGAAAACGTTCTTGCTAGAACCCAATTGCAGCCACGCAAAAGATGCAACAACAATTAGAGGACGTCTAACTTGTTTTTGCAGCAAGTGTCATGTGATGTGATATGGCGAGAAGTTGTGATGAATGATGAATGATATATTGTGATGTATGAGATCATGTTCTTGTAATAGGAATCACGACTTGCATGTCGATGAGTATGACAACCGGCAGGAGCCATAGGAGTTGTCTTTATTTTTGTATGACCTGCGTATCATTGAAGAACGCCATGTAAACTACTTTACTTTATTGCTAAACGCGTTAGCCATAGAAGTAGAAGTAGTCGTATGGCGTGACAACTTCATGAAGACACGATGATGGAGATCATGATGATGGAGATCATGGTGTCATGCCGGTGACAAGATGATCATGGAGCCCGAAGATGGAGATCAATGGAGCTATATGATATTGGCCATATCATGTCACTACTATATAATTGCATGTGATGTTTATTATGTTTATGCATCTTGTTTACTTAGAACGACGGTAGTAAATAAGATGATCCCTTACAACAATTTCAAGAAGTGTTCTCCCCTAATTGTGCACCGTTGCTAAAGTTCGTCGTTTCGAAGCACCACGTGATGATCGGGTGTGATAGATCCTTACGTTCACATACAACGGGTGTAAGACAGTTTTACACATGCAAAACACTTAGGGTTAACTTGACGAGCCTAGCATGTACGCATACATGGCCTCGGAACACGGAGACCGAAAGGTCGAGCCTGCTTCGTTTGGAAGTTACGCTCAACATGTTACTGTTCACCGACGATGACTAGTCCGTCTCACGTGATGATCGGACACGGCATAGTCGACTCGGATCGTGTAACACTTAGATGACTAGAGGGATGTCTAATCTGAGTGGGAGTTCATTAAAATAATTTGATTAGATGAACTTAATTATCATGAACTTAGTCTAAAACCTTTGCAAATATGTCTTGTAGATCAAATGGCCAAAGCTCATGTCAACCTGAACTTCAACGCGTTCCTAGAGAAAACCAAGCTGAAAGATGATGGCAGCAACTATACGGACCGGGTCCTAACCCGAGGATCATCCTCATAGCTGCCAGAAACAATATGTCCTAGAAGGACCGCTAGGTGACGCTCCGTCCTGCAGAACCAAGACATTATGAATGCTTGGCAGACTCGTCTTGATGATTACTCCCTCGTTCGATGCGGCATGCTTTCTGACTTAGAACCGGGGCTCCAAAAGCGTTTTGAGCAACACGGAGCATATGAGATGTTCGAGGAGCTGAAACTAGTTTTTCAAGCTCATGCCCGGGTCGAGAGATATGAAGTCTCCGACAAGTTCTATAGTTGTAAGATGGAGGAAAACAGTTCTGTCAATGAGCACATACTCAAAATGTCTGGTTGCACAACCGCGTCTGTCCAAATTGGACATAAACCTCCTGACGAGACGGTCATCGACAGAATCCTTGATCGCTCCCACCAAGCTACAAGAGCTTTGTGATGAACTACAATATGCGGGGATGGTGAAGACCATTCCCGAAGTATTCTCAATCTTTGAAGTCAGCAGAGGTTGAAATCAAGAAAGAACATCAAGTGTTGATGGTCAATAAAACCACTAAGTTCAAGAAGGGCAAGGGTAAGAAGAACTTCAAGAAGGACGGAAAGGATGTTGCCGTGCCCGGTAAGCAAGTTGCCTGGAAGAAGTCAAAGAATGGACCCAAGCCTGAGACAGAGTGCTTTTATTTCAAAGGAAGGGCCACCGAAGCGGAACTGCCCCAAATACTTAGCGGATAAGAAGGCCGGCAACACCAAAGGTATATTTGATATACATCTAATTGATGTGTACCTTACCAAGACTGCATGATAACTCCCGGGTATTTGATACGGTGCCGTTGCTCATATTTGTAACTCACAGCAGGAGCTGCGGAATAAGCGGAGGCTGGCGAAGGACGAGGTGACGATCTTGGCGTCGGGAATGGTTCCAAGGTCGATGTGATCGCCGTCGGCACGCTGCCTCTACATTTACCTACGGTATTAGTTATAAACCTTAATAATTGTTATTTGGTGCCAAGTTTGAGCATGAACATTGTATCTGGATCTCATTTAATACGAGATGGCTACTCATTTAAATCCGAGAATAATGGTTGTTCTATTTATATGAGAGATATGTTTTATGGCCATGCCCCTATGGTCAATGGTTTATTCTTAATGAATCTCGAGCGTAGTGTTACACATATTCATAGCGTGAATACCAAAAGATGTAAACTTGATAACGATAGTCCCACATACTTGTGTACTTGCCGCCTTGGTCACATTGGTGTCAAGCGCATGAAGAAGCTCCATCTTGATGGACTTTTGGAGTCTCTCGATTATGAATCATTTGACACATGCGAACCATGCCTCATGGGCAAGATGACCAAGACTCCGTTCTCCGGAACAATGGAGCGAGCAACCAACTTATTGGAAATCATACATACCGATGTGTGCGGTCCAATGAGCGTTGAGGCTCACGGAGGATATCGTTATGTTCTCACTCTCACTTGATGACTTGAGTAGATATGGGTATGTCTACTTAATGAAACACAAGTCCGAGACCTTTGAAAAGTTCAAGGAATTTCAGAATGAAGTAGAGAATCAACGTGACCGAAAGAT
This sequence comes from Aegilops bicornis, assembly GCA_021605145.1. Lineage (NCBI taxonomy): Eukaryota > Viridiplantae > Streptophyta > Magnoliopsida > Poales > Poaceae > Aegilops > Aegilops bicornis. The sequence continues at coordinate 335,713,069 of CM038670.1, read as the reverse complement.
AAAATTCTTACGATCGGATCGTGGAGGAGAATATTTAAGTCACGAATTTGGTACACACTTAAGAAAATGTGGAATCGTTTCACAACTCACGCGGCCTGGAACACCTCAGCGTAATGGTGTGTCCGAATGTCGTAATCGCACTCTATTGGATATGGTCCGATCCATGATGTCTCTTACCGATTTACCGCTATCATTTTGGGGATACGCTCTAGAGACAGCTACATTCACTTTAAATAGGGCACCGTCTAAATCCGTTGAGACGACACCGTATGAATTATGGTTTGGGAAGAAACCTAAGTCGTCGTTTCTAAAAGCTTGGGGATGCGATGCTTATGTCAAGAAACTTCAACCTGAAAAGCTCGAACCCAAGTCGGAAAAATGCGTCTTCATAGGATACCCTAAAGAAACCATTGGGTATACCTTCTACTTAAGATCCGAGGGCAAGATCTTTGTTGCCAAGAACGGATCCTTTATGGAAAAAAGAGTTTCTCTCGAAAAGAAATAAGTGGGAGGAAAGTAGAACTTCGATGAAGTACTACCTCTTGAACGGGAAAGTAGTGCAGCTCAGGAAAATGTTCTGTGATGCCTACACCAAGCGAAGAGGAAAATAATGATGATGATCAAGGTACTTCGGATCAAGTAGCTACCGAACTTCAGAGGTCCACAAGGACACGTTCCGCACCAGTGCAGTGGTACGGCAACCCCGTCTGGAAATCATGTTGTTAGACAACGGTGAACCTTCGAACTATGAAGAAGCGATGGCGGGCCCAGATTCCAACAAATGGCTGGAAGCCATGAAATCTGAGATAGAATCCATGTATGAAAACAAAGTATGGACTTTGACTGACTTGCCCAATGATCGGCGAGCGATAGAAAACAAATGGATCTTTAAGAAGAAGACGGACGGATGGTAATGTCACCATCTATAAAGCTCGACTTGTTGCTAAGGGTTATCGACAAGTTCAAGGGATTGACTACGATGAGACTTTCTCTCCTGTAGCGAAGCTTAAGTTCGTCCGAATCATGTTAGCAATTGCCGCATACTATGATTATGAGATATGGCAGATGGACGTCAATACAGCGTTCCTTAACGGTTATCTTAAGGAAGAGCTATATATGATGCAGGTAGGAAGGTTTTGTCGATCCTAAGAATGCTAACAAGGTATGCAAGCTCCAAAGTGATCCATATATGGGCTGGTGCAAGCATCTCGGAGTTGGAACATTCGCTTTGATGAGATGATCAAAGCGTTTGGGTTTAGTTTATGCAGACTTATGGAGAAGGCTGCGTTTACAAGAAAGTGAGTGGGAGCTCTGTAGCATTTCTCATATTATATGTAGATGACATACTTTTGATGGGAAATGATATAGAATTCTTGGACAGCATTAAGGCCTACTTGAATAAGTGTTTTTCAATGAAGGACCTTGGAGAAGCTGCTTATATATTAGGCATCAAGATCTATAGAGATAGATCGAGACGCCTCATAGGTCTTTCACAAAGCACATACCTTGATAAGATTTTGAAGAAGTTCAAAATGGATCACCCAAGAAGGGGTTCTTGCCTGTATTGCAACGTGTGAGATTGAGCTCGGCTCAATGCCCGACCACGGCAAAAGATAAAGAAGAGATGAGCGTCATCCCCTATGCCTCGACCATAGGATCTATTATGTATGCCATGTTGTGTACTGCACTGATGTAAACCTTGCCGTAAGTTTGGTAGGAAGGTACCAAAGTAATCCCGCAAGGAACACCGGACAGCGGTCAAGAATATCCTGAAGCACGAAAAGGACAAAGGACATGTTTCTCCTTTGTGGAGGTGACGAAGAGCTCGTCAGAAGGGTTACGTCGACGCTTAGCTTCGACACGCATCCGGATGACTCTAAGTCACAAGCCGACACGTGTATATGTTGAATGGTGGAGCGATAAGTCGGTGTGCACCGCAAAGAGCGTCGTGGCGGGATCTACATGTGAAGTTGAGTACATGGCAGCCTCGGAGGCAGCGATGAAGCAATTTGGGTGAAGGAGTTCATCACCGACCTAGAGTCATACCCAATGCGTCGGGGCCGATCAAACTCTTCTGTGACAACACCGGAGCTATTGCACTTGCCAAGGAGCCCGGGTTTCACAAGAAGACCGAGCACATCAAGCGTCGCTTCAACTCCATCCGTGAAAATGTTCAAGATGGAGACATAGAAATTTGTAAAGTGCATACGGATCCCGAATGTCGCAGATCCGTTGACTAAACCTCTTCCATGGGCAAAACATGATCAACACCGTAACTCTATGGGTGTTCGATTCATCACAATGTAACTAGATTATTGACTCTAGTGCAAGTGGGAGACTTGTTGAAATATGCCCTAGAGGCAATAATAAAAGCATTATTATTATATTTCCTTGTTCATGATAATTGTCTTTTATTCATGCTATAATTGTATTATCCGGAAATCGTAATACACGTGTGAATACATAGACCACAATACGTCCCTAGTAAGCCTCTAGTTAACTAGCTCGTTGGTCAACAGATAGTCATGGTTTCCTGACTATGGACATCGATGTCATTGACAAGCGGGATCACGTCATTAGGAGAATGACGTGATGGACAAGACCCAATCCTAAGCATAGCACAAGATCGTAGTTCGTTTTGCTAGAGCTTTTCAATGTCAAGTATCTCTTCCTTAGACCATGAGATCGTGTAACTCCTTGATACCGTAGGAGTGCTTTGGGTGTACCAAACGTCACAACGAATCGGGTGACTATAAAGGTGCACTACTGGTATCTCCGAAAGTATCTGTTGGGTTGACACGGATCGAGATCGGATTTGTCACTCCGTATGACGGAGAGGTATCTCTGGCCCACTCGGTAATGCATCATCACAATGAGCTCAAAGTGACCAAGTGTTTGGTCACGGGATCATGCATTACTGATGACGAGTAAAGTGACTTACAAGAATTGAGACCTAACGAGGTATTGGGATACCGACGATCGAAGTCTCGGGCATGTAACGCACCGATTGACAAAGGGAATAGTATCACGGGATTGATTGAATCCTCGACATCGTGGTTCATCCGATGACATCATCGAGGAGCATGTGGGAGCCAACATGGGTATCCAGATCCCGCTCTTGGTTATTGACCTGAGAGCCGTCTCGGTCATGTCTGCATGTCTCCCGAACCCGTAGGGTCTACACACTTAAGGTTCGGTGACGCTAGGGTTATTAGGAAGACTTGTATGCGATTACCGAATGTTGTTCGGAGTCCCGGATGAGATCCCGGACGTCATGAGGAGTTCCGGAAGGGTCCAGAGGTAAAGATTTATATATGGGAAGTTGTCAAACGGACACCGGAAAGTTTCGGGGGCATATCGGTATTGTACCGGGGCCACCGGAAGGGTTCCGGAGGGTCCACTGAGGGGCCACCCCTCCGGGGGCACACGGGCTGCGTGGGGCAGGAGCCAGCCTCGGTGGGCTGGGCGCCCCCCTTGGGCCCATGCGCCTAGGGTTTGGGGGAACCCTAGAGGCGCCCCTGCTTGGGGGGCAAGTTCCTCCCTTGGCCGCCGCCTCTAGATGCCATCTAGAGGGGCCGCCCCTGTCCCTTTCCCCTATAAATAGAGGGGTGAGGGAGGGCTGCAACACACTTGAAGGCACAGCCCTCCCTCCCAACACCTCTCCTCCTCCGCGTGTGCTTGGCGAAGCCCCGCCGGAGAATGTCACTCCACCATCATCACGCCGTCAGGCCTGCTGCCGGAGCCATCTTCCTCAACCTCTCCTTCCCCTTGCTGGATCAAGTAGGAGGAGACGCCGTCTGCACTGCACGTGTGTTGAACGCGGAGGTGCTGTCCGCTCAAAGACTTGGTCATCGGTGATCCGAATCACGTAGTACGACTCCATCATCACCATCCTTGAACGCTTCCGCACTCGATCTACAAGTGGTATGTAGATGCAAACTCACTCCCTTGACTCGTTGCTTAGATGAACTCATAGATGGATCTTGGTGAAACCGTAGGAAAAATTTTAATTTTCTGCAACGTTCCCCAACATTAGCCACCAAGGATTTTGAACCGGCGTGGTGACCACAGTATCCTTCGTGGATCTCACGCAATATTTCACAGCCTTCCTCAGGGGACACACAGTGTTGAAACGCCCCTGACACACTGCAATGATGCAACTCGCCATTAAGAATGGTCATAGACTTAGACCGCCGAACTATCTGTCGGGCCAACGTCTCATTTTCTGGTAACTCGCCCCGGTTCATGTACGCCAGATAAGGGAGCGTCCAATCCGGAGTGTCGCGAAGAGCTGCCACCAATTGTGCGTCCGGATCGTGAACAGCCAAATCCGCTTCACGGGGAGCTTGACCGACGGATTGTGCAAGATGCTGAGAAAAACATTGGGCGGGACCGGTTTGCGTTGAGAGCCCAACCAGCTCAAAGCGTCCGCCACTTCATTTTTCGGCGATCCACGTGGTCCACCCGATAGCCCTTGAAATGACTCGCGACAACATCCACCTCACGACGATATGCAGCCATGAGTGGGTCCTTGGAATCCCAAGTGCCGGACACTGTTGAGCCACTGGGTCCGGAAGTCACCAAGCACTTAACCCGCTTAGATTCATCTCCTTAGCCATCCGAAGACCATGGAGCAAGGCTTCATACTCAGCTGCATTGTTAGTACAAAGGGAACATTAACCGAGAACGTAATAAAACTTGTCACCTCGTGGGGAAGTTAATACGACTCCAAAACGAGCCTCCAACTGCCGGATCCGTCAAAATGGATGGTCCAATATGTATGATCCGACTTTTCTTCAGCGCTTGCAACTCCGTCCAATCATTAATGAAATCCACACGTGCTTGAGACTTCACTGCCGTCCGAGGTACATACTTCACACCGTGCGGCCCAAGCTCTATAGCCCACTTGGCAATCCGGCCAGTCGCCTCCCGGTTCTATATGATATCACCTAAGGGAGCTGAACTGACCACCGTGATGGGGTGCCCTTGGAAATACTGCTTCAACTTCCGGCTTGCCATAAAAACTCCATACACCAACCGCCAATGCGGATATCTTTGCTTAGATTCAATAAGCACCTCGCGATATAATAAACCGGACGTTGAACCGGATGCTCCTTCTGCCTCCTTCCGCTCTACCACAATGGCCACGCTAATCGCCTGGCGTTAGCGACAACACATATAGAAGAAGCGGCTCCTTGTCGATGGGGCGGCGAAGTACAAAGCGGTTGGCCAATTGCCGCTTTAAGTCCTCCAACGCTTCATCGGTGGACTCGCATAAACTGATCTGTCTTCTTCAAAGATTCTGGTATAAAGGGATGGCCTTCTCTCCGAGGCGGCCGATAAACCGGCTCAACAAGGCAATCCGCCCGCCAAACGCTGGACATCATTAATACACTTTGGCTTAGCCAGGGAGGTGATAGCCGTAATCTTCTCCGGATTAGCTTCAATCCCCCTGTTGGACACGAGAAAACCCAATAACTTGCATGCCGGAACACCAAAAACACATTTTGCCGGGTTGAGCATCATCTTGTAAACCCGCAGGTTGTCAAAGGTTTCTTTCAAATCGTCAATCAGTGTTTCCTTCTTCCTTGACTTAACCACAATATCATCCACATAGGCATGCACATTACGGCCGATCTGTTTATGCAAGCAATTACATACACAACGCCGATAAGTTGCTTGGGCGCTCTTGAGCCCAAAAGGCATAGACACATAGCGTAAGGCTCCAAAGGGAGTGATAAACGTTGTCTTCTCCTGGTCCTTAACCGCCATCTTGATCTGATGATATCCAGAATACGCATCCAAAAAGCTCAAACGCTCACAACCCGCAGTGGCTTCAATAATCTGGTCAATGCGGGGAGGCAAAAGGATCTGCCGGACAAGCCTTGTTAAGATCTCGTAATCCACACACATGCGCCAAGTGCCGCTTTTTCTTAAGGACCAGACCGGATTAGCAAGCCACTCTGGATGGAAAACTTCAACGATAAAGCCCGCTGCTAAGAGCCTGGCAACCTCCTCTCCAATGGCCTTACGCCTCTCCTCGTTAAACCGGCGGAGAAACTGCTTTACCGGTTTGTACTTGGGATCAACATTAAGAGTGTGCTCAGCGAGCTCCTCGGTACACCGCATGTCGAAGGCTTCCATGCAAAATGTCCCAATTCTCACGGATGAACTCGATGAGCGCGCTTTCCTATTTTGGATCCAAGTTGGCAATCGATGTCGAATCGCTTGGACGAATCGCCAGTACTGAAGTCAACAAGCTTAGTCTCACCTGCCGATTTAAACTTCGTGGTCGGATCGTGCTCAGAGTTGGCTTCTTCAATGGAGTCATGTCCGCCGGATCAACATTGTCCTTATAATACTTCAGCTCCTCGGTGGCACAAACCGACTCTGTGTAAGCCGCATCACCTTCCTCACATTCCAAAGCGAACTTGCGGCTCCCATGAACCATTATTGTCCCCTTGTGACCCGGCATCTTGAGCTGCAAATAGATATAACAAGGTCGTGCCATGAACTTGGCATAAGCCAGCCGCCCAAACAGGGCGTGATATGGACTTCGAATTTTCACCACTTCAAACGCGTTAATGTTTCCGATCCGGAGTCATGTTCATCCTCAAGGTCACCTCCAGAGCTATTTTACCAACCGGATACGCTGACTTGCTGTGCACCACACCATGGAACACTGTATTGGACGGTTTGAGATGTTTATCTCATAACCCCATCTGATGTAAGGTCTCAGTACGTGATGTTGATGCTGCTCCCTCCGTCCATAAGCACCTTGGTGAACTTATAACCTCCCACCGAGGTGCCACCACGGGAGCTAGCTGACCCGGATTGTCAACCCGGGAGGATGATCCTCTCTACTCCACACAATGGGCTGCTCGACCAAATAGGTAATGAGGCACGGCCGGTTCAACAACGCTGATCGCCCGCTCAAGCTTCCGTCTCGCTTGTCTAAGTTGGTGGTGAAGACGTGGTACGCCCACTATTCAACCGCTTTGGGTTGCTCGATAACCCGATCGCTGCTGCTGATTGTAACCACCACGTTATTACGATTGTTACGATTGTTATGTCCGCTACGATTACCATTAAACCTGGACCGGAATTTCCTCCACCGTAACCCGGCCGGACTCGAACCGCCGGAACCTTGATCATACCGGAAAGCATTAGAACTTTTGAACTCCCGCATAATGTAACAATCCTTCCAGAGGTGATTTGTTGGCGCCTCCTTCGTCCCCATGCTTGACGACAGGGTTGATTCAATGATAGTTCAAGCGGTCCGGATTGGGATTAGGCGCCCACCTCGATTCGTTGTTTACCCTTGCGCTGTTGGCCCTTGTCCTGCTGCTGGTGTTGTTCACTGAAGTCCATGTTGCCGCTCGCTTTACGCTTACTTCCACCATTACCCGCCGAGTGATGCCGCCGGCTTTTGGAGTTGTTGTTCTTCTTTCCTTCCCTGTCTCATCATCATCATCGGACTCGGGATCCTTGGTACTATCGTAATCAGCATACTTCACTAAAGCGCCCATGAGAGTGCCCATGTCATTGCAAAACCGCTTCATGCGTCGGCTTCAACTTTAAAGGTTTAAACCGACGGTTGCCCTCTAGGGTCAAGATCGCAGAATCGCCGTTGATCCGTCTCAAGAATGTAAGATTTCAAACACGGCGTACTCCAATGGGTTGTTGACTCCCTTCACCTCGGACACAAGCCGCCAAGTCCACCACAGACATGGGCTGCTTACGTATCTTTGAAATTTGAATGAACCGGTCCGCAATCGGGCCCATGAACTGATGGAATTGGGTGGCAAGCTTTTTCAACCAAGCACGGGCCGTGCCCTCGAGCATCATGGTGAAGTACCTGCACACGCGGCTTCATCCACATCCAGCATCTCCATGGCCATCTCATAACTCTCTATCCATGCTTCCGAGCGGATCGGCGGTGTAATTTGGCACCTTGCGCGCCCCTTGAAATCCTTGGGCAAGCGACATTGCGTAAAGCGGGACGAGGCAAGGCACCCCCAAAGAGCTAGAGGTAACTCGAGTGCTCAAAGATGGCCTGGACGAACCGCGAAGATGATAATCCTGATGTTGTGTCGCTAACTCGGCCTCCTGCGTGCGGGCCCGTCCACCACCTCTTGAGCGTTGTCGAAACCACTGCCGGGTTGTTGCCACGGGCGCACTGCTACCGCCGTGCATTACTTGATACGGTCGGTTCATCCACGTGCTCGCTATAGCTTCGAGGGCGGGGGGTAGAGTGGATCCGTCACGGGCCGCATTTAATACGCTTCTGTTGAACCGTAGCTGTCCTAAGGAGTTCCTTGACCCGGCGTCTCTACTACCCGTGGTGAATCGCCTTCAATTGGAATCGCCTCAATGCCGTGCTAGCTGCGACGAGGTTATCCATCGGGTTGGAGTAATGACTGGGGCGTTTGCACAGCTGAGGCATGCTTGGCATTATGGCGAGGTAGATCTATTATGCGGAGGCTGAACCGCGCGCCCGTCCAGTGCTTCCGCCCGGTTTACCGGCGGATTACTGGTCCTCGCTCACAGGGGTGTTGAAGAGATCTCTTCCCTCTCAGCCCGAAGGCAAAGCGGGATCTGTATTTCCTCTTCATGACTTCATGCGACGCGCTCGATCCAAAGATGAGCCTATAAGCTCAGTGCATCCAAAGCGGCCCGCTTCGCCGCCATCCCGGGCGTCTCGCAATGCCAGATCCGCTTTAGCCCGAGTGATTTGTTCCTTCACCTTCGCAATCTCCGCATTATGAATGTCCTGGTCCGCCGGGTTAACCTCTCGCCATGAGCACACCTAACGATCGAATAGTTACGATAAAACTTGAGGCGGGCGACAGGCGCCTCGCCCGCCTTGCCGCCGCCATTGTTGAACCGGCAATCATTGTCGCCGGGTCGAAGAGTGAAGTGTTGCTTGTGTACCGCCATGAATATTCCAACCCGGTTGGGTAGATCGAGAGGTCCGAATACTGTCACCGCTTCGGAACAGCCCCCAATCCGCCATCTTGCGGTGATATAGAGACTCGGTTTCTCCGGTCGACTACTCGTCATCGAGTAGACGACGGTTTCGCCACCTGATTCTCGATCCTTCCTCATAACTTCCTCCGTGGATGACTCCCACGAAGGCACGCTTGACGGCCGGTTTAGCTCGGGCAGGTTTCAGACGCCGAGCCGTCTCGACGAGGTCGGTGCAGATGTCGGCTCAGCCCTCGCTCACCGATCTTGCCGATGAAAACGTGTATGCCACCAAAGGGGACCCGGTACCAGACTCAATCGAGCCGCCTCGTGGACCCAGCCTGCATCGTCGATGTAGAGCTTGCCGCTGACGACTCTTGGTCATCCGCCCACAGCCAGAGCCTTCGAGTCCTTCGAGCTTGCCTCCAAGATCATCAAACCATCGTGGTGATAGCCCCACGGTGGGCTTAACCGTCGTGGTTTTTTCACGGCAGATGTCCTCATGAAAGGACTTAGTCGCGGAGCCATCGCTACGGGTTAACTTAGAGGGGTTAAAGCGGACGCAAAGACACGAGAGTTATACTAGTTCGGCCCCTTCGATGAAGGTAAAAGCCTACGCCTAGTTTGTGATGGGATTGATGTGGTCTCGATGACTAGGGAGCAAACAACCGCCTAGACCTCGAGTTGTTGTTGTTTGTCCTTAAACCGCCGCCGGGTCGTCCCCTTATATACATGGGTTGACGCCCAGCTGGTCTACAGAGTCCCGAGTCCGACTCGTACAAGTGTTCGGCTCGGTCTCTCCTTCCCTTATCTTACAACACAAGTTACATGACTATGGCGGTTTTACCATTATGGGCCCTAATCCGCCTTTGGGCTCCGGGCCTCTAAGTTTCATAGTAAAGCGCCATCTTCTGAGTCTTTGTGGGCTTCAATATAGCTGAGGGTGAACCGGCCCCTCCTGGGCGGTTTACACTCAGTAGTCACATCCCCAACACTACCCCTACTGTCACTGGGTGAGAACACCGCAAGGTTGAACCCATCACAAAGCACCTCTCCCATTGCAAGAAAAATCAATCTAGTTGGCCAAACCCAAATCAATAGATCAGAGAGATATACAAAGCTATCTTAATCACGCACAAAAGAGTTCAGAGAAGACTCAAATAATATTCATAGATAATCTGATCATAAATCCACAATTCATCGGATCTCAACAAATACACTGCAAGAACATTGAGGAGAACATTGCATTGAAGATCAAAGAGAGAGAAGAAGCCATCTAGCTACTAGCTATGGACCCGTAGGTCTATGGTAAATTACTCACACATCATCCGTAAGGCGGCAAGGTTGGTGTAGAGGCCCTCCGATCGAATCCCCTCTGATAGAGTGCAAGAAAAGGCCCCAAGATGGGATCTCACGAGAATGTAAGCTTGCGGTGGCAGAAAAGTATTTTTGGTGCGCCCTCTGGTATACGAGGAATATTTGGGTATATATTTATGGAGCTGGAATTAGGGTTACGGGAGTCCCGAGGGGCCCACAAGCCTGGGGCACCCCCCCCCAGGGCGTGCCCTACGAGCTTGTGGCTCTCTCATGGCCCCTCTGGCCTCCTCCCGAAGCTTCGTGGTTGTCTTCTGGTCGAAGAAAAATCCTCAAAAAGTTTCATTCTGTTTGGTAATGATTTTCTGTAGAAGACAAAAACAAGGAAAAAACAGAACTAACACTGTGCACTAGGTTAATAGGTTAGTCCCAAAAAATGATACTCCCTCCGTTCCTAAATATAGGGTGTATAGTTTTTGGCACGAAAATTAAAGAATGCACGTGGAGGAAAAATTTCACAAGTTTTGGGCGGGATTACAGCTCACTAATTGACATGAGAAAATAGAGGAGCTTGCCTGATATAAGGAAATGTAATCAAATCCCTAAAAAAATATCCAAACGAGTGGTGCAACGCAATACACCTTATATTTCGATTTTTTTCTCAAAAATCTATATACATTATATCAAGAAACGGAGGGAGTATAAAATAGCATATTAATGCAAATAAAACATCCAAGATAAATAATATAATAGAATGGAACAATCAAAAATTATAGATACGTTGGAGACCTATCAGGCTCCTAGTAGGCTCGTACTCCAACAGGCTTTATAGGAGTAAGAACTCCAAATTTTACAAGATATGTACAAAACTTGATTAAAAGAATGTGTCGATCATGAATATGTCTTTTGCATACATGTTTGCACTGTATAAAATGTTGGATTTAATTAAACTACATTAATGCACTATTAAAAAGCCTAATTAATAACTAATTTATCCTAGCTTGGTTTAATATGCCATGTTGATTAGCATAATTCGTAGACCATTAATATGTCATCCTCATGCATGTGTGCATCAACTAAAATTGTAGTTAAGGCTTAATCCATAATTAACCTTTCTCTTGTTATGTATTATTTGGGAAATTCTTTATATATGATTTCTCGCTTCATTTAAAATAAGTAGATAGTCTTATTTTATATCCATCACCATCCTATGCCATGTTCATCCATGATTAACCTCCATCTATAATTGTGGCATCCACTCAACATACCATATCTACTGCATGTTAATCCAATTAACTTAATCCATGTAGCACTGATATGTCTCCAACGTATCAATAATTTTTTAAGTATTCATGCTTTATTTGCATCATTTATTTATGTTTTTGGCACAATATTTATTTGGACTAACCTATTAATCCAGTGCCAAAAGCCAGTTCTTGTTTTCTATTGTTTTTTGAAATATAAGTCAAAAATTCACGGAACCCGGAAGCTAAACAATGTGAATTGTTTATAGAAAATATCGAATTTTTGGGTGAAGGAATCAACATAAGGTGGTGCGCGAGGGCCCCACACGGCCTAGGGGCGCGACTAAGCCCTAGGTCGTGTGAGGTGGTTGTGTCAAGGCTCCTTAAGGCAGTTGATGCCCTTCTTTCACTGCAGGAAAGCTAACTTTCGGTAGGGGGGATAGGGTCAAAAAATCATCCCGGACGGAGTTATGAATCTCCGGATATTTAGGAAACGTGCTCAGCCACAGAAACAATTCTGAAACAGAGAAGAAAACAGAGGGAAAAAGAGGAGGAGAGATACAATGTTAGAGAGGCTCTCGCCCCTCCGGGAGCCATGGTGGCCATGAACAAGAGGGAAGAACCTCTCTCCATCTAGGACGGAGGCCACGGAGGAAGGAGGGGGCTCTTTCCCCCTCTCTCCCAATGGTGTCGGAGTGCCGCCGGGGGAACTATCATCACCGACATCTCCATCACCTTCCTCACTTCTATTCAGTGACCCACTTTCCCGCAACCCGTTGTAATCCCCTACTTGAACATCGATGCTATTGATTATTATGATGATGATTTATTGCATATTCTTTATGTCCAAGTAGAGTATTGTTGTCCTATGGGTTAATTGTTGAATTGTTGTGATTGGTTTAAGTTGCATGTGGTTATGTTACTATCCTTTGGTACCCATCATAGGAGCGGGCGCATGGACCACATGTTAGGGTTATTAGTATGTTTATAGGACTATGCATATGGCGGCAGGAGTGACTGAAACCTCACCTCACCATGGAAATTGATACATATGGGATTGAAGGGGGGGCTAATATATCTTAATATTATGGTTGTATTTACCTTAATGAACTTGTTAGTAATTGTGGATGTTTTCTAATAGCTTCAATCATAAGAACGTATGACTCAAAGTATGGATAGTATGTTAGCAGAGACTTCTCCCACATATAAACTTGCAATGATGATCGGTTTAGTAACTTAGCTAATTACCTAGGGACAATTCCGCACACCATACCACCACTATTTCTCACTCCCTATTTGTATTATATTGTATAATATTGTACTATTACTTAGGCAGCACTTAACTTTTATGTTCGCGGTCGTTGTTACCTTGCAAAGCTATCCTTTCATACCCGTAAAGTAGTTCTAGTTTTATTTGCTAGATAAAGCAAACGCTTGGTGTACGTAGGGTTGTATAAGTGGCATATTGATATTACCTTTAGCTCCATGTGAGTTCGACAATCCATACTTAGCCTCTCCATCATTGAAAAGTGCTATTGCACTTGGATATTATCAGGCTCTTTTCTAGAGCCTTTGTTGGGGATCAAAAGTGTACGGTGAATATTCTCATGTGCGCTTGTTGACTTTATCACTAAGTGAAATTTATTTTCCATTCTTGTTTTTTATCTTTAGATATGGGTAAAAAACGCAACTTACATGTTACTCATCATTCATCATCCCCTGTCCATCAGGATAGGAGCCACCGTGGCTTGTAGTTTCCTCACTATTTATTGCAGCAACTTCATAAGTCGATCAAGATTAGTCTGCAGGATTATAAGACGGCGTGCTTAGTAAGGTTACCACACTCTATGTTCAACAGGAAGAGAATCAGGCCAACAGCCAAATCATGAAGGAATTACGTTCCACGAAGGATAAAGGAGGCTTGATAACAATGTGGTGGCCCAAACCCACTTCTCAGAGTCCACGTGTTGTACAGGGTGCTTCATCACCAACAAGGTTCTGAAAGAAAATATATCTTTTGAAGGAGATGGGGGCTAGACTAAGGTTTTGCCTTCATTTTAGCTTCGTCTGGCTGTTGTTCAAGAAGCCGAATAGAAGTGGATGTTGGAAGACCTCATCCTCTCACGAGCCGGACTCGGGCACGTCTGCACGCCCACTACCCACGCGGTGATCGTGGCCACGTAGAGCTAGGCCACGACCCCCTCTCTGTTGTACTCTCCTGTATATAAAGGACCATGCCCTATGATCAATACAATGCGGTGAATATTACCTTTCTACTTGGCACCAGAGTGAGTTCTTTCCTTCCTGTCCATGGCCGGCTCTCATGCCTCCAACACCGGCTCTAACTCCGGGGAACTGCCCCATGGCAGCGCGCTGTTGCCTGCTACTTTTCCCCCTCCCACCTCCTCTCCACTACCCACCACCACCAGTCCGCTACCCATTAGCACCACTCCCCCAGCCACCGCTCCGCTAAACCTCACCATGTCACCGCTGGGGGCAGCCCTCTCTGACGGCGCCTCCTCCTCCACTGCGCCGCCGCCATTGGTCCACGCCATCAACATCGGGGCGCACATCGACTTCAAGCTGGATCCCATCTCCGACAACTACTCAAAGTGGCGCCACATCATGTCCTTCATCCTTCGCAAGTCCAGCGTGGAGAGCCACGTCCTCGTCCACTCCGAGCCCCTCCAGCAGACGGCTCAGTGGCGCTATGATGATCTTCGGATCCTTCTCATGATCTACGGTACGATTACCGATGAGCTCTATGATGTCATTTCTGCCAAAGATATCACTGCATATCACACCTGGGTGCTCCTCGATGCCTTCTTCCGTGATAACCTTGCGGGTCAGCGCTGCTCACGCCGGGCGCCGCTGCTCCGGTCCACGGTCCAGGGTGACCTCTGGATCGGCGAGTTCTGCCGGCGCCTCAAGGCACTAGCCGACGAGCTCGACGACCTCGACGAGCACATCTTAGACAAGACTCTGACCCTGGAGCTCATCCGCGGGCTCTCTCCGCGGTTCCAGGTGATGGCGTCGCTGCTGCCGATGCAGGTCCCGTTTCAACTTCGCCTGTGCCCGCCCAGCCGATGATGTAGGAAATCAACTCGACGCTGCTGCGTTCGCACCGTGGGGACCACCGCCCTCAATGCCACCACCGGGCGTTTCCTCCGGGCGCCGCTGCTCGGGGATCATGGGCGCAGCAGCCACGCCAGCAGATCGCTCCGTCCCCTCCGAACGCGGGGGTCGCGGCCGTGGAAGTGGCCGCGGCCGTGGACGTGGCCGCAGCCGTGGACGCGGCTACGGTGGCCGTGGCGGGCTCCCAACCGCTTCCCTCCCGTCGCAGCAGTCCTACATGGGGTATTTCGCTCCGTGGGGCACGCCGTTCCCTCGCTGGCCGAGCTCCCTGGGTGCCGCCCAACGCCGCGGGCGTGCTCAGTCCACGACCCGGCGTCCCGCACCAGGCCTACCCCATGGTCTACGGTGCACCTCCGACGTATAGCACGGCTCCACCATACGGCGCAGCACCGTCACCACCCCAGCTCGCCGCTCCACCACCACCCACATGGGACCAGATTGGGCTGCTCCACACCGCCATGAACAACATGTCCCTGCAGCCTGCTGGTGGTGGAGAGTGGTACCTCGACATGGGCGCCTCGAGCCACATCACCAACAACGCAGGTAACTTGAGCTCGTCTTGTTTTTCTTCAGAGCACCCATCCATCCTGGTAGGCGATGGTTCATACATGTCTGTTCTGTTCACTGGCACCGCTTCCCTCCCACCCCGCCCATTCTCTCTCAACCATGTTCTTTTCTCCCCTTCCGTCATTAAGAACCTTCTCTCTGTTTGACAATTTACCACTGACAATTCCAGTTATGTCGAGTTTGACCCTCATGGCTTTATTGTGAAGGATCTGGCGACCAAGACACCTCTCATGAGGTCAAATAGCTCCACCGGCCTCTACCCATTCTTCGGCGAGTCACCTACCGCTCTCACCGTCGACGTGGGCGCCCTGTGGCGTCGGCGCTTATGGCATCCTAGCATTCCTCCCCCGCCCACTTGTTAGGCTTGCCAACTAGGGCGGCAGCCACAGCTACCTTTTCCTACCTCTACATTTACTACTTCTCCATTTCAGCTTATCCATAGTGACTTGTGGACATCACCGGTTCCTAGCTATTCCGGCTACGCATATTATTTAATCGTAGTTGATGATTTTAGCCATTACTCATGGAGCTTCCCCCTCCGTCACAAATCAGATGCTGTTGACATTCTCATACACTTTTATGCCTATGTGCTCACACAGTTTCATCTTTGCATTCAGTGTATTCAGTGTGACAACGGGGGTCAATTCATCAACGTTCGTTTACGCTCCTTCCTATCTGAGAATGGCATCTCTCTCTGTCTCTCCTGCCCGCACACCTCCCCCCAAAATGGCAAAGCTGAGAGGGCCATCCGCACCACTAACGACATCACGCGCACCCTCCTTCTCCAAGCTCATATGCCGCCGGAATTTTGGGTAGAAAGCCTCAACACTGTTGGGGAACATAGTAATTTCAAAATTTTCCTACGCACACGCAAGATCATGGTGATGCATAGCAATAAGAGGGGAGAGTGTTGTCCACGTACCCTCGTAGACTGAAAGCGCAAGCATTATGACAACGCGGTTGATGTAGTCGTACGTATTCACGATCGACCGATCCTAGCACCGAAATTACGGCACCTCCGCGATCTGCACACGTTCGGCTTGGTGACGTCCCATGAACTCACGATCCAACAGAGTGTCGAGGGAGAGCTACGTCAGCACGACGGTGTGATAATGGTGATGATGAAGCTACCGGCGCAAGGATTCTCCTAAGCACTACGATGATATGACCGAGGTGGATTATGGTGGAGGGGGGCACCGCACACGGCTAAGGGATCAATGATCAACTTGTCTGTTCTAGGGTGCCCCTCTACCCCCGCATATAAAGGAGCAAGGGGGAGGCCGTCCGGCCCTTGGGGCGCACCAAGGAGGGGGAGGAGTCCTCCTCCTAGTAGGAGTAGGACTCCCCCTTTCCTAGTCCAACTAGGAGGAGGAAGGGGGAAGGAAGGAGAGGGAGCGGAGAAGGAAAGGGGGGCGCCCCCCCCCCTCCCTAGTCTAATTCAGACTCCCTATAGGGAGGGGGCGCGGCTGCCCCTTGTGGGCTGCCTCCCCTCTTCCCTATGGCCCATGTAGGCCCAATAGTCCCCCCGGGGGTTCCGATAGCCCCCCGGCACTCCATAATTATCCGGTGACCCCCGGAACTCATCCGGTGTCCGAATATAGTCATCCAATATATCAATCTTTATGTCTCGACCATTTCGAGACTCCTCGTCATGTTCGTGATCACATCTGGGACTCTGAACTACCTTTGGTACATCAAAACACATAAACTCATAATACCGATCGTCGCAGAACGTTAAGCGTGCGGACCTACGGGTTCGAGAACTATGTAGACATGACCGAGACACGTCTCCGGTCAATACCCAATAGAGGAACCTGGATGCTCATATTTGCTCCCACATATTCTACAAAGATCTTTATCGGTCAAACCGCATAACAACATACGTTCTTCCCTTTGTCATCGGTATGTTACTTGCCCGAGATTCGATCATTGGTATCTCAATACCTCTCGTTACCGGTAAGTCTCTTTACTCGTTCCGTAATGCATCATCCTGTAACTAGCTCATTAGTTACATTGCTTGCAAGGCTTATAGTGATGTGCATTATCGAGAGGGCCCAGAGATACCTCTTCTACAATCAGAGTGACAAATCCTAATCTTGATCTATGCCAACTCAACAAGTACCATCGGAAACACCTGTAGAGCACCTTTATAATCACCCAATTACGTTGTGATGTTTGGTAGCACACAAAGTGTTCCTCCGGTATTCGGGAGTTGCATAATCTCATAGTCATAGGAACATGTATAAGTCATGAAGAAAGCAATAGCAATATACTAAACGATCAAGTGCTAAGCTAACGGAATGGGTCAAGTCAATCACATCATTCTCTAATGATGTGATCTTGTTAATCAAATGACAACTCATGTCTATGACTAGGAAACTTAACCATCTTTGATTCAACGAGCTAGTCAAGTAGAGGCATACTAGTGACACTCTGTTTGTCTATGTAGTCACACATGTACTAAGTTTCCGGTTAATACAATTCTAGCATGAATAATAAACATTTATCATGATATAAGAAAATATAAATAACAACTTTATTATTGCCTCTAGGGCATGTTTCCTTCAGTCTCCCACTTGCACTAGAGTCAATAATCTAGATTAGACAGTAATGATTCTAACACCCATGGAGTCCTGGTGTTGATCATGTTTTGCTCGTGAGAGAGGTTTAGTCAACGGGTCTGTAACATTCAGATCCGTTTGTATCTTACAAATCTCTATGTCTCCCTCCTTGACTTGATCGCGGATGGAATTGAAGCGCCTCTTGATGTGCTTGGTTCTCTTGTGAAATCTGGATTCCTTTGCCAAGGCAATTGCACCAGTATTGTCACAAAAGATTTTCATTGGACCCGATGCACTAGGTATGACACCTAGATCGGATATGAACTCCTTCATCCAGACTCCTTCATTTGCTGCTTCTAAAGCAGCTATGTACTCCGCTTCACACGTAGATCCCGCCACGACGCTTTGCTTAGAACTGCACCAACTGATAGCTCCACCATTCAATATAAACACGTATCCGGTTTGTGACTTAGAGTCATCCGGATCGGTGTCAAAGCTTGCATCGACGTAACCATTTACGACGAGCTCTTTGTCACCCCCATAAACGAAAAACATATCCTTAGTCCTTTTCAGGTATTTTAGGATGTTCTTGACCGCTGTCCAGTGATCCACTCCTGGATTACTTTGGTACCTCCCTGCTAAACTGATAGCAAGGCACACATCAGGTCTGGTACACAGCATTGCATACATGATAGAGCCTATGGCTGAAGCATAGGGAACACCTTTCATTTTCTCTCTATCTTCTGCAGTGGTCGGGCATTGAGTCTAACTCAACTTCACACCTTGTAACACAGGCAAGAACCCTTTATTTGCTTGATCCATTTTGAACCTTTTCAAAACTTTATCAAGGTATGTGCTTTGTGAAAGTCCAATTAAGCGTCTTGATCTATCTCTATAGATCTTGATGCCAATATATAAGCAGCTTCATCGAGGTCTTTCATTGAAAAACTCTTGTTCAAGTATCCTTTTATGCTATCCAAAAATTCTATATCATTTCCAATCAACAATATGTCATCCACATATAATATTAGAAATGCTACAGAGCTCCCACTCACTTTCTTGTAAATACTGAGCTTCTCCAAAAGTCTCAGATAAAACCATATGCTTTGATCACACTATCAAAACGTTTATTCCAACTCCAAGATGCTTGCACCAGTCCATAAATAGATCGTTGGAGCTTGCACACTTTGTTAGCATCCTTTGGATCGATAAAACCTTCAGGTTGCATCATATACAACTCTTCTTCCAAAAATCCATTCAGGAATGCAGTCTTTACATTCATTTGCCAAATTTCATAATCATAAAATGCAGCAATTGCTAACATGATTTGGACGGACTTAAGCATCGCTACGGGTGAGAAGGTCTCATCGTAGCCAACTCCTTGAACTTGTCGAAAACCTTTCGCAACAAGTCGAGCTTTGTAGATAGTAACATTACATCGGCCACGCCTTCTTCTTGAAGATCCATTTATTCTCGATGGCTTGCCGATCATCGGGCAAGTCAACCAAAGTCCACACTTTTTTTCTCATACATGGATCCCATCTCAGATTTCATGGCCTCAAGCCATTTCGCGGAATCTGGGCTCATCATCGCTTCCTCATAGTTCGTAGGCTCGTCATGGTCAAGTAACATGACCTCCAGAATAGGATTTCCATACCACTCTGGTGAGGATCTTACTCTGGTTGACCTACGAGGTTCGGTAGTAACTTGATCTGAAGTTACATGATCATCATCATTAGCTTCCTCATTAATTGGTGTAGGAGTCACAGGAACAGATTTCTGTGATGAAGTTCTTTCCAATAAGGGAGTAGGTACAGTTACCTCATCAAGTTCTACTTTCCTCCCACTCATTCTTTCGAGAGAAACTCCTTCTCTAGAAAGGATCCATTCTTAGCAACGAATGTCTTGCCTTCGGATCTGTGATAGAAGGTGTACCCAACAGTCTCCTTTGGGTTTCCTATGAAGACACATTTCTCCGACTTGGGTTCGAGCTTATCAGGTTGAAGCTTTTTCACATAAGCATCGCAGCCCCAAACTTTAAGAAACGACAGCTTTGGTTTCTTGCCAAACCATAGTTCATAAAGTGTCGTCTCAACGGATTTAGATGGTGCCCTATTTAACGTGAATGCAGCCGTCTCTAAAGCATAACCCCAAAACGATAGCGGTAAATCAGTAAGAGACATCATAGATCGCACCATATCTAGTAAAGTACGATTACGACGTTCGGACACACCATTATGATGTGGTGTTCCGGGTGGCGTGAGTTGCGGACCAAACTCGTAACTCAAATATTCTCCTCCACGATCAGATCGTAGAAACTTTATTTTATTGTTACGATGATTTTCCACTTCACTCTGAAATTCTTTGAACTTTTCAAATGTTTTAGACTTATGCTTCATCAAGTAGATATACCCATATCTGCTCAAATCATCTGTGAAGGTGAGAAAATAACGATACCCGCCGCAAGCCTCAACATTCATCGGACCACATACATCAGTATGTATGATTTCCAGCAAATCTGTTGCTCGCTCCATTGTTCCGGAGAACGGAGTTTTAGTCATCTTGCCCATGAGGCATGGTTCGCAAGTACCAAGTGATTCCAAAAGTCCATCAGAATGGAGTTTCTTCATGCGCTTTACACCAATATGACCCAAACGGCAGTGCCACCAATAAGTTGCACTATCATTATCAACTCTGCATCTTTTGGCTTCAATATTATGAATATGTGTATCACTACTATCGAGATTCAATAAAAATAGACCACTCTTCAAGGGTGCATGACCATAAAAGATATTACTCATATAAATAGAACAACCATCATTCTCTGATTTAAATGAATAACCGTCTCGCATCAAACAAGATCCAGATATAATGTTAATGCTTAACGCTGGCACTAAATAACAATTACTCAGGTCTAAAACTAATCTTGAAGGTAGATGTAGAGGTAGCGTGCCGACCGTGATCACATCGACTTTGGAACCATTTCCCACGCGCATTGTCACCTCGTCCTTAGCCAATCTTCGCTTAATCCATAGTCCCTGCTTCGAGTTGCAAATATTAGCAATGTAACCAGTATCAAATACCTGTGTGCTACATGAGCATTAGTAAGGTACACATCAAAAACATGTATATGACATATAACTTTGTTCACCTTGTTATCCTTCTTATCCGCCAAATACTTGGGGCAATTCCGCTTCCAGTGACCAGTCCCTTTGCAGTAGAAGCACTCAGTCTCAGGCTTAGGTCCAGACTTGGGCTTCTTCACTTGAGCATCAACTTGCTTGCCGTTCTTCTTGAAGTTCCCCTTCTTCCCTTTACCCCTTTTTCTTGAAACTGGTGGTCTTGTTGACCATCAACACTTGATGCTCCTTCTTGATTTCTACCTCCGCAGCCTTTAGCATTGCAGCTCGGGAATTGTCTTATCCATCCCTTGCATGTTATAGTTCATCATGAAGCTCTTGTATCTTGGTGGCAGTGATTGAAGAATTCTGTCAATGACACTATCATCAGGAAGATTAACTCCCAGTTGAATCAAGTGCTTGTTATACCCAAACATTTTGAGTATATGCTCACTGACAGAACTATTCTCCTCCATCTTGCAGCTGTAGAACTTATTGGAGACTTCATATCTCTCAATCCAAGCATTTGCTTGAAATATTAACTTCAACTCCTGGAACATCTCATATGCTCCATGACGTTCAAAACGTCGTTGAAGTCCCGTTCTAAGCCGTAAAGCATGGGCACAATCGAACTATCGAGTAGTCATCACTTTGCTCGCCAGACGCTCATAACACCGGCGTTGTTCTCGCAACGGGTTTGGCACTTAGCGGTGCTTCCAGGACCTAATTCTTCGTGCAGCAAAGAATGAGGACAATCCTCAAGTTACGGACCCAGTCCGTGTAGTTGCTACCATCATCTTCCAACTTAGCTTTCTCTAGGAACGCGTTAAAATTCAATGGAACAACAGCACGGGCCATCTATCTACAACAACATAGACATGCAAAATACAATCAGGTACTAAGTTCATGATAAACTAAAGTTCAATTAATCATATTACTTAAGAACTCCCACTTAGATAGACATCCCTCTAATCTTCTAAGTGATCACGTGATCCAAATCAACTAAACCATGTCTGATCATCACGTGAGATGGAGTAGTTTTCAATGGTGAACATCACTATGTTGATCATATCTACTATATGATTCACGCCGACCTTTCGGTCTCCGGTGTTCGAGGCCATATCTGCATATGCTAGGCTCACAAGTTTAACCCGAGTATTCGCGTGTGCAAAACTGGCTTGCACCCATTGTATGTGAACGTAGAGCTTATCACACCCGATCATCACGTGGTGTCTCGGCACGATTTAATTGTCGCAACGGTGCATACTCAGGGAGAACACTTATACCTTGAAATTTAGTGAGAGATCATCTTATAATGCTACCGCCGGACTAAGCAAAATAAGATGCATAAAGGATAAACATCACATGCAATCAAAATATGTGACATGATATGGCCATGATCATCTTGCGCCTTTGATCTCCATCTCCAAAGTACCGTCATGATCTCTATCGTCACCGCATGACACCATGATCTCCATCATCTTGATCTCTATCAACGTATCGTCACATGGTCGTCTCGCCAACTATTGCTCTTGCAACTATTGCTATCGCATAGCGATAAAGTAAAGCAATTATTTGGCGCTTGCATCTTATGCAATAAAGAGACAACCATAAGGCTTCTGCCAGTTGCCGATAATTTCAAAAACATGATCATCTCATACAACAATTTATATCTCATCACGTCTTGACCATATCATATCACAACATGCCCTGCAAAAACAAGTTAGACGTCCTCTACTTTGTTGTTGCAAGTTTTACGTGGCTGCTACGGGCTGAGCAAGAACTGTTCTTACCTACGCATCAAAACCACAATGATTTTTCGTCAAGTATGTGATGTTTTAACCTTCAACAAGGACCGGGCGTAGCCACACTCGATTCAACTAAAGTTGGAGAAACTGACACCCGCCAGCCACCTGTGTGCGAAGCACGTCGGTAGAACCAGTCTCGCGTAAGCGTACGCATAATGTCGGTCCGGGCCGCTTCATCCAACAATACCGCCGAATCAAAGTATGACATGCTGGTAAGCAGTATGACTATTATCGCCCACAACTCACTTGTGTTCTACTCGTGCAGATAACATCTATGCATAGACCTGGCTCAGATGGCACTGTTGGGGAACGTAGTAATTTCAAAATTTTCCTACGCACATGCAAGATCATGGTGATGCATAGCAACGAGAGGGGAGAGTGTTGTCCACGTACCCTCGTAGATAGAAAGCGGAAGCGTTATGACAACACGGTTGATGTAGTTGTATGTCTTTACGATCGACCGATCCTAGCACCGAAAGTACGGCACCTCCGCGATCTGCACACGTTCGGCTCGGTGACGTCCCACGAACTCACGATCCAACAGAGTGTCGAGGGAGAGCTCGTCAGCACGACGGCGTGATAACGGTGATGATGAAGCTACCAGCGCAGGGCTTCGCCTAAGCACTACGACGGTATGACCGAGGTGGATTATGGTGGAGGGGGGCACAACACACGGCTAAGGGATCAATGATCAACTTGTCTGTTCTAGGGTGCCCCCTGCCCCCGTATATAAAGGAGCAAGGGGGGAGGTCGGCCGTCCCTTGGGGCGCGCCAAGGAGGGGGGAGTCCTCCTCCTAGTAGGAGTAGGACTCCCCCTTTCCTAGTCCAACTAGGAGGAGGAAGGGGGAATGAAGGAAATATGCCCTAGAGGCAATAATAAAGTTATTATTTATTTCCTTATATCATGATAAATGTTTATTATTCATGCTAGAATTGTATTAACCGGAAACATAATACATGTGTGAATATATAGACAAACAGTATGTCACTAGTATGCCTCTATTTGACTAGCTTGTTAATCAAAGATGGTTATGTTTCCTAACCATAAACAAGGAGTTGTTATTTGATTAACAAGGTCACATCATTGGTTGAATGATCTGGTTGATATGACCCATTCCATTAGCTTAACACTTGATCGCTTAGTATGTTAATGCTTTCTTCATGACCCATACATGTTCCTGTAACTATGAGATTATGCAACTCCCGTTTACGGAGGAACACTTTGGTGCTACCAAACGTCACAACGAATCGGGTGATTATAAAGGAGTACTACAGGTGTCTCCAAAGGTACTTGTTGGGTTGGCGATTTCGAGATTAGGTTTTGTCACTCCGATTGTCGGAGAGGTATCTCTAGGCATTCTCGGTAATACACATCACTTAAGACTTGCAAGCATTACAACTAATGAGCTAGTAGTGAGATGATGTATTACTGAACGAGTAAAGAGACTTACTGCAATCTAGATTGAACTAGGTATTGGATACCGACGATCGAATCTCGGGTAAGTAACATACCGATGACAAAGGGAACAACGTATGTCGTTATGCGGTTTGACCGATAAAGATCTTCAGAGAATATGTAGGAACCAATATGGGCATCCAGGTTCCGCTATTGGTTATTGACCGAGAATGGTTCTAGGTCATGTCTACATAGTTCTCGAACCCGTAGGGTCCGTGACGCTTAACGCTTCGATGACAGTTCATTATGAGTTTATAAGTATTGATGCAATCAAGGTTGTTCGAGTCCCGGATGTGATCACGGACATGACGAGGAGTCTCGAAATGGTCGAGACATAAAGATTGATATATTGGAAGCCTACATTTGGACATCGGAAGTGTTTCGGTGAAATCGGGATTTTACCGAGTACCGGAGGTTACGGAACCCCCGGGAGGTCCATGGGCCTAATGGGCCATAGGAGAGAAGAGGAAGGGCCAGCCAAGGTGGGCTGCGCCCCCTCCCCTCTAGTCCGAATAGGACAAGGAAGGGGGCGGCGCCTTCCCTCTTCCCCTCCTCCAATCCTAGTCCAACTAGGAGAGGGGGGAGTCCTACTCCTGGGAGTAGGACTCCTCCTTGCGCGCCTCCCCTAGGGCCGCCACCTCCCCTTGCCTCCTTTATATACGGGGCAGGGGGCACCCCAAGACACACAAGTTGATCTACGGATCTTTCCTTAGCTGCAGCGGTGCCCCTTCCACCATATTCCACTTCGGTCATATCGTCATGGAGCTTAGGCGAAGCCTCGCGCCGGAGAAGTCATATCGTCATGGAGCTTAGGCGAAGCCCTGCTTCGGTGGAGCATCAACATCGCCACCACGCCATCGCGGCCGACGGAACTCATCCTCGACACTTTGCTTTGGATCGAGTCCGGGATCGTCATCGAGCTGAACGATGTGCGTAACTCGGAGGTGCCGTGACGTTCGGTGCTTGGATCGGTCGGATCGTGAAGACGCACGACTACATCAACCGCATTGTTATAACGCTTCCGCTTTCGGTCTCACGAGGGTACGTGGACGGACACTCTTCCCTCTCGCTATGCCATCACCATGGTCTTGCGTGATCGTGAGGAAAAAATTTTGAAATTACTACGCTCCCCAACAGTGGTATCGAGCCTGGTTTTATGCGTTGATGTCATATGCACGAGTAGAACACAAGTGAGTTGTGGACGATACAAGTCATACCGCCTACCAAAGCATGTCATACTTTGGTTCAGCGGTATTGTGAGATGAAGCGGCCCGGACCGACATTACGCCAGACGCTTACGCGAGATCGGGTTTCACCGCCCGAGCACTCGTTGCTTAAAGGTGACCGTGGTGTCTGTCTCTCTCACTTTAGTTGAACTGAAAAGGCATACGCCCGGTCCTTGAGAAGGTTAAAACGGAGTCTATTTGACAAACTATCGTTGTGGTTTTGATGCGTAGGTAAGAACGGTTCTTGCTCACCCGTAGCAGCCACGTAAAACTTGCAACAACAAAGTAGAGGACGCCTAACTTGTTTTTGCAGGGCATGTTGTGATGTGATGTGGTCAAAACGTGATGCTATATTTTATTGTATGAGATGATCATGTTTTGTAACCGAGTTATCGGCAATCTGGTAGGAGCCATATGGTTGTCGCTTATTGTATGAAATGCAACGCCATGTAATTGCTTTTACTTTATCACTAAGGAGTTGCGATAGTCGAGAAGCAATAGTTGGCGAGACGACAACGATGCTACGATGGAGATCAAGGTGTCGCTACCGGTGACGATGGTGATCATGACGGTTTGCTTGGCGATGGAGATCACAAGCACAAGATGATGATGACCATATCATATCACTTATATTGATTGCATGTGATGTTTATCCTTTATGCATCTTATCTTGCTTTGATTGACGGTAGCATTATAAGATGATCTCTCACTAAAAATTATCAAGAAGTGTTCTCCCCGAGTATGCACCGCTATGCGAAAGTTCTTCGTACGAGACACCACGTGATGATCGGGTGTGATAGGCTCTACGCTCAAATACAACGGGTGCAAAACAGTTGCGCACGCTGAATACTCAGGTTAAACTTGACGAGCCTAGCATATAACAGATATGGCCTCGAACACGGAGACCGAAAGGTCGAGCGTGAATCATATAGTAGATATGATCAACATAGTGATGTTCACCATTGAAACTACTCCATCTCACGTGATGATCGGACATGGTTTAGTTGATATGGATCACGTGATCACTTAGATGACTAGAGAGATGTCTCGCCTAAGTGGGAGTTTTTTAATATGATTAATTGAACTTAAATTTATCATGAACTTAGTACCGATAGTATTTTTGCTTGTCTATGTTTACCGTAGATAGATGGCTCGTCTTTGTTGTTCCGTTGAATTTTAATGCGTTCCTTGAGAAAGCAAAGTTGAAAGATGATGGTAGCAATTACACGGATCGGGTCCGTAATTTGAGGATTATCCTCATTGCTTTGCACGTAAAATTACGCCCCGGAAGCACCGGGTGACAGTTCGCCGCAGATGCCGAGCCGAGAAGTTGTGAACGTCGCAAAGCAGAGCTGATGACTACTCTATAGTTCGAGTGTGCCATGCTTTACGGCTTAGAACCGGGTCTTCAACGACGTTTTGAACGTCATGGAGCATATGAGATGTTCCAGGAGTTGAAGTTAATATTTCAAGCAAATGCCCGGATTGAGAGATATGAAGTCTCCAATAAGTTCTATAGCTGCAAGATGGAGGAGAATAGTTACGCCAAGGAGCACATACTCAAAATGTCCGGGTATAACAATCACTTAATTCAGCCGGGAGTTAATCTTACGGATGATAGTGTCATTGATGTAATTCTCCAATCATCGCCACCAAGCTACAAGAGCTTCGTGATGAACTATAATATGCAAGGGATGACTAAGACAATTCTCGAGCTCTTCGCGATGCTAAAAGTCATGGAGGTAGAAATCAAGAAAGAGCATCAAGTGTTGATGATCAACAAGACCACTAGTTTCAAGAAAAGGGCAAAGGGAAGAAGAAGGAAACTTCAAAAAGAACAGCAAGAAAGTTGCCGATCAAGAGAAGAAACCCAAGTCTGGACCTAAGCCTCAAATCGAGTGTTTTACCGCAAGCGCATCGGACATCGGAAGCGGAACTGCCCCAAGTATTTGGCGGATAAAAGGATGGCAAGGTGAACAAAGGTATATGTGATATACATGTTATTGATGTGTACCTTACTAATACTCGCAGTAGTACTGGTATTTGATAATCGGTTCTGTTGCTAATATTTGCAACTCGAAACAGGAACTACGGATTGCTTAAGATTGGCTAAGTACGAGGTGACGATGCGCGTTGGAAATGGTTCCAAAGTCGATGTGATCGCAATGGCACGCTACCTCTACATCTACCTTCGGGATTAGTTTTAGACCTAAATAATTGTTATTTGGTGCCGCGTTGAGCATGAACATTATATCTGGATCTTGTTTAATGCGTAGACGGTTATTCATTTAAATCAGAGAATAATGGTTGTTCTATTTATATGAGTAATATCTTTTATGGTCATGCACCCTTGAAGAATGGTCTATTCTTGTTGAATCTCGACGTAGTGATACACATATTCATAATGTTGAAGCCAAAAGATGCAGAGTTGATAATGATAGTGCAACTTATTTGTGGTAATCGCCGTTTAGGTCATATCGGTGTAAAACGCATGAAGAAACTCCATACCGATGGGCTTCGGAATCACTTGATTATGAATCACTTGGTACTTGCGTAACCGTGCCTCATGGGCAAGATGACCAAAACGCAGTTCTCCGGAACTATGGAGCGAGCAAGCGATTTGTTGGAAATCATACATACCGATGTTTGTGGTCCAATGAATGTTGAGGCACGCGGGTAGCGTTATTTTCTCACCTTCACAGATGATTTGAGCAGATATGGGTATATCTACTTAATGAAACACAAATCTGAAACATTTGAAAAGTTCAAAGAATTTCAGAGTGAAGTGGAAAATCATCGTAACAAGAGAATAAAATTTCTACGATCCGATCGTGGAGGAGAATATTTGAGTTACGAAGTTTGGTTTACATTTGAAACAATGTGGAATAGTTTCGCAACTCACGCCACCCGAACACCACAGAGAAATGGTGTGTCCGAACGTCAGAATCGCATTTCTTTACTAGATATGGTGCGATCTATGATGTCTATTTCCGATTTACCGCTATCGCTTTGGGGTTATGCTTTAGAGACGGCCGCATTCACGTTGAATAGAACACCGTCAAAATCCGTTGAGACGACGCCTTATGAACTGTGGTTTGGCAAGAAACCAAAGTTGTCGCTTTCTTAAAGTTTGGGGCTGCGATGCTTATGTAAAGAAACTTCAACCAGATAAGCTCGAACCCAAATCGGAAAAATGTGT
The DNA here is from genome assembly GCA_021605145.1 of Aegilops bicornis. Classification (NCBI taxonomy): domain Eukaryota; kingdom Viridiplantae; phylum Streptophyta; class Magnoliopsida; order Poales; family Poaceae; genus Aegilops; species Aegilops bicornis. The sequence continues at coordinate 335,684,473 of CM038670.1, read as the reverse complement.
CTTCATAGGATACCCAAAGGAAACTGTTGGGTACACCTTCTATCACAGATCTGAAGGCAAGATTTTCGTTGCTAATTCGGATCCTTTCTAGAGAAAGAGTTTCTCTCGAAAGAAGTGAGTGGGAGGAAAGTAGAACTTGATGAGATAATCAGATTCTGCTCCCTTATTGGAAAGTAGTTCATCACAAGAAATGGTTCCCGTGACAACTACACCAATTAGTGAGGAAACTAATGATGATGATCATGAAACTTCAGATCAAGTTACTCATCGAACCTCAGAGGTCAACCAGAGTAAAATACGCACCAGAGTGGTACGGTAATCCTATTACGGAAGTCATGTTACTTGACCATGGCGAACCTACAAACTATGAAGAAGCGATGGTGAGCCCAGATTCGCAAAATGGCTGGAAGCCATGAAATCTGAGATGGGATCCATGTATGAGAACAAAGTATGGACTTTGGTTGACTTGCCCGATGATCGGCAAGCCATTGAAAATAAATGGATCTTTAAGAAGAAGACTGACGCCGATGGTAATATAACTGTCTACAAAGCTCGACTTGTTGCGAAAGGTTTTCGACAAGTTCAAGGGGTTGACTACGATGAGACTTTCTCACCCGTAGCGATGCTTAAGTCTGTCTGAATCATGTTAGCAATTGCCGCATTTTATGATTATGAAATTTGGCAAATGGATGTAAAAACTGCATTCTTGAATGGATTTCTAGAAGAAGAGTTGTATATGATGCAACCAGAAGGTTTTGTCGATCCAAAGGGTGCTAACAAAGTGTGCAAGCTCCAACGATCAATTTATGGTCTGGTGCAAGCCTCTCGGAGTTGGAATAAACGCTTTGATAGTGTGATCAAAGCATATGGGTTTGTACAGACTTTTGGAGAAGCATGTATTTACAAGAAAGTGAGTGGGAGCTCTGTAGCATTTCTGATATTATATGTGGACGACATATTATTGATTGGAAATGATATAGAATTTCTGGATAGCATAAAAGGATACTTGAATAAAAGTTTTTCAATGAAAGACCTCGGTGAAGCTGCTTACATATTGGGCATCAAGATCTATAGAGATAGATCAAGACGCTTAAGTGGACTTTCACAAAGCACATACCTTGATAAAGTTTTGAAAAGTTCAAAATGGATCGTGCAAAGAAAGGTTTTTGCCCGTGTTGCAAGGTATAAGATTGAGTCGACTCAATGCCCGACCACGCAGAAGATAGAGAAAAATGAAAGATGTTCCTATGCTTCAGCCATAGGCTCTATCATGTATGCAATGTCGTGTACCGCACTGACGTATGCTTAGTCGTAAGCTTGGCAGGAAGGTACCAAAGTAATCCAGAATGGATCATCGGACAGCGTCAAGAACATCCCGAAATACCGAAAAGGACTAAGGATATGTTTCTCGTATATGGAGGTGACAAAGAGCTAGTCGTAAATGGTTACGCCGATGTAAGCTTTTGACACCGATCCGGACGATTCTAAATCGCAAACCGGATACGTGTTTTTATTAAACAGTGGAGCTGTCGGTTGGTGCGATTCTAAACAAAGGCCGTGGCGGGATCTACATGTGAAGCGGAGTACATAGTCGCTTGAAGCAAAGAAATGAAGGAGTCCGGATGAAAGAGTTCATTTCCGATCTAGGTGTCATACCTAGTGCATCAGGACCTATCAAGATCTTCCGTGACAATCTCGGTGCAATTGCCTTGGCAAAGGAATCCAGATTTCACAAGAGGACCAAGCATATCAAGAGACGCTTCAATTCCATTCGGGACCAAGTCCAAGTGGGAGACATAGAGATTTGCAAAATACATACGGATCTGAATGTTGCAGACAGATTGACTAAGCCCTCTTCCACGAGCAAAACATGATCGGCACCAAGACTCCATGGGTGTTAGGATCATTACTTTGTAATCTAGATTATTGACTCTAGTGCAAGTGGGAGACTGAAGGAAATATGCCCTAGAGGCAATAATAAAGTTATTATTTATTTCCTTATATCATGATAAATGTTTATTATTCATGCTAGAATTGTATTAACAGGAAACATAATACATGTGTGAATATATAGACAAGCAATATGTCACTAGTATGCCTCTACTTGACTAGCTTGTTAATCAAAGATGGTTATGTTTCCTAACCATAAACAAGGAGTTGTTATTTGATTAACAAGGTCACATCATTGGTTGAATGATCTGGTTGACATGACCCATTCCATTAGCTTAACACTTGATCGTTTAGTATGTTAATGCTTTCTTCATGACCCATACATGTTCCTGTAACTATGAGATTATGCAACTCCCGTTCTGGGAGGAACACTTTGGGTGCTACCAAGCGTCACAACGTAACTGGGTGATTATAAAGGAGTACTGGTGTCTCCAAAGGTACTTGTTGGGTTGGCGTATTTGAGATTAGGTTTTGTCACTCCGATTGTGGGAGAGGTATCTCTAGGCCTTCTCGGTAATACACATCACTTAAGCCTTGCAAGCATTACAACTAATGAGTTAGTTGTGAGATGATGTATTACGGAACGAGTAAAGAGACTTCGGTAACGAGATTGAACTAGGTATTGGATACTGACGATCGAATCTCGGGTAAGTAACATACCGATGACAAAGGGAACAACGTATGTCGTTATGCGGTTTGACCGATAAAGATCTTCGTAGAATATGTAGGAACCAATATGGGCATCCAGGTTCCGCTATTGGTTATTGACCGAGAATGGTTCTAGGTCATGTCTACATAGTTCTCGAACCCGTAGGGTCCGCACGCTTAACGCTTCGATGGCAGTTCATTATGAGTTTATAAGTATTGATGCACCGAAGGTTGTTCGAGTCCGGATGTGATCACGGACATGACGAGGAGTCTCGAAATGGTCGAGACATAAAGATTGATATATTGGAAGCCTACATTTGGACATCGGAAGTGTTCGGGTGAAATCGGGATTTTCGAGTACCGGAGGTTCTGGAACCCCCGGGAGGTCCATGGGCCTAATGGGCCATAGGAGAGAAGAGGAAGGACCAGCCAGGGTGGGCTGCGCGCCCCCCTCCCCCCTCTAGTCCGAATAGGACAAGGAAGGGGGGGGCGCCCCTTCCCTCTTCCCCCTCCTCCAATCCTAGTCCAACTAGGAGAGGGGGGGGAGTCCTACTCCCGGTGGGAGTAGGACTCCTCCTTGGTGCGCGCCTCCCCTAGGGCCGGCCACCTCCCTTGCCTCCTTTATATCTGAGGCAGGGGGCACCCCAAGACACACAAGTTGATCTACGGATCTTTCCTTAGCCGTGTGCGGTGCCCCTTCCACCATATTCCACTTCGGTCATATCGTCATGAGCTTAGGCGAAGCCTGCGCCGGAGAAGTCATATCGTCATGGAGCTTAGGCGAAGCCCTGCGTCGGTGGAGCATCAACATCGTCACCACGCCATCGTCTTGTGGAACTCATCCCGACACTTTGCCGGATCGGAGTCCGGGATCGTCATCGAGTGAACGTGTGCGTAACTCGGAGGTGCCGTCGTTCGGTGCTTGGATCGGTCGGATCGTGAAGACGTCGACTACATCAACAGCGTTGTTATAACGCTTCCGCTTTCGGTCTACGAGGGTACGTGGACGGACACTCTTCCCTCTCGTTGCTATGCCATCACCATGGTCTTGCGTGATCGTAGGAAAATTTTTTGAAATTACTACGTTCCCCAACAGGAAGGACAGGGAGAGGAGAAGGAAAGGGGGGCGCGCCCCCCTCCCTAGTCCAATTCGGACTCCCTATAGGGAGGGGGTACGGCTGCCCTTGTGGGCTGCCTCCCCTCTTCCCTATGGCCCATGTAGGCCCAGTAGTCCCCCGGGGGGTTTCGATAACCCCCCGGCACTCCGATAATTATCCGGTGACCCCCGGAACTCATCCGGTGTCCGAATATAGTCATCCAATATATCAATCTTTATGTCTCGACCATTTCAAGACTCCTTGTCATGTTCGTGATCACATCCGTGACTCCGAACTACCTTCGGTACATCAAAACATATAAACTCATAATACCGATCGTCACCGAACGTTAAGCGTGCGGACCCTACGGGTTCGAGAACTATGTAGACATGACCGAGACACGTCTCCGGTCAATAACCAATAGCGGAACCTGGATGCTCATATTAGCTCCCACATATTCTACAAAGATCTTTATCGATCAAACCGCATAACAACATACGTTGTTCCCTTTATCATCGGTATGTTACTTGCCCGAGATTCAGTCGTCGGTATCTCAATGCCTAGTTCAATCTCGTTACCGGTAAGTCTCCTTACTCGTTCCGTAATGCATCATCCCATAACTAACTCATTAGTCACATTGCTTGCAAGGCTTATAGTGATGTGCATTACCGAGAGGGCCCAGAGATACCTCTCCGACAATCAGAGTGACAAATCCTAATCTTGATCTATGCCAACTCAACAATTACCATCGGAGACACATGTAGAGCACCTTTATAATCACCAAGTTACGTTGTGACGTTTGGTAGCACACAAAGTGTTCCTCCGGTATTCGGGAGTTGCATAATCTCATGGTCATAGGAACATATATAATTCATGAAGAAAGCAATAGCAATATACTAAACGATCAAGTGCTAAGCTAACGGAATGGGTCAAGTCAATCACATCATTCTCTAATGATGTGATCTCGTTAATCAAATGACAACTCATGTCTATGGCTAGGAAATTTAACCATCTTTGATTCAACGAGCTAGTCAAGTAGAGGCATACTAGTGACACTCTGTTTGTCTATGTATTCACACATGTACTAAGTTTCCGGTTAATACAATTCTAGCATGAATAATAAACATTTATCATGATATAAGGAAATACAAATAACAACTTTATTATTGCCTCTAGGGCATATTTCCTTCAAACACTGCCACTCATCTCCTCAACCTTCGTCCATCACGAGCCATTGACAACAACACTCCTCATTTTACGTTGCATGGCGTACCCCCCATGTACGATCATTTGCGTACCTTTGGGTGCCTCTGTTACCCTAACCTCTATGCCACCACTCCCCACAAATTAGCCCCGCGCTTACGTCATTGCTTCCTCCTCGGTCTCCCTCGTGAGCACAAAGGCTATCGTTTCCTTGACCTCGAGACGCGGCAAGTAATCACTTCCCGACACGTCATTTTCGACGAGAGTGTTTTCCCATACACTAATGCCACACCAGCCTCCCATGCCACAAACAATCCCGTGACCAGATCCCCACACCCGATCCTCCTCGATTACCCTGCACCCAATCCGACTGCACCCACCGGCGCACCTACCTCGTACGCCCCAACCAACCCAGCGGCCCCCCATCCCCTCCGGGATCGCCGCCCGCCAGACCTGCACGCCCATCTCCTCCGGGATCAGCGCGCACTACCCCGCCCCCGACGTGCGGCTCACCACCCGCCAATCCCGTACCTTCCCCTAGCCCACTGTTGGCCACTTGCGACAGCGACCCCCCGGCCAGTTCATGCTCGCCACTTGGCCGTCCCTTGCCCCCCCCCCCCCCATGCCATTCCAATCACGCCGCGTCGTAACGCCCAGACCATGCAGACTCGAGGCAAGTCTGGTTTTCTGCAACCCAAAGCCCTCTTCTCCCCTCATTCTCTCGTCGCCGAGGCCACCAGTACCGCCATCTCGCCCATCCCTTCTGCCTACAAACAAGCTCTTAAGGATCCGAACTGGTACGCCGCCATGTGTGATGAGTATCGTGCTCTGTTGCAAAACAATATGTGGTCTCTTGTTGCTCGTCCTGCAGGTACTCATACGATGACAGGGAAGTGGGTCTTTCGCCACAAGCTGCATCCTGACGGCACTCTCACCCGTTACAAAGCGACATGGGTGCTCTGCGGGTTCACTCAGCGACCCGGCATCGACTTCGGCAAGACCTTCAGTCCGGTGGTGAAACCAGCGACGATACGGGTCTTCCTCAGCCTCGGCGTGTCGTCGGACTGGCCCATTCACCAACTGGACGTGAAGAACGCCTTCTTACACGGCGAGCTCGACTCCATCGTCTACAGCCAGCAACCCTCGGGGTTCGTCGACGCCGCTCGGCCCACGCATGTCTGCCAGCTCCGCAAGTCTCTACGGGCTGCGCCAGGCGCCGCGGGCATGGTTCCACCGCTTCCACGACTTCATCCTGTCGCTCGCTTCCATGCGTCCAAATGCGACTCATCGCTCTTCATACTCCACAGCGTCGCCGGCACCACGTATCTCTTGTTGTACATAGACGATATCCTACTCACCGCCAGCTCCACCCACCTGCTGCACTCCACCATAGCCGCTCTGCACGCTGAGTTCGCCATGACCGATCTCGGCGAGTTGCACCACTTCCTCGGCATCACCACGCACCGCACCAGCTCCGGGCTTTTCCTCTCGCAGCAGCAGTACGCCCTCGAGATACTCGATCGCGCCGCCATGCTCAATTGCAAGCCCGTCGCCACGCCATCCGACACCAAAAACAAGCTCTCGTCGCTCGCCGGCGCTCCCATCTCCGACCCCGCGCTGTATCGAAGTTGGCTGGCGCCTTGCAATACCTGACACTGACGCGGCCGGACCTCGCCTATGCCGTGCAGCAATTATGCTTGTTCATGCATGATCCGCGCGAGGCACATTTCACTCTTCTCAAGCGCGTGCTTCGGTACGTGCGCGGCTCCGCTCACCTTGGGCTTCACCTACGACGCGGCAGCAGCGGCACCAACCTCGTGGCTTACTCCGACGCCGACTGGGCAGGATGCCCGGACACATGGCGCTCTACGTCAGGCTTCTGCGTCTTCCTCGGCGACAATCTCGTCTCTTGGTCCTCCAAGAGGCAGCACACGGTGCCGCGCTCAAGCGCGGAGGCCGAGTACCGCGCGGTGGTGCACGCCGTGGCTGACACATGCTGGCTTCGCCAACTCCTTCATGAGCTGCACCGGCCGCCGGCGAGCGCGACGATCGTCTACTACGACAACGTCAGTGCCATGTACCTCTCCTCCAACCCAGTACAGCACCAGCGCACCAAGCACGTGAAGATCGACCTCCACTTCGTCCGCGAGCGCGTGTCCTTTGGCGACATGCGCGTACTCCACGTGCCCTCGACATCCCAATTTACAGACATCTTCACCAAGGGGCTGCCGACTGCCATCTTCACTGAGTTCCGATCCAGCCTCAACATCGTCAAAGACCCTGCCGTGGCTGCGGGGGGCTGTTGGAAGACCTCGTCCTCTCACGAGCCAGACTCGGGCACGTCTGCACGCCCACTACCCACGCGGTGATCGTGGCCACGTAGAGCTAGGCCACGACCCCCTCTCTGTTGTACTCTCCTGTATATAAAGGGCCATGCCCTATGATCAATATAATGCGGTGAATATTACCTTTCTACTGTGGAACACAAATCCATTAGTAATATCAACTAGAGCAAACATTAGCCATCAGATGCCGACATAATTTTAGAGTTCACTCAGATTATGAGGATAGTCATTCTTTATAACATTAAAGAAGAAAAACAGGCTCATGTAACATACAGGGTACAATGCTTCAAATTCGTTTCTACTTCTCCATCAAAGCACACAAGGCTTCATCAGCGCATCAAATAAACATGGACATAAAAGGTTCAAACCAATAAGGTAAGCTACATCTGCTTGTACAGAAGAGCTTCACCGGTTTGCATTATTTCTGTGAATAAAATCAGGAAAATAGAAGTGGTGCTCATGCAGAAGCTGCCATCAGCAGCTCGCTATCAGCTCGATCGCGGATCCTCCTTTCCAGCTCAGGCCTGAAGTGCCTGATAAGACCCTGCACAGGCCATGCTGCAGCATCCCCGAGGGCGCAGATCGTGTGGCCTTCAATCTGCTTCGTCACCTCCTGAAGCATATCGATCTCTTCTAGCTTTGCATTGCCCACTTTGAGCCTCTCCATGATCATCCAGAGCCATCCTGTACCCTCACGGCAAGGCGTGCACTGCCCACAGCTCTCATGCTTATAGAAGTATGACAGTCTAGCAATCGCATCAACTACATCTGTGGATTTGTCCATCACCATAACTGCTGCAGTGCCTAATCCGGACTGTACAGCCTTTAGTGCATCATAGTCCATCAACACGTCATCACATATGTGCTTTGGCAACAGAGGAACAGATGAACCGCCAGGGATAACTGCAAGCAGGTTGTCCCATCCTCCTCTCACACCTCCACAGTGCTTCTCGATCAATTCCTTCAGAGGTATACTCATTTCCTCCTCAACGGTACAAGGTTTGTTCACATGACCTGAGATGCAGTAAAGTTTTGTTCCCGAGTTATTCTTGCGTCCAAAACTCGCAAACCATTCTGGGCCACGCCTAAGAATTGTTGGAGACACAGCAACAGTTTCAACATTTGTGACAGTTGTGGGGCAGCCATACAGCCCAGCATTGGCAGGGAAAGGTGGTTTCAGCCTTGGTTTACCCTGCTTGCCTTCAAGGCTCTCCAGTAGGGCAGTCTCTTCACCACAAATGTAGGCACCAGCACCAAAATGTATATGTACATCAAAATCATAGCCTGACCATAGCGTTCTTACCAAGAAGTCCTGATGCATATGCTTCCTGCCGAGCTTTCTCAAGGTTCAGACGCTCATTCACATATTCACCTCGAATGTAGATGTAAGCAGCTGATGCCCTCATTCCAACTCCAGCAATCAGGCACCCTTCCAGAAGCTTGTGGGGGTCATGACGCATGATTTCCCTGTCTTTACAAGTTCCTGGTTCACTCTCATCAGCATTAACAACAAGATAAGAAGGGCGTCCATCAGACACTTTGGGCATGAAGGACCATTTGAGGCCAGACGGAAAACCTGCACCTCCGCGCCCTCGCAGACCTGATTTCTTCATTTCATTCACTATCCAGTCTGCCCCTTTAATCACTAAATCCTTGGTTCTATACCAGTCACCTCTCTTCATTGCACCTTTCAGGAAAGGGTCATGAAGACCATAGAGGTTGGTGAAAATACGATCTTCATCTTTAAGGTCACCAAAGTGAGTCTTCTCTGGAGGTGGGGGTGGTGGTGGAGGCTGTGGTGTGCTTGATGTAGTAGCAGCCTGGGTGCTGAATGATCTGCCAGCAGGATGCAGGCCAGCACATGAGATAGAACGAGTAGGCTGTGCCTTTGATAGAGAATGCAAGTACTCAAGTGCAGCCTGGAACGAAGGAAAAACAAAACAAAATGAGGGATATGCCAATATTCTTAATTTGACTAGAACTATATGAGCCAATTTTAGAGTAAAGGAAGACCAATAAGGCAATGGTAATTTAAAAGGAAAGAAGGATTAATAAGGCAATGATGCCAGCAAGCAAGCTAACTCGATGTGGATGAAGCTGCACACTAGCCTTGGACAAAGTACAGAAGCAACAGCACAGCGCAGTGTGATTGTACTCCCTCTGTCAGGGTTTAGTGGGCCAGCACGCCAAATCGGCAGGACCAAGGAACCCCGGGTTTACCACTGGTTACTAGCGGACGCTCCAGAAACCATATAATCTAATGCCTTAACTGATCCGCATTAGTAGCTACCGCACCCTTCTCACGCTTATTACTCATGTGCAGCCCCATCTTGGCCAATTCATGGCCAATCCGAACCGAATAAGCAGTGCACGCACCAGCTGATCGTGTGTCCGTTTTAATTGAGAACTGAGCCCACCATCCCATCTATTTTGCTAACGGGTGGGAGTTAATTGCAGCAGGAAATGAACCGAATGGGGAAGCTCCAGGAAAAAGTGAAGCGTTTCCACATCTTGATTGAGGCAACGGCCTTTTAAATATGGGCATGCCTATGCTGCTCACTGGCCTAATAAACCCGGACGGAGGGAGTATAACAGAAGAAGCACTATATATGATGTGATCATAACTCATATAAATCGCAATTGTCCTTACCAATTATCTGGACACATAATTACGGCTAAAAATGGGAATTGTGTGCCGAAAATTACAGCAAATCCAAATGGCCAATAAATACCCTAAAATCCAATAGAAAAACTAAATTCCTGACCAGCATTATTCACTTTGTCCTATTCAAACAAATCAGCTCAACAATCACAACATGTTACCAGGACGAATCCACAACCACTAACCAAGCAGTAGCCTAAGTTTCCCATCACCCCAGACTTGCAATGAACAAGGTCATGACAGCAGCTCTCCATAACTCCCACCAGCCAAACCCAACCCCAGATCAAGGAAACACCCAAATCCCAGACACACATACATATCTGGAGTTGGAATGGGGAAAGAGGCGCTCAGGGTTGTCTACCCCCTTGGTGGCGATCTCCAGAAATGCAGAATCCTTGGCTGCCTGCACGGGTACTTCACCTGTGGCCAGCATCCAGCTGCTGCAGACCCAAACCGTACTGGCGGCGGCGCAGGAGCCAACAGTGGGCAATGTGGCGTACGGTTTTTTTTTTCCTCCTCTGCCTCCTATTTGTTTTATGGTTGGATGGACACGACTTTGTGGGTGGGCAAGTGTGGTGCTTCAGTCTGGGGGATTTGGAGCAGACAACGTGGGATGTGTTGGACAATACTGACACCCTACGGACTTGGTTTGATGGTCATATCGTCATGCTTCTCTTTCTAATTTTGTGATTTGATATGATACTTATTGTTTAATCTGTTCAATCTGTTCAATCTTTTGTAATGCCTGATATCCTATATAACTAAATAGTTGAGCCCCGGTAACCTATTTATCTCAACACGCAAGCATGCATGGGAAAAGAGCCACCTCAACATGCAAACATGCATAGTAATAGGCCCACCTCAATAGTTAATACAGTGAATCTGTTCAAGAAAGCGTTTTTAGGCAGCGCTTAAGCGAAACGCTTCGCTTCTGCCCTAGGCAACTTTTAGCATTGAGCGGAAAAAAGCGAGATTTAGCGGCCGCTTTAGCACTAAGCGTTGGTTAAGTGAGCGCTACGCGCACTTAAGCGATAAAAAAGCGAAGCCTGGGCCACATGCGGGAGGGAAGGAGGGGGGAGGGGTTATAAAGGCCTGCCCAAAACTGGACTGTTCGGCTAGGGATACTCAGTTAGGGAGCGACGGCAGCTCCTCTTCCTCCTCCTGGACGTCCACCCCTACTGGATCTGAACGCCGGCAGCTCCTCCTCCTGGACGTCCACCCCTACTGGATCTGAACGCCAGCAGCTCCTCCTCCTCCTGGATGTCCACCCCTACTGGATCAGAACACCGGCAGTTTGCTTTCTTGTTCAGTTCATCAGTTGTTTGTTTCATAGTTTCATTCATTGGTCCTTGGTTAATTCCAACAGCAGGCGGCAGCAGTTTAGTGGTCTAGTGTTAGTATGGAGTCAGGAGGAGGAAATGATGGTGATGCTAGTGCAGCAGCAACGGCAGCAGAAGAGAGAGCAAAGATTATCCAAGAAGAAAAAGATCAAAGATTGAGCTGCTGCTTGGCTGCCTGAGCTGCTGCTTGGCTGCTTGAGCGGCTGCCATTTATCTTATATCTTATATGCTATTTATGCATTTATGCTTGCTGTGTGAAACTCCGCCTATGTCTTCTAGGCATAGCCGGTCCCAAGCCCGGGTAAAGGAGGAGGGTTGTGATAGGCTTGGCGAGCCAACGTAAAAACTAGCCAGTCCCATGGGTATGAAACCAATTTGAGCGGGAGTAGTACTAGGATGGGTGACCTCTGGGAAGTCCTCGTGAAAGGGTTTCATATCTAAGGGTTGTGATAGGCTTGGCGAGCCAACGTAAAAACTAGCCAGTCCTTTGGGTATGAAACCCATTTGGGCGAGAGTAGTACTAGGATGGGTGACCTCTGGGAAGTCCTCGTGAAAGAGTTTCATATCTAGCCTACCCCAACTTGTTTGGGACAAAAGGCTTAAGATGGACATGGAGATGCTTGTTGTGTGAACCACTAAACCTTATCTATTTCAGACTTTCAGTTATCCATATGTGCTATGTTTCCTATTTTCTTGTGCGTATTATTCAAAAACAGCCAAATTCTAGCCGATTTAAAAAAAAACGCTTAATCCCGGCTAAGCTGCGCGTAAGCGGCCATTGCTCTAAGTTGTGGCCTTCTGCTCCGCTTACGCTTACCGCTTTTTTGAACATTGATCATATATATCCTCAATTTTAGCCTTCATCTGCTTAATCCAAATATTCATGTTTCAAACAACCAAATCCATCAAAATATATTGCAACAATATCCCACAGCAACATGCAGGGTATCATCTAGTTCACCAAATTTTGGTGCGCAAGCTGTTTGCAGGATTTAACTCAGATTGTATCTCTAATAAAAGCACTAGGAAAGAGAAAGAAAATGTGCATGTTACAAACCCTCAACCATTTACCAAGATTGAATCAACCCTCAAGTACAGAATCAAATACTTCACACCCTGAACTGTTGAAACTAGATGGTCTGCCCAAATGCAAGCACATCGGAGGTCACAAGTTTGAGGAATGGGCTGATTAATTTGATTAATTACTCTTTATTTTCCAGACTTAACTCTGTAGTGAAGTACATGTACAGTCTGTGAGCCCGGTGGTGCCACAGTTTTTGGTTCTCAAATTAACTCTGTCAGAAATAATTAACTGATTACTGTGGTTGTTTCAGTTTAATAAATGGGGCTGGGCAAAAAACCTTTTCCCGTAAAACATAAAAAATTGCTATAGTGATCATCAGGAAGTGACAAATAAATGCATCCAAAGATCGGATACCCTTCCCATCATTATAAGTCTCAACTAGTGAGCAGCATAGAGTATACTGCATGAACAAAAAATAAACAAAATATGGATAGATTATGGATAGTGAAGTGGAGAATGCATGATCAAACTTCATGTTTGCATGTCAGTTCCTAATTTATGCACTGTAAAAACAAATAAATAAGAATCCAGTATATGGCAGCTTAGCAAAGATCAAAAAGGGCATACTACTAATTCACAGACATCTAAGATAGCACTGTAAACCCAAATGCTTGGTTAAGAACAACTTATAGGATATCATTCTTATCACAGGAAAGAAACCCATCAATGGCATAGGCTATATGACTTCCAGGTTACCTACCAAAGGATTACTAACGAATTAATGCCGAGAAACAGATGATGTAACTGTAAGTCTGTAACAGTGGGTCACATGCTACAAAACCAAAGTAGTCACAAAGGAAATAAAAGTAACACTTCCAACATCTGTAACCTTTTCAATTAACACTAAAAGCCTAAACCCAAGATTATCTCTACTAAACCCATTTTATCCCTATATGTGAGATCTTCATAAACACATGTCCATGTTTACCTATAAGTTGAAATGGGAAAAGCACCACTATTGTGGAATTCTGATCTCATATCCGGTAGGAAAACAATCTAGTCTAAAGAGCAAAGACTTTTTTTTCATTTTGGCAAAGGTAAAGAGAGCAGCAGATATTTTATCTTACGTGTTCCAGTGCAACAATTGACCACATGCCCCAGTCAATCAGGAAACAATGAAAACTACAGGAGATGTGTCTCATTTCATCACAAAGAACATTATTAATAAAGCTATAAGAGGAACACAACACCCATAGTGCGGTTTGATGGCACACGCATCAGAACCCATGCAAGAAGGCACAACAATCATGACGTGAGCAACTAGTATAGAATCTACTAGTGCTGTGGAAGAAAAATAGAAAAACAATCTGGGCTACATCAAACTACACCTGTCAAGCACATGAACTAACAACAAACAATAATCTCCCTCCATGATTGGAAATATATGTATAAGCAGCGTTCGTCCTGCCAAACGTCAGGCGTACTTATATACTAACCACTTGTATTTCTACAGCTGAAACAACGGACAGGGGGACTCGTACGAGCTGCCTATGGCCACCCAACGATCTACTTCGATCTCGTCCTCACAGTTAGAAATCAAATCCCCCAAACAGATTCGAAGCAGGCAGACAACAGGCACTCTCTCCGGTTTCGGCGCCTCAAATCCGCCACTCTCTCCGTTTACATTTACATTTACAGACAACAGGCAGATCCAAGCGCGAGCCCCGGGTGGGTATGGGGGATGGGGGAGGAAGTGGGGTTTGTACCTTGCGACCGGGAGAGGTCTCCGCCGATCTGACCAGCGCCCACCGCAGCGCCATCTCCGCCTCCGCTTGGCCTCGAGTCCGTCGGATTTGGGGGAAAACCGGGGAGAGGCTAGTGTGGTGTGGGGAGGAGAAACGGGGCGAGCTCCAGGCCAGGTGCAGGAGGGGAAAACCAGCGCTCTTCGAGGCCGCGGCTGTCGTGTGTGGAGGGGGCTTTTGCCAGCTCCCGTGCTAAGGAGATGCGGCCCAGCCCACGAGTCGCTGCTTCATTTTCTATTCCCCAGGCCAGGCCCATTCCCCACGGCACTCTCTCACGACAACGTGTTGACTTTCTTTCTTCTCAAAAAAAAACGTGTTGACTTTCTTCTTAGTTAACTAGACGAAAAGAAAAAAAACAGAGCTCCCGCGATCGCTTGGCGATCTGGCGGCGACGGAGAGAAAGAGGTGGTGAGATGGCGGCGGCAAATCCGGCGAAGACTCCGGCGAGGAGAGGCGTCAATACGGGCGTGGGCTTCGGCGGGGGGCTCATCCCTATGTTGGAATGGGACGACATCAAGGCCAAGTCCAGGCGCATACTGCGGCGATCCACAAATCGAGCGAAAGCGGGCAGAGGATGTGTTCCGCGGGAGCCCAGGTGAGATCGTATCTGATCTGGAAGGGGAGGTCACGGCCCACGGGTGCAACGGCAAGAATATGAGGATCCCAGTGGAATCAAGGGAAATAAATGGGGAAAATTCGTTTCTATCTTTGAAATGGAAAATCCTGTTGAGGTCGATTTCTATGGAGGAAAATTCCGCTAATCCGTGGGGAGGGGAGCTGTTTCCGTTGAGAGACAGTAAGGGGAAATTAGGAATTAAAGGGAGCGTTCATATTTGTATAATTAGAGGAAAGGGGGAAATTAGAGCAAGTTTACTTTGGAAACTGCCTATTCAAGATCTTTTATTTCTTGTTAAATGCATAAATTATGTCCCGGCAATTGCAACCTTGGGAGAGAGGAATAGCTATTTTAGCTCCAGATCGCTATGCTTTGGCAATCCAACTCGTATCAAAGAAAAGAGTCTTCTGCCTATTCCCTTGTGTCTGTCCCCTGCTGTGCAGTTTTGGGCTTTTAGGGGAAACATGGAAAAGAAAGGGGAGGCGGAGGAGGAGATGAACACGATGGCGGGGCGACGTGAGCCGGCGATCCCCAGCGGGGGTGGCTCCACGCCAGATAACAACGAGGGGGCAGTGGAGAGACGCCCCCGAAAGGGGTGTCCCCCACTGATCATCGACATGGAGGCGACGAGGAGGGCTGTCGGTGGTTAGTGGTGGGGTGTTTCCTATCGCCCTTCCAAGTGAATCCGCAGATCCTCGTCGATGAACTCCGTGCTATTTCGGCATGGAAGCTACAAGGTGGGGTCACCGTTCAAGAGGTGGCCAGCGTAGACGGGAGGTTCGTCCTCAACTTCTCCATCAAAGAAGATAGAAAGTTTGTCCTGAAGGCCCAGCTATGGCATTACAAGCGCGATGGTATCATCTTCGCCGAGTTCGACGACAAGGGTCACCCGACGGAGATTGACCTTGGAGCTATGGCCATATGGGCCCAGGTTCGTGACCTCCCTTTCGAGATAAAAACGGAGAGTGTGGGCAGGTCCCTAGGGGGGCAAATTGGTGAGGTGATTGCCGTATCACACCGAAATCACATGATTGTAGAGAAGTTTTTGCGTATTCGAGTGAAAATTCCGCTACATGAGCCACTCAAGCATAGGGTAGAATTCACCCCTTTAGGCAGCGATGAGAGTATTCAATTTGATGTGCGCTATGAAAAATTGCCATTGTATTGTGAGTGTTGTGGGCTTGTAGGCCACACATCTGAGAGGTTCTGCAGAATTCCGAAGGAAATTAGAGTAGCATCTTTTCCAAAAAATCTTAGTGTAGATGCTTACTGGAAAGGACAATTGGCAAGCAAAAGAGCTATTATGTTCAATGGCCCAAACAGTAACATTATGCCAGGGCTACAGAGGGAATGATGATCAAGGTGACTAAGGCCGTGAGTGATCTCACGGTTACGAAAAAGGGAAATGCGGTGGTCACGATGACGGCCACCCCGGCGACGGGGGGATTGGGCCAGGGGGGCCTCGGCTCACCAGTGGGCGGGCTCCTATGGCAACTCGGCGGCCACTGCTGGGTTGGTTACAGTCGGAGGACCGAATACAGCCTGCCACTGCAAGCCTCGGCCAGGAGGACCTGAGGCTGGTGGCGATAGCGGGCACCCATCTGGGTGTTCTGCCGTTCGGCCAGGAGGGTCGGGCCCATGAGGCACCACCGCATGCTAGTCTTGGGTCTGCTACTGATCAGGAGGATCGGGTAGCAGACTTGGGCGCCCATGCTAGCTCTGGCCAGGGGCCGGCACTGATGGAAACCACCCGTCCGGGTATCTCTCCTGGACAGGAGGGCCAAGGGGTGATGCGGTTGGCTGATCATCTCCGTTACAATGCAGCCCAAGAGGGTTAGGGTGTCCTGCTCATGGGTGAAACCAGCCATGCAACTACTAATGATCAACCTGATCAAATCTTGTTTAAACCAGGGGTGTTGGAGGCCTTATCAGGAGCGGTGGTTGCAAGGCTTGCTGCTGCAAGTGGTAATACTGGTGATGTGTTTAACTTTAGTGCTAAGAAGAAGCCTATGCAGGTTAAGCCAAGGAGAAAGGGGAAAAAGAAAAAAAGGAAGGAGGAATTGAGAGGGATGAGGACGCGCGTAGTAAACTTTTAGGGAAAAAAAGAAGAAACCCATTTGAAGTCGCACCAACAGGCAGTGACATAGAGTTCTCTTTTGAAAAAACCATGGATAGTTATGAGCGTGTGTTGTATGGTGATATGTACGCTTCCTCTAAGAGAGTGTGTACAGGTAGGGTGGAAACAGTAACTGTTGGGGAACGTAGTAATTTCAAAAAAAATTCCTACGCACACGCAAGACCATGGTGATGGCATAGCAACGAGAGGGGAGAGTGTCTGTCCACGTACCCTCGTAGACCGTAAGCGGAAGCGTTATAACAACGCGGTTGATGTAGTCGACGTCTTCACGATCCGACCGATCCAAGTACCGAACGTCACGGCACCTCCGTGTTCAAAGACACGCTCATTTCGATGACGATCCCCGGGCTCTGATCCAGCAAAGCGTCGGGGATGAGTTCCGTCAGCACGACGGCGTGGCGATGATGATGATGCTCCACCGATGCAGGGCTTCGCCTAAGCTCTGCAACGATATGACCGAAGTGGAATATGGTGGAGGTGGGCACCACACACGGCTAAGGAACGATCCGTAGATCAACTTGTGTGTCATGGGGTGCCCCCCTGCCTCAGATATAAAGGAGCAAGGGGTGCGGCCAGCCCAAGGCGGCGCTGAGGAGTCCTACTCCCACCGGAGTAGGACTCCCCCCTTTCCTAGTTGGATTAGGATTGGGGAAGGGGAAGAGGGAAGGGCGCCCCCTCTCCTTGTCCTATTCGGACTAGAGGGGAGGGGGCGCGCCTGCCTGGCCGCCCTTTCCTCTTCTCCCTATGGCCCATCAAGGCCCATAGACCCCGGGGTTCCAGTAACCCCTGTTCCCAGAACTTCTGCTTTCATCCAAACCTTTCCAAGTCCAAACATAGGCTTCCAATATATCAATCTTTATGTCTCGACCATTTCGAGACTCCTCATCATGTCCGTGATCACATCCGGACTCGAACAACCTTCGGTACATCAATACTTATAAACTCATAATGAACTGTCATCGAAACGTTAGCGTGCGGACCCTACGGGTTCGAGAACTATGTAGACATGACCTAGAACCATTCTCGGTCAATAACCAATAAGCGGAACCTGGATGCCCATATTGGTTCCTACATATTCTACGAAGATCTTTATCGGTCAAACCGCATAACGACATACGTTGTTCCCTTTGTCATCGGTATGTTACTTACGAGATTCGATCGTCGGTATCCAATACCTAGTTTAATCTCGTTACGGTAAGTCTCTTTACTCGTTCAGTAATACATCATCTCACAACTAACTCATTAGTTGTAATGCTTGCAAGGCTTATGTGATGTGTATTACCAAGAAGGCCCAGAGATACCTCTCCGGAGCAATCGGAGTGACAAAACCTAATCTCGATTCATGCCAACTCAACATATACTTTTGGAGACATCTCAGAGAGTACCTTTATAGTCACCCGATTACGTTGTGACGTTTGGTAGCACACAAAGTGTTCCTCCTGTAAACGGGAGTTGCATAATCTCATAGTTGTAGGAACTTTGTATAAGTCATGAAGAAAGCATAAGCAACATACTAAACGATCAAGTGCTAAGCTAACGGAATGGGTCAAGTCAATCACATCATTCTCCTAATGATGTGATCCCATTAATCAAATGACAACTCATGTCTATGGTTAGGAAACATAACCATCTTTGATTTAACGAGCTAGTGAAGTAGAGGCATACTAGTGACACTCTGTTTGTCTACGTATTCACACATGTATTATGTTTCGGTTAATACAATTCTAGCATGAATAATAAACATTTATCATGATATAAGGAAATAAATAATAACTTTATTATTGCCTCTAGGACATATTTCCTTGAGTCTCCCACTTGCACTAGAGTCAATAATCTAGATTACACAAAGAATGATTCTAACACCCATGGAGTCTTGGTGCTGATCATGTTTTGCTCGTGGAAGAGGCTTAGTCAACGGGTTCCGCAACATTCAGATCCGTATGTATCTTGCAAATCTCTATGTCTCCCACTTGGACTTGGTCCCGAATGGAATTGAAGCGTCTCTTGATATGCTTGGTCCTCTTGTGAAATGTGGATTCCTTTGCCAAGGCAATTGCACCAAGATTGTCACGTAAGATCTTCATTGGTCCCTATGCACTAGGTATGACACCTAGATCGGAAATGAACTCTTTCATCCAGACTCCTTCATTTGCCGCTTCTGAAGCAGCTATGTATTCCGCTTCACATGTAGATCCCGCCACGACGCTTTGTTTAGAACTGCACCAACTGACAGCTCCACCGTTTAATAAAAATACGTATCCGGTTTGCGATTTAGAATCGTCCGGATCAGTGTCAAAGCTTGCATCGATGTAACCATTTACGGTTAGCTCTTTGTCACCTCCATATACGAGAAACATATCCTTAGTCCTTTTCAGGTATTTCAGGATGTTCTTGATCACGTCGATGATCCACTCTGGATTACTTTGGTACCTTCCTGCCAAGCTTATTGCTAAGCATACGCCGTGTCTGGTACCTGACATTGCATACATGATAGAGCCTATGGCTGAAGCATAGGGAACATTTTCATTTTCTCTCTATCTTCTGCGTGGTGGGGCATTGAGTCGACTCAATTTCACACCTTGTAACATGTAAAAGACCTTTCTTTGCACGATCCATTTTGAACTTTTTCAAAACTTTATCAAGGTATGTGCTTTGTGAAAGTCCAATTAAGCGTCTTGATCTATCTCTATAGATCTTGATGCCCAATATGTAAGCAGCTTCACCGAGGTCTTTCATTGAAAAACTTTTATTCAAGTATCCTTTTATGCTATCCAGAAATTCTATATCATTTCCAATTAACAATATGTCGTCCACATATAATATTAGAAATGCTACAGAGCTCCCACTCACTTTCTTGTAAATACAGGCTTTTCCAAAAGTGCAGATAAAACCATATGCTTTGATCACACTATCAAAGCGTTTATTCCAACTCCGAGAGGCTTGCACGGACCATAAATTGATCATTGGAGCTTGCACACTTTGTTAGTACCTTTTGGATCAACAAAACCTTCTGGTTGCATCATATACAACTCTTCTTCTAGAAATCCATTCAAGAATGCAGTTTTTACATCCATTTGCCAAATTTCATAATCATAAAATGCAGCAATTGCTAACATGATTCGGACAGACTTAAGCATCGCCACGGGTGAGAAAGTCTCATCGTAGTCAACCCCTTGAACTTGTCGAAAACCTTTCGCAACAAGTCGAGCTTTATAGACAGTTATATTACCATCGGCGTCGGTCTTCTTCTTAAAGATCCATTTATTCTCAATGGCTTGCCGATCATCGGGCAAGTCAACCAAAGTCCATACTTTGTTCTCATACATGGATCCCATCTCAGATTTCATGGCTTCAAGCCATTTTGTGGAATCTGGGCTCACCATCGCTTCTTCATAGTTCGTAGGTTCACCATGATCTAGTAGCATGACTTCCGAATAGGATTACCGTACCACTCTGGTGCGGATTTTATTCTGGTTGATCTCTGAGTTCAGTGACAACTTGATCTCAAGTTTCATGATCATTATCATTATCTTCCTCGCTAATCGGTGTAGGTGTCACGTAAACCGATTTACGTGATGAACTACTTTCCAATAAGGGAGCTGGTACTATTACCTCATCAAGTTCCACTTTCCTCCCACTCACTTCTTTCGAGAGAAACTCCTTCTCTAGAAAGATCCATTCTTAGCAACGAATGTCTTGCCTTCGGATCTGTGATAGAAGGTATACTCAATTGTCTCCTTTGGGTATCCTATGAAGACACATTTTTCCGATTTGGGTTCAAGCTTATCAGGTTGAAGTTTTTTCACATAAGCATCGCAACCCCAAACTTTCGAAACGACAACTTTGGTTTCTTGCTAAACCATAGTTCATAAGGTGTCGTCTCAACGGATTTTGACGGTGTCCTACTTAACGTGAATGCGGCCGTCTCTAAAGCATAACCCCAAAACGATAGCGGTAAATCGGAAATAGACATCATAGATCGCACCATATCTAGTAAAGTACGATTACGACGTTCGGACACACCATTATGTTGTGGTGTTCCCGGTGGCGTGAGTTGCGAAACTATTCCGCATTGCTTCAAATGTAGACCAAACTCGTAACTCAAATATTCTCCTCCACGATCAGATCGTCGAAGCTTTATTTTCTTGTTACGATGATTTTCAACTTCACTCTGAAATTCTTTGAACTTTTCAAATGTTTTGATTTATGTTTCATCAAGTAGATATACCCGTATCCGCTTAAATCATCTGTGAAGGTGAGAAAATAACGATATCCGCCACGAGCTTCAACATTCATCGGACCACATACATCTGTATGTATGATTTCCAATAAATCATTGCTCTCTCCATACAACCGGAGAACGGTGTTTTAGTCATCTTGCCCATGAGGCACGGTTCGCAAGTACCAAGTGATTCATAATCAAGTGATTCCAAAAGTCCATCCGTATGGAGTTTCTTCATGCGTTTACACCGATATGACCTAAGCGGCGATTACCACAAATAAGTTGCACTATCATTATCAACTCTGCATCTTTTGGCTTCGACATTATGAATATGTGTATCACTACCGCCGAGATTCAACAAGAATAGACCTTTCTTCAAGGGTGCATGACCATAAAAGATATTACTCATATAAATAGAGCAACCATTATTCTCTCGATTTAAATGAATAACCGTCTCGCATCAAACAAGATCCGGATATAATGTTCATGCTCAACGCGGCACCAAATAACAATTATTTAGGTCTAAAACTAATCCCGAAGGTAGATGTAGAGGTAGCGTGCCGACCGCGATCACATTGACTTTGGAACCGCTTTCCCACGCGCATCGTCACCTCGTCCTTTGCGGTGCTCGTCTATTAGTAGTCCCTGCTTCGAGTTGCAAATATTAGCAATGTAACCGATATCAAATACCAGTGCTACTACGAGCTCTAGTAAGGTACACATCAATAACATGTATATCACATATACCTTTGTTCACCTTGCCATCCTTCTTATCCGCCAAATACTTGGGGCAGTTCCGCTTCTAGTGTCCATGCCGCTTGCGGTAAAAAACACTCGATTTCAGGGCTTAGGTCCAGACTTGGGTTTCTTCTCTTGAGCAGCAACTTTCTTGTTGTTCTTTTTGAAGTTTCCCTTCTTCTTCCCTTTGCCCTTTTTCTTGAAACTAGTGGTCTTGTTGACCATCAACACTTGATGCTCTTTCTTGATTTCTACCTCCGCGACTTTTAGCATTGCGAAGAGCTCAGGAATTGTCTTAGTCATCCCTTGCATAGTATAGTTCATCACGAAGCTCTTGTAGCTTGGTGGCAGTGATTGGAGAATTTCATCAATGACACTATCATCCGGAAGATTAACTCCCGGCTGAATTAAGTGATTATTATACCCGGACATTTTAAGTATGTGCTCCTTGGTAACTATTCTCCTCCATCTTGCAGCTATAGAACTTATTGGAGACTTCATATCTCTCAATCCGGGCATTTGCTTGAAATATTAACTTCAACTCTTGGAACATCTCATATGCTCCATGACGTTCAAAACGTCGTTGAAGACCCGGTTCTAAGCCGTAAAGCATGGCACACTGAACTATAGAGTAGTCATCAGCTTTGCTCCGCCAGACGTTCACAACTTCTGGCGTTGCTCTGCGGCGAGCACTGGCACCCAGCGGTGCTTCGAGGATGTAATTCTTCAGGCGGCAATGAGGATAATCCTCAAATTACGGACCCAGTCCGTGTAATTGCTACCATCATCTTTCAACTTTGCTTTCTCAAGGAACGCATTAAAATTCAACGGAACAACAAAGACGAGCCATCTATCTACGGTAAACATAGACAAGCAAAATACTATCGGTACTAAGTTCATGATAAATTTAAGTTCAATTAATCATATTAAATAACTCCCACTTAGACAGATATCTCTCTAGTCATCTAAGTGATTACGTGATCCAAATCAACTAAACCATAACCGATCATCACGTGAGATGGAGTAGTTTTCAATGGTGAACATCACTATGTTGATCATATCTACTATATGATTCACGCTCGACCTTTCGGTCTCCGTGTTCCGAGGCCATATCTGCATATGCTAGGCTCGTCCAAGTTTAACTTTGAGTATTCTGCGTGTGCAAAACTGGCTTGCACCCGTTGTAGATGGACGTAGAACTTATCACACCCGATCATCACGTGGTGTCCGGGTACTCTGAACTTTTAGCAATGGTGCATACTCGGGGAGAACACTTCTTGATAATTTTAGTGAGAGATCATCTTATAATGCTACCGTCAATCAAAGCAAGATAAGATGCATAAAGGATAAACATCACATGCAATCAATATAAGTGATATGATATGGTCATCATCATCTTGTGCTTGTGATCTCCATCGTGAAGCACCGTCATGATCACCATCGCCACCGGTAGCGACACCTTGATCTCCATCGTAGCATCTTTGTCGCCTCGCCAACTATTGCTTCTACGACTATCGCTCTTTGCTTAGTGATAAAGTAAAGCAATTACATGGCGTTTGCATTTCATACAATAAAGCGACAACCATATGGCTCTCGCCATTGCCGATAACTTCGGTTACAAAACATGATCATCTCATACAATAAAATATAGCATCACGTCTTGACCACATCACATCACAACATGCCCTGCAAAAACAAGTTAGACGTCCTCTACTTTGTTGTTGCAAGTTTTACGTGGCTGCTACGGGCTGAGCAAGAACCGTTCTTACCTACGCATCAAAACCACAACGATAGTTTGTCAAGTTGGTGCTATTTTAACCTTCGCAAAGGACCGGGCGTAGCCACACTCAGTTCAACTAAAGTGAGAGAGACAGACACCCGCGGTCACCTTTAAGCAACGAGTGCTCGGAGCGGTGAAACCAGTCTCAGCGTAAGCGTCTGGCGTAATGTCGGTCCGGCCGCTTCATCTCACAATACCGCTGAACCAAAGTATGACATGCTGGTAAGCAAGATGACTTATATCGCCCACAACTCACTTGTGTTCTACTCGTGCATATGACATCAACGCATAAAACCAGGCTCGGATGCCCTTTGTTGTGGGAACGTAGTAATTTCAAAAAAATTCCTACGCACACGCAAGACCATGGTGATGGCATAGCAACGAGAGGGGAGAGTGTCCGTCCACCTCGTGAGACCGTAAGCGGAAGCGTTATAACAACGCGGTTGATGTAGTCGTGCGTCTTCACGATCCGACCGATCCAAGTACCGAACGTCACGGCACCTCCGTGTTCAAAGACACGCTCACTCGATGACGATCCCCGGCTCCGATCCAGCAAAGCGTCGGGGATGAGTTCCACAATCGACGACGGCGTGGCGGCGATGATGATGCTCCACCGACGCAGGGCTTCGCCTAAGCTCGCAAACGATATGACCGAAGTGGAATATGGTGGAGGGGCACCGCACGGCTAAGGAACGATCCGTAGATCAACTTGTGTGTCATGGGGTGCCCCCTGCCCCGTATATAAAGGAGCAAGGGGAAGTGCGGCCAGCCCAAGGCGGCGCTGGAGGAGTCCTACTCCCACCGGGAGTAGGACTCCCCTTCCTAGTTGGATTAGGATTGGGGAAGGGGAAGAGGGAAGGCGCCGCCCCCTCTCCTTGTCCTATTCGGACTAGAGGGGAGGGGCGCGGCCTGCCCGGGCCGCCCTTTCCTCTTCTCCCTATGGCCCATCAAGGCCCATAGACCCCGGGGTTCCGTAACCCGGTGTTCCAGAACTTCCTGCTTTCATCCGAACCTTCCAAGTCCAAACATAGGCTTCCAATATATCAATCTTTATGTCTCGACCATTTCGAGACTCCTCGTCATGTCCGTGATCACATCCGGGACTCGAACAACCTTCGGTACATCAATACTTATAAACTCATAATGAACTGTCATCGAAGCGTTAAGCGTGCGGACCCTACGGGTTCGAGAACTATGTAGACATGACCTAGAACCATTCTCGGTCAATAACCAATAGTGGAACCTGGATGCCCATATTGGTTCCTACATATTCTACGAAGATCTTTATCGGTCAAACCGCATAACGACATACGTTGTTCCCTTTGTCATCGGTATGTTACTTACGAGATTCGATCGTCGGTATCCAATACCTAGTTTAATCTCGTTACGGTAAGTCTCTTTACTCGTTCCGTAATACATCATCTCACAACTAACTCATTAGTTGTAATGCTTGCAAGGCTTATGTGATGTGTATTACCGAGAAGGCCCAGAGATACCTCTCCGAGCAATCGGAGTGACAAAACCTAATCTCGATTCATGCCAACTCAACATATACTTTTGGAGACATCTCAGAGAGTACCTTTATAATCACCCGATTCACGTTGTGACGTTTGGTAGCACACAAAGTGTTCCTCCGTAAAACGGAGTTGCATAATCTCATAGTTGCGGGAACTTTGTATAAGTCATGAAGAAAGCATAAGCAACATACTAAGCGATCAAGTGCTAAGCTAACGGGCAGGTCAAGTCAATCACATCATTCTCCTAATGATGTGATCCCGTTAATCAAATGACAACTCATGTCTATGGTTAGGAAACATAACCATCTTTGATTTAACGAGCTAGTAAAGTAGAGGCATACTAGTGACACTGTTTGTCTACGTATTCACACATGTATTATGTTTCCGGTTAATACAATTCTAGCATGAATAATAAACATTTATCATGATATAAGGAAATAAATAATAACTTTATTATTGCCTCTAGGGCATATTTCCTTCAGTAACGGATGGAGATGGGGTAACTACACATGTAACAAAGGAGACAGAGGGGAAAGAAGAGGCATATGTGCAGCAGAGGAGAGAATCGGTTGGAGATGATGGCGCATCGGCGGCCTCAGAGGAGGAGGTACGCTGGGCCAAATGAAAATCATAGGTTGGAACTGTCATGGTATGCTCTCCCCCATGGCAGTTCGCGGGCTCTTGGATCTACAAGGGCGAACCAAGGCAGACTTAATTTTTCTTTCGGAGTCTCATTTGAATAAATGTAAAGCCGGTGAGCTATGTCGTGTTTTAGATTTTGATTCGATGTTTGTAGTGGAGAGTGATGGTCGGACCGGTGGCCTTATTATGTTTTACCACAAAATGAATAAAGTTGTTTTAAACTATGTGCCGGCTAATTTCATAGATGTTCTGTTTCTGAATGACAATTTTGTACAATGGCGTTTTACGGGTTTTTATGGTCATCCGAATTGGAGGGATCGTAATTTGTCGTGGGAGGATATTCATAATTTGCACAATAAAGGGGGTCACCCTTTGGGTGGTTTTGGGAGATTTTAACGAAATTCTACTGTCTTCCGAAAAGGAGGGAGGCAATGCGAGACCTAACGCAATGATGAGGGAATTTCGTAATTGTTAGGGAGAGTGCGGGCTCAAAGATATGGGATGTATTGGGGACCCTTTCACTTGGAGGAGGGGCGATGTTAGGGAGAGGCTTGACCGTGCGGTTTGTAATGTGGAATGGGCAAACAAATTCCCTAGGTCGGCAGTAATAAATGAAGAACATGTACATTCCGATCATCGCCCTATCATTCTGGATACAAAATACTTTGATGGCAATATTTTTAACCACCCAGAAAGCCAACAGAAGCAATTTGAAGCCCGATGGCTCAAAGAAAAAACCGTTGAAGAAATTGTACGTACAGCCTGGGAAAAAAGCAAAATTACGGGGTATTGGGCCCTCTCTTGCTGAGCGTACATGGGCGGTGAATGCGGATTTACATATTTGGGATCGGGATATTCTCAGAGGACGGAAAAAAGAATTAAAAATTAAAGAAAATAATTATAAAAGCTACGAAGGGGTCCTATGAACGTGGAGTCCCAAGCACGACAAAAGGAGATTCTGGTCCTAATTGAAAACCTTTTGGAGCAAGAGGAGATTTATTGGCTACAAAGGGATCGTGCAAACTGGCTATTGCGTGGTGATCGTAACACTTCTTTTTTCCATAATGCAGCAACGGCTAGGAAAAAAGAAATAAGATTAAAAAATTGCTTGATGAAAACGGTGTTTTGGTGCAAGATACGGAGATGAAGAGCCATATTATGGGGTATTTTTCTAATCTTTTTACATCAGAAGTTGCGCAACCAAATCTAGATGTTTTATCTCTTGTCAGAAGGAAAGTGGCAGATGAGATGAATAATGCTCTCCTCGCCCCTTATACGGTAGAGGAGGTTCGGAAGGCGCTATTTGATATTGGAGATTTAAAAGCGCCGGGCTCGGATGGACTTCACGCCATTTTTTATAAAAGATTTTGGTCTATGTTAGGGGATGATCTGACCGAAGAGGTACTCCGGGCATTGAATATTGGTACTATACCTGATGGGTGGAATAATACTGCAATTGTAATGATCCCAAAGGTGGGTTCTCTAGAAAAGGTAACTCAATTTGGACCGATCAGTTTGTGCAACGAGGTGTATAAGGTTATTTCAAAAATGATTGCGGCTCGCTTGAAGATAATCCTTTCTGATATTATTAGTATGACTCAGAGTGCATTTGTACATCACAGATAATATTTTAGTGGCCTACGAGTGTTTTCATACCATAAAGAAAAAAAGGAGTGGTAAAGAGGGTATGTGTGCCATCAAACTGGATATGCATAAGGCGCATGACCGAGTAGAGTGGTCTTTTCTGAAGCAAATAATGTTGAAATTGGGATTCCAAAAGAAGTGGGTAGATTTAGTTATGCAATGTGTATCCTCTGTGGAGTACCGGGTTCGTTTTAACAATGAAGAGATTGAGAGTTTTAAACCTACTAGAGGTCTGAGGCAGGGAGACCCCCTCTCCCCATATTTATTCTTGTTATGCACGGAGGGGCTGACTGCCCTACTAGCTAATGCAGAGGAGAATGGTAATATTTCTGGAGTTAAGGTTTGTAGAGATGCCCCATCGGTTTCAAACCTTTTATTCGCCGATGATTCTTTGATCCTTATGAAAGCAAATGCTATGAATGCGGAGGCGTTGAAATCAGTTTTGAACGCTTATTGTGCTACCTCGGGGCAATTGGTGAGCATTGAAAATTCTAGTATTTTCTTTAGCCCCAATACAAAAGTGGAAGATAGAGCGCAAATTTGCACTACCCTGAATATTATGACCGAAGCCATCAATGGCAAATATTTGGGTTTGCCTGCAAATGTGGGTATGGATAAAAGTGATTGTTTCCAATTCCTAATTGATCATATTATTAAAAAAATTAGTGGATGGAAAGAGAAATTGTTATCTGCTGGAGGGAAGGAAATCCTACTTAAATCGCTTGTACAAGCTATCCCATCTTATGCCATGTCCATCTCTAAAATTCCTAAAAAATTGCAAAGGAATCATTGACGCGATGTCGCAATTTTGGTGGAGTGACGAGGACAGTCAGAAAAGGATGCATTGGATGGCGTGTCCCGAAAGACCAAGGAGGAATGGGATTCCGAGATATACATTGTTTCAATTTGGCTTTGCTAGCCAAGCAAGTGTGGCGTTTGCTTGATAATCCAGAATCTTTATGTGCCACAATCTTGAGAGCTAAATATATCCCGAATGGTGATTTGATGAATGCAAATCTAAAGAAGGGTTCTTCTTTTACCTGGCAAAGCATTATGGCGGGGATTAATTCTCTAAGGAATGGTTATATCTGGCGAGTTGGAAATGGAAAAAATATTGATATCTGGGAAGATGCTTGGATCCCGAATTGTGCAAATAGGAAAATAATTACTCCTAGGGGGGGCAACTTCTGTCAAAGGTATATGATCTTATTGATCCAATCATGAGTTATTGGGATGAAGACTTGGTGAGACAAACTTTGTGGCCAATTGACGCTCAAAGGGTGCTCGCGATTCCCCTTCCGATGCATGACATGAGCGACTTCATTGCTTGGAGCTACACAAAAAATGCTTTGTTTACTGTTCGATCAGCATATTGGGAGGATTTCAGGACCCCGATTCCAAGTCACATCGATCTAGCCGGTAACACTTCATATCACTTTGCGGCCTCACGCACGGTATTCCCACGGGTGTCGCCTTACCATGGCCCGGGACCGTTTGCGCCTTTTAGCTCACGTATATGATAGTGTCGCTAGCATCCATATGACAGAGAACCGGCCGACATGGCTAGTCGTGGAACCCAAAGCGGCACTAACCCATGGGGGGGGCATACATGAATCACATCGAGCATGTCGGTCGCCAGCGTGTGAATCCGGGCTGTAGCACTGGGCTATCAGGACTCGGTAACCCGGTACATGTGAGCTAGGCAGGACTCGGATGTCACAGCGTGACATTTCCCGAAGGGACAGACACATGAACGAAGTGAAACACATGCCGGCCAGTCAAGTGTCCAGGCGGTAGTCTTTGGGCTAAGCAGGACTCCGGTGTAACGGGCTGTAGCGGAGTACTATGTATCAATTTAGCACTAGACTACATTTCCCCTTAAGAGAGGCTGCCAAGGATAAACAACTATATTGTCGGATCCCACACATACCAAGCATTTCAAACATACACACAATATGCTCGATATGTGTAAATACAACATGGCATCACAACATAACTCTACGACTCAAATATTTATTCATTAGGCTCCGAGGAGCGAGATATTACAAACATGGGTCTCATGACCCAACATTCAGAGCATACAAGTCAAAGCACAAGCGGAAGCTAACATGTCTGAGTATAGACATCTACAAATGAAAAAGGCTAAGAAGCCTGACTATCTACCAGATCCTGCTGAGGCACAAGATCGTAGCTGAGGTATCAAGCTAAACGTCGAAGTCCACGCGGAACTACTAGCGAGACTGACGTCTCTCTGCAAAACATAAAATAAGCAAACGTAAGTACAAATGTACTCAGCAAGACTTACATCAGAACTAACTACATATGCATCATTATCAACAAAGGGGGGGGGGTGGAGTTTGACTATAGCAAGCCAGCTTTGACTCGGTGGCTATCCTAAACTACGACTGCAAGTAACTCTTTTGAGGTGGCGTACACGAGTCCACATATTCACCATATCAATACACCACTATGGATTCGATCCCGTCTTCCTACGAGAACGCCATCCATAGCACTCACGCTTATCTTGCGCATTTAGAGTATCCACTTTCACTTGTCTATGAACTGTTATAGGCAACCCAGAAGTCCTTTACTGCGGACACGGCTATTCGAATAGATGATGTTAACCCTGCAGGGGTGTACTTCTTCACCCACGCCCTCACCACTTATCGCCGTTTACACGACATGTACTCGGCAACCTTCAAGCGGAAGCCCAACGTGGGTGTCGGCCACAGCCTACCTAAACACTCAAGTCTCTAGTCCAGGTTTATCGCCTATTCAGGTTCCATCTGCAGGGAGTCTGGCAGAGGTTTCCACATACGGCCCCGAACGACGGCCCCGAACGATGTGTGCAGGTTTCCCGAGATACCAAACGGGCATTCGGTACACCGGGCCACGGTGTATCTACCGCATCATAGCCCACCCCTAGGGTCAGCGCTACGCACGGCCTCCAACACATATCCTACAAACACCGTAAACTAGTTGCAACTCCCGGACAGAGAACAAGGGTGGTTAAGAAGCCGAGAGGGTCCATTGGTTTCGGGCCCAATGCGTGGTAGTAACTATTTCATGGATCACAGAACCACAGAACTTCAGTTCACGAGGACGGCTGCAATGAGACAACCCACCATGTACTCCTACATGGCCTCTCACCGCTACCTTTACCAAATCGTGTTCACACACTTAGCTCACACACAGTAGGACATGTTCACACACCTCCGATTCATTCCCGATGAATCAGACCTGACTCAACTCTAAGCAGTAGCAGGCATGACAAACAAGCATGAATGAGTAGGCACAACAGGGCTCAAACAACTCCTACTCATGCTAGTGGGTTTCATCTATTTACTGTGGAATGACAGGTCATGCAGAGGATAAAGGGGTTCAGCTACATGACAAGTAGCAGATGAATCGTTGTTGTCCTAATGCAAAGAAAAGAGAGCAGGAGGCGAGAGAGCGGGATTGTATCGGAATGAACAAGGGGGTTTTGCTTGCCTGGCACTTCTAAAGATAGTATAGTTCTTCATCGGTGTCATCGAACTTATCGTCGGAACCACGTCTATCGAGGGGGAACAAATACCGGCAAACAAAGAGGAACACAATCAATGCAATGCAACAATTATGATGCATGATAATGTCATGGCAATATGCTGTTGATTGAGCTAATGCAACTAGCAACCATATTAAATGAAGCTGGTTTGAACCAAGGGTTCAAATTCAAACTCCATATGTGCTTATTTAAATGTCAATTATGCAAATTGCCCTGTAAAGCAACCCTAGGTTGTTCAAACATGCATGCAAATGCCATAAACAGATTCCTTGAATTTTTCTGATAATTTTTCATATATAATTTATTTCATTCTGAGCTACGGTTGAATTTCTATGATTTTTAGAAGTTTAGGCAAAATTTTGGAATTTTCTAAATAGAATAAATCCAGAAAAGGGTTAACTGCGTCAGCCTGGCGTCAGTGTGATGTCAGCAGGTCAACTGAGCTGCCCTGGGTCAAACCTGACCTGTGGGACCCATACATCAGTGTCTCAGGCTGGTTTGGGTGTATGACAGGTGGGACCGGTCAACGTTGACTTGACCAAGTCAAAATCTGACACGTGGGGTCCACAGGTTAGCACTAATCTAAACAGGTAAGTTACACTGACCTAATCTGTTTTAGTTAGCCGGTTAGTTGGGCGGTGGGGCCCGGTTGTCATTGACTCCAGGGGGTAATTAGTAGGGGTTTAGCCATTAATCACGCGGCCACGTCGGCTCGCTGGAGTATGGCCGGCGGCGACCTCAAAACGCGGCCGAGGGTCCCGGGCTCGCTCCTCCGGCATCCAGAGGAGTAGCGGAGGGCGTCCACGGGGAGCTGGAGCTCGCCCGCATCCAGCGCTGCAAGCAGCAGCAGCTAGGGCGGCCGGAGCTCGTCGGAAAAGAGCTCGGGGCGGCGCCGAAGCTCGGACACGAGCGGGGACGCAGTTGCGGTGGCCATGGTGATGTGTGTTTAGCACCTACAGCGTCTACGGGGTGCGGTGAGTATGATGGGCGCATGCCCGGGACCAAATGGTCACCGGAGCATCACCGGCGACGAGCGCGGGCGGCGGCGGGTTTCGGTCAACAAGGGGGCGACGGCTACGGCGTGTGAGAGCGAGAACGGAGAGGGGGAGAAGGGGCAGGAGCTCACGGCGAGTGCAGAGATGTCCTCGGCGTGCTCGGGGAAGCACCGGAGCGAGCAGGGCGGCGAGGCTGATCTCCGGTGGCCGAGGAGGGGAAAAGCGTCTGGGCGGCGCTTCGGGGCTCCTCCGGTCGCGTGAGCCGTCGGGGAGGACGAGGGAGGCACGACAGAGCTCGGGGTTGCGTCCATGGGGCTAGGGCTAGCCGGTGGCCATGGTGGCAGTGAACGGCGGCGGTGGCTCTCTGTTCGGGCGAAGAACGAAGAGGAAGAGGGGGAAAATGACCAGGGAAGAAGGGGGGGGGTCGGCACGGCCTCGTCCACGTCTCTCTGGCGCGAGGTTGGGGAAAGGAGGCATCGAGGCGGCGAGGAGGTGGCAGACGGCGCTGCGTCGTCGGCCACGCTGTGCCCTCTTGGCCTTGAGGAGGAAGGCTGGGGGGGCGGCTAGTGGGCTGGGCTGGCCACTTGGGCCGCCAGGTGGCTACACAGGTAAGTTAGGTAGGTTCCCTTCTCTCTCTTTTGATTGTTTTTGTTTTTTCTATTTTGTGATACTGTTTTGGGCTTTACTAAAAATGTCAGGGCATTTCCAAAAATCATGAAACTAATCATGGATACTGTTTAGAACATAACCATCAGTAAACATTTTAGTTTATGATTATTTGAGCACTTAAAATATTTTATAGCATTTAAATGCCCAAATGCAAATACTATATGATTTAATCCAGTGACCAAATATGTCATGGAAAATGTGCAACACCTCTGGTTATGGTTTATAGCATTTTTCCGTAAATGATGAACATTTTTAAAGCCATTTGGATTCACTGAAAATATTTTAGTTGAACCTAGTGAATTCCTTTGATGCTAGGGTTTAGGCAATCCCCATTTCAAGTTTCAAAAGAATTTAAACATGATGCAACAGACAAGTGCTAGCCTAGTGCAGGGTAAGGCTAGGGATGTGACAGAGGAATGGAACCAACAACATGGGAGGAGATTGCAACATACAAATGGGATGGATAGAGCTAATGATAATCCTATTTGGAGCAAGATATGGAAGCTATCTTGTCCGGCAAAGGTAAAAAAATTCATCTGGCGTACATTGCATGGTACCCTCCCATGCCGAGTTACGCTTGCCAATAGACACATGACAGTCTCGCCCATATGCCCATCATGTTCTAATGGGCCAGAAGACACAAAACATGTCTTGTTTCTGTAAGGGCATCCTTTGCCTTAGGGTTTTGGTGATGATGACAACACACGTGGACTAATCGTGCGCCATAGTTTTCTCAGGTACACATGGTGTGGCGCAAGACGGTTAGGTCTTCCCTCTATGCGGAAAAGATCGAAGACAGAGTTTCTGACGTTTTTATTCCTTTGGTCGTAGGATATCCGTACTATTAAGAGGGAATCCTCATTGGAAGGTTTTGGGTGAATCACTTCACGTACACATTCTTTGCACCCAGCATATACCTTCCGTTTCGAGGAGAGAGAGGTTCCCCACTGCCCTCTCACATGTGCAGTCCTGCCCATGGCGGTAGTACCGCTCCATCGAGCGGTTGTACCACTGGGCGGTAGTTCCGGTCTAACCACCACTCCAAGTACTGCTCAGGGGTGACTCCCTTATGTACCGGGTACGGTGGTAGACCGGTGATGGAACGGAAGTTCTGGTTTGTCTCGATAAACCGGTACTACCGGTGTCCAGGACGGTTGTACCGCCTCGGACTCCATCACCCAGGAACAACTAGCCCAGCGGTAGTTCCGGTGAGGTGTAAACCTTCTGGATGTATGCGGTAGTTGAGTAGTAGTTCCAGTTTATTCCGATAAACCGGTACTACCGGGTGCGCCACCGGAAGTACCGCCTTGGTGCCCTAGGAGGGGTTCCCCGCATTCACCAGTTGTACCGGTGTCTTGTGCAGAAGTATCGGTCCCATGCTTTTCTGCACATAACGGTTGGATCTTGGGGGGCCTATTTAAGGAGGTGCTTCTCCTACCTGCAACCTACCTCTTGCCTCTCTCTCTCCTCCATTACTGCCATTAAAGCTTTCTTGCCCGATCTCTCTCCCTAGACACCCAAACTTGTTGATTTTCTAGGGATTGAAGGAGGAGACCTAGATCTACACTTCCACCAAAGGATATTTGATTCCCCCATACTTTCTTGTGTGGATTTTGTTAGTCTTGGGTGCTTGGGCGCCCTAGACGGAAGAGGTAACTTCGGAGCCACAATCCATTGTGGTGAAGCTCCGAGGTTTCATTGGGAGCCTCCAATTAAGTTGTGGAGAGAGCCTCAACCTTGTTTGTAAAGGTCCGGTTGCCGCCTTCAAGGGCACCAATAGTGGAATCACGGCATCTCGCATTGTGTGAGGGCGTGAGGAGAATACAGTGGCCCTAGTGGCTTCTTGGGGAGCATTGTGCCTCCACACCGCTCCAACGAAGACGTACTTCCCCTCAAAAGGAAGGAACTTCGGTAACACATCTGAAAGATCGAGGATGTCGCCTAGAAGGGGGGGGGGCGTGAATAGGCGCTTTAAAATAATTACGGTTTAGGCTTGAACAAATGCGGAATAAACCTAGCGGTTAATTTGTCAATCACAAAACCTAAAACAACTAGGCTCACCTATGTGCACCAAGAACTTATGCTAAGCAAGATAATCAACTA
Organism: Aegilops bicornis; assembly: GCA_021605145.1. Taxonomy (NCBI): domain Eukaryota; kingdom Viridiplantae; phylum Streptophyta; class Magnoliopsida; order Poales; family Poaceae; genus Aegilops; species Aegilops bicornis. Next base: position 335,649,792 of record CM038670.1, on the reverse strand, counting down.
TGTGATAGCAAGATATATGACAAAGAACAATATGGCTATCACAAAGTAAAGTGCATAAGTAAAGGGCTCGGGTAAGAGATAACCGAGGCACGCTGGAGACGACGATGTATCCCTAAGTTCACACCCTTGCGGATTCTAATCTCCGTTTGGAGCGGTGTGGAGGCACAATGCTCCCCAAGAAGCCACTAGGGCCACCGTAATCTCCTCACGCCCTCGCACAATGCAAGATGCCGTGATTCCACTAAGGGACCCTTGAGGGCAGTCACCGAACCCGTACAAATGGCAACCCTTGGGGGCAGTCACCGAACCCGTACACTTTGGCAACCCTTGGGAGCGGTCACCGGAACCCGTCAAATTGCTCGGGGCGATCTCCACAACCTAATTGGAGACCCCGACGCTTGTCCGGAGATTTACACCACAATGATTGAGCTCCGAACACCACCAACCGTCTAGGGTGCCCAAGCACCCAAGAGGAACAAGCTCAAGGGCACAAAGCAACCAAGAGTAATAAGCTTCTCAACTTGTAACTTCCACGTATCACGTGGAGAACTCAAACCGATGCACCAAATGCAATGGCAAGGGCACACGGAGTGCCCAAGTCCTTCTCTCCCAAATCCCACCGAAGCAACTAATGCTGGGGTGGAAAAAGAGAGGAAGAAAAAGAAGGAGAACACCAAGAACTCCAAGATGTAGATCCAAGGGGTTCCCCTCACATAGAGGAGAAAGTGATTGGTGGAAACGTGGATCTAGATCTCCTCTCTCTTTTCCCTCAAGAACTAGCAAGAATCATTGGAGGGATTGAGAGTTAGCAAGCTCGAAGAAGGTCAACAATGGGGGAAGAACACGAGCTCCAAGGATAAGGTTGAATGGGGAAGAAGACCCCCTTTTATAGGAGCTCCCGAATCCAACCGTTATGCTCACAGTCCGCACAGAGCGGTAGTACCGCTCGTCCTCACAGTACTACCGCTCGACCTCACGGTACTACCGCAAATGGTAGCGGTACTACTGCTTGCGAGCGGTACTAAAAAAATACTTCTGTGCCTACTTCCGCTGAGCAAAACACGAGATTTTGGTCCGGAGCGGTACTACCACTTAGGAGCCGTGGTAGTACTGCTCTAGAGCGATACTACCGCTCGAGGAGCATGGTAATCTGCCTGGAGCGGCAGTACAAAATTACATCCGCTCTAGTCGCGGTAGTACCGCTACAGCCTTTACCAAAACAACCACAACTTTTGCAAACGAACTCCGAATTCAACGAAACCAAGTTTGTTGGAAAGCTAGCGACATGGGCTAACACAATCTTGAAATAAATACCAATAAGAAGCAAATGAGAAAAGGCCCAAAGGAAAATGGTGAGAACCCTTCCTCGGAAAAGACCGGTAAAACCTCCAACACCGAAAACATCATAGAAGACGCATGTGAACTCCGTTTTCAATGAACTCAAGCTTGTCATCAAGATGACCATAAGCTCTAAGACTCACAAAGAGAACCAAACAAGAACCAAGAAACATGATGCAAGGATGCAAGGGTTTGAGCTCTCTACTAACGATACGATCAAGCTACCAACTTGAGAGCCCCCCTTGATAGTATGGCAAACGATCCTATAACTCGGTCTCCCAACTACCGCCACGAGACCGGTAAAATAGAAAACCTATCAAGGGCAAAACTTTGCCTTGCACATGGTCCACTTGAGCTAGATGAAGACGATCTTGACTCCCTCAAGTTGGACCACCTTTCTTGATTGCGTTGGCTCGATGAAGACTAGATGATTGCTCCCCCATAGTTCACTATGGGTGAGCCACTCTTCGGCACATCTTCACAAGTCCATTGACACCACAATGGATGGCAAGATTCAAGCACTTGATCTCTTCGTGATGCTCTTGAACTTGCACACGACAATCTTGATGACGATCACCACTTGATGTCATCCTTTCCATGGGTTGTATGATATCTTCCTCTTGACACAAGCCCATGGATACGTACCATACCATGGGATCACTTGATCCCTCTCGGTACGTCTTCTACGCTTTGTGAGTTGTTCAACTTGATTCACTCTTGACTTAGTCTTGATCAACCTTGAATCTTTGCAACTCTCTTCATTTGGATGATGTCTTGAAGGTAAACATGAATGATCACACAACCTTCTTCTTCAAGACATGCTTGCAATAAGCTTAACACTCATATGACCAATCTTTGGATAATTCCTTGATAGCACCTTGGTCATCACAAACTCTCATTGAAACCAACAAATGGACTCCAAGAAAAGCCTATGGGCAAACCCTTCAAATATAACTCAAGGCAACCATTAGTCCATAGAGATTGTCATCAATTACCAAAACCACACATGGGGGCACCACATGTCCTTTCAACATCCTTGTCTTCACCGGCTCCACTCTTGGTTATCTCGTGCCTTTACTTGTGCAAGCTTATTTGTGTCATATCCCTTGCTTGCTTGTGTGCTTGTTGTTGTTGCATCATATAGGTTGTTCACCTAGTTGCATATCTAGACAACCTATCTTGTTGCAAAGTTTAATTTGGTAAAGAAAAGCTAAAAATTGTTAGTTGCCTATTCACCCCCCCTCTGGTCAACAATATCGATCCTTTCAATTGGTACCAGAGCCTCGTCTCTTTATTAAGGACTTTGCCGTCCGAAGAGTATGGTTGACACCGTAGACGGTGCGGAGGAGCACTCCGGTGTGAATCCAATCTCGTCTACGGCCGATGGGGGAACCGCGGTCTCTCATGAGGAATTCAATGTGGCTTTGGACACATTGAAGACCTCCATGACGACCGAGGTTGAAAGCATGTTTAATAAATTCATAGAAGGGCTTAAACTATCCACCGCACCGTTGAAAGTGGGTGATCCCACTAACAAGGTGACGGATGCCAACTCCGACAAGGGGGAAGCTACTAGTGAAAAAGCTCCTTCTACTAGTGGTAAGAATGGCACCTGCATCTTTGCCCATGTGGAACCTCCACTTGCTAATGGTGGACCGATTCCTTCTACTCATTTGAATCATGTTGGTCCTCCCCCTAAGATTGTGAAAAATGAGGACTTTGATTCTTGGGTTTATCGCTTTAAGCATCATTTAAATCATGTGAATACTAATCTTTGGAGAATCATTGAAGAAGGTTTCTATCCGCATGACCCAATCAACTTCACCTCTAGAGAAGTCGCGGATAATCAATTCAATGAGAATGCTCTCTTCATCATCCAAGATGCAATCCCACCCGAAGATCTCCCTCATCTTCGGCCCTTCACCTTGGCCAAAGATGCATGGCTTTGTGTTGTCTCCCTCTACCGGGGTAGCGCGAGCATTCAACGCTCCAACTATGAAGTGGTGCAAGATGAAGCCTATGAGTTTGCAATGAAAGAAGATAAAGAACCTCGTGAGCTTTATCGGAGAGTAACTAAACTCGCGGTCTCACTCCGAGATCATGGGAGCAAGGACACAGATGACAATTGGATCAAGCGCAAATTCCTCAAGGCAATGATGCCTTACCACAAGGCCATGTCCTCCGTCATTCGTCTAAGGCCGGACTTCCACACTTTGTCCTCAGGTGAAGTGTTGGATGAGTTTGTGGCTATGAGCATCCTGGACAAGACCGCCGACAATGCGGTGCTTCTTTCTCAAAGAGCAAAGAAGCCCAACCTTGCATTGAAGGCCAAGGTTAGTGTGGAAGAAGAAGAAGAAGAAGAGGAAGAAGAGGAGTGCAACCCCGAAGATACAAAGTATGAGTATCATGAGCACATGGCTCTGATACGTCTCCAACGTGTCTATAATTTATGAAGTATTCATGCTATTATATTATCCATCTTGGATGTTTTATGGGCTTTACTATGCACTTCTATATTATTTTTGGGACTAACCTATTGACCTAGAGCCCAGTGTCAGTTCATGTTTTTTCCCTTGTTTCAGTGTTTCGAAGAAAAGGAATATCAAACGGAGTCGAAACGGAATGAGACCTTCTGGAGAAGTTATTTTTGGAAAGAAAGCAACCCGGGGGACTTGGAGTCCACGTCAAGAAAGCAACGAGGGAGGCACGACGCAGGGGGGGCGCCCTCCACCCTTGTGGGCCCCTCGTGGCTCCCCTGACATATTTCTTCCGCCTATATATATCCATATACCCTAAAACGATCGGAAAACAAAATAGATCGGGAGTTCCGCCGCCGCAAGCCTCTGTAGCCACCAAAAACCAATCGGGACCCTGTTACGGCACCCTGCCGGAGGGGGAATCCATCACCGGTGGCCATCTTCATCATCCCGGCACTCTCCATGACGAGGAGGGAGTAGTTCACCCTCGGGGCTGAGGGTATGTACCAGTAGCTATGTGTTTGATCTCTCACTCTCGTGTTCTTGATTTGGCACGATCTTGATGTATCGCGAGCTTTGCTATTATAGTTGGATCTTATGTTGCTTCTCCCCCTCTACTCTCTTGTAATGGATTGAGTTTTCCCTTTGAAGTAATCTTATCGGATTGAGTCTTTAATGATTTGAGAACACTTGATGTATGTCTTGCCGTGCATATCTGCGGTGACAATGGGATATCACGTGGTTCACTTGATGTATGTTTTGGTGATCAACTTATGGGTTCCGCCCATGAACCTATGCATAGGGGTTGGCACGTTTTCGTCTTGATTCTCGGTAGAAACTTTGGGGCACTCTTTGAGGTTCTATGTGTTGGTTGAATAGATGAATCTGAGATTGTGTGATGCATATCATCTAATCATACCCACGGATACTTGAGGTGACATTGGAGTATCTAGGTGACATTAGGGTTTTGGTTGATTTGTGTCTTAAGGTGTTATTCTAGTACGAACTCTAGGGATGTTTGTGACACTTATAGGAATAGCCCAACGGATTGATTGGAAAGAATAACTTTGAGGTGGTTTCGTACCCTACCATAATCTCTTCGTTTGTTCTCCTCTATTAGTGACTTTGAGTGACTCTTTGTTGCATGTTGAGGGATAGTTATATGATCCAACTATGTTATTATTGTTGAGAGAACTTGCACTAGTGAAAGTATGAACCCTAGGCCTTGTTTCCTAGCATTGCAATACCGTTTACGCTCACTTTTATCATTAGTTACCTTTCTGTTTTTATATTTTCAGATTACAAAAACCTATATGTACCATCCATATTGCACTTGCATCACCATCTCTTCGCCGAACTAGTGCACCTAACAATTTACCATTGTATTGGGTGTGTTGGGGACACAAGAGACTCTTTGTTATTTGGTTGCAGGGTTGCTTGAGAGAGACCATCTTCATCCTATGCCTCCCACGGATTGGTAAACCTTAGGTCATCCACTTGAGGGAAATTTGCTACTGTCCTACAAACCTCTGCACTTGGAGGCCCAACAACGTCTACAAGGAGAAGGTTGCGTAGTAGACATCAAGCAGTTTCTGGCGCCGTTGCCGGGGAGGTGAGTGCTTGAAGGTATATCTTTAGATCTGCAATCGAATCTTTTTGTTTCTTGTTTTAGCACTAGTTTAGTTTATAAAAGAAAACTACAAAAAAATGGAATTGAGTTTGCCTCATACGCTTCATCTTTTTAATATCTTTCGTGAGTATGATGGAAAGGAAAATTGTGCTCAAGTGCTAGAAGAAGAATGCATTAAAATGTTTGGCACTAAATCTTTGAATGATGAGCATGATTGCAATGTTGTTAGTATGAACTCCTTGAATATCCATAGTACTAATGATGATTGCACTAGTTATGATGAAAATGTCTCCTATAAACATGTCAATTTTTGTGGAGTGCATTGGGTTTGCAAGTACACACCAAATAGGGAAGATAGATATTGCAAGAGGCATAAGCATTTAGAAACTAAATGGTTGCAAGAAAGGCTAGATGCGTGCGCTGAAAATTTAAACTTCCTTAGCCATGCTTGTGAACTTTGCAATGAACGTGATCATTTCAGTACCCAATGCAAATTGTTTCATGATCGTATCGTGTCCAAAAATTGTGATGACTTGATTTCCCTTGCACATCATAATGAACTTAGTTTGCTCTTGGGTTATGAAGAAATGAAACGTATAACTAAGGTTATTCCAGAATTTGCCCTTCATAGAGTTCTTCATTTTGATCTAGAGGAAATTTATATGTATTGTGCGGTGAATTGCATTGAAAATCCTTATATTTCCAATTACATAAAGAAAAGAAAAGAAATAGAAGATGAAGAGAATGCTAACGAAAGGGAAGAGACTTCCCAATATTCTCCTATTGTTTCTTATAATGAATCAGGTAACGAGGAGGAGCCTTCTATTCAACCAATCTCATTAATAAGGAGCTCCAAAAAGAGGATTGAACCCACTCATGAGGTGAAGAAGAAGAAAATAAAAAGTAGGAGAGGTAAAAAGATATCTCTCCCAAATAATGTTGCTCCTATTATTTTTGTGCCTCATGAAAATGAAGATAATGCACTTGATGATGATCTCGTTATGCCTATTGCTTGTTGTGATGATTATGATCGGGAAGATAATTATACTTCTTATGATCTTGAAAATCTTTTTGACACTTGCTAGGAAGAATATGATGATAATTGCTATACTATTGGTGCTATCCATACTATTAATGATGAGAGTGATTATGCTTATGATATGAAAAGGCCCAAGCTTGGGGAAGCTATGTTTGATGAGGATGACATATTTGAGAATATATTTGCTGAAATTAATGTTTGTCCCAAGCTTGGGGATGCTATGTCTAATAATGATGATATTTTTAGCCTCCCAAGTTTTGATATGCAAAGTTGTTATGATGATGGCATGCCTTCTACCTATGATGATTATATTGATGAAAGTGGGTTTGGAAGAGTGTTAAATTTAGGAAGTAATGATCCCACTATTTTTGGAGGATGTTGAATCTTATAATATTTATGAAAGTGGATTTGTAGAGGTCATGACTTTATTTAGTGATGTATCCACTATCTTGGAAGAGGTTTCAATCGATTATGATGAGAACAAAGTTGCTACTTATGATGATTATTGTGATGAAACTTATGCTATAAAGAGTAGTGATGATTATATTTATAAAAATTGTCATGATTATGATTACCCTTTTTCTGAACATTACTCTTTTAATGTGGAAACAATTTATAGTATTCAAGTCTCTTATGAAACTCCCACTATTTCAAATGAGAAGAATTTTGCTTATGTGGAGAGTAGTACAAATTCTATGGTTATGCATCATGAAAAGAATGCTTTAGGTGCTGGTTATATTGTTGAATTCATTCATGATGCTACTGAAAATTATTATGAGAGAGGATCATATGCTTCTACATATTGCAATAATATCAAGTTTCCTCTCTATGTGCTTAAAATCTTGAAGTTATGCTTGTTTTACCTTCCTATGCAAGTTGATTCTTGTTCCCATAAGTTGTTTGCTCACAAAATCCCTATGCATAGGAAGTGGGCTAGACTTAAATGTGCTAGTCATATTCTTCAGGATGCTCCCTTTATGTTTCAATTCTTATCTTTTATGTGAGCATCATTGAAATAGTCATGCCTAGCTAGGGGCGTTAAACGTTAGCGCTTGTTGGGAGGAAACCCAATTTTATTTTAGTTTCTTGCTTTTTGGTTCTGTTTAGGAATAAATAATCCATCTATCTTCTGTTTAGATGTGGTTTTATGTTTTAATTAGTGTTTGTGCCAAGTAGAACCTTTGGGAAGACTTGGGTGAATTCTTTATGATCATGTTGTAAAAAACAGAAACTTTAGCGCTCACGAGATTAGCTAAAACTTTTTACTGGATAGTGCTATTTAGTTGATTATTTTTGCAGATGATTACTAGACAAATTCCTCAGGTCCACCAATTTATTTTAGAATTTTTGGAGTTCCATAAGTATAAGTTTGATACAGATTACTACAGACTGTTCTGTTTTTGACAGATTCTGTTTTCTATGTGTTGTTTGCTTATTTTGATGAATCTATGGCTAGTAAAATAGTTTATAAACCATAGATAAGTTGGAATACAGTAGGTTTAACACAAATATAAATAAAGAATGAGTTCATTACAGTACCTTGAAGTGGTGTTTTTGTTTTCTTTCGCTAACGGAGCTCACGAGAATTTCGGTTAAGTGTTGTGTTGTGAAGTTTTCAAGTTTTGGGTAAAGATTCGATGGACTATGGAATAAGGAGTGGCAAGAGCCTAAGCTTGGGGATGCCCCAGGAACCCCAAGGTAATATTCAAGGACAACTAAGAGCCTAAGCTTTGGGATGCCCCGGATGGCATCCCCTCTTTCGTCTTTGTTCATCGGTAACTTTACTTGGAGCTATATTTTTATTCACCACATGATATGTGTTTTGTTTGGAGTGTCATTTTATTTTCTTTAGCTTTGCTTGCTGTTTGAATAAAATACCAAGATCTGAAATTCTTAAATGTTAGAGAGTCTTCACATAGCTACATAATTATTTAACTACTCATTAATCTTCACTTATATCTTTTTGGAGTAGTTTGTCATTTACTCGTGTGCTTCATTTATATCCTATGAGTAAATAGTTGAATGATTTGAATGTCATAAATTATATATGTTTCATATGCCTTTCCCATGGGGAGTAATGCCTTCACATATAAGAATTAGAGGTGGTAGATTTTTTGAAGGTTAGCAAACATTGTATTGGTCACTTGAACAATTCATGAAAGAATATTGAAGGAAGAGAGATTTCACATATAAATATACTATCTTGGACATCTTCTATGATTGTGAGCCCCATTAATTATTTTCAGACCTGAGCAAATTAGTTGAAGTTGGACGAGGAAGACAACATAATGAGTTATGCTTGGGTATATTTGTATAAGTTATGTTGTTTTGGATCCTCTAACATGTGGTGCTTGCTATTTAGAATCCTTTGCTAGCCAAAATATCTATACTAAGCCAGAATACTGCTTGTGCATCCAAACTCCTTGAACCAAGTTTCTTCCATGAGTGTCCACCATATCTACCTATATGTGGTATTTACCTGTCGTTCCAAGTAAATTTGCATGTGCCAAACTCTAAACCTTCAAATAATAATCTGTTTTGTATGCCCGAATCGCTCATGTAGCGACTAGGGTCTAGTAGTATCTTCCATGCTAGGTGGGTTATTCTCACGATGAGTGGACTCCGCTCATCATTCACGAGAGGCTGGTAACTGGGATGCCCAGTCCCATGATCAAAAGATCGAAATCAAATCAAAAATAATTGCAAACAAACCCCCCCCCCCCCCCCAGGATTGATGTTAGTTGGAGGCACCCGTTGTTTCGGGCAAGCCATGGATTGATGATTGTTGGTGGAGGGGGAATAAAAATCTTTACCTTTCTGTTTGGGAACCGCCTATAATGTATGTAGTATGGAAGATATTGGGAACTCTTGTTCGTTATGTTGATAATGAAAGCATACCACTCAGAATTATTTTCATCTCTGTTTTAGCTTCGAGCTCTGGCACCTCTGCAAATCCCCGCTTTCCTCTGCGAAGGGCCTATCTTTTACTTTTATGCAAGAGTCAATAGTATTCCTTCTCATTCCAACCTACTCTTTAGTTGGCAAGCATCATATGATGGAAAGATCTAAGCATATATGGCCATTCAAATATATTTGAGCATGAATTATTACTATTGACATTACCCTTGAGGTAAAAGGTTGGGAGGCGAAATATTAAGCCCCTGTCTTTCTCTGTGTTTGATGAATACTATTTGTTCTAAAAATATGCTTTGAGTGGTAGCAATCATGGAAGACTAAATGATAGTTGAGTATGTGGAGTTTGCTAAATCAAAGCTCTGACATAGACTCTTCTTGAAAATAAGATGAATTGTAATTGTTTGATGACTAATAACACGGTTTGTTAGTTTTCAAGAAAGTTTATGATCTATACTTTAAACATGTGAATAGTTTGTTACTTGATCATGAAAATTTCTATGAGTTGAGCTACTGTTATGACATATAATGATGCTAGAAAAGGTGATTGAAATTATCATTGATCAAACTTATGCACCTGCTAGCATTCACACTTCATAAATTCTTTCTTTTATCATTTACCTACTCGAGGACGAGCAGGAATTAAGCTTGGGGATGCTGATACGTCTCCAACGTATCTATAATTTATGAAGTATTCATGCTATTATATTATCCATCTTGGATGTTTTATGGGCTTTACTATGCACCTTTATATTATTCTTGGGACTAACCTATTGACCCAAAGCCCAGTGCCAGTTCCTGTTTTTTCCCTTGTTTCAGTGTTTCGAAGAAAAGGAATATCAAACGGAGTCGAAACGGAATGAAACCTTCTGGAGAAGTTATTTTTGGAAAGAAAGCAACCCGGGGGACTTAGAGTCCACGTCAAGAAAGCAACGAGGGAGGCACGACGCAGGGGGCGCGCCCACCCCCTGGGCGCGCCCTCCACCCTCGTGGGCCCCTCGTGGCTCCCCTGACGTATTTCTTCCGCCTATATATATCCATATACCCTAAAACGATCGGAAAACAGAATAGATCGGGAGTTCCGCCACCGCAAGCCTCTGTAGCCACCAAAAACCAATCGGGGCCCTATTCTGGCACCCTGCCGGAGGGGGAATCCCTCACCGGTGGCCATCTTCATCATCCCGACGCTCTCCATGACGAGGAGGGAGTAGTTCACCCTCGGGGCTGAGGGTATGTACCAGTAGCTATGTGTTTGATCTCTCTCTCTCTCTCTCTCTCTCTCTCTCTCTCTCGTGTTCTTGATTTGGCACGATCTTGATGTATCGCGAGCTTTGCTATTATAGTTGGATCTTATGTTGCTTCTCCCCCTCTACTCTCTTGTAATGCATTGAGTTTTCCCTTTGAAGTAATCTTATCGGATTGAGTCTTTAATGATTTGAGAACACTTGATGTATGTCTTGTCGTATGATCTGTGGTGACAATGGGATATCACGTGATTCACTTGATGTATGTATTGGTGATCAACTTGCGGGTTCCGCCATGAACCTATGCATAGGGGTTGGCACACATTTTCGCCTTGATTCTCCGGTAGAAACTTTGGGGCACTCTTTGAGGTTCTTTACATTGGTTGAATAGATGAATCTGAGATTGTGTGATGCATATCGTATAATCATACCGACGGATACTTGAGGTGACATTGGAGTATCTAGGTGACATTAGGGTTTTGGTTGATTTGTGTCTTAAGGTGTTATTCTAGTACGAACTCTAGGGATGTTTGTGACACTTATAGGAATAGCCCAACTGATTGATTGGAAATAATAACTTTGAGGTGGTTTCGTACCCTACCATAATCTCTTCGTTTGTTCTCCGCTATTAGTGACTTTGGAGTGACTCTTTATTGCATGTTGAGGGATACTTATATGATTCAACTATGTTATTATTGTTGAGAGAACTTGCACTAGTGAAAGTATGAACCCTAGGCCTTGTTTCCTAGCATTGCAATACCGTTTACGCTCACTTTTATCATTAGTTACCTTGCTGCTTTTATATTTTCAGATTACAAAAACCAATATCTACCATCCATATTGCACTTGTATCACCATCTCTTCGCCGAACTAGTGCACTTATGCAATTTACCATTGTATTGGGTGTGTTGGGGACACAAGAGATTCTTTGTTATTTGGTTGCAGGGTTGCTTGAGAGAGACCATCTTCATCCTACGCCTCCCACGGACTGATAAACCTTAGGTCATCCATTTGAGGGAAATTTGCTACTGTTCTACAAACCTCTGCACTTGGAGGCCCAACAACTTCTACAAGGAGAAGGTTGCGTAGTAGACTTCAGGCTCTCGCTTCACGACAATTTTGGAGTAAGAAGAACTCAAGGCCCAACTTCAACAAGAACAACTCTAGTGGCAACAAGGTCAAGCAACGTGCGAGAACTTGCTATAATTGTGGCAATGTGAGCCATTTTGTTGCGGAATGTCCTTATGAGAAAAGAGAGGACAATGGTGGCAAGCTCATTCGAAAGGACAAAGCCAAGTCTTTCCCTAACAAGAGCAACTTCACCAAGAGGACTCCTCCCAAGGGGTTGGTTGCACAAGAAGAGTACAATGAGGATGATGATGACGATGAAGGCGGTGACTCGGTTGCTATGGCCTCCGTGCCTATTGCAACAACTCCTCGGGTATCCCTCTTCGACTCACCCAATGAGAACATCATCGCCAAGTGCCTCATGGCTAAAGCAACCAACAAGGTAACCCCCAACATCAAAACTACCATCATTTCTAATCCTTCCTTGACGGATTGCATTGACGAAAATGCGGGGCTTAATGAGGAAGAAAATGAGTTTGTTTCCTTTATGAGTAAGCTCAAGGGTAAGTCCAAGAAGCACTTTATTGCTCTCTTGGAACAACTTGGTGAAGCCAATGACACCATCGAGGCTCACGAAGAAACCATCTCTAAGATGGAGGGTGTCGGTGTCAAAACCGGTAGATCTCGGGTAGGGGGTCCTGAACTATGCGTCTAGGCGGATGGTAACAGGAGACAAGGGACACGATGTTTTTACCCAGGTTCGGGCCCTCTCGATGGAGGTAAAACCCTACTCCTGCTTGATTAATATTGAGGATATGGGTAGTACAAGAGTAGATCTACCACGAGATCGAGAGGCTAAACCCTAGAAGCTAGCCTATGGTATGATTGTTGTTCGTCCCCACGGACTAAAACCCTCCGGTTTATATAGACACCGGAGAGGGTTAGGGTTACATAGAGTCGGTTACAATGGGAGGAGATCTACATATCTGTATCGCCAAGCTTGCCTTCCACGCCAAGGAAAGTCCCATCCGGACACGGGACGAAGTCTTCAATCTTGTATCTTCATAGTCCAGAGTCCGGCCAAAGGTCATAGTCCGGCCATCCGGACACCCCCTAATCCAGGACTCCCTCAGTAGCCCCTGAACCAGGCTTCAATGACGACGAGTCCGGCGTGCAGATTGTCTTCGCCATTGCAAGGCGGGTTCCTCCTCCGAATACTTCATAGAAGATTTTGAACACAAGGATAGTGTCCGGCTCTGCAAAATAATTTCCACATACCACCGTAGAGAGAATTACATTTTACACAAATCCAATCCGCTGACGTATTTCGCAGCGTGACATCACACCACGGCCAAGCCTTTATTCGAATCATTTTTACTGTCCCACCTCAGCGCACTTAGCGAGGCGGTTTCCTTGGCACGTCTTGTAGAAGCAGATCGTGTCCCCTTATTCGGATTCTCATCAATACGGATGTGGGTAACCCAACCGTGCCATTAATTCTACGACGCTTGGGAGATAAGCGAGTTTTACCAGGCTGGTGGGGGGCACAGTTTAATTCCGCCCATATAAGGGGATAAGGATCCACCTTTTCCATCTATGCCTTCTTCCTCCTTTGCTTATCCATTTTCGCGCACTCGAGCTCCAGCGCCCAAGTCCACACATCCCGCCTCAACCTTCTCCAGTCATGTCCGGAGCGGGAGGCAAGTGGATGGCCTCCTCCGTCACGGAGGGGCACATCAAAAGGCTGAGGAAGGCCAGATACTTGTCCAATGACGTCGCGCATCGGCTCCCCAACAAGGGGCAGCTCATCCCCACCCCCAGGCCCCATGAGAGGGTGGTGTTCCTCACCCACTTCCTCCGCGGACTAGGTTTTCCACTTCACCCATTTGTCCGGGGGCTCATGTTCTACTACGGCCTGGATTTCCACGATCTGGCCCCGAACTTCATCCTCAACATCTCGGCGTTCATCGTCGTGTGCGAGGCCTTCCTCTGCATCCAGCCCCACTTCGGCTTATGGCTGAAGACCTTCAATGTCAAGCCGAAGGTAGTGAACGGCCGCCAAGCGGAGTGCAGAGGCGCCATGGTGGGCAAGATTCCCAACGTTACATGGCTCGAGGGCTCCTTCGTGGAGACCATAAAGGGGTGGCAATCGGGGTGGTTCTACATCACCGAGCCGCGTGACCCTAAATGGGCAGCGGCCCCCGAATTCTGATCTGGCTTCCCTACAAGGCTCACCTCCTGGAAAGAGACGGGCCTGTCGTGGGGTAATTCAGAAGAGCTGACCGGACTCCAAACCTGTGTCCAAAACTTGGTGAACAAGAAGCTCAAGCTCGTCAACGTAGTCCAGGTCATGCTCATCCGCCGGATTCTCCCGTGCCAACAACGGGCTTACAGCTTGTGGGAGTTTGATCCGGCACAACACCAAAACCTGAGCAGACTCTTCGACACTATGTACGAAGATGCCTGGAAGGTGCTGTTCAAGGGCGCCGGGGCTCCCGCATCCGCTACCGAAGATCGCGGATTCAGCGCGCAGCATCAAGCCAACGCGGTAAGCTATTTTGCCCTTTACGGGACACTTGTTTTTCATAGTTTGACTCTATGTGGGATCTAAACTCCCTTACCTTTGACATGACTGGCAGAGGACGTCCGGGCAGATTGGCTGTCCGGCTCCCTTGCCAGAAGACCCAGCGGACGCCCGCTTGACGGGCTCCTGGTTCCGGCACCTTACATGCTGCCGGAGAAGAAGGCCAAGAAGAAGGCCACGGGGACTCGAAGGAGTTCCCGGCGCCAGGTGGTGTCGGACTCATCATCCGATGACTCCGAGGTGGACTGCTCCCGTGAAGATGAGGAGGAGGAAAGAGAGGTCTCTCCCCTAGCGGGGGGAGAAGAAAAGGAAGGCCGCCCCAACTGGGGGGCTGGAGGGTCCAAAAAGGGAAGGACCCTCCCTCCGGACTACTCCACCAACGCCGACGATGGCGAAGAGGAGTGGCCACCCAGGGCCAAGCCCCTGGCGAAATCATAAGTATCCGGATACCAGAATAACTCATGGTGCTTCTTCGTTGCACAGTACCTTCTGACGCCGAATATAATCATGCAGTCCGCCCAAGGCCGGGCTCGACGCTTCATCGAGCGGTTCCCTGGGTTCGTCGGATGTGAACAGTACTTCACTTCCGGCTGACTCCTCTCCTCGCGCTGCGGATGATGCCGAGGTGGCGTCCCAAAAGGGGCCAGGCCAGGAGGAGGTGGTCCTGGAGGCGCTGCAAGGCAACCTCCCGAACTCCAGGCGAAAAGGGGTAAAACCCCAAAGGGCTCTAAGTCCGGCCCTAGGCCGGACTCCGCACCGGAACCTTCAGTGGTTCCGGAGTCCGGCAGGCGGCCCCTACGCAAGAAGGGCAAGCCTACGACGCCGGTGACCTCCGTCCAACCGGAGGCACCGGATAATTTGCTGGAGGTGCTTAACGGTGCCTCCATCGACGAGGAGCACCGCACTATTATGAGTGTGGTAATCCAGAAGGTTCGATCCGCCAAGAGCAGCCGACCGAAGCTTCGTGCCGACCTTCTAACAGGCTTTGAGGTATGTATTTAAGATATGTAAAAATATTACCGCATAGACAAGAGCCCACGATGCTCGGTTTGGTGTTCAGAAAGAAAAGCCGAACTGAGGATCAAAAAGATATACGCAGGAGTCTAACATAAGTATGTCAATATGGGAATGCAGGCTGCACTGCTGACCTCTGCCCACTGACTGCGGAGGTCGATGCATTGAAGCAGAGCCCCGGGCGGTCCGAGAACGAGCTCGGACTTGCCAAGAAGTAGCTCGAGGACAAGGAAGGTAAGTAATACCCTATGTAAGTATATAAAAAAGATGTGGTTGCAAAAAATGGCAGGACCAACGTGGGTATGTAGGGGCCACGAACGAGGTGGCAACCCTGAAGGAAGCGCTGTCCAAGGCCGAAGAGAATGCGGCCGTGGAGCGTACCCAACGGGAAAAACAGGAGGCACGGGTGGCGGAGGTGCAGCAAGAGCTCCAGGCTCTCGTGGAAAAACACGAGAGTTTGGAGCTTGACTCAAAGACTCGAGAGTCCGAGCTCGCCTCGGCGCTTGAGAGCGCCAAATCTGCCAAGGCCAAAGCCCAAAAAGCCCTCCAGGAAATTGAGGCGATGAAGAAGATAGCGGCGGGTAAGGCATTCTTTATGAAAAGCAAGCATGTGAAAGTGAATTACTTGTTACTTACCCGAGTCCGGAGCTCTCCAGGAGCATTGGGAGATCTTCCCCGGAGTGTGTCTGACGCTGCCGCATTCTACCGAGCCGAAGAGGGGAGCTCGACGGAGAAGGTGTTCTGGTCTCGATATCTTGGGGCCGGACACCCGGTGCTTTGAGCGACCAAATTAAGCAAATGGTCGAGCTCCATAAGGTGGCCGAACAGGCTATGAAGGGTCTCAGAGTCCGGCTCTCGCCTCGGGAAGCCATGCACAGGAGCTACTTGGGCTGGTAAGGCAGCCGGTGGATGCTGTCCAAGGCTTGAAGTCATCAAGCGCTCCGTATGCATCGAAGGTGCTCAGGGCCTTGCCTGCTAAAGTGCACTGGGGCAAGATGGACGCTGAGAAGCTTGTGACGGACGGACTACCACCGGGCAAGGAGCATCGCAAGCCCGAGATGTATTATGAGGGCATCCTGAAGGGTGCCCGCCGTATAGCGGATGGGTGCTCCAAAGATGTAATTTTTTAGTAAACTCGCCTTTGTGATCCTGTACGCTGAAAACTTGTTCATATGCGCTAAGCAACGCGTTTGAATTTAAAATATTACCTTCTGTGCGGATGTTTATTAAATTTGAGAGATGGCGAGTCGCTGGCTTCTGCCCCCATGCCACGAGCGCTGGGGTGTTCGGGATAAACTTGAGCGCTCTTTTTCCCATTATTGGGTCCTTCGAGGGAGGCGCTCAACACAATGAAGGAGGCAATCGAACTATAATGCTTGAACACTCTCACTTAGCCATAGAATTCTATAATTTTAAATTTCAGCGAAGCCCGTAGTATTCGGAAGACCGAGTTCGGGGCGCTATCGACGCCTAGGCCGGACAAAGCCGGCTCCTTGCTCTAAGCGGCATATGTCTTTAGGGACTCGAAAACCTCTCGAACAGCGACCAACTCTCGCCCTATCATGACGGTCAGTTTTAGCTTTCTCCACTGAGGTGCTTAGCCCAGCTCAACCGGGGCACAATCGCAGTGGTTCTCCCAGTGCTACCTTAGCCGATATAACGGAACGTAAGGTACCAAAACATGGGAGCCGGCAAACCCAACTATTGACCCAAGACATGATTCGGAGCCGATGCATATAATGCTATAAGTTTGGGGTGCAGCGCTCATGAGAGTGTTCGGACTTCTCACACCATATTCTGGTACGTAAGCCCTCGGTGTATTGGCCGTACCAAAGTGTACGGTTGCATAATGTCATAATTGAACATATTTTTATAAAAAAAGGAATGCAATAACAGACAGAAGCTATGTATTGTTTATTCGAAAAGTCTGCGGTAAAAGCAGAGCGATACAAATAGTGTGATAAGCAAGAGATGGGACTATTTGACATGTCCCTCTCCAGGGGCGAGCTGCGGGATGATATGTGAAACAAGTATACTGCTCGTTATAAAGACCACCTGGACACTCGACGTAGCTTTCTGCCTCCCTGGCTGTTCCATCGTGTGTTCGGCGATTATACTGCCGGACAGGCCTTCCGGAAAGTGGAGTCCTGAAAGTAGGAAAAAAAAGAATGACAAGATCGGGAGCCCTTGGTGCGGTTGAGCCGCATTTTGGGCATGCCGTGGTCGTGCCCCTCCCCCTATGCCCATGGTATTTCCAGAGTGTAGTTATGTACGTGTAGTACTGGTTTAGCAATTTCGCGAGGGATGGGGTTGGGGCCACATTGCTCTGGCGATGCTTTCGTAACGTGCCAGCGGTCTTGTTGTAGGTTACTCGGCGCTGCTTGACGGTGTCCGGACGTTTAATGGCCGGATCGAGAATTGCCTTGAGAGGCTGCTTTGTACTTCCGCCGCGAGGGCCGCCGTGTGCTCCTCCGTTCGGAGAGAGCGTTCGGTGTTTCCATTGACCGTGATGACTCCTCGAGGGCCTGGCATCTTGATCTTGAGGTATGCGTAGTGCGGCACCGCATTGAACTTTGCAAATGCGGTTCATCCGAGCAGTTTGTGATAGCCACTGCGGAACGGGACTATGTCGAAGATTAACTCCTCGCTTCGGAAATTATCCGGGGATCCGAAGACCACCTCAAGTGTAATCGAGCTCGCATGATTGGCCTCTACACTGGTATGACGCCTTTAAAGGTCGTCTTTGTGGGTTTAATCCTTGAGGGATCTATGCCCATTTTTCGCATTGTATCCTCGATAAAGGTGTTCAGGCTGCCTCCGTCCATAAGGACTCTAGTGAGGTGAAATCCGTCCAATGATTGGGTCTAGAACCAATGCGCGAATCCGCCATGGCGGATGCTAGTGGAGTGGTCCCTTCTATCAAAAGTGATCGGGCGGGAGGACCATGGGTTGAACTTTGGGGCGTGGCTCCAACGCATATACGTCCCTCGAGTGCACGCTTCCGCTCCTTTTGGGTATGTGGGTTGCGTATATCATGTTCACCGTCCGCACTTGTGGGGAAGCCCTTCGTCCCCTATTGTTCGGGCGGCCGGCTCCTCCTCGTCATCGCTATGCAGCCCCTTGTTTTCGGGCGTTTAACTTGCTCGCTGCTTGAACACCCAACAATCCCTATTGGTGTGGTTGGCTGGTTTTTCGGGGGTGTCGTGTATCTGGCACGAGCGATCGAGTATTCGGTCCAAATTGGACGGGCCCGGAATATTTCTTTTGAATGGCTTTTTCCGCTGACCGGTTTAGAGCCTCTGAATTCGGCATTGACTACCGTATCCTCAGCATTATCGCCATTAATGTGGCGCTTGTGCTTGTTGCGACGCGACCTTCCATTGCTGTCCTTGGTATCCGAATTACCAGGGCTCTTGGTCATGTTATTACTACGAGCTAGCCAGTTGTCTTCTCCCGCGCAAAAGCGGGTCATGAGTATCGTGAGGGCTGCCATGGATTTCGGCTTTTCCTGTCCTAGGTGCCGGGCAAGCCACTCGTCACGGATGTTATGTTTGAAGGCTGCAAGGGCCTCTGCGTCCGGACAGTCGAATATTTGATTTTTCTTTGTTAGGAACCGTGTCCTGAATTGTCTGGCCGATTCCTCTGGCTGCTGAATTATGTGGCTTAGGTCATCAGTGTCTGGTGGTCGCACATAGGTGCCCTGGAAGTTGTCGAGGAATGCGGCTTCCAGGTCCTCCCAACAACCAATTGATTTTGCTAGCAAGCTGTTAAGCCAATGCCGAGTTGGTCCTTTAAGCTTGAGTGGGAGGTTTTTGATGGCGTGTAGATCATCGCCGCGGGCCATGTGGATATGAAGGAGATAATCCTCGATCCATACCGCCGGATCTGTTGTGCCATCGTATGATTCGATGTTTACGGGTTTGAAACCCTCGGGGATTTGATGATCCATTACTTCATTTGTGAAGCATAGTGGGTGTGCGGCGCCTCTGTATTGGGCTATGTCACGACGTAGCTCAAATGAGCTTTGTCTACTGTGTTCGGCCCGGCCGGATTTATCATATCCGGCATGACGGTTATCATCACGTGTCATGGGGCACCCACGCGATCCATAGATCGATCTTGTTTGCCTTGCCCTGTCCTCCAATATATCTCGCAGGTCTAGCGCATTTCCCCGTGCCTTGGTATTCTTTGAGCGACGTCGAGGTGTGGCTTGAGTGGAGGGCCGAGAGGCCTCTCTATCGCGGCCACGAGGTGGCCGGTCGGCCGCATCATGCGCTGGTGATGTATGTCTGGGTGCTTCCTCCTCTAATCGGGGTAGCAGCCTGCGTTTTGGGTAGCTCATGGAGGGGCGTTCGAGTTCGTACTCTTCGGCCGCAAGGACATCAGTCCATCTGTCGGCTAGCAGGTCTTGGTAAGCTCTAAGCTGTTGCTGTTTTTTCTTGAGGCTGCTCGCCGTGGCCATAAGCCTGCGTTTGAAACGCTCTTGTTCGACGGGATCCTCATGCACGAAAAATTCGTCATCGTCGAGGCTTGCCTCGTCTTCGAAGGAAGGCATGTAATTATCGTCCTCTACCTCTCTGTCTGCCGCTCTCTCATGAGGGCTGGCTTCTCCATCCTCCTGCGCTGAATCCTGCTGGAGGGGATTGTCTTCGCAGACCGTCCGGGTGTTATTATCTCCCGTGCCGGAATCGCCGTTTTTGCTGTAACGGGATTTAGAGCGGCGCCGCTGACGCCGGCAGTTAGGCTGTTTCTTGGAGGGGTCATCCTCCGTTGTTCCATCGCCGTTCCCTTCTTTTGGGGTGTCCACCATGTATATGTCATACGACGAGGTGGCCTTCCAGTGCCCTGTAGGCGCTGGTTCTTGGTCGTCTCCCGCATCGGCGTCCATACCGTCGATGTCATCGGAGTCGAAGTCGAGCATGTCGGTTAAATCGTCGACAGTGGCTACGAAGTGGGTGGTGGGTGGGCTTTGAATTTCTTCGTCGTCCGCATCCCAACCTTGCTGACCATCGTCCGCCAGGCTCTCTGGTAAAGAGAGAGACTTTAGTGAATTCAGAGTCGCCAAAGGGCGAGTCTTTGAAAAGATGTCCGCGGCGGTGAACTCCATGATCGGGCGCCCAATCGGATTCGATTGGCGGGGCGGAAGGTTCGAGTCCGGAGAGGTGTCTCGCACCTTGAGTCACGAGCCATAAAGGACAGGTATGGTGTTCGGCTCGATCGCCAGAGAGATTGCAGCCCCGAGGCGGTGTCCAGCCACCCGTCCTCGACAGACAGCCGGCCCGAGCCAAGGGTCGGAGCGGACACCGGTGCGGCCTGTGGGCCTTTCGGCGGCAGAGCTAGATCATGCCCATCGTGACAGTGCGGCGCGCTCGGTTGTGGCTCGAACCCGTCGAAGATCAAGTCTCCGCGGACGTCAGCTGTGTAGTTCAAACTTCCAAATCTGACCTGTTGGCCAGGGGAGTAGCTTTCGATCTGCTCCAGATGGCCAAGCGAATCGGCCCGCAGTGCAAAGCCGCCGAATACGAAAATCTGTCCAGGGAGAAAAGCCTCACCCTGGACCGCATCGTTGTTGATGATCGGAGGAGCCATCGGGCCTAAAGATGAAGACACAGAGGAACTCTCAATGAAAGCACCAATATCGGTGTCAAAACCGGCGGATCTCGGGTAGGGGGTCCCGAACTGTGCGTCTAGGTGGATGGTAACAGGAGACAAGGGACATGAGTTTTTACCTGTGTTCGCCCTCTCGATGGAGGTAAAACCCTACTCCCGCTTGATTAATATTGATGATATGGGTAGTATAAGAGTAGATCTACTACGAGATCGTAGAGGCTAAACCCTAGAAGCTAGCCTATGGTATGATTGTTGTTAGATCCCCACGGACTAAAACCCTCCGGTTTATATAGACACCGGAGAGGGTTAGGGTTACATAGAGTCGGTTACAATGGAGGAGATCTACATATCCATATCGCCAAGCTTGCCTTCCACGCCAAGGAAAGTCCCATCTGGACACGGGACGAAGTCTTCAATCTTGTATCTTCATAGTCCAGGAGTCCGGCCAAAGGTCATAGTCCGGCCATCCGGACACCCCCTAATCCAGGACTCCCTCAGAGGGGCATAGTCATGATTATGCCGATGAGATATCGGATCTCTCTAATGCTCTTGAGGAAGAGCGTGGTCTTTGTTTGGCTCTTGAGGAGTCACACAATGATGATCATGCTAAATTAAAGAAAGATCTTGATCATGCTAGTCTCTTTTCTCGTGTGCTAAATTCTGAGAAGGCCAAACTTGGAGTTGATCTTGCTAGACTCAAGGAAGAGTTTGATATACTTGACAAGGCCCATAAAGCCTTGAAAGGTATTCATGCTTGTCTTAAAGAGTCTCACGATCAACTCCAAGTGAAGCTAACCAAGGAGAAAGCCACTTTTCCTCATATGGTTTTGATTGATAATGCAAATGCTACTAACCCATGTTGTGAGCATGTGCATCTTGTTGAGGAGAATGCCAAGTTGAAGATGCAACTTGAGAAAGGCCTTGTGTCATGCATACAAGGTGAGAAGAACCTCAAAGACCTTTTGAGCAATCAAAAGGAAGTCGTGGCCAAGGAGGGGATTGGGTTCGCACCCATGCCCAAAAACAAGAAGAAGAATGACAAGACCAAACGACCTCCCCCTCTTAAGAAAACCTTTGTGAAGGAGGGAGAGGGTGCTTCCTAGGAGAAGAAGAACAATGCAAAGGGTGGTGGTGCAAAGAAGGGCAATGCCACCCCTTCCAACAAAGTTGGCGACTTTAACCCTTCTTATGTGTTGTGCCGTGCTAGTGATGGACATGTTTATGCCAAATTTGTTGGTTCTCCTTATGAGCACATCGAATGGTCTATTTGGGTTCCTAAGACCCTTGTCACTAACATCAAAGGACCCATTACAAAATGGGTACCTAAAACCAAGCATTGATCTCTTGTAGGTGTTTGCTTTCGGTGGGGGATCATGGTTCCTCGATAGTGGAGCTACAAATCATATGACCGGAAGCAAGGACTTGGTGGTTGACGTGCACAAGATTCCATCTATGCCCACCAATGTTGAGTGGGGTGATGCCTCGTCTTCTAAGGTATTGGGACTCGGCAAGGTTATCATTTCTCATGATCTCACAATCGAGAAGGTCATGCTTGTTCAGTCCCTTGCGTACAATTTACTTTCCGTTTGTCAACTTGCACTCATGGGTTTTGCCACCTTCTTTGATATTGATACCGCGGCCCTCTTGTGGAGCAAGACTCTTAAAGTAGCCTTTGTTGGGCATGTCGAGAACGATCTCTATGTGATTAACTTTTCGGAGCGACCCACTAAGACCGCGACATGCCTAATGGCTAAAGTTGACGTGGGATGGCTTTGGCATCGCTGGCTAGCCCATGTCAATATGAGATCTTTACAAAGTCTTCTCAAGAGGGACCTTGTTCGTGGACTAACAAATGTTAGTTTTGCTAAAGATCGTGCTTGCAATGCTTGTATCGAAGGAAAGCTACATGAGAAGGCTCACCCTCCCACGACTATCGTTTACTCGAAGAGGCCTTTGGATCTCCTTCACATGGATCTCTTTGGGCCTCCATCCTTCGATAGTCTTGGGGGTAGAAAGTATTGCTTGGTGATTGTGGATGACTATTCAAGATACACATGGGTTTATTTCTTCAAAAGGAAGAGCGAGTCCCAATAAACCTTCATTGACTGTGCAAATGAAGCCCAAAGTCAACACAATGCAAAGATCTTAACAATAAGAAGTGACAACGGCCAAGTTCAAGAACTACACCTTGGATGAGTTTCTTAGTGATGAGGGGATCAAGCATCAATATTCCGAACCATACACCCCTCAACAAAATGGTGTAGCGGAAAGGAAGAACCGGATGTTGATGGATGCGGCAAGGACCATGATGGCGGAGTTCAAGTCTCCATACAACTTTTGGGCCGAAGCCATCAACACCGTGTGTCATGCATCCAATCGGCTCTACCTCCGCAAGGGCTTGAACAAGACTCCATATGATATATTAAACCGGTAACAAGCCCAACCTCAAGTACTTTCGGGTGTTCGGGTGTAAGTGTTTCATTCTCAAGAAAGGTGTTCGTTTGTCTAAATTCGAGGCTAGAGCTTATGAGGGAATATTTGTTGGTTATGCTACAAACTCCCATGCTTACCGTGTTCTCAATAAGTCCACGGGCCTTATTGAGGAGACGTGTAACGTGGAGTTTGATGAGAATAACGACTCCCAAGTGGAGCAAAGTGGTACTTGTGATGTAGGTGATGAAATTCCTCCCCAAGCCATAAAAAGAATGGGTGTTGGTCATATCCTACCCATTGAGGAACCCCTTGTGGCCGAAGGAGAAGGACAATGTTCCACTCATGTGGAACCATCACCAACCCGAGACCCACACGCTTCCAAAGAACAAAGTGAAGGCCCTCAACCTCATGAACATGACCAAGGGCAAGATCAACCTCAAGACTGTGTTGAGTCACCAAGTGATGCCCAAGGTCAAGTTCTCTCCTCCGAGCAAGTTCAAGATCAAGAGCAAGCTCAAGGTCAAGAACAAGCTCAAGACGACGCTCAAAATGATCAAGTGACCGCTCCTCAACTCAC
Source organism: Aegilops bicornis (assembly GCA_021605145.1). Lineage (NCBI taxonomy): Eukaryota > Viridiplantae > Streptophyta > Magnoliopsida > Poales > Poaceae > Aegilops > Aegilops bicornis. The sequence continues at coordinate 335,625,865 of CM038670.1, read as the reverse complement.
CCCCGAGGAGGAATTGGAGCGTTGTGCCGCCAAGATTGCATCCAAGCTCTCTACCAAGGGTCATCTCATGAAGAATGTGCTTGGAAGCATTCAAAAGGGGGTAAGCACTCGTATATAATTGGCAAACTATTGCGAACATCACGCATTTGTCTCTTGTGTTGAACCCCAAAAGGTCTATGAGGCGCTCGAAGATCCGGATTGACTCAATGCCATGCATGAAGAACTAAACAACTTCGAGTACAACAAGGTGTGGAGATTGGTGCCAAGGCCAACGGGGAACCACAATGTCATTGGAACCAAATGGATATTCAAGAACAAGCAAGATGCTCATGGGACAATAGTTCGCAACAAGGCAAGATTGGTAGCACAAGGCTACTCCCAAGTCGAGGGTATCGACTACGGTGAAACCTTTGCTCCCGTTGCTCTCCTTGAATCCATTCGTTTGTTGATTGCTTATGCTTCTCATCATAACTTTAAGTTGCAACAAATGGATGTGAAGAGTGCTTTTCTTAATGGTCCTATTAATGAGTTGGTATATGTCAAACAACCCCCCGGGTTCGAGGACCCCCACTTCTCCGGTCATGTGTATCAACTCGATAAGGCACTCTATGGCCTTAAACAAGCCCCACCTGTGTGGTATGACCACCTTACCGAGTTATTGCAAGATCGTGGATTTGAAGTTGGGAAAATCGACCCCCACTCTTTTTACTAAGAAGGTCAAAGGGAAGTTGTTTGTGTGCCAAATATATGTTGATGATATTATATTTGGTTCTCCTAACAAAGCTTTCAATGAGGAATTTGCCGCTCTCATGACCTCAAAGTTCAAGATGTCTTCGATGGGAGAGTTGAAGTTCTTTCTCGGGTTCGAAATCAAACAACGAAGAGAAGGAACCTTCATCAACCAAGCCAAATACACTCAAGACATGCTAAATAGGTTCAAGCTAAGTGATGTCAAGCCGGCTTCCACTCCAATGGCCACCAAGTGCCAACTTCACATTGATCCCAATGGTAAAGCGGTGGATCAAAAGGTATATCACTCCATAATTGGCTCCTTGCTTTACCTTTGTGCATCTAGACCGGATATCATGTTGAGTGTGGGAATTTTTGCACGGTTTCAAGCCGCACCTAAGGAAAGCCACTTTGTGGCGGCCGTTTAATCTTTCGATATTTGGCTCATACCACAAACTTGGGCTTATGGTACCCAAGAGGAGCAAACTTCAAGCTTGTAGGTTATTCGAACTCGGATTAGGCGGGAGACAAAGTGGATAGGAAGTCCACTTTCAGAGGGTGCCAATTCCTTGGTTGCTCTTTGGTAAGTTGGTCTTCTAAGAAGCAAAGTTGTGTGTCTCTCTCGTCCACCGAAGCGGAGTATGTGGCGGCCGGTAGTTGTTGTGCACAACTTCTTCGGATGAGGCAAACTTTAAAGGATTGCAGTGTCATTTGTGACAAAGTGCCTCTTTGGTGTGGCAATGAAAGTGCCATCAAGATTTATCTCAACCTGCTTCAACACTTCAAGATGAAGCATATTGAGATTCGATATCACTTCATCCGGGATCACATTAGGCGAGGGGAGATCGAGCTCAACTATGTCAACACTCATGATAACCTTGCAGATATTTTCACGAAGCCTTTGGATGAAGCAAGATTTTGCGAGTTAAGGCATGAGCTAAATATCATTGATTCGAGCAATGTTGCTTGAACCCTTGCACACCCCACCATACTCAGCTTGTTATCTTATTTAGGTGTGGGCATGCACATAGGGGGAGTGTTGTTCTCTCAATGAACTCTTCCTCCCCCCATTATGCATAAATTGACCAACTCTTTCACATTAACCATTGTTGATGGTACTTGTGCTTCAAAGACGAGTTGTGGTCATGGGCCCAAGGATAATTCTTTGCGGCGCCATACCCTCTTAACTCAAACATAGGTGGCTTTGGCCACCACCCTTGTGCTTAGGTGTTGTTCCTTGTTGGGTGTTTCCGTTTGCCTAGATGTTTGAATTATCTAAAGAGTGGCTTTTCTTAGTTGCTTCTTGCACTCTTGAGAGTCTTCTTCATCATATTACAGTGACCTGTTTCTATCCTAAGCCTTCTTATCCCAAGCCATCCTTTCCAAATGTACACAAGTTGATCTCCTTGTGCTTGGGCTGTTGCAACCTGGCGGTACAACCGATGGTCAGACAGGTTCTACCGGTATTCCCCTCTGTTGTACAGTCTCAACGGTACTTCCGGTCCTGCACGAGCAGTTCTACCGCTCTTGCCTGTACCAGTACCTCTGACCGGTACTACCGGTGTTTGGACGCGGTACTACCACTGCTTCTTGAGCAGAAGTACCTCTCTCAACCGCCTGGTAGTTACAGGACCGGTACAACCGCTCCTAGGAGCGGTACTACCGGTTGACATCTGGGGTGTATAAAAGGGACGCGGGCAGAAGGGGTCTTTCTTTTCCCCTTCGTGCTCGTCCTCCCCCTTTTCTCCCACGCCGCCGGTTGCTTCGTCCTTCGCCCTAGAGCGCCCTCAGGCTCTCCGGATCGGTCGGCCCTCCATCGGATCTGCTCCGTGCAGGCCGCCTCATCTTCGATCTCTTCCATGGATACCGGTAATGCCTTGCTCTTCTCCTTTTTAGGGTTCCTCGTTTTGAATCCAACCCTAGGGCATTGCTTGTACTCCCCCATTTTCGACCAAATGGTTGGTGGGAGAGATCCGTATAGCCTCCTTCTGCTTCCTGTGCGTACGTAGTAATAGGAATATGGCATATAGATTCGAGAACGGGCGGTTCCCGTTCTTCCACTCGGCGGTTTCGCTCCCAGCGGTACTACCGCCCGGGCGGTACTACCGATGGTCCAACCGGAACAACCGGTTTCTCTGAACCTATGTACCTTGTTTCTCTTCTACCCACGTATATGAAACATATTCCTCTGATCTTGCGTACATTCCTCTCATCTTTGCTTGGGTTTCTGTGTGCTCTCTGTGTGCATCTGCAGGTGGTTCTAGTTCCTGTGCTGCTCAGAAGCCTCAAAACACCAAGAAGAGGGCCCGCAGGGGCAAACCTTCCGGTGACGACGAGGACTCTCATGAAGTGGTGATTCCTACCAAGGCCACTCATCGGGAGAAGTCTGCTGCTGCCAAGCAACGTGTTGCGGTGCCCATGCACAAATGGAAGATCTTGGGGTGGCAAAAGTTTCGTTTCAGGATCCCTACACTTTGTTGCACCAAATCCTCGGTGGAACAACTCTCGATTCGGAATGAATTACAGATGAGGATTGTGTCAGAAGTGTTCGAGCATCACAAGAACAAGTTCACCTGGATGTGGTCCATTGACATCGATCATTGGAAGAACAACCTCGATTACTTTGGAGAAGCTTTGGAGATCTGTGAAGAGTTTGACTTGATCAAGCTCATGACCGTGAACTGTGATTTCGATGTGCAGCTCGTCCATCAGTTCTATGCTACAGTCCACTTCAGCTCTGATGTGGAACGCCATCTCTCCTTTATGTGCCGTGATGAGTTCTTTCATGTCTCGTGGAGAGCCTTCTGCAATGCTCTTGGTTATGAGGATACCGGGATTGAGGGTCAAGGTGGCATCCGTCCTCACGACCGTGCTCACCCCATGGACAAGGTGAAGCTCGCCCCTCTATACATCCCTGGACATGGCATTGTGGGCAAGTCCAATGATCTTCTACCAGTCTATGACATTATGCATCATGTGTTCCGTTGTGTGCTACTTCCCAAGGTTGGGAATCAAGATGATATCTATGGTTATCTGGTGGATTTGCTTGTAGCCACAAATACCAAGAGGGGATCCGGTGCCACGTTTGATGTCTCCAAGTGGCTATGTGTAACTCCCCAAGACCGACGATCCAGAAGACTTCCATATTTTTGTGACCTCCGTGTGTTTTTATTTGTGCTTGCTCTATTTATTTTTGCATTGCATCATGTCATCATGCCATCATGTCATTAACCTTTGCATCTCAACCTCAACTAAATAATTTGCATAGATCTTTTGATCTATTTAAATCGAGGGAAGGGTGACTTCTCTTTATAACATATCTTCCCTATATTAGGGAGCTATATTAAATATTTCTTTAATTTGGAAATCACCATAACACACTTGCAAATTATCCCAATACCTTTGTTATCTTAATTCTTGGTTTCCAACATTGCCCATAATTTCTTTCATCATATTCCGGAGCTCCACCAAAAATCCGAACATTTTTGGACATTCCCAACCCTCACTTCCTATTCAAATCATTTGAATTTAAATCAAATGAGTTTGAATTTAAATCTTTCAATCATGGCTTTTTCTATTTTCTTGGAACAAGAACATTTTTGTGAGTCCGGGAAAATTATCCGCGTGTCCCATTTCTTCCCCAACACCTCCTTCCTTCTCCTTTTCTTCTTTGTTATTTTATGTTTCTAGAGTATGAGAGAGAGAGAGAGCCTGCACCCGCCGGCCTCTTGGGCCTAACCAACCAGGCCGGCCTAACCATCCCCCGCAGCCCACCTAAACCCTATCTAACCCTAGTGCTCGCCTCCTCTCCTCCCGATCCCTCGCTCTCTCCCTCGTTCCCCTTGCTTGCGCCGCCAGGAAGAGCCTCGGCTCGATCCCCTTTCCCCTCCACTCGTCTCCCTCCTCCATCAGCCAGCCATCACGCTCCTCTCGGTCCCTCGCCTCCCGTCGTTTACGCCTCGCCCGGCCTCCTCAACCCCATCGCTAGCAGCAGCCGCGTCGTCCGTGGCGTCGGCCGGACCTCCTCAGCGCCGCCGCCTCAAGCTCCAGATCCGATCGGCCCCATCGCCCAGTCCCAGCCGTCCTTCTCCTTCCCTCGCGACGTCGTGGGCATTGAGCTCGTCGCCCCGCCTCCAAGTTCTCCGTCGGCGTCGACCTCCTGCCCCGCCGGTCTACCTCCCCACGCCGGCAGCAAGCCTCGCCGCCACCGCTCTTCACCAAGTCCCAGCTGCTCCCCTGCATCGCCGGGAGCTCCTCCAACTGCTGCCCTGTATACCGCGTTGCTGCTGCCACTGGATCGCCGAGACCGATCCTCTGAGGAACCCCGTGTTCAACTACACAATGAGCGGCAAGTACCACTGCGACCGGTGTTCGACTACGTGGATTCACCAAGTACTTCTTCTGATACACCAAGTCTGACTACGCTGCAAGACCCGTACCCGGACCGTCAATCTTCTCCGAGAATTTTGCCAAGTACCACGATGATGCGTCGAGTACCTCTACCCATGACCCGGGAACGTCTACGACCCGTGAAAAACTACCGTCGCCGAGACCGCAAGTACCACGACAACCCCGGAGACATCGGATGCGTCAAGTCCCTCCTCGAGACGTGTACCACTACTTCCACTACCGTCGCCCCGAAGATGTTGGATTCGTCAAGTGCCTCTTCGAAACGAACATGTACAACTACTTCCACTACTACCGTCGCGAGAACGACTACTTCCACTACGACCCGCGAGTACCACTACTTCCGTCGACGAGATTGAACCACTCCGAAATGCACGCTCAAGGTATAACCACGAGATGACACCCATGACGAATGCATGTTGTATGAGATACTCATGTTCAAACCGTGTCCGAGTTGTTCCTTGCGCGTTCCTCCTCGGTTGCCATGCCGTCGACCCATGGGAACCCGGTAACCGGGATCACCCCACCATCTCTTGCGTGTTCTACACATCCGCACACTTCTCGTTTGCATCGGTATCTCAATCAAGTTATCGAAATCGATATGTTGCCGTGGCATCATTTTTGAATTCGTTGCCGTGGCACCCTTTTTGTTCCGCCATGGTGACCAAATGCTTCATAACATGCTCATGTCAACATTTTCATAAAAGTTGCATATAACTTGTATATGTCATCCGCATCATGATAACAACATTTAAATGTTTATATTTGTTGTTTCCATTAATTTGCTAAATGCATATGGGGATTTACCGGATTTGTTGTTTGTTATATCCGACCCCATTCAAATTGTTTAGATGGTATAGTTTTGTTATGCTTCACCTCTTTCCATGTTAACCAATATTTAATATTGTTGAGTACCTAATCGGGAGTGAACTAAATAATTGATGTGGTGCTTCGTTAATATGCAACTCGTTGCATATTGAGCTCCATTTAACTTGTAGTTTTGTTTGTGCATATTGCCATGCCATGCTATTTAAACCGGACATGCATCATACTTGGTTGTGCATCATGCCATGTTTGTGCTTGTTGGTTTACCATGTTGTTTCTTTGTTTCCGGGTTGCTTCTCTCGTTAGCTTCGGTTTCCTTCCGGAGTTGTGAGGATTCGTTCGACTTCGTCCGTTTGTCTTCTTCATGGACTCGTTCTTCTTCCTTGCGGGATCTCAGGCAAGATGACCATACCCTCGAAATCACTTCTATCTTTGCTTGCTAGATGCTCGCTCTTTTGCTATGCCTATGCTATGATGCCTATCACTTGCTTATCATGCCTCCCATATTGCCATGTCAAGCCCCTAACCATCATTTCCTAGCAAACCGTTGTTTGGCTATGTTACCGCTTTGCTCAGCCCCTCTTATAGCGTTGTTAGTTGCGGTGAAGATGAAGTTTGTTCCTTGTTGGAACATGGAGATGTTGTTCCTTGTTGGAACATGTTTACATGGTGGGATATCACAATATCTCTTATTTAATTAATGCATCTATATATTTGGTAAAGGGTGGAAGGCTCGGCCTTATGCAGTGTTTTGTTCCACTCTTGCCGCCCTAGTTTCCGTCATACCGTGTTATGTTCCTTGATTTTATGCGTTCCTTACGGTTGGGTGATTTATGGGACCCCCTTGACAGTCCGCTTTGAATAAGACTCCTCCAGCAAGGCCCAACCTTGGTTTTACCATTTGCCACCTAAGCCTTTTTCCCTTGGGTTCTGCAGACTCAAGGGTCATCTTTATTTTAACCCCCCGGGCCAATGCTCCTCTGAGTGTTGGCCCAAACTAGAGCGCTTTGCAGCGCCCCCTCAAGGAAACTTGGGGTCTGGTTTTAGTTGTACGGACTGCTCATCCGGTGTGCCCTGAGAACGAGATATGTGCAGCTCCTATCGGGATTTGTCGGCACATTCGAGGCGGCTTTGCTGGTCTTGTTTTACCATTGTCGAGATGTCTTGTAGTCCGGGATTCCGAGATCGATCGGGTCTTCGGTAGAAGGAATATCCTTCGTTGACCGTGAGAGCTTATGATGGGCTAGGTTGGGACACCCCTGCAGGTATTATCTTTCAAAGCCGTGCTGCGGTTATGAGGCAGATGGGAATTTGTTAATGTCTGATTGTAGAAAACCCGAAGTTGACCTTAATTAAAATACATCAACCGCGTGTGTAACCGTGATGGTCTCTTCTCGGCGGAGTCCAGGAAGTGAACACGGTGTTGGAGTTATGTTTGACGTAAGTAGTTTCAGGATCACTTCTTGATCGCTACTAGCTTCACGACCGTGCTTTGCCTCCTCTTCTCGCTCTCTTTTGCATATGGTAGCCACCATATATGCTAGTCGCTTGCTGCAGCTCCACCTCACTACCCTCTCCTACCCATAAGCTTAAATAGTCTTGATCTCGCGGGTGTGAGACTGCTGAGTCCTCGTGACTCACAGATACTTCCAAAACCAGTTTGCAGGTGCCGATGAAACCGTGCGGTGGCGCATCCGAGCTCAAGGAGGAGCTCGATGAAGATCTTGTTCATTGTGTTGTTTCGTTTCAGTTGATCAAGTGGAGCCCAGTTTGACGATCGGGGATCTGTGTAGCATTTGGGGTAGTCTTCTTTTATTTTGGTTCCGTAGTCGGACCTTGAGTGTAATCTGGATGATGGATGATTATTTATGTATTGTGTGAAGTGGCATTTGTAAGCCAACTATGTATCTCTTTCCCTTATGTATTACATGGGTTGTGTGAAGATTACCTCACTTGCGACATTGCTTTCAATGCGGTTATGCCTCTAAGTCATGCTTCGACATGTGGGAGATATAGCCGCATCGAGGGCGTTACACTATGGGAGGAGATGTACAACATGGTGTTGTACCGCAAGGTACCGATATATGCTCCTTTTGTGATGCAGTTTCTGAGCACTGTTTGGGCAGTCCGTAGGCCAGGAGAGCCTCTCACCACTCCTGCCAACCTCACGGAGCATGAAGTCAAGGAACTAAGGAAGAAGAAGCATAAGACTCCCCATTTTTCTACGGGCAATCAAGAGGATGTGTATGCTACCTTGGATGACGAGGACTTTGAGTTGGAGCCTGGGGTCCAGCCCACCTGGGTTGAGAAGCTGACTTCCAAGATCAAGAAGACCTTTTGCTTGCAGACCCATATTCAGAAGAAGCTCTACATGGCCCACGTTGTTGAGAAGATGGCGCGTTGCAGGCAGATTCAGTTGATGAGGCACCTTAATGTGCCAGATGTGAAGAGTGGCTCCGAGAAGACCATCACTCCTGAGGATACTTGGTGCTTGGAGAACTATCAGTGGTCTGACGAGGCACCTGCTTCTTCCTCTGTCCGTGTTCCTAAGGCAGCTACTGCAAGGTCTGAGGAGTCTGATGAGGCTCAGGATCCTGACGATGATATTTATGATGATGCATCAGACAGCTCTGCGGCTACTGGCGAGGAGGTCTACTGAGCCCCGGGGCACTAGCTTTGCTCTTTTCCTTTTTGGTGTCTCGATGCCAAAGGGGGAGAGAGCTCCGTTAGGTCACGGGAGTTGCATGGGTGGTTATTTGCAGTTGGTCTTTCTAGTTTGTTGGTCTTTCAGGTTATTTGCTTGCTCTTTCTAGTGCTCTATGGACGTATTCTATGTTGTGATCTCGTGCATGGTGTAAGACATGCGTCGTTCGGCATCTATGCACTCTTCGTTTAGTAGAGTTTATTATATGTTGGTTTATTATATGTTGTCTCTACTGCTGTAGGGTTATTAAGGTTGTTTTGCTCTCTCCGGTTGGTCTATAAAATCCAGGGGGAGCATTCCCTATTGTGCGCACTTTGCATTCGAAAAGCAAACTCTAAATAGTGCTCACACTCAGGGGGAGCCCCTCCTTTATTTTTTAGAACTCCCGGACTAATCGTGTGGTTGTCATCATCCACCAAAAAGGGGGAGATTGTAAGGGCATCCTTTGCCTTAGGGTTTTGGTGATGATGACAACACACATGTACTAATCGTGCGCCATAGTTTTCTCAGGTACACATGGTGTGGTGCAAGACGGTTAGGTCTTCCCTCTGCGGAAAAGATCGAAGACGGAGTTTCCGACGTTTTTATTCCTTCGGTCGTAGGATATCCATACTATTAAGAGGGAATCCTCAACTTAAGGTTTTGGGTGAATCACTTCACGTACACACTCTTTGCACCCAGCATATACCTTCCGTTTCAAGGAGAGAGTGGTTCCCCACTGCCCTCTAACATGTGAAGTCCTGCTCATGGCGGTAGTACCGCTCCTTCGAGCGGTTGTAGCGTTTGGCGGTAGTTCCGGTCTGACCACCGCTCCAAGTACCGCTCAGGGGTGACTCCCTTCTGTACCAGGTACGGTGGTAGATCGGTGGTGGAACGGAAGTTCTGGTTTGTCTCGACAAACCGGTACTACCGGTGTCCAGGGCGGTTGTACCGCCTCGGACTCCATCACCCAGGAACAGCTAGCCCAGCGGTAGTTCCGGCCCTACTACCACTCCAACTACCGGCCTGAGGTGTAAACCTTCTGGATGTATGCGGTATTTGAGTGGTAGTTCCGGTTTATTTCGATAAACCGGTACTACCGGGTGCGCCACCGGAAGTACCGCCCTGGTGCCCTAGGAGGGGTTCCCCGCATTCACCGGTTGTACCGGTGTCTTGTGCGGAAGTACCGGTCCCATGCTTTTCTGCACATAACGGTTGGATCTTGGGGGGCCTATTTAAGGAGGTGCTTCTCCTACCACCCACCTACCTCTTGCCTCTCTCTCTCTCTCCTCCATTACTGCCATTAAAGCTTTCTTGCCCGATCTCCCTCCCTAGCCACCCAAACTTGTTCATTTGCTAGGAATTGAAGGAGGAGACCTAGATCTACACTTCCACCAAAGGATATTTGATTCCCCCATACTTTCTTGTGTGGATTTTGTTACTCTTGGGTGCTTGGGCGCCCTAGTCGGAAGAGGTCACTTCGGAGCCACAATCCATTGTGGTGAAGCTCTGGGGTTTTGTTGGGAGCCTCCAATTAAGTTGTGGAGAGAGCCTCAACCTTGTTTGTAAAGGTCCGGTTGCCGCCTTCAAGGGCACCAATAGTGGAATCACGGCATCTCGCATTGTGTGAGGGCGTGAGGAGAATACGGTGGCCCTAGTGGCTTCTTGGGGAGCATTGTGCCTCCACACCGCTCCAACAGAGACGTACTTTCCCTCAAAAGGAAGGAACTTCGGTAACACATCCTCGTCTTCACCGGCTCCACTCTTGGTTATCTCGTGCCTTTACTTGTGCAAGCTTATTTGTGTCATATCCCTTGCTTGCTTGTGTGCTTATTGTTGTTGCATCACATAGGTTGTTCACCTAGTTGCATATCTAGACAACCTATCTTGTTGCAAAGTTTAATTTGGTAAAGAAAAGCTAAAAATTGTAAGTTGCCTATTCACCCCGCTCTAGTCAACTATATCAATCCTTTCAGTTTCTGTGTCAGAAGGCGAAACAGGTCTGGGCTAAGTTAGGTTTGCATGAAGTGATCAATACAACTTGTGCTGTGGACCGGGCGGGAGAGGTAGTTCTTGAATTTTTACTACTTATGTGAGATCAAGAAATATTTGAATTGGGCATCCAGAACGCATGTGAATTGATCGCAATAACAACTTGGTATTTATGGTGGGATAGACGCAGACTAGTTCATGAAGGAAAGTCTCAAGATGCATATCAAACTTCGATGGCGGCTCGTGCTACAACAACAAACTATGTCAAAGCAAACTCCCCTAAGGCAATCAGTAAAATAGTGGGATGGCTTAGACCTCCTATGGGTTTTCTGAAGCTAAATGTTGATGCTTCTTTTGACCATGATCTGCTTAGAGGAATGGCGGGGGCAGTCCTCGGAGATGACAAAGGAAGGTTCATTGTAGGCGGAAGCTGGAGGACCGACTGGTGTGCTGATGTACTAACAGTAGAAGCAATGGCGCTAAGGTTTGGCCTTATCCTTGCACAAAAGGTGGGGTGTAATCGCCTTATTGTCAACTCGGATAATTTGGAAGTGATTGACACAATGAAAAATGGAGGACAATCGGCGGGAGTGGCGGCGGCAGTGTTCGATGGTTGCTATTTTATGTCTTGTGAATTTACTGTTACGAGGTTTGAAAATTGTAATAGGGAAGCAAATAAGGTTGCTCATGAAATTGCTAGGCTAGTGAAATTTTCTGTAATTAGGGATTGGTTTGAGGAGCCTATGGATGACATTGTATCTGTCCTTACTGACGATGTAACTTTTATATCTAATGAATAAAGTTTGATGTTTTATTTAAAAAAAGTAGATGAAAAGAAAATACAAGCTTGAAAATCAATTAGTTTATAAAAAAGCTTGAAAATCAATTAAAAGGAGAAAAATAGAAGAAAATATTAATTACAGTAAAAAATGTTATTTGAAACAAAAATGTGAAGGATGATTAACATGCATGTATGATGTCGCAGTTTACATGCATAGACTAATGCAAAAATAAATATAAATTATAAGTTAAATGCATGGCTTGCTTATGTGCGAGACTTAAAATGCATGGTTTAATGGGAGAGAGGCCTTAAATGCATGGCTTAGTGGGAACGCTGAGGTGGACACTCTGCATGTTGAGGAAATTGGGATCAACTTTTTAAGAATAGAAGATGTGTGTGTTCATAGAGGTGAGTGTATATCCATGTATGTGATCATCTTCGATTGTGTTGTGTTCAAGAAGGGAGAGTTATCATTATCATCTTGAACTGGGTGTTGACCGTTTTGTAGGGAGGGCTCTCGAGATGGCCAAGGCGCTTCATCGATGCAACCGGTGGTGAGAGATGGTGACGGCACCAGCCTTAGAGGCCCTCGGGAGGTGCAAATAGACAGTGGTGGGAGCACCTTCAAGCGGCCGGGGGGGCTTCTTTGGCGAGCACATGAACCAGAAGTGTGTCTGAGGCGGATGAGAGAGAAAGTGGCAGAGCTCATGGGATGAGGTCTGGGGCCATTGGAGGAGGCTCGATTGGAACTTATAGAGAGTACTTCAGCAATTGGGGTGGTGACTTTGTCGTCTTCGAGCATTTCTTCCTCTATCTCAGTCCCAGTTCTAGCATTAATTGGAGAAGACGGGGAGGCTGTCGATTCGAGTGAATTGATTCGAATTTCAAATAATTAGTTTCTCTCCGGTGATTATGCCTCAGTGTGATTACATCAAGAGTTACTCGCATTAATTGGGGGCAGATTCAGTAAGCGATCTAGGCCTTGCTGGGCTTCCAGTTACCACCCAGCCCAGCCCGAAGCCACTTGGGACTACAAATACAAGGCAGGCAGCTACGCACAACTTGGCTTGGACGGATCAGGTGGCTTCGCCGAGGCATCGCGCTAGCTTAGGATAGGCATTGTCATCTTCTTATTTCTCTAATCTCCACCTTCCTTTCAAATTTGAGAGTTGTAACCGCATTCATGAAAATTAAGTGAATCTGTATTGAGATCCTAACATTTGGTATTCACAAACATAGGTGCGCCAATGTTTCCGCACAAAAAACCCCCACAAAGATTCATCTTCCACCCCACCATGACTTCAATCCGAGCCATGGTTGAAGAGCGCCCGAGGATGAAGGCGATGAGCGTGTTCAAGGAATTTACAAGCTAATGAAAATAACTAGTAGGACATCTAGGGCAGTGCTACCAATCAACCGGCTGATCCCGCGTGGGATCAGCCGTCTCCCTAGACGTTTGATTGGCATTATGACCATTAGATCAAAACTCCAACTCGCTCTTTTCTTTCCTCGTCTCACAACCGCATGCATGGCCGCGCCACATCCGATGCTTTTATATTTAACTCTCTCATTTCACACAGCCGATACAACTAGCCGCCAGCGTAGAAGTGTACCATGGCCTTGCGTGATGTAGCACAACACCCTCTGTGTTGTTAGTGGCAGTCGCCGCTGCAGCGATGTGAGCTGCTTCAAAGACCAACGGTGAAGTGGTTGTTGTGTACGAATCATGACGCACTGCAAGCCGAGACAATGGTGTTGTGAGGGTGGTCCAGCTGCGATGGGCGTCACTATGAGGCCGCGAGCGATGTTGCGACACCGGACGACGGTCTCTACGACATCCTACCGCTTCAACGACCGTGGTGATGCTACGAGTCATTGCTGTGACGCGGTGATGACGCGATGACATGCTTCAAACGCCTATGGTGTACTTCGACAGTCGCGGTGATGTTGTGACGGCATCCCAACTACTTCAATGATGTTGCGACGATCATGGCGTTGGCACGATGACTTGCTCGAACACCCATGGTGTGCTTCGATAGGCACGACAATAATTCGACGACACGCTTCGACGGCCGCGGTGATGCTATGAGGCGTGATGTGACGCCCGCTGCAACGACATCTCGACTGCTTTGATGATGCTGCGACGACCATGGAGTTGGCACGGCGACATGCTTCGAACACCCCGTGGTGCGCTTTGACCGCCGCGGCAATGCTTCAACTACATGCTTCCATGGTCCTGGAGCGTTCTGGAAGGTCTCTCTTATGTATTCCTCCGGTGCCATAGTTCGAATAATGTTAGTTTCAACATTAATAGGCGTAGCTGAGATATAATGCTTAATTCTTTGTCCATTGACCACCCTCGGATTAGTGCCTTCGGAGTTACTGATCTTAAAAACCCATGAACGATAAACTTCTTGAATGATATATGGTCCTTCCCATTTAGAGAGAAGTTTTCCTGCAAAGAATCTAAAATGAGAATTGTACAATAGAACATACTCACCCACTTTGAATTCTTTTATCATGCCATCTTTTAACTTTTCCTTCAAACAACTTGGCATTTTCATATGCTTGGGCTCTCCATTCATCTAACGAACTAATATCAAATAACCTCTTCTCACCGGCAAGTTTTAAATCATAATTGAGTTCTTTAATTGCCCAATATGCTTTATGTTCTAACTCAAGAGGTAAATGACATGCTTTTCCGCAAACCATTTTATAAGGAGACATACCCATACGATTTTTATAAGCAGTTCTATAAGCTCATAATGCATCATCGAGTTTCTTAGACCAATTATTTCTAGATCTATTTACGGTCTTCTGCAAAAATAACTTTATTTCTCTATTACTCAATTCAACTTGACCACGAGATTGAGGATGATAAGGAGATGCAATTCTATGGTTAACATCATATTTAGCAAGCAGTTTACATAATGCATCATGAATAAAATGTGAACCACCATCAGTAATTAAATATCTACGGACTCCAAACCTTAGGAAAATAACTTCTTTAAGCATTTTAATAGAAGTGTTATGATGAGCACTACTAGTTGGAACTAGATGATACCCCGAGCATTGTTGCGGGAACATGTGCTAAATATTAAGATCCTTGCTTGAATTATCGGTTGGAGAACTACAGATTACCATTGAAAGTCCATTGAATTATGACAAACAAAACATCCTTGCTTTCAAAAAAACATGATTGATAAAATATAGATAACCTTTTCCAACACTTAAAAGAATTGTGTGTGTTGTTGCGGTAAATTGTGGTTTAGTTTGATTAGAACACATGCCTACATAACATCAAATCATTTAGCTCATGGCAGAAGGAATAATCAATCGATAATTGTGCATGGCCCGTTATTGTTCAAATAAATGGCAAAGATCGATGGCGTGCCACAGTTGTTTGGTTCTCATGTCGGTGTGCAACTACAAGCACCAATATGATCTAACAAAGAGTTACTACATTACATATTCCATAGTGAAAACCACTAGAAGGCTAATATGATGGAATGAACTTGAGTAAGTGTCAGTGCAGTCCTTTGAGATTACATGCGTGAGAGACCAAAAGGAGGGCAAACATGGTAATACCTATTTAGATAAATCATCATTGCCTAGACCTAAAAAATAAAGAAAACATAATAATGGATAATGTCAAATTACTAATGAAATATAAGAACCATGTTAAAGTGCATGCATTTTATATGTACCATGTTAATCTGCAGAAAGGAAGATCAGAGTTAGTAAAAAGAAGATATGAGTTACCAAGGTAAAGCTGGGTGGTGGCATTCTATCAGCATGCTAGCGAATTTTATGTTTCCCTATATTCTTCCATGCTTGAGGTTCCTATACATAAAGGTTAAGTCAAATTGACATAGGATGGTATATTATAGTTATAACCATGTTGAAATGCATATGCTTGGTATGTACCCATGTTAACCTACAAAAAGAAGATCCCGATTATCAAGGTTAAGCTCGTAAGTGATGTTCAACTCTATCAGCATGCATGCAGTTATATTTCAGTTCCTATGCATTCTTCCATGCTCCATGATGTGAATAATGTAGCCCCCAAGTGCCGGGTCGTAAGCCTGCAGCGACTCGGGACTATTCCTTCCATTGTATAATAAATCATATCCATTGATAAAATAATAGCCATTGCGCTAAAGCGACTTTGAAAACCTCAATCATAATACTAGTTATTGATAACCATAATAAAAATCCAGCCATGTTGGCTATTCAAGATTCAAATAATATAATCCGGTATGAAGACCTCAATCATTCAATATCATCAGGAAAATCCAGCCAATTTTGGCTATGAAAGATGTGAATACCTTATCGGTTGACAAGTAAATTCGGAGTTTGAATACTCGGTGGCTCTTGGCCGATGGCGACTTAATGCGCATTTATTGTAATCCGGGATTTTTATAACCCGGCGGCTTATAGCCTTTGAGAAAATCCAGAATGGATAACCCTTTTGAGACATCCATTTTGATGATGAGCTTGAACTTAATCATTTATATAAGTCATAATTCTGCAAATCCTGCATAGAGTTTAAACAACATATGCCCTGGCGACTTACCGTCAAAAGCCAGGGCAGGTAACAACCCAAACATAATATAGTCTTATGCAATTATGGAAAGACTAGCATTAAGGCCATTCAAGCCTAAACATACTGGCGACTTAAAGTCAAAAGCCAGGGCGGGTTAAACCTCGCATATTTATATAACCCGGGAAACATACCTGTAGAATTGACTTATACTGCCGGCTTACATCACCATACGCAGTGAAGGTAAGAATCCAATGATTTATAAGCGCATGATTTCAATGGTGCAATCCAAAATATGCTGGCGACTTAACATAAAAAACCAGGCCGGATTAATAAACACCGGATAATTTCTCATCATACACTGGCGACTTAACGTCCAAAGCCAGGCCAGGTTATCAGGAACCACTGATATACTTAAATGTGAGATATAAGAATTGAGGCTACATGGCCTGAATCATTTTAAACCATATGCCAATATGGTACCAAGATGAACCCAAAAATGTTCAAAAAATGAATGAAAGCGAGAAAACAAGGCTTTCATAGGCCGCCAAGCCTAAAGCTCCGAGGCTTTCATGGGCCGCCAAGCCACTGAGTTAACCTTTTACACTTTGTGAATCCGGCCTCACATGACCGCCGTTTTAACCTTGACAAGTTCAGGGTCTATGTAAGATTGACTTGTCAAGAGTTGACAAGTTCATGGTCTATGTAAGATTGACTTGTCAAGAGTTGACAAGTTCATGGTCTATGTAAGATTGACTTGTCAAGAGTTCGGCTTGTCATTCCGGGATTACCCGGGCGGAGTGGCAGACTCTACAAAGCAAGAGAACCCGGAATGTTTTGGTGAATACACATGGTGTTCCCACCCAGCTCACAAGGGTAGTAACGCTATGTTCTCTTTTGGTGAATACACCTATGTTTGAATAGGAAGCCCCCAAGTGCTTTGTGGTGTTGCGCTGATCAAGAGGGATATTCACAGCTGTGCTCAATGTGCAGGAAGCCCCCAAGTGACCATTTAGAGGTGTGGCATTGAGCCTATCAAGAGGGATATTCACAGCTATGCTCAATGAGCAGGAAGCCCCCAAGTGACCATTGGAAGTGTGGCATTGAGCCGATCAAGAGGGATATTCACAGCTATGCTCAATGAGCAGGAAGCCCCCAAATGATCAATAATATGATAACACAATAAGGCAGGATACCCATGTTTGTACCGCGCATCATGGCAGCAGGTCCTCTTCGGCAACCTTTTAGTTTTTCCTGAGAACTCGAACTTGCGAGAGATGGATTCTTTTTGAACTGGATGTTTAAACTGGATATTGAGAGCTTCAAAGCTTTATGGGAGAGAGATGTCTCTTGAGCCGGATTTTAAACCAGAATTTTCTGACGGCCTTTAAATTTTCATCAATATGGAAGCAGCCTCCGGGACCGGGTTATCTTCCCCTTCAACGTCCTGGGGTTCTTGAATTTGCTGAAACTGGCAAGACTTGCTGAGTCATATCATTGTAGCCCCCGAGTCTTAAGACGACTCGAGGAATTGTCTTGAGATTCTCCATGTTTGGCTGTGATATAAACCGGCATATAGCTAAACAAAGGATCGCTATCATATGTTGAAGCTGAAAGCAAAGGTGTCAAGTTAATGATCTTCGCAACACTCATTGTATATCCTTAGCGTTGATAACGCGATGTGAATCCACGGAAACTTGAGGTCGACTGCGGCGGGTTATAAATGACCCCATATGATTTGTGTCCGTAATTTGGCCAGCGGTTCATCCCAGCTGGTTGTTGAATTTAAATAAACCACAGTGGTGGCGACTTATGCACTTGTCCTTTGAGCCATCCGGTATAGGCGGAAGCTGATAATATATTATGGCTTGCTTCAGAGTTGTTGGAGTAAATCAGACCGTATGGCGGCGGCTTGTACACATCCATTGGGCCGCTTGTATGAGCGGGTTGACCCTGATATGCTGATATCAATTTGTCCGCAAGGGCAACAACTTGGTTGTTTCCATTGAGCAGCATGGCACCGCGGTATAACACCACTTTAAAGTGAATAATTACCCTGCATATAAAGATATACAAAGCAAGGTAATTGTTCTTTGATGAAAATAATATATACTAAAACTAGAAAGATAGCACCTGGTATTTTTGCTGGATGAACGTGGACATGTAGCCTTATCTCATGTGGAGTAGTAGTAGCCGGCTCACAGTGATGCCACGGTAACAACAGTAACACGCCCCCTTTGCTTTTCTCTTTTCTTGAGCCGGTAACCCCTGTCTTTTTCTTCAGCCAACAGGGGAGCGTATTGGAGCAGAAACCAGGGCGTGCACCCTCAATAGAGCCACTTGACAAGCGAAGTGCATGCGGAAGCGGCTCAAAGTGAGGTAGCAGCGGCTCAGCGTGGCACGAGGCGAGGCGGGTCAGGGAGGACCACGACAGTGTCCGGCGATTCAACGAGGCCGAACAAAGGACCGCTCAAGATCACGGAAGCAGAGGTGGAATCCGGCGGAGCGAGCGGCTTGTGGTGGTTGGCGGCTCTGGCGGCTCGACGCGCGGGCTACAACAGCTCGGAACGGAAACCCGACAGAGGAGTGCGCAAGACCCATCGCGGCAGGCAGTCATCATAGGTGCTCAGAGGGAACGGCCATGGCCGGTCTTGCGAGCGGAGGTGCGGGTTGATGTTGTGACCCGGCGGGGTGGAACCACGCAGGACGGTGCTGGTCAGGGCCATGGCATCGATGTCGGTTTAGGGGTGAGGCCAGGCACGCTGCAGGTGGCTCACGGACGGCTTGTCACAGACCAGCAATGGAAGCGGGGTGACCCGATGGAGGCGGGCCATGGTGGAGACAAGCCGGCAGAGATGGTGCAGAGGCTCTTGGGTGAACCACGGCGGAGAGTCGCCGAGGCCGTTGCAACAGAGGCAGTCGACGACCCAATGCCACGGTTTGAGATCGGCCGACTCGAAGACGGCGGCTCAGAGGCAGCTGCCTCGGCGGTTCAGTGGGCGAGGAGGTGGAGGCAGGCCAGTTCTGGCCCGGCTGCAGCAGCTCGGAGGCGCCCCGGCGATCCCGTGGTGTCAAGGCAGAGGCCGCAGAGTCTGAATCAATTCTCGTCTCTCCGTGCTCATCTGGGTCGTTTTTCAGTTTGACCATCCCTAATCTGTGTTCACCAGATCATGAGCTCGTGGTCCTCTTTTTTTCTTGATTACTTTCCTGATCCAGCTCGGACTGCTCACAGATTGATTTGTAAAGAAATAGTAGTGCATATAGCAACTTCGTCCGGTGACCTTCACGTGACGTAGTAGTAATGGATGCACTACTTGATGACTTCTTCGATTTGTTCTGGTCCTTATGCCAGAAAATAGCAGCGACAGATTGCTCGTTTGCTTGGATCATGCCGTACAGTAAAAAATTGCAGCAGTTACCAGTTGATGCCTTCGGGACTTGAAACGTATACAGACAGCAACAACACAAATACGGCGGATTGGACAGATGCTTGATGTAGTAGTAATTTGATCCGGTTGTTGATCCTGCAGTGGAAACCGCTGACAGCTTTGGTTGACGGCCATAGTAGTTTGGCCTCGGCGGAAACAATCTCCTCTTGATGCAACCCTAATTTCCTCTGGATCTTAAATCTTGAACACGCCGTTTGACTGCTCGTCGTTGATGTGAACTTCTTCACCGGTTCTTTTTTATCTGGCATATCGCAGGCTTCTCGATTCCTAGATGAGATCCCTCCAAGAACTCAACACCACCATGTGCAGGCCCCACGGTGGGCGCCAACTATCGTGGATTTGTCACGGCAGATGTCCTAGTGTGAGGACTTAGTCATGAGGCCAACGCATCTACATGGTAGTTTGAAGGGGTTGGTTGGAATCGAGAGACGCGAGGTGGATCAACACACACGACAATGATTTAGACAGCTTCGGGCCCGAGAAACATCATCCGGTAATAGCCCTACATGCTGTTTGTGGCTAGGTCTCATTATGCTCATGAGGGAGACGTTGCATAAACCGGCTCTGCTCTAGTTGTGTCTAGTCTTAACGATTATTTTCTTGTCCCTCTTCGGGAGCATTCTCCGGTGTCAAAACCGGCGGATCTCGGGTAGGGGGTCCCGAACTGTGTGTCTAAGGTCGATGCTAATAGGAGACAGGGGACACGATGTTTACCCAGGTTCGGGTCCTCTCTATGGAGGTAATACCCTACTTCCTGCTTGATTGATCTTGATGAATATGAGTATTAGAAGAGTTGATCTACCACGAGATCGTAATAGCTAAACCCTAGAAGTCTAGCCTGTATGACTATGGTAATGAGTATCTCCTCTTCCAGACTAAGTCCTCCGGTTTATATAGACACCGGGAGGATCTAGGGTTACACAAGGTCGGTTACAAAGGAAAAGAATCTACATATTCGGTCGCCAAGCTTGCCTTCCATGCCAAGGAGAGTCCCATCCGGACACGGGTGCAGTCTTCTTCGTATCTTCACAGCCCATCGGTCCGGCCCATGGCTAACAGGCCGGACGCCCGAGGACCCCTTAGTCTAGGACTCCCTCAGTAGCCCCTGAACACGGCTTCAATGATGAGGAGTCCGGCGCGCAGATTTATCTTCGGCATTGCAAGGCGGGTTCCCTTCTTTTCGAACTCCAAGATAGTCTCCGGACGTGATGATTGTATCCAGACCGGTAACACACACCGCACACAACCGCAGCGAGAACATAATATTCCATGGGTCCAATCCATTGACGACTTTTTACGACGTGACATCACGCCTGCCCGGTCATAATTTCGGACCGTTATTTCGCCTGCGGCCCCACGTTCCGAAACGTGGTTGTAATTGGCACGCCTTATCCAAGCAGAGATTGTGTCCCCTTATTAAGGGATTCTTTTATCGACACGGACGTGGGTAACCCAACCGTCCTTAGGGTACAAATCCTTGGTAATAGGCAAGGTTTAAGGCCTGGGAGGAGGCGTTCGATATTCACAGCCTTTATAAAGGGCTACAGACCCGTCTTTCTTCTCCATGCTTGCTTCTTCCTCAACCCTTACTACCTTGAGTTCTAACACCCAGGTTTCAATCTCCGCGAGCCTCAGTCATGTCCGGACCCAGCCGTCAAGGCCGGTGAGGGAGTCCTGGATTAGGGGGTGTCCGGATAGCCGGACTATAGCCTTTGGCCGGACTCCTGGACTTTGAAGATACAAGATTGAAGACTTCGTCCCGTGTCCGGATGGGACTTTCCTTGGCGTGGAAGGCAAGCTTGGCGATACGGATATGTAGATCTCCTACCATTGTAACCGACTCTATGTAACCCTAACCCTATTCGGTGTCTATATAAACCGGAGGGTTTTAGTCCGTAGGACGAACAACAATCATACCATAGGCTAGCTTCTAGGGTTTAGCCTCTCTGATCTCGTGGTAGAGCTACTCTTGTACTACCCATATCATCAATGTTAATCAAGTAGGAGTAGGGTTTTACCTCCATCGAGAGGGCCCAAACCTGGGTAAAAACATCGTGTCCCTTGTCTCCTGTTACCATCCGCCTAGACGCACAGTTCGGGACCCCCTACCCGAGATCCGCTGGTTTTGACACCGACATTGGTGCTTTCATTGAGAGTTCCTCTGTGTCGTCACCTTTAGGCCCGATGGCTCCTCCGATCATCAACAATGATGCACTCCAGCGTGAGACTTTTCTCCCCGGACAGATCTTCTTATTCGGCGGCTTTGCACTGCGGGCCAATTCGCTTGGCCATCTGGAGCAGATTGAAAGCTACGCCCCTGGCCATCAGGTCAGATTTGGAAGTTTGAACTACACGGCCGACATCCGCGGAGACTTGATCTTCGACGGGTTCGAGCCACAGCCAAGCGCCCATCGCCACGAGGGGCATGATCTAGCTCTGCCGCCGAACAGTGTCCTGGAGGCCGCACCAGAGTCCGCTCCAACATTTAGCTCGGAGCCGACCGCGCCGATCGAGGATGGGTGGCTGGACACCGCCTCGGGGGCTACGATCTCTACGATGATTGAGCCGTACACCTACCCCGTCCTTTGCGAAGCTCGTAACTCCAAGGTGCCGGACTCCTCTCCGGACTCCGAGCCTTCCGTGCCCCTGCCAATCGAATCCGATTGGGCGCCGATCATGGAATTCACTGCCGCGGACATCTTTTCAAGACTCGCCCTTTGGCGACATTCTGAATTCACTAAAGTCTCTCTCTTTATCAGGAGAGCCCTGGCCGGATTATGGTCAGGAAGGTTGGGATGCGGACGACGAAGAAAATCAAAGCCCACCCACCACCCACTTCGTAGCCACTGTCGATGATTTAACTGACATGCTCGACTTTGACTCCGAAGACATCAACGGAATGGACGACGATGCAGGAGACGACCAAGAACCAAATACCATTGTGGCAATCGGAAGGCCACCTCGTCATACGACATATACATGGTGGACATCCCAAAAGACGGGAATGAAGATGGAACAACGGAGGATGACCCCTCCAAGAAACAGCCTAAGCGCCGGCTTCAGCGGTGCCGCTCTAAATCCCGCCACAGCAAAAACGGTGATTCCGGCACGGGAGACAATAACACCCCGGACAGTGCCGAAGATAACCCCCTCCAACATGATTCAGCGCAGGAGGATGGATGTCACACCCTGATTTTCATGGCACAACACTTAAGATGATAAATCATGATAAATTGTGGTTTGGCAAAAACTTTTTGTGTGTTTTGGTCTTTGCTTGATTTGATTTTATCTACTGTTTGCTAGTGCTCCAAAAATCAAATAAATCCTCCAACTCTTATACTCCTTCTCCTTGATCCAAAACTTACTGCCCAATGATCATGCCATGTGTATAGGACATAAAAATAATTTCTTACAAAAATAAGTTGGCCAAATAGTATTTTCAAAAATTAGTTTTTCAAAACCCTGAATTGAGGTTTGCCTTTGCAAGTACTTAATTAAGGGCAGTAAAAATCTTTCCAAAAATATATTTGACTCCTATTAGATATAGGATACGCAGAAACCATAAAAATATGATTTTAAAAGTTATTTTACTATTTTATTTAAAAGCTTTTCTTAAGGCGAAATGGTCTTTAATAGGTTAAAATTATTTTATGCTTTAAAAATATTTGTAAACATTTAGAGAAACTCAGTGGACATATATTTCCCATATATAGGAGTTTAAACACATGGTCATGTTCAAAATATTGGTCAAATCCCTCAAATACCCTTTCTGGATATTTCAAGCTTTTGAAATCTTTACAAAGGAAATATTCTCCAAAAATTCCAAGAAAATTCTAGCATGTCACCTATGACATGTTTGATGATCTTGACAAGTATGATGTCATGGAGAATAGTATAACCCCATGAAATCCCCTCAAAACCATTTCTGTCCATTTTGAAGTTTGAGCAACTTTACATTGCCAAACATGTCCAAATTCTCTCAAACCTTGTGTACATGCTCAACTGGTCTAATCATTCATCTAGATCAAATGGCACAAGTTGGAGAACAAGTTAACTTGATCAAAGAGCCCCAAAACCCTCTCTGACCAGAATCAAATTTGAACAATTCTACATTACCAACTTTCTCTCGTTGATTCCAACTTTTGTGAGCAGGATCACATGACCAAATGAGGCCACCACACCTAGTGGTGCATCAAGGAGAAGTGATTTTATCAACTAGATCTACACAAGTTCATTTCTGCCAAATTCTAGGGTTCACAAAAGTTGCATTGGCAACTTTGCCCAAATGAACTCAAGATTGGTGGAAGGCCCTAATTATGTGTACCATTTGACCTGTCAAGCCTCATGTCAAGTGGAGTTCATCTTCCTGCCCAAACCACCATCAAACACCTTACAGCGTAAATTAAAAATGTATGTTTTGTCCACTTCCACTAATCTCCTTGAGCCCTCCTTTTTACCACAACCCCTCCTAGTTCCCCTCTCCCTCTGATGTGCTTCCCTGCCCGAGAAGCAATGATCAAGGGGGGCAGGGACCCATTTTCTTCTCCGGGCAGCAAGATTATCCCTCTCTCTCACCCTCTCTCTCCCTCCTTGGCATTCCAGAGCATCCAAGGCTCTCCTCGGCTTTGCCCATACCCCTGCTGCCAGGACAAAAGTGGACACGCTGAGTGCCATGGAAAAAGCCGCGCATGCCGGCCAAAGACGCGCTCTGGAGCATGCTACCGCGCTCCCGACCGTTGACACGGCGCTCCCGTCCACCTCGAGCCTCCCCCTCGCGCCAGTCGAGGTGTCTCGACGTCCGCAACACGCCACCATCCTGGCCCCCTCCTCTTTCCCTCTCTCTCACCCCCTGCGGCGCGTGCCCAGAGCCGCCCGGCTCGGCCAATGCCCGGCCTCGCACGCGTGAGCACCAGGGCCTCGCCCCGCTCCCTCTCTCTCTTCCTGGCACCCTACGCGACTCCCTCAAACGCCGTAGACAGCTCCTCTCCCTCCCTCCTGGCCTCCCGAGCCGTTGCCGCGGCCACCCGTGCGCCGCGTCCACGGTGAGCTACGGGTCGGCTATTTAAGGCCACCCCCGAGCCCCCACTCGACTCCTTTGCCTCTCTCTCCTCCCAGAGACCCTGGACCAACTCACTCCTCTCCTCGTGCCCTCCATCCATCACAACGGCCGGGCGCGCCGGCTCCGCCTAAATCCGTGCTATCCCGAGCCTCTCCTCTCTCCCTAGCCACTCCAGTACCCTCATACCACCACCTCGAGGCCCTCCGTCACCGCTGTTCATCCCGAACGCCACGCTCGTGGTCAAGATGGCCGACACCTCCTCCGCGCCACCTGTGCCATCGCTGCGGCAGCCCTCCACGGCGTGCGTGTAGCACATGGATGGGTGCGGCATGGCCTCCTGAGCACGCCGGTGGGCGGAGCGTCGCCGGAGTGTCGGTGTACTAGAGTAGGGGTACCCTAGTATCTCGAACTTGTGCACGGGCAGTTGCAGCCCTCCGCGGCAAGGCTTACCGGGTGACCGCCAAGGTCCTCCGTGGTTCCTTTGGAGCCATTCAAGAACAAAGTATTCAAGCCAAGGAGACAAGGCCCCGCAAGAGGAGCTTGCCGGGAAGGCCACCCAAGGCGCTTAGGAGACAAGGCCCGGCAAGAGGAGCTTGCCGAAGGCCCGTGAGCGACAAGCTTCGGACGCGACAAGACAACAACCGCGGCAAGGCGCTTGCCGCTGCATCACCACTCTGCACTGTGCTCCAGACATCCACTAACGTGTCGCCACAGGACCTTTCGGTAGCAGCGTGGCAAGAGGTCAGGCGCCAGCGGAGCGTGATGGCATGCGGCGCCGACAAGATTGCCATCGTGGCAAGCGGTGGCGCCGACGGTCCCTTTCAGCCTTTGTTAGGGCGACGAGACGGGCATTTAATGCCTTTGTCCCCGCCGCCGTGGTTAGGTATGATATACTGTATAATCGTGACATTGTACAAGTAGCTGTACCAACCACTCCTTTTCCATTTTACCCTTTTGTCTACGCTACACTGTCGGAGACCCCTTTAGCATATAAAAGGAGGCCCATGTGCAACGTAGAGGGGGGTTTTGGGGGTTCAGAAGGTTCGAAGCCAGAGAACATCCATGCTCGGTCTCGTTAGCAACTTGTGTGTACTGTAGCACTCAAGCGCTCCCGAGCAAGAACTCAATACATTCAGACATGCAACAGTAGGAGTGTTATCTCTCCGGAGAGCTCCGAAGCTGGGTAAACCGCTCGTGTGCTTCGCCTCGATCTGCTCTTCGTGCGACCTCCGCCCCCCGCCGAACCAAAAGGGGCTCGGTCCGCCGGTCCCATAGGTGTTCGTGGGTCAGATCAGCCTCCCCGACATCTTTGGCGCGCCAGGTAGGGGGGCGTCGAGATTGTGTGAACCTGATCCGGCGTCCACACGAGCTACATCTTCATCATCTTCATCGACATGCCACTGAAGAAGTAGGCTTCGGCGGCAGATGTTCCGTCGCTGTTAACCCACCACCACCGGAGCAAACGGGTGGTGGGGTAGACGCCGCGGAAGAATGGACGCCGACGGGGAGCCCACGGTGCTGCCAAGTCCAAGGACAAGGCTGCGCAGACCTCGGCGTCCATACATGCACCGCGCCCGTCTCAGGAGGCGCGGGACCGACAGCGTCATGGTATTCACAACGCCATACGCTCGTTGGACCAAGATCGAGCTGGTGGATCTCGGGATGCTCAAGACCGGCATGCACGCCAACATGCTGGCGCGAGCGAGGCACGGTCGCCTGGACGGGATACTGCTCCTTCTAACATAGTTAGGAGTCCGAGCATATCCCGCTCCTCGCGCCGTTCGCCACTACAACCCACCACTCCAGCAGAAGCTTTGGCGAGAGCTCAATCGCTTCCTGGATTACCCTCCAACAGCCGACAAGGTCGATGAATGGAGGGCCACCATTCAGTCTCATCGGCTTTGCCAACGGCGACGCCCGGCAGCCGAAAGTGCATCGCTGCCGCTGCAAGACTGCAAGGCACGAGCCGATGGCGATTTAAATCGATGGGGGTGCAACCACCATGCACTCTCCGCTCAAGGCCAAGATCGCCGACTTCGCCGGATCCACCTCGGCCGACTCCACCACATCATCGGATCCAGGAGCTCGTCGCGATCAGCGCCAAGTTCTTCACGAACGACAAGAAGAAGACGCCGAACTTCGCATCGAGCGCCAAGAGAAGCGCGGCGTCAATCCGACCAGCGCTGGGCCCTCTGTCGACATGCATGCACAGGGAACCAGGCGACTTGCCAGACACGGTAGGTTGCCCTGCGTTCACTCATGAGCTGCGGCAAGTCCAAAGGGGCCCAAAGAAGAAGAATTTCTGCCGACGCATGCGTAGAAGTACGACGGCAAGACGCATCCGTCGGAGTTCCTCAAAGATCTACACCATCGCGGTGCAAGCTGCCGGGGCGACGACAAGATCCTTGCCAACTACTTCCCACCGGGTGCTCAAGCCCAATGTCGATCTGGCTCATGCACTTGCCGGACAACTCCATATCCTCTTGGGCAGATCTATGCCATCGGTTTGTCGGCGCTTTACAGGTGCCACAAGCCCCATGGCCAAGAAAGCGACCTTCATCTGCCGCCCGGAAGGAAGGAGAGCCCTGCGCAAGTACATTCGTAGAGATTCAGCCAGATAGCACAACATCCCAGATGTCCACCCCGGCCATGTAATCAGCTGCGTTCCATCGAACGTGCGAAACCGCAGGATGCGAGAGGAGATGGCGATGTGCAAGATCGAGACGCTGCGAGCTATATGCCCCGCCGACAAGTGTGCACGTCTTGAGGAAGGAGGAGACTCCGGAGAGAATATCAAGCAGGAGGATCTGATAGTGAGGAGACCGCCCAAAGAAAGAAGAACCGCGCCGGAGCAACAGGAAGAAGAAAGGCAAAGATGTGCTAGTTGTTGAGCAGTCCGCAACGGAGGTGGCGCCAAGAAAGCCAAAGCTGGTAGCTCCGCAAGGAGGTTGCCGCTGGCACCAACTGCCATTTGTGGCGGTCGCCGACAAGCGGTGACGGCTCCAACAAACAAGATCGCAAGATCCACCACACCAAGGGCCATGACCTCCAGAGCTGCAAAAGGTCGAGCAGAAGGCCGAATACGAACGACGCGACAAGGAGAAAGCCTGGAAGGTGCCGGAGGAGCTAGCAAGAAACGTCCCACCGAGGAGGACGCCGCGGCAAGGCCAAGCAGCGGCAAGGAGACAGACCTCTCCTCGCGCCGCGACAAGGATGAAGACGACGCAGCGATGATGAAGACATGGATGATGACGAGACCGATGAGCAGGAGTTCCAGAAAGCCACGAGAGGTCCTGTGCGTTGACGGCGGTGCTTCTCTGCATACTTCACACCGCCAGCTCAAGCAAAGGATGCGGAAGTCAATGCGGCGTAACCATCCGCCGAGTCACGCAAGCCTCTAAAATGGTCCAAAGACGCCTATCATCTTTGATATTGAGGACCACCACGATCGCAGAATCATGCGATCGGTGCTTGCCGATGTTGGTTTCACCAACTATCCGCAACCTCAAGGTCACTAAGATGCTAGTTGACGGCGGGGCCGGCTTGAACCTGATCTCCTCCGCGGTGCTCCAGAAACTCCAGATCCCTGATGGCGAGCTCGAAGAGACCGGCACATTCCAAGGAATCAATCCGGGAAGGAGCAAGCCAAAGGGAAAGATCACGTTGCCGGTGACATTTGGCAATGAAGTTGAACTTCAGGATCGAGAGGGTCACTTTGACGTTCTTGACTTTCCATTGCCTTACAATGGGATACTTGGTCGGCCCAAATACCGCCAAATTCATGGCAGCCTCTCACTATGCATACAACATGCTGAAGATGCCAGCCCGATAAGTGTCATCTCTGCCCTGGCGACAAGAAGGATGCTCTTATCTGCGCCGACAAGATCTACCGGAAGCAACAATGCAGAGATTGCAAGCCACTTGTCATTGAAGCTCCCGGGCGAAGAAGAAGATCAAGTCCGGCAAGAGCTCGATGCCCACTCCGCAAGCGCACCTCTTGGAGTGTTGCGCTACCGTCGAGGACACACCATCGAGCTCCACCGGCAAGTGTAAGAAGACGATGGCAGCTCCACCAGAGACCAAGAAGGTGTCCGCCAAGGAGGACGGCACTGGTGGTACCTTCACCATCAGTGCCACTCTCGACCCTAAATAGGAAGGCGCGCTCGTTGCTTTCCTGTGGGCGAATGTCGACGTGTTTGCGTGGCAACCGTCTGACATCCCCGGTGTTCCTGTGAAAGTAATTGAGCACCATCTTACCGCTTTGTCCTCATGCGCCGCCCGTCAAGCGTAAAGTCGAAGGTGCAAAGGAGCGCCAAGAATTCATCGCAGAAGAAATCAAGAAGTTGGAAGCAGCAGGCCTTGTCGAGGAGTGCTCCATCCTACGTGGTTGGCCAATCCTGTAGTTGTATCAAGAAGGCAAACGGGAAATGGAGGCTTTGTATCGACTTTACCGATGTTAATAAAGCTTGTCCCAAAGACCCATTTCCCTTGCCGCGCATCGACCAGATTGTTGACTCCACGGCCGGATGTGATTTGCTTTCATTTCGGATGCATACTCGTGGATATCATCGATCTTCATGGCGTAAGAGGATGAGGAGAAGACTGCATTCATCACCCCATGTGGCACATACTGTTTCGTACGGATGCCTTTCGGATTAAAGAATGCTGGTTCAACATTTGCAAGAGTATTCCATTACGCTTTTGAGCCGCAAATGCACAGAAATGTAGAAGCCTACATGGATGACATAGTGGTCAAAAGCAAGGACAAGGCGACTCTGATAGAAGATTTAGACGAAACCTTTGCAAATCTGCGCAAGATCAACCTCAAGCTCAACCCTGAGAAGTGTGTGTTTGGAGTCCCTTCCGGCAAGCTTCTCGGGTTCTTCGTGTCTCAGCGGGGAATTGAAGCCAATCCCGAGCAAGAACTCAATACATTCAGACATGCAGCAGTAGGAGTGTTATCTCTCCGGAGAGCTCCGAAGCTGGGTAAACCGCTCGTGTGCTTCGCCTCGATCTGCTCTTCGTGCGACCTCCGCCCCCCGCCGAACCAAAAGGGGCTCGGTCCGCCGGTCCCATAGGTGTTCGTGGGTCAGATCAGCCTCCCCGACACGGAGACGCTCTGTAGCCCCGGCAATCGCGTGAGGAGCCTTCGTCCCATGGCCGGAGCGCCTTGGGAGGTTGAAGGCGACCTGCAGCTGGGGCCCGCGCGTCAGCGACCCAGTGGGCGGGCCCCTGCCATTTAAGTGGAAACGGCTTCGGCAAAGACGCCTTCGACGTCGCCTCTCATCCGCATGGCCGAGCAGCTGGGCCGATCCACGGTCTATCTGTCGCCCGTGCGCAGGATAAGGTTAAAGCCTTATTTCCTTTTTTTCTTTTTCCAGAAACTTGTAAAATCCATAAACAATTCAAATGGACTCCAAATTTGATGATTCAAATTTCTAGTGACTCTATAAATCATGATCTACTTGGTGGTGCAACATGCACATTTTTCTAGAGACCTTTTCTTCACAAATATTTACCAAATCCTATTTTCCTATTTCTGTGATGAACTTTAGAAAATCACAGAGAGCTCAAACTTGATCCAAATTCCATGATTCAAATTCCTAGATGCTTCTAAGTTCATAACTTAGTTTATGAACATTTTTCTTAATACTTTCTGTACCCCACAAATTAATGAGCCATTTCTTCATGCTTGTCAACTTTGCAAATCCATAGAATATTCATTTGAACTCCAAATCCAGTGAAACCAACTCCTAGATGTTTCTAAAATCATGGTTTGTTAAATGGGTACCTTTGCTCATTTTTCAAAGACATGTTTCTGTACACTTCTTGCAAACCCATAAACCCCTTGATTCCATCATATTGAAATGTTCAGAGATATCCACTGATCCAATTCCAATGAAACCACTCTGGTTATTTTTCATATAACCAGAGATGTCCTAGAAAAGTCAAATTAATATTTTTGGAGCACTTATATTCCCGCCTTGTTGTGTTGCTTATTATGATTGTTTCCGACGTTAGTTAACGAAGTAGACGGAGTACATGGAGAAGGACCAGAAGATTTCAAGACTCAGATGAACCAGGCAAGCAGCCCTTTTACCATGTCCATGAAACCCTTTTTATGCATGTCATATATCACTTATTATTGTTGCATCGGAATCATGATGAGATGGTAAACCATGTTGGCTGGTTGCCTCTGTTACTTCCTCATTGATACTTGCATTGTGCATGACCCTACCTCCTTATGAGGGCTATGCCGGTGGGAGTAGATAGGATGCAAAAATAGTTGCTACGCAAAAAGGGACGGGGGTATGCATGGTGATGGAGGCAAGTATGTTCCCAAAGACTTTTTGAAAACCCCGTCGGGTGCCACTAATGCCCGAGGGAGATGTTGAGCTAGGTAACCACTTGACAAAGAAGTGGTGTACCGGAGAAGGTTATGTGAGTGTGGTTTCAAAACGGATTGGTTTAAGTTACACCGTTATTCCAACCTTACATGCGCAACCACTCTACCCTTGTATGGGAAAGGGCATTATTGATTACCTAGGCCGATACTAGCTTGGAGCCCGCATTACTAGTGACGGGGAGAGTTGGTGCTCTCTCTCGGGACGGGTCGTGCCAGTAGGGCTGCCAAGAACATTTTTATGGGGCACCGGACACACCGCTGGTACCCGTGCTGCTGGTATGTGATAAATATGGGAGCAAGGCTCCACGAAAATGTTATGTGGAATGTGGTCACGGGGTTATCGCTAATCGAGTGGACTCCATGTTAGTGTCGTCTAGGGAAAGATAGTGATCGGTGCTTACCCCGGTACTTGAGGTACCGCTGGTCGTGGATGACACGGAAGTTCCCGGATCTGGTGGGTAAAGTGTGCAACCTTTGTGCGAGTGTAAAACTATTGAATAGTCAGGTGTCCACGGTCAAGGACAGTTGGGTAACCGCCCTTGGGCTACGTCCATATGTTTACGAAACCTGGTGAGTATGTATGGACGAGTGGGGAGAACTACATGGGTCAAGTCCAAGGACTTGACATGATTGAGTTGGGTTGGTGCCCACTCCATTTATGTTGATATCTATAACTTGTCCTCAGGGATTACATAAATCCTCTTGATGCATGCTATGCAAGTTGTTGAACATGTCATTGCACCCAAAACTAGCTTTACGCAAATATTTACCTATATCATGCATTGTTGAATCTTGAAACAAAACATGGGTTGCTTAAGTAGTACATTCAAAGTACTCATTGGCTTGCCAACGGTTATTTTATTGACCGGGCATGAAAGAACAGGATATAATGAAGAGTACCTCGGTGATTTAACATGCGAGCTAGGACGCTTCCCATCTGAGAATGCCCAGAGGGTTAAGGCAGATGGCATGGGTCCAAGTTGTTATTGAAGATTTCATGCGATGATATACTCAAGACTTGACCATAATGGTCCTACTTGTGTAAAACGATATGTATGGATGTAAGACTCTTGTTATTCAGCTTACGTGTTCGGTGAGCATTGATCTCCGGGATCACCGTACACGTGCATTCGGTGATCATGACTTATGAGTCGGGGTCCCCACAGAGCTGGTATCAGAGCCATCCTGACTGTAGGAAGCCTTAGTTAGCATGGTCGTTAGTTAGGGTAAAACTATTTCCAAAACTACTACTAGTTTCCAAAACTATCTATACTTCTCTTCCCTTCCAGCTTTTTCAAAAACTAAGGTATACTTCCCCCATCGATCTCTTCCCTTCAAAACTATTGCAAACAGTCGCTAGAACCCTTATGCCCCTGACCACTGGATTCCTTGTAATCCTCGTGGATAATCTAGAAGGAAGATGCCTTGCCAGATATTCACCCACATCTCCTGAACACAAGATTGGCGACATCACAACAAGACGATACCAACAGAAGATACACCCTCGAGGAATGAGGACCTGAAGACCCAGGAGATGGAGACACCCTTGACGCTGCCCCAGGATGATGCAACCTTGGCCTATGATGACCAGGGCATGGGATATGCAAGATCATGATATACATCGCTAGTAGAGCAACCCTGTCCTTATCATTGTTGCATCGGCAACCACCGGTGGATGAGAACCTAGCCATTTGGTCCGCCTCACTATAGTGAGCAGGAAAACGGTTCTCCTCATTCCCCGCTCTCGGTGACGATATTGGCAACAGTATATCCGGCAGATTGGATCTCTACTATGCCTTGTTAGTGTCATTACATAAAAGATTGCCTACCTGGTACACTTGACGCCTTAGAAGGCAAAAGGGATCGTCATGATTAAGAAGACAAGAGGAGACCATGTCAATGCTACTACAAGGAGCCACCTTCACCCCATCACTCCAACAAAGTAGAAGTTGTTGAAGACTCTTCAAGCTCAACCAGGATCGCTTTCATCGAACAACTACAAGAGACGTAGCAACACCGAGGAAAACCCTAAGATCGTGACGAGGCACAAGGCACGACTACTGAGTCCGAGGACCCCTAGGGTAGGATAAGTCGTGTACCCCCTATGCGCAGTCGAGTCCGTATGATGGTTCGAATAGAACCATGACTGTGTGTTGCTTGTTTTTATTTGTTTGTGTTTTGATATCAGTCGCCCTTTTTTCCCTAGGCAAAAAGTACGTGACTATATCACCTTACTTATCTTAATGCCTGTGTTTGGCCCTTTCGGCACTTGTTGTTTGCACCTGCACTATAGAACCCCCTTTTAGGCATCCCCCTCCTCTATGCTACTTTTCCCTCTCATCTCTCTCCTCAACTGGGCTAGCAAGACAAGGTACACCAAGGATTCTACTTCGACAACCAACTAGCAACAAAGACTTCTGCTACAATCTCCACGACCAAGTGCAACCCTGTAGAATTAGGTTTAACCTTCAAGATTAGAGATCCACTCCTAGACCCTTCAAGACTTCGTAAGATACCCCAGCTCGAATCCTTAACCATGTGCTTAACCCACGTAATTGCAAGAGAACTAGTTAGGCCTCAAAGAACCTTGCACAAAGATCGGGTTCATTATGGAACTAGTGGATGTAATGAGCAAGCACATTATCATCCTAAGATAGCACCAAAACTGATGACGCCATAGGAGAGACCAATTTGGGGATATAGGAACGGAGGACAAATGACTTGATGAGTTTATATCAGAGACCCTGAGGAATTGACTGAGACCTTGGTAGATCACAAGGCTTTCATGTTGGTAGATGAACTTGGTGGGATCATGATTATAGATTAGCATAGCTTCCATTATCCCTGAGTAAATTGGATTTATAGGACAATTATGATCGCAAGATGAAACTCCTGGAAGTGCAAGGATTTGACTTGATCAGATGATATTGATAGGAGATAGTTGATATCACGTAAATAACTTGAGGGAGACATGTAGGAATTCCTCGTTGGACATGAGATTTGGATTAAGTAGGTTACCCTAGTGGAGTATGGATGCAGAGTAATTTTACATGGTTTGGAGTAAATTGGATTTAGACTGATGATCTTGATCATGATACCATGTTTCTCGGTGGACCATAACTAGGAGATTGGAATAATTGTCAGAATTTATTTAGGGATCTATATATGCTTGACCTTGGAGTTACATGACCATGATAATGGAAATTGGTGGACTGACTATAGCAAGGTTGCCCTTTCAAGTATTTGGTGATTATAGGAGATTAGAAGATCATGTGGGACACCATAGACATTGGACTTGTAGGATTAATGAATTATGTAGCTAATGGGCTTTTGGAGTTGACCTATGCGAGATGATACTTTCGAAGGTATAAGGCGATCTGTTTGGAGGACTAGATAGAACGATTGGCATCTCAGGAACTGTGCTCAAGGATGGGATGATGAACATTCACTCGCACACTAGAATCCTTGAAACCCTTACGCCCTACCAAACCACAACATGGCCGGATCTCGACCTTGGGCTTTGGCTCTAGATCGATAAGACCTCGGCCAATACTCAACCGTGACCATCACCAATGCCTCAGCCCACTTTACACACCCCATAGACTTCATGGAGTGCTTGGACAAGATAGTTGTCATCTTTGTTTGATGACATACTCGTCTACCCGAAGACGGAAGAAGAATCGTTGAGCTGGTCAAGGAACATCTGAAGACCGTCATGTCTAACAGGAAGAACTACACCAACCACCTTCTTCAAGAAGTATACTTCCGCGTTAAAGACCATGTGTATCTGCAAGCCACCTCTCTAAGGAACCAAGCATTACCATGACAAGGGAACCCACACCAAGATTCATCGCCCCTTCGAGATCACTCCAAGATTTAACAATCCCCTCCGAGATCACTACGAGACTAAGAGAATACAGCTACTACCGAATTGCCACCGAGTTACTCCGTCAGGCACAACGCTTCCATGCATCACAACCCCGGAAGTGTTTCCAACTTCCTAACTTGCCCGATCTCTGAGAGGGCAATGACCACCGAGCCATCGACCCCTAGCCCAATCTAACCTACCACGAGCTACCCATTAGCAACCTGGACCAAGTAGAACATTATATACGAAGCCACACCATCCAGTGCTTCAAGGATCAATGGAGCACCGCTCGGAAGCAGGAACAGTATGAGGACGTGAAGACTACCCTACTCAAAGTTTTTGTATCCCTTTCCGCGCCTAGTTTGGGAATCTCGGGGACGAGATTCTTGTAAGGGGGGTAGGTCTGTCACACCCTGATTTTCATGGCACAACACTTAAGATGATAAATCATGATAAATTGTGGTTTGGCAAAAACTTTTGTGTGTTTTGGTCTTTGCTTGATTTGATTTTGTCTACTGTTTGCTAGTGCTCCAAAAATCAAATAAATCCTCCAACTCTTATACTCCTTCTCCTTGATCCAAAACTTCTGCCCAATGATCATGCCATGTGTATAGGACATAAAAATAATTTATTACAAAAATAAGTTGGCCAAATAGTATTTTCAAAAATTAGTTTTTCAAAAACCCCTGAATTGAGGTTTGCACTGCAAGTACTTAATTAAGGGCAGTAAACATCTTTCCAAAAATATATTTGACTCCTATTAGATATAGGATACCCAAAAACCATAAAAAATATGATTTTAAAAGTTATTTTACTATTTTATTTAAAAGCTTTTTCTTAAGGCCAGAAATGGTCTTTAATAGGTTAAAATTATTTTTATGCTTTAAAAATATTTGTGAAAATTTAGAGAAACTCAGTGGACATATATTTCCCATATATATGAGTTTCAACACATGGCCAGGTTCAAAATATTGGTCAAATCCCTCAAATACCTTTCTTGATATTTCAAGCTTTTGAAATATTTACAAAGGAAATATTCTCCAAAAATTCCAAGAAAATTCTAGCATGTCACATATGACATGTTTGATGATCTTGACAAGTATCATGTCATGGAGAATAGTATAACCCCATGAAATCCCCTCAAAACCATTTCTGTCCATTTTGAAGTTTGAGCAACTTTACATTGCCAAACATGTCCAAATTCCCTCAAACCTTGTGTACATGCTCAACTGGTCTAATCATTCATCTAGACCAAATGGCACAAGTTGGAGAACAAGTTAACTTGATCAAAGAGCCCCAAAACCCTCTCTGACCAGAATCAAATTTGAACAATTCTACATTACCAACTTTCTCTCCTTGATTCCAACTTTTGTGAGAAGGATCACATGACCAAATGAGGCCACCACACCTAGTGGTGCATCAAGGAGAAGTGATTTTATCAACTAGATCTACACAAGTTCATTTCTGCCAAATTCTAGGGTTCACAAAAGTTGCATTGGCAACTTTGCCCAAATGAACTCAAGATTGGTGGAAGGCCCTAATTATGTGTACCATTTGACCCTGTCAAGCCTCATGTCAAGTGGAGTTCATCTTCCTGCCCAATCCACCATCAAACACCTTCCGCAGAAATTAAAAATGTATGTTTTGTCCACTTCCACTAATCTCCTTGAGCCCTCCTTTTTACCACAGCCCCTCCTAGTCCCCCTCTACCTCTGGTGTGCTTCCCTGCCTGAGAAGCAATGATGAAGGGGGGCAGGGACCCATTTTTCTTCTCTGGGAAGCAGCATTATCCCTCTCTCTCAGCCTCTCTCTCCCTCCTTGGCATTCCAGAGCATCCAAGGCTCTCCTCGGCTTTTGCCCATATCCCCTGCAGCTGCAAGACAAAAGTGGACACGCTGAAAAGGCTGAAAAGCCGCAAGATGCCGCCAAAGATGCGCTCTAGAGCATGCTACTGGCGCTCCCGACCGCTGACACGACGCCCCTGGCCCACCTCGAGCCTCCCCATCGCGCCACGAGGTGTCTCGACATCCGCAACACGCCACCATCCTGGCCCCTCCTCTTTCCCTCTCTCTCACCTCAAGGCTGCGGCTCAGAGCCGCCTGGCTCGCCTAATACCCGGCCTCAGACGCTGAGCACTGTGGCCTCGCCCGCCCCTCTCTCTCGTCCTGGCACCCTATGCGACTCCCTCGAACGTCGTAGACAGCTCCTCTCCCTCCCTCCTGGCCTCCCGAGCCGTTGCCACACGGCCAATTGCGGCGCCAAGGCCCACGGTGAGCTACGGGTCGGCTATTTAAGGCCACCCCGAGCCCCTTCTCGACTCCTTTGCCTCTCTCTCCTCCCAGAGACCCCCGACCAACTCACTCCTCTCCCGTGCCCTCCATCCATCACAACGGCCGAGCGCCGCCGTCTGCTCCGCTTAAATCCGGGCTATCCCGAGCCTCTCATCTCTCCCTAGCCACTCCAGTACCCTCATACCACCACCTCGAGGCCCTCCGTCACCGCTGCTCATCTCGAACGCCACGCTCGTGGTCAAGATGGCCGACAGCCTCCTCCGCGCCACCTGTGCCATCGCCGCCGCAGCCCTCCACGGCGTGCGTGTAGCACATAGATGGGTGCGGCATGGCCTCCTGAGCACGCCGGTGGGTGGAGCGTCGCCGGAGATGCTCTGTAGCCCCGGCAATCACCGGTGGAGCCGCCTCCCGCGGCCGAGCGCTGCGGCGGGAGGTTGAAGGCGACTACCGGGGCCCAGCAGCGTCGGCGACCAGTGGCGGGCCCCCGCCGTTTAAGTGGAAACGGCTTCGGCAAAGACGCCTTCGACGTCGCATGTCATCCGCATGGCCGAGCCGCTGGGCCGGCCCAAGGTCTATCTGTCGCCCGTGCGCAGGATAAGGTTAAAGCCTTATTTCCTTTTTTCTTTTTCCAGAAACTTGTAAAATCCATAAACAATTCAAATGGACTCCAAATTTGATGATTCAAATTTCTAGCGACTCTATAAATCATGATCTACCTGGTGGTGCAACATGCACATTTTTCCAAAGACCTTTTCTTCACAAATATTTACCAAATCCTATTTTCCTATTTCTGTGATGAACTTTAGAAAATCACAGAGAGCTCAAACTTGATCCAAATTCCATGATTAAAATTCCTAGATGCTTCTAAGTTCATAACTTAGTTTATGAACATTTTTCTTAATACTTTCTATACCCCACAAATTAATGAGCCATTTCTTCATGCTTGTCAACTTTGCAAATCCATAGAATATTCATTTGAACTCCAAATCCAGTGAAACCAACTCCTAGATGTTTCTAAAATCATGGTTTGTTAAATGGGTACCTTTGCTCATTTTTCAAAGACATGTTTCTGTACACTTCTTGCAAACCCATAAACCCCTTGATTCCATCATATTGAAATGTTCAGAGATATCCACTGATCCAATTCCAATGAAACCACTCTGGTTATTTTTCATATAACCAGAGATGTCCTAGAAAAGTCAAACTAATATTTTTGGAGCACTTTTATTCCTGCCTTGTTGTGTTGCTTATTGTGATTGTTTCCGACGTTAGTTGACGAAGTAGACAGAGTACATGGAGAAGGACCAGAAGATTTCAAGACTCAGATGAACCAGGCAAGCAGCCCTTTTACCATGTCCATGAAACCCTTTTTATGCATGTCATATATCACTTATTATTGTTGCATCGGAATCATGATGAGATGGTAAACCATGTTGGCTGGTTGCCTCTGTTACTTCCTCATTGATACTTGCATTGTGCATGACCCTACCTCCTTATGAGGGCTATGTCGGTGGGAGTAGATAGGATGCAAAAATAGTTGCTACATAAAAAGGGACGGGGTATGCATGGTGATGGAGGCAAGTATGTTCCCAAAGACTTTTTGAAAACCCGTCGGGTGCCACTAATGCCCGAGGGAGATGTTGAGCTAGGTAACCACTTGACAAAGAAGTGGTGTACCGGAGAAGGATATGTGAGTGTGGTTTAAAAACGGATTGGTTTAAGTTATGCACCGTTATTCCAACCTTACATGCAACCACTCTACCCTTATATGGGAAGGGGCATTATTAATTACCTAGGCCGATACTAGCTTGGAGCCCGCATTACTAGTGACGGGGGGAGTTGGTGCTCTCTCTCGGGACGGGGTCGTGCCAGGTAGGGCGGCCAAGAACATTTTTATGGGGCACCGGACACACCGTTGGTACCCCGTGCCAGTGGTATGTGATAAATATGGGAGCAAGGCTCCATGAAAATGTTATGTGGAATGTGGTCACGGGGGTTACTGCCAATCGAGTGGACTCCATGTTAGTGTCGTCTAGGGAAAGATAGTGATCGGTGCTTACCCCGGTACTTGAGGTACCATGGTCGTGGATGACACGGAAGTTCCCGGATCTGGTGGGTAAAGTGTGCAACCTCCGCAGAGTGTAAAACTATTCAAATAGCCGTGTCCACGGTCAAGGACAGTTGGGTAACCGCCTTGGGCTACGCCCATATGTTTACTTAAACCTGGTGAGTATGTATGGACGAGTGGGGAGAATTACATGGGTCAAGTCCAAGGACTTGACATGATTGAGTTGGGTTGGTGCCCACTCCATTTATGTTGATATCTATAACTTGTCCTCAGGGATTACATAAATCCTCTTGATGCATGCTATGCAAGTTGTTGAACATGTCATTGCACTCAAAATTAGCTTTCTGCAAAAATTTACCTATATCATGCATTGTTGATACATTCAAAGTACTCATTGGCTTGCCACTGGTTAATTTATTGACCAGGCATGAAAGAACAGGATATAATGAAGAGTACCTCGGTGATTTAACATGCGAGCTAGGACGCTTCCCGGTCGTAATGCTGTAGGGTTAAGGCAGATGGCATGGGTCCAAGTTGTTATTGAAGATTTCCATGCGATGATATACTCAAGACTTGACCATAATGGTCCTACTTGTGTAAAACGGTATGTACGGATGTAAGACTCTTGTTATTCAGCTTCTGTGTGTTCGGTGAGCATTGATCTCTGGGATCACTGTACACGTGCATTCGGTGATCACGATTTGTGAGTCGGGGTCCCCACAATGGAGAAGCCAGCCCTCATGAGAGAGCGGCAGAAAGAGAGGTAGAGGACGATAATTACATGCCTCCCTCCGAAGATGAGGCAAGCCTCGACGACCATTTAATTTGTCGTGCGGAGGATCCCGTCGAACAAGAGCGCTTTCAAATGCAGGCTAATGGCCAAGGCAAGCAGCCTCAAGAAAAGCAAGAACACCTTAGAGCTGACCAAGACTTGCTAGTCGACAGATGGATCAAGTCCTTGCGTCAAGAGTATGAACTCGGCGCCGCCCAAGAGCTACCCAAGACGCAGGCTGCTACCCTGATTAGAGGAGGAAGCACCGAAACCTACATCACTAGTGCATGATATGGCTGACCGGCCACCTCGTGGCCGCGACAGAGAGGCCTCTCGGCCCTCAACTCAAGCCGCACCCCGTCGCCGCTCAAAAAATACAAAGGCGCGGGGAAATGCGCCAGACCTACGAGATATATTGGAGGACAAAGCAAGGTAGACAAGATCAATCTATGGATCGCGTGGGCGACCCACGACACGCGTGATTTAGCAACCGCCACGCCGACATGGCAATTCCGCCGGGTCAACACAGTAGACAAAGCTCATTTGAGCTGCGCCGTGATATAGCCCAACATGAGGCGCCACACACCCACTATGCTTCACAGATGAAGTAATGGATCATCAAATCACGAGGGTTTCAAACCCAGAAAACATTGAATCATACGATGGCACAACAGATCCTGCGGTTTGGATCGAGGACTATCTCCTTCACATCCACATGGCCCGGTGATGATCTACACGCCATCAAATACCTCCCACTCAAGCTTAAAGGACCAACCCGGCATTGGCTTAACAGCTTGCCAACAGAGTCAATTGGTTGTTGGGAAGACACGGAAGCCGCATTCCTCAACAATTTCGTGGCACATATGTGCGACCACCAGACGCCGATGACCTAAGCCACATAATTCAGCAGCCAGAGGAATCAGCCAGACAATTCTAGACACGGTTCCTAACCAAGAAAAATCAAATCGTCGATTGTCCGGATGCCGAGGCCCTTGTAGCCTTCAAACACAACATCCACGACGAGTGGCTTGCCCGGCACCTAGGACAGGAAAAGACGAAATCCATGGCAGCCCTCACAACACTCATGACCTGCTTTTGCGCGGGAGAAGACAGCTGGCTAGCTCATAGTAACAACATGACCAAGAGCCCTGGTAATTTGGATACCAAGGACAG
This sequence comes from Aegilops bicornis, assembly GCA_021605145.1. NCBI lineage: Eukaryota > Viridiplantae > Streptophyta > Magnoliopsida > Poales > Poaceae > Aegilops > Aegilops bicornis. The sequence goes on along the minus strand of CM038670.1, from coordinate 335,584,819 downwards.
CAATGGCAGGTCGCGTCGCAACAAACACAAGCGCTGCATTAACGGCGATAATGCTGAGGATACGACAGTCAATGCCGGATTCAGAGGCTCTAAACCCGGTCAGCGGAAAAAGCCATTTAAAAGAAATACTCCGGGCCCGTCCAATTTGGACCGAATACTCGATCGCTCGTGCCAGATACATGGCACCCCCGAAAATCCAGCCAATCACACCAACAGGGATTATTGGGTGTTCAAGCAGGCAGGCAAGTTAAATGTTGAAAACAATGACAAGGGGCTGCATAGCGATGACGAGGAGGACCCCCGGCCGCCGAACAATAGAGGACAGAAGGGCTTCCCCCCGCAAGTGCGGACGGTGAACATGATATACGCAACCCACATACCCAAAAGGGAGCGGAAGCGTGCACTAAGGGACGTATATGCGATGGAGCCAGTCGCCCCAAACTTCAACCCATGGTCTTACTGCCCGATCACTTTTGATCGAAGGGACCACTCCACCAGCATCTGCCATGGCGGATTCGCTGCATTGGTTCTAGACCCAATCATTGACGGATTTCACCTCACTAGAGTCCTAATGGACGGCAGCAAAGCAGTCTTAACCTGCTTTATCGGGATACAAGCGCAAAATGGGCATAGACCCATCAAGGATTAAACCCACGAAGACGACCTTTAAAGGCGCCATACTGTGTAGAGGCCAACTGACATGTGCTCGCCATTACACTTGAAGTGGTATTCGGATCCCGGATAACTTCCGAGCGAGGAGTTAATCTTGACATAGTCCTGTTCCGCAGCGGCTATCATGCATCGCTTTCGGACGAACCGCATTTGCAAAGTTCAATGCGGTGCCGCACTACGCATATCTCAAGCTCAAGATGCCAGGTCCTTGAGGAGTCATTACGGTCAATGAAAACACCGAACGCTCTCTCCGGACGGAGGAGCATACGGCGGCCCTCGCGGCGGAAGTACAAAGCAGTCTCTTAAGGCAATTCTCTAGTCCAGCTGTTAAACGCCCGGACACCGCTGCCGCCCGAGTAACCTACAACAAGACCGCCTGGCACGTTCCGAGCACGCATAGCAATGCGGCCCAAGCCCTAGCCCTTGCGAAATTGCAAAACCAGTATTACGCATACATAATTACGCTCTGGAAATATCATGGGCATAGGGGAAGGGGCATGACCACGGCATGCTCAGAATGCGGCTCAACCACACCAGGGGCTCCCGATTGTGTCATTCTTTTCTTCTTTCTTTTTACTTTCAGGACTCCATTCTCACGAAGCCCTGTCCGGCACTAGAATCTCCGAACACACGATGCAACAACCAGGGAAGCAGAAAGCTACGTCGAGTGTCCAGGTGGTCTCTATTACGAGCAATATATCTATTTTACACACCATCCCGCGGCTTACCCCTGGAGGGAGACATGTTAAAAAGTCCCGTCCCTTGCTTATCACACTATTTGTATCGTTCTGCTCTTACTACAGCCATTTTGAATAAACAATATATAGCTTCTGCCTATTATTGAATTCCCTTTTTTTCTATATATATATGTTCATTTATGACATTGTGCAACCGTACGCTTTGGTACGGGCAATACACCAGGGGCTTAAGTACCCCATAACATGGTGTGATAAGTCCGAACACTTTCACAAGTGCGGCACCTCAACTTATAGCATTATATGCATCGGCTCCGTATCATGTCTTGGGTCAATAGTTGGGTTTGCCCGGCTCCCATGTTTTGGTACCTTATGTTCCGTTATATCAGCTAAGGTAGCTGGGAGAACCACTGCGATTGTGCCCCGGTTGAGCTGGGTTAAGCACCTCAGTGGAGAAAGCTAAAACTGACCGTCATGATAGGGCGAGAGCCGGTCGCTGCTCGAGAGGTTTTCGAGTCCCTAAAGACTTATGCCGCTTAGAGCGAGGAGTCGGCATTGTCCGGCCTAGGCGTGGATAGCGCCCCGAACTCGGTCTTCCGAATACTAGGGGCTTCGCCGAAATTTAAAATTATATAATTTTATGGCTAAGTGAGAGTGTTCAAGCATTATAGTCCGGTTGCCTTGTTCCTTGCATTGAGTGCCTCCCTCGTAGGACCCAAGAATGGGAACAAGAGTGCTCAAGTTCATCCGGAACACCCCAGCACTCGTGGCATGGGGGCTGAAGCCGAAGACTCGCCATCTCTCAAATTTAATACACGGCCACACAGAAGGTAATGTTTTAAATTCAAAAGTGTTGCTTAGCGCATATGCACAAGTTTTCAGCGTACAGGATAACAAATGCGAGTCTACTCAAAAATTATATCTTTGGAGCATTCATCTGCTATAAGGCAGGCACCCTTCAGGACGCCCTCATAATACATTTCAGGCTTGCGATGCTCCTTCTTCGGTGGTGGTCCGTCCGTCACAAGCTTCTCAAAGATCCATCTTGCCCCAAAGTGCACCTTAGCAAGGGCAAGGGCCTCACGGGCACCTTCGATGCAGACGGAGCGCTTGATGACTTCAACCCATGGACAAAGGCCCACCAGCCGCCTCACCAGCCAAGTAGCTCCTGTGCATGGCTTCCTTAGGCCACACCGAACTATGAGGCCCTTCATGGCCTGTTCGGCCACCTTATGGAGCTCGACCAGCTGTTTCAACTGGTCGCTTAAGGGCACCGGGTGTCCGACCTCAGCATACTGAGACCAGAACACCTTCTCCGTCGAGCTTCCCTCCTCGACGCGGTAGAATGCAGCAGCATCAGCCACACTGCGGGGCAGATCTGCAAATGCTCCTGGAGAGCTCCAGATTTGGGTAAGTAACAGATAATTCACTTTCACATGCTTGCTTTGCATATAGAATGCCTTACCCGCCGCTATCTTCTTCATCGCATCAATCTCCTAGAGGGCTTTTTGGGCTTCGGCCTTAGCTGCCTTGGCGCTCTCAAGGGCCGAGGCGAGCCTGACTCGAGTCTTTGAGTCACGCTCCAAACTCTCGTGTTTTTCCACGAGAGCTTGGAGCTCTTGCCGCACCTCCGCCACCCGCGCCTCCTGCTTCTCTCGCTCGGTGCACTCCGTGGCCGCATTGCTTTCGGCCTTGGACACCGCTTCCTTCAGGGTCGCCACCTCATTCGTGGCCCCTGCAATATTCATGTTATTCCTGTCATTTTTTGCAAACACATCTTTTAAATACTCCCATAAGGTATTACTTACCTTCCTTGTCCTCGAGCTGCTTTTTGGCAAATCCGAGCTCGTTCTCGGACTGCTTGAGGCTCTGCTTTAATGCATCAACCTCCGCAGTCAGTGCGGCAGAGGTCAGCAACGCAGCCTGCATTCCCATATTGGCATACTTATGTTAGACTCCTGCGTATATCTTTTTAGATCCCCGCTCGCTATTTCTTTCCGAACACCAAACTGAGCATCAGGGCTACCGCCTATGCGGTAATATTTTTACATATCTTAAATACATACCTCAAAGCTCGTTAGAAGGCTGGCATAGGTTTACCAGCCCGCTCTTGGCGGATCGAACTTCTTCGGATCACCGCACTCATAATAAAGGCGGTGCTCCTCGCTGATGGAAGCGCCGTTAAGCGCCTCCATCAAATCATCCGTGCCTCCGGGTTGGACGGAGGTCAACGGCATCGCAGTCTTGCCCTTCTTACGAAGGGGTCGCTGTCGGACTCGAACCACTAAAGGTTCCGGAGACGGAGTCCGCACAGGCCGACTTGAAGCCGCTCGGGGTTTTATCCCCTTTGAGCCTGTGTTCCGGGAGGTCGCCGTGCGGCGCCTCCAGGGCCACCTCCTCCTGGCTGGGCCCCTTTTGGGACTCCACCCCGGCGTCATCCGCGGCGGGAGGAGACGAGGCGGTCGGAAGTGAGGTGTTGTTCACCTCCAACGAACCCAGGGAGCCGCTCGACGAATCATCGAGCCCGTCCTTGGGTGGGCTGCACGGTTATACTTGGCATTAGAAGATGTTGTGTGACAAATGGAACGCCATGAGTTATTCTGGTGTCCGGACACTTACGATTTCGCCAGGGGCTTGGTCCTTGGTGCCCACCCCTCTTCACCATCGTCGGCATTGGTGGTGTAATCTGGAGGAAGGGTCCTTCCCTTCTTGGACCCTCCGGCCTCCCCAGTTGGGGCGGCCTTCCTTTTCTTCTCTCCCCCCTCTGGGGGAGAGGCCTCTTTTTCCTCCTCCTCGTCTTCGCGAGGGGAGTCCGCCTCGGAGTCATCGGACGATGAGTCCGATAGCACCTGGCGCGTTCGAGTTCCCGTGGCCTTCTTCTTGTCCTTCTTCTCCGGCACCACGTGAGGTGCCGGAACCAGCAGACCCGTCAATCGGGCGTCCGCTGGGTCTTCTGGCAAGGGAGCTGGACAGTTAACCTGTCCGGACGTCTTCAGCCAGTCCTGTCAAAGGTAAGGGAGTTTTAGATCCCGCATAGAGTCAAACTATGAAAAAAGAGTCCCGTAAAGGGTAAAATAACTTACCTCGCTGGCTTGATGCTGCGAGCTGAATCCGCGATCTTCGGTAGCAGATGCGGGAGCTTCGGCGCCCTTGAATAGCACCTTCCAGGCATCTTCATACGTAGTGTCGAAGAGCCGGCTCAAGGTTTGGTGCTGTGCCGGATCAAACTCCCACAAGTTGAAGGCCCGTTGCTGGCATGGGAGAATCCGGCGGATGAGCATCACCTGGATTATGTTGACAAGCTTGAGATTCTTGTCCACCAGGTTTCGTACACAGGTTTGGAGTCCGGTCAGCTCTTCCGAATTACCCCACGTCAGGCCCGTCTCTTTCCATGAGGTGAGCCGTGTAGGGAAGCCAGCTCGGAATTTGGGGGTCGCCGCCCATTGAGAGTCGCGCGGCTCGGTGATGTAGAACCACCCCGATTGCCACCCCTTTATGGTCTCCACAAAGGAGCCCTCGAGCCATAGGACGTTGGCCATCTTGCCCACCATGGCACCTCCGCACTCCACTTGGCGGCCGCCCACTACCTTCGGCTTGACATTGAAGGTCTTCAGCCATAAGCCGAAGTGGGGCTGGATGCAGAGGAAGGCCTCGCACACGACGATAAACGCCGAGATGTTGAGGATGAAATTCGGGGCCAGATCATGGAAATCTAGGCCGTAGTAGAACATGAGCCCCCGGACGAATGGGTGAAGTGGAAACCCTAGTCCGCGGAGGAAGTGGGGGAGGAACACCACCCTCTCATGGGGCCTGGGGGTGGGGATGAGCTGCCCTTGTTGGGGAGCCTATGCGCGATGTCGCCGGACAAGTATCCGCCTTCCGCAGCTTTTTTGATGTGCCCCTCCATGACGGAGGAGGTCATCCACTTGCCTCCCGCCCGGGACATAGTTGGAGAAGGTTGAGGTGGGATGTGCGGACTTGGCGCTGAGCGAAAAGTCTTGAAATGGATAAGCAAAGGAGGAAGAAGGCGTGTGTGAAAAAGTGGATCCTTATCCCTTATATGGACGGACAAAGCTATGCGTCCCCACCGCCCGATAAAACTCGCTTATCTCCCAAGCGCCGTAATCAATGGCGCGGTTGGGTTACCCACGCCCGTATTGATGAGAATCCCGGAATAAGGGGACACGATCATTGCTTTGACAAGACGTGCCAAGGAAACCGCCTCGCTAAACGCGCCGAGGTGGGACAGTAAAAACGATTCGAATAAAGGCTTGGCCGTGGTGTGATGTCACGCCACGGAATACGTCAGTAGATTGAACTTGTGTAAATGTTATTCTCTCTACGGTGGTATGTGGAACTTATTTTGCAGAGCCGGACACTGTCCTTGTGTTCAAAATCTTCTATGAAGTATTCGGAGGAGGAACCCTCCTTGCAATGCCGAAGACAATATGCGCGCCGGACTCGTCGTCATTGAAGCCTGGTTCAGGGGCTACTGAGGGAGTCCTGGATTAGGGGGTGTCCGGATAGCCGAACTATAGCCTTTGGCCGGACTCCTGGACTTTGAAGATACAAGATTGAAGACTTCGTCCCGTGTCTGGATGGGACTTTCCATGGCGTGGAAGGCAAGCTTGGCGATACGGATATGTAGATCTCCTACCATTGTAACCGACTATGTGTAACCCTAACCCTATTTGGTGTCTATATAAACCGGAGGGTTTTAGTCCCAGAGGATCTAACAACAATCATTCCATAGGCTAGCTTCTAGGGTTTAGCCTCTCGATCTCGTGGTAGATCTACTCTTGTACTACCCATATCATCAATATTAATCAAGCAGAGTAGGGTTTTACCTCCATCGAGAGGGCCCGAACCTGGGTAAAAACATCGTGTCCCTTGTCTCCTGTTACCATCCGCCTAGACGCACAGTTCGGGACCCCCTACCCGAGATCCACCGGTTTTGACACCGACAGCCGGTGGGTGGCTTCTTTTGTCACATAGGGGGATATCGCGAAGCTTCGGGCGGCAAGATATCTGACCGCAGAAATCGTCCATCGGCTTCCTGCGGAAGGGCTGGTTATTCCTACCCCTAGATCCGGCGAGAGGGTCGTGTTCGTTTCCCACTTCCTCTGAGGGTTAGGGTTCGCCCTCAATCCCTTCGTCCGGGGGCTCATGTTCTATTATGGACTTGATTTTCACGATCTCGCTTGAACTCTGTTCTCCTCATCTCGGCGTTTATCGTCACGTGCGAAGCCTTCCTCCGAACTCCTCCACACTTCGGCTTGTGGCTCAAGACCTTCAATGTGAAACCGCAAGTGATAGAGGGGGAGCAGGCAGAGTGCGGTGGTGCCTCAGTGAGCAAGCTTACCAGTGCAATTTGGCTAAAAGGATCCTTCAAAGAATCTTCCGACTTATGGCATCAGGAGTGGTTCTATATCACCGAGCCACGTGGTTCCAAGTGGGAAGCTGCGCCTGCGTTTTGATCCAATCCCCCAATTCAGCTTGCATCGTGGATTAATTAGGGGTTAGATTGGGGATCAGTTGACGAGGTGCGGACTCTGCAAAGTCGCATCCGAATCCTCATTGAAAAGGATATCAATATTGCCAATGTTATTCAGGTAATGTTAGTCTGTCGGACCCTGCCGTGCCAGCGACGGCCTCTCCGCCTGTGGGAGTTTAACCCAGAAGGGCCACGGACTCTTCAGAACTTCTTCGGCATTACGCACAAAGGAATGTGGGAATTATTCTTCGGGAGACGAAAACAATGGCCGGACACTACCAAAGATACTGGCCTAGACTGTAACCATCCGGACACCCCGGTAAGTACTCATCCGCTGAACACCTCATAATCAGATATCCTGTGATAAGATACTGAGCAAACCATCCTTTTCCAGGGCTGGATAAAGAAAGCGAAACGGATTAGGTGTCCGACCCCTCTTCCCGAAGACTCAGCAGACTCTGTGTTAACACGAATGCTGGCACCGGCACCGTACCAGATACCGGCAGGGGAGAGCAAGGTGGAGAGTGAGAAGACCCGGGATGACCTTCGTTCCAGAGGTAAATCAGATACTGAGTCCGGAGAAATGGATATTTCCTCACCTGGAGACGAAGGTGAAAGAGACGCCAGTATCCCTTCTCCATTCACGAGGAAAAGGACCGCCTCCGAAGGTTGGGAGGGGCGGTCTCCTAAGAGAGGCAAGATGCCACCGTCAAGCGTCTCGGGATTGGAAGGCGGTGCCAGTGAACATCTCCGTCATGAGGACAAGCCCTCAACCAAACCGTAAGTGAATCCGAGGTGCTTTGATAGCGTCTCGCTTCTTTCCTGTTACTGAAGAGATACGTAACGTGCCTGTGTATTTTTACAGTCCGGCACAGAGTTCTTCTGGGCACTCCTCTTATTCGGGAGATCTCCTCCCAGAGATGATGGAAAGCGAGATGCCTCCCCCAACCTCCTCGCCAATAAGGTGGACGACTCTGAAGTGTCATCTCAGAGGGTTATTCTTGATCAAAAAGCGTTGCAGGGGATGAAGGAGGCAGTACCCGAAGGTGGACCTCTAATCGTTCGGGATTCAGGGGCCAATAATGAAGGCCCCGGACTGTCCAGTTTTCAGCCAACAATGATTTCTGGAGACGAGTGAACGGGTTCCTTCAAAGGATGGTCGTGCTCCCAGAGCGGCTTCCGGAGACCCGGCGACACCGGATACATTGCGGGATATGCTGCGAAAAGCATCTATCTCGGAGTAACAGTGTACCTTGATGGGTACGGTGGTTGAGAAGATTCTGTCCGTGAAGAGTGGAATGAATGAAGCCTTCATGAGCCTGCTAAGAGGCTTCGAGGTTTGTAATATAATGTTTTCAACTATATTTTATTTGCAAAGATGCACCTGTGTATAGGTAGTAGCCCCTGAGACTCGGGTCGGCTCCACATGGGAGGCGAACGGAGGATCAAGAAGAAATACTCAAGGACTAACCTGATTAACTGAAACATAGGCTGCTTCCCCCTGGCTACTTCCCAGACTACGGATATTGCTGAGCTGCAGCGGAAGCTTGATGTGGCAGGGGATGACATTGCGTTAGTCAATATGCGCCTGGACGAGTCGCAAGGTATGTATTTGGGGCAGTCCCTTCACATACATTTTTTTTATATAAGCATGACGCTGAAGGTTATATACTGGGATATGCATGACTGTAGATGGTGCTGCCGCCGTTGAAATTCTTCAGGCGGAGCTAGCCCGGGCCAAGGAGCAGGCCCGATTTAGTAATGCGGCTGCCGAGAAGGCATCGGCTGAGTTAAAAGCCGAACAAGCTGCTCGGTGCCAAGACGAGGAGAAGATATCCACGATGGCGCTCGAATTAAAAAATGCTGCTAGCCGCTGTGAACTTCTTGAGAAGGAAAATGAAGCCAAAACGGCTGAACTTGACAAGGCCTTACGAGAGGCGAGAGAAGCGCGGTCTGAGTCCAGAGCAGCCCGTGAGGAGATCCGGCAAGCTGGGGAGATTGCGGCCAGTAAGCCGTTCTTGCTACAGGCTAAGTTCAGCGATCCGAACTATGCTCGGCTTAACCAAGTGTGGAGTTCTCCGGACTAGTTTTTAGACTTGCCGAAGAGTTCTTCCGATGCGGTGCAATTTTATCAAGCGCGAGAGGGGTATGCAACAGAGAAGCTTTTCTGGTCACAATTTGGTGCATTGACGAGCCCTCTGCTGCTGACTGAATAGATGTCTCAATGGGCCGAGCTTCATAGGATATCCGGCACTGCTATGAAGAACGTCATAATCCGGCTGTGGCCGACTGAGCCTGTTCCGAATAGCTACTTCGGTTTGGTGCAGTGGCTCGTTGATGCGGTGCCACGTATCAATGCCGTGAAGCGGTCTGCGTGCATTGAGGGTGCACGGATGGCCTTTGCCCGTGTCAAGACATTCTAGGGGAGGATGAAGGCCATCGATGTTGCGGCGAAGAGTCCATCCAAAGGCAAGGACCGTTATGAAGCGGAGCATTATTTTGAAGACGTCCTAGAGTCCGCCCGCTTGATAGAGGGTCAATGCTCGAAAGACATAATGTTCGAGTGAGGTGTATGAGAATTGTAAAAGACAATTTTATAGTTAATCTATTATTATATTTTGCTCGAAAGCTTGTGCTCCTCCTGTGCGGCCGTTTTAATATAATCTGAAAGTTTTCCAGTCGTCGGCTTCAGCCCCCTCGTAGGGAGTACGGGGGTGTTCGAAAAAGCATTTGATCACTCTTGACCCCAACGTCTTGGTCCGTGAATGAGGTGATAATGCGGTGAACCAGACAATCGGACTATAGGGCGTTAACACTTTCACTTAGCCATATGAGTTTTATAGGGGGGGACTACGATATAGCCCCTGGTATGCGTACGATTTATTCCAATATGGTGTGTTACATATATGACCTGAAAAAAGGTCCTTCGTGTGACACGGAGGGAATCACGACAGATTCCGATAAGTCATCGAGTGGTTGACCAGCTCTTGCAGCATCATGACAGTCGATTTTTGGCTTTCTCACCTGAGGTGCTTGACCAGATGAACCGGAAGCACAATTGCAATAGTTCTCCCTTTACTACCCTAGCCAATAAAGCGGAACGTAGGGTAGCAAGCATAGGAGCCGGGCAACCCAACCATTGACCCAAGACATGATTCGGAGCTGATGCATGTAAGGCCAAACTCGCGATGCTGAAGTACGCTGAAAAGCTGTTCGGACTTTGTTGGCAACTTATTTGTTCCCATACCGAGCCCCTGGCAGGTTATGCCAAGGTATATCTGTGAGACAACCATAGGGGCCATATTCATTGGCGAAAAGACACGAATGATTAATCTGGATAATGTTTACTGGGACCTGAGCGATATGCCAATAATTACTTTATATATATAAAGACCTCAACCCCGGCTATTTGACATGCCCGGGATCGAAGGCGGAGGAAAAAGGCATATTACATGCTCGAAATAAAGAGTGCAGTCTACAAAAAGTTATTTTGGACCTCCTGTCGCAGGTCCGTGTCGCCTGTCCTCGGCGAGGGGAATCCTTGACGGAGGTAGCCCCTTAGGTGAGTGTACGGATCCGAACTCCGATGGAGTCGGTTTAGATGCTTGTCCTTTGCGTCACCTATTTTTAAGAGATAATGAAGAAAGAAGTAAAAAGAAACTAGATAAAAAATGTTACTGGAATGCTTGCAGGTTTGTCCGTATTGTGCTTCCGCCAATGCCCATGGTATCTTTAGTGTGTAGTGATGTATGCGCGGTACAAATTTTGCGTGTATATGGGGTGGGCGGCGGAAGCCGAACTGCTACTTCCGCTCTAGGGTTGATCGACCCTCGGGGCGAAATTGCTCCCGACCCCCGGTGTTTGGTTGGTGAACCTCTCCGTCGTCCCTATCACCTGGCGGCCTCCTCCCCTTGTGTTCGGCGTTGAGCTTGTCGGCCTGCTTGAAGACCCAACAGTTTCTATTGGTATGATTAGCTGGTTTATCGGGGTGGCCGTGAATCTGGCAGGGTCGGTCCAATATCCTGTCTAGGTTGGATGGTCCGTCTCGGTTCGCCTTGAGTGGCTTTTTCAGTTGACTGGTTTGGGATTGCTGAATCCGGCGTTGAACGCTGTGTCGCGTGATCTTTCATTATCATCGCGACTGTTGTGTTTGCTTCGTCGTGGTTTGCCATTGCCGTCTCAAACTTCGGAAGTGCCCGGGTCACTGGCGATGTTGCTTTGACGAGCGAGCCAACTATCTTTTCCCGCGCAAAAGCGAGTCATTAGAGCAGTAAGGGTTGTCATGGATTTAGGTCCTTCTTGACCGAGGTGGCGTGCAAGCCATTCATCCCGGACGCTGTGTTTGAAGGCCGCGAGGGCTTCGCGTCTGAGCGATCGGTGATTTGGTTCTTTTTATTAAGAACCTAGTCCAGAGCTTCCTGGCTGACTCTCTGGGCTGCTGGACAATGTGACTTAAGTCATCGGCGTCCGGTGGCCGGACATACGTTCCTTGGAAGTTATTGCGGAAGGCATCTTCCAAATCTTCCCAGCTGCCAATATAATTCTCAGGCAGACTGTTTAACCAGTACCGAGCTGGTCCTTTGAGTTTTAGTGGTAGGTATTTGATGGCATGAAGGTCATCTCCGAGGGCCATGTGGATATGGAGAAGGAAGTCCTCAATCCATACCGCGGGATCCGTTGTTCCGTCATATGATTCGATATTCATGGGTTTGAACCCGTCTGGGAATTCATGCTCCATTACTTCATCTATGAAGCAAAGAGGATGTGCGGCGCCTGTCGGGTTTCGGGTTCCGGCAGACCCTCTAGGTTCGAACTCTGGGGTGCACGCGGAGATCTCACCCCCTACCTACCAGCACCTCGTCGCCTCGCTAGGATCTAAACTACCAAAGAAACAACACAAGAGACACAAGGTTTATACTGGTTCGGGCCACCATTGTGGTGTAACACCCTACTCCAGTGTGTGGTGTGGTGGATTGCCTCTTGGGCTGATGATGAACAGTACAAGGAAGAACAGCCTCTCGAGGGTCTGTTCTTAGCCGGTGCGCCGAACTGCTAGGAGGAGTTCGGTCTCTCTCTCTCTCTCTCTCTCTCTCTCTCTCTCTCTCTCTCTCTCTCTCTCTCTAGATTGCTTGATCTCTAGCTCTGTTCTCAATTCCAGATCCTGGATCCTCCTCCCCTGTGGGTGGCTAGTCCTATTTACAGGCAAAGGCCCTGGGCCTCTTCCCAAATATTGAGCGGGAAGGGCGCCAACAATTGGCCATTTTGAAGGGGAACATCTAGTACATTTATCCTGACTAAAGTTGGTCCTCGCTTTGTCAAAGGCTCGTGGTGACACCAGCTTGGGCTCCACGATGACCTCCTTCCTGCCGCTATGACGGTCTTGGTCTTGTTGCAAAATGGCTGCCTTTGCTTGATACTCTACCGCACTTGCCTCCTTTGCACCAAAGAGGAAATGAGTACATCGCGCTGGCCGGGCGCCCACCTGGCGCCCTTGGTCGTCATGGCTTGCATCATGGGCACCTCGTGAGGTACCCCGCCTTGATCTCTCCGCCTCCTCACGAGCCAGCCTGACGAGGCCGTGCCTGAGGAAGCTTCCTATCGTCTGCCCTGCGAGGCTTGGCCCCTCGCGAGGGTCTTGAGCTTGTGCTGATGAAGATGGGCCGTGCTGGGCCACCCCTTGAGCCACGCCGCAGGCCACAGGCAGGCAAGTCTGGGTACCCCCGTTCCCAGAACACCGACAGTAGCCCCCTGGACCAAGGCGCGCCTGGACTTGGCTTAGCAGAGAAGCAAAGGGGCAAGTGCGAAGCGCCGCGGGCCCTAACAGCCCGCGGCCTTGGGTGCCACGTGGCGGTTGATTGGACGTGGGCGCCTTTAGCAACTGCGCTAATCGACAAAAGTGCGGCACCCGTCTAGGCTTTGCCTCCTTTGCCTTCTCCGGTCATTGCCCAGATCCCCTTTCTTGCGCCTTTCCTTCCTGCTTCCGAAATCTCCAGATCTACTTCGACCGCGTGCCCTAGCAAGACATGGCGCCTCGCCAGACCCCGGCCGGAGCTTGGTACTCACCCGCCTTGGACTCCCCGAACGTGTCGGAGAAGAGCCTTGCCCGAGCGCCGGATGATGGCGGCGCAAGGCAACGACAAGAAGCGGTGCTCAGGGCTGGCTCAGCCCTTCCCGAGGACCAAGGAAGCACCTTCTATCCGCTCTTCGTGAGCGCCATTGCTGCCGGTCTGGTGCCTCCCTTTTCTGAGTTCTTCTTTTCTGTCCTCCGTCATTACAAACTGCAAGCTCTGCACCTCCACCCCAACTCTGTTCTTCTTCTAGCGATCTTCGCCTACTATTGTGAGGCTCATGTCGGGGTGCAGCCCTCAGTGGCCTTGCTGCGCCACTACTTCTACCTCCGGCTCTCTCGCGGACCTATCTCACAGGCGTCTGAAGCTTCACGCATATGGCAGCTCCAACGCCATCTCGAAGCCCGGGAAGAGGATTGAGGGCTTCAGGAGCAAGTGGGTCATGGTAGACGCTGGGCGCATCCATCCTCGGCTGATTCTGCCCACGGAGCAGCCCATGGCCACCGATGATTGGTCTCGCGCATAACTCGTGGATCCCGGCGTGAAGCCAGTGTTGGAGAAGATGAACGCGGACCTGTGGTCGGGAAACATGGCGACAGCGAAGCTGACCGGGGCGTCGCTCCTGAGGGAGTTCTTGAAGCACCAGGTGGCCCCGCTTCGTCAGTACTCGCTTCCACTGTGGAGGCCCCGCCCGAGCCCCGCAGTCTTGGCCGACGAAGATCTGGCCGCGGTCCTCCAATCTTTTGTCGGGGGAGACGTGGCGAGGCGGGAGGGTGCTCATGTACCCCTGTTCCTTCGAGATGATTGGGAGAAGGCGGTGGACTCCATGCCCGTCTTCAATGGGGACGGGCCCGTGTCCGCGGAGGTTCCTGAGGACCCGGCGGCCCTGGCGACGGTGAACGTGTCCTCCGGCGACTCCAGTGGAGAGGAGGAAGAAGAGGAGCGGGGAGAGGGGCCTGACTCCGAGGCGACCGACGGGGAGTCGAGAGCGCCCCTCCCCCGGCGCAGGTCCCGTGCTCTCCGCCTCTTGCCGAGCGACGACGAGGATGGCAATGAGCGGGGCGGCGAGAGCTTGCCCCCGATTCCGAAGAAGGACAGGACTGGGCTGGTCCCCCGCGGGTCTGCCCCGGCTCCGAGGCGATCCGCAGACGCGCCTCCTGCTCCCGGGCCTCTTGAGGCTGATCCCTGCAGCCGGCTCTCGGGCTTCAAGTTTGGCCGGAGGTTGCTCGAGCCCGCGAGCGATGACCAGTAAGTGCTTGATTCTTGTTTTATTCCTTGCTTTGTCGCTGAGGCTTGATATCCTTATCCCTTGGCTAGGCTGGCGCCTGCGGCAAAGAAGCTGAAGGGAGCTCCTGAGGCTTCGTCTGGGGCAGTGCCTCCGCCCGTGAAAGAAGGTGACGGCAAGACACGGGCCTCTCCTGCCCGGTCATCCTCGCGATGCCTGGCGGAGCTAGCTGGGGCGAGCTCAGCCCCCATGGCCCAAGAGACTCCCGATGTATCCTTGCCTGATGCCACTGCCGCAGCTGTTGGGGCGGAGAAGGTCCCGCCTCAGGATGTTGTGGTTACGTTGCCGTCCTCTCCTCCCACTCCACCAACTGTTGTCTCTCCGATTCCTCCCACTATCCTGGATCGTGCTGCTGCTGTACTGGATCGGCTGCGACAAGATCTTCTGGGCGCCGACCCTCGCTTGGTGGCCGGGTGCTTGGAGCTGGCCTTCGGCTGGGTTCGCTCTGACGCTTCGATTCGAGCGGCGCAGGTTCAGGCCACGACGGCTTGCAAGGGGCGAAGGCTGCTCGCGACGCCGCCTTGGGGGAGGTAGCCGATGTCCGAGGTCGCTGCAAGGCGCTGGAGAGCAAGCTGCAGGGCCTGCATGACCAGCTTGCCAAGGAGGCCCACGTTCGCCAAGAGAAGGAGGAAGACATGAAGGATCGCGAGGCGGCCGTCAAGGACCGGGACGCCAAGCTTAACCGGCGCCGTGACCGCTTGGGTGCGTTGGAGCAGGAGTTGGAGGCGAAGAGGGTCGAGCTGGACGGCAAGGCGCGGGTCCTCGCCGAGGACCGCGTGGCCTTCGCGGAGATGGAGGTGAAGGCTCGCACCTTGCTGAGGTCGCTTCTGACAATGCCTCGAAAGCCAGCTGGCCGGGCGCCGAGGACGGCCCCGCCAAGCTGCTTCCCTTCCTGGTCCGTGCCCTTGAAGATGTCACCTTTGCCTTGGCCCCACTACCGAGGCCGAGGCGCTGGTCTCGTTTTTCCGCTGACGCTGGCCCTACCCACGTCTACCATCGCGCCCCCCACGTCGACCGAGATAGCCTGCTGGCGCCCGTGAGCGGCGAGCTTGCCGTTGCCGCTGCTGAGGCCGTGAAGGGTCGAGCGGGGGCTCTGCTGGCGAAGTTCCGGGCCTTCAGCACCAAGCCAAAGCGAGGCGCTGCCGGTCCTGAGGCTTCACAAGGCGAACCCGCCCCACGCAGCTCCGCCGTCAACAAGTGACTCCTTTGTGGCTCCTGTTATGCTTTCAGCTCCTGCAACATGCATCATGCCTCGGGGAGGCGTTTAAACTTGCGTTTGGTGTTGTGACAACAGTTATGGACTGTAATATTTGCTTTTGACTTCCTTGAGATTTGCGCTTTTCCTTCCTACTTGCTTATGTTCTACGCCGGCAGAGCCCGCCCCACAGATACCTCGGGCCGCCATTAGCCCCGACCGGAAACCAGGACGGGAACAAGGAGTGAGGGGCTACGTGACAAGTTAGGCTCCTTAGTCGCGATGCTCAGGAGTCCCCCTTGGCGCACGAACAACAAGTAGGGAGGTGAGATGTATGGGTGAATTTACCATTCTATGACTGCAGAGCCTGGCCCCGCGCATACCTCAACCGCCGTTAGCCTTTCGGAACTAAGGAGTGAGGGGCTACGTGACCAGTTAGGCTCCTGAGTCGCGATGCTCAGGAGTCCCCCTTGACGCTCAAACGGCCTTCGTACCTTGGCTCCGCTTGGGGAGGGACGTGCGACGAACCAGGCCCGAGGGGCCTGGCTGGGTGGCGTGCGTCTGGGCGTGACCCAGCGTAGCCCGTGCTCAGCCTCGCGGCACTCCCGAGGGAGGCGTTGCGATGAGGCCGACATTGAGCCTGTGGCTCCCCGAGGTTGATGCGGCCGGGGCCACCCTCGCTTGTTTATCACCAGCTGAGCAGCATAGTGCTTCCGTATGTGTACGGGCATAGCCGCTCCTCGGCAATGTCGTCAGCCAACAAGGAGCATGGTGCTTCCAGTGCGTGGGAGGGGCTCCCCTCCGGGAGGAGCCCCGAGGCGCAGGCTGACCCATACGACACGTGGCTGGCACGGTAGGGCTCGACGAGGTGTATCTGGGCACCCGTGAGCCAGTAGCGGGACTCACGGGCCCTACATCAAGGCGGGTTGCGCCTGCATCGGGCCTTAACTTGTGATGTGTTCCTCGCAAATTTGGTTAGATGTCGGCGCTCTACGCCCTCGGGTCCCGCCCTCAAGCGGGTCTCAGCCGTCATTGGTATGCTGTGTCGTGATGCCGTGGACAAGGCCAGAGGGTGAGGGCTGGAGAGCCAGTAGGAGCCCATGAGTCGCGATGCTCAGGTACCCCCCCCCTTTAACGTGCAAGCGGCCGACAAGGAGGAAGAAGGGGTGCCGTGGACATGCATCAAATAACAATCATGATGGGTCAAACGCACGACCCGAATAAACGCAAGAGGGGTACATGCCGCCGGTCCGCCCGAGTGGCTTGGGATGATGCAGCCCGAGGGCGCCCGATAAGGTAAGCCAGAACATGAAGTAAAGGGATACATGCCGCAGAATGGACCCACGCTGCCTGGGAATGATGCAGCTCGGGGGCGCCCTACCGGAAATGAAACTTGAAGGATGTCACCGATAACGTTGAAGACGAAGGGATGCTTTGAAGTAGCGGACGTCGTGGGTTCCGGAAGCCGATCTTCCACGAGCCCCGTGCCCAGGAGCCTCGGGAGGCTCGGAGGCGCCGGTGGCTCCTCGTGGACCATCTCCATCTCCGCCAGATCGCTGAACGCTCGGCCTCTTGAGCCTCGGGATGTTCCCCATGAGGCGCCGGCGTGGCGACTGCTGCTCGCACGATGTAGGGCATGCGAACGTAGCTGTGGGTGGACCTTGGCGCCTGCGTGAGGGGCCAAGTGCTCTCGAGAGGCGGCTCGGTTGAGCCCTGGTATGTCGATGCAGACGCGCAGCCCACCATCCTCGCCTGGATGGGGAGCTACGACGGGTAAGCGGCGGCTGCCACTCATGACTCTTGACTGCTGCAGCTCCTGAATGATCTGGCTAACGAACTCCTGAGGGTTTGGCCCTCCTTGTCTTGCTCCTTCCTGAGGGAAACGTGCTTTGAAACACGCCTCCAAGTGGTGCCCAAGCGCCTCCCTCGTGACCCTAGCAAGGTCGGTGGCCCTCCAGGATAGAGCCCCTGAGCCTTGCTTGAGGAGGGCGCCGAGTGCGCCTTCCTATGCGATGCTGTATGAGGTGCCTCAACAGGCACGGACCTCGAGGGGCCTGCCTCCCGAGGGGTCGGGCCCGGCGATGTCTTCTTCTTCTTCCGGGAGCAGTCTCGGGAGCCTCCTGCTCCTGCGATCTGGTCTTCAAGTGACGGCTTGAAAAGCTCGCCTGTGGAGCACATCGCGCCTCTCCCTTCACAAGGCACCGTGATGACTCCACCGCTTCCTGGCATCTTGAGGACGTTGTAGCCGTGATGAGTCACGGCCATGAACTTGGCCAGAGCTGGGTACCCGAGGATGGCATTGTATGGCAGGCGAATGTGGGCGACATCAAAGTCGATGATCTCGGTGCGGTAGTTGTGGCGTGCCCCGAAGGTAACGGGGAGGCGGACCTGCCCAATCAGAACTGTGGAGCCATCGGTGACTCCGGAGAAAGGCTTTGTTGGCTGAAGCTGATTGTAAGGCACTTGGAGATTGTTGAATGTCTCTACGGACAGGACATTGAGCCCTGCTCCGCCATCGATGAGGGTCCTGGTGACTTGCACGCTGTCGATGATTGGGGAACAAAGCATCGGGAGGACTCATCGTGGCCGCCAAGACTTGAGCTGATCCGCTGAGCTGAACGTGATGGCGCACGCCGACCACCTGAGAGGGCATGTGGCTTCGAGCTTGGGGAGGACTGCGTTCACTTCTCGGGTGAACTGCTTGAAGATGCGCAGCAAGGCTGGGGCTTGAGCTCCGCCCAGGATGCAGGCGATCACATGCTCCTCGGAAGCCCCCACCCCCTCGTCCCCGATGATGGTCCTCATTTCTCCTTGGCTGCGTGGCAGAGGAGGGAGGCTTGCGTTTCCTTGCGGGCGATCCTCGCGAGGCTGATCCCTCCAGCCTCCCTCACGAGGCTGATCCTGCCAGCGATCCTCGCAAGGTCGGTCACGCCACCCTTGGCGAGGGCCACGGTCTTCCCAGCGTCCTGCATTTCTTCCTCCTCCTCGGTCGTAGCCTCGATCGTTGTGATCAGGGCATCGACCGATCCTCCCTTCTTGCACGGCTCGGAGCTCTTGACATTCGTTGGTATTGTGGGTGTGGAGGTCGTGGTACACACAGTATCGGCTGCCCTTGGAAGACTCGGGCTGATCTCTGCCTCGCTTGGTATTTGGTTCTGCCGCAAGCACGGCAGCCCCCTTGCGCTTCACGTCCTTGGCCTTGGGCTTCTTCTCTTATGGGTCTGCTGCTGGCAGCTCGAGGAGGGAAAGGTGTCCTTCCTCAGCCCTGGCGCACTTGGTCGCCAAGTTGAACAACTCCAAGGATGTGAACAGATCTTCATGCATCGCTAGGTCCTCCTTCATCTTGACGTCACGCACACCGTCGGAGAAGGCTGAGATGATGGCCTCCTCGGTCACCTTGGGAATCTTGAGGCGTGCGTTGTTGAAGCGCTGGATGTACTTCTGCAGGGTCTCTCCCGGCTGCTTCTTGATGCGGCGCATGTCGCTCACAGCAGAGGCCGGCCACGAGTACCTTGGAAGTTGGCGGCGAAGCGGGCGCGCATCTCGCCCCTGTGAGGAGATCGTGCCAGAGCCAAAAGTCGGCTCCATCCTTGAGTGCCATGGGAAACCAGTTCACCATGACCTTCTCGTCCCCGTTGGCGGCTTCGATGCCCAGCTCGTAGAGCTGGAGGAACTCCGCTGGGTCGGCCGTGCCGTCGTAGCGAGGAGGTAGGTCTGGTTTGAACTTGCCGGGCCACGCGACACTGCGCAGCTCGGTGGTGAATGCGCGACAGCCTGCTGTGGCCACGGGGGGCCTTTGGTGACGAAGAGCGTGCTCTTGCGGGTCCCCATGCGCTGCTGCTGGGAGCAGCAGGGTCTTGGCGCGTGCGGAGCAGAGCGTCGTGATGCGTGGCCGACGCAGCAGGAGCACTCGGGCAGCTTCTTGGGGCGAGGGACCTCTGCAAGCTCTGCTCTTGTTGCGCTGGTGCCGGACGGAGCGGGTTCCGCCAGGCCACGCGCCTTTGGGGCAGGCGCCTTCTTGAGGGGGAGGCGATCGAGGTGCCCTCGAGCTTCATCGCCGCTGAGGCGGGGCGCGGTGCAGCGAGAAGGACGGCGCGGGGGAGCCCCCTGCGGCACGGACGAGCTCGGCGACGTGGTCGAGCCACTCTTTGTAGACGTCGTCGACAGAGCGGTAGCGCAGGAGCTCGTTTGCCGCGGTGAGCACGGCCCGAGCCTCCATGGGTGCGCGGAGCGCGCGAGACGAAGAATCAGCTGGGGCGAGTGAAGGAGTAGCAGTACAGCCGTCTCGCCTTACGGACGGACACTGGGACGATGCTTGTTGCTCGTTCCCCGCTGGGCCGGTAGCGGCGTTGACGGCAGGCAACGGGGAACGGTGGGGGCGGCCGCCGACGGGGGCCGTCTGGGCGACGCGGGTAGCGAGAGCGGCCTGCGCCGGGCGGGCCCGACGAGCATCTGACATGGATGCGATGGGCGGCGAAGAACAGGGCGGCGGAAGACGGATTCCGGTGCACCCCTACCTGGCGCGCCAAATGTCGGGTTTTGGGTTCCGGCAGACCCTCTAGGTTCGAACTCTGGGGAGCACGCGGAGATCTCACCCCCTACCTACCTGCACCTCATCGCCTCGCAAGGATCTAAACTACCAAAGGAACAACACAAGAGACACAAGGTTTATACTGGTTCGGGCCACCATTGTGGTGTAACACCCTACTCCAGTGTGTGGTGTGGTGGATTGCCTCTTGGGCTGATGATGAACAGTACAAGGAAGAACAGCCTCGCGAGGGTCTGTTCTTAGTCGGTGCATCGAACTGCTAGGAGGAGTTCGGTCGCTCTCTCTCTCTCTCTCTAGATTGCTTGATCTCTAGCTCTATTCTCGATTCCGGATCCTGGATCCTCCTCCCCTGTGGGTGGCTAGTCCTATTTATAGGTAAAGGCCCTGGGCCTCTTCCCAAATATTGAGCGGGAAGGGTGCCAACAATTGGCCATTTTGAAGGGGAACATCTAGTACACTTATCCTGACTAAAGTTGGTCCTCGCTGTCAAAGGCTCTGGTGGTGACGAGGCTTGGGCTCCACGATGACCTCCTTCCTGCCGTTGCAAGGCAGTCTTGGTCTTGTTGCAATCAAACGGCTGCCTTTGCTTGATACTCTCGCTGCGCTTGCCTCCTTTGCACCAAAGAGGAAATGAGGACATCAGACAGTGGCGCCCACCGGGCGCCCTTGGTCGTCATGGCTTGCGTCATGGGCACCTCGTGAGGTACCCCGCTTGATCTCTCCGCCTCGCGAGCCAGCCCTAACGAGGCCGTGCTCGAGGAAGCTTCCTGCCGCCCGCCTCATGAGGCTTGGCCCCTCGCGAGGGTCTTGAGCTTGTGCTGATGAAGATGGGCCATGCTGGGCCACCCCTTGAGCCACGCCGCAGGCCGCAGGCAGGCAAGTCTGGGTACCCCCGTTCCCAGAACGCTGACATCGCCTCTATGCTGGGCCACACTGCGGCGTACCTCCGATGGAATCCATTTGCGGTTTTCTTCCCGGGCGTGGCTATGTTTTTCACGTCCAAATAGGTAGCCGTCGTCGTGTGTCACGGCACGTCCTCGCGATCCATAGACCGATCTTGCGTGTCCTGCTCTACTGTCCAAGTCCTGTCAAAGGTTGTATGTACAACCCCGAGCTGCTTTATTCTTGCCTTTACAGCGAGGTGGGGCGGTTTGGTGTTCCGCTCGAGTTGCCGCTTTATCCGGACCAAGTTGTGGTCGGCCTGCCAGATGGTACGGGCTCCAGCGCCTCGTCATCGAACTGAGGTAGCAATCTACGCTTCGGGTAGCTTTTGGCTGGGCCACCGAGGCCGTATTCTTCGGCGGCCAGGACTTCGGTCCATCTATCATTGAGCAGATCTTGGTCTGCTTGAAGCTACAACTGCTTCTTTTTCTGGCTTCTTGCAGTTGCTATTAGCCGGCGCTTGAAGCACTCCTACTCGAGAGGTTCCTCGGGCACGATAAAATCCTCGTGGCTGAGGCTTTCCTCTTCCTCGGAGAGCGCAAGATAGTTACTATCGTCTGAGTCTTCGTGTATGGCCTGTTCATCCTGTTCGGAGGTTGCTCCAACAGGGTCTTCATTGTCTTCGGCATTGTCTAGAGTATTGTTTTCTCCGGTGCCGGTGCTGTTGTCTTTTGTACGATACGACTTAGAGCAGCGCCGCTGACTCCGGCGACTGGGCTTTGTCTCAGGAGTTTTGTCTTCAACTGGATCCTCTTTGTCATCGTTATTAGTTTCTTTAGGCGTATCCACCATGTATACGTCGTAGAAAGAAGTGGCCGTCCATCGCCCAATGTATGGCGGGTTTTGGCCCTGCTCCTCGTCGACATCGTCATCCGTACTGTCGATGTCTTCGGAGCCGTAATCAAGCATGTCGGTTAAGTCCTCGACAGTGGCTATGGAGTGGGTGGCGGGTGGGAAGCAAAATTCCCCATCCTCGGCCCCTAGTTCTAACGGCTGTGAGTCCCCCGCCAAGGACAAGTTCTTTAATGAGTTCAGCACATCGCCCAAGGGCGAGTGCCGGAAGATGTCTGCGGCGCTGAACCCGAAGATCGATAAGTGATCAAGTTCGGCATCCACGGACTCACATGGTTCGGAGCTTATACCCGTAGAAGAGTCCGGAGTTCCGGTGACACGAGTATTGCGTGAGGTTAAGTCCATGTGCGGTTCCAATGCCGGAGAATCTGTGGCCTTCCTGGTGGGGTTGAACCTCCAATCCTTGGATGCCACAGTGTGCTCTGGATCTAAAGACAGAGGGGTTACAAGAGCTATCTCCTGGATGCGGTCTGACGACAGATTTAGGTCATGTCCGTCAAGGTGACCAGGAGCTGTCGTCGCGGTCTCGAATCCAGCGAAGATCAAGTCTCCACGGATTTCCGCAACGTAATTCAAGCTCCCAAATCTGACTTGATGGCCAGGGGTGTAGCTATCGATTTGCTCCAGGTGGCCAAACGAGTTGGCCCGCAGTGCGAAGCCGCCGAACACGAAGATCTGTCCGGGGAGGAAGGTTTCTCCTTGGACAGCGTCATTGTTAATGATTGAAGGGGCCATCGAACCTTTTGGGGACAGCACAGTGGAACTCTCAATGAAAGCACCAATATTGGTGTCAAAACCGGCGAATCTCGGGTAGGGGGTCCCGAACTTTGCGTCTAAAGTCAATGGTAACAGGAGACAGGGGACACGATGTTTACCCAGGTTCGGGCCCTCTCTATGGAGGTAATACCCTACTTCCTGCTTGATTGATCTTGATGAATATGAGTATTACAAGAGTTGATCTACCACGAAATCGTAATAGCTAATCCCTAGAAGTCTAGCCTGTATGAATATGGTAATGACTATCTCCTCTTCCGGACTAAGTCCTCCGGTTTATATAGACACCGTGAGGATCTAGGGTTACACAAGATCGGTTACAAAGGAAAAGAATCTACATATTCGGTCGTCAAGCTTGCCTTCCACGCCAAGGAGAGTCACATATGGATACGGGTGCAATCTTCTTTGTATCTTCACAGCCCATCGGTCCGGCCCATGGCTAACAGGCCGGACGCCCGAGGACCCCTTAGTCCAGGACTCCCTCACTTGCCCCTCCTTATATATGTTGAAGGGACGGTTTACATGACTAGTCCTAGTAGGATTAGTCATGTAAACCGTCCCTTCAACATATATAAGGAGGGGGGGACGGTTTACATGACTAGTCCTAGTAGGATTAGGATTACTCTATTATAAGTGGAGTCCTAGTCTTGCTTCCTTTGTAGGAGAATATTCCTTATGCCTTTCCTCTTAAGCCCGCCCACCATTACATGAGCCGGCCTTCTGGGCCTTGGGCCTAGTCCTCTATCTGACCCGCCATCAGGGCCATCAGTGAGTCGCCAGGCTCGTGAGTCGTCAGACCAGTGAGCCGCCAGACTCGTGAGTTGCCAATCCTCCAGCGGGTTACTAGTGAAACGCTAAGTCCCAGCTGGGTCATACATCCGGTCGGGTCATACCGCGGGGTATATCCCCGACATAAAGGTTAGTTCATATTTACCTAGGATGATATATTCTAGCTGTAGCATAAACTGCCACTACCAACATTTAATCCCTAGAGAAGATATATAGAACCATACGGCGAATATCCAAAATGCCCGGGATACATGCATGCCCAAACCCGAATTCTTAAGGCGGAGTTGAGATTGAATACGGAGGCTGCTCCATGTGTTTGATTTTTATATGACCACCAAAACACTTGTCGTTGGCAGCAATTCTTCTAACACCGATAGACTATGAGTGTAATCTAACAAAATCAATGATTAATGGTCGAAAAAAATTCAAATGCCAAAGGCTGCACGGTCTGGAGCGAGAGAGATAACTCACCAAATTAGAGACCAGCATGATCTTGGGCACGTGTTGTGAATCATCATATAACTAAATTAAATTATCCTCTTTTAGGTCAGTTCATCTAGTAGCTAGAGGTACTCATTCGGGATAAAACTACAAGTGCTACTCTCTTTTCCCCATCTTGAAGAAACTGCATGTCAGATTTTAGAGGTCAAACTCTAGAAATGATATATTAGTTCTG
The DNA here is from genome assembly GCA_021605145.1 of Aegilops bicornis. Lineage (NCBI taxonomy): Eukaryota > Viridiplantae > Streptophyta > Magnoliopsida > Poales > Poaceae > Aegilops > Aegilops bicornis. Next base: position 335,560,828 of record CM038670.1, on the reverse strand, counting down.
TTATAAATGAATATAATGAATCGTACATACACATACAAGAAAAAAAATGGGGACTGTGTGATCTTTTTCTTGGATGAGCGTAATGCTGTCAAATTCAGAAAGCTTAAGTCTGGGGATAGGAAAACCGGGGATGGCTGAAAATAGGTAGCATCCACCTACCAGAGTGGAGGCCAGTTGGGAGAGTATGATGCTAGCAAATGCAAGGTAAGTGCATTTATAATGGTAGTACATACATCTTTTAAAGATTTAATCCGCAGCCACTCGCATTTGCGGTGGTAATGGAGGGTGACTTTATGCGGGGACATGAATGCCTCAGTTTCTTATGCATTTTCGGCTGCCGTTTCATGGCCATGGGGTAGGAGTCGGTAGTGGTGGTGAGCAGAAGACAGAGCGGCGGCGATAAGACTCGCGAGGAAGATGAACCTGAGCAACCTAATGCGTTAATTATATGGGCTGGGCTAGCACGATGATAAGCCAGCTAGATATAATAAATAGAGACCTATGTTAGCACTTACCCTAGGCAGCCCAGGTACAAATATGGCTTTGTGCAACCCAACTTTGGCTATGATCCGATCAGCAAAACATAGTGTTTGCCTCAAAAAATAAAAGCAAAATGTTGTGCGGTTTTCTTTGCGTAACTCGTGCGGGCGGCTACGTTGAATGGTGATGTGACGGATCTAGTAACTGAAGATGGACTGGCTTACAAGAATCTCAGGAAAATAGTTAGTGCATGCTGATGTGGCATATCGCTGAAGTGGATAGGCTGTATGTTGAGATAATACAAGCAGTAGGGTTGAACCTCTTAAGTATATAGGATAACTTCTACCCACTTAGTAACGTAATAAACAACAACTAAAATATATGTATACCCATTAGAGGAAGGAAAAGGTCCCATATAATCGAATCCCCAAACATCAAATGGTTCAATAACAAGTGAATAATTCATAGGCATTTCCTGACGTCTACCAATATTTAAAATTCTTTGACATTTCATCACAAGATAAGACAAACTTATGAGCATCCTTGAAAAGAGTTGGCCAATAAAAACGGATTGTAGTACCTTATGTGCGGTTCTATCTCCAGCGTGGTGTCCTCTGTAAGCCTCGGAATGACACTTCCATAGGATTTGTTCCTGTTCATGCTCAGGTATACAACGTCTAATAATACCATCTACTCCTTCTTTATAAAGATGTGGGTCATCCCAGAAGTAATGTCATAAATCAAAGAAGAACTTCTTCTTTTGTTTGTATGTGAAACTAGGTGGTATAAATTTAGCAATGGTGTAATTAGCATAGTCTACATATAAAGGAGTATTACAAGAAGCATTTATATCAGCTAGTTGTTCATCAGGAAAACTATCATCAATAGGTAGTGGGTCATCAAGAATATTTCCAATCTAGATAGATTGTCAGCTACGAGATTCTCAACTCCCTTCCTATCAGTAATAGGCAAATCAAATTATTGTAGCAATAGAACCCACCTAATGAGTCTCAATTTGGCATCTTTCTTTTCCATAAGGTATTTAATAGCAGCATGATCAGTGTTAACAATTACTTCAGAATCAACTATGTAGGATCTGAATTTATCACATGCAAACACAACTACTAAAAATTCTTTCTCAGTAGTAGCATAATTTCTTTGAGCATCGTCTAGAGTTTTAGTAGCATAATGAATAACATTTTTCTTATCAACTCTTTGTCCTAGAACAACACCAACAACATAATCAGTAGAATCACACATAATTTCAAAAGGCAAGTTCCAATCAGGTGGTTGAACAATAGGTGCAGAAGTTAAGGCTTTCTTAAGTGTTTCAAAGCTTCTACACAATCATCATCGTAAACAAATGGAACGTATTTTTGCAAGAGATTAGTAAGAGGCCTAGAAATTTTAGAGAAGTCTTTAATAAACCTTCTATAGAAACTAGCATGACCAAGGAAACTTCTTATACCTTTAATATCTTTATGACATGTCATTTTCTCAATTGCATCAACTTTAGCTTTGTCTACCTCAATACCTCTTTCAGAGATTTTATGACCTAAGACAATACCTTCATTCACCATAAAGTGGCACTTCTCCCAGTTCAAGACAAGATTAGTTTCTTCATATCTCTGCAAAACTCAATCAACGTTGCTTAAGCAATCATCAAAAGAAGTCCCATAAATGGAGAAATCATCCATGAAAACCACAACAATCTTTTCACAAAAAGCAGAGAATATAGCAGTCGTACATCTTTGAAAGGTAGCAAGTGCATTGCATAAACCAAAAGGCATATGTCTATAAGCATAAGTTCCAAAGGGGCAAGTAAAAGTAGTTCTCTCTTGATCTTCCGGCTACACACATATTTCAGAAAAATCAGAATATCCATCAAGAAAGCAAAAGTGTGTGTCCTTAGATAGTCTTTCTAACATTTGATCTATAAAAGGCAAGGGGTAATGATCTTTTCTGGTAGCTTTGTTTAACTTCCTAAAATCAATTTACCATCATATAACCAGTTACAATTCTTTCTGGAATGAGTTCACTCTTATCATTAGGGACAACGACAATGCCTCCTTTCTTAGGAACACAATGATCCGGATATAATCGAGGTCTGGGATCGACGCCAGACTCATGGAAGACGAGCGGGATGATTCCGATGTTGACCTATCATCGGGCACCAGACTGCTGGCGGAACTGTTGTCCTCCCTGTCGCTCGACATGGTTGCGGTCGTATAAAAACCACGAGAAAGCGAGATTGCAGAGTGTGTGCAAGTGTGTAGCGCGGCTGACCAGGGACGATGAAGATGGTGGACACTTAAGCGGGGTATGTAGAGAAGAGGAATGCCAATTGAAGCGGGGAGTTGATGTATTATCTAACCGCTGATATAATCAACCGCAATTATTTGTACCCAGTCGCTCCAAATTCCCGGGGTTGCGCAGTTCTCAATGTGATAATTAATTACGCACACGCGTTGGAGCGTCCAAGTATGAAACAAGCATTTTTCGTAGTACTTCTACTCCCTCCATACCAAATGACCTAGGTGGGGGGAAACAAGAGAACTTGATGATTATTTGGTAACCAATACCATTGCATGTAGAGAATTGACCATTGCATGCATGTTATGCTAACTAGTCTGAAGTCATTGAATGCATACCAGCCGCAGGACTCCTATTGGTTGATTTCTTTTTTTTCAGGACAAAAACAAGGAACGAGTTTTGGGATTATTTGGTTTTCGTAATGTGACTTACGCACCGGTACGAACAGAGTAGAAAATTGGCAAGCAATACATTGAGCTCTTCTTATTGATGAAGCCAGTAATAGTCAAACTACAAAGGAAAAGAAAAAAGACAAAGGAAAATATCTGCACGTATCTTCGCGTAACATCAATGGCATAGGACCTAGATGTGCATTACTTAGAGCACATCTAGATGTGCTTTAGCAATACTGTCAAACAAAACCCCTAATCATCATTGCATACAATGCATAGAACATGGCTAACGCGACAACCACAACTACACATGCTAGTTCCTTCTTGTCTCTTGCTTTCATCTGTTGCCTGTGATTGATTCTTTGTTGCTTCATCGTACTGATTTTACATTCCAGATGAGCCAGTTTCTTCTTCAGCTTTACATTATCTTCTGCGAGCATGGTGATAACACTCCGAGCCCTACCACGCCATTCTTCATCCAGCCAGTTGTAAGGGCATATTTCTCCCTAAGTGGTTTTGTTGATTGATGACAATGCATTTGCGGACTAATCATGTGCATTGAGCATTTCTGGTATCTCATGTCTAGGCACAAGACGGTTCGGTGCCCCTCGGAGTCTATCGAAGACGGTTGCTTTCTACGTTTCTTTTCGGTGGATTTGAGTCGTAGGGAAGCCGTACTATTAAGAGGGGGTCCGCTTCGGAAAGTTTAGGGTGGAATCAACACGTACACATCTGTATATTGCACCACCTTTCCTTCGCTTCATTGGAGCTCCAGTCCGTTTTTCCATGTCTGTGCATACTGAAGGCAGCAAGGTGCTAGTTTTTAGTGGCTAGCGGTAGTACCGATGTCACCAGCACCTGTTGTGTGCGCCTACGGTAGTAGTTGCAGATGTAGTTTTTTTACTACCGCTCGGCGTGTAGTAGTACCAAAACCGTCCCCTGCATTACCATGCCAGATTTTTGCACAGTTTCTACTTCAGCGGAGGTAGACACGAAAGTAATTTTTTACTTCCGTGTACCTCTTGTGGCCGTTGTAAACTACCCTGCGGTAGTACCGCTCCGGCGGTTCTACCGCATGTTGCCTCGTGCAGTAGTTCATCTTCTGGTCACTACCGTGCGTGCGGTAGTACCGCACCGGGCAGCGGTAGTACCGCAACCTCTTGCAATAGTACCGCGATGTGGTGCGGTAGTACTGCAGTGCATGGGCTGTGAGTGGGGGTAACGGTTGGATTCTATCCCCCACTATACAAAGGGGGTCTTCTTCCCCAAGAAGACTACCTCTTCCCTTCCCAAATTCCATTGTTGCTCCAAAGCTCATTTTCGCCCGATCTCTCTCCCTAGCCAATCAAACTTGTTGATTTTCTAGGAATTGGTTGAGAAGGCCCGGATCTACACTTCCACCAAGAGAAATTTGATTCCCCCCGCTAATCCCTTGCGGATCTTGTTACTCTTGGGTGTTTGAGCACCCTAGACAGTTGAGGTCACCTCAGAGCCACATTCCATTATGGTGAAGCTCCGTGGTATGGTTGGGAGCCTCCAATCAAGTTGTGGAGATTGCCCCAACCTTGTTTGTAAAGGTTTGATCGCTGCCTTCAAGGGCACCACTAGTGGAATCACGACATCTCGCATTGTGTGAGCGCGTGAGGAGAATACACTGGCCCTAGTGGCTTCTTGGCTTCTTGGGGAGCATTGTGCCTCCAACAGAGACGTACTTCCCCCAAAGGGAAGGAACTTCGGTAACACATCCTCGTCTCCACCGACTCCACTTGTGGTTATCTCTTTCCTTTACTTTGTGCAAGCTATTGTTGTACTGTATACTATGCTTGCACTTGTCGTTGTTGTTGTTTGCATCATATAGGTCGCTCACCTAGTTGCACATATAGACCACAGATACGTCTTCAACGTATCTATAATTTTTGATTGCTCCATGCTATATTATCTACTATTTTGGACAATATTGGGCTTTATTATCCACTTTTATATTAATTTTGGGACTAACCTATTAACCGGAGGCCCAACCCAGAATTGCTATTTCTTGCCTATTTCAGAGTTTCGCAGAAAAAGGATATCAAACGGAGTCCAAACGGAATGAAACCTTCGGGAGCGTGATTTTTGGAAGGAACATGATCTAGGAGACTTGGACCCTACGTAAGAGAAGCTTACAGGAGTCCACGAGGTAGGGGGGCGCGCCCTCGACCCTCGTGGGCCCCATGTTGCTCCACCGACGTACTTCTTCCTCCTATATATACCTACGTACCCCAAAACGATCAGATACGGAGCCAAAAAACCTAATTCCACCACCGCAACCTTGTATACCCACGAGATCCCATCTTGGGGCTGTTAGGAGTTCACGAGGGGGCATCCATCACGAAGGGCTTCTACATCAACACCATAGCCTCTCCGATGAAGTGTGAGTAGTTTACCTCAGACCTTCGGGTCCATAGTTAGTAGCTAGATGGCTTCTTCTCTCTTTTTGGATCTCAATAAAATGTTCTCCCCCTCTCTCACGGAGATCTATTCATTGTAATCTTCTTTTTGCGGTGTGTTTGTTGAGACCGATGAATTGTGGGTTTATGATCAAGATTATCTATGAACAATATTTGAATCTTCTCTGAATTCTTTTATGTATGATTGGTTATCTTTCCAAGTCTCTTTGAATTATCAGTTTGGTTTGGCCTGCTAGATTGATCTTTCTTGCAATGGGAGAAGTGCTTAGCTTTGGGTTCAATCTTGCGGTGTCCTTTCCCAAAGATAATGAGGGGCAGCAGGCACGTATTGTATTGTTGCCATCGAGGATAACAAGATGGGGTTTTTATCATATTGCATGAATTTATCCCTCTACATCATGTCATCTTGCTTAAGGCATTACTCTGTTTTCATGAACTTAATACTCTAGATACATGCTGGATAGCGGTCGGTGAGTGGAGTAATAGTAGTAGATGCAGGCAGCAGTCGGTGTACTTGTCTCGGACGTGATGCCTATATACATGATCATACCTAGATATTATCATAACTATGCTCAATTCTGTCAATTTCTCAACAGTAATTCGTTCACCCACCGTAAAATACTTATGCTCTTGAGAGAAGCCACTACTGAAACCAATGGCCCCCGGGTCTATCTTCATCATATTCATCTCCCAACACTTAGTTATTTCCTTTGCTTTTATTTTACTTTGCATCTTTATCACAAAAATACCAAAAATATTATCCTATCATATCTATCAGATCTCACTCTCGTAAGTGACCGTGAAGGGATTGACAACCCCTTATCGCGTTGGTTGCGAGGAGTTATTTGTTTTGTGTAGGTACGAGGGACTCCGCGTAGCCTCCTACTGGATTGATACCTTGGTTCTCAAAAACTGAGGGGAAATACTTACGCTACTTTGCTGCATCACCCTTGGCCCTTCAAGGAAAAACTAACGCAGTGCTCAAGAGGTAGCAAGAAGATTTCTGGCGCCGTTGCCGGGGATTCTACGCAAAAGTCAACATACCAAGTACCCATCACAATCCCTTATATCCCGCATTACACTATTTTCCATTTGCCTCTCGTTTTCCTCTCCCACACTTCACCCTTGCCATTTTATTCGCCCTCTCTTTTTCGTTCGCCTCTTTTTTGTTTGCTTTTTGTTTGCTCGTGTGTTGGATTGCTTGCTTATCACGATGGCTCAAGATAATACCAAATTGTGTGACTTTACCAATAACAACAATAATGATTTCCTTAGCACTCCGATTGCTCCTCTTACCGATACTGAATCTTGTGAAATCAATGCTGCTTTGTTGAATCTTGTTATGGAAGATCAACTCGCCGGCCTTCCTAGTGAAGATGTTGCTACTCATCTAAATATCTTCGTTGATTTGTGTGATATGCAAAAGAAGAAAGATGTTGATAATGACATTGTTAAATTGAAGCTATTTCCTTTTTCGCTTAGAGATCGTGCTAAAGCTTGGTTTTTGTCTTTGCCTAAATATAGTATTGATTCTTGGAACAAGTGCAAAGATGCTTTTATCTATAAGTATTTTCCTCCCGCTAAGATTATCTCTCTTAGAAACGATATTATGAATTTTAAGCAACTTGATCATGAACATGTTGCACAAGCTTGGGAGAGGATGAAATTAATGATACGTAATTGCCCTACTCATGGTTTGAATTTGTGGATGATTATACAAAAAAATTATGCCGGATTGAATTTTGCTTCTAGAAATCTTTTAGATTCGTCATGGAGGCACTTTTATGGAAATCACTTTAGGATAATCTACTAAACTCCTAGATAATATTATGGTTAATTATTCTCAATGGCACACTGAAAGATCCACTAATAAAAAGGTGCATGCGATAGAAGAAATTAATGTTTTAAGTGGAAAGATGGATGAAATTATGAATTATTTGCTAGTAAGAGTGTTTCTTCTGATCCTAATGATATGCCTTTGTCCACTTTGATTGAGAATAATAATGAATCTATGGATGTGAATTTTGTTGGTAGGAATAATTTTGGTAACAACGCGTATAGAGGAAACTTTAATCCTAGGCCTTATCCTAGCAATTCCTCTAATAATTATGGAAATTCCTACAACAACTCTTATGGAAATTTTAATAAGATGCCCTCTGAATTTGAGACTAGTGTTAAAGAGTTTATGAATTAGCAAAAAAGAATTTCAATGCTTTGCTTGAAGAGAAATTGCTTAAGGTTGATGAATTGGCTAGGGACGTTGATAGAATTTCTCTTGATGTTGATTCTTTAAAGCTTAGATCTATTCCTCCTAAGCATGATATCAATGAGTCTCTCAAAGCCGTGATAATTTCTATTGATGAGCGCAAAGAAAGAACCGCTAGGATGCGTGCTAAGAAAGATTGCTTTATGAAAGCGTGTTCTTCAAATTTCTATGAAAGTAAAGATGAAGATCTAAAAGTTATTGATGTGTCCCCTATTAAATCTTTGTTTTGCAATATGAATCTTTATAACGATGGGACTGAATATGATCCACCTTTACCTAGAAGGCGTTCCAAGAATTCAGAGTTTTTAGATCTTGATGCTAAATTTGATAAAAGTGGGATTGAAGAAATCAAAACCCTAGATGTTGCTAAACCCACTATTTTGGACTTCAAGGAATTTAATTATGAAAATTTCTCTTTGATTGATTGTATTTCCTTGTTGCAATCCATGCTAAATTCTCCTCATGCTTATAGTCAAAATAAAGCGTTTACTAAACATATCGTTGATGCCTTGATGCAATCTTATGAAGAAAAGCTTGAGTTGGAGGTTTCTATCCCTAGAAAACTTTATGATGAGTGGGAACCAACTATTAAAATTAAGACTAAGGATCATGAGTTCTATGCTTTATGTGATTTGGGTGCTAGTGTTTCCACCATTCCCATAACTTTGTGCGATTTGCTAGATTTCCGTGATTTTGATGATTGCTCTTTAAACTTGCACCTTGCGGATTCTACTATTAAGAAACCTATGGGAAGAATTAATGATGTTCTTATTGTTGCAAATAGGAAATTATGTGTCCTTAGATTTTATCGTTCTTGATATAGATTGCAATCCTTCATGTCCTATTATTCTTGGTAGACCTTTCCTCACAACGGTTGGTGCAATTATTGATATGAAGTAAGGGAATATTAGATTCCAATTTCCATTAAAGAAAGGCATGGAACACTTCCCTAGGAAGAAAATAAAATTTCCATATGAATCTATCATGAGAGCCACCTATGGATTGCCTACCAAAGATGGCAATACCTAGATCTATCCTCGCTTTTATGCCTAGCTAGGGGCGTTAAATGATAACGCTTGTTGGGAGGCAACCCAATTTTATTTTTAGTTTTTTGCTTTTTTGCTTCTGTTTAGGAATAAATCTCTGTTCTAGCCTCTTGTTAGATGTGTTTTTATGTTTTAATTAGTGTTTGTGCCAAGTTAAACCTATAGGATCTTTTTGAATGATAGTTATTTGATCTTGCAGAAATTTTCAGAAACTTTCTGTTCACGAAAATAATTGTTAAAAACCATGAGAACGTGATAAAATAGTGATTCCAATTGCTGCTGATCAATAAACAAATTGTCTAGGTCTTCCTATTTTGGCTGATTTTTTGGAGTTCCAGAAGTTTGCGTTAGTTATAGATTACTACAGGCTCTTCTGTTTTTGACAGATTCTGTTTTTCGTGTGTTGTTTGCTTATTTTGATGAATCTATGGCTAGTAAAATACTTTATAAAACATATAGAAGTTGGAATACAGTAGGTTTAACACCAATATAAATAAAGAATGAGTTCATTACAGTACCTTGAAGTGGTCTTCTGTTTTCTTTCGCTAACGGAGCTCACGAGATTTCTGTTCAGTTTTGTGTTGTGAAGTTTTCAAGTTTTGGGTGAAAGATTATGATGGATTATGGAACAAGGAGTGTAAAGAGCCTAAGATTGGGGATGCCCATGGCACCCCCAAGATAATCTAAGGACACCAAAAAGCCAAAGCTTGGGGATGCCCCGGAAGGCATCCCCTCTTTAAATCTACTTCCATCGGTAACTTTACTTGGAGCTATATTTTTATTCACCACATGATATGTGTTTTGCTTGGAGCGTCTTGTATGATTTGAGTCTTTGCTTTTTAGTTCACCACAATCATCCTTGGTGTACACACCTTTTGATAGAGCCATACATGATTTGGAATTTGTTAGAATACTCTATGTGCTTCACTTATATCTTTTGAGTTATATAGTTTTGCTCTAGTACTTCACTTATATCTTTTAGAGCACGGTGGTGGATTTGTTTTATAGAAACTATTGATCTCTCATGCTTCACTTAGATTATTTTGAGAGTCTTAAATAGCATGGTAATTTGCTTAAATAATCCTAATATGCTAGGTATTCAAAATTAGTAAAAACTTTCTTAAGAGTGTGTTGAATACTAAGCGAAGTTTGATGCTTGATGATTGTTTTGAGATATGGAGGTAATAATATCAAAGTCGTGCTAGTTGAGTAGTTGTGAATTTGAGAAATGCTTGTGTTGAAGTTTGCAAGTCCCGTAGCATGCACATATGGTAAACGTTATGTAACAAATTTGAAACATGAGGTGTTCTTTGATTGTCCTCCTTATGAGTGGCGGTCGGGGACGAGCGATGGTCTTTTCCTACCAATCTATCTCCCTAGGAGCATGCGCGTAATGCTTGGTTTTTGATGACTTGTAGATTTTTGCAATAATTATGTGAGTTCTTTATGACTAATGTTGAGTCCATGGATTATACGCACTCTCACCCTTCCATCATTGCTAGCCTCTTCGATGCACTGCATTGCCCTTTCTCACATTGAGAGTTGGTGCAAACTTCGCCGATGCATCCAAACCCCGTGATATGATACGCTATTTCACACATAAAACTCCTTATATCTTCCACAAAACAACCACCATACGTACCTATTATGGCATTTCCATAGCGACTCTGAGATATATTGCCATGGAACTTTCCACCATTCCATTTATCATGACACATTCATCATTGTCATATTGCTTAGCATGATCATATAGTTGACATAGTATTTGTGGCAAAGCCACCGTCATAATTCTTTCATACATGTTACTCTTGATTCATTGCATATTCCGTACATCACGGAGGCATTCATATAGAGTCATACTTTGTTCTAGTATCGAGTTGTAATCATTGAGTTGTAAATAAATAGAAGTGTGATGATCATCATTTTCTAGAGCATTGTCCCAAGTGAGGAATAAAAAAAGAGAAAGGCCATAAAAAATAGAAGGCCCAAAAAATGAGAGAAAAAGAGAGAAGGGACAATGGTACTATCCTTTTTTCCACACTTGTGCTTCAATGTAGCACCATAATCTTCATGATAGAGACTCTCTTGTTTTGTAACTTCATATACTAGTGGGAATTTTTCATTATAGAACTTGGCTTGTATATTCCAACAATGGGCCTCCTCAAGTGCCCTAGGTCTTCGTGAGCAAGCAAGTTGGATGCACACCCACTTAGTTTCTTTTGTTGAGCTTTCATACATTTATAGCTCTAGTGCATCCGTTGCATGGCTATCCCTACTCCTTGCATTAACATCAATCGATGGGCATCTCCATAGCTCGTTGATGTGATACTTTCTCCTTTTTTGTCTTCTACACATAACCCCCATCATCATATTCTCCATAGTGCTATGTCCATGGCTCACGCTCATATATTGCATGAAAGTTTATAGGTTTGAGATTACTAAAGTATGAAACAATTGCTTGGCTTGTCATCAGGGTTGTGCATGATGAGAGCATTCTTGTGTGACGAAAATGGAGCATGACTAAACTATATGATTTTATAGGGATGAACTTTCTTTGGCCATGTTATTTTGAGAGGACATAATTGCTTAGTTAGTATGCCTGAAGTATTATTGTTTTTATGTCAATATGAACTTTTATCTTGAATCTTTTGGATCTGAATATTCATACCACAATTAAGAAGAATTACATTGAAATTATGCCAAGTAGCACTCCGCATCGAAAATTCTGTTTTTATCATTTACCTACTCGAGGACGAGCAGGAATTAAGCTTGGGGGTGCTTGATACGTCTCCAACGTATCTATAATTTTTGATTGCTCCATGCTATATTATCTACTGTTTTGGATAATATTGGGCTTTATTATCCACTTTTAGATATTTTTGGGACTAACCTATTAACCGGAGGCCCAACCCAGAATTGCCGTTTTTTGCCTATTTCAGAGTTTCGCAGAAAAAGAACATCAAACGGAGTCCAAACGAAATGAAACCTTCGGGAGCGTGATTTTTGGAACGAACATGATCCAGGAGACTTGGACCCTACGTAAGAGAAGCTTCCTGGAGGCCACGAGGTAGGGAGGCGCGCCCACCCGCCAGGGCGCGCCCTCCACCCTCGTGGGCCCCACATTGCTCCACCGACGTGCTTCTTCCTCCTATATATACCTACGTACCCCCAAACGATCAGATACGGAGCCAAAAAACCTAATTCCACCGCCACAACCTTACATGCTCCACGAGATCCCATCTTGGGGCTGCTTTGAGCTCCACCGAGGGGGGCATCCATCACGGAGGGCTTCTACATCAACACCATAGCCTCTCCGATGAAGTGTGAGTAGTTTACCTCAGACCTTCGGGTCCATAGTTAGTAGCTAGATGGCTTCTTCTCTCTTTTGGATCTCAATACAATGTTCTTCCCCTCTCTCGTGGAGATCTATTCGATGTAATCTTCTTTTTGCAGTGTGTTTGTTGAGACCGATGAATTGTGGGTTTATGATCAAGATTATCTATGAACAATATTTGAATCTTCTATGAACTCTTTTATGTATGATTGGTTATCTTTGCAAGTCTCTTCGAATTATCAGTTTGGTTTGGCCTACTAGATTGATCTTTCTTGCAATGGGAGAAGTGCTTAGCTTTGGGTTCAATCCTGCGGTGTCCTTTCCTAGTGACAGTAGGTGTAGCAAGGCACGTATTGTATTGTTGCCATCGAGGATAACAAGATGGGTTTTTTATCATATTGCATGAATTTATCCCTCTACATCATGTCATCTTGCTTAAGGCGTTACTCTGTTTTCATGAACTTAATACTCTAGATGCATCTGGATAGCGGTCGATGAGTGGAGTAATAGTAGTAGATGCGTGTGAGTCGGTCTACTTGTCTCGGACGTGATGCCTATATACATGATCATACCTAGATATTCTGATAACTATGCTCAATTCTTTCAATTGCTCAACAGTAATTCGTTCACCCACCATAATATACTTATGCTCTTGAGAGAAGCCACTAGTGAAACCTATGGCCCCCGGGTCTATCTTCATCATATTAATCTTCCAACACTTAGTTATTTCCTTTGCTTTTATTTTACTTTGCATCTTTATCACAAAAATACCAAAAATATTATCCTATCATATCTATCAGATCTCACTCTCGTAAGTGACCGTGAAGGGATTGACAACCCCTTATCGCGTTGGTTGCAAGGAGTTATTTGTTTTGTGTAGGTATGAGGGACTCGCGCATAAGCTCCTACTGGATTGATACCTTGGTTCTCAAAAACTAAGGGAAATACTTACGCTACTTTGCTGCATCACCCTTCCTCTTCAAGGAAAAACCAACGCAGTGCTCAAGAGGCAGCAACCACCTTTTTGTTGCTAAACCTAATTTGATAAGAAAAGCTAAAAATTGGTAGTTGCCTATTCACCCCCTCTAGTCAACCATATCGATCCTTTCACCAGTTAACAAAGGCACAAGCCTCATATCCCTGCTAATGTTCAATAGTATTCAGGATGAGCGGTGGCATTAACTCAAGTAAAATGATGAACTTAGTACTAACCTCTAAGGGGAAACTGAGAAACAGCTTGCCAATGTTGAATCCCTCCGTGCATACACGTCGAGCGGGAGTGTGCCCGTGCACACAACTCAGCTTTTTGTACTTCTCGGTGGCGCAAAACTCAGGGTTGAACTCGTGTTGTAGGAGTCTGGAGTCATGCTCCGGATCTGCCGGCAGATCACTTTCATGGGGGGGGGGGAGGGGTTCATTCAGGACGGATTCAGCGGGGAGCTACTTTGGACATGCTAAAAAAGTTCGGGATAGATTGGAACCTGACAGGACGATTCGGATCCTTAGTACACCTGCCTTCTCATGATCATAGGCAAGTGCTCGGCGGTGACCGTCGTCGTGGTGGCGCTGCCGAGAGCGGCGATATGAGCTGGAGCAGCCGCACCGAAACCATCAGCACCACTCGTCTGCATTCCCCCAATGTCAGCGCCACGCGAGGGAATTTGGAGGCTATCTAGGGATTTGGGGGAAATGGGGAAACTACGGGGATAAGCTAACGGTTGGGAACTACTTATCGCACTATATGTTGTATACGACACACTATCTATACATGTCATTTGTGTTAGGTATTATAACTTCACACATGATTTCCGGACCAAACCGTGTGAGAAGACAACGTAGGTGAGACACGGTTGCCATGACATAACCATATGTGATGTACTACCCTGTACATATAACTGAGTTACATTAATACCATGTAAACAGCTGCTCTGCGGATATCTGTCAAAAAATAAATAGCTGCTCTGCAGGTAGAGATGGCCGCGGCCGAGGCAGCGGTTACCATATAAGAGGTCAATGCTCAATCGGTGGGCGGTGGCGGTGTCATAGGAGGTCAATCCTCGGTCTGCGACGGGAGATAGGAGGAGCTCAACCATCGAGGTCGGCGGTGGTGTGTGATACGTCTCCAACGTATCTATAATTTTTATTGTTCCATGCTATATTATATTCTGTTTTGGACATTATTGGGCTTTATTATACACTTTTATATTATTTCTGGGACTAACCTATTAACCGGAGGCCCAAAATTTAAAATTGCTGTTTTTTGCCTATTTCAGAGTTTCGCAGAAAAAGAATATCAAACGGAGTCCAAACGAAATGAAACCTTCAGGAACGTGATTTTCGGAATGAACATGATCCAGAGGACTTGGTCCCTAAGTCAAGACTTCAACCAGGAGGCCACGAGGTAGGGGGGCGCGCCTAGCCCCCAAAGCGCACTCTCCACCCTCGTGGCCCCCATTGCTCCACCGACGCATTCTTCCTCCTATATATACCTACGCCCCCAAACCATCGGATACGGAGCCAAAAACCTAATTCCACCGCCGCAACCTTCTATACCCGTGAGATCCCATCTTGGGGCCTGTTCCGGAGCTCCACCGGAGGGGGCATCGATCATGGAGGGCTTCTTCATCAACACCATAGCCTCTCCGATGATGTGTGAGTAGTTTACCTCAGACCTTCGGGTCCATAGTTATTAGCTAGATGGCTTCTTCTCTCTTTTTGGATCTCAATACAATGTTCTCCCCCTCTCTCGTGGAGATCTAGTCGATGTAATTTTCTTTTGCGGTGTGTTTATTGAGACCGATGAATTGTGGGTTTATGGGTTTATGATCAAGTTTATCTATGAACAATATTTGAATCTTCTGAATTCTTTTATGTATGATTGGTTATCTTTGCAAGTCTCTTCGAATTATCAGTTTGGTTTGGCCTACTAGATTGATCTTTCTTGCAATGGGAGAAGTGCTTAGCTTTGGGTTCAATCTTGTGGTGTCCTTTCCCAGTGATAGTAGGGGCAGCAAGGCACATATTGTATTGTTGCCATCGAGGATAACAATATGGGGTTTCTATCTTATTGCATGAATTTATCCCTCTACATCATGTCATCTTGCTTAAAGCGTTACTCTGTTCTTATGAACTTAATACTCTAGATGCATGCTGGATAGCGGTCGATGTGTGGAGTAATAGTAGTAGATGCGGGCAGGAGTCGGTCTACTTGTCTCGGACGTGATGCCTATATACATGATCATACCTAGATATTCTCATAACTATGCTCAATTCTGTCAATTTCTCAACAGTAATTTGTTCACCCACCGTAAATACTTATGCTCTTGAGAGAAGCCACTAGTGAAACCTATGGCCCCCGGGTCTATTTTCCATCATATTAATCTTCCAACACTTAGCTATTTCCTTTGCCTTTTATTTTGCTTCTATTTTACTTTGCATCTTTATCATAAAAATGCCAAAAATATTATCCTATCATATCTATCAGATCTCACTCTCGTAAGTGACCGTGAAGGGATTGACAACCCCTTATCGCGTTGCTTGCGAGGATTTATTTGTTTGTGTAGGTGCGAGGGACTCGTGCGTGGCCTCCTACTGGATTGATACCCTGGTTCTCAAAAACTGAGGGAAGTACTTACGCTACTTTGCTGTATCACCCTTTCTTCTTCAAGGGAAAACCAACGCAGTGCTCAAGAGGTAGCAAGAAAGATTTCTGGCGCCGTTGCCGGGGAGTCTGCGCAAAAGTCAACATACCAAGTACCCATCATAAACCCTTATCTCCCGCATTACATTATTTGCCATTTGCCTCTCGTTTTCTTCTCCCCCACTTCACCCTTGCCGTTTTATTCGCCTTCTTTCCGTATGTCTTTTGTTTGTGCGTCTATGTGCCTTCTATTTTCTTGCATCTTTGCTTGCTAAAAATCTATTGTTATGGATCCACTTAAAGTGTTCTACTTGGATCATCTTCGATCCTTATGCTCTCGTGCTGAAACCCCGACTAGCCTAGTTGATGGGAAATCTTTAGATGAGCATGCCCATTTTGTGCATCATCGTTTGTCTGAAAAAGAGAAGCTCTTATGGTATCATATAAATAGTTTGTTATGCTATGCTTGGAATCTTTGTGAAATTTGTGATTTTACTTGTTGCTCTAAGAACCCTAAAAAACACCTTCCCTACCTATGTGAGTTCAATGATAATGAAATCTTATCTTCTTATGCAAAGGGAGTTTATTGTTACTATGATATCAAACAAATTGAAGAATTTGTCCTTTTTAAGGGTGCTCATGAAGTTGCTTCTTTGATTGAAAAGTATGATTTTACTCTCAACAAATCTGGAAATTCCGTCATACTTAAATATTGCAATGAAAACTTTGCTCATAATGTCTATGTCCAAGAATTTATTGAAAGAATGACCGTTGCTTTGGAAGAAAACAATCATATGCATGAATCTATAGATAATGATGATTCGATGATTTGATTGAAATATCCCTTGATGAACATGATGCTTCTTGTGGCCATGATGCCAATATTTATGAAGATGAATTTGCTATAGTTCCTTATGTTAAACATGAGTTCGTTGCTATTGCACCCATACTTGATAGCTCCTTGAATAAAAAGCATGATTGCAATGATTTTACTATAAATTCTCTTGATGCCAATTGTGCTAATAATATGCAAAACCCTAAGCTTGGGGATGCTAGTTTTGCTATGTCTACTACTTGTTGCAATGATCATGATTGGGGTGAATCTTCTTATGATCTTGAAAATTTATTTAATCCCCATGATGAATATGAGATTTATAATAATGTTTGCAATAATATTGAAAGTGGGTTTGGAAGAGTGTCAACTTTATATCCCACATATTTGGAGAATATTCAATCTTATGAAGTTTTAGATAAAAGTGGGTTTGGAGAGGCCATGACTTTAGTTAATATTAATCCCACTATTTCGGAAGAGTGTAAACTTTGGTTGCATGTGGATCGTGTTGAGAATATGTTATGTGATAGCTATATTGTTGAATTTGCTTATGATCCTACATATAATTATTATGAGAGAGGAAAATATGGTTGTAGAAGTTTTCATGTTACTAAATTACCTCTCTTCATGTTGAGATTGCTATCGTCACTTTCTTCTTCCTTGCATATTCTAGTTTTTGCTTGCCTTGCAAATTTGTTTGCTTATAAGATGCCTATGCATAGGAAGTATGTTAGACTTAGATGTGTTTGTCACATGTTTTATGATGCTCTCTTTGCGCTTCATTCTTGTCTTTCATGTGAGCATCATTAAAATTATCTATGCCTAGCTAAAAAGGCTTTAAAGAAAAGTGCTTGTTGGGAGACAACCCAATATTTATCCTTTCTGTTTAGCAAATAAATCTTTGATCTAGCCTCTGGTTAGATGTGTTTTTATGTTTTAATTAGTGTTTGTGCCAAGTTTAACCTATAGGATCTTCTTGGATGATAGTTATTTGATCTTGCAGAAATTTCCAGAAACTTTCTGTTCACGAAAATAATTGTTAAAAACCACGAGAACGTGATAAAATAGTGATTCCAATTTCTGCTGATCAATAAACAAATTTTCTAGGTCTTCCTATTTTGGATGATTTTTTGGAGTTCCAGAAGTTTGCGTTAGTTACAGATTACTACAGACTGTTCTGTTTTTGACAGATTCTGTTTTTCGTGTGTTGTTTGCTTATTTTGATGGATCTATGGCTAGTAAAATACTTTATAAACTATATAGAAGTTGGAATACAGTAGGTTTAACACCAATATAAATAAAGAATGAGTTCATTACAGTATCTTGAAGTGGTCTTTTGTTTTCTTTCGCTAACGGAGCTCACGAGATTTCTGTTCAGTTTTGTGTTGTGAAGTTTTCAAGTTTTGGGTGAAAGATTATGATGGATTATGGAACAAGGAGTGGCAAGAGCCTAAGCTTGGGGATGACCATGGCACCCCCAAGATAATCTAAGGACACCGAAAAGCCAAAGCTTGGGGATGCCCCGGAAGGCATCCCCTCTTTCGTCTACTTCCATCGGTAACTTTACTTGGAGCTATATTTTTATTCACCACATGATATGTGTTTTGCTTGGAGCGTCTTGTATGATTTTATTATTTGCTTTTTAGTTCACCAAAATCATCCTTGGTGTACACACCTTTTGAGAGAGCCATACATGATTTGGAATTTGTTAGAATACTCTATGTGCTTCACTTATATCTTTTGAGTTATATAGTTTTGCTCTAGTACTTCACTTATATCTTTTAGAGCACGGTGGTGGATTTGTTTTATAGAAACTATTGATCTCTCATGCTTCACTTAGATTATTTTGAGAGTCTTAAATAGCATGGTAATTTGCTTTAATTAATACCATGAGAAATTTGATGCTTGGTAATTGTTTTGAGATATAAAGGTGGTAATATCATAGTTGTGCTAGTTGAGTAATTGTGGAATTGAAAAATACATGTGTTGGAGTTTGTGATTCCCGTAGCATGCACGTATGGTGAACCGTTATGTAACGAAGTCGGAGCATGAAGTATTTGTTGATTGTCTTCCTTTTTTTGGCGGTCGGGATCGCGTATGGTTAACTCCTACCAACCCTTCCCCTAGGAGCATGCGTAGTAGTACTTTGCTTCGAGGGCTAATAAATTTTCGCAGTAAGTATATGAGTTCTTTATGACTAATGTGAGTCCATGGATTATACACACACTTACCTTTCCGCAATTTTCTAGCCTCTTCGATACCGCGCATTGCCCTTTCTCACCTTGAGAGTTGGTGCAAACTTCGCTGGCGATTCCAAACCCCATGATATCTTATGCTCTATCACACATAAGCCTCCTTATATCTTCCTCAAAACAGCCACCATACCTACCTATCATGGCATTTTCATAGCCATTCCAAGATATATTTCCATGCAACTTTCCACCGTTTCATTTATCATGACATACTCCATTATTGTCATATTGCTTTGCATGATCATGTAGTTGACATTGTATTTGTGACAAAGCCACCGTTCATAATTCTTTCATACATGTCGCTCTTGATTCATTGCATATCCCGGTACACGCCGGAGGCATTCATATAGAGTCATATTTAGTTCTAAGTATTGAGTTGTAATTCATGAGTTGTAAGTAAATAAAGTGTGATGATCATCATTATTAGAGCATTGTCCCAAGTGAGGAAAGGATGATGGAGACTATGATTCCCCCACAAGTCGGGATGAGACTCGGACTAAAAAAAAGAGGCCATAAAAAATAGAGAAAAGGCCCAAAAAATGAGAGAAAAAGAGAGAAGGGACAATGCTACTATCCTTTTACCACACTTGTGCTTCAAAGTAGCAGCGTGATCTTCATAATAGAGAGTCTCTCATTTTGTCACTTTCATATACTAGTGGGAAATTTCATTATAGAACTTGGCTTGTATATTACAATGATGGGCTTCCTCAAATGCCCGAGGTCTTCGTGAGCAAGCAAGTTGGATGCACACCCACTTAGTTTCTTTTTGAGCTTTCATACACTTATAGTTCTAGTGCATCCGTTGCATGGCAATCCCTACTCCTCGCATTAACATCAATTGATGGGAATCTCCATAGCTCGTTGATTAGCCTCGTTGATGTGAGACTTTCTCCTTTTTGTCTTCCCACATAACCCCTACCATTATACCTTATTCCACCATAGTGCTATATCCATGGCTTGCGCTCATGTATTGCGTAAGAGTTGAAAAGGTCAAGCGCGTTAAAAGTATGAACCAAATGCTTGGCCAAACCGGGTCGTACATGATATTTATATTTTGTGTGGGGAAGATGGAGCTTAGCCAGACTATATGATTTTGTTGGGTTATCTTGATTTGGCTATGTTATTTTGATAAGACATAATTGCTTAGTTAGTATGCTTGAAGTATTATTGTTTTTATGTCAACATTAAACTTTTATCTTGAATCATATCAAATCTGAACATTCATGCCACAATAACAAGAATTATATTGAAATTATGCTAAGTAGCATTCCACATCAAAAATTCTGTTTTTATCATTTACCTACTCGAGGACGAAAGGTGAATTAAGCTTGGGGATGCTTGATACGTCTCTAACGTATTTATAATTTTTATTGTTCCATGCTATATTATATTCTGTTTTGGACATTATTGGGCTTTATTATACACTTTTATATTATTTTTGGGACTAACCTATTAACCGGAGGCCCAAATTTTAATTGCTGTTTTTTTGCCTATTTCAGAGTTTCGCAGAAAAAGAATATCAAACGGAGTCCAAATGGAATGAAACCTTCGGGAACGTGATTTTCGAAACGAACGTGATCCAGAGGACTTGGACCCTACGTCAAGACTTCAACCAGGAGGCCACGAGGTAGGGGTCACGCCTACCCCCCCTCCCCCAGGCGCGCCCTCCACCCTCATGGGCCCCCTGTTGCTCCACCGACGTACTCCTTCCTCCTATATATACCTCACGCACTTCAAACTACGGATCTGAGCCAAAACCTAATTCCACCGCCGCAACCTTCTATACCCGTGAGATCCCATCTTGGGGCCTGTGTTAGTTCACGGGAGGGGCATCGATCACGGAGGGCTTCTACATCAACACCATAGCCTCCCTGATGATGTGTGAGTAGTTTACCTCAGACCTTTGGGTCCATAGTTAGTAGCTAGATGGCTTCTTCTCTCTTTTTGGATCTCAATACAATGTTCTCCCCCTCTCTCGTGGAGATCTATTCGATGTAATCTTCTTTTGCGGTGTGATTGTTGAGACCGATGAATTGTGGGTTTATGATCAAGTTTATCTATGAACAATATTTGAATCTTCTGAATTCTTTTATGTATGATTGGTTATCTTTGCAAGTCTCTTTGAATTATCAGTTTTGTTTGTCCTACTAGATTGATCTTTCTTGCAATGGGAGAAGTGCTTAGCTTTGGGTTCAATCTTGTGGTGTCCTTTCCCAGTGATAGTAGGGGCAGCAAGGCACATATTGTATTGTTGCCATCGAGGATAACAATATGGGGTTTCTATCATATTGCATGAATTTATCCCTCTACATCATGTCATCTTGCTTAAAGCGTTACTCTGTTTCTTATGAACTTAATACTCTAGATGCATCTGGATAGCGATCGATGTGTGGAGTAATAGTAGTAGATGCAAAAGGTGAGTCGGTCTACTTGTCTCGGATGTGATGCCTATAAACATGATCATACCTAGATATTCTCATAACTATGCTCAATTCTGTCAATTTCTCAACAGTAATTTGTTCACCCACCATAGATACTTATGCTCTTGAGAGAAGCCACTAGTGAAACCTATGGCCCCCGGGTCTATTTTCCATCATATTAATCTTCCAACACTTAGCTATTTCCTTTGCCTTTTATTTTACTTCTATTTTACCTTGCATCTTTATCATAAAAATACCAAAAATATTATCCTATCATATCTATCAGATCTCACTCTCGTAAGTGACCGTGAAGGGATTGACAACCCCTTATCGCGTTGGTTGCGAGGATTTATTTGTTTGTGTAGGTGCGAGGGACTCGTGCGTGGCCTCCTACTGGATTGATACCTTGGTTCTCAAAAACTGAGGGAAATACTTACGCTACTTTGCTGCATCATCCTTTCCTCTTCAAGGGAAAACCAACGCAGTGCTCAATAGGTAGCAGTGTGATTGGAGCACATCCATCGCGGTCGATGGTAGTATAGTGGAGGTCGAACTTCAGGCGGTAGCCGTACTAAGCTTTGCTCCTTGACCCTACTGTCTCGGCGTCCCGCTGCATCCCGCTTCTCTATCTGTTGGGTGGAGGTCACCGCGCGGCTATTTAATTAAGGTATTCTTTTCATGAATGGCTTAATTAAGGTATTCAATTCCTAAGGGTACTGTTGTAGTACTCTGTGTGTAAATTGACTGGCCATCAATTTTTGTCATTACACGTCTGGATAACAATATGGAGCGCCCTCAGTAATTATGAAAATAAAACCTTGTGATTTATGCACGCATCTTTGGGCATCAATTAATCCGTGTATTAATGTTGTTGCTTTGTTTTTAATTACCCTCTGTCTGGTGCAGATGGAACAATCTGAATGGATGAAGAATTAGAGAAGCTCAGATTTTATGAGTGGCGTGGCAGAGTTCATGAATTTGGCTGAAAGTACAAAGAAGAGAATTAGTGATGAGGATTACACCCTGTGTCCATGTAGTCATTGTGCCAATACAGAGTCACATGAAGTTGTAGAAGTCGAGCGGCACTTACTATTTTAGGGATTCATGGATGGATATACACGTTGGACCAGATACGGTGAAGAGCATGTCATGGATGAATATACCCAGGGATGCGAGATGCCAAACCCCAGCCAGTGTCACATGGATGTTGAATCTAACATCGGGGCAGAGGTGTCAAGCTACCAATGGAACACCGGAAAGCTGAAACACCCACTAGAAAACCAAGCCGACAACGCAGACGACGGCGATCTTGATATGCTAGATTTTGCTGCTATGATTGCAGATTTCAAGGGCCCAAAAAGGATATGATTGGGTACAAGGATCTGCCAACCATTGCTGCACACTCCAAGAAAGAATTGTATGCAGGTTGCAAAAATAAACATTCCAAGTTGAGTGCCACCCTGGCGGTTCTCAGATTTGAAGCAGCAAACGATCTATCAATCAGGGCTTCACAGAGTTGTTAGGTCTTTTCAAAGAAATTCTTCCAGAAGATAATGTTCTCCCCAGAAGCACGAAACGAAGCGAAGAAAATGGTTTGCCCATTGGAACTTGAAGTACAAAAGATACATGCTTGTGTGAATGATTGTATATTGTACCATGGTGAGTACAAAGGTTTGCGTGCATGTCCCATATGCAAGTATGCACGATACAAGCACAGGAGAGCAAAGGACAAGTACAAATTAGATGACAAGATCAAGACAAGAATCCCATTCAAGGTTGTTTGGTACTTTCCTTTAGTTCCAAGGTTGAGGTGTTTGTTTGCAAACCCAAGAGAGGCAAGGAGGTTGCGGTGGCATCATGATGAGCGAACTGCGGATAAATATCTGAGGCACCCAAAAGATGGGGCTCACTGGGAATTAATTGACAACAAGTTTAAAGACTTTTCCAATGATCCTAGAAGTATAAGACTCGGGGAGTGTACTGACGGGATGAATCCTTTTGGCGATATGAGCACCAAACACAACACATGGCCGGTGCTTATGTGCATATATAACCTAGCTCCTTGGTTGTGCATGAAGAAAAAATACATTATGATGTCAATGATTATCCAAGGCCCGAAGCAACCTGGAAATGACATCGACATTTACTTTCACCATCGGGTACAAGAACTGCGGCGGTGTGGGTAGATGAGCCTGTCAGAAATGTTATGATGCTTACAAAAGCAGATTTTTGATCTACATGTGATGTCACTTGCACACCATTCAAGATATGCCGGCATTAGGCAACACATCAGGCAGAAAACAAAGGGAGATGTAGGGTGTATCACATGCATGGATAGGACAGCTATCAAATTTCTTCCCAACTCGCGCAAACCGTATATTTGCGTCATCGTAGGTTCTTATGGAGAAATCACCCATACCGAAAGATGAAAGCTGAATTTGATGGTACAACAGAGGTAGATTTGGGTCCAAGACCTTATGATGGGGAGGTGGTCCACAACATGGCTAAACAAATTAATGTTGTGCTTGGCAAGAATCACGCTTTGACGGTGAAACAAACACCCAAGAATCAAGTGTTTAAGAAGAAATAAGTGTTCTGGAAATTACCTTACTGGGAGATTCTACGTGTACGTCATTGCATCAATGTCATGCACATAGAAAAGAACGTACGTGAAAGCATCCTTGGTATTCTGCTCAAGATTAAAGGTAAAACAAAAGATGGTGACGGTGCATACATGATATGCTTAGTGATCAATCAAAACATAAGAGTGAAGCAGAAGATGATAACAAATTCCTCCACGCTCGCCAGAGTTACAATTTCAGTACAAAAGAAGCAACCGATTTCTTCAACTATTTGTTGTCAGTTAAGACACCCTCTTCCTACTCCGCAAACATCAGCAGTCTTGTGGATGTGAGCTCGGATAAAATGAAGTTGGGACACGTGAAGTCACATGATTGCCACGTAATGTTGACACAAATCCTCCCGGTGGCCATCAGGAATCTGATGGACAAAGATATAAGAAACACACTCATTGAGCTCCGTGATTTCTTCAACAAACTATGGCAGAAAGTTGTAGATCCTGAAGAGTTGGATTATATGCAAGAGGATATTGCAAGAATATTGTCCATCCTAGAGATGCTTTTCCCACCGTCATTCTTTGATTTCATGGTCCATCTCTTTGTGCACTTTGTCGACGAGATAAAGTATTGTGGTCCTGTGTTTTTTCGCAACATGTATCCCTTCGAGCGGTTCATAGGAATACTGAAGTGCTATTGTTGGAACCAAAACCATCCAGAGGCAAGCATCCTACAAGGTTATACCGCGGAGGAGGTGGTTGAGTTTTGCATTGAATACATAAAACAAAGACCTATAGGTTTGCCCCTCTCTTTCCACGAGGGAAGGGTGAAAGGTAAGTTGGTCCTTGCTGGCACGCAAAAGGCTGCACCCGGAGAATTGGCAGAGAAAGCCCATTCGACGGTATTGCTTAACAACCCAGTTCTCAGCACTTATGCCGACCAACACTTGGCGGAGATACGCCAAAGCTTCTTACCAATGGTGTATCCATTAGATGTGGCGATGAAGGAACACACTAAGAACTATGCTGAATGGCTAAAGAATAGTTTGGCACAAGGACCCATGGATGACATTGCTACGTGGTTGGCACAAAAGCCATCACCTAGGGTGTTGACATACCAAGCATATGACATAAATGGCTACATGTTCTACACTGAGGAACGTGATGAGAAGACCTCATATCAGAACAGCTCCGTTCGAATAGAATGCATGACTGTAGATGAAGCTGATAAAAGGGTATACTATGGAACCATCAAAAAGATTTGGGAGCTTAACTATGTGAAAGTTAACAATACAAAAAAAGGACACATCCGTGACATTTTGGGCCGAACAATTTTTTTCCTGTCATGCTTATGACACTTCTATGACGATAATTGTGACAAAACCAGGTATCATCATAGATGTGGTGGGCTCCTACTTCTATGACAAAAAATCATGACAGAAAATGGGCTTTTTATCCTGGGCGGGCCATAGACGCAGCTGCATGACATTCTTTGAGCCTTCCATGACGGAAAAAACCGTGGTAGAAGCGAGGGCGAGGAATATATCGGGGGAGTTCCCGGTTATGGTGGGTGGTCGGGGGCTGAGCGATGCGCTGCTTTCTCAGACGGACGCTGCGTGTGTGCGAGGCATTGGGCTCTAATCGAACCCGAGAGAGGCGTTGGGCTCTAATCAACCCGAGCGATTAATCGCAGTTACGCTGCGTTATCGAACCCGAGCGATCGATCGATGGCTGTTAACTGAACCCGAGTGATTCCTTCGCTACTGCTGCTAACTAAAGCCGATCGATGTTGCCTCTTGATGAACAGTGAGTGTTGTTGGGGGTTTGGATGAACAGTTCCCGATGAGGGGTTGGATGAACAGGACCCCGTGGTGTTGCCGCTGGACGAACATGACCCCGGTCAATCGAGCCGGTTGGGGGGGTGGATAAGAAGACCCCGTGGATGGCTGGATGAACAGGACCCCGTGGAGGGCTGGATGAATAGGACCCTGTGGAGGGCTGGTTGAACATTAGTCGGTGGAGGGCTGGATGAACAGTAGCCCGTGGAGGGGTGGTTGAATAGGACCCCGTGGAGAGGGCTGGTTGAACAGTAGCCGGTGGAGGAGTGCGCGGTGGAGGCTGGATGAACAGGAGCCCGTGGATGAACAGTCGCAGGTGGAGGCTGGAGGAGGTCGACGGTGTATGAACAATAGACCATGGAGGTTGGAGGAGGTCAATGGTGTAGATGAACATTATCCCGTGAGTCCCGTTTTGTGGTATGCCACACCCCTCCCAATGAACAGGACCCTCGTTTCACCGTGAAGGCCCAACATAAGTCCGCTTCCTCCGCTTTTGCGGTATGCCACACCTCCCCGATCATCAGACCCCATTTCGACCGTAGGGAGGTCCAAGAGAAGTTTGTTTCCTCTGTTTTGCGGTACGCCAGACCCCTCCCGATAAACAGGATCCCGTTTCGACCATGGCCGGTCGAACACAAGGCTGTTTCCTCCGTTCTGCGGTACGCCAGGCCTTGTTTCCATCGGTTGTTCCGTCCAAGCAGGTTGGCTCCCGATGAACACGATGACGCATTCCGTCCGACCCAGCCGGTTGCCTCCCCATGAACACGACGATGACGCAGTTACTCCGTTCCGACCCAGCCATGTACACGAGACCTGGCCGTATGTATGCGCGAGTAGGCGACTGAGACCCCGCCCGTATGTACGTATGTGGCCGTATTTACTTTCTTGCATCCTGGCCGTTGTACATACATGTACATGCTACGTGCGCGCCTCTAATACGACACGTGCCCTTCCATACACGGCCACGATTCATCGCTGCAGCCTCCAAACAGACCGATCATATGTACGCACACGTTCGCGACCAGAATGACAACGCTATGTATGCTTCGACCAGGTGGGTCCCGACTATCAGGCACTTCCTTGCGTGCGAAGATGTAGCTGGTGGGTCCCAACAGTCTGGGGGGAAACATTTTTTTCACGAAATACGGTGGCCCGTCCGGTGGGTCCCTACTGTCAGGTGGAGGAATCATTATTTTCCGCGTAATAAGGAGGCACTTCCTTGCTGCGGCCGTGGACCCAGCTGTCAGCGTCTCCACGTACAATACTCTTTCGATGGAAGTCGTCCGTTCACCACATTGACCACGCCGCGCCGAGAGCACCAAGGCGGTGGACGACGGCAAGGCCTAGGAAGGGGACGATGCGGAGCCGGGGAAGACGCGACCATGGATGCCCATGCAGAGAGGAGTACGAGGTTTCACTGGTTCAGCTGCGATGTGAGGCTGCCGTTGCCGCAGGGCCTGGCCAGCGGTGGGAGTAGTAGTGGGCGGTGAGGCCTCCGCGGCAGCATAGCCGGCCACGGGAGGCAGGAGCAGGTGGCACGACCGACGCTACTTTGGGTGGCTGGAGCAAGAAGACCAGAGGTTGAAGAAGCACTACGGCCATTGGATGGACATCATACGGTCACTAGAGCTAAAATCATTCATATTGACTAAGTTGACAAAGCGCTCCATCCCCGTCAACTTAGTAGGCCCACAAGTCAGCCTCCCAATACGGTGGGTCCCAGCTAGCAGGGGGTATTCATTTTTTTGTGCGTAATAAGGAGGCACTTCCTTGCGTGCGAAGATATAGCTGGTGGGTCCGATCTGACAGCTGGGGGAACGTTTTTTTTCGCGAAATACGAAGACCCTTCTGGTGGGTCCCAACTATAAGGTGGAGGAATCATTATTTTGCACATAATAAGGAGGCATTTCCTTGTGTGGGCCCCTACTGTCAGCCTCTTCCGATGGCTGTTGTATGTTGACCATGTTGACCTCGTCGCGTCGAGAGCACAAACGCGGTGGACGAGGGCGAGGCCCAGGAAGGGAACGACCCGGAGCCGGCGAAGCAACCGCAGCGGATGCCCACGCTGAGGGGAGTATGAGCGCTGACTGGTCGGCTGCGGGGTGAGGCTAACATCGCCAGAAAATAACAGGATGTGTGGGTGGGTAGAGGGATGGCCTGGCGGCAAAGACATCCACCACGGAGGAGGGAGCAGTCCACTTGGCGCTGGTTTGGGCGGCTGGAGCAGGAAGATCAGAGATTGAAGAAGCATGACGGCCGTTGGATGGACATGCAACAGTCACTGCTTTGTGTTGACTAAGTTGACAAAGCCTTGCATACGCGTCAAAAATAATTTTAGGACAGCGTCATCGTCAACCTAGTAGGCCCAGAAGTCAGCCTCCAAATTTGTGGAAAATAGAACACTGCCCATTTGCCATTATTTTCAATAATTTATAGCCCATTTGCTAATTCTTAAGGATATTTGAAGCCCATATTCTTTTTATTAGCATTACAGACCGTATATTCTGGGCACTGCTAAAAAATTCAACGAAATTTTGCATATTTCGGTGGGGTCCGAACTCATTTAATCACGAAATTTTGAGTAACGTTAAAAATAATTTTTAAAAATTATTCAAAATAAAATTCAAAAAACAATTCTTTGCAAAAAGAGAATGAAATTTAAAATCTTAACTAGCAAGATGCCCGTGCGTTGCACGGAACATGAAGATGCATTTGTATGAGTAGTTTATCTTGTGGGAGAAAAGACGATATTTTAATGTAATTGCCAGTTGGCTTTGGTTTTTATAAGAGTAGAGAGTAGAGAAATCTAGAAAAAAAATGATATTTTAATGTGATTGCCGGTTGGCTTTGGTTTAAAAATTTATAGCCCATTTCTTACAACTTATAGCCCATTTTCTGGGGAAGCCCATCTCTTACTACTTACCACTACTACAAGATGGTCCAAACGCGATACTACGATCAGAGACCCTTCGACGAAACTGTGTGCGATGCCATAATCGCAAACGGTGGTGTAAAAAACCATAAAAAAGGTGCAAAACATTTTCAATGATAGATGCATCAAACACGGTTCAGCATTTAGTTGCGTGTGCGATGCAGGGCATACGGTTCATCTCAATTAACTATTTGGGATGAGGAGGAACAAAATAAACGGGCAGCCAGATGAAGGCGTGTGCGATATACAACATACAGTTCACTGGGATGAACTGTGTGTGATTAGGCAACACAATGGAAACGGTTCAACTGAACAAGATGTGTGTGATACGTGGCAAACATGTTCGTAATCAGAAATGTGTGCGAAGACCAATAATAACACAGGCGATTGCTGCTAATAAGCCGTGTGAATTGCTCTGTCTACAGTAGAATAACATGTATATATATATATATATATATATAAAATTAAAATAAACATCCAATTACATAAGTGACTACACAGATCATTCGCACACACCTCAATAAACAATTGCATGCATTCTAAAGTAGGAGAAACGATCGTCTAGCCATCTACTTCTTGTGACACTCCCGCCACTGCTATGTGGCTCGCCCTCGTATGGGTCAGGAAGAAGACATTTCCTCATGTCAACGATTCGCCTATACATCTCGTAGCTTGTGTACGCGTCCATGGCCGCGTACTTGACATGTTGTTCATCCAGTCTCCCATGCCACACACTGTGCCAGGTGTTCTTGTCCTTATTGCTCTCTTCCTTCATCTTCGCGTAGTAGGGGTCGATGATGGCCGAGGCGAGGTCAACCAGGGAGTTCAATTTGTTTTTGTCGCTGCCCCAGACCTTGTAGTGGTGTTGGATGTTGACAAGATTCGGGCATTTCAAGTCCGAAACCTTGAGCGCTTTTAGATCGTTGGTGGCGTCCACCGTAGCGAAACTGTAGTCGGAGCTGTTGATAAACCTGGAGAAACGCTCGCAAGGCCTTGTGGAGAGGTGGTAGTGGTAGACGAGGACATCATGTCGCACGCACAACTGGGCAACGACAACCTTCTGATCGTGCCCGGCACGACCGATGGTGTACTCGAGGTCGAAGCCGACCACTCGATACTTGTCCTCGGCAAGGAACTGTTCCATAGCTTGGATGGAGTTATCCACCGAGACCGGATCGTTCGTGTACACCACCGAGAGGGCCTTCCCCCTCATGTGGGTGTCCACTACGTGATGCGTGGTGAACTGCCCGCTGTCGTCGTCGTCGGCCGCTGGGAGCGCCATTGGAACCGTTGGATGTCCTCTCTGTATGTTTCCTTGTGGGTGTGCTTATTGTGTCGTGTGAGATGAGAGATGAAGGTAAATGGCCGCAGGAATAAAAGGGGGCCGGGCGGCGTGGATTCTCGGCGCATCCGCATGGCAGTTTTGGCAGAAGGTAACTACATCGTCGCGCCGCGCCTGGCGCAACCGCTTGCACACGAATGTGCGTGATCGTGCGTTAGCCCCAAACAATGGCAGCGCGCGTGGAGGGACGAGGGCAGAGCACCCGGAGGGACGCGAAGCAGAGCGCGTGTGGCGAGATGCGAGCAGAGCGCACCGCGGCCGCCTGAACCGCAAGCAACCACACACATAGAGCAGTTGAACACGCAGGAAATGGTCGCCTACAAGCCGGCCGACAGTTGTGTCACTGCGTAGAGAGCGGTCGTGTGCTACCACCTCCGTCTAGTCTATAGTCTCCTTTATATTCTATGCCATACTTTGCCCTCAAATTTAACCAACAAAATGTTAATGCATGTTTTAAAAATTATATAATCAGAAAGTATGTTCAAATACAAATCCAACTATATAATCTTTGGCGACATGCATTCATATTTTATTAGTTAAATCATACTTATAAACCAGGGCGGTGGTATAGTAGGTAATTATATCGCAAACGTTTTTTTATTAACCGTATGTGTACGTGGCCTTTCGTCCTCCTCTCAAGACGCCTTGTCACCCCGCCGTCAGACGGCATACAAAGGTAAGCTTATGCAGCACGCTGGGCGTTCTTTTGGCCAAATGGTGGCGCCAATGAATCATCGGTGAGCCCGTTCCCGCGCAACCTCACAGGTTCCGTGCAAGCTTCCCGCCCGATTCGGTGAAATTCCCCAAAATCCCAATGCTTACCGGCCTGCTATAAAAACCCTCACGTCCAGCGAGTCCTGGGTCGCATTTTCCCCTCCCTCCCTATAGCTTATCTCGTCTGTTTCTCCCAGAATCGCCAATGGCACCGGTCCGTCGTCGTCGCTCAGCCACTCCACCGACATCAGAGGACAGCTCCAGCTGGGAGGCTACACCGCGGCGGCGGCGCAGTCCTCGATGTAGTGTAGTGCACATGGCATCCCTATTGGGTGTGCGCGGAACACCCACCACACGCTCCGCCGCCGGTGCCCGTCGGCAGCTGTTGCCGTCGCCGTTGCCGCCACACCACCGTTGAAAGCCAGGGCCATCGCCCGCTCCGCCGCGGCCCGGAGGCAGGAGGTGGCCGTCGTGGCCGCCACCCCACTGCCGGCCACTGTGGCCATCACCCGCTTCGTCACCGCGGCCCGAAGGCGGGAGGTGGTGGTCGTGGCCGCCACCCCGTCGTCGGCCGCCAACCCACCGCTGACCGCCGGGGTCATCACCCGCTCCGCCACCGCCGCCCGAAGGCGGGAGGCGGAGGTGGATGCCCGCATGTGTGTGAGCGACCTTGCGCGCTACACCGAGTTCCTGCGGAAGGAGGAGGAGCGCCTCGTCGAGCATGCAAAGAGCCTTACCGCAGCTATGGCCGCGACACACGCCGCCTCAGAGGCGAGGAATCAGGAGATCTACGAGGAGAACCACCGCTTCGAGAGGGGTCGTCTGGAGCGGCAGAGGGCATTCGAGGCGAGCGTCGCTGAAGCTGCAACAGCGGCAGGCACCGTATTGCGGTTGCCCAGCTCGTCGGTAGGCTCCTCCTCCTCCGCCTCTTACTGAGCATGCTCGGCAGAGGAGAGGCAGCCGGAAGTAGTACAAAGCCCCTCCGCAATAGTAGTAGTAGTATTTAGGGGCTATTTTGTTCAGTTCATCTGACTATAGATGTGGTGGAACTGTACAACGAACTTAAAAATAGCTAGAATATATAGTTGAACTAGCTATTTTAGTACGTGGTTGGCAACAATTGGGCAAAAGTTTGGTCGGTTCAGCTGTCGAGTTGAACTGTTTTGTATAAATTAAGAACGACTTCTTAATCTATGAATGAAATCTATGCTTAATTACTGAATTTTAGTTGCAAAAATTAGATACTGCTAGTGATTTTTAGCTTCATACTTTGACAAATCGTAGTGCTACAAGGATTGACAAATCTTACCAAATTGTTTGTACGTGGTTGCATACCGGTCATCCAAAACAACCGTTTGCGTTGAAGGGATGCACAAATCCTGCGCTGCTCTCACTTTGCATACGAGTGTTCTATCTAAAATGTTTGCAATCAAGAGGTGCAGAAATCCTGCTCGACACATTTTCTCTTGGCTACTGTGGGAAGTCGACGGTTTGCATCTGTGTGTTCTAACTAAAACGTTTGCTATGAGTGTTTTATATTTAAAATTGAACTAAACTGCGGCTTGGGCGCCATTAATGGAGAGGATACGAGCAAGGCGGCCGGCCATGCAAGTCAAAGGGTTCGCTTCCCAGTGAGCCTGTGCAGCGTACAACTCACACGCTTCCCGGTGAGCATGCGCATTCGAGGACAGCTTGCACGCCTCTCGGTCAGCCTGTGCACCGGACGGCGCTCGCACGGCTCCTGTTCATTCAAGGTCAAGCAGCTGTCCGCAGGCACCTCCTACAGCCATTAAAACCAAGACACGTGGCGTCACGTGAATGGTTAACAGAACACACACGGTTTGAATTATACAAATGTTTGAGATATTAAAGTGGCAGCTATTTTTTCAACAGGCCTTTGTTGGCTGTCATTATTCGAGTGCGCCTTCTCTCAAAATGGACACGAAAAATACCACAGCATGTCAGGTGCCATTCCATGATAGAATGCCAAGTTTCATGAATTTTAGACGACTCTTGGATTTACTAGAATTTAAAAACCAGGCATCTCAATGTTTTGCCGTTAATCAACGGTGCCCTCATGTTTGAAATTCATTCCCATTTCTTGCATGGGAACTAAGCATGCACCCAAGGACACATATTTGATTTTTCAACCAATTTATATGCACTGGAGCATGTGCATGTAGTTCAAATTTCAATTATGCACATAAATGCATTGAAAACTCAGTTAATGCATAAAAATGTCCAAACAAACCCCAAAAAATCACAAAAATTCACACAACACTCCTGTTGTTCTATGTTGACACGATTTTTTTTTTGAAAGCAATAAGAGGCAATGGATATCGTTTCGTCCCCAAAGGTGGGACGTTCCCTACCGAAAACCATCATGCTTGTTGTGAGAAGCTCTGGTTTGTGAGAAGCATATACCCAAACTTGCCCCAAATGCGACAAATTTTTTAGCACGCCATGTTGATGCCGCTCCATGATAACATGCCAAGTTTCATGAATTTCAGACGAGTTCTGGATCTACTAGAATTTAAAAACCAGGCATCTCAATGTTTTGCCGGCAATTAACGGTGCCCTGGTGTTTGAAATTCATTCCCATTTCTTGCATGGGACCTAAGCATGCACCCAAGGACACATATTTGATTTTTCAACCAATTTATACGCCTTTGGAGCATGTGCATGTAGTTCAAATTTGAATTATGCACATAAATGCATTGAAAACTCAGTTAATGCATAAAAATGTCCAAACGAACCCCGAAAAATCACAAAAATTCACACAACACTCCTGTTGTTCTATGTTGACACGAGAAAAAAATTGAAAGCAATAAGAGGCAATGGATATTGTTTCGTCCCCAAAGGTGGGACGTTCCCTACCGAAAACCATCATGCTTGTTGTGAGAAGCTCCGGTTTGTGAGAAGCATATACCCAAACCTTCCCCAAATGGGACAAATTTTTTACCACGACATGTTGATGCCGCTCCGTGATAGCATGCCAAGTTTCATGAATTTCAGATGAGTTTTGGATTTACTAGAATTTAAAACCAGGCATCTCAAAGTTTTGCCGGCAATCAACGGTGCCCTAGTGTTTGAAATTCATTCCCATTTCTTGCATGGTACCTAAGCATGCACCCAAGGACACGGATTTGGTTTTTCAACCAACTTATATGCGTTGGAGCATGTGCATGTAGTTCAAATTTGAATTGTGCACATAAATGCATTGAAAACTGAGTTAATGCATAAAAATGTCCAAACGAACCCCGAAAAATCACAAAAATTCACACAACGCTCCTGTTGTTCTATGTTGACACGAGAAAAAAAATTGAAAGCAATAAGAGGCAATGGATATCGTTTCGTCCCCAAAGGTAGGACGTTCCCTACCGAAAACTATCATGCATGTTGTGAGATGCTCCGGTTTGTGAGAAGCATATACCCAAACCTGCCCCAAATGGGACAAAAATTTTACCACGACATGTTGATGTCGCTCGATGATAGCGTACCAAGTTTCATGAATTTCAGACAAGTTTTGGATTACTAGAATTTAAAAACCAGGCATCTCAATGTTTTGCAGGCTGTCAACGGTGCCGTGGTGTTTGAAATTCATTCCCATTTCTTGCATGGGACCTAAGCATGCACCCAAGGACGCAGATTTGATTTTTCAACCAATTTATATGCACTGGAGCATGTGGATGTAGTTCAAAATTGAATTATGCACATAAATGCATTGAAAACTCAGTTAATGCATAAAAATGTCCAAACGAACCCCGAAAAATCAAAAAAATTCACACAACACTCCTGTTGTTCTATGTTGACATAATTAAAAATTTGAAAGCAATAAGAGGCAATGGATATCGTTTCATCCCCAAAGGTGGGACGTTCCCTACCGAAAACCATCATGCTTGTTGTGAGAAGCTCCGGTTTGTGAGAAGCATATACCCAAACCTGCCCCAAATGGGACAAATTTTTTACCACGACATGTTGATGCCGCTCCATGATAGCATGCCAAGTTTCATGAATTTCAGACGAGTTTTGGATTTACTAGAATTTAAAAACCAGACATCTCAATGTTTTGCCGGGAATCAACGGTGCCCTGGTGTTTGAAATTCATTCCCATTTCTCGCATGGGACGTAAGCATGCACCCAAAGACACATATTTGATTTTTCAACCAATTTATATGCACTGGAGCATGTGCATGTAGTTCAAATTTGAATTGTGCACATAAATGCATTGAAAACTCAGTTAATGCATAAAAATGTCCAAACGAACCCTGAAAAATCACAAAAATTGACAACACTCCTGTTGTTCTATGTTGACACGAGAAAAAAAATTGAAAGCAATACGAGGCAATGGATATCGTTTCCTCCCCAAAGGTGGGACGTTCCCTACTGAAAACCATCATGCTTGTTGTGAGAAGCTTCGGTTTGTGAGAAGCATATACCCAAACCTGCCCCAAATGGGACAAAATTTTTACCACGGCATGTTGATGCCGTTCCATGATAGCATGCCAAGTTTCATGAATTTCAGATGAATTTTGGATTTACTAGAATTTAAAAACCAGGCATCTCAAAGTTTTGCCGGCAATCAACGGTGCCCCGGTGTTTGAAATCCATTCCCATTTCTTGCATGGGACCTAAGCATGCACCCAAGGACATAGATTTGATTTTTCAACCAATTTATATGCACTGGAGCACGTGCATGTAGTTTAATTTTGAATTGTGCACCTGAAATGTCTAGAAAACCAATTTAATGTATAAAATGTTCAAACGAACCCTGAATAATTCCAAATCTTTTAGGACACACATATAGTTGCATGTTCACTCCAGATAAAAGGTCTAGCAATTGAAACACCGTCCATTGCCGCTGTGACCCCATTGTGTAATTCAAATCAAGATTAAAAATCAAGTAGATCGCACACCGTTTATTATCAGCAACCGTGTGAGATGCAACACAAAATATCCTGGAGCACCGTCGGTGTATAGTACGCCTATGGCTTACGCGAGAAGGTGCGTGGGCTACAGTCCACAGCCAGTGTATCAAGCACACTAGCTCGCTCCCCAAATATCATTTCACTGTTCAACCGTTGCCGGTGAAAGATGGGCACGTGGACCCGCGTCGTGTGGGCAACTTCGGTGGCCCGCTCCAGCGAGAGCGCGGCCATAGCCGTCATGCGTGTGCTAATAAGGTGCACGAGCGTGGCCGCAATCTGCGATCGGGCGACAAAGATAGCCCAAACGGCTGCTGTTGCTTCTCAGGTGGCGGTAGCAACATCTGCCTCGGGGATAGCAACTGGTGAGAACGGCACATCAGCTGTCCGTTCCGCTGCGGCAGCCTTAGCCCTGATGGAAGCCGCCCATGACCATGTCGAGGCCGCCCACGCCCAGCTCCTGGCGGTCACCGCACAAATCAAACGAAACTTCTCCGACAACGGTCAGCAACCCACGGCCGAAGAGCTGGCAATCGCCGAGAGCGTTCGAGCAGCCGTCTGCTCCTCCCAGATACCTTGCGACGACGGAGCCCGTCCAAGCCCAGATAGCGTCCGCCCACGCCCAGCTCGTGGCGGCCTTTTCTAATGAGATGGCGGACGCGGATGGCGAGATGCTTGCCGAGTATGGTGTGATGGATGCCATGGAGCCCCTTCCCCAGGAGACCGTCGGGCGCGAGCTGGACATGGAGGCGGCGGCGGAGATCGATGAGCACTAGCTGTAGTAGTACTCTTTGTTTTGTTTAATTAAGAGCACCGGTCTTTGATTTGTTAGAGTAATGTTTAGGTCAGCTAGCTCTGTTTAATTGCTGAACTTGCTTGATTAAGAAGTGTGGGTGTGCTGTAGTCTCCTTTGTGTACCCAAATTATGCAATGACGTGGATGACCACTTTGTAACCATGGAAATTGAACCAAAACTTTTGACGCTCAAACTCATCACGCATGAGTTAAGCTTATCGGAATCGCTTTGTGATGTCCACATATCGCATACATAGTTACGAATAAGGGACCGTGTCGATGACACTTTGCGGCCAGTTTTTCTTTGAAGCGATTCCAAATTTTCGGCTTCATGAAATATCTACCTCCCTGCCCCCTCCCCCGTACCAAAAGCCACATTTACCCTCTTTCCGCCTTCCTTTCCAAGTTGAAACCTTCACTCCTTGCTTGCAGCACCGCCTCCTCGTCGGCGACCCTCCTTCATGCTGCTCGGCCTCGTCTATCCAGGCAGGTAATCCACTCCCGACCCCCATCCTCCTCCTGCTTCCACAACCCACATGCCCCGACCGTCGGCATGAGCGCGAGACCTTCCACCAAAATCACCGACCCCTCCACCAAATAAGCGCCGCCCTAAGCCATGGTGCATGCAGTATAGCCAGGATCTCAAGGAGCATTTGGCAGCGGAGAAGCAAATCACGGCCGCACGCGCGGATGAGGTCGCGATGGCTGCCATTCATGCCAACCCCCAGATCTTGGAGGAGCACCTTGCCATTTGCTAGCTATGCCAGTTAAGCATGCTCGGTTTACCCGTTGCGTGTGCTGCTCTTGCCTTTCCTTCACAAATTCTAGTGAATTGTGCTATCTAATTTTACCATGCAATCTGTTGCTCTAGTGTATATGTTCTATATGTCGTGCAGTGTGGTGCTCACTTATTAACTTTTTTGTTAATTAGTTGTCATCTTCAGTTAACTGTTTGGTTCAATTCTGCAAATGTGATGTTCAATTCTTCAGGCTACAATTTTGTATTGTCTTCCATGTGAGAAATAAATCGAATTTATCTGTACAAAATACATCAGAAACGAAGACAATTGCTATATTTCCAAGTTGTCAAGCATGCTTGGTTTGCTTATACATTGTGCAATGTGTTGCTCAGTTAACGTTTGGTTCATTTGTGTTGTGGTGTTTAGTTAACTGTTTGGTTCAATTATGCAATGCGATGTTCAATAGTTGTGGGTCCATTCTGTTATTGTATACCATGTGAGGAATAAATTGAATTTGGTTATAGTAAATACATGAGAAACAAATACAATTGCTACAATTGGCTGTAGTTAATTGTTTGGTTAACCGTCTGATCTTCTATTAGGAGGATGTTATATTGTGCAATGTGGTGCTCAGTTAATGTTTGGTTCATTTGTTGTGGTGTTTAGTTAACTGGTTGGTTCAATTCTGTAATGCGATGTCCAATTGTCGTGGGTAGAATTTTGTATTGTTGTGCATGTGAGGAATAAATCAAATTTGGCTGCTGTAACATCCCAAATTTTCAATTTGGAATGTTATACATTAGGTCATCATGCATATCATATTTTCTCGCATTTTCCGATCCTAGAAAATTTCACGCAACTCAAGGACCCCCGGAGAGAGTTGGAAGTTTCATTATTTTCATATTTGGGATTTCTCAAATTTTGAAAATAGGATCATCGGATTTATTTAATTATCTTCATAAAGTTTTCCTATAAAAACTTAAGAGAGGGAATAATATGACTTTCCCAATATTTAGGAAAAATGAAGATATTATAAATAAATCAAAATTTGGATTTGGAAGATTTATTTTGCTTAGGCAAAAATGAGCATTTTAAAAATTTATGCATGTTTGCCGTTTTAAAGTTCATTTTGCTCGACTCATTTTTAGGAGTCGGGAAAATTATTTTATTAAAATCGGAGTTCGCTTTGGTATTTTTTTAATCCGTTTTGTTTTGTTTTAAATAAAAAATATCGCTTCTGGCCAAGGCCAGCCGGCCCAAGCTTTTGACCCGGCGCCCAGCCTGCCCGCCTCCTCTCTCCCTCGCGCGCCCGCCATGGAGCCTTCGCCGCCACGCCACCCGCGCCCGCCGCCCGTGTCCGGTCGGACACGCCGTCGCCGCCGCCTTCCCCCTTCCCGGCCAGCCCCCCTTCTATTTATCTGGAGCCCCCTCTCTCCTCACCTCGAGCCGCCCTCCCACCGCCTTGCCGCCATTGCCGTCGCCGCCGCCGCCACGTCGCCACCCGCCGACCCGCCCGACCCCACGGACCCCTCGCCGCCGGAGCCTGGAGCCCGGTGAAGCACCGGAGGTAGCCGCCGCCGCCCCGTCCCGATCCGGTTTTTTTTAGAAAAAACCCGATCCGTTTTTTTTGAAGATGTTCGGTTTTTTTTTCAAAACCCTAGACGGTTTTTTTTTCTTTTCGGTTTTCTTAATTAACGAACGTTCACCGAACCGTTCGTTTCAATGAATGTGTTCGTTGGATTAGTTCTATTAACGAACGTCCGTTATTTAATCCGTTCGTCGTTTTCTTTTAATCGGATTTAATCCGTTATTTTTGATTCGATTTCGATCCGATTTTCAAATCTGTTTTATTTCTTGCTCGCTTATCGGAATCAGGTGATTCAAGCGCTGGAGTTTCATTCTGAAACCGCCGTTCCGACTAACCTACTTACACAGAGTTTTGCTACTGTATAATTTTGGCTTAGTTTCAGATTTGCTAAACCGAGTCGTTCTCTCTCGAGTTCCGACTTTCGATGCTTTATTTGATTCGATTCTTTTGCAACCAGGGTTCTTAAGTTGAACTATCTGGTTAGATCTTTTATTCGAGATTTCCCGTGCATTAGATGAGTACTTATTGTATGCTTGTTGTTTGTCTGCGTTAGATCACCTTGAGTGCGCCGCTTGTTACTTGAATCTCTAGGTCTCATGGATCATCGGCAAGGCAAGTAACACTTGATCATACCTTTTCTACTACCCAGCTTTTATTGCATTAGATCAAACCCTCAAACACTTGCATGGTTAGGATCTAATTAAATTGTGGGATGGGAAGTAGATTGAGGTAGTACCTATTACTGTTTTACTTATGAAACCTTTGGGAGTTACTTCACGTTTGCTTATTATGCTATGCTATGCTAGTAGACGTGGATTGGGTGAGTGATATCCATGACAGATGTGAGATTGTTAATAATGGTTTATCTAAGGTGGCAACTTAAACACACATCCGGGTGGATTGAGGCACTGGTTTCTATCAGGACTTACTGTATTTCTTCGGACCGCCACCCAGGCTCTAAGGGATCATAAGATTATTCAAACTGGAAACTTCCGTGTGCAGCCACAAGCCAATTATGGGCTCTGGCATAGTTGACTAAGTTGTGCGAACTCTTACGGGTAGACTAGCAGATGTAGGGGAAAGTAGGTGTATCGGTCTACCCACAAGTAAGGTGCTAGCGCTTCTGAAAGACTGTGTCTCGGTCATCCGTCTCTCAAACACCATGTAGTGCGAGAAACCAAACGGAGGCGATCGAGTCTTGTGGGGAAAAGTCATAAACCTCTGCAGAGTGTATAAACTAATCATGATTAGCCGTGTCCCGGTTATGGACATCTTGAGTATCTAGTACTTGAATATCATGTGAATCTCAACATGTTACTTCAAATAAATGTTATTGGGTTTTTAATGAGTACTTTTAATTGGGATTGAGGATGCTGTCAACCATTCTCAATGTTTAACAACCACCATGATAGTTAAATAAAATTATTCCTTTGATGTAGGGAAAAAACCAGCTTTATGCAAAATGTAAATCAGAGAGCCTTACCACCAGCCATATATGCATGTAGTATAGGCTTGTTGCTTCATTGTTCTCTATGTGTTACATTGCCAGCATATTCCATGTGCTTGACCCGTTGGCTGCAACTTTCACGCTATGCAGACTTTTCTGACGCATTTAGTAAGG
Source organism: Aegilops bicornis (assembly GCA_021605145.1). NCBI lineage: Eukaryota > Viridiplantae > Streptophyta > Magnoliopsida > Poales > Poaceae > Aegilops > Aegilops bicornis. Next base: position 335,520,336 of record CM038670.1, on the reverse strand, counting down.
TGTTAGGTCGTGGTTCTATACTCGATGATGCCGATGGAGTTGATGGACTCACTTGTCTTCCAAGCCTTCCGCTGTTATTATTAGATGGCCTTAAGCCATATTATTGTATTAAGTTCCCTTGTGGACATCGATGTAATAAGTGTGTGATTGCTACTCTGCTATAAATCCTTCAATCTTGTGTGGTGTCGTGACATCTTGATCCAGGATGACAATCGAGCACAGAGCATCGGATCCATTCGGTCTGGTCGCGACAGAGAATGGTATCAGAGCACACGTTGACTGTAGGACACGACCACTAAGATAAAGCCATAGATCACTATTCTCTTCCCATTTTCTAACTCCTCATCTTTTCTACTCTCTTTAGGATGAAGGACGCGAAGATCAAGTACACCCAACCGGATGAAGGCACACCTTTTGGATTTCACTTGAAGGAAGTTACCAAGTACTGAACATTGGACTACCAAGCTTCACCGGACTTTCAACGCCACTGCTGAAGAGGAGCGCTGGAAGATTCAAGCTCACGTTCCAGGAAGGACATTCGCCCCAATCACCAAACCTATAGATAGTGTTTTCGGTGCACCAACTTGGAGTGCAGGAAAGAGCATGGCAGCTCACATCACCATGGGACGCATTGGAGAAGTTTATCAAGAAGACCTCAAGGACACTATCTACCAGATTTGCGGACGCCGAGATGACAAATGGGACGTCGTACAAGACCGAGAAGGATAGATCCATTGCAGCATTCATCCAGAGTTAAACCAGCACATTCGACGCCAGGAGAACCAGATGTGCAATGATATGTTGGAGTTGCAGAATGCAAAGGGAAGGATCATCGAACTTGAAGGAGAACTAAAGACAACTCGCAAGGACTATATGGACGAGATCGTAGCTCTAGCAAGACACAATAACGATCTTAAGTACGAGATTGAAGAACTCAAGAAGAAGTTGGCGCTCAGAATGAAGACCGGTATGTCGATTGCCCAAGCGACTACATCAACATCGACGACACCGATTCGGATCCAAGTGAACCCGACTTTGAAGACGGTTGGAGCAGACATTATGGAGTCTTCCACCGGTTCAAATTAGTAGAAGTCCCCCACATATTAGTAGTATTTCCATGTAAACATTATAGTACACGCACTTTGCGATAGTTAGATCGTTGTAAGCCCTTGTTTGATTGAATGAAGTGATTTTGTGTGTATTTTCTCATGTGCATTTGGGTAGTGATTAACTTTAGACTTCATTATATTATATATTCTAATCTTTTATAAACCAATCAGATTCATCCGAGACGCGACCACGGATTCGTTTTCCCGCCAGAGATCACCCAACTGATCCAAGAGAATACCCCGATTCAAACATTGGTGCGTAACCAGGCAACAACAACAACAACAACCCACCACCACCACCACCACTGCGGATCATCTCGACTCGTTTCCTTAGACTAAACCCGCCGGTGTATTCCAAAGAGCACCGAGCCGATTGTAGCAGTATGACTGGCTCCGCAAGATAGGAAGGAGCTGACCACCGCAGGATGCACAAATGGAGAAAGAGTGAAGTTTGCAGACATCGGCTTGAAGGACCCGCAGACATGGTGGGAGAATTTCATGACCACTTACCTTGTAGACACTGGCCACATGGGATCAATTTCAGCAAGCTTTCAAGACCGCCCATGTTTCGGCAGGAGCTATGGCCATGAAGAAGCGTGAGTTTCGCAACTTACGCCAAGGAGGAAGGACTGTTGGCAAGACGTGGATGACTTTAGTAAACTAGCACGTTATGCCCCGGATGACGTTGCTACCGATGCAGCTAAACAGGAGAAGTTCCTAGAAGGACTGAATGATGAGTTCAGCATGCCGTTGATGGTAGCCAGTTTCAATAACTACCAGGAGTTAGTAGACCGAGCCCTCATGATTGAAGGGAAGCAACAGCAAATTGAGAACCGTAAGCGGAAGTATGGGCAAGGGAAGTATAACTCTGGAGCTCAGCAGAAACCTCGTTATACCCCTAAATCAGGATTTCAGTTTCAGCATACTCATGGAGGAGGTAATTCGCATAACCATAACAGCACCAAGAATGGGAACGGAAATGGAGGAAGCAACAGACGTAATCGCACCAACCCGTCAACACCATCCAAAGTAGAACTGAGTCATATTACTTGCTTTAAGTGCCGCAAGACTGGGCATTATGCCAATGACTGCCCAGAAGGCCAGAATGGAAATGGCAATGGAAGCTCTGGGAAGAAGCCCAACCCTTCCAATAGGGGACAGGTGAACCACATTGATGTGGAGGAGGTTGAAGATCAGCCCGATGCAGTAATCGGTAAGTTTTTGGTTAAGTCATTTACTGCACTAGTTCTTTTCGATACCGGTGCATCGCATTCATACATATCAAGGGGATTTGTAGAGAAGTATAGCCTACCTACTCGGATTCTTAAAACCCCTTTGCTAGTAAGCTCACCAAGAGCGGAGTATATGGCCGCACAAGGATGTTTTCAAGTGCCATTAAGCATAGGAAGGCATGTATTCTCGACGGATTTGATCATTACGGAATCGCAAGGATTTGACATAATTCTCGGTATGGATTGGTCGTCGATGTATGGAGGAAACATCGATTGCGCAAGTAAGACGATTTTCTCACAACACCAGAAGGAAGAAGGATTAAGTATGTATCACGGCATCAGCCGAGAAGAGCGCAAGTTAATTGCCTATCAGGAGTGGTGCAGGAAGAAGTACCAGTGGTGAAGGATTTTCCTGATGTATTTCCGGAAGAGTTGCCAGGAATGCCACCGGATAGAGACATTGAGTTTTGATAGAACTTTTGCCAGGAACAGGCCCAATATCGAAGCGACCATATAGGATGCCAGCACAGGATTTGGCGGAAATCAAGAAGCAGATTAAGGAACTATTGGATAAAGGTTTTATACGCCCAAGTTCTTCACCTTGGGGATCACCCGTTTTGCTAGTGGAGAAGAAGGATGGATCGCTAAGAATGGTTGTTGATTATCGTGGATTGAATGAAGTAACAATCAAGAACAAGTACCCACTACCTATGATAAATGATCTGTTTGATCGCTTGCAAGGAGCCAAGGTGTTTTCCAAGATCGACTTGCGATCGAAATGGTACCATCGATTGGAGATTCGGGAGCAGGACATACCCAAGACAGCATTTACCACGAGATATGGATCGTACGAGTATACCGTTATGTCATTTGACTGACTAACGCACCAGCCTATTTCATGAACACGATGAACAAAGTGTTTATGGAGTTTTTGGATAAGTTCGTCGTGGTGTTCATTGATGACATTTTGATTTTCTCGAAGAATGAAGAGGAACACAAGGAACATTTGCGATTGGTTACGAGAAACCGAGGGAACACCAGTTGTATGCCAAGTTCAAAGAAATGTGAGTTTTGGCTAAAGGAAGTTGGATTTCTCGGACATGTTATATCCGGAGAAGGAATAGCAGTTGATCCCACAAAAGTTGAGACCGTAACCAAATGGGAAGCACCATCGTCAGTTGGAGAGATTCGGAGTTTCCTTGGACTCGCAGGATACTACCGAAGGTTCATTGAGAATTTCTCAAGGATTGCTAAGCCTATGACAGAATTGTTGAAAAAGGAAAACAAATTTATATGGACTGAGGACTGTGAGGCAAGTTTTCAGGAGTTGAAGAAAAGATTGGTTACCTCACCAGTCTTGATATTGCCGCATCGAGACTAAGGATTATGAGGTGTATTATGCACGCTCACGCCGAGGACTTGGAGCAGTGCTTATGCAGGAAGGAAGAGTTGTTTCGTATGCTTCACGACAACTTAAGCCCCATGAGTTGAATTATGCCACTCATGATTTGGAACTAGCAGCCGTTGTGCATGCCTTGAAGACGTGGAGACATTTTCTCATTGGAAATCATTGTGGAGTATATACGGATCACAAGAGTTTGAAGTACATTTTCACACAGAAGGAATTGAATCTCAGACAAAGGAGATGGTTAGAGCTTATCAAGGATTATGACATGAGATTGCATTATCACCCCGGAATGGCTAATGTCGTAGCTGACGCATTGAGCCGTAAGAGCCACGTCAATACCCTAAAGATGGGAGGAATACCCAATGAGTTAGCCGAGGACCTTCGAGAGCTATGTTTGGAAATAGTTCCGAGAGGCTATGTAGCAGCATTGGAAATTGATCAACACCGATGGACAAAATCAGAGAAGCCCAAAAGGCAGATAAGGAAGTTGCCTCTATAAAGGAGAAAATGAGCGGAAAAGCTAAAGGATTTCGTGAGGATGAGCATGATACCCTATGGTTTGAAGACCGTGTTTATGTGCCCAATGACCCAGAGATCAGGAAGTTGATTTTACAAGAAGCTCATGATTCACCCTATTCGATTCACTCCAGGAAATACCAAGATGTACTTGGATTTGAAGAATACTTTCCGGTGGACCGGAATGAAGAAGGATATTATGGAGTATGTAGCAGTTTGCGATGTATGTCGAAAGTAAAGGCGTAACATCGAAGCGGCCAGGATTGTTACAACCATTGCCGATACCGAATGGAAGTGGGATAAACTAGGCATGGATTTTATCACCGGATTGCCAAAGACTCGTTCAGGATATGACTCGATTTGGGTTATAGTCGACCGCCTAACAAAGGTAGCTCATTTCATTCCAGTCAAGACCACCTATAGCAGTGCTAAGTTGGCAAAGATATACATGACCAGAATTGTGTGCTTACACGGAGTTCCGAGGAGCATCGTATCAGATAGAGGAACCCAGTTTACCTCGAAATTTTGGAACCGGTTACACGAAACATTGGGAACCCGATTGGAATTCAAAGATGCTTTCCACCCACAGACCGATGGACAGACCGAGAGAGTCAATCAGATTTTGGAGGACATGCCGAGAGCTTGTGCCCTAGATTATGGATCTAGCTGGGATGATAATTTGTCAGATGCAGAATTTTCCTACAACAACAGTTACCAAACCAGCTTGAAGATGGCACCTTTCGAGGCTCAGATGGAAGAAGGTGCAGGACACCGTTGTTATGGGACTAAACCGGAGATCGAGTTGTTTGGACCAGATTTGATTAAGGAGTCTCAACAGAGAGTTAAGTTGATTCGAGACAGGCTCAAGGTAGCCCAGTCCTGCATAAAAGAGCTATGCCGATTCAAAGCGAAAGCGATTGAGTATGAAGTTGGAGACAGTATATCTCGAGTATCCCCACTTCGAGGAGTTAAGCGTTTTGGAGTTAAAGGAAAGTTAGCACCTGCTTCGTTGGACCGTATAAGATTTTGCAACGCATGGGAGAAGTTGCTTATAAGTTGGAATTACCGTAAGGACTGTCAGGAGTTCATGATGTATTCCATGTTTCTCGATTGAAGAAATGTCACCCGAGATAGCAGAGGTACCGTTAAGAGACACAGTGCCACCGGAAGCAATTCAGTTGAAGGATGACTTGACATATGAGGAAAAACCGGTTAAGATTCTCGATTATGCCAGCAGAGTTACCCGCAGCAAGGTTATCAAGTTTTGCAAAGTTCAGTGGAGCCCCCACACTGAGGATGAAGCCACCTGGGAACGAGAGGAAGTTTTGCTCAAGGACCACCCTCACCTATTTTCTAGTTAACCCGAATCTCGAGGGCTTAGATTCATCTTAAGGGGGTAGGTTTGTAACATCCCAAATTTTCAATTTGGAATGTTATACATTAGGTCATCATGCATATCATATTTTCTCGCATTTTCCGATCCTAGAAAATTTCACGCAACTCAAGGACCCCCGGAGAGAGTTGGAAGTTTCATTATTTTCATATTTGGGATTTCTCAAATTTTGAAAATAGGATCATCGGATTTATTTAATTATCTTCATAAAGTTTTCCTCTAAAAACTTAAGAGAGGGAATAATATGACTTTCCCAATATTTAGGAAAAATGAAGATATTATAAATAAATCAAAATTTGGATTTGGAAGATTTATTTTGCTTAGGCAAAAATGAGCATTTTAAAAATTTATGCATGTTTGCCGTTTTTAAAGTTCATTTTGCTCGACTCATTTTTAGGAGTCGGGGAAAATTATTTTTATTAAAATATGAGTTCATTTGGTATTTTTTTAATCCGTTTTGTTTTGTTTAAAAAAATTATCGCCCCACAGGCCAAGGCCCAGCCAGCGCCTCGCCCGCCTCCTCTCTCCCTCACAAGACGCCCACATGGAGCCCCCCGCCACGCCACGCCGCCCGCCGCCTGTCCGGGTCGGACACGCCGTCGCCGCCGCCCCGCCCCTTCCCAAGCCGGCCAGCCCCCTTCTATTTATGCGGAGCCCCTCTCTCCTCACCTCGAGCCGCCGCCCCTCCGAGCCGCCGCCGCCCGTCGCCGCCGCCGCCCGACGTCGCCACCCGCCCCGCCCTTGAGCCGGGACCCCCTCGCGCCGTGAGCCCTGCCGTGGCACCGGAGGTAGCCGCCGCCGCCCCGTCCCGATCCGGTTTTTTTTAGAAAAAACCCGATCCGTTTTTTTTGAAGATGTTCGGTTTTTTTTTCAAAACCCTAGACGGTTTTATTTTTTTTTCTTTTCGGTTTTCTTAATTAACGAACATTCACCGAACCGTTCGTTTCAATGAATGTGTTCGTTGGATTAGTTCTGTTAAAGAACGTCCGTTATTTAATCCGTTCGTAGTTTTCTTTTAATCGTATTAAATCCGTTTTTTTTCTGATTCTATTTCCGATCAGATTTTAAAATCTGTTTTATTTCTTGCTCGCTTATCGGAATCAGGTGATTCAAGCGCTGGAGTTTCAATTTAAACCGCCGTTCCGACTAACCTACTTACACAGAGTTTTGCTACTGTATAATTTTGGCTTAGTTTCAGATTTGCTAAACCGAGTCGTTCTCTCTCGAGTTCCGACTTTCGATGCTTTATTTGATTCGATTCGTTTGCAACCAGAGTTCTTAAGTTGAAATATCTGGTTAGATCTTTTATTAGAGATTTCCCGTGCATTAGATGAGTACTTATTGTATGCTTGTTGTTTGTCTGCGTTAGATCACCCGGAGTGCGCCGCTTGTTACTTCGAATCTCTAGGTCTCGGGGATCATCAGCAAGGCAAGTAACACTTGACCATACCTTTTCTACTACCCAGTTTTATTGCATTAGATCAAACCCTCAAACACTTGCATGGTTAGGATCTAATTAAATTGTGGGATGGGAAGTAGATTGAGGTAGTACCTATTACCTGTTTTACTTATGAAACCTTTGGGAGTTACTTCTACGCTTGCTTATTATGCTATGCTATGCTAGTAGACGTGGATTGGGTGAGTGATATCCATGACGGATGTGAGATTGTTAATAATGGTTTATCTAAGGTGGCAACTTAAACACACATCCGGGTGGATTGAGGCACTGGTTTCTATCAGGACTTGCCTGTATTTCTTCGGACCGCCACCTGTGCTCTAAGGGATCATAAGATTATTCAAACTGGAAACTTCCGTGTGCAGCCACAAGCCAATTATGGGCTCGCATAGTTGACTAAGTTGTGCGAACTCTTACGGGTAGACTAGCAGATGTAGGGGAAAGTAGGTGTACCGGTCTACCCACAAGTAAGGTGCTAAGCGCTTCGAAGACTGTCTCGGTCATCCTTCTCTCAAACACCATGTAGTGCGAGAAACCAAACGGAGGCGATCGAATCTTGTGGGGAAAAGTGCAAACCTCTCAGAGAGTGTATAAACTAATCATGATTAGCCGTGTCCCCGGTTATGGACATCTTGAGTATCTAGTACTTGAATATCATGTGAATCTCCACATGTTACTTCAAATAAATGTTATTGGGTTTTTAATGAGTACTTTTAATTGGGATTGAGGATGCTGTCAACCATTCTCAATGTTTAACAACCACCATGATAGTTAAATAAAATTATTCCTTTGATGTAGGGAAAAAACCAGCTTTATGCAAAAATGTAACCGTAGAGCCTTACCACCAACCATATATGCATGTAGTATAGGCTTGTTGCTTCATTGTTCTCTATGTGTTGCATTGCCAGCATATTCCATGTGTCAATTGACCCGTTTTGGCTGCAACTTTCACGCTATGCACTTTTCGCATTTACGAGTAAGGTGTTAGGTCGTGGTTCTATACTCGATGATGCCGATGGAGTTGATGGACTCACTTGTCTTCCAAGCCTTCATGTTATTATTAGATGGCCTTAAGCCATATTATTGTATTAAGTTCCCTTGTGGACATCGATGTAATAAGTGTGTGATTGCTACTCGCTATAAATCCTTCAAGAATCTTGTGGTGGTGTCGACATCTTGATCCAGGGATGACACTGAGCACAGAGCACTGGATCCATTCGGGTCTGGTCGCTACAGCTGCACTTAATACATGAGAAACATATACAAGTGCTATATTTCCTAGTTCTTAATCATGGTTGGTTTGGGTAAATGGGTTTTCGTGTGGCTTGAATTAATCTGATGAATCTGCAATGTGCTTATTTTTCATCAACATATTTTACTGATAGCATGCGAACCCTTAACATGATGACTAACTACCTTATATGTGTTGCAGGGAAACAATGGGAAGCACTGAGGTTTACAATCAAGGTTCGCACGTGCATGGTCCATTCTCTAATAGCACATTATTGTGCAATTGCAGGAACCATTCTAACATTTTGGTTTTTAACAATTTGGTCTTGCACATGTAGGTCCTGCTGTGAGAGGTTTTGACCCACTGTTCGACCCTTTTTGCATATGGGGAAATGAGTTGTCCATGAATATCAATCGAATCAAGAAACTCAGAAAGATTGTTAGGATAAAAAAATTTGCGACAAAAAACAACAAGATCTTTGTCTGCACAATGAAGAAGACATCAGTTCACTACAAGATGGTACTAACTATTATACCTTGCCTTTTTTTATTCCTTTGCCCCATTTCCAATATAGAGAAGATATTTATGCACATCCGTGTTTTCGTGCCTTTCCAAAGCAGTTCATCGATGATTACCTCTCAAACCACCTCTATGGCCGGGGAGGCGAGGAAGGTTTTCATACAACACCCACGGTTCAATATTGAAGTGTTCTGAAGAGGACGGCGAAGGACGACGGTCAATCATCCACAGTGCATTGGCCTAAAGTTGCAAAGACCTTCAACATGAATGAAGGCTCAATATTCGCCTTCCGCTTCAAAGAGTTTTCGATATGAGATGCATCTGCTCATATACCATCTATGATGCTAATTTCGAAAGGTTCTACATGTTGCATGTGGAACTTGTCACGGGTGCGCTTGTGTAATGGGGTAGCTGAGTGCTGAAGCTATATCATGTTGTACTCTAATGTATTTCAATTATGAAATTCTGCTTCCTTAATATGGAAATGAAATATATTGTGTGCTTAATATGAAATGTCAATTAGATTAATAATCGGATTATGAATAATCAGATAATTAGGCTGCCAATGGCGAATTAGCCTGCTAATTGGGTTTTGCTATTGCAAACGGTTGTTGAAAAAATACCGTGGGCGATGACCTTAGGCAACACACATAATTTATAGGAATAAACCGTGTTGGATCAATGAACAATCACACACGACTTTCTCTTGAAAACTGTTTGCGTTAGCCCACCTTGCGCAAACGTTTACCACATAAAAACTGTGTATGATGGACAACCTTTGCCACACAGTTTCTTCTACAGACCGTGTGTGATACATTTAATAATGCAAACGATTTAACGGGAAAATTGTGTGTGATGTACCTGTGAATAGAAATGTTTTCCTTGGAGCGACTGTGTGGGATGTACATACGAATGGAAACGTTTAGCGGGGATTGACTGTGTGGGATGTAGTTGCGACCAGAAACAATTTCGCCGTATAATTGTATTTTTAGCTCTCATCAGACGATTTCCGTATTTGGGCGCCGCTTGACGCACGACCTCATTTTGCCGAGCGTGTGTGCCAGGAGGGCATATCCCCGACGGTTTCTGGGTCGTGTGGGAAGGACCCCCCTATCACCCACACTCACTTGGTGACGGTTCCAAATGCCGTCGCGGAAAGGGGTTAAAAACCATTTGTTTAGGACTGACACGTACCAGTGTACATCCCTCCTCATCTTGAAATATTTGCAGCCCAGCAGGGCTGAGAAAAGCAAGTAGGCCTCAGCTTTGGTATTCTCCAAAAAAAAGAACTGGGCTAGCCATTTTCATAAAGAAAAAAGATGTCAACTGGGCTCGTCATGTGCTTAAATAAAAGCGTAAGCGTGGGCTAGATGGGCCACAGCCCCCGCACAACACGCAGTTGAGCTCCGTCTCTGAAACTAAGAAACAACTGGGCGAGCTGCTGGGTCTTTGGTGTTATCCGCTCGTTGTGTAATTTTCTCGTTTATTGACTACATTGACAATGGCGTGGGACCTAGTTGTCAAACAATTAGGAGGAAGTACTTTTTTTGGCTTGTAATAACGAGGCACCTTCTTGCGTAATGCAATGACCCTGGTGGGTCCCTACTGCCAGCCTCTCCACGTACAGTCATCTCCTGATTCCTCTTTGTTGTTGACCATGTTGACGACACCAGAAGGCAGCGGGCACAGTGAGCGAACCAAGGCGGAGAACGACGACGAGGCCTCGGACGGGAACGGACAACAACCATGGAAGATAAGACAGTGTAGTGGCAGGTGGAGGGGAGTACGAGGGCAACAACATGCAACTCAAGCTTACAGACGGCACAAAAAGCCCAAGGATTAATTGTTCATCAAATTTTTGTACAAAACCCAGATTGAACATGGCAGTAACATCTAACCCAACCACTCTTTTTCGCAGCCACAAACAAATGGATCAGTTTGATCCATAAAATCAACATCCTGTGCAAAAAAATTTATTTCAGGATGACTACAACTTGTTGTAAATAGAAGCCAAGCACGTTTAGAAGCCCATTTGTCCACCTGAAACTACTTTCTTTGCTGTTCAACGTGTCCGTTCATGAGAAATCTCTTGCTGTAAACTTAAGCCTCATGGACAATAGTAACCTCACATTCAATAGGAAGAATGTGACAAAGCTTCTGTTTGCCTAGTTGGATGCATATCTTTCCATCATTATTGTCCTCAAATGAATGTCATGAGAACTGAGAAAATCATGGTGCTTATTACGCCACCGATTGGTTATATGTTTTTCTCCATGTGGTCGCAGTACCTAAGTAGATATGAAGATTTAAAACAGTTAAGGTCTGAAAAAAGAGTATGTCGAAAGAGCGACAACTGAACGGTTAATTCTAGTACAATATATATGGGCTTTCAATGTGCATAAAATCATTACCTCTCTATATAAATTCTCCAGAGATCGAAAGCATCGCAGCAAGCCAATAATTATGTTCAGATCAAAACTTGACATTCCAATATATAAGATCTTGACAGAATCTAGCAACATTGATAGGCTATCCATGGACGTACTCTTGATTGAGCATATAAGATAATATTAGTACCCAAAGTGTACTCCAAGATGATATAAAACTTATGCGCACAAATGAAAAATGCTGCTTATGATTACAAATGTGTAGATGATAATATACGGTACCTGAAAAAGTGAGGAGCCAAACACCAACTTCCTGTGATCATGAAACGAATCACGAGTTACACCCAAGTTCTCCAGTTTGGGCGCAGAGATGACAGTTATTTGCGAAGGTTTATAACAATTATCAAGGAGCAACATTTGAAGTGAAGGGGCATCTTCGATGATGAGCTGCTGTCCTTCAAAACAAATTCCAATGCTCTTAAGGTGAGGTGACTTTATTTGGAGACAACTGATAGGGATTTCTATTCCCAAAACAATCAGCAAGCACTCCAGGGCAGGGCAATTGGAGAGGATGATGCTGTGCAGTGAGGCCTCCGATAGATAAACCACCACAAGCGAAATTTTTTTTAGCAGTGGGAGTCGAAGCATTTGGAACAGATCGTCTGGTAGATGGCACAGGGCGAAGGTGGCGGTGTGGACAGAGGAGGAAAACCGCGAGATGGAAAATGGTTGTGTGGGCACAAATTCTTGGTGTGTTCATGGTAATGGTAGAACTCAAACTGCTGGAGTTTTCCGAATTCAGGGGATGTCAGCCAAGCGTCCACCATGCCGGGTACGGACAACAGGTAGCGAGTCGGGACGCAGAGGCGTTGAACGGGGCCCTACTGGTGAGAGGAGACAATGGCTCTGAGGAGATCAAATTCAGGAAAGACAGATATCTGACGACTGTCGAGATTGAGGGTCGCGGCGCGCCATAGAGGGCACCACCGAGTTGAGAGGACTTGTGTGTGGCAGCAATCCTTGGTGGGGAGAAGCGATATGATCTCCTCAAGGATGACGTCCGGGAGATCGCTGATGCGGTCCACCGGAGATTCTACAGGTTCCTCAGATCCGGGCGGGGTGGGGGGGGGGCTCGCCACTTGTCCCCGCGCTACCGGGTGCGGGATCTATAACCGGCATCGCTGCTGACGGAGCCTCATCTTCTTGGCGCTGGGGCCAGCTGACTCCATTTTCCTTGTGGGCATCGCGCCGAGCTCACGGGTTTGAGCAGAGTAGCCAGAGACGAGCCTAGTGGCAGTGCGAGTGGGGAAGAAGGAGGGCTGGGGTTTTCTGTAGGAGTGGAAGAAGAGGAGCAGGTGTTTTCTGTACGAGTGAGGAAGAAGGTGAGCGGGGGTTTTCTAGACGAGTGAGGAAGATGGGGAGGGGGGGATTGGGGGGAGACGCAAGCGGGAGAGCGAGCTGCAGTATAAGTGGAAGCAAGGAGGAAGGAGGGTTTTCTAGGATCACCCCTCTTCAAGAAATATGGGCTTCTCCTCGCAAACAAAAACAAATGTGCTTTAAGATGGATAGGATTTTGTATCGGCCTACCAATTAAGCGTTGCATCGAGGGCCTTGTGCTAGAGGTAGCCCAAGACACTCTCCAGCTTATTGCCCATTCGAAAGAAAAAAGAGACGTTTCTAGCTTATGGCTACTCATCGGTAACCTTTTTCAACTTGGCATCCACAAAATTAGAGGATGCGGTACTGGATGCAGACACTCACACTAGTCGCGTAGGGTGGCAAAGTGAGGTGTCAAATAATAGGCCTACAATATAGTTACTAGATCGTGAAGGTTCACAGGCTAGTCAACATTCACATTAAACTAAGCTTCAGAAGATACAGTATGCATACTAACATTCAGAAGAACAAAAGTTCAGCATGTTTATGCATCTCAATGATTCACCATACTATAACCAATACAAAGTTGTGAGAAGGTGTGGAAATAAAGAAAATCGGTCGATGCTTCTCTGAGCAAAGGGCCTCCCTGCGCACACATCAATTTCCTAGGCATGCTTGTTTCATCTCAATGTTGCGAGCACTTTGAGCATGTTGGCAACTCCACAGCTAGCTAACTCCTCATCTTGCAATTGATGCTGACACATTTGGAGCAAACACCTGAGGCAATAGAGATGACTCAACATGAGTCCATATTGTGCAGTTCCCCTGAAATCATCTTCATTGTCCTGAATCTGAAAAGATAGGAAAACAATAGCTATACTTAAACGGTGTTGCAAAACAGTAGCACATATTGTCGGCATTCTGGGAACGGGGGTCCCTAGACTTGCTCGCCAATGCCCACGGGCGTGGTTTCTGCAAGTGGGCCCGTACGGCCCATCGTCACCAACAAGCATTCAAGACCCTCGCGAGGGGCCAAGCCTCGTGAGGCGGACGACACAAGACCTCCTCAGGAGTGGCCTCACCAGGTTGGCTCGCGAGGGGCGGAGAGATCAAGGCAAGGCAAACCTCGCAAGGTTCTCGTGACGTGAGCCATGACGACCGAGGCCAGGTGGGCACCAGCGCACACAGTGTCCTTGTTTCCTCTTTGGTGCTAAGGAGGCAAGCGCAGGCGCGGAGTACCGAGGCGTAAAGAAAAGGTTTCCATATCAGTGCAACGAGACCAAGACCAGCAGGACGGCAAGACGGAGGTCACCATGGAGCCCAAGGCGGCGTCACTACCAGAGCCTTTGGCAGACGAAGACTACTTTTGTCAGGATAAGCTATACTAGATGTCCCCTTTCAAATTGGCCATTTTTGGCTCCCTTCCCGCTCAATATATTGGAAGAGGACCAGGGCCTCTATAAATAGGACTAGCCACCACAGTAGGAGGCAACTCTGCCTGAACTCAGCCTGAACTGAGCCTCAGGCATCTGATCTTGAGCCAATCCTTAACCACACACCGAGCACAAGAACACCTCAACCTCAGGAGGCTGTTCTTCCCCTTGTAACTGTTCATCCTCAGCCCGAGAGGCAATCCACCACCACCACACTGGAGTAGGGTATTACACCACAATGGTGGCCCAAACCAGTATAAATCTTGTGTTGCGAGTTCGTCGAGTTAGCCCTTGAGATCTTAGCAAAGCTAGGACGTGGATCGGTAGGGGGAGAACTTCGTGCGCACCCCAGTGTTCGGACCTTAAGGGTTTTGCCGAAACCCGAGATCCGACATTTGGCGCACCAGGTAGGGGTGCGGCAAAGCTTCCCTTCCGTTGCTTTGCGTCCCGTTGCTTCATCGTCTCCATGGCAGACGAACGCCACGCTCGCGCTGAGCGCCGGGCTGCCCTCGCTGCCCGTGTTGCTCAGACGGCTCTCGTCGGTGGGCCACCCCGTCGTTCTTGTCAGATTTCGGGTTCCGGCAGACCCTTGAGGTTCGAACACTGGGGTGCGCGCAAAGATCTTTCCCCTACCAGCTCACGCGTTAATGGTTTGCAAGGGATCTAAACTAGGAACGATGAACAACACAAGGGACACACGGTTTATACTGGTTCGGGCCATCGTTGTGGTGTAATACCCTACTCCAGAATGTGGTGTGGTGGATTGTCTCTGGGGCTGATGAAGAACAGTACAAAGGAAGAACAGCCTCACAAGGGGCTGTTCTTGGGCTGGCGCGATGGACTGCTTGGGTGAGTCCAGTCGCTTCTTTCCCTCTCTCCCTCTGGTAGGTTCGACCTGCCTTGGTCCGTCGATCAATCTCTCGTTTCGTCTCTCCGGTTCTCTCCCCCTCTCTTTGTGGTGGCTAGTCCTATTTATAGAGGGAGGCCCTAGGCCTCTTCCCAAACAATGAGCGGGAAGGGCGCCAACAATTGGCCATTTTGAAGGGGAACATCTAGTACACTTATCCTGACTAAAGTTGGTCTTCGGCTGCCAAAGGCTCTGACGGTGACGCTGTCATGGGCTCCACGATGACCTCCGTCCTGCCGCTCTGCTGGTCCTTGTCTTGTTGCACCGAAGCGGTAACCTTTGCCTAATGCCTCGGCCTGTGCTTGCCTCCTT
The DNA here is from genome assembly GCA_021605145.1 of Aegilops bicornis. Lineage (NCBI taxonomy): Eukaryota > Viridiplantae > Streptophyta > Magnoliopsida > Poales > Poaceae > Aegilops > Aegilops bicornis. The sequence goes on along the minus strand of CM038670.1, from coordinate 335,505,056 downwards.
TGCACCAAAGGGGCAACGGGGACACTGCGCAGGCTGGCGCCCGCCTGGTCTCGATCGTCATGGCTTGCGTCACGAGGCACCCTCGTGAGGTACCCTGCCTTGATCTCTCCGCCTCCTCGTGAGCCTGCCTGACGAGGCTGCTCCTGAGGAAGGTTCCTGTCGTCCGCCCCGCGAGGCTTCGGCCCTTGCGAGGGTCTTGAGCTTGAGCTGATGAAGCTGGGCTGCGCTGGGCCCCCACTTGAGCCACGCCGCAGGCCGCAGGCAGGCAAGTCCGGGGACCCTCTTTCCCAGAACGCCGACAATAGACCCCAGGCCCAAGGCGTGCCCGGACTTGGCTTAGCAGAGAAGCGAAGGGGCAAGTGCGAAGCGCCACGGGCCCCAACAGCCTGCGGCCTTGGGCGCCGCGTGCCGATTGATTGGTCGTGGGCGTCTCCGCTTCCCCATGATGCCTCATTACACGCCCGGCTAAGCGGACCCGGGGTTGCACACAGCCATTCCCCTTTCGCTGTCCGCGCACTCCCGGCTCTTCCTCCTTCCTCTGGCTCCAAGTTCCGCCCTTAATCCAACTCGGACTCTCACCCTTCTTGTCTCCATGGCGCCAACGAAGAAGGAAAAGGGTAAGAAGCCCGAGCCTTCGTCCCTCTCGCCTCCGGCGGTGGCCCCCGCCGTCGGTCGATCTATCATACTCATCCCTGAGGCCTCGGGCAAGGTCCGCTCTGCTCTCGCTACCATCTTCAATGAGTGCGGCAGGACCACGACATGGCCTGCGTCCCATGCCTCCTTCGACAGGATTGTCACGGAGGTCCGGTTCTTCGCTGATGCCCTGTGGGCGGGTCTGGTTCCCCCCTTCCTTGCTTTCTTTAATGCGGTGCTCTCCCACTATCAGATCCACATGATGCATCTCGGGCCTGAGTCCATTACCCTCCTGGCTGTCTTCGCCTTTGTATGTGAGGCAATGGTGGGCATCCCTCCTTCCGTTGCTCTGTTGCGTCACTTCTTCTCTTTGCGCCTGAGTGATCCTACTCAATGCTCGGGGTGTGTGAGCTTCCTTGCGGTGCCAGAGACGGCTGCTTCGGGGATCGATTTCGGACTCCCTCCCCCTGAGGCCAAGTTCAGAGAGCGGTGGTTGTATGTGGACGTTGGGGTGCCCAGCCCCCTGCTCTCACATCCTACCTTGCCTGCTGTTCCCAACTCAGGCTGGGGTCACGAGGCGCTCGCGGACACCCGGCTTGCAATGTCTGGCGCCGCTTTGAGAGCTTGAGGGCGCTCAACGTGACGGCGCCCAAGGTGGTGAAGGAGTTCCTCCAGTGTCGCATTGCTCCTCTCCAGCGCCACTCTCACCGGATGTGGGACTTTGCGGGGCGCACAGACCGCATGCGACTTCAGGAGGGGGACCTGGCGCCTGAAGTGCTGAGGACGGTGCTCAGGGTCCTGGTTGGCGACCCTTCCCCAGGCAGCCTTCGACAGGATGGTGCCCTCCTGTATCTCTGTTCGGGCAGGGCCGATTTCGTGAAGTAGATGCCCAGCTTTGACGAGTGGGGGCTGCGCCCGGCTGGCCTCAGGGGACCTTGCGAGAACCCAGTTGCCGTGGTAGCTCTTCCGGTCACCCAAAGTGGCCCTATCTCAGGTGATGGAGCAGGGAGACGAGAACCGTCAGGAGTTGAACAGGGCGATGTTGAGGTGGTGACGCCGTGCGGAGCCCTGAGGGCGGCATCTCTCGGAGCTTGTTCTAGAATAGTGACAGGTGGGGAGTCGCGGCCTCCGGCTCCCGAGGTTGGGGCTCCCGAGGCCACGGCCGTCCCTCACGAGGCGGCGCCTGGTGGCGTCCCCCAGGCTGGTCCCATTGGATGTAACGCCCTCGATGCGGCTATATCTCCCACGTGTCGAAGCACGACTTAGAGGCATAACCGCCTTGAAAGCAATGTCGTAAGTGAGGTAATCTTCACACAACCCATGTAATACATAAGGGAAAGAGATACATAGTTGGCTTACAAATGCCACTTCACACAATACATAAATAAACATCCATCATCCAGATTACACTCAAGGTCCGACCACGGAACCAAAATAAAATAAGACTACCCCAAATGCTACACAGATCCCCGAATCGCACTAACTGGGCTCCACTCATCGATCATCGTGAAAAGACACATAGTAACGACCACGCCTCGTCAGACTCCCACTTGAGCTCGGTTGCGCCATCTCAGACTGCATCGCTGGCACCTGCAACTGTTTTGGTAGAATCTGTGAGTCACGGGGACTCAGCAATCTCACACCCGCGAGATCAAGACTATTTAAGCTTATAGGAAGGATGAGTTGTGAGGTGGAGCTGCAGCAAGCGAGTAGCATATATGGTGGCTACATTCGCAAAAGAGAGCGAGAAGAGAAGCAAGGCACGGTCGTGAAGCTAGTAGCGATCAAGAAGTGATCCTGAAACTACTTATGTCAAACATAACTCCAACACCGTGTTCACTTCCCGGACTCCGCCGAGAAGAGACCATCACGGTTACACACGCGGTTGATGTGTTTTAATTAAGGTCAACTTCGGGTTTTCTACAACCGGACATTAACAGATTCCCATCTGCCTCATAACCGCGGGCACGGCTTTCGAAAGATAATACCTGCAGGGTGTCCCAACTTAGCCCATTATAAGCTCTCATGGTCAACGAAGGATATTCCTTCTACCGAAGACCCGATCAGTCTCGAATCCCGGACTACAAGACATTTCGACAATGGTAAAACAAGACCAAAGAAGCCGCCCGACAGCCGACAAATCCCGATAGGAGCTGCACATATCTCGCTCGTGGCACATCCGGATGAGACTAGCTACGAGTAAAACCAACCCTGAAGTTTCCCCGAGGTGGCCCCGCAGGCAGCTCAGTTCGGACCAACACTCGAAGGAGCACTGGCCCGGGGGGGGGGTGTAAATAAAGATGACCCTCGGGCTCGCGAAAACCCGGGGGAAAAGGCTTAGGTGGCAAATGGTAAAACCAATGTTGGGCCTTGCTGGAGGAGTCTTATTCAAAGCGAACTGTCAAGGGGGTCCCATAAATCACCCAATCGTGTAAGGAACGCGAAATCAAGGAACATAACACCGGTATGACAGAAACTAAGGCGGCAAGAGTGGAACAAAACACCAGGCATAAGGCCGAGTCTTCCACTCTTTACCAAGTATATAGATGCATTAATTAAACAATAGATATTGTGATATCCCAACAAGTAAACATGTTCCAACAAGGAACAACATCTCCATGTTCCAACAAGGAACAAACTTCATCTTCACCGCAACTAGCAACGCTTATAAGAGGGCCGAGCAAAGCGGTAACATAGCCAATCAACGGTTTGCTAGGGAAAGGATGGTTAGGGGCTCGACATGGAAATATGGGAGGCATGATAAGCAAGTGATAGGCATCGTAGCATAGGCATAGCAAAAGAGCGAGCATCTAGCAAGCAAAGATAGAAGTGATTTCGAGGGTATGGTCATCTTGCTCGCAAAGTTCTCGAGTTGTCGAAAGCTTGATCCTCGTGAAGCGTTCTCAACAGGTTCCTCGCTCACGCACTCGCCTCCCGGCTCTACCCAAAGCAAGAACACAAACAATGGAACCACAATAAATCACGGTGCAATGCACAAGCAACATGATGCAATACATGGCATGATATGCGAGATGTGATATGTAATGCGTATGCGTGCTCCGGAAGGAAAATGATGAACCAGGCATCAACTTGGCAAACCAAGTATGCCGCTGGAAAGGTGAGATGATTTCGGTTGAAATCGATATAAAGAGCACCGGAATCGGATGCACGGTTTGCAAATGACAAGCAAAACAAGAATGACACAAATCTGCCATTAACAGCATGATGCCACATAGCAAGCAAAAAGAAATTAAGCTACTGCACCCAAACGTACCAACAAAGCATATGGCAGTGATCTACTCAAGATGCTATACAAAAGATGAACACTGAGCTACGGCTAAATCACACCATAACAGGTCCAAACAAGCATGGCAAAAGTGAAAAATATATCAGCTTCACAGGCGGTGAAAATACTAACATGCCAGAAATTAACATCAGGAAGGCATGTTTATAGCAAGCAAACAGCATGCTACAGGAACTTATAATGGAAAAACAAGGTATGGAATGAATCTACTCACAGCATATAACAAAAGTCCCTTACTGACCATGAGCCAAAAGGGATCAGAAAATATGATGGCACCCACGTAAACATAGCAAGTTTCGTTAACAGATTCAGCAAACAGGGCATGACATTGACAGAATTATGAAGGCATCTTCGCGAGGTCGACTCACTCACTACAGAGCATTTCATGATAAACTAAGCATACATACGTCAATAAGACATGGCATAGAAGCTACACATGGCAAGAAAAACATCATAGCATACATGGATCAACTACAACAACCTTGGCAAAATTGAATAACATGTAAACAACCTGCCAGGAAACATTTTATAGCAAAAGTAGAGCTCGATTGACTCAAGCTATGGCACTCCATAATTGCAAAAAAGGGCATGGATGGATATATCATAACCATATTTTCAAAACATCCTTACTTAAGTAACTCAAAATAAGCATGGATCTCTCTGTAGCATCAAGTTTACATGGCATAAAAATATCAGCAGAACAGGGGCTGAAATCAGCAACATCATGAAGCCTAGTTTGCATGCTTGTGCTAGTCACCACAGAGATCAAAAAAATACATGGCATACACCCCTGTAAATATGGCATGGCATATTACAAGATACATGTAGGACTCAAGATCATAGGATGCACACATCAATCATGGAAAAAATGACAAAAGTGCATGTTCTGATAAGAATATGAAACTAACATCACATAGCCCTCTTCTAACAGCATTTCGGGCATCAAGATGAGCTCAAATGAAAATGATGCAATGATATGAAATTATGTACTCATTGAGGCGAACAATTCGATATGCTACACACACAAAATGGAGCCACGGGTGCAAAGTTATGGCATCATGAAAATGCAACAAAATTAACACAAAAAAATGACTTAGACGAAAATCGGGGGGGAGAAGGAAAGTCAACCGAGGCGCGTGCGAACCGAGGCGAGGCCGGGCTCGCCGGAGTTGGAGGACGGGGCGGCCGGCGGAGCTCCTCCGGGCCGGATCCGGCCTTCCTGCGGCCGGATCTGGCCGGGCGGCGACGAGGGCGCTGGCGGGCGGGACGCCGCGGCCGGGACGGGCGGCGTTGGCGGCATGGTGGCCTTGCTACCGAGGCGGCGGGCGACGGAGGCTGGCGACGCTGGCGGGAGGATGGCGGCGGCATACGTGGCGCTGCTGGGCGCTGGTCGGGACGGGCGGCGACGGGTTGGGAGGGCCTCGCACGGGCCTTCGCGGGCCCGCTGGGTCGGCGGCGGCGGGCGCTGGCTGCGCCACGCGGCCGCGAGAGAGGCGGGCGGCGGGCGGATACGTCCGCCGTCCGGATTTCGCCCGCGCGCCAAGGGAGCGGGAGACTAGGGTTTCATCCGGATTTCGGGGAAGGGATCTATATTTATAGGTAGAAGGAGCTAGGAAGCTCCAAATGGAGTGTAGTTTTCGCCCACACGATCGTGATCGAACGGTGATGGACATGGAAGTGACTTAGATGGGTTATCGGGCTGTTTTGAAGGGGTGTTGGACTGCAACACAAAAGAGGCCTTTGCGGTTATGCGGTTAACCGTTGGAGTATCAAACGACCTCCAAATGACCCGAAACTTGACAGGTGGTCTACCGGTGCTATACCAGGGCCACTTGGCAAGGCTCGGTCCATTCCGAGAACGTTTAACACCCGAACACGAAAAAAATGTAAAAGGGGACGCCGGGGGACATAGGAGTGCCGGATTGCAAAACGGACAACGGGGAAAATGCTCGGATGCATGAGACGAGCACATGAGATGCACATGATGACATGATATGAGATGCATGACAAGAACAAAATGCAAAACAAAAGACAAAAACCCAACCACGGAGGGAATATCATATCACAATGCCGAAAATGGCAAGAGTTGGAGTTACAAATATGGAAAATTACATCCGGGTTGTTACATTGGCGCTGATCACCTTACCGCCTCCTCCATGCCACAAACCGACCCCTGCGCCGAGCGCTTAGGCCGGTTCCGCATAGACTTCGTGGCCCTCCGCAAGAGGAAGGAGGCCTCGGGTGGTGACGATCGCCCTTGCCGCTTGCTGAAGTGCAGGAGGTACTTCGCCACGGACGAGTAAGTCTTCTTCTCTCTCTGCTCCTCTACTTCTCGGTTCTCGCAATGATCGTGGACCTTTTCAGGCCCTTCCTGCCGAATTCGCAGAGACGGCCAAGGAGCCATCTCCCCAAGCTTCGTCCTCGTTGCTGGTCCTTGGTGCGCCGGGCTCAAGCAGCGCCCTCATCACTCAGCCGGTCGGAGAGGTGGCCGTTCAGCTGAGCGTCCCGAGCCCGTGCACCTGCTGTCTCCCCTTCATGAGTTCTCCTGGGGCACAACCAGCTTGCCCCGTGCTCCTCCCTTGATTGTGGATAGTGATTGGTTGAAGTCGATCTTGAGCTCTTCTTCTGGGGACGGACCGGCGCCAGGCCCCGCTCCCGGCGAGGCCCGTCCGGCGACTGTTGGGGCGCCAGCCCCGCTTCAGACCGGAGGAGGCGCGCAGCCCGCCCTCCGCATTCACCAAAGCAGAGGGGACGCGAAGACGTGTTTCAGCGTGCTTAAGTAACGCCGCACCCTTCGTCAAGAGTTTCTTCATGGGGCGATGGACGCGGTGAACCGGCTCGGGGTGGAGCTTGCCGGCGAAGATGCGCGTCCCGTGGCCGAAGGTTTGCGCCTTGCTGAAGAGAGGCGCAAGCTGAAGGTAGCCATTGCCCTCGCATGTCACCAGCATGACCTTGACAATGTGAAGGCTGAGGAGTCCCTGACGGCCTCGTGAGAGGCTTGCTCTCGAGCCGTCGAGGAGGCCTTGGAAGCAGACCGACGGCGCAGGGACGCGGAGGAGCGTGCGTGGGAGTTCCAGGCCTGGAGCAACTCTCTGGAGCAACAGGTGGAGTTGCGCCAGGCTGCGCTTGTGTCGCTGAAGGAGGCTTCCGTCGACCAGGCGGAGCTCCAGAAGCGCGAGGAAGCGCTGACGCTGGAAGCCACCAAGCGCAACCTCGACCTTGAGCGGTTGGAAACGAGGGGGCGCTTGGTGGCTCAAGCGGAGGATGATGTCGCCGCACGCGAGGCCCGAGCCCAAGAAGAGATCGATTGTCGCGTAGCGGAAGCTCGCTCAGGCCTCGAGCGCCAGTATGAGTTGAGGTTGGAGTTGGTCAGGGCCGAAGCTGAGGGCAGGACCGCGGCCCTCAAGGCCAAACTAGATGAAGTGACGCGGGGTGCGGACTCCTCCGCAGCCGCCCTTCGCGCAGCGCAGGCGGAGCTAACCTCCTCCCGCGCCGAACTGCTTCTTCTCCGACAGAGGGTTGATGGCGCCGAGGCCACCGCACGGCAGAACGAGGACGAGATTCATCGGCGGCGGGTTCTGGAGCACGAGCACGCCCCCATGCTCCATACGCTCAGGGAACGTGCAAACGTGGCCCTTGGCAACATTTGCGAGGCCGCTGCTGAGGAGCCGCACGAGACCAACTATGCTGACAACCTCCAAAGATTTTCTCGACGTGGTGACGCCTCCCCGGAGAACCGCCCGAGAGGTCTCGCTGGCTCGCCGAGGAGAGGAGACGGCCTTGCTCGGGCGCCGCTTTCTCCCGTGTTCGCCATTCCGCGGGATAGGGATCCCCACTTCGACTTTGATGCCGCCATCGCACCGGTGCCCATAGCCGTCCGGGGTGACCTGGCGCAATGGGTGGAGGATCACATGGACGACCTTGTCAGGGCCTTCACGTCTGATGATGACGGCGTGATCGTGGCCGCCGATGAAGGCGGCGTGGTGGATGGTCCTGGTGCTGGCGGAGGTGTTGGTGGCGGCGATGACGTCAGCGATGCTAGCGACGCCTTGGGAGGTGACCCAGAAGGCGCGGCGAGTGATATGTCCGACTGATTGTCTGTCACCACTGTTTACCCTGCATGAAAGAGGTTCGGGCTTGGCCCTGAAGATTGTGAGAGCATTTTGGGAGGGGAAGCCCCTCATGTAAAGATTTGCGGTAAATGTCCTGGTAATCTTAACGCTGCGTGTGAGCTTAACGGCCGGCCCAGTGGTGGGTCGGCTGGCTCGTTTATCTTTTGACCCTGGTGAGCCCCGAGCGGGGCTGCGAGGGCCATAGCGCCATATGTGCCTTCTGGGTGAACCCATTGATCCTGTGATAAGAACCTCCGGAGAGGGCGTGGCGACAGCCGTCCGAGCTGTGGATGCGGTTGGCCCGACCCGGCTCACGAGGGGCTCGCGAGGGGAGGCAACTGACGCTAGTTTGGACGCAAAGCCGAAACCAGAACACGAGAGACTGCTCGAATGAGACTAAACACCCCTTCCCCAAACGCATGCAAGGCTCTAACTCAAATCCAACTTAAATTCAAATCGAAGAAACTCGTCAACAGAGAAAAAGGCAAAAATGCAAAAGGCCGCGTCCGGCACCTAGTCTAGTCTTCGATGTCTTCTCACTAGCGCGGAGCTAAGTGCTGCCACTGCGCGTGGGAGGGAGCCCTAGGGCCTGAGGCCGGCGCTCCTGAGACTCCGGGGCGTGTACAACCCCACTCATTATTACGTGAGAGTGTCACGGGGCGGCGAGCTTCACAGGCACTGGGCCTTCTTCATAGGTACCGGCCTTGCTTCATATCGCCAGATGAGGGCCCCGCCTTGCGCCACACTCTACCGCCACTGACGGCGGCCGGAGACCAAGGACGACGCCAATGGGGTAGAGTGGTCGCCAGCGGTTCCCCCGACGACCACAGGTCCTCTTCCGGGGGCAGGCCCTGAGGCACCTCCCCGGCAGAGGGCCTACCTCCTGAGAACGTCTTTGCGCTCAGCGCCATGGGATTTAACTCAGGTCACGGCCCTCTCTCCTGCAGCCCCCGTGCCCTCCTCCCGAGGGGTAAGAGGTCAAGAAGCTGGGGCCGCCACTGCTATGGGCGACCTGTACCTCCTGCGGCACATGGTTAGCATAAGCTTGCTCCTGAGGAATTAATGGTACCAGATAGTTGCTGCCGCCGGCGCGGTTGTCGAGGCCCTCTTGGGGTTCCTGAAAGAGCTCTGCTTGCGGTGTCTCCTCGCCCGAGCTTGGTCCAAGGAACGGGCCATGGTCTTCTTCCCGTGCACACTCTTGATCCATCATGCGGGGCACATAAGATTCTGGGGACGCTGCCCCGTAGGTCTCGCCATAGTGCCCCACATGCCATGCAGTCTGGCCCGGGGCGTTGTCTTGAGAGTGGTGGCGTGGTGGTCCGCCGAGGCCGAAGGTCACGACATGCGCTCCTTCGTCGGCCGGAGATGGGGTCCGTGCGGCTTGCCGCCTGGTGCTGCTGGCCAGGTTGGCGTCGAGTAGGCCTTGGAGCCCGCTTGAGGTTGCATGGGCGCGCATGGGGCTGCCATACGGCACGCTCTGGGCCAGAGGTGGCAGCCGGACGCAGAAAGGAGGTGCTCCCGAGGCGGCAGCGTCCAGGAGCTCGTCCACCCGCTCCAACAGCACGTCGCGGCCTCCCTCTAGAAGCCGGCACCTTAACAGCTCTCGGGCCACCGTGAGCGCCACTCGAGTTCGCCGCTCGCCGGGTGTGCGCGCCGTGGCCGAGGCGTGGCTTGAGGCTCGCCGCCGACCGCACTCGCCGGGCGTGAGGGCTGGCGACGCTCTGGCCGCTGGCCGTTGCCGCTTCAGCGCTTTGGGCGGAGCGCGAGCTGCCCGAGGTGCAAGGTTGAGGTCGCCTGGCTGGCAGCATGGCGTGGCGGGGCCACGCCGCCAGCGGTCGGCGTCGGCTGCCGGGTCGCTGACATCGAACGACGAGGCGATTTAAAATGCGAGGCGGCGGAGGAAGGATTTGGCGCACTTTACCTGGCGCGTCAAATGTTGGATTTCGGGTTCCGGCAGACCCTTGAGGTTCGAACACTGGGGTGCGCATGGAGATCTTTCCCCTACCAGCTCACGCGTTAATGGTTTGCAAGGGATCTAAACTAGGAACGATGAACAACACAAGGGACACAAGGTTTATACTGGTTCGGGGCCACCGTTGTGGTGTAATACCCTACTCCAGTGTGTGGTGTGGTGGATTGCCTCTGGGCTGATGAAGAACAGTACAAAGGAAGAACAGCCTCGCGAGGGGCTGTTCTTGGGCTGGCGCGATGGACTGCTTGGGTGAGTCTAGTCGCTTCTCTCCCTCTCTCCCTCTGGTAGGTTTGACCTGCCTTGGTCCGTCGATCGATCTCTCGTTTCGTCTCTCCGGTTCTCTCCCCCTATCTTTGTGGTGGCTAGTCCTATTTATAATGGGAGGCCCTGTGCCTCTTCCCAAACAATGAGCGGGAAGGGCGCCAACAATCGGCCATTTTGAAGGGGAACATCTAGTACACTTATCCTGACTAAAGTTGGTCTTCGGCTGCCAAAGGCTCTGACGGTGACGCCGTCTTGGGCTCCACGATGACCTCCGCCCCGCCACTGGCCGGTCTTGGTCTTGTTGCAATCAAGCGGTAACCTTTGCATGATGCCTCGGCCTGTGCTTGCCTCCTTTGCACCAAAGGGGAAACGGGACATCGCGAGTTGGCGCCTACCGGTCTCGATCGTCATGGCTTGCGCCACGGGCACCCTCGTGAGGTACCCTGCCTTGATCTCTCCGCCTCCTCGTGAGCCTGCTCGACAAGGCTGCTCCCGAGGAAGGTTCTCACATCCGCCTCATGAGGCTTCGCCCCTCGCAAGGGTCTTGAGCTTGAGCTGATGAAGCTGGGCCGCGCTGGGCCCCCACTTGAGCCACGCCGCAGGCCGCAGGCAGGCAAGTCTGGGGACCCCCGTTCCCAGAACGCCGACAGTTCTCCGTTGCCTACCGCCACCGACCCGGTGGGGAACGAGCAGCAAGCATTCTCGTGGCACCCCTTGGTGCGGCGGGACAGCCACACCGCCACTCCATCGCTGACCCCGGCCGGTTTGTCATCCCATGCTGGTCGCGCTCCCGTGGACGCACATGCCGCTCTGTGCATGGCACGCGAGCTCATGTGCTACCGCCCCATCGACGACCTCTACGAGGACTGGCTCGACCACATTGCCAAGCTTGTCAGTGCTGCAGGGGGCTCCCCTGCGCCGTCCCTCTCACTGCCTCTCCCTCCACCAGCTGCGGGCGGCGTGGCCCATGGAGCGCCACCTCCTCTGCCCCAAGACGGCGCCCTGGCGCGGAGGCGCGCGGCCCCGCGGCGCGACCTGCCACGTCCGGCACCCGCGCAAGAAGAGAGAAGCTGCCGAGAAGTCCCACGCCCGCAAGAGAACGCTCCACCGCTTGACGCACCGCCACGCCAGGATCGCTTGCTGTGGCAGGGCCCATGCCGCTTGCCATGGCAGCGCGCGGGCGCCAAGACCAGGCTCCGCCTCCAAGACAGGCACCGGTGACAACGGCCGCTGCCGCGCCTTCACCCCCTAGTTGCGTAGCGTCGCCTGGCCGGGCAAGTTCAAGCCAGACCTGCCTCCGCGCTACGACGGCACCCCCGACCCCGCGGAGTTCTTGCAGCTCTATGAGATGAGCATCGAGGCGGCCAACGGCGACAAGAAAGTCATGGCGAACTGGTTCCCTATGGCTCTCAAGGACGATGCTCGTTCGTGGCTCCTCAACCTGCCTCCAAGCTCGATTCTCCTCCGGACGAGATGCGCAACCGCTTGCCGCCAACTTCTGTGGCACTTCGCGACCGCCCACCGGCCACGGGTGACCTACGCCACGTCAAGCAACAACCAGGAGAGACCCTCCATAAGTACATCCAGCGCTTCAATAACGTTCGCCTCAAGATCCCCAAGGTGACGGACGAGGCCATCATCTCCGCGTTCTCTGATGGCGTCCGCAACGTCAAGATGAAGGAGGAGCTCGCCATCCATGAGGATCTGTTCACGTCTCTGGAGCTGTTCAACCTGGCGACCAAGTGCGCAAGAGCTGAGGAGCGACGCCTCTACCTCCTTGAGCTCCCGGCTGCGGACCCGGAGGAGAAGAAAGCCAAGGCCAAGGACGTAAAACGCAAGGGAGCAGCCGTGTCATGCAGTAGCCGACACCAAGCGCCGGCAGAGACCAGCTCGAGTCATCCAAGAGCAGCCGACCGCTCAAGCGCCTTCCACAACCTGCATAGCCACAACACCAGCGACTGTCAAGAGCTCAGAGCCATTCGAGAAGGAAGCTTCGGTCGACGCCCTGAGCGCAACGACCGGGGCTACAACCGAGGAGGAGGACGTGGTGGCGGACGCTGGGATGTCTGTGGCCCGCGCCAGGAGTGGTGCGACCGGCCTCGTGAGGACCGCTGGCAGGATCAGCCTCGCGAGAGCGCCTGGAGGGGTCAGCCTCGTGAAGATCGTCCTCGTGGCAACGCCGTCTTCCTCCGCCACCGCCACCACCGAAGGGAATAACGACCACCATCAAGACGTAGGGGCTGGGGCTTCAGAGCCGCGTGCTATCGCCGCATCTTGGGTGGAGCTCAGCCCCAAATTTCACAACAGATCTTCAAACAGTTTGCTCGTGAAGTGAATGCATTCCTCCCCAAGCTCGAAGCCACGCGCCCGCTCAGATGGTCCAAGTGCGCCATCATGTTCAGCTCGGCAGATCAGCTCAAGTGCGCGGCTACCACTGGCGCCCTCCCGATGCTTTGTTTACCAGTAATCAGCAACGTGCAAGTCACCAAGACCCTCATCGACGGCGGCGCAGGGCTCAACACCCTGTCCATCGATACGTTCGACAACCTCCAAGTGCCGTATGACCAGCTTCAGCCCACCAAGCCTTTCTCAGGAGTGACCGACGGCTCCACTACCCAGATCGGTGTCGGTGTGGAACGACACCTATGGGATCACAAGAATCCCTACTACGGTTGCCTGGGCGCAAGGTTGCGAGGAGAGCAGGGCTAGTAGACAACACAAGGATCGTTTTACCCAGGTTCGGGCCGCGAGGATGCGTAAAACCCTAGTCCTACTTTGGTGGGTGTATTTCTGAGAGTTCTTGAGCTCTCGAACTAGCTGTGGTCAGTGCACGGTTCGAAAGAGCCGAATCCCTCTCCAGTATGCCATGGGCCTCCTTTTATAGTTGGAAGGGGCTGCCACAGTGACACACGTGGAGGTGGAAAGGCGACAAAGGCCTCGAGCTTATCGCTTGCATTACAGGACAAGACGATTTAATGCGTAGCTTAGGTGTCCCTCTCGCTTTATCGGGACGGGGCGAGGCCCGGCCCCGCCCATCGCCGCTCCTCCTTGCTTCGACACGCGCCTCGGCCAGGGATGCGTGCGGTGCCATGTAGGCAGGTAGGCAGCTGAATTGGCGCGGTGGTGGAGCCTTCACGAAAATTTGCATGCCGCCATGCAGGCGCTTGGTGAGTTGGCCTGGGAGCTGCATGTTGCCACGCAGGTGCTCGCCCAGCTGGTTGGGCTGGCAGCTGCATGTGAACAGCGATGGAAGCTTGGTTGATGTGGGCTTGGTGGTGGCCTTGCCGGCGTCTTTGGCGAGGGCCTTGCCGGGTGGCCCAGCAAGGGTCTTGCTGGCGTGAAGTTCGTCCCGGCAAGGATCTTGCCGGGATCCGTGGCCTTCCTAGGCAAGGATCTTGCCGACAATCGTCGTCTTCTAATCCTCATCTAATCTTGAATATGTCTTCACAAAGATCTGCATGCCACCACAGAGGTGCCTTCCCGAGCCCTGGCCCCACACTGATGATGGCGCTGGGGGGCCGTGGGCTCAAGGGTGGCTCGCTCTGTTGGTGCGGGACGAGCTATCCCTGCAAGGGTCTTGCCGGGGCCGCTGAGGCCGCCCGGCAAGGGTCTTGCCGGGGCCGCTGAGGCCGCCCGGCAAGGGTCTTGCTGAGGGAACCTGCTTCGTCCCTCTGCCCTTTGTGGTCTTGGCCTTGGCGTTGCTTTGATTATCTTGGGATTCGGTCTTACCTAGGCTCACCTCCCTCGTTCTGCTTGGTGTTGCCGTGGGCGCTGGCTCGATCGGCTGCAGACAGGGTAAAGGGGTACAAAACGCGTGCCCCTATTTTTGTAATAATCGACAGAGCCTCGGCCTGGGCCACACATAAGCGCGAAATGTTGTTGGGCCAGGCCCAAAACGGTGCGTGGGCAGGTGGGGCGGTTTTTACCGTGGTAAGATTCTTCGCGCGCTCCGCCTCCCACGACCCGTGCGCGTGGCGCGGCGTGGAGGGGTGTGCGTGACGTGGGCGGCATGCGTGGGGCGGTTTCCAGACGCATGCTTTACGTCGTAGTAAATGGGCAGCGCGCCCCGCGGCTTCCCGATAAGAAGGGATAACCGCGAGTGCACTGTTCCTTTTACCCTCCGCGCAACCCCAATCTCAGAAACCTCCGTCTACCTTCCTCTTCTTCCCTAAGCTTCGTCCCCGCTTTCCGTCGTTGCGCTTCCGCCGCCCTCTATCTTGCCCTCCTCCCCCATTCACTATGGCGCCAAAATCCACCAAGGGCAAGGGAGTGGCCAAGGACGCCGGAGCCGCGGAGCCGCCGGAGAGTGCGCTGGCGGTGGAGCGGACACAGTCCGCCTTCTTCCCCTCGACGGTCGACGTGTTCAAGCTTCAGGACTCCTTCAGGCCCCTCTAGGGAGTGAAGACGGGGGGGGGGGGGGGGAGAGAATTCGGGGCATCCGGCCACGCGCGTTATCCCCGCCAACCGCGCCGAGGCTGCCCCAAATCGGTACCCCTTCTTTGTTGATTATTTTCTTGCGGGCTCTGTCCTCCCTTCTCCGATTTCTTCAGCGACATCATGCACACCTTCGGCTTCCACCTCCTGGATTTTACTCCGAATGCGGTGGCGTGCATGGCCCTTTTCGCACACCTCTGCGAAGGCTTTGCCGGGGTGCACCCCAACACGACGCTCTTCCGCCATTACTTCTTCCCTCGGATCCAAACGGAGGTGCCATCTCGGGGTGATCGCCTGGATCCCAAAATCCAAGGGAGCGTACCTTGAAGGCGCCATGAAGGAGAGGTGGGAAAAATGGCGGGGCAGGTGGTGCTGGATCGAAGAGAAGGACCCGCCGGCGTTCTGTAGAGTTCACCGTGCGCCGCCGGTTCACGGAAAGCGATTGGAGCGACGTCGGCACCAACGACCGAAAGCTCACGGTCGCCACCACCAGGATTCTTCGGCTTACCCAGGCCGGGCTCACCCTTGAGATGATCGGGGCGGACTTCATCCATCGCCGGTTCGCTCCTCTGCATAACAAGGGGAGGCCGGCCTAGCTCTTCACGAACCCCGCCGATATCATGCAGCTCCGCCCCGGCCTCGACCACAACTTCAAAGTGATGGCGCACGCCCATTTCTGCCAGCGGATCTTCCAACTCGACGTGGGCCGCGACGGCGAGGTCGAGCGTACTGGCAAGGTTGCGAGGGCTGCCGCGAAGGCCGGCAAGGTCCTCAAGGGGCCTCTGTTCAAGCTGCCGACGGGGGTGGTCCCGTTGTGCAACAACTCGCGTCGGTCCGAGATCATCGCCATGATGCCGGACTCCAATGCGCACGGCCCCGTACTGAGCTGGAAGGAGCCGGAGTACGCCGAAGTGTAGCAGTTCTTCGACACCCTGCATGAGGTGTATGTCAACACTGACGCCGAGCGGCTGCTTGTCCAGGACACCACCCAGGCAGAGCCGGACTACATCGCCACCAGGGCGAGGGAGGCGCAACTTGCCAGGGAGGCCGGCAACGCTGGCGGTGTGGAGGACAAGGCCGCGACAACCATGGAGGAGGAGGAGGAGCTCGCCCGGTGGGCGGTGGCCGCCGGGGGAGCCAGCAGCGCCGGCACCGAGGCTCCTTTGGTTGAAGATATGACCGGCGAGTCGTCGGAGGAGGAGGCCGAGACCGCAGACCCGACACCACCTACAGGGAGGGGCGACTCCTGCGGCGGGCCAGTTCTGGCAAGCCGGTCCGGCCCGGCAAGGCTGCGCGGCCACAACTGACCTTGGAGGGGCCTGGGCGCCACACGAGGGCCGCGGCAGCAAAGAAACCGGCAAAGGCCACGGTGAAGAAGAAGGCAGCTGCCCCTTCTTCATCCGCGCGTGTCCAGACACCACCTCCTTCTCCTCCTCCGGCAAATGTTGATACGGAGGTCACTTTTGATTATGGATCCCTCAGCCCGAGGAGGAAGAGGAAGACAACAGAGGAGGAGGCGGACGACGAGTAAGTATCTGGTTCCTTTTCGTCATCTCTGCTCCCTCAATCTGCGTTGCTTGTCTTGACTTGTTTTCATCTTTGCAGGGACGGGGAGACGCTGGCCCAGAGAGCGAAGAGGGCCAAGGTCTCGGCGGGTGGCCGGCCCCCGGCTGGTACTTCGAGGGCGCCATTGGTGGTGTTGAGCAGCCCGGACAGCAGCCCCCGGCAGAGCCCCCAGCGTAAGTTCATCACTCTTCCCTCATAGACATGTGTCAGGGGAACGACACTTTGGCGCTGACCTTGCCAGGCATGCAGGAGGAGAGCAGCAGCAGGAGGAGCGACAGAGGGCCGCTCCCAACACGCCGCCCCCATCAACCACGCCGCCCCGAGGGGCGTCCCCGGCAAGGGTGCTAGGAACCGGGCCCACGCACATGGAGGAGGAGGAGGAGAACTTGGGTGCCGGCGGCTTTGCCTCGACGCCGAATGTTGGCGGGGAGGGGTCTTCCGTTTCCCAGCCTGGTATCGGCGCTGGTAAGTCGTTCGCCGTTCGCCCCTGCTCTTTTTCTTTCTGGCTCTTGATCCTGGCTTTGCCTCACCCCCTTTCTCGGCGCCTAGACTCCTCCTCGGTGAACCCAGAGGACATGGATGCCGTCATCGAGGGCGTCGCCAAGGCCGCCGAGGCGGACGCCGAGAAGATTGCCACCGAGGAGGCCGCCAAGGACGCTGCCGAGGACGCCGCCGAGGGGCCTACCGGGGAGGCCGACAAGGCTGCCGCTGAGGAGGCCGGCAAGGGGTCTGCCGGGGAAGCCGGCGGGACCGCTGCTGAGGAGGAGGAGGAGGCTGGTGACCAGCCTTCCTCCTCTGCTGCTTCCGGCTCCGGCAAGTACCTGAGGGTGAGTGACGACTTGTTCGTCCACTTTCCAGGCGCGTCGGGAACCAAGACACCCGTTGAGGGAGAGGTGTTCGACGACGAGGTGCTTGCCGCTGCCAGGCTTGAAGTCGTCGATGAGCCGATCGTTGGCTGCGACGGATCGCAGGAAGAGCGGCTCCTCCACGCCATGGGCGCCAGCTTCCGGAAGCTCGAGGCGCTCCACCGCGCCCGCCTGGACAAGGCTAAGTCCAGGACGGCGGTGGTGGAGAAGGCGGAGGCGGACCTCCAGAAGCGCGTTGCCGAGGCGCAGGACTGGTTCCGCAAGGCCCACAAGGAGCTCAAGGTGGCCTAGGGTGAGCAGGCCAAGCACGACGTGGAGCTCACCATGAAGCTTGCCGACGTCGAGAAAGCTCAGGAGGCGGCGAAGAACTTGGCCGCGGCCGCCGAAGCCGCTCGGATCCAGCGCGAGTCCGCGCTGAACTCCCAGGAGGAGGATCTTGCTCCCCGCGAGGAGAAGCTTGCCGCCATGCTTCATGGCAAGGATGCAGAGGTGGAGAATCTTGTCTTGCAGCGGACCAGTGAGCTGGAGTAGAGGCACGAAGAGGCACTCAATGCCCAGGCCCAGGTGATGAAGTCATGTACCTAGGGTAGGGTCATGGACCTGTCCAAGATACCCTCCCCAAGGACATCTCTAGAAGAAACCACATTTTAGTCGACCTGGAAGGGTTCCACTCGACGGACTTGAAGACACTCGACCATGAAGCCAACCACTCGACCGCGAGGAGATCTAAAGTCACTCAGCGTACAAATGGTCGGTCATTAAGTAGCTTTTATGGTCATCATAGCACTTTATGTGAGGCGTTACCAGTAACCCCCGATCTGATGTACCTTAATCCCTGCATAACTGAGGGCTGGAGGGGTCTGGCGAACTCTATATAAGCCACCCCCTCCTCAGTGTAAGGGGTTCGCACCCCTGTAACTCATACGCACATAATACAGTCGACCGCCTCCGGGCTCCGAGACGTAGGGTTGTTACTTCCTCTGAGAAGGGCCTGAACTTGTAAACATCTTGCTTATACAACTACTCGATAGCTAGGATCTTGCCTCTCCATTCCTACCCCCCTATTTTACTGTCAGACTTAGAACCACGACACTAGGTTCACGCAGGCAAGGTGGTGGAGCTGGAGGCAGAGCACGACCCGCTGAAGGAGCAGGCCCTGAAGCTGTCCCAGGAGAAGGACACGCCAACAAAGGCTCTCGACCGAGGCACAGGCGTGGTCGTGGCCGCAAGGCTGGGAGTTTCCGAGGCCAACAACTCCATCAAGGACCTCAAGCTGAAGCTGGAGGGTCTCGAGAAGGTGTTGTCGGAGGCCACAACCCGAGAGGGGACCCTGGCCAAGGAGCTGGAGGCCGAGAAGCTGTTGCAGAAGAACGAGGGCCTCAACTTCACGGATCACGTGGCGGGCGAGAACCTTTGGCTCGATCGCCTCGCCACCGTCGCCAACCAGGCTGCCACACAGCTGTCCATCATGGGGATGCCGGACGTGAGGTATGTCCCAGAGCGGAGCGTGAGCGCCAATTGCAGACTGACCATGTTCTTTGAGAAGGTCGTCGGCGCTCTGGAGCGGCTTCACGCCAACCGGGCGGCCTCACTGGCCGACGAGTCCCGGAGATTTTGCTAGGGTGCCATGACCAAGGTTCTCACCAAGCTGGCGCACTGGTACCCCGACCTCGACTTCGATGCCGCGCTGGAGAGCTTGCCGGAGGGGACCGACCTTGCGCCGCTCAGGGAGCGCATCGAGCCCATCATCAGCCGAGTCGGCGGAATTCAGAGGGTGGAGGGCCAGCGCCGGGATTAGGCATCCCGTTTTCTTATCGCCGCTGCAGGTTCACAACCAAGACAATTGCTATCTCTAGTTAGAACCGCAGCAACAATTTGATATAACATAACTGGGCAACACTTTTTAGTATCATGCATGTTATTTTCCTGTTCGATTTTTCCTTGTATGTCCACCCTACGTAACTGGGTAGGCTTGCTGCCAGAAACCTGTGGCGGCGTCGTGGGGATCGATCCCCATTGGCCTGGCGGGTGTGCTTGCTACCGGCAAACCACCTTACCGCTTCTTAGCGCTGCCGCCCGAATCTGTCGAAGTTTGACTCGAGTCGAGTCGAGAGCGTTGCTGGTGTGGAAGGCTACCCGCCACTCTCGACACGGCCGCTTTGAGCTGTTGAGCGGACTCAACAGAACAAGGCGTTGCTAATTATGGGGGCCCCCTTTATGCGTGTGTTTCCCATACATAGGCCAAATCTCCAAGGACGATAACCTTAAGTGTAAAAGGAAATAATCCAAGGCTCTGAATGACAGCTTTTCTGTTGCCGAGCCGGCGTCATTCCTCCAGCCTTCTTCTTCTTAGAAACCGAAAGCGATGAAGAACTGCTAGGCTAACTACTAGACCAGATTCTCACAATTGCGCCCCCTACCTGGCGCGCCAAAGATGTCGGTGTGGAACGACACCTATGGGATCACAAGAATCCCTAGTACGGTTGCCGGGGCGCAGGGTTGCGAGGAGAGCATGGCTAGTAGACAGCACAAGGATCGTTTTACCCACGCTCGGGCCGCGAGGATGTGTAAAACCCTAGTCGTGCTTTGGTGGGTGTATTTCAGAGAGTTCTTGAGCTCTCGAACTAGCTGTGGTCAGTGCGTGGTTCGAAAGAGCCGAATTCCTCTCCAGTATGCCATGGGGCTCCTTTTATAGTTGGAAGGGGCTGCCACAAAGGACACATGGAGGTGGAAAGGCGACAAAGGCCCTGAGCTTATCGCCGCATTATAGGACAAGACGCATTTAATGCGTAGCTTAGGCGTCCCTCTGCTTTATCGGGGACGGGGCGAGGCCCATCCCATCCGTCGCTGCTCCTCCTTGCTTCGACACGCGCCTCGGCCAGGGATGCGTGCGGTGCCATGTAGGAAGGCATGCAGTTGAGTTGGCGTGGTGGTGGAGCCTTCACGAAGATTTGCATGCCGCCACACAGGCGCTTGGTGAGTTGGCCTAGGAGCTGCATGTTGCCACGCAGGTGCCCGCCCAGCTGGTTGGGCTGGCAGCTGCATGTGAATGGCGGTGGAAGCTTGGTTGACGTGGGCTTGGCGGTGGCCTTGCCGGCGTCTTTGGCGAGGGCCTTGCCGGGTGGCCCGGCAAGGGTCTTGCCGTGGCGTGCTGTCGTCCCCGGCAAGGATCTTGCCGGGGGTCTGGTGGCCTTCCTCGGCAAGGATCTTGCCGACAATCATCGTCATCTAATCCTCATCTGATCTTGAATATGTCTTCACAAAGATCTACATGCCACCACAGTAGGTGCCTTTTCCCGAGCCCCGCCCCACCGATGATGGTGCCGGGGGCCGTGGGCTCAAGGGTGGCTCGCCTGCTGGTGCGGGACGAGCTGTCTGGCAAGGGTCTTGTTGGGGCCGCTGAGGCCGCCAAATGAGGGTCTTGCTGGGGGAACCTGCTTCGTCCCTCTGCCCTTTGTGGTCTTGGCCTTGGCGTTGCTTTGATTGTCTTGGGCTTCGGTCTTACCTTGGCTCACCTCCCTCGTTCTGCTTGGTGTGGTCGTGGGCGCGGCTCTGACTGCCCGTGCATAGGTAAAGGGGTACAAAAACGTGCCCCTATTTTTGTACACCGATAATCGGGCAGGTCCGCCCCTACCACCTTCGGAGAACGCCACAACTACCGCACCGAGCTCATCGACTTCGACATCGCACACATCCGCCTCCGTGCATAATGCCATCCTCGGGTATCCAGCCCTGCCAAGTTCATGGCGGTGACCCATCACGGCTACAATGTCCTCAAGATGCCAGGAAGCGGCGGAATTATCACAGTCCCGTGCGAAGAAAGAGACTCGGTGTGCTCCCTTGAGCGCGCCTTCCAAGCTACAACATTCAACGACCCCGACAGGAAGGGCGAGTGCCCTCCTGAGGCCACCCCCAAGAAGAAGAAGCAGCTGCTCCGCGCAGGACCTCAGGAAGGCGGCGTCGCGAGTAGGACCTCATCAGGATCAGCGCCTGTGCCTGGGGTGCCTCCCTCCCTTGCATAGGAAGGCGCGCCCGACGCCCTTCTCGGGCAGGGCTCGGGGGCTCTCTTCTGGAGGGCCTCAGGCCTTGCCAACCTCACGAGGGAGGCGCTTGGGCACCACTTGGAGGCGTGCTTCGCGGCACGTTTCCCTCAGGAGAACACAGGGCAAGGAGCGCCCATCACTCAGGAGTTCATCACCAGGACCACTCAGGAACTGCAAGATGCAAGGGCCATACGCGGCGACCGCCGCTCACCAGGCGCAGCTCCCCATCGAGGCGAGGATGCCGGGCTGCGCGTCTGCATCGACGTCCTAGGGCTCAATAGGGCCGCATCTCAGGATCTCTTCTGGCCTTCGCGCGTGGGACGCTGCAAGGGTCCACCGCACAGCTATGTTCGCATGCCCTTTGGCCTGCCGAGCATGGCGTCTGCCTATCAGCACAAATTGCAGCGCGCCCTGGCGATTCAGGAGGCCAGACACCACGCCGTCCTGACGGAGATGGAGATGGTCCTCAAGGAACCGCCTGGACCCCCAGAGCCTCCCGAGGCTCAGGGCCCGGGTGGCTCGTGAGGAGCGACCCCTTCGCCGCGTACCTGCAGCAGCTCCAACATCCCTTCATCGACAGAACCAGGTGACATTTTCAAGTTTATTTAGCTGAGAGCGCCCCCCGGGCTGCATCATTCCCAGGCCGCGTGGGTCCATCCCCGTGGCATGTATCCCTTTTTTATGTCTTTAGCTTACCTTGCTGGGGGCGCCCCTCGGGCTGCATCATCCCCAAGCCGCTCGGGCCTGACCCAGCGGCATGTATCTTCCCTGCATTTTACCTAAGTCAGTATGCTTTCCATGCTTAATCTACCTATGACTATTACCTACTCGATCGTCACCCATCATGGGAGCCGCACGCCGTCCATCTTTCTTCAGGATCCTTTGCGTGAGTAGGTTAAGCACGACGTCTGTGCTCGGGCCCGCCCTCGCAAAGCATCGATAAATCCAAATGGCTGAGCTCGTCGGGCGGGCCGCCCCGCTCACGCCACCTCACGGGCGCTTGGTGCTTGGCCATCTCACGCGATAATCTCAGGAGATTCGTTCGGCGCAGGTTGTCTGACCACCTCGCAGGACCAGCGCAGCGAACAAAGACCAAGACCAGGCGCAACCCGCCTTGAGGTAGGGCCTCGTGAGTCCCGCGCTGGCTCACGAGTGCCCAGATACACTCGCCTAGCCCCGGCCTGCAAGCCACGTGGTCGTATGGGCTGTACAGCCCCGGGGGCTCTCCGCAGTAGGGAGTCCCCTCCCATGCACCAGTGGAAGCACCATGCTCCGTGCTGGCCGTCGACACTGCCGAGGAGCAGCTATGCCCGTGCACAAGCAGAAGCACTATGCTCCGCGCTGGTGACAAACAACTAAGGGCGGCCTCACAGCCGCACCAACCTCAGGGAGCCCCAGAGCTCAGTGTCCGGCCTCACCGCAACACCCTCTCCCCCGGGAGAGTCGCGCGAGGGGGCTGGGCACGGGGGCTGCGCTCGGGTCACGCCCAAGCATATGCCACACAGCCAGGTCCCTCGGACCTGGTCGTCGCGCGCCCCTCCCGAGTCGAGCCTCGACGAGGGCAAAGGTATGAAGATTGTTTGCACGTCAAGGGGGCCTCCCGAGCATCGCGACTTAGGAGCCTAACTGGTCACGTAGCCCCTCACTCCTTGGGTCCGTCCTGGTCTCCGGTCGGTCCAACGACGGTTGAGGTATGCGCGGGGCCGGGCTCTGCCGACATAGAACACTAATCCTATCCTCGCGTCTCCTTCCTATAAGCTGTTTGCGTGTCAAGGGGGACTCCTGAGCATCACGACTCAGGAGCCTAACTGGTCACGTAGCCCCTCACTCCATGGTTCCGTCCTGGTCTATGGTCGGCCCAACGGCGGTTGAGATATGCGCGGGGCCGGGCTCTGCCTACGCAGAACGCAAAGCGAATAGGAAGAAAAATTGCAAAATCGCAAAGCAGATATTACAAGACATATTGTTCTCACAATGTCAAACGCAAGTTTAACGCCTCTGCGAGGCATGATGCATGCTGCAGGAATAAAACATGAAAGGAGCCGCATGTCTTCCCTGAACACCATCGACGCCCGTGAGAGGCACTCCTCCCTTGATGATGTCGCCTTTGTCTTGGTCACCGGCCGGAGCTGCAGGAGTGGCGGCGCCTCCGGTCGAAGGCGCGGAAGCGAAGCCGCGGAACTTCTTCAGCAGAGCCTCCACCTGACCTTTCACGGCCGCGGTGGCAACCGTGTAGTGTTCGTCAGCCACAGGCTCCAACAGCTCGTCAAGACGAGCGCTGGGGTCTCGAGGTGCAGATGGCTAAAGACAGGCGTCAGCGCAGCTGAAGAAAGGACACGAGTCTCTGCCTCTGCCATGGGACCGATGCCCTCCACGACTTCCTCGAGCGCCCTCACCAAGAAGGGAAGCAGCTGGGCGGGGCCATCCTCATCGGTGGTCAGCGGCCTCTCCAAGCCCTTCTCATAGAGCACTTTAGAGCCTCGTGAGACCTCTTATCGAGAAGCGTGAAGGCCGTGCGGTCCTTAGCCAGGATCTTTTCCTTGGCGTCAAGATCGACCTTCTACGCCTCCACCTTCCGCTCCAGCTCCTCCAGCCGGTGGCGTTCGGCGGCCTGCACCTTCGCCAGCTCCCCCAGCTCGGCGTCGCGGTTCTTGATGACGTCCTCCTGAGCCCTCATCTCCTCCTCCTTCGCCCGGTGGCCACGAGCTTCTTCTGCGTGCTCATCGCACCGGCCCTTCAGCTTGTCCTCCAGCGCCCGGCAGCGGTCGTGGGCGGCCTTGGTGTCCTTCAGCGCCGCCTCGCGGTCGGCCGCAGCCTGTGCGGCGACTCGCTTCTCCTTCTCGAAGGCCGTTGCGGCCTGGTTTAGCGTCGCTCGGACCGTCGCGTCAGAATGAAGCCAGCCGGATGCCAGCTCCAGGCCCCGGCTACCAGGCGCGGATCCGCACCCAGGAGATCTTCCCACAGCTGGGTCATCTCTGAAAGGGCACGCTCCAAGACAACGGAGGAGGCAGAAGAACCTGGGAACAATGGCGCGGTAGGAGAAGGAGGCGATGCCTTCACCAGGTCCTGGGAGACCAAGGGCTCTTGAGCCTTTGGGACCTCAGTAGCCGAGCCGGACATCGGCACTTCCGGAGCCAGCGGGACCTCGGGGGCTGACCCCTCGTGATGACACCCCCTGGTCTCGCGAGGGCGACCGAGCCGGGGAGGTGTGAGTGTTGTCGCCTCCTTTCTTCATGGAGGGGGGCGCGGCCGCTGCATCCCCCTTCCTCTTCTTCGTCGAAGGCAGTGGCCTGGTCAACCAAGGATGAACATCAGGAGGCAGCAGCATAAGCAAGGGCAAGGCGAAGCTCGAGCACTTATTGGTCCACCGCAGCGTAGTCCACCCTCCGCTTGGTGAGCTTGAAGCCCGAGAGCCTCGAGGCCTGAGGTGTGGGCGCGCAGGCTCTGGGAGCAGAAGACAGCGCAATGCAGGGGTTGGAAGCAGCTCTAGACGGCGCCAAGGCGGGAGTAACGTCTCGAGAGACCAGCGACGATCTGCCCCTTGTCGGCATGACGGGAAGCTCCCCCTTCTTCTGGCGGGCGTCAGCCTCGGCATCGTCAGGAAGGGTGTGGAGGATGTCAGCTTTTCTCAAGGGGGCGGTCTCCCCCATCCCTTCGGGGGTCACCTTCGAGTCTTCCTCCTCCCCCTCTTCCTCCCCGTGGGACTCGTCAGAAGACAACTCCACCGGCTTCGGTGCCGCAGGGGCCCCGGTAGGTACTGGCGGCACCAGCCCGCGACCGTCAAAAGTCGGCCTGGAGGCCACGATCTGCTCCTAGTCCTTATGGCGGAACAGGGGAACGAAGGCGCTCGGCCGAGCACTCTTGGTTGTCCCCGACCAAGAGGCGCAAAACTGCGGACAACTCATCGTCAGGCAAGGCCTCCGGGCTCAGGCGAATATTGTCCTCCTCATCTCCAAGCCTCCACAAGGGGCGCATACGCGCCTGAAGTGGAGCAACGCGCAGCGTCAAGAATTCCCTCAGGAGCATGGCCCCTTTCACTTTGGCCGCCCTCGCGTTGCCCGGCTTCAAGTCGGCCTTCATCTGCTCCAACACCAACAACGCCCGCTCATCAGTAAGCTTCGCACAAGACCACCCCTTGTCAGACTGGGGCATCTCCATCGGCAGCGCCAAGCGCGGGTGGACGCACTTGGTGCCCATCACGACCCATTTGGCCCTGAGGTTGTCGGCCTTCTTCCTAGTATTCGAGATCGAGTTGGCCTTGCCGGCCGTGATGAAATTGGTGCACCCAGAGATATGACCCTCGTTGACGCGGAGGAAGAAGAGGTGGCGCAGCAGGGCCACGGAAGGCATCACACCCAGATACACCTCGCAATAGTAGGCGAAGATGGACAAGAGAAGGAGGCCGGACGGTAGCATAGAAGCTCACGCGCCATGACCAGTGCAGCCTATGCATTTGCCAGCCCGCGACGAGCGTGAGAAGATGATGCCGTGACCAGAGTGGGTGATGGATTCACGGTGCAGCCCTCGCGCCGCACGGACGATAGAGCAACGGATCCTGCTATTCGCGGGCAGCAGGGCAGGTGGCGGCGTTAGCCACCGGGGAGGCAGAGCGGCGAGGAGCGTCGTTGCCCACAGGTGCCGTCTGAGCGATACGAGTGGAAGAGAGGCTTCGACATGCCCCTACCTGGCACACCAAATGTCGGATTCAGGGCTCCGCAGACCCAAGAAAGGTTCGAACTCTGGGGCGTGTGCGAAGAACTCACCCTATCCAGCCAGCTTGCTCATCGCTCCACGGCCTAGCTCGGTGAACAAGGAAGAAGATGGACACCGCAGTTTACCTAGGTTCAGGCCACCTTGCGGTGTAATACCCTACTCCTGCTTTGTGGTAGATTAGCCTCAGGAGGGGCTGTGGATGAACTAGTACAAGGGATGAACAACCTCGCGAGGTCTGCTCTAGTGAGGGAATGATTCAACGAGGTTCAGAACCCCCGCTACGGTGGTGGCTAACCTATATTTATAGTGGCCTCGATCCTCGTCCCCCAAAACGTAGGTGGGAAGGGATTCCACAGTGGACAATTTGAAAGGGGACAAGTAGTACATCTTATCTTGACGAAAGGGGGTCTTCGCCTGCAAAGCTTCTGGTCGTGAGGCTGCGATGGGCTCGGCGATGAAATCCGTCCTACTGTCCTGGCGGTCTTGGTCTTGTTTCCCGGGAATGGAAACCTTTTCCAGATCCCTGGGGAACCCATGCCTGCGCTTGCCCCCTTAGCACCAAAGAGGAAACTGCCTCTTTTGCGCTTGCTGGCACCCACCTGGCCTTGGTCGTCATGGCTTGCGTCATCACAACCTCATGAGGCTGGGCACCTACATAGAAATCTCCGCTCCTCAGGAGGCCACCTGGGGTGGTCGCTCACTCCGGAGATCTCGGTGTCGCCTGCCTCGCGAGGGTCTTGTCTTGATGGTCTTGTAGATGGGTCGTACCAGGCCGTCGATGGAGCCACGCCGTGGGCCGCAGGCAGGCAAGTCTGGGTACCCTGGTTCCCAGAACACCGACAGTTGGATGCTCCCAGATCGAACAACAATCCTCATCCCTTTCGTCAGCACATGCAATTCCGGCTAGGATTAGATTTATATGCCAAAATGCACGATAAATGCCAAATATGGCTTAAATATAGCACACGAGACCTGGAAAGCGCTTGCAAATCAAACCCGTGGTATAATGGTGATTTCTTATCGTGGGAAAAAATTAGAGGCGACACGATGAACTCACGTCTTCATTTCAAAATTAGCACGTCTTCATTTCAAATGAAATTATGTTGTTTGTGCACACAAGCGCTTAGAGGCAACCGTTTGCATAGGCCTTTCCGCGCGATGACCGGGGATATTTTTTCACCCTTTTCACCTAGGCCGCCAACACCCTCCACCGCCAACCCGTGTTTCACTCAATTAGTCCACCCAATCTCCATCGCCAGCTCCCCCCTCCCCTAGATCCACAGCAGGACCCTCTCTGGCGCAGACGTGCTTAACCTGGCCGTGTGCCCGCTCTTTGGCGTCAACCCTACCTCCATTGCCGTTCCCAACAAGCGGCTTCCTGCGCCTCGCCGTCTTTGTTTTCTCGCCAGCCCCCCTCGAGCATATCGGTCCTGTAACCCTCGCCTCTCCTGTGGTCCTGTTGGGTTTGCATTAAGAAACCTGTTAGCTACTGCTCTCCATCACGGTGAGGCATATTTCCTCGCAATCCCTCTTCCTATTTCGTTCCGTATGTTACCAAATTGGCTATAAAATAACGGAGAGCGCATATATGTTCATCTTCCTTCCTAACTAGTACATATAAGTTGTATTTGTTCCAATAAGTTACTGTAGATTTACAGATCGTGGGCACCCGAGCCACACAAACTTAAAAAATTAGCTATACATTTTCTAAATTATTGCATGACATGTTTAGACAGCTTGATACCAAGTTGTTAGCTTTATGCTTATCCTCCATTCCTGAGTTTTGCATGTGTCCTCTGTAGATGCCGAGTAGCAGCGACAACACTCATGCTTCAGGCGATGTATCTTCATCTGATTCTGACAACCCTAGGTCTTCAGCTGATGGTGAGGGATCAAGTAATCTGGAACGAGATGGAGCTACAGCAATTACCCTTCCGTTCATGACACGGAGGAACGTTCCAAGGAAGCCCACACAGCAGCCTAAAGGTGTATATTAAGTAACCGACATCGATTTAATGTCTTGGGCTCCAACTAAGGCAGATAAAGCACACACGAGGTTCAGGAGTGTGTGTGGATTTGTTGGCAGGGCAAGGCTCAACATTAATCTGCCGGGATTTTGGAAGGCTGACACAGAAACAAGGCAAAGGATAGTTCGGGAGATCATGGATCACTTCAATGTTCCAGAGCAGCGGAGAATGCAGGTGGAACACGCGGCACTGAAGAAGGCTAGGGGTGCTTGGAGAAACTGGAAGCACGTGATGTACAGGAAGTACTTGAGTGAAGACAAGGACCCAATCCCCGCATACCTCCAAATTACAAAGGCAGACTGGGCAGAATTCAAAAGGGTCAGGGCAACTATAGAGTTCGCTAAGAAGAGTGCCAAGCAATCGAAACTTCAGAAGAGGAACACACAAACCCACCGTATGGGTGTGGCAGGATACTACGACATGAAACCGATATGAGACCAGGAGGACTAAGAGTAGTAGTTGCGGGTGGGAAACCGGCCTTTAGTGAAATCAGGGGCGAACGCGCTAGAGACTACTTGCGGGCATGTGCAAGGAGGGGTGATGATGTAACTTATTAGTCTGAAAACTCACATGATGAAAAACTATATCGTGTGATATTAAAGGCTTCTGAGATCCCTGGAAGGTTCTATGGGAACTCAGGGCCATGTGACATTCTGTCCGATGCTCTGGAAACAAGAGAGCCCCCTGACCGTGCAAGGGGTATAGGTGTTAATGTCCCGCACAAGAGGGCTTTCACACTTAGCAAAGAAGAGAGGCTTAGCATGAAAAAAGCAAGGAGTGAAATGAAGCAGAATAAATTGTATGAAAGGTTGAGGAAGGACATGTATCCGACTGTTCGAAAGGAAATTGACGAGTCAATGATGATGCAGAAGACTCTGACACTAAGAGATAGCCATCAGATGGGAGGGGAGGCGGGCGTGGAGGATGCTGGTTATTACGCGATAACACCGCACACGAGTAGCTGTGCATCAGCCGACCCCAGCGACACTAAAACTGCAGCTGCTCATGATGACGCTATATCTGATCTATCTGGAATGAAATACAGACCAAAGGGCGTACTTACACATTATGAAGGAACATTAAAATGTGCAACAGCCTGGGTTTGCCCACCCTTCTTGGAAGAGGGCCTCTTGTTGGACAATGTGCCATTGAAGCTGGGCTGTGTGTAGTTCTACGTCACTGAAGTAAAGCCTAGATTCAATGAATTTGCCATGAATATTGTCCTAGGTGACTTTGATGAGCATAGGACCTTGGGAGGAACACTATTACATCACATCTAGTGGCCACAGAAGGAAATAGACTTCATGGATGAGATCCCTGAAGCCCCGCCAAGAGCAACTAATGTCGCCCCTCAACCGGTGACGCTCTCCTGGCCACAACAGCTCTCGTGTGATTCCTCCAAGGAACCTAATACTCGTAATCCAATGGCTGATGTATCAACCTGTGATTAGCCCGCTCGACTCTGTGCCGTATAGGCCATGTCATCGTCCCCCCCAGAGCAGTCAGTGGCAAGGCCTACAACTGCCGAAGACGCACCAATGGTTCAGATGTCGGCAACTGAAGCAGCGGGGGGAGACCCAGTTGCACCACATGCTCAGCAGACCAACCTGGTGGAACTGACTGCTAAGCATCTGATGCTTCGGAATCGCCTACTAAGTAGTATGTTGGTCCAAAACCGACTGCTCATCAGGCCATTGGTCCACAGTCGCATGATCAGCATACCAATGCGTCAACACTGCCTGCTCAGCAAACCAACTTGTTGGCACGGCCTCCTCAGCACACCAACAAGTTGGCGCCACCTACACAGAAACCCGAGATAGCTTCAACGCATGGTCAGCAGTCCGATGCCTCTGCTCCTACATCCCAGAAGTCCGTCACAGCAGCACTGCCAGCTTAGCAGTCCGGCATAGCTAAACCATATGCTAAGCAGTACGTCGAAGCTTTACTGTCTGCTCGGCAGTCTACCTTTCAGCCATCTAGACCTTGGACCAGAAGTGCTTCAAGTACCAAGAAGGAAGCAGGCAAAAAGGCTGCAACCGTGAGGAAGCGCGCCCCGAGAGCAAAAAGGAAAGAGAATGATTGCCTCTTACTTAAAGCACTCGTCTCCCAGAACCAAATTAATAGCAAGTTGTTCGAATCGGAGAGTAATATTATTTCTAATGGTATGAATGATGCAAACATAGATTTGGTGCTTGCTAAAAATAAAGCAGACCTAATTGAAGCACGAAATTTTGTCCATGGCCAACCATTTCTTGTTGGCGAATACTTTGATGAGTGCATCTCGAGTTGCCGTGAGTTACATAAATATTGCATGGATCAAATGTTAGGATGTCATCATGTTCTGCTAGTCTGTTACAATAGAGATCATTTCCGACATGATGCTGGTTCCAAGTTTGAATTTCAAGGACTTACATTTCTTCTTCAATTTCGACGAGCTCGATGCCACTCTTGTTAGATGCCTGATTTTGTAAGTACTTAACTAACTCTGCTCAACTTCTCCATACAAGGTTGTAAATGAAAAACAACTAACTGCATTTTAGTCCTCTCAGGCGATTGAATGCGCAGAGAAGAAAAGAGGAGAGTGTGTATTTCATAGATCCTGCATTAGCAAATGGCACAACATTACATGGTAAGGATGAACGGGATTGGGCCATTAACACAGTCGCCCGTATCTTAGAAAACACATCCCATGCAGAATCATTTCTCTGGCCATATCATGAACGGTAAGTCCAATAAACAACCATGCATACACCGATTGTCTTTCAGAATTTGACATAATTCGTAAGTTCATGGCTTTATTAATATGTAGCAATCACTGGATCTTGGTATTCATTGTTCCAAAGAAGAAAATAGTTTACTACATGGATTCTCTTAGAGAGTCAACAAACGCTCAGGATCTGACACATCTTCAGCAATTCATGGATAGGTATTGAATTCTATGATGTTGAAAATAATTTGCATTCATATCTGCTTCAATAATTGATGTTGTCAAAATTCATCTTCATTTGCAGTGTGCTCACATTGTGGAAAACTAAACCAGGGAACCTGTTCAAGAGGGAACTACCTCTGCAGCACGAGATCGTTTCTCCGGTAACACACCGAAATCCGTTATTTTCGAAAAATGTATCCAATAGTCTGCAAACGCCCTTTCTTACGCTAGTCAAATGTTCAAGCTTATAAATAAACCTCTTTCTATTTATGGCCAAAAAAGATACATCTAACACCGGTTAGGTTGTTCCTAACAGGACAAATACATGACTAGTTCTCAGATAAAAAATTCAAAGGTCCTCAAGAAACAAGGTGGACCAGCCTTTGCGGATACTATGTTTGTAGACACATGATCTCCATCTGCAAATCTGCTGATAGTTGTGAAGATGCTCGCGAATTAGTACCAGTAAGTCTATCTTAATTAATATGTTCTACTCCACTCATATGGCACATTCTGAACATAAAAGTACTACAGCTCATCTTAGAACCGAGGACCCTTGAACCGCTCCCTGCTGGTGAATTGCTGATGGTTCAGAGATTTATCAGCGACTTCTTCCTGAATCACTACATCAATCCGACTGGTGATAATGAATATTTCAGCATGCCTTCTCCTGAAACATTGAGTAAGAGTTAGCCGCTAAACATATATGCATGGATCCATTGTTTTCCATCCGATGAGGTCTTCGTATTTCGTACACTATGATTAATTATGTAATGCATATATAAGTCGAAAAATCATTGGAATTTAGCTACCATTTGTTCAATTGCAAATGTTGCAAAATCTGATGAATGTTCTTCCTATGGACATTATTTGTTGAATTGCATATTCTGGCAAATTTGCTTTTTTGCATGCCGATTCAAATTGGATATTTTTGCTTTAACCTGGCAATTGCTGGGCACACAGTTCACTTAAATGAGTGTGTGCGATCCACATCAGAAAGCGTACGTCAATCGTAGCGGAACAGTCGGTGATACACAACAAATCAAAAATGATTTGCAGCACTACTACGTGTGCGTAGGGGCTCCGAAACTATTTGTGATACCACATTATCGCACACGAGAGCTCAGAGTAAACCATGCCCAATGTAAAATATAATCCCAGTCGTAAATTTTTCAGGAAACGTGTGGGATCCCAAACGAAAAGCACATGTCACTCTTACCGCAGCTGTCGGTGATACAGAATGAATCATAAACGGTCTGCGGCACTAGTATGTGTGTGAAGGGGCTCCTGAACCATTTGTGATAGAACATTATCGCACACGGTAATTGTTTGGAAACGTGTGTGATGGATCATGCATGGCAGACGAGTTCCGTAGAAAACTCGTGTGTGATGGGGTATATATCACAACAGTTCATATGTTGGCCCGTGTGCCTTACATACTACTCCCTCCATCCCAAAATATAAGACGTTTTTTGACACTATCATAGTACCATAAAAACGTCTTACATTTTGGGACGGAGGGAGTATTTCCCAAATGGTTCATTACGACAGACCGTTTGGTTACACCGCGTCATTAGAAATGTTTAATCACCGATCCCACACGTGTGACGGAATTTGGTGTGTGCTGCATCACATACGATTACATTTGGCAAGGCCTCTGCATCATGGCTCCCTATCCCCGACGATTTTTGGGTCGTGTGGGAAGGACCCCCCTATCGCACACACTCACTTGGCGATGGTTCAGAATGCCATCGCGGAAAGGGGTTAAAACCCATTGTATAGCAGCTCACTATACCAGTGTATCAGCTATGGGATAAATTATACCTGCTTCCAGAAGATTTAAGATTTTAGTTACATCCTTCATCTTAGGTAATCATCGTTTGTGAACAACAACTGGTTTAGCATCAGGTTCCATATTAATCTTGTGCTGACATAGAGTGGGACAAATGCCCTTAAGATCATCAAGAGTATCTCCTATAGCGACACGATGCTTATTCAGAGTTTTTAATAATCTATTTTCTTCATGCTCTGAAAGGTTAGCACTAATAATAACATGATATATATTCTTTTCATCAAGATAAGCATATTTCAATGTACAAGGTAATTGTTTCAATTCCAACACAGGATCACCTTTAGGTGGAGGAGGACCTCCAAGAGTTTCAACAGGAAAATTATGTTTGAGGATGGGTG
This sequence comes from Aegilops bicornis, assembly GCA_021605145.1. Classification (NCBI taxonomy): domain Eukaryota; kingdom Viridiplantae; phylum Streptophyta; class Magnoliopsida; order Poales; family Poaceae; genus Aegilops; species Aegilops bicornis. Next base: position 335,472,003 of record CM038670.1, on the reverse strand, counting down.
GTTGATCAAAGAACATCTTATCTATTTCATTTCTCTCATTCATATGCATATCATTTTCATGGTCTAGAAAATATTGTTTTAACGGATCAGTAGGAGGTACGACAATAGAAACATGACCAATAATTTCATCTTTACTAGGAAATTCTTTATAATGAGGTTGTCTACTGAATTTAGAGAAATTAAACTCATGAGACACATCATCAAAGTTAACACTGACATTTTTTAGTGCAATCAATCTTAGCATTAACGGTGTTCAAGAAAGGTCTACCAAATATATCATCTTCTGGAGAACCAAGAACTAGAAAATTAGTAGGGTATTTTATTTCCCCATACAAGACTTCAACATCTCTAACAATCCCAAGTGGTGAAATAGTATCTCTATTCACAAGCTTAATAGTAACATCAAAATCTTTTATCTGAACAAGTGCAATATCATTCATAATTTCTTGATATAAGGTAAACGGAATAGCACTCACACTAGCACCCAAGTCATGTAAACCATGATAACAATGATCTCCTATTTTAACTAAGACAACATGCATGCCAACAACAGGTTTATTCTTGTATTTAGGATCGGGCTTAGCAATTCTAGCGGCTTCACCACAAAAGTAAATAACATGCCCATCTATATTATCGACCAAGAGATCTTTAACCATAGCAACATTAAGTTAAACTTTAATTAGTTCAGAAGGTCTAGGTGGTCTAATATTACTTTTATTAACCACAGTTGAAACTTTAGTATGTTCCTTTATCCTAACGGGAAAAGGTGGTTTCTCAATATAAGCGGTAGGCACAACTGTATCAACATTGTAAATGACAGTTTCATCTTTAACTGTAACGAGTTCTTCAGTCATTTCTTTAGTAGGGGGGGGGTGATTTTTAAACCACTTCTCCTTAGGGAGATCAACATGAGTAGCAAATCATTCACAAAAGGAAGCTACTATCTGAGAGTCAAGTCCATATTTAGTGCTAAATTTATGAAAAGCATCGGTGTCCATAAAATATTTAACACAATCAATCTCGAGTATTATACCTGACTCATTACCTTTCTCGAGTTCCCAGTCTTCAGACTTGCGTTTAATTCTTTCCAGAAGATCCCATCTGAATTCAATAGTTTTCTTCATAAAGGAGCTAGTCAAAGATGAATCGAGCATGGTTTGATTATTACGAGAAAGCCTGTATGATAATTTCTCTTGAGAGCCCATGATTGGGTCTTGTGTACATCATGTAAGCCTCCCCCAAGCCTGAGCAATGCTTTCTTCTTCACGAGGCCAAAAATTATATATATAATTCTAATCACGATGAACCAGATGCATAGGATAAAACTTTTGATGAAATTCCAATCTCAATCGGTTCCAATCCCACGTTCCAATATCGTCACATAGCCTATACCATGTCAATGCCTTTCCGTTCAAACATAAAGGGAAAACCTTCTTCTTAACTTCATCTCTGGGTAGACCTGCAAGCTTAAATAATCCACAAACTTCATCCACATAGATTAGATGCATATCAGGATGTATTGTTCTATGTCCCGCATAAGGATTAGCTAGCAGTTTCTCTATCATACCCGAAGGAATCTCATAATAAATATTTTCAGTAGGTGTAGTAGGTTGAGGAGCAACTCTTTGGGCTTCCGGTCGAGTTGAAGATACCCCGAACAAACGCCTCAAATGATTGTTTTCCGTAGTAACAAGTGATAGTAAATTTCAGCACGTAATATAAATGTTTCCTTACCAAATTCCACTCACCAAAGGCGCTTCACTCCCGGTTAACGGCGCCAGAAAAGAGTCTTGATGACCCACAGGTATAGGGGATCAATCATAGTCCTTTCAATAAGTAAGAGTGTCAAACCCAACGAGGAGCAAAATGAAATGACAAGCGGTTTTCAGCAAGGTATTTTCTTCAAGTACTGATATTACTGGTAACGAGTAGTTTGATAGCAAGATAATTTGTAACAAGTTACAAGTTGTAATAGTAACTATGGTGCAGCAAGCTAGACCAACCCTTTTGTAGCACATGACATGTCAGAACGGTCTCTTATAATAAGCAAAGCTTTCTTGATGACACACGGGAATTTCATCTAGTCACTTTCATTATGTTTGTTTGATTCACGTTCGCTGCTTTGATAATTTGATATGTGGGTGGACCGGTGCTTGGGTGTTGTTCTTACTTGAACAAGCCTCCCACTTATGATGAACCCCTCACACAAGCATCCGCAACTATGAAAGATAAATTAAGATGAATCTAACCATATCATTAAACATATGGATCCAAATCAGCCCCTTAGGGAATAACACACAAACTAGGGTTTAAGCTTCTGTCACTCTAGCAACCCATCATATAATAACTACTCCACAATGCATTCCCTTAGGCCCAAAGATGGTGAAGTGTCATGTAGTCGACGTTCACATAACACCACAAAGGAAAAAAACAACATACATATCATCAAAATATCAAACGAATACCAAATTCACATGATTATTATGACAAGGCTTCTCCCGTGTCCTCAAGAACAAAATTAACTACTCACACATCATATTTATGTCCAAGATTAGTGTCGGATTCAGGGTTCTGCAGACCCTTGAGAGGTTCGAACTCTGGGGTGTGTGTGAAGAACTCACCCCTCCCAGTCTGCCTGCTCAACAGTTCCACGACCTAGCTCAACGAACCCAAGGGACAAGAGACATAGCAATTTATCCTGGTTCGGACCACCTTGCGGTGTAATACCCTACTCCAGCTTTGTGGTGGATTGCCTCGAGGGGCTGAGGATGAACTAGTACAGTGGTTGAACAGCCTCAAGAGGTGAGGTGTTCTTGAGCTTGATGAGCTAGTGAGATGGTCAGGGTGGAATCGATCCCCCTCCTCTATGGTGGTGGCTAAGTCCTATTTATAGTGGCCTTTGTCCTCTTCCCAAATGGAGGTGGGAAGGGATCCCACTGTCAGTGTCAAAACCGGCGGATCTCGGGTAGGGGGTCCCGAACTGTGCGTCTAAGACGGATGGTAACAGGAGGCGGGGGACACAATGTTTACCCAGGTTCGGGCCCTCTCGATGGAGGTAATACCCTACTTCCTGCTTGATTGATCTTGATGATATGAGTATTACAAGAGTTGATCTACCACGAGATCGTAGAGGCTTAACCCTAGAAGCTAGCCTATGATTATGATTGTTGTTGTCCTACGGACTAAACCGTCTGGTTTATATAGACACCGGAGGGGGCTAGGGTTACACAGAGTCGGTTACAAGGGAGGAGATCCACATATACGAATTGCCAAGCTTGCCTTCCACGCAAAGGAGAGTCCCACCCGGACAGGGGACGATGTCTTCAATCTTGTATCTTCATAGTCCAACAGTCTGGCCAAAGTATACAGTCCGGCAGTCCGAGGACCCCCTAATCCAGGAATCCCCCAGTAGCCCCTAAACCAGGATTGAATGACGATGAGTCCGGCGCGCAGATTGTCTTCGGCATTGCAAGGCGGGTTCCTCCTCCGAATACTCCATAGAAGATTTTGAACACAAGGATCATGTCCGGCACTGCAAAACAAATTCCACATACCACCATGGAGAGTACAATATCCCACAAATCCAATCTACTGACAAATTTCATAGCGTGACACCACACTACGGCCCGGTCATTATTCTAACCGTTTTTCTCAACCAACTACTACACATATTGCGAGGCGGTTTTCTTGGCACGTCTTGTCGAAGCATAGATCGTGTCCCCTTATCACGGGATTCACATCAATACGGGTGTGGGTAACCCAACCGCGCCATCAATCACGGCGCTTAGGGAATAAGCAAGTTTACCAGGCAAGTGGGGAGGCGCAGAATCCCTGCTGCCTTTATAAGGGGATAAGGACTCCCTTTCGCACCCATGCTTTCTTCTTCCCGATCCATTCCCCTTCGCTCGAGCTCCAGCGCCCGAGCGTTCGTCTTCTCCGCCCACAAAGGCCTTCCAAAAATGTCCGGATCCGGAGCAGGAGACAAGTGGATGGCCTCTACCGTCCGGGAGAAGGATATCAAAAAGCTTCGGGAGGCCGGGTACCTGGCCAAGAAAATCAGCCACCATCTCCCGATGGCGGGACAGATCGTCCCTACTCCGGAACCCCACGAGAGGGTTGTATTCCTCCCTCATTTTGTCCGCGGGCTAGGGTTTCCCCTCCACCCGTTCGTTTGCGGCATCATGTATTATTACAGGATCGATTTTCATGATCTATCCCCCAATTCCTTGCTCAACATCTCAACATTCATCGTTGTGTGCGAGGCTTTTCTCCGCATCTCGCCCCACTTTGGCTTATGGCTGAAGATCTTTAACGTGAAGCCCAAGGTAGTGAGTGGAGAGCACGCCAAGGGCGGGGGCGCTATGGTGAGCAAGATGCCCAATGTCACATGGCCAACAGGTACTTTTAATGATTCCGTTAAAGAGTGGCAATAGCAGTGGTTCTACATCACTGAGCCGCGCGGCACGGAATGGGCCGCTGCTCCCGATTTCCAATCCGGAGCCCCTCTGCGGCTTACGGCCTGGCCCAAGAAGGGCCTGAACTGGTCTTCGTCCGACGAACTATTGGTGCTCTAGATGCGCGTTAAAGATATGGAAGACAAGGACATCGAACTTGTCAATGTAGTCCAGGTGATGTTAGTTCGCCGGATCCTGCCTTGTCAACATCGGACTTGCAATCTATGGGAATTCGATCTGGCCAAGCACCAGACCATGCGAGAGCTCTTTGGCTCCTCACACAAAGATATTTGGAAGGTGCTTTTCAAGTCCGGCAAATCATGGCCGGACTCAGCCGAGGACCGCGGGTACCAACTGTCCCGCCCTGCAAGCTCGGTAAGTCATCATACGTTTTATCCGCATAACCCAAGGGAAATGCTTAATGTGTTTTCCACAACTCTCCTAGGGTTGGACAAAGAAGGCGGAGAGGATCCACTGTCCGGCCCCGCTGCCCGAAGAACTGGCCGGCCCACTTCTGACGAAGATGCTGGTCCCGGCTCCTTACAAGGCGCCGAAGAAGAAGGCCGAGAAGGAGGCCAAAAAGACCCGTGGCGGCCTTCGTCGCCGCGACACTTCGGACACAATATCCGAAGGTTCCAATGCCCGTTATGCCTCCGAAGAGGACGAGGAGGAGGAGGAGGAAGACGAATCCCCAACGGGGGGAAGAAAGAAGAGGATGGCCTCCATACACTTGGAGGCCGAGTCGCCTAAAAGGGGAAAAACTCCTCTTCCAGAGGAGTCCTCTGCAGCCGCCGACAGCGGCCCGGAGTGGGATCTCAGGGCCCAGCCCCTGGTGAACTCGTGAGTATCTGAACACGATTATGCGTCTAGAATCATCATGGCATAATATTTTAACCTGAGCCATACTTTTTGTAGTCCGGCGAGGTCCCGCACCGAACAGTCCTCGTCAGAGGATTTGCTGAGCTCGGATGCTATGGAGAGCGCGATGCCCCCGGAGGCCCCTTCCCCCAAATATGTGAATAACGTTGAGGTTTCCTCTCAAAAGGACCCAAGCCAAGGAGGGGGGGGGGGGAGATCGTGAAGGCGGCGCCTGGAGGTCAAACTTTAGGGGCTGGAGACATGGGGGAGAAGCTTCCCATAGGAGTCGACGACGGGGGCCATCTTGAATTCGGCCCCCGGCTGGACTTTCGGAGACCAATACGACTCCAGAATCATGCAGGCAGCCTCCCTCGGCTGGAGGGAGTGTGCCTGTTCCACCTGCAACTGCTGTCCAACCAGAGGTGTCGGACGCTTTGTTGGCTGCGCTGAAGAGCGCCTCCATTGTCGATGAACACCATTCCCTTATGGGTGCGGTGATTGAGAAGATTCATCCTGCTGAGAGTGGACTGAATGAAGCCTGTATGAGCCTTATAAGAGGCTTTGAGGTATGTTCTATGAGATTTCTAAGAGTGTCATAGTATGGATAGTAGCCCCTAATACACTGTTCGGTGAAAGAAAGAACCGGACAGAGGATCAAATTTATGTTCACAGGAAGACTCTGTTGATGACATATATATCTCTTCTTTTATAAGAAGGCATCTATAGTGACTGCTACCTCTCATACTGCGGAGGTCTCCGGACTGAATCAAAGTCTGGAGCGAGCCAAAGAAGAACTTGGCCAGTTGAAAAGGCAGTTAGAAGATAAACAAGGTATGCACAAGCCCTGCTTCAAGGCTGCTCATTGCGAACGAATTTCCAGTATGATAAAATATGTTTCATGATTTGCGCTAGGGACGATGACCGAAGTCGAGGCTCTTAAGAAGGCTGTGGCCAAGGCCGAGAAAAAGGCAGCCGCAGAGCAGGCTCTTCTTGAGAAGCACGATGCCAGGGTTATTGAAGCTGAGCAGGAGCTTCAAGAGGCCGTGAAGAAATGCGAGACCTTGGAGCAGAGTTTAACGGAGAAAGAATCTGAACTCGCCAGGGCTCATCAGGCCGCGCGCGATGCCCTGGGGGAAACCCAAGGCGCCCTGCAGGAGATCCAAGAGGCGAGGAAGATTGCGGCGGGTAAGGCTTTTTTCCATGCAAAGCAAGTTTTTGAGGAGAAAATCATGTTTCTAATTTTGAATTTGGATTTCTCCAGGGGTATTTGCGGAGCTGCCCCGCAGCCTATCAGATGCCGCCCAATTCTACCGAGCCGAAAAAGGGAAACTGCGGATAAGCTCTTCTGGTCGCAGTATCTGGCACCGAATTATCCGGTGCCTTTTGCCGATCAACTGAAACAACTGATCGAACTGCATAGGGCGACCGAACTAGCCATGAAGGATTTGATTATCCGGCTATGGCCCGCTGAGCCGATTCCAAGAAGCTACTTCGGGCTCGTGAAGCGGCTTGTAAGTGCCTGCCCTCGACTTGACGTCATCAAGCGGTCGGTCTGTATAGAGGGTGCGTGAATGGCCTTCGCCCGTGCAAAGGTGCACTGGGGGAAGATGGATACTGAAAAGCTGATGACCGAGGGACCGCCAGAGGAGACGGAGCACCGCAAGCCCGAATTATATTATGAAAGTGTCCTGAAAGGATCCTGCCTTGCGGTGGAGCAATGCACCAAGGACATTATATTTCCATGAATACAATCATGTTGTCCTTTGTAATGTTTAACAAGGTCATTTCTATTATTTATTGCCTGTTATATAAAAGTTTATCTTCATGCGCGGCCGTTTTATATATTAATCCTGAGAGTTGGCGATTAACTTCACGCCCTCACGTAGGAAAGTACGGGGTTTTCGGATAAACCTGATCACTCTTTCTCCCAGTTTGGGTCCTTTGAAGGAGGTGTTCAAAGACAACGAACCGTGCAATCGGACTATAGGGCTTTATCACTCTCACTTAGCCATAGGAGCTTTAGAAAAGGAAGGTAGGCGCAGCCCCTGGTGTTCGGAAGATCGCACGAGGGGCTCTATAAGCACTTGATCGGAAGTAAAGCCGATCCATCGCACGCTGCATTGGTTATGGCATTATGCGGGAGGAATCCTTAAAGATTTTACAACCTCTCGAACAGCTGACCAGCTCTCGCCGTATCATGACAGTCAGTTTCCGGCTTTCTCTACTGAGGTGCTCGTCCGAACGAACCGGGACACAATCGCAGTAGTTCTCCCTGTGCCGCCTTAGCCGATATAGCGGAACGTACGGCAGCAAAACATGGGAGCCGGGAAAACCCAACATTTGACCCAAGACATGATTCGGAGCTGATGCATATAATGCTATAAGTTCGGGGTGCCGAACTTCCATGAAGGTGTTCAGACTTTATTGCCGTGTTATGGGTAACACCAAGCCCCTGGCATATTGAAGGCATATCACGGTGTACGGATGCCACTTCACAAAAGAATTTGAATAAGAAATAACAGTAGATAAGCGTCATATAAATCCACATGTTGTATTTGAATAGTACGTCGATGCGTATGAGTACATGTAATCTGATAAAAAAGAAATATGACTGTGGAACCTGCTGAGACCAGGGGGGAAGAAGCTGTGTGCGGATCCGGAGTATAGCCGAATGGTCATTGCAGGGAATATCTAAGGATTCCCTTGCGCTTTCGAGCTGCTTCCATACCGCCAGTCCTGGTTTGCACAAAGGTGAACCTGCAAAGAAAATGTAAGAAATGTTTGTGTGCCGCAAAGCGGTTGAGCCGCGGTATGTGGCCTGTCCTGGCCTTGGCCGGAGTGTTTAACTGAGCTCTGGACGAGCCGGACTATCCTGCCGCGAAGTAGTTCGGAGTCCTTTGGCGGTGTCCGGGAGCCTGGCCGTCGACTCGAGGTTCGATTGAATTGTTGCTCCTGCTGTTAAAGCAACGGTATACTCATTGGTACAGAGGGAAAGTTCGGCCTTGCCATTAACCGTGATGACTCCGTGCGGACCGGGCATCTTGAGCTTTTGGTAGGCATAATGTGGCGCCACGTTGAATCGAGCGAACACGGTTCGTTCGAGCAATGCCTGATAATCACTGCGAAAGGGAACGATGTCGAAGATTAACTCTTCGGAACGGTAATTGTCTGGTGATCCGAAGACTACCTCAAGGGCGACGGAGCCTGTACAGCTGGCCTCCACACCTGGTATAATACCTCTAAAGGTGGCTTTAGTGGGCTTGATCATCGAATGATCGATGCCCATCTTGCGCACTATGTCCTGGTAAAGCAGGTTTAGACTGCTGCCTCCGTCTATAAGGACTCGTGTGAGGTCGAACCCGTTAATTATTGGGTCGAGGACTAGTGCGGCTGAATTGGCCTGATTGGTGTTAACCGGACGATCCGTGCGGTTGAAGGTGATCGGCCCTAGTTTGTATTGTGGGACGGCTGGTTCCGTTAAGTCGACCTCCCTGCGGGTGCGCATCCGGTCCGGGTTAGGAGTGTGGGTGGCGTTTACCACGTTCATCATTTGGGTTTGCGGGGGAAATTTCTTTTGCCCTCCTGTATTCAGTGATCTGGGTTCCTTGTCGCCATCATCACTTTGAGACCCCTTATCTTTGTTTTTGGAGCCTGACCTTCCGGCTTGTTTGAAGACCCAACATTCTCTGTTGGTATGATTGGCTGGTGTTCCTAGGGTGCCATGAATTTGGCATGGACGGTCGAGTATGCCGTCCAGACTGGACGAACCCGAATTGTCATTTTTGCATGGCCCTTTCTGCTGACCGGACTTAGAGCCACTAAATCCGGCATTGACTGTCATATCTTCGGCATTTTCACCATTTTTGCGGCGCTTGTGTTTGTTGCGTCGGGGTTTGCCATTGCTTTCCCATGCCTCTGATGTGCCAGGGTTGCTTGCTGTGTTGTGGCTACGGGCCAACCAGCTATCCTCGCCCGCGCAAAAGCGGGTCATGAGTGTCGTGAGGGCTGCCATGGATTTTGGCTTCTCTTGGCCGAGATGTCGGGTGAGCCACTCGTCACGGATGTTATGTTTAAAGGCCGCTAGGGCTTCGGCATCCGGACAGTCGACAATTTGGTTCTTTTTAGGTAGGAACCGAGTCCAGAATTTACTGTCTGACTCTCCGGGCTGTTGTGTTATGTGACATAAATCATCAGCATCTGGTGGTCGCACATAAGTGCCGTGGAAGTTGTCCAGGAATGCGTCTGCCAGGTTCTCCCAACTTCTGATGGAGTTTGCCGGCAAGCTATTCAGCCAATGCCGAGATGACCCTTTGAGTTTTAGTGGGAGATACTTGATGGTGTGTAGATCATCCCGCGGGCCATGTGAATGTGGAGGAAGAAATCCTCTATCCATACCGCGGGGTCTGTAGTGCCATCATATGATTCAATGTTCACGGGTTTAAACCCTTCTGGGAATTCATGATCCATTACTTCATCAGTGAAGCATAGGGGGTGTGTGGCGCCTCTGTGCCGGGCTATATCACGACGCAGTTCATACGAGTCTTGTCTGCTGTATTCGGCCCGGCCGGATTTGCTTTTAGTATATCCGGCGTGACGGTCGTTGTCACACGTTGAGGCGCGCCCCCGTGATCCGTAGACCGATCTTTTATGTCCTGATTTGTTTTCCAATACGTCTCGCAGGTCCTGCGTGTTTCCCCGGGCCTTGGTGTTTTTGTTTGGCTGGCGACGGGGTGAGGGCTGGAATTCGGGCTGGTATGCCGCTTTGTCTCGGCCACGGGGCGGCCGGTCAGCCGCATCACACGCTGGTAGTGTAGGCTTTAATGCTTCCTCTTCGAGTTGGGGTAGCAACTTGCACTTTGGGAAACTTTTGGTTGGATATTCGATTTTGTATTCCTCGGCTGCCAGGACCTCGGTCCATCTATCCGCTAGCAGATCTTGATCAGCCTGAAGCTGCTGCTGCTTTTTCTTCAGGCTTTTTGCTGTGGCTATAAGCCGGCGCTTGAAGCGCTCCTGCTCGACGGGATCCTCAGGCACGATAAATTCTTCATCGCCGAGGCTCGCCCCGTCTTCGGAGAGGGACATGTAAGTGTCATCTTTTGATTCTCCATTTGTCCCCTGTTTCTTAGGGCTAGCTTGCCCATCCTCCTGCTCGAAGCCTGGCTGGAGGGGATTGTCTTTGTCTTCGGCACTATCCGCAGCGTTATTGTCTCTTGTGCCGGTATCGCTGTTTTTTCTATGGCGGGGCTTAGAGCGGCGCCGATGACGTCGGTGCTTAAGTTGCTTCTCAAGGGAATTATCCTCCGTTGCCTTATTGCCATCGCTTTCTTTGGGGGTGTCCACCATATATATATCATATGATGAGGTGGCAGTCAAGCGCCTTGTGGGCGGTGGTTCCTGTTCTTCTCCTGCATCGTCATCCATACCGCCGATGTCTTCAGAGCCGAAATCGAGCATGTTGGTTAAGTCGTTGATAGTGGCTATTAAGTGGGTGATGGGTGGGGAACGAATTTCTTCGTCGTCCGCTTCCCACTCGAGCGGACATAGTTCGGCTGAGGGTCTCCTGACAAGGAGAGAGACCTTAATGAATTTAGCACGTCGCCCAGGGGCGAGTGCTGAAAGATACCCGCGGAGGAGAACTCCATGATAGGTGCCCAATCAGATTCGATAGGCACGGACGCAGGCGGTTCGGAGCCCGTGGCCGGGGACGAATCCAAGGGTCCGGCAACACAGGTCTCATAGGAGGTGAAGTCAGTAATCCGCTCTATCGCCACTGAGTGTGCGGCCTCCTTGGCGGGGTCCATCCACCCGTCCTCGGACGGCGTGATATGCTCCGGATTGAGGGCCGGAGTAGCCACAGGTGTGATCTCCCGAACACCGTCCGACGGCAGAGTTAAGTAGTGCTTGTCGTGACTGTGCGGCGCACCTGACATGGGATTGAATCCATCGAAGATCAAGTCTCCGCGGATGTCGGCAGTATAGTTTAAGTTTCCAAACCTGACCTGACGGCCAGGGGCATAGCTCTCGATCTGCTCCAGATGGCCAAGCGAGTTAGCTCGCAGTACGAAGCCCCCGAATATAAAGATCTGTCCGGGGAGGAAAACCTCACCCTGGATCGCATCGTTGTCGATGATCGAAGGAGCCATCAAGCCTTTATCATGACGACACAGTGGAACTCTCAATTAAAGCACCAATGTCGGTGTCAAAACCGGCGGATCTCAGGTAGGGGGTCCCAAACTGTGCGTCTAAGGCGGATGGTAATAGGAGGCGGGGGACACAATGTTTACCTAGGTTCAGGCCCTCTCGATGGAGGTGATACCCTACTTCCTGCTTGATTGATCTTGATGATATGAGTATTACAAGAGTTGATCTACCACGAGATCGTAGAGGCTAAACCCTAGAAGCTAGCCTATGAGTATGATTGTTGTTGTCCTACGGACTAAACCCTCCGGTTTATATAGACACCGGAGGGGGCTAGGGTTACACAGAGTCGGTTACAAGGGAGGAGATCTACATATCCGAATTGCCAAGCTTGCCTTCCATGTAAAGGAGAGTCCCACCCGGACACGGGACGAAGTCTTCAATCTTGTATCTTCATAGTCCAACAGTCCGGCCAAAGTATATAGTCCGGCAGTCCGAGGACCCCCTAATCCAAGACTCCCTCACCCACAACGGCCAAATTTGAAGGGAGACAACTAGTACAAGCTATCTTGACAAAAGTGCTCTTCGCCTGCAAAAGTCTCTGGTGGTGACGCTGTAGTGAGCTCCGCGATGACCTCTGTCCTGCCATCCTGGCGGTCTTGGTCTTGTCGCACCGCTATGGAACCCTTTGCTTGATTCCTCAGGACCCCGCGCCTGCGCTTGCCTCCTTAGCACCAAAGAGGAAACTGGTACACTGCGCCCGCTGGCGCCCGCCTGGCCTTGGTCGTCATGGCTCATGTCATATGAACCTCGTGAGGTGCACCTTGCAAAGATATCTCCCCTCCTCGGGAGCCAACCTTGTGAGGCCGCCCCTAGGGAGGTCTTGCCGTCGTCCGCCTCGTGAGGCTTGGCCCCTCGCGAGGGTCTTGGGTTGTTGTTGTCGAAGCTGGCCCATACCGGGCCGTTGACGGAGCCACACCATGCACCGCAGGCAGGCAAGTCTGGGTATCCCCGTTCCCAGGATGCCGACAGTAGCCCCTGGGCCCAAGGCGCACTCGAACTTGGCTTCGAGGCAAAGACAAAGGGCAAGGGCGGAGCGTCGTGGGCCCCAACCGACTGCGGCCTCGGTCGACGCATGGCAATTGATGGGACGTGGGCGCCCCCACTTCCCCATGCAGCCTTGATATTCGCCGGGCCTAGCGGTCCTCGTTGCTGACTCAGCTCCATCTTCATTGCTTCCCGCATGCTCCCTTGGCTCCTCCTCCTCCTCGCCTCAGACACCAACACTGGTCCTCCTATCTGAAGGAAATATGCCCTAGAGGCAATAATAAAGTTATTATTTATTTCCTTATATCATGATAAATGTTTATTATTCATGCTAGAATTGTATTAACCAGAAACTTAGTACATGTGTGAATACATAGACAAACAGAATGTCACTAGTATGCCTCTACTTGACTGGGTCGTTGATCAAAGATGGTTAAGTTTCCTAGCCATAGACATGAGTTGTCATTTGATTAACGGGATCACATCATTAGGAGAATGATGTGATTGACTTCACCCATTCCGTTAGCATAGCACTTGATCATTTAGTTTTCCGCTATTGCTTTCTCCATGACTTATACATGTTCCTATGACTATGAGATTATGCAACTCATGAATACCGGAGGAACACTTTTTGTGCTACCAAACGTCACAACGTAACTGGGTGATTATAAAGGTGCTCTACAGGTGTCTCCGATGGTGTTGTTGAGTTGGCATAGATCGAGAATAGGATATGTCACTCCGATTGTCGGAGAGGTATCTCTGGGCCCTCTCGGTAATGCACATCACTATAAGCCTTGCAAGCAATGTGACTAATGGGTTAGTTGCCAGATGATGCATTACGGAACGAGTAAAGAGACTTGCCGGTAACGAGATTGAGCTAGGTATTGAGATACCGATGATCAAATCTCGGGCAAGTAACATACTGATCACAAAGGGAACAACGTATGCTGTTATGCGGTTTGAGCGATAAAGATCTTCGTGGAATATGTGGGAGACTATATGAGCATCTAGGTTCCGCTATTGGTATTGACCGTAGACGTGTCTCGGTCATGTCTACATAGTTCTCGAACCCGTAGGGTCCGCACGCTTAAAGTTCTGTGACGATCGGTATTATGAGTTTATGTGATTTGATGTACCGAAGGTAGTTTGGAGTCCCGGATGAGATCGGGGACATGACGTGGAGTCTTGAAATGGTCGAGACGTAAAGATCGATATATTGGACGACTATATTCGGACATCAAAAAGGTTCCACGTGATTCGGGTATTTTTCGGGGTATCGGGGAGTTACGGGAATACGAGGAAGAAGTAATGGGCCTCATGGGCCAAGTGGTGGAAGAGAGGAGGCAGGGCGCGCGGCCCCCCTAGCCCAAAACGAATTGGACTAGGGGGCTGGCCCCCCTTTCCTCCTTTTCCTCCCTCTCCTTCCTTCTCCCTCTCCTCCTTCCGTTCCTCCTCCTAGTAGGAGTAGGAAAGGGGAGTCCTACTCCTACTAGGAGGAGGACTCCTCCTCTGGCAGCGCCCTCTGAGGGCCGGCCGGTCTCCCCCCTTGCTCCTTTATATACGGGGGAAGGGGGCACCCTAGAACACACAAGTTGATTATTGATCTCTCCCAGCCGTGTGCAGTGCCCCCCTCCATCATAATCCACCTCGGTCATATCGTAGCGGTGCTTAGGCGAAGCCCTGCGTCGGTAGCATCATCATCACCCTCATCACACCGTCGTGCTGACGGAACTCTCCCTCGAAGCTCTGCTGGATCGTGAGTTCGTGGGACGTCTCTGAGTTGAACGTGTGCTGAACTCGGAGGTGCCGTGTGTTCGGTACTTGGATTGGTCGGATCGTGAAGACGCACGACTACATCAACCGCGTTGTCATAACGCTTCCGCTTACGGTCTACGAGGGTACATAGACAACACTCTCCCCCTCGTTGTTATGCATCACCTTGATCTTGCGTGTGCGTAGGAAATATTTTGAAATTACTACGTTCCCTAACATTGGCATCCGAGCCAGGTTTATGCGTAGATGTTATATGCACGAGTAGAACACAAGTGAGTTGTGGGAGATACTAGTCATACTGCTTACCAGCATGTCATACTTTGGTTTGGCGGTATTGTTGGATGAAGCGGCCCGGACCGACATTACGCGTACGCTTACGCGAGACTGGTTCTACCGACGTGCTTCGCACACAGGTGGCTGGCGGGTGTCAGTTTCTCCAACTTTAGTTGAATCGAGTGTGGCTACGCCTGGTCCTTGTTGAAGGTTAAAACAGCACATACTTGATGAAATATCGTTGTGGTTTTGATGCGTAGGTAAGAACGGTTCTTTCTCAGCCCGTAGCAGCCACGTAAAACTTGCAACAACAAAGTAGAGGACGTCTAACTTGTTTTTGCAGGGCATGTTGTGATGTGATATGGTCAAGACATGATGCTAAATTTTATTGTATGAGATGATCATGTTTTGTAAAGGAGTTACCGGTAACTGGCAGGAGCCATATGGTTGTCGCTTTATTGTATGAAATGCAATCGCCATGTAATTGCTTTACTTTATCACTAAGCGGTAGCGATAGACGTAGAAGCAATGGTTGGCGAGACAACAACGATGCTACGATGGAGATCAAGGTGTCGCGCTAGTGACGATGATGATCATGACGGTGCTTTGGAGATGGAGATCAAAGGCACAAGATGATGATGGCCATATCATATCACTTATATTGATTGCATGTGATGTTTATCCTTTATGCATCTTATTTTTCTTAGATCGACGGTAGCATTATAAGATGATCTCTCACTAAATCCCTGAGTATGCACCGTTGTGACAGTTCTTCGTGCTGAGACACCACGTGATGATCGGGTGTGATAATCTCTAAGTTCACATACAACGGGTGCAAGCTAGTTTTGCACACGCAGAATACTCAGGTTAAACTTGACGAGCCTAGCATATGCAGATATGGCCTCGGAACACTGGAGACATAAAGGTCGAGCGTGAATCATATAGAAGATATGATCAACATAGTGATGTTCACCATTGAAAACTACTCCATCTCACCTGATGATCGGACATGGTTTAGTTGATATGGTTCACGTGATCACTTAGATGATTAGAGGGATGCCTATCTAAGTGGGAGTTCTTAAGTAATATGATTAATTGAACTTTAATTTATCATGAACTTAGTCTTGGTAGTATTAGCATATCTATGTTGTAGACCAATAGCTCGCGTTTCGCTCCCCTGTTTTATTTTTGATATGTTCCTAGAGAAAACTAAGTTGAAAGATGTTAGTAGCAATGATGCGGATTGGATTCTTGATCTGAGGATTATCCTCATTGCTGCACAGAAGAATTGTGTCCTTGATGCACCGCTAGGTGACAGACTGATTGCAGGAGCAAATGCAGACGTTATGAACGTTTGGCAAGCTCGATATGATGACTACTTGATAGTTCAGCGCACCATGCTTTACGGCTTAGAATCGGGGCTTCAAATACGTTTTTGAAATGCCACTGAGCATATGAGATGTTCCAAGAGTTGAAATTGGTATTTCAGACTCATGCCGATGTCGAAAGGTATGAGACCTTTAACAAGTACTTTGCCTAAAAGATGGAGGAGAATAGCTCAGCTAGTGAGCATTTGCTCAGAATGTAATAGTACTACAATCACTTGAATCAAGTGGGAGTTAATCTTCCCGATAAGATAGTGATTGACAGAGTTCTCTAGTCACTATCACCAAGTTACTAGAACTTCGTGATGAACTATAATATGCAAGGGATAACAGAAACGATTCCGAAGCTCTTCGTTATGCTGAAATTGACGAAGGTAGAAATCAAGAAAAGCATCAAGTGTTGATGGTTGACAAGACCACGGACGACAAGAAAGTTGTTGCTCCCGCGATGAATCTCAAAGCTAGACCCAAGCCTGAAACTGAGTGCTTCTACTACAAAGGAAATGGTCACTGGAAGTGGAACTGCCCTAGATACTTGGCGGATAAGAAGGATGGCAAAGTGAACAAAGGTATATTGGATATACATGTTATTGATGTGTACTTTACTAGTGTTTATAGCAACCCCTCGGCATTTGATCTTTGGTTCGGTTGCTAAGAGTAGTAACTTCGAAGCGGAGTTGCGTATTGAACAGAAACTAGTTAAGGGCGAGGTGACGATGTGTGTTGGAAGTAGTTCCAAGATTGATATGATCATCATCGCACACTCCCTATACTTCCGGGATTAGTGTTGAACCTAAATAAGTGTTATTTGGTGTTTGCGTTGAGCATGAATATGATTTGATCATGTTTATTGCAATATGGTTATTCATTTAAGTTAGAGAATAAATGTTGTTCTGTTTACATGAATAAAACCTTCTATGGTCATACACCCAATGAAAATGGTTTGTTGGATCTCGATCGTAGTGATACACATATTCATAATATTGAAGCCAAAAGATGCAAAGTTAATAATGATAGTGCAACCTATTTGTGGCAATCGCTTTGTTTAGGTCATATTGGTGTAAAGCGCATGAAGAAACTCCATGCTGATGGGATTTTGGAATCACTTGGTTATGAATCATTTGATGCTTGCGAACCGTGCCTTTTGGGCAAGATGACTAAAACTCCGTTCTCTGGAACAATGGAACGAGCTACTGACTTGTTGGAAATAATATATACTGATGTATGCGGTCCAATGAGTGTTGATGCTCGTGGCGGGTATCGTTATTTTCTGACCTTCACAGATGATTTGAACAAATATGAGTATATCTACTTAATGAAGCACAAGTCTGAAACATTTGAAAAGTTCAAAGAATTTCAGAGTGAAGTGGAGAATCATCGTAACAAGAAAATAAAGTTTCTACAATCTGATCGTAGAGGAGAATATTTGAGTTACGAGTTTGGCCTTCATTTAAAAACAATGTGGAATAGTTTCACAACTCATGCCACATGGAACACCACAGCGTAATGGTGTGTCCGAACGTCGTAACCGCACTTTATTGGATATGGTGCGATCTATGATGTATCTTACCAATTTACCACTATCGTTTTGGGGTTATGCATTAGAGACAACTGCATTCACTTTAAATAGGGCACCATCAAAATCCATTGAGACGACGCCTTATGAACTATGGTTTGGCAAGAAACCAAAGTTGTCGTTTCTTAAAGTTTGGGGCTGCGATGCTTATGTGAAAAAGCTTCAACCTGATAAGCTCGAACCCGAATCAGAGAAGTGCATCTTCATAGAATACCCAAAGGAAACTGTTGGGTACACCTTCTATCACAGATCCGAAGGCAAGATATTCGTTGCTAAGAATGGATCCTTTCTAGAGAAGGAATTTCTCTCGAAAGAAGTAAGTGGGAGGAAAGTAGAACTTGATGAGGTAATCAGATTCTGCTCCCTTATTGGAAAGTAGTTCATCACAGAAATCTGTTCCTGTGACTCCTACACCAATTAGTGAGGAAGCTAATGATGATGATCGTGTAACTTCAGATCAAGTTACTACCAAACCTCGTAGGTCAACCAAAGTGAGATCCGCACCAGAGTGGTATGGTAATCCTGTTCTGGAGGTCATGTTACTTGACCATGACGAACCTACGAACTATGAGGAAGCGATGATGAGCCCATATTCCACGAAATGGCTTGAGGCCATGAAATCTGCGATGGGATCCATGTATGAGAACAAAGTGTGGACTTTGGTTGACTTGCCCAATGATTGGCAAGCCATAGAAAATAAATGGATCTTCAAGAGGAAGACGAACGCTGATAGTAGTATTACTATGTACAAAGCTCGACTTGTCGCGAAAGGTTTTCGACAAGTTCAAGGTGTTGACTACGATGAGATTTTCTCACTCGTAGCGATGCTTAAGTCTGTCCGAATCATGTTAGCAAATGCCGCATTTTATGAAATCTGGCAAATGGATAATAAAACTGCATTCTTTAATGGATTTATTAAAGAAGAGTTGTATATGATGCAACCAGAAGGTTTTGTCAATCCTAAAGGTGCTAACAAAGTGTGCAAGCTCCAGTGATCCATCTATGGACTGGCGCAAGCATCTCGGAGTTGGAATATACGCTTTGACAAGTTGATTAAAGCATATAGTTTTATACATACTTGCGGTGAAGCCTGTATTTACAAGAAAGTGAGTGAGAGCACTACGGCCTTTCTGATAAGTATATGTGTGTGACATATTGTTGATCGGAAATAATGTAGAATTTTCTGGAAAACATAAAGGAGTGTTTGAAAGGAGTTTTTCAAAGAAATACCTCGGTGAAGCTGCTTACATATTGAGCATCAAGATCTATAAAGATAGATCAAGACGCTTAATTGGACTTTCACAAAGCACATATCTTGGTAAAGTTTTGAAGAAGTCCAAAATGGATCAGTCAAAGAAAGGGTTCTTGCCTGTATTACAAGGT
Source organism: Aegilops bicornis (assembly GCA_021605145.1). Classification (NCBI taxonomy): domain Eukaryota; kingdom Viridiplantae; phylum Streptophyta; class Magnoliopsida; order Poales; family Poaceae; genus Aegilops; species Aegilops bicornis. The sequence goes on along the minus strand of CM038670.1, from coordinate 335,453,116 downwards.
GTAAAGTTGAGTAAGACTCAAAGCCCGACCACGGCAGAAAATAGAAAGAGAATGAAAGTCATTCCCTATGCCTTAGTCATAGGTTCTATAAAGTATGTTGTGCTGCGTACCAGAGTTATTGTGTACCCTGCCCTATGTTTGGCAAGGGAGTACAATTTTGATCTAGGAGTAGATCACTAGACAGTGGTCAAGATTATCCTTAGTAAGGACTAAGGAAATGTTTCTCGGTGATGGGGGTGATAAAGAGTCTGTCGTAAAATGTTACGTCAATGCAAGACTTTACACCAATCCAGATGACTCTAAGTCTCAATCTGGATACATATTGAAAGTGGGAGCAATTAGCTAGAGTAGCTCCGTGCAGAACATTGTAGACATAACATATTTGCAAAATACATACGGCTCTGAATGTGACAGACCCGTTGACTAAACTTCTCTCACAAGCAAAACATGACCATACCTTAGTAATCTTTGGGTGTTAATCACATAACGATGTGAACTAGATTATTGAATCTAGTAAACCCTTTGGGTGTTGGTCACATGACGATGTGAACTATGGGTGTTAATCACATACATATGTGAATTATTGGTGTTAAATCACATGGCGATGTGAACTAGATTATTGACTCTAGTGCAAGTGGGAGACTGAAGGAAATATGCCCTAGAGGCAATAATAAAGTTATTATTTATTTCCTTATATCATGATAAATGTTTATTTTTCATGCTAGAATTGTATTAACCGGAAACTTAGTACATGTGTGAATACATAGACAAACAGAATGTCACTAGTATGCCTCTACTTGACTAGGTCGTTGATCAAAGATGGTTAAGTTTCCTAGCCATAGACATGAGTTGTCATTTGATTAACGGGATCACATCATTAGGAGAATAATGTGATTGACTTGACCCATTCCGTTAGCATAGCACTTGATCGTTTAGTTTCTGCTATTGCTTTCTCCATGACTTGTACATGTTCCTATGACTATGAGATTATGCAACTCATGAATACCAGAGGAACACTTTGTGTGCTACCAAATGTCACAACGTAACTGGGTGATTATAAAGGTGCTCTACAGGTGCCTTCGATGGTGTTTGTTGAGTTGGCATAGATCGAGAATAGGATTTGTCACTCCGATTGTCGCAGAGGTATCTCTAGGCCCTCTCGGTAATGCACATCACTATAAACCTTGCAAGCAATGTGACTAATGAGTTAGTTGTGAGATGATGCATTACAGAACGAGTAAAGAGACTTGCCGGTAACGAGATTGAGCTAGGTATTGAGATACCGACGATCGAATCTCAGGCAAGTAACATACCGATGACAAAGGGAACAACGTATGCGGTTTGACCGATAAAGATCTTCGTAGAATATGTGGGAGCCAATATGAGCATCCAGGTTCGGCTATTGGTTATTGACCGGAGACGTGTCTCGGTCATGTCTACATAGTTCTTGAACCTGTAGGGTCCGCGCGCTTAAAGTTCTGTGACGATCGGTATTATTAGTTTATGTGACTTGATGTACCGAAGGTAGTTCAGAGTCCCGGATGAGATCGGGGTCATGACGAGGAGTCTCAAAATTGTCGAGACGTAATGATCGATATATTGGACGACTATATTCGGACATCGGAAAGTTTCCGAGTGATTCGGGTATTTTTCGGGGTACCGGGGAGTTACGGGAATACGATGAAGAAGTAATGGGCCTCATGGGCCAAGTGGTGGAAGAGAGGAGGCAGGGCGCGCGGCCCCCCTAGCCCAAACCGAATTGGACTAGGGGGCCGGCCCTCTTTCCTCCTTTTCCTCCCTCTCCTTCCTTCTCCCTCTCCTCCTTCCTTTCCTCCTCCTAGTAGGAGTAGGAAAGGGGAGTCCTACTCCTACTAGGAGGAGCACTCCTCCTCCTGTTGCGCCCTACAGGGGCCGGCCGGCCTTCCCCCTTGCTCCTTTATATACAGGAGCAGGGGCACCCTAGAACACACAAGTTGATCATTGATCTCTCCCAGCCGTGTGCGGTGCCCCCTCCACCATAATCCACCTCGGTCATATCATAGCGGTGCTTTTGTGAAGCCCTGCATCGGTAGCATCATCATCACCGTCATCACGCCGTCGTGCTGACAGAACTCTCCCTCGAAGCTTTGCTGGATCGTGAGTTCCTGGGACGTCACCGAGTTGAACATGTGCTGAACTCGGAGGTGCGGTTTGTTCGGTACTTGGATCAGTCGGATCGTGAAGATGTACGACTACATCAACCGTGTTGTCATAACCCTTCCGCTTACGGTCTACGAGGGTACATAGACAACACTCTCCCCCTTGTTGCTATGCATCACCATGATCTTGCGTGTGCATAGGAAATATTTTGAAATTACTACGTTCCCTAACACTATCGACATGGCGCTGAGGTTGACGAGGAAGAAGAAGGGGAAAACCCATGCCCATGTCGAATATCCGCCAGCCTTCGAGCCCGCCCTCGAGCGGGCGACGGTGGTCAACCAGGAGATGCTGGACAAGATTAGTCCGACACTCGCTGCTAACTCCAACGAGTGGAACGTGATGGTGGCTTGGCTTGCTTCCCGCTCCATGGTCAACATGGCGGCCACTGAGATCCCCATTCATCTCCACGCTCTCTTGGCAGGCTTGATTCCTCCCTTTTCCAATTTCTTCAACGCCATAATCTCGCACTACCAAGTCCATGCTTTGCATCTGGGTCCCCAATCCATCACTCCTCGCCGTCTTCGCCTTCATCTGCGAGGCCATGGTGGGCATTGCTCCCTCCGTGGCCTTGTTTCGCCATTTCTTGTCGCTTCACCTGATTGACGCCCGTCAGTGCTCGGGGTGCATGACCTTTCAGGCGGTGGCGGCGACGGCCGGCTTAGGGATCGACTTCGAGCTTGCCAGTTATAAGTGGATTCCAGAAGCGGTGGGTGTTCGTGGATGTTGGCGTGCTCAACTCCTTGCTCTTGCTACCTCGGGCGCCGGCCGTACCTAGCTCCGGGTGGGGGCATGTGAAGCTTGTCGACACTCGGCTTGCCCACGTTTGGCGCCGGCTAGCCAGGTTGAAGGAGCTAGGGGTTACGGCGCCCATGGTGGTGAAGGAGTTCATCTAGTGCCGCATTGCTCCGCTCCAGCGCCATTCCCGACGGATGTGGACCTTCGCCGGCAGCAGGGACCCCATGAGGCTCCACGTACTTGTGCTTCCTCCTGAGGCACTATGCACGATGCTCGAGCTCCTGACAGGCGACCCTACGCCGGCCTTGCTTCCCAAGGAGGGCTACCTCCTGTACTGCTAATCGAACACGGAGGGGTTCGTGAGGCAGATGCCCCTCTTTGACAAGTGGGGGCTGCGCCCGGCTGGACTTGAGGGGGCCCGTGAGAACCCTGCCCTTGTGGTCCCTCTCCCTGCCGCTCCTGTGGTGCCTGCCCCGGAGGTGGACACAGGGGGGCGGGCGCCGCCGGGTGCTGTCGGGGCGGCTGCTCATGAAGTGACGCAGCCTGGTGTTCCTGAGATGGCAGCCCCCGAGGCTCGGTGAGCCGTTCTGAGGGGGCGATCAAAGACCTGGCACGATCCGAGGCTCCTGAGGTCGCCGCCCCTGAAGCTCGGGGAGGTAATCCTGAGGTGGTGGCCGGAGAGTTGATGCAGCCCAGGGCTCCCGAGGTCGCCACTCCAGAGGCTGCGCAGCCCGCCCCAGACGCTGACGGCCGCGCCTCGGGCTTCGGCCAGCTGCGCCTAAACTTCGAGGCACTCCGCAAGAGAAAGGGGCCTCCCAGCTGCAGTGGTGACGCCTACGGCCGTTGAGGCAGAGGAAGTACATAGCCATAGACGAGTTAGTACCTCTTCTTCGCGATTTTCTGCGTGTTGCATCCTTTCCCGACCATGGCCCTTCAGGGTCCCTTCAACTGTGGCAGCGAGATCTCCTTAGGAGCGGCCTCCACCCGTCCTCAGCTTGCCCCAGGTCTTGAGCTCCCCCCACAGGATCTCCGTGCGTGGTGCAGGGCCTGTCCTAGAGGTGGACGTGCCTACGGGGGGCCTTGACCCTGCGTTCATGTCGTCCCTTCTTCATGGTCCGCCCTGGGTGTAGAAGGCACGCCGAGGGCTCCTCCGTTGGTCGTCACCAGTGGTTGGGCGATCCCCATCTTGACTTCACCTTCGAGCAGCGAGGCGACGCCATCCGGCGCCTCCGCCGAGGCCTGGACGGTGGCAAGGAAGGCGCCAGCCTCTAGCCCTCCGCCAGGGGCAGGCAGGCCACCTCAAGCTTCCCCAATAACCTCCGGCGTGGAGGATGGACTCGGCCGTGCGCTAGAGCTCGCACGCGGGTGCGGTGTCGTACGCCACGAGCTCTTCCGAGAAGCAATGGGTGCGCTGAGCCGGCTCAGAGAAGAGCTTGTCGATGTCGACGCCCGCCTTGAGACGGAGAACCTTCGGCTGGCGGATGAGTGGCGTCAGTTGAAGGTTGCCATCAACCTCGGGCGTCTTCAGCATGAGTGCGCCAATGCGAAGGCCGAGGTGTCCCTTGCGACCTCACGCGAGGCCTGCGCCCGGCCCTTGGAGGAGGCCAGGGCAGCCGACCATCGCCGTGAAGCTACCGAGGAGCACGAACGAGAACTCCTGGCCTTGAATGCTGCCCTTGAGTAGCGGATTGAGGCACACAGGGCCGTCTTGGCGTCAATGAGGAGAGCGCCTTCCAAAGAGCAGGAGATCCAGAAACGTGAGGAGGCGCTGATGCTGGATGCCTCGGAGCGCAGCCTTGAGCTCGAGCAGTTGTAGACGAGGGAGCGCCAGGTGACCATGGCTGAGGACACCGTCACCGTGCGTGAAGCCAAGATCCAAGAGGAGGTTGACCGTTGGGTGGCGAAGGCTCGCGCAGATCTTGCCGACGAGCACCGCCTGGCGCTAATGTTCCTGGAGGCTGAGGCTAAGGGAAGGACCACCGCCCTTAGGACGAAAATGGACGAGGCAGATGTGGCACCCCGGCTCAGAGAAACCGGGACGCCCCGTAATCCAGCCCAGAGATCGAGGAGAAGTCTTCTGGAATACGATACTGCTAACCATAGAACAAACCAGCTCTTATTACAAAGGATAATGATATAGGTGTCTAATGTCACAAAGGATCATATCAGCACGATGACACTACGCCTGCGATACTACACTTGCTCCATGCTAGCAGCGGAACAACGATGAAGGTGGTGAACTCCTCTCAGCAGGGACTCTGGCTGGAACACGATCTAGCTCGCACGAACGGAAACCATGACAAATAGTTAATCATGGCATCACCTGCAATCTGGCATGACACGCAATGTCAGTACATTGAATGTACTTGCAAGCTCACAACAACCAAAAGCATCAAAGCAAAACAACAACATAGCACTAGCAGATTAATTAATTAACAACTACCATGATGCGAAACCAACTACTAAGCCTGATATGAAACTACTAAGATACTGATAAATCACCATCTCAGATCTCAATAACCATCTCACTCTTGGCTATCCGGCAAAGCAATATACCATCTCGATCACCTCATGATCCACCTAATCACCTCATGATCAAAACATCCACATGGTCACCTCATGATCCACCTGATCACCTCGTGATCAAAACATCCACATGATCACCTCGTGACCACATCACAAACTGAATGATCATCCTCAAGATCATCCCAACATCATCATCTGCATCCCGCCAAACTGTTACAGCTCATAATATCAACATATAAATCACCTACAAGTCATTCCTTCATGTGAGTCTTGATCGATAGGTGTGACCTAGTACGAACTTATGCCCATGACCGAGGACGCGGCTATCGATAGATTAAACACATACACTCTGCAAAGGTAGTGCACTTTACCCACACCACAGAACCCATGGTCTCGCACTCCTATTCGTGTGGACCAACGGTGTTTCGACAAAACCGACCCTACTGCCATGACACTCTGCCGGCCACTCCGACCAACACCCCTTTTGGGTTCAGTCCTGGGTGGCCCCGTGCCTACCAAAGGTGTTGGGGACACAACTACTGAGTGTGAACCGCCCTGGAGGGGCCGGTTTACCCTCGTCCGTGATCCGGGCCCACGGAGGAGGCCCGGAGCCCAGAGGCGACTTAAGGTCCATTTATGTAAACCGCCTTAGTATTGTAACTTGTGTTGTAAGACAAGAAAGGAGAGATCAAGCCGGACTCTTGTATGAGCCGGATTGGGACTCAGAGACCAGCCAAGGCGTCCATCCGTGTATATAAGGGGACGACCCGGCGGCGAGTTAGGGACAGAGATTTCAAGGCTAAGGCAAAGTCATTGCGCCCTAGTCGCCGAAACCATATCAATCACATCACAACTGGACGTAGGTTTTTACCTTCATTGAAGGGGCCGAACCAGTATAATTCCCGTGTCTTGTGTCCGCTTTAACCTCTCTAGGTAAACCCGTACGATGGCCCTACGACTAAGTCCTTTCATGAGGACATCTGCCGTGACAAGTCCACGACGGTTGGCGCCCACCGTGGGGCTATCGCCGCGATGGTTTGATGATCTTAGAGGGCAAGTTCGAAGGACTCGAAGGCTATGCGATGGGCGGATGACTAAGAGTCGTCGCGGCAAACTCTACATCGACGATGCGGACTGGGGCCCCGAGGCCGGCTCGGTTGAGTACGGGTACCGGGTCCCCTTTGGCGGCATACACGTGTTTATCGGCAAGATCGGCGAGCGAGCTGGGCCGGACGTCCGCGACCGACCTCGCCGAGACGGCTCAACGGGCGAAGAAGAGTCCTGCCACAGCTAAACCGGGCGGTCAAGCATGTTTTCGTGGGAGTCGCCCACGGAGACTACAAGGACGGATCAGCATTTGGTGATTTAAACTGTTGTCTACTCTGGCGGCGAATCGTCGGGCCGGAGAAACCGAGTCTCTATACCAGCTACAAGATGGCCAGATCGGTTGTTCCGACGAGAGAGTATTCCGGACCCTACGATCTACCCCACCGGGTTGGGATCTTCATGGCCAAGACGCAGCGGCGCTTCACTCCTCGATCGCGGCACCCCGGTCGCCGGTCCAACAGCGATAATGGCAGCCGGGAAGGAGGCCCCGTCGCGCTCGCCGCTCAAGTTTTATCGAGCTCTTGACGCGTTAGCTGTGCTCTTGGCGGAAGCTAATCCGCGGATCAGGACTCGCACAACGCGGAGATTGCAAAGGTGAGGAACAGATCACTAATGCTAAAGCGGACTGGCAGCCGCGAACGAAAGGATGGCGTGAACGGGCCGCTTTGGATGCGCGAGCTTATAGGCTCAGGCTGGACCAGAGCGCGTCACGTGAAGTCATGAAGAGGAAGTACAGGTCCGTTTACCTTACGCTTTCGAGGAAGGGAGCTTTTCAATACCCTGTAAGGGGCAGGGACCAGTAATCCGCTGCCATTGGTAAGCCGGCCGGAAGCACCTGGGACAGCCGCGCCGGTTCAGCCCCGTATGATAGATCTACCTCGCCATCAAACCGCGGCGCCCCAGACGCGTTGCTGAGCCACGATGGGTCACTACTCCAACCCGATGGATAATCTCGTGGCAGCCGCGGCACGGTTGGAGGCGATTCCAATTGAAGGCGATTCACCGCAGGCAGTGGAGACACGCCGGGTTAAGGAGCTCCTCAGGACGGCCTTGGCTCAGCAAGAAGCGTGCATCGCTGGTCCGAGATCGGATCCACTCCACCCCCGCCCGAGCCGGAGCTACAGCCGACGCGTTGATGAACCGGCCGTGTCGAGCAATGCGCAGGCGTGGTCCGCCTCGCGGCAACAATCCGGCAGCGGTTTTGAAGATGCTCAAGTGGTAGTGGACCGCGCCAGGCACGCAGGGAGGCCGAGTTAATAGCACAAGCAGAGGATCATCCGCCAAGACCGGTTCAACCGACCCTTCGAACCAAGGGTCACGTCCGGCTCTTTGGGGGTACCTTGCCTTGTCCCCGCTTTGCAACGTGCGATTACCCAAGGACTTCAAGGGGCCACGCAAGGTGCCGAATTATACTGCCGACTTGGCTCGAGGCGTGGATAGAAAGCTACGAGATGGCCATGGAGATGTCGGACGTGGATGAAGCCGCATGTGCGAAGTACTTCACAATGATGCTTTGGAAGGTACGGCCCGGACTTGGTTAAAAACTTACCGCCCAACTCCATCAACTCGTGGGCCCGATTGCGGACCCGGTTCATCCAAAATTTCAAAGACACCGTAAGCAGCCCATGTCGGTGGTGGATCTAGCAGCTTGTGTCCAGGCAGAGGAGAGTCTACAACCCATTGGGTGCGCAGCGTTCGAAGTTTTACATTCTTCAGACCGGATCAACCCCGATTCCGCGATCTTGACCTTGGAAGCCAATTGCGGTTCGAGCCATTGAAGTTGAAGCTGGGTCGCATGAAGCGTTTTGCCATGACATGGGCACTCTAATGGGCGTGTTGGTATAGTACGCTGATTCTGATAGTACCAAGGATCCCGAATCTGATAATGATGAAGTGGGGAAGGGAAAACAGAACGGCAGCTCCAGGGTCCAGCAGCACCATTCGGCAGGCAATGGAGGGAACAAACGCAAAGCGAACGGCAACGCGGGTTTCGTAGCTAACACCAATGCGCAGGATAAGGGTCAGCGAGGGGGCAGTAAAATCAAACCGGGCGGTCATAATCCGGATCGTTTGAACTTCATATTAAATCAACCTTGTCCGAAGCATGGGACGAAGGAGGTACCGCGAACCACCTTTGGAAGGATTGTTATATTATGCAGGAGTTTAAAAATTCCAACTCTTTCCGGTATGATCAAGGGACCGCGGCGGTTCCGGATCCGCACCGGTTCTGAAGGAGGAAATTCCGCCTGGATTCGGTGGTAATCCGGGCAAGCCAATCGTAATAATCGTGGTAATCGTAACAGTAACCAAGGGGCTACAATCAACTAGCAGCAGCAGTCGGGTTATCGTGAGCAACCCAAAGCGGTTGAATGGGGGCGATACGCCTTTACCACCAGTTTGGACCGACGAGACCGAAAACTCCAGAGGCGGGCGGTCGGTGTGGTTGAACCGGGCGGCGCCAGACATTACCTATGCTGGTCCGAGCAGCCGATTGTGTGGAAGCAGAGGATCATCCTCCCGGTTTACAATCCGGGTCGATTAGCCTTGGTGGTGGCACCCGGTAGGAGGGTACAAGTTTACCAAGGTTCTTATGGATGGAGGAAGCAGCATCAACATCACGTACTACGAGACTTTCCGACGTATGGGGTTATGAGATAGGCATCTCGGACCGTCCCAAAGACGGTGTTCCACGGAGTAGTGCCCGGTAAGTCAGCGTACCAATCGGTAAGATTGTTACGGAGGTGACCTTTGGAGACGAACATGACTCCGCGAAGCGTTGCTGACGTTTGAGGTGGTAAAAATTCAAAGCCCTTACCACGCCCTCTTTGGGCGGCCGCTTATGCTAAATTTATGGCACGACCCTCTTATGTTTATTTACAGCTGAAGATGCCGGGTCACAAAGGAACGATAACGGTTCATGGGAGCCGCGGATCGCTCTAGAGTGCGAGGAAGGTGATGCGGCTTACGCAGAGTCGGTTTGTGCCACGGAAGAGTTAAAGTATTATAAAGATAATGTTGATCCGGCAGATATGACCCCTTTGAAGAAGCCAACTACAGAGCATGATCCGGACTTGAAGTTCAAATCGGCGGCTGAGACGAAGCTTGTTGATTTTGTGCCCGGCGATTCGTCCAAACAGTTCACCATCGGTGCCAACTGGATCCGAAATAGGAAAGCGCTCATCGAGTTCATCCGTGAGAATCGGGACATTTTGCATGGAAGCCGTCGACATGCTGTGTGTACCGAGGGAGCTTCATTGAGCACACTCTTAATGTTGACCCGAAATACAGACCGGTAAAACAGTTTCTGCGCCGGTTTAATGAGGAAAGGCGCAAGGCCATCGGAGAAGAAATTGCTAAGCTGTTGGCAGTGAGGTCCTCATTGAATCTAAACAAAGATATCCACATTGGCAGAAGCTGGTATATGGGGTTTTTATGGCAAGCCGGAAGCTGAAGCAGTATTTCCAAGGGCACCCTATCACAAAGTGGTCGATTCGGCTCCTTTAGGCGATATCATCTTGAACCGGAGGCAATCGCCGGATTGCTAAGTGGGCTATAGAGCTTGGGCCGCACGGTTTAAAATATGTGCCACGGACGGCTATAAAGTCTCAAGCACTTGTGGATTTCATTAATGATTGGACGGAGTTGCAAGCACCAGAAGAGAAGCCGGATCACACCTATTGGACCATCCATTTTGATGGATCCAGGCAATTGGAAGGCTCGGGGTCGAGTCGTATTAACTTCCCCACGAGGTGATAAGTTCTCATATGTTCTCCGCCTAATGTTCCCTTGTACTAATAATGCAGCTGAGTATGAGGCTTTGCTCCATGGCCTCGGATGGCCAGAGAAATGAACCTCACCGGGTTAAATGCTTTGGTGATTCGGACTTGGTGGCCCAAAGGTATCCGCACTTGGGACTCCAAAGATCCACTCATGGCTGCATATCGTCGGGAAGTGGATGTTGTTGCAGGACATTTTAAGGGGTACCAGGTGGACCATGTGGATCGTCGGAAGAACGAGGCGGTGATGCTTTTGAGCCGGTCAGGGGTCCCAGCCAGAAACCGGTCCCGCCTAACGCTTTTCCTTGACGTCTGCATAAGTCGTCCGTTAAAATTGCTGATGAAATTGATTTGGCTATCCCTGATCCAGAGGCTCAATTGGTGGCGGCCTTGCACATCATTCCGGATTGGACGGTCCCTTACTTGGCATACATGAATCGGGGCGAGTTACCGGAGGATGAGACGTCGGCCCGGCAGATAGTTCGGCGGTCTAGGTCTATGGCCATCGTTAACGGCGAGTTGCACCGTCGCAGCGTGTCAGGGGCGTTTCAGCGTTGTGTGTCCCCTGAAGAGGGCCGTGAGATATTACGGAGATTCATGAAGGGGATTGTGGTCACCACGCCGGTTCAAAATCCCTCGTGGCCAAAGCGTTCCGCCATGGCTTCTACCGGTTGATCGCCCATGCCGGCGCGGAGGATCCGGTCCGACGGTGCGATGGTTGCCAAAAGTTCTCCAGCGTGCTCATGTGCCAGCCCAAGAATTGAGGATGATTCCAATTACTTGGCCGCTTATGCGACTTGGGGCTGGATATGGTTGGACCTTTCAAACGATCCAAGGACAAAAAGACCCACCTGTTGGTAGCGGTGGATAAATTTACAAAGTGGGTCGAGGCGAGCACATTAGCAAGTGTGATGCGCCACGGCGGTTCAGTTCATCAAGCGGGTGATTTTCGGTTCGGGTTTCCGCACAAAGATCATCACTGCATAATGGCACTAATTTGTCCAAAGGAGCTATGAAGGAATTTTGTGAACGGGAACACATCCGCTTGATGTTTCTTCCGTAGCCCACCCGCAATCCAATGGTCAAGCGGAACGAGCTAATCAGTAAATGTTGAATGGTATCAAACCCCTGCTTATGGTCACTTTAGAAAGGAAGCAGGGGTTTTGGGTTGAAGATATAACATCAGTGATATGGAGGATAAATACTACCCCGAACCTATCCACCGGATACACGCCGTTCTTTATGGTCTATGGAGCGGAGGCGGTCCTTCCCATGATATCCGCCACGACTCACCCCGAGTAGCAGCTTATGTTGAGGCAGAGAAGCGAGGCAGCACGGCAAGATGATTTGGATCGATTTGGACGAAGAGCGTGATATGGCAGCAGCCGCTCGGCGGTCTACCGCCAGGACCTTCGTCGGTATCACAGCCGGCGGGTTAAAACCAGAACCTTTCAGGAAGGAGACTTGGTGCTACGGCTCATTCAAGATCAGAAAGATATGCACAAGTTATCCCCACCTTGGGAAGGGCCTTTTGTGGTCAGTAAGGCTCTATACAACGGGTCCTACTATCTGATTGATGTTCGAGAGCGAAAAAGACTCACGCACGTCAGAGGAGGAGACCAACAGGCCATGGAACATAGCTCATCTTCGGCCTTATTATACTTGAGCCATTGGCTCCACTTATGTACATATCAAGACGATGTATATATTATGAATAAAGGCAATAAACCAGATCCTCGGCTAAAGCGGGGTATCTGTTCTGTACAAAAGGACCGGTTTGGGTACATGGAGATAATGTCGTAAAACGGCCTCCGGTTTAACCCTTGGCCTTGTTGTTAGAAATTTTTGTCATTTGGGGGCTTGGTCGTGTCCGAACCAATGCAACACCTCTTGGCGGTAAAAGCCACCAGATCATTTGGGGGCATGGTCACGTCTGAACCAGTCACACCTCTTGGTCGGCCTAAGGCCATAGAATCACTTAGGGGCTTTGGTCGAACCCGAACCATCGCAACGCCATTTGATCGGCGTCATGCCACGAGTTCAGTTGGGGACCTGGCTGACTTGAACCACCGCTACACCGTATAGGGGGCTTGGTCCTGTCCGACCATGGTAACACCATCTGATCCGGCTCAGTGCAGCCTTTCCTTGCAAAGTGACTTTCCTCATTGATTTTACTTCTATGGGGTCTTCAGGCCTGTCATTTGGTTTTTGTTGGCCTTCTTAAACCAACAAAATTCTTTAAACCGGGTTTATGTTCCGCATTCAATACCTTTTTTAAAGTTGGCGATTTTTTGTTCGGTTTGATTTTCTGTTAACATCCCATTATGGAGTAACAGGGGCTTATCATGCGACACGATTTACACGGTAAATCGGTGTTATCTGTGAAGGCTTTCACTTCGCGTTTGATTAAAGCCAATCGTGTGCTTAATATCGGCAGGTATGTTCGTATCACATAACTTTGATTATATACCTCGGTATTTTATCATATCAATATATCGGTATCAGTTTGGCTAGCGGCGTCAACCGCCAAGGCGGTTTAAGAACTTGTGATTGCAGGCAAAATATGTTGCGGGATTTACTACGAAAGCCAACGGGTCCCGTCTTGTCATGCAAAAGTTTACTGATCGCGATTATACCGGCATTGTTCAAAGAAAGACACTTGCTATCCTATTACAAGGCTTTTTGAGGCCCGGCGTTTCACGTAAAGTTATGCCTTGAAAAATATGTCGCCTGGCTTGGCGGATTACGCCGCTTCCCCGGGTTGGCGCGAGGTGGAGGGCACGGCGCTGGCGCCGGTTCAGCTTCCTCTTCTTCTTCACCCAAAGCCCGGAAGTCATTGGTAGACCGGGTCAATCCGGGTTAAGGCACGAAGACAGCTTCTTCACTTATCAGCTCAGCGGATCAATGTCGAGGCGTAAGTGTGCTTACGGATTGGAGGAATCAGGGCTCGCACTTCCGGGATGACAAAATCCATCCGTTTGTTGTTTGCATCATAAAAGACCGGTGAACTTCCAGATTGGCTTCAGCCGCCGATTGACTCGCCCGGTGGACGCATTTCCTTTGTGATCCGTTTGAGGCATCGTTGTCGAAGGCTTCGCCGTTCTCTTGAGCGCTGGAAAACCTTTAGCTATGTCGGCGGATCAAGATCCGCTATCCATGCCTTGGCACGAGTCGAGCGCCAGGGCGCCCCGGCTGCGGATCGCTTCATCTCTTCAAGCTGTCCGGAATCATGGACAGCCGGTCCAAAGATCTCTCGATCGGGGACGGTGCCGTGTTGTCGTATGAAGTGGCGCATATGGCCCGCTGGGCGCCGGTATAAAGCTGTTCAATCAGGGTGTATGAAGCCTTGAGTTTTTTTCGCACGTCAGAACCCAGATGAGCAATACGCTTGCCTGCACCAGATTTAGACAGCCCAAGTTAAACCGGCGGAAGCATTAGCACAAGCATATTCAGTTTAAAGTTACTTACCAAAGACGGCAGATGTCATGGCATGCACTTGGCGTTTGAGTCCGGTAAGCTCTTCAGTCACCGGTTTAAGGGCTGCCTCCGCTTCCTCCGCCCGTTTTGTTAAACCGGCTTTTTCGGTGTCCCAGTTGACCCGCTCGGATTTATACCACTCCTTCAGCTGTTCCATGGTGGTCGTATGTCTTTAGCTCATCCTTGGTTTTGGTGGCTTACGCTATTTGGGTTTCAGATTGGTTTGGAGATCCTTGAGTTGCACTGACTTGTCGATGTATTTCATTCGATGACAAATAAAGCATATTAGTGGTTTCATTATACAAGTCCCAAGCTTAATACAAGTATTCAACTTGGCACTTGGGGGCTAATGGCTAGTTGATCCAAATTTGCTAAAGAGATGCAACTTAAGTCCCGGTTTAACTTTGCAAGATTAAATCGACCCTTGGGGGCTACTATGCAGTGAAAAGATGAGAAAGGTCAAATTATTACCTCATAGCGGTCCTTCATGCGATTTACTAGACCGGCTTCAAGGTCACGGCTTGTGTAAAGCCGGTTCAGAAAGCCGGAATGAAGTTCTTGGGCGGAGAAATTGTCATAAGCATATGTCGCTTTTCCCTTGTCTTTGCCGATAGTAGTGAAACTCTCTTTGATGCTATGCTTGGCTAAAGCGACCGGTTGGCTAGGAGCGGTGTAGCGATACTGTCACAAGAACATCGTCATTGTCTCGCGGTCTTGTTTGGGCTTGATGTCGCCTTTGCTGTGGCTCGGCGGTTCAATGGTCACGATCCGCCGGTGGGCCGGGTTTGGTGGAGCAGGCTGTGAGGTTTCCACTTGGACCTCCGGTTGACTTTCCGGGTCGCCAGATTCATCCTTGTACAACTCGCCAGAGCTTTCCTTGGCGGCTTCAGGATTATCATGTGGCTGGTCTGGGGTGTTTTCCGGATCACCATCCGGAGTAGGATCAAGAGTTTTCGCTTTCTTGCTCAAACGAGCCTTGGTGCTGCAATATTCAGAGCGGGATCAAGACAAATGGACCAAATTAATAGGGAACCGAATTGACAGACGGTAATTACGTACCCTGCGGCGATGTTCAGCGGAGGCAAATGTGGTGGTGGATGAACCGCCAGACGAGTTGGAAGAGGCCCGATAATTCGAAATGACGGATTGAGAGAACATCGGAAGAAACCTTTTAAGGGATAACGCCAGGAGAACAAGTCACCTCTGGGCGACGCTTCCGGATTGGGTGTCCGGTAAACCTACCGAGGTAACCTGTTGACCATCGTGCCGGGTTGTACGGCGCTCTTGATCCGCTGTGTCTTCAAGAAAAGATTTGGATTCAAATAAGCACAGAATGGTATTTTTAACTTTTCGGACGGGCGCGATTTAATTCTCTTAACAGCGCAAGCTCAGATTCGGAAGAAAGAAGGATTACCTCAACAGGATTGGCATGACTGGCTTCAAAGCATCATCTGGGAAGAAAAAGTGTCGGTAAAAAGAAGGTAAAGAGGCCAAGCATATGCAAGAAGAAGTACAAAGCGGAAGGCCGGTTTATGGCAGCTCCTCAGAAATGTCAAAATTTTACCTCGGCCGATTCTTCGTCCTCCAATGATTCAGAGGACTCGGTGGTTTTTTTCTTGCCAGTTCTCTTAGTGGCCTTGGATTTTGCACGTGGCGCCCGGACCGGTCTGGTGCGTTTCCAGAAGGAGCTTTCAGCCTGGGAAGCAGCAAGCATTAGCATATGTCAACAGTATTGCGAAACTGAAAGACAGTAAGAAGAGCTTACCGCCGGCGGTTTGTTGGCGGCACAAAATGGAGCCAACCCGGTGAGGCTGCAGACGGAGATTGGCTCATTGAGCATCTTCTTGACGATCTCGGTGGTCTCCTGTTCGGTTATGGGTAGCTCGTGACGCCTTTGAGGATCTTTGAGGCTGCCGTGTACTCGTGCATTAATCCGGGCCGGCGGCTCAGGGCAACACGCCTAAGAGACCCAAAGAACGCACAAGATCCACGCCCGGTTAAGCCATTGGCCATTAGAGCCCGGAGCTTGATTATTTGTGGCGCGAAGTTTTTCCGTTCCGGCGGTTAAGCGTGAAGGCGATGGATGATGGTTGCTGAGCGGTGAGGACGGTAACCCGGCAAGGGGTTTTCATTGGCAGCGCGGTGTTCGGGCAAGAGAACCAAGTTTGGTTCCAATCCTTTGGATGGCTGTGGTGCTTGGCGTGAGGGAAATCGGCTTCCTTCCTCTTACTGAATTGAAACGCCGCCTAGCTCCGTGTTGGGACCATCGAGAAAATTCTGTGCGACGGTTCAAATGGAAAAAATCCGGAACAATTCCACAGACGGTTCTTCTTGAAGATAGACTTCGCAGAAGACTTGAAAGTTGCATATGTTTGAAACGGAATTGGACCGATATCCTGCGGATGGAGTTGCAAACCGCAAGGACG
Organism: Aegilops bicornis; assembly: GCA_021605145.1. NCBI lineage: Eukaryota > Viridiplantae > Streptophyta > Magnoliopsida > Poales > Poaceae > Aegilops > Aegilops bicornis. The sequence continues at coordinate 335,436,867 of CM038670.1, read as the reverse complement.
TCCCGAAAAACTTTGAACCAGCGGACAGAACCCCGGTCTAGGTGCTGCATAAACACAATTACTTCCCGCTTCGGCGACTCGGAGAAACTTCGCCCTCGGAACACGCCAATGGAGGACGTCCTTTGGAGCCAAACCGCCCGATGGCGACGTAGCCGCTGAGCTGCGTCTCGGTGATTTTGGACGGACCCGGTTGCAAGCAGCAAATTGAGGAGCCATTCCGGACGACTAAGCTGCGAAAAGAAAGTAAGAGACGGTTTACCATTAAATGGTTCAGGCATATCATACATTGTTAAACCGGTGATTCAGCATCCGGCTTCCCGTTCCGGTTTGACTGAGGACTAATGGAGTGACGGATTAGGCCGAGAGTTAAACCGCCGAAAAAGGCAGAGTTGAAAAGTCTACTAAGTATGGGCAGAAACAGTTTTCACATATGAATGGAGGTAATCAGGATCTACCGAAGCTTTAGTAAGAAAAACTTTACGACCTATGCAGACCTTCATAAAGAGCAGGAGGGTTCAGATATTCTAAAACTTGAGGATCCGAACAAAAGGAAGGGTGCATAAAGAGTTCAATGAACGGCGGAGCAGTCACTCATACAAGATGCACGGTATGGCTGAGGCACGCCATGGCGGAGCAAGTGAGAGGAAACTGATATGAACTGCGCGACGAACATAATCTACAGATGGGATCTAGGGTTTGAGAGGAACCTTACCTGACGAGCGGAAACCGCGGAGGAGCGCCGAAAACTCTGATACGGTCAGGTTGATGCAGCGGCCCGGCGACGAAGCGTCGTTCGAAGGTCGGGCGCGACGGTGGAGCTTCAGGGCTAGAGCGTCGCGAGGAAGAAGAAGAGCGGAAGAAGAAGAGAAAGGGGCGACCGGTCTATTTATAAGGGACCGGAGCAATCAACGGGCGAGAATCAAGGAGTCAAAAGCGGCGAACGGTGCGGCGGCCGCCTCGATTTCGGATAGCATTAAATGAAGGGAATCTTATCGCTTAGATTTCTTTATTAAGGATGACGTCGTGGTGCTCGACATGGAAATCGGAGGATGACGTCACGGCGGTTCAAGCGGATGGCGGTTTACAAAATTTGAAAGGAGATCAAAGAGGTTCTGAAGGTGTTGAAGATTGACTTGAACCGGTTCAGTCAATCTGGGGCCTAATGTTGGGGACACAACCATCGAGTGTGAACCGCCTGGAGGGGCCGGTTTACCCTCGTCCGTGATCCGGCCCACGGAGGAGGCCCGGAGCCCGTGAGGCGACTTAAGGTCCATTTATGTAAACCGCCTTAGTATTGTAACTTGTGTTGTAAGACAAGAAAGGAGAGATCAAGCCGGACTCTTGTATGAGCCGGATTGGGACTTCAGAGACCAGCCAAGGCGTCCATCCGTGTATATAAGGGGACGACCCGTGGCGAAGTTAGGGACAGAGATTTCAAGGCTAAGGCAAAGTCATTGCGCCCTAGTCGCCAAACCATATCAATCACATCACAACCGGACGTAGGTTTTTACCTTCATTGAAGGGGCCGAACCAGTATAATTCCCGTGTCTTGTGTCCGCTTTAACCTCTCTAGGTAAACCCGTACGATGGCCCTACGACTAAGTCCTTTCATGAGGACATCTGCCGTGACAAGTCCACGACAAAAGGCATCAACGGCCACCGTCGTGGCAAGAAAAAACGGTCCCAAACAGGGACAAAAAGGGCCCTGTCCAACTATGGGCACACAAGGTTATGTCTGCTTACCGGGCCAGGGTACCGGACGCCCATAACCATCCCTCGTTGGAGGCACCAAGCGAGAGACATGACAATAGACCGCATTAGGGCCTCCCCATAAAAGGCAAATGTGGTTGCACTGGAAAAAAGCCCGTTTCAGTGGCACCTGACCAACTTAATGACGGAATTTGTCCCCAAGAATAACAGTGATAACTGATACTCCTCTATCATCTACCAACCTGTAATCCAACTCATAGCAATATCCAACAAATAATCCAAAGCATACTATCGTCATATCGAAATACTCCGAAGATAGCATAACACTTCTATCAAGATGAATCCAAGAACGGTAACACTACTACTCCAATAACGAGAACAAGCTATCCGACTAATATCCACATGCAAGCATCAAATCCAAAATAATATTCCAAAGCATAACATCAATTATCATCACGAAAATAACACTAGCCACTAATAATCCAATGGCACCGTGATATTTAAAGTAATACTCCAAAGCATAATACCATCATGAAAATACTCAAAATAGCCACTAAGAATCCAAAGGCAACGTGTCATCCACATAATTTGCAAAATATTAGTCCTAGAACTCCAAACAATATCATGGCAATAGGAAGATCAAACAATACTCCGAGAAATGCCATGAACAAATCACAAGTAGCTAAAACAATATTTTAAACAAGTTCAAATAATTTAAACAATGGCACTGCATTGCAATCATGCAAATGGAGGGTGTGGCTTGCTTGGGGTGGAGGGGTTCACCGGGAGGAAGTGCGAAAAACTAGCGGAAAGAATCGTCGAAAAATGTTCTCTCTCGGAGGGGGCTGATTTAGTGCAAGGGCAAAATGGCCTTTTTCAGAATGTTAACACATGGTGAAAATGTTACCAACAGAACGGGCTCGACGGGACAAAGAAGTAGGCTTTGGATTCACCTCATTTGGAGTTACGTGTAAAAAGATACGACCGTTTAAAGCCCAGGAACTAATCTGCAAAAATAACTTCTACAAACAGGTCCCTCGCAGTTTAAACAGAACGCACCTTTCTTAGAAATACGTTTTCCAGAACAGAAAATGCATTATGGCCCGAAGAAGACCAGAGTATTCTTTCGTAAGGGGAAAGCGCACACGGGCAAATCACGCGTCCACTTATCCACGTCAGCTTCGCCGGGTCAACGCCTTATGCGGATGATGGGTGGGGTCGCGGGGCCCACTGGTGAGCTGGCGTCGGATGTGTCATCTCCTTCCTCTCGCCCGCGCCTGGACGGAGTAGAGCCGGCCCCAATGAGGCATGCCGGCGCTACTGGCCACCGTAGGCGGCGCCCAACCTATCCACGGATGCAGGGGAACGAGGCGGAGGCGGCCACGGGGGTTGTAGACACTGGGGAGCTCGGGAATGGCAGTTGCATTCACCGTGGCGGACGGCCGGTGTCGGTGAAGATGGAACCGAGGTCCTGGTGGATCCGCCGACGAACTGAGCTAAGGGAGAGATGCACCGGGGTGTGGGTGGAGCTATGGTGGTGGAGAGAGAGGGAGGGGAGGCTTGGCTTGCTCGAATTTGAGCAGAGGCCATCAACGGCCGAGGCAGCCATGGTGAGGCAGAGGAGCTCCTCGAGCTTGTTTGGGTGGTCGGGGAGGCCTATATGGGAGAGGAGACGGGCTGGTGAGCTCGGGGTGCCACGGGGCTGGCTATATGTAGCCGCGGAGAGGCGGTTGGGAGAGGGCCGAGGTCATGTGCCGCCGCTCGAGCTCGACCAATGCTCTGGCGCGCTCAGCGAGCACGGGCGAGCATGGCAACATGACGAGGGATCGATGCAGGGGGTCACGGAGAAGATGGCGACACCGAGGAGCAGAGGAAGCGGCAGAAACGAGCTCGGGGCCAAACGGGGCACAGTGGACCCGTGGCCGCTCGGCGGCTAGCTCCGGCGAGGACGCTTCCGGAGGGGGCAGAGGGTTGAGGGTGACGTGAGAGAGGAGGGGAGTCATGTCGGCATGCCGAGACGCACGAAAACCGCCGATGCCGAGCTGGCCGGCGCGTCCTGATGCCCAGAGCGCGGCCAACGCTGCCAGAGCGCGTGAAACGCCATGCCAAGGGGACAGTCACCACGGGCACTGGCGCGAAGAGGACAAGGGAAGCTGCATGGAGTTCTCAAGTGACTAGTCCCTGCATAATAGAGGCCAAGGGAGGTTATGGATCACGAAAAAGTGCCAAGGATAGGTGTGAATGATCGTCTGTAGTTTGCTGTATCAAACTTGGACATGCACTGCTGATCAACAGGAAACTGATTGGGTCAAATGTAGTTGTCTGGAGTGATTAACTTAGGAAGTACTATAATCCTGGAGATTTGAGGAGAAATGGATCAAGTATTAATATAGTTGCTTTGCAACTGACATTTGGGTCCAGAAACTTGATCAGGAAGGTGCACCCACAAGGAGAAGCCACTTGAGCTGAAATTTCACAAGACATGGTTATTTGGCCATATAAAGATGTCAGAAAAGTTTCATACCTAATGGACATGCCAACATGGTACTTGCTTCACAAACATCCTCACTGACCAGAAACTTGGAATAATTTTGTAGAAATATTGGCTTGATGAAATGGTCCCAAATTTGGTGGAGAGATGTTATAAGGGTAGGATCACAATCTCGTAATTTCTCAGAATTAATGAAGCAATGAAAATTATACTTGCTTCACAACCTGAAAATATTAATAGAATCAAAGATTTGATGATGTGCTCACATAGATGAAGGGATGGAGCTGAAATTTGGAGGAGTGTGATAATATGAGCACATGAAGGAGTGTGAAAAATTTCAACTCATTTGGATAACCGTAGCTAGTACTTCCTTTACAATGCCTTCTATCTGACAGAAAGTTTGAAAAAATGCTGAGGAAGATTGGCTAGGCAAATAAAGTTGAATTTTGGCATGTGGGAATGATTTGGACATAAAAGAATGCCCAAGAAGTTTGAGAGCAATCAAGATTGGATAGGTGGCACTTCCTTCACAGAAAGCCACACTGGACAGACATGAAGAATATTTTTCGGGGAATTATTCTTTGGCTAGGACAGGAAAGTTTAGCAATATTTGATCAACATATGACCCAAAGAAATTTTGAGAATTATTTGAGAATTTTTGGATGGACCGAAATATAGGTTGCTTCACAACTTAGGGCATATGAGGTTATTCCTTTAATATAAAAGGAATAATACCCAAGTAAAACAATTATGGGGTTGGGCTAGGATGGAAATGACAGGATCTTGGGAAAGATTTGAGGATGATGAACCACTTGGGAGAAGAAGTGATGATGATCTCCTAGGTTGCAAAGCCAGAGAACCACTCCAAAAAGAAAAACAGAGCAAAAACCCAATAAATCAAATGAAAAAAGAAAAGGGCCAAAAACCAGGCTGTTGCAGCAGAGCAGCATGAGAGGGATGATGTGGCAGCTCAGACCTCTGCCCAGGATGACCTGGCCTCCGAGCGCGCCGACTTGCTCTCCCTCTAGCAACAGATCGACGGTGTTGCGTCCCTCGCGAGGAAGAACACAGACGAGGCATGTCGTCGACGAATGCTGCAGCGTGAGTATGCTTCTATACTCCAGCACCTCAGGGTCAGAGCCAACCGAGCACTGAGCACTATCTATGAGGAGAGTGCCCCTCACCCGCGCGAGGAAGATTACGCCAACCACCTTTGCTTCTTCACCAAAATTGTGACGCGCCAGAAGGACCGGGCCGCGAGGGCTCGTGAGCTCGTTGAGGAGAGGAGCCGGGGGCCTCCTCAGGCGCACATTCTCGCGCGTCTTCAATCACCTTCAGAGCCTCGATCCCCAATTTGACTTTGATGCTGCTATAGCCCCCGTGCCCGGGGTTATCCGAGACAACTTGACGGGCTGGGTGGACGACCATGTGGACACCCTGGTCGCAGAGTTCGCTCCCGAGGATGACGCGGTCGTGATCGCGGCCGATGAAGGTGGTGCGGATGACGATGATGAAGATGACCCCAGTGATAGTTGATACGTCTCCAATGTATCTATAATTTTTTATTGTTCCATGCTATTTTATTATCAATCTTGGATGTTTTATAATCATTTTATAGTCATTTTATCTCATTTTTTGGTACTAACCTATTGACATAGTACCAAGTACCAGTTGCTGTTTTTTCCATGTTTTTTTACATCGCAGGAAATCAATATCAAACGAAGTCCAAATGCCATGAAACTCCGTGATGATTTTTTATGGGCCAGAAGAAAGGCAATGGGCCATGGTTGCACCTAGAGGGTGCCCCGAGGGGGGCATAACCCACCAGGGCGCGCCATAAGGCCCAGGCGCGCCCTGGTGGGTTGTGCCCACCTCGGGTGCCCCCCAGACCGCTTCTTTGCTCTATAAATACCACAATATTCCAGAAACCCTAGAAGGGGCGTCGAAATATTCATCCAGCCGCCGCAGAGTCCAGAACCACCAGATCCAATCTAGACACCATCACGGAGGGGTTCACCACTTCCATTGGTGCCTCTCTGATGATGCGTGAGTAGTCCTTTGTAGACCTTCGGGTCCGTAGTTATTAGCTAGATGGATTTCTCTCTCTCTCTCTCTCTCTCTCTCTCTCTCTCTATTCTTACTGGATTCTCAATACAATGATATCTTGGAGATCCATATGATGTAACTCTTTTGTGATGTGTTTGTTGGGATCTGATGAACTATGAGTTCATGATCAGTTATATCTTTTTATATCCATGAAAGTTATTTGAGTTCCTTTGATCTCTTATATGCATGATCTCTTATAGCTCGTATTTCTTCTCTGATATTTGGGTTTTGATTGGCCAACTTGATCTATTTATCTTTCAATGGGAAGAGGTGCCCGGTAGTAGGTTCGATCTTACGGTGCTCGATCCCAGTGACAGAAGGGGAACCGACACGTATGTATCGCTGCTACTAAGGATAAAAAGACGAGATCTATATCTACCGCCATATAGATAAACAGATCTTATCTACATCATGTCATCATTCTTATTGCATTACTCCGTTTTACCACGAACATAATACACTAGATGCATGGTGGATAGCGGTCGATGTGTGGAGTAATAGTAGTAGATGCAGGCAGGAGTCGGTCTACTAATATTGGATGTGATGCCTATGTAATGATGATTGCCTGGATATCGCCATGATTATTTGAAGTTCTATCAATTGCCCAACAGTAATTTGTTTACCCACCATTTGCTATTTTTCTCGAGAGAAGCCACTAGTGAAACCTGCGGCCCCCGGGTCTTCTTTCCCATATATTTGCCTTCCGGTCTACGTTTCCTTTGCATTTTATTCAGAACTATTAAACCAACAAATACAAAAATACCTTTCTGCGTTTTATCTTTATTTATTTTATTTGGTGTTCGATCTATCAATCTACTACAATTTATCTCACGTCCTCTTGCCAATTTCTAGCGCCGTTACCGGAACGGGATTGACAACCCCTTTAACACGTCGGGTTGGGAGGTGTTGTTATTTGTGTGCAGGCGCTGTTTATGTTGTGTTGCTTGGTTCTCCTACTGGTTCGATACCTTGGTTTCATAACCGAGGGAAATACTCTACCGTCGCTGTGCTACATCATCCCTGCCTCTCCGGGGAAATACCGACGTAGTTCTAGCTACCATCAAGGAGAATTTCTGGCGCCCGTTGTTCGGGGTGGATCTTTAACATAACCAGGTTCCTAATCACAAATCTCGTCTCCTTGCAATTTACATTATTTGCCATTTGCCTCTCATTTTCCTCTCCCCCACTTCACAAAAATTTGCCGTTTTATTCACCTCTCTTTTTCCATTCGCCGTTTTCTCGTCGGATCTATTCCTTGCTTGCAATCATGACTGATTTCGGTATGGCACCAACAGATGACGACCTGACTCCTAATATGGGACGTACAGACAATTTGGATGCTAAAACTTTTATCTTGGGGAAAGGGAATGTTATGGGAAAAGAACGTATCCAAGAATTTTTCAATTGTGTTGGGAATCTAAGTCTTGATGATGCTCTTCTACTTAAAACTACTAGATCTTATGCAGATCCTATTTCAGCACTAGTTCTGAAACTTGAAAGCAAATTTATTCGTACCCATCCTACTTTGCAAAGATTGTTTTTTGAGCTCCCCGATATAAAGATTCCTGGGGCTAAAAAGTTGGCCACTCTCGTTCTTATGAACGAGTTGGCCTACATAATTCGAGAAGCTAGGGAAATCTTTGACTCTTATGGTATGAATCGGGAAAAACCCATAATAGATGAAATTCTTTATAATAGTGACTATGCTCTAAGGCATTTGCTTGGGGATAATAAAATCTTTGATGAGAATCATAAAAAGGAGGTCCCCGTTCTAGATATAATCCAACAAGTTTTTAATAATGTTAATCGACACTATTCTTAGATTGTAGCGGGAAATCAAAGGGGTTATGATGAAAATCAACTAAGGAAAGCTAAAGTTTCTATGGATAATATGTTTTATGTTGTTTTTACAATGCATCCTGATAAGAATACCCCCAAGAAAATTAAGAAGAACAAAGATGACAAATCTTAGATCTTTGCTTTATGCCTAGCTAAGGGCGTAAAACTACAGCGCTTGTTGGGAGGCAACCCAATGAATAAAATTTATTTTTTCTTTTTGCTTTCTGTTCTTGAGTGTTAGCACAATTATTCTACTGTTATGATTGTGTTTTTTGTGTTTTAATTAGTGTTGGTGCCAAGTAAAGCCTATAGGATCTTCTTGGGTGATAGTTGTTTGATCTTGCTGAAAAAGACAGAAACTTTGTGCTCACGAAAATAATTTTCATAAATCACAGAAAAGAGCTTTTGCTCTGAGTCTTTTTCCAGAAGATTAATATACAAATTTCCCTGGTCTTCCTATTTTGGTAGAACTTTTGGAGTTCCAGAAGTATTCGTTTAAGTTAGATTGCTACAGACTGTTTTGTTTTGACAGATTCTGTTTTCTTTGTGTTGTGTGCTTATTTTGATGGCTCTATGGTTTTCTTTGATGAGTTTTTGCCATATAAAAGTTGGAATACAGTATATATAATAAAGAAAAATATGAATTGGTTTGATACAACACTTATAGTAGTGGTTTATTTTTCTTATACTAACGGATCTCATGAAGGTTTTGTTGAGTTTTGTGTGATTGAAGTTTTCAAGTTTTGGATTATCTTACGATGGATGAAGGAAGGATGTAAGAGCCTATGCTTGGGGATGCCCCGGCATCCCAAGCTATTATCCAAGAATGAGCAGACAACTAAGCTTGGGGATGCCCCCGGGTGGCATCCCCGCTTTCTTCCAACAACTATCGGTATTTTACTTGAAACTATATTTTTATTCGTCACATGATATGTGTTTTGCTTGGAGCTTCTTGTTTGATATGTGTCTGTGCTTGCTTTATTTTGTGCTTTAAGTCATCAATCCTTGCTGGACACACCTTTTTGAGAGAGCCAAAATATTATCATGACATGTTAGAATTGCTCTCTATGCTTCACTTAAATCCTTTATGAGCTAGGACTTGCTCTAGTGCTTCACTTATATCTTTTTGAGCACGGTGTGCTTTGTTAATTTTGAAGAAATGCTCTCTTCCTTCACTTAAATATATTTGAGAGTAAGTAAAATTTTGAAGAAATTCTCTCTTGCTTCACTTAAACTATTCTGAGAGAAAGAAAATTTGTTATGCTCATGATCTTCACTTATATTTGTTTGAGCTTATGAAAACCAACACATAAAAGTTAGTCCCAAAGTGATAGATATCCAAGAAGGATGAACTAAAAAATGTCATGAAGATCATTGGACAAAATAAACTTGACTCTTTGTAATAGTTTTGAGATATGATGATGTGATATGTGTGTTATGTTGATGAGTAATTGTGCTGTAGTAAGAATATTGGTGTTAGGGTTTGTGATTCCCTATGCATGCACGAAAGTCAATAATCATGCAATGAAAATTATATCCTACTTGTGGTGCATTATTCAGAGTTAATTATGCTTAATGCTTGCTTATGAGATTATTCATTTCTTGGCTGGTCGCTTCCCAATCTTTTGCTAGCCTTCATTTTGCACTAAGTATGACCTCTACTTGTGCATCCAAAATCCTTTAAACTAGTTTTGCCACATGAGTCCACTATATCTACCTATATGCGGTATTCTTTTGCCGTTCTAAGAAAATTTGCATGTGCCGTCACTAATTTTCAAAATAAACTTCTTTTTTGTGTGTTTGTTTCGCTCGCAGAATGGTAACGGGTGGCTAATATATTCCATGCTAGATGTGTTATTCTCAAGATGAGTGTTTATTCACTTGTCATTGCACGAGAGTAAGGCAAAGGTTTTAGGGATATCTAGTCCCGAAATGCATTTTTTTTACTTTATGTTGTCAAATAAGAAATTCCTTGGAAAGTGTTGGTATGCTAGCCATAGAAAGTGAAAGAATGGTGGAAAAAGGAATAAACTTTATTTTCTGTTTGGGAACCGCCTATGGCACATCTTGCATGGAAAGTGTTCGAAACTCTAATTCGTTTTCGTTGGTGGGATGGATACACCTCCCAAAATGTTTTTATCTCTAATTTTTCGCTTTGAGCTCTGGCACCTCTGCAAATCCCTACATCCCTCTACGAAGGGCCTTTCTTTTACTTTATGCAATTTTTATTTTTGAAATTTTAGCCTCCATCTTCTCTCATAAAAAGCACCAACTAAGATGCTATATGATCATGCTCAAGTATTGGGTGTAGTTAATATTTGCATTGTTCACGATATCTTCCGATATTCCGATAAATCCTCCGATCTATCGCTTACTGTTGTATGACTAATAAGATAAACCAACCAATAAATCAGCGGATATGGCGATAAATCAGCCGATATGCCGATAAACTGGCCGATTTACCCCTTATCATGGGTCGACCGATAAGTTCCCGATAAGCAATATCCCCAACATTGAATATTCGGGTGTGTTTCATGAATGGATCAATGTTTGAGCATGATGGGCTAGGGATAAATTATTTTAGCGTTGATATTTTGAAAGACATGGTTGCTTGTTGATATGCTTGAGTATCTAAATTATTATGTCAAAACTAGACAATTGCTTGGAATCACATAAAAGTCTAAATGTCCGTGCTACAAAGAAAACAATATGATATGACTTGATGAACAACACTCCACATCAAAAATTCTGTTTTTATCACTTACCTACTCGAGGACGAGTAGGAGTTAATCTTGGGGATGCTGATACGTCTCCAACGTATCTATAATTTTTTTATTGTTCCATGCTGTTTTATTATCAATCTTGGATGTTTTATAATCATTTTATAGTCATTTTTTGGTACTAACCTATTGACATAGTGCCAAGTGCCAGTTGTTGTTTTTTCCATGTTTTTTACATCGCATGAAATCAATATCAAACGAAGTCCAAATGCCACGAAACTCCACGATGATTTTTATGGGCCAGAAGAAAGGCAATGGGCCTTGGTTGCACCTGGGGGTGCCCCGAGGGCACAACCCACTGTATGCAGCCAGAGGCCCAGCGCCTGGTGGGTTGTGCCCACCTCGGGTGCCCCCGGACTGCCTCTTTGCTCTATTAATACCACAATATTCCAGAAACCCTAGAGGGGGCGTCAAAATATTCATCCAGCCGCCGCAGAGTCCAGAACCACCAGATCCAATCTAGACACCATCACAGAGGGGTTCACCACTTCCATTGGTGCCTCTCCGATGATGCGTGAGTAGTCCTTTGTAGACCTTCGGGTCCGTAGTTAGTAGCTAGATGGCTTTGTCTCTCTCTCTCTCTCTCTCTCTCTCTCGCTAGATTCTCAGTACAATGGTGTCTTGGAGATCCATATGATGTAACTCTTTTGCGGTGTGTTTGTTGGGATCTGATGAACTTTGAGTTCATGATCAGTTATATCTTTTTATATCCATGAAAGTTATTTGAGTTTCTTTGATCTCTTATATGCATGATCTCTTATAGCCTCATATTTCTTCTCCGATATTTGGGTTTTATTTGGCCAACTTGATCTATTTATCTTGCAATGGGAAGAGGTGCCCGGTAGTGGGTTCGATCTTACGGTGCTCGATCCCAAAGGATGTAAGGGGAACCGACACGTATGTATCGTTGCTACTAAGGATAAAAAGACGAGATCTATATCTACCGTCATATAGATAAACGGATCTTGTCTACATCATGTCATCGTTCTTATTGCATTACTCCATTTTCCCATCAACTTAATACACTAGATGCATGCTGGATAGCGGTCGATGTTTGGAGTAATAGTAGTAGATGCAGGCAGGAGTCGGTCTACTAATCTTGGACGTGATGCCTATGTAATGATCATTGCCTGGATAACGTCATGATTATTTGAAGTTCTATCAATTGCCCAACAGTAATTTGTTTACCCACTGTTTGCTATTTTTCTTGAGAGAAGCCACTAGTGAAACCTACGGCCCCCGGGTCTTCTTTCTCATATATTTGCCTTGCGGTCTACTTTTCCTTTGCATTTTTATTCAGATCTATTAAACCAAAAAATACAAAAATATGTTGCTGCGTTTTATCTTTATTTATTTTATTTGGAGTTCGATCTATCAATCTACTACAATTTATCTCAAGTCCGCTTGCCAATTTCTGGCGCCGTTACCCGAAAGGGATTCACAACCCCTTTAACACGTCGGGTTGCGAGGTGCTGTTATTTGTGTGCAGGCGCTGTTTATGTTGTGTTGCTTGGTTCTCCTACTGGTTCGATACCTTAGTTTCAAAACTGATGGAAAAACTCTACTGTGGCTGTGCTACATCATCCCTCCCTCTCCGGGGAAATACCGACGTAGTTATAGCTACCATCAATAGCGTGGGTGGCGCGGATGAAGATCATGTGGACGACGTCGAAAGCAGCACATCCGGCTAGGCTTGAATTCCTCTTTGCCTTGATCTACATGAAGAAGACTTTCGGGCACAGCCCGGCGGGGCGTGAAAGCATTTTTGGAGGGGGGGGGGGCTTATAATGTAATGTATGAAATGATGATATGCCTTTGAGGTAGAATTTGAGATGTGCTGCCGTGAGCCCATGGGCTCCCGAGCGGGGTAGTTGCTGCGACTTATCTTTGATTCCATATGTCTTGAGCGGGTCTTGATGTCGCCGATCAGACCTTCTTCCCGAGGCGAGCCCTTAGGGGCTCGCGAGGCTCCGGGCCTCCTGAGAAGCCCGCGGACCCGTCTGAGGGGGCCTTGCGAGGAGCGTACGTCGGACCATGGTACGATGCGCATGCGGCGATCTTACGACACGTGCACTCTTGGCCTCGAGGGTGTCCCATCCGGTTCGCCTGAACGTGCCTGGCGCTTGTCTGAGACCAGCCCCCGCTCGCGGAGCACTCGCGAGGAGGGTGCCGAGGACGCGAGCCCAACAAATAAAGCATGCAACTAGAACGCAAGAAATCAGCACAAACAATAGAGAATTCCTCCCATTTTTAGAAAAAACAAAAGAACTTCATATCTCAGTCCAAAAGGCGGCGAATCGAGCTACAGAAAGAGGGGCGGAAGCAAACAGCCGCGTCCGGCACCTAGCTAGTCTATTTATCTTCCCACCAGCGCGAAGCTAAGTGCTTTCACTGGATGTGAGCATAGTCATTGGGGGATAGTGTCGACGGCTAGTGCGGAGCATGGTGCTTCCACTTGGACGTGGGCGGGAGACCGCGAGGCCGAGGGGCGGCGCTCTGGAGACTCCGGGGCGTGTACATCCCAACTCATTATTACATGGGAGTGTCACGAGCAGAGACCTTCACAGGCGTGAGCCTTGCTTCATATCGCCTGACAAGGGCCCCGCCTTGCGCCTCCCCGACCACCATTGGGGCGTCCGGAAACTAGGACGAGGCCAAGGGGCAAGGGGGACACTAGCAGCGCCTTGGCAACCACGGGCCCTCTGCCTGGGGGAAGCGCACACCAGCGCCTCCCCCCATAGAGGACCTATCTCCGTGCAGCGCCTTGCTCCATGAGGCGCGAGGGGGGCCCTGCCTCTGAGCCCCGCCCATGCAGCCCCTAGTGCGCTAGTCCTACCGGGAGCGGGGACACTGCCCTGGTGTCTCCGGCCACTGCTGTGGCCTGGTTCACCTGCAGTCCATGATTAGAGTAAGCATGCCCCTAGGGTGTCGGCCGTACCCTGTGGTCGTTGTCGTTGAAGGGTTCGGTGAAGCATCTAGGCGACTCGTGGAAAGCCCCGACCTCCAGCATACCTTCTGCCCAGCTCAACTCGGGGAACGAGCTGGGGTCTTCCTCAGGCGTCTACTCCGGGTCCATCATGCGAGGCACGTAGGCATCTGGGGCTGCTGCGCCGGAGCCTTCACCTGGGTGCTGCGCCTGGCCATGGTGGTCACGGGGTGACGTCCCAGCGTGGCCCCGCAGGGGACCGCCAGAGCTTCCCCCGGCCACAGGAGGTGCGGTCGTGGCAGGACGAACGGTGCCGAGGGCCGTGTTGTTGCTGTCAAATCCCTCGGGTGCTCCGGGGGGAGCACGGGCGCGTCGGGTGTCACATCCTAGCTAGTCCATGCATTAGAGTGTTGCATCATGTCTACCTTTCATCAGAAACTTGAATTGGGGAGGACAGAACCCCCAGAACCCCTCTGAATTCAACTAGGGTTTACTAAAAATATTTTCAATGAACCTGAATTGCCCTTCTAAAAAGTTCACCCTCTTTGTCTTGGGTTAGAACCTCTGGAAAAATTGGTGCACAATTTTCTAGGTCAATAGAAGGTCATTGAATTAAATCATATGTAACTTGCATTTGGGCATTTAAATGCTAGTAAATATTTTGATTGCTCAAATAATTCTGGAAATAAGTGTGGGCTGTTGGAGATTTTCTAAACAGAGCCTCTGATTATTTTCAGGATTTTTAGAAGTGCCTAACTATTTTTAATAAGTCCACAAACTTACAGATAATAGAAAAAGGAAAAACCAGAAAGCAGAGGCTTACCTGGCGCCCATCTGGCAAGCCCACCTGCCGGCCCAGCCCAGCCACCGCTCCAGCGAGCTGCTTGGCTTGGCCAGGCAGGCAGCCAGGTGCTCGACGGCGGCACCAGCGCGCGCCACGCAGCTGCTTGCCACCCTGCCTCCTCCTCTCACCGTTCTGCCACCCTGGGTCAGTCGCCCACTCCTCCCCCGAGCTCGCAGACACGCTCTCTCCTCCCAGCTCCTCTCCCTCGCCAAGACGCACCATGGCCGACGCTGCCGCGCCCGCGCCACCGTGAAACCCGCGCTCTCCGTCGTCCTTGCGCCGCGCCACCGTGTCCAGACACTTCGCCGCCCTCCTCTCCTTCGAGCAAGCCGAGCCCCGAGCGCTCGCTTGCCTCAGAGCCGCGGCACCGACCTCGCCCGACACCGTCACCGCGGAGATCCCTTTTGCCGTCGCCGCCGCACCAGCTCGTCCCCGACCGTGTCAACTACACCAACGTGACCGCCGTGAGCTCAGCTACCTCCTCCCCGACGGTGTCTAACATACTCACCACGTCACGTGGAGCCCAACGCACCTCACCACGCGCCTCGCCGTGCCCCATAGCCATGATTCCATCTTCACCCGACTCCGGCGACCACCACGGTTGTCGCCGGCGACGTTTCCGGCCACCCCGAGCTTAACCACCGCCACCAAACGCTGCGGCTTGTTCCTAGCTACCCGTAGATGCCTCCGCCGCCCATTTGGTCGCCGGAATGCACAAATGCACTCTCACCGCCGCGTCTAGCCTCGCCGGCGGCTAAACGCCGGCGTGTTGACCTTGACTTTGACTAGGGTGGGCCCAGGTTGACTTCCCTGAGTCTATGACAAGTGGGGGCCCCCTCTACTAATTATCCAGATTAGTTTGAACTAATTTTGACTAGTTTAATTAACTACTGACATGCGGGACCCACTGGTCAGGTTGACCTGGACGTCCCCTTTGACCACTGACGTCACCCTGACGCACTACTGACGCAATAACTAATTTCTGGATTTATTTGTATTCAGAAAATTCCAGAAATTGTTGCAAACCTCAAAAATTCATAGAAATTAATCTGTAACTCCGAATGCAAAGATTTATATATGAATTTTGATCAGAAAAATTCAATCTATCCATTGGTAATGGTTTCATGCATGACAGAACAATTTAACCTTGCTGTTTAAGCAGAATAAGATAATGCACTAATATGGCTATGTTAAATGAGCTAACATTTGAATCTTTGATTCAAATGAGTTCATCCCATTATGTTCTAGCTTGCATTAGGCTAAGACACATTCATATTTCCATGTCATAGCATGCATCATATTGTTGCATATCGTCATGTGTTGATTATGTTCGGTGTGTCTTTCGTGGTAGGTTCTGTCTCCGAGGATAACCCCGAATATCCATCTGAAGGGCAGTACCCTACTACCACTACATCAGGAAAGCAACCCATTGATCATTCCGATACAAACCCATGATCTCGCTTCTGCTCTTGTTTACTGCATTAAGACAACGCGATTCAAATTGATGTGTGTTGCGGTAGTTGAACCCACTTCCTTTGCATGACCTGTCATTGCCACAGTAACTAGATGAAACCCACTAGTATGTGTAGGAGTTGATTGAGCCATATTTGTGTTCCTACCATGCTATGCTTGCTATGCTTAGAGTTGTGTCAGGTCTGGCTCATCGGGATGATGAACTAGAGTGAAAGGTTGTGTTGGTAACGAGTGAAGTGTTGAACACGATTTGGTAAAGGTATCGATGAGAGGCCATTTAGGAGTACATGGTGGGTTGTTTCATTGAAGCCGTCCTTAAGAACTGAGATCTGTGTGTGTGATTTAAGATTCAGCTACTACCACGCATTGGGCCCGAAACCAATGGACCCTCTCGACTTATTAACCACTCTTGTCCTCTGTCCGGGAGTTGCAAAGTAGTTTCTGGTGTTTGTAGCATGCTG
Organism: Aegilops bicornis; assembly: GCA_021605145.1. Lineage (NCBI taxonomy): Eukaryota > Viridiplantae > Streptophyta > Magnoliopsida > Poales > Poaceae > Aegilops > Aegilops bicornis. Next base: position 335,420,237 of record CM038670.1, on the reverse strand, counting down.
GGGGCCGCACGCAGCGCTGACCTTAGGGGTGGGCTGTGTTGCGGTAGGCACGTGGCACGGTGTACCGATTCGCCCGTTTGGTGTCTCGGGAACCCTGCACACATCATTCGGGGCTGTTAGTGGAAACTTCAGCCGGACTCCCTGCGGATGGAACCCGAATAGGCGATAAACCTGAACTAGGGACTCGTGTGTTTAGTCAGGTCGTGGCCGACACCCTCGTTGGGCTTCCGCTTGAAGGTTGTCGAGTACACATCGTGTAACGGCGATAAGTGGTGAGAGCGTGTGTGAAGAAGTACACCCCTGCAGGGTATGAAACTATTCGAATAGCCGCGTCCGCGGAAAAGGACTACTTGGCACCTATACAGTTCGTAGACAAGTAAATGGATACTACTAAAAGCCTCAAGATAAGTGTGAGTACCGCGGATGGCCCTCTCGTGGGTTGACGAGAGAGGATCCACGGTGGAGTATGGTGTGGGTGATTAGTGGACTCGTGTGCGACAAATGCTTTCCAAGTGATGTCACGTAGGATAGCTTAGCCAAGAGTCAAAGTTGGCTTGCTGCAATAACTCCACTACCTTCTTGAGAATGTGCATGTATAGTAGGATTTTGTTGTAAGACTTGTTGATACCTCCGTACTCATGTTTGCTTCATCAATGTTTTCAGACGACAACACCGCCCCCTCCGATGGGTTCTATGTAGACCTTGACGTTGACGAGTGACTAGCCACCCATGTGGTGATCCAAGGCTTGTGAAGGGCCGATGTATATAGAAGGGCGTCGTCAAGCCTTCTTTCTTTTTAGTGTCTGTACTCAGACTAGTTTGCTTTCGCATGTGCTTTTATGTTTGTATGACTTGAGTGTCGGGTCATGTGACCTCCTCGGAGCCTTTCAAATAAAGTACTTTGAGTTGTAGAGTTTTGTTGTGATGCCATGTTGTATGTACTCATATCGGGCATATTGTGTGTATGATTGAAATGCTTGGTATGAGTGGGATCCGACAATCTAGTTGTTTATCCTTAGCAGCCTCTCATATGGGGAAATGTAGTCTAGTGCTTCCTGAGCTATAGTAATTCGCTACAGCCCGGTTCACCGGAGTCCTGCTAGCCCAGCACTACTGCTCTGGACACTTGACTGGCCGGCATGTGGTTCACTTCGTTCCTGTGTCTGTCCCTTCCGGGAAATGTCACGCGGTGACATCCGGAGTCCTGCCTAGCCTGCTACAGCCCAGGTTACCGGAGTCCTGTTAGCCCAGTGCTATAGCCCGGATTCATACGTTGATGACCGACATGCTCGATGTGATTCATGTATGCCTATCCCCATGGGTTAGTGCCGCTTTGGGTTCACGACTAGCCATGTCGGCCTGGGTTCTCTGTCATGTGGATGCTAGCGACACTATCATATACGTGAGCCAAAAGGCGGCAAACGGTCCCGGGCCATGGTAAGACGACACCCGTGGGAATACCGTGCATGAGGCCGCAAAGTGATATGAGGTGTTACCGGCTAGGTCGATGTGACTTGGAATCGGGGTCCTGACATCAGGGCCCGGCGCGCGCTTCTGCCACTACCCGAGGCATGGACAGGGAGCAGAAGGGCGCTGCACCCCTGCAGGCGGTGTCGAGTAGTTCGGCGACCCGCTCCGGCAGGGCATCGCAACCGCCCTCCACCAACCTGCAGCGCAGTAGCTCTCGTGCCACAATGATCGCGGCCCTCATGTTCTCCTGCTCCCGAAGAGTGTGTGGTGCCATCGCCGCAGCGTAGCCCGAAGACCGCGTGGCGGTGCGTGTACGCCGAGGTGCGAGGGCGGGCAGCACCGGCCAGCGTCGCCAGCGTCCGGCAGGGTTGGGCGCTGTGCGAGCCGCCTGGAGGAGGAGAGGAGGTCTTCCTGGGCGAATGACACCACCCGAGCGAGCCAAGCGGCCCAGTGCTCAGCGTGAGCCCTCTGATCGTCAGCCATCGAGGCTGTCTGGCGATGACGGGCCGGCGGGAAGAAGAGAGGCCCTGACGCACCCCTACCTGGCGTGCCAAATGTCGGATTCAGGGTTCCGCAGACCCTTGAGAGGTTCGAACTCTGAGGTGCGTGCGAAGAACTCTCCCCTCCCAGTCTGCCTACTGAACGGTTCCACGGCCTTGCTCGACGAACCCAAGGGACAAGAGGCACAACATTTTATCCTGGTTCGGGCAACGTTGTTGTGCACTACCCTACTCCAGCTTTATGGTGGATTGCCTCGAGGGGCTGAGGATGAACTAGTACAGTGGTTGAACAACATCAGGAGGTGAGGTGTTCTTCAGCTCGATGAGCTGGTGAGATGGTCAGGGTGGAATTTATCCCCCCTCTATGGTGGCGGCTAAGTCCTATTTATAGTGGCCTTGGTCCTCTTCCCAAATGTAGGCAGGAGGAGATCCCACAACGGCCAAATTTGAAGGAAGACAACGTACAAGCTATCCTGACAAAAGTGGTCTTCTCCTGCAAAAGGCTCTGGTGGTGACACTGCAGTGGGCTCCGCGATGACCTCCGTCCTGCCGTCCTGGCGGTCTTGGTCTTGTTGCACCGATATGGAAACCTTTGCTTGATTCCTCGGGACCCCGCGCCTGCGCTTGCCTCCTTAGCACCAAAGAGGAAACTGGTACACTGCGCCCGCTGGCGCCCGCCTGGCCTTGGTCGTCATGGCTCACGTCATATGAACCTCGCGAGGTGCACCTTGCATAGATATCTCCGCTCCTCGGGAGCCAGCCTAGTGAGGCTGCCCCTAGGGAGGTCTTGGTGTCGTCCACCTTGCGAGGCTTGGCCCCTCGCGAGGGTCTTGGGTTGTTGTTGCTGAAGTTGGGCCGTACTGGGCCATTGGCGAACCACGCCCGTGGCCTTGAGCGAGGAAAAGTCTGGGTACCCCCGTTCCCAGGACGCCGACAATTAGAGGGGTATTGAGTAGCATAATGGATCTGAACATATAATCTTCCACCAAGTAAACCAACTAGCATAAACTACAAGATGTAATCAACACTACTAGCAACCCACAGGTACCAATCTGAGATTTTGATAACAAGATTGAATACAAGAGATGAACTATGGTTTGAGATGAGATGGTTCTGTTGTAGATGCTGATGAAGATTGGTCCTCCCATGATGAGAGGGTTGTTGGCGATGACTATGGCTTCGATTTCCCCCTCTCGGAGGGAAGTATCACTGGCGCAATCGCTTCGCTTGAGAGCAAAAGTTCTCCTGCGCAAGTTCCATCTCGAGACGGCGGTGCTCTGTCCCGAAAGTCTTGTCTCTGTTTTTTCTAGGGCAAATGATCTTATATACCAGAAGATGGACACTAGAGGCTGGCTAGGGGCCCCACGAGCCACTAGGGCGCGCCTAGTGGGTGGGCGCGCCCTGGTGCCTCATGGGCACCTGGGTTGCCCCCCCCCTCTGATACTTCTTTTCTCCAATATTTTTTATTTATTCCAAAATAAATCTCCTTAAAATTTCATCTCATTTTGAGATGTGCAGAATAGGTATCACTAACATAGCTTTTTTAGGTCCAAAATTCCGGCTGCTAGCAATCTCCCTCTTCATGTAAATCTTGCAAATTAAGAGAAAAGGCATTAGAATTGCTTCACAAAGTGTTATATTGATTAAAAACACTATAAATAACAGTAGAAAAACATGATGCAAAATGGGCGTATCAACGTCAACCCACCTCTTGCCGAGTTACGTTAAACGATGATGAACAACCCGGAGTGGGTAGCCATGCTCGAATGGGAGAAATGTGGGAGATAAATCATCTACTGGAGAAGGAGCGGCCTTGAAGAGAAAAAGACCAAGCTCGAACAGAAGAGGGTGGAAGCTACGGACGGGCCGACAATAGAGTGATGACGGAGGAGGCACGAACAACCAATCTTTGTGGACACAAATTGCACTAACAAGCTAGAACTTTTGTGATCGAGCACATATAAAAACTAATGAACACTGCCTTTTTCTGATTGTGACGCATACGTGTGCACTTTTCATTTTGTCATCCAATTGTTATTGATCATATTTTCACTTCATATCCATCCGGATGGGGCCAGATCTAGGTGGACATTTCGGGGATAGTGTTGGATGGTCAGGCCTTAGCCCTCGTATCCGTGTGCACGGATATGATGGGAAATGTTGCATGCAAAACAAAAAAATCCTACAAAACACCCAAAGATCTATCTATGGAGATGCTAGCAACTCGTGGGGAGTGTGGTCTATGATACGTCCACTTTGCATCCTGTTTTTCTATTGTTATTTATGTGTTTTGGATTATTATTTCACTTCATGATGTAATATTAGGACTTTTCTCTCTTATTTTGCAAGTTTCACATGAAGAGGGAGTTTGCCGGCAGCTAGATTTCTGGACCGAAAAGGGCAACAATAGACATAGTGTAGGATCGAAACTATGTCTAGGGGGTGATTAGACTACTTGACCAAATAAAAATCTGACCTTTTACCAATTTTAGTTGTGGGAAGATTTTAGCAAATCTAGCAAGTCAAGTATCACCCTACACATGGAATTCTCAGAGTATAGGAGTGAGAAGTAAAACATTGCACATCTAAGTAAAGGAGGGGTTTGGAGATTTCAAATGTAATGAAGACTTGATGATTTTTGGCATGGTTCCGATAGGTGGTGCTATCGTACGTCCACGTTGATGGAGACTTCAACCCGCAGAGGGTAACGCTTGTGCGAGTCCATGGAGGGCTCTACCCACGAAGGGTCCACGAAGAAGCAACATTGTCTATTCCACCATGGCTTCCGTCCAAGAAGGACTAGCCTCACTCGGAAGATCTTCATGAAGTAGGCGATTTCCTGCCCTTACAAACTCCTTGGTTCAACTCTAGATGATCTTGGAGGCTCCCAAGTGACACCTAACCAATCTAGGAGACACCACTCTCCAAAAGGTAATAGATGTTGTGTTGGTGATGAAATCCTTGATCTTGTGCTTCAAATGATAGTGATGTGGAGCATCCCAAGGTCATCCCCATGGACCTATCATCGTCTCACCAACTACCAAGTGGACCTATGACTCGTCCACGTGCAAGAGCTCCCAAAACCGATGTGACATCTCTCCTCTCGCAATTCCCCTTTGAAACACATGAGACATGGCTACTACCTCAAATGAAGACACTTTTCATACTCAGGTACAAAGGAGTTATCCATGGAGAAGCTAAGGAGCAAGGAAGATCGAAGGAGAAAGAGATACGCGCAGATGGAGAAGAAAACAACCAAGTCTGCACTTGCCAGGATGATCTGGACCATCGTCCGGATGATCCGGCCTCAGCCAGGATAGTCCGGCCCCCGGCCCAAATGATCCGAATAAGTGGCATCTAAGACCAGCAAACCTCCCTGCGAAGCCAGACGATCCGGACCGACGCCTGGAGCATCCGGAACCACCCGGACGTCCGGACCATCTCCCGGTCATCCGGACCCCCGTCGATGGCCGCAAAACATCTGGACGATCCGGACGGCTGCCCAGATCATCCAGACCCCTGACACCCAGATCATCCGGACAACCACCTGCGTGTGTGTTTTGGGCTAAAGCCCATGTGCCCTTTCATCCCTCTAGCCTATATAAACGACTCCACCTCTAGTTTTCTAGGGTTAGCATTGGTTTAGCTCATATAAGAGATAGAGCTTTGATCATCCACTTGATATCTACTCCATTGGAGGCCAAGCCCTCCATCTAGGAGAAGATCCCACAAGTGGATTCAAGCCCTCACTACTAGGGAAAACCTTATACACAGAACTTTAGCAGTAGCAAGGTTCAAAAAAGCACGCTGGTGCTAAGTAGCGATAGAGCGCTCTGTGCAAACCGCTGCGAGATAAAGTTCTAGCAGTAGCGCATCTTGCTCTAAACACGTTACTACTAAAATTCCCACGGCTTAGCTGATAGGCTACACATAGTAGTAGTGAACTATAACGAACCGCGCTACCGCTACTTTCTTTGTAGCAGCGCGTTTTAATCTAAACTCGCTGCTGCTAAAGGATATAAAATTAAATGGAAAGCAAATAGGAAGGTAATTGAAAATGAAAGAAATAGAATAAGGTGAAAGGAAAAAAATAAAATGTGAAGAAAACTAAATGAAAAAGGGACAAAAAGAGAAAGGAGTAGCGATGGCGTGTATCACGTAACGCAGAAGCTAACTTAGCTGCAGCGTGCTTTTCTCGAAACAGCGCCATCGCTACTTCTGACTTAACCACGGGGTTCGTCCTTCCCCATGGACACTTCCCACAAATCCAACTCTCCACTCTACTTGCCGCCTGTGGCCGGGCCGCATCTCACACACCCTCGCCGCCCCGACCCCAGATTCAACGCCGCCCCGTCCCCCGACCTCAACACCGCCGGACGCCGCCCCGACCCGACCTCGGCGCGCCATCCGCCGCGCGCCCGAGCCCCGACCCCGACCTCGATGCCGCCTGCCCCTCCCTCATCACAGGCACCCGAGGTGAGCACGCCTGCTCCTCCCTCTCCCCTTCCTCTGCCTAGGGTTTCTTTATATTTTAGTTGCATCAAATTAGTTAGGGTTCATGTAAGGGTGGAAACGAATCGGATGCGGATGCGGCTCAAATGAGTTAGGGTTCATGTAAGGGTGGAAACGAATCAAATTTCTAAGATGAATCATAAAATGAGTAAAATTTGACCACTTATTTCACTTTATAGTTCGATAATTGGAATATCCACTACCACTTTCCACCCCTAGGTTCTTCAAATTAGATGGTAATTAGGGCAGTAGTTCCTAGGTACTAATTAGTTAGTAAGCACTAGGTACTAATTAGGTACTAGTTTATTTTTATTTATAGTAAGTTTATTTTTAGTAAGAACTAGTTGAATTAATAGAATTAGTTAGTAAGAACTTTGTGCTATTTTTTTAGTTAAAGCAATTTTTCCCGCACCGACGTGGACGATGCCTATCCCGCATCCTCGTCGTCGAGTCGGCGGAGGACGACACCTGCTTGACTAGACGGGCCATGTCCGGGACTGGCTCCGCCGGGTGGTCTTGAGGCGCTACCTACCGGGGCGCGAGGTTGGTGAGGAGCCAGACTGTCGTTGACCCGAACCTTCTTTGGTGGCGGTCGCGTGGGCCAGTGATGGTCCAGAGGCTCAAGGACTCCGCGGAGGTGGTGCGTCACCGTGTCAGTGAGGAGGACGCGCACGTATGTCGCTACTTGTTTGCGTTGGAGCGCAGGTTCTCCAATACCTGGCAAGTTCTCCAGGGATCTCACTGGAGCTATGATCCCGTGATCGTTCCTTTTCTGTGGGTGTCCACCGCCCGCGCTGATACCCGTCGTGTGCTAGGGTTTTAGTTGTATTAGTGATGTTATATGTATGACACTATTCGGGATGTATTAGTGATAATATTCGACGGTGTACGGACGCATGAGATGATTTACTTTTGCTTATTGAATGCATGCTAATTTGAGTCCTATAAGATATTTTGAAATGTATATCTTGTGTTGCTCAATATCCAAGTGGCCGGTCATGTTTGCAGGTTACACCTCCGAAAGTGGCCTATGTTTTGCGGAGTGTTGAGTCATTTCCATTACGGCAAATTTCAGGCGCTCGATATGTCCTATTTTAGCAAAGGTCATGCCGGATTTTTCCGTGAATTTTGGCATGACTTGTGCCAGAATATGTAGGAAATATCGAGTGCCCCAGATTTGTGTGTTGAGTATCCTGGTAGTTGTCTTTGATCGATTTTCAATTAATGTTTTAACTATGAACATAGGAAATGTCGTGACGAAAAGGATTTCAGTATTTGCAAATACCGGCGAAGACAAGCGCTGACCTATGCGACGGAATCTTCCTAGATGATGATAGGCGCTTGACAGCATCAAACTGGGACGAGAACTTGAAGTGGATACTGATGAAGTCACAACGACAAGTCTTTTTTTCGTAATTAAGCATGACATCTGCTTCATTTGCTTCAACTTATATTTTGTACTATTCTACTAGCGTATCCCCTGCCATGCAAGAGTTTTTGTATTGGATAAGATAGGTTTCAGTCATACTACGGAGGTAAAGAAAGTTTACTTGAAGACCGAGCATGGTTATATTTTCCACGCAAAATTATACAATTCAGACGACTACACCTATTTTGGATGCAAAACATGGCGAGCACTATGCAAGACTTATGCATTTGAGCATGATATGGTTATCACCTTTGATATTCGTCCGGAAGATGATATTGAAGGTAATACAGACATCTGGGTCGATGTGCGACGCCCTCGATTATACCATTATGTAAGTTTCTCAACCATATTTATGTCTTTGATATTGTTTATTCAAAAATAGTTGACAACTAATTTGTATTGTCGACTTATTTCGGTGCAAGCAAACATGTCCGGTAGCTTGGTAGACAGGACCTACTACTGTCCCGGGGCTGAACTCAACTGCGAGGAGCTAAGTCATTATGTTTCATGGCTTGCGGATCTTGATCTGTCAAGACAAATTTTCTTCCTGCATTTAGAAATGTTAGTCTTGAAAACGTCGACCAATAGTGTTCGTAATGAACTACGGTCACATCTATTTAGGAAGGATGGTAAGATTTTTACTATTTTTCCTCAGTGCATCTTTTCCATACATTATTTTTGAAGCTAAACTTCATTGCTAAGTATGTTACCATACAATGTTCTTCAACAGGGACTCCCGATGAATGTTGTGCCTTATGGGATCGAGACTAAAGGTACCATGAGTATTATTAGCTTACGGCCAAGATATCCTACAAATTACTTTAGTGCATTCAAGATCAGCGACAGATGCTTCATAGTGCAAGACTGGACCAAATATGTGATGGGGGAGCGCAGAGAAGTACTAGGGGCAGCAAACAGATGCGCTACCCACGATTAGGAGACAGGTTCATCTGCATGCTCCAACTTGATCAAGGAGGAGAGCTACACATGTTTTATGTTATTTTACCTAAGAGAGAGCAGCAGGAGTGATTAGCTAGCTAGAAATGAGTTTGAGGATGATGATGTGCTACACTATTACTATGATGATAAAATAGCTAGTGTTGGTGGTAATGACTATGATGATTATTATTAGCTAGTGTTAGTGGTGATTAAATAAATACTATTGGTGGTAATGACTATGATGATGATTAAATAGCTTGTGCTAGCGGATTAGATTCATGTGGAGGCAACATGGGGTGCACATCGAAAGTACTACTAATCCAAACTAGATCAAGTTTCGATTATTAGTATGCTTTTGACATGCACCACATATTGCCTCCACTTGAACCTAATCCACCTTCATTTGACACACTGTTATGGACGTAATGATGTAAATCTCATAACTGGTATTGTACCAATATTTGTACGATGGCGCATAAATACACTAAAAATAAAAAAAATAAAAAAAGAATACTAGTAGTGATGGAGAGAAAACACGCTGCTAGTAGTTACATTAGCAGTAGCGTGGGATTGAACAAACTCTGCAGCTATTTGTCCTAGCAGTAGCACGTGCGGGCACGCGCTACTGCTAAGCAATAGCTGTAGTGCCTTATTAGTAGCGCACCTGCCAGCGCTACTAGTGAGCACAAAACCAGCGCTACTGCTTGGGTTTTCCCTAGTAGTGCCTCCACCTAGGAGAAGATCCCCTAGTGGATTCAAGACCTCCTCTCGGAGATGAACTAGTTACTTGTATCTTTCCTTTGTTGCCCTTGGATCTTTGTGACCTCTTTGTGTTCATGGATCTAGCACATGTGTGATCGTTTCTCGCTGATTTGAGTGTTTCCTCCTCGTTTCCCCTCGTGTTTCATCTCGTGTTATTCGTAGGATCCCCTCCAAGTCATGAAAGATCGGCTTCTAGGGTTCCACCCTTGTCGGGGCAGGCTGGTCTGACCCACGAACACCTATGGGACCGGCGGACCGAGCCCCTTTCGGTTCGGCGGGGAGCGGAGGTCGCACGAAGAGCAGATCGAGGCGAAGCACACGAGAGGTTTACCCAGCTTCGGAGCTCTCCGGAGAGATAATACTCCTACTGCTGCATGTCTAGGTGTATTGCATTCTTGCTCAGGAGCGCGGAGTGCTACAGTACACTCGAGCTACTAACGAGACTGAGCGTGGGGGAACTCACCGACCCCCTCTACGTTGCGCATGGGCCTCCTCTTATATGTTCAAGGGGTCTCCGACTGGTGGCAACGTAGACAAGGGTACAAATGGAAAAGTAGTGGTTGGTACACCTACTTGTACAGTGTACAGTGTACCATACCTAACCCTGACGGCAGGGGACAAAGGCATTAAATGCCCGTCTACGTCGCCCTAACAGTGCAAACAGGGACCGTCAGGGGCGCCACCGCTTGCCACGATGGCAATCTTGTCAGCGATGCTTGCCACCTCGCACCGCTGGCTGCACAGCCTCTCGCCACGCACGCCTGGGAAGGTCCCAGGGCGACACGTTAATGGATGTGCTGGAGCGTAGGTACCGAGTGGTGGTCTGCCGCGGCAAGCGCCTTGCCGCGGTTGTTGTCTTGCCGCGCCCGGAAGCTTGTCGCGCACCGGGCCTTCCCGGCAAGCTCCTCTTGCCGGGGCCTTGTCTTGTAGGTGCCTTGGGTGGCCTTCCCGGCAAGCTCCTCTTGCCGGGGCCTTGTCTCCTTGGCTTGAATACTTTGTTCTTGAATGGCTGGTCTTGGCGGTCACCCGGTAAGCCTTGCCGCGGAGGGCTGCAACTGCCCGTGCACAAGTTAGGGATACTAGGGTACCCCTACTCTAGTACACCGGCAGAGCCCCGAACTGGGCCACACATGGTGCCGAGCGCTGTTGGGCCAAGCCCATAACAGGGCACGGGCACGCGCGGCCTGGGTCACACCATAACTCACCCGGGACCCACCACGCCCTCCACGAACGGCATGCATCGAACGTGGCGTTGTGTGAGAGATCGTGGGCGAGATCGTGGGGGTTTCTTTATTCGGAAAATCGAACGTCCGCCTCCCTCTTTATAAGCAGGGGAAACAGGGGCACGTCGCCTACCTTGCCAGTTGCTGTCCCATCGAAAAACCACCGCTGCTCCCCCCTTCTCTCCAAGGCTGAAAAGAGAGCAGCGCCCCGCCCCCCCATCGCCACCAGCATCGTCAACGCCGTCGACCCCCTCCACCGCCTCCGCCATGGGCCCGAAAGCCGATAAGGGGAAGGCCATGAAGTCGGCCAAGGCGCAGCGGCTTGCGGCGCTGCAGAAGGAGCGGGCCATCTTCCCCCCTCAGCTTGCCGCGAGGGAGCTGAGGGAGAACTACTACCTCTTCTGGTCGACGGAGACGCGAGCGCATCCGCGCATGAAGGTACTCCCCGCCGCTGCTGCGGAACTGGCCCCGACTGGGTATCCCTTCTTCGCGCTCTTCTTCTCTGCGGGCTCGCCCGCGCCTCTCTGAATTCTTTTGCGACATCATGAACACCTACGTGTTCCGCCTCCTTGATTTCACCCCCAATGCTGTTCTGACCATGGCAGTTTTCGCACATCTCTGCGAAAACTTTGTCGGAGTCCACCCAAATGTAGCCGTTTTCCGCCACTTCTTTTTACCCCGAGTTGAGAGAGGGAGCCTCTTCTTGGGAGGAATCGCTTGGATCTCCAGGGTCGGCAAGAAGGAAGCATATCTGGAGGGAGAGCTCCGTAGCAAATGGGAGGAATGGAGGGCAGATTGGTGCTGGATTGTCGAGGAGAACCCGCAGCCCTTTACCGCCCAGCGCCAACCCCCAGTAGTGCGCGGCAACGATTGGAGCAATCTGGCCCTGGAGGACACTAGGCTGAAGATCGCAGTCACCCGAATCCTTCGCCTCAGACTTGCCGGACTCACCGTAGGCACTGTTGGCGCAGACTTTCTTCGCCGCCGCGACGCCCCTTGCGGGGAGAGAAGGAGACCTGCACGGGAATTTTAGAACGCAGCAGATATCATGAGGCTGCGCCCAGGCCTCAACTTCAACTTCTCTGTCTTGGAGCTTGACGCGATGCTCTTAGAGCTGTTCAAGCCCGATCCTGATCATCCAGAGATGTTTAGGTTGCCGAGGGGCGTCGTTCCGCTGTGCAACAATTCCTCGCTCGATCGCATCCGCGCAATGATGCCGTTGTGCGACTCGCATGGAATTGTTCCAACCTGGCAAGAGCCTGCAGATGACGTCGTGCGGCAGTTCTTTGACAATCTGGTAGAAATGCCAGTCCGCCCCAATGAGCAGAGGGGCCTCACCCGCGACACCACCGATGACAAGATGCGGCGACGCCATACTGTGGAAGAGGCGGCAGCAGCCGCTGCCGCGGGTGAGTTTGACTTCACCGTGGAGGAGGCAGAGGCAGCCGAGGTGGCAAGCCTTGTCGAGCGAAAGGAGTTTGCCAGCGAGGAAGAGCTTGCCGAGCCTGAAGCCGAGTCAAGCGAACCCGCCGAGGGCGCCTCCTCCCCGCCTCCAAGCAGCTTGTCATGGCGGAGCCCCGGCTCCACCAAGAAGGCGTCTTCGCAAGGCCGGAGACATAGCGGGGCGGCAGACGGGCCAACAGCCGCAGCGCCGCGTGACGCGCTCCACCGCGGCAAGCACTGTTGCCGCGGGAGCACCCCACGCCGCTGTGGCAACTGGAGCGGGGCCTTCGCAGACCACCGGTTCCGCCCCCGCCAAGCGTCCAAGGGAACCCACTCCTCCGCCTCGCCCGTCTTGAGGCGGGCAGAATTGACCTCTCCGCGCCAGCTCCGACGAGGAAGAAGAAGAGTAAGTTTCCTTGCTGTACTTGTAATTCTTTGATTTGTTGCTTTGTTTTGTATCTGATTTGCTTTACTCTGAACCCATTCCTTTTCAGGACGCTGGCCCAGAGGATGTCGAAGAGAGCCAAGACCCCGGTGATTGTCGTCGAGGACGAACCCACTGCGACGGCAGAGGGCGCGTCCGAGACTACCCTGCCGGATGCGGCAACTCTTCTTCAGAGCAGCCCCCAGCGTAAGTATATGGTCTACTTCTTGCTGTTTGGCGTGCATGGGTGCTCTTTCTTTGCTGATATATGACTGTTGATTTGTGTAGGAGCAGAGCAGCCTCTTTCTGCTTCGACTACGCCGCCAAGGGTGGATTCCCCGGCAAGAGAGCGTTCTCCGGCAAGGGAGACTTCTCCGGCAAGGGGCAGCTCTCCGGCAAGGGACGGCACCAGCGATTCCTTGGCGGCGGAGACCATGACCGCAGAACCCAAGACAGTAATATTCTTGCCCGAGAACTTTCCTTGTGTTTTTCTTCTTCTGATTTTGTCTTTGAATATTTGCTTGACTTTCTTCATCCATCCGCCACAGAGCCAATGGAGACCGAGGTCGCCGGCGAGGAGTACGTGCGCGGCAACACTGATGAAGCCGCCACCATGGAAGAAGAAACCGGCGCTGACGAGCCCGCCAGCTAAGGGGCCGCCGAAGCTGCCGCCGCAGAAGCTGGCGAGGGGTCCGATAATCGCACTGACGGCCCTGAGGCCGCAGGAGCGCCAGGCGCTACGCCGACCGCCGATCCCTCCGCCGCTGCCGCTGCGTCGGGCTCAGAAGAGCCCCAGCCCGGCGCCTACTTGAAGGCCGGCGATGGCGTCTTCATCAAGCTCCCATGGGAGTCGAGCTCCAGGGCGCCGCTCGAAGGAGAAACCTTCGATGAAGAGCTGTTTCGCCTCCGGATCGACGCTTAGTCGACGCGGCCAGTAACAGCAGCGGCGAGCCTGAGGAGGAGCAGCTAGTGCGGAAGCTGTTGTCGCTCTACCGTGCCCGACAAGCCAAACTGGAATCCCGGGAGGCGCTTGTCGCGAAGGCGGGAGCAGACATCGAGAAGCGCGCGGAGGAGCTCCGGGGCCGCAACCAGGAAGCTCTCCGGTCCCTGGCAGAGGAGCGGAGCAACTTCGCCGAGGAGCGCAAGGCCTTCATCCTCGAGAAGGCTGAAGCCGAGGAGGAACAGCTGCTTGCCGCCGAGAAGCTGTCTGCGCAGGGGAAGGTGAGTTGGCGCAGCGAAGGTTAACCTTGACAGCCACGAGGAGGATCTTGCCATCTTGAGCAAACATTTGGCGGGGCTCTCAAGGAAGCAAGGATGCTGCCGCATCTGCCGAGGCCGCCAAGAAGGAGCCGGAGACGAAGGTGGCGCGGTTGGAGGCCGATCTCAAGGAGAGCGGCGAGGCTTGCTGCACTCAAGCACGGCGCGAAGGACGCCTACACTCTTGGCGAGCTGCAGGGCCGTCTCGCCGAGAGGAGCAAGGAGGTCAACGCCGCCAAGGACTCCAACGCGGATCTTGAGTTGAAGCTGACCACCCTGACTCAGATGCTGGACGGCGCCAAGGAGCAGGAGGTGGCCTTGAAGGAGAAGATCAAGGCCGACGAGGCGCTGCTGGCGAGTGTTGCTGCCGCCCAGAGTGCCTTGAGGGAGAACGTGGAGCACTGGACCGAGGGTCTCGTGGATACTGCTGCAGCCATCAACAGGGAGCTGATGGAGCTGGGGATGGTGGATCTTGGATATTCCTCCGACGAGCACCTCCAACCCAGCGCCAAGCTTAGCTTGTTCTTCAAAGGCGTGGTGAAGGCCCTCCAGTGACTCCAGGAAGAAGTTCCAAAGCAGCTGGCCGAGGAGTCGCGCCCAGAGATCTGCGAGGGGCTCTTCAAAAGGTCTTGATGAAGGTGGCCTTCCGCAATCCAGGCCTCAACCTCACCAACGCCCTCAAGTCCCTGCCGCCCGGATGCGATGTGGAGGCGCTCAAGACCCTTGTCGCACCCATTATGGACAGGGTGAGCGGAATCAAGAGGGGTGAGGGCGGTCGCGTAGATTAGGCCGCCCGTTTTCTCTTTCTCTTGCCGCTGCTGGTCATGTCATAAGAACAATCCATTAGAGCTGCGGCAAGCTATCTTGTAATATAACTCTATTTTGGATATCAATTGCTATGTTATCTCCTTTACTTGATTCCTTCCTTTGCATGTTTTTGCCCTACGCTTTTAGGGAACTTGTCGGCACTGAGCATATTTGAGTGCGGGAGACGTCGGCACTTCTTTGGCGGTGCCGCCTCGACAGTAACCTTGTCGCAACTAATCGCAGCTCACTTAAGTTGTTGAGCGGACTCGAAACAAAGTAAGGCGCAACTAGCTACTGAGTTGGTTCCTCTGCGCACAGGTTTTCCATACAAAAATCTTGTCGTTCGAGGAAGATAACTTAAAAAAATTTAAAACTGATTGCTCAAACTTTGGCAACTTAGCTTTTCTGTCGTTTGCTTCCCGGTAAGGCTAGACTTCCTTGAGTGACACTTGGTCCACACCATTATCTTCTCCTTTCCCCCCGGCAAACTTGTGTGCGAGGGAACCTTTCTTTCTTTGAGAAAGAGATAGAAGAGAAAATAAAGATATGGAGCCTTGTGGCTCGTTATTGCTTACGGAGTAGGTGCTGCGAAGTGTCGGATAACGCATGCAAAATGGAAGTAAAAGCATGAAATTGACAAGGTGTGCGAAGCACGCTAGCTTTACTGATGCACGGGGTCTGCGCCCGGCTTTGTACAAAGGATTACATGCATCAGCGGCAAGACTTGTACAAAAGGTGGTTGCTGGAACAGGTTCCGGCAACCGCGCCCTACGGGTAAAACTTACGAAGATGCTCAATGTTCCAGGAGTTGCTCACCGGAATGCCATCTTCGGTCTCAAGGCGGACAGCGCCAGGCCTAGTGACTCGTTTCACCCGATAAGGGCCTTCCCACTTCGGCGTCAACTTGTTGAATTTCTTGGCGGACTGAACGCGCCGAAGAACAAGGTCGCCTTCCTCGAGACTTCTGGCATTGACTTTGCGGCTATGGTAGCGGCGCAAAGCTTGCTGGTATCGAGCAGCTCGTACAGCAGCCTGAAGACGATCTTCCTCAAGGAGCAGCGCGTCATCTTGTCGCGGTTGCTCTTGCTCAAGCTCATCATAAGCGAGCACTCGAGGCGATCCGTGATACGAAGTTCCGTGGGGAGAACTGCCTCTGCTCCATAGACTAGAGCGAAAGGTGTGCGGCGGTGGCTCGATTTGGCGTCGTCTGATCGACCAAAGAACCACCGGCAGCTCCTCAATCCAGTTTCTTCCGCACTTGTGCAGCCTGGCCGAAAGTTCTGGTCTTGAGCCCGCAGCACTTCAGCATTGCCCTCTCTCGCTGACCGTTTCTTCTTGGATGAGCAACAAAAGCGAAGCAGACCTTGGCGCCAAGATCTTGGGCGTCTTGCATGAAGGTGCGGCTTAGAATTGTGCGTGCCGTTGTCGGTGATGATCTGTTAGGGATTCGAAACGGCAAACAATCGACTGAAGAACTTGATCGCCGATCGTGTTGTCACCTTCCTCATCGCTTCCACTTCCGCCACTTTGTGAACTTGTCGATTGCAACGCATAAGTACTCAAAGCCCCGACAGCTTCGGGGAAGGGGCCGAGGATGTCGAGCCCAGGACCGAAAATGGCAGGGATAAAGGGATCGTCTGGAGAGCTTGAGCTGGCTGGTGTATCTGCTTGGAATGGAACTGGCACGCTTCACACTTGGTTACTTGTGCAGTTGCATCCTGGAGGGTTGTCGGCCAAAAGAAACCTTGCCGGAACGCTTTGCCGGCAAGTGCTCTAGCGCCAATGTGGTGACCACATATGCCTCCATGTATATCTGCCAATAGCTTTTGTCCGTCTTCCCGGTGAATACACTTCAATTTCACACTATTGAGTCTTCTTCTGTACAGTGTGCTATCGACAAACTGGTACATACTTGACTGCCGGGCTACTCTTTCCGCTTCTTCTTGTTCTTCGGGAAGTTCTCCTGTCTGAAGGAAATGGACAATCTGTTGCGCCCATGCTGGAGCTTGCGGCTCGACAACAAGGACTAAAGGCACATCTGTTGCTACGGGAACATCAGCTTCCACGGCGAGAACCTGCGGCTCAGCCGGAGCTTGACGTTCTCCGGCAAGCTTGCCGGAGCAAAACTTGTCGGGAGCGTCTGCTTCAACGAAACAAACCACAGGGCTTGTCGGAGCAGCATCGCCTCAAGATTGTTGGTGTTGATCTTGGGGACCTTCTTGGCGGCGGCTTCGGGAAGCTCTGCCGGAAAGTAGTCACCAGAGATCAACTTCCTCTTCTTGCTCTGTCCAGTTGGTGGTGTTACAGACGGTTGAGTCAGCCTGAGCACAAAAATTCCTGGTTCCACAGGTAACTTAAGTGCGGCGCACTTTGTGAGCCATCGACAATGTCGTTACGAGCTCTTGGAATATATTCCATCATGTAGGCCGTCAAAGTGCTCTTCTAGCTTCCTCACTTCATCAACATAAGCTTCCATCAATGGACTCGATAACTCTTGTTCACTTGGCGGATAACAAGCTGTGAGTCACCCACGACAATGAGCTTCTTGGTCCCAAGGTCTCTGCGATCTCGAGACCGGCAAGCAAACCTTCATACTCTGCGGTATTGTTCGTTGCTTGCTCCTTGGGAAAGTGCATCTGGATTACGTGCTTGAGGTGCTCTCCGATTGGGTGCAACAAGTAGTACGCTGACCGGCGCCTTGCAGCGAAGGCACCATCAAAGTACATCAACCACTCTTTGCTTGCTTCCTTGACGGAATGCTTTCGTTTCGGAATTTCTTCATCTGGCGTTGGTGTCCATTCTGCTATGAACTCCGCCAATGCTCTGCTTTGGATAGTTGAAGTGCTCTCAAACTTGAGGCCAAGCTTGACAGTTCAGTGCCCACTCGACAATCCACCTTTGCTTACGGATTTTGTAGTATCCTCTTCATGAAAGCGAGTGACAAGCTGTGATCTCATGTGCACGGAAGTAATGGCGCAGCTTTCGAGGCCATGAGGAGGCCGAAAAAGGCAATTTCTGCACACGAGTACCTTGACCTAGCCCCTTGCGAAGGGAACCGACAAAGTAAACTGGGTGCTGCACCATTCTTTCTCGTATCTTCTCATGTGTCTGCGCAGATCCGTCCTTGTCGGGACCAGAGCTTGCGGTGAAGCCCACAGCTTGTCGCTGGATGCATACGCCATGGTTGCTAGCTCATCATCCGCCTCCCTCTCCGCTACTAACGCAGCACTAACCACTTGATTGGTTGCCGCTATATATAGCAGCAACTTCTCTTGTGGCTTAGGTGCGACAAGTGTTGGAGTGGAGGACATGTATCTCTTCAAGTCCTGCAGCGTAGCCTCCGCTTCCGGGGTCCATTGCACCGGACCAGCCTTTTTCAAAATCTTGAAAAATGGCAGGGCGCGCTCAGCAGACCTAGAGATAAACCTGCTGAGAGCGGCTACGCAACCGGCAAGCCTTCGTACATCCTTGACGCGCTTTGGTGCTTCAATCTGCTCAATGGCCTTGATCTTGTCGGGGTTGGCTTCAATTCCCCGCTGAGACACGAAGAACCCGAGAAGCTTGCCGGAAGGGACTCCAAACACGCACTTCTCGGGGTTGAGCTTGAGGTTGATCTTGCGCAGATTTGCGAAGGTTTCGTCTAAATCTTGAATCAGAGTCGCCTTGTCCTTGCTTTTGACCACTATGTCATCCATGTAGGCTTCTACATTTCTGTGCATTTGTGGCTCAAAAGCGTCATGAACTACTCTTGCAAATGTTGAACCTGCATTCTTTAACCCGAAGGGCATCCGTACAAAACAATATGTGCCACATGGGGTGATGAATGCGGTCTTCTCCTCATCCTCTTCTGCCATGAAGATCTGATGATATCCTGAGTATGCATTCAGAAATGAAAGCAAATCACATCCGGCCGTGGAGTCAACAATCTGGTCGATGCGCGGCAAGGGAAATGGGTCTTTGGGACAAGCTTTATTAACATCGGTAAAGTCGATACACAGCCTCCATTTCCCGTTAGCCTTGCGTACAACTACAGGATTGGCCAACCACGTAGGATGGAGCACTCCTCTGACAAGGCTGCTGCTTCCGGTTTCTTGATTTCTTCTGCGATGAACTCTTGGCGCTCCACCGCTTGCTTCGACTTTACGCTTGACGGGCCGCGCATGAGGACAAACGGCAAGATGGTGCTCAATTACTTTCCTGGGAACACCGGGGATGTCAGACGGTTGCCACGCAAACACGTCGACGTTCGCCCCCAGGAAAGCAATGAGCGCGCCTTCCTATTTAGGGTCGAGAGAGGCACAGATGGTGAAGGTACCACCAGTTCCGTCCTCCTTGGCGGACACCCTCTTGGTCTCTGGTGGAGCTGCCATCGTCTTCTTATACTTGCCGGTGGAGCTCGATGGTGCGTCCTCGACGGTAGCGCGGCACTCCGAAGAGGTGCGCTTGCCGGAGTGGGCATCAGAGCTCTTGCAGGACTTGGTCTTCTTCTTCCCCCCGGGAGTTTCAGCGGCAAGTGGCTTGCAATCTGTTGCAGCTGCTGCTTCCCGGTAGATCTTGTCGGTGCAGATAAGAGCATCCTTCTTGTCGCCAGGGACAGAGATGACACTTATCGGGCCTGGCATCTTCAGCATGTTGTATGCATAGTGAGAGGCTGCCATGAATTTGGAAAGTGTTGGACGACCAAGTATTCCATTGTAAGGCAATGGAAAGTCAGCAACGTCAAAGGTGACCCTCTCAGTCCTGAAGTTCAACTCGCTGCCAAACGTCACCGGCAACGTGATCTTTCCCTTCGGCTTGCTCCTTCCCAGATTGATTCCTTGGAAAGTGCCGGTCTCTTCGAGCTCGCCATCAGGGATCTGGAGTTTCTGGAGCACCGCTGAGGAGATCAGGTTCAAACCGGCCCCGCCGTCAACTAGCATCTTGGTGACCTTGAGGTTGCGGATAGTTGGTGAGACCAACATCGGCAAGCACCCGACCGCGATTCTGCGATCGGTGGTCCTCAATATCAAAGATGATAGGCGTGCTGGACTATTTCAGAGGCTTGCGTGACTCGATGGATGGTTCTGCTGCATTGACTTCCCGCATCCACTGCTTGAGCTGGCGGTGTGAAGTATGAAGAGAAGCACCGCCGTCAACACACAGGACCTCTGTGGCTTTCTGGAACTCCTGCTCATCGGCCTCGTCATCATCCATGTCTTCATCATCATCGTCGTCTTCATCCTTGTCGCGGCCGCGGGGAGGCCTGTCTCCTTGCCGCTGCTTGGCCTTGCCGCGGCGTCCTCCTCGGCCGGGACGTTTCTTGCTAGCTCCTCCAGCAACCTCCTGGGCCTTCTCCTTGTCGCGTCGTTCATATTCAGCCTTCTGCTGCTCGACAAGCTGCTCGACCTTCTTGCAGCTCTGGAGGTCATGGCCCTTGGTGCGGTGGATCTTGCAAGATCGCTTGTTGGAGCCGTCACCGCTTGTCGGCGATCGCCACAGCTGGCGATTGGCGCCGGTAACCTCCTTGCCGGAGCTACCAACTTTGGCTTTCTTGGCGCCACCCCCGTTGCCGGACTGCTCAACGACTAGTACATCTTTGCCTTTCTTTTTCCTGCTGCCCCGCCGCCGGCTCTTCCTTGCCGGAGCGGTCTCCTCACTATCAGATCCTCCTGCTTCAGTATTCTCTCCGGGGAGTCTCCTCCCTTCCTCAGCACGTGCACACTTGTCGGCCAGGGCATAAAGCTCATCGGCGTCTACGATCTTGCACATCGCCATCTCCTCCGCATCCTGCGGTTTCGCGACGTTCGATGGAACGCAGCTGATTACTGTGGCGGTGGACATCTGGAATGTTGTGCTGTACACGGCTGAATCTTTGAATATACTTGCGCGGGGCTCTCCTTCCTTCCGGGCGGCAGATGAAGGTCGCTTTCTTGGCCATGGGGCTTGTGGCGCTGTAAAGCGCCAACAAACTGATGGCATAGATCTGCCAAGAAGATATGGAGTTATGCGGCAAGTGCATGAGCCAGGATCTGACATTGGGCTTGAGCACCAGCGGGAAGTAGTTGGCAAGGATCTTGTCGTCTCGCCCCCCGGCAGCCTGCACCGCGATGGTGTAGATGCTGAGGAACTCCGACGGATGCGTCTTGCCGTCGTACTTCTCTGGTACATCTGGCTTGAAGTTTTTCTTGCTGGGCCACTGGACTTGCTGCAGCTCACGAGTGAACGCAGGGAAACCTACCGCGTACGGCAAGTCGTCTGGTTCCTCTGGCGCATGCATGTCAACAGAGGGCCCAGCGCGCTTGTCAGATTGACGCCGCGCTTCTCTTCGGCGCTCGATGCGAGTTCGAGCGTCTTCTTGCTGTCGTTCGTGAAGAATTTGGCGCTGATCGCGATGAGCCCGTGGATCCGATGACGCGGTGGAGTCGTTGTCGAGGTGGATCCGGCGAGTCGGCGATCTTGGCCTTCGGGGCAGAGAGTGCATGGTGGTTGCATCCCCGCCGGTCTCGTCGCCACCGCCTCGTGCTTGGGGGTCTTGCCGCGGCAGCGATGCACTCGGCTGCCGCGGAGTGTCGCCGTTGGCAAAGCCGATGAGACTCTGAATGGTGGCCCTCCATTCATCGACCTTGTCGGCCGTTGGAGGGTAATCCAAGAGCAGTTGAGCTCTCGCCAAGGCTTCTGCTGGAGTGGTGGGTGGCAGTGGCGAACGGCGCGAGGAGCGGGATACGCTCGGACTTCTAACTATGTTAGAAGGAGCAGTATCCCGCCCAGCGACAAATGCCTCGCTTCGCGCCCGGCCAAAGACGTTGGCGTGCATGCTGGTCTTGAGCATCCCAAGATCCTCCAGCTCGATCTTGGTCCAACGAGCGTATGGCATTGTGAGTACCATGACGCTGTCGGTCCCGCGCCTCCTGAGACGGGTCCGGTGCATGCACGGACGCCGAGGTCTGCGCAGCCTTGTCCTTGGACTTGGCAGCACCGTGAGCTCCCCCGTCGCCGTCCATTCTTCCGCCGGTGTCTACCCCACCACCTGTTTGTTCCGGTGGCGGTGGGTTCGACGCGGACGGGGCATCTGCCGCCGAAGCCTTCTTCTTCGGTGGCATGTTGATGAAGATGATGAAGATCTAGCTCGTGTGGACGCCGGATCAGGTTCACACAATATCGACGCCCCCTACCTGGCGCGCCAAAGATGTCGGGGCAGGCTGGTCTGACCCACGAACACCTATGGGACCGGCGGACCGAGCCCCTTTTGGTTCGGGGAGGCGGAGGTCGCCTGAAGAGCAGATCGAGACGAAGCACACGAGAGGTTTACCCAGTTCGGAGCTCTCCGAGAGATAATACTCCTGGCTGCATGTCTAGGTGTATTGCGTTCTTGCTCGGGAGCTGGAGTGCTACAAAGACACTCGAGCTACTAACGAGACTGGCGTGGGGAACTCACCGACCCCTCTACGCTATGCATGGGCCTCCTTTTATATGTTCAAGGGTCTCCGACAGGTGGCAACGTAGACAAGGGTACAAATGGAAAAGTAGTGGTTGGTACACCTACTTGTACAAAGGTATGATGTACCATACCTAACCACGACGGCAGGGGACAAAGGCATTAAATGCCCATCTACGCCGCCTCTAATAAAGGCAAACGGGGACCGTCAGGGCGCCACCGCTGCCACGATGGCAATCTTGTCGGCGCTTGCCACCTCACCGCTGGCTGCCTGACCTCTCGCCACGCAGCGCTACCGGGAAGGTCCTGTATGACACGTTAGTGGATGTGCTGGAGCGTAGGGTACCGAGTGGTGGTCTGCCACGGCAAGCGCCTTGTCATGGTTGTTGTCTTGCAGCGCCGGAAGCTTGTCGCCAAGCCGGGCCTTCCCGGCAAGCTCCTCTTGCCGGGGCCTTGTCTTGTAGGTGCCTTGGGTGGCCTTCCCGGCAAGCTCCTCTTGCCGGGGCCTTGTCTCCTTGGCTTGAATACTTTGTTCTTGAATGGCTGGTCTTGGCGGTCACCCGGTAAGCCTTGCCGCGGAGGGCTGCAACTGCCCGTGCACAAGTTAGGGATACTAGGGTACCCCTACTCTAGTACACCGACAACCCTACATCATATAGTCTACTAAACACTCAATCTATCTCACATAGATTTGGCTTGGGTAGGAGAATGATTGGAGTGGAATGCAACTTGAAGAGGCTAGAAAGCAAGGTTCAAATGGTAGGAATGGAATATCTTGATCTCAACACATGATTAGGTGGTTATCTCTCATATAATGTATGGTGGAAGTGTAGCTTCGTTCTGGTGGCTCTCTTAGAGAGTAAGTGGTGGTGAAGTGTAGCTTCCTTTGTTGTCCTTGGATCTTTGTGACCTCTTTGTGTTCATGGATCTAGCACATGTGTGATTGTTTCTCGCTGATTTGAGTGTTTTCCCCTCATGTTTCCTCTCGTGTTCTTTGTGGGATCCCCTCCAAATCGTGAAAAATCGGCCTCTATGGTTCCACCCTACATCATCTTGGTATATGAGCCTTGGTTGATCAAGATTTTGGAGCACCTACCTTTTTATTTCTAGCCTAATTTTGTTCATTTTGTCCCAATTTTGAAAATTCCCCACAAAAATAGCCCAATTGATTTGTTGGTATGATGAAGTTTTGTTGATTTTGATCCGTGGATTCTTTGTCTTGCAAGTGGATCTCACCTTGTCCCACCATCTCCACCTCGAGTTCCATCAAAAACCCATGAAATATTTGAATTTCTCCCTGTTTTCAAGCTCATCTCGAGCCACACCCATGCACAGTTGACCTGCGCGGACGATCCGGACCCTAGCCTGGATCATTCAGACCCGCCCGGATTATCCGGCTCCTGGCCCAGATCATCCGGCTACCACAGCCGAAACTGCATTTCTGTAGTTTTTCTACACTACCACTTCACCACCGCATACCCATTTCGACCACCACCACTCCACTTCCGCTCAACCCCTCTACATACCCAACCGTACCACCGCTTTCCGCCACCAACATTTGACTTTGGGTTTTCAAGAATTTGAGTTGTGGTTCTTTGTTTCCTAGGGTGTTTCGACTAACTAGGGACAATTCGACATCGACACCACTGCCGCTCATCATCAACATGGACTCATCATCAACAACAACCACTCAACCATTTTGACAACATCAACCATAAGCAAGGATGCTAACTTCAATGACATCTTTGTCTATGCCTTGCCATTGCATTGTAACTCCATAGCCCATTTTGCGTGACTTTAATATCAAGACTAGGCATTTGAGTATTGCCGGCAACGTTACTTTTGCACTTTAGTGATCATAGTTCCCATTGCATACATACCATATCATATTAGCACAAGCATCTTGATATCATCTCACAAGGTTGTCTCCGCATATACACAATTGCTATCTTGGTTCGTGAAGCTTTGCATAAGTGGCCACCAAAAGAGCTGAAAAGAGAAAGAGCCAACAAGCTTTTAAGCTAAAGAGAAAGATAAGCAAAGAGCTTTCAATAAAGACCCATAGCATCATACTACATTAAGATTGTCATACTCGATCATCTTGGATCATATCAATGGAACACCATACATATAACATACTTGGGATAGAAGTCGTTGCATTGTTGCTTAGTAGGTTTTGCACAAATCTCGTATTCGCCCATTGTGCAATCGTGCTAGCGTCTCTCTAGCGTTGTGCAACAAGAGCATTTTCCATGGATTCCACATTTTGAGCTCCATCCTTGGTTGCACAACCCCATTTAACTTTCTGTGTGTGTGTTTCCAAGTGCCACATATTGCTATTGGTCTACTTGTTGCATTTGTGAAATTGCGAATCTTTTTCAACATTATCGAGTCTTGCTAATATTCGCATCTAATTTTGTGGCACCATCCTCACCAAGCTGCACCAAAGGCTTTATTTGTGTAGGTGTGAGAAATTGACGAGATACGGTACCAATTGTGCTATTTCCTTGCAATACTATTGAGTGATTATTGATCCATTTTCAACATCGGTGTATTTCTTTTCGTTCTCCCACTCACATTTGCTTGAGATGATGGATAGGCCAACTACTTCTTCGAATCCACTCTTCATCGAGTAAGATGAGGACCTGAACATCTACGTCACCAAGAATCACCTCTTCGGCGCACAAAGAGCTTTGCATCAAGAGAATAAAGCATTGGGTGACCGCATCGACCTACTCGCTACCGACTTGCGACAATCCAAGAAACATACAAGGAACTACTTCGACACATTGATGGCCACTCTCAAGGAAGACATACGAGCAATGATGGTCGATCGCTCTTCTACATCTTCGTCCTATTCAAGACGGAGTCACTCAAGTCGACATTCTTCGCAATCTTCTTCGGATGCAAGTCCTCCTCGAGCTCGTTCACAACATCGCCAAGACCATGTAGTTCATCAAGCTCCACCAAATCCATTCCATGACAATGGGTTGCAATCTCGCCTATGTGAACGTGACCACCTACGATGACAACCAAATGATCCTCCGATCTAAGAGCAAGCCCCAATGCCCCAAGATCAAGAAGAACAACAAGATGGCGATGCCCCTCGACAAGAGCACAAAGTTAACCTATTCAAGTGACTACAACTCCTCAAGCAAGGCACAAAGTTGGTTGAAGAGTACTACAAGGAAATGGAGATTGCCATGATTCGAGCAAATGTCACGGAAGATGAGGAACAAACCATGGCATGCTTCTTGAATGGACTCAACCACCCTATCAAGAAGATTGCATATTTCCAACCGTACATGGACCTCATCGAGCTAGTACACCGAGCTACCAAGGCGGAGCGACAAGTGCAAGAAGACTACAAGTACGCCAAGTACTCTGCCAAGTCCTACGGCTCCTCCTACAACCAAGCTTCAACGACTGCAATGAATCCTACCTCAACCAAACCTACTACAAGCAATGGCGAAAAGTCAAGTTACAAGAAAACTTTGACACCTTCAAGTTGTCCTCATACTACAAGAAACTTCAAGCCTAGAGCTTCATCATCTAAAACTCCACCTAATGAGACCGACGAGACAAGTTCTATCAAATGGTTTACTTGCCAAGGCCAAGGCCATAAGACATACCAATGTCCCACCTGGTGAACCATGATAGCCAACGACGATGGTACCTATGACTCCATGAGTGAAGAAGAAATGGAAGCCCTTGAGCATGTGGCTATGCACCGGCAAGTGATTGAAGATGTAGATGACCAAATCATTTGTGAAAATTATTTGAGCCTCGTTCTCATTGTCTCCAAGGTCTTGTCACTTAAACATCAACAAGACGAAGACCAAAGATGCCATATCTTCCACACCAAGGTGGGCATCAATTGAAGGTCTGTGAAGGTCATCATCGGCGGAGGAAGTCGCCACAACTTGGCAAGTGAAGAGCTATGTTCCAAGCTACAATTGGTCAAGATGAAGCATCCTCGCCCCTACAAGGTCCAATGGCTTAGCGACTCCGGCACCATTCAAGTGGAGCACACGTTCAAGTCTCCTTCAAGATTGGCGCATACGAAGACACTTTGGAGTGTGATGTGGTTCATATGTCCGTTTGCCACCTCCTACTTGGACGACCTTGGCAATTCGACTGCGGTGTCATCCACAATGGAAGAACCAATCACTATAGCTTCAAGATGAAGGGGAAGGAGTACGTGTTACGACCTATGTCACCAAGCCAAGTGATCACCGAAAAATAAACCACCACCCATCATGGAGAGAATAGTGAGAGAGTGAACCACCAAAAAGAGAGTGAGCGCCACAAGCCAAAATCAAGTGCCTCCACGATGAGCGACAAGAAAAACATAGTGGTATTCGCTACCAAAAGTGAGATGAGAGAAGTGTGTGAGAACCCATCAAGTGTTATGCACTATGAAATAGTGTGCAAAGATGAAGAGACAAGGACTAACACCTCTCACCATCTACCTTAAGTGTTGTCTTCTCTATTGCAGGAATTCCAAGATGAATTTCCCAACGAGCTACCTCCAGGTCTACCTCCTCTTCGAGGCATCAAACACCGCATCAACCTTATCCCCGGAGCACCTCTTCCTAACAAGGCACCCTACCGCGTCAATTCGGAAGAAATCAAGGAGATCCATCGGCAAATACAACAACTCATCGACAATGGCCATGTACGAGAAAGCTTGAGTTCATGCGCCGTCCCGATAATCCTTGTTCCCAAGAAAGATGGTACATATCACATGTGTTCTGATTGTCGTCCTATCAATGCTATCATCGTGTTATAAATATCCCATTCCTCGCCTTGATGACATGCTAGATGAGCTTAGCGGTGCCGCCATATGCTCTAAGATTGATATTAAGAGTGGCTATTACCAAATTCGCATCCAAGAGGGTGATGAATGGAAAACCACTTCAAAACCAAGTTTGGCTTGTATGAATGGCTAGTTATGCCTATGGGCTTATCCGAAGCACCCGACACTTTTTATGCGTGTGTTGCATTATGTTCTTTGCCCATACATTGGCATATTCGTTGTGGTTTACTTTGATGATATTCTTGTGTTTAGAATGTGTCTAAAAGATCATGTCACCCATCTTAGGACCATTTTGCAAACTCTAAGAAAAGAGCGCCTTTATGCTAATATGGGAAAATGCCTTTTGGTGTTGATAAGCTTGTTTTCTTGGGTTTTGTTGTGTCATCTAAGGGTGGTCGTGTAGATGAAGCTAAAATTGATGCTATTAAAAATTGGCCACAACCCACTAACTTGCAAAAAGTACATAGTTTTCTTGGCCTAGCCAGTTTCTATCGTAGATTTGTTAAGGACTTTAGCACTATTGCATCCCCTTTGCATGCCTTGAGTAAGAAAATGCACCATTTTTTTGGGGACCACCCCAAGATACCGCACTTAACGAGCTTAAGAATTGGCTTACACATGCTCCTTTGCTTGCTTTGCCCAATTTTGATAAAAACTTTTGAAGTTCATTGCGATGCTAGTGGCAATGGTATATGAGGTGTGTTAATGCAAGAGAAGCGCCCAATTGCTTCTTTTAACGAAAAAATTTCTGGAGCGCAACTCAATTATCCCATCTATGACAAAGAGCAATATGCTTTAGTGCGTGTTTTGCATGTGTGGGAACATTATCTTCGCCCTCATGAATTTGTCATCCATACGGGTCATGAAACATTTAAATATCTTAAGGGTCAAACTAAATTGAATAAGCGTCATGCCAAGTGGAGTGAGTTCATTGAGTCATTTCCTTATGTTATCAAGTACATCAAAGGTAAGGAAAACGTTGTGGTGGGTGCTCTTTCTCACAAATGCATGCTACTCACTAAACTTGAATTGAATGTTATTGGCTTTGAGCACATAAAAGACTTGTATGCACATGATCCTACTTTTGCTATTCCTTATGCCAAATGTTTGACGCATACATCTTTGGAACGCTATTATATCAAGGATGATTATCTAATGAGAGCTAACAAGCTATGTATCCCCGAGTCTTCTCTTTGCTTGTTGCTTTAGCAAGAGGCTCACGGTGGAGGACATATGGGTCACTTTGGTCGTGATAAAACATTTGCTACGCTCTCCAAGAACTACTTTTGGCCCAAGATGTTCCGTGACATCTCCTGCTACACCAACCGATGCTCTACATGTCGCAATAAGTCTAAAGCTCAATCCCATGGTCTATATATGCCACTTCCTATTCTATATCACCCATGGGAAGATATTAGTATGGACTTTGTGCTTGGTTTGCCTAGAACTAAAAATGGAAAGGATTCCGTGTTTGTTGTTGTGGACCGTTTCTCTAAGATGGCACATTTTATTCCATGTAATAAGATAGGCGATGCTTCACATGTTGCAAATCTCTTTTGTAGAGAAATCTTGCCTCTACATGGAGTGCCCAAGACTATCGTGTCGGACCGTGACGTCAAGTTCCTAAGTACTTTTGGAAGATGTTCTGCGCCAAGCTCAAAATCAAGCTCTTGTTCTCTTCGGCATACCATCCACAAACTGACGGCCAAACGGAGGTCATGAACTGGACGCTATCCACTCTCCTACGCGTGTTGACCAAGAAGAACATCAAGGAGCGAGAGGAGTGTTTACCCATCACTGAGTACGCCTACAACCGCACAAGACATTCGACTACCGGCAAGTCCCCCTTCGAGGTTGTCTACGACTTCAATCCATCATCCCCATTGGACATTCTACCTCTACCACTACAAGAGCGCATCAACATGGACGGGAGCGCTAGATGCAGCTATCTCAAGAAGTTGCATGAAGATACAAGGCACACCATTGAGCGCCAAGTACAACAACTCGCGACCAAGCTCAACATCAACAAACAACCCATGATATTCAACATTGGAGATCTTGTGTGGCTACACCTTCGCAAGGACTGCTTCCCAACAAACGCAAGTCCAAGCTTCTACCTCGAGCCGACGGACCCATCAAGGTGCTAGAACGCTACAACAACAACGCCTACAAGATCGACATCCCACTGACAAGTACAACTGAACGATATCTTTAATGTCAAGGATCTCTCACCCTACCATGGTGATGAAGATTTTGATCCGAGGTCGGATCTTTCCCAAGGGGGGGAGATGATACGGAGCATCCCAAGGTCATCCCCATGGACCTATCATCGTCTCACCAAGTGCCAATTGGACCTATGACTCGTGCACGTGCAAGAGCTCTCAAAACCGAGGTGACATCTCTCCTCTCGCAATTCCCCTTTGAAACACATGAGACATGGCCACTACCTCAAACGGAGACACTTTGCATACTCAGGTACCAAGGAGTTAGCCATGGAGAAGCTAAGGAGTAAGGAAGATTGAAGGAGAAATACATACGCAAAGACGGAGAAGAAAACGACCAAGTCTACACTTGCCCGGACGATCCGGACCGTCGTCCGGATCATCCGGCCTCAGCCAGGATGATCCGGACCCGGGCCCGGATGATCCAGATAAGTGGCACCCAAGACCAGCAAGCCTCCCTGCAAAGCCGGACAATCCGGACCGACGCCTGGATCATCCGGAACCACCCGGACGTCCGGACCATCTCCCGGTCATCCGGACGCCCGTCAACAGCTACAAAATATCCGGACGATCCTAATGGCCGCCCAGATCATCCAGACCCCTAACACCTGGATCATCCGGACAACCACCTGCGTGTGTGTTTTGGGCTGAAGCCCATGTGCCCTTTCATCCCTCTAGCCTATATAAACGACTCCACCTCTAGTTTTCTAGGGTTAGCATTGGTTTAGCTCATATAAGAGATAGAGCTTTGATCATCCACTTGATACCTACTCCATTGGAGGCCAAGCCCTCCATCTAGGAGAAGATTCCCCAAGTGGATTCAAGCCCTCCACCTAGGAGAAGATCCCCTAGTGGATTCAAGACCTCCCCTTGGAGATGAACTAGTTACTTGTATCTTTCCTTTGTTGTCCTTGGATCTTTGTGACCTCTTTGTGTTCATGGATCTAGCACATGTGTGGTCGTTTCTCGCCGATTTGAGTGTTTCCTCCTCGTTTCCCCTTGTGTTTCCTCTCGTGTTCTTCATGGGATCCCCTTCAAGTCATGAAAGATCGGCCTATAGGGTTCCACCCTACATCATATAGTCTACTCAACACTCAATCTATCTCACATAGATTTGGCTTGGGCAAGAGAAGGATTGGAGTGGAAAGCAACTTGAAGAGGCAAGAGAAGGATTGGAGTGGAAAGCAACTTGAAGAGGCTAGAAATCAAGGTTCAAATGGTAGGAATGGAATCTCTTGATCTCAACACATGAGTAAGTGGTTCTCTCTCATAAAATGATAGGTGGAATTGTAGCTTTGTTCTAATGGCTCTCTTAGAGAGTAAGTGGTGGTGGAGGGGTATAAATAGGCAGCACCAAAAATCCAACCATTACAAGATTTTGACCCAACTCGATGGCACCGATATCATAATCTCGGTAAGAACGATTATTGCAAAGACTTGACCGTTAGGCTTTTTGGTGAGACCGATTATACAAGTGCAATGGCTAGGGCAAAGCTAGGTCTCGGTAATTCCAATCAATTTGTCTCGGCAATTCCAAAATGAAATGACTTGATTCCAGAATCTTGGCAAGGCCGTCTCGGTGGGACCGAGAACCATTTCGGTCAGACCGAATTGTTAGGGTTTGGCTATGGCAATAGAATGATCATCTCGGTGGGTCTAGAGTGAATTGTGTCGGTGGGGCCAAAATGATGAATTAGGGTTTGGACAGATGTGTTTTGGGGGAAATGATGGAGGGTTTTTGGAGCAATATCACTAAGCACTCTGAGCAACAATCTCATCAACGATACCTCATCCCCTTTTAATAGTATTGCCTTTCATAAGGGAACTCAATGTGATCTTGGATCACTAAACCAAAAATGTAGAGTCTTGTGGTAGCCAATTCTTGTTCTTCACATTTTGAGGGGTCCACATCCATTAGTCCATGCCATGCCAATCATTGATCTTTTCTGTAATCTATTGTGGGGACCCCGACTCATAAGTCGTGATCATCGAATGCACGTGTACAATGATCCCAGAGATCAATGCTCACTGAACACACATAAGCTGAATACCAAGAGTCTTACATCCATACATACCATCTTACACAAATTATGACCCTTATGGTCAAGTCTTACATAGATAAAGCCACAAGGGCTGAATACGAAATAAACTTAAGCAGCGGAAATCTTCGTCAATAAGTAGAACCCATGCCATCTGCCTTAACCCTACATGCATTCTGACTGGGAAACGTCCTAGTTCACATGTTCGTCTCTAAAGAACTCTTCTTTGAACTCCTGTTCTTCCATGCCTGGCCCATTAAATAACCAGTGGCAAGCCAATGAGTACTTTGAATGTACTCGCAAGCAACCCATGATTGGAACAAGGCACAACAATGCAATGATATAGCACTAAGTAGGTAGTTTGCAGAAATCTAGTTTTGGGTGCAATGAAATGATCTATCAACCTGTAAAGTATGCATCATGAGAGTACAGATACTCGTATGAACATGTTACAGATATCAACATAAACAGAGTTGGGCACCAATCCAACTTGATCATTGTGTCAAGTCACCTGACTTAACCCAAATAGTTTCATCAACACACACACACACACACACACACACACACACACAAACAAACAAACACACACACACGCACACGCGCGCGGTTTGCAATACTCTGGACATAGTTTAAGCAGCACCGCCCAACTATCCTTGACCGTGGACACGGCTATTCGAATAGTTTTACACTCTGCAGAGGTTGCACACTTTACCCACAAGATCCGGGGAACTTCCGTGTCATCCACGATCCGCGGTACCTCAAGTACCCGGGGTAAGCACCCGATCACTATCTTTCCCTAGACGACACTAACATAGAGTCCACTCGATTGGTAGTAACCCCATGCCCAACATTTCACATATTAAAATTGTGGATCCTCGTTCCCATATTCATCACATACCACAAGCACGGGGTACCAACGGTGTGTCCGGTGCCCTGTGAAAAAAGTCATGGCCGCCCTACCTGGCATGACCCTGTCCCGAGAGAGCGCAACAATGACTCTCCCATCACTAGTAATGCGGCTCCAAGCTAGTATCGGCCTAGGTAATCAATAATGCCCTTTCCCATATAAGGGTAGAGTGGTTGCGCATGTAAGGTTGGGACAGTCGAGAAATCTTAAATCTAATCAGTTTTCGAAAACACTCCCACACAACTTGCTCTGGTACACCACTTCTTTATCAAGCGGTAACCTAGCTCACCATCTCCCTTGGGCATTAGTGGCACCCGACGGGGTTTTGAAAAGTCCTTAAAAACAACTTGGTTTCCTTCACCATGAATATACCCATCCCATTTGCGTAGCAGCTACTTAGCATCCTAACTACACCCACTCGCATAACCCTCATAGAATGCTAGGGTCATGCATCATGCAAGTGTCAACACGAAAAGCAACGGAGGCAAACCACCTCAAGTGGTCACCACATTATCATGACTTCGGTGCAAGCAATAAAAGTGCCATATGACCTGCACAAAAAGGGTTTCTTAGACATGGTCAAAGGGCTGCTTGCCTAGCTCAGCAAAGTCTTCTGGTCCAACTCCTTCGTCAGCAATGCAATCTATCGTTGCAAAATAATAACGAGAAAAATAAGGCAATAATAAAACAGAAAAAACGAAGTGCTCAGAAAAATGTCAACTCATTTTTGTTAAATAGTAGGGTGAAAACTAAGAAGGGGAAAATTCTTAGTTTTGGATTTGGAGCTACAGGGACAGAGATATGGATTTTTAAACAAGGATTTAATTGCTCAAATTTGAAAATTTGAACAACACAGAAAAGTTGGTTGGGCATGTATGAAAGTTACACCATTAAATAGGTGAGATTTTTACAAGAATTTAGGAGCTGGAATTATTGCATTTGGATATTTATTTAATTCTGTGGAATTTTTGCAAGTTTGCACAGAAAAAGAAAAAGCAAGAGGGCATTGTGCCACTGGGCCAGAAAGGCCACAGTGCAGCAGGCCCGGAGGGGATCTAGCCCAGGCGAGCCGTCTCGTGCGCACCATGTTTTCAAACCTCACGGGCGGGGCCCGGGCGTCAGCGAGAAAGAGGCGGGCGAGGGAGAGGTGAGGATGACAGGCAGGGCCCGCCTGTCATATCCAACCTCGTGACCAGAGGGGTCGGCGAGCTCACCGGTGACACTACAGGGCACGACAGGTCGAGCGGGTGGCACCGTTGGACTCAGGGGGATGTCGCTGTTTGGGTGGTGGTGGAGGTGGTCGCCGGAGCAGCTTGGTTCGCCGGCGACGAGGTCACGCGGCGGAGGTGCTTCGGGCATCGGTGGTTCTGGCCATTCCCGGTTGCAAAAAGAGTGGGGAAGAGAGGGGAAAGGGTCAGTGATGCCGCACGGTTCCAGATCGAGAGAGAACAAGAGCGGAGGGGGACTGTACCGCGTGAACACCGACGAGACGAGTCGGTGGAGCTCGAGCTCGATCTCGAGCTCGGGCGGCTCCGGAGACAAATGGATGGTGCGGGAGATTGGTTACGAGTGTGGGGGAGCGACAGGGAGTGAGAGAGAGGCTCGGGGTCGCCTTATATAGGCTGGCCGAGGTCCATCATAGGCGCGGCCTACGGGTGCCCGCGGGATCGGCTCGGGTGGCCGTTAGAGAGGGAATGAAGGGCTCGGGGTGTTCGTGGGAGTCTTCTAGGGTGCCAGGGAGAGAGAGGAGGAGCGGAACGAGCTGCGGGTAGGCCACAGGAGCGGCACAACCATTGGCCGAGCGGGGCGGCGCTCTGGCGCGAGCTACAGGAGAGAGGAGGGCGCGGGAGCAAGTGGGCGGCCTGCTGGCGTGGAGAGGATGTCGAGGGGCTTCGACTGGCGCGCGGGGAGGCTCGAGGTGGTCGGGGGACGCGGCGTCAACGGTCAGGTGCCCTGCAAGGCACTCCAGAGCGCAACCTTAGCCGGCATCCGCGGCTTTCCCGCGTCCGTGCGTCCACTTGCGTCTGACAGCTGTAGGGGGCATGGGCAAAAGCTGGGAAGAGCCTTGGATGCTCTGGAAAGCTGAGCGGAGAGAAGGAGGCTGAGAGAGAGGGAGGAATCCACTGTCCAGAGAAGAAAAATCGGGTTCTCCCCCTCCATCATTGCTTCCTCGGGCAGAAAAGCATACAGGTGCTAGAGGGGGACTAGGAGGGGTCGTGGTAAAAAGTTGAGCCTATGGAGATTAGTGGAAGAGGCCAAAAATGGGATTTTGGTAAAGTGGCAAAAGGTGTTTGATGCTGGTTTGGGCAAGTAGATGGTTTCCATTTGTCATGAGGCTTCACAGGGTGAAATGGCATATAATTAGGGCCTTCCACCAATTTTGAGCTCATTTGGGCAAAGTTGCCAATGCAACTTTTGTAAACCCTAGAAATTAGCAGAAATGAACTTGTGCAGATCTAGTTGAGCAAATCACTTCCCCTTGATTCACCACTTGGTGTAGTGGCCTAATTTGGTCATCTGAACATGATCACAAAAGTTGGGGTCAAGGAGAGAAAGTTGGTAGTACAATGTTGTTCAAATTTGATTCTGGTCAAAGAGGGTTTTGGGGCATTTTGGTGAACCAAAATGACCTTAGTTGAGATGAGGCTTTGCAAGGTGATCAAATATGCATTTTTGACTTTCTGGATTTTCCTTTGATTTTTATGAAAATATTTCCTGTAGAAATATTTCAAATCCTTGAAATGGGCAGAAATAGTTTTGGGAGGATTTGTCCAATATTTTGAACATGACCATGTGTTGAAACTCTTATATATGGAAAATATATGTCTACTGAGTTTCCCTGATTTTTCTCAAATATTTTTGAATCTTTTAAATAATTTTAACCTATTAAAGACCATTTCTGGCCTAAAGAAAAAGCCTTTAAATAAATTAGGAAAATTACTTTTATAATTATATTTTTGTGGTTTATGGGAGTCCTGTATCTAATAGGTTTCAAATATACTCTTTGAAATATTTTTCATAACATGAATCAAGTACTTGTAGTGCAAACCTCAATTCAGGGGTTTTTGGAAAACTAATTTTTGAAAATACTATTTGGCCAAATTATTTTTGTAATAAAATACTATATTGCACTATACACATGGCATGATCATTGGGCAGAAGTTTGGGGGTAGGGATATGAAGTATATAAGGTGGAGTAGTTGACTTTATAGAGCACTTGGAAAACCACACAGAGAAAACCAACTCCAAAATAAAAGCCAAATAATGCAAAAGTTTTTGTTGGTCCAAATTTTCATGCTTTATTAATGCAAATGACATGTTACAAAATGCAGGGTGTGATATCTATCATCAATGTTCATTAGATCAATGACATATATGTAGTTATTAATTACCAGTACAACCCGGGGATTAGTTGGACTTTGAATCTCCTCCTTTTTGGTAATAGATGACAACATATAGATCAAAGCTTCGACAAATGATATAGTGAATGGAATACATCGTGGCTTTGAGAAGTATGTGATAAGCAAGAGCTCCCCCTAAATCTGTGCATTGTTAAAAATTTGTGTTTTAATGCAAATGAACAATCGATTAGGATTATGATTTACTCTTCCATGTCACATACATCTTCATGGAGCGCTCAAAATGGTATGATCACAATGTAAATAGCACTCAACACCAAGTAAACAAGTGAACGATCATACGAGAGAATAAATATCCAACCAAGCATAGCATTAATGTACGGTATGATCAAGCACTACGATAATGTAGTCTCATACAAGCATCAAGCAAAAGTATCTCAAAGTAGCACGTACCAAATTGTAGCAAAAACTCAAAGCAAATCAAGAAAGAAAAAAGAAAATCACTCACTCTCTCGAAGCCCTATGATCTATAAAAATTCTCCCCCTTTGGCAACAAGTTCCAAAAAGTTCAAATAAGTATAGAGCTAAACATTGCTCTAGGCTTGATCTCCGGTAGCTCCTGGTGATGAAGTCCTCTGACTTACAGCGCTGTTGTGCGCAGATGTCAGAGTGGAGAGAAGTGCATCCGCAAATGCCTTGGACAAGGTTTGCTGAACTGGAGGAGTGGAGACGACAGGGCGCACTGAGGGGGCAACCGATGGTGTAGCTGCTGGAGCTAAGACTATGGCTCTGGAAGAAACTAATACTGCAGCTGATCAGGGCATAGTTCGGAACTAAGTAGTTGTAGAAATACCATCACCAGGGCTCATCATCACTCACTGGTACAACGAGGTGTTGTACACATGGTTTTTAACCCCTTCCGCGATGACATTTTGAACCATCGCCAAGTGACTGACTGCGATAGGGGGGTCCTTCCCACATGACCCAGAAACTGTCGGGGATATGGAGCCATGTGCAGAGGCATTGCCAAATGTAATCTTATGCGATGCATCACACACCAAATTCTTTCGCACATGTGGGATCGGTGATTGAACGTTTCTAATGACCTAGTGAAACCAAACGGTGTGTCGTAATGAACCATTTGGGAAACAATATGTAAGGCACATGGGCCAACATATGAACTGTGTGCGATATGTGCTCCATCGCACACAAGTTTTCCGCGGAACCTGTCTACCATGCAAGACTCCATCGCACACGTTTCTCAATAATTACCGTGTGAGATAGTGTTCTATAACAAATGGTTCAAGAACCCCTTCGCGGACATACAAGTGCTGCAGACCGTTTGTGATTTCATTTGTATCACCGACGGTTGCAGCAAGAGTGACGTGTGCTTTTCGCTTGGGACCCCACACGTTTCCTAAAATTTGCGACTGGGATTGTATTTTACATTGGGCATGGTTTACTCCGAGCTATCATGTGCGATAACATGATATCACAAACGGTTCCAGAACCCCTATGCAAATGTAGAAGTGTTGCAAATCGTCTGCGGTCTGCTGTGTATCACCGATGGTTCTGCTAGGGTTGACATATGCTTTCCGATGTGTATCACACACATTCATTTAGTTGAACCGTGTGCGGAGCAATTGCCAGGTCAAAACAAAAATATCCCATTTGAATCGGCATGCAAAAAAGCAAATTCGCCACAATATTCAATTGAACAAATAGTGTCCACAGGAAGAACATTCATCAGATTTCGCAGCAATTGCAATTGCAAAAATGCTAGCTAAATTCCAATGATTTGTCGACACATACATGCATTGCATAATTAATCATAGTGTATGAAATACGAAGACCTCATCAGATGGAAAATAATGGATCCATGCGAATATGTTTAACGGCTAACTCTTACTCAATGTTTCAGGAGAAGGCATGCTAAAATCTTCATTATCACCAGTGGGATTGATGTAGTGATTCGGGCAGAAGTCGCTGATAAATCTCCGAACCATCAGCAATTCACCAGCGGGGAGCGGTTCAGGGGTCCTCGGTTCTAAGATGCGCTGCAGTATTTTTAAGACCAAAATGTGCCATATGAGTGGAGTAGAAGATATTAATTAAGATAGACTTACTGGTACTAATTCGTGAGATCTTCACAACTATTAGCAGATTTGCAGATGGAGATCATGTGTCTGGAAACATAGTATCCACAAAGGTTGGTCCCTGGTTGTTGCTGAGGACACAGAAATTTTTTGTACATAATTAGTCATGTATTTGTCCTGTTAGGAACAACCTAACCGGTGTTAGATGTACTTTTTCTTTGGATATAAATAAAAAGAGGTTTATTTAGAAGCTTGTACATTTAAATAGCGTAAGAAAAGGTATTTGCAGACTATTGTTTACATTTTCGGAAAATAACGGATTTCGGTGTGCTACCTGAAAAACGATCTCGTGCTGCTGAGGTAGTTCCCTCTTGAACATGTTCCCTAGTTTAGTTTTCCACAATGCGAGCACATTGCAAATGAAGATGAATATTGACAACATAAATTATTGAACCAGATATGAAAGCAAATTAATTTCAACATCATAGAATTCAATACCTATCCATGAATTGTTGAGGATGCGTCAGATCCTGAGCGTTTGTTGACTCTCTGAGAGAATCCGTGTATTAAACTGTGTTCTTGTTTGGAACAATGAATACCAATATCCAGTGATTGCTACATCTTAAGAAAGCCATGAACTTAGGATTTATGTCGAAATCTGAAAGACAATAAGTTGCGTGGTTGCTTACTTGACTTGCCGTGCATGATATGGCCAGAGAAATTATTCTGCAAGGGACGTGTTTTCAAAGATAAAAACGACCGTGTTAATGGCCCAGTCCCGTAGGTCCTTACCATCTAATTTTCTGCCATTTGCTAATGCAGGATCTATGGAATACACACTCTTCCTTTTTCTTCTCTGCGCGTTCAATCCCCTGAGAGGAATAAACTACAATTAGCTATTTATCATTTACAGCCTTGTATGGAGAAGTTGATCAGAGTTTGTTAAGTATTTACAAAATCAGGCATCTAACAAGAGTGGGATCGAGCTCGTTGAAGTTGAAGAAGAGATGTAAGTCCTCGAAACCCACACTAATGGAACCAAGCATGAGTGATGTCGCTACTACTCGGCATCTACACAAAATGCATGCGAAACTTAGGAAAGGAAGATAAGCATAAAACTAACAACTTGGTATCAAGCTGTCTAAACATGTCATGCAATAATTTAGAAACTGTACAGCTTATTTGTTAAGTTTGTGTGACTCAGGCGTCCGTGATCTATAAATCGGCAGTAACTTATTGGAACAAATATAACTTATATGTACTAGTTAGGAAGGTATATAATGAACATATATATGCTCTCTATTATTTTATAGCCAATTTGGGAACATACAGAATGAAATAGGAAGATGGATTGCGAGGAAATATGCCTCACCGCGATGGAGAGCAGTAACTAAAAGGTTTATTAATGCAAACATGGCAGGACCACAGGAGAGGCGAGGGTTATAGGATCGATATGCTCGAGGGTGGGT
Organism: Aegilops bicornis; assembly: GCA_021605145.1. Lineage (NCBI taxonomy): Eukaryota > Viridiplantae > Streptophyta > Magnoliopsida > Poales > Poaceae > Aegilops > Aegilops bicornis. The sequence continues at coordinate 335,381,146 of CM038670.1, read as the reverse complement.
GGCGAACAAACGAAGACGGCAAGGCGTGGGCAGCAGCGTGTTGGGAACATCAGTGGAGGTAGGGTTGATGCCGAAGAGCGGGCACTCTTCCGGGGTGAGCACGCCGGCGCCCGAGAGGATTCTGCTGTGGATCTGGGGGAGGGGGGAGCTGGCCATGGAGATTGGGTGGACTATTTGAGTGAAATGCGAGCGGTCGGTGGGGAGGGTGTTGGTGGCCTAGGTGAAAAGGGTGAAAAAATATCCCCAGTCGCCGCGCAGAAAGGCCTATGCAAACGGTTGCCTCTAAGCGCTTGTGTGCACAAAGAGAATAATTTCGTTTGAAATGAAGACGAGCTAATTTTGAAATGAAGAAGCGAGTTCATTGTTTCACCTCTAATTTTTCCCATGTTAAGCAATCACCATTATACCATAGGTTTGATTTGCTGGCGCATTTCGGGTCTCCTGTGCTATATTTAAGACATTTTTTGGCATTTAACGTGCATTTTTGCATATAAATCAAATCCTAGCCGGACTGCATTTGCTATCGAAAGGGATGAGGATTGCCCTTCGATCTTGGAGCATCCAACAGTGCAGACATACGGTCCGTGGGGTTTGGGTTCTGGAAATCAGAACGCACGACTCAGATCACGCACGCAGCAAGGGTGGGGGCATCGGCCACGGTTTGGTAGCACACGGCTTTCGTGAGTGAACCGTGTGTTATTTGAAATCATTTACAGGAACTAACATCATATTTTCGTTTGAATGAAAACAAGAGTTCATCATTTCACCTCCAAATTGTTTTCCATGGTAAGAAATTACCATTGTACCATATGGTTTGATTTTCTTGTGCATTTGAGGCATCGTTTGCTATATTTGAGTTGTTTGCTATAGTTGCAACTACATGTGGCTACTAGCTAGCAAGATCATTTGTGTGTCGCTTTGGGAGTTTTCATTCATTGTTCGAGAAACGGGAAAAATTCAAACAGTTTGGCCACAGGGTGCGACCAGAGGTGTAGGCCTTGTTGGTATTTTAATTACAGGAAATGCATAGAGTCCAGAAATAACGAAAATCGGTGTGTCACCATGGCGTGCTCTCAGGATCCCATGATTTTTTTTGGTAAAGTTTGCCACAAGTTTTGATGCTCATACCTTCCAAATCAGAGAATCTCACAAGAAGGACCATAGTTTCCAAAAGGAGACGCGGCAGTTCGGACTCCAATCATCGGTGACTACATCGTTCTGCCTCAAAAAAATTTCATGGTAAACAATCACGTATATACCCTAGGTTTGATTTTCTGGCCCATTTCAGGTCTCGTCTACTATATTTAAGTCATTTTTTGCACTTACTTTGCATTTAGTGCATATAAAATCAAAACCATTCTACAACTACATCTGAGTGTTAGCTAGCAAAGAAGGTGTATAAATCATTTATGTGTTGCTTTGCGAGTTTTCATCCATTGTCCGAGAAACATGGAGAAGTTTCAAACATTTTGGCCGCGAGGTGCGGCCACCGGCGTAGGCCTAGTTGGTATTTTAATTATAGGGAATTCAGATGGAGTCCAGACATCATCAAAATCGGCGTGTGCCCGTGGCGTGCTCTCATGACCCCGTGGAAAAAATTGGTAAAGTCTGGCACCAATTTTGATATCGGTCCTTCCAAACCGGAGCATCTCACATGAAGGATCATGGTTTCCAAAAGGAGACGTGTCAATACAAACTCCAGTGGTCATTAACTTCATCATTTGGCCTCATAAAAATTTCCACGGTACGCGATCACCATTATACCACGGGTTTGATTTTCTAATGCATTTCAGGTATCGTTTCCTATATTTAAGACATTTTTTGAATTTAACATGCAATTTGTGGATATAAATAAAATCACAACCGGAACTGCATATGCTATCGAAAAGGATGAGGATTGTCGTTCGATCAAGGAGAACCCAACGGTGCGGATATACGATCCGTGGGGTTTGGGTTCTAGCCAATCAGAATGCACGACTCAGATCGTGCGCGCGGGAGGGGGGCATCGGCCACGGTTTAGTAGGCACATGGCTTTCGTGAGAGAACCATGTGCTATTTGAAAACATTTACATGAATTAACATCATATTTTTGTTTGAATGAAAACATGAGTTCATCATTTCGCCTCAAGTTTTTTTCCCACGGTAAGAAATCACGATTGTACCATATGGTTCGATTTCTGGTGCATTTGAGATTTCGTTTTCTATATTTGAGTCATTTTTTGCACACACACACACATATATGTATATATATAGTTGCAACTACACGTGGGTGTTAGAAAGATCATTTGTGTGTCGCTTTACGAGTTTTCATTTATTGTCCGAGAAACGGGGAAACACTTCATAGAGTTCGGCCGTAGGGTGCGGCCAGAGGCGTAGGCCTTGTTGGTATTTTAATTACAAGAAATTCATATAGTGAGTCCGGAAATAATGAAAATCATTGTGTCACTATGGCATGCTCTCATGATCGCATGGAAAAAATTTGGTAAAGTTTGGCACAAGTTTTGGTGCTCGCACCTTCCATACTGGAGCATCTCACAAGAAGGATCATAGTTTCCAAAAGGAGACGCGGCACTTCGGACTCCAAATCATCAGTGACTACATCGTTCCACCTTGAAAAAAATCATGGATATACCCTTGATTTGATTTTCTGGCCCATTTCAGGTCTCGTCTGTTATGTTTAAGTCATTTTTTGCACTTACCTTGCATTTAGTGCATATAAAGTCAAAACCCTACTACAACTACATGTGGGTGTTTTAGTTAAGCTACTCATAGTGGAGAGTATCATATACTAGTATCATGCATATGATACTAGTGTATGATACTACCTTTAATTATAGTGCATGGTATAATAGAGTAGTATCATAGATGATCATATTTATTGCCATGCATGACACAAATTAGCATTGCATTTAACATGATACGGTATCTACCTATATGTTACTCTAACCCTCTCTATCTTCTTTAATTATTTGCCAGATCAACATACTTGCTATTTCCGAGTGCATGATATCGGCTATGATAGCACCACTATGGCCAACTCTATAGCGGAGAGTATCATATACTAGTATCATGCATATGATACTAGTGTATGCTACTACCTTCATAGTGCATAGTATCATAGATGATCGTATTTATGGCCATGCATGACACAAAGAAGTATAGCATTTATTATGTTACGGTATCTACCTATGTTACTCTAACTCACTCTCCCGTCTTTAATTCCTTGCCACATCATCATATTTGCTATTCCCGAGTGCATGATACCGACTATGATACCCCCACTATGGCCAGCCTTAACAAAGAAGGTGTACAAATCATTTGTGCATCGCTTTGCGAGTTTTCATCAGTTTGTCTGAGAAGCGGGGATAAGTTTCAAACATTTCGGCCGTGAGGTGCGGCCACTAACCATGGCCTAGTTGGTATTTTAATTACAGGAAATTCAGATGGAGTTCAGACATCATCAAAATCGATGTGTGCCCGTGGTGTGCTATCACGACCCAGTGGAGATTTTTTGCTAAAGTTTGGCATAAGTTTTGATGATCGCTCCTTCCAAACCGAAGCATATCACATGAAGGATCATGGTTTCCAAAAGGAGACGTGTCAATTCAAACTCTAGTGGCCGACGACTTCATCGTTTGGCCTCATAAAAATTTCCACGGTACGCAATCACCATTATACCATGGGTTTGATTTTTTGGCGCATTTCAGGTATTGTTTGCTATATTTAAGACATTTTTGAGTTTAACATGCATTTTGTGCATAAAAATAAAATTACAACCGAAACTGCATTTGTTGTCAAAAGGGATGAGGATTGTCGTTCGATCTGGGAGCATCCAACGGTGCACACGTTCGATCCATGGGCTTTGGTTTCTGGCCAATCAGAAAGCACGACTTAGATCGTGTGTGGGGTTTGGTTGGCACACGACTTTCGTGAACGAACCGTGTGCTATTCGCAAACCAGATTGCATATCTTTTGTTCACACATACTGGAGTGAGATCAATTGAGTGTGCTACGTCTATATAATAATTATAATAATAGTAATCATAATAATAATAATAATAATAATAATAATAATAATAATAATAATAATAATAATGAAATAGTTCATATTCATTGCCTGATCTGACAGCATATCAAGGTCAACATATTAATGGTTCCATCAATGTAAAATCGGGCATAACTCACAAATTCAAGACACGCGACGCTTCTAAATTGAATGAATTAAGTTGTAGGGTAGGCATAAAGACTAGTATTACGGCTTAATTCCCATGTACATGGGGAACCGGGATCATTACATTGACCCGAATGAACTTGGGTTTTCTGATGATTTTACGCTTCTCTGTTAGATGGGTGCACGATCCCTTGGCTGGCAACTCAGCAAATTCATCGTACTCGTCTTCATCGGCAACATCCTCGACACCCAGTACGCTCATCTTCCCATGCATCACTACATGGCAGTTCTTATGCAAGGGGTCTTCCGCATAGAAAATCTGGGTAGCATCGCTGGCAAGAATGAACGGGTCCGTGTGATATGCCGTCGTTGTCCTGTTAACACAGGTCTTCTATAATCATCAACCTTTACATGACCAAGAGGGATCCATGCACACCTGAATAATGCCACCTTAACTTTCACATAGTTAAGCTCCCAAATCTCTTTGATGGTTCCAAAATACCCTTTTATCACCTTCATCTACAATCATGCATTCTATTGGAACATAGCTGTTCTGATGTGAGGTCTTCTCATCACATTCCTCAGTGTAGAACGTGTAGAACGTGTATCCATTTATGTCATATGCTTGGTACGTCAACACCTTAGGTGATGGCTTTTGTGCCAGCCACATAGCAATGTCATCGATGCATCCTTGTGCCAAACGATTCTTCAGCCATCCGGTGTAGTTCTTAGTGTGCTCCTTCATCTTCACATCTGATGAAGGCACCATTGGTAAGAAGCTTTGGTGTATCTCCGCCAAGTGTTCTTCGGCATAAGCACTGAGAACTGGGTTGTTAAGTAGTACTGTCAAATGGGCTTTCTCTGCCAATTCTCCGGTGCAGCCATTTATGCGTGCCACAAGGACCGGCTTACCTTTCAGCCTTCCCTCGTGGCGAGAGAGGGGAAAACCTATAGGTCTTTGTTTCATGTATTCGGTGCAAAACTCAACCACCTCCCCCACGGTATAACCATGTAGGATGCTTGCCTCTGCATGGTTTCGGTTTCGACAATAGCGCTTTAGTATTCCCATGAACCGCTCGCACGGATACATGTTGCGAAGAAACACATGACCACAATACTTTATCTCGTCGACAAGGTGCACAATGAGATGGACACTGACATCAAAGTATGATGGTGGGAAAAATAACTCTAGGTTGGACAATATTCTTGCAATATCCTCTTGCATACGATCCAACTCTTCAGGATCTACAACTTCCTGCCATAGTTGGTTGAAGAAATCATAGAGCTCAATGAGTGTGTTTCTTATATCTTTGTCCATCAGATTCCTGATGGCCATCGGGAGGATTTGTGTCAACAGTACGTGCCAATCATGTGACTTCATGTGTCCCAACTTCATTTTACCTGAGCTCACATCCACGAGACTTCTGATGTTTGCGGAGTAGGAAGAGGGTGTCTTAACTGACAACAAATAGGTGAAGAACTGTGTTGCTTCTTTTGTACTGAAATTGTAACTCTGGCGAGCTTTGATGAATTTGTCATCATCTTCTGCTTCACTCTTGCGTTTTGATTGATCAGCAAGCATATCGAGCAGTGCACCGTCACCATCCTTTGTTTTACCTTTAATCTTGAGCAGAGTACCAAGGATGCTTTCACATACGTTCTTCTCTACATGCATGGCATCGATGCAGTGACGTACACGTAGAATCTCCCAGTAAGGTAATTTCCAAAACACCGATTTCTTCTTAAATGCTTGACCCCTGGGTGTTTGTTTCACCGTCAAAGCGTGCTTCTTGCCAAGCACAACAATAATTTGTTTAGCCATGTTGTGGACCACCTCCCCAGCATAAGTTCTTGGGCCCACATCTACCTCCGACGTACCATCAAATTCAGCTTTCATCTTTCGGTATGGGTGATTCCTCCATAAGAACCTACAATGACGCAAATACATGGTTTTGTGCAAGTTGGGAAGAAATCTGCTAGCTGTCCTATCCATGCATGTGACACACCCTACATCTCCCTTTGTTTTCTGTCCCGATGTGTTGCCTAATGTCGGCATGTCTTGAATGGTGTGCACTAGCATCGCATGTAGATCGAAAATCTCCTTTTTGTAAGCATCATAACACTTTACAGCGAGCGCATCTATCCAACTATCAGTAGTTCTTCTACCAGTAGCTAAAACAAAATGTCGATGCCATTTCCAGGTTGCTTCGGGCCTTGGATAATCATTGACACCATAATATGTCTTTCTTCATACACAACTAAGGAGCTAGGTTATATAGGCACAGAAGCACCGGCCATGTGCTGTGATTGGTGCTCATCCCATCAGTACACTCCTTGAGCCTTATACTTCTAGGATCCTTGGCAAAGTCTTGAAACTTGTTGTCGATTCATTCCCACTGAGCCCCATCTTTCGGGTGCCTCATATATTTATCCGCAGTTCGCTCATCATGATGCCACCGCAACCTCTTTGACTCTCTAGGGTTTGCAAACAAATGCCTCAACCTTGGAATTAAAGGCAAGTACCAAACCACCTTGAACGGGATTCCTGTCTTGATCTTATCGTCCAATTTGTACTCGTCCTTTGCTCTCCTGCGCTTGTATCGTGCATGCTTGCATGTGGGACATGCACGCAAATCTTTGTACTCACCACATTAGAATAAACAATCATTCACACAAGCGTGTATCTTCTGTACTTCAAGTTCCAATGGGCAAACAATTATCTTCGCTTTGTTCGTGCTTCTGGGGAGCACATTATCTTCCGGAAGAATTTCTTTCAGAAGACCTAACATCTCTGTGAAGCCCTTGTTTGATAGACCGTTTGCTGCTTTAAATCTGAGAAGCGCCAGGGTGGCACTCAACTTGGAATATTTCTTTTTTCAACCTGGATACAATTATTTCTTGGAGTCCACATCAATGGTTGGCAGATCCTTGTACCCAATCATATCTTTTTTTAGGCCCTTGAAATCTGCAATCACAGCAGCAAAATCTGGCATGTCAAGATTGTCGTCATCTGCATCTTGGTTTTCAAGTGGGCGTTTCGGCTTTCCGGTGTTCCATTGGTAGCTTGACGCCTCTACCCCGATGTTAGATTCAACATACATGTGACACTGACCGGGGTTTGGCATCTCGCAACCCTGGGTATATTCATCCATGACCTGCTCTTCACCGTGTCCGGTCCAACGTGTATATCCATCCATGAATCCCCGAGAGAGTAAGTGCCACTAGACATCTCCAACTTCACGTGACTCTGTATTGGCACAATGAGTACATGGACACAGGATGTAATCCGCATCATCAATTCTCCTCTTTGTACTTTCAGCCAAATTCATGAACTCTGTCACACCACTGATAAAACATGTGGTTTTCCGATTCTTCATCCATTGAGATCGTTCCATCTGCATCACACGAATGGTAATTAAAAACAAAACAACAACTTTAATACAGGGATTAACTGATGCCCAAAGATGCGTGCATAAATCACAAGGTTTTATTTTCATAATTACCAAGGGCGCTCCATATTGTTTTCCAGACATGCAATGACAAAAATTAATGGCCAATCAATTTACACATAGAGTATACTACATCACTACCCTTAGGAATTGAATACCTTAATTAAGCCACTCACAAAAACAATACCTTAATTAATTAGCCGCGCACCGACCTCCACCCAGCAGACAAAGAAGCGCGATGTGGCGGCACGCCAAGACAGCAGGGTCGAGGAGCAAAGCTTAGTGCGACTGCCGCCTGAAGTTCGACCTCCACTATCCCACCATCAACCGCGATGGATGTGCTCCAATAACGCCGTCGCTGACCTCGATGGTTGAGCTCCTCCTATCTCCCGCTGCAAACCAAGGATTGACCTCCTATGACCCCGCCATTTCCTACCGACCAAGGATTGACCTCTTATCCGGTAATCGCTGCCTAGGCCGCCGCGGCCATCTCTATCTACAGAGCGGTTGTTTTATTTTTGATGGATATCCGTAGAGCGGTTGTTTACATGGTATCACTATAACTCGATTATATGTACAAGGTAGTACATCACATACGGTTATGTAACAGCAATTGAGTCTCACCTACGTTGTCTTCTCACATGGTTTGGTGAGGAAATCGTGTGTGAAGTTGTAATACCTAACACAAATGACATGTATAAACAGTGTGCCATATACAACATATAGTGCCATAAGTAGTTCCCGACCATTAGCTTGTCCCCACAGTTTCCCCATTTCCCCCAAATCCCTAGATAGCCTCCAAATTCCCTCGCGTGGCGCTAACATTGGGGGAATGCGGATGAGTGGTGCTGATGGTTTTGGTGCGAGTGCTCCTGCTCGTATCACCGCTCTCGGCAGCGCCGCCACGACGACGGTCGCTGCCGAGCACTTGCCTAAGGTCATTAGAAGTCAGGTGTACTACAGATCTGAATTTTCCTATCAGGTTCCAATCTATCTCAATCTTTTTAGCATGTCCAAAGTAGCTCCTTGCTGAATCCGTCTTGAATGACCCCCCACCCCCACCAGGAAAGCGATCTACCGCCGGATCTGGAGCATGACTCCAGACTCCTGCAATACGAGTTTGACTCCGAGTTTTGCTCCACTGAGAAGTACCAAAAGCTGAGTTGTGTGCACGGGCACACTCCTGGTCGACATGTATGCATGGAGGGATTTGACATTGGCAGGTGGTTTATCAGTTGCTCCTGAGAGGTTAGTGATAAGTTCATCATTTTACTTGAGTTAATGCCACTGCTCATCCTGAATAATATTTAACATTGGCTGGGATATGAGGTGTTAACTGGCTGGATGGAGAATGGCATGGCAGGGCTTGTAGTGTTATCACCAAGCTTGCAGAAGATAACGTGAAGCTGAAGAAGAGACTGGCTGATCTGGAATGTACAATCAGTACGATGAAGCAAGAAAGAATCAATCATAGGCAACAAATGAAAGCAAGAGACAAGAAGGAACTACCCTATATAGTTGTGGTTGTCTCATTATCCATGTTCTATGCGTTGTTTGCATTGATGATTAGGGGTTTTGTTTGACAGTATTGCTAAAGCACATCTAGATGTGCTCTAAGTAATGCACATTGATACGTCTCAAATTTATCTATAATTTTTTATTGTTCCATGATGTTATATTATCATTCTTGGATGTTTTAGAATCATTGCTTATAGCCTCGTATTTCTTCTCCAATATTTGGGTTTTGTTTGGCCAACTTGATCTATTTGTCTTGCAATGGGGCAGAGGTGCTTTGTAATGGGTTCGATCTTACGGTGCTTGATCCCAGTGACAGAAGGGGAACCGACATGTATGTATTGTTGCTATTAAGGATAACAAGATGGGGTCTATTTCTGCAACAATAGATCTTTTTACATCATGGCATCATTCTTATTGTATTACTCCGTTTCTCTTAATACACTAGATGCATGCTGGATAGCAGTCGATGTGTGGAGTAATAGTAGTAGATGCAGGCAGGAGTCAGTCTACTAATCTTGGACATGATGCCTATATAATGATCATTGCCTGGATATCGTCATGATTATTTGAAGTTCTATCAATTGCCCAATGGTAATTTGTTTACCCATCGGTTGCTATTTTTTTCGAGAGAAGCCACTAGTGAATTCTACGGCCCCGGGGTCTCTTCTTTATTATATTTGCCTTCGGGATCTATTTTTATTTGCTTTTATTTTCAGATCTATTAAACCAAAAATACAAAAATACCTTGCTGCACCTTATCTTATTTGCGATCTATTTATTCAATCTGTTACAACTTTATCCCGTCCTTTTGTCAATTTGTGGCGCCGTTACACGAAAGGGATTGACAGCCGCTTTAACACGTCGGACGAGTATTTGTTATTTGTGTGCAGGTGCTGTTTACGTGGTGTTGCTTGGTTCTCCTACTGGTTCGATAACCTTGTTCTCATCACTGAGGGAAATACCTACCGTTGTTGTGCTGCATCATCGCTTCCTCTTTGGGGAAATACCGACGTAGTTCTAGTAGACATCAAAAGGAATTTCTGGCGCTGTTGCCGGGAGACATCATCAACATCTACCAGGTTCCTAATCACATATCTCATCTCCTTGCAATTTACATTATTTGCCATTTTCCTCTCATTTTCGTCTCCCCCACTTCACAAAAATTTGCTGTTTTATTCGCCCTCTTTTTTTGTTCGTCGTTTTTCTCGTCAGATCCATTTTTCTTGCGTTCTTGTTTGCGTAGTCACGATGCCTCGAAGAAAATATTATGATGTTCCTTACCCTAATATTTTGCTTGAAATTGAGAAAATTACTAAGGAATATATGACTACACAATCTGAGCACAACAAATATTTTACCGAAGAACTGAAGGAGCACTCCGTTGTGCTAGATGCTATAACAAAACAACTTGATGATATCAGTAGAGAAGTTTTCAATCTCTAATCTATATGCTTTTGCTGAAAGTTAGCTAGGAAAAAAATCCGATGCACAAGCTACCCTAGTAAATCAAATGGCTGCTAAACCAATCTCTTTAGAAGATAAAAGTGACAAAGATATTAAAATGATCGGTGTTTCTTCTATTGATTCTTTGTTTAGTAAAATTAAGACTGATGAAAAAGGCACTGGAGAAGAGTCAACTTTATGTAGAAGGCGTCCCGATAATTCAGAGGGTGAAAATCATGTTGAGAAAATTGATAAAAGTGGGTTTGAAGAGGTCAAAACTTTAACTAGTGATGTGCCCACTCTTTTGGATTACAAAGACTTTAATTATGATAGTTGCTCTTTGATTGCTTGTATTTCTTTGTTGCAATCCATGATAAATTCACCGCATGCTTATGAACAAAATAATGCTTTTACTAAACATATTGTTGATGCGTTGATGAAAGCTTTGGAAGAAAAGTTGGAATTAGAAGTTTCAGTTCCTAGAAAATTACAAGATGAATGGGAACCTACCATCAAAGTCAAGATTAAAAATCATGAGTGTTTTGCTTTATGTGACTTGGGTACTAGTGTTTCCACAATTCGAAAATCTTTATGTGATGTGCTTGGTCTTACCGATATTGAAGAGTGTTCTCAAAATTTACACTTGGCGGATTCTACTATTAAAAAGCCTATGGGAAGAATTAATGATGTTCTTTTTCTTGCAAATTTTATTGTTCTTGATATTGATTGCAATCCGTTTTGTCCAATTATTCTTGGTAGACCGTTTTTACGTACTATTGGTGCCGTGATTGATATGAAAGAAGGCAATATTAAATTTCAATTTCCACTAAGGAAGGGTATGGAGCACTTCCCTAGAACAAGAATTAGGCCACCATATGAATCAATCATGAGGGCATCATATGGATCTAGAAACAAAGATGTCAATACGTAGATCCTTGCTTTATGCCTAGCTAGGGGCGTAAAACGATAGCGCTTGTTGGGAGGCAACATAATGAATAAAAATTTATTTTTGCCTTTTGCTTTCTGTGTTTTAATTAGTGTTTGTGCCAAGCAAAGCCTTTAGGATTATGTTGGGTGATGGTTGATTTGATCTTGGTGAAAAACAGAAACTTTGCACACCAGTGACAGAATTATTAAAAATCACAGAAGCGCGATAAAATACCAATTCTTTTTGCAGAAGATTAATATTCAAATTTCTCACGTGGTCCTAATTGTTTAGAACTTTTGGAGTTACATAAGTATTCGAAATATCCAGATTGCTACAGACTGTTCTGTTTTTGACAGATTATGTTTTCTTTGTGTTGTGTGCTTGTTTTGACGATTCTATGGTTTTCTTTGAAGAGTTTTCGCCATAGAAAAGTTCGAATACAGTGGATATAATGCAAGAATAAAATAAGAATGGATTTTCTACAGTATTTATAGTAGTGATTTGCTTTCTTATATTAACGTATCTCACGAAGGTTTTGTTGAGTTTTGTGTGATTGAAGTTTTCAAGTTTTGGGTGATATTATGATGGATGAATGAATAAGGAGTAAAAAGAGCCTAAGCTTGGGGATGCCCATGGCATCCCAAGGTATTATCCAAAGAGAGCAAGCAACTAAGCTTGGGGATGCCCGAGTGGCATCCCCTCTTTCTTATAATGACCATCAGTATTTTACTCGGAACAATATTTTTATTCGTCACATACTATGAGTTTTGCTTGGAGCATCTTGTATGATATGAGTCTTTGCTTGTTTTGCTTTTTTGTTTTAAGTCTTGAATCCTTTCTGGACACACCTATTTGAGAGAGCCAAAATTACGCCATGACTTGTTAGAATTGCTATCTATGCTTCACATAAATCTTTTCGAGCTATGGAATTGCTCTAGTGCTTCACTTATATCTTTTTGAGCATGGTGTGCTTTAGTATTTTTGAAGAAATGCTCTCATGCTTCACTTAGATTTATTTGAGAGTTAGTAAATTTTTTAAGAAATTCTCTCTTGCTTCACTTAAATTAATTTGATAGAAACAAATATTATGCTCATGATCTTCAACAATATATATTTGAGTTTATCAAAAGCAACACATGAAAATTAGTCCAAAGTGATAGATATCCAAGAAGGATATAATAAAAACTTTCATGAAGATCATTGGAAAAAATAAACTTGGTTCGTTGTAATAGTTGAGATATGATGATATGATATGCGAGTCATGTTGATGAGTAATTATGCTTTAGTAAGAGTATTCGTGTTAAGGTTTGTGATTCCCTATGCAAGCACGAAAGTCAATAGTTATGCAATGAAATTATATCCTACTTGTGATGCATTATTCAGTGTTAATTATGCTTAATGCTCGCTTATGAGATTTTTCGTTTCTTGGTTGGTTTCTTCTCAATCTTTTGCTAGCCTTCATTTTGCACTAAGTATGATCACTACTTGTGCATCCAAAATCCTTTAAAGCAGTTTTGCCACATGAGTCCACCATACCTACCTATATGCGGTATTCTTTTGCCGTCCTAAGCAAATTTGTATGTGCCATCTCTAATTTTCAAAATAAATTTCTCTTTTATGTGCTCGTACCGCTCATGAAATAGTAGGGGGTGGCTAATATATTTCCATGCTAGATATGTTATTCTCGGGATGAGTGTTTATTCACTTGTCATTGCACGAGAGTAAGGCAAAGGTATTAAGTATACCCAGTCCCGAAATGAAAAATGAATTTACTTTATGTTGTCAAATAATAAATTCCTTGGAAAGTGTTGGTATGGAAAGCACCCGTGGATACGGCTAGCCATGGAAAGTGAAAGTATGGTTGAAAAAGGAATAAACTTTAATTTCTGTTTGGGAACCGCCTATGATATATCTAGCATGTAAAGTATTGGGAACTACTCGATCGTTCTCGTTGATAGGAAAAGCATGCCTCCCAAAATGTTTTATCTCTATCTTTTTCGCTCTGAGCTCTGGCACCACTACAAATCCCTACTTCCTCGGTGAAGGGCCTTTCTCTTACTTTATGCAATTTTTACTTTTTATCTGAGTCTCCATCTTATCTTATAAAGCACCAACTAAGGGGCACTATGATCGTACTTGAGCATTGGGTGTAGCTAATATGCGAGTGTGTTTCATGAATGGATCAATGATTGAGCATAATGGGCTAGGGATAACTTATTTTAGCGTTAATATTTCGAAGACATGGTTGCTTGTTGATATGCTTGAGTATTGACATTATCATGTCAAAACTAGACTATTGCTTTGAACCATGTAAAAGTCCAAATGTCCATGCTATAAAGAAAACAATATGTGATGATGAACATGTTAGGCAGCATTCCACATCAAAAATTCTATTTTTATCATTTACCTACTCGAGGACGAGCATGAATTAAGCTTGGAGATGGTGATACATCTCCAACATATCTATAATTTTTTATTGTTCCATGCTGTTATATTATCATTCTTGGATGTTTTACAATCATTTTATATCATTTTTTGGTACTAACCTATTGACATAGTGCCCAGTGCCAGTTGCTGTTTTCTGCATGTTTTTTACATCGCAGGAAATCAATACCAAACGGAGTCCAAACGCAGCGAAACTTTTTGTGGTTTTTTTTGGGCCAGAGGACATCCAGTTGGCCAAAGAAGTACCGAAGAGGGAATCCGAGGTGAGCACAAGACACCAGGGCGCACTTGGAGGCCCAGGTGTGCCCTGGTGGGTTGTGCCCACCTCGGTGGCCTCCCACACCGCCTCTTTGCTCTATAAATACCCCAACATTCTAGAAACCCTAGGGGAGTCGACGAAAATCAATTCCAGCCACCGCAAGTTCCAGAACCACCAGATCCAATCTAGGCACCATCATAGAGGGGTTCATCATATCCATTGGTGCCTCTCCGATGATGCGTGCGTAGTTCTTTGTAAACCTACGGGTCCGTAGTTAGTAGCTAGATGGCTTCCTCTCTCTGTTTTGATTCTCAATACAATGGTCTCTTGGAAATCCATATAATGTGACTCTTTTTGCAGTGTGTTTGATGGGATCCGATGAATTTTGAGTTTATGATCAGATCTATGTTTTTATCCGTGAAAGTTATTTGAGTCTTCTTTGATCTCTTCTATGCATAATTGCTTAGAGCCTCTTATTTTTCTCCGATATTTGGGGTTTGTTTGGCCAGCTTGATCTATTTATATTATAATGGGAAAAGGTGCTTTGTAATGGGTTCGATCTTACGGTGCTTGATCCTAGTGACAGAAGGGGAACCGACATGTATGTATCGTTGCTATTAAGGATAACAAGATGGGGTCTATTTCCACATAAATAGATCTTGTCTACACCATGTCATCGTTCTTATTGCATTACTCCATTTCTCCATGAACTTAATACACTAGATGCATGCTGGATAGCGATCGATGTGTGGAGTAATAGTAGTAGATGCAGGCAGGAATCGGTCTACTAATCTTGGACGTGATGCCTATATAATGATCATTGCCTAGATATTGTCATGATTATTTGAAGTTCTATCAATTGCCCAACAGTAATTCGTTTACGCACCGTTTGCTACTTTTCTCGAGAGAAGCCACTAGTGAAATCTACGGCCCCCAAGTCTCTTCTTTATTATATTTGCCTTCACGATCTATTTTTATTTGCTTTTATTTTCAGATCTATTAAACCAAAAATACAAAAATACCTTGTTGCACTTTATCATATTTGCGATCTATTTATTCAATCTGCTACAACTTTATTCCGTCCTTTTGCCAATTTCTGGCGCCGTTACTCGAAAGGGATTGACAACCCCTTACCACGTCGGATTGCGAGTATTTGTCATTTGTGTGCAGGTGCTATTTACGTAGTGTTGCTTGGTTCTCCTACTGGTTCGATAACCTTGGTCTCATCACTGAGGTTAATACCTACTGTTGTTGTGCTGCATCATCCCTTCCTCTTTGGGGAAATACCGACGTAGTTCTAGCAGACATCACACATCTAGGTCCTATGCGATTGATGTTACGCGAAGATTCATGCAGATATTTTCCTTTGTCTTTTTTTCATTTCCTTTGTAGTTTGATTATTACTGGCTTCATCAATAATAAGAGCTCAATATATTGCTTGCCAACTGTCCTAGTCCATTCGTCCCGGCACCAGTGCATAATCCCAAAACTCGTTCCTTTTTTTTGTCCTGAAAAAAGAAGTCAACCAATAGGAGTACTGCAACCAGTATGCATTCAATGACTTCAGACTACTTAGCATAACATGCATGCAATGGTCAATTCTCTGCACATAATGGTATTGATTACCAAATATTCTCTCCGTCCCAAAATAAGTGACTCAACTTTGTACTAAAGTTAGTGCAATGTTGAGTCACTTATTTTGGGACAGAGGGAGTAATCATCAAGTTATGTCGTTTTCCCCAACCTAGGTCGTCGGTATGGAGGGAGTAGAAGTACTATGAAAAATGCGTGTTTCATATTTGGACACTCCAACGCGTGTGCGTAATAAATTATCACATTGAGAACTGCGCAACCCCGAGAATTTGGAGCGACTGGGTACAAATAATTGTGGTTGATTATATCAATGGTTAGATAATACGTCAACCCCCGCTTCAATTGGCATTTCCTTTTATCTGCATACCCCGCTTAAGTGTCCACCATCTTCATCGTCCCCACTTGCACACACTCTACAATCTCACTTTCTCGTGGTTTTTATACGACGGCAGCCATGTCGAGCGACAGCGAGGATGACAGTTCGGCCAACAGTCTGGCGCCCGATGATAAGTCATCAGAATCATCCCCCTCTTCTTCCATGAGTCTGGCGTCGACCCCGGACCTCGATTATATCCGGATCATGGAAGGGACGCCGCCTCCGGAGTCGTCAAACGACAATCAGACGGACGAGGAGCCGTAGGAGGACGAAGAAGAGGACGACGATGATGAGGAGGAGGAATGGTCGAACAAGGAGGAGGAGGACGACGACATCAACGACGATGATGATGGCAGCGGCGATAAAAAGCCAACGGTCAGCGGCAAGAAGCGTCCTCGCCAAGACAATATCGCGGGGCTAGCCAACAACAACAACGAGAAGAAGAAGGACTAAATTAAGCAGACCGTATATATCTCTGTTTTCGTTCGCTCATATTAATTTGTTATCTCTGTTTATCCTGTCAATCTCATCGCAGATGGTTAGTAATACGTATTCGATAGAGATCTTCTACATTATCGCCCATAGGTTGGTTTATTGAACTGTGTGCCCCGACGAACACATAATTCACAAAAAAAGACCATATGGGCTGTCTATAATGATCGCACACAATTCTGATTACAGACCTGTTTGCCAGGTATCACACACATCTTGTTACGCCGAATCGTTTGTGTTCACCTTGATCATCGCAAACGGTTCATCAAAGCGAACTATATGCCGTATATCGCACACACCTTGGTCTGGCTGCCCGTTTCTGTTGTTCTATCTCATCGCAAACAGTTCGTATGAATCAACCGTATGCCCCGCATCGCACACGCAACTAAAATCAGAACCGTGTTTGATGTATCATTCATCGTGAATGTTTTGCATCTTTTTTTATGGTTATTTTACATCACCGTTTGCGATTATTGCATCGCACACAGTTTCGTCAAAGGGTCTCTGATCGTAGTGTTGCGTTAGCAGCATCCTCCAGTAGTGACTAGAAGCTCGTGCCTTGGCTTCATCCACTTCCTTCTTGAGGCTCTCAACTATGGACTGAAATTCTATCACCTTGATATCCAGTCATGAAATTTAGTCTCTACAATCCTCTCAAGACTCTTCTGGTTCTCTGCGAGGTTGGCCAGACTTCGCTCGATCCTCTAAGTAGCTTGAATGAGATATTGCATCTGATTGATCTTGAGTAATGGAGCTGAGGAAGCACTAGGTGTTGAAGCCCTTGCAGCCTCTCCACTTGCCCGAGCTGCGACTGAGGTAGGATGGGATGGATCTATCGTGATGGTGTTGTCCTCAAGCTCTGGCCGAAGTGGCAAATGCTCATGATCCAATGGAAAGTTCTTGTTTGCACCCGTGGAGTTGATAAGAATCTGAATATGAGGGGCAAACCCACAATACCTTTTCTGATCAGCAACTGTCCTATTGATTGTTTCCACAATGAGATCCATGACTTTGAACTTCTCATGTTGATCAATAGGATGCAACATATTAACGGAGTGACCTCGAATCATCCTCCCATCACCTAACTTGTGCATCAAAGTATGTGTCATGATAGTGTTGGAGGTAGCAAGTCCTGCCAATAAGTGATAAACGGAGCCAAGCTTGTGAGAGTCCTTGTACTTCTCAGGTATCTCCGATACATGTTAGCCATGGAATTGTGGTCCATCTTTGGATTAGCATACACATTGATGTCATCTTAATCAACTTCGGGCACACCAAGCAATGTTGCCCACTCAAGCACGCTAGACTGGTACTTCACTCCTTCGGTCATCCAGACAATTCTTCCATTGGGATAGAAGTGACCTATAGAGTTGTAGCGACCCGACCACAAATGGTCAAGCGTCTGTGTATCTGTGCCATCCCTAGATCAGTACGCTGGCATGCACATTACATCAATGTATGTATCAAAGTGCAATCACATGTATAAATAACGTAAAACTGATATATACTTAATAAGTCTCAGCGGAAACAGTCAATCGGGTGTGGAGTCCTATCAACGCCATCGGCGGGTTAAGTGTATACCATAACCCAACAACGAAACTCTCTCGTTGTAGAAATAATCCTGCATCATGATACGTTGAAGCTGTGTAGGTCAGCACATTGGATGTACCGACAAGATCACTGTAAGAAAAACAGATAATAAAACTATACTATATGCAATAAGGATTTGAGGCTCTGTGTCTGAGTTCTGTTTGCGTAAAAGCTGGTTTTATTTTTCCTACATCAAAGGAATATAAGGAGTCTGTACTACAAAGTTCTCTACTATGACATGGTTCTGCCAACCGATGTCTCACATCCCAAATCATCATAAGTTGGTCACAATTAACTTACCAGTCCTGTGTTGAGAGTTTCGAGATAGATCCAAGTCTAGAGGCTCAAATTGTCTGTAACCGGGGACACGGCTAGTCGATAAGGTTTTAACTCTGCAGAGTGTTGTGCACTTTACCCGCAAGATTTGACCCATCCCTTGTCGTCCTCGCAATTCAGGTTGTTTGAGAACATGAGGATTGAAACATGGTCTTCCACAGAGTTCCTCTAACCATTGTCCGGTGCCCATCCAATCCTACCGTAGTTCTACATCTGCTAGCACCGTCCTAACCAGATTCACAACTAGGTCAACCAAGCCAGAGCCCATAGTGACTTATGGTTGCATAGGTAAGCTTCTGTGCATGAAGTATTCTTCTGTCTCTTTGAGCCTGGGTGGAGCTTTCCGCATGATATCACGACGCTTCTCCGGAATCACTGAGTACTGGGCGCACCAATGTACCATTCTTAACCATTCTCCACCCAGAGGTATATTGAATTCTTGTCCTCAGTCTTGAAGTCTTGAGGCCTTGAAGATGCAGTCCTTGTAGATGCCATCATGGAGTTGTCGTCAGTGACGTAGAATCATCCTTCTTCACACCACTCTCGTGCACTCATACCAAACTTCGTCTACTATAGCGTAGCATTAAATCTATATAGCATCCCGGGCTTGATAACAGGGAGATGGGTTCCTACCTCATGCATTCTACCCAACTACAAGAAATCAATATCACTACAGGAGGGATTATGAATGGTGAAACTAGATGCAATAAAACTTAGGTATGATTATTATGGTCAAGTGAACTTGCCTGGTAATACTTGATGAAGATTATATCGCTCTCAGAGAAATCAGTATAGTACTATTCGTCACTCTCCGAAGAAAGTCTATATCGTCAAACATTGCATTCACTTAGGCAATCATTCTAGCAAACAATTTCTAGCAATCATAATTATTAATAGACAACAAATTAATGAATTAATAAAACCCAAATAAAATCCAAGGAACTTCAAGGAAAACTATGAGAAAAACTACTAACGAAAAGTCTAAGACTTTACTACAAATAACAAAAATAGTTTTTGTCCTACATAAAACTTAGCAGCAAAATAAAATACTAAGCTAGTAAACTAACAGAACAACTAAGTTAACAGAAAGTATTTTTCAGAAAATTTTATTTGCAAAAAGAAACAAATAAAAGCTACTATAAAACTCTAACTATGACCAATACAAGTTTACACACAAAACTAAATAAAATAAAATTTTAAAATAAAATAAAAGTGTCTAGTGTTCAATAACGAAAACAAAACTATTTTTTTCAAAAATACAAAAAAGTTTTTAGGTAAAAACAAATAAATACTGAGGGAAAAGTTAATAACACTAAACTATGTAAAACAATACTATTTTGCCGAAAATACTAATTTAAAATAATCCTAAATTTTACGAAAACAAACCTACTGCTAGGCAAAACCGTAAGTGACCAGGAGCAAAAAGAATTAATCAAAAAGCAATTCTACAATTCAAACTAGAGCCAAAACAGTGTTTGAAGCATATTTAAAGTAATTCAAATTTAAACTAATCAAATTTGAAAACTAAGTGCAACATCAGAAACTTCAAGAAATTATAAAACTAATGCAAAAAGAATCACTAAATTCGGACCTATAAATAAAAGATATTGAACTCCTAAAAACAAAACAATTCTGTTTTAAAAACCCAGAACGATAATAAATACATAAAACAGAACAAACGAGTGCTACTTGTCGGGCTGGGGCTATACTATTGGGCGATCCAACGCTATAAGGCGTGTCGGATTTCGGGTTCCGGCAGACCCTCTAGGTTCAAACTCTGGGGTGCACGCCGAGATCTCACCCCCTACCTACCTGCACCTCGTCGCCTTACAAGGATCTAAACTACGCAAAGAGCAACACAAGAGACACAAGGTTTATACTGGTTCAGGCCACCATTGTGGTGTAATACCCTACTCCAGTGTGTGGTGTGGTGGATTGCCTCAGGGGCTGATGATGAACAATACAAGGAAGAACAGCCTCGCGAGGGTCTGTTCTTGGCCGGTGCGACGAACTGCTAGGGGGAGTTCGGTCGCTCTCTCTCTCTAGATTGCTTGATCTCTAGCTCTGTTCTCGGTTCTCGATCCTCTCCCTATCCTGTGGGTGGCTAGTCCTATTTATAGGCAGAGGCCCTGGGCCTCTTCCCAAATATTGAGTGGGAAGGGCGCCAACAATTGGCCATTTTGAAGAGGAACATCTAGTACACTTATCCTGACTAAAGTTGGTCCTCGCTTGTCAAAGGCTCTGGCGGTGACGCCGGCTTGGGCTCCACGATGATCTCCTTCCTGCCGCTATGTTGGTGCAGGTCTTGTTGCAATCAAACGGTTGCCTTTGCTTGATGCTCTCGCCTGCGCTTGCCTCCTTTGCACCAAAGAGGAAACGAAGACACTGCGCGGGCTGGCGCCCGCCCGGTGCCCTTGGTCGTCACGACTTGCGTCATGGGCACCTCGTGAGGTACCCCGCCTTGATCTCTCCGCCTCCTCGCGAGCCAGCCTGACAAGGCCGCGCCTGAGGAAGCTTCCTGTCGTCCGCCTCGCGAGGCTTGGCCCCTCACGAGGGTATTGAGCTTGTGCTGATGGAAATGGGCCGTGCTGGGCCACCCCTTGAACCACGCCGCAGGCCGCAGGCAGGCAAGTCTGGGTACCCCCGTTCCCAGAACGCCGACAGTAGCCCCCGGGCCCAAGGCGCGCTTGGACTTGGCTGAGCAGAGAAGAGAAGGGGAAAGTGCGAAGCGCCGCGGGCCCTAACAGCCTGCGGCCTTGGGCGCCGTGTGGCGGTTGATTGGACGTGGGCGTCTCTGCTCCCCACGACGCCTCGGCGACTGCACGAATTGACAAGTCCCTGCATGCAAGGCAGGTCATGATTACCTGTGATCGTGGAGGTCTACGGTTGGCCTTCCCCGGCTACAAGTACGGAACGGCGCGCGCCCTTCCAGTCCATCTCTTCTTGCTTCCCCTTCTTCTCCAAGGCTCCGCCGAAGAGGTTCTCGACCGCGGAGAAGGGAAAGGCCCGCCAGGCGGAGCCTGACTCTCCCCCAGCCAAGCACGGTCGAGGCCGTCCTCGCAAGCACCCTGTGGTTCCCGTAGCGGCTCCTCGCGGCCGCGGAGGCGACCTCCCGCGCGGTGACGGGCGTCATGTCGTTGATGGGGGGCACGCTATGGCCGCGCGACCCCCTAGGCCGCGCTTCCATTCGGCAGAGGTGCTGCCGGAGTTTGTCGTATGGTCGGCGGAGCCGACCAGTACCTGGCTCCAGCTTCCCCGCTTCCTTTTGGGTGAGCTTCTGGCCGCGCCCTGGGTGGCCTGCTCCAGCGGATGGTTGCTGCGGTCGGGCCTCCTGGCTTTCTTTGGAGGTCTCCGCCGCCAGAGGCGTGGCCTGACCCGCGGCCAGCAAACGTTTGCCTGGTGCGAGTCGGCGGTGCACCCTGCACTTCAAGTTCGACGGCGACGCCACCCTCTACGTGAGGGTGTTCGGGGAAGACGGTCGCCGCGTTCTGTGCTGCCGCGAAGACGATGACCGCGGTCGTGGGCCTAGCCCCGGCGACGATCGGGAGGAAGATGGCGGCACGTGCGTGGTTGGCGGCGCTCGGGGTTCGTCAAGCCCCGACGACCCTTCTTCAGACAGCGGCTCCTCCAGCGGTGGCCGTGACCAGCCTCCGCGCCCGTATGGAGGGAGGTAGCGGGTCCGCCCACCGTCGCGCCTCGGTGAAGCGCGAGAGGGAGTCCGCTTGAACTCCAGAGGTAGTTCGAGCTTCCGCCGCGAGTCGGTGCCAGGCGAGCCGCGCCTGTCTTGTTATTTTCCTTTTCCTGCGCAGGGAGACAGTAGTGTAGGGCCCCGCGGGGGCGTGCTTGGACTACTGTTGTTTAATTATCGTACTGTTTCCGCTATTTTTGTATTAGGCCTCTGTGCCACACGCCTGCACGTAGAAATTACTTAGCTTGGGGGCGACCTGTCGTGGTCTTCGCCTCCCGAGGCCGGGGTCTTGTCGAACGCTTCATGCCCTGCAAAAATTAGCCAAGAGGGGTAGTTTCCGGCCTCAGTCGTGGAGGCGACCGACCCAGGTCCTGTGTTCGCGTCGTGGTGCCCGTGGGGCATGGGTGGAGGGTGCTCCCTTAGGCGAACCCGGTTAGGGAAGCCTCAAACAGTAGGGGTAGAAAACACTCGCGAGGGCACCCGCGTTGCTCCCTCGCGAGACTCGCGCGAGAGAAATCGAGGTAGGAGAGTGAAGAAGGCAAAGAGTCGTAAGCCAAAGACGGCAACACCTTTAATAAAATTGCAAATGGGAATGAACAAGCCAACTACAGAAAGCGAATGAAAAGAGTCGCGTCCGGCACCTAATCTAGTCTTCGACGTCTTCTCACCAGCGCGGAGCTAAGTGCTGCCACTGGGCGTGGGAGGGAGCCCTGGGCCCGAGGCCGGGCGCTCCGAGACTCCGGGGCGTGTACAACCCCAACTCATTATTACGTGAGAGTGTCACGGGCGGCGAGCTTCACAGGCGTTGGCCTTCTTCACAGGCACCGGGCCTTTCTCAGAAAGATAAGCTTCACAGGCGTTTGCCTTCTTCACAGGAACTGGGCCTTTTCCAAAGCGTAACAACTTCACAGGCATTCGCCTTCTTCACAGGCACCGGGCCTTTTCCAAAGCGTAACAACTTCACAGGCATTCACCTTCTTCACAGGCACCGGGCCTTTTCCAAAGCGTAACAACTTCACAGGCATTCGCCTTCTTCACAGGCACCGGGCCTTTTCCAAAGCGTAACAACTTCACAGGCATTCGCCTTCTTCACAGGCATCGGGCCTTTTTAGGGGTAAAACCTCCGGAGGTCTTTGGATGTTCCACAGCGCTCGGACGGGCACCCTCCCCGAGTCTCCAAGCGCCGGAGCCGGGCCTGGAAACATGAACAACCTTGAACGGGCCCTCCCACATGGGAGAAAGCTTATGCAATCCTTCCCTGGAGAGAACCCGTCTGAGCATGAGGTCTCCTACCTCAAGAGTCCTGGGGCGAATGTTGCGGCAGTGGTATCGCCGCAGTGCTTGTTGGTATCTTGCCGCTCGTAGCACGGCTTCCCGACGATGCTCCTCCCCCAACACAAGGTCCGTCCCCCGCATGGCGTCCTGCTGCGCCTCGTCGAACGCCAGGAACCGTGCGGAACGGCGCTTGACCTCGTGAGGGAGGACTGCTTCAGCTCCATAGACTAGGAAGAACAGGGTCTCGCCAGTCGGCTTGGTCGCGCTCGTGCGGATGGACCACAACACGGACTGAAGCTCATCGTACCAGCCTCTGCCGCAGGCCTCCAACTTCTTCTTGAATGTTCTGGTTTTGAGGCCCCTCAGGACCTCTGCGTTAGCTGCTCGGCTCGACCGTTGCTCCGTGGGTGCGCCATCAAGCGTAGCATACCAAGGCCCCAAGGTTAGCACAATATGTTTTGAAGAGGTTACTGGTGAACTGTGAACCATTGTCGGTGATGATGCGGTTCGGCACCCCGAACCGGCTCATGATGCCCTTGATGAACTTGACCGCAGAACCTGCGGGGATGGTGCGGACGGCTTCCACTTCAGCCCACTTGGTGAACTTGTCCACGGCGACGTAGAGGTAACGATAGTCTCTCGGCGCCCGAGGAAACAGGCCCAGGATATCCAGCCCCCAGACTGTGAATGGCCACGAGAGGGGTATAGTTTGCAGACCTCCCGCCGGCTGATGGATCTGCTTGGCATGGAATTGGCAGGCCTCGCAAGCCTTTACCAGTTCCACGACATCATTGAGCGCAGTGGGCCAATAGAACCCGCTGCGGAACGCCTTGCCAACGAGGGTCCGTGATGACGAATGATGCCCACAGTCTCCACCGTGTATATCTGCCAGCAGCTCCTTCCCTTGCTCCCTGGAGATGCAACGCAGGGACACATCATTTGGTCGCTTCCGGTAGAGCTCTCCATCCCTGATGCAGTACGCCATGGCTTGCCGCGCCACACGCTCCGCTTTCTCCTCCTTTTCCGGCAAAGTCCCTTGCGTCAGGTAGCTCCGGAGCTCTGTGATCCAGCACCCCTCCTGAGGCTCCAGTGTTAGGAGCAGACGCGCTCCCGAGGCCGGGCCACAGACCGGGGCTCCCGAGGCAGGTGGCTGGGGGAGCTCTTCCCGAGGCTGCACGTGCTTGACAGCGTTGGCGTTACCGAGGGCTTAAAGAGCCGTTCCTCGAAGACACCGGGCTCCTGAGGCAGCCGCCTGGATGCTCGTTTGGCGATGTCGTCAGCCTCTTGATTGGTCCCACGAGGCACATGCTGCAACTCCAGTCCCTAGAACTGCTTCTCCATCCTGCGGACCTCTGCGAGGTAGGCTTCCATGTGCTCATCCCTTGGCTCGTATACTTTGTTGGAGAAGTTGACGAGGAGTTGTGAATCACCCTTGATGGTAAGGCGCTTCACTCCCAGGGCAACCGCGGCCTTCAGGCCTGCTATCAGGCCCTCATATTCCGCTATGTTGTTGGAGACCTTTTCTCCGTGCTGGAAACAGAGCTGCACGGCGTAGTAGAGCTTGTCTTGAGTAGGGGATATAAGCACTGCGCCAGCTCCCGCGCCGTGTCTGGAGAACGCCCCGTCGAAGTACATGATCCAACCGTCCGGCGCCTCGCTTCCCGGGGAGAGGGATCGATCTTCATCAGCCTTGAGGCCCGGCGCCTCCGTCCATTCCGCCACGAAGTCCGCTAGCCCGGCTCCCTTGATGACTCTGGTAGTGCTGAATTCTAGCTGAAACGCTTGCAACTCGATGTTCCACTCAGCGACTCTTCCAGCCGAGTTGGGGCTCCTGAGCACCCTTTCCAAGGGGTACGCCGAGACAACCTTGATGGGATGGCCCTGAAAATAGTGCCGCAGCTTGCGCGAGGCTACCAAGAGCACGGGAAGGAGTTTCTGGGGCATAGGGTACCGCGCCCTTGCGTCCCGCAACACTATGCTGACGAAATACACAGGGTGTTCGACGAGGTTGGGAGTGTTGGTGTTGTTGGCGTCCTCCGGAGGCCGTAGCGCCTCCTGAGGCAGTGGAGCCCCCAGTGGCTGGTCGTCAGGGGGAGGAGTCTCTTCTGTCCCGAGCGCGCTTCCCTGCGGCGGCTGATCCTTCTCGGCTGTCGTAGTGGTCTCTGTGAGGCCCCCTTAACCCTGCTTCGCTTCGACCCGGGCAGCTGTCGCGGCTTTGGTCCGAAGCTCCTCCCTAACTGCCACCAGGGCTGCGCTGGTAGAGTAGGGGGTGGCTGCAAGGTAGAGCACCAGGGGCTCTTTGGGGCGCGGAGCCACCATTGCCGGGGGGCTGGTTAAGTACCTTTTGAGATCTTGGAATGCCTTGTCGGCCTCTTCAATCCATTCAAAGGGGCCCTTTTTCTTCATTAGCTTGAAGAAGGGTAGCGCTCGTTCCCCCAACTTGGAGATGAAGCGTCCTAGCGCGGTCACGCTTGATGAGCTTCTGTATTTCCACGAGGGTCTTGGCGGGCTCATGTCCTCGACCGCCTTGACCTTTTCTGGGTTAGCCTCGATGCCCGATGGGACACGAGGAAGCCCAAGAGCTTGCCCGAGGGGACCCCAAACACGCACTTCTCGGGTTGAGCCACGGGTTCATCGCGTCGAGGCTCATGAAGGTTTCCTCCGTGTCTTGTATCGGGGTTTTGGCCTCCCGAGACTTCACCACAATGTCATCAACGTAGGCCTCAACATTCTTCCCGAGCTGCGGACCCAAGGTGATGTGCATCGGCCCGCTGAAAGGTCGCTCTGCTATGCAGCCCGAACGGCATGCATGTGTAGCAGTATACTCCACACGGGGTCATGAACCATTTTTTCCACGTCTTCTACCGCCATCTTGATCTGGTGATAACCGGAGAAGGTATCCAGGAAACATAACAGGTCGCACTCGGCGGTGGAATCGACGATCTGATTGATACGAGGGAGCGGGAATGGATCCTACGGGCAGGCTTTGTTGAGGTTGGTGTGTGTCAACACACATGCGTTCCTTCCCCCCTTTCTTTGGCACGACAACCGGGTTAGCCAACCAATATGGGTATCGGACCTCGCGAATGACCCCTGCCGCTTCTAGTTTGCGGGTCTCTTGGACGATGAAAGCATGCTTTTCAGTGGACTGCCATCTCACTTTCTGCTTCACGGGGCGTATGTTGGGGCACACGTTGAGGTGGTGCTCGATTAAGCCTCTTGGGATCCCTGCTAACTGATCTGGTTCCCATGCGAATACCTTCTTATTCGCTCGCAGGAACTTGACCAGGGCCTCCTCCTGCTCGGGCTCGAGGTTGGCGCCTATGGTGAAGGTGGCGTCAGTGGATCCGTCCTCGCCGACCAGTATCTGTTTGGTTTCTGCCTTGTCTTGGGTGAACAGCTGCTTCTTCTTGGCCGACGCAGCCCCCTTGGGCTCAGGGGCGTCTGAGTCAGCGGGCTGTGCCGCCGCCGCGGTCTTGAAGACGAGCTTGAGCACTTGCAACGCATCCCTAACGTCTCCCGAGACGGTGAGGACGCCACTGCTCCCGGGCATCTTCATGAGGTTGTACGCGGGGCGAGTCGCGGCCATAAACCGGGCTAGTGCCGGGGAACCGAGGATGGCATTGTATGGGAGGCCGATGGGGGCGATGTCAAAGTCGATTAGCTCCGTGCGGAAGTTGTCGTAGGTGCCAAAGGTCACCGGAAGACGGATCTGCCCCAGGGAGCCGGCTGAACCGCCTCCGATGCCCAAGAAGGGCCTGCTGGGCTGAAGCCGCTCCGGCGGTATGTGGAGGAGGCTGAAGGCTTCAACCGAGAGCACGCCGAGGCCCGCCGCCGTCGATGAGTGTCTGGTGACGGCCACCTGGTAGATGGTGGGGTGCATAGCATTGGGAGCGGCCGAGCGAGCTGAGTTGGAGGGGTGGTCCTCCGAGCTGAAGGCAGATCGGCCTTGGGCGCCGACCGACCGGAGGAGCCCCATGTCGCGGAGGCAGCACCGATCTGGCCGACGAATGGCTTGACGTGGCGGCCTGAAGGTGGCGCCTGCGAGCCGCCCAGGAGAGCTGCGACGACCGGGGGCGCCGACGCAGCGTGCTGGGCGAGGAAGAGGTCGCGCCGCTCCTTCCAAGAGGCCACGGAGGCCGCTGGCAGGTGGAGCAGCCACATGCGCGGGGCGCTGGTCAGGGCCATGGGAAGCCAGTTAGCCATGACCTTGTCGTCGCCTCCTGCCTCGAGGACGGCCTCCTCGTACACCAGCAGGAAGGCCAGTGGATCTGTCGTGCCGTTGTAGCGCGGTGGCGTCTCCGGCTTGAACTTGTTCGGCCACCGCACCTGTCGCAAGGTTGGGGCCAAGGCTCGGAGCCCCCTGGCCCCTGCGCCTGCACTGGCGACCGGAGTGGGCGGCACGCTGCTCATCATAGGGCGAACCGTGATGTCGGCGGAGAGCGGGTCGGCGGAAGGGAAAGCTCCGGCGCACCCCTACATGGCGCGCCAAATGTCGGATTTCGGGTTCCGGCAGACCCTCTAGGTTCGAACTCTGGGGTGCATGCGGAGATCTCACCCCCTACCTACCTGCACCTCGTCGCCTCGCAAGGATCTAAACTATGCAAAGAGCAACACAAGAGACACAAGGTTTATACTGGTTCGGGCCACCATTGTGGTGTAATACCCTACTCCAGTGTGTGGTGTGGTGGATTGCCTCAGGGGCTGATGATGAACAATACAAGGAAGAACAACCTCGCAAGGGTCTGTTCTTGGCCGGTGCGACGAACTACTAGGGGGGTTCGGTCGCTCTCTCTCTCTTGATCTCTAGCTCTGTTCTCGGTTCCCTGGGCCTCTTTCCCAAATATTGAGCGGGAAGGGCGCCAACAATTGGCCATTTTGAAGGGGAACATCTAGTACATTTATCCTGACTAAAGTTGGTCCTCGCCTGTCAAAGGCTCTAGCGATGACGCCGGCTTGGGCTCCACGATGACCTCCTTCCTGCCATTGTGTTGGTCTTGGTCTTGTTGCACCGAAACGGTTGCTTTTGCTTGATGCTCTCGCCTGCGCTTGCCTCCTTTGCACCAAAGAGGAAATGAGGACACTGCACGGGTTGGCGCCCGCCCGGCACCCTTGGTCGTCACGGCTTGCGTCATGGGCACCTCGTGAGGTACCCTGCCTTGATCTCTCCGCCTCCTCGCGAGCCAGCCTGACGAGGCCGCGCGTGAGGAAGCTTCCTGTCGTCCGCCTCAGCAATCTGGCCCCTCGCGAGGGTCTTGAGCTTGTGCTGATGAAGATGGGCCGTGCTGGGTCATCCCTTGAGCCACGCCGCAGGCCGCAGGCAGGCAAGTCTGGGTACCCCGTTCCCAGAACGCCGACAAGGCGCTCGGCCGAAACTTAAGAAACTGATTCAATGAGTAAAAAAATATAAAAAATCAGATCTAACATAGGCGATTAGATCTTGATCTGACGGCCAAGGGGTGTTTGTTGCGGGGTTAAACAAATGAACGCCCACAACATAAAAGATAATGATTCAAAGGAAAAAAGAACCTAGATCTAATCAGGACCGTTGCTACGAGAACTAATGGATGGGAGATGACGACGGCGTCTTACAGCGGTGCCCTCGCCGGCAGGGAAGAAGACAGCGGCGGAGCGGCGTCGGACGCGAAGAGGCGGCAACTCCAGGGCTTGTCGACGTCGAGCGAATTCTTGGGGAGGCTCGACGCGGGGTGGTGCGTTCGATGATGGAGGCCGCGTCGGTCTAGGACGATGGTGGTGACGAGAGCGAACTTCAGGAGAGCTTGGGGAGCTTGGTCCGGTGCGAGTCTGCGAGATTGAAAAGGTCAGGAAGATGCGGCGCATTGAGGAGGAGCGAACAGAGGAGCGGAGGGACTCGGGGAACCTTCAGTGGTGACCAAATCGGCCAGCGATAGAAGCTTCGGGTGCTCTAGGGTACGGGAGCTGCCAGCTTTTGCGGAAATCGGCAGAGGAGAGGGAGAGCATTATTTATACAGAGGCGGGCGTGCGCGAGGAACAAGAAATCAGGTCGAAACAATGAGGATTTGATCGGGAACAGGGGCTGTCGTGCGTGAGGAACCATCTGTCCTGATTCTTGCGCAAGAGGTTGAAGAAGGGCGCGGGGCCCGCTTGACAGCGAGCGAGGGCGAGCGGGCGAGAGAGGGAGGCGTGCGGGCGACCGCAGCGTACCACTTCGCGGTGCTAGTTGGGCCGTGGGCGGAAGACGCTGACTGGGTGGTTTGGCTGGCGCTGGCTCGCCCTATTCAAAAAGAAAACACTTTCCCTTTTTCTTTTTTAAACAGAGTTGAAAAATAGAAAGAAACCAAATAAATAAAATCTTTATATAGGCATGTAATATATCAAAATGTTCAAAAATACAAAATCCTAAAACATGAACATATTTTCATTTGCAAATAAAATAAAAAAAATTCAAAAAAACCAAACGGTGCTGCTGTTGCAATAAAACCGAATAAAAATCATTTTTAATATACTAAAATGATTTCAAACCTATTTTATCCTAATTTTACATTGAAGAATCATTTTACCCTTATTTCCATATATTTTATTTTTGGAGAAAAATAATTTGAATGAAAACCAAATAACTCCTAAACGGATTTGAATTTGAATTTCAAACCACATCCAAATCTTTTCTATTTTTCCTCATTCAAATATATTTCAAATTTGCCCCTGGTATGGAGTGTCATATTGCTCCTCTCTTTATTTTGAATAACTTTCTGGGAATTTGAAACCGAAAATTGAAATAACTTCAAAATGAAGGTGGGTTTCAAATAACTTCATAGGGAATTTTCAAATTGTTTCTTTTAAACTTCCAACTATCTTTGAAGAAGTCATTTCATCTTCTCTCATGAGGATCATTGACTTGCATAAACTTGTGACTTTGAAGAGTTTTCAAAAAAAGAATTCAAATCTGTACAATGCCACTTTTCATTTCAAATGGAAGAAGTCATGTTGTCTTCACCCTAGGGTTGTCTATTTGAAATGAATTTGAATTCTTGGAGATCAAAATGCAAAGTGAAAGTTTGGGTAACTAATTTCATTCCCTCTCATTGAACTTTCAAAAAGTTTCAGTTTCCACTCAAATTCACACAGTCAAACACACAACAACCAAACAGGCAAGCAAACTATTTATTTAATATAACATTCCAAAATTTAGAATTTTGGGATGTTACAAAATACCACTCTCAAAATGAATCTCTTCCTCGATATTCGAAGAGGCTAGAAAGAAAAAGGTTATGGTTTGGGGGTCTTCTAGCAAATCCATTGATCGGAAAGCTCTAGTGTCTTACCACACTTAAAATGCAGGGTTATGTTTCTGACCAAAACTCATGTACTGCATTCCTTTGGGTTGACGGTGTCAGTCTTCTCATATTCTCCGGGACAACATTTTCACCTGCGCCCTTCCGGTAAGGGCATAACCTCCTTTCTCAGAATCCCAAGTTCTTTCATCAAAATAGGACCATTCCTGTGACTGGGTCTTCTTAGTTGACAGGTCTATCGCCAATACTAAACAACTATCAAAATCTCATGGTGGTCAATGATTTTTGGTTTCTGCGGGAAATGAGTCTGGGTTAAATCTATCCGTATAACCTATGGTTGGCAACGATTGCCTGTACAGGGTTCGATCATAGTACCATTCTAAGGTTTAAACAAGGTTTTGACATCGTTGTCTCTCTACTATGGGTAAGTCACTCTAGATTTGCCATCCCAAATGTCAAGACCGAATGATAAGAGTAAGTCGGTATGGTGATCAATCCATTCTGCACCCAGATCATTACCTTGTATAAGGTTTAGCGTATCTCGTAATTCTAACACTTGGGCATTCTCACAAGCATTGCAAAATTTCTCTTCTCCTTGAACTGGGTTCGGGTAAACCCATTGGTTCTGCAAGCCAAACATAACATCTATTGTTTCTTCACAACTCTCAATTTTTCGTAATCTCCTATGAAACGTTTGCTGATGAAATCATAGCTTCCTCCAGATTTCTTTCTTCAACAAGGGTATGCTTGATCCTTGTTAACTCCTAGGCGTGTGGGTTATGGTTTACTTCAATGCTAGTACAATTTTAGCTCATACTGGGAGTTACAATTGTTCCATATTCCAACATTACACCTACTTTAAATCCATCAGTACTTCCTTTCTTCATATCAAAAAGAAAACTCCAACTCATTTTGTCCAAACTCCACTCCGTGAAATATCATTATCCTTTCCATGGGTCAAGCGTCCTCATAGGGTACTACCAACCTTGAAATGCACAAATTGTTCCATAGACCATATTTATCATATCCTAAAAAATGGTCAACATCTGTGTTCAATAGAGTAACACTTCATACAATTCAACATATGAAATCATTACACATTAATTTTTTTTGTTTCATGAACTCATTACAATCTCCGAGACTTCTATTACATAATTCAAGTCCATATCCTCAATGAATAAAAATGTGTTCTCAATTTATTGCATTCTTTATTCCAGTAACAAAATCTTAACTACTCAACTTCAAGCTTTGATCGATTTAGAACATTCCCTGGCAAAATGTCTTGCTTCCTTGCAGCGTAAACAAATGACGTCGGACAAATCAGGGGCTTCCTGGTACCTCCTTGGGTTATTTGCTTCTTTTCTGGACAATCACTAGCGTAATGTCCTATGGTCTTGCACCCACAATAGGTAATATGGATCTTATCCTTCTTTGCAAAAACTAGGTTGTTCGGGGAATTCATTCTCTTTCTCTTGCTGGACTTATTCGTACCGATCAATCCTTCTATTTCCTGTGGATCAAACTCCACTTCTTCTGTCGGGAAGTCTCTCAGATACTCTTGGCTTTCCTTCATGCAATACTGTGAAAGTGTCCTTCTTCTCCACGTGAATAGCAGGCTTGGGCGAAAGATCTGTTTAGGCCTTCTCCATCGAGGTCTTCAACATCTTCCTTCATCACAGGTTCTTCTGAACTTTCCCCGGGTGTTTCTTTCATGGCTTCTTTCTGCTGCTTGGTAATATCTTGTACCTTGGGGGAAATTGGGCACTGAGTTGGGTAATGAGTTGTTCCTTCACACAAGAAACAAGTCACCCGCCTAGCGGGGCATTCTTCCTCTGGGTGATGTTCTTCACAATGAGGGCATCCATCCTTGTGTTCTTCATGGGTGTATCCTATTTCTCCACAAATCTTGCATGCATAAGGCTTCTTCACTTTAGGATCACAAGGCTTCTGGATAAAACAAGACCTCAGTAGAATCGTCTTGAATTCGTCCCAAGCATTTTCTCCATTCCATCCTTTTATAGCTTGATGTATCTCTCGCCATGTTGCGGCATCTTGTGTGCGTAGGGTGTATGGAACCATACACTCTCCTTCAATACGGTACTACTTCATGCGATCTTCCATGTTCCATATCAATTGTGCTACTTCCAACTGTGTCATCGATCTTGGAAATACAAGTCCGTCTTCATTCATCATCTATTGGGTTCAAGGGTTTTGGGATGAGATACAGGAGAAGGATAGAGAGATACACAATACAAACAATAGTTTTGAAAATCAATTTTATTTTGTGGCTGTCAAAAAAACATCAAACAAATGACAACTCACAAATCATCGCATCTAACGTAAGTATATAATAGGGGTTTGGTCTTCTAAAGGTCAAATAGATCTTCAGATTCTTCAAGTCTTCGGAGTCTTCAACTGTTGTAGCTTCAATTCTTCTAATGCATGGTGAAATCCTCTTTACTCTGAAGAGGTCATCAGTTGTCTGATATCTTGTCCTTCTTGGAGCGGCTTCAGCTGATCCTCTGTGTGGTCAAAAGGGAATGGCGTACATTCCTACTATTTGAGGTAAGAGGGGACTATCTGATAAAATCAAAACAGATAAAAGGTAACGTATCTTTTTGAAAATAAAGTATTAGAGATATCCTGTCCTAGGGCTTTCCGGTTTCTAGCATCACATCCTACAGTCAACATGTGCTCTGATACCATGTCTGTAGCGACCCGACCTCAAAAGGTCAAGCATTTGTGTATTTGTGCCATCGCTGGATCAGCATGCTGGCGCACACAGTACATTAGTGTATATATCAAAGTGCAATCACATGTATAAATAACATAAAACTAATATATACCTCATAAGTCTCAACGGAAACAGTCAATTGGGTGTGGAGTCCCATCAACGCCATCGACAGGTTGAGTGTAGACCGTAACCCAACAACAAAACTCACTCGTTGTAGAAATAATCCTCAACATGATACGTTACAGCCGTGTAGGTCAGTACATTGAATGTACCGGCAAGATCACTGTAAGAAACACCGATGATAAAACTATACTATATGCAATATGGCTTTGAGGCTACGTGGTCTGCGAGTTTTGTTTGCATACAAGCTGGTTTCATTTTTCCTACATCAGTGTCATGGTTCCACCAACCGATGTCTCATAGCCCAAATCATCATAAGTTTCCCAC
The DNA here is from genome assembly GCA_021605145.1 of Aegilops bicornis. Classification (NCBI taxonomy): domain Eukaryota; kingdom Viridiplantae; phylum Streptophyta; class Magnoliopsida; order Poales; family Poaceae; genus Aegilops; species Aegilops bicornis. The sequence continues at coordinate 335,347,128 of CM038670.1, read as the reverse complement.
AAAAGTTATCAGTCCGGTGTTGAGAGTTCCGAGATATATCCAAGTCAAGAGGCTCAAATTGTTTGTAACCGGGGACACGACTAATCGATTAGGTTTTAACTCTGTAGAGTGTTGTGCACTTTACCCGCAAGATTTGATCCCTCCCTTGTCGTCCTCGCACTTCGGGTTGTTTGAGCACAGGACAATCAAAACATGGTCTTGCGTAGAGTTCCTCTGACCACTGTCCGATGCCCATCCAATCATACCGTAGTTCTACATCTGCTGTCATTGTCCCAGATAGAGTCACAACTAGGTCAACCAAGCTAGAGCCCATAGTGACTTGCGGTTGCACAGGTAAGCATCCGGGCATGAAGTATTCTTCTGTCTCTTTGAGCCTGGGTGGAGCTTTCCGCAAGATATCACGACGCTTCTCCGGAATCACTGAGTACTGGGTGCACCAATGTACCCTTCTTAACCATTCTCCACCCAGAGGTATATCGAATTCTTGTCCCGAGTCTTGAAGTATTGAGGCCTTGAAGATGCAATCCTTGTAGATGCCATCATGGAGTTTTTGTCATTGATGTAGAATCCTCCTTGTTCACACCACTCATGCACTCAAACCAAACCCCATCTACTATAGCGTAGCATTAAATCTATATAGCGTCCCGGGCTTGATAATAGGGAGATGGGTTCCTACCTCTTGCATTCTACTCAACTACAAGAAATCAATATTACTACTGGAGGGATTACACTAGATTCAATAAAACATAGGTATGATTAACATGGTCAAAGTGAACTTGCCTGGTAATACTTGATGAAGATTATATCGCTCTCAGAGACATCCTGATAGTACTATTCGTCACTCTCCGAAGAAAATCAATATAGTCAAACATTGCATTCGCATAAGCAATCATTCTAGCAAGCAATTTCTATCAATCTTAATTATCAATAAACAACAAATAAATCAACTAACGAAACCCAAATAAAATCCAAAGAACTTCGAGGAAAACTACGAGAAAAATTACTAAGGAAAAGTCTAAGACTTCACTACAAACAATAAAAATAGTTTTTGTCCTACATAAAACTTAACAGCAAAATAAAATACTAAACAACTAAATTAACAAAAAATAAATAGTAAAACAACTAAGTTAACAGAAAGTATTTTTCATAAATTTTATTTGCAAAAAGAAACAAATAAAAAGCTACTATAAAACTCTAACTATGTCCAGTACAAGTTTTCATACAAAACTAAAGAAAATAATTTTTTAGAATAAAATAGAAGTGTCTAATGTTCAATAACAGAAAGAAAACTATTTTTTTAAAAGACAATTTTTTAGTTAAAAACAAATAAATACTATGGGAAAAGAAAATAACACTAAACTATGTAAAACAGTACTGTTTTGCCTAAAACCCTAATTTAAAATAATCCTAAATTTTCACAAAGCAAACCTACTGCTAGACAAAACCATAAGTGATCAGGAGCAAAAAGAATTAGTCAAAAAGCTATTCTAGAATTCAAACTAAAGCCAAAGCAGTGTTTGAAGCATATTTGAAATAACTCAAATTTAAACTAATGAAATTTGAAAACTAAGTGCAACATCGGAAAATTCAAGAAATTATAAAACTAATGCAAAAAGAGTCACTAAATTTGGACTATAAAATAAAAGATATTGAATTTCTAAAAAAATAACTATTCTGTTTAAAAAAGAAACGAAAATAAATACATAAAACAGAACAGACGAGTGCTACTTCTCAGGCTGTAACTGGGCTAAACAGGTGGGTGATCCAATGCTATAAGGCGCTCGGCCGAAACTTAACAAAACTGAATTAGTGAGTATAAAAAAATAAAAAAAATCTGATCTAACCTAGGTGGTTAGATCTTGATCTGACGGCCAAGGGGTGTTTGCTGCGGGGCTAAACAAACGATCACCCGCAACATAAAAGATAACAATTCAAAGAAAAAACATAACCTAGATCTAATCAGGGTAGTTGCTATGAGATCTGACGAACGGAGATGACGACGACATCTTACAGAGGTGGCGTCGCCGGTAGGGAAGAAGACAGCGGCGGAGCGGCGTCAGATGCGAAGAGGCGGCGTCTCCAGGGCTCGTCGGCGTCTAGAGAAGGCTCGGGGAGGCTCGACGCGAGGTGGCATGTCCGATGATGGAGGGCGCGTCAATCGAGGATGACGGTGGCGATGACAGTGGGCGGCTGGAGTAGGGGCGGCAGCGGCAAACTTCTGGAGAGCTTGGGGAGCTTGGTCCGGTGCGATTCTGCGAGATTGAAAAGGTCAGGGAGATGCGGCGCATCAAGGAGGAGCGAACAGAGGAACGAAGGGACTCGGGGAACCTTCGGTGGTGACCATATCGGCCGGTGACAGAAGCTTCGTGCGAGAACTCCGGCGAGATCGATCGAGCGCTCTAGGATACGGGAGCTGGCGGGTTTTGCGATAATTGGCGGAGGAGAGGGAGAGCATTATTTATAAGGAGGTGGGCATGCGCGAGGGGCAAGAAATCAGGTCGAAACAGCGAGGATTTGATTGGGAACAGGGGCTGTTGTGCGTGAGGAAGAATCCGTCCCCATTCTTGCGCGAGAGGTTGAAGAAGGGCATGGTCCCTACTTGACAGCGAGCAAGGGCGAGCGGGCGAGAGAGGGAGGCGTGCGGGTGACCGCACCGCACCGCTTCACGGCGCTAGCTTTGCCGTGGGCCGAAGACGTGGGCTGTGTCGGTTGGCTGGTGATTGCACCGCACCGCTTTTACATTGAAGGGAATCATTTTACCCCTATTTCCATATATTTTATTTTTGGAGAAAAATAATTTGAATGAAACCAAATGATGGGGATACAACTACTGGGTATGACCCGCCCAGCAGGGGCCAGTTCATACCACTGGCGACTTAAAGATAAAGATGGCGGGTCATGAAGTAAGCCTATTGACGGCCCCAGACCCAGAGGCGACTTAAGGCCCAAGAGGATGAACCGCCATATGTGTAACTTGTATTGTAAGGCAAGCTTAGTTAGTCACCAAGCCGGATACGTTGTGTATGAGCCAGCCGGGACTCTATAAGCCGTCGGGCATCAACCTGTGTATATAAAGGGGTGACCCGGCGGCGGGTTAGGGAAAGAAACAACAAGTCGAGAACTAGGTCAAGCATATTCGCTCCCTGGTAATCGAAACCCAAGCAATACAACCCCAAACTGGAGTAAGCCTTTACCTCATTGCAAGGGGCCGAACCAGTATAAACTCTTTGTGTCCTTTGTCCCGATTAACCCCTTCAAGATAACCTAGTTGCGATGGCTCCACACCTAAGTCCTTTCGCTAGGGCATCTGCCGTGTTAAGTCCACGACAGTTGGTGCCCACCGTGGGGCTAGCGCACGGTGGTTTCGAGTTCTTGAAGGGCAACTTTGCAGGGATCAAGGGATACGCTGTGGGCCGGATGACCAAGAGTTGTCGGGGCAAGCTCTACATCGACGACGCTGGCTAGGACCCTGAGGCTGGCTCAATTGAGTACCGGTACCGGGTCCCCTTCGAAGGAGTCCATGTCTTCATCGGCAAGATCGGCGAATCAGGCCCTAAGCCGGACATCTGCACCGACATCGTCGAGACGGCTCAGCATTCACGACCTGCCAAGGATCGAGCCGCTGTGAAGCACGCCTTTGTGGGTTTCACCCATGGGGCGGAACTTGAGAAAGGATCTATGTCCGGTGGTGAGACGGCCATCTAATCTGATGGTGAGTCATCAACCGGTGAAATCAATCAATGTATCAAGCTGCAGGGGCTGACGGCTTGGGTGCTTTGTTCCAATGTCGATAGTATTACGGACCCTATGAGCCGCCAAACAGGGTTGCAATCTTCATGGCCGGTACACAGCCGGTGCTCGGTTCGACAACCGCCACAACTATGACCTCCAGCTCGACGGCCGCGGCGACAGCTGGGGCTAGCGGCTCTGTGTGCCCACTGGCTCAGGTTCCGACCGAACTTCTAGATGCTTTGGCAGCTTTGATGGGGGCGGAGGTGACCCCGGACACTCAAGAACAACATAAAGTGGATGTTGCAAAGCTACGAGATGAGATAGCTCAAGCCAAGGAAGAGCTGGTGGCTAAAAATGCTAGGATGGCCACAGAGTGAGCTGCTTTGGACGCTCAGGCACAACAGATTCATGCAGAGTCTTTCCGGCTTACCTTGGATCAAAACGCTTCAAATGCCATCATGAGAAGAAGGCACTAGAGTCGTTTACCTCCAGAGTACGATGCGAGAAACCTTTTCAACACACCAGGGGTAGGGACCAGTGACCCGCCCGTGGTGAACCGGGCGATTGAGGCGCTTGTGACCAGAGCGTCAATTCAGCCGCGTGCTGTGGATCCGCCTCGTTTGGATATGACTCCGCCTCAACATGTTCCGACACTGCCGTGTCACTACTCTAACCCTCTGGATAATATGATTGCCGTTGCGACACGATTGGCAGCTCTCCGGGTTGAATGCGAGTCTCCGGCTGTGATAGAGATGCGGAGGGCCAGGGAACTTCTTTAGACAGCGGTAGCACAACAGGCGGCTTACTCATACAGTCGTGAGCGGATCCATTCAACCCCTCATCCGAGCCGGAGTTATAGTAAACATATTGACTCGCCAGCAGTTTCAAGCAGTGAGCAACACCATAACCAACCTCGTAGGCATGACCCGGAGTGCGGTGGTGTCGATGCTCAGACTTTGGTGGATCAGGGCAGGGCACGTCGGGAGGCTAAGTTGGCGGCTCAGCTAGCGGCTCAACAACAATCTCCGGTTTATCCGTCAGCGTCTGTGGAGGCAGGAGTGACCTCTAACCTTGGGTGTACCATATTTAGTGCCGGCTCTACACAATGAGCGTTTGCCTAAAGATTTCAAGGGCCCTCGTAAGGTGCCTAATTACACAGCGGATCAGCCCCTAGAGGCTTGGATTGAGAGCTACGATATGGCTATGGAGATGTTGGATGTTAGTGATGCTGCATGTGCTAAGTATTTCACCATGATGTTGGATGGTCCGACTCATACTTGGTTGAAAGGACTGCCCACTAACTCCGTTAGGTCATGGACGGAGTTGAAAACATGTTCTATCAAAAAATTTAAAGACACATGCAAGCAGCCTATGTCAATTCTGGATCTAGACTCTTGTGTCCAAGGTGAGGGTGAGTCAACAACCAATTGGCTGTGCTGGATCTCAGATGTTATACACTCATCTGACAGTATCAACGCCGGTTCAGCAGTCCTGATGTTGGAGAAGAATTGATGTTTCCTTCCCATTAAGCAGAAGCTGGGCGGCTTAAACGCCACTGCAATGACATGGGGGAGCTCATGGCGGCTCTCGTCAAATATGCTGACTCTGATAGTACTATAGACCCTGAGTCTAATGAGGAGAAGGCTGGTAAGGGGAAGAAGAGTGGCAATGCAAAAGGGCAGCAACATAATACGGTGGGTCAAAGTGGCAGCGGTAAGCACAAAGCTGATGGCGGTTTAGACTTTGTGGCTAACACCAATACGCAGAACAATAATCAGCGTCGTAAGGGAAAGACACCCCGGCTTGGAGGGCCAAAGTTTAACATTGAGGTGATGATGAATCAGCCTTGTCCAAAGCATGGTACGCAAGAGAAGCCGGCCAATCATCTGTGGAAGGATTGCTTCATCATGAGGGAGTATAGGAATTCCAATTTTTTTCCAGAATAATCATGGCCCGAATGGCGGCTCAGGACCCGGCTCTCACGGGCCTGGCTTTGGAGCTGGCGGCTCAAACTCTGGTTTCCAGGGCCAAGGCAACCAAGGTGGTTTCAATCAGCAATCTGGTCAAGGGAATTAGCAGCAGCAGTCTGGTTATCAGAGTAATCCAAAGTAGTTGAATAGTGGTCAGTATCATGTGTTTACCATAAGTTTATGTAAACAGGACCAGAAGGTTCATAAGAGGGCAGTCAACGCGGTTGAGCCGGCGGTCCCTTGATACTTGCGATGGTCCGAACATGCTATTGTGTGGAGCCGTGAGGATCACCCGCCCCGGTTTGACAATCCGGGTCACTTGGCTTTGGTGGTTGCACCTCAGGTTGGAGGATACAAGTTCACTAAAGTGCTCATGGATGGAGGCAGCACCATCAATATCCTTTATTATGATACTTTCTGCCGTATGAATTTAACTGATAAGGATCTTAAGCCGCCGTCTACTGTTTTTCATGGAGTGGTGCCTGGTAAGTCGACGTATCCAGTGGGTAAGATAGCTTTGGAAGTGGCCTTTTGAGATGATAACGATTTCAGAGCTGAGATGTTGACCTTCAAGGTGGTCAATATCAAGAGCCCTTATCACACTTTGTTCGGGCGGCCAACTTATGCTAAGTTTATGGCAAGGCCTTGTTATGTTTATTTGAAGCTTAAGATGTCGGGTCACAAGGGTACCATCATAGTGCATGGCAACAGGAAGATAGCCTTTGAGTGTGAAGAGGGCGATGCTGCTTATGCCGAGTCTGTTTGTGCAATAGAGGAGTTGAAGTTTTACAAAGATAATGTTGACCCGGAAGATATGACACCTTTGAAGAAGCCAACCACAGAGCATGACCCTATGTTGAAGTTTAAGTCGGCATATGATACTAAGATGGTTGACTTTGTTCCTGGCGACTCATCCAAGCAGTTCAGTATCAGTGCTAATATGGATCCAAAATAGGAAAGCGCACTCATCGAGTTCATCCGTGAGAACCGGGACAACTTTGCATGGAAACCTTCTGACATGCCAGGTGTACCGAGGGAACTCACTGAGCACACTCTCAATATTGATCCAAAGTTTAAACCGGTCAAGCAATTCCTTTGTTGTTTCAATGAAGAGAGGCACAAGGCCATTGGTGAAGAAGTGGCCCGGCTCTTGGCGGCTGGGTTCATTGTTGTAGTCTTTCATCCGGAGTGGTTGGCTAACCCGGTGCTGGTACTTAAGAAGAACAGTACTAGGCGTATGTGTGTAGATTACACAGACTTAAACATGGCCTGTCCGGCTGATCCTTTTGCTCTCCCCCGTATTTATCAGATTATTGATGCTACAGCGGGTTGTGAGCGTTTGAGTTTTCTGGATTCTTACTCTGGTTATCACCAGATGAAGATGGCAGTTAAGGACCAGGAGAAGACATCTTTCATCACTCCCTTTGGAGCCTTCTACTATGTGTCTATGCCTTTTGGGCTCAAGAGTGCCCAGGCGACTTATCAACAGTGTGTTCAGAATTGCCTCCATGACCAGATTGGACGCAATGTTCATGCTTATGTGGATTATATTTTTGTGAAATCTAGGAAGAAAGAGACCTTGATAGATGATTTGAAAGAAACCTTTAACAATCTCCGGGTCTACAAGATGATGCTTAACCCGGCCAAGTGAGTCTTTGGTGTGCCAGCAGGCAAGCTCTTGGGTTTTTTGGTTTCTGAAAGGGGCATTGAAGCTAACCTAGATAAAATCAAGGCTATCACTTCCTTGGCTAAGCCGGCATGTATTAATGATGTCCAGTGTCTGGCAGGTCGTATTGAGGCCTTAAGCCGGTTCATAAGCCAGCTGGGTGAAAAAGATATCCCTCTGTACCAGATGATGAAGAAAACAGATCACTTTGTCTGGAGTGATGCCGCTGATCAGGCATTTGAGGCCTTGAAAAAATAGTTAGCTGAGCCGCCAATCCTTGCTACTCCTATTGATAAGGAGCCCTTGTTGTTATATGTGGCTGCTAATAGCCGAGTCGTCAGTGTGGCAATTGTTGTGGAAAGGAAGGAATCAGGCAAGGAGTATCCGGATTAGCGGCCGGTTTATTATGTCAGTGAGGTGCTCATTGAATCCAAGCAGAGATACCCACATTGGCAAAAGCTGGTTTATGGGGTGTTCATGGCTAGTCGTAAATTGAAGCAGTATTTCTTTGGTCATCCCATTACTGTGGTCAGTTCTGCTCCCTTGGGGGATATTATTCAAAACAAATAAGCCACAGGTCGGGTAGCCAAATTGACCATTGAATTTGGACCCCCATGGTTTGAAGTATATGCCTCGGACAGCTACCAAGTCTCAAGCACTTGTGGATTTTATTAATGACTGGACCGAGCTGCAGATGCCTGAGGAGAAGCCGGATAACACATATTGGACTATTCACTTTGATAGATCCAGGCAGTTGGAAGGCTCGGGGGGTGGAGTTATTGTGACTTCCCCACGAGGTGATAAATTTTGTTATGTTTTAAGGTTGATGTTCCCTTGTACTAACAATGCAGCTGAGTATGAGGCCTTGCTCCATGGTCTTCGGATGGCTAAAGATCCACTCATGGTGGCTTACCGCCGAGAGGTTGATGATATTGCTGGTTATTTCAAAGGTTATCAAGTGGAACATGTTGATCGCAGGAAAAATGAGGCGGCTGATGCTTTAAGCCGGCTAGGGTCTCAGCGTAAGTCGGTACCACCTAATGTTTTCCTTGATATTCTGCATACCCTTCAGTCAAATTGCCTATGGAGGAAGATCTTGTTATTCCTGACCCGGAGGCGCAGTTGATCGCGGCTCTTCATGCTATTCCTGATTGGACAGTTCCATATTTGGCTTATATGACCCGGGGCGAGTTATCTGAAGATGAAACTTTGGCCAGGCAGATAACCAGGCGGTCTAAGTCAATGACTATTGTCAATGGAGAGTTGCACCGCTACAGTGTCATATGGCTGTTTCAACGTTGTATTTATCCTGAGGAAGGTCATGAGATTTTATGAGAGATTCATGAAGGAGATTGTGGTCATCATTCCAGTTTTAAGTCTCTCATAGCCAACACTTTTCGTCATGGGTTTTATTGGCTGACGACTCATGCTGATGCGGAGGATTTGGTCAATAAATGTGATGGTTGTCATAAATTTTCAAGATGAGCTCATGTGCCGGCTCAAGAATTAAGGATGATTCCAATTACTTGGACGTTTGCAGTCTGGGGGCTGGATATGGTTGGACCTTTCAAATAATCCAATGACAAAAAGACTCACCTCTTGGTGGCGGTTGACAAATTTACAAAGTGGGTTGAGGCAGAGCCAGTTAGTAAGTGTGACACGGCAACATCGGTTCAATTCATCAAAAAAGTGATTTTCCATTTTGGCTATCCTCACAGTATCATCACGGATAATGGTAAGAATTTATCTAAAGGTGCTATGAAAGAATTTTGTCAACGTGAACATATTCGTCTTGATGTGTCATCTGTGGCTCACCCCCAGTCCAATGGTCAAGCTGAAGCCAATCAAGAAATCTTGAGAGGTATAAAACCCTGGCTTATGGTCCCTTTGCAGAGGAAGCTGGGTTGTTGGGTTGAGGAGTTATCTTCAGTGCTTTGGAGTACTAACTCCACCCCCAACAGATCTACAGGTTGCACACCTTTCTTCATGGTTTACAGAGCAGAGGCGGTTCTCCCAAGTGACATCCATCACGACTCGCCCCGTGTGGCTGCTTATGTTGAAGCTGATAATGAACAAGCACATCAGGATGCTCTTGACCTATTGGATGAGGAGCGTGACCTTGCGGCGGCTCGTTTGGCGATTTACCAGCAAGATCTGCGTTGATATCATAGCCGCCGGGTTAAAACCAGGACCTTTCAAGAAGGAGATTTGGTGCTCCGGCTCATCCAGGATCAAACTGACATGCACAAGGTATCCTCACCTTGGGAAGGGCCTTTTGTGGTCAGCAAAAATCTGAACAACGGGTTATATTACCTTATCGATGTACGAGACCACAAGGACTCACGCACGTCGGAGGAGGAGAACTTTGGTCATGGAATATTGCTCATCTTCGGCCTTATTACACCTGAGCCACCGGCTCTTGCGATGTACATATTTCCACCAATGTATATATTATGACTAGTATAATAAAGTCGGCATCCCGGATATTTCAGGGCCTCTGCCGTTTCATTTCTGAGAATTTGAGTCTTTATTGTCTCTTCATAAGATCACTTGGGGGCTTCCTGCTCATTGAGCATAGCTATGACTACCCTCTTGATCCGGCTTGTATGCCTTGGTTGCAAAATACTTGGGGGCTTCCTGCTCATTCAGCATAGCTATGACTGCCCTACTGATCCGGCTTATACGCCTGGAATGAAATATTACTTGGGGACTCCTTATTAATGAATAGAGCTTTTATGTCCCTTGTAATAGGCTTGGACGCCAGGTGTACTCACCAAAACTCCGGGTTATCCTGCCTTTGCTTGCCTGCCACTCCGACCAGGTAATCCTGGAATGACTCGCCGTACTCTTGACAATCAATCTTATAAAGACCCTGAATTTTTCAAAGTTAAAACGGCGATTTGTCATGTGAGGTCCGACTTATGGGTTTGAATTAAGGTTTAACTCAGCGGCTGTGCGGCCCTTGAATAACACTTTTCATTGAGGCTTGGCAGCCTATGAATGCCTTGTTTTTTCTTATTTATATTTGCTTTGAGAATTTTTTGAGGTTCATCTTTTGTGCCATGGTTAAAAATTAATTAGGGCCATGCTGCCTTATGATTCATAAATGAATCTATCTGGAGTTTTGTTAACCCGGACTGGCTTTGGACTTCAAGTCGCCAGTGTGTGATGATTATATGCTTGAAGTTCTATGCTCTAAGCTTTCGACTGTTACCCTTACTTCATGTGGTGTGGTAAGCTGGTAGTATAAACAAATATCACAGGTATGATATTTACTTTATTATGATTACATGAGGTTTTGATAAACTGGCCCTGGTTATTTACTATGTTGTTACCAGTGGATTGTATATGGGGCATCGTGACCCGCCCTGGGGTAAACCGCGAGGGCACACGTTATCTGCTTATGTGCAGGAAATATGATAATTGTGGTCTGCATAATTTGATGATATTATAAAACATAAGTGCCGGATCTTCAACATCAGATTGACGGTTCAAAAGTGTTATGCAAGTCAACATGCATGATGCCATGGCAGATCATTGTTTTCAACTAGCCTATTACAAGGCATCACGAGGCCGCAAAAGAATAAATGTTTTTTAGACACACAACATCCAAATGCTATGGCTGGTAAACCGGCTCATGAATTAAGACTTCAAGTCTTGGCGGGTCGAGGCTTCTGGATCATCCTGTGCTGGCTCTTCTTCTTCCTCTATTGTCTGGAAGTTAGGCGATAACCAATCGATCCCAGACAAAGCTTTGAACACAGCCTCGTCATCAATAAGTGTTGACAGGTCAATATCAGGGGCAAAGGTGTGCTTACGAATTGGCGGAATAAGGTCCTTGGCTTCATGAACCGGCGCTTTGATCTTCTTGTTTTCAGCATCATAGGCCGCCTGGTATTGGGACATATCTATTTCTTCAGCCAACTTACTTGCTAACGGATGCATCGCTCTTGCTATTTGGGAAAAGTCAGCAACACTGAAGGTAGAACTGTCTTCTTTGACGCTTGGGCAGCCACTGGCTAATTCTTCTGGATCAAGATATGCTTGCCAGGCTTTTGTCTGGCTCAGGGCGTTCATGTCACCGGCTCTTGCCGCTGACAGCTTCAGGTCATCAAGCCTCTGGGGTATCACTGACAGTTTTTCTAGTACTTCTTTGATGAGTGAAGGAGGTTGCTTCTTATGTGTAGTAGCACTGATGACTCGTTGCACGCCAGTGTATAATTGCTCCACCAATGTATATGCAGCTTTGAGCTTTGTGCGCATATCTTGACCAAGGTTGGAGGTTCTGGGGCCTGCATCAGCAAATAACATTGATAAGCCGGATGAGGTATATATTTATTATGAAAGAATGATTAAAAGTATGGTGCTCAATACTAAAGATGGGAGTTGTCATGTTTTTAATTTGGCGTTTTAAGCCGGACAACTCCTCGGTCACCGGCTTAAGGGCAGATTCAGCTTCTTCTGATCTCTTCACCAAAGTTGCCTTCTTAGTTTCCCAACTGTTCCTATCAGCTTTGAACTCTTTCTTCAGTTTCTCCATCTCTTCCAAGGCGGTTTTTAATTCTATCTGGGCCTTGGAAGTTGCAGATTGCTGAGTGGAGATGTTCTGACGGAGATCAGCGACTTGGGATTCTTTCATATTAAGCTCGGCCTGCAAAGTGCAATGGACAGGCCATATTATGATTTCAATTCTTGAAGTCCCAAGCATAATACAAGTATTATACTTGGTACTTGGGGGCTAATGCATATTGCTCTTTTTTGATGACAATTATATGATGACCCGGCTATGCTGCTATGACTATAGCTGACTCATAAGGGTTACATAGCTGGATTTTATTCACAGTAATGGTGATAAGTCCTGGCTTATTCAGGATGATTAATCCGGCCCTTGGGGGCTACATGTGCAAACTTGATGGTTATTACTTGAAGTTCCGGTTTAACTTGTCAGTTTAAGCTGGCCTTGGTGAGCCATTTATGTGAAATTAAAAGCTATATTTTGAAGACCCGCTTTAGCTATTCAGCTTAAGCCGGCCCTTGGGGGCTACTTGTTGATTTTGCAGTTCTAACAGGCTATGACATGGCTATCAAAGTTCAACAAGAATGTTTAAAGTCTACAACATATTCAAGTTAATCATATCCGATGAGACTGGCGGTGACAAGATATATATATATATATATATATATATATATATATATATATATATATATATATATATATATATATATATATGAAGAGGATGATAATATTTACCTCAAAGAACTTCTTCATCAGGTTGACCAGGCCGGCTTCAAAGTCACGACTAGTGTGAAGGAGGTTTAAATAACCAGAGTGAATCTCTTGGGCACTAAACTAGGCATAGCTGTCCAAGTCCACCTTCCACTTGCCTTTATCAACAGCAGCAAATTCTTCTTTAGCACTATGCTTGGATAAGGCAATGGGGTTGCCCGGCGCTGTATAACCAAGCCCAGTAATGACGACATCGTCAGCCTTCTCTTCAGTAGTCTTGATGGGACTTGGCGGCTTAGTGGTGGCCGGCTCAACGACTATATGGTCTATGGTAACCTTGTGCTCTTCTAGTGGCGGGTCATTAATGGTAGCCTCAGTGGTTTGATGAGAGGCTTCTGGCAATTGCTTCTCCGGCTCAAAAGGGTTGGAATCTTTAGTCGGCTTGTTCATTTTTTCCTTCTTGCTGGGCTTGTCCACGCCACTAAAAATAAAAAATACAAAGATGTCAGCATATCAATCAAGATGAAATGTCAAGTGGTTAAATATTTCTTACCCAAGAGCAACTTTGAAAGCCGGAATCTGAGTTCTAGTTAACTGGCCGGAAGAGGAGTGAGAAGTTCCCTGGTAGTTGGAATCAGATGGTTTAAGTGGTTGACACATAAGACATGCTTTTGGATAAAGTAATGATGAAGTTTGTGGCACCTCGTTCCGGAGCTTTCGAGGGGCCGGTGTGTTGGGTAAGCCGGAGCAAAGTGCACCTCCACTATTCCGGGTCTACCGACGAGCCTCGTGTTGTTTTTGCTTCAAAATAAAGTTTGGATCTAAGTAAGCTAAAGGGTGAGAAAACTTTACTTTCCGGTCACTTTTCGAGTTATTTCTCTTGATAAACTCTCTGGATCGGAGGAAATGAGGGTTACCTCTTCAACATCTGCACGGCTGGCCCCCGCGCCGTCCTGATAGTAATCATTGTCAATAAGATGAATAAAAAGTGAGCCAAGAGAGTCAAGTTCTACCTCCGACTCATTATCATCGTCATCATCATCATTATCATCCAAGTCAAATGACTCGGAGGGGTTGGTTTTCTTCTTGGCAGGTTTTTTGGTAGCTTTGCTGTTTGTCCGGGTCTTCTTGGCCGGCTTATCTAACTTCTTCTTCCAGGAGAATCGACCTGCACAAATAAAGTAAAGTGGATTATGAAAATACAGTTTAAATGAAAGGAAATGCTTAAAGCGGAAAGAGTTTAAAGGCTTACAGCTGGTGGTTGGTTGAGAACACAGAAAGGATTCAGTCCAGTTTTGTTGTAGTTTACCAGACTCTCCTTCAGTAGAGACTTGGTCATATTATTGATGTCATCTTCAGTTATCTCTATCTGGCAGTGACGAAGCGGATCTTTCAAATCACCGGTATATTGACACATTAATCCGGGTCGGCGGCTTAGGGGCAATATCCTCCATGAAACCCAGCATCGGACAAGGTCAATGCCATTTAAACCATTAGCCATGAAGGCTCTGATTTTTGAAAAAATGGGCACATATTTGGCCTGTTCCTTTGTGCTGATGAGTTCTGGAAGAGGATGTGTAAGTGTCAAAACCGGCGGATCTCGGGTAGGGGGTCATGAACTGTGCGTCTAGGCGGATGGTAACAGGAGACAAGGGACACGATGTTTTTACCCTGGTTCGGGCCCTCTCGATGGAGGTAAAACCCTAATCCTGCTTGATTAATATTGATGATATGGGTAGTACAAGAGTAGATCTACCACGAGATCAGAGAGGCTAAACCCTAGAAGCTAGCCTATGGTATGATTGTTGTTCGTCCTATGGACTAAAACCCTCCGGTTTATATAGACACTAGAGAGGGCTAGGGTTACACAGAGTCGGTTACAACGGGAGGGGATCTACATATCTGTATCGCCAAGCTTGCCTTCCACGCCAAGGAAAGTCCCATTCGGACACGGGACGAAGTCTTCAATCTTGTATCTTCATAGTCTAGGAGTCCGGCCAAAGGTTATAGTTCGGCTATCCGGACACCCCTAATCCAGACTCCTCGGTAGCCCCGAACCAGGCTTCAATGACGATGAGTCCGGCACGCAGATTGTCTTCGGCATTGCAAGGCGGGTTCTTCTCCAAATTCTGTGTTCCTGTTGAATAGTGTTCGGCTTCTCGTGAATATTCGGCTTCTTGGCTTCCACGCCCAATAATGGCCGTCTTCCACGTGTCAAACGAATGTGAAAAGCCAGGGTGTTTTCACATTTACCCCCTGGCTGCGCAAATGAGCTGCCTATAAAAGAGACGAGGATCCAGATCCGAATCACACCATCTTCCCTTCACGAGCGTTCATCAGAGCGCATCCGACAGTAATCCATTCCATCATGGCCAGTCGACGCAGCTCCTCCTCTCGCCTTCCCAGCCCTCAGCCTGGATATTGGGAGAGATGTTTCGTCCCGCACAGCGAGCTAGTAACGCTCCAAACCAAGGGATTTCTTCCCCCAGCCTTCATAGTCCCGGTTCGATCCGGACTCGCCACCTATAATGGCGGAAAGCAGGCGGAGAGCGTCCCCAATCCCTCCAAAGGAGAGCGGGTATGCCTTGTCCCGTATTTGATAAGAGGGCTCGGATTTCCAATTCATCCGTTTCTCCGGGGGCTCCTCGAGTTCTACGGCCTCCAGCTGCACAACCTTACGCCTACCTCCATATTGCATATTGCGGGCTTCGTAGCCCTTTGCGAGCTGTTCTTGGGCGTCGAGGCTCATTTCGCGCTGTGGAAGAAGCTGTTCTGCCTTGTGCCCCGTTCTCGGGAGGGGTCGATATATCAAGTGGGCGGAGCCAAACTATGGCGCATCGTCGGGACCGGATATCTATCCGGAAACCCAAGGAAGGCGTCCGAAGACTAGCCTTCGTTATGGTTTTACATAGAAGATGTCCCCCTACCATACCCTGTTCGGATCGGCCTCCCTGAGTTCAATAATGCTCCCTTGAAGAAGCGCCTAAGCTGGCGTCCACGGAGCCCTCAGAGGGAAAACGACAAGGACGTCCTTTACCTGATGAGCCGGATAAGGTTGTTAGCTCATTCCATCGACCATGATCGGGGTCATGGCCACATGCATTATGCGGGGGGTGCAACCGCTTCAGTATAGAGGCCACCCCATGTGGGATTTCAACGGGGAGGATGATGCCACCCGCTGCGGTCGTAAAGGGCTGGGATCGGTTGCTGCTCTGGCGAAGGCCTTGTCCACATTGTACAAGGGAGAAGAGGAGGAGTTCCTCCACGTCAATCCACAGGGCGGATTTTCTATGTACAATCCTCCAAGCTGGGTAAGCGGACACTTCTTTTTGCCCATCCGTTCCATATTCCCATAGTTAAGTACCTTATCTTGTGATTTCGACGCAGGAATTGCGCCGGGCCGTAAAGGATATAAACAGCCCTCCTCCACAACCCGAGGATCCGGAACGGTCCCTCGATCCGGCCTCCCAAGAGGATCCGGACATATCCGTGGAGCTGATCGATGGGGTATTTTACCACTGAGCATCCACAATGCCTTGGTCGCCATTACGGCCGATTACCCCGGAATATTTCCAGCCTCACAGGTAACTGAGACCGAAGTCCCAATACTTTGAAAATGATCCATCCGTGCTTATTTTTTATCACCGTATATCAATGGTGTTTTGCAGGGGGAGCCCTTGAGGCGGAAGGCCGAGCCTGCGGTGGCTAGCCAACAAGGGGCAGCAAGGCCCAACAAGCTGAAAAGAAGTGCGGTCCGGATTGAGACTCCGGCGCAACGGTATGGCGTGCCATTTATTCCCAGGTTTTATTCCCGGAAGGCATACTAACGCTTGTGCTCTCTTCAGGAAAAAGAGCTCTCGCCGGACTATATCCGGAGAGGTTGCCAATCGAGCCTCCACCAGCCAGGCTCCAAAGCCAGGTCCAGAAGCGGAGGCAAACACGAAGCGTGCGTCGGACGCTCCTCCGACAAAGGATGCCGACAGAATGTCTGCCACCAATTCCGAGGTAGAGAGTGCCATGAATCAAAGGCGTCGCCGGACAGTTCTTCGTGACGCATGTTTCTCCCAAGAGGCATTGGATGCCTTCAATTCGGGAGATGCGCAACTCCGTGCCGCTCAAAATGGTCTAGCCTGAGCCACGGAGCAGTATGTGAAAGACATACGAGTGATAAAATTTTGATGGTTATATATGCCAGTAGCCCCCGAGACTTGAAACAGTTATAATAACTGATTGAAGGGTCATTTGTTATGCAGGATCTTGCAAAAAAGAATACCCAACTGTCCCGGGAGCTGGAAGAGTGCAAAGCCCAACTTGAGGCCGCACTAGCCGCTGTAGGGGAGGCCAAGGAGACCCCCTCTGGTAATATACGCTTCGAAAGATAAGTCTGTTGTGAAGTGCGGCGTGTGTGTAAATCTGACAATATCATTGCAGATAACGCTGGAGTGGATCCGGACAAGCAACAACTCTTGCGCCGGTTAAAGGCCAGCGAGAGCGTGCTTACGAGGGTGAGGTAGGAGAAGAATAATCTCCAAGATGCCAACACCCAGCTGGGCGAGGAACTAAAGGATGTTCGTGCCCAGCTGTCGGACTCCGTGAAGGAGAATCGGAGGCTTCGGCGGCATTTTTAGTAAGTGCTTGAACGAACTTTGAAAAAGAGTTCGGCGAGGAAGTCGACTAACGAGTTATATGCGTAGGTATGCTCACAGTGTCGCCCTGCAGAGGAGATGCCCGGTTCTACGGGTGACCTTCTTCCCGAGCTCTTACAACTGCACAAACGAGTTCGGCAGGTGATGAAAGGCGTCGCCCAGGCCTTGTGGCCATCTGTCTCCCTGCTCGAAGGCCTTGGAGAGCTTGCAGAGATTCTTAAGGGAGCACGGCGGCACTTCCGATTATGGAAGATATCGGCCTGCCGTCAAGGCGCCATGGAGGACTGGGCCATGGTGAAGACGCGGTACACGAAGGCTGACCCAAACCACATGGCCGAGGTCGGACCTGTGGGGCCCGATGGGAAGGAGATCCCTGTGAGCTTAGTGTACGGCCAAGTAGAATTGGCCTCCAAATATTCCCAACAGGACTGTAAACTAGACAGCCTATTAGATGGTATTGAGGAGGAATATGCCCAGTCAAATTGACTATGTAATTTAACATGACATGTGAAAATGCCTTCTAGCCGGATTGTAGATCGTTTGTCATGGCGGACCTTTTCGCTTCAACCTCGGGACCCTATAGTCCGGAGTGTGTCCGAATACCCTCGCGGTTATGTAAGAACCGGGGCATGCGTGGAGACCAGGCGTAGGGGTCATTAGTGCTTGAACAGACAAGTGCCCAACTAGTTATGTTATATTACATGGTTAGTAAGAAACATCTTCTAGGGAGAATAGTTCCGTTAAGGGTTCCTTTCCCTGGGAGGCATGCCTTAAAGTGCATGTTCGGACTGCGAAAAAAGCAGAAACGCATCTGGGTGTAGATAAATAAATAAGTGAGAAATCGTCTTTAGTTCACCGACCGAATATTCCCTTAAGAACGCTAGCTTTCGGCTTCACCCAGTCTGAGGTACACATCCGGCTGACCCGGCAGTAACAATCGCAGAGGTGCTCCCTTTACCGCCTAGCCGAACAATCGGGAACGTAGGGGTAAGCAGAGCTGTGCAACCCAGCTTGGCCAAAACTTAAGTCATATCGATGCATATAATGGTGAATAAAAGGTACATGCGGAAGTGTGACACATGTGTTGGGCATGAAGCCCGTATAAATAAGCTTACATTAAAGAAGCGCCCGAGTATAATGAGCGCGGATAAGCGCGTCAAGTGTGCGAACAATGCGTGAACGAGCCTTTAAAGGCTGTAAGAGAAAAAGAGGGAGAAGGAGAGAAATATAAGACAGCTAATGTGTAAAAGATAGATAGAGGAAGGAGACGAACTCAGAATCCGGTGCTAGGCGTAGAATCTTCGGAGACGGGCTGTGTTCCATGGGTTCGGCTCGAGTCGGTTATCCGATGCATCTCGTAGATGGTACACTCCACCGGTCAGGACTTGGTCGATAATAAAGGGACCTTCCCATTTGGGCTTGAGTTTGTCCTTTTTCTTGTCCGGCAGGCGTAGAACTAACTCGCCAAGATTGTAAGTTTTGGCTCGTACTTCGCTTTGATATCTTTGAGCCTCTTTGTTGATAGAATGCGAGCGGGCTTTTGCCACGTCACGCTCCTCCTCTAAGGCGTCCAAACTGTCACGCCGATCGAGCTCGGCTTCTCTTTCTTCGTACATGCGCACGCCGAGGTGAGTCATGAATTATGTCGCAGGCGAGAAGCGCCTCTACGCCGTATACCATAAAGAATGGTGTGAATCTGGTGGTGCGATTCGGCGTGGTCCGTAGCCCCCAGAGTACGGAGTCAAGCTCCTCTACCCAGTGCATGTTAGATTCCTTGAGGGACCGCACTAATTTGGGTTTGATGCCGCTCATGATTAGACCATTTGCTCGCTCGACTTGACCGTTAGTTTGAGGGTGATAGACTGAAGCATAGTCGAGCTTGATGCCCATGTTTTTGCACCAGAGTTTGACCTCGTCGGCCGTGAAGTTCATGCCGTTATCAGTGATGATGCTGTGGGGGACGCCGTAATGGTGTACGACCCCTGATATGAAGTCTATCACCGGTCCAGATTCGGCTGTCTTAACAGGCTTGGCCTCTATCCATTTGGTGAATTTATCCACCATGACCAGTAGGTATTTTTTCTTGTGGGTTCCTCCTTTAAGGGGTCCAACCATGTCAAGCCCCGGACCGTGAAGGGCGGTGATGGGTATAGTTTGGAGGGCGGTGGGTGGCATGTGGCTTTGATTAGCAAAGAGCTGGCAACCGACGCATCGTTGGACTAAGTCCTGAGCATCTGCCCGGGCCGTCGGCCAATAAAATCCTGTACGGAAGGCCTTGCTTACAAGGGCCCAGGCTGCGGCGTGGTGCCCGCCGAGTCCGACATGAATTTCAGCCAGAAGATTCCGCCCTTCCTCTTCGGAGATACACCTTTGAAGGACTCCGGTGGTGCTTTTCTTATAAAGCTCTCCCTCATGGACTTTATAGGCTTTAGATCGCCGCACTATGCAGCGTGCCTCGTTTTGGTCCTCGGGAAGTTCCTGCCTGGTTAGGTAGGCTAGGAATGGTTCCGTCCATGGGGGCAATGACTGCCATTATTACGTGGGCTGAAGATGTTACTTCGTTGGCAAAGCCTCCAGTTGTGTCAGAATGTTTGGTGTTGGGCAGTGCTGTTGGGTCCGGGCTATTATTTCCGGACTCCCCTTCCCATACTACGGATGGCTTGAACAACCTCTCTAAGAAGATATTGGGGGGCGGCATCACGCTTTGCCAATGCGTGCCAAGGCGTCACGCTGATTGTTTTCCCGAGCTACATGGTGAAATTCGAGCCCTTCGAACCGAGCTGACATTTTTAGGACGGCGTTGCGATAAGCTGCCATTTTCGGATCCTTGGCATCAAAGTCTCCATTTATTTGAGATATCACGAGGTTCGAATCCCTGCGCAACTCTAGGCGTTGAATGCCCATGGATACTGCCATCCGGAGACCATGTAGAAGGGCCTCGTATTCGGCTGCGTTGTTGGAGTCCGTATACATTATCTGGAGTACGTATTGAACTGTATCTCCTGTTGGAGCCGTCGAAGTGCATGACCCAGTTAGAATATGTGCCATACTCTTTAGGGAGTTCGGCTTCAGTCCATTCGGCGACGAAGTCGGCCAAAACTTGCGACTTAACAGCTCGCCGTGGCTTATAGGTTATGTCGAACGGGAGGAGCTCAATGGCCCATTTGGCAATCCGGCCCGTCGCGTCGCGGTTGTTTATAATGTCGTTAAGAGGTACTTCGGAGGCTATTGTTATCGAACACTCTTGAAAGTAGTGTCGCAGCTTCCGGGATGCCATGAACACCGCGTACGCTATATTTTGATAATGTGGATACCGTTACTTGCATGGAGTGAGGACAGTGGACACGCAGTAAACTGGTTTTTGAAGGGGGAACTTGTGTCCGTCCGTTTCTCGTTCGACAACGAGCACCGCGCTTACAACTTGATGAGTTGCTGCGATGTATAATGGCATTGGTTCGCCCATGTTGGGCGCGGCCAGGACCGGGTTTGTTGCCAATATGGCTTTTATTTCTTCGAGTCCGGCCGTGGCGGCATCCAATCCACTCGAAGTGTTAAATTGGTGGAGGAGGCGATAAAGGGGTAATGCCTTTTCTCCCAAACAGGAGATAAAGCGGCTTAGAGCATACGCATCGATCAATTTTTGTATTTGTTTAAGGTCCTTTGGGATATCCAATTGTGACAGAGCTTGGATCTTGGCTGGGTTTGCTTCAATTCCTCTACCGGGTACAATGAAGCCCAAGAGCTTTCCGGCTGGTACGCCAAAAACACGTTTTTCCGGGTTAAGCTTGATGTCATATGTTCGGAGATTATCGAATGTGAGCCTCAAGTCGTCTACTAGAGTTTCGACATGCTTGGTTTTGACGACCACATCATCTACGTATGCCTCCACTATTTTTTCCGATCTGGTTTGCCAGACATGTTTGATTCATGCGATGGTATGTTGCGCCGACGTTTTTGAGCCCGAAGGGCATTGTGTTGAAGCAGAATGGGCCGTATGGGGTGATAAATGCCGTTGCGGCTTGGTCAGGCTCTGCCATCTTAATTTGATGGTAGCCGGAGTATGCATCGAGGAAACACAATGAATCGTGTCCTGCGGTAGCATCGATAATTTGATCGATGCGGGGGAGGGGGAATGGATCCTTTGGGCAAGCCTTGTTGAGGTCCTTGAAATCGACGCATAGGCGCCAGGATTTGTCCTTCTTTGGTACCATCACCGGGTTTGCTAGCCAGTCCGGATGTTTTATATCTCTGATGAATCCAGCCTCCAATAGTTTGGCTAGCTCCTCTCCCATGGCTTGTCTCTTAGGTTCGAGAAACACCGAAGAGCCTGTTTGGTAGCTTGAATCCTTTTAGGATGTTTAGGCTGTGCTTTCGGCCAGCGTGGGATTCTGGCATGTCTGAAGGGTGCGAGCAAAAATGTCACAATTTTGCGTAGGGAATTCTCGTAGTCTTGACGTCTACATCGGTTTAATTGTGCCCCGATGGAGGCCGTTTTGTAGGGTCCGTTGGATGGACTTGGAATTTGACTATTTCGTCCGCTGGTTTAAAGGAGGTGGACTTGGATCTTTATCGAGTATCACATCGTCCTGTTCACCGTGGGCGTGGCGCGATCAGTTCCTCGGCCGCTAGGGCTTGAGATAGTGCCTCAAGGGCCGGTCTTGGTTGTCTTATTTTTGGCACGGAGTGCTATGTCCTGTCACTAGCAAGAGTGATGATTCCGTTGGGCGGGCATTTTGAGCTTCATGTACCCGTAATGGGGTATAGCTTGAAAAATTATGAATGCCTCTCGCCCTAATAGAGCGTGGTATCCGCTGCTGAGCAGGGCCACTTGGGCGTGACCTCCTCGGACCTGTAATTATCCGGCGTGCGAACACCATATCTAGTGTGATTTTTCCTGCAAAGACGCTTCCGACTGGGTATTATTCCTCTAAAGGTTGTGCTGCTTCGCTCAATGCGGCTCCAGTCTATTTCCATTTTTCGAAGGGTTTCCTCATAAATGAGGTTCAATCCGCTGCCACCGTCCATGAGTACCTTGGTAAGGCGAAAGCCGTCCACTATTGGACTGAGGACCAATGCTGCTGGTGCTCGGGCTGTTCGGAATTTAGGTTCATCACTGGCATTAAAGGTAATAGCTGTGTCACTCCATGGGTTTATTGTTGGTACTTGGTAGACTTCGGCATGGCTGCGGAGTGTTCGTTTTCGCATATTATTTGATGCGAAAGTCTCGAAGACTGTTAATACCGTACTGGTATCCCTGGGCTGGTGCTCTGTGGATTCTGGGGTTAGAAGCTCTTCGCCACTTGTGGCCACCTGCCGGAGTATCCAACATGCTCTAAGGCTATGAGTTGATGTGGCGCCCTCTGTACTATGAATTTTACAGGGTCCATTGAGCCATCCCTCCAGTACGGTTCCATACCCCATAGGTTTTTTTTTGTTTTTTGGTGTTTAACCCGGGTGATTGGCGATAATGCACCCTTTTATTTTGGACTGGGTTTGTATTCAGGGCCGGATTGTCCCAAAATCTTACTTCGGTTTTCCAGGCGCTTTCCATCGCACAGTACTTTCGTACTATGGACGCCAAGTCAGCAAAGCGTGTGATTTCACGGTGACCTATGGCATTGAGGATTCCCTTCTCCATGCAATTATTGCAGAAGAATGAAATTGCGTCTTCCTCACGGCAGTCCTTTATCCTGTTCAAAACCAGGAGGAATCGCCCGATAATGATGTCTTGTTTCCTCGGGCTCTTGCCTAATTTTGGATAGATCGCCTATGTTCGGGTGGGTGGGTGGAATTAAATCGAAACCTCACCCAATCTGAGACTCAAAGGCCAAGGAGTTTCTGAACTCGGAAGCTTGGATTCTTGGATGTTGTCCAATGAATCTAGCCTATTGCCTGACTCTAAGTTCAGGTCTTGAGTGACGTCCTCCCCTCCGCGCGTATCTGGCTTGGAGGGATCGGGAATCTGGACATAGCTAGTCCTTAAGATAGATGAAGGTTTGCCGCATTGTTCCTGCACCACTGCAACGTGATGGATGACCCGGGGAGAGTTAATCTCCCTCGGATCAGGTTTAGGCCCAATCTGATCATAGTCTGTAGCGACTCCCAGGGCGGCGATGCGATCCAAGAGCTCGTTTAAAGAAGAGAGCTCCATCGAATCTAACTGCTCGGCGAGTTCCGAGTTGACGTGAAGATTGCTTTCGATGACCCGAGAAGTCATCCTCGGCGCGGCGGCCGAACATGCGGTCATAAGAAATACGCCTAGCCGGAGAGTTTGGCCGATAGCCAAAGCTCCTTTAGCAATAGTGTCGTCTTTAAAGACGGGATGAGGCATCCTTCCTGATGGCGACGGCATAGAGGAACTCTCAATGAAAGCACCAATGTCGGTGTCAAAACCGGCGGATCTCGGGTAGGGGGTCCCGAACTGTGCGTCTAGGCGGATGGTAACAGGAGACAAGGGACACTATGTTTTTACCCAGGTTCGGGCCCTCTCGATGGAGGTAAAACCCTACTCCTTCTTGATTAATATTGATGATATGGATAGTACAAGAGTAGATCTACCACGAGATCAGAGAGGCTAAACCCTAGAAGCTAGCCTATGGTATGATTGTTGTTCGTCCTCTGGACTAAAACCCTCCGGTTTATATAGACACCGGAGAGGGATAGGGTTACAGTCGTTTACAATGGGAGGAGATCTACATATCTGTATCGCCAAGCTTGCCTTCCACGCCAAGGAAAGTCCCATACGGACACGGGACGAAGTCTTCAATCTTGTATCTTCATAGTCTAGGAGTCCGGCCAAAGGTTATAGTTCGGCTATCCGGACACCCCCTAATCCAGGACTCCCTCAGGATGCCTGTTGCTAAGCCGGCTGGCGCGGTAACCCGACAGAGGATTTTCCCCCTCTAGAAAAGTGTATTGGCAATAAAACCAAGTTTGGTTCCAGTCCTTAGGGTGACTGGGCGGTGTGGCGGCTGGGAAAGTGGCTTCTTTCCGTCTCTGAATTGAAATGCCACCTAATTCAAGGTTGGGCCCATCTGTGAACTCGTTCTGCCGGTTTAAGTAATAAAATTCCCTGAACAGTTCTACTGTGGGCTCCTGTTTAAGGTACACCTCGTAGAATACTTGAAAGTTGCATATGTTTGAAACGGAATTTGGTCCAATATCTTGAGGATGAAGCTTGAAAAAATGCAACACATCGCTGAAGAATTTTGAGCCGGGAGGGCTGAAACCCCGGAGCATATGATCAGTGAAGACAATTACCTCCCCATCCTTGGGCTCAGGAGGGGTTTCTGTGTCTGGGACCCTCCAATGGATGACATCTTTTTTGGCCAGGACGCTTGTTTGAACATATTCGTTCAAATCTTCCTCGGTGACCCGGGAAACGACCCAGTTGCAAGCAGTAACACTCTTAGGCATTTTGAGGCTGAAGGCCTAAAATAAAGAAATATTGTCGCTTTAAGATTAAGTTGTTAAGCTGGACCATTGATTGAAAAGGAAAAGTGTTATAAATGGCCAACGCATTAAACCGGAAGATGAACATTGAAGTACACGGATATTCATATTGGCGGCTTAAAAAGAGGACTGATGTTATATGGCGAGTCACGGTTTATGGTATAAGTCGCCATCACAGTTATGATGCCTCTGATCTATCAGTAAATATTTGGCTAAGTGATGGACGAACAAGATTCTGCAGATCGATTCTATAACTTTGGACCTTCCGCAGTTTGGAAAAGAAAAATAAATTGTAAACCTAAAGGTTGTGACAGCGGAAGAACTTGTTTGCTCGGGGATTTTTTGTATAAGAAAGACGATTCCTATGGTTGAGAGGGGGTGTCAAACCACTTCCACACGCCTTCAACACTATGTTCATATTAAAATGAGTGCGCTACGGAGGAATGGTGAAGAACGGCGGAGAACACCCATGAACTAAATGAACCCTAGTGCAGATCTGAGGCATGGGAAGACGAGCACTTACGGATGCTGATGGACAGCGGTGGCGCGCCGGCATTCTCTGGTCCAGTTAGGTTGATGCAGCAGCCTGAGTTGGTGCAGCGGACGGAGGTCGGCGGCGGCGGAGCTCGACCGCGTGCGTGGCGTTGCGGAGAAGAAGAAGAAGACGAGGAGGCAAGGGGAAAAAATGAAAAGGACCCCTGTCCTTATTTATAAGGAGATGGATAACAGGCATGCACGGGAATCGAGGAGTCCAAAAAGCAATTATGTGGCTGCACGGGCGCCTCGAATTTCAGAAAGTCCATTAAAGATAAAGATCCGTTGAGATGTTCTGAGCTTCGTGCGAAGTTCATGCAAGGTGGTGTCATGGCGGGATAACATGATTCTGTGAGCTGATGTCATGGCGGGTTATAGAAAGTTCATAAAAATTGACGATGCAAGATTCTGCTAAGTCAATTGTTGAAGATTGATGTGAACAAGTTCAAATCAACCTGGGGCCTAATGTTGGGGATATAACTATTGGGTATATGACCCGCCCAGGAGTGGACGGGTCATACCACTGGCGACTTAAAGATAAAGATGGCGTGTGATGAAGTAAGCCTATTGACGGCCCAAGACCCAGAGGCGACTTAAGGCCCAAGAGGATGAACCGCCATATGTGTAACTTGTATTGTAAGGCAAGCTTAGTTAGTCACCGAGCCGTATACGTTGTATATGAGCCGGCTAGGACTCTGTAAGCCGCCAGGCATCAACCTGTGTATATAAAGGGGTGAGCCGGTGGCGGGTTAGGGCAATAAACAACAAGTCGAGAACTAGGTCAAGCGTATTCGCTCCCTGGTAATCGAAACCCAAGCAATACAACCCCAAACTGGAGTAAGCCTTTACCTCGTTGCGAGGGGCCGAACCAGTATAAACTCTCTATATCCTTTGTCCCGGTTAACCCCTTCAAGCTAACCTAGTTGCGATGGCTCCACACCTAAGTCCTTTCGCTAGGGCATCTTCCGTGTTAAGTCCACGCCACCAAATAACTCCTAAATGGATTTGAATTTGAACTTCAAACCACGTCCAAATCTTTTCTGTTTTTCCTCATTCAAATATATTTGAAATTTGCCCCTGGTATGGAGTATCATATTGCTCCTCTCTCTATTCTGAATAACTTTCAGGGAATTTGAAATTGAAAATTAAAATAACTTCAAAATGAAGGTGGGTTTCAAATAACTTCAAAGGGAATTTTCAAGTTGTTTCTTTTAAACTTCCAACTCATCTTTGAAGAAGTCATTTCATTTTATCTCATGAGGATCATTGAGTTGCATAAAGTTTATGACTTTGAAGTGTTTTAAAAAAAATCAAATCTTTCCAAAGCCACTTTTCATTTCAAATGGAAGAAGTCATGTTGTCTTCACTCTAGGGTTGTGTATTTGAAATGAATTTGAAATCTTGGAGATCAAAATGCAAAATGAAAGTTTGGGTATGTCTTTTCATTCCCTCTCATTCAACTTTCAAAAAGTTTCAATTTCCACTCAAATTCACATAGTCAAACACACAACAACCAAATAGGCAGCAAAATATTTATTTAATATAACATTCCAAAATTTAGAATTTTGGGATGTTACAAGAGTAAAATTGCATGATCATATCATCATTCCATGCAGTCAGCTTCTTCCCTATGAATGCATTAACACCAACAGTCCTGAAATTCTCATGAACATGGGGAAAGTTGTCCTCATGCAGATCAATGTACTTCCAGTCCACACAGTTCATGTCACTAACTATGGGCTTCTTATCAAGCAACACGGTCTCATAGAAATCTTGTTGTTCTTTGGTGTGGAAGTGATAATCTACAATAGTCCTCCTTCCGATGGAGTAGGGTCTGCCTCTCTCCATTTCCTTAGCCCTTTGTCCTTCCTCTCCTTCATGTTTTCAGCAACTGGATGATCATCATTATGTTCAGGCAATCTGGGTCTGAGCTTCCTCAGTACCGGGGCATCCTCTTCTTCTACTTCACTTTCAGGCATTGGGGCTTTGTTCTTCTAGCAGCAGAGATATTTATGTTTTTCTTCCCTTTGGGCTTGGAAGTAGGAGCCTTGGGCTTAGGCTTGGAGGTGGCTGCTTTCTTTGTAGCATCAGCCATAAGTTTTGGCTACTTGGTAGGAGGTGGATTAGTAGCTCACTCTTCCTCTTCTTCTTCCTCATGCTCATCTGGATCTTCATACATGATGGCCACCTACCAATAACATGAACGAGCCTTTTTCTTTCCTTCCTTTTCTTGGTTGGCTCCTTCTCTATATTCTTTGATGTCTTGTTTTTTCTTAGATATAGGAACCTTTCTCACAGCAATTCTCTCCTTAGTGCTAGCAGATGGCCTAGTACTTGCAGTAGTACCATACTCATTGGCAAGCACAACTTTCTTTGGCTTCTCTGAGGTGGCTTCTTCTACAACAAAGTCCTCATCATCATCATCATAATTTTTCTTCCTTTTCGTCCTGGTGGTTGCCTTTGGAAAATCTGGAGAGCTCCTCTCTCCCTCATAGTAACTTCCTTCGGGACTAGAGCCTGCACTTAGATCAGGATCTTGCTCCCCTGACCTATTCTAGCTGTCACTGGCATCTGACATGCTGGCACCTGTGAATTAGATGGGGTAGAGTGGAAAGGATGAGCATCACAAAATCACAGGATTTTGACAAACTATTGAGTAAAAACTTCAGTTATTGGTTGTAACAGAGACTTGTCCACACCGACTCAGTCGGACCGAGGTGCGTTTTGGTCTCTCCGACAAGCTAGGGTTCTACAAAAACCTTAGACTTGGGTTCACCGATCTCTACCACTCGGTGATACGTCTCCAGCGTATCTATAATTTTTGATTGTTCCATGCTATTATATTATCCATCTTGGATGTTTTATATACATTTACATGATATTTTATATTATTTTTGGGACTAACCTATTAACCTAGAGCCTAGTGCCAGTTTTTTTCCTTGTTTTTGAGTTTTACAGAAAAGGAATATCAAACGGAGTCCAAATGAGCTGAAAGTTTACAGTGATTTTTTATGGACCAGAAGAAGCCCCCGAAGCAAAAGAATTGGGCCAGAAGAGTCCCGAGTCAACGACAAGGGTGGAGGGCTGCCCCACGCCCCTAGGGCGCGCCCCGCTGCCTTGTCGCTGACTCGTGGACCCCCCCTGACGTGAAACCGACGCCAAAAATTCCTATAAATCTAGAAACCCCAGAAAGGAACCTAGATCGGGAGTTCCTCCACCGCAAGCCTCTATAGCCACGAAAAACCAATCAAGAGCCCGTTCCGGCACCCTGCCAGAGGAGGAAACCATCACTGGTGGCCATCTTCATCATCCTGGCGCTATCGATGACGAGGATGGAGTAGTTCACCCTCGGGGTTGAGGGTATGTACCAGTAGCTATGTGTTTGATCTCTCCTTCTTGTGTTCTTGATATGGCACGATCTTGATGTACCGTGAGCTTTGTTACTATAGTTGAATCATATGGTTTTTCTCCCCCTCTACCTTCTTGTGATCACTTGAGTTTTACCTTCGAGGTTTCACTGTTATCAGATTGAATACTATTATGGATTTGAGAACACTTGATGTATGTCTTGCGTAGGATACCCGTGGTGACAATTGGGTATTCTATTGATTCATTTGATGTACATTTTGGCATTCAACTCGCGGATTCCCAATGTGACATTGGGGTAATCTATGCATAGGGGTTGATGCACGTTTTCGTCCTTCTTTCTCTGGTAGAAATCTTGGGGCACTCTTTGAGGTTCTTTGTGTTGGATTGAATATTATGAATCCGAAGTTGTTTGATGCATATCGTATAATTGACCCACGGATACTTGTGGTGACATTGGAGTATCTAGGTGGCATTAGGGTTGATTGATGTGTGTCATATGGTGTTATTTTACTACGAACTCTAGGGCTGTTTGTGACACTTATAGGAGTAGCTCAATGGATTGATCAGAAAGAATAACTTTGAGGTGGTTTTGTACCCTACAAGCAATTTCATCTTATGTTCTCCGCGATAGGAACTTTGGAGTGACTTTTATCACACGTTGAGGGATTGCCATATGATCTAATTATGTTATCATTGTTGACAGAAGTTGCACTAGTGAAAGTATAAACCCTAGGCCTTGTTTCCAAGCATTGCAATACTGTTTTCGGTCACTTTTGTTACTAGTTACCTTGGTGTTTTTATATTTTCAGATTACAAAAACCTACATTTACCATCCATATTACACTTGTATCACCATCTCTTTGCCGAACTAGTGCACCTACACAATTTATCATTGTATTGGGTGTGTTGGGGACACAAGAGACTCTTTGTTATTTGGTTGCAGGGTTGTTTGTGAGAGACCATCTTCATCCTACGCCTCCCACTGATTTATAAACCTTAGTTCATCCACCTGAGGGAAATTTGCTACTTCCTACAAAACTATGCACTTGGAGGCCCAACAACGTCTACAAGAAGAAAGGTTGCGCAGTAGACATCACTCGGTGACACTGGACATACAGTAGCCCAATCGATGAGTCTGATTCTTTCCATTCGATCCGTCCGAGATAATTTCTGCGCAAACCTAACCCTAATTTTTTGCTCAAATCTATTTCTATGGAATTTGATGGAATAGAAATCTCAATCTATGGGAATGTCGCGGGCACAAGTACTCTAGTGCATAGGATCAGAAGTTTAAAGCACTAGGGGTCGAATCTCACCCAAACTCGGTGGAGATCCTCTATGGCGGCAACGGCGGCAAAGAATGCCATTGACGGTGACGGAATCCAGTGGCGAGTGTGCACTGGAGACGAGAAGACGATCCGGGGACCACGGGCGACGGCAGCGACGGAGTGAAGGAGTTATAACTGTTGAGAAATTTCAATGTATGTTCTGCGCGATATATATATCCATGAGCAGCCAGTGAGACCGAGGGAAACATATCCGTGGCACCAAGATGAGTAACTGCTATGAGCACATCAATTCAGTGACACCGAGAATTTTAGATCGGTATCTCCGAGATAGAAAATCAAATCAGTCCAAGTTGTTTCGGTGAGACCGGATGGTTGTGAATTGGTCTATCCAAAAATCACTTAGAAGGTTTTGGAGGTCACCCTTGTCGGATCAGTGGCTCCGAATGCTCCTCATCCCGAGGGTCCAAAAGAGACTTGTTCAAGTTTTTTGTGATATAGCAAGAAAGAATATAGACAAGTCGAGATAGATAGCTAGAGAAGGTACTTAGGCATTCTTGTACATCCATTTTACCAAATGAACCAAATTATTCAAACTACAAATGTATGTCCTTGAATGAGAAATATGCATACCAACATGGTCACAGAATAAGATAGCAAATGAAATATGTGTCAAACATGCACAACCAATTCTAGCAACTATCAAGTAATGGGCGATGCCATAGGCATCTATATATAAGTATATTGACTTAGGGGTCAAATGAGAACATTTGATCATAGGTCATAATAATCATTTAAGCACAAGTGGGGTTACACTTATACATAAAGCATTAATGTGTTCACACCATTAGAGTTGCTTTAGCTCAAATCTTAGAGCAAAGCCCCCCCTTGACGTGATATCCCCCCCGAGGGAGTCCTGGATTAGGGGGTATCCGGACAGTCGGACTATATCCTTTGGCCGGACTGTTGGACTATGAAGATACAAGATTGAAGACTTCGTCCCGTGTCCGGATGGGACTCTCCTTGGCGTGGAAGGCAAGCTTGGTGATACGGATATGTTGATCTCCTCCCTTGTAACCGACTTTGTGTAACCCTAGCCCCCTCCGGTGTCTATATAAACCGAAGGGTTTAGTCCGTAGGACAACAACAATCATACCATAGGCTAGCTTCTTGGGTTTAGCCTCTATGATCTCGTGGTAGATCAACTCTTGTACTACTCATATCATCAAGATCAATCAAGCAGGAAGTAGGGTATTACCTCCATCGAGAGGGCCTGAACACAGGTAAACATCGTGTCCCCCGCCTCCTGTTACCATCCGCCTTAGACGCCTGATTCAGGACCCCTACCCGAGATCCGCCGGTTTTGACACCGACATTGGTGCTTTCATTGAGAGTTCCACTATGCCGTCGCCGTAAGGCTCGATGGCCCCTTCGATCATCGATAACGATGCGGTCCAGGGTGAGGTCTTCCTCCCCGAACAGATCTTTGTATTCGGCGGCTTCGCACTGCGGGCCAACTCATTTGGCCATCTGGAGCAGACAGAGAGCTATGCCCCTGGCCATCAGGTCAGGTTCGGAAACTTGAATTACACTACCGACATCCGCGGAGACTTGATCTTCAACGAATTCGAGCCCATGCCAGGTGTGCCGCACGATCACGACGAGCATGATATAGCTCTGCCGTCAGACAGTGCCCGGGAGATCACACCAGTAACTACTCCGGCCTTCAATTTGGAGCAGATTGCGCCATCCGAGGACGGGCGGATAGACCCTGCCTTGGAGGCCGCACTCCCAGCGGCGATAGAGCCAAACACTGACCTTACCCTTCACGAGAGCCATGACCCCGAACCAATGGACTCGTCTCCGGCCACGGACTCCGAACCGCCTGCGCCCATACCTATCGAATCCGATTGGGCGCAGATCATGGAGTTCACCTCCGTGAATATCTTTCAGCACTCACCCTTCGGCGATGTGCTAAACTCGTTAAGGTCTCTCTCCTTGTCAGGAGAACCTTGCCCGAACTATGTCCGGCTAGAATGGGATGCGGATGACGAAGAAATTCGTTCCCCACCCACTACCCACTTAGTAGCCACTGCCGACGATTTAACTGACATGCTCGACTTCGACTCCGAAGACATCGATGGTATGGACAACGATACGGGAGACGAACAGGAACCGCTGCCCACAGGGCACTGGACCGCCACCTCATCATATGATATACACATGGTGGATACACCCAAAGAAGGCAATGGCGACAGGACAGTGGAGGATGACCCCTCCAAGAAGCAACCCAAGCGCCGACGTCAGTGGCGCCGCTCTAAGTCTCGCCACGGCAAAAGCGGTGATACCGGCACAGGAGATAATAGTACTTCGGACAGTGCCGAAGACGATGACAATCCCCTCCAGCAAGATTTAGGGCCGAAGGATGAACAAGCCAACTCTCCTGAGTGAGCGGTAGAGGGAGAGGCGGAGGATGACAATTACATGCCTCTCTCCGAAGACGAAGTGAGCCTCGACGACGAAGAAGTTGTCATGCCTGAGGATCCCGTCGAATAGGAGCGCTTTATGCGCCGACTTATGGCCACAGCTAATAGCCTGAATAAAAAGCAACAACAACTTCGAGCTGATCAGGATTTTCTAGCAGACAGATGGACTGAAGTCCTTGTGGCCGAGGAATATGAACTCGAACGCCCTTCCAAGGGTTACCCAAAGCGCAGGTTGCTACCCCGACTTGAGGAGGAAGCATTGAAACCTACATCACCAGCGTACGATGCGGCTGATCGGCCACCTCGTGGCCGAGATAGAGAGGCATTCCAGCCTGAAAATCAGCCTGCGCCCCACCGCCATTCAAACAAAAACACCAAGGCACCGGGAAACACGCGAGACCTGCGAGACGTATTGGAAAACAGGGCAAAACACGCAAGATCGATCTACGGATCACGAGGGCACGCCCCTACGCGGGATGGTGACCGCCCTGCCGGATACCGTAAAAGTAAATCCAACTGGGCCGAATACAGCAGGCAAGACTCAGACGAGCTGCGTCGCGATATACCCCAGCACAGAGGCGCGGCACACCCCCTATGCTTCACTGACGAAGTAATGGAGCATGAATTCCCAGAGGGTTTTAAACCCGTAAATATCGAATCATATGATGGTACAACAGATCCTGCGGTATGGATCGAGGACTTCCTCCTCCACATCCACATGGCCCGTGGTGATGATCTACATGCTATAAAGTACCTCCCATTAAAACTTAAAGGACCAGCTAGGCATTGGTTGAATAGCTTGCCAGCAGACTCTGTTGGCTGTTGGGAGGATCTGGAAGACACATTCGTCGACAACTTCCAGGGCACTTATGTGCGACCACCAGATGTCGACGACTTGAGCCACATAATTCAGCAGCCAGGGTAATCGGCGAGGCAATTCTGGACACGGTTCCTAACCAAGAAAATCAAATTGTCGACTGTCCGGATGCAGAGGCCTTAGCGGCATTCAAGCACAACATCCGTGACGAGTGGCTCGCCCGGCACCTCGGCCAGGAAAAGCCGAAGTCTATGGCAGCCCTCACTCATGACCCGCTTTTGCGCGGGAGAGGATAGCTGGCTGGCTCGCAACAACAACATATCAAGGAACCTTGGCACTTCGGACACCAAGGACATTAACTGCAGGCCACGTCGCAGCAAACACAAGCGCCGCAACAACGGCGATAACGCCGAGCATACGGCAGTCAAGGCCGAATTCAGAGGCTCTAAACCCGGCCAGCGGAAAAAGGCATTCAAAAGAAGCACTCTGGGCCCGTCCAGTTTGGACCGCATACTCGATCGCTTGTGTCAAATACACGGCACCCCCGATAAGCCAGCCAATCACACCAATAGAGAATGCTGGATGTTCAAGCAAGTCAGCAAGTTAAACGCCGAAAACAAGGACAAGGGGCTGCACAGCGATGACAAGGAGGAGCCGCGGCCGCTGAACACGGGAGGACAGAAGAGGTTCCCCCCGCAAGTGACGAAGGTGAACATGATATACGCAACCCACATCCCCAAGAGGGAACGGAAGCGTGCACTAAGGGACGTATATGTGATGGAGTCCGTCTCCCAAAAGTTCAACCCATGGTCCTCTTGTCCGATCACCTTCGATCGCAGGGACCACCCCACTAGTGTCCGTCATGGCGGATCTGCCGCATTGGTCTTAGACCCCATCATTGACGGATTTCACCTCACTCGAGTCCTCATGGACGGCGACAGCAGCCTGAACCTGCTCTATGAGGATACAGTGTGCAAAATGGGTATAGACCCCTCGAGGATCAAACTCACAAAAACGACCTTTAAAGGCGTCATCCCAGGTGTAGAGTCCCATTGTACGGGATCAATCACACTGGAAGTGGTCTTCAGATCTTCGGACAACTTCCGAAGCGAGGAGTTAATCTTCGATATCGTCCCTTTCCGCAGCGGCTATCACGCACTGCTCGGGCGAACCGCATTTGCAAGATTCAATGCGGTACCGCACTACGCATACCTCAAGCTCAAGATGCCAGGACCTAGGGGGGTCATCACGGTCAATGGAAACACAGAGCATTCGCTCCGTACGGAGGAGCACACTGCGGCCCTCGCAGCGGAGGCACAAAGCAGCCTTTTAAGGCAATCCACCAGTTCGGCGATAAAGCCCCCGGACACCGTCAAGCGCGTCCAGAGTAACCTGCAATAGGATCGCCTGGCACGTTCAGAGCTCGCCTAGCTATCCGGCCCCCGCCCTAGACTCAGTCAAACGGCGAAATTCGTGCAGCGCGTACATAATTACGCATTGAAAATACCATAGGTGTAGGCGGGGGCACGATCATGGCACGTCCCACAATGCGGCTCAACCGTGCTAGGGGCTTACCACCTTTTATCATTTTCTCTCTTTCAGGACTTTACTCTCTGGAAGCCCTATCCGGCAGTACGATTGCCGGACACATGATACAACATCCAAGGAGGCCGGAAGCTACGTCGTACAATGGAATCCCCAGGTGATTTCTGATAATGAAATACCTGCTTTAAGATACCAGTGCGCAGCTTGCCCTCGGATGGGACATGTCAAATAGTCCTATTTTGCGCTTACCGCACTACTTGTATCAGTATGCTTCGACGCATTTCTCGAATAAACAATGTATAGCACTAGTCTATTATCGCATTCTATATTCTTTTATATATATGCTCATTTATGACAGTTAGCACCCGTACACTCTAGTACGGTTAGTATGCCAGGGCTTCCGTATACCCCATAATACGGCGTGAGAAGTCCGAACACTTTCGACAGTGCGGCACCCCGAACTTATAGCATTATATGCATCAGCTCCGAATCATGTCTTGGGTCAATAGTTGGGTTTGCCTGGCTCCCATGTTTTGGTACCTTACGTTCCGCTATATCGGCTAAGGTAGCACTGGGAAAACTACTGCGATTGTGTCCCGGTTCTTCCGGACGAACACCTCAGTAGAGAAAGCTAAAACTGACTGTCATGATAAGGCGAGAGTTGGTCGCTGTTCGAGAGGTCTCAAGTCCCTAAAGACTTTCCGGTTCGGGCGAGGAGTCGGCCTTGTCCGATTTAGGCGTGTATAGCGCCCCAAATTCGGCCTTCCGAATACTAGGGGCTTCGCCAAAATTTAAAATTGTAGACTTCTATGGCTAAGTGAGAGTGATAAAGCATTATAGTCCGATTGCCTGGTTCGTTGTGCTGAGCACCTCCCTCGAAGGACCCAAAATGGGAAAAAGAGTGCTCAGGTTTATCCCGAACACCCCACTAGTTGCATGGGTGCGAAACGACTAGCCAACTCTCAGATTTTATAAACGGCCGCCTGAAGGTAATATTTTAAATACAAAAGCGTTGCATAGCGCACATGAACTAGTTTTCATAATACAGGATCACATGAGCAAGTTCATTCAAAAATTACATATTTGGAACACTCGTCCGCCACAAGACGGGCACCCTTCAGGACACCCTCATAATACATTTCGGGGTGGCGATGCTCCTTGTCCTGTGGCGGCCCCTCCTTCACTAGCTTCTCGGCGTCCATCTTGGCCCAGTGCACCTTCGCACGGGCAATAGCCCTGCGTGCACCTTCGATGTAGACGGACCGCTTTATGACTTCCAGCCGTGGGCAGGCATCCACAAGCCGCCTCACCAGGCCGAAGTAGCTGTTGGGAAGGGCATCACCAGGCCACATCCGGACTATAAGGCCCTTCATGGACTGTTCGGCCGCCTTGTGGAGCTCGACCAGTTGCTTCAGCTGGTCGCTCAAGGGCATCGGGTGTTCGGTCCCAGTATACTGAGACCAGAACACCTTCTCCGTCGAGCTCCCCTCCTCGGCCCGGTAGAACTCCGCGGCATCAGACACACTGCAGGGCAGATCTGCGAACGCCCCTGGAGAGCTCCGAACTCGGGTAAGTAAATAGAAATTTTCTTTCACATGCTTGCTTTGCATAATGAATGCCTTACACGCCGCTATCTTCTTCACCGCCTCAATCTCCTGGAGGGCCTTTTGGGCTTCGGCCTTAGCATGTTTTGCGCTTTCGAGGGCCATGGCAAGCTCGGACTCTCACGTCTTCGAGTCAAGCTCCAAGGACTCGTGCTTCTTCACGAGCGCCTGGAGCTCTTGCTGCACCTCGCCTACTCGAGCTTCATGTCTTTCTCGTTCGATGCGCTCCTTGGCCGCTTTGTTTTCGGCCTCGGACAGCGCCTGCTTCAGGGTCGCCACGTCGATTGTGGTCCCTGGCACATTCATGATGATCCTATTATCTTGCAACCAATTTTTTTTCTTTTTTTATATATAGACAAGGTATTGCTTACCTTTGTTCTCCTCGAGCTGCTTCTTGGCACGACCGAGTTCTTCCTCGGACCGCTCGAGGTCCTGCTTCAGTGCGGCGACCTCCGCAGTACGTGCGGCAGTGGCCAGTAATGAAGCCTGCATACACATACAGACATATTTGGATTAGACTCCTGCAGTTACTATTTGATCCTCTATTGGGCTTTTCTTCGTGAACGCCGAACAGAGCATCAGGGGCTACTGTCTATGCGGTAATATTTTCCTATATTTTGATTACTCACCTCAAAGCCTTTTAGGAGGCTGGCACATGCTTCAGTCAGTCCGCTCTAGGCGGACTGAACCTTTTTGATCACTACACTCATGATAGTGCGGTGCTCTTCGTCGATGGAAGCGCCGCAAATCACTTCCAGCAAGTTGTCCGGTGCCTCTGGATGGACAGAGGTCACCGGCACGGGCGGCTTGCCCCTCTTAACAGGGGGCCGCCTGCCGGAGTCCGGGACCACTGGTGGTTCCGGTGCGGTGTTCGGCTGAGGGCCGAACTTGGAGCCCGTGGGAGTCTTGCTCCCTTTGCGCCCAGGGTCCGGAAGGTCGCCTTGAGGCGCCTCCAGGACTACCTCCCCTCGGCTTGGTGCCCTTTGAGACAACACCTCGACGTTGTCCGTAGGGCGAGGGGAGGAGGCGGTCGGAAATGAACCGCTACTCATAGCCGACGGGTCCAAAGAACCGTCCGACGAAGATACGTCGATGCGGCCTAATCATATTCGGCGTAAGGAGAAGCAGTGCAATAAAAGCATACCATGAATTACTCCGGTATCTGAATACTTACGACTTCGCCAGGGGCTTGTCCCTAGTCAACCACTCATCTTCGCTATGAGCAGTGGTCGCGGAACAGTCCGGAAGGAGAGTCCTTCCCTTCTTGGACCCTTCGGCCTCCCCGGTTGGGGCGGCCTTCCTTTTCTTGTCTCCCCTGGCTGGAGGGGGAGAACCTTCATCTTCCTCCTCCTCGTCTTCACGAGAGGAGTGTGTCTTGGAGTTATTGGACGATGAGTCTGATATCACTTGACGCCGGGAACTCTTTCGAGTCCCCGCGACCTTCTTCTTCTTGGTCTTCTTCTCTGGCACCTCATAAGGTGCCGGAGTCAGCATCTCCATCAGGAGAGCGTTGGCTGGATCTTCGGGCAGGGGGGCCGGGCAGTCGATCTGCTCCGATGTCTCCTCCCAGTCCTGTCAAAGGCATGGGAGCTCAGTTCCCGCACATGATCAAACTGGAGAAAGTAAATACCCTATAAGGTGTAGAGAACTTACCGGATTCGCAGGGCGCTTCGCGCTAAGTCCGCGGTCCTCGGTAAGGGAAGGGGGGACCTCGACGCCCTTGAACAGCACCCTCCAGACGTCCTTGTGCGTCGTGTCGAAGAGCTCGCGCAGAGTCTGGTGCTGGGCCGGGTCGAACTCCCATAAATTAAACGCCTGTTGTTGACACAGGAGGATTCGGCGGAAGACCTGGACCACGTTGACAAGCTTGAGTTTCTTGCTTATCATGTTCCGGATACACTTCTGGAGTCCGGCCAGCTCCACCGATGAACCCCAGGACAAGCACTTCTCTTTCCAGGAGGTAAGCCACATGGGGATTCCGGATCGGAACTCGGGGGCCGCCACCCAGTTGGTGTCGCGCGGCTCGGTGATGTAGAACCACCCCGATTGCCACCCCTTTATGGTCTCCACATAGGAGCCCTCGAGCCATGTGACATTGGGCATTTTCCCCACCATGGCACCTCCGCGTTCCGCTTGCTGGCCGCCTACAACCTTCGGCTTGACATTGAAGGTATTCAGCCACAGGCCGAAGTGGGGCTGGACGCGGAGGAAGGCCTCGCATACAACGATAAACTCCAAGATGTTGAGGATGAAGTTCGGGGCCAGATCATGGAAGTCCAGCCCATAGTAGAACATGAGGCCACGGACGAACGGGTGAAGGGGGAACCCTAGTCCACAGATGAAGTGGGTGAGAAAAACTACCCTCTCGTAAGGTTCCGGGGTAGGGACAATCTGCCCCTCGTCGGGCAGCCGGTGCGCGATATCCGCGGCCAAGTATCCGGCTCCGCGCAGCTTTTTGATGTCCTCCTCCGTGACGGAGGATTTCATCCACTTGCCTCCCGCTCCGGACATGGTTGGAGCGGTGTGAAGGGAAAGGTGCAAATTTGGGCATTGGAGCTCGAGTGCGTGAGAATGGATAAGCAAGGAGGAATAAGGCGTGGGTGAAAAAAGGTGAACTCTTATCCCTTTATAAAGGCGGACAAAACTATACACCCCCACAAGCCTGGTAAACCCGCTTATTCCCCGAGCGCCATAATTGATGGCGCGGTTGGGTTACCCACGCCCGTATTGATGAGAATCCCGTGATAAGGGGACACGATCTCTGCTTCGACAAGACGTGCTGAGGAAACCGCCTCGCGATATGCACCAAGGCTGGTTGAGAAAACGGTTCGAATAATGGCCGGGCCGTGGTATGATGTCATGATATCAAGTGTGTCAGCAGATTAGATTGGTGGAAATATTATTCTCTCTACG
Organism: Aegilops bicornis; assembly: GCA_021605145.1. Lineage (NCBI taxonomy): Eukaryota > Viridiplantae > Streptophyta > Magnoliopsida > Poales > Poaceae > Aegilops > Aegilops bicornis. The sequence continues at coordinate 335,307,881 of CM038670.1, read as the reverse complement.
GTGGTATGTGGAACTTTTTTTTGCAGAGTCGGACACTATCCTTGTGTTCAAGATCTTCTATGGAGTATTCGGAGGAGGAACCCGCCTTGCAATGCCGAAGACAATCTGCGCGCCGGACTCATCGTCATTGTAGCCTGGTTCAGGGGCTACTAAGGGAGTCCTGGATTAGGGGGTATCCGGAATGCCGGACGGACTGTTGGACTATGAAAATACAAGATTGAAGACTTCGTCCCGTGTTCGGATGGGACTCTCGTTGGCGTGGAAGGCAAGCTTGGTGATACGGACATGTAGATCTCCTCCCTGGTAACCTACTTTGTGTAACCCTAGCCCCCTCCGGTGTCCATATAAACCGGAGGGTTTAGTCCGTAGGACAACAACAATCATACCATAGGCTAGCTTCTAGGGTTTAGCCTCTACGATCTCGTGGTAGATCAACTCTCGTACTACTCATATCATCAAGATCAATCAAGCAGGAAGTAGGGTATTACCTCCATCGAGAGGGCCCGAACCTGGGTAAACATCGTGTCCCCTGCCTCCTGTTACCATCCGCCTTAGACGCACAGTTCGGGACCCCCTGCCCGAGATCCGCCGGTTTTGATACCGACACCCCCAAAGAGGGATGAACTAACCTTGGGTTTTGTTGATGATGTGGATGCTCAATGTTGATGTAGTCCATCAAGAGTAGGGAGCAATCCTTGAGTTTTGCACTTACAATATCTACATGGGTTAGTCCACACGGAACATACAAAGATATCCATAGACATATAGTGAAATGCACATATGGTGATGTCAATCAATGCATTGAATACCTTGTCCCTTGTCTTACAAACAAGAGGGTTTGCGACTCCATGAACTAGTGCAAGATGTTGAAGTTGGTTCCACAAGTTCTTGGCAAAATAAATATGAGTGAACTTTGTTGGCGGAGTCACCCTCAAGAACTCTCTAGTTCTTCTTCTTTGGGACCCACATCAATTTGATGGCAATACTTGGATTTGTAGTTGAATTTGATGAAGAGCTTGATGAAGTCTTGGGAACCCACTTGACCATGGCTTTAGGAGCTTCTTCAAATGAGTCAATCTCTTCTTGAAGCTTGTCCTGGCCTTTTAGCTTGTGATCTTGTTGTGGAAGATCATCTTGAGCCTGTGCTCCCTCAAAAGAAGTGGGGTCATACTTTTCTTGTTGAGGAACAAGCTTTGTCTTGGGATATTGATCTTATTTCCATTCAAATCCATTGGCATTGAACTTTCGTTCGAAACCAATATCTTGATTCTTCCAGTATCTTCCTTGCTTGCGTACAATTTCCTCAAATTGGTTACTCCCGGCAAGACTCTTGTAAACACCTTTCTCTATAATTCCTTTCAATAAAGTGTTTTCTTGCTCAAGTGTAACTTGGCTAAGAGAATCATTGGTGGAATCAAGAGAACTACTAGAAGCAATAATATTGGATTTAGAATTGTTATTGTTAATACTAGATGAAGAACCTTTCTTACTCTTGTTACTAGCTTGAGTAGTTTTAACTTGTGGCATAAATGAAGACAAGAGCAGACATTTGGCAATGTAAGAGGATCTATGGGAATGTCGCGGGCACAAGTACTCTAGTGCATAGAATCAGAATTTTAAAGCACTAGGGGTCGAATCTCACCCTAACTCGGTGGAGATCCTCTATGGCAGCAACGGCGGCGAAGAATGCCATTGACGGCGACAGAATCCGGTGGCGAGTGTGCACTAGAGACGAGAAGACGATCCGGGGACCATGGGCGGCGGCAGCGACGGAGTGCAGGAGTCTTAACTGTTGAGAAATTTCAATGTACATTCTGCGCGATATATATATCCATGAGCTGCCAGTGAGACCGAGCGAAACAAATCCGCGGCACCAAGATGAGTAACTGCTATGAGCACATCAATTCGGTGACACCGAGAATTTTAGATTGGTATCTCCGAGATAGAAAATCAAATCAGTCCAAGTTGTTTCAGTGAGACCGGATGGTTGTGCATTGGTCTATCCAAAAATCACTTAGAAGGTTTTGGAGGTCACCCTTGTCGGATTGGTGGCTCCGAGTGCTCCTCATCCGGAGGGTCCGGAAGAGACTTGTTCAAGTTTTTGTGATATAGCAAGAAATAATATAGACAAGTCGAGATAGATAGCTAGAGAAGGTACTTAGGCATTCTTGTACATCCATTTTGCCAAATGAACCAAATTAATCATACTACAAATGGATGTCCTTGAATGAGAAATATGCATACCAACATGGTCACAGAATAAGATAGCAAATGAAATATGTGTCAAACATGCACAACCAATTCTAGCAACTATCAAGCAATGGGTGATGCCATAGTCATCTATATATAAGTATATTGACTTAGGAGTCAAATGAGAACATTTGATCATAGGTCATAATAATCATTTAAGCACAAGTGGGGTTACACTTATACATAAAGCATTAATGTGTTCACACCATTAGAGTTGCTTTAGCTCAAATCTTAGAGCAAAGCCCCCCCTTGACGTGATATCCCCCCAAAGAGGGATGAACTAACCTAGGGTTTTGTTGATGATGTGGATGCTCGATGTTGATGTAGTCCATCAAGAGTAGGGATCAATCCTTGAGTTTTGCACTTACAATACCTACATGGGTTAGTCCACAAGGAACATACAAATATATCCATAGACATATAGTGAAATGCACATATGATATGTCAATCAATGCATTTAATACCTTGTCCCTTGTCTTATAAACAAGAGGGTTTGCGACTCCATGAACTAGTGCAAGATGTTGAAGTTGGTTCCACAAGCTCTTGGCAAAATGAATATGAGTGAACTTTGTTGGCGGAGTCACCCTCAAGAACTCTCTAGTTCTTCTTCTTTGGGACCCACATCAATTTGATGGCTATCCTTGGATTTGTAGTTGAATTTGATGAAGTAGAGCTTGATGAAGTCTTGGGAACCCACTTGACCATGGCTATAGGAGCTTCTTCAAATGAGTCAATCTCTTCTTGAAGCTTGTCCTTGCCTTTTAGCTTGTGGTCTTGTTGTGGAAGATCATCTTGAGCCTGTGCTCCCTCAAAAGAAGTGGGGTCATACTTCTCTTGTTGAGGAACAAGCTTCGTCTTGGGATATTGATCTTCTTCCCATTCAAATCCATTGGCATTGAACTTTCGTTCAAAACAAATATCTTGATTCTTCCAGTATCTTCCTTGCTTGCGTACAATTTCCTCAAATTGGTTACTCCCGGGAAGACTCTTGTAAACACCTTTCTCTATAATTCCTTTCAATAAAATGTTTTCTTGCTCAAGTGTACCTTGGCTAAGAGAATCATTGGTGGAATCAAGAGAACTACTAGAAGCAATAATATTGGATTTAGAATTGTTATTGTTAATACTAGATGAAGAACCTTTCTTACTCTTGGTACTAGCTTGACTAGTTTTAACTTGTGGCATAAATGTAGACAAGAGCAGACATTTGGCAATGTAAGAAGAACTCTTGTTTCACAGATCATCATTGATTTCTTTAAGAAGCTCATGTTCTTGCTCTAAATTTAGCTTCTCGAGGTGTAGCTTCTCGTGAGTTCCTAGAACCTCTCTATGATCTTCTTGAGTTGTTTCACAAGCTAACTTAAGAGTGTTTAGTTCTTTAATTAGACGCTAAATCTCCTTCTTAGAATTGTGACCCATTTCATTTTGACTATCATGATTACTATAAAGTCCATTATAGTTCACGTCACTAGTTTTATTAACAAGCAAATCATCATCACCTAGAAAATCATCCTCGTCACTATCGAAATCAAGATACTCGGGGTGTGATACCTTGGGGCCTTTAGCCATGAAGCATCTTCCAATTCCTTCATTTGGTGAATCAAATATGTCATGGGAGTTGGATGATAATTGAGCAAGTCCGACAACACCTTCATCTTGACTATAGTCGGAGTCAGAGTGATAGCTTCTCTCGGAGTGGTCGTCGGAGTCGGAGCCGGAAAGCCATTCACCAACATGAGCTTGATGTCTTATTCTAGATTAGCTCTTGGTTGACTTGTATTTCCCTTCCGATTCCATGTTTCTTCGAGAAGGTCTTTGTTCATAACGATCATCTCTAATCCGCCTCTCTCTATGAGGTGATTCATCTCTTCTACTCTTCATTCTAGGTGAGTCTTCTCTTTTCTTTTGGGGTGTCGTACACTCACTAGAGTAGTGTGTGGGTCTTCCCCAATTGTAGAAATTTCGGTCATGACTTGATGATCTTTGCTGATAGTGCCTTGAGCTGGAGCTTCTCTCTTTGTTTCTGTTCTTGTAGAATTTGTTTAAGTTCTTCACCATTAGGCTTAATTCCTCATTTGACACTTGCTTTTCACCTGAAGTTGTAGGAGCCTCACTTGAAGCTTTGTATTCACCACTTGACTTGTTGTGGAGCTCCTCCTTGTCCTTGAGTGACATTTCATGAGCAACAATTCTTCCAATGACTTCCGTGGGCTTGAGATCTTTGTAATTGGGCATCATTTGGATCAATGCGCACACGGTATCATATTTGCCATCCAAGGCTCTAAGGATATTCTTGATGATGAACTTGTCGGTCATCTCTTCACTTCCTAAGTCGGCAATCTCATTTGTGATGAGAGCAATCCTAGAGTACATTTCAGCGACTCCTTCACCATCCTTCATCTTGAACTTGTAAAGTTGACTTTGAAGCACATCCAACTTGGATTCCTTAACGGACTCGGTACCTTCATGCATATCAACCAAAGTATCCCAAATTTCCTTTGCATTCTCGTGGCGGCTAATCTTGTTGAACTCCTCAGGGCACAAACTGTTGAAGAGAATGTCACAAGCTTGAGCATTGTATTGCAACATCTTCAATTCTTCCGCGGTCGCTTCACGAACCGGTTCTTTACCATCCTCAAAGAATTCACCTTGCAAGCCAACATGAACAACCGCTACTGCAGGACGCTGCTAACGCGACATTACAATCTGAGACCCTTCAACGAAACTGTGTGTGATGCATTAATCACAAAGGTGATGTAATAAAACCGTCAAAAAACATACAAATCATTTGCGATGGCGGAGACATCAAACACGATTTAGATTGTAGTTGCATGTGCGATGGGTGGCATAAAGTTCACTCAAATGAATTGTTTGCGATGAGCATAATAGCAGAAACAGTCAGACAGATGAAGGTGTCTGTGATATACAACATACAGTTCACTCGGATGAACTTTTTGTGATTAGGCAACACAACAGAAATAGTTAGCCAGATCAAGGTGTGTGTGATATACAGCATACAGTTCACCCGGATGAACTATTTGTGATTAGCCAACACAACAAAAACGGTTCAACTTAACAAGATGTGTGTGATACGCAGCAAATAGACAGTAATCAAAAATGTGTGGGAAGACCAATAACAACACAGACGATTCCAGTTAACAAGCCATGTGTGTTGTGAGTAAACGATTGTTGGTATACAATTGTGACCGATTGATGAAATCATCACCTATAGGTTCCATTGTTTAGTCCGTGTGCGATGTGATTTGCTCTGTCTGTGCAACATCTGCGCTCTATCTACAGAACATCAACATATATACTTCTAAGAACAACATTGCATAACCAAATTAAGTATACAATTACATAAGTGACTACACACATAACATTTCCGCACACCAAAGTAAGCAATTACATGCATACTAGACTAGGAGAAACGAGCCTCTAATCATCTACTTCTTGTTATGACGACAATTGCCATTGCTCTGCTTCCGACTGGATCCCTGGCCGTTTTGGGGAAGGAGGCACTTCCTCATCTCAACGATCTGCACGTACATCTCGTAGCTCATGTACGCCTCCTTGGCCACGTAAGCGATGTGAGCTTTGTCGAGTTTCTCCATCCAGGCTGAGTGCCAGGCACACTTGTCCTTGTTGAAGGAATCGTTCATGTCTCTATTGTAGGGGTCGATGATGGCCTCGGCGAGGTGTACCAGTGAGTCCTTCTCATGCTTCTTGCTACCCCAGATCTTGTATTGGCCCTGTATGTCGACAAGATTCTGGCAGGCGATGCCTGAATTGTTGAGCACGTTTACGTCGTTGGTGATGTTCATCACAACGAACATGTAGTGTGGGCTGTTAACAAACTTGGCGAAATGCTCACAAGGCCTTGTGGTCAAGCAGTAGTGGTAGATGAGGACATGATTGTGCACGCACATCTGGGCGATGACGACCTTGGGACGAGACCCGACACGAGTGCGGGTGTACTCGATGTCGAAACCAACCACCTTGTACTTCTCCTCAGCAAGAAACAACTCCATGATGTGGATGGAGTGCTCCACCGAGACTGGGTTGTTGGTGTACACCACCAAGAGCTCCATGAACCTTCTATTGGTGTCCACCACAGCATGCATGGTCAACTGCTGCTCATCGTTGGCAGCCGCTCAGAGCGCCACTCGAGCCACGCATGATACCCTCTAAGTATTTGTCGTGGTGGGTGTCCTTCTTGCAATATTGGGGTGCGATTGAAAAGTTAAAGAGACACAAGGGTTAAATGGCCGCTGTAATAAATGGGGGCTGGCCGGCTTGTAATCATCATGTATTATCACCACGTTCATAGCGGAGGATTCCAGTGCATGCTTGAGAACCCCACACGCATTTTGTTTGACCACACGTGGGCTTGAAGAGGCATCACATGTATCGTTGGTGAGCCTATTCCTGTGCAGTTTATAGTGCAAGCTTCCCGCCCGGCTAGTTTGGCCACGCATCAGCTAGAAGAGGTGCAAATCATGGGCGTTTATTGGCAAAAAGCTTTGCAAAAATGAAGTGTGTGGAATTACTTCGATCATAAGTTTACCCATGGGTGACGAGGTCAAATTTACACATAAGGGTGATGATGGACACTTCAGTGCGAGAATTAATTCTACGCTCTATAGGCACACGATTGAAGAAACCAATTGTGTGCAATAACGTCGAAGATCATGATACGTCCATTTTGCATCATGTTTACCTACTGTTATTTACTATGTTTTTATGACTAATAATGTTTTTTGGACTAATTCTAAAGCCTTTTATCTCATAATATGCAAGGTTTACACAAAGAGGGAGAATAGCGATAGCTGGAATTCTGGACCTCGAAAAGCTACATCACAGTTACCTATTCTACACATCTCCAAATGAGCTGAAACTTTTCGAAGAATTATTTTGGAATAAAAGAAAAATAATGGAGCAAATAACCGCCGGAGGAGGCCCACCAGGTGGGAACAACCCACCAGGGCGCGCCAGGCCCCCCAGGCGCGCCCTGCTGGGTTGTTCCCTCCTCGGCCCACCTCTGGTGCCCCTCTTCTGGTATATAAGTCATTTTGGCCTAGAAAATAAATAAGGAGAGGACTTTCGGATGAAGCGCCGCCGCCTCGAGGTGGACCTTGGGCAGGAGCACTTTTGCCCTTGGGCGGAGCGATTCCACCGGGGGAACTTCCCTCCCGGAGGGGGAAATCATCGTCATCATCATCACCAACAACTCTCCCATCTTGGGGAGGGAAATATCCATCAACATCTTCAACGACACCATCTCCTCTGAAACCCTATTTCGTCTCTTCTGTTCAATCTTTGCACCGGAACCTTAGATTGGTGCTTGTGGGTGACTAGTAGAGTTGATTACATCTTGTAGTTGATTACTATATGGTTTATTTGGTGGAATAATATATGTTTAGATCCATTATGCTATTTAATACCCCTCTGATCTTGAGAATGATTATCATTTGTGAGTAGTTACTTTTGTTCTTGAGGTCACGGGAGAAGTCTTGTTGCAAGTAATCAGGTGAACTTGATATGTGTTCGATATTTCGATGGCATCTATGTTGTGATTCCCTTAGTGGTGTCATGTGAACGTCGACTACATGACACTTCAACATATTTGGGCCTAAGGGAATGCATTGTGGAGTAGCTATTAGATGATGGGTCGCTAGAGTGACAAAAGCTTAAACCCTAGTTTATGCGCTACTTCGTAAGGGACCGAATTGGATCCAAAAGTTTAATGCTATAGTGAGATTTTATCTTAATACTTTTCTCGTAGTTGCAGATGCTTGCGAGGGAATTAATTATATATTGGAGGTTTGTTCAAGTAAGAACAACACCTAAGCACCGGTCCACCCACATATCAAATTATCAAAGTAGCGAACACAGATCAAACCATCATGATGAAAGTGACTAGGCCAAATTCGCGTGTACCCTCAAGAATGCATTGCATATTATAAGAAACCATTTTGGTCTACCCTTTGCCACAAAAGGATTGGGCTACCTTCCTGCACTTTATTTACCGTTACCGTTACTTGTGCATTACAAAATATCTTGCTAACAAACTATCTGTTACCAAAAATTTCAGTGCTTGCAGAGTATACCTTGTTGAAAACCACTTGTCATTTCCTTTTGCTCCTCGTTGGGTTCGACACCCTTACTTATCGAAAGGACTACAATTGATCCCCTATACTTGTGGGTCATCAGGTTGCAGTCGAGTTAGCTATACATATAGTTTGCGATGAGATCGATAAGGGAAACATTCGAGAATGGTTAATAAAATCTAAGTCCATTGCATATTAAGGTCAAAACAGTACTACCAATATACGAGTCTCATACTATGCCATTTCATCGATTGTACCACAAAAGCCAGAAATATTGCAAGGTTCAAATTCTAGAGTTATATGGCTCAAATTCAAAGGTTTTTAGTCTTTAGGGGTAGAGCTACATTCATCACCTCATCGCCTTAGGGTTTAGCTCATACGGATCTCGAGGTAGATCTACTCTGTAAACCATATTATACATCCAATAAAATCAAGCAGAACATAGGGTTTTACCTCTTCGAGAGGGCCCGAACCTAGGTAAACACTGTGTTCGTCGTCCCTTGTTCCCCTCGATCCTAGATCCACAGCTCGGGACCCTCTACCCCGAGGTCTGCCAGTTTTGACACCGACATTGGTGCTTTCATTGAGAGGCCGCTGTAGGATCGCCCAACGAATCGATGGCTCGCCTGATCATAGGAGAAGGCATCGGATCCAGGGACCTCTTCATCCCCGAACAACTCTTCGCATTTGGCAGCATCGTGCCGCACGCAGACCCGACTGGTCGTCTGGGTCAGGTCGACACCTTCACCCCCGGACACTAGATTCGATTCAGTGGTCTGGAATATGTTGCGGATGCATGGGGCGATCTGGTTTTCACCGGATTCACTTCCCCCTCCTGCACCCTCGCCACGCCCTCTCTAGAGTTCCTTTCCGATCCGATCGGCAGATCAGCTCTGACAGCTTCGAGCCAGGAGAGCTTCGCACCGAGTAGGGGCCAGACTCCTTCTCCGTCCGGACACGTCATGACCGCAGAGGACCTATCCTCGACCTTTGAGGTACAATCAGGAGGCAGAGGCCAAGAGTCAATCTCGTCCGAACCTTCCTTTCACAACACTCGCCCGGCCTTGAACCCTTACGACAAAGCGGCAGCCAACGGCCAGGGGTCACCCCCAGCCCAAAGCAGCTCGATCACTAACCCCAACCAGGAAGCCACAAGCAAGGACCAAGGCCCGTCCTCGACCTCCAATGATGGCCCAGACCCCCTAAAGGATCCGACTTCGCACCCCAAGCTCAGCACGACCAACGGAAATCAAGGCATTGATTGCCCCCCCACGCAGCTACAACACAGTTTGGCCCGGATCCCTCTAGCTCGGCGACCCTCGCAATGGTAAACGAGGCGCTAGACCGAATTCAGAAAATGACCATCTAGGAGGACCCGCCCTCCGCTTTCAGTCATCGACCCTTCGAGGTGTACAATAGGGAATTTTGCGTCCCACCCACCACCCATTTGGTAGCCACTATCGATGATTTAACCAATATGCTAGACTATAATTCGGAGAATGCTGAGTACATGGACGAGGAGGACGTAGCCACGGCTAATGCTGAGGTCCCCCCCTCCCCCCCCCCCCCGTCACGGGCCGTTGATCAGCCACATCCACCTATGATATTTACATGGTGGACACCCCAAAGGACGGAGACAACACTCCTGATCAGGACCGAGGCAAGCCCAGAGATGAGCCGCCCAAACGCCAAAAAGAGCATTGTCGATCAAAGCCATGTCGAAGCCATGCGAGCAACATGGACTTGGCGGAGAACGACACTGTAAATAACACGGACGACCTCGCAGGGGACGCAGTCAACGAGATCCATCAGGATGACTCCGCTGGGCAGGAGGACCCGCTCAATCCGGAAAACCATGACGACTCCGAGGATAGCAACTACCTCCCACTCTCTGAAGAGGAGGCTAGTCTCGGGGATGACGATTTGATCATCCCTGAAGACCCTCTGGATCAGGAACGATTCAAGCTAAGGCTTTTAGCCACCGCCCGAAGCTTAAAGAAACAAAAACACAAAATCAAGGCCGAACAGGACACCCTCAACGACCGATGGACTAAAGTCCTAGCTGCTGAAGAAGGGTATGTCCGCGAACAGCCAACCAAAAGTTACCCCAAGCGAAGACTCCTGCCGTAGTTCGACGATGAGGCCATAGAGCCCACACGCCCAATATCCACAAACACCAAACAGACGGACCACCCCCCTAGAGGGCGGGACAGAGAAGTTGACGAGGCTGAACACCCAGCCGCCCCACCATGCCGTCATGGTAAGGATCAATTGCGGCCCACCTACGAGTACGACCTCCACCATGACCTAGACGCCCGAGGAGGCCGCACCAGGTCCATTTGCGAACCTAGAGAAGACCCGCATGCTTACCGGGAAGGATACTACGATCGGATAAACCAAAATGATAGAATCCAGGAGCAGTAGTAGATTTGGAGGGCCGAAGACCTCCGACGCGACGTAGCCCGAGTTCGGGGCGCCGCACACCCCCTGTGCTTCACAGAGAGGGTGATGCAACACCAATTCCCGGAAGGCTTCAAGCCCGTCAATATCGAATCATACGACGGAACCACAGATCTAGCCATATGGATAGAGGATTTCCTCCTCCACATTCACATGGCGCAAGGAGATGACCTCCACGCCATCAAAAATGTGGTGCTAAAGCTTAAAGGTCCAGGTCGACACTGGTTGAACAGCCTTCTCGAAGATTCTATAGGCTGCTGGGAAGAGCTCAAGGACGCTTTCTGAGCAAACTTTCAGGGTGCCTATGTCCGGCCTCCGGATACTGACGACCTAGATCACATTACACAACAGCCCGGAGAGTCTGCCCAACAATTTTGGAACTGATTCCTGACCAAGAAAAACCAGATCATTGACTGTCCAGATGTCGAAGCCTTGGTTGCCTTCAAGCATAGTGTCAAGGAAGAATGGCTCGTACGACATCTCGGCCATGAAAAACCAAGAACTATGGCAGCCCTTACTTCCCTCATGACCTGCTTCTGCGCAGGCGAAGACAGTTGGCTTGCTCGCAAAAACACCAACCCAGACACACTTGGTACCTCTGAGGTTTGGGACGGAAATGGAAAGCCCCGACGCAGCAAGAATAAACGTCGCCACAATGAAACCAGAAGACCGGAACCTGAAAGAAAGCCCCTAAAGGCAACAACGACTGCCCGTCTAGACTGGATACAATTCTAGACAGGCCTTGCCAGATCCACGGCACATCAGAGAAGCATGCCAACCACTCCAACCGAAACTATCGGGTGATTAAACATGACAGCAAACTCACAGCCAACGACTCGGGCAAAAGCCCACGAAGCAAGGACGACGATGAACCACACATGCCAAATACTGGAGGCCAGAAACCCTTCCCTTCTGAGGTCAAGCGGTAAACATGATCTACGCAACCCACATACCGAAGGACAGGAAGCGAGCACTACGGGACGTATACTACGTCGAGCCCGTAGCGCCGAAGTTCAATCCATGGTCAGCCTGTCCGATCGTGTTCGATCATAGGGACCATCCGACCAGCATACACCATGGAGGGTCTGCAGCCTGAGTGCTCAACCCTATCATCGATGGATTCCACCTCACTAGAGTCCTCATGGACGGAGGTAGCAGCCTCAATCTGATATACGAAGATACAGTGAGGAAAATGGGGATCGAACCATCAAGGATCAAACCCAATAACACCACCTTTAAGGGGGTCATTCCGGGAGTGGAGGCCCGCTGCACATGCACCATAACACTTGAAGTAGTGTTCAGATCTCCGGATAACTTCTGAAGCAAGGACTTGATCTTCGACATTGCACCTTTTCGCAGCGGCTATCATGCCCTCCTCGGCCGAACAACGTTCGCCAAATTCAACATCGTCCCTCATTACGCGTACCTCAAGTTGAAGGTGCTTGGTCCCTCATGCAACATAATTATCAACGGCAACACAAAAAATCTACTTCGAACCGAAGAGCACACTGCGGCCCTAGCGGCCGAAGACCACACCGGCCCATATAGGCCTGGATGCTGACTCGCCGTAAAGGTTGGCGACAATAGTAAACGGGTTCGAACCCGTTCCTCGTCATGGGAATCCACATGCGTTCACCGCAAATAGGGATACGCACGCCACGGCACACCCACATTCTTCACGCTCCACCTGCCTCATCAGCACAACTTCATACTCAAAATACCATGGGCAGCCGTGAGGCATACATGAATAAATCTGAAGTGCATGTTCGGTTAACCCGAACTTCGGAGTTACCTCGTCTTCGGGCGACCCGGGGGACCAATTCCATATACCCCAAAGCATAAAGCATCATCAGCAGGGTCCTCACCCATCAAGGTCTCATCGAAGGTCCCAACCCCCACCTATCAGAACCAAATGCGCAGACGTGCAGCAGGGCACAGTGAATGCTTCAAATCACGCATCAAGGCCCTGCATCAACCTTTACTCTGTAAATTTTCTTTCTTCCTTTTTCTCTTACAAGTACTGCCTTCACAGTTCGAATTGTACGGTTAGACGTCCCAAGCCTATGAGAAATAATAAAAATACCCTTTATGGTGTTCGGATATCCGCATCTTCGATTTGTCTATTACCTTTCCGATTCTCCCCTTGCTCTTCGAACAGCTCGACACGACTCGGTTATATAACCCAGAGCTTGATTTCTCTATCATCTCGGCACACCAAGTTTGACACCGCTTACCGCTGAGTGTTCGGTGTTTCAGATATTGCACTATATGCATCAAGTTCCGAACCATGTCTTAGGTCAATAGTTGGGTTGCCCGGCTCCTGTGCTTGCCCCTTATGTTCCGCACATTGGGCTAAGAGGGCAAAGGGAGAACCCCTGTGATTGTACTTCTGGCTCGCCCAGTTAAGTACCCCAGGAGGAGAAAGCTGAAAACTGATAGTCATGATAAGCGCAAACTGATCAGCGATCCGATGACGAGGTTTGACTCTGAAAAATCGTTGGCGATTTCACTGTGTCACACGAAGGGTTCGTCTTAGCACAAACCACATGATCGGAAAGGAGTAAGAATTTATCCCCAAATACATCACAATACACCGGGGACTAGTCCTTAGTCCCCACAGTCAAGCTCCTAAGGCTAAGTGAAAGCAGTAAGCCGAATAGTCTGATTGCCTAGTTTTGCTCACGCACTACCGCCTCCGGGTACCAAGACGTTGGCTAAGGGTAACCGTGCGGAGACGAGAATACCCCCCGCGACATTCACCTGGGGGCCGAAGCCGACGACTGGTAGCTTTCAGATTTAATATACGACCGAATAGGAGTCAAAATTAAAATCAGGACAATATAAAAACAAGTCCGGCGGACGCATTATAAAGCACAAGGTCCAGGTGATACAAAATTAATACAATCACTCAAATATTACATCTTTCAAACACTGGCCCTCTATCGCCCGCGCGCCATTCATCACCTATGCAAAGTACTGCACAGGGAGGCGATGCTCCTTTCCCTTGGGCAGAGGACCAGTGGCCATGTCCATTGGGTTAATCTTCGGAAAATGTACCATGGTCTTCGCGAATGCAAGCCTAGCCCCCTCAATGCACGCTGACCACTTTCCGGCATCAACCCGGAGCGGCGCCTACCGCAGCTTCTGCACAAAGGCTGAAGTAGTGTCCGGAAGGGGCGCGGCAGGCCACAGACTGACACAGAGGTTGAGGGAGTCCTGGATTAGGGGGTGTCCGGATAGCCGAACTATCACCGTTGGCCGGACTCTTGGACTATGAAGATACAAGATTGAAGACTTCGTCCCGTGTCCGGATGGGACTTTCCTTGGCGTGGAAGGCAAGCTTGGCAATATTTATGTAGATCTCCTACCATTGTAACCGACTCTGTGTAACCCTAACCCTATCCGTGTCTATATAAACCGTAGGGTTTTAGTCCGTAGGACGAACAACAATCATACCATAGGCTAGCTTCTAGGGTTTAGCCTCCTTGATCTCGTGGTAGATCTACTCTTGTACTACCCATATCATCAATATTAATCAAGCAGAGTAGGGTATTACCTCCATCGAGAGGGCTCGAACCTGGGTAAAAACATCGTGTCCCTTGTCTCTTGTTACCATCCGCCTAGACGCTTGATTCGAGACCCCCTACCCAAGATCCGCGGTTTTGACACCGACATTGGTGCTTTCATTGAGAGTTCCTGCAATGCGTCGCCGTCGGGAAGGATGCCTCATCCCGTCTTTAAAGGCGATACTATCGCCAAAGGAGCCTTGGCCTTTGGTGGAACTCTTCGGCTAGGTGGTTTTCTTATGACCGCCAGTTCGTCCACCGCGCCGACGATGACTTCTCGAGTCATCAAAACCAATCTTCACGTTAACTCGGAACTTGCCGAGCAGTTAGATCCATCGAGCTCTCCTCCGTAAACGAGCTCTTGGATTGCATCGCCGCCCTGGGAGTCGCCGCAAACTACGACCAGATCGGGCCTAAAACCGATCTGAGAGAGATCAACTCTCCCCAGGCTACGCATCATGTTGCTGTGATAGAGGAGCAATACGGCGATTCTTCTTCTATCTTAAGGACTAGCTACGTACGGATTCCCGATCCCTCCATGCCGGATTCCCGCAGAGGGACGGATGTCGATCAAGCCCTGAACTTAAGTCAGACGGCGGGTTGGATTCATTGGATAGCTTTCAAAAATCCAAACTTCCAAGTTCGGAAACTTCTCGGCCCCTGAGTCTTAATTTGGACGGGGTTCTGGATCTAGTTCCACCCGCCCACCCAAACATTAGCGATCTATCCCGAATTCGGCAAGAGCCCGCTGAAACAGTACATCATTACTAGGCCCGATTCCTCCTGTTTATGGACATGATAAAGGACTGCCGAGAGAAGGACGCAATCTCACTTTTCTGCAATAATTGCACAGACAAGGGAATCCTAAACGCCATAAGTCGTCGCGAAATTACGCGCTTTGCTGACTTGGCAACCATAGTACAAAAGTACTGTGCGATGGAGAGTGCTTGGAAAACCGAAAGTAAATTTTGGGATAATCCGGCCCCGAATACAGCCCTAGTCCGGAATAAAAGGGTGCATCATCACCAAGCACCTGGGTTAAACATCAAAAAACAAAAACCCCTTAAAGTGCGGAACCGTCTTGGAGGGTTGGCTAAGCGGACCTGCAAAGTTCATAGCACGAGGGAGCCACTCCAACTCATAGCCTTGAGCATGTTGGATACTACGGTAGGTGGCCAAAAGTGGCGAAGAGCTTCTAGCCTCGAGAATCCCAGCCCGGCAACACCGATGCGGTATTAAAATCTTGAGAATTTCGCATCAAATAATATGCGGAAGCGAACACTCCATAACCTTGCGAAGTCTACCAAGTAGCAACAATAAATCCATGGGTGACACGGCTATTACCTTTAATGCGATTTAACCCAAATTCGAACAGCCCGAGCACCGGCCGCATTGGTCCTCAGTCCAATAGTGGGCGGCTTCGCCTTACTAAGGTACTCATGGATGGCGGCAGCGGACTAAACCTCATCTACGAGGAAACCCTCCGAAAAATGGAGATAGACTGGAACCGCATTGAGCGAAGCAGCACAACCTTTAGAGGAATAATCCCTAGCCGGGAAGCATGCTGCACAGGAAAAATCACACTGGACGTAGTGTTCGGCTCGCCAGACAATTACAGGTCCGAGGAGGTCACATTTCAAGTGGCCCAGTTCAGCAGCGGATATCACGCTTTATTAGGGCGAGAGGCATTCACAATTTTTCAAGCTATACCCCATTATGGGTACATGAAGCTTAAAATGCCCGGACCTAACGGAATCATCACTCTCGCTAGTGATCCGAACATAGCACTCATGTAGAAAACAAGACAGCCGCACTAGCCCTCGAGGCACTATCCGAAGCCCTAGTGGCCGAGGAACTCGAGACGATGCGCTCCACGGTGAACAGGGGCGATGTGATACTTGATAAAAGATCCAAGTCCACCTCTTTTAAACCAGCGGATGAAATAGTCAAATTCCAAGTCCACCCAATGGACCCTGCAAAGACGGCCTCCATTGGGGCACAATTAAACCATAGTCAAATTCCAAGTCCACCCAATGGACCCTGCAAAGACGGCCTCCATTGGGGCACAATTAAACCCTGATGTAGACGCCGCACTACGAGAATTTCTACGAGAAAACTGGGACATTTTTGCCTGGCACCCTTCGGACATGCCAGGAATCCCACGTCATTTGGTGAGCACAGCCTAAATATCCTAAAAGGATTCAAGCCAGTCAAACAGGCTGTTCGACGCTTTTCCGAACCCAAGAGACAGGCCATGGGAGAGGAGCTAGCCAAACTTCTGGAAGCCGGATTCATCAGAGATATAAAACATCCGGACTGGCTAGCAAATCTGGTGATGGTACCAAAGAAGGATAAATCCTGGCGCCTATGTGTTGATTTCAAAGACCTTAATAAGGCTTGCCCAAAGGATCCCTTCCCCTCCCTCGCATTGATCAAATTATCGGCCTTCTGCAGGACACGACTCATTGTGCTTCCTCGACGCGTACTCCGGCTACCACCAAATCAAGATGGCGGAGCGAGACCAAGCAGCAACAGCATTCATCTCTCCATACGGCCCATTCTGCTTCAACACAATGCCCTTCAGGCTCAAAACCGCCGGCGCAACATATCAGCGCATGATTCAGACATGTCTGGCAAACCATATCGACAAAACAGTGGAAGCATATGTAGATGTCGTGGTCGTCAAATCCAAGCATGTCGAAACTCTAGTAGACGACTTGAGGCTCACATTCGACAATCTCCAAAAATATGACATTAAGCTCAATCCGGAAAAATGCGTCTTGATTGTTCCGGTAGGAAAGCTCACGGGCTTCATTGTGTCCGCTAGAGGAATTGAAGCAAACCCAGCCAAGATCCGAGCTTTGTCACAATTGGATATTCCAAAAGACCTCAAACAAATACAAAAATTATTTGGATGCGTGGCGGCTCTAAGCCGCTTTATCTCCCGTTTGGGAGAAAAGCCGTTACCCTTTACCACCTCCTCCGGCACGAACACTTCGAGTGGGCCGGATGCATATGACAGACTTGAAGAAATAAAAGCCATATTGGCAACAAATCCGGTCCTGGCTGCGCCCAACATGGGCGAACCAATGCTATTATATATCGCCGCAACACATCAAGTTGTCAGCGCGGTGCCCGTCGTTGAACGATAAATGAACGGACACCGGTTCCCTCTACAAAAACCGGTTTACTATGTGTCCACTGTCCTAACTCCATGCAAGTCCCGGTACCCACATTATCAAAAGATAGCATACACGGTGTTCATGGCATCCCGGAAGCTGCGACACTACTTTCAAGAGTGTTCGATAACGGTAGCCTCCAAAGTACCTCTTAACGACATTATAAACAACCGCGTGACGCGACGGGCGGATTGCTAAATGGGCCATAGAGATCCTTCCATTCGACATAACCTATAAGCCACGACGAGCTATTAAGTCGCAGGTTTTGGCCGACTTCGTGGCGAATGGACGAAGCCGAACTCCCTAAAGAGTACGGCGCATACTCAATTGGATCATGCACTTTGACGGCTCCAAAATGTTGGCGGCACGAAGTGGCGTCGTCTGGCGTCCCCAACCGGGACACGATCCAATCGTCCTTGAGATAATGTATACGAACTCCAACAACGCGGCGAATCTGAGGCCCATACGCACGGCCTCCGGATGGCGATCTCCATGGGCATTAAGCGCCTAGGGTGCGAGGATTGAACCTCGCGATATCTCAAATAAGCGGAGACTTTGATGCCAAAGATCCGAAAATGGCAGCGATCGCAATGCGGTCCCTAAAATGTCGGCCGCAGTTGAAGGGCTCGAATTTCATCATATAGCAGGGATAACAACCAGGCGGCGGACGTATTGGCACACATCGGTGCAAAAGCGTGATGCCGTCCGCCCAAAATCTTCACGAACGGCTGTTCAAGCCATCCGTACTATGGGAAGAAGTGCGCAAATAACAATCCGGACCCAACCGCCGCCTCGACACGAACACTCGACACAATCGGAGGCTACGCCACCGAGATAACACCCTCCGCTCATGAAATAATGGCGGTTATCGCTTCATGGGCGGAACCATTCCTAGCCTACCTAACTAGGCAGGAACTCCCGAAGACCAAAATGAGGCTCATTTGCATAGTCGGCGATCCAAAGCCTATAAAGTCCATGAGGAGAGCTCTATAAGAAAAGCACAACATGAGTCCTTCAAAGGTGTATCTCACGAAGAGGAAGGCGAAACCTCTGGCTGAAATTCATGCCGATGGGTGGGCACCACGCCGCAGCCCGGCCCTTGTAGGCAAGGCCTTCCGTGCAGGATTTTATTGGCCGACGGCCCGAGCAGATCTTGAGGATTTAGTCCAACGATGCGTTGGTTGCCAGCTTTGCTAACCACAGCCACATGCCACCCACCGCCCTCAATACTATACCCATCACATGGCCATTCGCTGTCTGGGGGATTGACATGGTTTGACCCCTTAAGGGACGAACCCACAAGCAAAAATACCTATTAGTCATGGTGGATAAATTCACCAAATGGATAGAGTCCAAGCCTGTTAAAGCGGCGAATCCGGGCGGTGATAGACTTCATATCGGGGTAGTGCACCGTTATGGCGTCCCCACGGTATCATCGCGATAACGGCACCAACTTCACGGCCGATGAGGTCAAATTATGGTGCAAAAACATGGGCATCAAGCTCGATTACGCCTCGGTCTATCACCCTCAAACCAACGGCCAAGTCGGCGAGCAAACGTTCTAATCATAAGCGGCATTAAACCCGGACTAGTGCGGTCCCTCAAGGAATCTAACACGCCTTTGGGTTGAGGAGCTTCGACTTTACTACTACGGGGGCTGCGGACCACGCCGAATCGTACTACCGGATTCACACCATTTTTTATGGTGTACGGCACAGAGGCAGTCTTGCCCTGCGATGTAATGCATGACTCACCTCGCGTGCGCATGTATGAAGAAAGAAAAGCCGAGCTTGATCGGCAGGACAGTTTGGACGCATTGGAGGAGGAGCGCGACGTGGCAAAAGCTCGTTCCGCATTTTATCAACAGCGAGCTCGAAGATATCAAAGCGAGGAAATGCGGGCCAAAGCTTACAGCGTTGGCGAACTAGTTCTCGCTGCCGGACAAGAAAAAGGACAAACTCAAGCCCAAATGGGAAGGTCCCTTCATCATCGACCAGGTCCTGACCGGCGGAGCATACCGTCTGCGAAACGCATCGGATAACCGGCTCGAGCCGAACCCATGGAACGCAGCCCGTCTACGAAGATTCTACGCCTAAGCGCCGGACTCCAAATTCGTCTCCTTCCTCCGTCCACATTTTCTATTTTTGTTGTCTTTTATTTCTCTCCTTCCTCCTCCTTCTTCTTGAAGCCTTTAGAGGCTCATTTGCACTTTGTTCGCACATACTTGACGCGCTGTCCGCGCTCATTATACCTGGCGGCTTCTTTAACAGAAGATTATTTATACGGGCTTCATGCCCAACACATGTGTCAAACTTCCGCATGTACCTTTTACTCACCATTATATGCATCGATATGACTTAAGTTTTGGCCAAGCTGGGTTGCCTGGCTCTGTGCTTACCCCTCGTTCCCGATTGTTTGGCTAGGTGGTAAAGGGAGCACCTCTGCGATTATTCTTGCCGGGTCAGCCGGATGTGTACCTCGGTGGGTGAAGCGAAAGCTAGCGTTCTTAAGGGAATATTCGGTCGGTGAACTGAAAGATGATTTTTAACTATTTATCCATCTGCCCCCAGATGATTTTCTGCTTTCTTAGCAGTTTGGACATGCACTTTAGGGCATGCCTCCCATTGAAAGGAACCGTTAACGGAACTATTCTCCCTGGAAGATGTTTCTTACTATCCATGTAATATAACATAACTAGTTGGGCACTTGTCTGATACAGCAATAATGACCCCTACGCCTTGTCTCCATGCATGCCCCAATTCTTATATAACCGCGAGGGTATTCGTACACACTCCGGACTATTGGGTCCCGAGGTCGAAGCGAAAAGGTCCGCTATGACAAACGATCTACAATCCGACTAGAAGACATTTTTCATGTCATATTCAATTACATAGTCAACTCGACTCATTGTATTCCTCCTCAATGCCATCTAATAGGCTATCTAATTTACAATCTTCTTTGGGAATACTTGGCGGCCAATTCTACTTGGCCGTATACTAACTTACAAGGATCTCCTTCCCATCGGGCCCCACAGGTCCGACCTCGGCCATGTGGTTTGGGTCAACAACCGTGTACAGCGTCTTTACCATGGCCCGAGCCTCCCTAAGCGCCTTTGACGGCAGGCCGATATCTTCCATAGTCGGAGCGCCGCCCGTGCTCCTTGAAGCTGCTCTGCCAGCTCCCCAATGCCTTGAGGCGGGGAGATAGATGGCCACAAGGCACGACCGACGCCTTTCATCACCTGCCGAACTTCGTTCGATGCGGTGACGCAGATTCGGGAAGAAGATCACCCGAAGAACTGGGCATCTCCTCCTCGGGGCGACGGTGAGCAAACCTACATACATGTTTATGTTAGTCGCCTTCCTCGCCGAACTCTTTCAAAGTTCGTTCAAGCACTTCTTGAAAATGCCGCGAAGCCGTCGATTCTCCTTCTGGTCGGACAAGCTGAGCACGAACATCCTTTAGTTCCTCACCCAATTGGGTGTTGGCATCTTGGAGGTTATTTTTCTCCTGCCGCACCCTCGTAAACACGCTCTCGTCAGCCTTTAGCTGGCGCAGGAGCTGTTCGGAGGCCGGATCAGCTCCACCTTTATATTCGTGTCCTCTTCGGAGGCCGGATCGAGGGACCGTTCCGGATCCTCGGGTTGTGGGGCGGGCTGTGTATCTTCTCCACGGCCCGGCGCAGTTCCTACGTAGAAACCATGAAATGAGATGTTTAACCACGGGAACATGGATCGGACAGGCCACAAAGATATTTGCTTACCCAACTTCGAGGATTATTCGAAGAAAACTCGCTCGATGGATTGGCGTGGAAAATCCTCCTCCTCCCCTTTATACATGGCAGACAAGGTCTTCACCAGTTCGGTGACCGATCCCGGCCCTTTGCGGCCATGGCGGGTGGCATCGTCCTCCCCGTTGAAGTCCCACATGGGGAGGCCCATATATTGGAGCGGCTACACTCCCCTCATAATGCAGATTGCCATGACTCCAATCATGGTCAATCCGGCATGAGCCAGTAATCTTATTCGGCTCATCAAGTAAAGGACATCCTGGTCATTTTCCCTCTGGGGGCTTCGCGGGCGCCAACTTAGGCGCTTCTTCAGAGGAGCATTGGTAAACTCCGGAAGGCCGATCCGAACAGGATCCGGCAGCGGGACATCCTCCATGTAAAACCATTCCGAAGGCCAGTCTTCGAACTCCTTCTTCGGGGTTCCGGATAGATATCCGGTCCCGGCGATGCGCCATAGTTCGGCTCCGCCCACTTGATATATTGACCCCTCATGAGAACCGGGTAGTAGGCAGAATAATCTCTTCCACAGCGCAAAATGAGCCTCGATGCCCAAGAACAAATCACAAAGGGCCACGAAGCCCGCGATGTGCAAAATGGAGGCAAGCGTAAGGTGGTGCAACTAGAGGCCGTAGAACTCCAAGAGCCCCCGGAGAAACGGATGAATTGGAAATCCGAGTCCTCTTACTAGATAAGAGATAAAGCACACCCGCTCCCCTTTAGAGGGATCGGGGACACTCTCCGCTTGCTTTCCGCCCTTGTAGGTGGCAAGTCCGGCTCGAACCGGAACCATGAAGGCCGGGGGAAGAAATCCCTTGGTTTGGAGTATAACTAGCTCGCTATCTTTGGACTGAGCATCTCTCCCAATTTCAGTGAGGGCTGGGCGCGAGAGGAGGAGCAGCGTCATTGTCCATGATGGAATGGGTTTTTGTCAGGGGCGCTCCGATGAAAGCTCGCGGAGGGGGGATGGTGTGACTCAGATCTAGATCCTCGTCCCTTTTATAGGTGGCTCATTTGCGCAGCTAGGGGGGTAAGTGTAAAAATACCCTGGCTTTTCGCATTCATTCAAACACGTGGAAGATGGCCATTATTGGGCGTAGAAGCCAAGGAGCGCATCATTTATCAGAAGCCAGACACTATTCGACGAGTATATGGAATTTGGAGAAGAACCCGCCTCGCAATGCCGAAGACAATCAACGCGCCGGAGTCATCGCCATTGAAGCCTGGTTCGGGAGCTCTTGAGGAGTCTGGATTAGGGGTGTCCGGATAGCGAACTATCACCGTTGGCGGACTCCTAGGCTATGAAGATACAAGATTGAAGACTTACGTCCGTGTCCGGATGGGACTTTCCTTGGCGTGGAAGGCAAGCTTGGCGATACGGATATGTAGATCTCCAACCATTGTAACCGACTACGTGTAACCCTAACCCTATCCGGTTTCTATATAAACCGGAGGTTTTTTAGTCCGTTGGACGAACAACAATCATACCATAGGCTAGCTTCTAGGGTTTAGCCTCCTTGATCTCGTGGTAGATATACTCTTGTAC
This sequence comes from Aegilops bicornis, assembly GCA_021605145.1. Lineage (NCBI taxonomy): Eukaryota > Viridiplantae > Streptophyta > Magnoliopsida > Poales > Poaceae > Aegilops > Aegilops bicornis. The sequence goes on along the minus strand of CM038670.1, from coordinate 335,284,983 downwards.
TACCCATATCATCAATATTAATCAAGCAGGAGTAGGGTATTACCTCCATCGAGAGGGCCCGAACCTGGGTAAAAACATCGTGTCCCTTGTCTCCTGTTACCATCCGCCTAGACGCACAGTTCGGGACCCCCTACCCGAGATCCGCCCGTTTTGACACCGACAGAGGTCCTTCAAGGCTAGCTCGGACATCTGATGCATCTCCATCAGCTGCTTCATTTGATCGCTGAGGAGGGGCGGATGCTCGGAATCCAAAAACTGTGACCAAAAGATCCACTGCGTGGAGTCCTCCTTAAGGGTGACATAGTGCCTCGTTGCGGCTGCCGCATTCTTCGGAAGTTCGGCGTAGACATCTGCGGAGCGCCAGACCCGCGTCAGCAGGGCGGACCTGTTGCGCGGCTTGGCGTAGCTCCTCCCAGATGCCTCGTGCGTTAGTCCTCGGCTCCTCGAGGTCCTTCTCCGCCTTGGATAGCTGGGAGGATTGCTCCTCCCGACCCTTCTCAAGGGCCTCCAGCTTCTCGGCGGCATCCTGGAGCTCCACTTGGACTTCGGTCACCCGAGCCTCATGCTGCCCAGCAGCAAGCTTAGCCTTCTCAAGCTCGGCCACCGCCTTCTCACTGGCCGTCTTCTTCTCGGTCGCCTCGGCCTCGGCTTTCTTCAGGGCCTCCCTCAAGCCCTTGACCTCAGCGGCAGCAGCTGCAAGATCATCAAGATAAAGGATTACCAAACAGTCCGACTCGTCAATATCTGGAAAATACACATCTTTTCAAAGGGCTTACCTTGCGCCTCGTCAAGCCATTTGTTGACAAGGTCAAGCTCTTGATAGGAAAGCTTGAGCTTCCGATCCATCTCGTCTAGCACCACGGCATTAGCAGCCGCAGCCAAGGAAGATGCCTGCGTCAGCAAAAGAAATGTCAACATCACTAATCGGCCTACCGAATTTGACCTCCGCAAGTTTTCTTTGAAGCCCTTGTAGTGTCTCGGGGGCTGCTAGGTATATGGCCTACCAAAACTAGCAATTACAACCGCATTATGAGGAAAAAGCATTACTTGACTTACCTCAAAGCCTGTCAGAAGGCCTTGGACAGCGTCGTTCGATCCGGATTATGCGGATTTGAACACCTACCTCTTGCACACATAAGAGTGCGGTGCCCGTCAATGATGGCAGAGTTGTCCACCAGCTCCTCAAGCATGTGTGGCGAGCCAGCCGCCGCCCGTGTCGAGGTGTTTGGCACTGACATCGCCCCCCCCCCCGGTGCATTCCCCGTTGGGAGAAGCCTGTGTAGTCGAAGGCCTTAGGGGCTCGGGAGTGATCGGCAGATGGGGTCCGGATTGTTCGGACTCCTTTCCCTCGTCAGCTAGGAGGGATGCTCCCTCCTAGTCTAAAGTGACCAAGGCATTGGCCTCCCCCTTTGTGTTCGGAGGGGGAAGATTCCTTTGGGACCGCACCTCCTCGACCTCTTCGGGGACCAGAGGAGGCGCGGAATGCGCCATAGACCCACTGTCCGCCAGTTCGGCAGACGGAGACGTCCCCTTCGAAGTCTGCTCGGTGGTACGTTCATGTAGGGTACTACAATTCGAAGGGGTTAACCTCCAACTAAAACGAATTACTAAAAACAAAATAGCTAAAAATACCGACACTTTACCTGCTGGCAGGGGGCTTGACCTTGGGTCCCATCTTCGGGATCTTCTTGGACGGCTTAGACTCCTTGTTGGAGTTCGAGCTGTCGGACAGCACCAGCTTAGGCCGGCATCGTCTCTTCGGGGCCAGAGAAGGTTGGACCTCCTCGACGTCCTCTGACTCCGCCCTCTTCTTGGAGTGCGAGGAGGCACTCTCCTCCTCATCCTCATCCTCACCCCCATCCTGTACGGATGAGGCCGCAGTGTCTCCGGACCGATTACCCGGACAAACCATGCGGCGAAGGCCCTCCCTGGCCTCCGATACTTCTTTTTTCTTGCCGTTCTTGGCGGGTGCCTTATAAGGCACTATGACTAGCAGCTTTTACAGCTGCTCTGATCGAGGATCTTCCGGCAGCAGCGCCGGGTCATTGATCTTCTTGGCCTTGGCAAGCCAGCCTTGCAAAATCCGCATACAAGGTCTGGCCGAATCAAACGCGGTATGAATATTTGAAACACTCCTTGGAGTGGAGGCCTACTCACCTCCTTTGGGGGGTTCGCGGCGTCAAGGCTGATGTCCTTCCCCTCGACCGGCCACTCCTTCTAGTTCTGGCATAATTAACCCCATGTTATGTCAGGGGTCATGCTCTAGAGGTGTTGCACGGTGGCTGGATCCTCGGGCTCGTGCTCCCACATAGGCTTGGCCCTCTCTTGGCAAGGGAGGAGCCGGTGGTGGAGCATGACCTGGACCACATCAACCAGCTTCGCGCCGGTCTCTATAATGTTGTCGATGTGCTTCTGCAACGACTTCGTGTGGGCGACACACCCGTAGTCTGGGGCCTTGGTGGTCCATGAGAACAGCCTGGTAGGGGGTCCGGACCTGAATGCAGGGGCCCCTCCCCAGGTGGCTTGCCTCGGCTTGGTGATGTAAAACCACTCCTTTTGCCACATCCGAAAAGTGTCGACGAAGTGGTCGTCCAGCCACTCGACCCGGGTCAGTTTACTGATCATGGCCCCTCCATAGTCTGCATGCTCACCGCCAACCACCTTGGGCTTGACGTTGAACACCTTCATCCATAAACCAAAGTGTGGCTGAACTCGAAGGAGCGCTTAACAGACAACAATTAATGTCGAGATGTGGAGGAGGGAATTGGGGAGATTGTGAAAATCTAGCCAGTAGAAGAACATCAGCCCCCGCATGAAGGGGTGCAGGGGAAATCCTAGCCCCCTAAGAAAATGGGGAAGAAACATGACCCTCTCGCCCCATTGGGGCATGGGGATGATCTCGCCCTCTTCGGGGGCCCGATGAGCAACATTTTCCGGCAAATAGCCAGCCTCCTTCAGCTTCAAAATGTCCCCCTCGGTAACATTGGAGGCCTCTGATGTCTACTACGCAACCTTCTCCTTGTAGACGTTGTTGGGCCTCCAAGTGCAGAGGTTTGTAGGACAGTAGCAAATTTCCCTCAAGTGGATGACCTAAGGTTTATCAATCCGTGGGAGGCGTAGGATGAAGATGGTCTCTCTCAAACAACCCTGCAACCAAATAACAAAGAGTCTCTTGTGTCCCCAACACACCCAATACAATGGTAAATTGTATAGGTGCACTAGTTCGGCGAAGAGATGGTGATACAAGTGCAATATGGATGGTAGATATAGGTTTTTTTAATCTGAAAATATAAAAACAGCAAGGTAACAAGTGGTAGAAGTGAGCGTAAATGGTATTGCAATGCTAAGAAACAAGGCCTAGGGTTCATACTTTCACTAGTGCAAGTTCTCTCAACAATAATAACATAATTGGATCATATAACTATCCCTCAACATGCAACAAAGAGTCACTCCAAAGTCACTAATAGTGGAGAACAAACGAAGAGATTATGGTAGAGATGCGAAACCACCTCAAAGTTATTCTTTCCAATCAATCCGTTGGGCTATTCCTATAAGTGTCACAAACAGCCCTAGAGTTCATACTAGAATAACACCTTAAGACACAAATCAACCAAAACCCTAATGTCACCTAGATACTCCAATGTCACCTCAAGTATCCGTGGGTATGATTATACGATATGCATCACACAATCTCAGATTCATCTATTTAACCAACACATAGAACCTCAAAGAGTGCCCCAAAGTTTCTGCCGGAGAATCAAGACGAAAACGCAGCCAACCCCTATGCATAGGTTCATGGGCGGAACCCGCAAGTTGATCACCAAAACATAAATCAAGTGAATCACGTGATATCCCATTGTCACCACAGATCATACGGCAAGACATACATCAAGTGTTCTCAAATCCTTAAAGACTCAATCTGATAAGATAACTTCAAAGGAAAACTCAATCCATTACAAGAGAGTAGAGGGGAGAAACATCATAAGATCCAACTATAATAGCAAAGCTCGCGATACATCAAGATCGTATCACCTCAAGAACACGAGAGAGAGAGATCAAACACATAGCCTCTTGGTACATACCCTCAGCCCCGAGGGTGAACTACTCCCTCCTCGTCATAGAGAGCGCCAGGATGATGAAGTTGGACACGGTGAGGATCCCCCCTCGGCGGTCTTGAACAGGGTCCCGATTAGTTTTTGGTGGCTCTGAGGCTTGCGTGGCGGAACTCCCAATCTATTCTGTTCCTGATCGTTTTAGGCTATATGGGTATATATAGGTGAAAGAAGTACGTCAGGGGATCCACGAGGGGCCCACGAGGGTGGAGGGCGCGCCCAGGGGGTGGGCGCGCCCCCTGCCTCGTGCCTCCCTCGTTGCTTCCTTGACGTGGACTCCAAGTATCCCGGGTTGCTTTCCTTTTGAAAAACAACTTCTCCAGAAGGTTTCATTCCGTTTTGACTCCGCCTGGGCGCGCCCCCCTGCCTCGTGCCTCCCTCGTTGCTTTCTTGACGTGGACTCCAAGTCTCCCGGGTTGCTTTCCTTTTGAAAAACAACTTCTCCAGAAGGTTTCATTCCGTTTTGACTCCGTTTGATATTCCTTTTCTTGAAACTCTTCAAACAAGGGAAAAAAGCGAGGCGGCCTTTGGGCTCTGGGTTAATAGGTTAGTCCCGAAAATAATGTAAAAGTGCATACTAAAGCCCATAAATATCCATGATGGATAATATAACAACATGAATACTTCATAAATTATAGATATGTTGAAGACGTATCAGCATCCCCAAGCTTAATTCCTGCTCGTTCTCGAGTAGGTAAATGATAAAAGAAAGAATTTATGAAGTGTGAATGCTAGCAGGTGCACAAGTTTGATCAATGATAATTTCAATCACCTTTTCTAGCATCATTATATGTCATAACAGTAGCTCAACTCATAGAACTTTGCATGATCAAGTAACAAACTATTCACATGTTAAAGTATAGATCATAAAATTTCTTGAAAACTAACAAACCGTGTTATTAGTCATCAAACAATTACAATTCATCTTATTTTCAGGAGGAGTCTATGTCAGAGCTTTAATTTAGCAAATCCCACATACTCAACTATCATATAGTCTTCCATGATTGCTACCACTCAAAGCATATTTTTAAAACAAATAGTATTCATCGAACACAGAGAAAGATATGGGCTTAATGTTTTGCCTCCCAACCTTTTACCTCAATGGTAATGTCAACAGTAATGATTCATGCTCAAATATATTTGAATGGCCATATATGCTTAGATCTTTCCATCATATGATGCTTGCCAACTAAAGAGTAGGTTGGAATGAGAAGGAATACTACTGAATCTTGCATAAAAGTGAAAGATAGGCCCTTCGCAGAGGGAAGGAGGGATCTGCAGAGGTGCCAGAGCTCGAAGCAAAAACAGAGATGAAAATAATTTTGAGAGGTATGCTTTGATTGTCAACATAACGACCAAGAGTTCCCAATATCTTCCATACTACATACATTATAGGCGGTTCCCAAACAAAAAGGTAAAGATTTTTACTCCCCCTCCACCAACAATCATCAATCCATGGCTTGCCCGAAACAACGGGTGCCTCCAACTAACATCAAACCTGGAGGAGTTTTGTTTGCAATTATTTTTGATTTGATTTCGATCTTTTGATCATGGGACTGGGCATCCCAGTTACCAGCCATTTTCTCATGAATGACGAGTGGAGTCCACTCATCGTGAGAATAACCCACCTAGCATGGAAGATACTGCTAACCTGTAGTCGCTACATGAGCGATTCGGGCATACAAAACAGATTATTATTTGAAGGTTTAGAGTTTGGCTCATGCAAATTTACTTGGAACGGCAGGTAAATACCGCATATAGGTAGATATGGCGAACACTCATGGAAGAAACTTGGTTCAAGGAGTTTGGATGCACAAGCAGTATTCCCGCTTAGTACAGATGTTTAGGCTAGCAAAGGATTCTAAATAGCAAGCACCACATGTTAGAGGATCCAAAACAATATAACTTAAATGAATATACCCAAGCATAACTCATTATGTTGTCTTCCTTGTGCAAGTTCAACTAATTTGCTCAGGTTTGAAAATAATTAATGGGGCTCACAATCATAGAAGATGTCTAAGATAATATTTTTATATGTCAAACCTCTCTTCCTTCAATATTCGTTCATGAATTGTTCAAGTGACCAATACAATGTTTGCTAACCTTCAATAAATTTACCACCTCTACTTCTTATTTTTGAAGGCATTACTCCCCATGGGAAAGGCATATGAAACATATATAATTTCAGATTTATGACATTCAAATCATTCAACCATTTACTCATAGGATATAAGTGAAGCACACGAGTAAATGACAAACTACTCCAAAAAGATATAAGTGAAGATCAATGAGTAGTTAAATAATTATGTAGCTATGTGAAGACTCTCTCATTTAAGAATTTCAGATCTTGGTATTTTATTCAAACATCAAGCAAGGCTAAATAAAATGACATGACGCTCCAAGCAAAACACATATCATGTGGTGAATAAAAATATAGCTCCAAGTAAAGTTACCGATGAACGAAGACGAAAGAGGGGATGCCATCCGGGGCATCCCCAAGCTTAGGCTCTTGGTTATCCTTGAATATTATCTTGGGGTGCCTTGGGAATCCCCAAGATTATGCTCATGCCACTCCTTATTCCATAGTCCATCGAATGTTTACCCAAAACTTGAAAACTTCACAACACAAAACTTAACAGAAAACTCGTAAGCTCCGTTAGCGAAAGAAAACAAAACACCACTTCAAGGTACTGTAATGAACTCATTATTCATTTATATTGGTGTTAAACCTACTGTATTCCAACTTCTATATGGTTTATAAACTATTTTACTAGCCATAGATTCATCAAAATAAGCAAACAACACACAGAAAACAGAATCTGTCAAAAACAGAACAGTCTGTAGTAATCTGTAACTAACTCAAACTTATGGAAATCCAAAAATTCTAAAATAAATTGGTGGACCTGAGGAATTTGTCTAGTAATCATCTGCAAAAAGAATCAACTAAATAGCGCTCTCCAGTAAAAAGTTGAAGCTAATCTCGTGAGCGCTAAAGTTTCTGTTTTTACAGCATGATCATAAAGACTTCACCCAAGTCTTCCCAAAGGTTCTACTTGGCACAAACACTAATTAAAACACAAAGCCACGTATAAAGAGAAGCTAGATGTATTATTTATTCCTAAACAGAACCAAAAAGTAAGAAACTAAAATAAAATTGGGTTGCCTCCCAACAAGCGCTAACGTTTAACGCCCCTAGCTAGACAAGATGATTTCAATGATGCTCACATAAAAGATAAGAATTGAAACATAAAGAGAGCATCATGAATAATATGACGAGCACATTTAAGTCTAACCCACTTCCTACGCATAGGGATTTTGTGAGCAAACAATTTATGGGAACAATAATCAACTAGCATAGGAAGGCAAAACAAGCATAACTTTAAAACTTTAAGCACACAGAGAGGAAACTTGATATTATTGCAATTACTACAAGAATATATTCCTCCCTCATAATAATTTTCAGTAGCATCATGAATTAATTCACCAATATAACCATCACATAAATCATTCTTTTCATGATCTACTTGCATAGAAAATTTACTACTCTCCACACAAGCAAAATTCTTCTCATTCGGAATAGTGGGAGTATCATAAGAGACTTGAATACTATAAATTGTTTCCATATTAAAAGAGTAATGTTCAGAAAAAGGGTAATCATAATCATGACAAGTTTTATAAATATAATCATCACTACTTTTTATAGCATAAGTTTCATAACAATAACCATCATAAGTAGCAACTTTGTTCTCATCATAATCGATTGAAACCTCTTCCGAAATAGTGGATACGTCACTAAATAAAGTCATGACCTCTCCAAATCCACTTTCATAATTATCACAATAAGATTCAAAATCCTCCAATATTGTGGGATCACTACTTCCTAAAGTTGACACTCTTCCAAACCCACTTTCATCAATATAATCATCATAAGTAGGAGGCATGCTATCATCATAACAACTTTGCATATCAAAACTTGGGAGACTAAAAATATCATCTTCATTAAACGTAGCATCCCCAAGCTTGGGACAAACATTAATTGCAGCAAATATATTCTCAAAAACATCATCTTCATTAAACATAGCATCCCCAAGCTTGGGCCTTTTCATATCATAAGCATAATCACTCTCATCATTAATAGTATGGATAACACCAATAGTATAGCGATTATCATATTCTTCCAAGCAAGTGCCAAAAAGATTTTCAAGATCATAAGAAGCATCATCATCTTTCCAATCATAATAATCACAACAAGCAATAGGCATAACGAGATCATCATCAAGTGCATCATCTTCCACAATTATTTATGATTCAATTTCATGAGGCACAACAATGATAGGAGCGACATTATTTGGGAGAGATATCTTTTTACCTCTCTTCCTTTTCCTTTTCTTATTCTTCACCACATAATGTGTGGGTTCAATCCTCTTTTTGGAGCTCCTTATTAATGACATTGGTTGAATAGAAGGCTCCTCCACGTTACCTGATTCATCATAAGAAATAATAGGAGAATATTGGGAAGTCTCTTTCCTTTCGTTAGTATTCTCTTCATCTGCTATTTGTTTTCTTTTCTTTATGTAATTGGCAATATAAGGATTTTCAATGCAATTCACCGTGCAATACATATAAATTTCCTCTAGATAAAATGAAGAACTCTATCAAGGGCTAATTTTGGAATATCCTTAGTTATACGTTTCATTTCTTCATAACCCAAGAGCAACCTAAGTTCATTATGATGTGCAAGGGAAATCAAGTCATCACAATTTTTGGACACGATACGATCATGAAACAATTTGCATTGGGTGCTTGAAATGATCATGTTCATTGCAAAGTTCACAAGTACGGCTAAGAAAATTTAAATTTTCAGCACAAACATCTAGCCTTTCTTGCAATCATTTAGTTTCTAAATGCTTATGCCTCTTGCAATATTTATCTTCCCTATTTGGTGTGTACTTGCAAACCCAATGTACTCCACAAAAATTGACATGTTTATAGGAGATATTTTCATCATAACTAGTGCAATCATCATTAGTACTATGGATATTCAAGGAGTTCATACTAACAACATTGCAATCGTACTCATCATTCAAAGATTTAGTGCCAAACATTTTATAGACTTCCTCTTCTAGCACCTTGGCACAATTTTCCTTTCCATCATGCTCACGAAACATATTAAAAAGATGAAGCGTATGAGGCAAACTCAATTCCATTTTTTTGTAGTTTTATTTTATAGACTAAACTATTGATAAAACAAGAAACAAAAAGATTCGATTGCAAGATCTAAAGATATACCTTCAAGCACTAACCTCCCCGGCAACGGCGCCAGAAACTGCTTGATGTCTACTACGCAACCTTCTCCTTGTAGACGTTGTTGGGCCTCCAAGTGCAGAGGTTTGTAGGACAGTAGCAAATTTCCCTCAAGTGGCTGACCTAAGGTTTATCAATTCGTGGGAGGCGTAGGATGAAGATGGTCTCTCTCAAACAACCCTGCAACCAAATAACAAAGAGTCTCGTGTGTCCCCAACACACCCAATACAATGGTAAATTGTATAGGTGCACTAGTTCGGCGAAGACATGGTGATACAAGTGCAATATGGATGGTAGATATAGGTTTTCGTAATGTGAAAATATAAAAACAGCAAGGTAACAAGTGGTAAAAGTGAGCGTAAATGGTATTGCAATGCTAGGAAACAAGGCCTAGGGTTCATACTTTCACTAGTGCAAGTTCTCTCAACAATAATAACATAATTGGATCATATAACTATCCCTCAACATGCAACAAAGAGTCACTCCAAAGTCACTAATAGTGGAGAACAAACGAAGAGATTATGGTAGGGTACGAAACCACCTCAAAGTTATTCTTTCCAATCAATCCATTGGGATATTCCTATAAATGTCACAAACAGCCCTAGAGTTCGTACTAGAATAACACCTTAAGACACAAATCAACAAAAACCCTAATGTCACCTAGATACTCCAATGTCACCTCAAGTATCCGTGGGTATGATTATACGATATGCATCATACAATCTCAAATTCATCTATTTAACCAACACATAGAACCTCAAAGAGTGCCCCAAAGTTTCTACCAGAGAATCAAGACGAAAACGTGTACCAACCCCTATGCATAGGTTCATGGGCGGAACCCGCAAGTTGATCACCAAAACATACACCAAGTGAATCACGTGATATCCCATTGTCACCACAGATACGCACGACAAGACATACATCAAGTGTTCTCAAATCCTTAAAGACTCAATCCGATAAGATAACTTCAAAGGAAAACTCAATCCATTACAAGAGAGTAGAGGAGGAGAAACATCATAAGATCCAACTATAATAGCAAAGCTCGCGATACATCAAGATCGTATCACCTCAAGAACACGAGAGAGAGAGAGAGATCAAACACATAGCTACTGGTACATACCCATAGCCCCGAGGGTGAACTACTCCCTCCTCGTCATGGAGAGCGCCGGGATGATGAAGATGGACACCGGTGATGGTTCCCCCCTCCGGCAGGGTGCCGGAACAGGGTCCCGATTGGTTTTTCGTGGCTACAGAGGCCTGCGGCGGCGGAACTCCCGATCTATTCGGTTCCCCGATCGTTTTAGGGTATATGGGTATATATAGGAGGAAGAAGTTCGTCAGGGGAGCCATGAGGGGCCCACGAGGGTGGAGGGCGCGCCCAGGGGGGGTGGGCGCGCCCCCCTGCCACGTGCCTCCCTTGTTGCTTTCTTGACATGGACTCCAAGTCTCCCGGGTTGCTTTCCTTCCAAAAATAACTTCTCCAGAAGGTTTCATTCTGTTTCGACTCCGTTTGATATTCATTTTCTTCGAAACACCGAAACAAGGGAAAAAACAGGAACTAGCACTGGGCTCTGGGTTAATAGGTTAGTCCCAAAAATTATATAAAAGTGCATAATAAAGCCCATAAACATCCTAGATGGATAATATAATAGCATGAATACTTCATAAATTATAGATACATTGGAGACATATCAGCATCCCCAAGCTTAATTCCTGCTCGTCCTCGAGTAGGTAAATGATAAAAGAAAGATTTTATGAAGTGTGTGTCGGCGTTATGGGCACGGTGGTCCCCAGACTTGCCTGCCTGCGGCCTGCGGCATGGCTCAAGTGGGGGCCCAGCACGGCCCAGCTTCATCAGCTCAAGCTCAAGACCATCACGAGGGGCCAAGCCTCGCGGGGCGGATGATAGGAACCTTCCTCAGGAGCAGCCTCGTCAGGCAGGCTCGCGAGGAGGCGGAGAGATCAAGGCAGGGTACCTCACGAGGGTGCCCCGTGACGCATGCCATGACGATCGATACCAGGCAGGCGCCGAGGTGAGCGCTAACTGTGAGTGTCCTCATTTCCCCTTTGGTGCAAAGGAGGCAAGCACAGGCCAAGGCATCGGGAAAAGGTTACCGCTTGATTGCAACAAGACCAAGACCAGTGAGCGGCGGACGGAGGTCATCGTGGAGCCCAGGACGGCGTCACCGTCAGAGTCTTTGGCAGCCGAAGACCAACTTTAGTCAGGATAAGTGTACTAGATGTTCCCCTTCAAAATGGCCAATTGTTGGCGCCCGTCCCGCTCATTATTTGGGAAGAGGTCCAGGGCCTCCCACTATAAATAGAGCTAGCCACCACAGAGTAGAGGCATCTGATAGAGCCCTAGGAGAGAGTGAGAGAGGCGACTGAACTCACCCAAGCAGTTCATCGCACCAGCCCAAGAACAACCCTCGAGGCTGTTCTCCCCTTGTATTGTTCATCATCAGCCCCTGAGGCAATCCACCACACCACACACTGGAGTAGGGTATTACACCATGACGGTGGCCCGAACCAGTATAAACCTTGTGTCTCTTGTGTTGTTCATCGTTCCTAGGTTAGATCCCTCGCAATCCATTCATACGTGAGCTGGTAGGGGAAAGATCTCCGCGCGCACCCAATGTTCGAACCTCAAGGGTCTGCCGGAACCCGAAATCCGACATTTGGCCCGCCAGGTAGGGGTGCGCTGGAATCCTTCTTCCGCTGGTCGCGTGTGATCTTCCGTCGTGTCCATGGCTGACGCTCGCCGAGCCCGCGCCGAGTGCCGGGCTGCTCGCGCCGCCGAGTCGCCAGACGGCTCTGGGCCAGCGGACACCCCGTCGTTCCCGTCGCTGCCGCTAACGCCGCCACCGGCCCGGGAACGAGCAGGCGAAGCCGTCCCTCGCTTCCATCGGTGAGGCGAGAAGGCCGCACCGCAACTCCTTAGCTCGCCCCTGCTGGTTCTTCGTCCCGCGCGCACTGCGCTCCCATGGAGGCTCGAGCCGCGCTCATCTCGGAAAACGAGCTCCTGCGCTACCGCCCCGTCGACAACGTCTACGAGGAGTGGCTCGACCGCATCACCGAGCTCGTCCGCGCCGTAGGGGGCTCCCCTGCGCCATCCCTCTTGCTGCCTTGCCCTTCACCCCGCGCGGGAGGCAGGGAGCTGGAAGTGCCCCCGCCACCTCCTTCCCAAGAAGGCGCCCTGACTCCAAGGCGCGTGGCCCCCGGCCGAGACCCTCCACGTTCGGCGCCCACGCAACAAGAAAGGAGCTGTCAGGAGATCCCTCGTCCCCAAGAAGGTGCTCGCGTGCTCCCAGCACCACAGCACCGCGACCGCGCTCCAGCGCGACCACGTCAAGACCCCGCGCTGCTCCAGGCAGCGGTGCGCGGGAACCCACAAGAGCAAGCTCCGCGCCAGCAGAGAGCCCCGGTAGCCACTGTAGGCTGTCGCGCCTTCACCGCCGAGCTATGTAGCGTCGCCTGGCCCGGCAAGTTCAAATCGGACCTGCCGCCTCGCTACGACGGCACCGCCGACCCCGCGGAGTTCCTCCAGCTCTACGAGCTGGCCATCGAAGCCGCCAACAGGGACGAAAAGGTCATGGCGAATTGGTTCCCTATGGCGCTGAAGGATGGAGCTCGATCCTGGCTCCTGAACCTGGCTCCCGGCACGATCTCCTCCTGGGACGAGATGCACACCCGATTCATCGCCAACTTCCAAGGCACTCGCGACCGGCCTCCGCATCAAGCAGCAGCCAGGAGAGACCCTGCAGAAGTACATCAAGCGCTTCAACAATGCCCGCCTCAAGATTCCCAAGGTGACTGAGGAGGCCATCATCTCAGCCTTCTCCGATGGCGTACGTGACGTCAAGATGAAGGAGGAGCTAGCAATGCATGAAGACCTGTGCACATAACTGGAGCTGTTCAACTTGGCGACCAAATGCGCCAGGGCTGAGGAAGGGCGCCTCTCCCTCCTCGAGCTTCCAGCTGCCGATCCAGAAGAGAAGTAGCCCAAGGCCAAGGACGTGAAGCGCAAGGGGGCTGTCGTGCTCGCGGCAGAACCAGACACCAAGCGAGGCAATGATCAGCCCGAGTCATCCAAGGGCAGCCGGTACTGCGTGTACCATGACCTCCACACCCACAACACCAACGAATGGCAGGAGCTCAGGGCCGTGCGAGAAGGGCGTATCGGCCGACGCCCCGAGCGCAATGATCGAGGCTACGGCCGAGGAGGAGGAAGAGGCGCAGGATGCTGGGAAGACCATGGCCCTCGCCAGGGATGGCGTGACAGACCTCGTGAGGACCTCTGGCAGGACTAGCCTCGCGAGGGAGGTTGGAGAGACCAGCCTCGTGAGGACCGCCCTCAAGGCAACTCAGGGCTCCCACCTCTGCCTCAGCCACCAAGGAGGTAAGATGACAATCATCAGGACGAGGGGGCTGGGGGCTTCCAGGAGCCACGTGCGATCGCTTGCATCACGGTGGCGCCAGCCCCGACCTCTCAGCGCATCTTCAAGCAGTTTGCTCGCGAGGTGAATGCAGTCCTCCCCAAGCCAGAGGCCACACGCCCTCTCAGGTGATCGTCGTGCGCTATCACGTTCAGTTCAGCGGATCAGCTCAAGTGCGTGGCAACGGCCGGGGTCCTCCCCATGCTTTGCTCACCAGTCATCAGCAACGTGCAAGTAACCAGGACCCTCATCGACGGCGGAGCATGACTCAACGTCCTATCTGTCGAGACATTCAACGATCTCCAAGTGCCATACGATCAGCTTCAGCCGACCAAGCCTTTCTCAGGAGTCACCAATGGGTCCACCATCCCGATAGGGCAAGTTCGTCTTCCCGTCACCTTTAGACAGCGCAACAACTACCGCACCGAGCTCATCGACTTCGACGTCGCCCATATTCGCCTGCCATACAATGCCATCCTCGGGTACCCAGCTTTGGCCAAGTTCATGGCAGTGACCCACCATGGATACAATGTCCTCAAGATGCGAGGAAGCGGAGGAGTCATCACAGTGCCTTGTGAGGAGAGGGATGCAGTGTGCTCTCTTGAGCGTGCCTTCCAAGCCGCAGCAATTGAAGACCCAGATCACAGGAGCGGGAGACTTCCCGAGGCGATCCCCAAGAAGAAGAAGGCTTCACCTGGTCCAGGCCCTCATGGGGTAGGCACCTCCGGAGGCGTGGCAACAGGACCCGCGCCCATTCAAGGGGCGCCACCCTCTATCGCATAGGAAGGTGTGCCCGGCGCCCCCCTCAGGGGGGGCTCGGGGGCTCTTTCATGGCGAGCCACCGACCTAGCCGGAGTCACGAGGGAGGCGCTCGGGCACCACTTGGAGGCGTGCTTCAAGGCACGTTTCCCTCAGGAAGGTATGAGGCAAGAAGGGTCAAACCCTCAGGAGTTCATCACGAGGAGCACCCAGGAGCTACAGGGGTCAAGAGTCATGCGCGGCTGTCGCCGCTTGCCCGCTGTGGCCCCACATCCAGGCGAGGATGCTGGGCTGCAAATTTGCATCGACATACCAGGGCTCAACCGGGCCACATCTCAGGAGCGCCTCTGGCCCTCGCGCGTGGGGCGATGCGAGGGTCCACCTCACAGCTATGTCTGCATGCCTTTCGGCCTGCCGAACGCGGTTGCCGCCCATCAGCGCCTGCTGAGGTGCGCTCTGGAGGCTCAGGAGGTCAAGCAGCGCGCTATCCTGGCACAGATGGAGATGGCTCTCAAGGAACCCCCGTGCCCCCGGAGCCTCCCGAGGCTCCAGGTCCGATGGGCTCGTGAGGGCCGGCTTCCTCATCACGCGTCATCAGCTACCTCAACACCCCGTCATCTCCGACCATATCAGGTGACACCTTTCCAAGTTTCGTTTTCAGCTGGGAGCGCCCCTCGGGCTGCATCATTCCCAGGCTGCGTGGGTCCGTCCCAGCGGCATGTATCCGTTTTGCTTATGTACTTTACTTACCTTGTTGGGGGCGCTCCTCGGGCTGCATTATCCCCAAGCTGCTCGGGCAGACCGATGGGCGTATGCTTTCTCCGCACCTATCTAGATGGATTTTCTTATTCATACACAACATGCTTGACCTAATCACCTGCTCGATTGACGCCTACCTCTGGAGCCGCTCGCAGACGGTGCTTGGCGCATCGGGTCCGCCCCTCGCAACGCCGATAAATCTGAGTGGCTGAGCTCGGCTGAGATAGCCCGCAAGGCGCCACCTCACCAAGCCCTCGGTGCCCCAATCACTCCCTCGGGCGACCAATGGTTGGCTGGCAACCGTAACGATGAACCTTGTTTCCCTCGTGATTGAATGCAGGACCTGCTCCAGGATTAATGCTGGCAGCCTCACGAGCCTTCTCTCCTCCTCTCCGACGCGATCCGCTTGCACGTTCAAAGGGGGTACCTGAGCATCGTGACTCATGGGCTCTTACTGGCTCTCCAGCCCTCACCCCCTGGCCTTGACCCACGGCATCGCGACCTGTCATGCCAGCGGCGGCTGAGCTCGCTCGAGTGCCGGGACCTGAGGATGTAGAGCATTAAGGAAAGCGTGGGGGAGAGGGAAGAAGCTCGCAAGGAACCAACCCAACAACACCTCAGTTGCCGTCGCGCAGACACGGCACCTCATCGAACGCCGCTCCAAACTCGCAAGATAAGTCACGCAAAAACTGATTCGACTCAGCGCTAAACCCTCGCCTACTGCTGCTCTGTCACGGCAAAGCTGCCTACCTTTCTTGCCCAGCGGAGGCTGCTTGAGCGCTAAAGGGGACCTCCTGAGCATCGCGACTCAGGGGCTCTTACTGGACCTCGGGCCGCTCACCTCCTGGCCTTGACCCACGGCATCGCGACCTGTCATACCAGCGACGGCTGAAGCCTACCTGGGGACCGGGACCTGTCAGCGCAGAGCACCAAAGCCCTCGTGAGGAAAGAAAGGGGGAGCTGAGCTGGGGCAGAACAAGCATCTCGCACCGATTCATCATAAGGACATAATATTCACAAAACATGGCCAGCGCCTTACATACCCCCGCGGGGTGCTACTTCGATTCTTTGCAGGAAATAAAAGGTGCTAATCCTAAGGAACGCCGACTATGAGTGCCTCCGAAGGAGACGCCATCATCAACAGCGGGCCGCCAGACGCCGGCGCCAACCTCATCCAGATCACCGGCGCCAGTCGCCTGAAGCGCCCGCCTGGCTCCGGGAGCGGCGCGAGCTCGGGGGCTCGTAGCTGCCGTCGCTCGTCTCCAGAGTCTCTAGAAGCTCGGCGGAGGCGCTGGACCATTCGGTCCCTTCGCTACTTTCCGAGTAGCTGCCGAGGGGGCGACCGGCGGGCCTAGTCCTCGCCATGACGATGCCCCGACCGCCCTTCTCGGGGTAGCATTCCAGCCGGCGTCCTTCCGCGTCGAAGACCTTGAAGCACATCAAGGAAGCGCCATCGTATTCCAGATGGATCACGTGGGCACCCCTCGTCCGGCAGACCCGGGCGATCTCGCCCCAGCCCCGGGTCATATAGACCTTGCCCGGAGCGACAACCGCAACCTCCTCTCCGGTCGCAGGGGTGCTGCAGCCAGCGTGCTGCAACCAGAGCTCCAGAGAGCCCCTCGACGGGATCTCGAAGGCGAAGGAGGGAGGAAGGCGAATCCAAGATTGAGGAGGCATGGCGGCGTGGAGCACAAGCTCTCGGGAGGAGCCCTCGGCGTGGACTCCAGGAGGCAGCAGCGCTGCCGTGACCCGCCGGCACCGACGGCGGCGTCGTCCGTGGTGCTCGGCGTCTACTCCATCAGCGCCCTCAATGCGGGCGTACAAGGGCAGCGGGAACCCTGGCGGTGGATGCTCGTACCAGGGCCTCGACACCTCCTGCCGGGCGCCCTCATCCCGGCGGCAGAGGACTAGCCGTTTCTTGGTGAGCGGGTCGGGACCCTCTCGGGGGGGGGGGGGGGGCTTTCCCTTCTCTTCTGCGGAAAATCGGTGAATCGGAGCCATTGTCGCAATGTGGAGCAAGGGCAAAGATGAAGAGGAAGGAATAGCGAGAGGAGATGGACTGGAAGGGCTTGCACCGTTCCGTACTTATAACCGGAGGAGGCCAACCGTCGGCCTCCACGATCGCAGGTAATCATGACCCATTTCTGCATGCAGGGACTTGTCAAGTCATGCGGTTGCCGAGGCATCATGGGGAAGCGGAGACGCCCACGACCAACCAATCTCCATGCGGGCGCCCAAGGCGCAGTTGTTAGGGGCTCGCGGGCGCTCAAGACTTGCCCCTTCGCTTCTCTGCTAAGCCAAGTCCGGGTGCGCCTTGGGCCTGGGGGCTACTGTCGGTGTTCTGGCAATGGGGGTCCCCAGACTTGCCTGCCTGCGGCCTGCGGCGTGGCTCAAGTGGGGACCCAGCACGGCCCAGCTTCATCAGCTCAAGCTCAAGACCATCGCGAGGGGCCAAGCCTCGCGGGGCGGACGACAAGAACCTTCCTCAGGAGCAGCCTCGTCTGACAGGCTCGCGAGGAGGCGGAGAGATCAAGGCAGGGTACCTCACGAGGGTGCCCCGTGACGCAAGCCATGACGATCGAGACCAGGCAGGCGCCAGCCTGCGCAGTGTCCTCGTTTCCCCTTTGGTGCAAAGGAGGCAAGCACAGGCCAAGGCATCAGGCAAAGGTTACCACTTCGGTGCAACAAGACCAAGACCAGCAGAGCGGCGGGACGGAGTTCATCGTGGAGCCCAGGACGGCGTCACCGTCAGAGTCTTTGGCAGCCGAAGACCAACTTTAGTCAGGATAAGTGTACTAGATGTTCCCCTTCAAAATTGCCAATTGTTGGCGCCCTTCCCGCTCATTATTTGGGAAGAGGTCCAGGGCCTCCCATTATAAATAGAGCTAGCCACCACAGAGTAGAGGCATCTGATAGAGCGCTAGGAGAGAGAGAGAGAGAGAGAGGCGACTGAACTAACCCAAGCAGTTCATCGCACCAGCCCAAGAACAACCCTCGCGAGGCTGTTCTCCCCTTGTATTATTCATCATCAGCCCCTGAGGCAGTCCACCACACCACACACTGGAGTAGGGTATTACACCACGACGGTGGCCCGAACCAGTATAAACCTCGTGTCTCTTGTGTTGTCCAACGTTCCTAGGTTAGATACCTCGCAATCCATTCACGCGTGAGCTGGTAGGGGAAAGATCTCCGCGCGCACCCCAGTGTTCGAACCCCAAGGGTCTGTCGGAACCCGAAATCCGACAGTATGAATGCTAGCAGGTGCACAAGTTTGATCAATGATAATTTCAATCACCTTTTCTAGCATCATTATATGTCATAACAGTAGCTCAACTCATAGAACTTTGCATGATCAAGTAACAAACTATTCACATGTTAAAGTATAGATCATAAACTTTCTTGAAAACTAACAAACCATTTTATTAGTCATCAAACAATTACGATTCATCTTATTTTTAGGAAGAGTCGATGTCAGAGCTTTGATTTAGCAAATCCCACATACTCAACTATCATATAGTCATTCATGATTGCTACCACTCAAAGCATATTTTTAGAACAAATAGTATTCATCAAACACAGAGAAAGATAGGGGCTTAATGTTTCGCCTCCTAACCTTTTACCTCAAGGGTAATGCCAACAGTAATAATTCATGCTCAAATATATTTGAATGGCCATATATGCTTAGATCTTTCTATCATATGATGCTTGCCAACTAAAGGGTAGGTTGGAAATAGAAGGAATACTACTGACTCTTGCATAAAAGTGAAAGATAGGCCCTTCGCATAGGGAAGAAGGGATTTGCAGATGTGCCAGAGCCCGAAGCAAAAACAGAGATGCAAATAATTTTGACAGGTATGCTTTCATTGTCAACATAACGACCAAGAGTTCCCAATATCTTCCATACTACATACATTATAGGCGGTTCCCTAACAGAAAGGTAAAGATTTTTACTACCCCTCCACCAACAATCATCAATCCATGGCTTGCCCGAAACAACGGGTGCCTCCAGCTAACATCAAACCTAGGGGAATTTTGTTTGCAATTATTTTTTATTTGATTTCGATCTTTTGATCATGGGACTGGGCATCCCAGTTACCACTCATTTTCTCATGAATGATGAGCGGAGTCCACTCATCGTGAGAATAACCCACCTAGCATGGAAGATACTGCTAACCCGTAGTCGGTCCATGAGCGATTCGGGCATACAAAACAGATTATTATTTGAAGGTTTAGAGTTTGGCTCATGCAAATTTACTTGGAACGGCGGGTAAATACCACATATAGGTAGATATGGTGGACACTCATGGAAGAAACTTGGTTCAAGGAGTTTGGATGCACAAGCAGTATTCTCGCTTAGTACAAATATTTTGGCTAGCAAAGGATTCTAAATAGCAAGCACCACATGTTAGAGGATCCAAAACAATATAACTTATACAAATATTCCCAAGCATAACTCATTATGTTGTCTTCCTTGTCCAACTTCAACTAATTTTCTCAGGTTTGAAAATAATTAATGGGGCTCACAATCATAGAAGATGTCCAAGATAGTATATTTATATGTCAAACCTCTCTTCCTTCACTATTCGTTCATGAATTGTTCAAGTGACCAATAAAATGTTTGCTAACCTTCAATAAATTTACCACCTCTACTTCTTATTTGTGAAGGCATTACTACCCATGGTAAAGGCATATGAAACATATATAATTTCAGATTTATGACATTCAAATCATTCAACCAATTACTCATAGGATATAAGTGAAGCACACGAGTAAATGACAAACTACTACAAAAAGATATAAGTGAAGATCAATGAGTAGTTTAATAATTATGTAGCTATGTGAAGACTCTATCATTTAAGAATTTCAGACCTTGGCACTTTATTCAAACAGCAAGCAAGGCTAAAGAAAATGACATGACGCTCCAAGCAAAACACATATCATGTGGTGATTAAAAATATAGCTCCAAGTAAAGTTACCGATGAACGAAGACGAAAGAGGGGATGCCATCCGGGGCATCCCCAAGATTAGGCTCTTGGTTATCCTTGAATATTATCTTGGGGTGCCTTGGGCATCCCCAAGCTTAGGCTCATTCCACTCCTTATTCCATAGTCCATCGAATCTTTACCCAAAACTTGAAAACTTCACAACACAAAACTTAACAGAAAACTCGTAAGCTCCGTTAGCGAAAGAAAACAAAACACCACTTCAAGGTACTGTAATGAACTCATTATTCATTGATATTGGTGTTAAACCTACTGTATTCCAACTTCTCTATGGTTTATAAACTATTTTACTAGCCATAGATTCATCAAAATAAGAAAACAACACACGGAAAACAGAATCTGTCAAAAACAGAACAGTCTGTAGTAATCTGTAACTAACGCAAACTTCTGGAACTCCAAAAATTCTAAAAGAAATTGATGGACCTGAGGAATTTGTCTAGTAATCATCTGCAAAAAGAATCAACTAAATAGCACTCTCCAGTAAAGAGTTGAAGCTAATCTCGTGAGCGCTAAAGTTTCTGTTTTTTACAGCATGATCATAAAGACTTCACCCAAGTCTTCCCAAAGGTTCTACTTGGCACAAACATTAATTAAAACACAAAAACACATCTAAACAGAAGCTATATGGATTATTTATTCCTAAACAGAACCAAAAATCAAGAAACTAAAATAAAATTGGGTTGCCTCCCAACAAGCGCTAACGTTTAACGCCCCTAGCTAGGCATGATGATTTCAATGATGTTCACATAAAAGATAAGAATTGAAACATAAAGAGAGCATCATGAATAATATGACTAGCACATTTAAGTCTAACCCACTTCCTATGCATAGGGATTTTGTGAGCAAATAATTTATGGGAACAATAATCAACTAGCATAGGAAGGCAAAACAAGCATAACTTTAAAACTTTAAGCACATAGAGAGGAAACTTGATATTATTGCAATTCCTACAAGCATATATTCCTCCCTCATAATAATTTTCAGTAGCATCATGAATAAATTCAACAATATAAACATCACATAAATCATTCTTTTCATGATCTACTTGCATAGAAAATTTACTACTCTCCACACAAGAAAAAATTCTTCTCATTCGGAATAGTGGGAGTATCATAAGAGACTTGAATACTATAAATTGTTTCCATATTAAAGGAATAATGTTCAGAAAAAGGGTAATCATAATCATAACAAGTTTTATAAATATAATCATCACTACTTTTTATAGCATAAGTTTCATCACAATAATCATCATAAGTAGCAACTTTGTTCTCAAAGAGTGCTCCAAAGTTTGTACGAAAGAATCAAGACGAAAACGTGTGCCAACCCCTATGCATAGGTTCATGGGCGGAACCCGCAAGTTGATCACCATAACATACATCAAATGAATCACGTGATATCCCATTGTCACCACCGATACGCACGGCAAGAAATACATCAAGTGTTCTCAAATCCTTAAAGACTCAATCCGATAAGATAACTTCGAAGGGAAAACTCAATCCATTACAAGAGAGTAGAGGGGGAGAAACATCATAAGATCCAACTATAATAGCAAAGCTCGCGATACATCAAAATCGTATAACCTCAAGAACACGAGAGAGAAAGAGAGAGAGAGAGAGAGAGAGAGAGATCAAACACATAGCTACTGGTACATACCCTTAGCCCCGAGGGTGAACTACTCCCTCCTCGTCTTGGAGAGCGCCGGGATGATGAAGATGGACACCGGTTAGGGATCCCCCCTCCGGCAGGGTGCCGCAGGGTCCCGATTGGTTTTTCGTGGCTACAGAGGCTTGCAGCAGTGGAACTCCTGATCTATTTTGTTCCCGATCGTTTTAGGGTATATGGGTATATATAGGAGGAAGAAGTACGTCAGGGTAGCCACGAGGGGCCCACGAGGGTGGAGGGCGCGCCCAGGGGGGTGGGCGCGCCCCCTGCCTCGTGCCTCCCTTGTTGCTTTCTTGTCGTGGACTCCAAGTCTCTCAGGTTGCTTTCCTTTCAAAAATAACTTCTCCAGAAGGTTTCATTCTGTTTCGACTCCATTTGATATTCCTTTTCTTCGAAACACAGAAACAAGGGAAAAAGCGAGGCGGCACTTTGGGCTCTGGGTTAATAGGTTAGTTCCAAAAATAATATAAAAGTGCATAATAAAGCCCATAAACATCCAAGATGGATAATATAATAGCATGAATACTTCATAAATTATAGATACGTTGGAGACATATCAGCCTCCCACTTCCAATTGCCAGATCCAGCCATGGTCAAAGGAGGCAAAGAGGGATTCACTGTGGAAACAGAGAGAAAGGGCGGTGGAGCTCTGAAGGTTTGCATAAGCCGGGGGGTGGAAGAGGGTGTGAGATGAGACTGTAGCAGCCCCCCTTTATAGGCCGATGACAGGCCTGGGGTTTCCTTTTTCCACGCTGTTGGCTTCTCCACTTCCTGATGCCTGTAACATTATGAGCGGGGAGAGGAATCGAAATCATTAACCATATCCCCTGAAAAGCGGGACACGATCTCCACCTCGAGGGGACGTGTCAAACGTGGTGTCGACCTTGAGCCGCCCTTCGAGAAATAGTAACTTCTCGGCGTTATGGCCGGAAGCGACTTTTCGTTGAAAGAGAAAAAGTTGTCAGATAGAGGAATCATTTGCGCTTGAGCATTATTTTTTATTATTACCTTCGGTGTTAAGCAAAATTATTGTTTCAGATTCCGGACATCGCTTGGTTTCGAACATGGGAGAGACATAGTGAAGAACTCACCCCGCAAGCCGAATACTGGTCGGATGAATGGCTACTGGATACAAGTCTTGGCGTTGGAGATAAGTTCGAGGGCTACTGAGGGAGTCATTGACTAAGGGGTCCTCGGGGCCACGATCCATTGTACATGGGCCGGACTGGTAGAGTCGTATACTGACATGAGATCTATGAAGCCGTGGTGTGCCCTCCAAGTCAAGAAGGCGCAAGATCTCTTAAATCCCTTATTGTAATCTATCTTCAGTAACCCTAACCCTACTGGTGTCTATATAAACCGAGGGTTTTTAGTCTTTAGGGGTAGAGCTGCATTCATCACCAAATCGCCTTAGGGTTTAGCTCATACAGATCTTGAGGTAGATCTACTCTGTAAACCATATTATACATCCAATACAATCAAGAAACACATAGGGTTTTACCTCTTCCAGAGGGCCCGAACCTAGGTAAACACTGTGTTCGTCGTCCCTTGTTCCCCATCCATCCCAGATCCACAGCTCGGGACCCCCTACCCTAAGGTCTGCCGGTTTTGATACCGACACTTGTCATGTCTAGGGTTGGTACGGTGGCATATCAACTAAAACTTCCACCCGAGTTGTCCGAAGTGCACAATGTCTTTCACGTATCGCAGTTACAAAAGTGTATCTCACCGCCAGAGAAATGGACTGATATGACAGAGATAGAGCTTCCTCGGGATCTGATTTATGAGGAGAAACCCTTCTGAATACTGGATGAGATGGAAAGAGTCACCCGCAGCAAGTCAGTTAAGTTCTACAAGGTGCAGTGGGAACACCGAGGATGAAGCTACTTGCGAAAGAGACGTTTAAGGGCTGCATACCCTCAATTGTTTCCTGAGTAATCGAATCTCGAGGACAAGATTCATCCTAAGGGGGGAGGTTTGTGACACCCTGGTTTTTGCCACTTTTATTTTTATGGAGTTTACTGCATATTTGATTTGAATTTGGGTTTTTGAATTAAATCATTTGGACATAACACTTGGGCATTCTTTTGATTTTCACCCAAGGGACTCCTATCACTCCTGAAAATATCTCTTGACCTCATATCTCTCAAAATAATGCCATGTGAATATTTTTCTCAATGGCATCATATTCATTTTCTCTTTAAGAATGAATGTTTTTCACTTTTTCTCCAAAGCAACCCCCATTTTTCTTGCTCCGAAATATCTGAAAAATTCTTAAATATTCTTTGGATAATGCCTCATCTTCCTATGCAAAAAATATCTCATGGTCATGAGGAGTATTTTTGCTCTAGAAAATACTTTCTCTTCTAGTCAGGAAAAGGACTTTGTGAAGGAAGTGTATTTTTTCCTAATCCTTGTGAGCCGAAATTTTTATGGCTTAAAGACCTACCAAACAAAACCTTAACCTCCAAGTTTCAACTCTTAACTCTAGATTTCTCTCAAACGACTGCAACATTTCCTGTCCACAAACTTGTCAGAGAGATCAAGTCATTTCTAGACAACCTGGCAATGAACCAACCCATCAATGTGACCTAGCTCTACAAGGACTTCAGACTTGACAAGGTTTTGTAGCTCTGGTACACTGTATTGCACCAGTGCACGTGGTAACCGGGAGGGTTAACGGCGTATGGCAGGTGCTCGGCGTATCCAGCGCATCGGCAACTCCTCTATCGCCCCCGTGAAGTTGCCCCGAGCCCAGCCAATGTGTCAGTTATCCTCTGCGACCTTGACTCGCCCCTCCCGACTACTCCTTGGCACTCCCCGATGCCGACGACAGCCGCTGCAGACACGGACACGTCGGAACAGAGAGCATAGTGCTCCCGCCTGACCGAGCAGTCCCTCTCCTTCGTCCCGTGCTTGGCTCTACCTCTCCACTGTGCGTGCGTGATCGCCAGTGACCTCTCCCATCGCTCTAAGCCTCTCTCGTTGCCGCTTGCCGCTCCAGAACCCCTCTCTGGCTATCTTGAGCCCTGCCTCGTTCTCCCCTATATATAGGACCCCTCCCGAGCTCTTCTAGCCATCCCAACCACCTCATCTGGCCACAAGAACACTAGCGTAGCACTGCGGCAAGGCCGGCGGGCCTCCTGCCGCCGTTCGTCGCCGGAGTTGGGGGCGGATCCCCTTTTGCCGACTGCTCGCTATGGTGCTTCCTGACCTCTCCAAACCTCTCAGGTGTAATTCTGGCTTCCCATGGTCAAGATGGTGCTGCTGGACCGACCTCTCCTTGCCAGAAATGCCAACTCCGACGAGCTCTACCGCCCGCCGTCTCTGGAGAAGATCGCTGCGACGGTGTCTGCCCACCTCCGTCCACATTGCTGGTACGTACGTGCTCGCCTCGATAAGTGTGTTCAGTCCCCACCTCGCCAGCAGCCGCCGTGGACTACTCGCTAGAGAACCATTGCCGACTGAGCCACTGTCTCTGTTTCCCTCTCTATCTCTTCTAAACCTGACAGCGGGACCCACCTGTCAGTCTCTCTCACTTTGTCTCTCTCTCTCTCTATCGAAGCGGTACAAGTGGAGGCGTAAACCCAGAATACGCCTTCGACGTCACCCCTTCTCTAATTTTTGAAAATTCATTTTTATTCAGAAATTTGACCCAACTTTGACGAGCTATAACTTTTATTCTGTAAGTTCAAATTAGTTGATTGTTTTTGCATCATTTTTTCTTGAGCTCCTCTATCAGCATGCAAATTTTGAGAATTTTGCTTGTTGTTTAGAATTTTTTTGTGCATTTAAATGTGTTATGTGACATTTTCTTTATTCCATTTTGATCATTTTCAGAAGAACAAACTTGTCTTGAAGAGGACCAGGAGTTTGGTGGCCCTCCTCTGAACTAAGGCAAGCCACCACAAACATTTGCAAGAGTGACATAGTGCTGGCTATGATTTTTACATGAATATAACTTCATATAATGCATATAGTTATTTAAATAATTTCATTGTGCTAGTTTCACTTTCATGCTATGCTAGATATGTTTACATAAGTATGTTGGTTACTTGTTTAAATCATGCAGTAGAGTTGATATGGTCATGAGCATGTTTATGTTAATACCGCCATTATGTTGAAATGGTGCATATGCATATCATGGCATTCTTCATGGCATACTATGGCTCGAGTAGATTTTATTTCAAGTTAAACATGATAATAATACAAATTGAACATGATGTTGATCGAGTCATGGTGCCACCGAATCGAGCTTTCCAGTGCAACCACATTTGCCTTTATGGGAAGGCCCTTATTCGGTCTGTTGTCATGCCTCTCATCGGTGCCTCCAACTAGGGAAGGTTATGCCCTTGTGCTGCCCTGGCCCGATAGGAAGGCATAGCCTTGTGTTCCCGTAGTTGTTTTGGTACCATTGTCCCCCTTTGGGACCATTTTTCTTTTGCCACAACAGTGGCCGTTGGATGTCTTGGGGTGACATCGGGGCTACCCAGGACTGAGCCCAAAGGGGAGTTGGTTGGAGTAGCCTGGAGATAGTCATGCAATAGATTGGTTCTGTCGGAATGTCGTTGGTCCACCCGAATGGGAGCACGAGGCCATGGGTTCTGTGGTGTGGGTACAGTGTATTAACCTCTGCAGATTGTGTTTAATCTATCGATAGCCGTGTCCTCGGTGTCGGATTTTGGGCTCTTCAGACCCTTGAGAGGTTCGAACACTGGTGTGCGTGCAAAGAACTCAACCTCCCCAGTGTGCCTACTCGCCAATCCCACAGCCTAGCTCGACGAACATGAAGGAAATGGGACACAAAAGTTTACGCAGGTTCGGGCCACCTTGCGTTGTAAAACCCTACTCCTGCTTTGTGGTGCATTGGCCTCGAGGGGCTGAGGATGAACTAGTATAGTGGGGGAACAACCTCGGGAGGTGGTTTTTTCTTGTGCTCGAGTGAGCTGGTGTGGGAGAGGATGATCTGAATGAGCGGTCTTTCTATGGTGCTGGCTAGGTCCTATTTATATTGGCCTTGGTCCTCTTCCTAAATGAAGGCGGGAAGGGATCCCACAACGTCCAAATTCGAAGGGAGACAACCAGTACAAGTTATCCTAACAAAAGTAGTCTTTGCCTGCAAAAGCTCCTGGTCGTGACGCCGTGGTGGGCTCGGTGATGACTTCCATCCTGTCGTCCTGGCGGTCTTGGTCTTGTTGCACGGGAATGGAATCCTTTGGTTGATTCCTCGAGACTCCGCGCCTATGCTCGCCTCTTTAGCACCAAAGAGGAAACTGTTGCTCTGTGCCGAACCTCACGAGGTGAGGCTTGCATAGAAATCTCCGCTCCTCAAGAGCCAGCCAGGGGAGGCCACTCCTTCCGGAGGTCTTGGTGTTGTCTGCCTCGCAAGGCTTGGCCCCTTGCGAGGGTCTTGAGTTGTTGATGCTGATGGTGGGCCATACCAGGCCGCTGATGTAGCCACACTGTGGGCCGCAGCCAGGCAAGTCTAGGCACCCCCATTCCCAGAACACCGACAGCAGCCCCCAAGCCCAAGGTCTGCTCGGACTTGGCTTCGAGGCGAAGCCAAAGGGTAAGTGCAGAGTGTCGCAGGCCCTAACCACCTGCGGCCTTTGTCAAAGTGTGGCGATTGACGGGACATGGGCGTCTCCGCTTCCCCATGCTGCCTCGGCAACCGTTCGACTTGACAAGAGCCTGCTACATGCAGAGAAAGATCGTCATTGCATGGGATCGTGGAAGCCAGCGGTTGGCCTTCCTCTGACTATAAATGAGGGGATGAGGCAGAGCCACCTTGCTCATCTCCATCTTCCTGCTGCCTGCTCCTTCTCCTTCTTCGTCTCTCTGTCTTGTTGTCGCATCCGTGGTGCCAATCAGGAGATTCTCTACGGCGAAGAGTGGAAAAACCCTCGGGAGGAGCCCGGGCCGGTTCCACTGAAGAAGAGGTTTTGTCGCCCTCGTGACGCCGGCGAAGGGCGGGAGGAAACGCGGCCTTGGTACAAGCGGCCTCCTCCGGGCTTCCCGATCCCTCTGTATGCCCGCACGCAAAGCTCTGGACAAGGCGGCGGTGCCCAGCGCCATTGTAGTCAGGCTGAGGCTGCGCGGCCAGCTGGCCCGCGAACCCACGCCGAGGGCACCTCGCGCGAGTTCGTGGTGTGGGCGGCAATGCCGCCGCACACGTGGATCCAATTCCCGAGGTTCTCCACCGAGGAGATGCCGTCGAGAGGACCACTTGAGCTGTGGCTGCATCACGCCTGGTGCTGTAGCCTAGCCATTGGGGCAGAAATCGAGGTCGTCCCCCCGGGTGACTTTTTCATGACCCGAGGATGCAGCAAGGTGGGCCTGCGCTTGCCGCCCAGAGGGGGCCCTCGCCATCTACTATGAGTACGACGGCGCCTCCACGCTGTTCTTCAAGGTCTTCGACGAGAAGGGCGACGTCTGGAGTGCTACTCCGGAATGAGCAGTGCACGCGACGCGGCCACGGGCGTCGAACTCGCCCTTGGCCTTGCCGACAGCTCCTCCAGCGGCAGCAACGACTCCCTGGAATCCAGCGACTCTCCCGAGCCCAGTGATTCTCCGGTGTCCAGCGATGAAAGCTACGTGCCGCCGAGCTCTTGCCGCGCCTGGAGCACAGTAGTGGCGTCCGCTCGGTGTTGTCGGTGATACCCAGCGGCCGCGGTCCTTCGAGGTCTTCTTCTTTTGTTTCCCTATGTGGAATTGTGACAAGCCCCATCGGGGTATGTAAAAAACTGTGATGCTTTTGCTTCAATGTTATCATTCCTAGTATGATGTTGCAGCTGCGTATCTCACTCCGGCATGGCTCCCCCTTCTCGTTCTCGTGGAAGCTCAGTGCTCTACGCCGACAGGTCCCAGTCCCCAGGCAGGCTTCAGCCGTCGCTGGTATGCTAGGTTGTGATGCAGTGGTCAAGGCCAGGAGGTGAGCGGCCCGAGGTGCGGTGAGAGCTCCTGAGGAGCGATGCTCAAGAGGTCCCCTTTGGCGTGCAAGGAGCTCCCTAAAGGCTGAAAAGGGAAGTGGCATTGCCCGAGCGAGATTGCGAGAGTCGAAATACCGGACGGTGAGGTTCATGCTGATATATATGGGTGCCTTATTTTAGTAAGCCTGTGGTGATTCCTTTGCGCGGGGCCTGATTGTACCTTAGTGGTGACGCTTCTAGGTAGGACTCACGCCGGCCTCCCCTTTTCCCCGCTCATCTAGGTGCTCTACATCCTCGGGTCTCGGCCCTCGAGCAAGGCTGAGCCGCCGCTGGTATGCCAGGTCGCGATGCCGTGGTCAAGGCCGGGGGTTGAGGGCTAGAGAGCCAGTAGGAGCTCCTGAGGCGCGATGCTCGGGAGCCCCCCTTTAACGTGCAAGCGAATTGCGTGAAAAAGGGCGGCCGGCAAGGCCGCCCGTAGCTAGGCTCCGGAGAATCCTACGGGTTAGTCTGAGAGGAGAATATAACTCATCATCGCGTTTGTTGTCCTGCCGTTGTTCTTTCCGCAAGGGGATGAAGGCACTGAGGATCCGATGAGGTGACGTGCGCGGGGCAGGCCGCGAGCCAGAGCTCGATCTCCCAGGTTTGTCAGCATTGAAGGGACGGAGTCGACCACAAGTGTCGTGCCAGCATGTGTAGCCCTCGTTGCGGGATGAGCAAGAGGCCGGTCAGCAACGCAGGGAGGCCGCGAAGGGCAATAAAGTACCAGGCAAACGGATAATAATCATAAAGCAACTCATGATCAAAGGGTAGAGCTAGTTCTGATGGATGCAAAAGTGATACATGCCGCAAGGACGGGCCCACACGGCTTGGGGATGATGCAGCCCGAGGGGCGCCCCCAACTGAATAAACCGAAACATGTCACCTGGCACTGTTGCTGAAGAAGTGTCGAGGTAGCTGAAGTTGTGCATTGCACAAGTCGCTCCTCACGAGTCGCCCAGGTCCTAAACCTCATGAGGCTCTGGAGGCCCGGGGGGCTCGCGAGGATCCTCCGCCATCTCCTGTAGGATCGCCTAATGCCTGGCCTCATGAGCCGCCAGGACGCCCTGCATGTGGCGCTAGAATGTGGCAGCTGCGTTTGACAAGCCAAAAGGAATGCGAACGTAGCTGTGAGGGGGTCCCTCGCATCGGCCGACGTGGGACAACCAGAAGAGCTCCTGAGACACGGCCTTGTTGAGCCCTGGGATGTTGACGCAGTCTTGCAGCTCGCGGCCCTCGTTAGGGGCAAGAGCCGCAGCGGGTGGTGTGCGATGGCGCTCGCCATGCATGGCTTGTGCCTCCTGAAGCTCCTTGATCGCCTTGGTGATGAACTCCTGAGCAGCTCATGCCCCGTGCCTTGTGCCCTCCTGGCGGAAGCGCACGCTAAAGCACGCCTCCACATGGTGCCCAAGCGCCTTCCTCGTGACGCTGGCTAGGTCAGAGGCCCTCTGGAGGAGAGCCCCCGAGCTCAGCCTGAGAGGGGCGCCGGGCGCGCCTTCCTATGCGGTAGAGGGAGATGCCCCATCAGTGGGCGCAGGTCCTGAGGCAGGGCCGCCGGCCGCCCCATCCTCCTGAGGTCCGCGGTGGTGCAGCTGCTTCTTCTTCTTGGGGATGACCTCAGGAGGATGGACAGCGCCCTCATCATCTGGATTCTCGACTGCCGCAGCCTGGTAGGCGCGCTCGAGAGAGCACACCGCATCCTTCTCCTCGCAAGCAACCGTGATGATGTCGCGGCTCCCTGGCATCTTGAGGACATTGTAGCCATGGTGGGTCACAGCCATGAACTTGGCCAGGGTCGGGTATCCGAGGATGGCGTTGTACGGGAGGCAAATGTGGGCGATGTCGAAGTCGATGAGCTCTGTGCGGTAGTTGTCGCGCTTGCCGAAGGTGACAGGGAGGCGGATCTGCCCTATCGGGGTGGTGGACCCATCGGTCACTCCTGAGAAAGGCTTGGTAGGCTGCGGCTGGCTATAGGGCACCTGGAGTCGGTCAAACGTCTCGACAGAGAGAACATTGAGCTCGCACCACCATCGATGATTGTCTTAGTGATGAGGAATTGCTGATGATGGGCGAGCAGAGCATTGGGAGGGCGCCGGCAGTGGCGCACACTTGAGTTGGTCTGAAGAGTCGAAGGTGATGGCGTACTTGGACCACCTGAGCGGACGCGTTGCCTCAAGCCTGGGGAGGGCCGCGTTGACCTCACGTGCGAACTGCTTGAAGATGCGATGGGAGGCAAGGGCCTGAGCGCCACCTAGGATGCAAGCGATGGCACGAGGCTCTTGGAAGCCCCCAGCCCCCTCGTCCTGGTGGTGGTCGTCGTTCCTCCTTGGTGGTGGCAGCAGCGGAGGGAGACCGGCATTGTCCTGAGGACGGTCCTCATGAGGCTGGTCCCTCCAGGGGCCCTCGCAAGGCTGACCCTGCCAGCGGTCCTCACGAGGCTGATCACGCAACTCCTGGCAGGGGTCGCTGTCGGTGTTCTGGGAACGGGGGTCCCCAGACTTGCCTGCCTGCGGCCCACAGCGTGGCCAAGCAGCAAGCCGTATGGCCCATCTTCGCCAACAAGACTCCCAAGACCCTCGCGAGGCGGACGATGCAAGACCTCCTCTGGAGTGGCCTAGCTAGGCAAGCTCACGAGGAGTGGAGATATCAAGGCAAGGCAAACCTCATGAGGCTCTCGTGACATGAGCCATGATTTAACGGTACCAAAGGCGGGTGCCGGCATGCGGCGATCCTTATTTCCTCTTTGGTGCTAAGGAGGCCAGCGCAGGCGAAGAGTACCGAGGCATCAGGCAAGGGTTGCCATATCGGTGCAACAAGACCAAGGCCAGGAGGGCGGCAAGGCGGAGGTCATCATGGAGCCCAAGACGGCGTCACCCCAGGGCTTTTCGCAGGCGGAGACCGCTTTTGTCAGGATAGCTTGTACTAGCTGTCCCCCTTCAAATTTGCCCGCCGTTGTTGGCTCCCTTCCTGCTCGATATTTGGGAAGAGGACCAGGGCCTCTATAAATAGGACTAGCCACAATAGTAGAAAGGGAAGGGGATCCGGAACCAGTTCAGATCATTCTCTACTACACAAGCACAAGAACACCTCAACCTCAGGAGGCTGTTCTTCCCTTGTACTGTTCGTCATCAGCCCAAGAGGCAATCCACCGCCACCACACTGGAGTAGGGTATTACACCACAACGGTGGCCCGAACCAGTATAAACCTCGTGTCTTTCTGTGTTGCGAGTTCGTCGAGTTCGTCCGCAAGATCTTAGCGAGCTAGAGCATAGATCGGTAGGAGGGAGAGACTTCGCGCGCACCCCAGTGTTCGAACCTTAAGGGTTTGTCGGAACCCCACATCTGACATTTGGCGCGCCAGGTAGGGGTGCGCTGGAGCTCCTCTCCACCAACCTGCGGCCCGTGCCGCCGCGCTTCGCTCCCATGGCAGGTGCGCCGCCATCCGCCTCTGCGACCGATGCCAGCAGCAGGGAGTCTGGGTACCGAGCCCTGGCCACCGCCCTGCTGTGAGTGCAGTGGCCAGCCAAGTTCAAGCCGGAGATGCCGCCGCATTATGACGGCGCGGCAGACCCGACGTCGTTCCTGCAGGCATACGAGGAGGCCGTCCTCGATGCCGGGGGCGACGACAAGATCATGGCCAACTGGTTCCCCATGGCCCTCGCCGGTGAGCCACACGCCTGGCTGCTCAACCTCCCGGGGTCCACGGTGGCTTCCTGGGAGGAACTCCGCGGCCTCTTCACCGCCCGCTATGTGGTGCCGGCGCACCACGCGGTCGCGGCGCTGCTGGGTGGCTCTCAAGCACCGCCTTCAGATCGCCACGTCAAGCCTTTCTTCCATCAGATTGGGGCATCCTCCAAGCACCCGGGCTCCACCGGGTTGGGCTGCGCCGGATGCCGACCTCACCTTTGATTCAGAAGACCACCCCGGGTCCACCGCCGGCTCTGGCATGCTCCCAATGCTCTGCACGCCTACCATCTGCAACGTGGCCGTCACCAAGACCCTCAACGACGGCGGTGCGGGCCTCAACTTCCTCTCCGTAGAAGCCTTCAGCCTCCTCCACGTGCCGCCCGAGCGGCTCAACCTTAGCAAGCCTTTTTCGGGAGTGGGTGGCGGAGCTGCCCACTCTCTGGGGCAGATCCGCCTCCCTGTCACCTTCGGCACGCACGACAACTACCACACTGAGCTGGTGGACTTCGACATCGCCCGCATCAGTCTCCCGTACAATGCCATACTCGGGTACCCGGCTCTTGCTTAGTTCATGGCAGCGACTCACCCGGCCTACAACCTCATGAATATGCCAGGGAGCAAGGGCGTCCTCACCATCAAGGGGGACACAAAGGAGGCGGTGACGATGCTCAGGCTCGCCTTCAAGACCACGGCAGCAGCGCAGCCAGCTGGTGCCAGTACGCGCGAGACCAAGGAGACCGCGCCCGCCATGAAGAAGCAGTTGTTCACCCAAGACAAGGCGGAGACCAAGCAGGTGACGGTTCACGAGGACGGGTCTTCAGGAGCCACCTTTACCATAGGAACCAGCCTAGACCGGGGACAAGAAGAAGCTTTGGTGAGGTTTTTGCGCGTGAACAAGGAGATATTCACGTGGGAGCCCAATCAGCTGGTAGGGGTCCCGAGAGAGGTGATCCAGCATCATCTAAGGGTGTGCCCCAACATGCGCTCCGTGAAGCAGCGGGCGAGACGGCAGTCCACTGAGAAGCAGGAGTTCATCGTCCAAGAGAAACGCAAGCTGGAGGTGGCGGGTACGATTCGAGAAGTTTGATACCCTGATTGGCTGGCGAACCCCGTCGTAGTACCGAAGAAAAGTGGGAAGGAACGGATGTGCGTCGACTTCACCAACCTTAACAGAGCTTGCCTCCGAGATCCGTTCCCCCTCCCGCGCATCGATCAAATCGTCGACTCCACCGCCGAGTGCGATTTGCTATGTTTCCTGGATGCGTTCTCTGGATACCATCACATCAAGATGGCGGTGGAGGATGTGGAGAAGACGGACTTCCAGACACCATGTGGGGTGTACTGCTACACCTGCATGCCCTTCGGTCTTCGCAACGCGGGTGCAACCTTTCAGCGGCTGATGCACATCGCCTTGGGGCGGAAGCTCGGCAGGAACACAGAGGCCTACGTTGATGACATAGTGGTCAAATCTCGCGAGGCGAGGACATTGATTCAAGACTTGGAGGAGACCTTTGAGAGGTTGCGCCGGGTGAACTTGAGGCTTAACCCGGAGAAGTGCATATTTGGCGTCCCCTCCGGCAAGCTACTAGGGTTCCTCGTATTCCACAAAGGGATCGAGGCAAACCCGGAGAAGATCAAGGCCATCAAAGACATGAGCCCAGCATAGACCCTCAAGGAGATGCAAAAGCTGGCAGGACGGGTGACCGCGTTAGGGCATTTCATCTCTAAGCTAGGCGAGCGCGCCTTACCCTTCTTTAAGCTCATGAAGAAGAAGGACCCCTTCGAGTGCACCCCGGAGGCCGACCGGGCCTTCCAAGATCTCAAGAAATACCTCACCAGCCCCCCGGTGATGGTGGCACCATGGCCTCTCGAACCTCTGGTGCTGTACCTTGCCGCCACCCCGTACTCCGCCAGGCGGCGCTGGTGGTGTACGGAAGGACCGCCAAGACAAGGGTGTGCCGCGCCAAGCCAGAGCCGATGCAGCGCAGGGTCAACAAGGCGCAGCAGAGCCATCAGCGGCGGAAGACCAAGCTCAGCAGGGCAACATCTCGGAAGCTCCTGAGGACGGCCAAGTCTCAGGAAACCCTCCACCTCAGGATATGCCACAATCTCCGCAGGACCCGAGCCTCAACAGTGTGCTAGCCCTCGTCGAGCACCCGGTGTACTTCGTCAGCACCGTACTGCGGGACGCAAGGGCACGCTACCCCATGCCGCAAAAGCTCCTGCTCGCACTCTTGGTGGCCTCGCGCAAGCTGCGGCACTACTTCCAGGGCCACCCCATCAAGGTCGTCTCATCTTACCCATTGGAGAGGGTACTCAGGAGCCCAAACTCAGCTGGAAGGGTCGCTGAATGGAACATCGAGCTGCAAGCATTCCAGCTGGAGTTCAGCACCACCAGGGTCATCAAGGGAGCCGCGCTCGATGATTTTGTTGCAGAATGGACATATGCCCCGGCTCTTGAGGAAGGAGAAGACCGGTCCACCTCCCCAGAAAGTGAGGCATCAGACGGCTGGGTCATGCATTTCGATGGCGCCTTCATGTACCAGGGCACGGGGGCTGGAGCAGTGCTCATCTCGCCCACTCAAGACAAGCTTTACTACGCCGTGCAACTCTTCTTCCATCATGGCGAGAAGGTCTCCAACAATATCGTAGAATACGAAGGCCTCATAGCAGGCCTGAAGGTTGCGGCGGCTCTGGGGGTGAGGCGCCTTACCGTTAAGGGCGACTCGCATCTCCTCGTCAACTTCTCCAACAAAGTGTACGAGCCGAAGGACGAGCACATGGAGGCCTACCTTGCAGAGGTGCGCAAGATGGAAAAGAAGTTCTCGGGCTTGGAGCTGCAGCACATGCCCCAGGGCACAAACAAGGAAGCCGACGACATCGCCAAGAGAGCATCCAAGCGGCAACCGCAAGAGCCCGGCGTCTTCGAAGAGTGGCTCTTCAAGCCGTCAGCTACACCACCTCTTTCAAGCACGACTCAGCCTCGGGAGGAGCTCCCACAGCCCCCGGCCACGGGAGCCCCAGCTTGCGGCCCAACCTCAGGAGCTCAGCTGCTCTTGGCGCTCGAGCCCCAGGAGGAGTGCTGGACCAAGGAATTCAAGGAGTACCTGATGCATGGGACGCTGCCGGAGAAGGAAGAAGATGCGGAGCGCGTGGCCCGATAGGCTATGGCATACAACATTCAAGACGGCGAGTTGTACAGGAAACGGCCGAACGACGTCACGCTGCGCTGCATCTCCAGCGATCAAGGGAGAGAGCTGCTGATTGACATACACGGCGGGGACTGTGGACATCACTCATCGTCAAGGACCCTCGTCAGCAAAGCCTTCCACAGCGAATTCTATTAGCCCACAACACTCAACGATGCAGCCGAGCTGGTGAAGTCCTGCGAAGCTTGCCAATTCCATGCGAAGCAAATCCATCTGCCCGCTCAGGGCCTCCAAACCATTCCGCTCAGGTGGCCGTTTGCGGTCTGGGTGCTAGACATCCTAAGCCCGTTCCCACGAGCGCCAGGGGGCTACCGTTATCTCTACGTCGCCATGGACAAGTTCACCAAGTGGGAGGAAGTGGAAGCCGTCCGTACCATTCCAGCCGGCTCTGTTGTCAAGTTCATCAAGGGCCTCGTGAGCCGCTTTGGGGTCCCCAACCGCATCATCACAGATAACGGCTCGCAGTTTACTAGTAACCTCTTCAAAACCTACTGTGCTAACCTTGGAACGCAGATCTGCTACGCCGGTGGCCCGCCCAGAGCAATGGTCAGGCCGAACACGCTAACGCCGAGGTCTGAGGGGCTCAAGACCAGGACCTTCAAGAAGTAGCCGGAGGCTCGCGGAAGGGGCCGGCACGCATTTAACTCCAGCCGCTGATGTGGTCCATCCGTACCACCGCTACCAAGCCAACGTGCGAGACTCCGTTCTTCCTCGTCTATGGAGCCGAAGCAGTAATCCCTCACGAGGTCAAGCATCACTCCGCGTGGGTCCTAGTGTTCGATGAAATGCAGCAGGACGCCGTGCGGGGGATGGATATCGTAATGGGGGAGGAACGCCAACGTGAAGCCGCATTGAGGGCGGCAAGGTACCAATAAGCGTTGCGGCGGTACCACTGCCGCGACATCCGCTCCAGGACGCTCGAGGTGGGTGACCTCGTCCTGAGGCGGGTCCTCTCCAGGGAAGAGCAGCACAAGCTTTCGCCCATGTGGGAGCGCCCGTTCAGGGTCGTCCATGTATCCAGGCCAGGTGCAGCGTGCCTGGAGACACGGGATGGGATACCCATCCAGAACGCCTGGAACATCCAGCACCTCCGGAAGTTCTATCCATGAAGCAAGGCCCAGAGCCTAAGAAGAAAGGCCCAGAGCCTGTGAAGAAGGCCCGGTGCCTGTGAAGAATTGCCGCCCGTGACACTATCACGTAATAATGAGTGGGGCTATACACGCCCCGGAGTCTCAGGAGCACCGGCCTCAGGCCCTGGGGCTCCCTCCCACGCCTAGTGGACAACACTTAGCTCCGCTCTGGTGAGAAGACTTGAAGACTAGATTAGGTGTGGGACGCGGCTTTTCATTTGCTTTCCGTAGTTGGCTCGCTTTTCCTTAATCAGAGTTGCTCTTCGTGTTTGTTGCTGATTTGGTTCCCTAGCCCTTTACAGCTTTTTTCGGCTCTAGTTTGCTGTGTTCTCTCTCTCGCATACCTCACGAGGGGGCTAGGCAGGCGCCCTCGCGAGCATTTCCCTTCTCTTTGCCTTCTCGCGAGCCACCCTCGTTTGAGCCTAGAAGCTGGCACATCTCTCCTAAATCCGTGCCCCTCGGGTACCGCGATACAAGGCGCTAAGACAAGGCTTGGGTGGACGGCAAATCCTTTAGTGCACCTCCTAACGATTTTTTTTTACAGTTTTCGAGCAACGCACACACCACTTGAGGGAAAGGGCACCCCAAACGCACCAGGTAAAGTTATCTTTGCACAAAACAACAACGCGGCATGGGAACGACACGCACAATGCATTAACCAAAGAACCACAGTTCAATACACGCCCCTTCGGGCCCATACTGGTTTCGTTTTCCGATGCAGGAAAGAAAGAAAAACTAAGCAAAGCAGCGATGCAGGAATCCGCAGAGGCAGGCCCTTGGCGATGCCCCGAGCCTAGCCAGAACCCTCCTCGCGCTTCACGGAGGCGCGACGACGAGATGACCCACTACCTCCTTCGAAGCGGGCGCGGCGGTTGGTCGTAGCCACCACTGCTGGAGCTGTCACCGGAGGAAGAGCCACCGTAGCTGGAGGAGACGTGGTCACCGCCGAGGGCAGGCTCGCCCTCGTCCTCATCGCCACCATCACCAAGGCCGAGCACCTCCTCACCGCCGTTCGTCTCGGGGCAGCACCCGACGCGGCGACCATCTTCCCCGAACACCCTCACATAGAGGGTCGATTCACCATTGTACCTGAAGTGGAGGGTGCATCGCCTGCCCAGGCCGCGCGCGTGGGCGAACGTCTGCCAGCTCCGGGCCAGGGATATGTTGCCCACGGCGGAAGTCTCGACCGCATCCCAAGAGGCCCTGCTGCAGCAGCCGTCCGCCTGCAGCGAGAGCCCGCCCGGACCAGAGGCCGGTAGTTCACCGGCGAAGAAGCATGAAAGTTGGAGCCAGTTACCGGCCGGGCTCTCCGACCAGACAACGAACTCCGGTGACACCTCAGCCGAATGGAAGCGCGGGCGGGGAGGCCGCGCCACCATCGCGCGCCTCCCCTCATCGGCTGAACCACCATGGACGGGATGATCCCCTTCGCGTGCCGCGATGCCGCCTCGACGGTGGGCCACGGCGGGGGTTGCGGCATGCTTGCGCGGACGGCAGCGGCTGCGCTTGGGCACTGGGGAATCGAGGCCCTCGCGAGGGGCCTTTCCTTTCTCGGCGGCAGAGAACTTCTTTTGTGGCGCCATCGATGGCACTGCAAGCAATGGAGCAGAGAAGCAAGCAAGCGAGGAAGAGATGGCCAATGGGGGCTCCGCCCCCCTCCCCATTTATAGCAAGATAAGGCCAACCGACGTCTCCCACGATCGCAGGTAATGATGGTTTTCCTTGCATGTCACAGGGACTTGTCAAGTCGTGCAGTTGTCGAGGCGGCGTGTTGAAGTAGATACGCCCACGTCAAATCAACCGCCACGCGTCGACCGAGGCCGCAGGCTTTTGGGGCCCGCGGTGCTCCGAACTTGACCCTTGGCTTCGCCATGAAGCCAAGCCCGAGCGCACCTTGGGCCCGGGGACTA
Source organism: Aegilops bicornis (assembly GCA_021605145.1). Lineage (NCBI taxonomy): Eukaryota > Viridiplantae > Streptophyta > Magnoliopsida > Poales > Poaceae > Aegilops > Aegilops bicornis. Next base: position 335,246,047 of record CM038670.1, on the reverse strand, counting down.
CTGTCGGCATTCTGGGAATGGGGTCCCCAAACTTGCCTGCCTGCGACCCACAGCGTGGCCAAGCAGCAGGCCGTACAGCCCATCTTCGCCAACAAGACACCCAAGACCCTAGCGATGGTCCAAGCCTCGTGAGGCGGACGACGCAAGACCTCCTCTGGAGTGGCCTAGCCAGGCAGGCTCACAAGGAGCGGAGATATCAAGGCAAGGCAAACCTCACGAGGCTCTCATGACGTGAGCCATGACGAACGGTATCAGGCGGGTGCCGGTGCATGCAGCGTCCTTATTTCCTCTTTGGTACTAAGGAGGCCAGCGCATGCGAAGAGTACTGAGGCATCAGGCAAGGGTTGCCATATCGGTGCAACAAGACCAAGGCCAGGAGGACGGCAAGGCGGAGGTCATCGTGGAGCCCAAGACGGCATCACCCCAGGGCTTTTTGCAGGCGGAGACCGCTTTTGTCAGGATAGCTTGTACTAGCTGTCCCCCTTCAAATTTGCCCGCCGTTGTTGGCTCCCTTCCCGCTCGATATTTGGGAAGAGGACCAGGGCCCCTATAAATAGGACTGGACACCACAGTAGAAAGGGAAGGGGATCTGGAACCAGTTCAGATCGTCCTCTACTACACAAGCACAAGAACACCTCAACCTCAGGAGGTTGTTCTTCCCTTGTACTGTTCATCATTAGCCCAAGAGGCAATCCACCACCACCACACTGGAGTAGGGTATTACACCACATCGGTGGCCCGAACCAGTATAAACCTCATGTCTTTCTGTGTTGCGAGTTCGTCAAGTTCGTCCGCAAGATCTTAGCGAGCTAGAGCGTAGATCGGTAGGAGGGAGAGACATCACTCGCACCCCAGTGTTCGAACCGTAAGGGTTTGCGGAACCCCACATCCGACAATCACGGCCGTCCCAGTGTCCTCCACCTCGGCCACTTCCGCGACCGTAGCCTCGATCGTTGCGCTCGGGGCGACAACCGAGGCACCCGTCGCGAGTGGCCCTGAGCTCCTGGCAGTGATTGGTGTTGTGGCTATGCACGTTGTGGAAGACGCTGAATGGGCGGCTGCCCTTGGATGACTCTGTGTGGTTGCAGCCGCGCTTCATCTCTGGTTCGGCCGCGAGAACGGCCGGTCCCTTGCGCTTTACATCCTTGGCCTTGGCTTTCTTGTCTTCTGGGTCAACCTATGGAAGTTTCAGAAGGGAGAGGCGACCTTCCTCAGCTCTTGCACACTTGGTTGCCATGTTGAACATCTCCAGAGCCATGCATAGGTCCTTGTGTATGGCGATCTCCTCCTAAATCTTGACGTCGCGGACGCCGTCAGTGAACCCTGAGATGATGGCCTCATCCAACACCTTGGGGATCTTGAGTCAAACACTGTTGAAGCACTGGATGTACTTTTGCAAGGTCTCTCCTGGCTGCTGCTTGATGCGCCGCAGGTCACCCGCGGCTGGTGGACGGTCGCGAGTGCCCTGGAAGTTGGCGACGAAACGCTCTCACATCTCGTCCCAGGAGGAGATCGATCCCACAGGGAGGTTCAGGAGCCATGAGCGTGTGCAATCCTTGATGGCCATGGGGAACCAGTTAGCCATGACATTCTCATGGTTGTTGGCCACCTCGATGCTCAGCTCGTAGAGCTGCAGGAACTCAGCAGGGTCGGGGGTGCCATCGTAGCATGGAGGCAGGTCGGGCTTGAACTTCCTGGGCTAGACGATGCTGCACAGCTCTGGAGTGAACGCGAGGCATCCCCTTGTGGTCACGGGAGCCCGCCGTAGACGTGGAGCCTGGTCTTGGCGCTCGCGCACCACCGCCACGGGTGGCGCGCGGTCTTGACATGGCGGTGCTGGGAGCGTACGCACCTCTCCTTGTGGCCACTGCACCACCTGGCAGCTTGCCTCGTCGTGCGCGGGCGCCCTGCACTGCGGATCGTGTCAAGGGGCCTCCCGCCTTGGCTTGATGATGGCGTCTTGTCAGGGAGGTGGAGGAGGTGCACTGTGGGCCGCGTCAACCGCGGCAGGCGGCGGGTGAGGCAGCGAGCGAGATGGTGTAGAAGATTCTCCGGCGGCGCTGACAAGTTCTACGATGCGGTCCAGCCAGTCCTCGTAGAGGTCATCGACCGGGCGGTAGCGCAGAAGCTCACGTGCCATGAGCAGCGCAGCCTCCGCGTTCTCCGGACCTCGACGAGCATGGGAAGACGAAGCAGCCGGAGCCAGCGACCGGGTGGCGGTGCACCCGTCTCGCCACACTGAGGGATGCAGCAACGAAGCCTGCTGCTCATGGCCTGCGGGGACGGTGGCGGCGTTCGCCACTGGCGACGAGGGACGACGAGGGTAGCTGAGGGAGTCCTGGATTAGGGGGTGTCCGGATAGCCGAACTATCACCGTTGGCCGGACTCCTGGACTATGAAGATACAAGATTGAAGACTTCGTCCCGTGTCCGGCTGGGACTTTCCTTGGCGTGGAAGGCAAGCTTGGCGTCTGAATATGTAGATCTCCTACCATTGTAACCGACTCTGGTAACCCTAACCCTATCCGATGTCTATATAAGCCGGAGGGTTTTAGTCCGTGAGGATCTAACAACAATCATACCATAGGCTAGCTTCTAGGGTTTAGCCTCTCTGATCTCGTGGTAGATCCACTCTTGTACTACCCATATCATCAATATTAATCAAGCAGGAGTAGGGTTTTACCTCCATCGAGAGGGCCCGAACCTGGGTAAAAACATCGTGTCCCTTGTCTCCTGTTACCCCCTACCCGAGATCCGCCGGTTTTGACACCGACATTGGTGCTTTCATTGAGAGTTCCTTTGTGTCGTCATCCTTAGGCCTGATGGCTCCTGCGATCATCAACAACGACGCGGTCCAGGTTGAGACTTTTCTCCCCAGACAGATCTTCGTATTTGGCGGCTTTGCACCGCGGGCCAGTTCACTTGGACATCTGGATTTGGGAGTTTGAACTACACGGTCAACATCCGCGGAGACTTAATCTTCGACGGATTCGAGCCACAGCCGAGGGCGCCGCACTATCTCGATGGGCACGATCTAGCTCTGCCGCCGAACAGTGCCCTGGAGGCCGCACCAGCGTCCGCTCCGACCCTTAGCTCGGAGCCGACTCCGCCGATCGAGGACGAGTGGTTGGACACCGCCTCGGGGGCTACGATCTCTACAGCGATTGAGCCGAACTCCAGCCATGTCCTTTGCGAAGACCGTGACTCCAAGATGCCGGACTCCTCTCCGGACTCCGAACCCTCCGCGCCCCTGCCAATCGAATCCAATTGGGCGCCGGTTATGGAGTTCACTGTCGCGGACATCTTTCAAAGACTCGCCCTTTGGCGACATCCTGAATTCACTAAAGTCTCTCTCTTTATCAAGAGAGCCCTGGCCGGACTACGGTCAGGAAGGTTGGGATGCGGACGATGAAGAAATTCAACGCCCACCCACCGCCCACTTTGTAGCCACTATCGAAAGCTTAAACGACGTGCTCGATTTCGACTCTGAAGACACCGACGGTATGGACGACGATGTAGGAGACAACCATGAACTAGCACTTATAGGATACTGTTCAGCCACCTCATCCCACGATGTATACATGGTGGATACACCTAAAGGAAGTGACGACGAGGAACAACGGGACACTACAAAGGATAAATCCCTCGAAAAGCAGTCAAAACAGCAACATAAACGCCAAGACCAAGTCCCGCCTTGACAAAGACGGCAGCCACACAAACCCAGCCATAGAGCAGGGCGAACCGGTGGACGCATTTAACATGCTATCGAGCAACCGTCCGAACAGGACAACTTGGATAAACAACCCGTCCCCAAAGAAGATAACAGTCCAGACGATCTCACGCCGGACAAATTGTTGGAGCAGAAGAACCTCCACAAAAGGCTCGTCGCCACTGCGCGTAGCCTGAAAAAGTAGAAGCAGAAGCTCAAAACAGCGGAAGATGCACTCAGAATCAGATGGAGCAAAGTACTCAACACCGCAGAGAAATACGGCGACAGTCGCCAAACAAAGAGCTATCCGAAGTGCAAATTACTGCCCGAATTCAATGAGGAGGCCGTAGAGCCCCCACAATCAAAGAACAAAGAGGCCGCCCGGTCGGATAGACGACCACATGGCAAACATGGAGCGGCAAGCGGCACCGCACACAAGCCGGCACGCGATCCGCATAAGGATTCACATCAAAAGGATGGCCCGGTTAGGTCCATCTATGGGCCGAGAAAGCAAGCTCTTCCAAGCAATGCAACACGCCAAATATCTGAACATCACGACACACCCAAGTATAGGGGTGCCGCACACCCCCTGTGTTTCACCGATGAGGTGCTGGATCACGAATTCCTAGCGGGATTCAAACCCGTAAACATAGAGGCATACGACGGAACAACAAACCCTGGAGTCTGGATTGAGGATTACATCCTCCACATACACATGGCTAGAGGAGATGATCTCCACGCCGTAAAATATTTACCCCTCAAGCTCAAAGGGCCAGCCCGGCATTGGCTCAAAAGCCTCCCTGAAAATACCATTGGAAGTTGGGAAGAGCTCGAGGATGATTTTCGCAAATTTTCAAGGGACTTATGTCCGTCCTCCGGATGCATTTATTTAAGTCACATAACTCAACAACCCGGAGAGTCAGCCCACAAATTCTGGAATAGGTTCCTCATCAAAAAGAACCAAATAGTCAACTGTCCGGACGCCGAAGCCTTAGCAGCTTTCAAACACAACGTCCGAGACGAATGGCTTGCCAGACACCTCGGCCAGGAGAAGCCGAGAACAATGGCTGCATTAACAAGCCTCATGACCCTCTTTTGCGCGGGAGAGGATAGTTGGCTGGCAAGATGCAGTACCAGCGACCCAAGTACATCCGAAGTCAGGGATGGAAATGGAAAACCACGACGCAGCAAGGACCAGCGCCGGACAAAGGGAAACAACCCGAAGAGCACGATACCAACGCCGGATTCGTAAGCTCCCGCAGAATCATAAAAACTGCCCTCAAGGACAACAAATGACGAGCTATCCAACCTAAACAAAATCTTGGACAAAATATGCCAAATCCACATTACTCCGGGATGCTCGCAAACCATACCCACAAAGATTGTTGGGTCTTCAAGCAGTCCGGCAAACTCAATGCCGAACACAAGGGGCTCGACACACCAAGCGAGGACGATGATGAACCCCACAAGCAGAGCACCGGAAAACAAAAGAATTTCCCACAAAAAGTCAAAACACTGAACTCACTCCAAGTGACAAAAGGGAAACAGCAATGGCGCCCATAGAAACACGCGCCGCACGGTCTATCCCAGCAGAGTCCCAACGATGGTTGTCAAAACCAATCACCTTCGATCATCAGAACTTTTCCGGAAGTATCCGGAACGCAGGATGGACTGCCCTGATATTAGATCCTATAATCGACGGACTCCAATTTACACAGGTCCTAATGGACGGAGGTAGCGATCTAAACCTGCTATATCAGGACACAATCCGCAAAATGGGGATAGACCCAACCAAAATTCGCCATAGCAATACCTCCTTCAAAGGGGTAATGCCAGGCCTATATGCCCATTGTACGGGCCCCCTACCGCTAGAAGTTGTGTTCGGGTCATCCGACAACTTCCACCGCGAAAAGTTAACCTTCCACATCGCCCCATTCGAAAGTAGCTATCAAGCACTACTGGGACGTGAAGCTTTCGCCCGCTTTAACGCAATACCGCATTATGCATCTCTTACACTTAAAATGCCCGGTCCACGCGGCACCATCTCATTAAAAGGGAGTATCAAGTGTTACTCGAGCACGGAAGAACGTGAGACTGCCTTGACAGCCCCACACTAATCCGGCTCCGCTAATCAAAGCACCTGAATAGGTCATTCAAACCCCGGACATGGATAGACGAGTCCGGCGTAAACATATAAACGCCTACTAGCGGCATACCCCCGTGCAAGGGGCTGCACGCACGTACAACAAGAGACAATAAAGCTCAATTTTATTCACTTTTCGAACCGTACTCTATTTATTTAATATAAAGTACTCTTTTCGCACGATCTTTTTTTTTCTTTTCAACTAAGTTCTTGTCTTTTACAGATGAACACCATGCTACACCCGTCCAGGATACGGCACAACGGAGACACAGGTGCATACGTGCAGTAGGGACCCGTTGCAGGGATTCTTTTCAGATTAAGACCCTGCGTAAACCTTTCTTACTGTCTCTTGTTGATACACATCCCCCGGTTTCTTGCTATAACCGAGGAGGAGGCTGGCGTTTTGGCATCGGCCGCACCAAATTTTTTGCGTGCATTCGGACACGGGGGCTTAGGGCATTATTCTCGCCCGTTTCATAAAGACCGAATACCTTAGGGAGTGTTCGGTGTCTCGAGTTAGGCCTTATATGCATCAGCTCGAATCATGTCTTTGGTCAAATGTTGGGTTTGCCCGGCTCACGTGTTTTGCTGCCTTACGTTCCGTTCTATCGGCTAACGCGGCACCGGAGAACTACTGCGATTGTGCCCGGCTCGGCGGTGAGCACCTCAAGAGAGAAAGCCGAAAACTGATCATTATGATATAGCGTGAGACCGATCAACCACTCGATGACCCACCAGAATGTTTAGAATTTCAAGCATTAACGAAGGACCGTTTCCGGTCAGCACATACGCGCCCGAATTCGGGAGAGCGCAGTGCCCCTAGGGGCTATATAGTAGCCCCACCATCGAACTCCTATGGCTAAGTGAAAGTGATAAAGCATTATAGTCCGGTTGCCTAGTCTGCTACGCTTATCACCTCCTTTACAGGACCAAGACGTTGGATTAAGTGTGAAAATGCGCCTTTTTGCAAACACCCCGCACTATGTGCGTAAATAAGTCAAGACTACCATCTTTCAGGTTATATACACATATACATCAACGGCCGCACAGGAGGTGTTTTAATACTTGAACACACAAGTATAAAAAGCTCTTATATTATATTGAAACATTGTTTTCACAAATAATACATGTCATTAAAACATAATATCCTTCGAGCACTGCATCTCTATTAAACGAGCGCCCTGCAGGACTTCCTCAAAATAGTGCTCGGCAGGTACTTGGCTTCTGTCCGAATCTTGGGATGCAACGTCGGTGGCCTTCATCTCCGCCCGGTATGTCTTGACACGGGAAAGAGCCATCCGTGCACCCTCTATGCATGCTGACCGCTTCATTGCATCAATATGCGGCACCGCACCAAGGAACTGTTGCACCAAGCCAAAATAACTCTTCGGCTCGGGCCTTTTCGGCCACAAATGAATCACGACAGCCTTCATGGCAAGTCCGGACAACCTATTCAGCTCATCCCATTCGGCCAAACGATCAGTTAATGAAAGTGGACGCTCCGGACTATGGAACTGCGACCAAAAAAGTTCTTCCATTCCGTGATCCTTTTGACCTCGGAAGTGTTCGGCGCGTCATGCACTCGCCGCCAAGTCCAGATAAGCATCCTCCACACCCCACAGCCGGTCCAATTGAGCGTACTTAGGATCCGTGAATTTCCTCCGCACCAGAAAGGGCTTCCCAGCCGCAATATCTCCGGCCTGACATAGCTCCTCCTTCATAGCTCTCATCGCAGAGCGAGTATCCTTGGCCTCGGTGGCGGCCTTTTTCAAGTCCTCTTGTTTCGCTCGATCTTCTTTTTCAAGAAGCTCGCAATGGTCAGTAGCATCCTTCAATTTCACGGCCATCTCGGCCATTTCTTTCTTGCTTCGGTAGTGAGCAGCCTATTCGGCTTTTAGCTCTACGACCGCCTTCAAGGCAGTCGCATCACTTTTTCTGGCTTGCTCCTTGGCTCGGGCGAGCTCCGCCCGAAGGTTCTCCATAGCAGCGGCACCATCTGCATTAGGCATACATGTTGTAAGGCATGGGCGTCAAGCTCCCTTACCAGGTGTCCGCGGAGAAGTTGCATACCTTGTGACTCGTCAAGCCGCTTATTAACAAGTGTGATGTCCGCATCCGCCACGTCAAGTTGCCGCTTCAGTTCGGCAAATTCATCAGCCCAGAGAGCCATCGGACGCTTCGCCACCTACATAGGAAGAGCGCATATTATACCTGGGGTTATGATCCTCGGCGCGCCGTCATTTTTGACACCGCACCAAGTCTCAGGGGCTACTATCTATACAGGGCGCATTTTATATGCAAAACTGTCAAAAGGTACATCATTTTGCGTACCTCAAAACCCGTCAGTAAACTTACGACGGCTTCATGCAATCCGCTCTCAGCGGATGAAATCCTTTCAATCATTGTACCCGTTAACGTACGGTGATCTTCCGAGATAGACGCTCGCCCGAGCAGATCCTTCAGCTCCTCCGACCATACACCCGTTGGTGCCGGACTCGTCCGGTGGCCTTTTTCGAAGGCCGGGCACAGAGGGCTTTGAGGGGACATACCACTGCCTTCTGGCCCCGCTGGATTCGGAGACGCCCTCCGCGACGACACCTCAGGGTCGTCCACCTTGCATAATGGTACGGCAGGCGGAGGCTTTTCGCTCTCCATCATCTCCTGACCAAGATCCCTGAAGACGAGCTCTGCTGTGAAGGGCTGAGATCCGAACTACAAGGTAAACTTTCGGTTACCTTCAGAAATAAAACGGGGATGTCTCTCTTTTAAAAAAACGCCCCCCTTTACTTACGGCTCGCTGGAGGGCTGATCTCCTTGGGGAAATAGTGCGGCCGGGGCATCTCCCGCCGCAGGACCCTCTGGTGAAGATTTCTTCCCCCGCTTCGAGGCTTTGGTCTCCGGATCTTCAGAAGCGGTCCTCTTCTCCCCTTGGAGGGAGGGATTCTCGATCCCCCCTTTCTTGATAGCCTCCTTCACGGAGGTAGTAGTTCCCTTGTTCCCCCCCTTCGCCTTCTTCAAAAGGCACAACCTCTAGCATCTTGGTTATCTGAGGATCCGGCGTGGTCTCAGGGAGGGGGGCCGGACACCTGATCAGTTTTGCTTTTGCTATCCACTCCTGTTTAAAGGATAGCTCTTTTAAGGGCAAGTTTATGATAAATATGCGGATAGCATGTCCGGGTACAGGACTACTTACTTGAGTATCCGGGCGATTGCAGCTCAGACCTGCGTCCTCGGTTAAGTCCGGACACATTGCTTGTGATCCGAAGAACAGTTGGTACATCTCCACAGGATACGCCCATAAAAGTTTGGAGAGCTCATGGTCCCTCCAGATTAAACTCCCACAGGCGGAGGGGGCAACGTTTGCAGGGCAAGGTGCGACGAATCAGCATGACCTGCGCTACTACGACCAGATTGATCTCTCTCTCTCTCGGAGGTCTCGAATACGGCCCTGCAACAGAGGTACGTCCTTGGACGGTCCCCAGTCGAGCCCTTTATTGACCCATGACGCCCGCCACAGTGGAGGACCCGAGCGGAAGGCAGGTGGCGCCGCCCATTTGGTGCCCACAGGAGAGGTGATATAAAACCACTCCTGTTGCCATAAATTGAGCTCCTCTTGAAAAGAGCCCTCGGGCCATGGAGCGTCCGCATTCTTGCTTATAACAGCCCCTCCGCACTCTGCCTGATGCCCCTTGATCATCTTCGGCTCCACTTTGAAGTTCTTGAGCCACAATCCAAAGTGAGGGGTAATGCGGAGGAAGGCTTCACATACGACAATGAATGACGAGATGTGGAGGATGGACTCCGGATCCAAGTCATGGAATTCCAGCCCATAATAAAACATGAGCCCCCTCACAAAGGGGTCTGTCGGGAAGCCTAAACCTCGAAGGAAGTGAGACACGAATACCACGCTCTCACCAGGCTCGGGAGTGGGAATAACCTGCCCTTGGGCAGGCAGCCTATGCAAAATTTTGCAGGTTAGATACCTGGCGTCTCTCAGCTTTAGCACATCTTCTTCCGTGACGAAGGAAGACATCCACCGGCCGTGCAGGTCGGAGCCGGACATCGTTGAAGGTCCGAAGCGCCTAAATCTGGAGCTTTGGGTGTTGGAACTCGAGGCGAGGGGCGGATTCGATTGAGATTGAAAGAAAGGAGCGGGCCTTAGTCTCGTTATAAAGAGGTTGAATACCAAGAGCCCTCCCCTGCGGACTGCTCGAGACTCGCCGATGGAGGAGGCGTGCTAACGGCAACGCGATTGGGTTACCCATGCCCGTATTGATGAGGATCCCAGAATAAGGGGGGCACGATCTCCGCTCTGATAAGATGTGCCGAAGAAACCGCCTCGCTAAACGCGCTGAGGTGGGCAGTAAAAACGATTCGTATAAAGGCCTGGCCGTGGTGTGATGTCACGCCGCGGGATACGTCAGCAGATTTGTGCAAAGGTTATTCTCTCTACAGTGGTATGTGGAACTTGTTTTGCAGAGCCGGACACTATCCTTGTGTTCAAAATCTTCTATGAAGTATTCGGAGGAGGAACCCGCCTTGCAATGCCGAAGACAATATGCGCAACGGATTCGTCGTCATTGAAGCCTGGTTCAGGGGCTACTGAGGGAGTCCTGGATTAGGGGGTGTCTGGATAGCCGAACTATCACCGTTGGCCGGACTCCTGGACTATGAAGATACAAGATTGAAGACTTCGTCCGTGTCCGGATGGGACTTTCCTTGGCGTGGAAGGCAAGCTTGGCGATACGGATATGTAGATCTCCTACCATTGTAACCGACTATGTAATCCTAACCCTATCCGGTGTCTATATAAACCGGAGGGTTTTAGTCCGTAGGACGAACAACAATCATACCATAGGCTAGCTTCTAGGGTTTAGCCTCTCTGATCTTGTGGTAGATCCACTCTTTTACTACCCATATCATCAATATTAATCAAGCAGGAGTAGGGTTTTACTTCCATCGAGAGGTCCCGAACCTGGGTAAAAACATCGTGTCCCTTGTCTCCTGTTACCATCCGCCTAGGCACACAGTTCGGGACCCCCTACCCGAGATCCGCCGGTTTTGACACCGACAGTAGCCATCACCCGTGGGCGCTATCTGAGCGACGCAGGCGGCGAGGGCGGCCCGACGCTCAGCACGAGCATGATGCGTGTCAGCCATGGGAGCGGTGAAGCGGTGGCGAATCGATGGGCGGAAGAAAGGCTCTAACGCACCCCTACCTGGCATGCCAACTGTCGGATTTCTGGCTCCACAGACCCTTGAGAGGTTCGAACTCTGGGGTGCGTGCGAAGAACTCAACCTCCCTAGTCTGCCTACTCGCCAATCCCACAGCCTAGCTCGACGAACAGGAAGGAAATGGGGCACAACAGTTTACCCAGGTTTAGGCCACCTTGCGGTGTAAAACCCACCTCCTGCTTTGTGGTGGATTGGCCTCAAGGGGCTGAGGATGAACTAGTACAGTGGGGGAACAACCTCGGGAGAAGGTGTGTTCTTGTGCTCGAGTGAGCTGGTGTGGTAGAGGATGATCTGAATGATCCGTCTTTCTATGGTGGTGGCTAGGTCCTATTTATAGTGGCCTTGGTCCTCTTCCCAAATGAAGGCGGGAAGGGATCCCACAATGGCCAAATTCGAAGGGAGACAACCAGTACAAGTTATCCTGAAAATTTTAGTCTTCGCTTGCAAAAGCACCTGGTCGTGACGCCGCGGTGGGCTCGGCGATGACCTCCGTCCTGCCATCCTGGCGGTCTTGGTCTCATTGTACGGGAATGGAAACCTTTGGCTGATTCCTCCAGACTCCGCACTTGCGCTCGCCTCTTTAGCACCAAAGAGGAAACTGCTGCTCTGCGCCCGCTGGCGCCTGCCTGGCCTTGGTCTTCATGGCTCACGTCATCCAAACCTCGTGAGGTGAGGCTTGCATAGAAATCTTCGCTCCTCAGGAGCCAGCCAGGGGAGGCCGCTCCTTCCGGAGGTCTTGGTGCCGTCCACCTCGCGAGGGTCTTGAGTTGTTGATGCTGAAGGTGGGTCATACCAGGCCGCCGATGGAGCCACATTGTTGGCCGTAGGCAGACAAGTCTGGGTACCCCCGTTCCCAAAACGCCGACACTCGGTCATGGACACAGTTCTTAGTAGGTCACACCGTGGGTGAACAGAAAAAATTAACTTGCACGCTAATGTTATACTTATGGCACATGGTATGATGGATAAGTTGTCGGAACCATCGTGTTGGTTTCTTTTGTGACCCGGAGGTGATCACCGTGGTAAGATGATGTTCATGGTTAAGAGGTAACCAAGATGGTAAGCTGGTCCAACAGACCCTGGTTTCAAGCACTTTCACTTCATGAGTAGCATGTCATGTTCTTGCATATAACTTGCTTAAATATTATGTTATAGTTTGTCATTGTTGTATTGTTTGTTGTGAGCTTGCGAGTACATTCAAAATACTCACCTGGCGTGTCATGCCAGTTTCAGGAGAAGCCGTACCAGGAGTTGGAGTTGCATCGTGCATCGCAGTCTAAGCCGTGTCCACATTAGTGTCCCTGTGAGATGGAGTACTTCTACGTCGTCTTTCCGCTGCCACGTAGTTGTGTCTCTTATCTTCGAGGCCCCCATCATGTCCACTAAATAATGTACATAGGTGCAGCAACACTGTGTGTGCCTCTTGGCCTCGCTACCTTATGTATCATCGAACCTATGTTCCCGCAAGATATGAATAAAGTGGTTGCTCTTCTGTACCAAGTTGTGTGTTGCCAGAAGACATGATCTCTTGGCTGGCAATGCAAGGTAAACCGGTTTCTCTAAACCGGGGTGCCACATCATTTAAGCTAATGCAGAATATAAAAGGGGAAAACCATAAGCATTGCGAGTATAGTGGTGAGCGTGCCATGGCGGATCTGAAGGTGCAAACCGGACAAAGGCAACTTCGCAACGAATGTTTGGTTTCAACTAACAAGTAAGATTCTAAGTGATGGACAAGAAATCACAGTTAAGCAGTGGCGATCTATTTTCTTGCTGAGATAAGTAACTTGAGCAGATACAAAAGAGTATCGCCTCGTGTGGCACTGTGTAAGCATCTGCTAAGATGTTGAGGGTGTTGCGGTAGCGATGGATGTTGGTGGCATGGAAGCAGATCTAGGAGGGCAAACGGTGGTGGCAAGGGAAATATCCCGGCGCGATGGACGAGACGGTCGTAGGAGCAGCCTCGGCAAGTTGGACGACGATGCAGATGAAGCGAGAGGAGGACGCAATGCAAGGATCCTGGTCTGAAGCCATGGATGAGAGAGGTCGATCTCTTGTAATGGACGACTGTGTTGGGGTATCAGCTCTGGCATGGTGGAGGAGGAAGACGGTGGATGGGGTGGCAGACGGAGGAAACTGGGGTGGAGAGGGTGTTTTAGCGCCCACGGAGTACGAATGGGGAAATGGAGGGAGAGAGGTAGGGGGAACCATGTCTTTAGGACGTGCTTGCCTCAAATGCGAGGAAATTTACAAAGTTACCCCCGTTAAATTTTCCTACATCACAACAATATTAGTTGGTTGGGGATAGGACGGTAATCTCGCATACACCGAATATTGGCCGATGGAAATTTCGGTCGAGGAGAGTTTGTTTTGGAGCCCACCCTGTATGAATCCGGGGGAGGTAAGAGGCGATTTCGGCCAAGGAGAAACTGTGTTTTGGCGCCCGCCGTGTATGAATCCGGGTGAGAGGCGGTTATGTGACGTTTGAGTGAAACTACAAGCCTTCCCCTATCAATACATATAGAAATCGAGCCGACTAATTTTGCGTGTCAGGGATAGACAGTAATTTCCATGTTCCCGATTTTGATTTCGGGCGGTTACTGCGAGTTTCACCGCTTCGTTCAAATTTTTGGAGAAAAAGATTGTATGTTTAGCATGCCAACTCAATTTGAATCCATTTTGTATTCTTTTTTTTCAGGCAGGATCCATTTTGTATTCCAATACAAATCTATATACATCATTTTTATATATACTTTCAAAAGCACAACACCCTTTATACATAACTATGGTTTACAAATGGCATGATCTCAGATTCATAAGGCTGAATCCATCTTAATTTGACTTTTCAAATTATTTGAAACCACTTTATGTTGAAATCCAATGTATGCATTCCTCACTAACTGTCTCCAATTAATGTGTGTTTCATGCGTTTTTTTACTTCCCAAACACGTATAATGTGTTTGACACACGCAGCATATAAATAGTGTAATCCCGTTTAGACATTAATTGCATATAAACCATGCATTGTCTCTAATTAAAAAAATCTACGGATCACTAATATTGATAAACTAAATAACATTACACGTGTCCCCAAATTCAAATGAATATGCAAGTTTGATAGACCAATTTTCGTTATGATATTTATCGATGTCCTGATCTCTAGTTTAAATATTCGAATCCCCTTTAATCCAGATATTCATCTCATATAGCTAGCACTCAGGCTTATATATCTCTGTAGACCTATAGGCCTTCACCATCTCACGGGTATCTCTCGTGCTACTTGTATGTCGACAACGACTTTTATCTTCGTAACACATTGATGGTACTTTCTCCCTCGACCTTCACTCTATCTCTCTCGAAGTACATCTCGCTCACAACTATGTGTCTCTAACTATGTTTCTCCCCGTAAATCTCTTTCTCTCACACAAACACAAACTTCGTCTCCTGGGGTCCCATTTCTCTCTACTATTCCCATGTATGCCTCTCACACACACCCTCTCAAACATAGATGTCTCGCACTCCCTATGTCTCAGTAGCTATGACTCTCCCTCTTAAATATCTCTCTCTCTCACACAAACACAAAATCCGTCTCACAATTTCTCATATCTCTCCACCATTCCCTTTGTATGCCGCTCACACGCCCTCTCTCCCTAGGGATATCTCGTGTTCCCTGATATGTCTTTCTAGTTATGACTCTCCTTGTGAAATATCTTTCTCTCGCAAACACAAAACTCCATCTCTCGGGATCTCATTTCTCTCTGATATTCGTTTGTATGTCACTCACATGCACCTTCTCTCTGTCTCTCTCCCACCCACACACATAACGCAGCCTTCTAATCCACTTGGCTCTTATCTCTAACACACACACACACACACACACACTAGCCAATCTCCCTCTTGCTAGCATCTCTATCTTTCTATTCTTTGTGTCTCCACTAACCTTCTTCCTTGCTCGCACTCTTGCTTCCTATCGCGCACACCATATATGTTTCTCTCTACATGCATTAATGCACCCTCTTTTTATCTTTCTCTCTCAAACACATAACTCACCCCTCTGAACCACTCAACTATTCTCCCCGTAAATCTCTTTCTCGCACACACTCTTGCTTCCTATCACATAGTACTCCTTGGTATGCTGTTAAGCTAATTACATTGTTGCTAAATATTTACCACCTAGCTTTACATACCAACAAAATAAAAAATTCTTCTATGATTTAAGACATTACTTTTGGGAGGACCCACATCTTTATAATCAAGGAGTAGATGGTATTATTAGACGTTGTGTACCTGAGCATCAACAGGGACAAATCCTACGGAAATGTCACTCTGAAGCTTATGGAGGGCGATGCTAGAGATAGAACTTCCCACAAGGTATTGCAGTCTGGATTTTATTGGCCTACTCTCTTCAAGGATGCCCGTAAGTTCGTCTTATCTTGTGATGAATGTCAAATAATAGGTAATATCATTAAGCGTCAAGAAATGCCTATGAATTATTCACTTGCTGTTGAACCATTTGATGTTTGGGGATTTGATTACATGCGACCTTTTCCTTCCTCTAATGGGTATACACATATTTTGGTTGATGTTGATTATGTTACTAAATGGGTAGAAGTTATTCAACTAGTAGTGTTGATCACAACACCTCTATTAAAATGCTTAACGAATTTATTTTCCCAAGGTTTGGAGTCCCTAGATATTTAATGACTGATGGTGGTTCACATTTTATTCATGGTGCTTTCCGTAAGATGCTTGCCAAGTATGATGTTAACCATACAATTGCATCACCTTATCATCCTTAGTGTAGTGGTCAATTTGAACTTAGCGATAGAGAAATAAAATTAATTTTGCAAAAGACTGTTAATAGGTCCAGGAAGAATTGGTCTAAGAAATTAGATGATGCACTTTGGTCTTATAGAACAACATATAAAAATCCTATGGGTATGTCTCCTTGTAAAATGGTTTATGGAAAAGCTTGTCATTTGCCTCTTGAGTTAGAACATAAAGCATTTTGGGCAGTTAAAGAACTCAATTATGATTTCAAACTTGCTGGTGAAAAGAGGTTATTTGATATTAACTATTTAGATGAATGGAGAACCCAAGCTTATGAAAATGCAAAATTATTCGAACAAAAAGTTAAAAGATGGCATGACAAAAGAATCCAAAAGCGTGAGTTTGAAGTCGGAGAATATGTTCTTTTGTACAACTCTCGTTTCAGATTCTTTGCAGGAACACTCCTCTCAAAATGGGAAGGCCCATATGTCATCGAGGAGGTTTACCGGTCTGGAGCCATGAAAATAAATATATCTCAGGGTTGTCAATGGGCAACGAATAAAACATTATATCTGTGGTACGCCCATTAACGTTGAAAGTAATATTATCCAAACTTTGACACAGGAAGAACACATAAAAGAGTCCTTCCGGAACACTCCGGAATCGTGAAAATAAGGAGGTATGTCATACGGTAAGTAAACGGACTCCAAAAAATCCGCAACAATAGTTTTTATCAGTTTTGGAATATTTAAGAATTTTGGAAATAAAGAAACTTCCGGGAAGCATCCCTGCTGGGCACAAGACACCAGGGCGCGCCAGGCAAGCCTGGCGTGCCCAGGTGGGTTGTGCCCACCTGGGCCACCTTTCGTACTCCATTTTTCTCCTGTATGCTTGTCCCCCGAGATAAAAAAATCTATGTATACTTCCTGAACCTGTTGACCACCGTATCGCGAAGAAATCCTCTGTTCTCTTTTCTTACTGTTTCTGGTCATATTTATCAAGCCAGGCATCATGTCATCTTGCTCCTCCAACAACATGGAAGAAGATTCCTGGTTGATGAAGATCGAGACAAAGTGGGAGGAGCCTACGGACGCCATCAAGGGAGACAAGGTCAAAGAAAGCTACCTTAGATCCATCCCCGGTGGCAGCACAAGCACTACTGGCCGAGGAGGAGGAAGAGAGTATCCTTAAGCCCTACCTTACTCACCTTACTCCTGCTGAGATTTAAGCTTTTCACGTCATTGAAATAGTTGCCATACAGAATAAGTATCTCACTCGCGAAAATATTATGCATCAAGAGCATATCATCCATCTTCCGAGCGTCATCCGTCGATTGGAGAATCTTTTGATCCTTGAGTATAGGATCGCTTCATCGCCACCATCGTCTTCTTCACCACCAAAGGAGAATTGAGTATCGGGTATGGGCACTCCCCTTGGCTTCCGCCAAGCTTAGGGGAGGTGCCCCAGTATCGTATCATCCCACTATCTTTTGCTTTTACTTATTTTAGTTCGATCTTTTTGCTTTAGATGAAATAAAGTTTAGTTCGATCCTTTCTTCTTTGAGAGTTTGCTCAGTGATCTATCCTTGTAATCGTGTGCAAGTTATATAATAAAGTTTAGTGTGAGTTTTTGCTTTCTTTACTTCCTTTTTGCAAATAAAGAAAAGAAATAAGAAAGGAAAAGGAGAAAGGAAAAAATAAAAGAAAGGAAATAAATCAATAAGATCATGTACTAATCCTATGGTAGGTGATGGCACCACATAAGGAAAAGTATAAGTAGAAAATTTTATTAGAGATTGACAAACATAGCATTAGTCAATGATGCAACTCATGAAAGAATTAATAAGGGAAGAGAAGATTCACATATAAATATACTATCCTAGAAATCTTTTGTGATTGTGAACCCTCATCAAAATATTATATGCCAAAATTGTTGATGTTGGACAAGGAAGACAACTTAATGATTTATGTTTGTTTATATTCACAAAGAAGTCATATTGTCATAGATCCTTTAACATGTGATGCTTGCCCCCTATCTTTGCTAGCCAAAATTTCCGCACAAAGTAGAGATACTACTTGTGCATCCAAAAACCCTTAAACCCAAATCTTATTTTCAAGTGTCCACCATACCTACCTAGGGAGCAAGATCCCTCAAGTAAGTTGTCATCGGTGCAAAAAGGCAATAAAAATTGCTTCTAAAAGTGTGAGATCATTTAGTGTAAGAGAAAATTGATCGTTGCACGAACTTGTGATGGTGATGAATAAAAGCGACAAACTGCACAATAAAGGTCGCTATCACAAGGGGCAATGCAACATGACATTCTTCTGCACTAAGGGGTTGAGCATACAAACAAATAAGCGCATGGCAACCTCTGCTTCCCTCTGCGAAGGGCCTATCTTTTACTTTTATGTATTTATCTTTATGCAAAGAGTCAAAGTTTTCCTTCTATTCCATTTTATTTTTCTCCTTTGGCAAGCACCACGTGGTGAGGAAAGATGTAGGCACATATGTCCAGGTGAATATAGGCACATGAGTTATTATTGTTGACATCACCCTTGAGGTGAATATGTTGGGAGGCGAAACTTTAAGCCCCTATCTTCCTATGTGTCCGGTTGAAACGTTTTGATCATGGGTACGAGGTGAGTGTTAGCAATCATAAAAGACTATATGATGGTTGAGTATGTGGACTTGCCTAAAGGCTTCGATACGTGACCCTTCCTGAAAATATGATGAATTGTAGTTGCAAAGTTGACTGAGAACATAGTTTGTTGGTTTCTAATAGAGTTTTTGCTTTATACTTTGATTGTGTGATGAACTATTACTTATTCATGAGAAGTATATGATGAAAGTTCTATGATAAAAGTCCTATATTTAATTTTGTAGTTGTTATAATAATCAACATGATGCTTCTATGTCTGTATTTTGTTTTTATCGACACCTCTCTCTCAAAGCATCTGGACATGTTTTTTGATTTAGGTTTTCGCTTGAGGACAAGCGATTTCTAAGCTTGGGGGAGTTGATACGTCCATTTTGCATCATGTTTTCTTACTATTATTTATGATGTTTTTATCCATAATAATGCTTTTGGAGTAATTCTAATGCCTTTTCTCTCATAATTTGCAAGGAACACACCAAGAGGGAGAATTCCGGCAGCAGGAAATCTGAACCTGGAAAAGCTACGTTAGGCTACCTATTCTGCACAACTCAAACAAGCTGAAACTTCACGGAGATTTTTTATGGAATATTTAATAATTATTGGTGCAAATAACTACTAGAGGGGCCCCACCAGGTGGGCACAACCCACCTGGGCGCGCCAGGGAGCCCAGGCGCGCCCTGGTGGGTTGTGCTCACCCAAGCCCACCTCTGGTGCCCATCCTCTGGTATATAGGTCATTTTGACCTAGAAAAAATAAGGGGAGGACTTTCGGGAGAAGTGCCGCCGCCTCGAGGCGGAACTTGGGCAGGAGCACTTTTGCCCACCGGCGGAGCGATTCCGCCGGGGGAACTTCCCTCCCGGAAGGGGAAATCATCGTCATCATCATCACCAACAACTCTCCCATCTTGGGGAGGGAAATCTCCATCAATATCTTCAACAGCACCATCTCATCTCAAACTCTAGTTCATCTCTTGTGTTCAATCTTGTTACCGGAACTATAGATTGGTGCTTGTGGGTGACTAGTAGTGTTGATTACATCTTGTAGTTGATTACTATATGGTTTATTTGGTGCAAGATTATATGTTCAGATCCATTATGCTATTTAATACTCCTCTGATCATGAGCATGCTAATCATTTGTGAGTAGTTACTTTTGTTCTTGAGGTCACGTGACAAATCATGTTGCAAGTAATCATGTGAACTTGATATGTGTTCGATATTTTGATAGTATGTATGTTGTGATTCCCTTAGTGGTGTCATGTGAACATTGACTACATGACACTCCACCATATTTGGGCCTAAGGGAATGCATTGTGGAGTAGCAATTAGATGATGGGTTGCGAGAGTGATAGAAGCTTAAACCCCAGTTTATGCGCTATTCCGTAAGGGACCGATTGGATCCAAAAGTTTAATGCTATGATTAGAATTTATTCTTAATACTTTTCTCTTAGTTGCGGATGCTTGCGGGAGGGTTAATCATAAATAGGAGGTTTGTTCAAGTAAGAACAGCACCTAAGCACCGGTCCACCAACATATCAAATTATCAAAGTAGCGAACACAAATCGAACCAACATGATGAAAGTGACTAGATGAAATTCCCTTGTACCCTCAAGAACGCTTTGCTTATCATAAGAGACCGTTTGGCTTGTCCTTTGCCTCAAAAGGATTGGGCTACCTTGCTGCACTTTTGTTACTACTATTGTTACTTGCTCGTTACAAATTATCTTGCTATCAAACTACTTCGCTACTTACAATTTCAGCACTTGCTGACATTATCTTACTGAAAACTACTTGTCATTTCCTTCTGCTCCTTGTTGGGTTCGACACTCTTACTTGTCGAAAAGAGCTGCAATTGATCCCCTATACTTGTGGGTCATCAGGCAACTACAAACATAATTAACCACCTCTTGCTAAGTGATAATCCCAAACACTTTGATCGACAAGAGCAATGTAAAGCCTCGACTGGTCTAACCTTGCGCCTTGTCAAACCTCTTGTCGACGAGGTCGAGCTCCTCATCGGAGCTTTTGAGCTTCCGATTCATCTCATCCAGCGTCACGGCATTAGCAGCCGCTGCCAATGATGAGGCCTGCAATAACAAAACAAAACTCACATAGTTCATGTTGGGGATATAACTATTTGTGTAAGCTGCCATGAGGGGCCGGGTTACGCAAAGAAGGATTCATCAGATGAAGCCCAAGACCAAGCATGAAGATGGCGGTTCAATAAAAGGACTAAAGCCCACGGGTGACTTGAGGCCCGTAGTGATAAATCGTTGTAACGGCATGACTTGTATCGTAAGGCAGAATTAACTAGTCACCGAGCCGGATAATGTTTATGAGCCGGCCGGGACTCTATAGGCCGCAGGGCATCAACCCGTGTATATAAGGGGACGACCCGCTGACGGCTTAGGGCAAGAAACATTTCATCGAGAGCCGAGCATAGCGTATCTCGCTCCCTGGTCATCGAAACCCTAGCAATACCAACCCAACTAGACGTAGGCTTTACCTTCATCATAAGGGGCCGAACTAGTATAAACTCTCTCGTGTCCCTTGTCCCGATTAACCCCTTTAAGCTTCCTAGTTGCGATGGATCCACGACTAAGTCCTTCCATGAGGACATCTGCCGTGACAATTCCATGACAGTTGGAGCCCACCGTGGGGCCAGTGCACGGTGGATTTGAGTTCTTGAAGGGCAACTTCGAAGGGCTCAAGGGATATGCTGTGGGCCGGATGACCAAGAGTCGTCGCGGCAAGATCTACATCGACGATGAAGGCTGGGGCCCCGACGCCGACTCAATTGAGTACGGGTAACGGGTTCCCTTCGGCGGAATTCACATTTTCATCGACCGGATCGGTGAGCCGGGCTCTGAATCGGACAACTGCACCGACATCGTCGAGACGGCTCAGCGTGCGAGACCCGCTCGTGCTCAACCCGTCATGAAGCATGCCTTCGTGGGTTGCATCCATGGAGGAGAACTTTCTGAAGGATATGTTGATGGCAGTGAGACAGCCGTCCACTCCGATGGTGATTCGTCCACTGGTGAGACAGATTCGTTGTATCAACTGCAAGATGGCGGGCTTGGGGGTTGTTCCGATGGCAGCAGTATTCCGGACCCCTTTGAGCCACCAAGCTGGGTAGGGGTCTTCATGGCTGGCACTCAACCCGACCAGAACTCTACGGCTGCGGTAGCAATAACGTCCGGGTCAGGAGCGGCCGGGGCAGGAGGCCCTGTGCGCCCGCCGGCTCAGGTGCTGATTGACCTCATGGATAAGTTGACGGCCCTGTTAACCGCCACAGTTATTCCTGCAAATCAAGAGGAACCTGATGCAGAGGTGGCACAGGTGCGTGAGGAAATAGCTCGGGCCAAGGAGGCCTTAGCAGCTGAGGACACCGGTTTGGCCGCAGAACGGGCGGCTTTGGATGCACGGGCTCAACAGCTCCAGTCAGAGGCTTTCCAGCTTATGATGAACCTAAACGCATCTAACGAGGTGATGAGGAGGAGACACCATAAAACTCAATCCCGTTCGCCTCCGGTTTATGATCCTCGGAGCCTTTTTACCACACCCGGAGCCGGCCCTAGTAATCCGCCAGAAGCAAGCCAGTTCATAACACCTGGACCAGGGGGACCGGTTCAGCCTCGGGCAATGGCACATCCTCATGGGAATATGGCCCCGCCTCGCTACGTACCAACGCCACCGACTCATTTTTCTAACCCCATGGAGAACCTGATCGCAGCATCAGCATGTTTGTCGGCTCTCCCAGTGGACGGCGGCGATCCGACAGCGGTGGAGACGCGAAGGATCAGAGAACTCGTCCAGACGGCTCTGGTCAGCAAGAGGCTTATTCCTATAGCCGAGACAGGATTCATTCGACTCCTCGCCCAAGCCGGAGTCCGAGTTATAGCAGGCACATGGATTCGGAAGCTTTGTCAAGCAACTCCCAACACCGTAACCAACCCGGCGGTTATAACCCGGTACAGGACCGGATACGTTAGGAGGACGAGCGGGCGGCTCAACTAGTGGCTCAGCAGACGGCTCATCAAGCCTTCCCAGATTATCCGACGATTTCTGTTGAGGCAGGAGTGGCCACCAGAACTAGCGATGTTCCTTGTTTGGTGCCGGCTCTACGTAATGTGCGTCTGCCTAAGGACTTCAAGGGACGCCGAAAGGTGCCAAATTATACGGCCGACTTACAGCCCGGGGCATGGATTGAGAGCTATGAGATGGCTATGGAGCTGTTGGAGGTCAGTGACGCGGCAATGGCTAAGTACTTCACCATGATGTTGGATGGAACGGCCCGGTCTTGGTTAAAAGGCATGCCGCCTAATTCCATTGGCTCATGGGCGGAGTTGAAAGCCCGGTTCATTCAGAACTTCAAAGATACCTGCAAGCAGTCCATGTCAATTGTGGACTTGACTAATTGTAAGCAAGAAGAGGGTGAATCTACCACTCATTGGGTGCGCCGGGTCAAGGAAATAATACATTCGTCTGACAAGATGGATGCCGGTTCTGCCATTTTAATGTTGGAGAAAATTTGCCGGTTTGAACCGCTGAGATAGTAGCTGGGGCGCCTCAAGCGTGATTGTAATGATATGGGTATGCTGATGGCGGCTCTAGTTAAATACGCCGATTCTGATAGTACCAAGGATCCCGCGTCTGATGAGGAAAAGACAGGGAAGGGAAAGAAGAACGGCAATGGAAATGGTCAGCAGCATAACCCGGCGAATCAAGGAGGCAATAAGCGTAAAGCCGATGGTAACCTGGAGTTTGTGGCCAACGCTAATGCGCAGGGTAACAATCAGAGACGCAAGGGGAGGCCGCCCCCTAGATCCGGTGGGCCACGTCCATCTCTCGAGCAGCTACTCAACGAACCCTGTCCGAGACACGGCACCCGGGAAAGACCGGCCACTCACTTATGGAAGGATTGCGCGATCATGAAGGCTTTCAAGAATTCCAACATGTTCGATGGCAATCATGGGTCGGGTGGTGGCTCAGGTGCCGGAGGTTTTCATGGCCCGGGTGGCGGTTCAGATTCCGGCTTTCAGGGAAGTCAAGGTGGCCATAATCACCAGTGATCTGGTCGGGGAGGTCGACAGCAGATGCTTGATCGAGGTTATCAGAGCAATCCAAAGCAGCTGAATAGTGGACAGTATCATGTGTTCACCACTAGCCTATGCAAGCGGGACCAGAAGCTTCATGAAAGGGTTGTGAACGCTGTTGAGCCGGCAATTCCCCGTTATTTAAGGTGGTCAGAGCAGCCTATTGTGTGGAGCAGAGAGGATCACCCTCCCCGGGTTGACAATCCGGGTCAGTTAGCCTTGGTGGTGGCACCTCAAGTCGGTGGATATAAATTTACCAAGGTGCTCATGGAAGGAGGTAGCAGCATCAACATCCTCTATTATGAGACATTTCGACGTATGGGGTTGACTGACAAAAGTTTGAAGACATCCAACACCGTTTTCCACGGAGTGGTGCCTGGTAAGTCGGTGTACCCAGTTGGAAAGATTGAACTTGAGGTGGCCTTTGGAGATGAGTACGATTCAAGGGCTGAGAAATTAACCTTTGAGGTGGTCAAAATCAAAAGCCCGTATCACACTCTGTTTGGACGACCGGCTTACGCCAAGTTCATGGCGCGGCCGTGTTATGTTTATTTGCAGCTCAAGATGCCAGGTCACAAGGGCACCATCACTATGCATGGGAGTCGGAAGATAGCCCTAGAATGTGAAGAAGGCGACGGGCGACGCGGCATATGTCGAATCTGCTTGTGCAGCGGAAGAGTTGAAGTTTTATCAAGATAACATTGACCCGGCGGACATGACCTCTCTAAAGAAGCCAACCACAGAGCATGACCCGGCGATGAAGTTTAAATCGGCTACTGAAACCAAGCTTGTTGATTTTACTCCAGATGATTCATATAAGAAGTTCAGTATCAGTGCCAATCTGGCTCCTAAATAGGAAAGCGCGCTCATCGAGTTCATCCGTGAGAACCGGGACATCTTTGCATGGAAACCTTCTAACATGCCGGGTGTACCGAGAGAACTCGCTGAGCACACGCTTAATATTGATCCAAAGTTTAAACCAGTCAGGCAATTTCTCCGGCGGTTCAATGAGGAAAGGCGGAAAGCTATCGGAGAGGAGGTGGCCCGGCTCTTGGCGACCTGGTTTATTGTTGAAGTTTTTCACCCCGAGTGGTTGGCTAACCCGGTGCTTGTACTTAAGAAGAATGGCACCTGGCGGATGTGTGTGGATTACACGGACTTAAATAAAGCTTGTCCGGCTGATCCTTTTGCTCTCCCCCGTATTGATCAAATCATTGATGCTTTCTGACGGGTTGTGAGCGCTTGAGCTTTCTGGATGCTTACTCTGGTTATCATCAGATCAAAATGGCAGTTAAGGACCAGGAGAAGACAGCCTTCATCACTCCGTTTGGAGCCTTCTGCTATGTATCTATGCCATTTGGGCTCAAGAGTGCCCAGGAAACTTATCAGCGGTGTGTGTAGAATTGTCTCCACAATCAAATTGGGCGTAATGTTCATGCTTGTGTGGATGATATAGTGGTTAAATCCAGAGAGAAGGAAACTTTGATAGATGATCTGAGGGAGACCTTTGACAATCTCCGGGTTTACAAGATGATGCTTAACCCGGAAAAGTGTGTGTTCGGTGTGCCAGCAGGCAAGCTTTTGGGTTTTCTGGTTTCCAACAGAGGCATTGAAGCCAATCCAGAGAAGATCAAGGCGATTACCTCTTTGGCTAAGCCGGCGTGCATCAATGATGTTCAGCGGCTGGCGGGTCGAGTTGCTTTTTTATGCCGATTCATAAGCCGATTAGGTGAGAAGGCCTTGCCGCTGTATCAAATGATGAAGAAAACGGATAACTTTGTCTGGAGCGATGCTGCTGACGTTGCCTTTGAAGATTTAAAGAGATAGCTATCTGAGCCGCCGGTCCTTGCGGCTCCCATTGATAGAGAGTCGTTGCTGTTATACGTGGCCGCTAACTCACGTGTTGTCAGTGTTGCAATCATGGTGGAGCGCAAGGAGGCTGGCAAGGAGCATCCGGTTCAATGGCCGGTTTATTACATCAATGAGGTACTCATCAAGTCTAAGAAAAGGTATCCACATTGGCAGAAGCTTGTTTATGGGGTGTTCATGGCAATCCGGAAGCTTAAGCAATACTTTCAGGGTCACCCTATCACTATAGTAAGTTCTGCCCCCTTGGGAGACATCATCCAGAATAGAGAGGCCACAGGACGAGTCGCCAAGTGGGCCATTGAGCTTGGGCCTCATGGTTTGAAGTATGTACCACGTACTGCTATAAAGTCTCAAGCCTTGGTGGACTTTATCAATGATTGGACAGAGCTGCAGACACCTGAGGAGAAGCCAGATAACACGTATTGGACTATTCACTTTGACGGGTCCAGGCAGTTGGAAGGCTCGGGGGCTGGAGTTGTTTTAACTTCCCCTCGAGGTGACAAATTTTGTTATGTGCTCCGGCTTATGTTCCGTTGTACTAATAATGCAGCTGAATATGAGGCCTTACTCCATGGTCTTCGGATGGCCAAAGAGATGAATTTGAGCCGGGTGAGGTGCTTGGGCGACTCAGATCTCGTGGCTCAACAGGTGTCAGGCAAGTGGGACTCCAAGGATTCCCTCATGGCGGCTTACCTCGTGAAGTCAACGCTGTAGCTGGGCACTTCAAGGGTTATCAAGTGGAGCACATTGATCGAAGGAAGAATGAGGCGGCGGATGCCTTGAGCCGGCTGGGATCTCAGCGTAAGCCGGTGCCACCTAACACCTTTTTGGATGTTCTGCATAATCCTTCTGTTAAATTACCCACAGAGGAAGACTTAGCTGTTCCGGACCCGGAAAGCACGCTTGGTGGCGGCTCTTCACGTCATCCCGGATTGGACAGTGCCATATTTGGCTTACATGACCCGGGGAGAGTTGCCCGAGGATGAGACCTTGGCGAGACAAATCATCCGGCGGTCTAAATCCATGACAATTGTTCATGGTGAGTTACATCATCGCAGTGTCACTGGTGCGTTTCAATGTTGTGTGTCACCTGCGGAGGGTCAGGAGATACTTCGTGAGATCCATGAAGGGGACTGTAGTCATCATGCTGGCTCAAGAGTTGAGGATGATTCCAATTACTTGGCCGTTTGCAGTCTGGGGGCTTGATATGGTCGGGCCTTTCAAAAGGTCTAAGGATAAAAAGACACACCTCCTGGTGGCAGTAGATAAATTTACAAAGTGGGTTGAGGCAGAGCCAGTCAGTAAGTGTGATGCAGCCACGGCAGTTCAGTTCATGAAAAGGGTGATCTTTCGTTTTGGTTTTCCACACAGCATCATAACTGATAATGGCACTAATCTCTCCAAAGGTGCCATGGAAGAGTTCTGTCAACGAGAACATATCCGGCTTGATGTTTTGGCAGTTGCCCATCCTCAATCCAATTGACGAGCAGAAAGAGCCAATCAGGAGATCTTGAAGGGTATAAAACAACGGCTCTTGGTCCCTTTACAGTGGACGCCGGGTTGTTGGGTGGAGGAATTACCCTCTGTGGTTTGGAGCATCAACACTACACCTAACAGATCTATGGGTTATACACCTTTCTTTATGGTGTACGGAGCAGAGGCAGTCCTGCCAAGTGACATCCTTCATGACTCGCCCCGCGTGGCGGCTTACGTTGAGGCTGATAGTGAACAAGCTCGTCAGGATGCACTTGATGTGTTGGATGAAGAGCGAGACTTGGCAATAGCCCGCTCGGCGATTTACCAGCAGGACCTGCGCCGCTACCACAGCCGCCGAGTTAGGTCCAGAACCTTTCATGAAGGTGACTTAGTACTCCGGCTCATCCAGGATCAGTCTGATATGCACAAGCTATCCCCCCTTGGGAAGGACCCTTTGTGGTCAGCAAGAACCTGAACAACGGGTCATACTACCTCATCGATGTTCGAGAGCACAAAGACTCACATAAGTCGGAGGAGGAGACCCGCCGGCCGTGGAATATCGCTCATCTTAGGCCTTACTACACTTGAGCCACCGGCTGTCAGGATGTATATATTTTGATGATGTATATATTATGAAAAGCAATAAAGCAGGACCTCTGTCCTTTTCATCTCCAAAAGTTTACATGCCTTCTTTATTATGTTGTTGAAACGACCAACAGGGAGCGAATCATATTTGAATCCGGCTTTCCCTTTGGTCCGGCTTATGATCATATCTGAATCTAGCCATGATCAATTGGGGGCTTACTGTTCAAACATATGTCGTATTCGAACCAAAGAGAACATAGTTGTCGATACCCACTTGGTCGGCATACTGCCAAACCCACTAGGGGGCTTCTTGATCATATCTGAATCATAGCTTAACCCCTTTGGGTCTAACGTGGATCGTATTCGAATCAGCATATTTAAACAACTCTTATGGTCACTTGGGGGCTTCCTGTTCAAACATAGGTCGTATTCGAACCAAAGAGAACATAACTGTCGATACCCACTTGATCGGCATTGCCAAAGCAACTTGGGGCTATATGATCGTATCTGAATCTTAGTTTAACCCCTTTGGGACGGTTTACTGATTGTATTCGAATCAGAAGCCTTTGAATTTTGTCTATTTTTTATAAATACTTTGCAATCACAGTTATTTGACTGTTTTGAGATTATTTCCTGAAAGCATTTATGGGGTGATTTTTATCCCACCGGTTTAATTTTCATCCAATATAGTTGTTAGCACATAAACAATCATCATGTGTGCCAGGTTTCTGGATTAGCAAAGCTTACCCTCATTGTTCGGGTCACATAAGCCGGCAAGGTATGTTATTGCGATTATGTCTCAAGGATATGATCGAGAAACAGTTTTTATGATTTTTTGATTCATATTCCGAGTTAGCAACACATTATATGACCCCCTGTGCGGTAAGTCGCCAAGGGACTTGTGTTTGTTCTATACGCAGGGCAATTCAAGCAATTTCTTTAACATAAAAGAAGCAGAAGACCAGTATAAACCGGAAACATATAACGACGGCGACTTAAGAAAATGATTGAGCACCTCCAACATGCGCGAAGGCATGACAAAATCAAGTGCTTTTCTACCCTATTACAAGACTCCCCGAGTCTGGATAATGAAGCATTGTTTTTCCACAAGACATAAACATAAGACGCCTGATGGTTCACTCGTCTTGTTGACCTGAAGCTTTCGGGTTATCCTTCTCCGCTCCCCCGTCGGATGCCCTGTCCTGGAAGGTTGATGATGACCAATCAATGCCACTCAAAGCTTCAAATTCAGCTTCATCGTCAATTAACCCGGCTGGATCGACTTCAGGGGCAAAGGAATGCTTACGAGTTGGAGGGATCAGGCTGACTGCATCATAGTGAGGCGTTGGGAGTCTCTGATTCTGGCTGTCATAACCCGGCTGATACTTGGTAAGGTCAGTGTCATTCCCAATAAGAGTGGCCACAGGGCGTATGTCCTTCACGCAGGCGGTAAAATCCTTCTCATCAAATGAGGTGCCGTCCTCCTTCAGGCTTGGGTATCCAAGGGCGATGTCGGCCGGGTCTAGTTCTGGTAGCCACGCCTTAGCCCGGCTCAATGTGGCTATGGCTCCGGCTCTTGCAGACGCCCGCCTTAGCTCTTAGACCCGTTGAGGAAGCACAGCAAGTCGCTTCAGCACATCAGCCAGGCGAGTGGGAACATCGTTTGACAAAGCCACAACGGCTAAAGCGCGTTGTGACCCGGTGTACAGTTGTTCCACCAATGTGTAAACCGCTTTTAGTTTTGTTAACATATTCTGATTCAGATTGGAGCTCCTGGGGCCTATATTAACAAACATCATGTGAGCCAGCGATGACAGACAAAATACTTGTCGGAAAAAGATTTACAGTATTTAAAATTGCAGAATAGCTTACCAAAGATTGCTGAGGCCATCTGAGATATATGGCGTTTTAAGCCGGTTAACTCAGCTATTGTGTCGGCGAGAGCCGCTTCTGCTTTCTCGGCCCAGGTGACCAAGGAGGCTTTTTCATCAGCCCATGCCTTCTTATCACCATGAAGCTTTTCTTGATTTCTCTGCTCGCACATCGCTGAACTCAAATTTGGAGTTGGCCTTTTGGATTTCAGTTTCGTGCACTGCCAGGCGACTCTTCAAATCAGCAATCTTCGACTCAAATTGACTTATGGTGGCCTGCATCAATGGGGGGTATAGTCAGGGTTATTAGAAGATAACATTAAGTCCCAAGCACTTTGCAAGCAAAGATACTTGACACTTGGGGGCTAATGTATGCGGAAGAACTTTGAATTAATACGGCGGTTCATGGAAATTAACTCCGAAGCACTTTGCAAAGCAAAGATACTTGGCACTTGGGGGCTAATGCGTATTGCAGATTCAAAGTATTATACTATACCAGGTTAAATATCTTGTTCTAAAGCCGGCCTTCGAGATAAGCCGGGCGTTTGACAATCACGGATAAGCAGATTCTAAGTCTACATCATATTTTCTTATAAGCAATAGACTTGGGGGGCGGTACAGTAAGTATGAATAAGGAATATCAACAAGAGTTATACCTCAGATTTTTGTTGGATTTGCTTCACCATATCAACTTCCAGATCACGGCTGCTGTGCACTTGACTTATATAGCCAGAGACAATGTCTCCAATGCTGAGATGAGTGTAATCAAGGATCGCCCAAATTTGGCCTTTCGGCGCCTCGAAAGTTCTTCCTTGGCAGAACACTTAGCAAGAATAGTGGGTCTTCCCGGTTCAACAAATTGAGTCTAAGAATCTCAACTTCCGGATCGTCTATTCTTGCCGGGCTGGGAACCTCCGGGTTATCAAAGCTGTTAAGAGTCTGTTCAGCAGGCGGATCAGAGGTTGGAGCTAGAATGTCATGAGCCGGTTCAGGTGGCGGCTCATGGGTGGAAGTCTCAGGAACGGTTGTTCCGACCTCCGGGTCAGTTACGACTGGCTCTTTGGCCGGCTTATTTTTCTTTGCCCTTTTGCTGGGCTTCACTTGTACGCTGTGTGCGAAACAGAAAGGTTATGTACAAAAACATGAGTGAGATAAGCATGAAAATGAATACATTGACATTACCCTAGAGCGGTCTTGAAATCCGGCATGTTGGATTGCATAGATTCGCCGGAAGAAGGTGAAGTATCCTGATAGTTTGAGTCAGATGAATTGAGGGGTTGACAAATGAAACCTGCCAAAGGAAAAAAGGAACGTAATTCGGAGATAACCTCAGCCCGGTGCTTCCTTGTCACGTCAGGTAAGCCGGAGGAGAGTTCTGCGTCTTTGCTGGTCCGGCTCTACCTCCGGCTCTCATGAGCCTGTTGCTTCAAAAGAAATTGAGGATCTTGGTAAGCTAAAGGATGTGAAAATCTTACTTTCCGGGTCACTCTTCGGATTTTCTGCCTTGGCAAAGGCTCGGAGTCGGAGGAAATTATAGTTACCTCTTCCTCAACTGCTTGGCTATTTCCCGTGTCCCCCTGAAGGAAATTATTGTCAATAAGATGATGGTAAAGGAATCAGAGGAGTTAAGGATTACCTCTTCTTCATCATCAGAAGAGTCATATAGTTTGAGCAAATCTGAAGCACTTGGCTTCTTCTTCCTCTGAGCTCCAGCTTTGGCGGTTTTCCTTGTGGTTCTCTTGGCCGCTCTGTCCTGTTTGATAGCTTCATGATCATATTTGACCTTCCAGAAGTCATCCTTTGCCTGTGAATAATGAGAAAAGGTTATGAGTAAAAGCAAGGAGCCGGGTTATTCTTAGATTGATAACTTACTGCAGGAGCCGGGTTATTCTTGCAGAAGGGAAGTAAGCTGAAGGTGTTACTAACCACTGAGCCTTCTTTTAAAAGAGATTGGGTCGTGGCTTCAATCATATCATCAGGCAGGTCATCAGGACAATGACGCAGCGGGTCATCTTTTTTGCCTGTGTAAGTGCACATCAAGCCGGGCCGGCGGCTTAATGATATCACCCGCCAGGAGATCCAGACACGGACCAAATCAATGCCATCTAAGCCGTTCCCTAAGAGAGCTTTGATTTTCTTTATGGTAGGAGCAATCTGTAGGCGTTCAGCGGCAGATATCTTATCCGGCAGCGGATGGTTGGACTCAAGGCGCAGAGCACAAAAGCCGGGCAGCGGGTTCTCATCAGCCGGAGAAGTGTCCTGGCAACAGAACCACGTCTGGTTCCAATCCTTAGGATGGCTTGGCAGCTCAGCATATGGGAAAAGGCAGTCTTTCCGTCGCTGAATGGAAATACCACCAAGTTCCAGGCTGGGCCCGTTGGCACGTTCATTCTGCCGGTTTAAGTAAAACAATTCTCTGAAAAGCGGTAGGTTGGGTTCTTCTCCAAGATATACCTCGCAAAAGACTTGGAAGTTGCAAATGTTTGAAACGGAGTTGGGCCCGATATCTTGAGGTCCGAGGTCAAAGAAGTGTAAGACATCCCTGAAGAATTTTGAGCCGGGTGGAGAAAAGCCCCGGTTCATATGATCAGTAAAGACGATCACTTCTCCCTCCTTGGGCTGAGGTTTTTCCTCTGACGGGTCCGGAGCACGATAAGACATAACCTTTTTCTCGGGCAGATAGCCGGTCTTCACAAAATCAGATAAGGTGTTCTCAGTAACGATGGACCTGACCCAGTTACAAGTCACATGTGCTTTGGGAGCTTTGGGTGCCATTATGCAGATGAAAGACTATGACAAAATAAAAAAATTCCGGTTCAGCTTAACCCGGAGAATAATATTTCAGATTCTATTCAATACGGCGGCTTATGAAGGGGCCTAATGACATATGGATAATTAAATCTGGTTATCTAAGCCGCTACGGGAATCAGTAACAGTTAAGTTATTTTAAGCCGCCAGGAGCTGGCAAGGCTGTCGATTAACATTATCTATTTTAAGCCGGCAATGAGAGCCGCCAGTGTTAAATGGGCCTAAAAGAAACAGATTTTTGCCTAAGTGTCGCACAAACAAGTTTCGCAACTGGCTGAGATTAATTTGGATCAAACAGGTGTGCAGAAAAGGAAATATTTCTAAACCTAGAAACCAGTACAGATGAGTCCATAAACTCGAAAGAGGCCTATCTGCAAGCAAAAAGGGATCTATTTGCATTCGAAATGAGTGCGAAATAGCTACCGCAATAGTTTTATATTGTCTTAAGATCAGAAAGAGGCGTCGGAGGCGGAATCTATCAAGGGTTCGTGACGGATAGCGACGAACACCGACGAACTCAAAAATCTTAATGCAGATCTGAGGAACAGGGAGGAAGAAACTTACAGATGCAGAGTTGCTGCGGAGGTCCGTCTCATTTTTCTGGTCAAGTCAGGTTGATGCAGCGGCCTGAGTTGGTGAAGACGAGGAGATCTGCGGCGGCGGCGGCAGCGGCGAAGCTCGAGCAGCAGAGAGACAACAAGAGGAAGAAGACGAACAAAGGGGGAGAATGGAGAAGACCTAGGTCGTGCCTATTTATAAGGAAGGGCTGACTGAGAAGGCATGAGAAACGAGGAGGCCAGGAATCATTATCCAACGATTCTGATGCCTCGTTTTTCAGAATGGTCAGTAAAATAAGAGATCCGTTTAAGATATGACAGAATAAAATAGGAATTTAATGGAAGATGACGTCACGGCGGGTTATCACGGATCCAGAAGACGACGTCACGGCGGGTTATAACCTTTGCATGGACAGAAGGTTTTTTCTTAATGTATTTCAAGATTGACATGAACCGGTTCAAATCAATCTGGGGCCTAATGTTGGGGATATAACTATTTGTGTAAGCCGCCATGAGGGGCCGGGTTACGCAAAGAAGGATTCATCAGATGAAGCCCAAGACCAAGCATGAAGATGACGGCTCAATAAAAGGTCTAAAGCCCACGGGTGACTTGAGGCCCGTAGTGATAAACCGTTGTAATGGCATGACTTGTATTGTAAGGCAGAATTAACTAGTCACCGAGCCGGATACTGTTTATGAGTCGGCCGGGACTCTATAGGCCGCAGGGCGTCAACCCGTGTATATAAGGGGACGGCCCGCTGACGGCTTAGGGCAAGAAACATCACATCGAGAGCCGGGCATAGCGTATCTCGCTCCCTGGTCATCGAAACCCTAGAAATACCAACCCAACTAGACGTAGGCTTTACCTTTATCGTAAGGGGCCGAACTAGTATAAACTCTCTCGTGTCCCTTGTCCCGATTAACCCCTTTAAACTTCCTAGTTGCGATGGCTCCACGACTAAGTCCTTCCATGAGGACATCTGCCGTGACAATTCCATGACAGTTCAGATTTCCGATTCAATGATTTTTTTTATCCTCTGCCAGGTTTTTCAATCCTGACAAAGTCTCGAGGGCTACTATATACAAGGAGTATATAACTTTGTTCAAAAAATCCGCTTTATGGAAAGAACATTACATGGCTTACCTCGAAGCCCGTCAGGAGGCCACCGAAGGCTTCCTTCAGTCTGGTGTTAACGGGTCGAATACTTTGCAACACCACACCCATTACGGCGCAGTGCTCCGCAACAATGGAGGAGCTGTTCAAGGCCTCCTCCATCACTTTCGGCCACCCAACAACAACTCGATCACCGGTGTTCAGCTGGTGGTGAGGCCCCGGATCTTCCTTTGGGGGAGGGCAAAATTGACGCCTCCGGGGGCCTTGGGGGCTCCGAAGCTGCCTTTCGGGAGGGCTCGAATTGACCGAGCTCCCCCTCTTTGTTCACCAGGAGAGATCCCTCCGTTTGATCCTCGGTGACTGAGGTGTCAGCCTCGACCATGATCTCGTCACCACGACCTCCCATCTCCGGGCCGGGAGGGGGTCCTTTGGGATAGCTCCTCCCCGGTCTCCCCGATAATCGGAGGAGGTGCGGAATGCAATGCAGACTCACTCTCTGCTAGTTCGGTCGGCTGAGAAGTCCCCTCTAAGGTTTGGCAGCGGGGTGGGCGTGCGGCAGGCTGTAACACAAAGGGCACACGTGCTATCAACAATACAATATCAAAAAAAATGTCTGGAGAATATCCGGATTTATACCTTTGGGCAGGGGGCTTGACCCTGGGGTTTCTCTCCGCAACTTCTTCGGCCGCTACGGATTCCTCATCGGAATCCGAGCTGTCATCAGGCAGGATCAGCTTGGGCATGCACTACATCTTCGGGGCATGAGGGGGATGCTCCTCCTTAGCATCGTCTGATACCGCCCTCTTCTTCCAATGGGAGGAGTCGCTCTCCTCCTCGTCCTCTTCCTGCTCCCCTTCTTCGGCGAAGGGAGCTTGGGTGTCTCCGGATTTGTTGTCCGGATGCCCTCTTGGGCGGAGGCCTTCCCTGGCCTCTGGCGCCTCTTTCTTCTTATTTTCCTTCTTCTTTGGCGCCTTGTACGGTGCCATAGTTAGCATATCCTCTAGCAGAGCCGACCGGGGGTCTTCGGGCAGCGGGGCCGGGCTGTCGATCTTCTTGGCCTTCTCGAGCCAGCCATGTAGAAGTAAGAAAGTGAGGATTAAATCTCCTGGAATGCGAACATCCAAACATAGAGCAGATAGAACTTTGTTACCTCCTTTGAGGGGTGCGTGGCGTCTAGACCGATGTCCTCCTTCTTGGCCCACCACACCTTTTAAGGCTTAAACAACACCTTCCACAACTTGTCGTGGGTGTGTTGACACCAGATTTTGGCATGGTCAAAAACACAATTAAGATTGCCTCAAATGGAAAAATGCTCAAAGTGAGAAAGTTCTGTATTGTCAAAAGGAGAAACTTTGATATTTGGGTCATAGCCATCCGATCTCATCTCTAAGGCTGAAGTTGTGTTCAAAGTACTGTGTTTTGTATTCAGAAGACTATTCGGCTGATTACACCCCCAAGACGGTCTCATATGGAAAAATGATCTACACTAATTGTCTTCGCCTCGTCGAAACGATCGATTTTGGTATAAAAATCCCAATCCAAGTTCGTATGCAAAAGTTAGAGCTATCGAAATGTAGCCCTATGAAGAGGCGAAATATGGTGCGCCCCACCAGACAGATGTCTGATGGGTAGCACGAGCAAACAGATGTTTTGCGTGACTGTTTTGGCCTAGAACATGGCTTCGAAGCGAAAAACGTTCAACATGAAACTAGTTCACATTGTTGAAACGAGTAAATATTATTTTGGGCGCATTTTCACCCGAGGTCGTTTACTGCCGCAAAAAAAGACCCGCAAGGTGCAGCCAGTTTAAACCGAACAGTTTTGGAAAGTTTGGACAAAACCAATCTGAATTTGACTAGGGTTTTGGATATGAATCCAAGACTTCTCCTTGCACGGGAAGTCCAGCCGCCTCTTATATAACTAAGGGGTGACGGCCGATTGAACAACACACAATCGAACAAAGCATCTACCACTTTTTATCTTTTATCTTTTCTTCTTTACCCTAGTTCTTCTTCTTCCTCGTTCTGCGTCTGTTCTTCTTGTTGAAGGGCGGCGAACCTCGAGGCCCTAGGGGCGATCAGGTCGACTTAGGGCAGCCCATAGCCGTCACACGCATTGACGGGGTCCCTCTCGGGCGTGTGGGGTTTTGGGTCTACAGAAGTGCCCGCCTGATTGCTTGTGTACCGCGCTTCTAGACGGGTCTCCTTCGACGTGAGCTGCGGTGCATCATCCTCGGCATTGGAGGTACACGGTGACGTGTTCGTGTGCGAACACACTTTTTGGCGACTCCGCTGGGGATGAAGCTTTGAACGGTCTCCAGCCCTTTCATGCTACGAAGAGATTCTCATCTAGGGTTTGCAATCTACAAAGGTAATATGAATACCCAATCCCCTACTGTAGATGCAAATAATTCATATGGTGTTACTAGATCGTTCAATGAGTATACTCTATCGGCCAACCCTAGTTTTTTCAATAATGCATCTAATTACGTGCAAAGGCCGATTAAAAGTAATTTACATGCTTTAACTTCTTATGATACTAGTAACATGCACCATATGTACTCCAACTGTCATGCATCGGCAACCCCAGAAATCGTTATGCCGATGAACAACATGATGAGTTTGGTCAATCAAGTTGAAACACCTCTTGTAGGAACTTCCAATAGCATGCGACAAAGTGTTTCACCTTTTTATTCATCGGCAACTAATTTCCAATATACTAGTTCAGCTGTCAGATTCCGGGTTCTGGCAAAATCCTTAAGGTTCGAACTCTGGGGTGCGCACGAAGATCTCTCTCCCCCTAGCTCATGCTCTCACCATGACCTCGAAGCCTAGCTCGTCGAACCCGAAGAACAAGGGACACAAGAGTTTATATTTGTTCGGGCCATCGATCTGGTGTAGTACCCTACTCCAGTGTAGTGTGGTGGATTGCCTTGTAGGCTGGATGAACAAGTACAAGGGAAGAACTACCTCCTGAGGAGAGGCGTTCTTGAGCTCGATGAGCTTGTGTGTGTGGATGGAATGGGTCTGATCCAAGATCAGTTGGGGCCAAATCAGTTGCCTCCTACGGTGGTGGCTAGTCCTATTTATAGAGGCCCGTGTCCTCTTCCCAAATATTAGGCGGGAAGGGATCCCACAAAGGCCAATTTGAAGGGGGACAGCTAGTACAAGCTATCATGACAAAAGGTGGTCTTCGCCTGCCAAAGGCTCTAGTGGTGACGCCATCGTGGGCTCCGCGATGACCTCCATCCTTCCGTCCTGCTGGTCTTGGTCTCGTTTCACCAATCTGGAAACCTTTGCATTATGCCTCGGGACTCCTCGCCTACACCTGCTCCTTTAGCACCGAAGAGGAAACCAGTACTCTGCGCCCGCTGGCGCCCGCCCGGTCTTGGTCGTCATGGCTCACATCATGGGAACCTCACGAGGTGCCCCTCGCCTTGATCTCTCCGCTCCTCTGGAGCCAGCCTAGTGAGGCTGCCCGTGAGGAGGTCTTGTGTCGCCCGCCTCGCGAGGCTTGGCCCTTCGCGAGGGTCTTGAGTGTCTGCTGGTGAAGATGGGCCGTACCAGGCCGCTAGTGGAGCCACGCCATGGGACGCAGGCAGGCAAGTCTGGGGACCCCCGTTCCCAGAACACCGACAGTAGCCCCCGGGCCCAAGGCGCGCTCGGACTTGGCTTCGAGGCGAAGCCAAGAGGCAAGTGTGGAGCGCCGCGGGCCCCAACCACCTGCGGCCTTGATTGACGCGTGACGATGACGGGACGTGGGCGTCTGTCACAGCCCTAGCTCAGCCCCTGTTGTCTTTGCTTGATCTTCATGTCATCATGTCAAAATTCAAACGAAATTTGAATTGAGGAATTTTTAAAGCCTCAGAAACCTTTTAAAAATGATCACCATTAAAATCTTCTCAAATAACCCCAAGAAAATGTTCCTGTTAACCCTTGAAAAATATTGGCAAGAATAAAATTCAAACCAATATTTTTGGAGGCTTTAAAATATTTATTTTGGGCCTTTGAATTAAATCAATAACATATTTGAGTTGGACTTATTTCTGTTATACAAGAGATAAAGTTCAAATAATTTTAGTAAGTTTGCATGTGGCCTTGGAATATTTTCCTGAGCTCACATAAAAATTTACAGAAAGTTCTAAATGATTTGATGCTTTAAATAAAATCTAACAAACTACAGAAAATAGAAAACATACAAGAAATGCTATAGAGAGAGGAACCTCAACTGGGCTTACCAGGCGGCCCAGCAGAGGCCCAGCCCCGTCGCCTCTGCCAGTCACCATCTACCTCCCGCCAGGATGACAGCGCGTGCGTGGCCGCCATGCGCGAGCACGCGCCCCGCCACCTCCTGCTTCCCGCCGCTGCCCCTACGAGTCTGGACGATGCCACGCATCACTCCGGACCCCTCTGGCCTGTCCGCTCCTCCTCTCCCCTCCTCTGTCTCTCCCGCATGCAACCACCCGAGCGCCACCATCGCCGTCGCTCACCGTAGCCATGGCTATTGCCTCTCCCTTGCCCCCTGGAGCTTCCCAAGAGATCCGCCCCGACCACCTCTTCCTC
Organism: Aegilops bicornis; assembly: GCA_021605145.1. Lineage (NCBI taxonomy): Eukaryota > Viridiplantae > Streptophyta > Magnoliopsida > Poales > Poaceae > Aegilops > Aegilops bicornis. The sequence continues at coordinate 335,207,596 of CM038670.1, read as the reverse complement.
CTCGTCGAGCAACACACCGCGGGAGCCCCTATAACACCGCCATCGCCGTCGTCTTCAACCTCTAGTGCCCGAGATCGCCGGCAACGCCACGTCACTATCCAGCCTTCCCCGAGCCTGCTGAGAAGCGTGTTGCAACCGTCGTGAGCTCCTTCCCTGAACCACCCTCTTCTCCATCTCGTTTGCATGCCGTAGTGCCATTCCCCACCATCACCGAAGCTCGCCGCTGTTGCGCTTCGTCGCCATCATGGGTAGAGCGGACGTAGCTTGAAGCCGAGCACACCACCGTGATCAGCGCGTCCTCACGTGCCTGTAGCAACCGCCGCTCGTCCTGTCGCTCGCCACAAAGCCGTGCCCGTGCGTGCCCAAACTCCGGTCACCGCTTTCGAGCTCGTCGGCGTCGTTTCCGGCGTCCTCGTGTCCAACCACTTGCACCACTGGATGTGGCAGCTCCCTAGCTACGCGTAGCACGTCTCCGTCATTGATTTGGTCATGGAGGACCAAATCCGAGGCCCTCCGCCGCGTCTGGCCTCGCCGGCGTCGAGTCGCCGGCGGGTTTGACTCTGCTGACCAGGGGTTTGACCTCCCCTGGGTCCGGACAAGTGGGCCCTAACCCCTGCTAATTTTGGTTAAGTGTCAGTTAAACTTAATTAGCCCTGCTGACACTGACATGTGGGCCCAGGGCCATAACTAATCTAGATTAGGATTAGATTAGTGCTAATTAACTTAGGTTAGTTAGTTAGACACTGACATATATGGGTCCCACTGGTCAGGTTTGACCTGGACCGACCCGTTGAACCGCTGACATCACTCCACGTCATGCTGACGCTGTAAATGTTTTCTGAGATTTTAAATAAATCAGAAATGATTTATTTACTTCAGAAAATAGTTAAAACTTCTAAAAATCATAGAAAATCAATCGTAGCTCAGAATGAAATAAATTATATATGAAAAATTATCAGAAAAATCCAATCTATCCATCTATACAATTTTCATGCATGTTTGAGCAACTTATGCCTACTGATCAGGTCAAATCAATTAAATGGCATTTGAATAATCACATATGGAGTTTGAATTTGAATCTTGTATTCAAACCAACTTCATTTAAATCGTTGTTAGTTGCATTAGCTCAAATCACAGCATATTGCCATGTCATGATCATGCATCATATTGTTGCATTGCATTGATTGTGTTTCCTCTCTGTTGCCGGTAATTGTTCCCCCTCAGTAGACGTGGTACCGACGATGAGATCGATGACACCGATGAAGAGTTATACTATCTTCAGAAGTGCCAAGCAAGAAAACCCCCTTGTTCATTACGATATAATTCCACTCTCTCGCTCCTACTCTCTTTTACTGCATTAGGACAAGAATGATTCATGTGTTACTTGCTGCGGTAGTTGAACCCCTTTTTCCTCTACATGACCTGTCATTTCCAAAGTAAATAGATGAAACCCACTAGTATGAGTAGGAGTTGTTTGAGCCCTGATGTGCCTACTCATTCGTGCTTGTTTGTCATGCCTGCTACTTCTTAGAGTTGTGTCAGGTCTGATTCATCGGGGATGGATTGGGAAGTTGTGAACATGTCCTACTTTTGAGAGCTAAGTGTGTGAATACGATTTGGTAAAGGTACCGGTGAGAGACCATGTAGGAGTACATGGTGGGTTGTCTCATTGAAACCGTCCTCAGGAACTGAGTTTTGTGTTTGTGATCCATGAACAGCTACTACCATGTGTTGGGCCCGAAACCAATGGACCCTCTTGACTTATTAACCGCCCCTGTCCTCTGTCCGGGAGTTGCAAGTAGTTTCTGGTGTTTGTAGTATGCTGGAGGCCGTGCGCAGCGCTGACCCGAGGGGTCAGCTGTGATGCGGTAGGCGTGTGGCCCGGTGTACCGAGTCGCCCGTTTGGTGACCTGGGAACCCTGCACACATCGTTCGGGGCCGTATGTGGAAACCTCGGCCGGACTCCCTGCGGATGGAACCTGAATAGGAGATAAGCCTGGACTATGGACTTGTGTGATTTAAGCTGTCGGGACCCCGATTCTAAGTCACACCGATCTAGCATGTAACACCTCATATCACTTTGCGGCCTCACGCACGGTATTCCCACGGGTGTCGCCTTACCATGGCCCGGGACCGTTTGCGCCTTTTGGCTCACGTATATGACAATGTCACTAGCATCCATATGACAGAGAACCCAGGCCGACATGACTAGTCATGAACCCAAAGTGGCACTAACTTATGGGGACATGCATACATGAAACAACATCGAGCATGTCGGTCAGCAGCGTGTGAATCCGGGCTGTAGCAGCTGGGCTAACAAGACTCCGGGAATCCGGGCTATAGCAGGCTAGCAGGACTCCGGATGTCACCGCGTGACATTTCCCCGAAGGGACAGACACATGAACGAAGTGAATCACATGCCGTCCAGTCTAAGTGTTCCGGAGCAGTAGTGCTGGGCTAGCAAGACTCCAGTAAACCAGGTTGTAGCGGACTACCATGGCTCGGTGGAAGCACTAGACTACATTTCCCCATAAGAGAGGCTACCAAGGATAGACAACTAGGTTGTCGGATCCCACACATAGCAATACACGTTACACGTACACATAACATGCAAGTATGTGTTGTACAACATGGCATCACAACATAACGCAAACTCATATAGATAAAGGCCCAGAAGAGCCACATAACAGTTATTACAAGCAGGGGTCACATGACCCATCATTCAAAGCATACAAGCAACATAAGCATTACATGTCTGAGTACAGACAACTACAAAAGAAAAAGCTGAGAAGCCTGACTATCTACAAGACCCTCCCAAGAGTACAAGATCGTAGCTGAGGTAACAAGCTAGTCGTCGAAGTCCATGTAGAACTACTACTGAGACAAAAGTCTCATCTGCAAAAACATAAATTAAGCAACGTGAGTACAAAGGTACTCAGCAAGACTTACATCAGATCCTATCATATATGCATTAGTATCAATAAGGCAATGTGGGGTTTGGCTACAGCAAGCCAGCTTTGACCCAGTGGCTAACCTATTCTACAACTACGAGTAACTTCTTTGAGGTAAGAAAGCGCACACGAGTCCACTAATCACCACCTCAATACACCACTATGGATTCATTCCCGTCTCACTACAAGAAGCCATCCATAGCACTCACACTTATCTTGAGCATTTTAGAGTATCCACTTCAAGTTGTCTATGTACCACGTAAGCATCCAAGAAGTCCATAACCGAGGACACGGCTATTCAAATAGATCATGATAACCCTGCAGGGGTGTACTTCTTCACACACGCTCTTGCCACTTACCGCCATGTACACATCATGTATCTCGGCAACCTTCAAGCGGAAGCCTGGCGAGGGTGTCGGCCATGACCTAACTAACCACACAAGACTCTAGTCCAGGTTTATCGCCTATTCGGGTTCCATCCGCGAGGAGATCCGGCCGGGTGTCGCCACGGCCCCAAACGATGTGAGCAGGGTTCCCAAGCCCACCATCCGGTGCCACTTGGTGCACCATGCCACACAATGCCTAGTCTGTCCCAAGCCCACCCTGTCGGGTGCCACTCGGTAGAAAAATAGCACTACCTACAAACACCAGAAACTATTTGCAACTCCTGGACAGAGATCAAGGCGGTTAATAAGTCAAGAGAGCTTGGAGCGCCTGAAGCCCAATGTGTGGTTGTAGCTAGTCATTGTACAAATTACACAGAACTCAGTTCTTAAGGACGGTCTCAATGAGACAATCCACCATGTACTCCTACGTGGCCTCTCACCGCTACCTTTACCAAATCGTGTTCACACGCTTAACTCTCAGCACCAGAACATATCATAACACTCCAATTCATTCACAATGAAGCAGACCTGACACAACTATAAGCAATAGCAGGCATGGCATGGTAGGAACACAACCTGGCTCATTCAACTCCTACACATGCTAGTGGGTTTCAACTATTTACTATGGCAATGACAGGTCATGCAGAGGAATGGGTTCAACTACTGCAGCATAAAGTAGCAGTTGAATCGTTGTTGTCCTAATGAAATAAAAGAGAGAAGGAGCGAGAGAGTGGGATTATATCAGAATGAACAAGGGGGGTTTGCTTTACTGGTAGATCAACAGGGGGCACTGCTCCACAGACAGGTACTCGGGAACACCTTCCGGAGTGGAACCTATCGAGAAGAAACGGTGCCGGCAATCAACACACAAACAAATGCAACAATATGATGCATGAACATGATATGTGCAAATGCTAGTGTTTGGGCTAATGCAAGATGCTACCAAGTTGGTTGAAGCCCATTTGAATCAAAGATTCAAATGCAAATTCAAAATGAAGCATTTAAAATGCCCATATTATGTTTTCACTTATACAGCATGTATAAGTTGGTTTTTCATGCATGGAACAGGCATAAATGGATTCCTTGCATTTTTTCTAATAATTTTTCATATATAAATTATTTCAATCTAAGCTACGGTTGAATTTCTGTGATTTTTTGAAGTTTTGCTAATTTTCTGGAATTTCCCGAGTTAAAATAATTCCAGAAATCATTTATTGCGTCAGCTTGAGGTCAGCACTGCGTCAGCAGTCAACCTGGGTCAAACCTAACGTGTGGGGGCCACACGTCAGTGACACAGTGGTTTAGCCCGGGTCAAACCCGCACTGACCAGGGTTTGACTTGGCCCTCGGGCCCACGGTCAGCGGCTGGTGGGGTGGTTTAGGCTGCGGGATTAGGCGCTAATGACAGCCACGTCAGCCTCGCCGGAGTTCGGCCGACGAAGATCTCGAGCCACGGCGGTTCTTTGCCGGAGTCGTTGTTCCGGCGTCCAAACGACACGGGGAGAGGAGCTACGGGGAGCTGGCGGAGTGTTGCATCCAACGGTGCAAAGGGTTTCGCCGGAGGTGGCCCAAAACAACGGCGGCGATGACGAGTGCGGCGGCCGGAGTTCGGCCATCGGGGTTTTGATGTTGCGGGGCACGGGGGAGGCTGCGAGCGGTCCGCTCGACTCGCCAGAGTGCACTGAGTGCAACGGTGAGCTCGGCTGCGAGCTGCGGCGGCTGTGGCCACGACGGCGAGGAGCTGCGGCGGCGATGGCTTCGGCCATGGTGGAAACGACGGCTACGACGCGGGAACGAGGGGGAGAAGAGAGGGGAAACGGGGAGATGCTCACGGCGATCACGCGGAGCAGCACAGCGGGCTCGGGGGAGACCTGGTGATGGCGAATCGACGGCGGCGGACGGCGGAGCCCGAGGAGGAAGACGATGGCGATGGCGGTGTTCCAGGGCGTCCAGCACCGTGCGTCTCGACGAGAAGGCGTAGCCCACAGCGGCGGGGCACGTGGGCACGACGGCGAGGCGAGAGGGAGGCTGTGGCCGCGTCGGCATGCGGTGGCGCTTTCCGGTGCGTTCGGGCGTCGTGGGAGAGAGCGAGCGAGAGAGAGGAGGGTAGAGGCGCAGGAGAGAGGGAGTGAGGCCAGGGGGAGCTAGGCGCTTCTGGCGAGGCCAGGTCAAAGAGGGGAAGGGGCAGGTGCAGGTGCCGTGGCGCTGCATGTGGGCGCAGCGGGCGCACTACACGCCTGCCTCGGGCGCGAGGAGGGGGACGATCAAGGCGCTGGCCCGGGTCAAGATGTGAGCTGAGCCAAAGAAGTGGCCTGTGTAAGTCCGTAAGGGTTTTCCCCTTTTTGTTTATTTTCTATTTTTCTAACATTTGTTCTGATTTAGTAGAATATTAAATCATTTTGTTTTCTTATGCCAATTTTTGTAGGAGCTAGTGGTATTATTCCAGAGCTCCTCATCAACTAGCATAATTTTTGAACAATATTATATATATAACAATATATATCCAAAGCAAATAATTACTGGATTAATTCCAAATGGCCAAAATAAATATTTATGAGCTCCTAAAAATATTGGTTTGATTTTTACCTCTGACCAATATTTTCAGAGTAACATGAACATTTTCTTGGACCTTTTGGAGCAATTTTTATCTGGGTCATTTCAAGAAATGATTTATGAGGGTTTCACAAATCCCTATTTCAAATTTAAATGAAATTTAAACATGATGCACACATGAAGGCTAGCCTAGGTCATACAAGAACTAGGGATGTGACAAGTCAGGTTGTGGCCGATGTTGACGTTCTGGGAACGGGGGTACCCAGACTTGCCTGCGTGCGGCCTGCGGCATGGCTCAAGGGGTGGCCCAGTACGGCCCATCTTCATCGACACGAGCTCAAGACCCTTGCGAGGGGCCAAGCCTCGCGGGGTGGACGACAGGAAGCTTCCTCAGGCACGGCCTCGTCAGGCTGGCTCGCGAGGAGGCGGAGAGATCAAGGCGGGGTACCTCACGAGGTGCCCATGACGCAAGCCATGACGACCGAGGCCAGGCGGGCGCCAGCCCGCGCAGTGTCCTCATTTCCCCTTTGGTGCAAAGGGGGCAAGTGCAGCCGAGAGCATCAAGCAAAGGCAACCATTTCAGTGCAACAAGACCAAGACCAGCAGAACGACAGGAAGGAGGTCACCGTGGAGCCCAAGCCGGTGTCACCATCAGAGTCTTTGGCAGGCGAGGACCGACTTTAGTCAGGATAAGTGTACTAGATGTTCCCCTTCAAAATGGCCAATTGTTGGCGCCCTTCCCGCTCAATATTTGGGAAGAGGCCCAGGGCCTCCCACTATAAATAGAGCTAGCCACCCACAGGGTAGAAGGGGGGATCGAGACCTGATCGACCGGAAAATAAGCAAGAGAGAGAGAGAGAGAGAGAAGCGACTGAACTCCCCCTAGCAGTTCATCGCACTGGACAAGAATAGACCCTCGCAAGGTTGTTCTTCCTTCTACTGTTCATCATCAGCCCCTGAGGCAATCCACCACACCACACACTGGAGTAGGGTGTTACACCATAATGGTGGCCCGAACCAGTATAAACCTCTTGTCCCTTGTGTTGTTCTTTGTGTAGTTTAGATTCTTGCGAGGCGACGAGGCGTAGGTAGGTTGGAGGTGTGATCTCCGCGTGCACCCCAGAGTTCGAACCTAGAGGGACTGCCGGAACCTGAAATCTGACATTTGGTGCGCCAGGTAGTGGTGAGCCGGAATCCGCCTTCCGCCGCCCTGCTCTTCGCTGCCCCTCGCATCCATGTCAGACGCTCGTCGAGCCCGTGCGGCGCGGGCGCTCTCGCTTCTCGCGCTCGCCAGACGGCCCGTCGGCCGCCCCGCCGTTCCCGTCGCCGCCGTAACGCCACCACCGGCTGGCGGGGAACGAAAGCAGAAAGCGTCGCCCCAAAGCATCCATCTGTGAGGCGAGACGGCCGCACCGCTACTCCTTCGCCGCTTTCGCCCGGTGGTTCTTAATCCTGACGCTCGCGCGCCCATGGAGGCTCGAGCCGCACTCATCGCGGCAACGAAGCTCCTCATAACCGCCCGTCGACGACGTCTCACGAGGAGTGGCTCGACCGTGTCGCCCGAGCTCAAATCCGGCGCCCGCCAAGGGGCTCCCTCGCTGGCCGTCCTTCTCGGCTGCACCGCGCCCGCCTTGCGTGGGTGATGAAGCTCGGGGTGCCTCGGCCGCCTCCCCCCTCAAGAAGGCGCCTTGGCCCCAAAGCGCGTGGCCCTGGCAGAACCCACTCCGTCCGGCACCGGTAGCAGCAAGAGCAGAGCTGCCAAGAGGTCCTCGCCCCAAGAAGCTGCCCGAGTGCTCCTCGCACCGCCCGGCCACGACCGCGCCCTGCTCTAGCACGCCAAGACCTTCGCGCTGCTCCCGGGCTGACAGCCTTGAGGACCCACAAGATCAAGCCCTCCATCACCAAAGACCTTCCGTGGCCACTGCAGGCTGTCGCGCCTTCACCGCCGAGCTACGCAGCGTCGCATGACCCGGCAAGTTCAAACCAGACATGCCTTCACGCTACGATGGCATGGCCGATCCTGCAGAGTTCCTTCAGCTCTACGAGCTGGGCATCGAAGCCTCCAACGGGGACGAGAAGGTCATGGCGAACTGGTTTCCCATGGCGCTCAAGGACGGTTCCCTTTTGGCTCCACGAACACAGCTCCGCACGATCTCCTCCTGGGACGAGATGCGCACCCGCTTAATCGCCAACTTCCAAGGCACTCGCGACCGGCTTCCTGCCGTGAGCGACATGCGCCGCATCAAGCAGCAGCCACGAGAGACCCTACAGAAGTACATCCAGCGCTTCAACAACGCACGCCTCAAGATTCCCAAGGTGACTGAGGAGGCCATCATCTCAGCCTTCTCCGACGGTGTGCGTGACGTCAAGATGAAGGAGGAGCTGGCGATGCATGAAGACATGTGCACATCCCTGGAGCTGTTCAACTTGGCGACCAAGTGCGCCAGGGCTGAGGAAGGACGCCTTTCCCTCCTCGAGCTGCCGGCTGCCGACCCAGAAGAGAAGAAGCCCAAGGTCAAGGACGTGAAGTGCAAGGGGGCTGCCGTGCTTGCAGCAGAGCCGGACACCAAGCGAGGAAGGGATCAGCCTGAGTCATCCAAGGGCAGTCGGTACTGCGTGTACCACGACCTCCACACCCACAACACCAACGAATGCCAAGAGCTCAGGGCCGTGCGAGAAGGGCGAATCGGTCGACGCCCCGACCGCAGTGATCGAGGCTACGGCCGAGGAGGAGGAAGAAGCACAGGATGCTGGGAAGACCGTGGCCCTCGCCAAGGGTGGCGTGACCGACCTCGCGAGGACCGCTGGCAGGATCAGCCTCGCGAGGGAGGTTGGAGAGACCCGCCTCGCGAGGGAGGCTGGAGGGATCAGCCTCGCGAGGATCGCCCACAAAGCAACGCAGGCCTTCCTCCTTTGCCACCACAGCCAAGGAGAAATGAAGACCATCATCAGGACGAGGGGGATGGGGGCTTCTAGGAGCCGCGCGCAATCGCTTGCATCCTGGGCGGAGCTCAAGCCCCAGCCTCTCAGCGCATCTTCAAGCAGTTCGCCCGCGAAGTGAATGCAGTCCTTCCCAAGCTCGAAGCCACGCGCCCTCTCAGGTGGTCAGCGTGCGCCATCACGTTCAGCTCAGCGGATCAGCTCAAGTGCGCAGCCACAGCCGGAGTCCTCCCGATGCTTTGCTCCCCAATCAGCAACGTGCAAGTCACCAGGACCCTCATCGATGGCGGAGCAGGGCTCAATGTCATGTCCGTCGAGACATTCAACAATCTCCAAGTGCCATACAATCAGCTTCAGCCAACCAAGCCTTTCTTCAGAGTCACTGATGGTTCCACAGTTCCGATTGGGCAGGTCCGCCTACCTGTCACCTTCGGGACGCGCGACAACTACCGCACCGAGCTCATTGACTTCGACGTCGCTCACATTCGTCTGTCGTACAATGCCATCCTTGGGTACCCAGCCCTGGCCAAGTTTATGGCTGTGACTCATCACGGCTACAATGTCCTCAAGATGCCAGGAAGCGGTGGAGTCATCACGGTGCCTTGTGAAGAAAGGGACGCAGTGTGTTCACTGGAGCGTGCTTTTCAAGCCGCGTCAATTGAAGACCCAGATCACAGGAGCGGGAGGCCTCCTGAGGCTGCTCCTAAGAAGAAGAAGACATCGCCTGGCCCGACCCCTTGGGAGGCAGGCCCCTCAGGGTCCGCACCTGTTCAGGGGGCACCTCCTTCTGTCGCATAGGAAGGCGCGCCCGGCACCCTCCTCGAGCAAGGCTCGGGGGCTCTCTCCTGGAGGGCCACCGACTTTGCTAAGATCACGAGGGAGGCTGACGGTGTCCTGGACTAGGGGGTACTCACCACGTCGTCTCCCAATCAGTTGGATTGGGCCGAGGACCCCCATGGCGGTATACTCATGGGCCAGTCCGGACAGTTGCCGCATACAAGGAAGATTCCACAAGACTTGGCGATCAAGACAAGGACTCCTCCCCGCCGGCATATTCGGCTAGGACTCTTGTTATCCTAGGCCTCTGGTGCATTATATAAACCGAGGCCAGGCTAGTCGATAGACATATACAACAAACAAGAATCATACCATAGGCTAGCTTCTAGGGTTTAGCCTCTCTGATCTCGTGGTAGATCTACTCTTGTACTACCCATATCATCAATATTAATCAAGCAGGAGTAGGGTATTACCTCCATCGAGAGGGCCCGAACCTGGGTAAATACATCGTGTCCCTTGTCTCCTATTACCATCCGCCTAGACACACAGTTCGGGACCCCCTACCCGAGATCCGCCGGTTTTGACACCGACATTGGTGCTTTCATTGAGAGTTCCGCTGTGTGTTCGGCAAAAGGTCGATGGCGCGTCTGCAGATCAACTGCGACTTAGGCATCTTCATCACTAGCTCGACTGGTCACCTTGGTTCGACCAGGGACTGCGCCCTACCTCCGATTGTCATGTTCGGATGAGTGCCTTCATCAACATCGACTCTGATATCTATCAAGATCATGGAGGAATCATCCAGGGAGCCCGGGGGCTCAACGTCAACATTGCCCTCGGGCGACCGTACTGTTTTTCTGGACAGCGGACTTGTGTCCGCCGCCACCGCCTCCTCAAGTGTCGTTTTAATGATTGCTTCGGTGGAATTGTGCGGAATTGAGTCTACAACAACCCTGGAAAATTTCGTCGAGTTCCGATGGAGGAATCTCTGGCAATCTCCGGTATACCAGAGCCGCATTGAATCTGGACGAGAATGCGGACGAGTTTAGGGCGTGGTGACCAGATTCTATCTCGGACTTTCTTTGGAAGATCCGACCGTTTATCAGCTGCGGAATTCCTATATCTACCACCCCTCAAAATTTCAGCTCGATCCGACCGTCCAAACTCCGGGAACCTTCCGATTAGTGCACCACTTTTCGGATCTGTTTTCTAGCTTGAAACGAATCCGACCCGAGTTCATCTTTTTTATGAACGGGATTTCGGACATCCTTTTTGAAGGAAGTTTTGTATGGGGTATTGTGTTTTGTTCCCGAACACATCCTGCTAACTTTAAAATCTTTTGAACATGATCTTCAATATCATGCTGGTGTCAAACCAGTCCGGCAATATTGCTCCACGGCTGCCGACCCTCGCTTAGACACGTCATCACTTTGTTGAGCCGAGCTCAACTTCTTCGGATCATCATCTCGGCAAGCCGATCAAGAGTCCGGCATCGCGAAGGATAAATCATCACCAACATCGCCGCCCCACGATTACACCGAGCGGGCATACCGGCATCGCCGCACGGTCGCTTCATCAAGCCGACATCGACCACGTCACGGCCTGCATCGGCAGGGCCGCACTATTGCTTCTTCAAGCTGGTGTCCATCACGCCGACCTACTTCGACATCTCGGCTGGATCGGGGGCTTCGCCATCTCTTCATCAACCTACTCCGGACGCTTCGGCGTCGCTAGCCGACCAGCTCCGTCACGTTAGCTGGATCGAGGGCTTTGCCTCGGCGACCCAACACTTGCCAGCATTGCCATGCCGTCGTTTTATCGCCCATCAGGCAATGGGTGCGCGGATCGAGTCCAAATTTTGGGAATCACCTCCCTTCGGATTGCTACAACAAATAAACCAGGTGCTATTAATCCCAGTATTTTTTGCTTGTTTGGGTTCATTTTTTCCAAGGAATTATTACTCTGGTTTGTCCATCATATGTACACAGGTCTATCAAATGGTGGCCGCATTATCGACGGTCGCATGATGGTTCGGTCAGTTTCCGTACATAGTCCGGCGAAACGCCGATCCGAACTCGGACCGACCTGTGAATCCAGGCTTTGCCACGCCTTTATTGCATTACGCCGACGACCTGCATCGACATTGACTTTGGCGCCAGGCCATATTTCTTTTATTACTCACTTTGCATAAATTATTTATTATGCAACAATTTTTTTAAATTAGCGTTATTACTATTATCTCCGGTTTGCACCATTTTTTGTGCACAGGAAAATGATCCGGGGACTTCGGCGTCACTCCGCCGGTCTGCATTGACCGTGCTATGTCACCACTTCGGCGTGTCGAGCTCTCCGCTCCGCCACCTCTGGACCGGCTTGGGGGATGGAACCTTGTCCTGTATCAAGCTCGGACCGCGTCATCAATACCGAACACATTAACCAGCTAAGTCGCTTTCATGCTCAAAGCTTTAATTTCTAACTTGTGTTCGGTTCGACCAAGCATTATACTTTTTCGGAAAAATTTTGCTTGTAAAAAATTTCCTTGTCCAAACTTTGTTTGTGACGCATAAATTCAAATACCCAATTCATTTGGGGCTTCCTTCATGAAGCTTTTCCTCTTGCATATGATTAAACTTGTACGGCTTCGTTCCTTGTTCGTGTATTATGCCACAATATGCACCATATTGACTTAAGCGATTTGCAAGCTGGGTTGCCTTGCTCATGTTTACCCCTCGTTCCCGATTGTTCGGCTAGGGAGTAAAGGGAGCACCTCTGCGATTGTCACGACCGGGTCACCCGAGCCGGACCTCGACCGGGTGAAGCCGAAAGCTAAGCGTTATTCTTGTTTTCAATAATGGTCGGCACACAACGGAACTCATGAGTACAAAAAATCTATTGCACAAGTCTCATATTAACAATGAGCACCGAAGAAAGGTATCGGTGGGGGTACTATTTTCTCTGAAGATGCTTCTTACACTTTATCAGTAATATAGCATAAGTTCCGTGGCGCACTTTATGCATTACAGCCTTATGACCTGATTGCCTGGTTATTGGAAACACCGTCGATATTCTCGGCGGATGGAGTATATAACACTTTTCGGTCCTTGACGAAGAGGGAGAAGCCGACGGTCGGTTAAGGCAGCGTTTAAAGTTCGGTTGAACATAGATATGATATAAGTACTTGCACATAGAATCATTCTTTTACCCAAGTCACTTGGGGGCTCTTATGTTTATTTGAGCTGTTTTATAATAAGTGTTTTTCTTCTTAGTTGTTGCAGAGTTTTTATCATTATTTATCACTCCTTTTCTCGACACAAGTGTGCGGTCACTAGCCGGGGAGCCTAATTTCTCTCTCAAAACCGCTAGAGTTTAGTTTTCTAAACTGGCCAAATGAGAAGTACTCCGCCTTCGGGATGGGAGACTGAAGCCGTAGGCTGACCCACTTGAAGTCTTGGGATAGGATGTGTCATGTTAAAGCACGGCAGACGCACTTTTTTTCTAAAGTCCAATTTCGGATTGGCACGAACACTTAATCTTGTTGGACGTCATGTTTTCTTGGCGCTTTTTGGTTTTCCAAGCTTTTGGCACTTTTAAACTATTTGTGTGTTTTCAGCACAAGTCTCACAAAGGTAACGCCGGACACCTTTAGAGATTCGGCAAAAACATTCTCGGATATTGCTATATATGCATCAGTTTGAATTGTGTCTTGAGTCAATAGTTGGGTTGCCGGATCGCGCTTGCCTCCTATGTTCCGCTTTGTTCGGCTAGGTGTGCAAAGGAGAACCACTTCGCGATTGTGCTTCCAGCTCGCATGGTCAAGCACCTCAGTGGAGAAAGCCAAAACCGACTGTCACAATAGGTGTAAACTGGTCGGTGATCCGATGACTATATTAAATGACGGGCCATTCATAAAATTGGCGAAGTGTTTCCGGGGCCAGTAACTAGCCTCCCAAACTAAATCCTCAATATTTTGCTCTTACATTGGAGCTGAGGTTTCATGATCATGCTTAGCATGACAACCCAAAGAAAGGAACCGATAGCGGGACTATTTTCTTTGGAAGACATTTCTTCTGTTAAAGAGTAATATAACATATCTCTCTGCGTATCTTTGTTTATAGACCGTATGGCCAGATTGCCTTGTTTGTCGTAAATCTTTGCCCTCATAAAGGCTTTATAAAGTAGGACAAACACTCCTCGGCTACTGGCCGAGGAGGTTGAAGCCGATGGTCGGTCAACAAAGTTTTGTACAATGCGGATCCGAGCAATAATGACATAAAGTACTTGGATACATTGAGTCATTACACATAATTTGTGATTTTACTATGGATATCGATCCTTAATTCGGCCACCCGTGCCCGCATTAAGGCTTGGGGGCTACTGGGCTTCGGGCTTATTATTTACAAATATTAAAGGGGCACATCAATCTTCGATCCGGTGTTGCCACCCGACTAGTGTCTCGGGGAGACTCTTGCATTGCCTGTTCTATGCGAGAAAATTTTAAGTGCTGTCTGGTTTCCGAGGAGATTTTGATCCTCGGGTTGGTCGGCCGCACCCAACCCGAGTCTCGAGGATCGAGCACGCCGCTTTTTGTGTCCCGAAGTATTCTCGCCGAGCTAGGACTTGATCCTTAGGCTGATTTTGCAAATCAACACGAAGTCTCAGCTGACTCTTTGGGATCGGCCGGTCTTCGTCATCCTTGAGTGCATCTCGGGTTTTAGACCGATACACACCTTGTGGGCTCTTGGCTATGTATCTCGGCAGAGAATAAATTGCACCAATCAAAAATATTGACAAAAATCGGCCCACATTAGGGGTGGTGCAACACCTCGAAGCGATCCGGCATAAAGCTCGGGACGCTTCAGTGGCTGGCTCCATAGAGGGCATTTCCGGCATTAAGCTCGGCTAAACTCCTTCAAACTTCTTTGAACCAAGGTGATTTACGACACCTCGGATCTGATCCGGCGTTGGAGCTTGGATACATAGTCCGGCGTTGGAGCTCGGATGGCTGATCCGGCGTTGGAGCTCGAATACATAGTCGGGCGTTGGAGCTCGGATACATTCCGACGTTAGAGCTGGGAAGCGGTCGGCATTGGTGCTTTCGGCTGCAAAAGATACCTCGAATGCAGTCCGGCGTTGGAGCTTCAGGACGCAAAGAGGGGCCGCTACCGCCCGGGGAACAACTTCAAACCCGAGGTGTGGCATAAAAATAACAAGGCATTGATAAAGGCCAGAAACTTAAAGGGGCTCCTTGGATACCCGACGTGTAAACTCGTCGAATGCATTTCGGTGATCCTCAAGATCGAAGATGAGAAGATTTGTTGAACCAGTTTTCCAGACGACGACCGAGGATGAAGAACAGTTCGGAAGAATCGAGGAGTGTCCCTAACTTGAAGACCGGTTCAGGGGGCTACTGATGGTGTCCTGGACTAGGGGGTACTCACCACGTCGTCTCCCGATCAGTTGGATTGGGCCGAGGACCCCCACGGCCGTATACTCATGGGCCAGTCCGGACAGTTGCCGCATACAAGGAAGATTCCACAAGACTTGGCGATCAAGACAAGGACTCCTCCCCACCGGCGTATTCGGCTAGGACTCTTGTTATCCTAGGCCTCTGGTGCATTATGTAAACCGAGGCCAGGCTAGTCGATAGACATATACAACAAACAACAATCATACCATAGGCTAGCTTCTAGGGTTTAGCCTCTCTAATCTCGTGGTAGATCTACTCTTGTACTACCCATATCATCAATATTAATCAAGCAGGAGTAGGGTATTACCTCCATCGAGAGGGCCCGAACCTGGGTAAAAGCATCGTGTCCCTTGTCTCCTGTTACCATCCGCCTAGACGCACAGATCGGGACCCCCTACTCGAGATCCGCCGGTTTTGACACCGACAGAGCCGCTCGGGCACCACTTGGAGGCGTGTTTCAAAGCACGTTTCACTCTGGAAGGAGCAAGGCAAGGAGGGCCAAACCCTCAGGAGTTCGTCACCAAGATCATTCAGGAGCTGCAGGAGTCAAGAGTGATGAGTGGCAGCCGCCGCTTACCCGCCGTAGCTCCCCATCCAGGCGAGGATGGTGGGCTGCGCGTCTGCATCGACATACCAGGGCTCAACCGAGCCGCCACTCAGGAGCGCCTCTAGCCCTCACGCGTGGGGCGCTGTGAAGGTCCACCCCACAGCTATGTTCGCATGCCTTACGGCTTGCGGCAACGCTGCCATGCGCCAGCGCCTCATGAGGAGCATCTGGAGGCTCAAGTGGCTAGGCGTTCCATGATCTGGCGGAGATGGAGATGGTCCGCGAAGAGCCACTACGCCTCTGGAGCCTCCCCGAGGCTCCTGGCACAGGGGCTCGTGAAGATCGGCTTCCGCAGGCAAGACGCCATCCGCTACTTCAGCGTCCCTTCATCTTCAACGTTATCAGGTGACATCCTTCGAGTTTCATTTTCAGCTGGGAGCGCCCCCCAGGGCTGCATCATTCCCAGGCCGCGTGGGTCCGTCCCTGCGGCATGTATCCCTTTTGATTCATGTTTCTAGTTTACTTTATTGGGGCGCCCTCGGCTGCATCATCCCCAAGCCACCGGGCTGCACTCCGGTGGCATGTATCCCTCTTATGCGTTTATTCCGGGTCATGCGTTTGACCCATCATGATCATTATTTGATGCCTGTCCACGGCACCCCTCTTCCGTCATGTCGACCGCTTGCACGTTAAAGGGGGGGGTACCTGAGCATCGCGACTCATGGGCTCCTACTGGCTCTCCAGCCCTCACCCTCTGGCCTTGTCCAAGGCATCGCGACCTGGCATACCAGCGACGGATGAGCCCGCTCGAGGGCCGGGACCCGAGGACGTAGAGCACCGACATCTAACCAAATTTGCAGGAACACATTACAAGAAAAAGGCCCAGAGCCAGGCGCAACCCGCCTTGAGGTAGGGCCCCGTGAGTCCCGCGCTGGCTCACGGGTGCCCAGATACACCTCGCCAGACCGTACCGTTCCAGCCACGCGGTCGTATGGGGCTGTACACGCCTGGGCTCCTCCCAAAGGGGAGCCCCCTCCCACGCACTGCTGGAAGCACCATGCTCCTTGGCTGACGACATTTGCCGAGGAGGCGGCTATGCCGTACACATCTGAAGCGCTATGCTCCGCTGGTGATAAACAAGCGAGGGTGGCCCCGGCCGCATCAACCTCAGGGAGCCCAGAGCTCAATGTCCGGCCTCATCGTAACGCCTCCCCTCGGGAGTGCCGCGCGAGAGGGCTGGGCACGGGGGCTACGCCTGGGTCACGCCCAGACGCACGCCATCGTCGCACGTCTCTCCCTGAGCGGAGCCAAGGTACGAAGGCCGTTTGAACGTCAAGGGGGACTCCTGAGCATCGCGACTCAGGAGCCTAACTGGTCATGTAGCCCCTCACCCCTTAGTTTCAAAAGGCTAACGACGGTTGAGGTATGTGCGGGGCCGGGCTCTGCCGACATAGAACGGTAAATTCACCCATACATCTCACCTCCCTACTTGTTGTTAAATGCGTCAAGGGGACTCTCGAGCATCGTGACTCGTGAGCCTAACTTGTCACGTAGCCCTCACTCCTTGGTCCCGTCCTGGTTTCGGTCGGGGGCTAGCAATGGCTGAGGTATGCGGGACCGGGCTCTGCCGACGTAGAACATAAGCAAGTAGGAAGGAAAAGCGCAAATCTCAAGGAATTCAAAAGCAAACATTACAGTCCATAACTGTTTTCACAACGCCAAACGCGAGTTTAAACGCCTCCACGAGGCATGATGCATGTTGCAGGAGCTGAAAGCAGGACAAGAGCCACGAAGAGGTCACTTTTCGGCAGCATCATCGCTGGCGGCGGAGCTGCGCTGGGCGGGTTCGCCTCGTGGAGCCCCAGGATCGGCAGCGCCTCGCTTTGGCTTAGTCTTTGAAGGCGAACCGCCCGTGAGCCTCCGCTCGACCCTTCACGGCCTCAGCAGCGGCAGCGGCAAGCTCGCCGCTCACAGGCTCCAGTAGGCTGTCAAGGTCAACGTTGGGGTCGCGAAGGTAGACGTGGGTGAAGACGCGCGTCAACGCTACAGAAGAAAGGACACGCGCCTCAGCCTCAGCCGTGGGGCCAAGGCCAAGGGCGACATCTTCAAGGGCGCGGACCAGGAAGGGAAGCAGCTTGGCGGGGCCATCCTCGGCACCGGCCAGCGGGCTTTCCAGGCCGCTGTCATAAAGCGACTTCAGCAAGGTGCGAGCCTTCACCTCCAGCTTCGCGAAGGCCACGCGGTCCTCGGCCAGGACCCGCACCTTGCCGTCCAGCTCGATCCTCTTCGCCTCAACGCTTTGCTTCCAAGCGCACCTAAAGCGGCCATGGCGCTCATCAAGCTTGGCATCCCGGTCCTTGGCGGCCGCCTCACGAGCCTTCATGTCTTCCTCCTTCTCTTGGCGGACACGGGCCTCCTTGGCAAGCTGGTCGCGCAGGCCTTGCAGCTCGCTCTCTAGCACCTTGCAGCGACCCCGAACATTCGCAACCTCACCCAAGGCGGCATCGCGAGCGGCCTTCGCCTCAGATTTGCCTGCTTCTCCTCGGTTACAAGCTGGCCGCGTCCTGAGCTGGCCGCCGCTCGGATCAAGCATCGAGCGAACCCAGCCGGAGGCCAGCTCCAGGCGCCCGCCACCAAGCGAGGGCCGGCGCCCGAAGATCTTTCCGCAGCGGTCCAGTTCAGCGAAGACAATCCAGGATAGTAGAAGGAGTCGAGAAACGGCAGTTGGCGGAGTAGGAGAGGAGAGGACGGCAGCGTAATCACGGCACCATGAGTCGGGACCTTCTGCGCCCCGACGACTGCGGCAGTGGCGTCAGGCAAGGACACCTCGGGAGTCGCTTGGGCCATGGGGGCTGAGCTCGCCCCAGCTAGCCCCGCCAGGCCTCGCGAGGATGACCGGGCAGGAGAGGCCCGCGTCTTGCCGTCCCCTTCTTCCGCGGATGGAGGTGCTGCCGGGCCGAAGCCTCAGGAGCCTCCTTGGCTTTTTCGCAGCGCCGGCCCAGCCAAGGAATACGGATATCAAGCCTCAACAACGAAGCAAGAAGCAAAACGAGAATCAAGCACTTACTGGTCATCGCCATGGCGGAGCTCAAGCAACCTCGGCCAACTTGAAGCCCAAGAGCCGGCCGCTGGGATCAACCTAAAGAGGCTCGGGAGGCGGGAGGCGCGTCTACAGATCACCTCGAGCCGGAGGCAGACCTGCTGGGAACCAGCCCGTCCTGTCCTTCTTCGGGATCGAGGCGAGCTCTCGCCACCTCGCTCGTCGCCATCCTCGCTCGTTGCGTCCGGCAAGAGGCGGAGAGCTGGGACCTGCACCGAGGGAGGGGCGCTCTCGACTCCCCGTCGGTCGCCTCGGAATTGGGCCCCTCTTCCCGCTCCTCTTCTTCCTCCTCTTCGCTGGAGTCGCCGGAGGACACGTTCACCGTTGCCAGGGCCGCCGGGTCCTCGGGAACCTCCATGGGCACAGGCCCGTCCCCGTTGAAAGCGGGCATGAAGTCCACCACCTGCTCCCAATCATCTCGAAGGAACAGGGGTACAGGAGCACCCTCCAGCCTCGCCACGTCTCCCCCGACCAAAGATTGGAGGACCGCGGCCAGATCTTCGTCGGCCAAGACTACGGGGCTCGGGCGAGGCCTCCACAGCGGGAGCGAGTATTACCGAAGAGGGGCCACCCAGTGCTCCAGGAACTCCCTCAAGAGGGCCCGAACCTGGGTAAAAGCATCGTGTCCCTTGTCTCCTGTTACCATCCGCCTAGACGCACAGTTCGGGACCCCCTACTCGAGATCCGCCGGTTTTGACACCGACAGAGCCGCTCGGGCACCACTTGGAGGCGTGTTTCAAAGCACGTTTCACTCTGGAAGGAGCAAGGCAAGGAGGGCCAAACCCTCAGGAGTTCGTCACCAAGATCATTCAGGAGCTGCAGGAGTCAAGAGTCATGAGTGGCAGCCGCCGCTACCGCCTGTAGCTCCCCATCCCGAGGCGAGGATGGTGGGCTGCGCTGCCCTGCATCGACATACCGAGGCTCAACCGAGCCGCCACTCGAGGCGCCTCTAGCCCTCACGCGTGGGGGCGTGTGAAGGTCCACCCACGGCTATGTTCGCATGCCTTTACGGCTTGCCGAACGCAGCTGCCATGCGCCAGCGCCTCATGAGGAGCATCCCGGAGGCTCAAGTGGCTAGGCGTTCCGCAGATCTGGCGGAGATGGAGATGGTCCGCTGGCGAGCCACCAGGCGCCTCTGGAGCCTCCCCGAGGCTCCACTGGCACAGGGGCTCGTGAAGATCGGCTTCCGCAGCGACGCCATCCGCTACTTCAGCGCCCTTCATCTTCAACGTTATCGGTGACATCCTTCGAGTTTCATTTTCAGTGGAGGCGCCTGTGGCTGCATCATTCCTGTGCCGCGTGGGTCCGCCCTCGCTGCATGTATCCCTTTGATTCATGTTTCTAGTTTACTTTATTGGGGCGCCCTCGGGCTGCATCATCCCCAAGCCACCGGGCTGCACCGGTGGCATGTATCCCTCTTGCGTTTATTCGGGTCATGCGTTTGACCCATCATGATCATTATTTGATGCCTGTCCACGGCACCCCTCTTCCGTCATGTCGACCGCTTGCACGTTAAAGGGGGGGTACCTGAGCATCGCGACTCATGGGCTCCTACTGGCTCTCCAGCCCTCACCCTCTGGCCTTGTCCAAGGCATCGCGACCTGGCATACCAGCGACGGATGAGCCCGCTCGAGGGCCGGGACCCGAGGACGTAGAGCACCGACATCTAACCAAATTTGTGGGAACACATTACAAGAAAAAGGCCCAGAGCCAGGCGCAACCCACCTTGAGGTAGGGCCCCGTGAGTCCCGCGCTGGCTCACGGGTGCCCAGATACACCTCGCCAGGCCCTACCGTGCCAGCCACGTGTCGTAGGCGGTCAGACATGCCAGGGGCTCCTCCCGAGGGGAGCCCCTCCCACGCACTGGAAGCACCATGCTCGCTGGCTGGTTGACGACACCGCCGAGGAGCGGCTATGCCCGTGCACACATACAGGAAGCGCTATGCTCATGGCGGTGATAAACAACTGAGGGTGGCCCCCGGCCGCATCAACCTCAGGGGGCCCAGAGCTCAATGTCTGGCCTCATCGTAACGCCTCCCCTCGGGAGTGCCACACGAGGGGGCTGGGCACGGGGGCTACGCCTGGGTCACGCCTGCACGCGACGCCACCCAGCCAGGCCCCTCGGTCCGGTTCGTCGCACGCCTCTCTCCGAGCGGAGCCAAGGTACGAAAGGCCGTTTGAGCGTCAAGGGGACTCCACGAGCATCGCGACTCAGAGCCTAATCGGTCATGTAGCCCTCACCCCTTAGTTTCAAAAGGCTAACGACGGTTGAGGTATGCGGGGCCGGGCTCTGGCCGACATAGAACGGTAGAATTCACCCATACATCTCACCTCCCTACTTGTTGTTAGATGCGTTAAGGGGGACTCCCCGAGCATCGTGACTCGTGAGCCTAACTTGTCACGTAGCCCTCACTCCTTGGTCCCGTCTGGTTTCGGTCGGGCTAACGGCGGCTGAGGTATGCGGACCGGCTCTGCCGACGAGAACATAAGCAAGTAGGAAGGAAAAGCGCAAATCTCAAGGAATTCAAAAGCAAACATTACAGTCCATAACTGTTTTCACAACGCCAAACGCGAGTTTAAACGCCTCCACGAGGCATGATGCATGTTGCAGGAGCTGAAAGCAGGACAAGAGCCACGAAGAGGTCACTTTTCGGCAGCATCATCATTTGGCGGGCGGAGCTGGGCGGATTCGCCTCGTGGAGCCCCAGGATCGGGCGCCTCGCTGGCTTGGTGCTTTGAAGGCCCGGAACTCGCCCGTGAGCCTCCGCTCGACCCTTCACGGCCTCGGCGTGGCGGCAGCAAGCTCGCCGCTCAGCTCGATGAAATTTGTCAAGGTCAACGTTAGGGGTCGCGAAGGTAGAGCGTGGGTGAAGGCAGCGTCAGCAGCTGCGGAAAAAGAAAGGACCGCAGCGCCTCGGCCTCGGTAGTGGGGCCAAGGCCAAAGGCGACATCTTCAAGGGCACGGACCAGAAGGGAAGCAGCTTGGCGGGGCCATCCTCGGCACCGCCAGCTGGCTTTCCAGCCATCGCCAAAGCGACCCGGCAAGGTGCGAGCCTTCACCTCCAAATTCCACGAAGGCCACGCGGTCCTCGGCCAGACCCGCTGCTGCCGTCGGCTCGATCCCCTTCGCCTCCAACGCTGCTCCAACAAGACCTAAGCGGCCATGGCGCTCATCAAGCAGCATCCCGGTCCTTGGCGGCCGCCTCACGAGCCTTCATGTCTTCCTCCTTCTCTTGGCGGACACGGGCCTCCTTGGCAAGCTGGTCGCGCAGGCCTTGCAGCTCGCTCTCTAGCACCTTGCAGCGACCCCGAACATTCGCAACCTCACCCAAAGGCGGCATCGCGAGTGCCTTCGCCAAGGACGGCTCGCTTCTCCTCGTCACAAGCCGTCGCGTCACGAGCAGCGCCCGCTCGGACTGAAACATCGAGGCGAACAAGCGGAGGCGGCTCGGCGCCCGCGCCCACCAAGCGAGTGGCGCCCGGAAAGATCTTTCCGCAGCCGGTCCAGTTCAGCAGCAGCACAATCCAGGATAGTAGAAGGAGTCGGAGAAACGGCAGTTGGCGGAGTAGGAGGAGAGGACGGCAGCGTAATCACAGCACCATGAGTCGGGACCTTTTGCGCCCCGACGACTGCGGCAGTGGCGTGAGGCAAGGACACCTCGGGAGTCGCTTGGGCCATGGGGGCTGAGCTTGCACCAGCTAGCCCCGCCAGGCCTCGCGAGGATGACCGGGCAGGAGAGGCCCGCGTCTTGCCATCCCCTTCTTCCGCGGATGGAGGTGCTGCCCCGGACGAAGCCTCAGGAGCCTCCTTCAGCTTTTTCGCCGCAGGCGCCGGCCTAGCCAAGGAATACGGATATCAAGCCTCAACAACGAAGCAAGAAGCAAAACGAGAATCAAGCACTTACTGGTCATCGCTCGCGGGCTCAAGCAACCTCCGGCCGAACTTGAAGCCCAAGAGCCGGCTGCTGGGATCAACCTAAAGAGGCTCGGGAGCAGGAGGCGCGTCTACAGATCACCTCAGAGCCGGAGCAGACCCGCGGGGAACCAGCCCCGTCCTGTCCTTCTTCGGGATCGAGGGCGAAGCTCGCCACCTCGCTGCCGCCATCCTCGCTGCCGTCCGGCAAGAGGCGGAGAGCTGGGACCTGCACCGAGGGAGGCGCTCTCGACTCCCCGCCGGGTCGCCTCGGAATTGGGCCCCTCTTCCCGCCTCCTCTTCTTCCTCCTCTTCGCTGGAGTCGCCGGAGGACACGCTCACTGCTGCTGGGGCCGCGGGTCCTCGGGAACCTCCATGGGCACAGGCCCGCCCCGCTGGAAAGCGGGCATGAAGTCCACCACCTGCTCCCAATCATCTCGAAGGCGAACAGGGTGCAGGAGCACCCTCCACCTCGCCACGCCTCCCGACCAAAGATTGGAGGACCGCGGCCAGATCTTCGTCGGCCAAGACTACGGGCTCGGGCGAGGCCTCCAATGGTGAGCGAGTATTACCAAGAGGGGCCACCCAAAGGCTCCAGAACTCCCTCAAGAGCGACGCCTGGCCGCCTTCGGCCACACCATGTCGCCTGGCCCACAGGTCCGTGATCCATCTTCTCCAAAGATCGGCTTCACAAGGAATCCATGAGTTCTCCAAGGCGCCCAAAGATCTACCATGACCCACTTGCTCCTCAAGCCTTTTCAATCCTCTTCCGGGCCGAGATGGCGTTGAGCTGACGTGACGCGACAAAGTTCACAAGACGCTGGTGATGGAGCCGCGAGAGACCCGGAGGTAGAAGTAATGGCGCAGAAGGCCATCGAGGGATGCACCCGACATGAGCCTCATAAAGAGTAGGCGAAGATCGCCAGGAGAAGAACAGAGTTGGGGTGGAGGTGCAGAGCTTGCGCTTTGTAATGGCGGAGGACAGAAAAGAAGAACTCAGAAAAGGGAGGCAGCAGACCGGCGGCAATGGCGCTCACGAAGAGCGGGTAGAAGGTGCTTCCTTGGTCCTCGGGAAGGGCGGAGCCAACCTTGAGCACCGTCGCCTCGTCGTTGCCTTGCGCCACCATCATCTGGCGCGCCCGGGCAAGGCTCTTCTCCGACTATCGTTCGGGAGTCCAAAGCGGGCGAGTACCAAGCTCCGCCGGGGTCCGGCGAGGCGCCATACCTTGCTAGGGCGCTGGATCGGAGTAGATCTGGGGATTTCGGAAGGTGAAGGATAGGAGCGAGAAAGGGGATCTAGGCAATGACTGGAGAAGGCAAAGGAGGTAAAGCCTAGACGAGTACCGCTCTCTTGTCGATTCGTGCAATTGCCAAGGCATCATGGAGAAGCAGGGACGCCTATGTCCAATCAACCGCCACGCGGCGCCCAAGGCCGCATGCTGTTGGGGCCTGCAGCGCTTCGCACTTGCCCCTTCGCTTCTCTGCTAAGCCAAGTCCAGGCACGCCTTGGGCCCGGGGGCTACTGTCGGCGTTCTGGGAACGGGGGTACCCAGACTTGCCTGCCTGCGGCCTGCGGCGTGGCTCAAGGGGTGGCCCAGTACGACCCATCTTCATTGACACGAGCTCAAGACCCTCGCGAGGGGCCAAGCCTCGCGGGGTGGACGACAGGAAGCTTCCTCAGGCACGGCCTCACAGCTGGCTCATGAGGAGGTGGAGAGATCAAGGCGGGTACCTCACGAGGTGCCCATGAGGGCAAGCCATGACGACCGAGGGCGCCAGCGGGCGCCAGCCCACAAGTTGTTCCTCATTTCCCTTTGGTGCAAAGGGGGCAAGCGCAGCCGAGAGCATCAAGCAAAGGCAACCATTTCGTGCAACAAGACCAAGACCAACAGAACGGCAGGAAGGAGGTCACCAGGAGCCCAAGCCGGGCGCCACCATGAGAGTCTTTGGCAAAGCGAGGACCGACTTTAGTCAGGATAAGTGTACTAGATGTTCCCCTTCAAAATGGCCAATTGTTGGCGCCCTTCCCGCTCAATATTTGGGAAGAGGCCCAGGGCCTCCCACTATAAATAGAGCTAGCCACCCACATGGTAGAAGGGGGGGGACCGAGACCTGATCGACCGGAAAATAGGCAAGAGAGAGAGAAGCGACTGAACTCCCCCTAGCAGTTCATCGTGACCGCCAAGAATGCACTGTCATGAGGCTGTTCTTCCTTGTACTGTTCATCATCGGCTCTGAGGCAATCCACCACACCACACACCTGGAGTAGGGTGTTACACCACAATGTTGGCCCGAACCAAAGATAAACCTCTTGTCCCTTGTGTTGTTCTTTGTGTAGTTTAGATCCTTGCAGGCGAAGAGGCGAGGTAGGTTGGAGGTGTGATCTCCAGGCACCCCTGTAGTTCGAACCTAGAGGGTCCGCCGAACCCGAATCCGACGGCCGACACCCTCACTGGGCTTCCGCTTGAAGGTTGCCGAGTACATGTCGTGTAAAATGGCGATAAGTGGTGAGAGCGTGTGTGAAGAAGTACACCCTGCAGGGTTAACATCATCTATTCAATAGCCGCGTCCGCGATAAAGGACTTCGGGTTGCCTGCATAGTTCATGGACAAGTGAAAGTGGATACTCTAAAATGCGCAAGATAAGCATGAGTGCTATGGATGGCGTTCTCGTGAGGGAGCCGAGAGGATCCATAGTGGTGTATTGATATGGTGAATATGTGGACTGCAAAGCGCCACCTCAAAGAGTTACTTGCAGTCGTAGTTCAGGATAGCCTCTGAGTCAAAGCTGGCTTGCTGCAGTTAAACTTCACCACCCCTTTGTTGATACCGATGCATATGTAGTTAGCTCTGATGTATGTCTTGTTGGGTACATGTGTACTCATGTTTGCTTAATTTATGTTTTTGCAGAGAGACATCAGTCTCGCTAGTCGTTCCGCGTGGACCTCGACGTTTAGCTTGTTACCTCAGCTACCATCTTGTGCCCTCGGCAGGGTCTTGTAGATAGTCAGGCTTCTCAGCCTTTATCATTTGTAGTTGTCTGTACTCAGACAAGTTAAGCTTCCGCATGTGTTTGTTGCTTGTATGACTTGAATGTTGGGTCATCAGACCCATGTTTAGGCTATCTCGCTCTTCGTGAGCCCAATGAATAAATACTTTGAGTTGTAGAGTTTTGTTGTGATGCCATGTTGTATTTGCACATATTGAGCATATTGTGTGTATGATTTGAAATGCTTGGTATGTGTGGGATCCGACAACCTAGTTGTTTATCCTTGGTAGCCTCTCTTACCGGGGAATGTCTCCTAGTGATTCCACTGAGCCATGGTAGCTTGCTACTGCTCTGGAACACATAGGTTGGCCGGCATGTGTCCTTCTTTGTTCCTGTGTCTGTCCCTTCAGGGGAATGTCACGCGGTGTCTACCGGAGTCCTGTTAGCCCAGCTTCTACAGCCCGGATTCACTCGCTGATGACCGACACGTTCGTTGTTGGGTCATGTATGCATGTCCCTGTAAGTTAGTGCCACTTTGGGGTTCACGACTAGTCATGTCAGCCCGGGTTCTCTGTCATATGGATGCTAGGACACTATCATATACGTGAGCCAAAAGGCACAAATGGTCCCGGGCCAGGTAAGGTGGCACCCGCGGGAATACCGTGCGTGAGGCCGCAAAGTGATATGATGTGATACATGCTAGATCGGTGTGACTTAGGCTCGGGGTCCTGACAGCGGCCACCGCGACCTACACAGTTACTCCTTCATCGCTGGTGACACACTTCCCCAACTCTTTCGCCTTCCCAAAACAACAGCCTCCTCCTCCGCTAACTGGCTCGAAGCTCATCCTCTCGTCGTCATGGCGCCGAGCCAAACGAATAAAGGGAAGAAGAAGTCCCAATCCTCGGCCGAACCACCTCCGAACCTTGAACCAGCCGTTGATCGGTCGGTGGTGCTCAACCAGGAAGCCATGACAAGGTCCACCCAGTGCTCGCCACCGACTTCAACGAATGGGGGAAGATGGTGGCCTGGCCCGCATCTCACGCCCCTATTGATAGGACAATCACCGAGGTCCACATCTTTCTTGACACCTTATGGGCCGGCCTGATTCCCCCCTTTCTCCACCTTCTTCAACGATGTGCTCTCCCATTACCAGATCCAGATGCTGCACCTAGATCCCCAATCCATCGTCCTTCTTGCTGTCTTCGCCTTTGTCAACGAGGCCATGGTGGGCATTGCTCCTTCCATGGCCCTACTTCACCATTTCTTCTCAAGATTTGCTGACGACCTCGGCAAGGTTTCGGGATGGTTGAGCCTGTGCCGCGGGTCGCGACGGCTAAGGTATTGACTTCGAAGCCCTCGTCAGTAACACTCCACGATGCGGCTATATCTCCCACGTGTCGAGGCACGACTTAGAGGCATAACCGCATTGTGGTTTTGTCGCAAGAAGAGTCATCTTCACACAATCCCATGTAATGAACAAGGATAGAATAAATAGAGGGTTGGCTTACAATCGCCACTTCACACAATGAACAACTAATTCATACATCATTCAGAGTACACACACAGTCCTACTACGGACAAATCCAAAATAAAAGAAGATAACCCCAAATGCTAGATCCCCGATCGTCCCAACTGGGCTCCACTACTGATCATCAGGAAACGAAACATAGTAACGACCAAGGTCCTCGTCGAACTCCCACTTGAGTTCGGTAGCATCACCGTGACCGGTATCATCGGCACCGCAATCGCTTTTGGTAGTATCTCAGTCACCACTAGGACTCAACAATCTCAAAACCCGCGAGATCAACACTATTTAAGCTTATGGGTAGGATGTGGTAATGAGGTGGAGTTGCAGCAAGCGCTAAGCAAATATGGTGGCTAGAGTAAGATGAGAAACTACGCAGCGGTCGTGAAGCTAGAAGTGATCAAGAAGTGATCCTGAAACTACTTACGCTCAAACATAACCCAAAACCGTGTTCACTTCCCTGACCACCAAAAAGAGACCATCACGGCTACACACGCGGTTGATGCATTTTAATTAAGTGTCGAGTTCTCTACAACCGGATATTAACAAATTTCCATCTGCCACATAACCGCGGGCACGGCTCTCGAAAGTTTATACCCTGCAGGGGTGTCCCAACTTAGCCCATCACAAGCTCTCACGATCAACGAAGGATATTACTTCTCCCAAAACAACCCGATCAGACTCGAAATCCCGCTTACAAGACATTTCGACAATGGTAAAACAAGACCAGGAAGACCGCCCAATGTGCCGACAAATCCCGATAGGAGTCGGATGTATCTCATTCTCAGGGCACACCGGATGGGCAAGACGTCGGGTTGGCATAGACCTGGTCGCTTCTGTGGGCGCCGGACATCGCTTCAGCCGGACCAACACTCGCATTTGAGCACCGGCACGGGGGTTAAAATAAATATGACCCTCGGGTTTGCAACCCCAATGGAAATTTATAGTTTGTTATGCAAATGTAAAACCAAGGTTGGGCCTCACGGAGGATTTTTACTCAAAGCGTAATCGTCAAGGGGGTCCCATAAGCCCAACCGCCAGAAGAACGCAAAAATCAAGGAACATAACACCGTATGACGGAAACTAAGGCGGCAAGAGTGGAACAAAACACTGTGCATACGGCCGAGCCTTCCACCCTTTACCAAGTATATAGATGCATTAATTAAAATAAGAGATATTGTGATATCCCAACATAATCTTGTTCCAACATGGAGCACTCTTCAACTTCACCTGCAACTAACAACGCTATAAGAGGGGCTGAGCAAAGCGGTAACATAGCCAAACAACGGCTTGCTAGGAAGGTGGGTTAGAGGCTTGACATGGCAATATGGGAGGCATGATAAACAAGTGGTAGGTAGCGCGACATAGCGATAAAACGAACAACTAGCAAGCAAAGATAGAAGTGATATCACGGGTAATGGTCATCTTGCCTGAGATCCCGCAAGAAAGAGGAACGAGTCCATGAAGTAGACGAACCAACATAGTCGAACGAATCCTCGCAATCGTAATGTAACCGGAACTATCAAGGAGAAGCGCAACCGAAAAGAAGCAAACAACATGGTAAACAACCATCACATAAGCATGGCATGATGCAAAATCAAGTATGATGCATTTCCGGTTTAATGAGGCATGGCATGGCAAATTGCACAAACAATGCTACAAATTAAATGGAGCTCAATATGCAACGAGTTGCATATTGACGAAACACCACATTAAGTATTTAGTTCTCTCTCGTTTATGTACCCAACAATATTAAATGTTATTAAACATGGCAAGGGGTGAAGCATATGAAAACTACCTATCTAGGCAAGTTTAAATGAGGCCGGAACAACAAACAACAATTCCGGAAAATCCTCATATGCATTTTTCAAATTCGGTACTGTTCTGCCCTAAACCATATTTTATTGTGGTTAAACATGCAAAGTAATGCCACCATGTTAAACTATGCATTATTCCACCACATTTACATATAAAGTTTATTAAATTCGGAGCTATGGTTAATTAGTTATGAAATAAATCATTTTAACATGGCATTTATGAAAAATTAAACAAAAAGCAAGTTCAAACATGGATGAGAGTTGGAAAATATGAAACTAGATTAAATTCTAAGCACTTTTCATATATAATGTTTTTACATATGATGCATGGTTGGTGAGTTATGATATGCATGAAGTGAAAGGGCTTTTCTGCAAAACTGCAGTTCTCTGATTAATCAGCAAATTCGTTCGCGGAAAAAACAGTGACTCGGGCCGAAACTGAGATCTGGCCCAACAGAAGGAAAAAAACGGAGGGGCGCTGGGGTGGCTTCACCATGGGCCAAGGCCCAGATCGAGGCGAGGGAGGAGGCGCTGGGCCACGCGACGCAGGCGGGGAGCGGTTGGGAGCGGGACTTGGCGCTGTCCTCGCTTGGGGCGGCTGGGCGCTTGGCTCGCTGCTCATCCCGCAGCGAGACGAAGCAGGGGCGCGGGACTTGAAGGGGAGCGGCGGCGGGCTGCAGGGAAGGCCGGCGAGGCGATCGTGGGGTACACCGGCAACGGCGGAATGGAGCACGGGGAGTCGCCTGAGTCCAGATCCGGCTAGGGGAGGCGCGGATCGGGTCCCCGAGCGGCGGAACGTGCTACCAGGCCATGGCGGAACTGTTGCCTGAAGAAAAAGACAGAGGAGAAATCAGAGAGAGACAGAGAAAGAACTAGAGGGAGGAAGAGCACGGGGAAGGAGAGGGGCGGCGCTCATCTGCTCTTGGACCAGGCCGCCGGCAGCACGGCAGCAGGTCTGGAGCGAGACGAGGCGGCGAAGGCCTGGACGAGGAGGAGGCCGCGGACGAAGGACGACGACGGCTTGAGGTGCGTGGGACGCCCGGGCAGAGGAGCTTGAGCATCGGGCGCACGAGAGGACCGGCGAGGTGGCGCCCCGGTGGTCGTACTCGTGAGGGCGAGGTGGTGGGGAGCACGGGGCTTCGATCCAGTGGTGCGGAGGAGGCTGGCCGGACGGAGGCGGGGAGGAGGCTGCAGGCACTGTGGTTGGTTTATCGAGAGGAGTGGCTGGTTGGTTAGGTGGCAAAATCGAGGAGGGGAAGGTGGTGCTACTGATTTGGAGCGGGGGAGATCCCGAGGAAGAGGATTTGGTGGAGTGGCGGCGGCGATGAGGTGGATGGGACAGCCCCTTATATATAGCTAGTCGATTTGGGTAGGGGTATTCTAGCCCCTCCGATTATAATTGGACGGCTGAGAAAATATAGGTTAGGAAGTCCAATTAAGAAAACGGAGTTTTATAGATGTTTGGGGATGATCCGGACCCAAAGATGACGACTGAGCGAGTTGAGTTCGGGACAGCTGTTGGACGCGCGAGAGGGGTCTATGCACTGCGCAAAGAGGGGTTAGGCGGTCACGGTCGAGAGGGAAGCGAAAACCCGATTGGCTGGGAACGGTCAATGAAGACAAGAGGTTTGATGGGCTCAGAAAAGAAAGAGAAGAGAGCGGTCTGGTTGATCTGAGAGAAGGTCAACCGAGACAAGGAAGAAGCGGTAACTACAGTGGATGCAATTTTTATGAAAACATGCAGATGCAATGTGCATGATGTCATGATGAATGTAACAAACAAAAATAAAAGACACGGTGACAATAAAATAGCTGGAAGACTTCTAGAGCGCCGGTTCAAGGCCACACCCGCCTGGGCTGTGAGCGGGTTCCAAAAGCGGTGGGTGTTTGTGGATCGCCGGCCGCCAGCCTCGCTTCGTCGCTACCGGGCTGCCTAGCTCCTACCGGGGCCACGAGAGGTCATTGATCCGCGCCATGCCCATGTCCGGGCGCCGGTTGAAGAGGTCAAGGATCTTGATGTGATCGCGCCCATGGTGGTGAAGGTGTTCGTCCGGCGCCGTGTTGCTCGCTTCCAAAGACCATTCTCGACCAATGTGGACCTTGTCCGCGGCAAAGAAGGACCGCATGAGGCTTCACGAGTCCAGGCTTCCTCCTGAGGCACGACAAACTGTGATCGAGATCCTGACGGGCGACCCGTCACCAGCCAACATGTCGGAGGAGAGTTGTCTCTTGTACTGCTGCTCAAACAAGGTGGAGTTCGCGAGGCAGATGCCCCCTTCCGATGAGTGGGGACTACGTCCGGCTGGTCTTGAAGGGCCTCACAAGAGCCATGTCTTCGTGATTCCCTTGCCTACCGTCAGCGCAGTCATCTCCCTGGAAGTGGGCGCAGGGGGGCGACATCCGTCGGCCACTGGCGACGCGGCTACTGATGAATCGGTGCCGCTCGGGGCTCCGGAAGGGTCGTCCCACGGCCCCCTGGAGAAACGTTCTGAGGAAACGGCCGGAGGGGCATCGCAGCCCGATACTCCTGAGGCTGCAGCCCCCGAGGCCCCGGCGCGTCGCCACGAGGCGAAGGCCAAGGTCTCCATGCAGTCCAGCACCCCAGAGATCGCCTCCTCAGGAGTTACTCCAGTCGCGCTCGGTGCTGGTGACCGTACCCAGGGCTCCGACTAAACTTCGATGCGCTTCGGAAGAGGAAGGGATCTCCAAGCTACAGCGGTGATGCCTTCCGGCCATTGAAACAAAGGAATTATATCGCCATAGACGAGTGAGTACCTTATCTTTGCAATTTCTCGAGTGTTGCTTCCCCTCCTAACTATGGCTCCTCAGGGTCTCTTCTGCTAAGGCGGCGAAATCTCCCGAGAAGCAACCTCCTCCTGCCTCGAGTCCCCTGCCGGCCTTGAGCGCCCCAAGCTAGCATGCCGCACTTGGCGCGAGGTCGGCCGAAGTGGCAGGCGCGCCAGCCTGGCACCTCGAACCCGCGTTCTTGTTGTCCCTCCTTCGTGGCCTTGCCTGGGGTGCGGAAGGTGTGCCAAGGGCTTCTCCTCTGGTTGTCGATCGCGGTTGGGTGGCCTCAGCCCTGGCCTCTCCTTCAGGCAACGAGCCACTCCCCCCGATCTCCCGACGGGGCCCGAAGGGCGTCTGGCAAGGCACCGGCCCCCAGCCCCCTGCTGGGAGGAGGCGAGCCACCTCGGACCTCTTTAACGACTCCCGGCATGGGGGACGGGCCCGGTCATGCGTTCGAGCTCGCGCGCGAGCGGGGTGCCGTCACGAGCTCTTCAGGAGGCGATGGGTGCATTGAGCTGGTTTGGGGAAGAGCTCGTGGATGTCGACGCCCGCCTTGAAGCTGAGAGTCTCCGGTTGATGGACGAATGGCATCGACTGAAGATGACCATCAACCTCGGGCGCCTTTAGCATGAGCACGCCAATGCGAAGGTCGAGGCATCCCTTGCAACCTCGCGCGAAGCCAGCGCCCGGGCCTTGGAGGAGGCCAGGGAGGCAGACCACCGCCACGAGGTCGCCGAGAAGCACAGGCAGGAGCTCCTGGCCCTGAATGCCTCCCTGGAGCAGCAAGTGGAGGTGCGCAGAGCTGCTTTGGCGTCGATGAAGGGGCGCCATCTGATGAGGAGGAGATCTTGAGGCGCGAGGAAGCGCTGATGCTGGAGGCCACGAAGCGTAGCCTCGAGCTTGAGCGGTTGGAGACGAGGAGCGCCAGTTGCCGGGCGGAAGATGCCGCCATGCCGAGGCCGTGGACCCAAGAAGAAGTTGACCGCAGGGTGGTCGGGGCTCGTGCTGATCTTGCCAGCAGGTATGACCTGAAGCTGAAGCTCATGGAAACTGAGGCTGAAGGCAGGACCGCCGCCTCAGTCAAGGTTGGCCGAGGCGAGTAACAAGGAGAAGGCCGCAAAGAAATGCTTTGATCTACATGCAGGCCGAGTTGGCCTCCGCCCATGCCGAGCTGCTCCCGCTCCAGCGGCGAGTTGCCAACGCCGAGTCCGCGCAGGAGAGTAGGGAAGAGGCGTTCCACCGACAGACGTTACTGCGCGAGCATACTCCCATGCTTCGGGACCTCAGGACGAGGGCCAATCAGGCGCTAGGCGCCATTTGCGACAAGCATGCCCCTCATCCCCATGCAGAAGACTATGCCAGCCACCTCCGCTTCTTTACTGATGTCGTGACGTGCCTGGAGAACCGGGCCGAGAGGGCTCATGAGCATGTCGAGGAGAAGAGCCGAGGCCTCCTCGGGCGTGCGTTTTCCCGCATTTTCAGCCATCTCCAGAACATCAATCCTAACTTTGACTTTGACGCCGCCATCGCCCCGGTGCCCGAGGTCATCCGGGACAACCTAGCGCTGGGTGGATGACAATGTAGATGCTCGGGTCAGGGCCTTTGCTTCTAATGATGAAGCGGTGGTGATCGTGGTGGATGAGGGCGGCGCAGTTGATGGCAGTGAAGAAAGCGCCAAAGGATGGGCCGCCAAAGAGCATGTCTGGGAGTGATTCAGAAGACGCGGCGAGCGACATGTCCGACTAAGCCCGCACCCCTTTATTTTGAACCTGCACGCAAAAGCTTGGGCATGGCCCCTCACGATGTAAGAGCATTTTGGGGAGGGGGAGCCCCTCATGTAAACGGACTACTATTTTACTTCTCAGGCTAGGCTTGAAACACGCTTTTGTGAGCTCATGAGCCCCTTGTGGGCTTGCTGTCGTAACTCACCTTAGTCTAGTCGGGCTTCAAACTGGTTTGGCAGCTGCAGATGTGCATTTCTTCCGAGGGGAGTCCTTTGCGGGCTCGCGAGGTTTTGGTCTCCTTAGGGGTCTGCTAGTCCGCCCGAGAGGGCCTTGCGAGGAGCGAGCGCTAGCCATGGTGGGGTGCGCGCGTAGTGCGTGCATGCCACGCCCAGCCCCCGCCCGCGAGGTGCTCGGAAGGGGGGAGGTAGCAGACGCGAATCTCAAAACAATGCACGAATCCAGAAACTCACGTAATCAACATGAACGAGAAAAGGCACCCCCCGCGATTGCAAATGAAAGTACGACTTCAAATTCAAAAATCAAAGGCTGCAAATTTGAGCTACAAAAAAGAGGTCGAAAGAAAATGGCCGCGTCCGACACCTAGCTAGTCTTCTTATCTTCCCATCAGCGCGGAGCTAAGTGCTTTCACAGGCCATGAGCATAGTCATTGGGGGACAGTGTCGACGGCCAGCACGGAGCATGGTGCTTCCACTAGGACGTGAGCGGGAGCCCCCGAGGCCCGAGGGCGGCTCTCCGGAGACTCCGGGGCATGTACAGCCCCACTCTTTATTACGTGAGAGTGTCACGGGCGGAGACCTTCACAGGCGCGAGCCTTGCTTCATATCGCCAGACGAGGGCCCCGCCTTGCACCGCCCTCGACCACCGTTGGGGCGTCCGGAAACTAGTACGATGCCAAGGGGCAAAGGGAACCCTAGCGGCGCCCTCGGCGACCACGGGCCCTCTACCGAGGGGAAGGCTCGCCGGTGCCTCCCCGACAGAGGACCTACCTCCGGGCGGCTCCTTGCTCTATGCGATGCGGAGAGGGGCCTTGCTCCAGGCCCCTCCCATGCAGCCCCCAGTGCGCTTCCGCTGGTGGAAGTAAGGCTGCCGCGCTGGGGTCGTCGTCCACCGCTGTGACCTGATCCACCTGTGACCCATGGTTAGCATAAGCCTGCTCCCGAGAGATTAGCGGTACCCTGCGGTTGTTGTCATTGCCGAGGTCGGAGAGGCTCCTGGGTGGCTCTTGGAAGGCCTCAACTTCCAGCATCTCCTCTTCCCAACCCGGCTCAAGGAACGAGCCGGGGTCATCCTCCGGCGTGTACTCCCGGTCCATCATGCGGGGCACATAGGCCTCCGGAGCCGTTGCCCCGGAACCCCCGCTGAGACGCCCTGCACTCCATGTCGTCGGGCCCAAATAGCCATACTGGGGTAGTAGGGTGGCATACCCAGCCACGGGGGCAACGCCGTGGATCGCGCTTCATTGCAGGAAGCACAGGTGCGGCCGGGTGGCCGACACCGCTGGCCGCGTCGATGACGATGAACCCTCCTGGTGCGCATGGGAGCATGCACGCGCGTCCAACAGCTCAACGACGCGCTCCAGCAACGCATCACGGCTGCTCTCCGCCAGCCGGCACCGCAGCAGCTCCCGTGCCACTATGAGCGCGGCTCTCATGTTCGCGTATTCCCATCGTGTGTGTGGTGCCGTCACTACCGTGTAGCTTGAGGCCCTTGCGGCGGCCCGCGCGCGCCGTGGTGTATGGGTGGAAGGCGGCAGACCGCGCCGCCCACGCCCCACGGCGCTCGATGGTGTGCGGGCCGCTTGGAGTGCAGAGTTGAGGTATTCTTGGGAAGATGGTGCCGCCCTAATGGGCCAAGCTGCCCACTGGTCGGCGTTGTTCCTCAGGTCACCCGACAACGGCGCCGCGGGGTGTTGGCGGATCGGCTGATGGAAGAGAGGCTTCGGCGCACCCCTACCCGGCGCTCCAAATGTCAGATTACGGGTTCCGACAAAACCCTTAAGGTTCGAACTCTGGGGTGCGCACGAAGATCTCTCTCCCCCTAGCTCACGCTCTCACCACGATCTCGAAGCCTAGCTCGCCGAACCCGAAGAACAAGGGACACAAGAGTTTATACTGGTTCGGGCCACCGATGTGGTGTAATACCCTACTATAGTGTGGTGTGGTGGATTGCCTTGTAGGCTGGATGAACAAGTACAAGGGAAGAACTACCTCCTGAGGAGAGGCGTGCTTGAGCTCGATGAGCTTGTGTGTGTGTGGATGGAATGGGTGTGATCCAAGATCAGTTGGGGCCGAATCAGTTGCCTCCTACGGTGGTGGCTAGTCCTATTTATAGAGGCCTGGGTCCTCTTCCCAAATGTTAGGCGGGAAGGGATCCCACAATGGCCAATTTGAAGGGGGGGGGGCAGCTAGTACAAGCTATCATGACAAAAGGTGGTCTTCGCCTGCCAAAGGCTCTGGTGGTGACGCCGTCATGGGCTCCGCGATGACCTCCGGCCATGTCGCCCCGCCGGTCTTGGTCTCGTTGCACCAATATGGAAACCTTTGCCTGATGCCTCAGGACTCCTCGCCTGCGTCTGCTCCTTTAGCACCGAGGAGGAAACCAGTACTCTGCACCTGCTGGCGCCCGCCTGGCTTTGGTCGTCATGGCTCACGTCACGGGAACCTCACGAGGAGCCCCTCGCCTTGATCTCTCCGCTCCTCGCGAGCCAGCCTAGTGAGGCTGCCCCTGAGGAGGTCTTGTGTCACCCACCTCGCGAGGGTCTTGACTGTCTACTGGTGAAGATGGGCCATACCAGGTCGCTAGTGGAGCCACGCCGTGGGCCGCAGGCAGGCAAGTCTGGGGACCCCCGTTCCCAGAACGCCGACATCAGCCATGCCGACGGATGGGATAATTGGCCATGCTACTACTAGCTATTCGGCCAATTACTCTCAACCGTCATATGCTACACCTCATGTTAGTAATTTTTCAGCACCATACACAACTGTAGATGTTCATAATTCAGCTTCACACCTTCCTGGTCATAGACGAATACATGTAAATTTTACAGGAGTGGTTGTGCCCAATATTGTAGAAGATGAGGTACTGGGGGCTGCATTAAAGAGTCTAGCTTGAAATAAGAGGATTAATGCTCTTTGCCTTGAAAATCATGAAAAGGGGCTATTTCCTGATTATGCGGCAATAAAAGCTAGAGTTTTGCAAGAAGATGAATCTTTGCCAATTGATAAAATTGGCGAGCAAAAATATGGTTTTACAACATTGCATATGGCTTCACCTAGTACTACATCATATTATAAACCACCTACACAATTGCAGAATTTCGGCAACACTCATGTGCCATTGCTGAAAGAATCTAACAGCATTGGGGGGCAATCATATCCGGAGTGGGCTGAAATTGAGAAAAAAAACTTATAGACAATTTTGCCGCTCGCCGCCAGAAAGAAACAAAAAAAGAATTGGCTCAAATAAAAGAAGCATTGCCAATTGGTAGAATCAATGAAAAGAAGGATGAGTCGGAACATGAAAGTGCTTCAATTGAAAAAGCCTAATAAAGTAGTATATATTGTGAGTCCATCAAATCCAAAGAGGCAAGCATTATTGAGAAAGGGCATGGCAAGCATAACAAAACGACCATGTTTGATTTTTCTGAAGTTAAGGGAACCTACTTCCTACCCTATGAGTTTCGTGCCATAGAACTGATGAACTTCAAGGACAAGAACAAGTAGCTGAATAAAGTTCGGCCGACAAAAATCTTCAATGTAAGGATGCACGGAATCAAGAAAAAGATGATGAAGAGACGTTGGGGAGCCATCCAAAGGCGGAGCAAGATATTGTTCAAGTCACACCACCATCATGCTCTCCCTAGATATTTGAAGAGGTATGTTTAGCAAGTAATTTACCTATTTTCAGATTTGGTCAGAACTTTATTGTTGATGCATCTATTAGAAAAATCATCATAAGTAATTTTACCAATGAAGAAGGGTAATTTACTTGTTAGCAATAAAGTTGTTATTGAGCATATCGGCCAACCCATTGCGCCATTTATAAAGACCGATAGTGACTTATTGTTGCAGCCAAGGCTTTCCCTATTGCTTTATCTAAAGTTCATATCTAATTGGGTAGCTTTGCTTATTTATTACTTGGCTTACATTTGGTCTCCATTGAGATATGTATGCTCTAACTATTTTCGTTTCAGAAATTTAAAGCCAAGGTCAAATTCTTTTGAGAAAACCGATGCTATTATGATATCTTATCGAAAGACATCAGATGTAGAGTGCAAAACACATTGCATAGCCGAATGGGGAGATTCCAAATCTGAACCATTCGTTTGCTTACCTCCGAGGCCGTTCTCACAGCAAGACCGTCTAAACAATAAGAAGTATACATTCAATTCAAGGATGTGTGATCAAATATTTGATTTGTTGCTGAAAAATGATTACATTAGAATTCTTGATCACCATGTCAAGCCATCAATCCAGGGACGAATGTATTGTAAGTTGCGTGATTCGTCCAAGCATAATTTTGAGGATTGCAACATGTTTCGTCAAATAGTTAAATCGGCTGTCGGTGTCAAAACCGGCGGATCTCGGGTAGGGGGTCCCGAACTGTGCGTCTAGGCGGATGGTAACAGGAGACAAGGGACACGATGTTTTTACCCAGGTTCGGGCCCTCTTGATGGAGGTAATACCCTACCCCGCTTGATTAATATTGATGATATGGGTAGTACAAGAGTAGATCTACCACGAGATCAAGGAGGCTAAACCCTAGAAGCTAGCCTATGGTATGATTGGTGTTCGCCCCACGGACTAAAACCCTCCGGTTTATATAGACACCGGATAGGTTAGGGTTACACGTAGTCGGTTACAATGGTAGGAGATCTACATCAGATCGCCAAGCTTGCCTTCCACGCCAAGGAAAGTCCCATCCGGACACGGGACGAAGTCTTCAATCTTGTATCTTCATAATCTTGGAGTCCGGCCAGACTATAGTCCGCTATCCGGACACCCCTAGTCCGGACTCCTCAAGAGTCTCCCTAACCAGGCTTCAATGACGATGAGTCCGGCGCGTTGATTGTCTTCGGCATTGCGAGGCGGGTTCTTCTCCAAATTCCATATACTTCCAGCCTCACAGGTAAATGAGACCAAGATCCAAAAACCCTGATAATGACCCATCCATGCTTATTTTTTATCACTGTATACCAATGGTGCTTCGCAGGGGGTACCTTCGAGGCAGGAAGCAGAGCTCATGGCGCTACCGCCAACAAAGGGCAAAGGCGGCCCCTCAGTTAAAAAAGAAGTGCGGTCCGGATCGAAACTCCACCGCAATGGTATGGCGTGTCACCATACTCCCAGGATTGATTCTTGGAAGGTGTACTAACGCTGGTGCTCTTTTCAGGAAAAAGAGCGTTCGCCGGACTGAGTCCGGAGAGGTTGCCAATCGTTTTTCTTTTTCAACCTTCACCGGCCAGGCTTCAAAGCCGGGTCCGGAGGCTGAGCCGAGCATGAGACGTGCGTCGGATGCTCCTTCGACAGAGGATGCCGACATGTTGTCCGCCACCAACTCCGAGGTGGAGAGCGCCTTGAATCACAGGCACCGCCGGACAGTTCTTCGTGACGCATGTTTCTCCCAGGAGGCCTTGAATGCATTCGATTCGGGAGATGCGCACCTCCGTGCCGCTCAAGATGGTCTAGCCAGAGCCACGGAGCAGTATGTGAAGGACATACGGGTAAGGAAATCTGACAGTTATATATGCCAGTTTATATATGCCAGTAGCCCCCGAGACTTAAAATAGTTAGAATAACTGATTTAAGGATCATTTGTTATGCAGGATCTTACAGAAAAGAATACCCGACTGTCCCAGGAGCTTGAAGAATGTAAGGCCCAACTTGAGGTCGCACTAGCCGCTACACGGGGAGCCGCAGAGACCACCACTTGCAATATACGCTTTAAAAATAGTTTATGAAGTGCGGCGGGTTTGTAAATCTGACAAGATCCGGACAAGCAGCAGCTCTTGCGCCAGCTAAAGGCCGGCGAGAGCATGCTTACGAGGGTGCGGCAGGAGAAAAATAACCTCCAAGACGCCAACACCAAGCTGGGTGAGGAACTAAAGGATGTTCGTGCCCAGTTGTCCGACTCCGTAAAGGAGAATCGGCGGCTTTGTCGCGGCATTTTCAAGAAGTGCTTGAACGAACTTTGAAAGAGTTCGGCGAGGAAGGCGACTAACATAAACATGTATGTAGGTTTGCTCACAGTGTCGCCCCGAGGAGGAGATGCCCAGCTTCGGGTGATCTTCTTCCCGAATCCGGCTACCGCACGAACGAGTCCGGCAGTGATGAAAGGCATCGGCCGTGCCTTGTGGCTATCTATCTCCCCGCTCAAGGCATTGGGGAGCCGGGCAGAGCTGCTTCAAGGAGCACGGCGGGCGCTTCCGCTATGGAAGATATTGGCCTGCCGTCAAGGCGCCAGGAGGCTCGGGCCATGGTAAAGACGCTACACGGTTATCGACCCAAACCACATGGCCGAGGTCGGAACTGTGGGGCGGATGGGATGGAGATCCCTCAGAAAGTTAGTGTACGGCCAAGTAGAATTGGCCGCCAAGTATTCCCAAAGCAAGATTGTAAATTAGATAGCCTATTAGATGGCATTGAGGAGGAATACAATGAGTCGAGTTGACTATGTAAAAATATGACATGAAAGAATGTCTTCTAGCCGGATTGTAGATCGCTTGTCATAGCGGACCTTTTCGCCGACCTCGGACCCAATAGTCCGGAGTGTGTCCGAACACCTTCGTGGTTATATAAGAACCGTGGTATGCATGGAGACAAGGCGTAGGGGTCATTGTTGCTGTATGTCAGACAAGTGCCCAACTAGTTATGTTATATTACATGGGTAGTAAGAAACATCTTTCAGGAGAATAGTTCCGTTAAGGGTTCCTTTCGGGGTGCATGCCCTAAAGTGCATGTCAAAGCTGCTATGAAAGCGTAAAATCATCCGGGGCAGATGGGTAAATAGTTAAAAATCATCTTTGAGTTCACCGACCGAATATTCCCTTAAGAACGCTTAGCTTTCGGCTTCACCCACCGAGGTACACATCCGTCAATTCGGCAAAGAATAATCGCAGAGGTGCTCCCTTTACCACCCAGCCGAACAATCGTGAACGAGGGGTAAGCATGTGAGCCGTGCAACCCAGCTTGGCCAAAACTTAAGTCATCTCGATGCATATAATGGTGAATAAAAGGTACATGCGGAAGTTTAACGCATGTGTTGGGCATGAAAGCCCGGATAAATAAGCTTCTGTTGAAGAAGCTCCCAGGTATAATGAGCGCGGACAACGCGTCAAGTGTGTGCGAAAAAGCGCAAACGAGCCTCTAGAGGCTTCAAGAAGAAGAAGGAGGAAGGAGAGAAATAAAAGACAGAAAAATAGAAAATGTGGACGGACGAAGGAGACGAACTTGGAATCCGGCACTTAGGCGTAGAATCTTCGTAGACGGGCTGCGTTCCATGGGTTCGGCTCGAGTCGGTTATCCGATGCGCTTTCGCGCAGACGGTATGCTCCACCAGTCGAGACCTGGTCGATGATGAAGGGACCTTACCATTTGGGCTTGAGTTTGTCCTTTTCTTGTCCGTGAAAGCGAGAACTAGTTCGCCAACGTTATAAGCTTTTGCTCGCATTTCCTCGCTTTGATATCTTCGAGCCTGCTGTTGATAGAATGCGGAACGAGCTTTTGCCACGCCGCGCTCCTCCTCCAATGCGCCCAAACTGTCCCGCCGATCAAGCTCGGCTTCTTTCTTCATACATGCGCACGCCGAGGTGAGTCATGTATTATGTCGCAGGCAAGATCGCCTCGCGCCATACACCATGAAGAATGGTGTGAATCCGTAGTACGATTCGGCGTGGTCCGCAGCCCCTAGAGTACGGAGTCGAGCTCCTCAACCCAAAGGCGTGTTAGATTCCTTGAGGGACCGCACTAGTCCGGGTTTAATGCCGCCATGATTAGACCATTTGCCCTTTCGACTTGGCCGTTGGTTTGAGGGTGATAGACTGAGGCGTGATCGAGCTTGATGCCCATGTTTTTGCACCATAATTTGACCTCATCGGCCGTGAAGTTGGTGCCATTATCAGTGATGATACTGTGGGGGACACCGTAACGGTGCGCTACCCATGATATGAAGCCTATCACTGGTCCGGATTCGGCCGTTTTAGCAGGCTTGGCCTCTATCCATTTGGTGAATTTATCCACCATGACCAATAGGTATTTTTGCTTGTGGGTTCCTCCCTTGAGGGGTCCAACCATGTCAAGCCCCTGCACCATGAACGGCCGGTGATGGGTATAGTTTTAAGGCGTGGGTGGCATGTGGCTTTGGTTAGCAAAAGCTAGCAACCGACACATCGTTGGACTAAGTCCTCAAGATTCCGCCTCGGCCGTCGGCCAATAAAATCTCAGACGGAAGGCCTTGCCTACAAGGGCCGGGCTGCGGCGTGGTGCCCACCCACCGCATGAATTTCAGCCAGAGATTTCGCCTTCCTCTTCGGAGATACACCTTTGAAGGACTCGTAGTGCTTTTCTTATAAAGCTCTCCCTCATGGACTTTATAGGCTTTAGGGCGCCTGTACTATGCAAATGAGCCTCATTTTGGTCTTGGGGAGTTCCTGCCTAGTTAGGTAGGCTAGGAATGGTTCCGCCCACGGGCGGTAACCGCCTTTATTTCGTGAGCAAGAGGGTGTTATCTCGGGGCGAGCCTCTAGTTATGTCGAGTGTTCGGCGTTAGGCAAAGGCGGTTGGGTCCGGATTGATATTGCCGGACTCCTTCCCATAGTACGGATGGCTTGAACAGCCGCTCCAGAAGATATTGGGTGGACGGCATCGTGTTTTGCACCGGCGCGCCAATATATCCGCTACCTGGTTGTTATCCCGGGCTATATGATGAAATTCGAGCCCTTCGAATCGTGCTGACATTTTCAGGACCGCATTGCGGTATGCTGCCATTTTCGGATCTTTGGCATCAAAGTCTCCTTTTATTTGAGAGATTGCGAGGTTCGAATCCCCGCGCACCTCTAGGCGTTGAATGCCCATGGAGACTGCCATCCGGAGGCCGTGCAGAAGGGCCTCGTATTCGGCTGCGTTGTTGGAGTCCGTATACATTATCGGAAGGACGTATTGGACTGTGTCCCCGATTAGTGCGACTGTCTTTTATATAAAGCTGTCATGTTTTTGCTCGTATCAGGGCCAGATTCTTCGGCTATGTATTCCAACCTCTCAATGAAAGCACCAATGTCGGTGTCAAAACCGGCGGATCTCGGGTAGGGGGTCCCGAACTGTGTGTCTAGGCGGATGGTAACAGGAGACAAGGGACACGATGTTTTTACCCAGGTTCGGGCCCTCTCGATGGAGGTAATACCCTACTCCCGCTTGATTAATATTGA
Source organism: Aegilops bicornis (assembly GCA_021605145.1). Lineage (NCBI taxonomy): Eukaryota > Viridiplantae > Streptophyta > Magnoliopsida > Poales > Poaceae > Aegilops > Aegilops bicornis. The sequence continues at coordinate 335,164,677 of CM038670.1, read as the reverse complement.
TGATATGGGTAGTACAAGAGTAGATCTACCACGAGATCAAGGAGGCTAAACCCTAGAAGCTAGCCTATGGTATGATTGTTGTTCGTCCCCACGGACTAAAACCCTCCGGTTTATATAGACACCGGATAGGTTAGGGTTACACGTAGTCGGTTACAATGGTAGGAGATCTACATATCCGTATCGCCAAGCTTGCCTTCCACGCCAAGGAAAGTCCCATCCGGACACGGGACCAAGTCTTCAATCTTGTATCTTCATAGTCTTGGAGTCCGGCCGTGACGATAGTCCGGCTATCCGGACACCCCCTAGTCCGGGACTCCCTCATCGGCCATTGAAAAAGTACGATTGAAATTTGTTGAAACACCAAGAGATGACCAGTCTATTCCAATTGGTCCTGATGGCAAAAAGTTTTTGCATCGACTGCTTCAAGCCGATCCATTTAAAGAGAAGGTAAAAGCTGCCTGTGACGGGATCAAGCTTTCAAGTAAAGAAGTTATTGAAGAGCATAATGAACATAATCATGAGGGCGAGAATTCCATCAAGGCTACAATGAAGACGCCAAGGACTGGGGGGTGACAAGCAAATCCAATGATCAATGAAAACAAACCAAAAGAAAACAAAGGCCGAAATAAGCAGAAGTGTAAGAGATCAAAAATCACCTTCGCTGAACTATTGGATAAATATCAAAAGAAGAGTGAAGAGAAGAATGCTTATCAGCCAGAAACCAAGATCGCCCCCTAGGCGCAAATATGAGGATCAGTATTGGCAAAGTGGGAATTTCAATGCAACATATTCATATCCTTATTTTGGGCTATCAATGCCAATGCTGTGGATGCCTCCCTATGCACATGTAGATCCGTGTCCATCATGGGACAGGTATGATACAAGGGCACATTCTCCATCTTATTTTAGACCATCTCACCAATATTATGCAGCTCCTAGAAGATCAACATTTGAACAATCACATGTTAAAGACTGTTTCAATCATAAGGAATTGGTCCAAAGATCAAGAAACAAGAAAGAGGTGGTCAAGCAAGTTTACCATGTTAAAAAAGATGGTCGTAAGAGTGCACTTCAGATTTTATATCAAATGAAAAAGAGCCAATTAAAGTGTTGACATTGGCTACAAAAGGCAAAGAAGTGAAGCAATCAATTATTAAAAGTCAAAGTGCCAAATCTGAAGAAAAGAAGTTGAGGATGCACAAGGCGAAAAAAGAGTTGCCATTGGTTGAAACAGAATCACAACTGAGGTGCCCACTTGGCTTATCGTATTGGCAAAATACGGAATTACAAAATCTTAGTGCACAAGAGCTGAACATGTGTGACGCCCCCGATTCAATCGTACACTAATCATACACGCAAACGTGTACGATCAAGATCAGGGACTCACGAGAAGATATCACAACACAACTCTAAAAATAAAATAAGTCATACAAGCATTATAATACAAGCCAGGGGCCTCGAGGGCTAGAATACAAGTGCTCGACCATAGACGAGTCAGCGGAAGCAACACTATCTGAGTACAGACACAAGTTAAACAAGTTTTCCTTAAGAAGGCTAGCACAAAAGCAACAACGATCGAAAAGGCAAGGCCTCCCGCCTCGAGACTTCGACTACTCCTTGTCGTCGGCGGCCTCCACGTAGTAGTAGGCACCCTCGGGGTTGTAGTAGTCATCGGTGGTGTCGTCCGGATCCTGGGTTCCACCATCTGGTTGCGACATCCGAGAAGAATGGAAGAAGGGGAAAAGAGGAAGCAAAGCAACCGTGAGTACTCATCTGAAGTACTCAGCAAGCAAGGATCTACACTACATATGCAACATTATCAAAGAAAGGCTGTATATGTGGACTGGGCTCCAGAAATGCCAGAATAAGAGGGGGAGAAGCTAGTCCTATCAAAGACTAGCATCTTCTGGAAACCACCATCTTGCAGCAACAGGAGGGAGTAGAGTAGCATAAAGTAAAGTAGTAGTAGTGTTATCAACCTCGGCGAGAGATCCTTTCCCGACTCCCTGAGAGAAAGCAATCCCATAGCCATACTATCCATTTCCCATATCCGTGTCTCATCTAAAGTATCAAGTTCTAGTTGTATCGATCGGGATACAACTCCGAGTGTCTGTTACCGTAGGACAGGCTATCGATAGATGTTTTTTTCCCTGTAGGGGTGCACCAACTTACCCACCACGCTCCATTAACTCTGGTCGGACACACTTTCCTGGGTCATGCCCGGCCTCGGCCAAACAATACGCCGCAACCCGACCTAGGCTTAATAGAGAGGTCAAGCACGCCGGACTAAACCTATGCCCCCATGGGTCATGGGCCATCGCCTCGGGAACTCCCGCATGTTGCGTGGGCGGCCGGTGAGCAGACCTAGCTACCTCCTTAAAAAAGGCAGGTGCTTACGCAGTCCAACCCGGCGCGTGCCGCTCAGTCGCTGACGTCTATTAAGCTTTGGCTGATGTATACAACGCAGAACACCCATACTATGTGCACGTGATGGTTAGTGATATCAGGCCAAAGGCCCCTCGGATCAAATATCCATATCATAGTGGATTAGGAACGAGCGGTAACAAGCAGAGACTCACGGAAGATGTGACCCCGTCGCCTCGTCCCGAGGACTTGCGGCAAGGGCTAGGAATGCCCGACCACGCCTCGTAATTATCTCGTGGGCACCCTCCAGGTCAACCCGACTCCTCATCACTCGCAATTAAGCTCGTGCGGGTACCCCTCAGGGCCGACCCATCTTTAGTAACATGGTTCAGTGTAAAGTCATGGTAATCATAGTAACTGTGTGTCTAACACCAAGGGGAAAGTGATGCGCGGTGTCGGGGCCTGGTCTTCGATCCCATTGATCGGGTCTTCTGATAATCCAGCGGGGCAGTCGAGACAAAGTGGGGGTCTTTGATGGGTCTCTACCCAGCCTATACTAAACAGTTTAGGATAAGCAGGTAGGTAACAACAACATGTTACAATAAACAGGCTATGCATCAGAATAGGAGCAAACAATAACAGTAGCAAAATCTAATGCAAGCATCAGAATAGGTTCGTTGTCGATGTAGTCGATCACATGGGTACCGGCAGCGGTCTCGGGGTCTACTGGAAAGAAGTAACAGAGGGGGAACACAATAAATAACAGAGCAATCAAAGCATCACAAAGCATAACATGGTAATACGCGGTGCTAGGGGTGACCTAACGCAGTACTAGGCGATACTGGCGAAGTGGGGAAACATCCGGGAAAGTATTCCTGGTGTTTCGCGTTTTTGGACACATGAACCGGAGGGGGCAAGTTGCGTGTTTTCTATGCTAGGGATTTGTGGCGGACGAACGGGTTGCATATCCGGATTCGTCTCGTCGTTCTGAGCAACTTTCATGTACAAAGTATTTTCATCCGAGCTACGGTTTATTTTATATAAATTTTTCAAAGGTTTATTCAATTTATGGATTTATTTATATTCCAAAAATATAATCAGTAAATACTTTTGCCACATAACGCAGTGCCAGCCACAGTGTATGATGGGTGGGGTCAGGGTCAAAGTCAATAGTCCAGTCAGCAATTGACTAGGCCAACGTTGACTGGTCAAGCTGGCTGGTGGGACCCAGTTGTCATAGAGATAGGGTAAATTAACAGTTTAATTAATTGAACAGATTAAGTGGGGGGCCACATGTCATTGACTTAGATATTTTTAAACAGGCTTTTAAATGAAATGGTTCCACATGTCATTTTCAGTTACTCAACTAAACAGTTTTATTAGGTTCTAATTAGGTGGTTAAGGGAATGGTTAAACCGGGGGGGCCGACACATCAGTGGGTCAACCCAGTGTTAGAACGTGTGTGCATGTGAGTTCAGAGGACGGCGGCACGCGCGGAGCCAGCGGCTACGGCGACCAAAAGGGCCATCTCGGGCGTCAAAAGGACAAGCGCGATGCGCCGCGTCGAGTCGTCCATCGTCTGGAGCGAGGAGCGGTCGAAACAATGCCGGGGGCGACGGAAGGCGGCAACTACGGCGGAGCTAGCGGCAACCGGCGCTGGAGTGCATGGGGAGGAGAGGGGAGAGGCCAGGGGAGCCAGATGCTCACATCGTTGCAGAGGAGAGCTCGGGGAGGCAGGATGGACCCTGCCGGTGAGGTACGGCAGCCGGACGGGCTGGCAGGCACGAGGCAAAGCAGAGGCTTGGGGAGGCGCGGTGCAGGGACGACGGAGAAGGTGCGTGGCGGAGGCGGCAGCCCTCGGGCGCGGGCGTGCTCACCAAGGCCGCGGCGACCCGACCGAGACGGCCAGGCACCGGCACGGCAGTGGCGGCGGAGGCGGGCACCGGTCGAGGCCGGACAAGGAGGCGAGCTGGTCGGTAGAGCATGTCGGGGAGGAGATGAGGAGGTCCGATGGGGAGGTCCGGCGAACGACGAGGCGACGGGGACGTCTTGGGCGCCAGGCGACTGTGGCACTGGTGCCCCCGTCCCGATCCAGAACGGGGTGTGGGAGAGGTCGTGGGAGGATCATGGGGGAAGTGGGGAGGGACCGCTAGGGTTAGGTCGGGGGGAGCCGGGCCATATAGGCCAGGGAGGGGTATGGGGAGTGGGTAGGCCTGACTGGTGGCCAGGTTGGCCGTGGCCCATTAGGGGGGGGTTCTTTTCTCCTTTTTTTGGTTTCTTTTCTTTCAAAAACTTTTCTGTTTTATTTATTTTTAAAGCATTTAGCCATTTTGTAAAAAGATGATTTCTCCACTAATATTACCAAATGATAATTTACAACAACTTGAACATTTTTATTTGCATGTTTGATAATTTTGTAACTTAACTTTAATTTAAATTTGAATTTGGACTGGTTTCAAACCAACGCGAGTTTAACAACAGTAATCATGATGACGTGGCATCATTAGCAGGGAATTACTGTAGCCTAATTATCCGGGCGTCACAATTCTCCTCCACTACAAGAAATCTCGTCCCGAGATTTAAGGGGTGAAGTAAGGGGGAAAGACTCGAGAAGGACGGAGCTCAACACAAGATAGGTACCTGGGGGCTATCTCAGTGAACGTGGCGTAGAGGCATCTCTCGAGTGGAAATTTGAGGAAGACGTCAAGAGCAAGGTAAGGAGTTGTGATAAGAAGCTTCAACCTCGTAGGCAATCGTTCGTTGCCTGAAATAGAGAGTGAATGGGGTTCAGAGCAATGGGAATAAGTATTGCATCTGATAATCACTAGAAATATGGCTCGTGAATTACATACGAAGCCAAGCGCGAGGAATAACTTAGAAAACAGGGATGTATAGGAGAGTCAGGTTTCGATCATGTGGAACTGTGGGTTATGGGCCCACCATGTGGGTTAAAAGTAGGAAGGTTGCTTACATTTGCACGGTCATGATAACAAGGCATGTCAGAGGATAGCATGTCAGTTATGTTGGCAACAACGTTGGTACCAAGGGTGAGGGACGAAGAGAACAATTTTCCTGCTCGTTAAGACGAGGCGGACCAATAGGCAAAGTTCTCGTCCATCGGTGGCTACCGGAATGTCATCAACAATATTAACAAGGTCTTACTGACAGAGTTGTACACCGAGGTGTTTACATAAGCTGAAGAATATTACTACTTAGATCATATGGATCACAAGAAAGGTTAAACAAATCAGTGGAAAGGAAAATGTGACTAGCAGATTAAACAGAACAATGGAAAGGAAATGTGTTTAAACACATATCTGAGGGGTATATCCTTCCCAAGGACATGCAGAGCATGATATCCATGACAGGATAGAAATTATAATCCCATTTAGGTAAGTGAAGAGGAATTTCATGACGTTACCCATACAACAGTGTTTGGATAATAGATAAAGAAAATTTGGCATTGCGCTTCAAAGGTACTTATTGATGATCGGAGTACCACAGACATGCTTCGAGATAGCATTGACATGGTCTTCAAGCAAAGTTCAGGCTTTGGATACATGAAGGATTCATCAGGAACAACTTGTAGAATAAGTCTTACCATTTCCTCATGGAAGAATAGATAACCTTGCTAAAAAGGAAAACTATAACAATAGGTCCTCCGGCCAGGTGTGCTAGGCATGACATCACCTTATCAGGTCAAAGACCAATGTTATAATTCTTGGAAACATCTTCCAACCATCATATCTGACCGAGATTATGATCTGATTGGTGTCAGGATACCTTAGACTCAGGAAGCCTAAGAAGAAAAGGAGCAACGCAAATTAAACGAGATGATATTGTAAGATTCTTGGGAGATGAACTATGGAAGCGAGTTCCGAAACAGGAGTTCATCATTAAACCAAGGAGAGGATGAGGAGGTGGTTGATGAACTTAGCGACAATTCAACGAGATTTCCAAAAGATGGATTTCCACAATTATGTGAACAAGGAGATAACATTTGTCAGATCAAATGATATAATGAGGTATGCTTAGGAAAACATACTCGATTAAACATCTGTTGACAGGTGCGCCCAAAATATGGGCATATGTAGCCTGATCAATTGCTAGAATGGTGATCCAATAACCGATAGGCTAAGAATGAATTGTCGACCATTAACTTCAAAGCAATAGGGTTGCTAGAAGTGCAGAATTCAAACAGCACTCTTCACTTGTTGGTATCCCGGTTAGAATCAACACTGGGACCAAGAAAGAATGGTGATGGTGAGAATTATCACTATACCAAGAATTCTTAAGAGGTGGAGAAATCCTCACAATATTCTTGATATAGAAGACAGTAAAACTCCAAGGTAAAGAAGAAAAAATGTTGGATAGCAAGGAACTCAAGGTATACACAAAACACAAAGAAGTTTGTGTTGAACGGAGGGAAATAAAGTGGTCGATGATAATTCAAATCATCGAGGGCAAGGATGGTGCTTCTCATCATGAATTCAATTGTTATCCTAGAAGATCTCATAATGTTGATGATGATCACGTCGCATTTGTAGAGAAATTTCATGAAGATGTAATCGATCGGCGGTGACATCCAGTCAAAGGAACGATGAAGCGAAAGGTTATTGGAACCATGGGTACGACACAAACTTCAAATCAAGTTTGTTGTTCAAGGAGAAATGATATGACGAGGAAGATCGACATAAGATTAGCTCACCGTCGCAATTTGTAATCCGGGAAGAACCAGGTAGCACAGTTAAATTTAGCACGATAATGATGTAGCCGATAAGGCTAGGAATGACATGATGGAGTATTGAACTCGTAAGCAATGAAGATTACTAAGAGTTGTCCAATCACAGTGCGGACTCGATTCACTATTCGGTGTTCTCGGCTGACGACAAGCCAGAACTCATGGAGTGACTATGATAGGGAAAGGTATTACTCTAGCACAAATTCATAAGATGTAGTGCAATGGCATGATATCCTCGAGATACCAGGGGAATGATACTCGAAGGCATATCAAAAATAAAGGTTGAAGTGGAGTGTATTGATCTATAGAAGACAAGCGCTTTAACTTGTCTGGGAAATGTAATCAAAGGAAGAAATTATGTTCGGAACCACAATCATAAATGTTCGAACCACGGATACAAGATGAACTTATAACAAGGGGGTAATTATTTTTACGAGCAGCTTCCATGATAAGTTATACAACGTGTCCATGGGCATGAACACAAAGTTGAAGGTCGACTCCCACTTCTCTAATGCATAACCTTTCATTCACTCTTCGTCTCTGAATAAGTTGTAGAGTTGAAATTTTATCTGGCAAAACACCAGAAGAGTATGACTCGTGAGAACTCTTGAGTTCACACGGATTAAGGAAGGCATAAGTTCAACCAATCGGGGCATTTTTATGAATCTATACAACCATCAACCAAGCAAGAGATACGAGTTCGAAAGCAGAGTATGAAAGTCAAAGAGGATGATACAATTTACCAAAGGTATTATGTATCAGGGAAAAACTCATAAGATTTTGGATGTCAAGGAAATTGTCAATGGATCTAGTGATTCACGACAGAGTGATGTGAGTATCGGTAATCAACCACAAGAAGAAGGGGATGCAAAGGCATCGTCTTATAGAAACGTCTGAATAATTTGATGCTTGAGTACGAAGGAATTATGATTTCAAGACGAAGGATCAGAAGCAGAGGCTCTGATCAAAAGAGAGTAAGTTGAATAGACTTAGAGGTGCACCCGATTAAATCTTGATTGGGCAAGAACCAGCTCATATTCGGAACAATGTCTGAGCCGGAAAGAAAATTTCCAAGGATTAATTGATGATCGTGTGCATTCACACACATTTCATGATCAGTATGTTAATCCCAAAGGATTTTAATGAATATCGCTAGACAAATGGAATTAACCAGAAAGCAAGTATGCAAGAACTCCAAGAGCAATAGGTTGTAGCGGATTTTAGGAAGATCAAATAGTATTTCAAATAATTTTGTGAATCACACGAACAACTGAGGATGAACGGATCCTCGGTGAGTGCGAGGAATTATTCAAAGTGGGGGTATTCATGGGGCAAAGAACTGAAAGGCAGTAAGCTCAAAGGATTCTCGAAACAATAGAGAACTTCGGGGCATCTTGTAATAACAAGAGCATCGAGGAATGATTGTATGGACGGCAAGTGTATGTAGCTATCCATGGGGATTTATTGATGGTAGGGAAATGCAACGACGAAGGGCACACGGGTCTCGGGAAAACATCGAAGAGTATCTTTGGAATCTTCTGGTGCACCAAGCGACCATCTAGAATGAGGGGATCTCCGGGAGGAAGTAGTTACGAGAACCTAAGGTTAGAGTTAGTAAAATCTTTAACCTGAATAGAAGAGAGATCAGAGTCCCAGAGTATAGATGAGGAGTAAAAGATTCTAACACCACCCAACGGCGACGTGGGCCCATAAGCCTCACAGCCATGTTAGTAAAAGTTTTTCAATGCTAGACTCAACTTCGGCCAAGGAGATGGAAAGGGGGCTACCTACAGGCAGTCGGCTCTGATACCAACTTGTGACGCCCCCGATTCAATCGTACACTAATCATACACGCAAACGCAGTAATGATCAAGATCGTGGACTCACGGGAAGATATCACAACACAACTCTAAAAATAAAATAAGTCATACAAGCATCATAATACAAGCCAGGGGCCTCGAGGGCTAGAATACAAGTGCTCGACCATAGACGAGTCAGCGGAAGCAACACTATCTGAGTACAGACATAAGTTAAACAAGTTTTCCTTAAGAAGGCTAGAACAAAAGCAACAATGATCGAAAAGGCAAGGCCTCCTGCCTGGGAGACTCCTGACTACTCCTTGTCGTCGGCGGCCTCCACGTAGTAGTAGGCACCCTCGGGGTTGTAGTAGTCATCGGTGGTGTCGTCCAGATCCTGGGCTCCACCATCTGGTTGCGACATCCGAGAAGAATGGAAGAAGGGGAAAAGAGGAAGCAAAGCAACCGTGAGTACTCATCTGAAGTACTCAGCAAGCAAGGATCTACACTACATATGCAACATTATCAAAGAAAGGCTGTATATGTGGACTGGGCTCCAGAAATGCCAGAATAAGAGGGGGAGAAGCTAGTCCTATCAAAGACTAGCATCTTCTGGAAACCACCATCTTGCAGCAATAGGAGGGAGTAGAGTAGCATAAAGTAAAGTAGTAGTAGTAGTGTTATCAACCTCGGCCAGATATCCTTTCTCGACTCCCTGTGAGAAAGCAATCCCAGAGACATACTATCCATTTCCCATATCCATGTCTCATCTAAAGTATCAAGTTCTAGTTGTATCGATCGGGATACAACTCCGAGTGTCCGTTACCGTAGGAAAGGCTATCGATAGATGTTTTCTTCCCTGCAGGGGTGCACCAGCTCACCCAGCACGCTCGATTAACTCCGGCCGGACACACTTTCCTGGGTCATGCCTGGCCTCGGCCAAACAATACGCCGCAACCCGACCTAGGCTTAATAGAGAGGTCAAGCACGCCAGACTAAACCTATGCCCCCAGGGGTCATGGGCCATCGCCCCGGGAACTCCTGCATGTTGCATGGGCGGCCGGTGAGCAGACCTAGCTACCTCCTTAAAAAAGGCAGGTGCTTACCAGTCCAACCCGGCGCGCGCCGCTCAGTCGCTGACGTCTATTAAGCTTCAGCTGATGTATATGACACAGAATGCCCATACTATGTCCACATGATGGTTAGTGCTATACGGCCAAAGGCCCCTCGGATCAAATATCCAAATCGTAGTGGATTAGGAACGCGCGGTAACAAGAAGAGACTCACGAAAGATGTGACCCCGTCGCCCCATCTCGAGGACTTGCGGCAAGGGCTAGGAATGCCCGGCCACGCCTCGTAATTATCTCGCGGGCACCCTCCAGGTCAACGTGACTCCTCATCACTCGCAATTAAGCTTGCGTGGGTACCCCTCAGGGCCGACCTGTCTTTAGTAACATGGTTCAGTGTAAAGTCATGGTAACCATAGTAACTGTGTGTCTAACACCAAGGGGAAAGTGATGTGCGGTGCCGGGGCCTGGTCTTCGATCCCATTGATCGGGTCTTCTGATAATCTAGCGGGGTAGTCGGGACAAAGTGGGGGTCTGTGATGGGTCTCTACCCAACCTATACTAAATAGTTTAGGATAAGCAGGTAGGTAACAACAACATGTTACAATAAACAGGCTATGCATCAGAATAGGAGCAAACAATAACATTAGCAAAATCTAATGCAAGCATGAGAGAATGGAATGGGCGATATCGGGATGAACAAAGGGGGGGGGGGGCTTGACTGGTTGCTCTGGCAAGAGAAGGGTTCGTTGTCGATGTAGTCGATCACGTGGGTACCGGCAGCGGTCTCGGGCTCTACCGGAAAGAAGTAATAGAGGGGGGACACAATAAATAACAGAGCAATCAAAGCATCACAAAGCACAACATGGAAATATGCGGTGCTAGGGGTGACCTAACACAGTACTAGGCGATACTGGCGAAGGGGGGAAACATCCGAGAAAGTATTCCCGGTGTTTTGCATTTTTGGACAGATGAACCGGAGGGGGAAAGTTGCATGTTTGCTATGCTAGGGATGTGTGGCGGACGAACGGGCTGTTTATCCGGATTCGTCTCGTCGTTCTGAGGAACTTTCATGTACAAAGTATTTTCATCCGAGCTACGGTTTATTTTATATAAATTTTTCAAAGGTTTATTCAATTTATGGATTTATTTATATTCCAAAAATATAATCAGTAAATACTTTTGCCACATGATGCAGCGCCAGCCACAGTGTATCACGGGTGGGGTCAGGGTCAAAGTCAATAGTCCAGTCAGCAATTGACTAGGCCAACGTTGACTGGTCAAGCTGGCTGGTGGGACCCAGCTGTCATAGAGATAGGGTAAATTAACAGTTTAATTAATTGAATAGATTAAGTGGGGGCCACATGTCATTGACTTAGGTATTTTTAAACAGGCTTTAAAATGAAATGGTTCCACATGTCATTTTCAGTTACTCAACTAAACAGTTTTATTAGGTTCTAATTTGGTGGTTAAGGGAATGGTTAAACCAGGAGGGCCCACGCGTCAGTGGGTCAACCCAGTGTTAGAACGTGTGTGCGCATGAGTTCAGAGGACGGCGACACGCGCGGAGCCAGCAGCTCCGGCGACCAAAAGGGCTAGCTCAGGCGTCAAACGGACAAGCGCGATGCGCCGCGTCGAGTCGTCCGTCGTCTGGAGCTAGGAGCAGCCGAAACAACACCGGGGGCGACGGAAGGCTGCAACTATGGCGGAGCTAGCGGCAACCGGCGCTGGAGGGCATGGGGAGGAGAGGGGAGAGGACAGGGGAAGCCGGATGCTCACATCAAGGCAGGAGGGCTCGGGAGGCCGGATGGACCTCGCCTCAGGAGGTCCGGCAATGGACGGGCCGGCAGGCGCGAGGCAGAGCAGAGGCTTGGGGAGGCGCGGCGCGGGGACGACGGAGAAGGTGCATGCCGGAGGCGGCAGCCCTCGGGCGCGGGCGTGCTCACCACGGCCGCGGCGACGCGACCGAGACGGCCAAGCACCAGCATGGCAGTGGCGGCGGAGGCGGGCACCGGTCGAGGCAGGTCAAGGAGGTGAGCTGGTCGGTAGAGCATGTCGGGGAGGAGATGAGGAGGTCCAGTGGGGAGGTCCGGCGAACTGCGAGGCGGCGGGGACCTGCCGGGGCATCAGGCGACCAGGGCGTCGGGTGCCCCGATCTCGATCCAGAATGGGGAGTGAGAGAGGTCATGGGGGAATCGTGGGGGAAGTGGGGAGGGACCGCTAGGGTTAGGTCGAGGGGAGCCGGGCCATGTAGGCCAGGGAGGGGTGTGGGGAGTGGTTCGGCCTGGCTGGTGGCCAGGTTGGCCGTGGCCCATTAGGGGGGGGGGTCTTTTCTCCTTTTTTTGGTTTCTTTTCTTTCAAAAACTTTTCTGTTTTATTTATTTGTAAAGCATTTAGCCATTTTGTAAAAAGATGATTTCTCCACTAATATTACCAAATGATTATTTACAACAACTTGAACATTTTTATTTGCATGTTTGATAATTTTGAAACTTAACTTTAATTTAAATTTGAATTTGGACCGGTTTCAAGCCAACGCGAGTTTAACAACAGTAATCATGATGACGTTGCATCATTAGCAGGGAATTGTTGTAGCCTAATTATCCGGGCGTCACAACATGGCATGGGTTCCCAAGAGGATCAATCAAAACAAAAATGATGTGCATGCTTCTATTGCAACAAGTGTTACAAAAGTGAATAAAGAGAAGGATGGAAGCCAACCACAATTAAGCCCAAAGTTTGCATTGCCCCATCAAAATCTTTGGTTAGCACATCATCCATATTCTTCAACCATGCCATTGATGCCTTTGCCATGGAATTCATCATCAGGTATGTTAAATTACCCTCCATGGATTTATTTTGATCCATGGATGCGACATAATTTTCTGCATCATGAGAGTGTATTACCAAATCTTTATACATTTTATTAAGCTACATTTTTTCTTGCTAGTCCAAAGAGCTGAAATATTTTATTGCTATTTCATTTGTTTATTTCGGCTATACATGATTTGGTGGATGAATTCTATATGGACCTCATGGTAATGGGAGATACTTAACTATCGCCCTAAGAAACTATCTAATCATGGCCGGTGTGGAATTCTAACATCGTCCTTAGTTCTATTGGAGAGAGAGACAATTACTATGGAGATTATGTTTTGATGGTTCAATTCATAACCATGGCCAAGGTGTGGGTGTTGTTTATATATCTCCTTATGGTGCTATTTTGTGAAGCCTCGTGCCGCTTAAAATATTTATGCACAAATGATCAAAGCCGAATACACATTGTTATTCGGATTTGAGCTTTTCCTTGTTATAGCTGCTATATACATATTGAGGCTTCCAATGATTCGTTATTAGTAGTGCAACAATTATCCAATGGTTATCAATGTTTTGACGAATCACTTTTAGTTTATCTTGAGGTATGTCTAGACGTAAAAATTGCCTTTGGTTGTATTAATATTCATCATACATCTAGGCATGAAAATTGGAGAGGGTTGGCATAGCAAACATACGGCTACCATGTTGGTCATGGTGTATTGCACGTCTATCAATAGCCGATGCTTGTTATTGCCAACATAGGTAAGGCCGAGTAGGAGCTCACCACCTCGGCCACTAATGGAACTTTTATGCAGGCAAAGTAAGGATTAGAGGAAGTTCATTCTTGATTATCTGCAAAATCCTAGCGAAAGGGTGAACAATATGGTTCGGAGGATGGTTTTGATCTATGGAACATTATCACCGGATTGTTATAGAAGTTGAGAAGTTTTCGCCCAAGTTTGCATCAAGAGGTTCAAACAAGCAATGGCCGATATATACTTATCATCCTAAGAACATGCAAAATGGCTGATGGAGTGTTGACATCATCCTTAGAACAAGCTATGTGCAAGTTATTTTTCGGCACACAAGCTTTGCCAAATAACAGGGGGGCATGTGTTGACACCAGATTTTGGCATGGTCAAAAACACAATTAAGATGGCCTAAAATAGAAAAGTGCTCAAAGTGAGAAAGTTATGTATTATCAAAATGAGAAACTTTGATATTTGGGCCTTAGCCATCCGATCTCATCTCTAAGGCCGAAGTTGTGTTCGAAGTACTGAGATTTTGTATTCAGAACACTATTCGGCTGATTACGCCCCCAAAACAGCCTCATATGAAAAAAAATAAGCTACACGAATTGTCTTTATCTCATCGAAACGATCGATTTTGATATTAAAATCATCTCAATCCAATTTCGTATGCAAAAGTTAGAGCTACAGAATGCAGCCGTGTGAGGAGGCGAAATATGGCACGCCCCACCGAACACATGTCTGATGGGTAGCGCGAGCAAACATATGTTTTCCATGACCTTTTTAGCCCAGAAGATTGCTTATAATCGAAAAACGTCCAACATGAAAGTTGTTCGCCTCGTCGAAACGAGTAAATATGCTTTTGTGCACGTTTTCATCTGAGGTCGTTTACTACCACAAAAGAGACCCGCAAGGTGCAGCCAGTTTAAACCGAACAGTTTTGGAAAGTTCAAACAAAACCAATCCGAATTTTACTAGGGTTTTGGACGTGAATCCAAGCCTTTTCCTTGCACGGTAAGTACAGCCGCCTCTTATATTCCTAAGGGGTGATGGCCAATTGAACAACACACAATCGAACAAAGCATATACCACTTTTTATCTTTTATCTTTTCTTCTTAACCCTAGTTCTTCTTCCTCGTTCTCCGTCTGTTCTTCTTGTTGCAGGGCGGCGAACCTCGAGGCCCTAGGGGAAATCAGGTCGACTTAGGGCAGCCCATAGCCGTCGCGCGCCCTGACGGGGTCCCTCCCGGGCGTGTGGGGTTTCGGATCTACAAAAGCGCCCGCCGGATTGCTTGCGTACCGCGCTTCCAGACGGGTCTCCTTCGACGTGAGCTGCGGTGCATCACCCTCGGCGTTGGAGGTACACGGTGACATGATCGTGTGCGAACAGGGTGGTGCCGTAGAAGTATTGTACGGCGGCCAGATCCTTGAGCTTGTAAGGCCACATTGGGGTGGCCCTTTGTTGGCAGGGAGGAGGCGGCGGCGGTGCATCACCTAAACCACGTTGGTCAGCTTGGCGCCCGCCTTTATCATGTCGGAAACACGCTTCTGCAGCGCCTTCGCGTCTGTGGTGGACCCCTAGTCAAGACCCTTCTTGGTCCATGAGGTTAGCCTCGCCGGGGGCCTGGGTCTGAATTCGGGAGCCGCATTCCGTGGTTATGTGATATAGAACCACTCCTTCTACCAAACCTTGATGGTATCAATGGACATGCCCTTCGGCCACTTGACCCGGGTGAGTTTACTGATCATCACCCCGCCACATTCTGCCTGTTGGCCGTCGACTATCTTTGGCTTGACATTGAAGACCTTTAGCCACAAGCTGAAGTGTGACCGGACTCGCAAGAAGGCCTCGTAGATAACGATGAAGGCGGAGATATGAAGGAAGGAGTTTGGGGCTAGATCATGGAAATTCAGCTCATAGAAGAACATCATCCCACTAACGAAGGGGTGGAGCGGGAAGCCCAGTCCCTGAATGATGTGGGGGACAAACACCACCATCTTGCCTGGCCGAGGCATGGGGACGACCTGGCCCTCCTCAGGGGCCCAATGTGCGACTCCAGCCGGTAGATAGCCGATGCGCTTCAGGTCCTCGATGTCATCATTGGTGATGGTGGAGGCCTCCCACTTTCCCTTGGCGCCGGATCCGGCCATGGCTAAAGTGAGGGAATGACTTGAAGGGATTTCTGATGGAAGAATGGCACGAGGCGCTGGAGCTCTATAGATTGGGAAACTATAGCAAGAGGAAGGAGAAGGCGTGCACTAATAATGATGGTTGTTTCCCTTTTATAGGCGGTCGAAATACCAAAGGTCCTTTTACTGCACCGCAGGTCTCACCACTTCCCGATATACTCATGATCCCCACCTTGATGGGACGTGCCAATGGAGGCGCTGCCTCAAACCGTGAATCGAGTTTTCACAACGGTTTGATGTTTATGACCGGGTGTGACCATTCGTCGAAAAGTTGTCAGGCAAGGGCCCTGTTCACATTTGGGCAGTTGGCCTTCGAGGCTAAGTAACATCTGAAGTTCGGATTCCAAACATTGCCTGGTTGGCACATGGCCGGACTCAAGCTGAGCGGCTCTTGGAACCTGATTAAAGAAGATTGTGCCGAACATAAAGAAGGAGAGGAACTCACCCCACAAGCCGGAGACCTCGGGTACATCAAGATCTCAAGACGCGATGAAGCACCGGCATTGGAGGCTAGTTCGGGGGCTACTGGGGGAGTCCTTGATTAGGGGGTCCTTGGCCTGCCGGCCTATCCCTTGTGGGCCGGACTATTTGGGCCATATTGCCAATACTAGGAGGCCGAACTATGAGGAGACCCCTTATCCAGACATGAAGCTTTTTGGTGCCTTGGTGTGTCCTCCAAGTCAAGATAAGAAGATTCAGCGTGTTTATTCCTTTCTAGCAACTGACCATGTGTAACCCTAGTACCCATGGTGCCTATATAAACCAAGGGGTTTAGTTCGTAGAGGCTAGAACAACAACCATCATCCTACTAGTCTAGGGTTTAGTTCCTCTGATCTCGTGGTAGATCGACTCTGTAATCATCATATACACATCAATATAATCAAGCAGGACGTAGGGTTTTACCTTTTAGAGAGGGCCCAAACCTGGGTAAACACCGTGTCCTTCATCCCTTGTTCCCCATTGATCCAAGATCCACAGCTCGGGACCCCCTACCCGAGATCCACAGGTTTTGGCACCGACAACAACCGCACAAGACACTCTACTACCGGCAAGTCCCCCTTCAAGATCGTCTACGGCTTCAACCCTTTGTCACCCTTGGACATCCTCCCTCTACCGCTTCAAGAACGAGCGAACATGGACGCAAGTGCAAGAACAAGTTATCTCAAAAGGTGCATGAAGATACAAGGGCCACGATCGAGCGTCAAGTACAACGCCTCGCCACCAAGCTCAACATCAACAAGACACCCATGGTGTTCCAACTGGGTGATCTAGTATGGCTACATCTCTGCAAGGACCGCTTCCCCAATGAGCGGAAGTCCAAGCTACTACCACGAGCCGATGGACCCATCAAGGTGCTCGCACGATACAATGACAATGCCTACAAAATTGACATCCCACGTGACAAGTACAACATAAGCGACATCTTCAACATCAAGGACTTGGCCCCATACCATGGTGATGAAGATCACGATCCAAGGATGGATCTCTCCCGAGGGGGGAGATGACATGGAGCATCCTTCCATCATCCCCATGGACCCTACACCGTCACATCAAGCACCACATAGACCCATGACAAGAGCTCAAGCACGTGCCATTGAAACCGAGGTGAACTCACTCTTACTTGAGATAGACATGGACATGAATGGAACTTGGTTGCTACCTCACCAAAATATGCTATGTGTCATTAGGTACAAACACCCACTACTGTAGGATGCTGCTAACGCGACACTATGATCAGAGACCCTTTGACGAAATTGTGTGTGATGCATTAATCCAAACGGTGATGTAAAAACCGTCAAAAAAGGTGCAAAATGTTTACGATGAAGGATACATCAAACACGGTTCTGATTTTAGTTGCGTGTGCGATGCGGGGCATACGTTTGATCCATACGAACTGTTTGCGATGTGACAGAACAACAGAAACGGGCAGCCAAATCAAGGTGTGTGCAATATACGGCATATAGTTCGCTCCGATGAACCGTCTGCGATGATTGAGTTGAACACAAACGATTCGGCGTAACAAGATGTGTGTGATACCTGGCAAACAGGTCGGTAATCAGAATTGTGTGCGATCAATATAGATAGACCATACGGTCTTTTTTGTGAATTGTGTGCTTGTCAGGGCACACAGTTCAAGAAACCAACCTATGGGCGATAATGTAGAAGATCTCTGTCGAATAATTATTACTAATCGTCTGCGATGAGATTGATAGGATAAACAGAGATAACAAATTAATATGAGCGAACGGAAACAGAGATATATACAATCTGCATAATTTAGTCCTTCTTCTTCTTGTTGTTGTTGTTGTTGGATGGCCCCGTGACATCGTCTTGGCGAGGACGCTTCTTGCTGCTGACCATTGGCTTTTCATCGCCGCCGTCATTGTCATCATCGTTGCTGTCGTCGTCCTCCTCCTCCTTGTTCGACCATTCCTCCTCTTCATCATCGTCGTCCTCTTCTTCATCCTCTGACGGCTCCTCATCCGTCTGGTTGTTGTCTGGCGACTCTGGAGGCGGCGTCCCTTCCATGATCCTGGTATAATCGAGGTCTGGGCTCGACGCCGGACTCATGGAAGACGAGCAGGATGATTCCGATGTTGACCTATCATCGGGCGCCAAACTACTAGTTGAACTGTCATCCTCGCTGTTGCTCGACATGGTTGTCGTCGTATAAAAACCGCGAGAAAGCGAGATTGCAGAGTGTGTGCAAGTGTGTAACGTGGCCTGCCAATTGAAGCGGGGGTTGACATATTATCTAACTGCTGATATAATCAACCGCAATTATTTATACACAGTCGCTCCAAATTCCCGAGGTTGCACAGTTCTCAATGTGATAATTAATTACGCACACGCGTTGGAGCGTCCAAAGATGAAACAAGCTTTTCGTAGTACTTCTACTCCCTCCGTACGATCGACCTAGGTGGGGGGAAAACGAGAGAACTTGATGATTACTCCTCTGTCCAAAATAAGTGACTCAACATTGCACTAACTTTAGTACAAAGTTGAGTCACTTATTTTGGGATGGAGGGAGTATTTGGTAATCAAGACCATTGCGTGCAGAGAATTGACCATTTCATGCATGTTATGCTAAGGACCCTCCCAATGCTCCACCTTGTACAGGTGCTAAGCCTTCCACGTAGGCTAAAAAATCTGATGTGGCAAGTTATTTAAGAGGAGAGAGATGGGTGTGGTGACCCCAGGAAGAAACAATGCTAAGCACGTGAACCTAGGCAAAGCATTTAAATGAAGGAAGCCCACCAATACATGAAGAGCTTTAGTTGCTAAATCATTAAATGGAGCAAGCTTTGCTACCATAAACTAAACACTTATGCATTGGGGAGTATAGTTGCTAAGCTATTTAATGTGCTTAGCACCTCATCTAAGCACCCATGCATTGGCAGCACCCTAAGTAGTCTGAAGTCATTGAATGCATACTAGCCGCAGAATGCCTATTAGCTGATTTATTTTTTCAGGACAAAAACAAGGAACGAGTTTTGGGATTATGGACCGGTACTGGTACGAACGGAGTAGGACAGTTGCCAAGCAATACATTGAGCTCTTCTTATTGATGAAGCCAGTAATAGTCAAACTACAGAGGAAAAGAAAACAAGATGAAGGAACATATATGCATGAATCTTCGTGTAACATCAATGGCATAGGACCTAGATGTGCATTACTTAGAGCACATCTAGATGTGCTTTAGCAATACTATCAAACAAAAACCCTAATCATCATTGCAAACAGTGCATAGAACATGGCTAATGCGACAACCACAACTACACATGCTAGTTCCTTCTTGTCTCTTGCTTTCATCTGTTGCCTGTGATTGATTATTTCTTGCTTCATCGTACTGATTGTACATACCAGATCAACCAGTTTCTTCTTCAGCTTTGCGTTATCTTCTTCGAGCTTGGTGATAACACTCCGAGCCCTGCCATGCCATTTTTCATCCAGCCAGTTAACAAAGGCACAAGCCTCATATCCCTGCCAATGTTAAATAGTATTCAGGATGAGCGGTGGCATTAACTCAAGTAAAATGATGAACTTAGCACTAAGCTCTAAGGGGCAACTGAGAAACCACCTGCCAATGTCGAATCTGTCGGTGTTCTGGGAACCGGGGTACCTAGACTTCCCTGCCTGCGGCCCACGGCGTGGCTCCATCAACGGCCTAGTACGACCATCTCCAGCATCAACAACACAAGAACCTCATGAGAGGCCAAGCCTCAAGGGGCGGACGATGTCGAGACCTCCAGAGCGAGTGGCCCCCCAAGGCTGGCTCCTGAGGAGCGGAGACTCCTATGCAGGCGCTCACCTCGTGAGGTTAAGGTGATGCAAGCCACGACGACCAAGGCCATGCGGGCGCCAGCGGGCGCAGTATAGCAGGTTTCCTCTTTGGTGCTAAAGAGGCAAGTGCAGGCGCGGAGTCCCGAAGAGTCAGCCAAAGGTTTCCATTTCTGTGCTACAAGACCAGGACCGCCAAGACGGCAGGATGGAGGTCATCGCCGAGCCTACCACAACATCATGGCCAGAAGCTTTGCAGGCGAAGACCGCCTTTCGTCAGGATAAGATGTACTAGTTGTCTCCCTTCAAATTTGGTCGTTGTGGGATCCCTTCCCGCCTTCATTTGGGGGGGGGGGGAGAGGACCAAGGCCACTATAAATATAGCCTAGCCACCACTATAGCGGGGGATGGATCATTCAGACCATCCAAACCCCCACCAGCTCACACCAACACTAGAGCACACCTCCTGAGGTTGTTCTTCCTCTGTAGTAGTTCATACTCAGCCCACTTCGAGGCTAATCCACCACAAAGCAGGAGTAGGGTTTTACACTGCAAGGTGGTCCGAACCTAGGTAAACTGTCGTGTCCCATTCCTTTCTAGTTCATCGAGCTAGGCCGTGAGGTCGACAAGTTGGCAGACTGGGGAGATCGAGTTCTTCGTACTCGCCCCAGAGTTTGAAACTTTCTGGGGTCTGCGGATCCCCAATTCCGACATTTGGCGTGCTAGGTAGGGGCATGTCGAAGTCTCTCTCCCCCCCCCACTTACTCCATCCCCACCATGGCGGGAGATCCTCGAGCTCACGTTGAGCACTTGGCCGCTCGACCCACCCGAGCAGCGCCTCCCACCCAAGAAGCTCTCCTCTCGACGCTCCTCGCAGCCCGCACGGCGACCAGCGTCGTCGGTCGTAGGCAGTACGGACCACCTCCGCCTACTCCCGTGCTGCGCCGCAACCGCGCCACCACAAGGTCTTTGGGCTACGCTGCGGCGACGATGCTACACACTCGCTGGGAGTAGGCGAACACGCGAGCCGCTCTCATCGTGGCGCGGGAGCTGCTACGATGCAGGCTGGCGGAAGGCGGCCACGACGCCCTGCTAGAGCGGATTGCCGAGCTGCTCGATGCCGTCTGCGAGGGTGCAGCGCCCTACTGCACCTTGCTACGTCGCGAGCGCTGCCGGGGGCACGCGTCGGCTCCCTCTACACCCACGTGCCCCTCCTCGGGGGGGCCGAAGGACCTCGTGACGCCAACCTGGCCCACGATGCCGCTTACTCTGCCCAGGATACGCTACCTCCGGGTGCGGCGGGGCCAGGCGGCCCCTCCCAGGACCACGCCGAGATGCCACCCTACGGTCATCGCGACCCGGAGCCAAGGATGGCGAGCAATGGCGCCAACTCGGGTATGGCGGCTTCAGGTGCCCCTATGCCTCCACCGACTGGCTTACTATATGCGCCAAGAAGAAGCCCCTGCTCGCCCCCCCCCCTCGCCAGCCTGGGCATCGGGGCCACGTGAGACCGAGGCCCTTCGCGAGCCACCCCGGAGCTTCACCGACGTCTTCGATAACAACAGCCACTGGGTACAACCAATATCTCAGGGGCATGATTACGCTAACCATGGACCGCAAGTGAACCGAGCCACAGCAACGGCAGTGGACCTCAGGATGATAGCCCCGCCGTGAGCGGACGGAATGCACTCGGAGCTACGCGGGGGGAGCCCGGTGCCAGGGCCTCCCCCACATCGCGTAGAGCAAGGCGCCGCCACAACGGCGGCGCACACCGCACGGAGGTACGTCCTCCGCCGGGGAAGGCGCCGGCGAGCCCTTCCCCCCGGAGTAGGTCCTACTATCACCGGGGCATCGCCAGTGTACCCCCTTGTCCCTTGGTCTCATCCTGGTTTCCGGATGCCCCAACGGTGGTCGGGAGAGGCGCCGTGCGGGGCCCTCTCCAGGTGCTAAGGACGCCGGGGACACCCGTGAAGATCTTCGCTCGTAACACTCTCACGTAATAATGAGTTGGGGCTGTACACGCCCAGGAGTCCCCTGAGCGCCGCCGTCGAGCCTCACGGGGGCTCTCAGCCAGGTCCAAGTGGAAGCACCTCGCTCTACGCTAGCCGTCGACACTGTCCCCCAATGACTATGCCCACGCCCAGTGGAAGCACCTAGCTTCGCGCTGGTGACAAGACTAGACTAGGCGCCGGACACGGCTGTTCGTTTTCACTCTCTTTTTGTAACCCAATTTGCCGTCTTTTGGAATGAGATTTGGAGTTTCGTGTGCTTAGCAAAGGAAAAGGGGGGAAATTTTCCGATTCGTGGCATTTTGTTTCCATTATGGTTGTGTTAAAAAGCAGGGCTCATACCTGCTCCCCCCCCATGAGAGCCCCGCGCGCGGGGGCTTGGTGTGGTGTGCGTGCTACGCGCGTGTTTGGGCTAGCCCGGACGGTGCCAAGGCCCCCTCGGGGCCAAGAGCGCAACTGCCGCAAGACCACTAAGCACACACCTGGTAGTAACTCGGCAATCGGCTCCTCGCGCGACGCTCTCGGGCGGGTCTGCAGGCTCCCCAGGAAGCTTAAACCCTCGCGAGCCCCCGCAGGGCCCGCCTCGGGAGAGGAGTGCCTCCGCGATACAAGATCCTCTCAGGACCACCATCACCAAAGATAAGTCGTGGTAGCTACTTTAGTCGGGAGCCTTCTGGCTTGCAGCAGCACTTTCCAGAATCTATGTCAAAAGCACATCATCATTGCATTCATTATAAGGGAGCCCCCTCCAAGAATGCTTTCGCGCCCCGCAGGGCCGTATCCAAAAATTTTGGCATGCAGGTCAGGGCAGGAAGGGGAATGCAAGCCTAGCGAGACGCGCTGCCGTCGGCGTCGTCGTCTTCATCATCACCATCCGCACCGCCATCTTCAGCTGCAAGCACATCCACGCCGTCTTCGAGGGCGAACTCCGCGACCAGGTCGTCCACATGGTCATTCACCCAACTCGCTAGATCGCCCTAGGTGACCCTGGGCACGGGGGCTATCACAGCATTGAAGTCAAAGTTAGGGTCAAGGCTGAGAAGGTAGCTGAAGACGCGTGAGAACGTGCGCCCAAGAAGGCCTCGGCTTCTCTCTTGGACAAGTTGGCGAGCCCTCGTGGCCCGGTCTTCCAGACGGGTCACGACTTGAGTGAAGAAGTGGAGGTAGCCGACATCATCATCCTCGTGCGGGTGGGAGACACTCTCTTCGCAGATGGTGTCTAAGGCCTGGTTGGCCCTGACCCTGAGGTCCTCAAGCATCGAGGAACGCTCACACTGCATCATCTAATGGCGGCTTGCTTCATGTGTGGCCCTCTCCACAAGAGACATGATGCCTGCGACCTGCTGCTGAAGTGAGGACAAGTCAGCTTGGGCGGAGGCGAGTTTGTCGTCCATCACTTTGACCCTGCGAGAGAGAGGTACATTTGACAAACAAGGAGGATTAACTCTTTTAGGGCCGTGTTACTAGGTGTATAGTACATGCCAAAGTGGGGTGACCAGCATATATATACTAGGTGTCACCTAAACCTCACTCTATGTGGGGACTTTGCAGTTTTTGAGGCAAATGCCACATCAAAGTTGTGCATTAGGTATTCAAAACATCACAACACACCTCTTCATATATATGTTCTGGCACACGTGCAATCGCGATGGTTGTTGTCCTATATATGGCACTCACTCACGCGGTTATCTGATGCTTCCATCTGTCGTCCCGCTTGGTTCATCACTTTCACCGACAGCACGAGAGAGGTTAACTAATTTGACTTAGGAGGGGATTGATTTTTTGTTTGTCTCATGATATAGATCATGATGTGAGATAACATATATATAATAGCGCATGTGTACACATGAATCCATCCCGCTGGATCGAAGGGGGGGGGCGAGGACACGACATGTCATGAACGACCTCTTGCTCTGTGTGGGGACCTCTGCAATTTTCAATGCATGCACCACATCAATGTTGTGCATTGGGTCGGACATTCAACACATATGCATGCATCATACACCTCCATAAATATGTTTGGGACACACACATGCAATGGTTGTCTTTGGGCACACTCTCACTCGCTTGGTTATGGGCGGCAAGCCTATATAAATTCATGGGCCCGCGTGGACGTCCATCATTTCGATCAACGACGAGAAAGGTTACCAGGGTGGATTCTTCTTCTTTGCTTGGAGCTACCGTCTAGTAGGTCGATCATTCCAAGCCTAATTAAGTTTGAGCGCATGCTATGCGTCGTGAACCCTCGCTCGGTGTGGGGGTTTTACGGTTCCAAAGCATGGTGCCACATCAAATTTGCGCATTGGGTATTCAAACACCACACACACCACTTCCATATACATACTTGGGCCACATGCACAGAGTGGGTTTGTCTTCATACAGTACTCCCTCACGAGGTTATCAGCGACAAGCTAGCCCATTTTGCGGGGCCGTGTGGACATCCATCACTTTGACCAACAACGAGCGGGAGAGGTTGTACGACCAAGTTGGATTCTGCTTGGTCCGTGTTATAGTACGTCTTGGTGAGATGCCCTCCCCTTGACGTGTGTGTGTGTGGGGGGGGGGGGCTACTTCGCACTACCTGCAATCTCTGTGGGGTTGGGGAAGTCCAGTTAATTTGCGAGGCACATGTGACACATCAAAGTTGTGAATGGTAGTTAAATATCACACCACACCCTTTTCATACATATAGTAGGGCCACCCGCATGTGGTTCGTATGTGGTCTCACCCATCTCGCGCCACAAGCACACAGTTATGGGTCGGCACACGGTCCACCTTTGTCGGGAAGTGAAAGGGGAAGTTTGACCATATATATATATATATGATGGACTCCTATAGGTTTTGTGTTACGGTAGGGTGAGATTTTAGACCTAGCTATTTGGGGGCAAGCATTCGTAGCTAGGATTCCCTTATCGCCGACACGAAGTGGGGTTCGTAGGGGGCGGATGACTAGCAATATTGTGCTTTTGTGCAACAGGTGCCGCATCAAAGTTGTGCATTGCGTATTCGAACACCAAACCATCCTTTTCATACATATATTTGGTCCACATGCAAGTGTGTTCGTGTTCTGACCCTCTCCCGCGTTATTCTTTTTGCCAAATTTATAAACAGCACACGAGTTGGATGTAGAAACCATCTGCGATTGGGTACGCAACATACACGGTTCACACAGACTACCCGTGTGCCACGCTGATAACCCACAACTATAGGGGATCGCAACCGTTTTCGAGGGTAGAGTATTCAACCCAAATTTATAGATTTGACACAAGGGGAGCCAATGAATATTTGTAAGTATTAGCAGCTGAGTTGTCAATTCAACCACACCCGGAGATTAATTATCTGCAGCAAAGTGATCAGTAGCAAAGTAGTATGATAGTTTGGTAGCATTAGCAACAGCAATAGTAACGGTTGTCGACATTCTGGGAACGGGGGTCCCCAGACTTGCCTGCCTGCAGCCCACAACGTGGCTAAGCCAGCGGGCCGTACGGCCAATCTTCATCAACAAGTCATCCAAGACCCTCATGAGGGTCCAAGCCTCGCGAGGCGGACGACGCAAGACCTCCTATGCAGTAGCCTAGCTAGGTAGGCTCACGAGGAGCAGAGATATCAAGGCGGGGCAAACCTCACGAGGCTCTCGTGACGTAAGCCATGACGAACGACACCAGGCGGGCGCCAGCGTGCGCAGCATCCTTATTTCCTCTTTGGTGCTAAGGAGGCCATTGCAGGCGAAGAGTACCGAGGCATCAGGCAAAGGTTGCTATATTGGTGCAACGAGACCAAGACCAGGAGGACGGCGAGACGGAGGTCATCGTGGAGCCCAAGGAAGCGTCACCACCAGAACTTTTCGCAGGCGAAGACCACTTTTGTCAGGATAGCTTGTACTAGTTGTCCCCCTTCAAATTTGCCCGTCGTTGTTGGCTCCCTTCCCGCTTGATATTTGGGAAGAGGACCAGGGCCTATATAAGTAGAGCTAGCCACCATAGTAGAGGCATCTCATCTCACCTTAGCTTGATCCAACCCGATCGAGAGCCTACTCACAAGAACACCTCAACCTCAGGAGGCTGTTCTTCCCTTGTACTGTTCATCATCAGCCCTAGATGCAATCCACCACCACCACACTGGAGTAGGGTATTACACCACAATGGTGGCCTGAACCAGTATAAACCTCATGTCTCTCTGTGTTGCGACTTTGTCGAGTTCGTCCGCGAGATCTTAGCGAGCTAGGGCGTAGATCGGTAGGAGGGGAAGACTTCACGCGCACCCCAGTGTTCGGACCTTAAGGGTTTGCCGGAACCCCACATCCAACATTTGGCGCGCCAGGTAGGGGTGCATTGTAGCTTCCCTTCCATCAGTTCCTCGCTCCATCGCACCGTCGTCTCCATGGCGGACGCTCGCCGTGCTCGAGCTGAGCGTCGGGCTGCCCTCACCGCCCGCGTCGCTCAGACGGCTCCCGTTGGCGGGCTACCTCGTCGTTCTCCTCCTCCCGCCACCAACGCTGCCACCGGCCTGGCGGGGAACGAGCAGTAGGCGTCCTCGCTCCATCCTTCGATGTGGCAGGACGGCCGCACCGCTACTCCATCACTGACCCCTGCCGGTTCTTCGTCTCACGCGCGCCACGCTCCCATGGAGGCACGAGCCGTGCTCCTCGCGGCGAACGAACTCCTGCACTACCGCCCCGTCGACGACCTCTATGAGGAGTGGCTCGACCGCGTCGCCGAGCTCGTCCGTGCCGCAGGGGGCTCTCCGGCGTCGTCCCTCTCTTTGCCTCCTCCTCAACCAGCCACGGGCGACGAGGCTCATGGCGTGCCTCCACCACCTCTGCCCCAAGACGGCGCCTTGGCACCAAGGCGCGCGGCTCCGCGGCGTGATCCGCCACGCCCGGTGCCCACGCGCGAAGAGAGAAGCTGCCAAGAAATCCTGTAGCCGCAAGAAGCTGCACCTGCACTCCCCGCACCACCTCGTCAAGACCGCGCACTGCTCGCAGCGGTGCAGCGCGGACCTCGCCAAGACCAAGCTCCACCTCCGAAGCGAGCCCCGGCAACCATGGCTGGCTACCGCGCCTTCACCCCCGAGCTGCGTAGTTCAAGCCGGATCTGCCTCCTCGCTACGACGGTACCGCCGACCCCGCGGAGTTCCTGCAGCTCTATGAGCTGAGCATCAAAGCGGCCAACGGCGAGGAAAAAGTCATGGCGAACTGGTTTCCCATGGCTCTCAAGGATGGGGCTCGCTCCTGGCTCCTGAACCTACAGCACGGCTCGATTTCCTCTTGGGACGAGATGCGCGACCGCTTCGTCGCCAACTTCCAGGGCACTCACGACCGCCCGCCGGCCGCGGGTGACCTGCGCCGCATCAAGCAACAACCAGGAGAGACCCTCCATAAATACATCTAGCGCTTCAACAACACCCGCCTCATCCCCAAGGTCACGGACGAGGCCATCATCTCCGCGTTTTCCGACGGCGTCCGTGACATCAAGATGAAGGAAGAGCTCGCCATCCACGAGGAGCTCTGCACCTCTCAGGCATTGTTCAACCTGGCGACCAAGTGCGCAAGAGCTGAGGAGGGGCGCCTCTCTCTCCTTGAGCTGCCAGCCGTGGGCGCGGAGGAGAAGAAGGACAAGGCCAAGGACGTGAAGCGCAAGGAGGCAGCTGTGCTCGCAGTGGAGCCCGACACCAAGCGAGGCAGAGATCAGCCCGAGTCATCCAAGAACGGCCGACCGTTCTACGCCTTCCACAACCTGAACACCCACAACACCAGCGACTGTCAAGAGCTCAGAGCCATATGGGAAGGACGCTTCGGTCGACGCCCCGAGCGCAGCGACCGGGGCTACGGCCGCAGAGGAGGACGTGGAGGCGGACGCTGGGACGACCGTGGCCCGTGCCAGGAGTGGCGCGACCGGCCTCGTGAGGACCGCTGGTAGGACCAACCTCACGAGGGCGCCTGGAGGGACCCGCCTCGTGAGGATCGCCCCCAGGGCAACACCGGTCTTCCCCCGCTGCCGCCACCAAGAAGGAACGACCACCACCACCAGGACGAGGGGGTTGGGGGCTTCTAGGAGCCGCGTGCAATCGCCTGCATCTTGGGCGGCGCCCAGGCCCTAGCCTCTTAGCGCATCTTCAAACAGTTCGCTCGCGAGGTGAACGCGGTGCTCCCCAAGCTTGAAGCCACGCGTCCGCTCAAGTGGTCCCAATGTGCCATCACTTTCAACTCGGCACATCAGCTCAAGTGCGCAGCCACAGCTGGCGCCCTCCCTATGTTGTGTTCCCCAGCCATCAGCAATGTGCAGGTTACCAAGACCCTCATCGACGGCGGCGCTTGGCTCAACGTCGTGTTTGTCGACACGTTCGACAACCTCCAAGTGCCATATGAACAGCTCCAGCCCACCAAGCCTTTCTCAGGAGTGACCGACGGTTCCACCAAACCGATAGGGCAGGTCCGCTTGCCTGTCACCTTCGGGGAGCGCAAGAACAACCGCACCAAGCTCATCGACTTCGACGTCGTGCACATCCGCCTACCGTACAATGCCATCCTCGGTATCCAGCTCTGACCAAGTTCATGGCAGTCACTCATCACGGCTACAATGTTCTCAAGATGCCAGGAAGCGGAGGAATCATCACCTGAAGACCAAGCCTGAGAGTCGATCTAGCACTATGCATTTTTTATGAACTTTTTGGTAACTTGTTGCCAAAGGGGGAGAAAATGTATAGGTCATAGGCTTCGAGAGAGAGTGTTGCTCTTTGTTCTCTCTTGTTTTTGGTGGTTGAACTTTGTTATTTGCTTGTTTGAGATACTTTATGCTTTTGTGTGATACTTTGATGATCATGTGTTTGATCATATGCTACCTTAATGCTTGTTGGATGACATTATCCTTTTATATCCCCATATGATCATTCACTTTGCTTGGTGATGAGTGCATGTATTTAATTATTATCATTTTGAGCGCTCCACCAAGATGTATGTGACATGGAAGAGTAACCCATGATCCTAACTCATTGTGCATTTGTAGTCCAAAGCAAATCTTAAACTATGCACAAATTTAGGGGGAGCTCTTGCTTTTCACATACTTCTCAAAGCGACAATGTTTTTCACTCCAATTATCATTTGTCGAAGCTTTGATCTATATGTTGTCATCAATTACCAAAAAGGGGGAGATTGAAAGTGCAACTATTCCTAGGTGGTTTTGGTAATTCCTAACAACATATAGCTCATTGAGCTAATACTACTTCAAGATTAATATTTCAGGAAAGCTCAATGATTGGCATGGCATGGATGAGAAAAGTGGACCCCTCAAAATGGTAAGGACAGAAGGATTGGCTCAAGCTCAAATCTCAAGACTCTACATTTTCTATTTTAGTGATCCTAGATCACATTGAGTCTATTGGAAAAGCCAATACTATCAAGGAGGGATGAGGTGTTGCTTAATGAGGCTCTTGCTCAAAATGCTTAGTGATATGCTCCAAAGCCCACAACTACTTTCTCACATCCACATATGACTTAAACCAAAAGTCAAACTCGGCCCCACCGATTCTTTCTATCTGGCGCCACCGAGTTCAGATGTCATAGCCACTGCCACAAACCCTAGGCAAATCGGTCTCACCGATAGGGATCTCGGCCTCACCGAGATGGGATTGTAATCTCTTTGTTTCCCTTCTTAACGTTTCGGTCCCACCGAGATAGCAATGTAAACTCTCTTTTTCCTCTTCGTAAGATTTCGGTCTCACCGAGATGAGAAAATCGGTCCCACCGAGTTTACCTGACCAACTCTCTGGTTAGCTTATTACCAAAATTGGTCCCACCGAGTTCGTGTAATAGGTCTCACCGAGATTACGTTATGCCCTAACCCTAACCATATCGGTCCTACCGAGTTACGTGTCGGTCCCACCGAAAATCCTAACGGTCACTAGATTTGCTGAATCGGTCTGACCGAGTTTATCAATTCGGTCCCATCGAGTTTGGCAAGTTGTGTGTAATGGTTAGATTTTGTGTGGAGGCTATATATACCCCTCCACCTCCTCTTCATTCATGGAGAGAGCCATCAGAACGAAACTACACTTCCAACTTGCATTTTGTGAGAGAGAACCACCTACACTTGTGTTGAGGCCAAGATATTCCATTCCTACCATATGAATCTTGATCTCTAGCCTTCCCCAAGTTGCTTTCCACTCAAATCTTCTTTCCACCAAATCCATATCCTGTGAGAGAGAGTTTAGTGTTGGGGAGACTATCATTTGAAGCACAAGAGCAAGGAGTTCATCATTGACACACCATTTGTTACTTCTTGGAGAGTGGTGTCTCCTAGATTGGCTAGGTGTCACTTGGGAGCCTCCGAAAAGATTGTGGAGTTGAACCAAGGAGTTTGTAAGGGCAAGGAGACCGCCTACTTCGTGAAGATCTACCGCTAGTGAGGGAAGTCCTTCGTGGGCGACGGCCATGGTGGGATAGACAAGGTTGCTTCTTCGTGGACCCTTCGTGGGTGGAGCCCTCCGTGGACTCGCAAGAACCGTTACCCTTCGTGGGTTGAAGTATCCATCAACGTGGATGTACGATAGCACCACCTATCGGAACCACGACAAAAACATCCGTGTCTGCAATTGCGTTTGAATCCTCCAAACCCTTCCCTTTACATTCTTGCAAGTTGCATGCTTTACTTTCCGCTGCTCATATACTCTTTGCATGCTTGCTTGAATTGTCTTAAGATTGCTTGACTTATCTAAAGTTGCTAAAATCTGCCAAGAACTAAAACTGGGAAAAGGCTAGGTTTTTATTTGGTCAAGTAGTCTAATCACCCCCCCTTCTAGACATACTTTCGATCCTACAAGTGGTATCAGAGCTTTGGTCTCCATTTGTTTTGATTTCCATAGCTTTTGGTAGTCATAGCCTTGCTTTCACAACCTAGGAGAGTATGGTGTCTAGCGAGGGAAACTACCACCGTAGAGGTCCTTACTTTGATGGTACTAATTTTGCTAGTTGGAAGCATAAGATGAAATGCATATTCTTGGACATAACCCCGCCGTTTGGGCTATTGTGTGTATTGGCTTGCAAGGTGAATTCTTTGATGTGGGAGAACCGAACCGTGAAGCTATCGCAGAAGAGTTGAAGATGCTGCAATACAATGCTCAAGCTTGTGATATCCTCTTCAACGGATTGTGCCCCGAAGAATTCAACAAAATCAGCCGTCTTGAGAATGCAAAGGAAATTTGGGATACTTTGATTGATATGCACGAAGGTACTAACTCTGTCAAGGAATCCAAATTCGATGTGCTTCAAAGTCAACTTGACAAGTTCAAAATGAGGGATGGTGAAGGTGTCGCTGAAATGTACTCTAGGCTTGCTCTTATCACAAATGAGATCGCCGGCTTAGGAAGTGAAGAGATGACCGACAAATTCATCATCAAGAAGATCCTAAGAGCTTTGGACGGAAAATATGATACCGTATGCACATTGATCCAAATGATGCCCAATTACAAAGATCTCAAGCCAACAGAAGTCATTGGAAGAATTGTTTCTCAAGAGATGTCACTCAAGGATAAGGAGGAGCTCCATAACACGTCAAGTGGTGCTTACAAAGCCTCATGTGAAGCTCCCACATCATCAAGTGAGAAACAAACCTTCAATGAAGAATTGAGCCTAATGGTGAAGAACTTCAACAAGTTCTACAAGAGTAGAAGCAAAGAGAGAAGTTCCAAGTCAAGGTCCAACAATGACAAAAGATCTTCTATTCGAGAGCGAAACTGCTACAATTGTGGAAGACCCGGACACTATTCCAATGAGTGTACAGCACCCTACAAAAGAAGAGAAGATTCTCCCAAAAGAAGGAGTAGAAGAGAAGACTCACCATCAAGAGAGAGAAGGAGTCGAGATGATCGTTATGAACGAAGAACATCCCGGAGAAGCAAGGATTCGGAAAGGAAGGACAAGTCATCAAGGAGCTACACAAAACGAAGACATCAAGCTCATGTTGATGAATGGGTATCCGGCTCCGACTCCGACAATCACTCCGAGAGAAGCTATCACTCCGACTCCGAATATACTCAAGATGAAGGTGTTGCCGTTCTAGCACTTGTGTCAACCAACTCCTACGACATATTTGATTCACCAAATGAAGGAATTGGAAGATGCTTCATGGCCAAAGGTCCAAAGGTATCACCCCCCGAGTATGTTGATTTCAATAGTGATGAAGATGACTTGTTAGGTGATGATGATTTACTTGTTGACAACTCTAGTGATGAATACTATGATGAAACGTCAATTAATCATGCTAATCAAGATGAAACGAATGACAATGATAAGGAGAAGATTGAGTTTCTAACTAAAGAACTAAACACTCTTAAGTTGGGTCATGAGACTATCTTAGGAGATCATCAAGAACTTTTAAGGACTCATGAGAAATTACATTTTGAGAAGATCAATCTTGAGCAAGAGCATGAGTTCTTAAAGGCAATCAATGATGATCTTCGCAAGAAAAGTTCTTCTTACATTTGTAGCGACCCGACCCGAATGGATCAAGTCTCTGTGCTCAAAGGCCATCCCCTGGATCAAGAATGTCGACACCACACAAGATTTCAAGGATTTATAACAGAGTAGCAATCACACACTTATTACATCGTTGTCCAAAAGAGGACTTATTACAATAAATATGGCTTAAGGCCATCTAATAACGATAACAGCGGAAGACTTGGAAGATAAGTGAGCCCATCAACTCCAAATGCATCACCGAGTATAGAACCACGACCTAAAGCACCTTACTCGTAAATGCGAAAAGTCTGCAACATGAAAGTTGCAGCCCGAAACGGGTCAAGACATGGAATATCTTTGGCAATGTAACACATAGAGAATAATGAATGATAAGCCTGTATTATATGCATATGTGGCTGGTGGAAAAGCTCTCTGATTACAGCTTTTGCATAAAGCTAGTTTTTCCCTCATCGCAAAGGAATAAATTTGTTTAACTATCATGGTGGTTGTTAAACATTGAGAATGGTTGACTGATCCTCAATCCCAATTAAAGGTACTCATTAAAAACCCAACAATATTCATTAGAGTAACATGTTGAGATTCACATGATATTCAAGTACTAGATACTCAAGATGTCCATAACCGGGGACACGGCTAATCATGATTAGTTTATACACTCTGCAGAGGTTTGCACTTTTCCCCACAAGACTCGATCGCCTCCGTTGGATTTCAGACCTGAGGATGTTTGAGAAACGGATGACCGAGACATAGTCTTTCAGAAGCGCTAGCACCTTACGATGGGTAGACCGGTACACCTACATCCCCTACATCTGCTAGTCCACCACTATAAGAGTTCGCACGACTTACTCAACTATGCCAGAGCCCATAATGGCTTGTGGCTGCACACGGAAGTTTCTAGCATGAATAATCTTATGATCCCTTTGAGCCTGGGTGGCGGTCCAAAAAAACAGGCAGGGCAATCCTTTGGATACCCCAGGTGCCTCAATCCACCCAGATGTGTGTTTAAGTTGCCACCTTAAATAAACCATTAATTTAACAATCTCACATCTGTCATGGATACACTCACCCAATCCACGTCTACTAGCATAGCATGGCAAATAAGCAAACATAGAAGTAACTCCCAAAGGTTTGGTAATAAAACAGGTAATAGGTACTAGCTCATCTACTTCCCATCCCACAATTTAATTAGATCCTAATCATGCAAGTGTTTGAGGAATAGATCTAATGCATAAAACTGGGTAGTAGAAAAAGTATGATCAAGTGTTACTTGCCTTAGCGATGATCCATGAAACCTAGAGATTCAAAATAATAAGCGGCGCACTCGGGTGATCTATCGCAGACAAACAACAAGCATACAATAAGTACTCATCTAATGCATGTAAATTTCGAATAAAAGATCTAACCAGAAAGTTCAACTTAAGAACCCTGGTTGCAAAAAGAATCGAATCAAATAGAGCAATGAAAGTCAAACGACGAAAGAAAACAACTCGGTTCTAGCAAGTTGAAACTAAGTCAAATTTTACAGTAGAAAAACTTTGTTTAAGTTGATTAATTGGAACAGCGGTTTCGAGATGAAACTCCAGGCGTTTGAATCACCTGATTCTGATAAACGAGCGAGAAGATAAAGTAGAACGAAGATCGGATCTGAAATCGCTATCAGAAAAAACTAGCGGAATAAATTCGATGAGAAAGAAAACGACGAACGGTTGAACGAACGGATGTTCGTTAACCGAAGCAAACCGGTGATCTCGTTCGTTAGGACGAACGGTCCGGCGAACGCTTGCTAAACAAAACCGGAAAGTAAGCTGGCGAGAAAAACCGATCTAGGGTTTCGGAAAGAAAACCAAACGAAAAACCGATCTAGAAACCGGAACGGAAACCGAACGACGATTCTGAAAAACCGAGCCGAGGAAAAGAAAGGTGACGGCGAGGGCTAGTACCTCAAGAAGCGAGGGCTCCGGGCGGCGGCGGTGTGTAGGCGGCTGCGGCGTTGGTGGCGGCGGCGGCACTTGGCGGCGGCGGTGTAGGGCGCAAGCGGCGGTGTAGGGCGGCGGAGAGGAGAGGTGTTGGTTTGATGTGTTAGAGGGGGTGCTTGGGTATTTATATTGGGGAGGGAGGGTTTTTGCTTGGAGTAGGGGACAAGAATTAGAGTAGGATTAGGAATCCTAGGAATAAAAGCGGAATAACGAACGGGTCCAAATCCTACTAGGATTTGTAAAAGAAAAGGAAACCGCAGGCGGCTCCTGGCTCCTGGTGCTGTGGCCTTAGCGATAGCCTTAGCCTCCCGGCCGGCTGGCTTAGCGGCTTGGGCCTTTGGCCCAAAGCTCATGACTCTCTCTCTTTTTTTTTTTAAAATCGGTTTCAGCATGAAAAAATACAGAGAAAAAATCTAAACGAACTCCAAAATTAATAAAGTAAACTTTCCCCGAGTCCTAAAAATGAGTCGAACAAAATGAACTTTTACTCGGGGCCTAAAATGCAATTTTTTAAAACACGCATTTTTCCCTAAGGCAAATAAACTCCGAGAAAAATCCAAAAATTGATTTATTTATTAAATCTTCATTTTTCCTAAATTTTGGGAAAGTCATATTATTCCCTCTCTTATTTTTGATATTGGAAAAATATTTGAAGATAAAATAAATAAATCCAATGATCCTCTTTTCATAGTTTTGAGAGAACTCAAATACAAAAATTCCGAAATCTACAACTCTCTCCGAGGGTCCTTGAGTTGCGTGAATTTCTAGGATCAACAAAATGCAAGAAAATATGTAATGCATGATGACTTAATGTATAACATTCCAAATTGAAAATTTGGGATGTTACAAACCTACCCCCCTTAAGATGAATCTCGCTCTCGAGATTCGGGTTGGCTAGAAAATAGGTGAGGGTGGTCCTTGAGCAAATCTTCTTCTCTTTCCCGGTGGCTTCATCCTCGGTGTGGTGGCTCCATGAACTTTGCAAAACTTGATAACCTTGCTGCGAGTAACTCTGCTGGCATAATCGAGAATCTGTTGGTTTCTCCTCATATGTTAAATCATCCTTCAACTGAATTGCTTCAAGTGGCACTTTGTATCTCTTAGCAGTACTTCCGCCATCTCGGCGTGACATTTCTTCACCGAGAAACATGGAATACATCATGAACTCCTGACAGTCCCTCCGCAATTCCAGCTTATAAGCAACTTCTCCCATGCGTTGCAAGATCCTATACGGTCCAACGAAACGTGGTGCTAATTTTCCTTTAACTCCAAAACGCTTAACTCCTCGAAGTGGGTATACTCTAAGATAAACTCCGTCTCCAACTTCATATTCTATCGCCTTGCATTTTGAATCCGCATAGCTTTTACGTTCGGATCGGGCTACCTTGAGCCTATCGCGAATCAACTTAACCTTCTGCTCGACTCCTTGATCAAATCTGGTCCAAACAATCGACGGTCTCCGGCTTAGTCCCCATGATAACGGTGTCCTGCACCTCCTTCCGCATAAAGCCTCGAAAGGTGCCATCTTCAAGCTGGTTTGGTAATCGTTGTTATAAGAAAACTCTGCATACGGCAAGTTATCGCCCCAACTAGATCCCTAATCTAGTGCACAAGCTCAAAGATATCCTCCAAAATCTGATTGACTCTCTCACCGTCCCATCGGTGCGTGGGTGGAAAGTCATCTTGAATTCCAGCCTGGTTCCCAATGTTTCGTGCAAATTATTCCAAAACTTTGAGGTAAATTGGGTTCCTCTATCTCGACACGATACTCCTCGGAACTCCGTGTAAACACACAATTCTGGTCATGTATATCTTTGCCAACTTAGCACTGCTATAGGTAGTCTTGACTGGAATGAAATGAGCTACCTTCGTCAAGTGGTCGACTATAACCCAAATCGAGTCATAGCCTAAACGAGTCTTTGGCAATCCTATGATGAAATCCATGCCTAGTTTATCCCACTTCCATTCGGGTATCGGCAATGGTTGCAACAATCCTGCTTGCTTCTGATGTTCTCCCTTCACCCTTTGACATACATCACAAACTGCTACATACTCTGCAATATCCTTCTTCATTCCGGTCCACCAGAATGTTTCCTTCACATCTAAATACATCTTGGTATTTCCAGGGTGAATCGAATATGGTGAATCATGTGCCTCTTGCAGAATCAACTTCCTGATCTCCGGGTCATTTGGCACATACACACGGTCCTCAAACCATAGGGTATCGTGCTCATCCTCACGAAATCCCTTAGCTTTTCCTTCGCTCATTTTCCCCTTTATAGAGGCAACTTCCTTATCTGCCTTTTGAGCTTCTCTGATTGTCCATCAACGTAGACTGAATCTCCAATGCTGCTACATAGCCTCTCGGAACTATTTCCAAACATAGCTCTCGAAGGTCCTCGGCTAACTCCTTGGGTATTCCTCCCATCATTAGGGTATTGACGTGGCTCTTACGGCTCAATGCGTCTGCTACGACGCTAGCCTTCCCGGGATGATAATGCAATCTCATATCATAATCCTTAATAAGCTCCAACCATCTCCTCTGTCTGAGATTTAATTCCTTCTGCGTGAATATGTACTTCAAACTCTTGTGATCCGTGTACACCTCACAATGATTTCCAATGAGAAAATGTCTCCAGGTCTTCAATGCATGCACAACAGCTGCTAACTCCAAATCATGTGTGGCATAATTCAACTCATGAGGCTTAAGCTGTCGTGAAGCATACTGAAACAACTCTTCCTTCCTACATAAGCACCGCTCCAAGTCCTCGGCGTGAGCGCCGCAATATACCCTCATAATCCTTGAGTCCGATCTGGCAGAATTAATACTGGTGAGGTAACCAAGCGTTTCTTCAACTCCTGAAAACTTGCCTCACAATCCTCAGTCCATATGAACTTGGTATCCTTTTTCAGCAATTCCGTCATAGGCTTTGCAATCCTTGAGAAATTCTCAATGAATCTTCGGTAGTATCCTGCGAGTCCAAGGAAACTACGGATCTCCCCAACTGTTGTTGGTGCTTCCCATTTGGTTACGGTCTCAACCTTCGTGGGGTCAACTGCTATCCCTTCTCCGGATATAACATGTCCAAGAAATCCAACTTCCTTTAGCCAAAACTCACATTTGCTGAACTTGGCATATAAGCGATGTTCCCTTAGTTTCTCCAAAACCAATCGCAAATGTTCCTTATGTTCCTCTTCATTCTTCGAGAAAACCAAAATATCATCTATGAACACCACGACAAACTTATCCAAAAACTCCATAAACACTTTGTTCATCAGGTTCATGAAATAAGCAGGCGCGTTAGTCAGTCCAAATGACATAACGGTATATTCATGCAGTCCATATCTCGTGGTAAATGTTGTCTTGGGTATGTCCTGCTCTCGAATCTTCAACTGATGATACCCTGATCGCAAATCGATCTTGGAAAACACTCTAGCTCCTTGCAAACGATCAAACAGATCATTATCATTGGTAGTGGGTACTTGTTCTTGATTGTTACTTCATTTAAACCACGATAGTCGACAACCATCCTTAACGTTCCGTCCTTCTTCTCTACTAAAAGTATGGGTGATCCCCAAGGCGAAGAACTTGGGCGTATATAACCTTTATCCAATAGCTCCTTAATCTGCTTCTTGATTTCCGCCAAATCCTGTGCGGGCATCCCGTATGGTCGCCGATATTGGGCACATGCACTGCAAAAGTTCAATCAAAACTCAATGTCTCTATCCGGTGGCATTCTGGCAATTCCTCAGGAAATACATCGTGGAAATCCTTCACCACTGCTGGCACCTCTTCTGCACAACTCACGATAAGGAATTTACTTGATTCCTATTTGGTCCATGTCGCGATACATACCTAATCCTTCTTCCTTCGGTGTTGTGAGCAAAATCGTCTTACTTGCGCAATCGATGTTTCCCCCATACATCGACAGCCAATCCATACCGAGAATCACCTCCAATCCTTGGGATTCCAAAATGATCAAATCCGCCGGGAACACATGCCTTCCTATACTTAATGGTACTTGAAAACATCCTTGTCTGGCCATATATTCCGCTCCTGGTGAGCTTACTAGCATAGGGGTTTTAAGGATCCGAGTAGGCAGGCTATACTTTTCTACAAATCCCCTTGATATGTATGAATGCGTTGCACCGGTATCGAAAAGAACTAGTGCAGTAAATGACTTAACAAAAAACTTACCGATTACTGCATCGGGCTGATCTTCAACCTCCTCCACATCAATGTGGTTCACACATCCCCTGTTGAAAGGGTTTGGCTTCTTTCGAGCTTCCATTTCCACCTTGGCCTTGGACGATCATTTGCATAATGTCCGGTCTTGGAACACTTGTAACGGTGACATGGCTCAGGTCTTTCTTGGTTGGGGTTGATGGTGTGGTCCGGTTCGCCGTTGCTTCCTCCATTCCCATTCCCATTTTGTGGCCATTATGGTTGTGCGAATTACCTCCTCCATGGGTATCTTTGGCCCGAACTCCTGTTTAGGGGTATAACGGGGCTTCTGCTGGGCTCCAGAGTTATACTTCCCCTGCCCATACTTCCTCTTGCGATTCTCAATTTGTTGTTGCTTTCCTTCAATCATGAGGGCACGGTCTACCAACTCATGGTAGTTATTGAAACTTGCTACCATCAACTGCATGCTTAACTCATCATTCAATCCTTCCAGAAACTTCTCACCTTGCATTTGCATCCGTAGCGACGTCATCCGGGGCATAACGTGCTAACTTACTAAAATCATCCACATATCGCCAACAGTCCTTCCTCCTTGGCGTAAATTGGCGAAACTCACGCTTCTTCATGGCCATAGCTCCTGCTGAGACATGGGCGGTCGGAAAGCTTGTCAAATCGATCCCATGTGGCTGGTGTCTACAGGATAAGTGGCTGTAAAATTCTCCCACCATGCTGCTGTGGGTCCTTCAAGCTGGTGTGCAACAAACTTCACCTTCTCTCCATCTGTACATCCTGCAGTGGTCAACTCCCTCCCTACCTTACGGAGCCAATCATCTGCTACTATCGGCTCGGTGCTACTGGAAAACACTAGCGGATTCAGCCTTAAGAAACGAGCCAGATGGTCAACTGGTGGTGGTGGCGGTGGGTTGTTGTTGTTGCCTTGGTTCTATACTAGTGTTTGGATCAAAGTGTTCTGCTGCTGAATCAACTGGGTGATCTCCGTGGAAAAACAAACCGAGGTCGCGTCTGAGGCATCGATGGGTTTAGAAAAGACGAGAAATTAAGAATAGAGTGAGGTCTAAGGAGAAACACTACCCCAAATGTACATGAGCAAATGCACACAAAATCACTTCATTCAATTCAAACAAAGGGCTTACAACGGTCTTACTATCGCAAAAGTGCGTGAACTAAAATGTTACATGGAGGAATACTACTAATATGTGGGGGTCATCTATTAATTTGAACCGTGGAAGACTCCATGATGTTCCGCTCTGCTTCGTCTTCAAAGTCGGGTTCACTTGGATCCGAATCGGTGTCGTCGATGATGATGTAGTTGCTCGGACAGCTGACGTACTTGTCTTCATTCTTGAGCGCCAATTTCTTCTTGAGTTCTTCAATCTCATACTTAAGATCATTATTGTGTCTTGCTACAGCTACGATCTCGTCCATGTAGTCCTTACGTGTAGACTTTAGTTCTTCTTCAAGTTCGAGGATCCTTCCCTTCGCATCCTTCAATTCGATCATATCATTGCACCTCTGGTTCTCTGGCGTCCGAATGTGCTGGTTTAACTCTGGATGAAAGCTGCAATGGATCTATCCTTCTTGGTCTTGACTATCTCCCATTGTTCATCTCGGCGTCCTAAATCTGATAGATGGTGTCCTTGAGGTCTTCTTGGTAAACTTCTCCAATGCGTCCCATGGTGATATGAGCTGCCATGCTCTTTCCTGACTTCAGGTTGGTGCATTGAAAACACTATCTATAGGCTTGGTGATTGGGGCGAATGTCCTTCCTGAACGTGAGCTTGAATCTTCCAACGCTCTTCTTGAGCAGAGTGGCGTTGAATGTTCCGGTGAAGCTTGGTAGTCCAATGTTCAGGTACTTGGTGACTTCCTTCAAGTGAAATCCAAAAGGTGTTCCTTCATCTGGTTGGGCGTACTTGATCTTCGCGTCCTTCATCCTAAAAGAGTAGAAAAGATGAGGAGTTTAGAAAATGGGAAGAGAGTAGTGATCTATGGCTTTAACTTAGTGGTCGTGTCCCTACGGTCGGCGTGTGCTCGATACCATCTCTCAGAGCGACCCGACCGAATGGATCAAGTCTACGTGCTCAAAGGCGTCATCCTGGATCGAATGTCGACACCACACAAGATTGAAGGATTTATAACGAGTAGCAATCACACACTTATTACATCGTTGTCCAAAAGAGGACTTATTACAATAAATATGGCTTAAGGCCATCTAATAACGATAACGGCGGAAGACTTGGAAGATAAGTGAGCCCATCAACTCCAGGGCATCATCGAGTATAGAACCACGACCTAAAGCACCTTACTGTCGTTGCGAAAAGTCTGCAACATGAAAGTTGCAGCCCAAACGGGTTG
The DNA here is from genome assembly GCA_021605145.1 of Aegilops bicornis. Lineage (NCBI taxonomy): Eukaryota > Viridiplantae > Streptophyta > Magnoliopsida > Poales > Poaceae > Aegilops > Aegilops bicornis. The sequence continues at coordinate 335,123,651 of CM038670.1, read as the reverse complement.
ACACATGGAATATCTTGGCAATGTAACACATAGAGAATAATGAATGATAAGCTGTATTATATGCATATGTGGCTGGTGGAAAAGCTCTCTGATTACAGTTTTGCATAAAGCTAGTTTTTCCCTCTTGCAAAGGAATAAATTTGTTTAACTATCATGGTGGTTGTTAAACATTGAGAATGGTTGATGACATCCTCAATCCCAATTAAAGGTACTCATTAAAAACCCAACAATATTTATTAGAGTAACATGTTGAGATTCACATGATATTCAAGTACTAGATACTCAAGATGTCCATAACCGGGGACACGGCTAATCATGATTAGTTTATACACTCTGCAGAGGTTTGCACTTTTCCCCACAAGACTCGATCGCCTCCGTTGGATTTCTACTTTTCTGAGGATGTTTGAGAAGCGGATGGCGAGACATAGTCTTCGTAAGCGCTTAGCACCTTACGACGGGTAGACCGGTACACCTACATCCCCTACATCTGCTAGTCCACCACTATAAGAGTTCGCACGACTTACTCAACTATGCGAGCCCATAATGGCTTGTGGCTGCACACGGAAGTTTCTAGCATGAATAATCTTATGATCCCTTGAGCACGGGTGGCGGTCCAAAAAAACAGGCAATCCTTTGGATACCCCAGTGCCTCAATCCACCCAGATGTGTGTTTAAGTTGCCACCTTAAATAAACCATTAATTTAACAATCTCACATACATCATGGATACACTCACCCAATCCACGTCTACTAGCATAGCATGGCAAATAAGCAAACGAGAAGTAACTCCCAAAGGTTTGGTAATAAAACAGGTAATAGGTACTACCTCATCTACTTCCCATCCCACAATTTAATTAGATCCTAATCATGCAAGTGTTTGAGGAATAGATCTAATGCATAAAAACTGGGTAGTAGAAAAAGTATGATCAAGTGTTACTTGCCTTGCTGATGATCCGCGAAACCTAGAGATTCGAAATAACAAGCGGCGCACTCCGGGTGATCTATCGCAGACAAACAACAAGCATACAATAAGTACTCATCTAATGCACAGGTAAATTTCGAATAAAAGATCTAACCAGAAAGTTCAACTTAAGAACCCTGGTTGCAAAAAGAATCGAATCAAATAGAGCAACGAAAGTCAAACGACGAAAGAAAACAACTCGGTTCTAGCAAGTTGAAACTAAGTCAAATTTTACAGTAGCAAAACTTTGTTTAAGTTGATTAATCGGAATGGCGGTTTCGAGATGAAACTCCAGGCGTTTGAATCACCTGATGCCGATAAACGAGCGAGAAGAAAAACTAGAACGAAGATCGGATCTGAAATCGCTATCAGAAAAAAATAGCGGAATAAATCCGATGAGAAAGAAAACGATGAACGGTTGAACGAACGGACGTTCATTAACCGAAGCAAACCGGTGATCTCGTTTTTTAGGACGAATGGTCCGGCGAACGCTTGCTAAACAAAACCGGAAAGTAAAACCGGCGAGAAAAACAGATCTAGGGTTTCGGAAAGAAAACCGAAACGAAAAACCGATCTATAAAATCGGAACGGAAACCGGAACGATTTACGAAAAACCGAGCCGAGGAAAAGAAAGGTGACGCGGCGAGGGGCTAGTACCTCGAAGAAGCGAGGGGCTCCGGCGGCGGCGGCGGTGTAGGGCGGCTGCGGCGTTGGGTGGCGGCGGCGGCACTTGGCGGCGGCGGTGTAGGGCGGCGGCGGCGGCGGTGTAGGGCGGCGGAGAGGAGAGGTGTTGGTTTGATGTGTTAGAGGGGGGGGTGCTTGGGTATTTATATTGGGGAGGGGAGGGTTTTTGCTTGGAGTAGGGGACAAGAATTAGAGTAGGATTAGGAATCCTAGGAATAAAAACGGAATAACGAAACGGGTCCAAATCCTACTAGGATTTGTAAAAGAAAAGGAAACCAGGGCGGCTCCCTGGCTCCCTAGTCTTGTGGCGCTAGCGATGGCCTTAGCCTCCCGGCCCGGCTGGCTTAGCGGCTTGGGCCTTTGGCCCAAGCTGCAACTCTCTCTCTCTTTTTTTAAATCGGTTTCACAGAGAAAATACAGAGAAAAAATCTAAACGAACTCCAAAATTAGTAAAGTAAACTTTCCCCGACTCCTAAAATGAGTCGAACAAAATGAACTTTTACTCGGGGCCTAAAATGCAATTTTTGAAAACACGCATTTTTCCCTAAGGCAAATAAACTCCGAGAAAAATCCAAAATTTGATTTATTTATTAAATCTTCATTTTTCCTAAATTTTGGGAAATTCATATTATTCCCTCTCTTATTTTTGATATTGGAAAAATATTTGAAGATAAAATAAATAAATCCAATGATCCTCTTTTCATAGTTTTGAGAGAACTCAAATACGAAAATTTGAAATCTACAACTCTCTCCGAGGGTCCTTGAGTTGCGTGAATTTCTAGGATCAACAAAATGCAAGAAAATATGTAATGCATGATGACTTAATGTATAACATTCCAAATTGAAAATTTGGGATGTTACAACATTGCCAAGCGTTTAGTAATATCCACTTACATGCCTCAAGTCAAGTCTAGTAACAAGAACAAGAAAGATTCTTCCTCTAGTAGTAACAATAATCATGCTAAATCCAATGTTGTTACTTCTAGTAGTTCTCTTGATTCCACTAATGATTCTCTTAGCCAAGCTACACTTGAGCAAGAAAATAGCTTATTTAAGGGAATTATAGAGAAAAGTGTTTACAAGCGCCTTGCCGGGAGTAAGCAATCCGAGGAAATTGTACGAATGCAAGGAAGGCACCAGAAGAACCAAGGTATTGGTTTTGAACGAAAGTTCAATGCCAATGGAGTTGAGTGGGAAGAATATCAATACCCCAAGACGAAGTTTGTTCCTCAACAAGAGAAGTATGATCCTACTTCTTTCAAAGGGACACAAGCTCAAGATGATCTTCCACCACAAGACCACAAGCAAAAAAGGCAAGGATAAGCTTCAAGAGGAAATTTATGCATTTGAAGAAGCTCCTAAGGCCTTGGTCAAGTGGGTTCCCAAGACTACATCAAGTTCCACTTCATCAAGTACAACTACAACTCCGAGGATTCCCATCAAGATGGTGTGGATCCAGAAGAAGAAGAACTAGAGAGTTCTTGAGGGTGACTCCGCCAACATACTTCACTCTTATCATTTTGGCAATAACAAGTGCAATCAACTTCCACATTGCACTAGTTCAAGGAGTCACAAACCCTCTTGTTGGTAAGACAAGGGACAAGGTAACCTAATGCTTTCATAGACATCATTTTGTGTGTGCATCACTCTATGTCTCTGGATATCCTTGCTTGTTCCTTGTGGGACTAACCCGTGTAGGTATTGAAAGTGCAACTCACTCCAAAGGATTGCTCCAAATGATCTACATCAACATTGAGCATCCACAACTTCAACATCTACATGAAGTCATCATCGACAAAACCCAAGGATAGTTCATCCCTCTTAGTGGGGATCTCACAACTATGGGGAGCTAAACTCTAAGAATTGAGCTAAAGCAACTCTAATGGTGTGAACACAACAACGCTTTATGTAAAAGTGGTAACCCCACTTGTGCTTAAACGATGAGTATGACCTATGATCAAATGTTCTCATTTGACTCCTAAGTCAATATACTCATATATATAGATGACCTAGTCATCGCCAATTGCTTGATAGATGCTAGAATTGGTTGTGCATGCTTTGCCACATATTTCATACGCCATTTTATTGTGTGAGCATGTTGGTTGCATAATTCACTCATTCAAGGACATACACTTGTTGTTTTGATTGCTTGGTTCCTTTTTCTTTTGCCAAGTGGATGGACAAGAATTCCTAAGAACCTTCTCTAGCTATCTATGCTTTTCTCGTCTCAAACTCTATTCATACTACATCACAAAGTTTGATCAAGTCAGATTCGAACCACTCTGTGTGAGGAGCACTCGGAGTCCCCGATTCGTCATAGACTTAAACTTCCAAAACTTCTTTGTGCGTTTCGGTCTGACCGATTCATCCATTTCGGTCATACCGAGATCACTGAGTCAATCTAGGTTTTCAATCTCGGTGCAACTGATTTGAAATTTTCGGTCACACCGAGTTGCAGTAACTGCTTGTAGTTATGCATCTCGGTGCCACCGAGTTGTTCCACTCGGTCACACCGACAGGGTCAGGCTATATATATCCCCAGGCCAAAATTTGGAAAATTTTCCGAATCCCTTCGCCCGCGCTCAGCTTGCTCTGTCTCCCTGGGTCTACGAATCGTCCTCCTCATCGCCAGCTACCTCCCGCCGCTGGTCTTCACCGCCGTCAACGGGAATCGTCTCCGCCGTTGCCGCCGTAGCAGGTGCATCACCGCACTTAGGGTTTGGACTTGATCTTTGTGCTAATCTCACTCCGATTCCTAGCACATTGTTTTGCCATGTATCTTGCCATGATTGAGATCACTCTATCCAGCGAAATCACTCTGTAGTTTAGTTGTGGATTGAAAATTTAGGGTTAGGTTTCATGAAATCATCTCGGACCAACCGAGTTGTTGAAATCGGTTCGACCGATTTGGCTAAGGCCATTGCACATGTGATCCTCGGTGCGACCAAGAATTGCAAATCGGTGTGACCGAAGTTCAATTCTTTGTGAAACCCTAGCAGTCTCGGTGCATCGAACTGTGACTCGGTCCGACCGAGTTCACCAGTTAGGTTCCAAAAGCTGCCGGTATCACCGAGATTTTAAATCGGTAGATCCGAAATGCTTTCTGTGGAAAACTAAAACTATGTTTTTGACTCATTCTTTTGCAAAAACCTCTGCACTTTGTGATGCTCATCCAATCTATCTCATCTATAATCTATTCACAGGTCACCGTCGGTGTTTGCATTATGTCGATTAGAGTGACAAATGTAACAAGTCTGAGGAGCAAGTTCACATGAGTGAGGGCACTAGTCCCTCTAGCAGCTATGATGAAGGCAGCAGGAGTACACCCAGCAACTTGCCTAAGGCAGCCACCAGGGCCAGAAAGAAGAGAACCTCATATTCTGAGGATGAGGACTATGTGGCTGTTGAGGAAGAGGCCACCTCAAAGAAGAAAGTGCTGAAGAAGGAATATGGTACAGCTGCTGCAACTAAGCCAGGTCTGAAGACTGAGATGCCAGCAAGAAGACAGCCCATGTCTAAGGCAAGGAAAGTTGCCACAGGAGAAATAATGGAGTTCACTCTTGAACCCAAGGAAACTGGAGATGGCAAGAATAGGAAAGAAAGAGTCAATAAGACCACTGCTAGAGTTCTTGGCAAGCCCCTATGATGAGAGATTCTGAAGAGGAAGAGGAAGAGGATGCTGCACTAGCACCCAAAGCTTAGAAGCTTATGGGAGATGCTCCATCTAAGCCCAAAGCTTCTCCCAAGACTGCTGCTCCATCTCCAAAACCAAAAACTGCACCCAAGAGGAGTACAAGGAATATTCCAGCTACAGAGAAGAACAAGGCCCCAGTGCCTGAAGCTGCTGTAGAAGAAGAAGATGATGAGTCACATGTCTTGAGAAAGTTGAAGCCAAAAATTCCAGATCATAATGATGCTCATCCAATAGCTGAGAACATGAAAATCAGGAAAGATTCAGGATTAAGGCTATGGAGAGAGTCTGATCCATATGCCACTAGGAGAAGATCGGCTGTGGACTACAGGTTCCATACAAAGGAACAGCGGGACTTCTATGAGACAGTGTTGCTTGACAAGAAGCCTATAGTCTGTGATATGAGATGGGTGGACTGGGAGTACATCAAGGAAAATGAAGAAACTATCCTGGAGTCTATGACAGTTTCAAGTCTTGTGGAGTAGAGGACTTTGTTGGGCACAATCTCACAAAGTGGAACGATGAGCTTATTATGCAGTTCTACTCCACAGCTCATTTCTACCCGGATGGAAGGATTATCTGGATGTCTGAAGGTACTAGGTACCAGTCAACAGTTGATGAATGGGCAAAATTGATCAATGCTCCTTAGGAGAATGAAGATGACTTGGATGTCTATGCCAAGAAGAAGAAGGATCACAACTCAATGGCTAGCATGTACAAGGAGATTCCTGATGCAGATCTTGAGACTCACCAGTTTGGTTCTGTGAAACACTTGTTGTCAGGCCTGCCTACAATCAACTGGATCCTCAGGCACACTCTATTGCCAAAATCAGGAGATCACAGAATGATCAGAGGACACTCCATCAACTTGCTGCACATATTTGATGTCCCACAGAAGTTCAAAGTCATGAGCCTAATTGTGGAAATTATAAAGAGAACAGCTGCAAATCAGAAGAGAAGTTGTGGGTATGCCCCATAGATCTAGGAGTTAATCAACTCCAAGATGGGCACTGGCACATATCTGTTGGACAAGGAGCACCTGCCCATCTACCCAGACTTTGAAGACAACACTGTGGTGATGGATGAAAATGAACCATCTTCTGTGCAAGCACAAGCAAAGAGGGAGAAGGCAAGGACTGAAAAGGCTGCAAAGATGCCAACCATGGATGAGGCATCTCAGTAACTTCTGAAGGGCAAGCAAGATCAGCTTGGCTACTTGATTGCCTCCACTCTGAGGATTGAGAAGGGACTGACCACCCTGACCCAAAACTAGGAGAGCTTGGAGAGGATCATGGAGCAGAAGTTCTATGACTTAGATGTGAAGGTCACTGAGATACTGATCCATTGTTGAGCAACCGGGATGAAGTGCAGGAGAAGAAGGGCAAGTCTACCACTGATGCTTTTGCTAGAGTTCCTAGAGGTCGAGATCTGCTGCAATGCGATTCTGAGACACCAGAGCAATCAGATTCTGCACTCAGCCATGCCTTCAGTGCCACCAGCTCCAGCACCCACTCGTCCAGCTCCATCTATATCGAATGACGCCTTCGTCCTTGGAGTTCTATCTACACCACCACCTGAAGACCAAGCCCGAGAGTCGATCTAGCACTATGCATTTTTATGAACTTTTTGGTAACTTGTTGCCAAAGGGGGAGAAAATGTATAGATCATAGGCTTCGAGAGAGTGTTGCTCTTTGTTCTCTCTTGTTTTTGGTGGTTGAACTTTGTTATTTGCTTGTTTGAGATACTTTATGCTTTTGTGTGATACTTGGATGATCATGTGTTTGATCATATGCTACCTTAATGCTTGTTGGATGACATTATCCTTTTATATCCCCATATGATCATTCACTTTGCTTGGTGATGAGTGCATGTATTTAATTATTATCATTTTGAGCGCTCCACCAAGATGTATGTGACATGGAAGAGTAACCCATGATCCTAACTCATTGTGCATTTGTAGTCCAAAGCAAATCTTAAACTATGCACAAATTTAGGGGGAGCTCTTGCTTTTCACATACTTCTCAAAGAAACAATGCTTTTCACTCCTATTATAATTTGTCGAAGCTTTGATCTATATGTTGTCATCAATTACCAAAAAGGGGGAGATTGAAAGTGCAACTATCCCCAGGTGGTTTTGGTAATTCCTAACAACATATAGCTCATTGAGCTAATACTACTTCAAGATTAATATTTTAGGAAAGCTCAATGGTTGGCATGGCATGGATGAGAAAAGTGGACCCCTCAAAATGCTAAGGACAAAAGGATTGGCTCAAGCTCAAAGCTCAAGACTCTACATTTTCTATTTTAGTGATCCTAGATCACATTGAGTCTATAGGAAAAGCCAATACTATCAAGGAGGGATGAAGTGTTGCTTAATGAGGCTCTTGCTCAAAATGCTTAGTGATATGCTCCAAAGCCCTCAACTACTTTCTCACATCCACATATGACCTAAACCAAAAGTCAAACTCGGCCCCACCGATTCTTTCACCGAGTTCAGATGTCATAGCCACTGCCACAAACCCTAGGCAAATCGGTCTCACCGATAGGGATCTCGGTGTCACCGAGATGGGATTGTAATCTCTCTCTTTCCCTTCGTAACGTTTCGGTCCCACCGAGATTGCAATGTAAACTCTCTGTTTCCTCTTCGTAACATTTCGGTCTCACCGAGATGAGTGAATCGGTCCCACCGAGTTTACCTGACCAACTCTCTGGTTAGCTTATTACCAAAATCGGTCCCACCGAGTTTGTGTAATCGGTCTCACCGAGATTACCTTATTCCCTAACCCTAACCATATTGGTCCTACCGAGTTGCGTGTCGGTCCCATCGAAAATCCTAACGGTCACTAGATTTGCTGAATCGGTCCGACCGAGTTTATCAAATCGGTCCACCGAGTTTGGCAAGTTGTGTGTAACGGTTAGATTTTGTGTGGAGGCTATATATACCCCTCCACCTCCTCTTCATTCATGGAGAGAGCCATCAGAATGAACCTACACTTCCAACTTGCATTTTCTGAGAGAGAACCACCTACACTTGTGTTGAGGCCAAGATATTCCATTCCTGCCATATGAATCTTGATCTCTAGCCTTCCCCAAGTTGCTTTCCACTCAAATCTTCTTTCCACCAAATCCATATCCTGTGAGAGAGAGAGAGAGAGTTGAGTGTTGGGGAGACTATCATTTGAAGCACAAGAGCAAGGAGTTCATCATCAACACACCATTTGTTACTTCTTGGAGAGTGGTGTCTCCTAGATTGGCTAGTTGTCACTTGGGAGCCTCTGACAAGATTGTGGAGTTAAACCGAGGAGTTTGTAAGGGCAAGGAGATCGCCTACTTCGTGGAGATCTACCGCTAGTGAGGCAAGTCCTTCGTGGGCGACGACCATGGTGGGATAGACAAGGTTGCTTCTTCATGGACCCTTCGTGGGTGGAGCCCTCCGTGGACTCGCACAACAGTTACCCTTCATGGGTTGAAGTCTCCATCAACGTGGATGTACGATAGCACCACCTATCGGAACCACGACAAAAACATCTGTGTCTCCAATTGCATTTGAATCCTCCAAACCCTTCCCTTTACATTCTTGCAAGTTGCGTGCTTTACTTTCCGCTGCTCATATACTCTTTGCATGCTTGCTTGAATTGTGTTAAGATTGCTTGACTTGTCCAAAGTTGCTAAAATCTGCCAAGAACTAAAATTTGAAAAAGGCTAGGTTTTTATTTGGTCAAGTAGTCTAATCACCCCCCCCCCTTCTAGACATACTTTCGATTCTACAGCCATGCGCGGCGACAGCCGCCCACGAGGCGTAGCTCCGCATCCTGGCGAGGATGCTGGCCATGGTCTCCGTGCATCGACGCCCTGTGGCTCAACAGGCCGCATCTCAGAGCTGCTTGCCATCGCAGCGTGTGGGCCGCTGCGAGGGCCCACCACACAGCTACGTTCGTATGCTCTTCGGCTTGCCGAGCATGGCGTCAGCCTATCAGCGTGACCTGCGGCGTGTCCTGGTGGCTCAGGAGGCCAGGTACCACGCCGTTCTGGAGGAGATGGAGACGGTCTTCAGAGAACCTCCCGAGCCCCCAGAGCGTCCCGAGGCTCAGGGTTCTGGCGGCTCATGAGGAGTCATTTCTTCAACGCACGCCTTCAGCTGCACCAACTCTACTTCGTCTACAGAACTAGGTGACATCTTCCGAGCTCGTTTAAGCTGGGAGCGCCCCTCGGGCTGCATTATTCCCAGGCCGCATGGGTCCGTCCCTGTGGCATGTATCCCTTTTGCTTATGTATTTAGCTTACCTTGCTGGGGGCGCCCCTTGGGCTGCATCATCCCCTAGCCGCTCGGGCCGGACCCAGTGGCATGTATATTCCTGCATTTATCCAAGTTGATCTGCTCTCCATGCTTAACCTGCCAATGGCTATCGCCCGCTCGATTGCCACCCACCACGGGTCTGTTCATCCTATGCAATTCGCTTGCGCGTTAAAAGGGGGCTCCTGAGCATCGTGACTCAGGAGCTCTTACTGGCTCTCCAGCCCTCACCCCCTGGCCTTGACCACGGCATCACGACCTGGCATACCAGTGGCGGCTGAGCTCGCTCGAGGGCCGGGACCTGAGGACGTAGAGTGCTTGCATCTAACCGCCTTGCAGGGACATACAGTCACCAAGACTCAAGACCAGGCGCAACCCGCCTTGAGGTAGGGCCTCGTGAGTCCCGCTACTGCTCACGAGTGCCCAGACACCTCGCAGCCCCGCCGCCCAAGCCACGTGTCGTATGGATCAGACACGCCGGGGCTCCTCCCGGAGGGGGGCCCATCCCACGCCCAAGTGGAAGCACCATGCTCCGCGCTGGCTGTCGACACTGCCGAGGAGCGGCCATGCCCGTGCACAAGCGGAAGTACTATGCTCCACGCTGGTGATAAACAACTGAGGGCGGCCCCATGGTTGCACCAACCTCAGGGATCCCAGAGCTCAGCGGCCAGCCTCACCACGACGCCTTCCCTCGGGAGAGTCGCACGAGGGGGCTGGGCACGGGGGTTGCGCTCTGGTCACGCCCAAGCGCACGCCACCCAACCAGGTCCCCCGGACCTGGGCGCCGCGCGCCCCTCTCGAGGCCTCGGCGATGGTAGGTATGGAAATTGTTTGCACGTCAAAGGGGACTCCTGAGCATCGCCACTCAGGAGCCTAACTGGTCACATAGCCCCTCACTCCTTGGTCCGTCCTGGTCTCCGGTCGGCCCAATGGCGGTTGAGGTATGCGCGGGGCCAGGCTCTGCCGACGTAGAACATTAATCTATCCTCACGAACTCTCCCTATATGTTGTTTGCGCGTCAAGGGGGACTCCTGAGCATCGTGACTCGGGAGCCTAACTGGTCACGTAGCCCCTCACTCCTTGGACCGTCCTGGTCTCCGGTCGGTCCAACGGCGGTTGAGGTATGCGCGGGCCCGGGCTCTGCCGACGCAGAACAAAGCAAATAGGAAGGAAAACGCAAAATCTCGAAGCAAATATTACAAGCATATTGTTTTCACAATACCAAATGAAAAGTCTAAACGCCTCCACGAGGCCTGATATATGTTGCAGGAACGAAACAGGAGAAAAAGCTGCAGGTCACCCCTGGACGTTGCCATCGCCTGCGGAAGGCGCTTCCCCATGGGCAACGATGTTCTCACCTTCACCACCAGCCGCAGGATCCGCGACGTCCCAGATAGAGGATCGGAGACAAAGCCACGGAACCTCCCCAGCAGGGCCTCCACTTGACCTTGTATAGTCTGCGGCGGTAAGCCGCAGCGATCTTCAGCCATTGTGCTCCAAAGAGCTCGTCAAGGCGAGCGTTGGTGTCGCGGAGGTGCAGATGGCTGAAGACGTGAGTCAGTGCGGCTGAAGACAGGACGCGAGCTTCTGCCTCCGCCATGGGACCGAGGGCATCAACGACCTCCTCAAGCGCCTTCACCACGAGAGGAAGCAGCTGGGCGGGGCCGTCCTCGTTGGTGTCCAACGGCTTCTCTAGGCCGTGCTCATAGAGTGTCTTCAGCGCCTTGCGATACCTCTACTCGAGATCGGTGAAAGCCACGGGGTCTTCGGCCAGGACTCGCGCCTTGGCATCAAGATCGGCCTCCCTCATCCCCATCTTCCGCTCCAACTCTTCCAACCGGTTGCGCTCGGCGGCTTGCTTCTTCCCCAGGTCCGCCAGCTCAGCATCACGGTTCTTGACGGCTTCCTTCTGGGCCTTCATCTCCTCCTCCTTTGCTTGGCGGTAGTGTACCTCTTCGGCGTGCTTGTCGTGCAGGCTCTGCAACTCGCCCTCCAAAGACTTGGCAGCGTCACGGGCGGCCTTGCCTTCTTCAGCTACCATGATCGGGTCAAGGCTGGCGGCTCCTTGCTTCTCCTTCTCGGAAGCCGCAGCAGCTGGCCCAAAGGTTGCGAACCGCCAGGTCGGAGTGAAGCCACCAGAGGCCAACTCCAAGCCCGGCCACCAGCGCTGGTCCGGCCAGAGATCCGCTCAGAATGGGTCATCTCCGGAAGGGCACGCTCCAAGACAGCAGCAGGAGCAGAAGAACCAGAGAGTGGAGGTGTTGCACTGGGAGGAAGCGACACCGTCACCAGAGCTTGGGAGACCGCGGGTTCCGGAGCAACTGGGACCTCATCAGCCGCGCCAAGTGCCGGCACCTCCGGAGCCAGCGGGGCCATGGGGGCTGATTCCACGCGGCGATGTTCCTCTTGGCCCCGCGAGGACGACCGGCCTGGGGAGATGTTGGCGCTGCTGCCTCCTTTCTCTGTGGAGGGAGGCACAGCCGCCGTATCCTCCTTCCTCTTCTTCGCCAAAGATGTCGGCCTGATCAACCAAGGGCGAGCGTCAGGAAATAACAAGTACCGGCAGGGATAAAGAGAAGCTCGAGGCACCTACCGGTCTACCGCAAGGTACTCCACCTTTCGCTTGGGAAGCTTGAAGCCTGACAGCATCGGGACCTGAGGGGCAGGCGTTCGGGCTCCGGCGGCGCCAGGCGATGCGGAGGCAGAATCGGATCCAGGCCCAGGAGGTGTTGGGGTGGAGGCAACACCATGGACCACCAGTGATGACCTACCCTTTGTCGGGATGAGGGGTTGCTCCCTCTCCCCTTGGTAGGCGTCGGCCTCGGCATCATCAGGAAGGGCGCGGAGAATCTCGGCCTTGCTAAGAGGGGAAGTCTCCCCTACCTCTTCTAGGGTCTTCTCCGAGTCCACCTCCTCTTCCCCCTCTCCGCGGGACTCGCCAGAAGACACCTCCACCGGTTCCTGCGCCGTAGGAGCTCCCAGAAGTGCCGGCGGCACCAGCCCGCGCGCATCAAAAGTCGGCCTGGAGGTGACGAATTCCTCCAGGTCCCTGCGTTGGAACAGGGGAACGAAGGCGCTAGGCGGGTACTCCTAGTTGTCCCCGACTATGAGGCACAGGACGGCATCCAATTCATCGCCAGGCAAGTCCCCTGGCCTCAGGTGGGTCTTGTTCTCCTCTTCTTCAAGCTCCGAGAGGGGGGGCGCGCGCCTGGAGTGGGGCAACCCGCAGCATCAAGAACTCCCTCAGGAGCATCGCCCCCGTTATCTTGGCCGCCCTCGCGTTGCCCGGCTTCAGGTCGGTCTTCAACTGCCCCAATACTGACGATGCCCACTCGTCGACAAGCTCTGCCTTGGGCCACCCCTTGCCCTACCAGGGTGCCTCCGTCGGCAACGCCAGGCGCGGATCGGCGCGCTGGGCATCCATCATGACCCATTTAGATCGGATGTTGTCGGCCCTCTTCCCGGTGCTCGAGATCGAGTTGGCCTTGCTGCATGCGACGAAATTAGCGCATCCGGAGGTGTGCTCGCCGCTGACGCGGAGGAAGAAGAAATGGCGCAGGAACGCGACGGATGGCATAACGCCCAGGTACGCCTCATAGTAGTAGGCGAAGATGGACAGGAGGAGGACAGAGTTGGGATGGAGATGCAACGCCTGCAGACCGTAGTGGTCGAGGACTTCATAAAAGAAATCGGAGAAAGGAGGGACCAACCCAATGGCGACGCTGCTCGAGAAGAAGGGAAAGAAGGTGCTCCCCTCAGGCTCCGGCTCGTCGGAGGTGAGCCGGAGCTCCGTCTTCCCCCACTCATTGCTCTCCCCCACCGTCAGCAGGCGCATGGAGCGAGGCTCTTCTCCGTGAGCTTCGAGAGCCGGCTCGTACCAAGCCGGTGCCGAGAAAGTATTGACCTTGCGTGGCGCCATGGACGGCAGATGCAGAGTAAGGATGGAGCGGGTCTGGAGGTAGCGGCGGCGAAGAGCGAGAAAGGGGATCTGGAGCGAGGCAAGGAAGAAGCAACGAAGGCAAGTGCGGCCTGCGCCAGCCTTTTGTCAGGTCAAGCAGTTGCCGAGGCTGCGTGGGGAAGCAGAGACGCCCACGTACAATCAACCGCCACACGTCAACTGAGGCCGCAGGCTTTTGGGGCCCGCGGTGCTCCGAACTTGACCCTTGGCTTCATCGCAAAGCCAAGCCCGAGCGCACCTTGGGCCCGGGGGCTACTGTCGCTCGGGAACGGGGGGTCCCTCAGACTTGCTCGCACTGCGGCCACAGTGGCTAAGCGGCCAGACGCCCATCTTCATCAACAAGGCATCCAAGACCTCGCAAGGGTCCAAGCCTCGCGAGGCGGACGACGCAAGACCTCCTCTGGAGTAGCCTAGCCAGGCAGGCTCACGAGGAGCGGAGATATCAAGGCGGGGCAAACCTCATGAGGCTCTCGTGACATAAGCCATGACGAACGGCACTAGGCGGGCGCCAGCGCGCAACGTCCTTATTTCCTCTTTGGTGCTAAGGAGGCCATCGCAGGCGAAGAGTACCGAGGCATTAGGCAAAGGTTGCTATATTGGTGCAACGAGACCAAGACCAGGAGGACGGCGAGATGGAGGTCATCGTGGAGCCTAAGACAGCATCACCACCAGAGCTTTTTGCAGGAGAAGACCAATTTTGTCAGGATAGCTTGTACTGGTTGTCCCCCTTCAAATTTGCCCGCCATTGTTGGCTCCCTTCCCGCTCGATATTTGGGAAGAGGACCAGGGCCTATATAAGTAGAGCTAGCCACCATAGTAGAGGCATCACATCTCACCTTAGCTTGATCCAACCCGATCGAGAGCCTACTCACAAGAACACCTCAACCTCAGGAGGTTGTTCTTCCCTTGTACTGTTCATCATCAGCCCTAGAGGCAATCCACCACCACCACACTGGAGTAGGGTATTACACCACAACGGTGGGCCGAACCAGTATAAACCTCGTGTCTCTTTGTGTTGCGAGTTCGTCCGCGAGATCTCAGCGACCTAGGGCGTAGATCGGTAGGAGGGGAAGACTTCGCGCGCACCCCAGTGTTCGAACCTTAAGGGTTTGCCGGAACCCCACATCCGACAACGGTAAGAGTGATAGCAGTAATTTTGTAGCAAGTGCAACAGTAACGATAGCAGTAATAACTTAGCAAGAACAATATAAAATAAATTCATATGCATTGGATCAATGATTCTATGGATGATATTCATCATGTGACAGTCATAACCTAGGGTGATACGGCACTAGCTCCAGTTCATAAATATAATGTAGGCATGTATTCCGTAAATATTTATACGTGCTTATGGAAAGAACTTGCATGACATCTTTTGTCCTACCCTCCCATGGCAGCAGGGTCCTATTGGAAACTAAGGAATATTAATTCCTCCTTTTAATAGAGAACCGGAACAAAGCATTAACACATGGTGAATACATGAACTCCTTAAACTACGGTCATCACCAGGAGTGGTCCCCACTATTGTCACTCCGGGGTTTCCGGATCATAACACGTAGTAGGTGACTATAACTTGCAAGATCGGATCTAGAACATGGATATAATTGTGATAACATAAACGGTTCAGATCTGAAATCATGGCGCCGGGGCCCAAAGTGACAAGCATTAAGCATGGCAAAGTCATAGCAACATCAATCTCATAACATAATGGATACTAGGGATCAAACCCTAACAAAACTAACTCGATTACATGATGAATCTCATCCAACTCCTGACCGACCAGCGAGCCTACAAAGGAATTACTCACTCCCGGTGGGGAGCACCATGGAATTGGCGATGGAGAAGGGTTGGTGCTGACGAAGATCGAAGATCCCCCTCCCAGGAGCCCCAAACGGACTCCAAATCTGGCCTCCCAATGAAGAACAGGATACGGCGGCAGCTCCGTCTCATGGAACGCGATAATTCTTTCTCCCTGATTTTATTCTGGAAAAATAGGATTTTATAGCGCCAGTTTCAGGGTATGCGGGGCCACCAGGTGGGGACAACCCACCTGGGCGCGCCTGGAGGAGGGGCACGCCCTGGTGGGTTGTGCCCACCCAGGTGCCCCTTCCGGTGGTTCCTGGCTCCAGAAATTCTCTTTATTTGTATAAAAAATCATCGCAAAGTTTAGTTCCAATCCGAGAACTTTTATTTCTGCACAAAAAACAGCACCATGGTAGTTCTGCTGAAAATAGCGTCAGTCCGGGTTAGTTTCATTCAAATCAGGCAAGAGTCCAAAACAAGAGGAAAAGCGTTAGGAAAAGTAGATGCGTTTGAGATGTATCAACTCTCCCAAGCTTAAACCTTTGCTTGTCCTCAAGCAATTCAGTTGATAAACTGAAAGTGAAAAAGAAAAACTTTTACGAACTCTTTTGCTCTTGTTTGCATAAATAAGCTTAAACAGCACCCAGCCAATATTATAACTAACCATGTCGACAATAACTTTAAAAAATTATATTAACTCATATCAATGACATAATCAGCTAGCGAGCAATAATAAGATACCTTAGACAGCAACATGTTATCAAAACAACCATGATATAATATGACAATAGTGGTATCTCGCTAGCCCTTTCTGAGACCGCAAAACATAAATGTAGAGCACCTCCAAAGTTCAAGTGGCGACTAAACATTGTAATTCATGGTAGAAAAGATCGAGTCATGATGCACCCAACATTAGCTACACACAATGCATAAGCATGACAGCAGTGCTCTCAAGTTCTGGCGCTTATTTTAGAAGGTTATGACACAACATAAAAGTAAATAGATAGTCCCTTCGTAGAGGGAAGCAGTGATTTGGAGAGGTGACAGAGCTCACGTTTTTAAAACATAGGTAAACAAAATTTTGAGAAATGCACCCTTCTTGTTTACTTCGCGACCATCAGTTATCAATATCTTCCATGCTAAACACGTTAGTAGCGGTTCCCAAGCGATAAAGTAAAGGTTATGACTCTGTAGGAGGTTTTGTTTGATTATTTGTAAGCTCTTTTTTGTTTGCAGTTTGGGACTGGGAATCCCTATTACCGCCCCTTTTCTCGTGAAATGGCAAGTGAATAAACACTCAACCTAAGAATAATCCGCTTAGCATGAAAGATACCAACTACCTCCTGTCATTCCATGAACAATCCAGGCACACAAAAAGGATATTTATTTGAAGTTTTTAGAGGTGGCACATGCAAATTTACTTAGGACGGCAGGGTAATGCCGCATATAGGTAGGTACAATGGACTCATATGGAATAACTTGGGTGTCAAGGTTTTTGGTGCACAAGCAGAACTCCCACTTAGTACAGGTGAAGGCTAGCAAATAGGTTGAGAAGCGCCCTGCTAGAGAGCAACAACGGTCATGAACATGCATTATGCATAAGTAACATTGGACACTAGCATGAGTAGGATATAAACACCATGAACATAAATATCATAGAGGCTATGTTGGTTTTGATTCAACTACATGCATGAACATGTGCCAAGTCAAGCCACTCGAACATTCAGAGGAGGATACCATATCATCATACTACATCACAATCATTTTAATGCAATGTTGACATCCAAGATAAATCATTATCCACTCCAAGCTACTTATGCATGGCATGAGAAACTATAATCTCTAATTTTCATTGCAAACATGTTTAATCATAAGGAGTTGAATCATGGATACTAGGTTAAACATATTTACAAACACAGAACAAGTCGAGTTCATACCTGTTTCTCTCTGCCATGGCCAGTTCATCAAATGTCGTCATTATTGCCTTTCACTTGCACGTACGAACGGTATGAAAATAATAATAGTGCATGAGTGCCATGGACTAACCTGGAATCTGCAAACATTTTATTCAACAGGAGAAGACAAGGTAAAATGGGCTCTTTGTTAGATTAACAATAATGCATATGAGAGCCACTCAACATTTTCATCGTGGTCTTCTCCTCGGTACGACTCAATAAAAGAAAAGAAATTTGGAGAAACACACTGAAATATTTTTGGAGTTTTTGGTTTTCTTGAAAGGAAACAAACAAAAAGGAAAAACAAAAACGAGAAAAAATATTTACACGGGAAAGCTCCCAACAAGCAAAAGAAGAACAAGGAAATCTTTTTGGATTTTCTTTTTAGTGCTACAGCTAACTACTCTAGAAAGAAAAATCAAAAAGAAGCTGGAATTATTTTTTGGATTTTCTCAAAGTTTTCCAAACACACAAGAAGAAAGCGAGAAAATAAATTAAGCATGGATAATACAATGAAAAAGTGTGAACACCAACAAATGACATGTGTGAACATGAATGTAATGTCGGTGGGAATACGTACTCCCCCAAGCTTAGGCTTTTGGCCTAATTTGGTAATCAGTAGTCGAAGAAACCATGGGGTCCCTCGTAAAAATGTTGTGGAGCGGGTGCCTGTGGATCCCACTGCTGAGGCTCAGCCTGTGCTGCAGCTGGATTGTTCCGGTAGGCGACGATGTATGCAGCCATAATCCTGTATCCACCCTTGGCAATAGGATCAAACAAAGCTGGTGCAGACAATGGAATAATTTCATGAGTTCTCACACTGAAAACCAGTTTATAAGGAATAGGAATGTCAGGGTAATCGACTGCAATACAGTGGTGGTGCTCCATGGCCGCGCGATCTAGGAGAACCTTGGGCAACGAATAATCATGTTGGCGTATCTGAATGTTAAAGCGATTAGCCAAGCGAGTAGCGTAAATACCACCATGTATTTTGCCCTTGGATTTATTAATGTGGAGGCGGTGTGCCACAATAGCTCCCAAGCTATAAGTGGTGTCGCCTTGGAGTGCACGGCGTAAAACAGCAAGGTCTGGGGCACTGAGTGCACCCACCTTCTCTCTAGCAAGCAAGCACTTTGCAATGAATAGAGCAAAATAATGAACAGCAGGAAAATGCAAGCTAGTAGCGTTTACACTTGACACCCCTCTCTCATCCCCTACAGACAGAGTGCGATAAAAACCTTCGAAGTCTGCAGGCCTAGGCTCTGCTAAACTCCCATCGGAAGGGATCAAGCATATGTCCCAAAATTCAGTAAGCGGTATCTGATGGGGTTCAGCATATAAATTAAACTGCACTTCAGGGGGATTATTCCTAGGAAGGAAATTAAAACTTTGCACAAAGGAGTTTGTGAGGAGATGATACTATTCACATTTAGCTGCGATGAAGTCGGTGAGGCCGGCATTAGCAGCATATTGTGCAAACTCTTGAAGGGTTCCAGCCCCTTCCATGAACAGGTTCTGCGATCATTCGCACGGCCATGTCTCTGCCATTCTCCGGTATGGAGATCACTGTCGGATGATTCCCCAATGACTCCCTTGGAGTTCTTCTTGGAAGCAAACTTCCTAAAGGTACTCATGCTTTTCTATGGACAAAATTCTAAAAAATTTAGTCCACAAAAATTTCTCAACACAACTTTACAAGATTGGTAGCAACTACTCATAGGGATGCATAGAGGCCATAGCAAGCATTTAGACTACTTAAAACTCTAAGAACTCAACATGCAAGCTCATCTACAGCAGCACCAAGAGTAGCTAATTATTCAAAATATAAACCACTAAAGCAAAAACTAATTGGACAAACGAAGGAGTACGCTACCTCTTGAGCATGCGTTGGTTTTCCCTTGAAGAGGAAAGGGTGATGCAACAAAGTAGCGTAAGTATTTCCCTCAGTTTTGAGAACCAAGGTATCAATCCAGTAGGAGACAACGCACAAGTCACCTAGTACCTGCACAAACAATCAATAACCTTGCAACCAACGCGATAAAGGGGTTCTCAATCCCTTCACGGTCACTCGCAAAAGTGAGATCTAATAAAGATAGTAAAGTAAATATTTTTGGTATTTTTATTGTATAGATTGGAAAGTAAAGATTGCAAAATAGTAAATGAGATGCAAGGTAAATAAAAGAGATGCAATGTAATAAGAAAAGAGACCCGGGGGCCATAGGTTTCACTAGTGGCTTCTCTCAAGATAGCATGTATTACGGTGGGTGAACAAATTATTGCCGAGCAATTGGTAGAAAAGCACATAGTTATGAAGATATCTAAGGCAATGATCACGAATATAGGCATCACGTCCGTGTCAAGTAGACCGAAACGATTCTGCATCTACTACTCACTACTAGGAAAAGGGCTATAGATGGGATGGACACTAATGGCGCACTATACATGTGGTGCGCCATTACTAAATACTAATGGCGCACCATGTGTTGGTGCGCCATTAGTGTGCAAATACTAATGATGCACCACATCCCATGGTGCGCCATTAGTAAAAAAAATTATAATTTTTTCAAAACTACTAATGGCGCACCGTGGGAGTGGTGCGCCATTACTAATTTCAACTAGTAATGGCGCACCACTTCCACGGTGCGCCATTAGTATTTTGGCCCAAAAATTCCCCCGAATGCACCCCCCCTCCCAGTGGATCGCCTTTTCAGTTTAAAAAAAATAAAAGAAAATGATGGAAATGTCAAAAAATAAAAGAAATAAGTTTCCCATGTGATATGTGGTCTAGTTGTTGGGAAAATTTGCAAATGTGAATTTCGACTTTATTTGCAAAATCTCTCTGGAATTTGTAAATATGGGCATAACTTTTGCATACTAACTCGGATGAAAAAGTTTTTATATGAAAAATCATCTACTCGAAAAGTTGCATCCAAATTTAACTGGAGGAACCCCGTTAAACATTTTTAAAATCCTCAAAAACCTAACAAAAAAAAAGTTACGGGCCTTTTAAGATCTGGAGAGGCAAAAAATTCAAACTTACTAATGGCGCACCTGCCCATGGTGCGCCATTAGTATCTTCCCGCCTTCAAAATTCAAAATAAATCAAAAAAATAAAAAAAAAGTTACTAATGGCGCACTTGCCCGTGGTGCGCCATTAGTATTTTCCCGCCTTCAAAATTCAAAATAACTCCAAAATATAAAAAAAGTTACTAATGGCGACTTTTGCGGTAGTGCGCCATTAGTATTTTCCCGCCTTCAAAATTCAAAATAAATCAAAAAAATAAAAAAAAAGTTACTAATGGCGCACCTGCCCGCGGTGCGCAATTAGTATGTCGTATATATGGCTGGGCGTGTCCTCTCCTCCTTACCTCTTCATTCTTCTCCTCCACTCCACCTCTCCTCCACTCCTCCACTCCATCTTCCCTTCTCTCCTCCACCATACTACCCTCCTCCTCTCCGGCGACCTCCTCCTCTTCTCCGGCGACCTCCTCCTCCTCTCCGTGACCTCCTCCTCCCTCCTCTCCTCTCCTCCTCCCCTCCCCTCACGGTTTCTCCTCCCTCCTCTCCGGTGAGCTCCTCCTCCCTCATCTCCGGTGAGCTCCTCATCCCTCCTCTGATGTGAGGTCCGCCTCCCTCCTCTCGGTGAGCTCCTCCTCCCTCCTCTCCTCCCATCCCTCATGGTTTCTCCTTCCTCCTCTCCGATGCTCCGGTGAACTCCTCTCCGGCGACCTCGTCCTCCTCTCCGGCGATGCTGCGGTCACCTCCTCCTCCTCCTCCTCTCCGGCGAACTCCTCTCCGGCAAAAGAACACGGCAAAAGAACATACAAGATTCAAAAGCGGGAACAAAATTTGAAATAATATCATGCAAAAAAACGAGCAAAAAAAATGAGCAAAAAATGGGCAAAAAAATCGCGATCCAGATCCAAATTCAAAATTCAAAAATAGCAATGGCGCACGGTGGGGGTTAGACGGTGCGCCACTACTATTTTCCCGCCTTCAAAATTCAAAAATACTAATGGCGCACTGTGGCCTATACTAATGGCGCACCAGTGGCCCATACTAATGGCGCACCGAGGCCTATACTAATGGCGCACCAGTGGTGCGCCATTAGTATACCAGATACTAATGGCGCACCACTGGTGCGCCATTAGTAAAAAATACTAGTGGCGTGATACTAATGGCGCACCAGTAGTGCGCCATTAGTAGTGACTATTACTCCACACATCGACCGCTATCCAACATGCATCTAGAGTATTAAGTTCATAAGAACAGAGTAATGCATTAAGCAAGATGACATGATGTAGAGGGATAAACTCAAGCAATATGATATAAACCCCATCTTTTTATCCTCGATAGCAACAATACAATACGTGCCTTGCTGACCCTCATCCTTTGGGAAAGGACACCGCAAGATTGAACCCAAAGCTAAGCACTTCTCCCATTGCAAGAAAGATCAGTCTAGTAGGCCAAACAAAACCAATAATTCGAAGAGACTTGAAAAGATATCAAATCATGCATATAAGAATTCAGGGAAGAACCAAATAATATTCACATTTAATCTTGTTCATAAATCCACAATTCATCAGATCTCGGCAAACACACCGCAAAAGAGTATTACATCGAATAGATCTCCAAGAACATCGAGGAGAACTTTGTATTGAGAATCAAAGAGAGAGAAGAAGCCATCTAGCTAATAACTATGGACCCGAAGGTCTGTGGTAAACTACTCACGCTTCATCGGAGAGGCAATGGTGTTGATCTAGAAGCCCTCCGTGATTGATTCCCCCTTTGGCAGATTGCCGAAAAAGGCCCCAAGATGGGATCTCACGGGTACAGAAGGTTGGGGCAGTGAAAACTGGTTTCGTGGCTCCCCCTGGGGGATCTAGGGTATAAGAGTATATATAGGCAAAACAAGTACGTCGGTGGAGCTACGAGGGGCCCACGAGGGTGGGGGCGCGCCTACCCCCCTGGGCGCGTTCTCCTGCCTCGTGGAGGCCTCGTAGAGTTCCAGACTTCAACTCCAAGTATTCTAGATTGCTTTCGGTCCAAGAAAGATCATCGTGAAGGTTTCATTCCGTTTGGACTCCCTTTGGTATTCCTTTTCTGCGAAACTCTAAAATAGGGAAAAAAAGAAATTGGCACTGGGCCTCCGGTTAATAGGTTAGTCCCAAAAATAATATAAAAGAGCATATTAAAGCCATCCAAAACAGATAATATAACAACATGGAACAATCAAAAATTATAGATACGTTGGAGACGTATCAAGCATCCCCAAGCTTAATTCCTGCTCGTCCTCGAGTAGGTAAATGATAAAAACCGAATTTTTGATGTGGAATGCTAACATAATTATCAATGTAATTTTCTTTATTGTGGCATGAATGTTCAAATCCGAAAGATTCAAGACAAAAGTTTAATATTGACATAAAAATAATAATACTTCAATCATACTAACATAGTAATCATGTCTTCTCAAAATAACACGGCCAAAGAAAGTTCATCCCTGCAGAATCATATAGTTTGGCTATGCTCCATCTTCGTCACAAAAAATGTTCAAATCATGCACAACCCCGATGACAAGCCAAGCAATTGTTTCATATTCAGTATTCTCAAACTTTTTCAACTTTCACACAATACATGAGCGTGAGCCATGGACATAGAACTATAGGTGGAATAGAATGGTGGTTGTGGAGAAGAAAAAAAGGAGGAAGATGGTCTCACATTAACTAGGCGTATTAATGGGCTACGAAGAAGCCCATCAATAGATATCAATGTGAGTGAGTGGGGATTGCCATGCAACGGATGCACTAGAGCTATAAATGTATGAAAGCTCAACAAAAGAAACTAAGTGGGTGTGCATCCAACTTGCTTGCTCACGAAGACCTAGGGCATTTTGAGGAAGCCCATTATTGTAATATACAAGCCAAGTTCTATAACGAAAATTCCCACTAATATAATGAAGATCATGGTGCTATTTTGAAGCACAAGTGTGGAAAAAGGATAGTAGCATTGTCCCTTCTCTCTTTTTCTCTCTTTTTTTGGCTTCTTTGGCCTTCCCTTTTTTTCATTGTCTTCTTTGGCCTCTCTTTATTTTATTTCCTCACACGGGACAATGCTCTAATAATGGTGATCGTCACACTTCTATTTATTTACAACTCGATACTTAGAACAAAATATGACTCTATATGCGTGCCTCCGCGGTGTACCGGGATGTGCAATGAACCTACAGTGACATGTGTGAAAAAATTATGAATGGTGGCTTTGCCACAAATACGATGTCAACTACATGACCATGCAAGGCAATATGATAGTGATAGAGCGTGTCATAATAGACGGAACGGTGGAAAGTTGCATGGCAATATATCTCGGAATGGCTATGGAAATGCCATAATAGGTAGGTATGGTGGCTGTTTTGAGGAAGGTAAATGGTGGGTTTATGGTACCGGCGAAAGTTGCACGGTACTAGAGAGGCTAGCAACGGTGGAAGGGTGAGAGTGGGTATAATCCATGGACTCAACATTAGTCATAAAGAACTCACATACTTATTGCAAAAATCTACAAGTCATCAAAACCAAGCACTATGCAGATGCTCCTAGGGGGATAGGTTGGTAGGAAAAGACCATCACTCATCCCCGACCGCCACTCATAAGGAAGACAATCAAAGAAACACCTCATGCTTCAAATTTATTACACAACGGTTACCATACGTGCATGCTACGGGACTTGTAAACCTCAACACAAGTATTTCTCAAGTTCACAATTAATCTACTAGCATGACTCTAATATCACCATCCTCATGTCTCAAAACAATCATCAAGCATCAAACTTCTCATAGTATTCAATGCACTCTATATGGAAGTTTATTATACCCATCTTGGATGCCCATCATATTAGGACTAGTTCTATCGCCAAAGCAAATTACCATGCTGTTCTAAAGGACTCTCAAAATAATATAAGTGAAGCATGAGAGATCAATAATTTCTATAAAATAAAACCACCACTGTGCTCTAAATAGAATATAAGTGAAGCACTAGAGCAAAAAAAATCTAGCTCAAAAGATATAAGTGAAGCACTAGAGCAAAATTATCTAGCTCAAAAGATATAAGTGAAGCACATAGAGTATTCTAATAAATTTCCGATTCATGCGTGTCTCTCCCAAAAGGTGTGTACAGCAAGGATAATTGTGGTAAACTAAAAATCAAATACTCAAAACATACAAGACGCTCCAAGCAAAACACATATCATGTGGTGAATAAAAATATAGCCTCAAGTAAAGTTACCGATAGACGAAGACGAAAGAGGGGATGCCTTCCGGGGCATCCCCAAGTTTAGGCTTTTGGTTGTCCTTGAATTTTACCTTGGGGTTCCTTGGGAATCCCCAAGCTTAGGCTCTTGCCACTCCTTATTCCAAAATCCATCAAATCTTTACCCAAAAATTGAAAACTTCACAACACAAAACTTCAACAGAAAATCTCATGAGCTCCGTTAGTATAAGAAAATAAAACACCACTTTAAGGTACTGTAATGAACTCATTCTTTATTTATATTGGTGTTAAACCTACTATATTCCAACTTCTCTATGGTTCATAGCCCCCGATACTACTCACAGATTCATCAAAATAAGCAAACAACACACGAAAAACAGAATCTGTCAAAAACAGAACAGTCTATAGTAATCTGACTTGTTCGAATACTTCTGGAACTCCAAAAATTCTGAAATAAATTGGTGGACGTGAGGAATTTTTCTGTTAATCACCTGCAAAAATAATCAACCTAAAAGCACTCTCCAGTAAAAAAAAATGGCAGCTAATCTCGTGAGCGCAAAAGTTTCTATTTTTTACAGCAAGATCGCAAAGACTTCACCCAAGTCTTCACAAATGTTCTACTTGGCACAAACACTAATTAAAACATGAAACCACATCTAAGTAGAAGCTAGATTAATTGTTTATTACTAAACAGGAACAAAAATAAAATTGGGTTGCCTCCCAACAAGCGCTATCGTTTGACGCCCCTAGCTAGGCATAAAAGCAAGAATAGATCTAGGTATTGTCATCTTTGGTATGCAATCTATAAGTGGCTCTCATAGTAGATTCATAAGGAAATTTAATTTTCTTCCTAGGAAAGTGTTCCATGCCTTTCCTTAACAGAAATTGGAATCTAATATTTCCTTCTTTCATGTCAATAATTGCACCAATCGTTCTAAGGAAAGGTCTACCAAGAATAATAGGACATGTAGGATTGCAATCTATATCAAGAACAATGAAATCTACGGGCACATAATTCCTATTTGCAACAACAAGAACATTATTAATCCTTCCCATAGGTTTCTTAATGGTGGAATCCGCAAGATGCAAATTTAGAGAACAATCATCAAATTCTTGGAATCGTGGAAACACTAGCACCCAAATCACATAAAGCATATCATTCATAATCTTTAATCTTAATTTTAATAGTAGGTTCCCACTCATCATAAATTTTTCTAGGGATAGGAACTTCTAGTTCCAGCTTTTCTTCATAGGATTGCATTAAAGCATCAACGATATGTTTAGCAAAAGCTTTATTTTGATTATAAGCACGAGGAGAATTTAACACGGATTGCAACAAGGAAATACAATCTATCAAAGAGCAATATCATAATTAAATTTCTTGAAATCCAAAATAGTGGGTTCATTGCTATGTAAAGTTTTGACCTCTTCAATCCCACTTTTATTAATTTTTGCATCAAGATCTAAAAACTCCGATCATTGGGACGCCTTTTAACTAAAGTTGACTCATCTCCAGTCCCATTTTTATCAAGATTCATATTGGAAAACAAAGATTTAATAGGAGTCACATCAATCACTTTTAGATATTCATCATTATTATCATGAAAACTAGAAGAACACGCTTTCACAAAGCAATATTTTTTAGCGCGCATCCTAGAGGTTCTTTCTTTGCACTCATCAATGGAAATTCTCGTGGATTTGAGAGACTCATTGATGTCATGCTTAGGTGGAATAGATCTAAGTTTCAAAGAATCAACATCAAGAGAAATTCTATCCACGTTCCTAGCCAACTCATCAATCTTAAGCAATTTTTCTTCAATCAAAGCATTGAAATTCTTTTGCAAAATCATAAATTCTTTAACACTAGTCTCAAAATCAGAGGGCATCTTATTAAAATTTCCATAAGATTTGTTGTAGGAATTACCATAACTATAAGAGGAATTACTAGGAAACGACCTAGAATTAAAGTTTCCTCTATACGCGTTGTTACCAAAATTGTTCCTACCAACAAAACTCACATCCATAGATTCATTATTATTCTGAATCAAAGTGGACAAAGGCATATCATTAGGATCTGAAGAAAGACTTTTATTGGCAAGCAATTTCATAAGTTCATCCATCTTTCCACTCAAAACATTAATCTTTTCAATCGCATGAACCTTTTTACTAGTGGATCTTTCAGTGTGCCATTGAGAATAATTAACCATAATATTGTCTAGGAGTTTAGTAGCTTCTCCTAAAGTGATTTCCATAAAAGTGCCTCCCGCGGCCGAATCTAAAAGATTTCTAGAAGCAAAATTCAATCCGGCATAATTTTTTGTATAATCATCCACAAATTCAAACCATGTGTAGGGCAATTACGTATCATTAATTTCATCCTCTCCCAAGCTTGTGCAACATGCTCATGATCAAGTTACTTAAAATTCATAATATCGTTCCTAAGAGAGATGATCTTAGCGGGAGGAAAATACTTAGAGATAAAAGCATCTTTGCACTTATTCCATGAATCAATACTATTTTTAGGCAAAGAAGAGAACCAAGTTTTAGCACGATCTCTAAGCGAAAACAGAAATAGCTTCAATTTAACAATATCATTATCCACATCTTTCTTCTTTTGCATATCACACAAATCAACAAAGTTGTTATGATGGGTAGCGGCATCTTCGCTAGGAAGGCCAGAAAATTGATCTTTCATAACAAGATTCAGCAAAGTGGTATTAATTTCACAAGATTCAGCATCGGTAGTAAGAGCAATTGGAGTGCTAATAAAATCATTGTTGTTGGTATTGGAAAAGTCATACAATTTAGTATTATCTTGAGCCATCGTGACAAACAATCAATCCAACACACAAGCACACAAGAAGCAAGCGAAAAGAGACGAACGGAAGAGGGGCAAAGAAAAGGCAAAGGTTTTCGAAAATCGTTTTAGAAGTGGGGGAGAGGAAAACGAGAGGCGAATGGCAAATATTGTAATGCGAGGGAGAAGAATTTATCATGGGTACTTGGTATGTCTTGACTTGGCGTAGATCTCCCCGGCAACGGCGCCGGAAATCCTTCTTGCTACCTCTTGAGCATGCGTTGGTTTTCCCTTGAAGAGGAAAGGGGGATGCAACAAAGTAGCGTAAGTATTTCCCTCAGTTTTGAGAACCAAGGTATGAATCCAGTAGGAGACAATGCACAAGTCACCTAGTACCTGCACAAACAATCAAGTACCTTGCAACCAACGCGATAAAGGGGTTGTCAATCTCTTCACGGTCACTCGCAAAAGTGAGATCTAATAAAGATAGTAAAGTAAATATTTTTGGTATTTTTGTTGTATAGATTGGAAAGTAAAGATTGCAAAATAGTAAACAAGATGTGATGTAAATAAAAGAGATGCAATATAATAAGAAAGAGACCCGGGGGCCAAAGGTTTCACTAGTGGCTTCTCTCAAGATAGCATGTATTATGGTGGGTGAACAAATTACTGCCGAGCAACTGATAGAAAAGCGCATAGTTATGAAGATATATAAGGCAATGATAACGAATATAGGCATCACGTCCGTGTCAATTAGACCGAAATGATTCTGCATCTACTACTATTACTCTACACATCGACCGATATCCAGCATGCATCTAGAGTATTAAGTTCATAAGAACGGAGTAATGCATTAAGCAAGATGACATGATGTAGAGGGATAAACTCAAGCAATATGATATAAACCCCATCCTTTTATCCTCGATGGCAACAATACAATACATGCCTTGCGGCCCCTACTGTCACCGGGATAGGACACCGCAAGATTGAACCCAAAGCTAAGCACTTCTCCCCTTGTAAGAAAGATCAATCTATTAGGCCAAACTAAACCGATAATTCGAAGAGACTTGCAAAGATATCAAATCATGCATATAATAATTCAGAGAAGAACCAAATAATATTCATAGATAATCTTGTCCATAAATCCACAATTCACCGGATCTCAGCAAACACACCGCAAAGAGTATTACATCGAATAGATCTCCAAGGACATCGAGGAGAACTCTGTATTGAGAATCAAAGAGAGAGAAGAAGCCATCTAGGTAATAACTATGGACCCGAAGGTCTGTGGTAACTACTCACGCTTCATCGGAGAGGCAATGGTGTTGATGTAGAAGCCCTCCGCGATTGATTCCCCCTTTGGCAAATCTCCGGAAAAGGCCCCAAGATGGGATCTCATGGGTACAGAAGGTTGCGGCGGTGGAAAATTGGTTTTGTGGCTCCCCTGGGCAATCTAGGGTATAAGAGTATATATAGGCGAAAGAAGTACGTCGGTGGAGCTACGAGGGGCCCATGAGGGTGGGGGCGCGCCCTCCTGCCTCGTGGCCGCCTCGTAGAGTTCCAGACTTCAACTCCAAGTCTTCTGGATTGCTTTCAGTCCAAGAAAGATCATCGCGAAGGTTTCATTCCGTTTTGACTCCGTTTCGTATTCCTTTTCTACGAAACTCTAAAATAGGCAAAAAAACAGAAATTGGCACTGGGCCTCTGGTTAATAGGTTGGTCCCAAAAATAATATAAAAGAGCATATTAAAGCCCATTAAACATCCAAAACAGATAATATAATAGCATGGAACAATCAAAAATTATTGATACGTTGGAGACGTATTAGAGTCACATACCAAGCAACAATCCCCTGAAACTGTTTCGGAAACGGAGCTTCGAGCAAAGATAGAAATCCGTGGGTTTGGGAGCAAGAACATGAGAGAGAAAGAGAGAGAGAGAGAGAGAGAGAGAGAGAGAGAGCAATGGTGATTATTTTTTGGAGGTAGGTGGTGATGTGATAAGTAAGGGGGGCATGTGGGGACCACAACCCACTGTGGCGCTGGGGGTCTGGCACGCCCAGGTGGGTTGTGCCCACCCGGTGCACCTCCCTCTGATATTATTTGCGCCAAAAATTCTTAAATATTTAGAAAAAAATCATATTAAATTTTCAAAGCATTCTGAGAACTTCTATTTTTTGACCATTTTTTATTGCACAGGGAATTCAGAAAACAGACAAAACATGGCATTTTATTTTATTTAACTAATAAGAATAGAAAACAAAAGGTAGAAAGGTAGTGCTTACTAAATTCATCAACTCCATACCTCTCAAAAATGATACATTAATAAGGTTGATCAAGTCTTATTAACAACCACTTTCGATTAGCATGAAACCGAAGAATTTTCGTATATCACTAAGTTTCCTCAACGGGGATATGAATGTCCCCAACAATAACATTTCATATTTCTTTTTGATAGTAGGTATAGGTAGTTAAAAATTTCCAATAGTGATTGTTAGAGATTTCTCAATAACATTAATACCATTCACTTCGAATTGTTTCTTCGGAAAGTGCACCGTATGCTCATTACCATTGATATGAAAAGTGACCTTGCTTTTATTGCAATCAATAATAGCCCCTACAGTATTCAAGAAGGGTCTACCAAGGATAATAGACATGCTGTCGTCCTCAGGCATCTAAAGTATAACAAAGAAGGTCAAAATAGTAACATTAGCAACAACAACGGGCGCATCCTCACAGATACCAATAGGTATGTGAAAGCACAAGTGCTCCCTGGGTGATTTTGCTAATTAATGTCAATATATCTCTTGTTGGACTAATGCTTTTATCTAGTATGCTTCAGATAAGTTCAACAATGGAGTGGCATGGAATAGAGGATGTGGAACCCCTTCAAGAAGCAAAGGACAAAGGATTAGCTCAAGCTCAAGCTCAGGACTCTACATTTTCTATTTTAGTGATCCAAGATCACATTGAGTCCATAGGAAAGCCAATACTATTAAAAGGGGATGAGGTGCTGCTTAATGGCTTGCTTGCTCAAAGTGCTTAGTGATATGCTCCAAAGCCCTCAACCACTTTCTCCCATCCACATATGTCCCAAACCAAAAGTCAAACTCGGCCCCACTGATTTGATCTATCCGACGCCACCGAGTTCACTTGACATAGACACTGCCAGAAACCCTAATCAATTTGGTCGCACCAATGGGATCTCGTTCTCACCGAGATGGGCTTGCCAACTCTGTGTTGCCTATTGCTATAATTCCGGTGTCACCGAAATTACGCAATCGGTCCCACCGAGTTTGCTTGGCCAACTTTCTGTTTTGCTTATTACCCAAACCGGTCCCACCGAGTTTGTGTAATCGGTCAAACCGAGATGATGCTTTACCCTAACCCTAGCACATCGGTCCCACCGAGTTGATCATGTCGGTCCCACTGAAAATCCTAACGTTCACATTTTGAACTAAATCGGTCTGACCGAGTTCTATGAATCGGTCCCACCAAGTTTGGTGATTTGTGTGTAACGGTTAGATTTTGTGTGGAGGCTATATATACCCCTCCACCTACTCTTCATTCGAAGAGAGAGCCATTAGAACATGCCTACACTTCAAACATACATTTTCTGAGAGAGAACCACCTACACTTTTGTTGAGGTCAAGATATTCATTCCAACCACATAAATCTTGATCTCTAGCCTTCCCCAAGTTGCTTTCCACTCAAATCATCTTTCCACCAAATCCAAATCCTGTGAGAGAGAGTTTAGTGTTGGGGAGACTATCATTTGAAGCACAAGAGCAAGGAGTTCATCATCAACACACCATCTATTACCTTTTGGAGAGTGGTGTCTCCTCGATTGGTTAGGTGTCACTTGGGAGCCTCCGTCAAGATTGTGGAGTTGAACCAAGGAGTTTGTACGGGCAAGGAAATCGCCTACTTCGATCTACTCGAGTGAGGCAAGTCCTTCGTGGGCGATGGCCATGGTGGGATAGACAAGGTTGCTTCTTCATGGACCCTTCGTGGGTGGAGCCCTCCGTGGACTCGCGCAACTGTTACCCTTCGTGGGTTGAAGTCTCCATCAACGTGGATGTACGATAGCACCACCTATCGGAACCACGGATAAAAAATCTCCGAGTCTCCAATTGCGTTTGCACACTCCAATCCCATCCCTACATTCTTGCAACTTGCATGCTTTACTTTCCGCTGCTCATATACTCTTGTCATGCTTGCTTGAGATGTATTGTGAATGTTTGAACTTGTGCTAAAACTCCACTTCAACTTAAAGAAATAAAAAACTGCAACTTTTATTACTAAGAGTCTATTCATCCCCCCTCTAGACACCTCTTCTCGATCCTTTCAATTGGTATCAGAGCCTTGGTCTCCATTGCTTTGGTTTAATCACCATTGGAGGAAGATGGATGAGTCTACGTTGGGGAGTCTTAGACGTAGAGTGCCTATTCTTGATGGAGAGTTCTTGCATGAGTGGAAAATGAGATGCTTGAGATTTTCAATGAATATCATTTGAACAAGTACATTACTGCCCCTTATGCACCTCATGTTGATCCTTTGCATCCTACCCTTGATGAGGATATTGACATGATTCGAATCTTAGAACTATCAATCTTATCACTAGAGGCTTGCCTGGAAACTTGATTGGATGTTTGCCTACTCTTGATCTACACTATATGGAAATTTCTTGAGGAAAGATTTCCAAACTATTCCTTGCAAAACTTAGATGAAATTCTCCATAAGTCTATTTCCTTGAGTAAGATGAATTCCAGTGATCCTAAGTTTGGTGATTGTCTATTTGAGCTTACCAATCTCATGCGTGCCAAAGGAGATCTTGGAATCATTAGCAATATCATATCCGAAGCTATTAGAATTCATAAAGGTGACCATTGTGATGATCATTTATCTAATGAATTACCCTCTCTAGGAGTTGATCAAATACAAGATGATGTTGAATATGGATACTATGATGAGGATGATGATAGTGACTATGATCTTGATGATGCGATGAGACACTTTGGTCTTATGGCTAATCTTCACGGCTACATGGCTGGAGGGAAGGAATGGGTCCTTGATAGTGGATGTACTGATCATATGACTGGAGACAAAGATATGTTTCGTGAGCTTGCTGAAAACGACGGCCCTCGAAAGTATGTCACTTTTGGTGATAACTCAAAGGGTAAGGTGGTTGGCCTCGGTAAGGTGGCCATCTCACATGATAGCTCCATACAAAATGTCATGCTCGTTGAATCTCTTGGGTACAATTTACTTTCAAAGATCTAGACTTGCTGATTTCGGTTTCAATGTCCTATTTATCAAGTAGATTGCCAAGTGTTTCAAGAGACAATCATAAAATGGTCTTTACCAGATAATGAGAGGAGATCTTTACATTGTTGATTTCACTAAAAAGGCTCAACCTAGAACTTGCTTAATTGCTAAATCTTCTAAAGGTTGGTTGTGGCATAGAAGGCTAGGTCATGTGGGCATGCGAAATCTTGATAAGCTTATTAAAGGTGATCATATCCTTGGAGTAAAAGATGTTATATTTGACAAGGATAGACTTTGTAGTGCATGTCAAGCAAGAAAAAAAGTTGGAGGAAGTCACCATGTGAAGAACATCATGACCACGAGAAGACCGCTTGAGCTACTTCACATGGATCTCTTTGGTCCCAATGCCTACAAGAGTCTCGGTGGTAACTCATTTGGTCTAGTCTTAGTCGATGATTTTTCAAGATTTACGTGGGTGTTCTTTCTTGATGATAAATCGCAGGTCCAAAAGATCTTCAAAAACTTCGCTAGGGAGGCCCAAAATCAATTTGAAGTGAAGATCAAGAAGGTTCGGAGCGACCACGAAACGGAGTTCAAGAACGCAAATGTGGATACCTTTCTTGACGAAGAAGGGATCTCACACGAGTTCTCGGCTACGTACACACCTCAACAAAATGGAGTTGTTGAGAGGAAGAACCGGACTCTTATTGAGATGGCGAGAATGATGCTTGATGAGTTCAAGAATCCAAAACACTTTTGGGCGGAAGCGGTTGAGACAGCTTGTCATGCAACAAATCGCTTGTATCTTCACAAGCTACTCGGCAAGACGGCATACGAGCTCCTCACCGGTAACAAACCCCAAGTTGGATACTTTCGAGTATTCGGCTCAAAGAGCTACATTCTTGATAAGCATCGTCGTTCTAAATTTGCTCATAAATCTCATGAAGGTTTCCTACTTGGTTATGGCTCAAACTCTCACACTTACCGTGTCTACAACAATTTCACCTGAAAGGTTGAAGAGACGGTAGATGTGAAGTTTGATGAATCTAACGGCTACCGCAACTAGAGCAATTGCCAATTGATGTAGGAGACAAAGACCCTTCGAAGCAATCCAAGACTTGTCTATTGGCAAGATTCATCCAACGGAGGTGAAGGAGAGTACCTCGTCCGTCCAAGTGGAAGCTTCCACCTCACGACAAGGTGAACCAAGAGTTGATACGGAAGCATCCACAAGTGGGACACATCAATATGGAGAAAACAAGGAAGTACACCAAGATTAACCTCATCAACCTCCTTCTCCACCACGACAAGAGAACGACAACGTCAACAATGAAGAAGGCCAGGAAGTAGAACAAGATGAAGAAGATGTTCCACCCCGAGCCAAGCAAAAGCTCCCCCGAGTTCAAGCAAGAGTCACCAAAGACCATCCCGTCGAGCAAATCTACAAAATATCCAAACCTGGAAAATCACTCTCTCTAAAACTCGTTTGGCTAACTTTTGTGAACATTATTCATTCATCTCTAGCATTGAACCTATGAAGGTTGAAGAAGCATTGGAAGATCCGGATTGGATAAACGCCATGCATGAAGAGCTACACAACTTTGATAGAAACCAAGTGTGTACATTGGTCGAGAAGCCCGACAACAACCACAACATCATTGGTACCAAATGGGTGTTTCGCAACAAGAAAGATGAAGATGGGCAAGTAGTTCGTAACAAAGCATGTCTCGTCGCCCAAGGCTACACTCAAGTCAAAGGTATGGACTATGGTGAGACATATGCCCCCGTTGCTAGACTTGAGTCCATTTGCATCTTACTTGCTTATGCTAATCACCATGATATCACCTTGTACCAAATGGACATTAAAAGTGCTTTTCTAAATGGTGAAATTGAGGAGTAAGTTTATGTTAAACAACCTCCCGACTTTGTCAATCCTAAGAAACATAATCATGTTTACAAACTTCACAAAGCTCTTTATCGTCTTAAACAAGCTCCTAGAGCATGGTATAAATGCTTGACCAAGTTCCTTATTGAAAAGGGATTTGAAATTGGAAAATTAGATTCTACTCTTTTCACAAAAAGGGTTAATGGAGAACTATTTGTGTGCCAAATTTATGTTGATGATATTATATTTTGTTTGACTAACCCTCATTTTAGTGAGAAATTTGGAAAGCTAATGTCGGAGAAGTTTGAGATGTCTATGATGAGTGAACTCAAATTCTTTCTTGGTTTGCGAATCAAGCAAACTAAGGAAGGTACCTTTGTTTCTCAGACAAAGTACACCAACGACTTATTCAAAAAGTTCAATATGCAAGAATGCAAAGGTATGAATACACCCATGTCTACTAGTGGACATCTTGATTTGACCAAAGATGGTGAACCGGTTGATCAAAAAGTTTACCACTCTATGATTGGTTCATTGTTATATCTATGTGCCTCTCGTCCCGATATTATGCTAAGTGTGTGTGCATGTGTGCACGATATCAAGCGGCCCCTAAATAATGTCATCTTAAGGTTGTGAAAAGGATAGTGAGATACTTAATACATACACGAAATTTTGGCATTTGGTATCCTAAGAGGTCTTCTTTTGATCTTGTTGGTTACTCCGATTCGGACTATGCCGGAGACAAGGTTGATAGAAAGTCCACTTCGGGTACTTGTCAATTTCTTGGTAGATCTCTTGTGTCTTGGTCCTCCAAGAAACAAAACTCGGTATCCTTATCCACCGTCAAGCGGAATACATTGCCGCTGGTTCATGTTGTGCTCAATTACTTTGGATGACCCAAACTCTTAAGGATTATGGGATATATGTGAAACATGTTCCATTGCTTTGTGACAGTGAAAGTGCTATTAAGATTGCTCATAATCATGTGCAACATTCTCGAACTAAGCATATTGAAGTTTGTAATCATTTCATTTGAGATCATGTTGCCAAAGGGGACATTGATCTTAAGCATGTTCGCACCGATAAGCAATTAGCGGATATATTCACCAAACCGCTTGATGAGAAAGTCTTTTGCCGTTTGAGAGGTGAATTGAACATCATTGATGCTTCAAACTTGGAGTAGGAACTCCATTCGGATACATGCAAGGCATGAGCCTTTGACTAATCCTTGACATATCTTTCATGATGCTATTTATATGTCTTGGATATACTTGCACCCTTGCATGCTATCTAACCCTTGTAGGTACTTGGATGAATCTAAATCTATGAGATTGCCACTCACTCACATCTTGAGCAATCTCTACATGAGTGACACAATGGTGGTTGAAGACAAGGAAGCATGAAACCCTTCAAACATATCCTTTGACAAATCTGTATCAAGTTTCATAGTTGTCACCTTGGATACTTAAGTGGTCTTCCTTGCAAAACTAACCCATGTAGGTAGATGAACTCAAATTCCAGGTGGTGCTCCCAACTCTAGATGAGCTACATCAACCTTGAGCAACCCACACAAGTTCAACTACATGATCAAGATCAACACCACCACCCAAGGTATGTTATTCCATCTTAGAGAAGCTTTACTCCAAATCATGGGTCAAAGCAACTCAACAAGATGTGAATACATTAAGATGCTTAAACGAAAAATGGTAACCCCATTTTGAGCTTAAACGATGAGTATGACCTATGATCAAGTGATCTCACTTGACTCCTAAGTCAATATACTCTAGCATAGGTGACATTGTCGCCGACCAATTCTACATGAAGTTTCTTGTGTTCCTCTGTGCTCTTGCATTTGTCTTATGCATATTTTTCCCCTTTCAAAAAAAACTGCATCTACATTTCTTTTCTTTTTATTTCTGTTTCTGCATTCGCTGCATCCAATTCATTGCAAATCTTTCAGTTAATTCCTTGCAAATCCTTGTGAGATTTTACTTGCCTAGTGAGCTGAGGTGACAAGTGTTTTCTCTGCGATGAACTCGGTCACACCAGTCTATTGTTTTCGGTCCAACCGAATCCTTTCGGTGAAACCGAAGCACACAACTCGGTGCTACCGATTTCACTACAGAAAAGAAGACTTGCCACTTGATTCCTGAATTCTTTTGCTCCAGCTCCACTCAATGATTCTTGTCCTCTACCAGCATCACACACAACATGCTGCTTTGCTTTGTGACTCAGGGACCAAACCCATTTGTAACAAATATCCAGAAGAGCCCTTCTTGGAAATTGATGTCAAAGGGGGAGAGAGAGATCACATCAAAGCTTAATCATTTCTATAGGGGGAGAGAGTTCTTCAATAGGGAGAACGAAGTATCACAGGCCCCAGATGCTTGGTGTTCAAGAGGAGAGAAGTCACATGTCTTTAGGAGGGGAAAGACATGTTCATATTTGGTTATTTGCACTTGCTCTGATTTTCTTTGCTCTGATTTTATGTTCCCTATCTTCTCCCAGTATCCCACGCAAGATTCAGGGGGAGCAAGACATCTAAGGGAAGGAAATCCTTGAATTAATTGCATATCTTTACCTTTGGGGACATGTCTATATCCAATAGAGTACTCAGTACTCACTCTCTACATGTCATCCCAGTCTTGGTACTCTTGTGGTTTCTTTTGTTTGCTCTGGCTAGTAGATGTATCTGTGTTATCTAACCTTATTTACTCAAGTTCATTCCTTCCTAAGCCAACTCAAGACCACAATGTAAATATATGCATCACAGTCATGTGTATGAGGATTTCTCGGAGAGGCAAAGGTGTTGATGTAGAAGCCCTCCGTGATTGATTCCCCCTCCGGGATATCACCGGAAAAGGCCCCAAGATGGGATCTCACGGGTACAGAAGGTTGCGGTGGTGGAAAAGTGGTTTCGTGGCTCCCCCTGGGCAATCTAGGGTATAAGAGTATATATAGGCGAAAGAAGTACGTCGGTGGAGCTACGAGGGGCCCACGAGGGTGGGGGCGCGCCCTCCTGCCTCGTGGCCGCCTCGTAGAGTTCCAGACTTCAACTCCAAGTCTTCTGGATTGCTTTCTGTCCAAGAAATATCATCGCGAAGGTCTCATTCCATTTGGACTCCGTTTCGTATTCCTTTTCTACGAAACTCTAAAATAGACAAAAAAACAGAAATTGGCACTGGGCCTCCAGTTAATAGGTTGGTCCCAAAAATAATATAAAAGATCATATTAAATCCCATTAAACATCCAAAACAGATAATATAATAGCATGGAACAATCAAAAATTATTGATACGTTGGAGACGTATCAGAGTAACATACCAAGCAACAATACCCTGAAACAGTTTCGGAAATGGAGCATCGAGCAAAGAGCGAAATCCGCGGGTTTGAGAGCAAGAACACGAGAGAGAAAGAGAGAGAGAGAGAGAGAGAGAGAGAGAGAGAGAGAGAGAGAGAGCAATGGTGATTATTTTCTGGAGGTTGGTGGTGATGTGATAAGCGAGGGGGGGCATGTGGGGACCACAACCCACCAGGGCGCGCCTGGGGGTCCTGGCACGCCCAGGTGGGTTGTGCCCACCCGGTGCACCTCCCTCTGATATTATTTGCGCCAAAAATTCTTAAATATTTAGAAAAAAATCATATTAAATTTTCAAAGCATTCTGAGAACTTCTATTTTTGGGTCATTTTTTATTGCACAGGGAATTCAGAAAACAGACAAAACATGGCATTTTATTTTATTGAACTAATAAGAACAGAAAACAAAAGGTAGAAAGGTAGTGCTTACTAAATTCATCAACTCCATACCTCTAACAAATGATACATTAATAAGGTTGATCAAGTCTTATTAACAAGGGCCATTTGCATTTCTGTCCCTAACTCGAACCCACTACTCAGATTTACCCCTAATTTCGAAGTGTGCTCAAATTTGCCCCTGTGTCGTTAGGTGACCTTACAAAAATGCCCTTCCGTGCCGTTTCCGTTAGGTCAAAGGCTTTTGACCGTCTATCGGACGTTTCCTGGACATTTTGCCCCTACCTCCATGTGTCACTTACATGTGGGACCCACCGAGAGGAAAAATAAAAAAATACTCTCCTATTCTAAGTCAAGCTAGTCAACATTGACTAGGTCAACAAAGGACATGGGCCCACATGTCAGGGCCTCATTATTTATTAATTACTATGATAATTAGCTTTGCTTTTTAGCACACCCGCAAAAAACATGTCAGGGCCTGGATATTTAGCACTATTAATTATGGAGGGTCCACAAGTCATACTCACAGGTGATAATTACCTGACCTATCAGGCACACTTGGCCGTACCTCATCCCGGCGATTTCACCGTTTACGACCACAAATCGCGACCGAGGCACATCGGGTTCGCTCTCTGAGAGCAATTTGGATGCACTTTGCTAGCACCTATGCGTATCTGGAGACTAGGCACATCTATTGGTGGTGGAGTTGGTCCAAATGGTCGCCGGAATCGGGGACGGTGACGAGCAGAGCGGCGGTTGAGCTACAGTTTGGTCATGTGCGTTGCCGTGTGATGAAAACGAGCGGACTACGCGTCTTAGTGGCTTCCAGTGGCCTTCAGGATCACTCTGTAACAACACAAGGACACTGGGGGCTTGGCATCGATGCGTGCAACGGCCATGGCGGCTGGCGGCGCTCGGGCTTGTGGGGATGCAGCTAGCGGAAGAAATTGACGGGCTTAAACACAAGGGGGAGCAGGAGCGCACAACGATCTCGCCGGAATGAACAGAAGGCTCGGGGAAGGTCAGACGACAGCGAATCCAGGCCGGTGGCGGTGAGCGAGGCGGCCGAGATTGCCGATGGCGGAGTTGCAGGCACCCGAGGTCATGATCCACGGTGTGGTGATGCTATGCTTGACGGCGGGATTCGGAGACATGCCGGTGCGGCTTCTCCGTGCCGTTGTCCACGAGAACGGCGGTGCTCGGGTGAGCGTGCGGGCGACATGCCCTCGGGAGAGGAAGACGATGGCCAGCCAGAGAGCTGGGCTGGCTGGGCCATCCGTGGCCAAAAGGTAAGTGCGCCCTGTCTCTTCTCTTTTTTTTTCAGGGGCACAACTGTCCATCAAACGTCTAGAAAACGGTCAAAGGCCTTTGACCTAACGGAAACGGCACGGAAGGGCATTTCTATAAGGTCACCTAACGGCAGAGGGGCAAATTTGAGCACACTTCGAAATTAAGGGTAAATCTAAGTAGTGGGTTCGAGTTAGGGACACAAATGTAAAAGACCCTATTAACAACCACTTTCGGTAGCATGAAACCGAAGAATTTTCGTAAATCACTAAGTTACCTCAACGGGGATATGAATGTCCCCAACAATAAGCACTTCATATTTCTTTTTGATAGTAGGTAGAGGTAGTTGAAAACTTCCAATAGTGATTGTCGGAGATTTCTCAATAGCATTAATACCATTCACTTCGAATTGTTTCTTCCGAAAGTGCACCATATGCTCATTACCAATGATATGAAAAGTGGCATTGCTTTTATTACAATCAATAATAGCCCCTACAGTATTCAAGAAGGGTCTACCAAGGATAATCGACATGTTGTCGTCCTCGAGCATCTTAAGTATAACAAAGAAGGTCAAAATAGTAACATTAGCAACAACAACGGGCACATCCTCACAAATACCGATAGGTATGTGAAAGCACAAGTGCTCCCTGGGTGATTTTGGTAATTAATGTCAACATATCTCTTGTTGGACTAATGCTTTCATCTAGTATGCTTCAGATAAGTTCAATAATGGAGTGGCATGGACTAGAGGATGTGGAACCCCTTGAAGAAGCAAAGGACAAAGGATTGGCTCAAGCTCAAGCTCAGGACTCTACATTTTCTATTTTAGTGATCCAAGATCACATTGAGTCCATAGGAAAGCCAATACTATTAAAAGGGGATGAGGTGTTGCTTAATGGCTTGCTTGCTCAAAGTGCTTAGTGATATGCTCCAAAGCCCTCAACCACTTTCTCCCATCCACATATGTCCCAAACCAAAAGTCAAACTCGGCCCCACCGATTTGATCTATCCGGCGCCACCGAGTTCACTTGACATAGCCACTGCCAGAAACCCTAATCAATTCGGTCGCACGGATGGGATCTCTATCTCACCGAGATGGGCTTGCAAACTCTCTGTTGCCTATTGCAATAATTTCGGTCTCACCGAAATTACGCAATCGGTCCCACCGAGTTTGCTTGGCCAACTTTCTGTTTTGCTTATTACCCAAATCAATCCCACCGAGTTTGTGTAATCGGTCAAACCGAGATGAGGCTTTACCCTAACCCTAGCACATCGGTCCCACCGAGTTGATCATGTCAGTCCCACCGAAAATCCTAACGTTCACATTTTGAACTAAATTGGTCTGACTGAGTTCTATGAATCGGTCCAATCGAGTTTGGTGATTTGTGTGTAACGGTTAGATTTTGTGTGGATGCTATATATACCCCTCCACCCACTCTTCATTCGAGGAGAGAGCCATCAGAACATGCCTACACTTCCAACATACATTTTCTGAGATAGAACCACCTACACTTGTGTTGAGGTCAAGATATTCCATTCCAACCACATAAATCTTGACCTCTAGCCTTCCCCAAGTTGCTTTCCACTCAAATCATCTTTCTACCAAATCCAAATCCTGTGAGAGAGAGTTGAGTGTTGGGAAGACTATCATTTGAAGCAAAAGAGCAAGGAGTTCATCATCAACACACCATTTATTACCTTTTGGAGAGTGGTGTCTCCTAGATTGGTTAGGTGTCACTTGGGAGCCTCCGTCAAGATTGTGGAGTTGAACCAAGGAGTTTGTACGGGCAAGGAGATAGCCTACTTTGTGAAGATCTACGCGAGTGAGGCAAGTCCTTCGTGGGCGATGGCCATGGTGGGATAGACAAGGTTGCTTCTTCGTGGACCCTTCGTGGGTGGAACCCTCCATGGACTAGCGCAACTGTTACCCTTCGTGGGTTGAAGTCTCCATCAACGTGGATGTACGATAGCACCACCTATCGGAACCACGGATAAAAAATCTTCGAGTCTCCAATTGCGTTTGCACACTCCAATCCCATCCCTTTACATTCTTGCAACTTGCATGCTTTACTTTCTGCTGCTCATATACTCTTGTCATGCTTGCTTGACATGTATTGTGAATGTTTGAACTTGTGCTAACACTCCACTTCAACTTAAAGAAATTAAAAACTACAACTTTTATTACTAAGAGTCTATTCACCCCCCTCTAGACACCTCTTCTCGATCCTTTCAGTATGGCAGTTGATTTGTCAGCCATTCACAAACATATTTCAATAGCTGTGAGTTTATTCAAATCAAGTCTTTTATATAAAGAGAAAGGCATAACACTAACACCGGCTCCCAAATCACATAAAGCAGTTTTCACATAATTTCTTTTGATGGAGCAAGGTATGGTTGGTATTCCCGAATCTCCAAGTTTTTTAGGTACTCCATATTTAAAAGTATAATTAGAAAGCATGGTGGAGATTTCAGCTTCCGGTATTTTTCCCTTAATTGTGATGATGTCTTTCATGTACTTTGCATAAGGAGGCATTTTCAAGATGTCAGTCAAGCGAGTATGCAAAAGATCGGCCTCAAAGATTTCAAAGAAAGCGTTGAAATTCTTCATCATCTTTCTTTTTAGTTGACTTAGGTGGAAGGGCATAGGTTTTTGAACCCACAGTTCTCTTTCCTTACCGTGTTTTCTAGCAACAAAGTCTGTTTTATCATATCTTTTATTCTTGGGTTGTGGGTTATCAAGATCAACTGTTGGTTCTATCTCAACATCATTCTCCGGCTCTTTATTATTTTTTTGAGTATCTTCATGAACCTCATCATTATCTTTTTCATTATCAGAAGGTGAGTGTTCACTACCAGATGGTGTTTCAGCATCAGAGATAGAAACTTCATTATCATTATCAGGAGGTTTTTCTACTTCATGTTCACTAGAGGCATGCAAAGTCCTATCATTTTTCTTCTTCTTTTTCTTTTTAGATTGACTACGTGCATCAGTGTTAACTCTTTGAGAGTCTTGTTCAATTCTTTTTTGGTGTCCCTCGGGATAAAGTGGTTCCTGAGTCATCCTACCTCCTCTAGTCATTACTCAAACAACATGATCATTGATATTATTATTCATTTCATCTAGCAACTCTCTCTGAGATTTATCAACTTGTTCTAATTGAGTTTGAACCATAGAAGCATGCTTCCCCACACCTCTAACATCATTTGAGATTCTAAATAACAAGTCACTCAAGCGAGCAATCATATCATAATTGCATTTCAATTGTTTCATAACATTTGCATTGAAGTTATCTTGCTTTCAAATATAATTTTCAAACTCATAAAGGCATTGGCTAGGGTGCATATTGTGAGGACTATCACTATCATTGAATTTCATTAGAGAATTTACCTCTACCACATTAGGCAGTGGTGGTGTATTAAGCCCATGTATTTCTTTAATAGGAGGTAAATTTTTGACATCCTCAGCTTTAATACCTTTTTCCTTCATAGATTTCTTTGCCTCTTGCATATCTTCAGGACTGAAATATAAAATACCCTTCTTCTTTGGAGTGGGTTTAGTCGGTACTTCAGGAAGAGTCCAATAATCATAATTTCTCAATATGTTATTCAATAATTCTTCAGCTTGTCTAATAGTTCGTTCCCTGAAAACACAACCAGCACAACTATCTAGGAAATCCCTAGAAGCATCGGTTAGTCCAGTATAGAAGATATCAAGTATTTCATTTTTCTTAAGAGGATGATCAGGCAAAGCATTAAGTAATTGGAGAAGCCTCCCCCAAGCTTGTGGGAGACTCTCTTCTTTAATTTGCACAAAGTTATATATTTCCTATAAGGCAGCTTGTTTCTTATGAGTAGGGAAATATTTTTCAAGTAATAAATCATATCCTCGGGACTACGCACACAACCAGGAGCAAGAGTATTGTACCAAGCTTTAGCATCACCCTTTAATGAGAACGGAAATAATTTGAGAATATAATAACAGCGAGTTTTCTCATCATGAGCAAAAAGGGTGGCTATGTCATTCACATTAGTAAGATGTGCCACAACAGTTTCAGTTTCATAACCATGGAAAGGATCAGATTCAACCAAAGTAATTAACTCTGGGTCGATAGAGAATTCATAATCCTTATCATCAATAAAGATAGGTGAAGTAGCAAACTTAGGATCACATTTTGTTGGGGATATACCCCGCGGCGTAACCCGGCCGGACTTGGCGATTCACCGGCGACCCGCACAGACTAGACGGTTTACAAGCAACCTGACTGAACATTATGATTCACTGGTAACCCGGCGGGCGGGACAGACGGATGATAAGGCCCAAGGCCCAGAAGGCCGGCTCATCTTATGGTGGGCCGGTTTAAAAGGAAAGGCGTGAGGAATATTTATCTTATAAGGAGTTAAGACCTGGATTTATATCCGGTTTGTATTAGAGATAGACTAGTCCTAATCCTAATAGAACTCCACATGTAACCCTCCCCTTCAACATATATAAGGAGGGGCAGGGCTCCTCAAAGAGGACAAGAAAGAAGAAACAATCTCTAGGGCTAGACATAAAGAGCCGGTTTACCGGCGACTCTCTGGTGAACATAATGAGACCTAGCCTCAAACAGCATGTAGGGTTTTTACCGGATGATGTTTCCCGGGGCCCGAAGCTGTCTAAATCCTTGCCTTGTGTTGCGTCTCTTGATTCCGCTCAACCCCTCTCAAGCTACCACATAGATGCGTTGGCCTCGCGACTACGTCCTGACACTAAGGACATCTGCCGTGACAAATCCACGACAGTTGGCGCCCATCATGGGGCCCGCGCACGGTGGTGTTGAGTTCTTGGAGGGATTTTTCTAGGGTTCGGAAAGCTTGCAATCATCAGGATGACGAAGAGCTGGCGTTGAAAGCTCCACATCAAGCAATAGATCTTATGTGTTTGCTGTAAAAATTTCACCATCAAACGAGCCGTCAAAACAAAGTTTAGAAAGATCAAGTTGAGGAGAAGGGTCCATCGTTTGAGCCACCAGACGTGACGCATCGAAACCAACGAGAGATTGATTTCAGATTAAACGCCGAGTCCTGCAAGCTGTCAAATCCTAGGTTCCATCGAGACCGGAAAAAAGAAATTCTGCTGCCTGATCCGCCGAGTTCCACAAGTTTCCGCTGTCGGGTTGTAGATCAAGTATTATGTCAAAAGTTACTACTGAGTCAACAACCATCAGGACAAGCACGGGGGAATCGAATCAGACTCTGCAGCCTCATTGCTTCCGCCTCCGCCACTGGGCTCCACCCATGCTGGTGCGCTTCCATCGGCCGCCGTACCTCGCCGAGCTGCCTCTGAGCCGCCGCGCCCGAGCAGAGAAGCATCACCTCAAACCACCTCCACTGCCTTCGCCGCCGCGGCCGTGAGCC
The DNA here is from genome assembly GCA_021605145.1 of Aegilops bicornis. Taxonomy (NCBI): domain Eukaryota; kingdom Viridiplantae; phylum Streptophyta; class Magnoliopsida; order Poales; family Poaceae; genus Aegilops; species Aegilops bicornis. Next base: position 335,078,659 of record CM038670.1, on the reverse strand, counting down.
GCTCTCAGTGAGTCGTTGGGGGCCTTAGCCGCCTCGGATGGCTGTGATTCGCCCTTGTACAGCTGCGCCAGCTCACCTCCTCCCCGCATCGGTTGCTCCGCACCCGTGTTGTTATGTGTCGTCGCGGCCGTGAGCCGCCTCGCCGTTGCTACTGTGCGCCGCATTCACTGCCGCTCTAAACCGCTCGGCCTCCACCGGCCATGTTGTGAGCCGCTGCATGGATCCACAGCCTAGCCCATCGCTCCTCCACGAGCTACCATCGCGGTCTGCTGCCCTCACCTCACTGACTCGCCGTCTGCTGCGAGTGGCCATCACCCTTACCGGCCCTCGTTACATGGCCGCCCTTCACAGCTCTTCTTTTGCCGTGGCCCCGCGGACCCGGCTGCCTGTGAGCCGGGTCAGGGTGCACCTCTTGTGTCGACGATAATGCAACCTGGGCATTGTTTTCTTTCAGTTCTAGTGCCCCCAGTGTTCAACTAAACTTGGCTCTGCGATTTAGCACAGGTACAGTTCTGAGGATGAAAGGAAGTACTATTTTTTACGATAAAAGGACAAAGAGTTCTGCAAACTGCCGGCCTCCCTCAAGCCGCTTGCCTCCATCGACAAGTCAACACTAGCCGCCGGCGCCTGCCTCCTGCTGGCTTTGTGCAGCAGTGCTCAATCCTAGCAGAAACCTATGGAAGAGACGAAGGAACAAGAGAAACATAAATCCTAGCTCATAAACTGATGGTGATACTGTTTGCATGAAAAACTAAAGCTATAATCATTTACCACGGTCACGATCAGGTGCTAAGTTGAAAGTACTGCTGCCACCACATGCACGTTTCACAAAGAAGGGAGAAAGACAGAGGAAGTTCACGTGAGTGTTGTGCTACATCACATCAGCAGAGTTCCACATATGTATACTAATCAACATTATCCGACGCCAGTATCCGCGTTCATCCGACAAAAAAAACATCAGGTGATATCTATCTAAGTTTATTTTATAAGTTTAATATTGTTTTCGTCAAAGAACAATTTATCTTGGCCGTGGTCTGCTATGTTTTTTATGCAGGATAATTATATATGACAAAGGTATTGTTATACCGCGGACATGGAGCGCGTGCCAGCATAATTTTGCACTAGCGTTCCTCCGGGCCATGCTGCTCGGCGGATACACGTGCAAATCGTCGCCCCCGTTGTTCGGTTTACATCCGTCCACGCATGCAGCCAATTCGTTGTCCGCGTCAGCTTACAAACGTCACGGCCGACTCACCCGTCAAGACCGGCTTACCGCGATCGGGCCTGTTCACCGTGATTGATTTCAGTTTCATCCGCGATCATCAAGTCCGTGACGGATAATTTCCAGCCTAACATATCAGGTGAAATCCATCTAAATCTACTTTGGACAGTATTGTTTTTGTCAAAGAACAATTACGTTGGTTTGTATTTTCTTTATATGCAGGACAATTATTCATTATAAACGTGGTTTATACCATGGGTACGGAGCACGCGCTGGCAACGTCCTGCCCGGTGTTCTTCTGTGCCACAATACACGGTGAATGGACGCATGCAAGACCCCGCCCTTATGGCCCGGTTTACATCAGCTTGCCGGGACCGCGCCTGCGTTTGACTCCCCCATCCGAACCGGTTTACAACGTCGCGGCCGACTCATCTATCTGTGCCGCCTCTGATGTTGCGGTCGTATTTTCTATCCATCTCTCGCGGCCTGGTCTACATCAACACGCCAGGCCGCACCTGTCTGCATGAGCTGTTTATTGAGTATGAGCAAGTCACAACTTGGGTAGCCCGGTTTTATTTCAAAAAAATGGAGGCAAATTGTCATATACTATCAACCGCCGTCTGCACTGGGTGGCCCAATGGGCAGGCGCACAAGTCGCCGCCACTACAGTTTGGTTAACTTCAAATCACCAGTTGGAAGGAACCATTGGCCGAGTTGCTGACACGGCTCATACGGGATCATTTACAATCCGCCGCAGTCACCTCAACCTTCTGTGGATTCACATCGTGCTATCAACACCAATGATATACAAGTTATGCCAGTCTATATCACGGTCAAAATATGGAGAATCTCAAGCCAATTCCTTGAGTCACCTTGAGACTCGGGGGCTACAATGACATGACTCAGCAAATGTTGTCGGTTTTCAGTGAAGTCAAGAATGCCAGGACATTGGAGGGAAAGATAACCTGGTCCTGGAGGCTATTATCATCTTAATGAAAATTTAAAGGCCGTCAGAAAATGTCCGGTTCAAAAAGAAGAATGCCGCTTTACAATCCGGTTCAAGGGAAATCTGTTCTCCCACAATGCTCTAAAGCTCTCAAATCCGGTTTAAAGAATTTCCTTTTCAAAAAGAATTAATATCTCGCGAGTTCGAGTTTAAAGGTCATCAGAAAATTTCTGGTTGAAAATGAAGATTCCGGTTTAAAATCCAGTTCAAGGGAAAGATGTCTCCCATAAAGCTTTTAAGCTCTCAATATCCGGTTCAAAATCCCGGTTCAAGAAGAATTTATCTCTTGCAAAAAGGTTAAAAGTTGCCGAAGAGGACCTGCTGCCATGATGTGCGGTTCAAACATGGGTATCCTGCCTTATTGGCTTATCATATTATTGATCACCTAGGGGCTTCAGTTCATAAAGCGGCGTCTAATTTACCCCTTGATTCAGCTTATCAAAGCTTTCTACAATATCCCTTGGGGGCTTGGTCGTATCTGAACCATAGCTACACCTCTTGATCGGTGCAATGCCACAACATCACTTGGGGGCTTGGTCGTATCCAAACCATAGTCACACCTCTTGATCGGCTCAAAGCCAAATTACTCTAGGGCCAAAGAGAGTGTTGTAAAACAACAACTCAAACATAGGCACACACTGAGCACATCTCAAAATGTTACTTGGGGATTCTTTGTTGTCGCAATGAACAAAGAATCTACACTTGTAATAGGCTATCAAGCCATGGCTTGGAAGCCTGGTGTATACACCTAAAACTCTGGGTTAGCCTGCCTATTTAAGTAAGTCACTCCGCCCAGGTAAACCTGGTATGACCCTTCGAACTTTGACAAGTTACTCCAAAAAAGGACCCTGAACTTGTCAAGTTAAAACGATGATTGGTTAAGGATTGAGGACCATCTTAAAAGGCTTTGTGAAATGGTTTAACTCAGTGGCCTGGCAGCCCATGAAAAGCCTCGAATTTGGGGCCTGGCAGCCCGTGAAAAGCCTCGACTACATGTTTTCATCTGGTTTTGTTTGCTAAGTTTTTTATCCTTTGATGAGATTTATGATGTTTTTGATAAACCGACGTACATTAACCCGGCTTGGTTTTGAACTACAAGTTGAAAATACATGATCAATTATAATCTGGTGTTATTAACCCGGCCTGGCTTTAAGACGATAAGTCGCCAGTGTATGATGAGAAATTATCCGGTGTTTGTTAACCCGGCCTGGCTTTGGACTATAAGTCGCCAGTATATATTTGGATTGCGCCATTGGAATCATGCGCTTATAAATTATTGGGTATATTATTCAAATCTTTAATAGCCAACATGGCTGGATTTTTATTATGGTTTCAATAACCAATATTATGATTGAGGTTTTCAAAGTCGCTTTAGCGCAATGGCTATTATTTTATCAATGGATATGATTTATTCTACAATTGAAGGAATAGTCCCGAATCACTGCAAGCTTACGACCTGGCACTTGGGGGCTACATTATTCAAATTGAGATTACATCAAATATGCAAGTCCCATGTCACTGCCAGCATGCACCATGGCACTTGAGGGCTAATGCAAAGTCATTTTTACTGGCCTTATTGAAGACCTGACTCATCACATCATAATGAGCCGCCCCTTGGGGGCTACCAATTACTCTGCCAAAAATTTAAGGTACACAAGTCTTAATCCATTATCTTCAAGGATCCTTTGCTTTCAGTTAGTAAAGCACAAAGCTCTTAACCTTGTGGACATGGGTTCAAGCCCCATGATGGGGGTTACATTATATGATGTTCTTTTCGAAGAAGTATATATAAAGTACCAGCTCAATATTATCTTACTGAGCCGGCCCTTGGGGGCTACACATTATTGTTTAAGTCTACATGATCATATTTATAAAGTCCCTACTTATTATTGCATAATGACCCAGCACTTGGGGGCTACATATATGGAGTATTCAGTTTTTACTAGTGACTGAGATGAACAACATGGATTTCTTCTTAAAGTGGCAGTATTTATATTGAAGCAAGTCTTAAGCCATCACTTTGTTCTGCTCAAGACTTGGGGGCTACAGGTATTATATTATTATCGGAGAAATATTTTCAAATTCTCTGTTTGAGCAAACCAGATTGACCCGGCGTCAACAATCATAACCCAGCGTCATCAATAATTATGAACCGGCGTTGGCAACCATCATGAACCGGAGTTGGAAATAATCATGACCTGGAATTATCAGTTTTTATAACCCGACAATTTTGACAATGATAAACCGGCAAGTTCTACATTTTCAAACCGGCGGATATCAGTTGAATATTTGAAGACCAATATTTTTGTCAAGTCGGCGCAATAAAGGCGGAGTCAAATGGATTCTTTGTTTACAATATTTTTTCTACAAGCAAATTGATTATGAAGCTCATCTAATGACCCGGATTTTCTAAAAAAAGGAAATAACAAGGACTTAAGGATGATTAGATGTCGGTTTACAAGAATATTTAACCCGTAGTGCAACCTGTCAAATTCGTTCTTGTGTTTATGTTGCATGATCAGTTTAACATGGATAAATCCAAATTAAACTGGGGGCTAATGTCGGGGATATACCCCGCGGCATAACCCGTCGGCCTTGGCGATTCACCGGCGACCCGCACATACTAGACGGTTTACAAGCAACATGACTGAACATTATGATTCACTGGTAACCCGGCGGGCGGGACAGACGGATGATAAGGCCCAAGGCCCAGAAGGCCGGCTCATGTTATGGTGGGACGGTTTAAAAGGAAAGGCGTGAGGAATATTTATCTTATAAGGAGTTAAGACCTGGACTTGTATCTGGTTCGTATTAGAGATAGACTAGTCCTAATCCTAATAGAACTCCACATGTAACCTGCCCCTTCAACATATATAAGGAGGGACAGGGCTCCTCAAAGAGGACAAGAAAGAAGAAACAATCTCTAGGGCTAGAAATAAAGAGCCGGTTTACCGGAGACTCTTTGGTGATCATAATGAGACCTAGCCTCAAACAGCATGTAGGGTTTTTACCGGATGATGTTTCCCGGGGCCCGAAGCTGTCTAAATGCTTGTCTTGTGTTGCGTCTCTCGATTCCGCTCAACCCCTCTCAAGCTACCACATAGATGCGTTGGCCTCGCGACTAAGTCCTGACACTAAGGACATCTGTCGTGACAAATCCACGACACATTTCATTCTAGCATTCAAAGATTTTTCTTTATACTTGCATAATAGTTTCTCTAGATCATCTCTATCCTTACAAGCAAGAATATCTCTAGTTGCTTCCTCACCCATAACATAACCTTCCGGTACCTTTGGTAATTCATATCTAGGAGGGCTAGTTCTAGTAGGTGTTTCAAGATTTTTAGTTTCAAGCTCATCATCAGTTTCAACAGTATCATGTTGTCTTACTCTAGCAATTTGTTCATCAAGAAATTCACCTAGTGGAAGATTATCATCAAGCAAGGTACTAGCATCATCATAATCATCATTCATAGCAGAAGTAGCATCATCAATGACTTGCGACATATTAGGATTGATAGCATGTGGTGGTGTTGCAAGTTTACTTACAACAGAAGGTGAATCTAAAGCGGAGCTAGATGGCAGTTCCTTACCTCCCCTCGTCTTAGAGGGAAAAATCTTAGTCTTAGCATCCTTCAGATTCTTCATAGTAACTATTTGATAATAATCCCAAGTGACAGAAAAAATATAGCTATGCTCCCCGGTGACGGTGCCAGAAAAAGGTCTTGATAACCCACACGTATAGGGGATCGCAACAGTTTTCAAATTTAGAGTATTCAGCCCAAATTTATAGATTCGACACAAGGAGAGCCAAAGTATATTTGTAAGTATTAGCAGCTGAGTTGCCAATTCAACCACAACTGGAGATTAATTATCTGCAGCAAAGTGATCAGTAGCAAAGTAGTATGATAGTTTGGTAGCAGTAGCTATAGCAATAGTAACGGTAACAATGATAGGAGTAATTTTGTAGCAAGTGCAACAGTAATGATAGCAGTAGTAACTTAGCAAGAACAATATAAGATAAATTCATAGGCATTGGATCAATGAATCGTTGGATGATATTCATCATGTGACAGTCATAACCTAGGGTGATACGGCACTAGCTCCAGTTCATAAATATAATGTAGGCATGTATTCCGTAAATAGTCATATGTGCTTATGGAAAGAACTTGCATGACATCTTTTGTCCTATCCTCCTGTGGCAACGGGGTCCATATGGAAACTAAGGGATATTAAGGCCTCCTTTTAATAGAGAACCGGAACAAAGAAGTAACACATGGTGAATACATGAAATCCTCAAACTACGGTTATCACCGGGAGTGGTCCCGACTATTGTCACTCCGGGGTTGACGGGTCATAACACGTAGCAGGTGACTATAACTTGCAAGATCGGATCTAGTACATGGATATAATTGTGATAACATAAATGGTTCAGATCTGAAATCATGGCACCCGGGCCCAAAGTGACAAGCATTAAGCATGGCAAAGTCATAGCAACATCAATCTCAGAACATAATGGATACTAGGGATCAAGCCCTAACAAAACTAACTCGATTACATGATGAATCTCATCCAACTCCTCACCGACTAGCGACCCTATGAAGGAATTAATCACTAACGGTGGGGAGCATCATGGAATTGGCAATGAAGAAGGGTTGGTGATGACGACCCCCTCTCTGGAGCCCCAAACGGACTCCAGATCTGGCCTCCCGATGAAGAACAGGAGATGGTAGTGGCTCCGTCTCGTGGAACGCAATAATTCTTTCTCCCTGATTTTTTCTAGAAAAATAGGATTTTATAGCATCGGTTTGTGGTTCAGGGGCCACCAGGTGGGGACAACCCACCTGGGCGCGCCTGGAGGGGGGCGCGCCCTGGTGGGTTGTGCCCACCCAGGTGCCCCCCTCCGATGGTTCTTGGCTCCAGAAATTCTCTTTATTTGTATAAAAAATCCTCGCGAAGTTTCGTTCCAATCCGAGAACTTTTATTTCTGCACAAAAAAACAACACCATGGTAGTTCTGCTGAAAACAGCATCAGTCTGGGTTAGTTTCGTTCAAATTAGAGTCCAAAACAAGAGGAAAAGCATTAGTAAAAGTAGATACGTTGGAGACGTATCACAGACCCATGCCCTGCAGTCACTCACATCAGCACAGTAGATTGGGCTCCACGAGTCTTGCCTCCCAGTTTCGAAAATATCTACTGCCTCATAATCTCGAAAATATCTACCGCCTGGAAGGTTTTAATGTTTGATAGCACACGATTATTATGTGCGGATCGTGTGCGATGTCTGTTACTCCCGCTCTGCTTCAATCCCTTGATTCAAATTTTCAATAGCCCCGGCATTTTACTCCCGCCTCTGCATCCCTCGCAATCTCAAAAATATCTGCTCGCCCTTGATTAAAATTTTCAGTAGCCCCATCTTGTTACTCCCGCCTCTGCATCCCTCGTAATCTCAAAAATATATGCTCGCCATTGATTCAAATTTTGAGTTTCCCCGACATTTTACTCCCGCCTCTTCATCCCTCGCAATCTCAGAAATATCTGCTCGCCCTTGATCCAAATTTTCAGTAGCCCGGCATTTCACTCCCGCCTAGTAAAATTTTCAGTTGCCGCGGTATTTCCTCAAACACCACCATTCCTCCCCTCCACACACTCCCCAAAACCTCCGCTCACATAGACACACACCAACCCTCCCTCGCTCGAAACCATTGGTAGGTCGCCGCCATCGCGGCCACCTCCATCCTCAACCTCTACCTGTGTGTCGGGGAGCTCGAGTAGCCAATGGTCAAAAAGAGGTTTATCACGGCCTCTTCACCCGACACCGGTGAGGTGGCTACCGAGGTGTCCCCGTCGTCCTCCGCGGGCTCTTTATCAATCAGTCGTCGTCGGTCGCCCGATCTGCCCGCCGTCGCGCCCCTAAGCCAGTTCGAGGACTTCCCCGTCCTCCCTGGAGCACGGCCACCGACGAGGTCCTACCTCAGGGTCCAGCAGCGGCGGTGGGGGACGTGGGTCACCGAGATTATGGATCGGGAGACCCACACCTGCCGGTGGCTCGGTAGCTTCCACACGGCCGAGCTCGCTCCCATGGAGTACGACCACTGGTAGGTCCGCTACCACGGCGCGGCGGCTAGGCTCAATCCCCTTCGGCACACGTCCGGTCAACCTCATTCCGTCGGATCCAGGGAAGGTGAGCTCGGTTATGGCGCGGGAGGACCGCGAGGCATGGGAGCGCCTCGAGGCCGAGGCCGCCGACGAGGCCTACATGCAAGAGCTCCACCGGCAGCACCCGGAGCTCGTGGAGGCAGAGCGGGTGATCTTTGCCAGCATAGAGGGCGGCAAGGTTATCGTGCTCTCCTCCGATGATGAGGTCGAAGGCGGCGAGGATGATGACGTGGAGGGCGTCGAGGTGGGCAGCGAGGACGAGGAGATCAACGTCGACGAGTGGAGGAGTGTCTTCCTAACGACCCCTACTATGGCACCGACCTGGACCCGGCTCGCGGCACACCATACCTGACGAGGAAGGATTGGCTCGACCTCCACTTCGACCGAAAGTAGTTTAGCTTAGTTTAAATTCATGTTTTATGTTTGGTTATGCAAAACTATCTATGTTTATGTTTGAATGCATGCTACTTTCAGTTAAACCTGCTTTGAACTTGATAAGATTGAAGTTTACAACGTTAAGTTTAGGGGATCGGCTAGAAACGGCCAGAAATTGCTGGAGTATATATATATATATATATATATATATATATATATATATATATATATATATATATATATCCGCTAAGGGTTTTAGTCCGTTAACTTTTAAAGGATCGGCTAGAGATGGCCTTATGCCTTGTTTATTTCAGTTCTTCACAATTTGATGCTCTATATGTGCAACTATTTGCCGTGCAGTTCAATTTCATCAATAACAGTTAACATGCCTTTTCGTTTTTTAACAATAACTAGTGTACTTTAGACCTGCACAATACCTATTTGAATGACTATTTGCTTGTTTTAAAATGTTATGCCTGATGTAGTTAACACACCTTTCCACTTCTTGTTTTGCTTAACTAGCGTGCTTAAACCTGCACACTAAAGCTATAATTTGTAGATTATGTTGTCTACCGTGGATATTTTTGGTTGATGTTTAGCCTGTTGTGCTTAACATGCCTTTATATGTACTCATACAGGACAATACTGAGAACAGTGATGTTTTCCATCGAGGTTAGCTTCATCGCATTGCTTATATGTACTCACTGTTCAGGATATCGGTAGCTGGTACCATATAGCCTGGGGCTGATAAGGGATTAATCGTCGAATCAGACATTTCGCTGAATATATCTATAACCCATTTATTAGTAGGTTAACTATGGCCATATCTAATATATCTGAGGTTACATAGCAACATGCATTGTACTGAATGACTAAATATGCAATCCCAGGCTACATAGCAACAATGAAGAGTGTTACATTAATGTTCTGATGATGTCTAGATATACACTTATATAATGGGATGGAGGGAGTGTTGTACTACATCATTTTGCAATTGTTGTTTAGCTTCTAATATTAACTTGGTGCTTTTAGGTACACATGTCATTGCCAAAGATCCACACTTTGACCCTTTCTGCGTATGGGGCAATGAGATATTCATGAACCAGCATCAAGTGGGGAAACTGATAAAGATTGTTATTAAAATGGGTCAAAAGATGTCAATCAAAATATTTGTTTACACTTTATGCAAGACAACAGTGAACTGCAGGATGGTAAGTAAGAACTTTGTAGCCTTATTTTTACTGCCTGTAGTGAGTTGTGTTTGATGACAATGTCTGAATCTATCGGCGTTCCGGGAACGGGGGTCCCCAGACTTGCCTGCCTGCGGCCTGCGGCGTGGCTCAAGTGGGGCCCCAGCGTGGCCCAGCTTCATCAGCTCAAGCTCAAGACCCTCGCGAGGGGCCAAGCCTCACGGGGCGGACGACGGGAACCTTCCTCGGGAGCTGCCTCGCCAGGCAGGCTCACGAGGAGGCAGTTAGATCAAGGCAGGGTACCTCACGAGGGTGCCCTGTGACGCAATCCATGATGATCGAGACCAGGCGGGCGCCGGCCTATGCAGTGTCCTCATTTCCCCTTTGGTGCAAAGGAGGCAAGCACAGGCCAAGGCATCAGGCAAAGGTTACCGCTTTGGTGCAACAACACCAAGACCAGCAGGGCGGCAGGACGGAGGTCATCGTGGAGCCCAGGACGGCATCACCGTCAGAGTCTTTGGCAGCCCAAGACCAACTTTAGTCAGGATAAGCGTACTAGATGTTCCCCTTCAAAATGGCCAATTGTTGGCGCCCTTCCCGCTCATTATTTGGGAAGAGGCCCAGGGCCTCCCTCTATAAATAGGACTAGCCACCACAGGGAGAGAGAGGTCGAACCTACCGGAGGGAGAGAGGGAGAAAAGCGACTAGACTCACCCAAGCAGTCCATCGCACCAACTCAAGAACAGCCCCTCGCGAGGCTGTTCTTCCTTTGTACTGTTCATCATCAGCCCTTGAGGCAATCCACCACACCACAAACTAGAGTAGGGTATTACACCACAATGGTGGCCCGAACTAGTATAAACCTCGTGTCCCTTGCGTGTTCTCCTTCCTAGTTTAGATCCCTTGCAAACCATTAACGCGTGAGCTGGTAGGGGAAAGATCTCCGCGCGCACCCCAGTGTTCGAACCTCAAGGGTCTGCCGGAACCAGAAATTCGACATTTGGTGCGCCAGGTAGGGGTGCGCCGAAATCCTTCCTCCGCCACCTCGCGTTTCGTCGCCTTGTCGTTCGATGTCAAGCGACCCGGCAGCCGATGCCGACCGCTGGGCGGCGGCGTGGCCCCACGCCATGCCGCCAGCCTGTGGCGACCTCAACCTTGCACCTCAGGGTAGCTCGCTCGCAAGGCGCCTGCAGGCGCGGACGACGCGGCCAGACGCCGCCAGCCCTCACGCCGCGGCAGGTGCGGTCAGCGGCCAGAGCCTCAAGCCACGCCGCGGCCATGGCGCCACACACCCGACGAGAGCAGACGAACTCCAGGGCCGCGCTCACGGTGGCCCGAGAGCTTTTACGGTGCCGGCTTCTAGAGGGCGGCCGCGACGTGCTGTTGGAGCGGGTGGCCGAGCTCCTGGACGCCGCCGCCTCGAGAGCACCTCCTTTCTACGTCCGGCTGCCACCTCTGGCCTAGAGAGCGCCGTATGGCAGCCCCATGCGCGCCCATGCAACCTCAAGCAGGCTCGAGGGCCTACTCAACGCCAACCTGGCCAGCAGCACCAGGCGACAAGCCGCGTAGACCCCATCTCCAGCTGGCAAAGGGGCGCACGCCGTGGCCTTTGGCCTTGGCGGACCACCGTACCACCACTCTCAAGACAACGCCCCGGGCCGGACTGCATGGCATGTGGGGCACTACAGCGAGACCTACGGGGCAGCGTCCCTGAGCTTATGTGCCTGCATGATGGATCAAGAGTGCGCACGGGAAGAAGACCATGGCTCGTTCCTTGGGCCAAGCTGGGGCGAGGAGACACCAGAAGCAGAGCTCTTTCAGGAACCCCAAGAGGGCCTCGACGACCGTGCCGACGGCAGCAACTATCTGGTACCGTTAATTCCTCAGGAGCGAGCTTATGCTAACCATGTGCCGCAGGAGGCATGTGTCGCCAAGAACAGGTGGCGGCCCCAACGCTGCAGCCTCTTACCAGGAGGAGGGCATCGAGGGCTGCAGGAGAGGGGCCGAGATCCGGGTTCATCCCCGCGGCGCTTGGCGCAAGATGTTCTCGGGACGTAGGCCCTCTGCCGGGCAGGTGCCTCGGGGCCTGCCCCCGGCAGAGGACCCGTGGTCGTCGGGGGAACCGCTGGCGACCGCTCTACCCCATTGGCGTCGTCCTTGGTCTCTGGCCGCCGTTAGTGGCGGTAGAGTGTGGCGCAAGGCGAGGCCCTCATCCGGCGATATGAAGCAAGGCCGGTACCTATGAAGAAGGCCCAGTGCCTGTGAAGCTTGCCGCCCCGTGACACTCTCACGTAATAATGAGTGGGGTTGTACATGCCCCGGAGTCTCAGGAGCGCCGGCCTTAGGCCCTGGGGCTCCCTCCCACGCCCAGTGGCAGCACTTAGCTCCGCGCTGGTGAGAAGACGTCGAAGACTAGACTAGGTGCCGGACGCGGCCTTTTGCTTTTTTTGCCTTTTCCTCTGTTGACAAGTTTCTTCGATTTGAATTTAAGTTGGATTTGAATTCGAGCCTTGCGTGCGTTTGGGGAAGGGGTGTTTAGTCTCGTTCGAGCAATTTCTCGTGTTCTGGTTTCGACTTTGCATCCAAAGCTAGCGTCAGCTGCCTCCCCTCGCGAGCCCCTCGCGAGCCGGGCCAAGCCAACCGCGTCCACGGCTCAGACGGCTGTCGCCACGCCCTCTCCGGAGGTTCTTATCGCAGGATCAATGGGTTCAGCCAGAAGACACATATGGCGCTATGGCCCCCGCAGCCCCGCTCGGGGCTCACCAGGGTCAAAAGGTAAATGAGCCAGCCGACTCACCGCCATGCCGGCCGTTAAGCTCACACGCAGCATTAAGATTACCAGGGCATTTACCGCAAATCTTTACATGAGGGGCTTCCCCTCCCAAAATGCTCTCACGGTCTTCACGGCCGAGCCCGAACCTCTTTCGTGCAGGGTAAACAGCGGTGACAAACAATCAGTCAGACATATCGCTCGCCGTGCCTTCTGGGTTACCTCCCGAGGCGTTGTTGGCGTCGCTAACATCATCGCCGCCACCAACACCTCCGCCAGCACCAGGACCATCCACCACGCCGCCTTTATCGGCGGCCACGATCACGCCGTCATCAATCAGACGTGAAGGCCCTGACAAGGTCATCCACGTGATCCTCCACCCATTGCGCCAAGTCGCCCTGGACGGCTATGGGCACCGGTGCGATGGCGGCGTCGAAGTCAAAGTGGGGATCCTTGTCCCGCAGATAACTGAAGACACGGGAGAAAGCATGCCCGAGCAAGGCTCGGCTCCTCTCCTCGACGAGCCAACGAGACCTCTCGGAGTGGTTCTCCAGGAGCGTCACCACGTCAGCAAAATATTGGAGGTTGCCGGCATAGTTGGTCTCGTGCGGCTCCTCAGCAGCGGCCTCGCAAATATTGCCCAGGGCTGCATTAGCCCATTCCCTGAGCGTCCGGAGCATGGGGGCGTGCTCGTGCTCTAGAACCCGCCGCCGCCGAATCTCGTCCTCGTTCTGCCGTGCAGTTGCCTCGGCGCCATCAATCCTCTGTCGAAGAAGAAGCAGCTCGGCGCGGGAGGAGGTCAGCTCCGCTTGCGCTGCGCAAAGGGCGGCTGCGGAGGAGTCCGCACCCCGTGTCACTTCGTCTAGTTTGGCCTTAAGGGCCGCGGTCCTGCCCTCAGCTTCGGCCCTGACCAACTCCAACCTCAACTCATACTGGCGCTCGAAGCCTGAGCAAGCTTCCGCTACGCGGCGATCGGCCTCTTCTTGGGCTCAGGCCTCGCGCGCGGCGACATCGTCTTCCGCTTGAGCCACCAGGCGCTCCCTCGTCTCCAACCGCTCGAGGTCGAGGTTGCGCTCGACGGCCTCCAGCAACAGCGCTTCCTCGCGCTTCTGGAGCTCCGCCTGGTCGACGGAAGCCTCCTTGACGACATAGCGCAGCTGGGCGCAACTCCACCTGCTGATCCAGAGAGTTGCTCCAGGCTTGGACCTCCCACGCATGCTCCTCCGCATCCCTGTGCCGCCGATCTGCTTCTAGGGCCTCCTCGACGGCTCGAGAGCAAGCATCTCGCGAGGCCGCCAGCGATGCCTCAGCCTTCGCATTGTCAAGGTCACGCTAGTGATGCGTGAGGGCAACGGCTACCTTCAGCTTGCGCCTCTCTTCAGCAAGGCGCAAACCTTCGGCCACGAGACGCGCATCTTCGCCGGCAAGCTCCGCCCCGAGCTGGTTCACCGCGTCCGTTGCCCCATGGAGAAACTCTTGACAAAGGTCACGGCGTTCGCAAGCGCACCTGAGCACGTCTTCCTCGTCACCCTCTGCTGCTGGTGAATGCGGAGGGCCCGGAGGCGGCGCGCCTCCTCCCGGTGTAGGGCAGGGGGCTGGCGCCCCAAAAGTCGCCGGACGGGCCTCGCCAGGAGCAGGGCCTGGCGCCGGTCCGTCCCCAGAAGAAGAGCTCAAGATCGACTTCAACCAATCACCCTCCACGATCAAGGGAGGAGCACGAGGAAAGCTGGTTGTGCCCCATGAGAACTCGTGAAGGGGAGATAGCAGGCGTGCAGGCTCGGGACGCTCAGCCGAATGGGCCACCTCCCCGACCGGCTAGGTGATAAGGGCGCCACTTGAACCTGGCGCACCAAGGATCAGCGACGAGGACGGAGCTTGGGGAGATGGCTCCTTGGCCACCTCCGCAAATTCGGCAGGAAGGGCCCTGAAAGGTCATGGTCAGCTGCAAGAACCGAGAAGTAGAGGAGCAGAGAGAGAAGAGGACTTACTCGTCCGTGGCGAAGTACTTCCTGCACTTCAGCAAGCGGCAAGGGCGATCGTCACCTCCGGAGGCCTCCTTCCTCTTGCGGAGGGGCACGAACTCTATGCGGAACCGGCCTAAGCGCTCAGCGCAGGGGTCAGTTTGTGGCATGGAGGAGGCGGCAAGGTGATCAGCACCAATGGGCCCAGCCTGGGGGACGCCCCCAGGCGCCGCCTCATGAGGGACAATCGGGGCCTCGGGAGCCCCAGCCTTGGGAGCCCCAACCTCAGGAGCCGGAGGCCGCAACTCCTCACCTGTCACCATTCCCGAACGAGCTCCGGGAGAGGCCGCCCTCGGGACTCCGCGCGGCGTCACCACCTCAGCGTCGCCCTCTTCAACTCCTGACGGTTCTCGTCTCCCTGCTCCATCACTTGAGACAGAGCCACTTTGGGCGTCCGGAAGAGCTACCACAGCAACTGGGTTCTCGCGAGGCCCCCTGAGGTCAGCCGGGCGCAGCCCCCACTCGTCAAAGCTGGGCATCTGCTTCACAAAATCGGCCCTGCCTGAACAGAGATACAAGAGGGCACCATCATGTCAAAGGCTGCCTGGGGAAGGATCGCCAACCAGGACCCTGAGCACCGTCCTCAGCGCTTCAGGCGCCAGGTCCCCCTCCTGAAGTCGCATGCGGTCTCAACGCCCCGCAAAGTCCCACATCCGGTGAGAATGGCGCTGGAGAGGAGCAATGTGATACTGGAGGAACTCCTTCACCACCTTGGGCGTCATCATGTTGAGCGCCCTCAAGTTCTTGAAGCGGCGCCAGACGAATGCAAACCGGGTGTCCGCGAGCATCTCGTGACCCCAGCCTGAGTTGGGAACAGTAGGAAATGTAGGATGCGAGAGCAGGGGGCTGGGCACCCCAACGTCCACATACAACCACCGCTCTTTGAACTTGGCCTCAGGGGGAGGGAGTCCGAAATCGATCCCCGAAGCAGCCGTTTCGGGCACCGCCAGGAAGCTCACACACCCCGAGCATTGAGTAGGATCACTCAGGCGCAAAGAGAAGAAGTGACGCAGCAGAGCAACGGAAGGAGGGATGCCTACCATTGCCTCACAGACAAAGGCGAAGACAGCCAGGAGGGTAATGGACTCAGGCCCGAGATGCATCATGTGGATCTGATAGTGGGAGAGCACCGCACTGAAGAAAGCGGAGAAGGGGGAACCAGACCCGCCCACGGGGCATCGGCGAAGAACCGGACCTCCATGACAATCCTGTCGGAGGAGGCATGGGACGCAGGCCATGCCGTGGTCCTGCCGCATTCATTGAAGATGGTGGCAAGAGCAGAGCGGACCTTGCCCAAGGCCTCGGGGTTGAGTATGATAGATCAATCGACGGCGGGGGCCACCGCCGGAGGCGAGCGAGATGAAGGCGCGGGCTTCTTCGCCTTTTCCTTCTTCGTTGGCACCATGGCGACGGGAAGGGTGAGAGTCCGAGTTGGATCAAAGGCGGAAGTTGGAGCCAGAGGAAGAAGGAAGAGCCGGGAGTGCGCAGACGGCGAAAGGGGAATGACTGTGTGCAACCCCGGGTCCGCTTAGCCGGGCGTGTAATGAGGCATCGTCGGGAAGCGGAGACGCCCACGACCAATCAATCGCCATGCGGCGCCCAAGGCCACAGGCTGTTGGGGCCCGCGGCGCTTCGCACTTGCCCCTTCGTTTCTCTACTAAGCCAAGTCCGGGCGCGCCTTGGGCCCGGGGGCTACTGTCGGTGTTCTGGGAACGGGGGTCCCCAGACTTGCCTGCCTGCGGCATGGCTCAAGTGGGGGCCTAGCGTGGCCCAGCTTCATCAGCTCAAGCTCAAGACCCTCGCGAGGGGCCAAGCCTCACGGGGCGGATGACAGGAACCTTCCTCAGGAGCAGCCTCGTCAGGCAGGCTCACGACGAGGCGGAGAGATCAAGGCAGGGTACCTCATGAGGGTGCCCCGTGACGCAAGCCATGACGATCGAGACCAGGCAGGCGCCAGGTGGGCTCCAGCCTGTGCAGTGTCCTCATTTCCCCTTTGGTGCAAAGGAGGCAAGCACAGGCCAAGGCATCAGGCAAAGGTTACCGCTTTGGTGCAACAAGACCAAGACCAGCAGGGCGACAGAACGGAGGTCATCGTGGAGCCCAGGACGGCGTCACCGTCAGTGTCTTTGGTAGCCGAAGACCAACTTTAGTCAGGATAAGTGTACTAGATGTTCCCCTTCAAAATGGCCAATTGTTGGCGCCCTTCCCGCTCATTATTTGGGAAGAGGCCCAGGGCCTCCCTCTATAAATAGGACTAGCCACCATAGGGAGAGAGAGGTCGAACCTACCGGAGGGAGAGAGGGAGAAAAGCGACTGGACTCACCCAAGCAGTCCATCGCACCAGCTCAAGAACAGCCCCTCGCGAGGCTGTTCTTCCTTTGTACTGTTCATCATCAGCCCCTGAGGCAATCCACCACACCACAAACTAGAGTAGGGTATTACACCACAATGGTGGCCCGAACTAGTATAAACCTCGTGTCCCTTGCGTGTTCTTCTTGCAAGTTTATATCCCTTGCAAACCATTAACGCGTGAGCTGGTAGGGGAAAGATCTCCGCGCGCACCCCAGTGTTCGAACCTCAAGGGTCTGCCGGAACCCGAAATCTGATAGAATCTTTTTTCCTTTGTAGTGGATCCTGAAGCAGTTTACTCAAGATGACCTCTCAAACTACATGATTGGCGGCCGGCCATCACAAGGGGTTGGACTAGAGTCATGCATGCCTTCTGCATATAGGAGAGCACAATAGGGCCATTCCGCTTCACCTTGTTCAGCAACCAGAATGTTTGTCGCCTCTTTCTTTACCATCTATAATAGTACAAGTATAGAACCCTGGTTCATCATTCTTTATTTGGTGCTTATGTAATTATTGAACATATGTACCAGTGAATCGAATAATGCATTGGTTGTTTGAACCTGATGGATATGAATAAAGCTATAGCCTACTTTCAAGTTCAAATTAGGTACAATTTTAAATAGCAACAATTAAATTAGGGTGAAATTACGATGTGCAGGTGATTACGGCGCACACGGTCTATAAGCACAGCGTGTGCGATATACATCATAATCCGACATGGTTCACGGAGAGGAAACGTGTGTAACAAGGCACACAGTTGCCGTTTGCAAAGCATGTGTGATGTCACACACTATCACAAACGGTGTGGGAAAACTAAATGTGTGTGATTGTCTACCTATCATACATGGTTTACAATCATGAACTGTTTGTGATGTGTCAGGCACCGTAAACATAGAGCCAGTTTGGTACGTGCCTGGAATGTGCCTAGTTTTAGGTAAAACCACAAAACTCCAACTGCAATGGCAATGCGGGCACAAACGAGTAGCAAGGATGAAGCGTTTGGGATATTCGAGATATCGGAAACGGTTATATAGGGACAACTGTATGCATCAAGGCTCCTATCCCCGACGGTTTTTGGGTCATGTGGGAAGGACCCCCCTATTGCAGTCACTCACTAGGTGACGGTTCTGAACACCGTCGCGGTATAGCACCTCGTTGTACCAGTGTATTATCCTTCTTGTGAGATGCTCCAATTTGGAAGGTGTGAGCATCAAAACTTGTGCCAAACTTTACCAAAAAATTCCATGGGATCCTGAGAGCACGCCATGGTGACACACAGATTTTCGTTATTTTCGGACTCTATATGTATTTCCTATAATTAAAATAACAACAAGGCCTACGCCTCTGGCCGCACCCTGCGGCCGAACTGTTTGAATTTTTTTCCCGTTTCTTGAACAACGAATGAAAACTCCCAAAGCGACACACAAATGATATTGCTAGCACACATGTGTAGTTGTGACTATAGCAAATGACTCAAATATAGCAAACGGTACCTCAAATGCACCGGAAAATCAAACCATAGGGTACAATGGTGATTTCTTACTGTGTAAAAAAATTGGAGGCGAAACGATGAACACATGTTTTCATTCAAACGAAAATATGATGTTAGTTCCTGTAAATGTTTTCAAATAGCACAAGGTTCACTCACGAAAGCCGTGTGCCTACCAAACCGTGGCCGATGCCCCCTGCTGCGTGCGCGATCCGGGTCGTGCGTTCTGATTGGCCAGAACCCAAACCTCAGGGATCGTATGTCTGCACCGTTGGATGCTCCCAAATCGAACGGCAATCCTCATCCCTTTCATCAGCACATACAGTTCCGCCTAGGATTTGATTTATATGCCAAAATGCACGGTAAATGCCAAAAAATGTCTTAAATATAGCACACACGAGACCTGAAAATGCGCCAGCAAATCAAACCTGTGGTATAATAGTGATTGCTTACCATGGGAAAAAATAGAGGCGAAACGATGAACTCACGTCTTCATTTCAAAATTAGCACGTCTTCATTTCAAACGAAATTATGCTCTTTGTGCACATGCGCGCTTAGAGGCAACCGATTGCATAGGCCTTTCCGCGCGGCGACCAGGGATATTATTTCACCCCTTTCACCTAGGCTGCCAACACCCCCCACTGCCCGCCCGTGTTTCACTCAATTAGTCCACCCAATCTCCATTGCCAGCTCCACCCTCCCCTAGATCCACAGCAGAACCCTCTCCGACGCCGGCGTGCTCACCCTGGCCGTGTGCCCGCTCTTCGGCGTCAACCCTACCTCCACTATCGTTTCCCAAAGACGCGCTGTTCAAGGCTTGGCCTTTTTGTTTCCTCACCAGCCACCCTCGAGCATATCGATCCTATAACCCTCGCCTCTCATGTGGTCCTGTCGGGTTTGCATTAAGAAACATGTTAGTTGCTGCTCTCCATCGTGGTGAGGCATATTTCCGTGCAATCCCTCTTCCTATTTCGTTCCGTATGTTCCCAAATTGTCTACAAAATAACGAAGAGTGTATATATGTTCATTATCTACCTTCCTAACTAGTACATATAAGTTGTATTTGTTCCAATAAGTTACTGCCGATTTACAGATCGTGGGCGCCCGAGTCACACAAACTTAACAAATAAGCTGTACATTTTCTAAGTTATTGCATGACATGTTTAGACAGCTTGATACCAAGTTATTAGTTTTATGCTTATCCTCCTTTCCCGAGTTTCGCATGTGTTCTCTGTAGATGTCGAGTAGCAGCGACAACACTCATGCTTCGGGCGATGTATCTTCATCTGATTCCAACAACCCTAGGTCTTCAGCAGATAGTGAGGGATCAAGTAATCTGGAACAAGATAGAGCTGCAGCAATTACCCTTCCGGTCAGGACACAGAGGAACACTTCAAGCAAGCCCACACACCAGCCTAAAGGTGTATATGAAGTAACTAAGATCGATTTAAAGTCTTGGGCTCCAACTAAAATAGATAAAGCATGCACGAGATTCAGGAGTGTGTGTGGATTTGTTGGCAGGGCAAGGCTCAGCATTAATCTGCTAGGGTTTCAAAAAGCTGACACAGAAACACGGCAAAGGATTTTCCGGTAAATCATGGATCACTTCGACATTTGAGAGCAGTGGAGAATGCAAGTGGAACATGCTGCACCAAAGAAGGCTAGGGATGCTTGGAGAAACTGGAAGCACTTGTTGTACAAGAAGTACTTGAGTGAAGGCAAGGGCCCAATCCCCGCATACCCCCAAATTACAAAGGCAGACTAGGCAGAATTCAAAAGGGCCAGGGTAACTATAGAGTTGCTATGAAGAGTGCCAAGCAATCAGAACTTCAGAAGAGTAACACACAACCCCACCGTACGGGTGTGGCAGGATAATACGACATGAAACCAATATGGGACCAGGAGGACAAAGAAGCAGTAGCTGCAAGTGGGAAACCGACCTTTAGTGAAATCAGGGGCGAACGTGCTACAGACTACTTGCGAGCACGTGCAAGGAGGCGTGATGATGGAACTTATTACTTTGAAAACTCACATGACGAACGCGTAATGTTAAAGGCTTCCCAGATCACTCGAAGGTTCTACAGGAACTCAGGACCATGCGACATTCTGCCCGATGCTCTAGAAACAAGAGAGCCCCCTAGCCGTGCAAGGGGTATAGGTGTTAATGTCCCGCATAAGAGGGCTTTCACACTGAGCAAAGAAGAGAGGCTCGGCATGAAAAAAGCGAGGAGTGAAATGAAGCAGAATGAATTGTATGACAGACTGAAGGGCGTACTTACACATTATGAAGGTACATTAAAATGTGCGACAGCTTGGGTTTGCCCACCCTTCTTGGAAGAGGGCCTCTTGTTGGACAATGTGCCATTGGAGTCGGGATGTGTGAAGTACTACATGACTAAAGTAAAGCCTAGATTCAATGAATTTGCCCTGAAGAATGTCCTAGGAAACTTTGATGAGCAAAGGGCCTTGGGAGAAACACTGTTACATCACATCCAGTGGCCGTGAAAGGAAATAGATTTCATGGATGAGATCACTGAAGCCCCGCTAAGAGCAACCAATGTCGCCCTCAACCGGCGACGCTCTCCTTGCCACAGCAGCTCTCGCGTGCTTCCCCAAAGAACCTAATACTCGTAATCTGATGGCTGAAGCATCAACCTATGATCAACTGGCCCGACTTTGTGTCGTACAGGCCATGTCATCGTCCACCCCAGAGCAGCTAGTGGCAAGGCCTACAACTGCTAAAGACGCACCACCTGTTCAGATGCCGGCCGCTAAAGCAGCGGGGGGAGACCCAACCGCAAAGACATGCTCGATGAGACCAACTGGTGGAACAGATCGCTAAGCGCCTGATGCTTCAAACCGCGCTAAGCGATCAGAGGTCCGTAACGGCTACTCATCAGTCCATCGGTCCGCAGCCTCGTGATTAGCATACCAATGCATCAGCATTCCTGCTCAGTAAACCAACGCGTTGGCACGGCCTCCTCGGCACACCGACAAGTTGCACCACCTGTGCAAAAACCTGACATAGCTTCAACGCATGGTCAGCAATCCGATGCCTCAGCTCCTATAGCCTAGCAGTCCGTCACAACGGCACCGCCAGCTCAGCGGTCCGGCATAGCTAAACCGTCTGCTAAGCAATCCATCGAAGCTTCACCGTCTGCTCGGCAGTCTGCCTTTCATCCAACCAGACGTTGTACCAGAAGTGCTTCAAGTACCAAGAAGGAAGCGGGCAAAAAGGCTCCACCCGTAAGGAAGCGCGCCCTGAGAGCAAAGAGGAAAGAGAACAATTGCCTCTTACTTAAAGCACTCATTGCCCATAACCAAATTAACAACAAGTTTTTCAAATCGGGGAGTATTATTATTTCTGATGGCCTGGATGATGAAGAAATAGCTCTACTACTTGCTAAAAATAAAGCAGTCGTACTTGAAGCATGCAATTACGTCCATGGCCAGACATTTCTTGTTGGCGAATACTTTGATGAGTGCAGCTCGAGTTGTCGTGTTTTACATAAATATTGCATGGATCAAATGTTAGCAGGTCATCATGTTCTGCTAGTCCACTACAACAGAGATCATTTTTGACACGATGCTGGTTCCATTAGTGTGAATTTCGAGGACTTACATCTCTTCTTTAACTACAACGATCTTGATGCCACTCTTGTTAGATGCCTGATTTTGTAAGTGCTTAACAAACTCTGATCAACTTCTCCATACAAGGATGTAAAAATGATAAACAACTAACTGCATTTTATTCCTCTCAGGGGGTTGAATGCACAGAGAAGAAAAAGGGAGAGTGTGTATTTCATAGATCCTGCATTAGCAAATGGCACAACATTAGATGGTAATGACCAACGGGACTGGGCCATTAACACGGTCGTTAGTATCTTCGAAAACACGTCCCATGCAGAATTATTTCTCTGGCCATATCATGAACGGCAAGTCAAGTAAACAACCACGCATACACTGATTATCTTTCAGATTTCGACATAATTCGTAAGTTCATCGCTTTCTTAATATGTAGCAATCACTGGATATTGGTATTCATTGTTCCAAACAAGAACACAGTTTACTAATGGATTCTCTCAGAGAGTCAACAAATGCTCGTGGATCTCGACGCACCTTCACAATTCATGGATAGGTATTGAATTCTATGATGTTGAAATTAATTTGCATTCATATCTAGTTCAATAATTGATGTTGTCAAAATTCATGTTCATTTGCAGTGTGCTCGCATTGTGAAAAACTAAACCAAGGAACCTGTTCAAGAAGGAAATACCTGTGCAGCACGAGACATTTCTCTGGTAACACAACGTAATCCGTTATTTTCGGAAAATGTATCCAATAGTCTGCAAATACCTTTTCTTATGCTAGTCAAATTTTCAAGCTTATAAATAAACCTCTTTCTATTTCTGTCAAACAAAAAAAATACATCTAACACCGGTTAGGTTGTTCCTAACAAGACAAATACATGACTAATTCTGTACAAAAAATTTCAGTGTCCTCAGCAACAAGCAGGGACCAACCTTTGTGGATAATATGTTTGAAGACACATGATCTCCATCTGCAGATCTGCTGATAGTCGTGAAGATGCTCGCGAATTAGTACCAGTAATTTTATCTTAATTATTATCTTCTACTCCACTCATATGGCACATTCTGATCTTAAAAATACTGCAGCTCATCTTAGAACCGAGGACCCCTGAACCGCTCCCTGCACTACAAAAAAAGGACACTTCCGTGATGATACGTGTTAGTCACAGTAGGTCATGTTTCTGTCATGCATGTACATCCATGACAATTTTATGACAGAATCAAGATAGTCATACCTGTTCTGTCGTAGAAGTGTTCCATGACATTACCAAAATTATCATCAGGGCAGTGTCCACTTCCATGACGATAAATCGTGCGTCATGGAAGTGCTTTCATCAAGGGTGACCGACACATGGCATCCACCATAACGGGTCGCCGTTAAGCTACCGGGTCCAGTTTTGGATCCGATAACCCGCTAACAGCCCGGACCAATGAGGATTTTCCACGTGTAAAATTCTCATTGGCCGGAGGAAACACGTGTTGGCTCACTGTTGGGACAGATGTCATCCATTCATTGGACATGAGGCACCTATGATATGTCGACATGTGGCACGGCCCAATAGAGGCCCATTCCGGTGAAAAGGCCGGCCCATTTGACTTGGTCAAAAGGTAACGTGCCGGCCCATGGAAAGCCTGTTAATGGCATATTCGTATATAGCCCATTTACGGCCCGCTAACTCACGGCCCATTACGGCCTATCGGAATTAAGCCTAGTAGCTTCATCTGGGCCGTCCAATATGACTCCAGCCCGTTGTAACTTCCGGCCCATGTATGGCCCATGATGTCTTTCGGCCCATACGAGGCCATTTGTAACTCTTGGCCCATTAACGGCCTGTGGTGAATCTGGCCCGCAATGAACAGTATACCCCTTTATACCCATTAACAGCCCATTATTCCATTGGGCCGTTTCCATCCCGTGTTATCTTTCGGCCTTCTCAGGGCCCATTTATTCTTGGGCTCATTTCCAGCATTCGGTTACTTACGGCCCGTTATTGGCCTTTTCTGCTTGTGGGCCAAATTCAGCCCGTGGTTACAATCGGCCCATTTGCAGCCTGTTAATCCGTTGGGCCATTTTCATAGCAGCATCAAATACGGCCGATTAACGACGGCCCATTATTGTCGGCCCATGAACGGACGATTCCAAATCTTGCCCGTTTACGGCCCATAATGCGGTCTGTTATTGGGCCATGTTTGGCCTATCCATCATACGGCACATAGAAGGCCCATTGATGATATGGCCCATAGAAGGCCCATTGTTTCTACGGCCCTTAGAAGGCCCATTGTTTCTACAGCCCGTATGAAGCCCATGGTAACTACAGTAAATATGTAGCCCATGGTTATTGTGGCCTAGTTTTAAAAAATAGGTTATTGCGGCCACTAGCAAACCGCAGAAAAAGAACTGCACTGACTACAAACAAACAAATAAACAAGACAACAAGGAAATAAATAAGCAAGCGAGTTACGCTAGGCTATCATGGCTATTACACATATTACATCCACTGGGCATCAAAATTCGCCACCAGTGCAAATATAGGGAACAAAGCAGCATATCATATACACTAGTTGTCAAAGTTGGCGACCGGTGCAAATAAACGCCAAAGAAAACAAGTCCAGAATCGAAACCACTTGAAGATCTCAAGAAACAATATCCGGGTACCCATAATGTCGGCAAGATGCTTAGCAAGCTTATTAGCTTTCTCTTGTTTGGCGCTTAAATCCTCCAAAGACTTGTTGTTGCACCAGGAAGTATGCATCTGAATTCTGCAAGGACTTCCTCAGTCATTCGGCTTCCTGTCGCATAACATCTGATCGATGTCTTTCAACTTGAAGTTGAGACTCAAGAAGCCGAACTGATTCAGGAAGCGAGTTCGAAGAGCTGGTGCCAGCAGTAGTAGCCAGTAACTCGAGCACTACATCAAGACAAGACTTTGGGGTTGTCTCGGTGTCTTCAATATAGTTTTTATCAGCTTTCTTGGAGACCAACAGGGATGTCTCACTATCTTGCACCTTATCTGCATTACTTCCTTTACCATTGCATAACGGGGTACTCTTCTCCAATATTTTATCGACGTTCAAAAAGAGAAACAAACAAACACATCACAGGTTTACAATGTAGTATATGAAACTCATTTTGGTAAACAAGTTCAGTAGTAAGGTGGACAGGATAACAGCATGAAACAAACATATATCTATGTAGTATGGTCACTGTATGGTCTATATCATTCTAATTTATGTTGACAAATCAAGATAGATAAGGTTCGAATCATATCTATTTAAGACAAAGCAGCATAGACAGAATATAAGTGTGGGAAACTACACAACAATAACAACACTTGTAATGTGCATGGCATGAGAACATAATTGTTTATTCAATTGAAACCGAAATCAACATAGAGCAAGTTACAACAGCAAACACGTTAAAGAAACAGGTTTAAAACATACATGTTGCGCCATTGGAGTTTCAATTGCATCCTTCAAATTTGAAATTAGTTGGTATGAGTAAATACAGTGATGCAAGAGCAAAGTAGTATGAATCATAGCTACGGAACCTGACCAGAGAACAATTCTTCTTCTTCTTTAAGCGTTGACTTGGGGTTCGGAGTGGTGGTCCTCGTGCTTTGGGAACTGCAATTGCCTTACTAACTGCTGGTGTTCGGGTGCTCTGTGGTGGAGATGGTGTTGTGTCAACTAGAACTGGGTTACTATCTGCTGGGGTTGGGGCTAGAAGGGGTGTAGCTCGTTCTCTGTCCAACTGGGTAGGGCTACAATATGCGTGAGTCTGGGTTATGTGTGGTGGGGCTAGTTCTTGGGCAAGTACAACCGTGGTTCTATCTGCATCGATAGGTAGCACGATCTTTTTTGAAGACCGTGTTTTTACTCCCACAGATACTGCCATCACCCCCTCCAATTGAAATGGCTGATAAATAAGAAAAGTAATTGAATGTACACACATTGTAAGAGACAGGTGCAATGGATAGTAGGGAAGCAAACATGGCATGAAACAATTCACATTTATGTTGTCTAACCAAACAGAATAGCAGGACATAATTTCAGATATATAATGGCTAATTAAACAGGATAGCATGACACAATTTCACATGCATGATGGCTAACTAAACAGGATAGAATGATATACTTAAAAATATGATGACTATGTAAACAGGATGACATGATATAACTATACGATGTGTCTATTAAAGTGGTTGGCATGCCATAAATCACAAACATGCCGTCGATGGAAACATGATGGCATGATATAATTCACGGATAGAATGACATAATTCAAAATATGATGACTATGTAAACAGGATGAGATGATATAACTATATTATGTCTTTAGAAAATGGGTTGGCATGCCATAATTCAGATACATGTTGTCTAGTAAATATCTTGGCATGATATAATTCAAATATATGATTTATATACTAAGCAAGTGAGCAGAGGGCAATCGCATATATGATGTGTCAATTAAGGAGATGGCATTCAATATTGTGTATATGATGTAAAAACTAAGCATTGCAATACAACATATGCATGATATGAGTAATATAACCCTGCCAAGTTTGAGCATACACCTTAGGGGGATAATAGGACTGGTCATCTGCCTCACGAATCCTCCTCTCAAGAGCTATCTATAACCAGCAAGATATCCGCTTGAGATAGCATTATCTCGCTCAAGACCTTGTTTTCACTCCAGATTTCTCCATCACCAATTCAAATGGCTGATGCACAGAAAGAGCAGTTGAATATACAAACATTGTCGACAAATGCATCGAGAAATACAAAAAATAGGACAGCATGATATAATTCAAATATATGACGCTTGGCTAAACAGCATGGCATTGCATAGTTCACATATATAATGCCTTGCAACAAGATAGCATTGCATAATTCACAAATATAATGTCTTGCAACAAGATGGCATCGCATAATTCAAATATATGGTAATTAGACACTAAATAGGTGGCATTCACACAAAGCATGTCTGAACTAAGCAAATGACATAGCAATGCAAGATACCATACACACGATATGAGCAACATAACCCTGCCAATTTAGAGCATGTACCTCAAGGGGGGGGGGAATAGGACTAGTCATCTGTCTCTAAATCCTCCTCTGAGGAGCTATCCGTAACCAGCAAGACATGCGCTTCGTCAGATAGCATTGTCTGCTCTGAAGACCTTGTTTCCACTTCAGATTTTTCCATGACCGTGCCGAATGGCTGATGCACAGGAAGAGTAATTGAATGTACTAAAATTGTTGAAAAATTTAACACGTAATAAAAAATTATGGCATGATATAATTTACATATAAGATGACTGGCTAACCAGGGTGGCATTGCAAAATTCGTATATATGATGCCTGACTAAACAAGATGGCATTGCATGATTCACATATACGGTAAAGAAACTAAACATATGGCATTGACACAAAGCATGTCTAAACTAAGCAGATGACATATTTGATGTATACAGTAAGCAATGCAAGGCACCATATGCATGATATTACCAACATCAGCATGCCAAGTTAGAGCGAAGACCTCAGGGGTAAATAGGAGTGGTCTTCTCCTTCTGAATCCCCCTCAGAACAGCTATCTTCCTCTGAACAATAACTGACATGCATAGGAATAAAACATAGTGAGATTATGTAAGGAGTGCATGCACAAATCTAGAGTGATGGTAGCAAACTGTGGATAGACACAAAACCAATGATGGCAGGCAGGTAATAGCTTTAGTTAAAAAATTCAGATAATGGCTCATTTAATGTTTGTTTGCACCCAACATGAAACTCATAGTAGACACCTGAGATTAACCAGATAGTAGACAGATAGTATTGATTGTTGCCCCAATATGTACCCCACAACCATTTAAAAACTCAAGTTTCAGCATTAGTTTGGACCAGACTCGGAGTCTAATAGGTGAACACGGCGATAAAGTAGCATGTCATCATATTAAGCGATGCATAACGTAAGCAGACATGAAAGAGTGCGACCTCTCTTGCGGACCCGTGTAGTCCTCAAGGTTATCTGCTCAGTTGATGATGGTGATGCAGTTGTCGTGGCTGCCAATGGGGAAGAAGATCCGAGGCGGCGAAAGACGGTGGAGAGCGGATCCTGCTGTGGTGAACCCTTCCGTCGTTGGAGAAGCTGAGCTGGGTGGAACATAAGCGCAGCAGAGCAGGACAAACCACACAAGGTTTTCTTTGACACATATCCGTAATGAAGTAATTGTGTAAGGGCTAGTTTGAATTTGAGGATTCTAACAATGCAGGGATAGGAAATAGACAGGAATACGATAGAAATGCACGTGCAAAACAGAGAATTTAAAAACACAGGATTTCTGCCAATCTGGGTGTTTGATTCACAAGAATTGGAAGATCACAGGATGCAAAGAAGCATGGTGAGATTAAGTCAAACCACAAGTGTACAACCTCTTTGGCGAAGCCATGTCGATCTCAACGTGATTGGGTTGGTCGGTGAGGATGCTCCAGCTGACTTGGCTGTCGAAGGAGGGGAAGAAGATCTTAGGCGTCTCAAGATGGAGCACAGGGTACTCCTCACTGTGATGGAGGGTTTCGTCATTGAGCTGCTCCGGTGAGTTGTACGACGCCGAGGTCAAGCGAGACAAGAGAGACAACGTTAACTCGAGTGGAGTTCTAATAGCATCTCCAATAGATGACGTAAAATACATAACCACAAAGTGCTAGATGTAAAATACATCAGCCGCTCATCTCTGAACTTAACTGTCAAAACTGAATTTAACTGTCGAAACTGAACTTAACTGTCGAAACTGATTTTTTCTGTCAAAACTAAATTTTACTGCCGAAACTGAACGCACTAGTAGCAGAAAAGCGATAGCAGCGATCTTCGCGAGAGCCTGGTCGTCGTAGCAAAGATCGGTGAGGCTACCTGAGCCGTCACCACCACCGGCCAAACAGCCGCCCGCCGCCACGGCGGCGCCGCCCACCCGCCCGAAACCACTCCCCACGGCTGGTCATTGCCGCCCGGCCATCCCTCTAGGCCCCGTGCCGACCTTTTTCTCCGGCGATCCCCACGCCACCGCCCACCACCACCGGTAACCACCGCCCCACCACGAACCCTAAGACAGAATCTTGGGAACCTCTCCCATGAGCCCCCTCCCTCACGCGATCAAGTGTAGCTAAATTGGAGCAAAGATCACAAGCAAGAGCAAGAGCGAGAGCAAGAAAGGCGAGCAAGAGCAAGAGCAATAGCAAGAGCAGACCAAGCGAGGGACCGAGAGCAAGAGCAGAGCAAAGAAATGAGCGAGAGCTAAAGCAAAGGCAGCTCATCGATGTGGATGTTGACGCTGAGGGAGCGACACCGTGGAGGAAGTGGCCGGCAACGCCAGCGTGGATGGAGCCGCGCCGTGTCGGCTCCGGACCGACCGCCAGCTGCACTGTGAGATCGAATCAAGAAGAAAATGCAGTGATTAGTGTACATCCTCTTTGGTGGCGCCGATTAGGCCTCAGCTTCATCCGAGTAAATGGTGATGATGATGCTCTTCTGGTGGTGCAGGTGAATACGGTGTTGTGAGAATGGAGGTGGCACGAAAGACGAGGGAAATGTCAGGGCAGCTCCTTGGAGGTGGAGGATGGGTGGCCGAACCGGCGGGACGATGAGATCGACGACGGATCCTCATCCGGTAGCGTGGATGAGGGATGTCGAGGTGTTTCTGTGGACAACGTCATCGGGGAAGAGGCTCCGGCTGGGTGGCGGACGGAGGAGGGTGTGGGGCTTCGCGGGTTTTCTCAGCCTCGGTGTACGAATGGGTGGGCGGATGGGATGGGAGTGGGGAACCATGGCTTAGGGACGCGCTTGTCCGAAATGTGGGTAAGTTATGAAAGTACCCCCACCAATTTGAGCTCGGCGGTTCTTT
The DNA here is from genome assembly GCA_021605145.1 of Aegilops bicornis. NCBI lineage: Eukaryota > Viridiplantae > Streptophyta > Magnoliopsida > Poales > Poaceae > Aegilops > Aegilops bicornis. The sequence goes on along the minus strand of CM038670.1, from coordinate 335,048,589 downwards.
TGGTTTAGGGGTATCATGGGCATTTCGCGTGTCAGGATTTCATAGGAGGTGAGAGTTTTCGCGCGTGTTGTAATTTTGGAATAGCAAGGCGCGGGTTGAGATGGAGGGAGTTGTCGGAGCACAACGAGACAAAGATATATCTTAAATATTTCGGGAAAACAAGGCCCGGGTTGAAGAGGCGGGAGTTTCGCAGCATGATAGACAGAGACGCTAGCTTGAAATTTCGGCATAACAAGGCGCGGCTTGAAATTTTGAGAGAATAAGCTTAACGTGTACCCAAAAAAAAGACAATTCGCACCTCATCACTAGAGAGAGCCATATGCCATTTTACTATATTACTAGAAATGCATTCAAATACAACAAAAAAACTAAAAAAAAGTCGGGACAACAAACATAACGTGTACAGTACAAAAACAATTTGCACTTCCCTCAACAATAAAAAAATAATGTGTTTTCTCTAGCATATGGACTAAATTTGAGTACATTTTCCCTGTTTGAATGGGATTGTACTCGGGTTAGTTATACAACCATCTAAATATTATATTCACAACACAAGACATGAATATAGGAGAAGTAAATTCCTATATAAATATGAACTACATGTACATACGATCTCAAAATCAAATATATGTATCCATTTTATGTTGAATTCAAATCATAGTACATGTATGCTCTAGCTAGATGTTCGGAATCTAAACCATGTATGATATACTACGTACAATGTGTTTCACAAGCACAACACACACACAAACACCATTTAGACTAGTAAGGTACATGTGCATTGCACGCATGAGATTTGGCAACCAAATTATGAATAAATACCACATTATAGCATGTAAGCTTTGAGTCATATATGAATGATGTAGATGTTCGTTTAATTCTTATAGGGATAAAGTAAAAACAAATAATGGCAAATCATGTAGAAAAACATTTGGGCAATTCTGATACGGAAGATTCTAGAACAAAGAAGAAGTGCTTGTGTTTTGAGGTTTGTTCACTATGCTTAAGTTCAACCATGGAGTCTTCTAGATTGTACATGTGGCAAAATCTGGTGGAATCTAGACGATATCCAACGGCCAGTAGTGCTCAAATTTGCCATCTCTGCACCATAGGATTGGCCTCATCCAATGACCATCTTTCAAAGTTAAATTTATCCACACACTATATAAAAATATATAATGTAATATATATAGGGGTATAGATATAGATATGTGATGCAAAAGCCACCCATCATCTCCAATTAGAATAGTGTGTCCATGCACGGATGCAATGTGGCCAAACGATGTCTGCCATTAATATCTCAAATTCAAATCAGCCTGACCTTGTTCAATGTGTATACAGCACAACATGCTCATTTCCAAACCACACCGCACATATCTCAGTTATATTCATGCATGTATGGGTTTCAAACATCATGATCTCTTATTCAAATATTTGAATTCAACTTTACATTGATTATGACCTCACCTAATCTTTTACACTCACACAGTTGTATTCTCTTTTATAATTGTTCCACTAACTTTCTCCCGTGCATGCATGCACACACGGTACCAGTCGGCATTATCCATCACACACATGCAATCTTTTTCTTCCGGTTGGTCTCCCATGCATGCACAAACACACACACACACACACACACACACACACAACACAGCTCCCCCTCTCCATCATATCGAGCATTCTTTATCTCTCACGTGCATGCGCAACGATCGATGTTCCTCTATGTGTGTGTGTGTGTATATAGCTAGGTTATTCATAGTTTCCCACACAAACCGATCAATCTATATATCTAGTGAGGTCTCACCCTCTTTCCCACGTCCACATCGATCAATATATACCTCTCTATATAGGATTACATAGCTAATACACACACATTAATTATATATCCAACGTCCCCCTCTCATCATCCATGCCTTCCGCTTCATCTCTCAGATGCGCGCACAATTCCACGAATCATAAAATAGATTAAGGGCTTCTTTGATTCAAAGGATTCTCAAAGGAATTTTGGAGGATTTTAATCCTTAGGAACTTTTCCTATCTTGCTTGTTTGATTCGTAGGCTTGTAAACCATAGGAATTTTTTCATAGGATTCATTTGCACTAGATTTCATAGGAAACATCCCATCCACTCATACCTCTTTGAAAGAATCCTGCATTTTTTTCTATGCACAACCAAACACTTGTACAATCCTGTAGGATTCAAGATGACACTCCACTCTAATCCCATGTTTTTCCTATTCTCGCGTTTTGGAAATCCTACAAATCAAAGAGGCCCTAGTTTTTTTATAAAAACTATTTTATTTTGAATGAGATGAACTATAAGAATTAAACGAAGGTCTACATCAGGCATATATGACTCAGAGCTTACATGCTATAGTGTGGTATTTATTCATAATTTGGTTGCCAAATCTGATGCGTGCAATGCACGTGTACCCTACTAGTACTTCGAGTGTGTGCAAAACACGTAGATTAGGATTATAATGGCATGCTACACAGTGTATCTCTTATAGTTCATGAAGCCACGTGGCACATGTGGAGTTGTTGTCGCGACCTCCTTGTGTGGATTGATCACAGTGACGTGCTACTTGTTCTAGAAGAATGTACTCGTCCTCTCTGAGCCACACTGGCAGTACATGCACGAAGCGAAGATGTGCACGCACGCCACGCACGCACTCATTCCCTCGCACGCACACGCGGGTACACGGGGGGACGCATTTTTGTACGAAGATCCACCCCATGTGATAATTTGACGCGTGTAAAGTCCTTCACTTCATGGATGGTCAATTAATACAGCGCATGCAAATTGAGTGGACGAGAGGGCGGAAGAAAGACATTACTACTCCACTGCGCATGCGAGTAGTTAAATCATGGGTTGCTAGTACTCCCATTGGTCTCCTTCGTATTTTGTGCCAATTTTTTACCATATTAAGTAACATAATATTTATGCATGTCATAAAAAGCGGCACAAAAAAATGGGCCAATAAACCAGGACGCAGGCAGCATGATCAATTTTTGCCAGGGCTACTGTTGATGGCCTTTGTATTTAAATATGGACGGAGTGGAGTAGTACTATCTTTATCTTAGCCTCGTAGGGCTCTCCCAGCGCCTAGGATCGCCTCCCCGCCTCGTCCACCAGAAGTCTCCATCGCATAATACTTTATGGTTGGTCGCACCAATAGACTGTCGGTCGGACCCGTGTCTCACCAAAGGGACACGCATCGGCTTGGTCTGACATGTACGACCAGTTACATCACTGACTTGTGCGGCCGCATTTGAGTAGTGTAGCACTCCCTCTATCTCATTTTACAAGTCTTGCACGTGTACCTAGGTCGTTAATTTGACCAACTTAATAAGAGGCATACATTACGAAAAATATATCATTACAAACTTCAAATATTCTTTTTTAATGATATGTTTTTTGTGTTAAACAATTTATTTTATATATGTTACATTGACAACCTAGATACACGTGCAAGCCTTGTAAACTGAGATGGAGGGAGTACTTGAAATTTATGTTCCACTAAACTCATCGGGAGCCGTTTCGGGCCTCGAAACCAAAACCATCAATTAATCTTTACCTTGTTCCAATCACATTCCGAAGTACTAGCGCTACAATTAAGTGCAAGCCTGCTCACACCTACTAGTACGTACCAAACCTGAACGTGTTCCCACTATGCAGGTTTTAGTACTAGTGCTAGTACTTAGGTTATAAAAAGGGGAACTACCTAACCGAAAATTACTCTACCTTCCTCCTCATAAGTCCTTCTTCTTCGTCTGTCCTTGTCATGGCCGATATGCAGAGCTCTAGGTCGAGAACTACTCGTAACAAGGGAGCAGCAACCAAGGTTGTGGAAAAAAAGAGGCTCGCCGCCACACAGAGACCTCGAAAGATCTCTCACAGGCAGGCGATGGCTCCCAGGAGCACCCTAGCCGCGGATGCGAACATGCCGAGCTAGCGGCACTGGAGTCGTTATCCCTCGACGGCATGCCCGATCAGCTCAATAAGCACCTCAATAAGCAGAAGGAGTTCATCCATGGCTTGGTGGAGCTGCTGAAGGAGAGCCTCGACGACATGCCTGCTGAGCTCAATGAGCAGGGGGAGTTGACCGTCGGCTTGGTGATGCTGCTGAAGAAGAGCATTGCCTCGAAGAAGAAGACGACCGGTGAAATCCTGCAACTTCAGGAGGACAAGGCAAAGCTCTGCCATGAGCTCGACCTGCTGAAGGAGGAGAACACCGGCTGGAAGAAGCTGCATGAGAATAGTAGCTCCTCGATGAAGATGCTGCAGGCCCTCGTCATGGAACAGAAGGAGGAGTTTGCGAAGCTCCGCATCGAGCACCCTATTTGTCACAAGGTACGTAATGCAGCCATGGAACAGATGATGAAGGCTAGCGTCGAGAAATCCCGCGTCATGGACAGAATGAAGAAGATGGCGGAGGAGACGCGCAAGGAGATGGAGGTCGTGGAGGTGACGAAGAAGCAGTTACGACTCCGCGGCCAGCAACCCTTCATGTAGTAGAGAGCAGCGGCGCCCGGACTTGTGTGTGCGTCTTCCTTCTTTTTGGGGTGATAATCTTCCTTCTTCTTTTGCTCATGTGTTTCTTCTTTTGCTTCAGGTGTTTCACCGCACGTGTCACGTTCTCTGCGAGGCATGAATAGAACAATGCTAACAATGAGATGACTAGCAAATTAAATCATTTTTTATCGCCATATGGCACTGGGCTGCCGTGTTTTGTGCTCCTCCGTTGTACTGCTCCAGTGGAAAACTTGAGTATACCGCACGGTTCTTTGCTCCTCCTCAGGTTGTCAGCTCATTTATACAAGCAGACAAATCACAAGGCCCCACCTTCTAGCAGTAACGAGCCGTCAAATCACAAAGGCCCTCGCCTCTCTTCAAACCGACCAAGCTAGACTGCCCCGCCCTCTAGCCTTTTAAAAAATGTATACTTTTGTACAGTAGTAATATCGATGGATTGCTCCATGGAGCAAAACTAACAAGATGAAATTAAAGAAAAAAGGTGGTACATATAGAGAGCGCTCGTCGCCAAATTATGCATATAGTACTATTAAAAAAGCTAGTACGTGCTTAAATGGGGTGCTAAATTATATTAAAGAAATTAGCATACCTATTTAATTCTTGGGTTCTTATTATTTATGGCACTAGTTGTGTATCACTACTCAGTTATGCCATTAGAAGTTACAACTACTCAAAAATGCCATCGATTCGTGAGATGCCTGCTCATAAATGCAATTAAATATCTAAAAAATGCCATTGTTAAGTTAGATGTTTTCTCAAAATTTCCATTAGACATTGTTATTTTCACGTCAAACCCGTTGACCATTTTATATGACAAAAATAAGCCGATTCTCACAATGATAAGTGTGGCCCCGCTTGTCAGGACTAACCAAGCGAATAATTTTACGGAAAAATAAGAACGTTGTTGGGATCAAGTAGGCCCCACACTTTATTTTACTGTAGTGAGATAGAGGGAGAGCTGGCATGTTGGTCCATCGGTATTTATGTCATTATAAAATGGCCAAAGAGATTTGAGTCACAATAATGGTGTCCGGCACAACACACCCCTAAAATAAAACTAAGCACCCTGAAATTCTTTGACAACTAAACTGCTGGCTATATGATGTTGGCCATATATATTGTACGTATATAATGTGAAGAAACAAGTGGTAGTACTATACCAACTAAAAGATGAACTGTAAGAAATACTAGTATGTATGTACTAAAGAGTTAAAGTAACGATAAGGAACATAACATAGTTCTGCTGGGGGCTCAGCACAACACACCCCACAAATAAAACTAAGCACACCTGAAATTAAACTAAGCAACTAATCCGGTAGACACTGCATCAGAACCACCATGAGAAACAACACTTCCACCTTACTCGGACTCCTCGTCCACGTGCTCGACTTCGTCCTTGTCCCTCTTCCTCTTGGGCGATACTTCTTTGCTTGAACCGCACACTTGGCTCTTGCTCTTCATCCAACCCTTGTAGATGTTGAAACAAAGGTAGCCATCCATTGAAGCATAGTGGTTGTGGTCTATATCTAGTACATTCCACTCCCATGCATGATGAAACTTGAACGGAGGTTTCTTCAGTGTACCATATGAAGGATGTACCATGGCTCCTGCCAGGGTCAGCATTGAAGGCTGATCACGGGAGTCGGGAGGGCACCAGCCCTTTCTTCTGGAGGTCAATGGGGTTGCCTACAACGAGTCCTATCTGACCCAGGATTTTCTTGTCATTCCTAAAGTCTACAGTAACGAATTTGACTAGGCCGCCCTTGAGGAACTTCTTAAATTCCTCGCACTCAACGTCGGCATGGCATATGTGGTAGACCAAGAATAAGTCATGCACGCAAACCTGGATCACGGCGGGCTTCTTCTTCTCTGCCTCCTTTAGATTATTCTTGCTTCCCAGGAGTGTGGTGTACTCAACATCTAGCCCAGCGACCCACTCATCATTTGAGTTTTCGAACATGCGTATGAAGCGAGCAAGGCATCCTTTCACCGTTGCGGAAGAACGGGTGTAGATGACGTCGAACTCATCGCCGGTGATGGTTCTAACCTTGTACTCACCGCCGATCATGGAGATTTGGGACGCCATGGATTTGGGAGGAGGGTTAGGATTAGTGGAACTGCCGTAATGTGAAAGGACAGGACGACTAGGAGCGAACTGTCGTAATGTTAAAGGACGTCCGGGGACGAGTACGAGCGAGAACTGCCAGCGGTTTTTGTAAAAATGTTGAGCCGTGCGAACGGCAGGGTAGTGGATTGCTTGGTGGATAAATGGATTCATGCACAGTACTATGGGGGCCCAATTAGATGTCATGTCTACTCGGCGCCCAACTAAATGGCTTTCGATGTCATGTCAAGCATCGGGAAAATTCCAGGTGATACGAAGCTTTCCATTCTCCCATGATACGGGCTTCCAAGAGCCCTTGGATCTGAGATCGAATGGTTGCATGGCATGATTCTAGACCTATGGGTGAATATCCTATCCTGGAGCGTTATTCTGCAAATTTTCAGCAACTTAGCATGCGGCCGTTCGATCTCAGATCCAAGGGCTGCCAGCATCCCGTATCATGGTCGCGCCTACCACGACTATCGCCTCGCTCGCGCAGTCTCACCCTTGGAGATTTAACACGGTGCGTTAGGCTATCTGATGTTGGCATGTCATACATAGTCATCACTTATACAACAAGGTTAGCTATAAGGTTAGCTATAAGAGTATTTTTTTACTTCTCTCTATCTCTTTCTTCGTAGTATTTATTGCATTTGCCAAGGAGTGACCTCTTCCAATGAAATGGTAGTCTCAAGTCATTAAAAGCATGCACACCCCACATCTCTTATTGGTTGATATGTCAAGAAACAAGAAACAATGTATGCACCACGCCTAAGTGTTTTGGGATTATTTGGTTTTCGTAAGATGACTTGCACACCTAGACAGAAGGAGTAATCAACTTGCCACACCAGACTTTATGCCTATGTGGCAGGCTTAGCACCTGTACGAGCAAGTACAATAGTGGGCTATAAGCCCGCTTACATGGCATTTTTGCATATGTGGAGGAAAGAGGCAAGGAAAAAGTGGAGGAGTGGGCTCTCATGCAAGAGCCAGCCTGTACATGGTGGAGCATTGGGAGAGGCACCTGTATACCATGGAGGTGGTCAGGAATCGGGAGACTCACGCCGGTCGTAGCACCGCAGTTAAAATGATAAAATGGCAAGTCAAATCACGGGGCCCACCTGTCCAAAGAAGAACTTCATTTGTCAAATCACAAAGCCCTGCATTTGCAGTAGCCTACTCCCTCATCTTCTCGCATCTCTATCGAACCGACTAGGCAGAATCGCTTCGCCACTGCTGCGGGAAAAGCCCCGCCCTTGACTTTTAAATAGTACAGTATACTAATATTGTATCCATGGATTGCTCCATGGAGCAAAGCCTCAAGAAAACGGTGGCACACATGTACGGAGTATACAGCACGCCTGTCGCGTTCACGAGGCACCCCAGATGGTCGGTCGGTCTGGCACGCCGCTCTCCGAACGGAACGCGGGTCATATTGCGTTTGCACACACATGTTGTCTCCTTTGGGCACTGAGGTTATGGTTTCTTGTCATGTGGCATTTTTTCGTGTTATATGTTATTATCCGCTGCTTCAGATCAAAATGACGAAAACTGCACCTCGGGGGCACGTGCATGAAGACTTCTTGACAGTCATTGACGAGGTCAAGCCGGCTCCGGTAGACAAAAGATAACTAGTACTCCACTATATAGGCAGGAGCCTCCGCGCTTACTTGCTAGTGTTGCTCTCTTCACACTGTCTCGTCCTCTCCAGATCTAAACACGGCAGCGGTGGCCACACTCTCTCTCTCCGCTCACTGCTGGTCACAGATCCAGCCGGATCCTCTCCGCCGGGAAGGTGAGAAGGTGCAACGTTCATGCGGTCGTCCTCGATGACGGCTCTTACCCACTGCCGGCGTGTCCGATCAGCGTGCCTTGCCGTTCTCTCCCAAGCACCGCTGGCTAGGGAGGGCCTCCGACCCCTTCTTCCTCGCTGTCATAGTGTGGGCAGATCCGGCCTCCCGCCACCCACCTATCGACATCCCGGCGACCCTCAGGTATAACTTCCTTCGAAACCGGCCTTGCTCTACTTCCCGAGCTCCTGATGTCGCTGCATTTGTATCTTTTACTATTTCCTGTGCCCTCAGTAGATAGGATCGGCTACTGCTCAAAAGCCACTTAAATTTTGACTGTTAAGAGGTAAAAGTAGTTCATGCACTCGAATCTAGTACTACTTGGTTCAAAGAAGGAAGAAAGGGGGTGGGGGTGGGGGACAATCTATTACCTGAATCTAGGACTTGGTTGAAAGAGGAAATAATGAGGGCGAAAAGTAGCAGAGACTGGCTATCCAACCGGTATCTTGGTCTAATAGGGAAATAAAGGGAAACACATTACAAACTCAATATAAACCCGATCTATTGGTTGAAAAAGGAAAGATATCCTGTTCTGATGTTTGTTGCCCCGAGCCACTCTTATGTAATGCCACTGGTAAAATGTAGCAGTCGCACTGTTAAAAGTAAGGACACGTTAAACCAATGTTGTTTTCAATGTAATGCCTCTAGTAATATGAATCAATGGCACTTTTTTTCATGTCCTGCTAAATTTCCCATTAAGATAAGTTGCTTCTTTTTGTTAGAAATGCAACTGTCCTAGTCCGCCTACTCTCCCGTGCCCAAATACCGACTCTGTAGCAGCTGTTAATGTAATGTTGCTAGTAAAATGAAGCAATGGCACCATTAAATTAATGTCGTATTTAAAGGTTGTCATAGTTAATCTAATGCCCACACTAATATCTAGCAATGCTGCTGCTTTAGAAATTGCTACTGTCCTTGTAGGATTGCCATTCAGATAAGGAACATGCTTCTTTTCATTTGATGTATGTTTCATCACTTGTTTGTCACCCTCCTTTCCACCCTTTTTGTGCAAATAGAGACATACATTTCACGCTTGATCTTAGTTGAACAACACAAATGATATCCCAATTATAGTTGAACACTCCAGGAGCTTCACAACCAACCTTGATGTTGCTAAATTTTATTGCAACTAATGAAGATGAAGCTCTGTGGGTTTCGTTTTCTGATGGAAATGGAACCGGGGCTGAAGCCCTTTTCTTAAAAAAATGAAGAAGAAGCTGCTAGCTCATGGGACATTGCTTCATTTTAGGTGAACTGCACCAAAAGGTCCCATGAATTGAATCATCCATGTTGGTGACTGGTGTCATCCCTTCTAAGATGGCGTTGACTGCAGATATGGTTCCCATCACGAGGTATGTGGATTTTTGGTTTGACCGTTTGCCAAAGATCCTGCATGTTGAGTCTACTCTTGTGCTACTGTTTTGGCGGTGCCATGATAAAGGAGTAATGTTATTATTTTGCACCTTAATCTAGTGGCACTATTAATTTGAGGCAATGTCATGGCACCGCTAGTGCCACAGATTTTTTTATATATCGAAAGAGGGGGTTTCCTCGGATTTCATTAAAGAAACCCTACCATAGAGAACCATTATCGGACAACATCTCAGTGTAAACAGGCAGTTATGCAACTACTACTAGACCGGACTGAGTACTAGCAGGAGACAAGTTCGCCACATAAGCTAGGTAGGTAGGGGGACGCAGCACCAGCTCGACCAAGTTTGGATTACAACCCCAATGCTACCACGGAAACATCAGGGGGGGAGATAGAGCAAGCTTCAACATCCCAGTCTAAGCACCCCCGGCATCCATCCTTGCAACGCACGGTACACCTCATTTGCCACCGTCAATTCGAAAGTGTCATTGGTAAAATGAAGTAATAATCTGATTAAAATAGAGCGAGTGTCCTCTCTGTCATTTCATTTCCAATGTAGATAAAGAAAGTGCTTCTCTTTGTTAGTATATGTTTCATCAACTAGTCCCATTGTTAATGTTTAAGCGTTTCTGCAAACTGGGGTGCTTAATTTTAGTTGATCTGCACAAAAATAGAGATTGGAATGTCTCAAGGCCCCTCCTTGTACTACCGCTGTACACTGATGTTCATCACTGGCAGAAGGTGTATCGAGGCGACTTGGGTCGATTACTCGATTTCCAGTATGAGGCATACCATATGAGGCATCGCAGGGCCCATTTCACCCTCGCAGCATGGCATACTATGATACTATCGCAATATTTTTCTACTATTTATTGCTATATGTTTCATCAACTAGTGTCACTATAATGTAATCATGCTTTTTCATTATCTGTGCAAACAGGGTTATTCAGCTGCATTTTGGTGGAACTGCACAAATGTATGGATGGAACCGGCATATATGCAGAGTGCGAGGTGCCAAATAAAAATTACCGACACCAACCCTGCTCCATCTAAGAATTGGCATCCACCACCACCAGTGGCATGTGGCGCGCACACTGTGGATGGATCTTTCTCGGCAGTAAATCCTCTAACCAAATACTAGTAGCTTGGACTTCAAAAAAAATACTAGTAGCTTATATTTGCAGTTTTCTAGGGAGTACTCTTTTCTGAAAGAAGCGCCAATCTATTTTTCTTTATTTGTACACAGTGTCACAACTATGACCCCAAGGTCCAGAGCTATTTTAGGGTGATTGGCGTAGTACTCGGAGACTGATTGTAAGCATGATTTTTATTAGCTGTCACACTGATTTTAAGCATGAGCAGATGGAAGATTAGGTTAGTGCGAAGCTTACCTTAAACCCTACCGACGCCGTTGAAACGAGGCGAGCATCGAGGGAACCGTGAAGAACGGCGGGGAAGCGACGTCGCGCCATCCGACCTCCTCTTGTGGTGGTAGAACGAATACTCATGTGGCTTCGGCTGGCTCTGCACCCTCACGAATGGCACACCGTGCTCGATCGATTCGTTATCCTCTGGGTGCTCGACCTTCGACCTGTACACCCACCACCTCCGCCTGACTTTCGTCTCGTGCGAATTTGTCTGCTCCATCGCCCAGAGGAGATACTCGATGAACTCAAAGGACTGCGGCGTGACTGTCGCCGAGGAGTACATCTCCACCCTCATCGCCGCCGTCTCGCTCTTTCGCATACATTGCCACATGGCCCTCACCATCCTTGAAATCTCCCACTCATTGTCAAACCAAGTAAGGATCTCCTTCAACCTGGCTAACTTAGGCTGGTCGCCACCGGCGATCTGCCTGATTCGCTGCTGCATCCTCTCCATAGATGTCCTTCTGAGTGGTCTGGTGCTAGCTTTGGAAGATGGGAGGAGAGATGGTGGTCTTGCGATAGAGAAGAGGGAGAGGCGAGACGGTGGTTTTGGAATGGAGATGATGGAGAGGAGAGGGGGTGGTTTTGCAATGGAGAAGAGGGAGAGGCGAGACGGTGCTTTTGGAATGGAGATGATGGAGAGGAGAGGTTTCCCTGCCTTTCGATCGCCGACAGGTGGGCCCTGCGCTTGGTGGGACCCATGTGTCAGTGTCTCAATGGCAGGATGGGCTATGTTAGGGGATCCTCGTCCGAGGAGAGAGGAGGTGGTTTTGCAATGGAGAAGAGGGAGAGGCGAGGCGGTGGTTTTGGAATGCAGATGATGGAGAGGAGAGGAGGTGGTTTTGCAATGGAGAAGAGGGAGAGGAGCGTGCGGCAACGATTTAGGATTGGACGAGAGGGCCGGCGCGCTGTGACTGGATCAAAATCAAAATCAATTTACTCTTCAATTAAGAAAACGACCCCACATTAACTAGTCTCCCTTTTATTCTGGGTCATAATTGACCATGATTTTCACAAATAAAATATATGTTATACGTTGCAAAAACAATATAATTTTAAAGTACATTCAGATACGAACCAAACGATACAATTTTTGGTGACATGCATTCACATTTTTCTTGTAAAATATAGTACATGGTCAAACTTTGACCCAAAATATGCAAAACAAAAAAATACTTCCAAGACCAGCGCCGCTCCTCTCCTCTTAAACCACCGCTGCTCCTCTCCTGTTCCAATCTAAATCCAGCGTCACTCCTCTCCTCTTCCATTTCAAAACCACCGCTCCTCCTCCCCTGTTCCAATCCAAAACCAGCGTCGCTCCTCTCCCGTTCTAATCCAAAACCAGCGCTGCTCCTCTCCTCTTCCATTCAAAAACCACCGCCGGCGAGTGAAGGTGTTGTGGAGAAGTAGATCGATGAAGGAGTACAAGCGATACGTGAGGATCGCAGACGGCAACCATTTGAAGCTAGCTAGGTTGTTGGAGATACTGCCTTGGTTCGATAACAAGGACCAACTAGCGGCAATTTACGACATCCATGGCCAAATATCTGCAACAGAGCGAAAAGGCGGCGATACTCCCGAAGGGAGTCGCGCGGGAGTACATAGAGCTGCTCCTCTGGGCCATGGAGGAAACAGATTCACAGAATCCGATCGTGAGGGAGCGGCGGTAGGAGTATCAATCCCAGATGGAGCATCCACCAGAGATTGAAGGATTGAGCATCTACTGGGTGTCGTTTGTGAGGGCGTCATGCCAAAGCGAGCCGGTGGAGTCTTTGTCGACCGAACCCAACTGCAAGAGGAGAAAAGCAGTTGGCCCGACGACACTTCCCCGCCATCCTCTCCCTCGCCATTCACATCGTCTCACGGGACGGTTGTCTGCCGCCGAGGAATAGGAGGGGGCTGCCCCCCCCCCCCAACCCAATAGTCGGGCAGGTTGTGAATTGTCAGGAGGAGCTTAGGGTTGTTAGTATTTGCAGGTTGTGAATTGTGTTTTGTGTTGTGTATTTTGAGAGTACTTTCAGATATGAATGTCTTTTGAATTTCAGATTTGCAGTATTGAGCATATGAAGTATTTTATGAATTCGAGAGATCTTATTTTAGCACCTAAAATGTAGTTTCATAGGAGTATAAAAGTGCAGACAATGTGATTCTCAGAGAAGAAACTACAAGTTTCAGTTTCAGATAAGAAACTGCAAGTTCACTTTCACATAAGAAACCGCAACTTTCATAGGCAGAGCATTTATATTAACACGGCCTTTTCAAACAGGGTTAACATCATGTTGGAAGTTTTATTCCATGGTCGAAAATGGAACTACCAGCCAGTTAACATCATGCTGATCAACATTCATGCATAGCACATCTTCATATGATGCACAAATAAAAAGGTATGCTATTTTCAAAATGCCCACACAATGTCGAGTGTGCAAAAAACAGAGAAAACGAGGGACGAAGTTTTGGCAAGTGTTGGACGTGGTGTGCGCAGATGACAATGGGGACCCACATGTCAATAATGGCAGTGGCAAAAAAATGGAGATATTTTCTCTGCATCAGGTGGAATCGAACCCGGGCGGAAGAGCTGTCGCCTGTCGGGTAGTGTCACTTGGCCACTGGGCTAGTTCAGTACTTTCGTTACAAATAGGGCACTGCCTCAGGTGGTCCGATCTCCTCGTGCGCCTTTGTGCGCTTGTCGTGGCGCCGCTGTCTACCGTTGTGAACATGCTGAACAAACGAGAGGAATCTGGAGAGGACTGTACGTGGAGAGGCGGACAGTCGGGACCCACCAGGTCTATGGTCGTATGCAAGCAAGTGCCTCATTGAAAAAATACTTCCTCCTAATGCTATACTGACGTTGGGGCCCACGGGTTTGTCAACATAGTTACTATAGGAGATAAATTCACAACGAAGCCAGAGAGCTGGTAGGTATCATTTATTATCACTGGGGCATCAAGTATCAGCTGGGTTTTGGGCTGCCCCGTCTAGGCTTTCTTATTTAACATGCGCATCCCATGACATGCCGGTTTGTATTTTTTTAAGGGCCGTCATGTATCGACCAACCTATGGACCTCCAATTCGAGGTTTTATTTTTCCTGAAACATCGGCAGCCCAATTTGTGTATTTTTTTGAAGAAAACGCAGAGGTTTGTTCTATTTTTCTATATAAGAATAGGAACGCCTGGTCCAACTTATGTTTCCCTTCTAACTATATTATATATATTTGAATTATTTTATATGTTATTATATATTATTGTTATTGTCATCATATATTTAACAGATACTTACATATGTAAGAAAACAATATCCCACATCTTATTAACTTATAAAAATAATTTCTTAACAATAAATCCTGGATTTTTTTGGCAACGGAAATCCTGGTGATTGTGTACAAAAGGTTGGTAAGATTTAAGGACCAATGTAATAATAAATCACTTATTATTTAAATATATTTATAACAAAATGCTCAGCCCCTGTTTTTTTTTGAAAACGTTGATGCGCTCAATCCAACATTATAATTAGAATCAGCCCAGCAAAATCGTGTATATCGAGAAAGTGCAAATGGCCTGTAATTTTTTAGGAAAGAAATAAATGGGCCGCATGGACGCTACATTATTTGTTCACCCAGCCTAGCAAATGGACTGTAATTCTGAAAAAAGAGATCAAATTGACTATAAATTCTGAAAAAATGGGTTGAATATGTGCCACATTTTTTGAGGCTAAAATGGGGTCGAAGCCAACGCAAGTCATTGCCAACTTAGTCAACAAATGATTCTGACATCGTTGGCCGTTGAATTTACATCCAACGACCGGCATCCATCTTCAATCTCTCATCTTCTTCCTCCAGCGCCGCCGGGACCACCTGCTCCCGCCTCCTGCTGCTAGCAGATCTGCTTAGCATGCTTCCCTATGAAGCGCTACCCCACTGGCTGTGCCATCCCTCCAGCCCTCCACACCTTCTGTTCTTCTCCACCGACTGCCGAGCCACACCGCACCAGAACCAGTTAACCCTCATACACCTCTCCGCCTGCGACTCTACTCCCGCGTCTTCCCATCTCCGGCTCGTTGCTGTCCGGGGCCTCGCCGTCGTCCACCACCTTGGATGCGCTCGGTGCAGAGTGGTCAAAGTGGTCAACGAACGACATCCATCAGAAGTAGACTGTGCGTGGAGAGGCGGACAGCTGGGTCCATGGCCGCACGCAAGGAAATGCCTCCTTATTACGCGCAAAATAATGATTCCTCCACCGACAATTTGGGACCCACCGGAAGGGCCTTCAGATTTGAAAAACGTTCCCCACGATGTGTCGGACCAACAGCTATATCTTCGCACGCAAGGAAGTGCCTCCTTATTACGCACAAAAAATGAATACCCCCTGCTAGCTGGGACCCACCATAGTGGGAGGTTGACTTGTGGGCCTACTAAGTTGACAGGGACGGAGGGCTTTGTCAACTTAGTCAATATGAACGATTCTAGCTCCAGTGACCATACGATGTCCATCCAATGGCCGTAGTGCTTCTTCAACCTCTGGTCTTCTTGCTCCAGCCGCCCAAAGCAGCGCGGTTGTGCTGCTGCGTGCTCACGCCTCCGTGGCGGTTGTGATGCCGTGGAGGCCTCATCGCCCCTACTACTCCCATCGCTGGCCTGGCCATCCCTCTACTCACCCACACCCCCTGTTATTCTGCGGCGACGGCAGCCTCACATCGCAGCCGAACCAGTGAACCCTTGTACTCCTCTCCGCGTGGGCAACCACTATCGCGTCTTCCCCGGCTCCGCGTCGTCCCCTTCCTAGGCCTCGCCGTCATCCACCGCCCTGGTGCTCTTGGTGCGGCGTGGTCAACATGGTCAAGGAACGACTTCCATCAGAAGAGTATTGTACATGGAGAGGCTGACAGGTGGGTCCACGGCCGCAGCAAGGAAGTGCCTCCTTATTACGCGGAAAATAATGATTCCTCCACGTGACAGCGGGGACCCACCGGATGGGCCACCGTATTTCGTGAAAAACGCTTTCCCGACCGCTGGGACCCACCAGCTACATCTTCGCACGGAAGGAAGTGCACGATAGTCGGGACCCACCTGGTCGAAGCGTACGTAGTGTTTGTCATTCTGGTCGCGAACGTGTACGTACATACTAGTCGATGTAGAGGCGTGCATGTGTTATAGTAGAGGTGCGCACGTAGCATGTACACGTACGTACAGCGGCCAGGGTGCAAGAAAGAAAATACGGCCATGTACGTACATACGGGCAGGGTCTCAAACGCCTACTCACGCATACGTACGGCCAGGGCTTGTGTACATGGTTGGGTTGAAACGGAGAAGTTGCGCCGTCGTCGTGTTCATGGGGAGGCAACCGGCTGGGTCGAAACAGAATGCATCGTCATCGGGAGCCAACCGGCTTGGACGGAACAGCCGATGGAAATGAGGCCTGGCATACCGCAGAATGGAGGAAACGGCCTTGTGTTCGACCGTCCATGGTCGAAACGAGATCCTGCTCATCGGGGGGGGGGGTCTGGCGTACCGCGAAACGGAGGAAACGAACCTCCTACGGTCGAGACGGGGTCCTGTTGATCAGGAGGGGTGTGGCGTACCGCAAAACGGAGTAAACGGACTTGTGTTGGAGCGCTACGGTCAAAACTGGGGTCATGTTCATCGAGAGGGGTGTGGCGTACCGCAAAACAGGACTCCACGGGGTACTGTTCATCTCCACCGTCGACTGCCTCCACGGGCTACTGTTCATCCACCGTCGACCTCCTCCAGCCTCCACCTACGACTGTTCATCCACGGGCTCCTGTTCATCTAGCCTCCACCGCGCGCTCCTCCACCGGCTACTGTTCAACCAGCCCTCTCCACGGGGGCCTGTTCAACCACCCCTCCATAGGCTACTGTTCATCCAACCCTCCACCGGTTACTGTTCAACCAGCCCTCCACCGGCTATTGTTCAACCAGCCCTCCACGGGGTCCTATTCATCCAGCCCTCCACGGGGTCTTGTTCATCCACCGGCTCGATCGATCGGGGTACTGTTCATCCAGCGGCAACGGCCTCTACTACCACGGGGTCCTGTTCATCCAACCCCTTAACGGGAACTGTTCGTCCAAACCCCCTCAACAACGTCACTTTTCATCAAGGGAAGGAGGCAGCAGTGTTAGCAGCAGTAGCGAAGGAATCACTCGGGTTCAGTTAACAGCAAGGGATCGATTGATCGCTCGGGTTCAGTAACGCGTAGCCTGCAGTGCAATCGCTCGGGTTTAGTTAGAGCCCAACGCCTCGCTCGGGTTCAGTTAGAGCACAACGCCTTGCACAGATGTGCGTGTCGGCGTTCTGGGAACGAGGGTCCCTAGACTTGCCTGCCTGCGGCCCACGACGTGGCTAGGCAGCGGGCCATGCGGCCCATCTTCATCAGCAAGGCATCCAAGACCCTCGCGAGGGTCCAAGCCTCACGAGGCAGACGGCACGAGACTTCCTCTGGAGTGGCCTAGCTAGGCAGGCTCACGAGGAGCGGAGATATCAAGGCGGGGCAAACCTCACGAGGCACTCGTGACATGAGCCATGACGAACGGTGCCAGGCGGGTGCCAGGCGGGTGCCAGGCGGGTGCCAGGCGGGCGCCAGTGCGCGTAGCGTCCCCATTTCCTCTTTGGTGCTAAGGAGGCAAGCGCAGGCGAAGAGTACCGAGGCATCAGGAAAAGGTTGCCATATTGGTGCAACAAGACCAAGACCAGAGGACGGCAAGGCGGAGGTCATCGTGGAGCCCAAGACGGCGTCACCCCAGGGCTTTTCGCAGGCGAAGACCGCTTTTGTCAGGATAGCTTGTACTAGCTGTCCCCCTTTAAATTTGCCCGCCGTTGTTGGCTCCCTTCCCACTCAACATTTGGGAAGAGGACCAGGGCCTACATAAATAGGACTAGCCACCACAGTAGTGGGAGAGGATCGGGCAGTTCATCGACTCCTCGCACCACAAGTCCATACGCACAGGAACACCTCAACCTCAGGAGGTTGTTCTTCCCTTGTACTGTTCACCATCAGCCCAAGAGGCAATCCACCACCACCACACCGGAGTAGGGTATTACACCACAACAGTGGCCCGAACCAGTATAAACCATGTGTCTCTTTCTGTGTTGTGAGTTCGTCGGGTTCGTCTGCGAGATCTTGAGAGCTAGAGCGTAGATCGGTAGGAGGGAAAGACTTCGCGCGCACCCCAGTGTTCGAACCTTAAGGGTTTGCCGGAACCCCACATCTAACATTTGGCGCGCCAGGTAGGAGTGCGCCGTAGTTTCCCTTCCCTCGGTTCGTTGCTCCATCGCTCCGTCGCTTCCATGGCGGACGCTCGCCGTGCTCGAGCTGAGCGTCGAGCTGCCCTCTCCGCCCGCGTCGCTCAGACGGCTCCCGTAGGCGGGCCACCTCGTCGTTCTCCGTCTCCTGTCGCCAACGCTGCCACCGGCCCGGCGGGGAATGAGCAGCAGGCGTTCTTGCTGCACCCTTCGGTGCGGCAGGACGGTCGCACCACTACTCCGTCGCTCACCCCTGCTGGTTCTTCGTCTCGCGCGCACTGCGCTCCCATGGAGGCATGAGCTGCGCTCATCGCGGCGAATGAGCTCCTGCGCTACCGCCTTGTCGACAAGGTCTACGAGGAGTGGCTCGACCGTGTCGTTGAGCTCGTCCGCGCCGCAGGGGGCTTTTCGGCGCCGTCCCACTCTCTGCCTCCCTTTCAACCAGCCGCGGGCAACGGGGCTCCTGGCATGGCTCCACCGCCTCAACCCCAAGATGGCGCCTTGGCTCCAAGGCGCGCACCTCCACGGCGTGATCCACCATTCCCGGCGCCCACGCGTGAAGAAAGAAGCTGCCAAGAAATCCCGCGGCCGCGAGAAGCTGCGCCGCCGCTCCCCGCGCCACCTCGTCAAGACCGCGCACCGCCCGCAGCGGCACAGCGCGAACCCCGTCAAGACCAAGCTCCACCCCTGAAGCGAGCCCCGACAACCACAGCCGGCTGCCGCGCCTTCACCCCCGAGCTGCGTAGCATCGCCTGGCAGGCAAGTTCAAGCCGGACCTGCCTCCTCGCTATGACGGCACCGCAGACCCCGCGGAGTTCCTGTAGCTCTATGAGCTGAGCATCAAAGCAGCCAACGGCGACGAAGAAGTCATGGCGAACTGGTTTCCCATGGCTCTCAAGGATGGGGCCCGCTCTTGGCTCCTGAACCTGCAGCACGGCTCGATCTCCTCCTGGGACGAGATGCGTGACCGCTTCGTCGCCAACTTCCAGGGCACTCGTGACCGCCCACCGGCCGCGGGTGACCTGCGCCGCATCATGCAACATTCGGGAGAGACCCTCCAGAAGTACATCCAGTGCTTCAACAACACTCGCCTCAAGATCCCCAAGGTCACGGACGAGGCCATCATCTCCGCGTTTTCCGACGGTGTCCGTGACGTCAAGATGAAGGAAGAGCCAGCTATCCACGAGGAGCTCTGCACTTCTCTGGAGCTGTTCAACCTGGCGACCAAGTGCGCAAGAGCTGAGGAGGGGCGCCTCTCTCTCCTTGAGCTGCCAGCTGCAGGAGTGGAGGAGAAGAAGGCCAAGGCCACGGACATGAAGCGCAAAGAGGCAGTTGTGCTCGCAGCAGAGCCCGACACCAAGCGAGGAAGAGATCAGCCTGAGTCGTTCAAGAACAGCCGACCGTTCTGCGCCTTCCATAACCTGAACACCCACAACACCAGCGACCGCCAAGAGCTCAGAGCCATACGAGAAGGGTGCTACAGTCGACGCCCCGAGCGCAACGACCGGGGCTACGGCCGTGGAGGAGGACGTGGAGGCGGACGCTGGGACGACCGCGGCCCGCGCCAAGAGTGGCGTGATCGGCCTCGTGAGGACCGCTGGCAGGACCAACCTTGCGAGGGCGCCTGGAGAGACCCGCCCCGTGAGGATCGCCCTCAGGGCAATGCCGGTCTTCCCCCGCTATCGCCACCAAGGAGGAACAGACCACCACCAGGACGAGGGGGCTCGGGGCTTCCAGGAGCCGCGCGCGATTGCTTGCACTTGGGCGGCGCGCAGGCCCCAGCCTCTCAGCGCATCTTCAAACAGTTCGCTCGCGAGGTGAATGCGGCACTCCCCAAGCTCGAAGCCACGCGCCCACTCAGGTGGTCCCAATGTGCCATCACCTTCAGCTCGGCAGACCAGCTCAAGTGCGCAGCCATCGCGACGCAAGACTCCCTATCTTGTGCTCCCTACCATCGACAATGTGCAAGTCACCAAGACTCTCATCGACGGCGGCGCATGGCTCAACGTCCTGTCCGTCGACACGTTCGACAACCTTCAAGTGCCCTATGAGCAGCTCCAGCCAACCAAGCCTTTCTCAGGAGTGACTGATGGTTCCACCACACCGAAAGGGCAAGTCCGCTTGACCGTCACCTTTGGCAAGCGCGGCAACTACCGCACCGAGCTCATCGACTTCGACGTCACAAGACATCCTTGTCAGACAACGCCATCCTCGGGTACCCAGCCCTGGCCAAGTTCATGGCAGTCATTCATCACGGCTACAATGTTCTCAAGATGCCAGGAAGCGGAGGAATCATCACGGTCCCATGCGAAGAAAGGGATGCGGTGTGCTCTCTTGAGCGTGCCTTTCAAGCTGCAGCAATCGACGACCCCGACAGCAGAAGCGAAGGCCCTCCGGAGACCATCCCCAAGAAGAAGTTGTCGTGCCGCGCAGGACCCCAAGGAGATGGCACCGCGTCAGGAGCCTCATCAGGATTAGCACCCATTCCAGGGCGCCTCCCTCCGTCGCATAGGAAGGCGCCCGGCGCCCTCCTCGGGCAGGGCTCGGGGGCTCTCTCCTGGAGGGCCTCAGACCTTGCCAACCTCACGAGGAAGGCGCTTGGGCACCACTTGGAGGTGTGCTTCGCGGAGCGTTTCCCTCAGGAGAACACAGGGCAAGGAGTGCCCACCACCCAGGAGTTCATCACCAAGACCACCCAGGAACTGCAAGAAGCAAGAGCCATGCGCGGCCACAGCCGGACACAGGGCGCAACTCCCCATCCAGGCAAGGATGCCAGGTTGCTTCTCTGCCTCGATGTCCCAGGGCTCAACAGGGCCGCATCTCAGGAGCGCCTCTGACCATCACGTGTGGGTCGCTGTGAGCCCCCCCCCCCCCACACAGCTACGTTCGCATGCCCTTCGGCTTGCCGAGCGTGGCGTCGGCTCATCAGCGCAACTTGCGGCAGGTCCTGGCATCTCAGGAGGCCAGGATCCGTGCCGTTCAGGAGGAGATGGAGATGCTCCTCAGGGAACCTCCCGAGCCCCCAGAGCCCCCCGAGGCTCAGGGTCCCGGTGGATCATGAGGAGTCATTCCTTCAACGCGGGGCTTCAGCCTACATCGACTCTACCGCCTACGTAACCACGTGACATCTTCCAAGTTCGTTTAAGCCGGAGCGCCTCGGGCTGCATTATTCCTAGGCCACACGGGTCCGTCCCCATGGCATGTATCCTTGCTTAAGTCTTTAGCTTACCTTCTTTGGGGCGCCTTGGGCTGCATCCTCCCAAGCCGCCGGCGAGACCAGTGGCATGTATCTTCCTGCATTTATCCAAGCCGATCTGATCTTTATGCTTAACCTGCAAACGGCTATCGCCTGCTCAATCATCGCCTCCCCCGGGGCCTTCACACAGGCACGGCGCTGGTGCATGGATCCGTCCCTGCCACGACCGACAAATCTGAGTGACCGAGCTCTGGCTCGCGGCACGCGCCGTGCACGTCACCTCACCAGGCCCTTGGTGCCTTCGCCTCACTCAGAGCAACCAACGACAGGCTAACAGCTGTAACGATCAACCATGTCCGTCTTGTGCCTGTTCGCAGGAGTCCCGAGGGAAGGATAGCAGGCGGCACCGCGAGTCTCCTTTTACTCATGTGATTCGCTTGCGCGTTAAAAGGGGGGCTCCTGAGCATCGCGACTCAGAGTTTCATCGGCTCCAACCCTCACCCCCTGGCCTTGTCCATGGCATCGCAACCTGGCATACCAGCGGCGGCTGAGCTCGCTCGAGGGCCGGGACCTGAGGACGTAGAGCACTAAGGAGAGCATGGGGGAAGGGAAACTCGTACGGGCCGGCCTAGCTATGCCGCACAAGCAGGCGCACAGTTCTGGCGCCACGTCAGGGGTCACCACAAAATCAACGAGATAAGTCATGCACCCGGATCAGCTAAATGTTTGGGCTTCATGGCCGCTCACGCCCTTCCGCAACCCCGTTGCGGCCACGTCAACTCCCTTTCTCTCCTTACCATGGCTGCTTGGACGCTAAGGGGGACCTCCTGAGCATCGCGCCTCAGGGGCTCTTACTGGACCTCGGGCCGTGCACCTCCTGGCCTTGACCACGGCACGCGACACAGCATACCGGCGACGGTCAGTAGCCGCCTTGGGACCGGGACCCGTCAGCGTAGAGCAACAAGCTATCGCGAGGAAAGAAAGGGGGGGGACCGAGCCTTAACAGGACGTGCGTTCACCAAGTTTTTATAACAAGGAGGATGAACACGAAAGACATTACAGACCCTTACATGCCCCCACGGGGTGATTCGTGATCCTTCGTAGGGAACAAAAGCTGTTACTAAGGGGAATTCTATCTACACCCTCCCATGGCGGACGCCATCATCAACAGTGGCCCACGGGAGGCCGGCGCCAACCCCATCCAGATCAGCGGCGGCTGACCGGGGCTGGCAGCCTTTACTCCGTGGCGAGAGCTCGGAGGGACGTAGCTGTCGTCGCTCTTCTCCGGAGTCTCGTAAAGCTCGGGAGAGTTGCTGGACTCCCAAGGGCTGCTGCTGATGGAGTGCTCACGATCGGGATGCGCGTCAACCTGGCGCTCCCCTCCAGGGCAGCATTCCAGGCGGCGGCCCTCCGCGTCGAAGACCTTGAAGAATAGCATGGAGGCGCCGTCATACTCGAAGTGGATCGCGAGGGCTTCCCTCGCGCGGCAAACCCGCGCGATCTCGCCCCAGCCGCGAGTCATGAAGATCTTGCCGGTGGGGACCGCTTCGATCTCCGCTCCGGTCGCCGGGCATCGCGGTCGACATGTCGCAGCGAGCTCGAGCGGCCCCTCGGCGGCATCACGTCAGAGAAGAACCGCGGAAGCGGATCCAGAGCTTGGTGGCATCGGCGCCTACTGGCACCAACTTCGCGTGAGGAGTCAGCGGCGTGCACCCTGTGGGCGACGGCGCTGAGGCGCGGGCGCGTGGCGACTGGACGTGGCGCGGGCGGTGCTGCTCGTCACTCCGTCCTCCCGAGCCCTCGGCTCGGGCGTACAAGGGGAGCGGGTACCCCAGTGGAGGCCGCTCGCACCAAGGCCTCGTCACAACTTGCATCGCCGCTTCGTCAAGGCGGTGGATCGACCATTTCTTTGGCGGAAGTGGCTCTGGATCGTCACGGGAAGCTTTTCCCTTCTCTTCGGCGAAAAACCTTCTAATGGGCGCCATTGCTGTGAGTAGTGGAGCAAGGAAGACGAAGAAAGCGAGCGAGGAAGAGATGGGAAACGGGGGCTCCGCCCCCTCCCCATTTATAGCGAGGGAAGGCCAGCCGGCGTCTCCCACGATCGCAGGTAATGATGGTTTTCCTTGCATGTCGCAGGGACTCGTCAAATCGTTCAGTTGCCGAGGCATCGTGGGGAAGCGGAGACGCCCACGTCCAATCAACCGCCATGCGTCGACCGAGGCCGCAGGCTTTTGGGGCCCGCGGCGCTCCAAACTTGACC
Organism: Aegilops bicornis; assembly: GCA_021605145.1. Taxonomy (NCBI): domain Eukaryota; kingdom Viridiplantae; phylum Streptophyta; class Magnoliopsida; order Poales; family Poaceae; genus Aegilops; species Aegilops bicornis. The sequence goes on along the minus strand of CM038670.1, from coordinate 335,024,589 downwards.
CTTGGCTTCGCCGCGAAGCCAAGCCCGATCGCATCTTGGGCCCGGGGGCTACTGTCGGCGTTCTAGGAACGGGGGTCCCCAGACTTGCCTGCCTGCGGCCCACGACGTGGCGGGGCAGCGGGCCGTGCGGCTCATCTTCATCAGCAAGGCATCCAAGACCCTCGCGAGGGTCCAAACCTCGCGAAGTGACGGCACGAGACTTCCTCTGGAGTGGCCTAGCCAGGCGGCCTCACGAGGAGCAGAGATATCAAGCGGGGCAAACCTCACGAGAAACTCGTGACGCGAGCAATCACGAACAGTGCCAGGCGGGCGCCTTTGCGCCTTGATGTCCCCATTTCCTCTTTGGTGCTAAGGAGGCAAGCGCAGTATTTAAGAGTACCGAGGCATCGTGCAAAGGTTGCCATATTGGTGCAACAAGACCAAGACCAGGAGGACGGCAAGGCGGAGGTCATCGTGGAGCCCAAGACGGCGTCACCCTGTGGCTTTTCGCAGGCGAAGACCGCTTTTGTCAGGATAGCTTGTACTAGCTGTCCCCCTTTAAATTTGCCCGCCGTTGTTGGCTCCCTTCCTGCTCAACATTTGGGAAGAGGACCAGGGCCTACATAAAATAGGACTAGCCACCACAGTAGCGGGAGAGGATCGGGAAGTTCATCGACTCCTCGCACCACAAGTCCATACGCACAAGAACACCTCAACCTCAGGAGGTTGTTCTTCCCTTGTACCGTTCACCATCAGCCCAAGAGGCAATCCACCACCACCACACTGGAGTAGGGTATTACACCACAACGGTGGCCCGAACCAGTATAAACCTGTGTCTCTTTCTGTGTTGTGAGTTCGTCGAGTTCGTCCGCAAGATCTTGCGAGCTAGAGCGTAGATCGGTAGGAGGGAAAGACTTCGCACGCAACCCAGTGTTCGAACCTTAAGGGTTTGCCGGAACCCCACATCCGACAGTGCGTACGTACAATATAAACGTGCATCGCTCGGCCCCCGACCACCCACCGTAACCGAGAACTCCCCCGATATTTTCCTCGCCCTCGCTTCTACCACAGTTTTCTCCGTCATGGACGGACCAAAGAATGTCATGCAGCTGCGTCTCCGGCCCGCCCAGGACAAAAAGCCCACTTTCTATCATGATTTTTTGTCATAGAAGTAGGAGCCCACCACATCTATGATGATACCGGGTTTGTCACAATTATCGTCATAGAAGTGTCATAAGCATGACATAAATTTTTTTCGTTCGGCCCAAAATGTCACTAATGTGTCTTTTTTTTGTAGTGCCGCTAGTGAATTGCTAATGGTTCGGAGATTTATCAACGATTTCTTCCTGAATCACTACATCAATCCCACTAGTGATAATGAAGATTTCAGCATGCCTTCTCCTGAAATATTGAGTAAGAGTTAGCCGCTAAACATATACGCATGGATCCATTGTTTTCCATTTGATGAGGTATTTGTATTTCGTACATTATGATTAATTATGTAATGCATATATATGTCGACAAATAATTGGAATTTAGCTACCATTTGTTCAATTGCAATTGTTGTGAAATCTGATGAATGTTCTTCCTATGGACACTATTTGTTCAATTGAATATTGTGGCGAATTTTCTTTTTGCATGCCGATTCAAATGGGATATTTTTGTTTTAAACTGGCAATTGCTCCGCACGATTGAACTAAATGAGTGTGTGCGATCCACATCAGAAAGCATACATTAATTGTAGCGGAATTGTCGATGATACACAACAGATCACACACGATTTGCAGCACTACTACGTGTGCGTAGGGGCTCCGGAACCGTTTGTGATATCACATTATCGCACACGAGAGCTCGGAGTAAACTATGCCCAATGTAAAATGCAATCTCAGTTGTAAATTTTTTAGGAAACGTGTGGGATCCCAAACGAAATCACACATCACTCTTGCCACAACCGTCGGTGATATACAACAAATCACAAACGATCTGCAACACTTGTGTGTGTGCAAAGGGGCTCCTGAACCGTTTGTGATAGAACGTTATCGCACACGGTAATTGTTGGGGAACGTGTGCGATGGAGTCTTGCATGGCAGATGAGTTCTGCAAAAAACTCATGTGGGATGGGGCACATATCGCACACAGTTCATATGTTGGCCCGTGTGCCTTACATACTGTTTCCCAAATGGTTCATTACGACACACCGTTTGGTTTCACTGCGTCATTAGAAACGTTTAATCACCGATCCCACATATGCGAAAGAATTTAGTGTGTGTTACATCGCATTCGATTACATTTGGCAAGGCCTCTACATCATGGCTTGTGGGAAGGCCCCCTATCGCAGTCACTCACTTGGCAATGGTTCAAAATGCCGTCGCGGAAAGGGGTTAAAAACCGTGTGTATAGCACCTCACTGTACCAGTGACCAACACCACCAAGCAGCTAAGGGACACCCCAAAGGAGGAGGAGAAGGACCCCAAGGCCTCGAGGAAGGAGAAGAAGCTAAAGAAGATGAAAACATCACCTCCCAGGCGACCCCGTCCGCACGCCCCCCTAGATCCCGTGCCCATGGGCTATCCAAAGAGCTTCTGTAGCTGAGATTCACGACCCCTGCAAGACAGCCTCCAGACCCTGCAGGCAAGACGGGACCCCGCCGCTATAGCACCCGTGCAAGACGCAGGCAGTATCGTGCACATGGGACTCCCATGCGCACGGGCCCAACTTACCCCCTATGCACAGGCCTCCCAGGCTTCAGCCGTGGATGCCCTTTCTTGCCTCCCAAGTCGTGCCCTTCCTCCCAGTAGCTATATATTTCGGGTCTAAGACATTTGTTAGGGTTAGCAAAGAGTATGTGAGACATTGATAGAGCTTTGCTCCTTCTACCACTCCTCTTGGAGATCAAGACCTCTTAGGAGAGGACCCCAAGTGGATTTCAAGACCTCCTCTTTGGAGAAGACTATCACCAAGACCTCGCTTCCTTAGGAGTGGGAAGAACCTTACCTTTGTGTTTGTTTCCTTGGATTGTTCTTGTATACGTGTGGATCTCATGTGTTTGCTATTCTAGTGGATGTGTAATTGGGTCTTTGTTTGAGTGAATTTCCTCTTTGTGTTATTGTGTTCATCCCCTTTTCCCCTCCAAGTGTGAAAAGATCTCCATCTAGGGTTCCACCCTACAACAGGTCTACTCCACTAGTTCCCTTTATCATGTGATAAACTTTAGAGGTGTGCAACTGGTTTCATACCATGTGTTTGGAAGCTTAGGGTTCCATTAAAATTTCATGTTTTCCTCTGGTTACTTGCTAATAACAAACAAATGACCATGGATAATCTCGGGAAGAGATAGATTATCAAACCACTTGAATGTGTTTTCTATTCTGAGCTTGAGTCTAGTTCACACTTATTTTTTGATTGTGTGTTAGCTAAGCAAATTTGATCTTTTGTTAAAGATCAATTCGGTACCAAAGATGGAGAGGACTTCGAATCAGTAGCTAGGTTTCGGGTCTCCAATAACAAACATTCGGCTCTCAACATTGTTACTTCTGTTGTGAGTTGGTGCTTATGTAAATGTAGGAACTCTATTATTTTCAATAACACAATTTGGTTATCGATCAAGCAGGTCTTGAGATTGGTCTAGAGAACAGTCAAATCCTGGATTGTTCTGCCCCCGGAGCAGAGTGGGATGGGGCTGGAGGCCTTCTCAGATCAGCTGGCAAGTTTTGTCAGGCGCCCTTTTGATGCTTACAAGTGGCTAAACCTTGACAATACCCATGAATATGCCCCCTTGGTAGACCCATGGAGCAAACTCAAGATCTTTAATGATGGCTCCAGCTTCTCCTCGCCTTCCAAGAAGAGGGACATTGGTGTTGAGTCCACATCTAGCACCGTGTCGACGCTTGCGGTGTGTTGGTCCCCACATGCAGCAGCCGCTCCACTGCGTGTCGACGCTTGCGGTGTGTTGGTCCCCACATGCAGCAGCCGCTCCACTGAGGAAGACTAGAAAGGCTTCCCAGGATCTGATCTACACCCAGTAGCTCTTACCCCATGTAATCTGCTCTGTTCGGAGCCTAAAAATGTTATGTTTAGCCGTGCCTGGCTCTTCTTTGTACTTTCCTTTTCGTTTGAACTGCTCCTCTCAGTGAGCTGATGTATGGATGACTTTTGGTTTCATTCAAGTAATGGAACTAGGGAGAAGCCTCGCTGTTCTTCTAAATGGCTTGCGGTGTCGTGTCTAGGCCTGGGGTCATGGCCCGCGTGTTGGCACAGCACAACCCACTTGTAAACATGCCTAGCTGGCCGTGTCGTGCCTGGCCCATTAAGCATGGTCTGGGCCGTGCCAGCCCACTTTGCCAGGTCTAGTTGAGTATTACAGTTTGATTCTCAAAAAGGAAAAGTTGAGTATTACATTTTTTAATACAGTAGAAAATTTTCCCTTCTAGAAGGAAAAAATGGTCTCCAGGAACCCTTATCGACCGCCAAACTCCACACAAACCCCTCCTGATCCCCGACATACCAACTAGGCAACCAAACTCAACGCGACTCTAAATCTCAGCTAGTAGTCTACTACCAAACTCAAGGCGGCCAAGTCAAGATGGAAATGGGCCGACCGGGACCTAGCCTCGTGGCCCCAAGGTCAATATATGAGGCCATGGGTTAGCCCATTTCATAAAAAAATTTATGGCCTCACTGACCCATTAGGTACATGAGGCGGATCCAAGATCAAGATGGGAAATCCATGTATCCAGTGTGCATGTGCTAAAAAATGTATTCAATGTGCATAATCTAGATACTGGAAAGGCCACTAGGATGGCAAGCTGGACAAGTTCGAGAGGATTGTAAGCTCGCCGACGACCGAGACGACGAACTAGAGGTTGGTTGTTTCTACATGCATGTACTAGTTCACGACTTCACGTAAGAATCGATCCACCTGGCTGTCAGCCTGCTTGTGTACAAGGGCGTCTCCGACCGAATTGGTCAACTTCGTACATCATCATCGTATATGTTCTTGTGTATATGATTGAGTTTGTGTACATGGGCGTCTACAGCAGGGACGACCAATAACAAATTTTTTTTGAGACACTCCCACGAAGCTTTTTATTCAAACCGTCACAATGTTTGTAGGGATGAATGGAAGTTCGCTGGGGTGGCCTAACCAGACATGGCGGCCAAGCCCTAGCTGCAATGCGTGCTTCGCAAGACTGTGAGCCTCGAAGTTTGAGCTCCTAAATTCATGAACAAAAATACAAGTATTGAAACTACTGGCATGATCTATGATTTCATGTATGATTGCACCATAACTTGCTCCATGCTTCTGCTTGATGTCGTCGATCACTACCTTGCAGTCAGACGCCACATGGATGGAGTTTAAGTTCAGGTCCTCTGCTAGCGCCAACGACTCTCTGACCGCCAAAGCTTCTAAGGTAGTAGGATCATGGATACCCTTAAGGACCAAGGCAGAGGCCCCCAAAAAAGCGCGTGTCTTGTCCCTGCATACTGCGGCGGCCGACCCTGCTCTTGTCGTGCCCCTTGTAGCTGCATCAACATTTATTTTTGCACAATCTCCCAATGGTGGCTGCCAACTCGTAGGTCTCTCTGTTCTTGCATTCACGGTCCTATGCTCCGGCTTCTTGATGATCTGGAGGTCGTTTAGCTGCGCTTGGATGAACGTATGCGTTGACATAGGGCTCTAGAATGTGTCCTCATAGATCGCCTTTCTTCGCGCGCTCCAGACCGCCTAGAGGGTGATCACCATACGTACAAAAAGGTCATCCTGCAGTACCGCTTTCATTCTGAATATCCATTCCTTCGCGTTGTCGTAGTCAAACTAGATCATCTGATCAACAAGGTCTTCATCAGACAGTGCCCACGTATTTCTGGCCATGGAACAATTGATGAGGGCATACCGCCATGAATCCCTCGCTCCACATAATCTGCATGATGCTGAGGTTGCCATGTGTCTGTGCTCAAGCAGGTCTGCCGTTGGGATAGAGCTCCGGGCTAACCACCACAGGAACATCCTCACCTTCGACGGGACCTCCGTTTTCCAAAGTGCAGACCACTCCTTGCCCTCTTGGTCAGCCCCAGAAGAGCCCTCAGTTTCCTCAATCCAGTTTCCCCTGGTGATCTTGGTTTGCATAATCAGTCTATACGCAGATTTTACAGAAAAATTCCCTCTTCTCTCTCCGCTCCAAGCCCAGAAATTGCCCATACTCCTTGTGCAAAGTGGTATTGCCAAGATGGCTTCAGCGTCGATGGGAACAAAAACTGAATGTACTAGCTGTTCGTTCCAAGATGCTTCTGCTTCGTTGATTAGTTCAGACACATACTTTGGTGGATTGGCAATCAATGAGGAGATCGGTCTCATCATTCCAGGCTGAGGGAGCCAGTTATGATTCCAGATTTCTGTAGTGCGCCCGTTCTCGATTCTCCGTATGATGCCTTGCCTAAGCATGTCTCTTCCATCAATTATCGCCCTCCATATCTGTGATGATGGTCGCCTCCCAGATCCGCATCAAGCGAGGGTTGAGTTAGGGAAATACACCGCTTCGATATCGTGCGAGAGAGGAAGGGTCGACAAAATCCTCCATGCTGTCACGGCTAGTAATGCTAGGTTAAAGATTTCCATGTCTCTAAACCCAAGCCCTCCAAGATATTTCGGCCATGTCATGATATCCCACGCCACCCAGCTAGGTTTCCGTTTTCCAGATTTGCTTCCCCACCAAAACTGCCGAATAATGGAAGTGATGTTCTCTCAAAGTCCTCTGGGTAGCCGAAAGCATGACATGGAATAAACTGGTAGTGCTTGTGCAACACTTTAATTAGAACTTCCTTCCTTGCCGCTGACAAAAGCTTCTCCATCCAACCTCTGACCTTCTCCCAAACTCGATCTGTAAGATACCTGAAGGTGCCCATCTTATTTTGTCCGACATCCGTAGGCATCCCTAGGTACCGATCACTCAAAGACTCATTTTGTACATTCAAAATATTCTTGATACTATCCCGCAGATGTTGTGGCGATCCCTTGCTAAAGAATATCGAGGATTTGTCATGATTCACTCGTTGTTCGGATGCTTTACAGTACATCTCCAACAGGTTTGAAACTGCCACTGCCCCCTCATTACTAGACTTGAATAACAACAGGCTATCATCCGCAAATAGGAGGTGATTTACAACCGGAGCTGTGGATGCCACCTTGATCCCACCAAGCACAGATGATTGAGGACTGGTTTTTAGTAGGCACGAAAGGCCCTCTGCTGCAATCAAGAAAAGATAGGGGGAGATCGGATCTCCCTGTCGAATACCCCTGGATGGTTTGAACATCTCAAGCTTCTCTCCATTAAACAAAACTGAGAAAGAGACGGAGCTGATCATACCCATTATGATGTTGACCCATTGTTCTGCAAAACCCAACTTGGTCATTATTGCTCGAACATAGTCCCACTCCAATCTGTCATAAGCTTTCATCATATCCAGCTTCAGAGCACAAAAACTGTTCGTCTTCGCCTTACTCCTTTTCATAAAGTGTAGGCATTCATACGCACATATGATGTTGTCCGTTATTAGCGTTCCTGGAACAAACGCTGACTGCTCTTGTGAGATGATGTCTCGCAGTATTACCTTCAGCCTATTTGCAACAACCTTGGAAGCAATCTTGTATATTACATTACATAAGCTGATAGGACGAAATTGAGATAGGAGCGTGGGATTTTTCACCTTTGGAATAAGCACTAGGACCGTGTCATTGACACACTCTGCACTTTCTTCCCCTCTAATAATTCTGAGCACTGCAGCTGTTACCTCGTCTCCACAAATGTCCCAGTGCCTTTGATAAAAATGAGCTAGAAATCCGTCCGGCCCGGGAGCCTTCGTTGGAAACATCTGAAATAGTGCAGTTTTCACTTCTTCTTTTGTGTACGGGGCCAAAAGCATTGCATTCATATCTTGAGTGACCTTGCGTGGCACGTGTTGTAGCACTTCATCCATGTTACTAACCCCCTGAGATGTATACAAGATGATATAGAAATCATTGACCATTTTCTTCAGCTCGCCGGATCACAAACTGAAACCCCAAGCGAATTAGCTAGAGCTCTAACCATGTTTTTCTTCCTTCTCATGTTCGCACGCATGTGAAAGAATCTAGTATTTTTGTCTCTTGCCGTAAGCCACTCCAGACTCGACCGTTGGCACCACATTAGCTCTTCTCGTTGGTGCAACTCCACTAACCTCTCATTAATTTTGAGCTCAGCATGATACGGGCCGACCCTCAAAGTTTCTCTCCTCAATCTCTCGAGCTCTCCAGTGAGGTTTTTTATTTCCTTGCGAACACTACCAAAGGTTTCTCTGTTCCACTTGCCGAGGTCCCTCGAAATCGCCTGTAGTTTCGCCCTCAGGCCTTCCAGATTGACCGCCGGTTCCTCCTGACCCCAGTATTGCATAATTGTATCCCTCCATTCAGCATGTGTTTCCCACATAACCTCGTACTTAAAGGGAGGTTTTGCGGCCGGCCTCAACTGTTCCTCCTGTAGCGTCAAGAGTATCGGTGAATGGTCCGACGTGGCTGCTGTAATGTGTTTCAAAAGCACTGCAGGGAACCTCATCTTCCATTCCACCGTGGCTAGCGCCCGATCTAGCCTTACCCTTGTGTAACTTCCACCTCGGACCTTTTTTTCAAAAGTCCAAAAATTTCCCTCATAGCCTAAGTCATCCAGCATGCAAACATCAACCGCATCTCGAAAGCCTTGGATCTGGGCGTTGCTACGTTCCCTAATTCCTTCTTGTTCTTCTGGACGTAACACTTTGTTAAAATCTCCCATGCATACCCAAGGGATTTGAGTCAAACCTGCTATTCCTTTCATAGTATCCCATGTATGGTGTCTACTATTAGTTTGTGCTTCACCATAGAAAAAAGTGGCCCTCCATGGGTCATGACCGGGTTCAGCAATCTCACAATCTATGTGATACAAAGAGTACCCCAGAATCTCGAGCTTTATTGAATTATTAGAAAATTCCTAGGCCGCCACTACGACCCTGACTACTGACCGCATACGCATTATCAAAACCAATAGTGCTAGCTAAACTTTCTACTCTTGCTCTATCCAGCTGTTTTTCAACAATACAAAGTAGAGTAGGGGCAAACTTCCTCGCTAATTCGCGAAGTTCTCGAATTGTCACGGCTTTGCCCGCTCCGCGACAATTCCAGCTTAAGAGACTCATTGTGCCCGGCGGTGCTCCGCCGGGGAGCACGCCGATGATGCATCTGGTTGTTTGCCTCCTTTCTTGTTGTTTACCTTGTCTTGGGTGCTCTTCTCTCCATCCATAGCTATCTTGTGGCGCTTCGGATCCTGTTTTGGTGGCGGGCTCAAAGGCATTTGTGGTGGAGGCAGTGCCAAAATCCCACCCTCGCCGACCCTCCCATCAACTGCTGGTTCCATGGCTCCCGCTAGCAGCCCTGACCCGGTCACACGTCCATCATCTCTGTCCAGCCTCTTCCGGTTGTACTCCTGCATCTCAGTATCTTTGGCTGTATTGGCAGCGTGTTCATACCCATCTGCAGTTTCAGAATTCCCAGCAGCTCCATATTGCCTGTCATCCCTAGGGTTGGATCGGCCCCCTCGGCCTCCCCTTCTTCCTCCTCTGCGACCACGGCCTCCTCCAGGGCCTGCACCAGTGCGCATGGCCCATGAGGCGCGGAGATCCTTAAAAACAAGGGCTGCTGGTGCGTGAATGCCGTCGTCGTGTTCCTTAAACGTATGGCCAAGATGCCCACATACAGCACACCAGTCTGGGAGTTTCTCGTACCTCACCCTGTAGATCTGGCGTTTTCCATCTCTAATCATGCTGACTGCATTCTTTAGTGGCTTGAATACATTGATTCTCACCCAAACTCGATAAAAGTTGCCTGCAAAATCCTGTGATATGTTTTCAGCGAATAAAACCTCTCCAGTCTTTCCTGCCATAGCCTCCACGAGATGAGCATACTTGTCCGGAACATCATGGATTTGCACCCATATATCCAGTGTGTCCAATTCCACCATTGAAGGCTGGGTAACTCCATCATAGGGCTTGAGGATGACAGCGTTACCTCGGAAGTTCCATGGGCCATCCTGCATAACCCTCTCCCAATTCCCAAGACAAAAAAACTGCACTGTATAGAGGTTGTCTTCTAGGGGACGGAATTTACAGTCATGTGCAAGATCCCATGCCGCCCGCATGTTCTTGAAGAACCAATATTGGCTATACGGCTTGTCGATGTGGACCCGAACGACTGCCATCCATCTAGCTGCATCCGGTGGCGCCTTTTTCTCGTCGTAAACGACATCATCCAAATCTTCCTCTCGGAGCCCTAGCTCCTCCATCATCTTCTGCAACTCTGCAGCGGGGTTTGCGCCAGAGGACTGCGCCGCCGACGACCATCCGCTGCCATCGCTGGAACCCTAACCCGAGGTAGATCGATCGGGTTTTGCAATGCGCCCTACAGCACGTCCTTCTCGTGGCCAAAGAGGCGTCCAGGCCGAGCGGTGCCCCCAGATAGACACCCAAGATCAGCCCCGGGCGATCCAAGAGTCACGATCGGGAAAGGGAAGGAAAAGCCTCGACGGCAGCGACGCGATCGCCCCGGGAGAAAAACGAAACCCTAGCTATGAGAGGCCAACAACAACTAAGGCATAGGGAATCAACTGGGTCGACCCATGTGACCCATCGGGTCGCACAATGCTGACTCCATTGACCCGTATATCATTTAAGGCCGACCCGCTTGGCCCATTGCCTCGACTTTTTGGGCCGGGTCAGCGACCCAACAGGCCGACCCGGCCCATTCCCATCTTGACGGCCAAGCTCCCCCTTCGGCTGCCGCCGTGCCGTCACCCCAAACGCCTCGATCCTGCCCCCCACCTCCGCACTTCCCCGACTCTCGCGCGCGTGGCCGACATCGCCGTTCCTGCTGTCTCCACCCCGTCCGCAGTCTTTGGCCATCGGGGTTTGAGGTACGAGCTTGTTTTTATCCGTTGATTAGTTAAATCCCACTGTAGCCTCCACAGTTTCTTGGTTTGCCGGTGCACGCCCGCGCACCAGCTAATCTAGATCCGCTCTGACCTAGGATTAAATAGTAGCGTACTGAATAATGTACAGTTATTTGCTTCTTCTTTTTCCTGTTTGGTTTGTGCACTATACTCTAGTAGTTTGGCGCGATTGTTGCACGCTCATTTGCAAATGTTATTTGTTTTTTGGTTCCCAGCTCTAGCTGATCATGAAACAAAATGCTTTTTTTCCAGTTGTAGACAAAGAAGAATCCCCTAGAGAGAGCTGTTGTTCTGCGCGAGTAGCAGATGGCGAGGATAAAGCCGAAACAGTTGCTAATTCAAAGCAAGACGAAGAAGGGTCCATCACGAATCAGTTATTCTAGCATCATCACCTGGAACCTGATTGTCGTCTTGGTTGTGCTATCTCTCTATGCAACTTACAGGCATTGGCATCACAGGTTGGTCTTAGGTGCCCCTTTTAAGAAAGAACTTTATTGCAGTATACTTGTAGTCTTAGGTGTCCCAAAGCACACTTACGCCCATTCAAATAACTCATGGACTTTTTTGCTTTGGTTGTTCGCTAATTTCTTTCATGTCCCTCTGTTGATAAGCTCTAATGCCTCACAGGCCGGCCTTCGAGGCTGAAATGGATCTTCCTCGGGCTGAGGTACACTATAATTTCTGTATCACTCTGCTCTTCTTGTCTTATTGAATCTCTTAAGTAGTTTTTTCTTTTTATCAATATAGCATGACATCAGTCACGGGCATGGTATCTCCATATTTTTCCAATTCATTTCCTAACTTTTAATCCCTTTCCTTTTGATAATAGTTACTGTTGGTTTTTTTTCTTTGTTATGTATATCTCCATATTTTTCCGGGGAAGGGGAGCCTGGGCGCAGCGGTAAAGCTGTTGCCTTGTGACCGTGAGGTCACGGGTTAAGTCCTGGAAACAGCCTCTTGCAGAAATGTAGGGAAAGGCTGCGTACAGTAGACCCAAAGTGGTCGGACCCTTCCCCGGACCCTGCGCAAGCGGGAGCTATGCGCACCGGGCTGCTTTTTTTTGTGTGTGTATATCGCATTCTACTAGCTGAATGCCTATCCAATATTCAGTCCCAAACAAGTTGGGTTAGGCTAGAGTTGAAACACATAAGATCTCAAAACCAAGTCAAGGTTTTGGCATGTGGATAGCTAACTTTCATGCACCCTTATCCATGGCTAGTTCTTTGGTCATATTCCAGCCCTTCAGATCTCTCTTTATGGACTCCTCCCATGTCAAGTTTGGTCTACTCTGGCCTGCGTTGTATATGATCAACAGACCAAACCATCCGACTAACGTTGAGTAGCACCACATCATCCCCAAAGAGCATACACCATTGGATATCTCCTTGTGTATCGTCTGCGACCTTATCCATCATCAAACCAAAAAGATAAGGGCTCAAAGGTGACCCTTGGTGCAGTCCTATTTTTAATTGGAAAGTCGTCAATGTTGACATCACTTGTTCGAACACTTGTCACAACATTATCGTACATGTCCTTGATGATGGTAATGTACTTTGTCGGGCTCCGTGTTTCTCCAAGGCACATCACATGACATTCTGTGGTATCTTATCGTAGGCCTTCTCCAAGACAATGAACACCATATGCAGGTCCTTCTTTTGCTCCCTTTATCTCTACATAAGTTCTCGTACCAAGAAAATGGCTTTCATGGTCGACCTCCCAGGCATGAAACCAAACTGTTTTTTGGTCATGCTTGTCATTCTTCTTAAGCAGTGCTAAATGACACTCTCCCATAGCTTCATTGTAATCAAACAATACTGTGGGTGAACTGAATCATATTGCGCGTTATAAAACTGCTGAAACAAATGAAATGGAGCCTTCTAAAGAGAATGGAAGTGCCATATCTCTATATGGTTCACTGTGTGTACTTTTACATCAGAACATGATTAAGTTGTCTCTATTTTTCTTTCAAGAAGCATTTGAAAATTGTTAGCTTCTTTGGATAGTAGTAACGTAATGTTTAATTCGGAATATGAATTATAGTTCCCACAGTTGAATGAAATTGTACATCTCAAGGAATAAACCTTATGAGTAAAAGAATCACACATTTGGTAGCATGTTGAAGTGACTATTTGCGTTCTTTGCATTTGGTTCTCCTAACTTATAGTAGAAATTATGATATATCTTCTGTGTAAAGAATGGGCATAAGAAACCTTTTGTTTCTTGTCCTAAATTTTCTGTCATCTAGTTCATTTTCACATTAAAATGCAGAAAAATAAAAAAATAAAATCAAACTGATTTATATCCTTATAAACTGCTTTTAGAATTATTATTTGTTCTGATGTGAATGCCCCTGTGTGCTTCCTTATTATGAATTTAAGGTATAGTAGATATCAAACTCTGAATTATGTCCTTTTAAGCTGCTTTCGGAATTACCATATTCTCTTATGTGCATGCCCTTGCTTTCTTACTTATTGTCAATTTAAGTGATATTAGACATCAAGCTACTGCTTATTTTCTTTTGTGTATTTCCATCCTGACTTGAAGAATGTAGAAAGATCTGAGGATTCAACAAAAATAAGTACCCCAAGCTACGTGGTAAGTTCTTTGATAACTGACGTTGTTTCCAGTCAATTTGGTTAGATTTGTGGGCTTTTTATTATGTGTATAACTATATATCGGATTGATGTAGAATATATGTTTATATCTTGCTGTGGTTGTGTTGCTACTGACAGCTAAACCATGTTAATACTTGCAAAGAAAATTGAAGCATAATATGATGATCAGCTTAAAGTAGAGCATGTTGGCATGCTTTCAAATTCCATATGTGCTTTTCAGTGAGCACACTATTTTAATTCAATTTCGAACATGATGATTTCGATTTGCCAACTCCAGTATGCAGCGTATTTTTTCTCTTTAAGAGATGCATATAGTAGGTGGGCCACATATTTAATTAGACACCTGAATACCTGATCCATACGTACCAAAAGAAAAAAAAAGACCGAGACAGCCATCGGGCTCTTTTAGAGATAAAAACCTAATCTGATGGGTTCACGCCCAGGCATCCTAGTCCTTGCGGTCCCTGCCACCACACATGCACACATCTTCTTCTACCTTGCTGCTGCAGGCACATAATCTATCATCTGTTCTTCTGCGCTATCTCACCTCCTCTTTAATACACATCCACCTCCCTTCCTGCTCTGTCCCGTGGTGCTCGTGCATCTGGTGGATGAAAGAGAGGAGCCTTCCCCAGGTATGTATCAGCGCTGTACAGGAGGAGCTGTGATGACCAGCGGCCATGTCACCGCAGCCATCATCACCCAGATAGCCCTGGGTTCCAGAGGAGAGCTGGGCGGTGCCTGTAATATGTGCCGCAGCGATCACATTTTTGGGTTCACTTGTGATCCACGTATCGGGAGTGAACTTCCATCAATCCATACCGATCTCAAAGCCCTATCTAGACTGATTGATCTAGATCGGGGTTCGAAGCCCATTCCAACGAATCCGGTAACTATGGTTGCTGTAGTTACAGTTCTGAAGACATGAAATGTATCAGCAAATGTGGTTGACATTTGATAGTGAAATACTGGAATATCCTGTACACAGTGCTTGTAAGTAGTTCTAAACTTGCTCACACAATGTTTATATTTTATCTTGGAATCCTGTGCTGTCTAGATGTTTATTTGGTACCCTGATCCACTTATTATTTGCCATAGAATTAGCGCAAGAAGCAGTATATGCTATCGCATGCAGGTAGAAGTTCACATCATAAAACCTGGCAACATAAATTCTGAACTAATCCATACATTCTGCACATGGTGAAGTGGTTTAATCAAATATGTAATCACCCTTTGTATTGCATAAAGCATCTGTGACGTGCAGAGAATATAATGCTGCTGTTTTCTTATTGTCAGATAATGGACACTTTGAAAGGCTCAATTACCATAGAAATATCCAAAGATGCTTCTGCTGGTGTTGTGGACAGATTTATCAACTTATGGTGAGCATTCGAATTACTTACTGCGACTAGATTATGTGATTTACATAGTATTACATGCAATGGTGAGGACACTTAGTGTATAATTTATTCATTTAACAAAAAGAGATGCACTTCTATGGTTCAACCTTCAGTGCAACTCTTCTATTTATGAGATACCGTTGTATACCCTGTTCCTTCTCTTTGCAAAGATGCTTCTCTGTCTATGACCCTTCCCCTGGGGTGTGGCTGTCTCCATGGCGCCACCACAATATTTTGCTCCAGGGCCAACTACAACAGCATGTTGACTATGTGGATTAAAATCCTTGTGAAATTTATATCTAGTTACCTGACGAACTGAAATTTCTACCACAAACTCCTTTATTTTTGTGTCCTAAGAAGACTGCATTTAACTTAATGTAATTAATTCACAATTAATGAGCTCATTTGCACCATTAGTTAGTAAATATAGATGTTTCATTTTCAATATGTCCATCCTTTTGAACAAAGAAAGATAGCTTTGTTCTTAAGTAATAAAAATATATTGTTTGTGATGTATAACTGTACTGTCATGGGACTGTAAGTACTAAACATGCCGCAGTGAGTTCTTAGTGCAAAAATATTGCTATCATGGTTGAATACTAGATTATCTAGTAGAACTTTGCCAGCATTGAATCAGTTAATGGGAGGAAAATACTTTACAGTTTACACCGCCGCAAGAGAGAGATAGTGCTGCTAAGAATTCTTCAAGATGAACAATCCATTGTTTACTTATTTATCATCTGATATTTCTTCTATGGCACAGCAAGAGTGATTATTTTAAAGGAATGCCATTTGGTCATGTCATAAAAAACTTGGTAATCCATGGTGGTGATTTTGATTTGAATGGAGCTGCCCATGAATGGATACTGAAAGCCAAAGCCAGTGGAGAAAATGCTCTCAGGTTTTACTCCTGAATAGTGCAATTATTGAATTCCTTTGCACCCATTGTGATGGCAGACCTGATTTTGTTCTCAAAACCGTACTGGATTTACATGATTTTTGCAGTCCAAAGCATGAGGCCTTCATGATTGGGACTACAAGGAGTCCTAATAGTAAAGGATTTGATCTATTTATCACGACTGCTCCAATTCCTGACTTGAATGACAAGATCGTTTTGTTTGGCAGAGTTATTAAGGGAGAAGATATTGTTCAGGTATTTTATCTGGACTAGAGATGATACCCCGCGTGTTGCTGCGGGAATTGGATGCAGCTATTTCTATGAGAATTGGCAATATGAATAGTATTTGGATCAGCAATGTGAGATTGAAACTAAAGTATATACTCCCTCCGATCCGAGTTAATTGACGCAGCCTCTATACAATGTCCCATTTACATTGTATAGAGGCTGCCTAAATTAATTCAGATCGGAGGGAGTATAATTTATTATATTTGATTATTATATAGTTGTAAAATATTTATTGAATATGAGTAGCATACATGGTGCATATTAAGTTGTGTCTTTTCCCATGCATAGTGCCATGGTGAGTTGGTATAGTTGCATGAGGAGATAATTAAGTTTAGTGGATGCATAGTAGCATGATGAGTTGGCTTATTTAAGATAATTGAGTCAGTGGGGATCAACTATTTAGGTATATAGGATTCTCTCTCAACCTTGTACACTAGTTAGATTTTTCATAAACACTCAAATGCAGTTTTCTATTTGTTTTGTCTTCTCTATTTATTTCCTGTATTTATATATGTGAAACCTCTGAGCCATATATTCACTAGATGCCCGTTTATGTCAATGGGA
This sequence comes from Aegilops bicornis, assembly GCA_021605145.1. Taxonomy (NCBI): domain Eukaryota; kingdom Viridiplantae; phylum Streptophyta; class Magnoliopsida; order Poales; family Poaceae; genus Aegilops; species Aegilops bicornis. The sequence goes on along the minus strand of CM038670.1, from coordinate 335,007,836 downwards.
GATATTCAAGTTATATAGGAGTTCAACTCCGTGCATAAATGAAAATGAATAAATGAATACCGTAGAACTATCTACTGTCTACGGTTCAAAAGAAAAAAGAATAAATGATATGAGGAACTGCAAATGGTTATTTCATCTAGACATACATGTGTTCTTGAATTGGTGACCTGATTTCTACAATCTAGAGTAGCCATTCCTTCAATTTGGGGAATCCCTGGGTAGCTCAGTGGTACCGTCGGCAGTATTAGTTCCCCTGGGCCTCATCTAGTTTTGAGTTTATGTAATGTTCAATCAAATTATTACCAATCTAATGAGATCAAGGTCACATCTTTATTTATTCTGCTTTCTTGTTTACACAAGCAGGAGATTGAAGAAATCGATACTGATGAGCATTACCAGCCCAAAACCCCTATAGGTATCATTAACATCAGCCTTATACAGGAGCTTTGAGCTGATCCTGCTGCTGTACTTGTATCAAGCATCACCTGTCCGTATACTCTTTAAGAAGGCAACTCCTGGCACTTTGTCCCAGTTCATGCAGCAGCTGTGTATAAATTTATACCTCTGCTTTTGTTTTCAAGCGGAGTTCATGTGTTCAGTTGTTCCATTGTAAATTTAAACCACCTTTAGGGCTCATTTGGTTGCGTGAGGGAACAAATCCAGGGAAGCTAACCACCTCGGGAGAATTTGAGGGGCATGGACTATCCCCCTCCTCTTGTGGGGGGAAATACCCCTAAATTCTCGTCACCAAATAGCAACAGCTGGACGAGGCAAGATGGACGGGCTCAGAGGAAGGAAGTGGGCGTTGCAGACCACGACCGTGCGTGAGAAAAGAGCGAGGGAAAATTTCCATGAGTGCCCGAACGTGGAAACTCTACCCGGGAAAAGAGCGGGGTTAGGGCCGGTCTGCCCCGTGGGCTGAGGCCTCCAAATGTTGTGGCCATCTCTTCGGGGGACAGTCTCCCCGTGGGTTTCGCCCCCTGGAAAAGGGAGCCCCGCTTAGGTAACCTGGCGCCTTGTTCCTTCGTTGGGCCGGTTTTGAAGCTGGCCCATTCCACTACAGGCAGCACCGCGAAAATTCATTAATAGCGCAAAAAACAGCTCTCATGAGGATTTGATCCCACAACCTGCACCTCCAGTGCGTGTTGCCCAACCACTAGATGCTTTAATGAATACTTAGGGCGCAAACTATTTAAGAAGTAAGTATAGCCACGCTATTTACTGCATATAGAAATTAGAAAAAACAAGTTTTTTGAAAATAATTTTGAAGAAAATTTGAAAGTTCACAGATTTCGAAACAAACTGCGAATTCAAAGAATTTTCATGAACTAGAAAAAAAAATCAACGATTTCAAAACAGTTCACAAACTTGGAAAAAGGTTCATCAATTTTGAAACCAAGTTCATCGACTTTTGAAAAAAGTTCGTCTTTTTTAAAAACATATATTCAATTTTTAAAAAAGTTCATAAGTTTTGGAAAAAGTTCATTGATTTTGAAAAGGTTCATAGATTTCGAAAAGAGTTCATATATTTTCAAGAAAAGTTCACAAACTTGAAAAAAAAGTTCATAAATTTTCAAACAAAAAGTTCATTGATTTTGAAAAAAGTTCATCAAAATTGAAAAAAGTTCCTGGATTTTCAGAAAAAAGTTTATCAAATTTGAAAAAGTTCATCGAAAATTTTCAGAATTTTTTTTTATCAAATTTGAAAAAGTTCATCGAAATTTTTCAGAAAAGAGTTCATCAAAATTTGAAAAAAATAAGCTCATGGATTTTTGTCCCTCAAAAGAATTCCCTCAAAGAAAAGTTCATCAAAGTTTAAAAAAGTTCACAAAATTTGAAAACAGTTCATGGATTTTTGAAAAACGTTCGTTGATTTCGAAGGAAATGTTCATTAATTTACAATCACTCATTTAAGAAAAATAAAGAGAAAAAAAGAAACAGAAAAAGAAAACTCGAACTGGAGAAAGAATAAGAAGCACGCAAGAAGATATCACGCGTAAGCTAGGGCTGACCGTAGTGTTTAAGCGCCGTGCGCTGTGACGGTGTAGGTCTCAGGTTCGATTCGCGCAGTGTCCCTCTTTTGCACTTTTTTAAAAAGCAGAAGCAAACGCTAACTATTTTAATGGGCCGGCCCAGCTAGCACCGCTACAGGCGCCAGTTTGCGGAAACAGCTAAAACCGGCGACTGCAGCGCCAAATAGGAAATGCCCTGGAAAAAGTCTGGGATCCTTGGGGACCCCCAGTAACCAAACGAGGCCTTATAAGCATGAATATGGCCGTGACCATATCTAACTGCGTTGAACACTGAAATGAGTCTGCTGGTGATGGGTGCGATGCTAATGAACACACACATATGTAATGTCACTAGACCATAATAGCAAGCGATGCCGTGCTTGTCAATTTTACCCATAATAAGGGCAAAAAGAGTGCACATCTGTGGTCTCTAAACATTAGAAATTTTAGTAAATATATAGTAGCAGGAAATGTGAAAATTAATACGGACTGAGATATTTTGAATTTTAAATACAACGAACTGAACTTATCGGATTAACAAAGAACGTGTTCTAAGCGATGAAGTGTATTCCTTAAAAAAATTGCCATGCATTTGATCAGGATCCAACGGCTTTAAGGTCATTCGCTAGCAAGTCCCTCCAAGCGAACATTCGCCAATTAGTATTTCCCATGCATTTGATCAGGATCCAACGGCTTTAAGGTCATTCGCTAGCAGGTCCCTCCAAGCGAACATTCGCCAATTAGTATTTCCTTTAACAAAACATAGCACCAATATTTAGTTCTTCACTAGAAAAATGTCTGTGTGTTGCAACAGAAAAAAAGAAAATTATATGCTCAAATGCCCTAGTAGAATAAGCATGCCTCAAGAACCCCACCCACACGATATACATACCTTCTCCATGAGTGTTTTATGCACACGTATCCACCCACACATGTGCCTCCTTCATCTGCACTTCATGCCCCAAGGCAACCACAAATTCGTCCTTGTCAACCGCGGGGACCTGTGGCGCTGGACTCAATCGGGGTGGCGTAAACTACATTAGCTAGACGTGAACACCCATGCGTCCACATGTCTTCACGCCGACAGAAGACAACATAGACATGGCTAAGTTCCCTCATCCTCTTCTTCGGTGCCATATCCGTTGGGGCGACCTCGCCCTCTTCCCGGCGATGTTGTGTGTGGGGGTTAAACTTGGGCATTACTCGCACGACCAAGTTTAGGTAGCTCCATCTTGAACTTTCGAGTCAATAGTAGGCCTGAGCCGAAGAAACAATAAAAGTCTAGTTTAGCTGAGAATTTTTTCTGTTCACCAAGCAACATTAAGAAGACATGATATTTCCATCAAAACAAAAGAACATACACACATGAAAAAGAAATTGCATGCACATGCCAGGTCAAAAGAATCAGATTAACATATTTCTCAAGGTGATGTGTACTCATGTAAATGGTTACATGTTTTTGCTTCCTAACTTTATTGTTGATCTTACATATAAATAAATCTTTCATGTATTTAGTGAGAGAGAAAATCTTGATCTATATATCTATTCAGTTTACGCGAACTCAAAGGCAGAAACTAAAAGTCTAGTTTAGCTGGAATTTTTTCTGTTCACCAAACAACATTAAGAAGACGTGGTATTTCAATCAAAACAAAAGAACATACACACATAAAAAAAATATTTGCATGCATATGCCAGGTCAAAAGAATCAAATTAACAGATTTCTCAAGGTGATGTGAGATCTTTATTACTCAGGTAAAGGGTACATGTTTTTGATTCTTAACTTCATTGTTGATCTTACATGCAAATAAATATTTCATGTTTTTAGAGAGAGAAAAAAACTTGATCTATATATCTGTTCAGTTAGGAAAAGACTGGACTTTTATCGCTCACGATTCTTTTGGCAGGGTGATGAACTAAAAAGAAAATACCGTTTAGCCAAATGGGATATCATTTGTCGAACGAAAGACCAAGGGGGTCTTGGTATTGAGAATCTTGAAGTTAAGAACAGATGTCTTCTCAGCAAGTGGCTGTGGAAGTTATCTAGTGGGACTGATGCCACTTGGGCGCAAATTCTCCGTAGCAAGTATCTTCAAACCAAAACTTTGTGTCAGGTGACAGTAAGGCCGACTGACTCACCTTTTTGGAAAGTGCTTATGAAAGTCAAACTATCCCTGTTTAATAGGACAAAGTTTATTGTTGGTAACGATGCTAGTACGCGATTCTTGAAGGATACTTGGCTCAGAGAGACACCCTTAGCCATTCAATACCCGTCTTTGTATCGTATTGTTCAACGACGTGATGTTTTTGTTGCAACGGTACTTCAATCTACCCCCCTTAATATTCAGTTCAGAAGGACGCTAGTGGGCAATTGTTGGGAAGATTGGCTCCGTCTAGTAAGTAGACCGATGGAGGTTCAGCTTTCTCAACAACCGGATGAATTACGCTGGAAGCTTACTAGGTCTGGAGTATTTACAGTTAAATCAATGTATGTTGATGTTATCAATTCAAGCTAGATTCCTAGCTCCAAACATGTTTGGGCTGTCAAAGTCCCTTTGAAAATCAAAGTGTTTATGTGGTTTATTCATAAACAAGTTATTTTAACCAAGGACAACTTGACAAAGCGTAATTGGACAGGACCTACTAGGTGTACTTTTTGTGATCGGGATGAGACGATCAAACACCTGTTTCTTGATTGCCCGCTAGCCAAAGTTTTATGACGAACGGTCCAAATTGCTTTCAATATTACTCCACCGAGTTCTGTCAACACGTTATTTGGAACGTGGCTTAACTTGATAGAGCCCGAGTTAGCGAGACATATTCGTGTCGGAGTCTGCGCCATATTGTGGGCGCTATGGAATTGCAGAAATGATTTGGTTTTTAAGAGGACAACTGAAGGAAATATGCCCTAGAGGCAATAATAAAGTTATTATTTATTTCCTTATTTCATGATAAATGTTTATTATTCATGCTAGAATTGTATTAACCGGAAACTTGATACATGTGTGAATACACAGACAAACATAGTGTCACTAGTATGCCTCTACTTGACTAGCTCGTAAGTCAAAGATGGTTAAGTTTCCTAGCCATGGACATGAGTTTCCATTTGATTAACGGGGTCACATCATTAGGAGAATGATGTGATTGACTTGACCCATTCCGTTAGCTTAGCACTTGATCGTTTAGTATGTTGCTATTGCTTTCTTCATGACTTATACATGTTCCTATGACTATGAGATTATGCAACTCCCATTTACCGGAGGAACACTTTGTGTGCTACCAAACGTCACAACGAATCGAGTGATTATAAAGGAGCTCTACAGGTGTCTTCGAAGGTACTTGTTGAGTTGGCGTATTTCGAGATTAGGATTTGTCACTCCGATTGTCGGAGAGGTATCTCTGGGCCCTCTCGTTAATGCACATCACTATAAGCCTTGCAAGCAATGTAGCTAATGAGTTAGTTAGGGAATGATGCATTACATAATGAGTAAAAAGATTTGCCGGTAACGAGATTGAACTAGGTATTGGGATACCGACGATCGAACTCGGGCAAGTAACATACCGATGACAAAGGGAACATCGTATGTTGTTATGCGGTTTGACCGATAAAGATCTTCGTAGAATATGTGGGAGCCAATATGAGCATCCAGGTTACGCTATTGGTTATTGACCGGAAATGTGTTTCGGTCATGTCTACATAGTTCTCGAACCCGTAGGGTCCGCACGCTTAAGGTTTCGATGACAGTTTTATTACGAGTTTATGAGTTTTGATGTACCGAAGGAGTTCGGAGTCCCGAATGAGATCTGGGACATGACGAGGAGTCTCGAAATGGTCGAGACGTAAAGATCGATATATTGGACGACTATATCCGGACATCGGAAAGGTTCCGAGTGGTTCGGGTATTTTTCAGAGTACCGGGGAGTTACGGGAATACGGGGGAAGAAGTATATGGGCCTTATTGGGCTTTAGGGGAGAGAAAGAGATAGGCCGCACGCCCCCCCAATGACTAGTCCGAATTGGACTAGGGGAGGCGGCGCCTCCTTCCTTCTCTTCCCTCTCCCCTTCCTTGTCTCCTACTCCTACTACATGGAAGGGGAGGAATCCTACTCCCGGTGGGAGTAGGACTCCTCCAGGGCGCGCCATAGGGGCCGGCCCTCCCCCCTCCTCCACTCCTTTATATACGGGGGCAGGGGGGCAACTCTAGACACAACAACAATTGATCATTGATCTCTTAGCCGTGTGCGGTTCCCCCCTCCACCATAGTCCACCTCGATAATACTGTAGCGGTGCTTAGGCGAAGCCCTGCGTCGGTAGAACATCAACATCGTCCTGCACGCCGTCGTCTTGTGAAACTCTTCCTCAACACTCGGCTGGATCGGAGTTCGAGGGGCGCCATCGGGCTGAACATGTGCTGAACTCGGAGGTGCCGTATGCTCGGTACTTGATCGGTCGGATCGTGAAGACGTACAACTACATCAACCGCGTTGTGCTAACGCTTCCGCTTTCGGTCTATGAGGGTACATGGACAACACTCTCCCCTCTCGTTGCTATGCATCACCATGATCTTGCGTGTGCGTAGGAATTTTTTTGAAATTACTGCGTTCACCAACAGTGGCATCCGAGCCTGGTTTTATGCGTTGATGTTATTTGCACGAGTAGAACACAAGTGAGCTGTGGGCGATACAAGTCATACTGCTTACCAGCATGTCATACTTTGGTTCGGCGGTATTGTTGGATGAAGCGGCCCGGACCGACATTACGGTACGCCACGCGAGACTGGTTCTACCAACGTTCTTTGCACAGTGGCTGGCGGGTGTCTGCTTTCTCCAACTTTAGTTGAACCGAGTGTATACGCCCGGTCCTTGCGAAGGTTAAAACAGCACTAACTTGATGAACTATCGTTGTGGTTTTGATGCGTAGGTAAGAACGGTTCTTGCTCAGCCCGTAGCAGCCACGTAAAACTTGCAACAAGAAAGTAGAGGACGTCTAATTTGTTTTTGCAGGGCATGTTGTGATGTGATATGGTCAAGACGTGATGCTATATTTTATTGTATGAGATGATCATGTTTTGTAACCGAGTTATCGGCAACTGGCAAGAGCCATATGGTTGTCGCTTTATTGTATGAAATGCAAGCGCCCTGTAATTGCTTTACTTTATGACTAAGCGGTAGCGATAGTCGTAGAAGCAATAGGTGGCGAGACGACAACGATGCTACGATGGAGATCAAGGTGTCACGCCGGTGACGATGGTGATCACGACGGTGCTTCGGAGATGGAGATCACAAGCACAAGATGATGATGGCCATATCATATCACTTATTGATGTTTATCCTTTATGCATCTTATTTTGCTTTGATTGACGGTAGCATTTTAAGATGATCTCTCACTAATTATCAAGAAGTGTTCTCCCTGAGTATGCACCGTTGCGAAAGTTCTTCGTGCTGAGACACCACGTGATGATCGGGTGTGATAGGCTCTACGTTCAAATACAACGGGTACAAAATAGTTGCACACATAGAATACTCAGGTTAAACTTGTGAGCCTAGCATATCTGAGATATGGCCTCGGAACACGGAGACCGAAAGGTCGAGCGTGAATCATATAGTAGATATGATCAACATAGTGATGTTCACCATTGAAAACCACTCCCTCTCACATGATGATCGGACATGGTTTAGTTGATTTGGATCACGTGATCACTTAGATGACTAGAGATATGTCTGTCTAAGTGGGAGTTCTTAAGTAATATGATTAATTGAACTTAAATTTATCATGAACTTAGTCCTGGTAGTATTTTGCAAATTATGTTGTAGATCAATAGCTCGCATTGTTGCTTTCATATGTTTATTTTGATATGTTCCTAGAGAAAATTGTGTTGAAAGATGTTAGTAGCAACGATGCGGATTGAATCCGTGATCTGAGGTTTATCCTCATTGCCGCACGTAAGAATTATGTCCTTAATGCACCGCTAGGTGATGGACCTATTGCAGAGCGTATGCTGGGGCGTTATGAACGTTTGGCTAGCTCAATATGATGACTACTTGATAGTTTAGTGCACCATGCTTAACGGCTTAGAATCGGGACTTCAAAGACGTTTTGAACGTCATGGACCATATGAGATGATCCAGGAATTGAAGTTAATATTTCAAGCAAATAACCGAGTTGAGAGATAGGAAATCTCCAACAAGTTCTATAGCTAAAAGATGGAAGAGAATCGCTCAACTAGTGAGCATGTGCTCAGATTGTCTGGGTACTACAATCGCTTGAATCAAGTGGGAGTTAATCTTCCAGATAAGATAGTGATTGACAGAGTTCTCTAGTCACCATCACCAAGTTACTAGAGCTTCGTGATGAACTATAGTATGCAAGGGACGCATTTAAAACGATTCCCGAGCTCTTCGTGATGTTGAAATCGACGAAGGTAGAAATCAAGAAAGAGCATCAAGTGTTGATGATTGACAAGACCACTAGTTTCAAGAAAAGGGAGAAGGGAAAGAAAGGGAACTTCAAGTAGAATGACAAGCAAGTTGTCACTCCCGCGAAGAAGCCCAAAGCTGGACCAAAGCCTGAAACTGAGTGCTTACACTGCAAAGGAAATGGTCACTGGAAGCGGAAATGACCTGAATATTTGGTGGATAAGAAGGATGGCAAAGTGAACAAGGGTATATTTGATATACAGGTTATAGATGTGTGCCTTACTAGTGTTTATAGTAGCCCCTGAGTATTTGATACTTGTTCGGTTGCTAAGATTAGTAACTTGAAACAGAGTAATGAGAATAAACAGAAACTAGTTGAAGGGGAAGTGACGATGAGTGTTGGAAGTAGTTCCAAGATTGATATGATCGTCATCACACACTCCCTATATTTTCGAGTTTAGTGTTAAACCTAAAATAAATGTTATTTGGTGTTTACGTTGAGCATAAATATGATAAGATCATGTTTATTGCGATACGATTATTCATCTAAGATAGAGAATAAATTTTTATTCTGTTTACATGAATAAAACCTTCTATGGTCATACACCCAATGGTGATGGTTTATTGATCTTGATCATAGTGATACACATATTCATAATGTTGATGCCAAAAGATGCAAAGTTAATAATGATAGTGCAATTTATTTGTGGCACTGCCGTTTGGGTCATATCCGTGTAAAGCGCATGAAGAAACTCCATAAAGATGGATTTTCGGAATCACTTGGTTATGAATCATTTGATGCTCGCGAACCGTGCCTTTTGGGCAAGATGACTAAAACTCCGTTCTCCGGAACAATGGAACGAGCTACTAACTTGTTGGAAATAATACATACCGATGTATGCGGTCCAATGAGTGTTGATGCTAGTGGCGGGTATCGCTATTTTCTGACCTTCACAAATGATTTGAGCAGATATGCGTATATCTACTTAATGAAGCACAAGTCTGAAACATTTGAAAAGTTCAAAGAATTTCAGAGTGAAGTGGAGAATCATCGTAACAAGAAAATAAAGTTTCTACAATCTGATCGTAGAAAAGAATATTTGAGTTACGAGTTTGGCCTTCATTTTTAAACAATGTGGAATAGTTTCACAGCTCACGCCACATGGAACACCACAGCATAATGGTGTGTCCGAACGTCGTAACCGCACTTTATTGGATATGGTGCGATCTATGATGTATCTTACCGATTTACCACTATCATTTTGGGGTTATGCATTAGAGATAGCTGCATTCACTTTAATAGGGCACCATCTAAATCCGTTGAGACGTGGTTTAGCAGTTAACCTAAGCTGTCGTTTCTTAAAGTTTGGAGTTGCGATGCTTATGTGAAAAAGGTTTTCAACCTGATAAGCTCGAACCCAAATCGGAGAAGTGCGTTTTCATAGAATACCCAAAGGAAACTGTTGGTACACCTTCTATCACAGATCCGAAGGCAAAACATTCGTTGCTAAGAATGGATCCTTTCTAGAGAAGGAGTTTCTCTCGAAAGAAGTGAGTGGGAGGAAAGTAGAGCTTGATAAGGTAATTTGTACCTTCTCCCGAACAGGAAAGTAGTTCATCACAGAAATCAGTTCCAGTGATTCCTACACCAATTAGTGAGGAAGCTAATGATGATGATTGAGGGAGTCCCGGATTAGGGGGTGTCCGGATAGCCGAACTCTCACCGTCGGCCGGACTCCTGGACTATGAAGATACAAGATTGAAGACTTCGTCCCGTGTCCGGATGGGACTTTCCTTGGCGTGGAAGGCAAGCTTGGCGATACGTATATGTAGATCTCCTACCATTGTAACCGACTCTGTGTAACCCTAACCTAGCCGGTGTCTATATAAACCGGAGGGTTTTAGTCCGTAGGACGAACAACAATCATACCATAGGCTAGCTTCTAGGGTTTAGCCTCCTTGATCTCGTGGTAGATCTACTCTTGTACTACCAATATCATCAATATTAATCAAGCAGGAGTAGGGTATTACCTCCATCGAGAGGGCCCAAACCTGGTAAAAACATCATGTCCCTTGTCTCCTGTTACCATCCGCCTAGACGCGCGATTCGGGACCCCTACCCGAGATCCGCCGGTTTTGACACCGACATTGGTGCTTTCATTGAGAGTTCCTCTGTGTCGTCGCCGTCAGGTAGGATGCCTCATCTCGTCTTTAAAGACGATACCATCGCCAAAGGAGCCTTGGCCGCTGGCCAGACTCTTCGGCTAGGTGGTTTTCTTATGACCGCCAGTCCGGCCACCGCGCCGACGATGACCTCTCGAGTCATCGAAACCAATCTCCATGTCAATTCGGAGCTTGCCAAGCAATTAGATCCGATCGAGCTCTCCTCTGTAAACGAGCTCTTGGATCGAATCGCCGCCCTGGGAGTCGCTACTGACTACGACCGGATCGGGCCTAAAACTGATCTGAGAGAGATCAACTCTTACCAGGCTACCCATCATGTTGCTGTGATAGAGGAGCAATGCGGCAATTCTTCTTCTATCTTAAGGACTAGCTACGTCCGGATTCCCGATCCCTCCATGCCGGATTCCTGCGGAGGGACGGATGTCGATCAAGCCCTGAACCTAAAGTCGGTAGTGAGTCGAGACTCATTGGATGACACTCAAAATCCAAACTTTCGAGTTCGGAAACTTCTCGGCCCTCGAGTCCTAAATTGACGGGTTCCGGATCTAGTTCCACCCGCCCACCCAAACATTAGCGATCTCTCTCGAATTCGGCAAGAGCCCGCTGAAAGCAGTACAACATTATCGGGCGATTCCTCCCGGTTATGAACAGGATAAAGGATCGCCGAGAGGAGGACGCAATCCCAATTTTCTGCAATAATTGCACGGACAAGGGAATCCTAAACGCCATAAGTCATCGCGAAATTACACGCTTCTTGACTTGGTGACCATAGTACAAAAAATCTTGTGCGATGGAGAGCGCATGGAAAACCGAAAGTAAATTTTGGGATAATTCTGCCTCAATACATCCCTAGTCCGAAACAAAAGGGTGCATCATTATCAAGCACACAGGTTAAATACCAAAAACCAAAACCCCTAAAGGGTACGGAACCATACTTTGGAGGGTTAGCTAAACGGACCTGCAAAATTCATAGCACTGAGGGCGCCACTCCAACTCATAGCCTTGAGCATGTTGGATACTACGGCAGGTGGCCAAAAGTGGCGAAGAGCTTCTAGCTTCGTAATCCCAGCCCAAAGAACACCAAGACGGTGTTAATAGTCTTGAGACTTTCGCATCAAATAACATGCGAAAATGAACACTCCGCAACCTTGCGAAGTCTACCAAGTAGCAACAATAAATCCATGGAGGACACGGCTATTACTTTTAATGCCGATGGCGAACCTAAATTCGAACAGCCCGAGCACCGGCCGCATTGGTCCTCAGCCCGATAGTGGGCGGCTTTACGCCTTACTAAGGTACTCATGGATGGCGGCAATGACTAAACCTCATCTATGAGGAAACCCTCCGAAAAATGGAAATAGACTGGAACCGCATTGAGCGAAGCAGCACAACCTTTAGAGGAATAATCCCTAGCCGGGAAGCATGCTGCACAGGAAAAATCACGCTGGACGTAGTGTTCGGCTCGCCGGACAATTACAGGTCCGAGGAGGTCACATTTCAAGTGGCCCCGTTCAACAGCGGATATCATGCTTTATTAGGACGAGAGGCATTCACAATTTTTCAAGCTATACCCCATTATGGGTACATGAAGCTTAAAATGCTCGGACCTAACGGAATCATCACTCTCGCCAAAGGATCCGAACACATCACTCCGCCGAAAACAAGACAGCCGCACTAGCCCTCGAGGCACTATTGAAGCCCTAGCGGCCGAGGAACTCATCGTGATGCGCTCCACGGTGAAGCAGGACGATGTGATACTTGATAAAAGATCCAAGTCCACTTCTTTTAAACTAGCAGATGAAATAGTCAAATTCCAAGTCCACCCAACGGACCACCGCAAAGACGGCCTCCATTGGGGCACAATTAAACCACGATGTAGACGCGCAGACTCACGAGAATTTCTACAAGAAAACTGGGACATCTTTGCCTGGCACCCTTCAGACATGCTAGGAATCCCACGTCAGCTGGCTGAGCACAGCCTAAATATCCTAAAAGGATTCAAGCCAGTCAAACAGGCTCTTCGGCGCTTTTCTGAACCCAAGAGACAGGACATGGGAGAGGAGCTAGCCAAACTTTTGGAAGCCGGATTCATCAGAGATATAAAACATCCGGACTGGCTAGCAAACCTGGTGATGGTACCAAAGAAGGATAAATCCTGGCGCCTATGTGTTGATTTCAAAGACCTTAATAAGGCTTGCCCAAAGGATCCCTTCCCCCTCCCTCGAATTGATCAAATTATTGACGTTACAGCAGGACACGACTCATTGTGCTTCCTCGACGCGTACTCCGGCTACCACCAAATCAAGATGGCGGAGCCAGACCAAGCTGCAACAGCATTCATCACTCCATACGACCCCTTCTGCTTCAATACAATGCCCTTTGGGCTCAAAAACGCCGTCGCAACATATCAGCGCATGATTCAGACATGTCTGGCAAACCAGATCGGCAAAACAGTGGAAGCGTATGTAGATGACGTGGTCGTCAAAACCAAGAACGTCGAAACTCTAGTAGACGACTTGAGGCTCACATTCGACAATCTTCGAAAATACGACATCAAGCTCAATCCGGAAAAATGCGTCTTGGCGTTCGGTAGGAAAGCTCCTGGGCTTCATTGTGTCCGGTAGAGGAATTGAAGCAAACCCAGCCAAGATCCGAGCTCTGTCACAATTGGATATTCCAAAAGACCTCAAGCAAATACAAAAATTGACGGGATGCGTAGCGGCTCTAAGCCGCTTTATTTCCCGTTTGGGAGAAAAGGCGTTACCCCTTTATCGCCTCCTCCGCCAAGACCGAACACTTCGAGTGGGCGGATGCCGCCACGCCGGATTCGAAGAAATAAAGGCCATTTTGGCAACAAATCCGGTCTGGCAGCTAACGTGGGCGAACCAATGCTATTATATATCGCCGCAACACATCAAGTTGTCAGCGCGGTGCTCGTCGTTGAACGAGAAGCAGACGGACATCCGTTCCCTCTTCAAAAACCGGTTTATTATGTGTCCACTGTCCTAACTCCATGCAAGTCCCGGTACCCACATTATCAAAACATAGCATACGCGGTATTCATGGCATCCCGGAAGCTGCGACACTACTTTCAAGAGTGTTCGATAACGGTAGCCTCCGAAGTACCTCTTAACGACATTATAAACAATCGCGACGCGACGGGCCGGATTGCTAAATGGGCCATAGATCTCCTTCCATTCGAAGAGTGTCGAACCCAACGAGGAGCAGAAGGAAATGACAAGTAGTTTTTAGCAAGGTATTGTCTGCAAGTGCCGAAATTGTAAATAGCGAGTAGTTTGATAGCAAGATAATTTGTAACGAGAAAGTAACGATAATAGTAACAAGTATGCAGCAAGGTAGCCCAATCCTTTTGAGTCAAAGGACAGGCCAAAACGGTCTCTTAAGATAAGCAAAGCATTCTTGAGGGTACACGGGAATTTCATCTATCACTTTCATCATGTTGGTTTGATTTGTGTTCGCTACTTTGACAATTTGATATGTGGGTGGACCGGTGCTTAGGTGTTGTTCTTACTTGAGCAAACCTCCTACTTATGATTAACCCTCCCGCAAGCATCCGCAACTATGAGAAAAGTATTAAGAATAAATTCTAACCATAGCGTTAAACTCTAGGATCCAATCGGCCCCTTACGAAATAGTGCATAAACTGGGGTTTAAGTTTTTGTCACTCTCGCAACCCACCATCTATTTACTACTCCACAAGGCATTCCCTTAGGCACAAATATGGTAAAGTGTCATGTAGTCGACGTTCACATGACACCACTAAGGGAATCACAACATACATACCATCAAAATATCGAACACATATCAAATTCACATGATTACTTGCAACATGATTTATCCCGTGACCTCAAGAACAAAGACAACTACTCACAAACAATAAACATGCTCATGATCAGAGGGTGTCGGTGTTCTGGGAACGGGGGTCCCCAGACTTGCCTGCCTGCGGCCTGCAGCGTGGTTCAAAGGGGGGCCCATCACGGCCCATCTTCATCAACACAAGCTCAAGACCCTCGCGAGGGGCCAAGCCACGCGGGGCGGACGACAGGGAGCTTCCTCAGGCAAGGCCTCATCAGGCTGTCTCGCGAGGAGGCGGAGAGATCAAGGCGGGGTACCTCACGAGGTGCCCATGACGCAAGCCATGACGACCAAGGGCACCAGGCGGGCGCCAGCCCGCGCAGTGTCCTCCTTTCCTCTTTGGTGCAAAGGGAGCAAGCGCAGGTGAGAGCATCAAGCAAAGGCATCCATTTCGATGCAACAAGACCAAGACCAGCTCAACGGCAGGTAGGAAGTCATTGTGGAGCCCAAGCCGGCGTCACCACCAGAGCCTTTGGCAGGCGAGGACCAACTTTAGTCAGGATAAGTGTACCAGATGTTCCCCATCAGCCCAAGAGGCAATCCACCACACCACAAACTAGAGTAGGGTATTACACCACAATGGTGGCCCGAACTAGTATAAACCTTGTGTCTCTTGTGTTGTTCCTTTCGTAGTTTAGATCCTAGCGAGGCGGCGGGGTGCAGGTAGGTAGAGGGCGAGATCTCCGCGTGCACCCCAGTGTTCGAACCTCAAGGGTCTGCCGGAACCCGAAATCCGACATTTGGCGCCCGAGGTAAAGTGCGCTGAATTAAATCTTCCGCCGCCTGTTCTCCGTCGACCACCGCATCCATGTCCGACGCCGCTGGCCCGCACCGAAGCGCCGAGCCGCTCTCGCTTCTGCGTCGCCAGACGGCTCCGTCGGGCGCGCCTCGTCGTTCCGTCACTGCCGTCAACGCCACCACCAGCCCGGCGGGGAACGAGCAGCAAGCATCGTCCCAGCATCCCTCCGTGAGGCAAGACGGCTGCACTGCTACCCCCTCACTTGCGCCGGCTGGTTCTTTGTCCCGCGCATTCCGCGCGTCCATGGAGGCTCGAGCTGCGCTCATCACGGCAAACGAGCTCCTGCGCTACCGTCCGGTCGACGATGTCTACGAAGAGTGGCTCGACCGCGTCGCCGAAGCTTCGTCCGCGCCGCAGGGGCTCCCAGCGCCCGTCCCGCTGGCCGCACCCGCCTGCTGCTGGCGACGAGCTCCGGGCGCCTCGGCCGCCTCCCCCTCAAGAAGGCGCCTGGCTCCAAGGCGCGTGGTCCACAGGGTGGAACCCCTCCGTCCGGGCGCCCGGTAGCAAGAGCGATGCTGCCAGAAGTCCCTCGCCCGCAAGAAGCTGCCCGAGTGCTCCCGCTCCAGCTCGCCGCGACCACGCCTCTGCTCCAAAGACATCAAGACCCCGCGCTGCTCCGGCTGCAGCGCATGGTGACCCGCAAGACCAAGCTCTTCGTCACCCAAGGCCTCCGTGGCACAAGCAGGCTGCCGTGCCTTCACCACAGAGCTGCGCAGCGTTGCGTGGCCCGGCAAGTTCAAGCCAGACCTGCCTCCTCGCTACGACGGTACGGCCGAGTTCCTCTAGCTCTACGAGCTGGGCATCGAAGCCGCCAAAGGAGACGAGAAGGTCATGGCGAACTGGTTTCCCATGGTGCTCAAGGACGGGTCCCGCACCTGGCTCCTGAACCTGGCTCCAGGCACGATCTCCTCCTGGGATGAGATGCACACCCGCTTCATCGCCAAATTCCAAGGTACTCGTGACCGGCCACCCGCCGTGAGCGACATGCGCCGCATCAAGCAGCAACCAGGGGAGACCCTGCAGAAATACATCCATCATTTCAACAACGCACGCCTCAAGATTCCCAAGGTGACCGAGGAGGCCATCATTTCCGCCTTCTCCGACGGTGTGCGTGATGTCAAGATGAAGGAGGAGCTGGCGATGCACGAAGACTTGTGCACTTCGTTGGAGCTGTTCAACTTGGCGACCAAGTGCGCCAGAGCGGAAGGAAGGCGTCTCCCTCCTCGAGCTGCCTGCCGCAGACCCAGAAGAGAAGAAACCCAAGGCCAAGGATGTGAAGCGCAAGGGGACTGCCGTGCTCGCAGCAGAACCGGACACCAAGTGGGGCAGAGATCAGCCCGAGTCTTCCAAGGGCAGCCGATACTGCGTGTACCACGACCTCCACACCCACAACACCAACGAATGTCAAGAGCTCCGAGCCGTGCAAGAAGGGAGGATCGGCCGACGTCCCGACCGCAAGACCGAGGCTACGGCCGAGGAGGAGGAAGGAACTCAGGACGCTGGGAAGACCGCGGCCCTCGCCAAGGGTGGCGCGACCAACCTCGCGAGGATCGCTAAGCGGACCCGCCTCGCGAGGAGGTGGAGGATCAGCCTCGCGAGGATCGCCCGCAAGGCAACGCAGCCTCCCTCCTCTGCCGCCGCAGCCAAGGAGAAATGAAGACCGTCATCGGACGAGGGGCTGGCGGCTTCCGTGGAGCCGCAGCGATCGCCTGCATCCTGGGCGGAGCTCAAGCCCCAGCCTCTCAACGCATCTTCAAGCAGTTCGCCCGCGAAGTGAATGCAGTCCTGCCCAAGCTCGAAGCCACACAACCCCTCAGGTGGTCGGCGTGCGCCATCACATTCAGCTCAGCGGATCAGCTCAAGTGTGCAGCCACAGCCGGAGTCCTCCCGATGCTTCGCTCCCCAATCATCAGCAACGTGCTGGTCACCAAGACCCTCATCGATGGCGGGGCAGGGCTCAACGTCCTGTCTGTGGAAACGTTCAAAAATCTCCAAGTGCCTTACAATCAGCTTCAGCCAACCAAGCCATTCTCTGGGGTCACCGACGGCTCCACGGTCCCGGTTGGGCAGGTTCGCCTCCCTGTCACCTTCGGCGCGCGCGACAACTACCGCACCGAGCTCATCGACTTCGATGTCGCCCACATTCGCCTGCCATACAACGCTATCCTCGGGTACCCAGCGCTGGCCAAGTTCATGGCCGTAACCCACCACGGCTACAACGTCCTCAAGATGCCAGGAAGTGGCGGAGTCATCACGGTGCCCTGCAAAGAGAAAGATGCGGTGTGCTCCCTGGAGCGAGCCTTTCAGGACGCATCACTGGAAGACCCGGATCACGGAAGCAGGAGGTTTCCCGAGACTGCCCCCAAGAAGAAGACATTGTCCGGCCCGGCCCCTCAGGAGGCAGGCCCTTCAGGGTCCGCGCCTGCTCAGGGGGAACCTCCTTCTATCGCATAGGAAAGCGCGCCCGGCGCCCTCCTCAGGCAGGGCTCGGGCCCCCCCCCCTGGAGGGCCACCGACCTTGCTAAGGTCACGAGGAAGGCGCTTGGGCACCACTTGGAGGCATGTTTCAAAGCACGTTTCCCTCAAGAAGGAGCAAGACAAGGAGGGCCGAACCCTCAGGAGTTCGTCAGCAAGATCATTCAGGAGCTACAGGAGTCAAGAGTCATGAGTGGCAGCCGCCGCTTACCTGCCGTGGCTCCCCATCCAGGCGAGGATGGTGGGCTGCGCGTCTGCATCGACATACCAGGGCTCAACCGAGCCACCTCTCAGGAGCGCCTCTGGCCCTCTCGCGTGGGGCGCTGCGAAGGTCCCCCCACAGCACGTTCGCATGCCTTACGGCTTGCCGAACGTGGCTGCCACGCGTCAGCGCCTCATGAGGAGCATCCTGGAGGCTCAAGAGGCCAGGCGTTCCGCAGCCCTAGCAGAGATGGAGATGGTCTCGAGGAGCCACCAGCGCCTCCCGAGCCTCCTGAGGCCCCGAGGCACAGGGGCTCGTGAGGATTGGCTCCGCAGCCCACCGAGTCTGCTGCACCAACACCCTTTTGTCTTCAGCGCTATCAGGTGACATCTTTCAAGTTTCATTTCCAGCTGGGAGCGCCCCCAGGGCTGCATTATTCCCAGGCCGCGTGGGTCCGTCCCTGCGGCGTGTATCCCTTATTACTTCGTGTTCCTAGCTTATCTTGTTTGGGGCACCCCTCGGGCTGCATCATCCCCAAGTCGCTCGGGCAGACCCGGCGGCATGTATCCCTCTTGCGTTTATTTCGGGTCATGTGTTCGACCCATCATACTTGTTATTTGATGCCGATCCATGGTACCTTTTCTTCATCCATGTCGACCGCTTGCACGTTAAGAAGTACTGAGCATCGCGACTCGTGGCTCCTTGGCCCTCGGCGCTCACCCTCGGCCTTGTCCACGGCATCGCGACTGGCATACCAGTGACGGCCGAGACCAGCTCGAGGGCCGGGACCCGAGGACGAGAGCGTCGGCATCTAACCAAATTTGCAGGAACACATCACAAGCTAAGGCCCAGTGCCAGGCGCAACCCGCCTTGAGGTAGGGCCCCGTGAGTCCCGCGCTGGCTCACGGGTGCCCAGATACACCTCGTCAGGCCCTACCGTGCCAGCCACGTGTCAGGGCGGGGCTGTACACGCCCGGGGGCTCCTCCCGGAGGGGAGCCCCCTCCCACGCACTAGTAGAAGCACCGTGCTCCGCGCTGGCTGACGACACTGCCGAGGAGCGGCTACGCCCGTACACATACGTAAGCGCTATGCTCCGAGCTGGTGATAAACAACTGAGGGTGGCCCCCGGGCTGCATCAACCTCAGGGAGCCCGGAGCTCAGTGTCTGTCCTCATCGCAACGCCTCCCCTCGGGAGTGCCGCGCGAGGGGGCTGGGCACGGGGGCTGCGCTGAGTCACGCCCAGACGCACGCCACCCAGCCAGCCCTCGGGCCTGGTTCGTCGCAGGTCCCTCCCCGAGCGGAGCCAAGGTCTGAAGGCCGTTTGAGCGTCAAGGGGACTCTGAGCATCGCGACTCAGAGCCTAACTGGTCACGTAGCCCCTCACTCCTTAGTTCCGAAGGCTAACGGCGGTTGAGGTATGCGCGGGCCGGGCTCTGCAGACGAGAACGGTAGATCCACCCACATCTCACCTCTCTACTTGTTGTTCAGGCGCCAAGGGGACTCCTGAGCATCGCGACTCAGGAGCCTAACTTGTCACGTAGCCCTCACTCCTTGGTCCCGTCCTGGTTTCCGGTCGGGGCTAACGCGGCTGAGGTATGCTGAGGCCAGCCCCGCCGGCAGAGAACATAAGCAAGTAGGAAGGAAAAGCGCAAATTTCAAGGAATTCAAAAGCAAATATTACAGTCCATAACTGTTATCACAACGCCAAATGCAAGTTTAAACGCCTCCCGAGGCATGATACATGTGCAGGAATTAAAAGCGAGAACATGAGCCACAACGGAGTCACTTGTCGGTGGTGGAGCTGCGCTGAGCGGGTTCGCCTTTGTGGAGCCGCAGGGTTAGCAGCGCCCGCTTGGCTTAGTCTTGAAGGCCGGAACTTCCCCAGCAGAGCCTCCGTACGACCCTTCACGGCCTCAGCAGTGGCAGCGGCAAGCTCGCCACTCGCTGGCTCCAGCAGGCTGTCGAGGTCGACGTTGGGATCGCGAAGGTAGAGGTGGGTGAGGACCCGCGTCAGTGCTGCAGAAGACATCTTCAAGAGCGCGAACCAGGAAGGGAATCAGCTTGGCGGGGCCGTCCTCTGCGTCGGCCAGCGGGCTCTCTAGGCCGCTATCGTAAAGCTCCCTCAGCAAGGTGCGAGCCTTCACCTCCATCTCCGTGAAGGCCACGCGATCCTCGGCAAGGACCCATGCCTTGCCGTCCAGCTCGACCTTCCTCGCCTCCAACTCTTGCTCCAAAGACGCCTAGGCGTTCACGGCGCTTCTTGAGCTTGGCGTCCCGATCCTTGACGGCCACCTCGCGAGCTTTCATGCCTTCCTCCTGCTCTTGGCGAAGGCGGGTCTCCTTGGCGAGCTGGTCCCGCATGCCCTGCAGCTCGCTCTCCAGCGCCTTGCAGCGACCTCGGACATCGGCTACCTCCCCCAAGGCAGCGTCGCGAGCAGCTTTCGCCCCAAGGACGGCCTGCTTGTCCTCGTTGCAAGCCGTCGAGGCCTGGACTAGCACCGCCCGAATCGAAGCGTCGGAGCGGATCCAGCCAGAAGCCAGCTCCAAGCGCTCGGCCACTAGATGAGGGTCGGCGCCCTAAAGATCCTGCCGCAGCCGGTCCAGTTTGGCAGCAGCACGATCCAGAACGGTAGGAGGAGTTGGAGAGGCAGCAGTCGGTGGGGTAGGAGGAGAAGGCGGCAGCGTGACCACAATATCCTGAGGCAGAGCCTGCTGCGCCCCAACGGCTGTGGTGGCAGCATCAGGCAAGGGCACCTCAGGAGCCTCTTGGGCCATGGCTGAGCTCGCCCCAGCCGGCTCAGCCATGCCTTATGAGGACGACCGGGCAGGAGAGGCCCGTGCATTGCGGTCACCTTCTTTCGCGGGCAGAGGCGCTGCCCCAGACGGAACCTCAGGAGATCCCTTCGGCTTCTTTGCATGGGCGCCAGCCTAGCCAAGAGATCTGACGCGTCAAGCCTCAAATGACAAAACAAGAAATAAGATAGGAATCGAGCACTTACTGGTCGTCGCTCACGGGCTCGAGCAACCTCCGGCCATACTTGAAGCCCGAGAGCCGGCTGCAAGGATCAACCACAAGGAGCTCGGGAGCAGAAGGCGCGCCTACGGATCGCCTCGGGGCCGGGGCAGACCCGCGGGGGATCAGCCCGGTCCTATCCTTCTTCGGGATCGGGGGCAAGCTCCCGCCGCCCTGCTCGTCATCATCCTCATCGTCGTCGTCGCTCGGTGAGAGGCGGAGAACGCGGGACTTGCACCGAGGAAGGGGAGCCCTCGACTCTCCGTCGGTCGCCTCGGAGTCGAGCCCTCCTTCCTTATCCCCTTCTCCCTTCTCTTCGCTGGAGTCGCCGGAGGACACGTCCACCGGGTCCTCGGGAACCTCCGCGGGCACGGGCCCGTCCCCGTTGAAGACGGGCATGGATTCCACTACCTGCTCCCAGTCGCCGCGGAGGAACAGGGGCGTAGGAGCGCCCTCCAACCTTGCCACGTCGCCCCCGACCAAAGAATGGAGAACCGCAGCCAGGTCTTCGTCGGCCAAGACTGCGGGGCTCGGGTGGGGCCTCCACATCGGAAGTGGGTACTAACGAAGCGGAGCCAGCTGGTGCTCCAGGAATGCCCTCAGCAGCGACGCGCCGGTCAGCTTCGCCGCCGCCATGCTGGCCGGCCTCAGATCCATGTCCATCTTCTCCAACACCGGCCTCGCGCGGGGGTCCACGAGCTCCACTCGAGACCAATCGTCGGAGTGCGTGGGGTGCTCCGTGGGCAAGATTAGCCGAGGGTGGATGCGCCCAACATCTACCAAGACCCACTTGCTCCTGAAGCCCTCAATCCTCTTCCCAGGGTTTGAAATGGCGATGGAGCTACCGTCTGCTTGACTTAAGCTCAAGACACACAGAGATGGAACCATGAGTGGTCCGGAGGGAGAAATAGTGGTGCAGCAGGGCCACTGAGGGCTGCACCCTGACGTGAGCCTCACAATAGTAGGCGAAGATCGCCATAAGGAGAACATAGTTGGGGTGGAGATGCAGAGCTTATAGCTTGTAATGGCGGAGGACAGAGAAGAAGAACTCGGAAAAGGGAGGCATCAGACCGGCAACAATGGCGCTTACAAAGAGCGGATAGAAGGTGCTCCCTTGGCCCTCAGGGAGGGCGGAGCCGGCCTTGAACACCTTCGCCCCGTCGATGCCCTGCGCCGCCACCATTTGGCGCACCTGGGCAAGGCTCGCCTCCGACACGTTCGGCGAGTCCAGGGCAGGCGAGTACCAACCTCCGGCCGCGGTCTGGCGAGGCGCCATGCCATGCTAGGGCGTGCAGTCGAAGTGGATCTGAAGATTTCGGAGGCAGGAAGGGACAGCAAGAAAGGGGATCTGAGCAGTAACGAGAGGAAGCAAGGGGAGCAAAGCCTAGGCAGACGCCGCTCCTTTATCGACTCAGTTCTTTGCCGAGGCACCCACGCCCAATCAACCGCCACGCTGGCGCCCAAGGCCGCAGTTGTTAGGGCTCATGGGCGCTTGGCACTTTCCCCTTCGCCTCTGCTCGCCAAGCCCGGCGCGCCTTTGGGCCCGGGGCTCTTGTCGGTGTTCAGGGGAACTGGGGTCCCTGTGACTTGCTCGCCTGCGGCTGCGGCGTGGCTCAAAGGGGGCCCATCACGCCCATCTTCATCAACACAAGCTCAAGACCCTTGCGAGGCCAAGCCTCATGAGGCGGACGACAGGAGCTTCCTCGTGCACGGCCTCATCAGGCTGGCTCGCGAGGAGGCGGAGAGATCAAGCGGGGTACCTCACGAGGTGCCCATGACGCAAGCCATGACGACCAAGGGCGCCAGGTGAGGCGCCAGCCAGCAGATGTCCTCCTTTCCTCTTTGGTGCAAAGGGAGCAAGCGCAGGCGAGAGCATCAAGCAAAGGCATCCATTTCGGTGCAACAAGACCAAGACCAGCCCAACGGCAGGAAGGAAGTCATTGTGGAGCCCAAGCAGGCGTCACCACCAGAGCCTTTGGCAGGCGAGGACCAACTTTAGTCAGGATAAGTGTACCAGATGTTCCCCTTCAAAATGGCCAATTGTTGGCGCCCTTCCCGCTCAATATTTGGGAAGAGGCCCAGGACCCTTGACTATAAATAGGACTAGCCACACACAGAGCTTGGGGAATAAAAGAGAGAGAGAGAGAGAGAGAGAGAGAGAGAGAGAGAGAGAGAGAAGGAGAGGAGCCGAACTCCTCCTAGCGATTCATCGCCTGCCAAGAATAGACCCTCATGAGGCTATTCTTCCTTGTATTGTTCATCACCATCAGCCCAAGAGGCAATCCACCACATCACAAACTAGAGTAGGGTATTACACCACAATGGTGGCCCGAACTAGTATAAACCTTGTGTCTCTTGTGTTGTTCCTTTCGTAGTTTAGATCCTAGCGAGGCGGCGGGGTGCAAGTAGGTAGAGGGCGAGATCTCCGCGCGCACCCTAGTGTTCGAACCTCTAGGGTCTGCCGGAACCCGAAATCCGACAGAGGGGTATTAATATGCATAAAGGATCTGAACATATAATCTTCCACCAAATAAACCATATAGTAATCAACTACAAGATGTAATCAACACTACCAGTCACCCCCTAGCACCAATCTATAGTTCCGGTAACAAGATTGAATACAAGAGATGAACTAGGGTTTGAGATGAGATGGTGCTGGTGAAGATGGGCTTTTCGTCCTGGGCGGGCCGGAGACGCAGCTGCATGACATTCTTTGGGCCGTCCATGACGGAAAAAACCGTGGTAGAAGCGAGGGGGAGGAAAATTTCGGGGAGTTGCCGGTTACGGTGGGAGGTCTAGGGCGGAGCGATGCGCTGCTTTCTCGTGACGTACGCTGCGTGTGCGAGGCGTTAGCTCTAACTGAAGCCGAGCGAGGCGTTGGGCTCTAACCGAACCCGAGCGATTGCACTTCAGGCTACGCGTTACTGAACCCGAGTGATCGATCGATGGTTGTTAACTGAACCCGATGGAGCGATTCTTCGCCATCGCTGCTAATCAAGCCGATCGATGCTGCCTCTGGGATGAACAGTGAGCGTTGCAGGGGGGGTTTGGATGAACAGTGAGCGGTGGCGTTGCCTCTGGATGAACAGGAACCCATGGTGTGGAGGGTTGGATGAACATTAGACGGTGGAGGGGTGGCCGTAGAGGGTTGGTTGAACAGGACCCCGTGGTGTGGAGGGCTGGATGAACAGTAGACGGTGGAGGGGTGCCCGTGGAGGGGTGGTTGAACAGTAGCCGGTGGAGTAGCGCGCGGTGGAGGTTGGATGAACAGGAGCCCGTGGAGGCTGGAGGAGGTCGACGGTAGCCCGTGGAGGCTGGAGGAGGTCGACGGTAGCCCATGGAGGCTGGAGGAGGTCGACGGTGGAGATGAACAGTATCCCGTGGAGTCCCCTTTTGCGGTACGCCACACCCCTCCCCCCATTTCGACCGTATAGCGCTCCAACACAAGTCCGTTTCGTCCGTTTTGCGGTACGCCACACCCTCCCCCCCTGTTTCGACCGTAGCGCTCCAACACAAGTCCGTTTCGTCCGTTTTGCGGTACGCCACACCCCTCCCGACCAACAGGACCCCCGTTTCGACCGTAGGAGGTCCGTTTCCTCCGTTTTGCGGTACGCCAGGCCCCTCCCGATCAACAGGACCCCGTTTCGAACGTGGCCGGTCGAACACAAGGCCGTTTCCTCCGTTGTGCGGTACGCCAGGCCTCGTTTCCATCGCCGCCTGGCCCAAGCCCTCCCGATGAACACGACCACGCATTCCGTTCCGACCCAGCCGGTTGGATCCCCATGAACACGACGACGATGTTGTTTCTCCGTTCCGACCCGACCATGTACATATGGGCGATAGGCGTTAGAGACCCTGCCCGTATGTACGTACGTGGCCGTATTTTCTTTCTTGCACTCTCGCCGCTGTACGTACGTGTACATGCTACGTGCGCGCCTCTACTACGACACATGCGCGCCTCTACATCCACCAGTATATATGTACGTACTCGTTCGCGAACAGAATGAAAATGCTACGTATGCTTCGACCAGGTGGGTCCCGACTGTCAGGCACTTCCTTGCGTGCGACAATGTAGCTGGTGGGTCCCAGCAGTCAGGGGGGCGAATCGTTTTTTTTCGGACGCACTTCCTTGCGTGCGAAGATGTAATTCCTGGGTCCCAGCAGACAGGGGAAACATTTTTTCGCTAAATACGGTGGCCTGTCCGGTGGGTCCCCGCTGTCAGGTGGAGGAATAATTATTTTGCGCGTAATAAGGAGGCACTTCCTTGCTACGGTCGTGGACCCAGCTGTCGGCCTCTCCTTGTACAGTCCACGTCCGATGGAAGCCATTCCTTGACCACGTTGACCACCCCGCGCCGAGAGCACGAGGGCGGTGGACGACGGCGAGGCCTAGGAAGGGGACGACGCGGAGCCGGGGAAGACGCGGAGTGGACGCCCACGCGTAGAGGAGTATGAGGGTTCACTCGTTCGGCTCAGGTGTGAGGCTGCCGTCGCCGCAGAATAACAGGGGGTGTGGGTGCGTAGAGGGATGGCCTAGCCAGCGGTGGGAGTAGTAGGGGGCGGTGAGGCCTCCGCGGCATCATAGCCGGTCCCGGGCGGCAGGAGCAGGCGGCACGGCCGGCGCTGCTTTGGGCGGCTGGAGCAAGAAGACCAGAGGTTGAAGAAGCACTACGGCCGTTGGATGGACATCATACGGTCACTGGAGCTAGAATCGTTCATATATTGACTAAAGTTGACAAAGGCCTCCGTCCCAGTCAACTTAGTAGGCCCACAAAATCAGCCTCCCACCAAGGTTGGTCCCAGCCAGCAGGGGGGTATTCAATTTTTTGTGCGTAATAAGGAGGCACTTCCGGTGGGTTCGGTGGCAATGGGGAACGTTTTTTCGCGAAATCGGTGGCCCGTCTGTGGGTCCCAGCAGTCGGGGAAACATTTTTTCACGAAATACTGGTGACCCGTCCGGTGGGTCCTCGCTGTCAGTGGAGGAATAATCATTTTCAGCGTAATAAGGAGGCACTTCCTTGCGGTATCGTGGACTCACCGTCAGCCTCTCCATGTACAGTACTCTTCCGATGGAAGTCGGTCGTTGACCACATTGACCACGCCGCGCCGAGAGCACCACGGCGGTGGACGACGGCGAGGCCTAGGAAGGGGACGACGGGGAGCCGGGGAAGACGCGGCAGTGGAAGCCCGCGCGGAGAGGAGTACGAGGGTTCACTGGTTCGGCTGCGGTGTGAGGCTGCCGTCGCCGCAGGGCCTGGCCAGCGGTGGGAATAGTAGGGGGCGGTGAGGCCTCCACGGCAAGACCCGGCCCGGGAGGCAGGAGCATGCGGACACGACCGGCGCTGCTTTGGTGGAGCAAGAACACGGAGGTTGAAGAAGCACTACGGCCGTTGGATGGCCATCGTACGGTCACTAGAGCTAGAATCGTTCATATTGACTAAAGTTGACAAAGGCCCCCGTCCCAGTCAACTTAGTAGGCCCACAAGTCAGCCTCCCACCATGGTGGGTCCCATCTAGCAGGGGGAGTATTCATTTTTTTGTGCGTAATAAGGAGGCACTTCCGGTGGGTCCGAGATGACAGCGCGGGGAATGTTTTTCTCGCGAAATACGCTGGCCCGTCCGATGGGTCCCAGTGATCGGGGAAACATTTTTTCGCGAAATAAGGTGGCCCGTCCGGTGGGTCCCTCGCTGTCGGTGGAGGAATAATTATTTTGGCGTAATAAGGAGGCACTTCCTTGCGGCCGCTGGACCCGGTGTCGGCCTCCACGTACACTACTCTTCCGATGGAAGTCGGTCGTTGACCACGTTGACCACGCCGCCGAGAGCACCAGGCGGTGGTGCGGACGATGGCGAGGCCTAGGAAGGGGATGACGCGGAGCCGGGAAGACGTGCTTGTAGCCAGCGGAGGAGAGAATCTGAGGTTCAACTGGTTTGCCGTCGTCCGCAGAATAACAAGGGGTGTGGGTGAGTAGAGGGATGGCCTCGCCAGCGGTGGGAGTAGTCGGGCGGTGAGGCCTCCAGCGGCATCACCCGCCACGAGGCGAGGAGCACGCGACACGACCGGGCGCTGCTTTGGGCGGCCGGAGCAAGAAGACCAGAGGTTAAAGAAGCACTACGGCCGTTGGATGGACATCGTATGCGATCACTGCAGATAGAATCGTTTATATTGACTAAGTTGACAAAGCCCTTGGTGCAGCGTCAACTTAGTAGGCCCACTTCGGATTTGGTAGAGAACATATAGCCCATTTGCAATTTGTAAGAATGTACAGCCCATTTTTCAATTCTAATGGAATTTACTACAACCCATTTACGGGTTTGTTAAAAGTACAGCCCAACTTCTAGGTAGGACAACGATTAATAATTTCAAACAACCGCTCAAAACAGAATTCAAAAAAAATTCCCACATTTTGATGGGATCCGAAATATTTTTATCCGAAATTTCTAGTCAGGTTAAATATAATTTCAAAATAAAGTTGTATCACGTTAAAATCCAACAAAATATTGCGCGCGCAACAAGTAATGAAATTAAAATTTCTAAATTCCAAAAATAATATATTTTTCAAACTAATTACGTGTTTGGTTCATAGTAATTGCCCAGTTATTATAATTACATCCCATTTATTATTTCTTAAAGTCCATTTTCTTGTTAAGCCTAATGCATACCTCCTAGGAAACTTTGCAGCCCACCGGGGCGGATAACAAATTGACCCAGATATTGTGTACAACTGTCGGCCCAGTTGCATTGCTGATGTTGAAAAAAAAGGAATGTGTAGTACAGTACAACCTAACATGGTTACTCAGCCTACATTCAGGGACGCCGGAAAGGCCCAAACAAGGCTTCAGACAACTTTTTGAAGTCATCGAGCTCAATTAATAACTTAAGAAAAAGTTAGATTACAGTGGAACCTAATTAAAAGCTGTCACGAGCAAATAAATAATTCAACGGGTCCCACTTGTGCGTGTGCGTGTGTGTGTGCGTGTGTGTGTGTGTGTGTGTGTGAGAGAGAGATAGAGAGAGAGACCCATCGGCCGATGCTCACAAATACATCTTTCAGCCATATGCATTGCTGATGCTCAGTAAAAACTTATATAGTTGACACAATCATATAGAACATCATAGCACAATCGAACTTGCATACAAAAATTTCACGCAGCGGCACAATCAGGGATGGAAGCACTTTGGATCGCTATGGGAAGGGCTATGTTGAAACCAACGAAGTCGTACATAACGGTTCATCGTCTTTATAAATGACGGGAAATATCTTGAATGTTGTGCAAAGAAAATGCAGACGAGACAACACAATAAGTTACGCTAGCTCATTAAGTTGACGACAGCCCTTTATAAAAAAGTTCGTGTACAAAATTAGAACAGGTCACAATCAAATGTCTTGGCATATCGCTGCTTGGACCCATAGCTCGGATTTAACTAGTACTATCGACAAGATTCGGTTGTTACCTAAAATTAGAGCACATCCAGGCAGCCAGCCGCCTCTTCTCCCAAAGAAGCGATGGCCTCGCTGCGTGATGGAGTAGGCCTGTGCCATCCATCGCATCGAGAAACACGGGAAAGTCGGCGTTGACTCTGTAATGGATGTCGCCGACGGACCACAGCACCAGCGAAGCGGCAGGACTTCGATTGATGGATTGACCACTTCTTCGACATGCACGAACACTCGATACAGGTACATCCCTAACGTGGTCCGCGGAGGCCTTGGTGGCGACGAATAGTACAACCCCGGTTCCTGCACCGGTATCTTGATGTAGGGCGGAACCCTACGTGGACGATCTTTCACGTTTGGAGAGGATCCCTACGAGGAACACGAAGAACGAGCGGAAGAGCACAAGGGAAATCACGAGGAAAACACACGAGAATCACTCAAACCAACAAGATCAATCACACATGTGCTAGATCGATGAACACAAAGGGAGATGCATGATTCAAGGTCAACAAAGGACGATACAAACGGTAGCCGTTCTTCTCCGTGAGGAGGTCTTGATGGGGGCCACCCAAGAGGGGTCTTGAATCCAAGGTGGATCTTCTCCGAAGAGGGGCCGCGGTCTCTCTCGTGGAGTAGATCCGATATGGATGAGCGAAGCTCTATCTCACAAATGAGCTAAATCAACGCTAACTCTAACTAGGAGGAGGTGGAGGAGTATATATAGTCTATGTCCACGAAGGGGTAAGTGAGAGAGAGAGGATACATGGGCCTCGGGCCCGAACAATGTGCGGAGACAGGCGTCGGACGTCCGGAGGGTTCCGGTTGTCCGGTGGCTCGTGGGCGTCCGGACGTCCGGCAATCTCCGGACATCCGTAGATTCGGCTCGGGTGCGCTTCGGTCGGACGTCCGGAGGGTTCCGGTCGCCCGGAGTGGAGGAGGTGGAGGAGTATATATAGTCTATGTCCACGAAGGGGTAAGTGAGAGAGAGAGGATACATGGGCCTCGGGCCCGAACAATGTGCGGAGACAGGCGTCGGACGTCCGGAGGGTTCCGGTCGTCCGGTGGCTCGTGGGCGTCCGGACGTCCGGCAATCTCCGGACATCCGTAGATTCGGCTCGGGTGCGCTTCGGTCGGACGTCCGGAGGGTTCCGGTCGCCCGGTGGGTCCGGACGTCCGGTGCTCTTCGGACATCCGTAGATTCGGCTCGGGTGCGCTTCTGTCGAACGTCCGGAGGGGGTCGGTCGTCCGGTGCCTGGAGTTCGTCGAACGTCCGGTCCTGGTCGGACGTCCGGCCGCTGTAGCCTCGGGCATCTTCTTCTCTTGGTCCTTGTACTTGGTGTCCTCGCCGTCTTGTCCAATGCTCGTAGTTGTTCCATGGCCTTCCTATTGGTTCCTGGACATGCATAGCACACATGTTTGATGTAGTAGCCATGTCTCACATATGGAAAGTGACGATTCGGAGAGGAGCGAGTTCACCTTGTGTCCAATGGCGTATGTTCGAGGTCTCGTCATATGTCCTCTTGGGGTTTGGAGAGTAGTCGGAGTGTATATGGGGATGAACGTGGGATGCTCCGCATCATCTCCCCACAGGAAAGATCCGACCTCGGATCGTGATCCTCATCACCATGGAAACGGTTGTCGTAGACGGACTTGTAGTTGGACGAAGTTGAAGACATGGCGCAATCCAAGTAGTCCACGGTGTTGCCGGAGTGATAGACATGCAAAAAGAGCAAACACAAGCTACACTCGGAAATACAATGGTTAGCGCACACAAAGTGTCCATCATGTAAGAATGAGTCCGTGCGGCAAGATTGGTCGTGACAAAACGCATGAAGCTTATCAAGATGATCTAGAATGAGATGCAAAGCATTCATGGGAGGAAATGCAATCATTGTGCACACAAATGTGTTATGAATAAGAGCAATGCAACCACGGTGCAAAATTATGTCATAATGGGATGGTGCATCAAAAGCATGAACATAGCAGTGGATGCTCAATATGTGAATGTCATCATGCAATTGATGGAGGACCATATGATCATGATGTATGAAAATGCCATCAAGGAAGATCACAACAAATTTGCTAAGGAAGTGAACAAGCTCAAATATCATGGATGACATTGAAATTGAAGATGCAACAAGGCAATCATAATGTGGGTCAATCCATGTATAAGATGCAAATTTGTCATGGGTGGTGTTGTACCATAGCTCGATGTCGTGGCACTCCTCAACTTGAAGGTCCATAGGGTCCATCTCCAATGTCGCTCCTCCGTTCACGAGATGTATCATGTCGACAACAAGAAGGAAACAACAATGAAAGAGTGACCCGTCCAATATGTGGAATTGAGGATGGCTCAAAGGGAAGGAGGTCACCTTTAGGAGGTTCTCAAGGATGATGGAGTTGCGCATCTTGTATGCCTTCACATAACCAAGTTGCCTCGTGATGTTACCGCCTTGTGAATCCTTCAAAATGAAAGAACATGACAAACACTCGGAAAAACAAATGAGGTTAGCGGAAGTGCAAAACCTATCATTCATGTGGTAAGATACCCAACAAGTGTTTTCATTATTCTTATCATAAGAAAGGACAAGGTGTGGTATGGTATGAAAGCATATGATGCAACTACAACCAAAGACAATAGGCTCAAGTAAGCAAGCATGCATCACAAGTAAAGTGTCAAAGTCTCCAAGATCAATAAGCATAGATGCAACAATTGGAGGCAATCGACAATGAACAAGATATATCATGTGAGAGGCATGAACATATATGTCATCAACCCAAGAAAGCGAGTAATAGTGGAACATGGGTGATGCAACATAGCAAGCAATCATAGCGATCAAGTTGAACAAGCTAGTAGTGTGAAGATGCAACATACTAGAGGGAATCATGGCAATCATGTCATGTGTGCAAATAGTGGGCCTATAAAATGCACATGACATAGCACAAGCATAAAGGCGAGATATGAGCAAAATAGCATCAATAGCATGGGTCACATGATAAACATGGCAATAGCA
The DNA here is from genome assembly GCA_021605145.1 of Aegilops bicornis. Taxonomy (NCBI): domain Eukaryota; kingdom Viridiplantae; phylum Streptophyta; class Magnoliopsida; order Poales; family Poaceae; genus Aegilops; species Aegilops bicornis. The sequence continues at coordinate 334,976,407 of CM038670.1, read as the reverse complement.
ACAAGGATCTCCACCAAGCATGCAAATACACATAGAAGTAGCATAATGGTGACTCATGGGTAGATGCAAGCAAGGGTCACAATTGCATGGCAAAGGCATAAAAGCAAGTATAACATGCAACGTGAACACGATAGAATGGGCATAATGTGACAAGTGGTAAATAGCCCATAGCCGTGTGAGAGACAAGTAAAAGAGATCTTGGCGTAGTCCTTGCATAAAAGGAATGGTGGGAATGAAAGTCCACGGGATCCCAAGTAATCGTTGCTCTCAAGAGCTCGTTTCGTCAACTCATGGGATTGAGAAGTTGACGAGTGTATGTGGGTACCTACACAAAACAAAGACAAAGGGAAAATTGTGTGTGCGTGTACACATCATCCATCATGATGCGCACGTGCTTGTGTTGGTTAGCACAAAATAGCCAATGCTCAAATAAATGAGATGCGTGATATAGAAACATGTCATCCATCATGATAGGCTTGTTATTATGTATAGCATAATGGAGACTCAAATTGTGTAATGCATCATGGGAAATATCTAGAGCATTGTTATTCATGGAATGCATATGGTGCAAGCAATCATGGAAATCATGCAAAGGATGGGATGAATCAAAATCTCCAAACATGTATGAGGAAACTATGGGGGTCTCCTCATGAGCATTAATGGAAACATCACATGGAGAATATTGACAACATCCAAAACAAAGCATATTTGGAACAATGTGATCATGGCATAACATAGTATATGAATTGCGCAAATCATGTAAAGGAAGCATGGCAATATCATCACATGAAAAACAAAAGACAATGACCATCGTCTCGTCATCTATGCCATAAGTGCAAATGGGATTTATTTTAATGGGGCATGCATAGTTACTATGTTGAGATTGAAAGGAAGCAATATGAGAGATCTCACTCATAGCATATGACAAGTTCAATGGATTGTCAAACATGATGTGACCAAAAGAATTTTCACATGATATCCTATGGAGCATAGCATCACAACTAGGCAACTCAACATGCTCATCATCATATTCATCATAAATAGGTAAGTCAAGGCATGAAGAAGTCTCACTAGCATGAAGCATGGGAATAGGTGGGTCAACATCATGGTAGCAATCGATGTCAAGAGAGTCCACTAGTGGGACAAGAGAAGCACGATCACCTATTTTACCTTTGGAGCATCGCTCATGTGTTGTATGTGAGGTGTCAAGAACAAGTCATTGTCATCTTCATCATGATGGAACCATGTGGGGGTGCATCATCGTCCACCATGGCCATCATTTTTCCCATTGTAGGGATGGACTCAAATGCCGAGGATAGGCGTGTCGTCATGTAGGAGACCTAGCACCCAAGAAGAAAACACACTTGGAGTAGAGGGTAAGTCGTTAGAAATCATAGTGGCCTCACATGCCGTGTCAACTACCTCACTCACTAAGTGTTGTGGCTCACTCACTCCCAATATGATGCTCTCACTCATACGGTTGGTGGAGTCAATCAAATGGCGCTCAACCTCACATAGGATGTGTGGCATGCTCTCATGTGTGGGGCTAGTGGTGGTCACACTCATCCTCTTATAGGAAATGCTCTCAATGTCACGTATGGTGGAGTCACTCATCTCTCTCATGGGGTGGTGGCTCTCCTCACATGGCACTTGGGGTAGCTCAACATATGTGGGTGTCGGAGAGGTGTAGGTGCAAATGTCTCCATGCTGCGGTCGCGTAGCTTGACTCGGAGTATGAGTCCAATGTGGGCGCCCGTCTTCATGTTGTTGAAGAGGTTCGGCTCGTCGCCGTGGTCGAAGGGATGGCCCTTGCTCGACCTTCTTGTCACCGTCTTGGTGTGGGAGGCCCATATGATGTGGCCCTCGTGGCTCGTCTCCATGACCGAAGGGAATGTCCCATGCTCGGCCATCTTCCTTGAGGGCTTCCGAAGATGGAAGTGTCGCCCTCGCTTTCGTGGTAGTCGCCTTGGACTTGATGAAGTCGATGTAGGCATACACGTGGGAAGTAGGCGAAGATGCCGTACGTCCAAAGGCGAAGATGCCTTGAGAACACTTGGCGAAGATGCCGAAGTGGTTGATGTAGCCGTAGCGCCGTCTTTGTGGTGGTCGTCTCGCGGTCTTCTTTTGTGCTCATGAAGCGTCGACTTGGCGTGAAGTAGGGCTTGTTGGGACTTGTGCACTTGCGCTTGTGGAGCATCTTCATGATGATGGTGTCATTGTCGCGCTTGAGCTCGTAATAGATGTCGTTCGTCGTCGTCGTGCACATGATGCTTGGAGGTGACCTTCCCTTCATGACGATGTTGATCACGAACATGATGGTGGTCGCCATGTAGGTGTGGACGAGGACGATTTGCACTTGCATCGTTTTCGCGCTCCGAAGACTTGTGGCTTGAATGTCGCCGTCTTGAAGATGATGAAGGGGAAGTCGACTTGAGCAAGGTCCGAATCTCCTCCATTCTTGCATCTTGCTCCTCTTTATGTGCGGAAAGCTTCTTGTCGATGTAGTCCCTTTTCCTGTCGATGGAGAGGTTCTCCATGCGCTCTTGCAATCTTGATTGTGCGCCTTGCATTTGTCGTTGTAGATCGAAGATTGACACTTTGGTGATGTAGTTGTTCACGCCGTCGTCGTAGTCGAAGACCGGAGATGAAATGCCTTGCCTATCCATCACAAGACTCGAGCAAATATGTGTGGGAGAAAGAGAAGAACTTATACCAAATGTACCTTGACCGATGTTCAAAATGGATCAATGATCACTCAATGTGTAACAAGGAAATAGCACAATTGGTACCAATTCTTGTCGGTTTCTCACACCTACAAAAATAATGCTTATGGTGGAGCTCGGTGAGGATAGTGGCACAAAAATTTGATGCAAAATATTAGCAAGAGTCAATAATGTTGAAAGAGATTCACAAATTCGCAAGAGAAACAAGTAGACCAATAGCAAAGAATGGCACACGGAAACGCACACACGGATAGATAAATGGGGCCGTGCAACCAAGGAATGAGCTCAAAATGTGGAATCCACCAAAACGCTCGTGTTGCACAACTCAAGAGAGACGCTAGCACGATTGCTCAATAGGCGGATACGACACATGTGCACAACCTATAAGATGCAAAATGGATAAACTTTGTATCCCAAGTATGCTGTGTATGTATGGTTACCGGTGTTTCTCAAGATTATCCAAGATGATCGGATATGACAATCTTATATGCGATGTTGTATGATGCTATGGCACTTGCTTACAAGCTTCTTTGTTCTTTCTCTTTTGCTTAAAAGCTTATTATCTTCTCTTTTTTTTCTATGTATGGCCACTTTGCACAATGCACAAACCAAGATAGCAATTGTGTATATGCGGGAACAAACTTGTGACACAAGATATGATACCAATATGATATTGTATGTATGCAATGGATGGTGTAGATCAATGACCACTAATGTGCACAAGTAACGTTGCCGGCAATACTCAAATGGCTAGTCTCGATAGGCAAGTGACACAAAATGGGCTAGGGGTTATCAATGCAATTGCAAAGGGAATGTACAATGGCGTCGTCGAGGTTACCGTCCTTTGCGATGATGAGTGGCGGTGTTCTTGATGTATATACCAAGATGATGGAGACTCGTCCCTAAGTAGCCGAAACACCTTAGGAAACGGAAAAACCGCGAACTCAAAATCTCAAAGACAAAAGTCAAATGGTGGTAGCGGAAAAGCGGTGGTGGTTGCGGAAGCTCAATGGGGTTGCGTAAATGCAATGGTGGTTTTGGAGTACGCAATGTGGAAGTGGGGTGTAAGGTGGTGAACTATACACGGTGTCGGAGTTGGAAGCACGGTCCCTAAGTAGCCGAAACACCTTAGGAGACACAACTCACAACACAAACTAAATTTGGTTAAGTTGGGGGTGGTGAAAGTGTATGTTGGTCAAGCCTATGCGGAAGTGGCGGTGGTGGTTGATGAAGAAGAAACTGTCCCTAAGTAGCCGAAACACCTTAGGAGACTCGAATCACTACTCAAACAAACTCAAATGCTATGGGGAACAAAATTGGTTAGATTGCGGAAGTCGGTGGTGGAGTAGCGGAGGATGTGGTGGAAGCCCTAGGCAAAGATGCCAAAGTTCCAAAACTTTGATGGACTCAAATGATTTTGGTGGTATTTTTGTGAGAAGGGGGATGTCAATAGCTTCAAAACGAGCTAAAGAACGTCAAAATCGGAGTTCGGATGAATTAGTTATGGACAAAACGAAAATCAGCCGAAGTCTGAAACTACAGGTTACGGACGTCCGGAAAGGTCGGATGTCCGGGGCGTCGGACGTCCAGAAAGGTCGGAAATCCGTAAATTCGATTCGGGTTAGGGGTTCCGGTAGTCTGGAAAAGGTCGGACGTCCGGACGTTTCTGGGGCTCCGGACGTCCGTAAAACGTCGGTCGTCCGGTGGGTCGGGGTCAACGCGAGATGCGAGTTTCGGGACGCGATTTTGGGCGGAATTTTGGGATTTTGGGGTCAAAATTGAGGAAATTTTGTGGATGGAAAGTGGGGAAACTTGGGGAGATGCTAGATCCACTCGAAACCAAGCAAATCCATGGATCAAAATCAACAAAACTTCATCACAGTAACAAATCACAAAAATAATTTGGGGCTATTTTTGGTGGGGATTTTCGAAATTGGGGAAGAACAAAACAAAATCAAGCTAGAAAACACAGGGTAGGGGCTCCAAAACGTGATCAACGTGGCTCATGATACCAAGATGATGTAGGGCGGAACCCTACGTGGACGATCTTTCACGTTTGGAGAGGATCCCTACGAGGAACACGAAGAACGAGCGGAAGAGCACGAGGGAAATCACGGGGAAAACACACGAGAATCACTCAAACCAACAAGATCAATCACACATGTGCTAGATCGATGAACACAAAGGGAGATACATGATTCAAGGTCAACAAAGGACGATACAACCGGTAGCCGTTCTTCTCCGTGAGGAGGTCTTGATGGGGGCCACCCAAGAGGGGGTCTTGAATCCAAGGTGGATCTTCTCCGAAGAGGGGCCGCGGTCTCTCTCGTGGAGTAGATCCAATATGGATGAGCGAAGCTCTATCTCACAAATGAGCTAAATCAACGCTAACTCTAACTAGGAGAAGGTGGAGGAGTATATATAGTCTAGGTCCACGAAGGGGTAAGTGAGAGAGAGGATACATGGGCCTCGGGCCCGAACACTGTGCGCAGACAGGCGTCGGACGTCCGGAGGGTTCCGGTCGTCCGGTGGCTCGTGGGCGTCCGGACGTCCGGCAATCTCCGGACTTCCGTAGATTCGGCTCGGGTGCGCTTCGGTCGGACGTCCGGAGGGTTCCGGTCGTCCGGAGGGTCCGGACGTCCAGTGCTCTTCGGACATCCGTAGATTCGGCTCGGGTGCGCTTCTGTTGGACGTCCGGAGGGGGTCGGTCGTCTGGTGCCTGGAGTTCGTCGGACGTCCGGTCCTGGTCGGATGTCCGGCCGCTGTCGCCTCGGGCAACTTCTTCTCTTGGTCCTTGTACTTGGTGTCCTCGCCGTCTTGTCCAATGCTCGTAGTTGTTCCATGGCCTCCCTCTTGGTTCCTGGACATGCATAGCACACATGTTTGAGGTAGTAGCCATTTCTCACATATGGAAAGTGACGATTCAGAGAGGAGCGAGTTCACCTTGTGTCCAATGGCGTATGTTCGAGGTCTCGTCATATGTCCTCTTGGGGTTTGGAGAGTAGTCGAAGTGTACATGGGGATGAACGTGGGATGCTCCGCATCATATCTCAACACCAATCACCTTCGGTATGGTGGACGACTTCTTCATCCATGCCATAACCGTCAGAGCCCAGCTGTCTGGAGGAACAAACATACTTACGAGCTCACCTCCAAGGTCGTTGATAAGCTCGTTCATGGACTCGTTGTTCCAAGCACGCCGAGGCATGCCGTGGAAGGTAAGCTTTGTTAAAAACTCAAGCTCAGAGGGCACCGAGCCCCATCCTGGGTGCCACCGATCAAAGCTCACCAGCGCGCCATCGCAGAACAAACGCCGGGAAGGTTTGAACACACGACTGCAGTCAAAAGTTGTTCGAAACCTGACGAAGAAATCAGCCGGTGGCGGACAGACTTCGACGAGCAAGTTTATTTGGATGCCGTGCGCAATGCCAAGAGCTTTGAAAAGGTCGTCCGGCGAGACGGGAGGCCGGTCGCCGTTGATGGTTACCATCAGCACTTTGCCGCAAACTGGTCGCGTCAGCGCCGCCATGCCATTGTTGAGCGACAAACCTACGACCGAATGTGAGGGCCGGACCTCTGGATCTCCGGATCGGAGATCCGTTATTGGCGACATGATAGTGTGCTTGAGTACAAGGAGAAACGAGGAGGGATTTGGGGGCTGGAGTAGGAATCGAGATTCGAGAGGTGGGGAGAGGCGGTAGATCGGGGATGAAAAGGTAGCATGAATTTGAGCACGCCGCCAATATGCTCTCGGCGCGCTAAGCGCATTTAAAACACCGGTGGCGCCCACATGTCGGCCTAAGAGTCCTTATTCTTTCTTTTTTGGAGAGCCCGGCCTTTTTTCCAGGATCTTTTGAGAGCCCGGCCTGAGAGTCATAATTGACCTGTTTGGCATTGCGTTACTACTCGGCCCATATTCAACGACACCTCACTGGCCCAAACAAGTGTACATCATCAAAAAGACAGTGAGCTCAAATTATATAACTTGAAAAAAGGAGATATACTCTGAACCTTTGGAGAATGGTGATGCCTCATTTAGCCCACCAAGAGTTCGAGACAATAAACAGTTCGAAACAACGATATATACAACATTCAAACAACGACTAGTGACTACTCTTGACATAAACAAAGAAGACATGATAGTTCATAAGAAGTCTTGCTACACCACCAGAATGTACCCATCTGCAGCGCTCAGACTCTCGTGATCCAGACGAGAATGACATTCTAAACAGAAGCAACTATTACATAGAAAGAGTGACATAAACGAGGATGACCAAATGACAAGGAATATGCATAACAAAAAAAAGAACTACCCATCCAAAACCAGCAGCAAAGACAACAAAGTCATTAGAAGAGATGATCCAACACCATCATAATTTGCAGCCCCGCTTGACGACCGGTGATCCGGAGACACCAAGATTACTCCACCCTTCGATGCAATAGACCAAATACCTATCAACATGAAGGCTTGAACCACAACAGTGCAAGTCGAAAATGAGACATCCAACGAACAAAGTTAATCAGTATGCCTTTGTCATTCTCACCTTCTTTTTGGCTGCGAAATTTGTATCGTTGACAATCGGGGAGTATGCTCCACGAACTCCTAGGGCTCGCCGTGTGGACACTGATTTTCCATAGCAAGCAGAGCCTCTCGCCATCAAGGTCCTTGCCAACGGTGATCTCCTGGTTAATCGGATAATTGAGTCCGAGAAATAGAGAGTGTGAACCAAGGCTGTTTACCCGCCTCCAACTAAAAATCCTAAAGGCCCCAACAAGTCTGGTATCCTGCTCATAGGCGTAATAGCCACTTTGTCCGGATACTCACGTATTACACGGTGCTTGTATACGATGGGGTTTTGCAATATAACTTTTCCGGCTCATGTGTCCGAATGATCATCAGTCTTTTGTCGTAAATCGATCGAGCGAGGAACCAGTTGTGCTTCCTGTTTTTGGCAAAGGTGGTGTAATTACAAACGGCAGTATCTGTAGGGACACTGCATCATATCAAAAAGGACAGGCATTGTTAATGTAAGATCAGCATTGTTCAGAGTATGAGTAGGATAATGCAAGAAACATCATTGATTTGTCCCTGTTGGAACTAGGAGGAAAATACAGGGAAATGTATACTGGGTTCGAAAATATAGAAGTGCCATGCATGGTTATACTCATGTTATCTCGCGATCGATTCTTCACAGGAAACTACCATGTCATGCATGTTATGTAATCATGTTCTGTCCTCACAAACAAATTCTTCAAGGTAACTAACAGACCATGCATTGTTATATACTCGTGTTACGTGGGCAAAATTTTGTGAGAATATTATTCTAGTCATTGATTCTTTGAAGGCGAATATAGGTATGTACACATGGTAAGCATTGCAGGATTTCACTACTTCCAAATATAGAGTTCTCCAAATGCACATTTACTTCCCTAGTGTATGGTTAGATGAAACCAACGATTGTGGTGCATGTTTCTACATCATGAAAATGAGGAAACTAACACGGCCATTGATACACACTCATATTTAGTAGTAGTATATAGATTACTGTAAAATAAGGATAATATCCATATATTCCTAGCCATGTGATTATTCAGGGTACAAATTGGCTGTAATGACATGGTCACAATCGCATGAATTAACTCATTCCAAATATAGCTGATTTACGGTGTCTCTAATATATTGCCATAGTTCTACTAAAATTCTGCTCAAACAGGGATATGCCAATCATCAAAAAGTTCAAAGCGGTGTCATGGCGTCATCATTAACATGAGTCGGAAACAACTTACACGCGCCGTCTCAGGCAATACGTGGTGCCATCTGCTTTGTCGATCGCGTAGATGATGCCATTGTGTTCAATAGCATCACAGAAGTGTGTATCAGCTTTGACGATGATCCACTGCGAGCCGAGTTGTCTCCAGCTAAAAAAGGCACCGGCTTTAAGATAGGCGAGTCCGCGGTCGAACAAGGCAATTAGCTTGAAGTCTGCGTAATTCGCATGTCGTGTGGGTACTTGGCAGATTACAATCTTCTACAAAACAAGGTCCGTCCAACTGACGTAGTAATCTAGATGACTTGGACCGCGATGGTAATACTCAATATAATCCAACGGAGGAAGAATAATCTCATGGGAGGTCTGGAAGTTCACGAGCACCAACTTTTTACCATCTTCTCTGAAGGCAGCAATCCAGTGGAAGTTCATGCCGACCCAGTACATACCTGCCAAGAAGTTTCGGGCGATGGTGATCGGATCGATGTCGAGGGAAATGATGTACGGCGACACACTACATACCTGCAAAGAAGTTTCGGCTAATGGAGATCGGATTGAAGTCGAGGGGCATCATGCACGCCTCCGTATCATGGTGAGCCAATCTCGCAAGACCAGATAGCGACAAGCGGGGTGTCTTGAAAATCTTAGGCCTCGCTTGACGATGGCCGTGTGCATGTCCCTCGAGCATGCAGCCAGCCTTGAGGCGGTCAACATATCCATACACGAACAACAGAGGTCGAGGATGTCCTTTGGGGAGATTGCTCCAATCGCGGCTCATATGGATGCTTTGCGGTTCGCATTCGGCCATGGTGGAGTTTGGAAGGGGCTTGATTTACGGGGAGAAGGATGCGGTCTTTGGGCGGCTAGCGAGGAATAGTGGTACTGGGGAGGCGAGTGAGGCTGACGGTACACGGGGGCACAAAGTGAGATGGAGACGGAGACGGAGGCGGAGAAGGAGATGGAGATGGAGTGGTGCTATGGGAGGCGGAGAGGGAGACGAGGCGAGGCGCCAATGTGATGTCTGGCGGTGATAGACTGCAAAGGCATGTGGTGAGGCTGACTTTGGTAACCCGAACACGCCGCCTCGCCTGGACTAGTGTCAGGCGCAGGGTGTTGTCACTTCACTGTGAGGACTGGATGAATAGTATTTTTACCATCAAGTGTACCACAGTTGTACTACTACTGCTACTACTACTACTAGTAGGAACATGAGTACTCCAGTATTGTATAGCGGAAATAGGACTCCCGTGCTAGCATGCCTGTTCACTTCATCGTTCAGGTATCATCCATATTGCGAAAGCGAGAACCAAATTCTCGTGCATGCCCAATCAACGCATACCGCGATGCATGCAAAGTGGATTCTGGTGCATCAAGGATGGCATGCAGATCGTTCCACACTTGAGAAGAGGAAAATGGAAAGGTAGAACGCGACAATGAGAGGAAGAGAACGCTGGCTAACGAGGCTGGGAGGGGATCGAGCAGGAAGTTAATGCTCCACGCCTAAAGGTTTTGGGAAAACCTGATTTTCATAAGGTGACTTATACTCACCTAAACGGAGGGAGTATTCCTTAAGGCTGCTCGTAATGGTAGTATCATGGGTAGTATCATACATGCCAACTAAGCAATTTTGATGAGATGGCATACAATTAAATGAAGAAAGAGATGCTTGAGTATCATATCATGATACCGTATCATATTAAATGATGTACTACTTTGTGTCATCCTTGAAAATAAATGTAGTACTCTATAATACCAACATATGAGACTTTGCATTACGGATGTAGTATCATACACTAGTATCATATGCATGATACTAGTATATGATAGTCCCCATTACAACCAGCCTAACCAGAGAATGTTGTGTCTCCCACTCACGGGCTCAAAAAAAAGCTACGACACATTTTTTATCTGTTTGCATAGGTCCCACCTATCAGGAAGGATGGGCACGTACACGAACAGGTACGACTCCTCAATCTACCCGCATAGCCTTTTCGTTTAGTCTACCTAGCCGTCTAATCAATCGCACGCACGCCACTTCTCCCATTTACTTCTCCATCGGAACCGATTACGCCTCGGCTTCTTCACCTCCCCTTCGTCTTCATTTGCATCCAAACCCCACTGCATTCACATTGTTTTAACCTCTTTAAATAATCATCTACTACTTCAGTTAGACTAGCCATCTAATCCTAATTCTCCAAACCATAGCCCTCCGTTCCAGCGGTTCCAAATGGCGAAAGAGATCGAGATGCAGGTTTTTAGCGTCCAACATGTCCTCGTCGAAGGCTCGATGCGCATATTTTCCACCATCACTGTCCACCCAAGGGTTGTTCGGCAATGGATCAACAATGTATCCAACTCCCTCAAAAAGGTAGAGACGAGGGTCATCGGTCTCGACGCAGAGTACACGAAGCGTGCCCCTGGGAAGATCCGGTAGCTGTCGTCCTTCAAATTTGTGCCTCGAAGATGATGTTTTGGTGTACCACATCATACACTCGCCCTCCATACCAGGTGAGCTTCATGATTTCTTGCCTCGGGAGGATGTATACTTCTATGGGGCAGCCATCGAAGGGGACAAACAGAAGCTGGAGCCGTACAACCTTGATTTGAAAAGCATCGCTGACCTACAAACCAGAATCAAAATTCCTGTAGAAGATTGTGCTAAACAGACACCATCCCTATTCGACGTAGCAAATTTTGTGCTCGGTACAAATCTTCAGAAGGGTGACGAGACGGTGGCATTAAGGTCGTCTGGATGGGAGAATTATCCCTTGATGTACGAGCGGATAAAATATGCTGCCCTCGATGCGCGTGTGAGTTTCGAGATAGTTGCAAGGTCCAAAGAGCTAGTTGCGAAGCCGTCTCCCACAGAGAATGAGAACAAGAAGAAGAAGAAGAAGAAGAAGAAGAAGAAGAAGAAGAAGAAGAAGAAGAAGAAGAAGAAGAAGAAGAAGAAGAAGAAGAAGAAGAAGAAGGAGAAGAAGAAGAAGAAGAAGAAAGCAGCTGCGCCAGCGAAAGGGCATTATGGATGGATGAACTATTTTCTCTCTTGTAAAAAAAAATTTATTCCCTCTCGGTGTATATTGATATAGATGGACTATTTCGATGGTGTGCATGTCTTTGGAACAGAGTAGTAGAGTGGGTCCGCTTGACTATAAGGAACTATTTATCCGCATAAATAGCTTTCTACCGCTACTCCTTCCGATGATCGGTATCTGATGCATGTGTCCGTAGACATGACAACTTGTCCATGGAAGTTCAACTACGGCGACCGTCACGTTTCATATCGCGATTCCCACGACGCCTCCCCAACCCACGGCACCACGCCCCCCGACGTGCACCTCACCCCTCTCGGCCGCACCGACCCTCTGCCTTTGTGTGCATGACATGTGGGCCACCTAAAATGTGGCGAGCATCAAGTTTCTACCATAGCCACCCGCGATTCCCACGACGCCGCTCGAATCCATGAAACCACACGTCCCCCGACCTGCGGCTCACACCTCTTGGCCCCACTGCCCCTCGCCTTGGGGGAGCATTACATGTGGACAAGTCACCTATCGGGTCCACATGTTATTGACTCAAAGGTAGTTGTAGTAAGCTGAAGCTCAGTCCCGACGGCCCCGAGAGGAAATGTAACTCTGCGCTTAGGGCTTGTGGTGCTCAAGACACGAACTCGTGCCAAACTCAAGATTTGTTTCTTTACTATACATGCACGCAAAGATTTAATGGACATTGTAATCTCAACATGTGATGGGGAGCTCTAAATTTGAATTTGAAACTTATAAAACGAAAAGATTCAAAAGAAATAAACTGGGAGAGAGGGAGTATATCGTAGGATGTGTCCCATACAAAATAAGTCCCCTGGTTTGTCACCGCGAAGATGCGGTTAGAAAGGTGCACATCGTCTTCCTACTCGTACGGCAACAAATCGGCCACAGACAGCATGGTCCGCCTTTGACCGCCATGTGCAAGGTTCGTGCTATCTTTTATTCAATCTCACCGTGGTTCCATCGTACCAATTCATGCGGTGGCCCATTGCATGGCTGATCCCAATGTTGGACAAAGGTTCTACGGGAACGGTGTCACCATTGTAAATGTTGTGCAAATTGATGTTGGTACCCTCCCGTACATATGCAAGCCAATCTCCACTCGCACCGAGCCTAACCTGTGAAACAGTGGGCGGGGGGAGAATTAGGAAATGGACACGGAAGTAGTCTTTAGAATGCATTTACTACGTGATCAAACTTATCTTACCTGCTCATCGGAGGAAATCCGAGTGCCCCTCAACGTCGGCATCTCAAGGGCGTCAACTTGCAACCACGGCCAAGCCGCTACCGGGAGACCCCCAAGGAAACATCCTCGTCGTTCCACGGAACATCAAGATGCATTTGTATGAGTAGTTTATCTTGTGAGAGAAAAGGATGAGCGAGGGAAGGCCTCTAGAGATAGAGATGGACACTACTACCAATGTCTTTGGCCCGTGCGTTGCAATGGATCCAAACTAGTAGAATAATACTTGTTCACGTGCTTGAAATATAAACACTCTAGTTTTGATATACATGTGTCAGCAGACACGGCAGCTTGTCCATGGAAGTTGAACCACGGCGACCATCACGTTTCTTGTTTCTACCACTGCCACACCCACACGCGATTCCCACGACGCCGCTCCAACCCATTTACACGGCGTCCCCGACGTGGACATGGATCCTCTGACGTGGCTATCACTGCCTTGCCCTGCCTTTCCTTCGCTGACATGTGGGACCCACGCTTATAGATCCCACATGTCAGTGACAGAATGGTAGGATTGTTCGTGCCCCTCATCCCTCTCGGCCCCACCGCTCCTCTGCCTTTGTGTGCATGACATGCGGGCCAGCTGAACTGCGGCGACCATCAACTTTCTACCACAGACACACCCGATTGGACGCGGTTTGCCTGCTCCGCTGCTGTGCTCCGATCCGTACTCCCGCACCATCGAATTTTCATCCAGCGGCTGTGACACATTTCGTCCCGGGCATCAATCCTCAGCTAGAGAACTTATGTACTACAGGTAGTACCCGCCGGTGTGGCCATCTACGCCTCGTAACGCCCCGACGCCCAGCTGTGGTACCCTCGCCACGGCCACGCCACCACCGGCCAGTTCATCTCGAACGAGTGAGTCGCGGACCACGCCACCACCATGAGAATGACATGTGGGCCAGCCGCATTTAAGGCCCACATGTCATTGACTCATACGCCGGGCACTAAGCCACTGAAGTTCGGTTCCGTGGGCCCCGAGAGGAAAATATAACTCCCGCGGCAGGCCTTGTGGTGCTCCCGCAGTACGAGCTCGTGCCAAAACTGGAATTTGTTTCTTACTACTACTAGTACTAGTAGGAAGGTACACGTGCATTGCACGCATGAGATTCTGGTGGTTTGTGCATTATGCTTCTACATGTGTAGTTTTATGGATTCTAACATGTGGCAAAATTTGGTGGAATGTAAGGTTAGGCAAGTTTGATTAACTTAGGTGAGTGTTTAGTTCAAGCCACACCTTAGGCAAGCCACACTGGCCCCACATGACATACACACAAAAAATGTGGCAAGATTCCCTTAGGCTTGCCAACTTGTGGCAAAATTTGGTGGAATGTAAGGTTAGGCAAGTTTGATTAACTTAGGTGAGTGTTTCGTTCAAGCCACACCTTAGGCAAGCCACACTGGCCCCACATGGCATACACACAAAAAATGTGGCAAGATTCCCTTAGGCCTGCCAACTTGTGGCTCTCATTTTGAAGAACTTATTAATAACTTTGCCTGAGCTTAGTTGTGGCAAATTTAGTCATGAATTAAGTTCAACCATGGAGTCTTCTAGATTATACATGTGGCAGAATCTGGTGGATGATATCCAATGGCCAGTAGTGCTCGGATTTGCCATCTTTGTACCGTCGGATTGGCTTCATCCAACGACCAACTTTCAAAGTTTTTCACACACTATATAGGGGGTATAGATATAGATATGCCGGTCCATTGCAACGGATCCAAAGTATATCTATTTACTGGAGTGCACTCTAAACACATTATCTATTTATTTTTCTCTAACCTTCCGTAGCCATGCAACCAAGCCACATAAGCTTCATGGGTGCCCCCACATCATATTATTCATACTACGTTGATTGAAAAAAAGATAAATCACCCAAAACAAGATCTTCCCGTTTTTTGTTCCTACGATGTTGTGCCGTGCACGTATCTACTAGTTGTATAGTGGTAGTACTAGTAATATAATAGTATTAGGAGTACAAACTTGGTAGGAGTGGTACTAATACGGAATGCTCCTACTCTATCAACGAGCCCCGTCTGACACAAAATTTCTTGGCTTCCGTGCTACAACTAGATCTTCCCCTTGTTCCTGTTTTCCAACCCGGCGGCGGGTGTCGGGTTTGCTCAGCAGGCGGTCCCACATGAAAGTGAAAATGCTAGGCACAGGGGTGGAGCTACATCAGGGCCAACACGTGCCCTGGCCCGCCCAACCTAGCAGGATTTTCGTAGTTGTACATCCAGTTTTGAGGCATGGAACGTCAACGCAAGGGTAATTTCTATAGCCTGGCTAGACTGGCACGCCCAACGTTTTGCTTCAAGCTCTGCCACTGCTAGGCAACACGCCTTCCCTAAGCTATGTGCCGTGCCGGACGGGCCCTGTTGTACTCCCGATTCCCGGGCGTGTGGGGGTGCGACGCGAACGTGGTAGGCCTTTTCCTTTTACTAGCAATGTGCCCGTGCATTGCAACGGACCCAAAGTAGTAGAATAGTAGTATTTGTTCACAAACTTGAAAGAAATCATTATTGTTTTGATATACTCCTAATATATTACTCCCTCCGTACCTAAATATTTGTCTTTTTTAAGATTTCAAATGGACTATCACATACAGATTATATAGACATATTCTAGTGTTTCTAGCAAGATGCCCGCGTTGCCTGAAGTTGATGGAAAAGGTAAGCACAACTTATAAATTGACGGATAGAGTACTAGTTACAGTGATGCCAAATTTTGGTCCCCATTGTATTTCGTGCCAAATTTTGACCATAGATTAAACTAAGAAAATGTTCACGCATGTCACCAAACATTATATTTTTCAAAACTATGTTCAAAGACGAATCCAATGAGATAATTTTTCTTGAAATGCATTAACATTTTGTTAGTTAAATCTTTAGTCAAAATTTGGCACAAACTATAAAAGGGACCTATAAACCAGGACGGAGGTAGTACCCACTATGAAGGTAGTAACATAGTCTAGGGATATGTGTATGTTACTAGTGTATGTTACTCACCATTGTGGCTAGTCTAACACATAGGCGTGGTGCATTAAATCTCACGTTGTTTCTTATTTTTTGACATAAATAGAGGAATCAACCAAGAAGAGATGTGGGGCTTGTATGCTTTTAATGACTTGAGACTATCAAACATGACATGCAAAGGTTAGCCTGTTGCACAAGAACAAATAAAACCCATGTCAAGACACACACGCATCTTATAGCATCACATCCAATGGCTATAAAAGATGAATGAGACCAAATTATATCTCATCTAGATGAGTTCTAGCAAACTGTATTAATAATACTTAGTACTCCTGCGCCATGTATCATATAAGTATCATGTAGTACTTTATTTATTGCCATGTATGACACATAGTTCACGAGCGCTCTCTATATGTACCACCTTTTTTTAATTTCAAGTTTTGCTCCATGGCGCAATCCATCGATACTACTATTGTACAAAAGTGGAGTATATACATTTTTTAAAGGCTAGAGGGCGGGGAGTCTAGCTCGGTCGGTTTCACGAGAGGCGAGGGCTTTGTGATTTGACGGCTCATTAATGTCACAAATCGAATGAATCTTGCGCTGCCCGCTGCACGCCCGACGCCTCCATTAAACCCCTTTGTTAAACCCGCATGCAAACCGAGAATCCTACTCCGTCCACACGTCCGTTCATGAGCGGGCCGGAATTAAACGCAACACCGGCCGAGCTCCTCCCGTCCGCCCTCAGTTTTAACGAGGCCAGACGCCGGCCAAGCTCCTACCATCCGCCCTCTATTTACACGAGGCTAGACAAACAGCGGGCAAGAATCGCACCCCTTCGCCGCTCCCCCATCTCCTCCTTCACCATTTTCTCCACCCTTCCGATGGCTTCCGATGAGCCGTTCTCCGGCATATTACCCGGCTGGGTGGCCCGCCGAGCCCTCCGGATACGGGCGAGGCCGCTCGGTGCTTCACCAACCTCACTTGGCCCGGTGGAGAGCTTGCCGCTAAGCAAAGCGTGGTTCGTAACCTCGCCGCTCGGTTCAGCTTCGATGAGGAGTGGCGAAGTTGCTCCACGCCGGCACAACGTGGCGAGCACGCTGGTACGGCGTCGTCCGCGTCGTCTGCGCGCCACCAAGGTGTCTGTGGTGCCCGCGCCTCCGTGTACGTGGGCGCGCCTCCCGTTACTGCTGCGGCGCCATGCGGCGAGAGGCGAAAGACGGGTGTGGAGAGCGACAAGTCGGTGGCCAGCTTCTCCTTGTCCGCCGTCATCATCAAGGAGAAGTAGAACACGGGAGGCCGCCGCCACTTGGGACCCATGAAGGCCACCGCCAAGGCGACGACCGCGGATTCAGGTGATTTCTTTGCTGCTTCGTCGACCCCGCAAGTGTCTGACGGACATGAGGAAGACAAAGGTATCCGCGGGCGGCCATTTAGAACTAAAATAAGTCTAGATATATCCATTTCTAGGACAAGTATTTCCGGGCGGAGGGAGTATTAATTATACAAGAGAGACGGATTGGCACCTCTTAGTTCATGTAAATGTAATGAGATCCATCATGTTTATATGAAGATCCGGTTTTTTTATATGAAATCCTTCATGCTTATATGAAATCAGTCCGTGTTTGCACGAATTTCATCTGGTTGGTTAGAGTTGGAAAAATGTATGCCGCTGGCGTTTGATGTCGTCCTCCGCGGAAGGAAGCGGGAGGAAATTTGTCGGCTGCCGTTGGAGATGCTCTTTATGCTGGAAATAATAGTGACATCCAATCAATTTGAGTTAATTGCCTGTATGATTGTCCCTCTATAAAAAGTTAATTGCATGTACAGTGTACACGTGACTTGCAGGGTGGCTCTGACTTCGCATGTAAAAGTTAAAAAGAAACAAGTCCATCCTTAATATTCTAAGTACTGTGGGTTCCACTATCAAGACAAAGAGCGAAAGAAGTATATATTAAATAAGTAGAGTAATATATAATATACAAATCTAAAGTTAAAAGACAGAATTCAAACTCATGTCATCGCGTTGCGATAGCATCCGACGCTAACCAGCCCATGACACATTTTTGTTGTAGACCATCTTTGGAGATATATCTCCATATCTACTCTTATATATACTCCATTCGTTCCTAAATATTTGTCTTTTTCAGATTTCAAATGGACTACCACATACAGATGTGTATGTAGACATATTTTAGAGTGTAGATTCACTCATTTTGCTACGTATGTCTTTTCATGAAGGGGTCAGATATGTCCTCGATTTATTTATGAGGTATCCAGATGGCCTTTGCACCGCCAAGAAAAGAGGGTAACATCAAAATTATGGACTACTTTTTGAGTATGTTGGTAAGGTCCGGTCATAGTCACTTGTTGAAATCTCTAAAAAGACAAATACTCCCTCCGTCCGGAAATACTTGTCATCAAAATGGATAAAAGGAAATGTATCTAGATGTATTTTAGTTTTAGATACATATATTTTTATCCATTTTGATGACAAGTATTTTCGGACGGAGGGAGTAGAAAACAGAGTTGGTGATGATGGTGTGCGTGCCATCCTGCAATATAGGCCGTCGGATTTATATCTAACGGATAGGAAAGAAACTATGGCAATTTTGCAAAAATATACCCACACGTCTCTCCACATTCGCAAATAAGGCCTTCCCTCGTTCAGCCTTTTCTCTCACAAGATAAGCTACTCATACAAATGCATCTTGATGTTCCGTGCAACGCACGGGCAGCTAACTAATTTCTTTTAAAGTAGTTGCTGCAATAATTGGGTTGAAGTGATATGCTTTATGTCTGCCCCGAATGATTTCAGATTCACTAGTACTCCCTCCGTTCCAAAATAGATGACCCAACTTTATACTAAAGTTAGTACAAAGTTGAGTCATCTATTTTGGAATGGAGGGAGTAGTAATAAAGAAAAGGTTGCCTTGTTAATTAATGTAAAACAGGGTGAAAACTATCACATGAGGCCGGTAAAAACAAGGCACACTTGGGTTCAGCGTCTTCGTCACTACAGGTTGTCTTGGCGAGAAGTCTACATATCGAGGGGGCTACCGGCGAGGCACCGAGACACAATGTTTGAGAGAGAAACCAATTGACAGATTATGATCAGATCGAGTTGTCACCCTTCATTTGTCGTTGTTGGGGGAGAGAAAGGCGTGTCGAGAGTGTGCAGTAGGCACAAAGGCACAACTAGCGAGTGTGTGTGTGTGTGTGTGTGTGTGTGTGTTTGAAAGAGGAGTCGATAGATTATTATCAAGATCGATGTGCCACTCTACTCCTTCAGTGCCGGGTAGTGTGTGTGTGTATGTTTGAGAGAGAATCCAGTAGATAGATTAGTATCAAGATCGAGGTGTCACCCTACTCCTTCGGTGCCGGATAGTGTGTGTGTGTGTATGTTTGAGAGAGAAGCCAGTCGATAGATTAGTATCAAGATCGAGGTGTCACCCTACTCCTTCGGTGTTGGGAAGTGTGTGTGTGTGGTGGGGGGGCGTGACACTCACATATCCCTACTCTTATAAAAAACAGAGTTGGTGATGATGGTGTTCCTGCCATCCTGCAATATAGGCCATCCGATTTATATCCGACGGACATGAAGGAAAATATGACAATTTTGCAAAAAGATACCCACACCCCTCTCCGCATTTGCAAACAAGGCATTCCCTTGTTCATCCTTTTCCCCCACAAGATAAACTTCTCATAAAAATGCATCTTGATGTTCCGTGCAACGCACATGGGCATCTTGCTAGTAGGGAGAAGGAGTTTGTGTGACACATATCTAGCTATATTAAGGGATAGGTAGATAGCATATGTGTGAGAGACATTATTATACTTTGAGACATTAGTGGCTGTGGGTGGGCGGAATTAAAGGGGTGGGCATGTTAGACATAGAGGCGTGTGTGTTTACGTGTGAGAGACTTGTAGGACGGGGTAGAAAGGCGAATTTAACTCGACGGAGGAGATAAATACATGAAGTGCGCGTGTGTGATTCCGATGCCCACAGGGAAATGATATATGTATGCGTGTGAGAGAGATTGCACAATTCATTCACGTATCACTATCTAGCGACCGTGGACGTGCATCGCTTGAACATAAGTCAATATCTACTTCGTATCGTGGCCAAAGGTACAATATCGATTCAACGCTATAAAGATTGGACACTCATATATCACATTTTTTTCTATTTAAATAAAACTTTTCAGTTGTGCATGCCAAAGTTACAGTGATGTTTCTTCAAACAACCAATGTAGCTATCATGTACATGCACCATTGTTACTCTTGCATTCAAATTCATTAGTCTTTGATGATTTAAGTTTCTATTTTGAAGTAATATATATGTAATATTCATATATGAATTCAGCAGTTACATAATTTATGAAATGGAGGCTATGTAATCATATGAGGTAACACTTTTAAGTAGCTAACTACAATATCCATTTCTTTTGTGCGCCTCTACACTAACACGTCAATGCATTATGTTTAAAGTAAATAACCAATGGCACTAAATTATCTATTTACACGAGAAATACATAGGCTGAGCGTTTGATCCCTTTTTTTGTGAACGCGCCACTACACCCGTACGATTGGCCGTGCATCATCCCGAGTTATTGTCTTTTTTCTGGGGTGGACTTCACACCAGTTATTAATCACGACGTGTGCCCGTGTACACGCCTAGCATGACCTTCCCGCTAGCACGGTCCAAAATTAGTTGAAGCTGGATCTGAGCGATCCCATGAGCAAAATCTCCCGCTTCCTTCTAAAATTTCCGCCACCTTAGTCTTTAGCATGCGAAATCCCCTTACATCCTTGGTGCACGGAGACCAAGAGTTACAATACCGCCCTCATCTACATGATAGGTCGGGGCTGCTTGGTAACTTCCGGTTCCCCCACTACACGCCACCGCCATTTCCTCTCCCCTCCTCCATAAAAACGACTAACTCCACGGCACGAGCATATTACATCACGTCGTCGCATACTTCATCGCCTCTTTCTCCCCTCCTCTCGAAACCCTAGACTGCTCATCCACCGCGTACCATAGCCCATTCATCGCCAGTGGCGTCCACCTTGCCGGATCTGCCTGGCCGCATCTACCCTTCCCACCTCCCCTAGAAACAAGTAGACTGCTCATCCACCACTGTACCACAGCCCATTCGGTCTTGGCCTTGTCCACGTCGGATCTGCTTCGCGGTACTCTCGTCAACCGCCCGCGCATCTGCAGCGGCTCATTCATACTCCCCACCGGAGACGCGTCCCACACCCCGAAGCCGCCCCACCGGCGCCCCGTCGGCTGACCTCTGATCCTCTTCGCGACACCTTCCTCAACCCCTCTGGAGGCGCTCACGACACCTTCCTCAACCCTACCGGAGCCGCTTCGCCGACACCAGCGTCAACCCTACCGGAGTAGCTTCGCCTATACCATTCTCAACCCTACCGGGGCCGCTTTGCCAACTCACAAGTCCACAGCCTCAGATCCGCTTCCTCGCACCCTCATCCAACCTACCGGAGCACCGTCTGAAGCACCGTCCACGGCCGCAGATCCGCATCGTAGACACCACCCTTAACCCAACCACCGGAGCAGCTTCTGACGCCCCGTCCACGGCCGCAGATCCGCTTCGTCGACACCATCCTTAACCCAACCACCGGAGCAGCTTCTGACGCCCCGTCCACGACCATAGATCCGCGTCGTCGACACAATCCTTAACCCAACCACCGGAGCAGCTTCACCTATGCCCTCCTCCACGGCCACAGATCCGCTTCGCCCACACTGTATTCCACCCTACCGGAGCCGCTCCAGAAACACCCTACTCGAAGGTTCTAGATCTCCTTACCGGACCCCAACAGCCAGCGCAGCGTCATCACCCTCGACGTTTCTAACCTGATTCCCACCGTCTGGAGAGATGCCAAGCACCCGCCACGGCCTAGGTACTTGTCACCTTTAAACCCGTCCAGCATCACCTGCCCGATGTACTTCAAATATACTAACCGGTCGCTGTTACCTGTTATGCAGCCCTAGTCATGTGTACTTACAGAAACATTTCAGGATGAAGTGACATCAACACAAAATTCTGCGAGCAGTGCGGCATGGCCGTTACCGAATGATTATGGATTGGAATTGGAATGTGCTGATGTTCTTGAGCATCAACTAGAGGTGGCAAGACAACATGTACATGATTGTCAACGTATAATCAACAAGTTGAGACTGGAGATGCAGGTATTAGATGCAGGAGTCAAAAAAATGAAACAAGACACCGAGGTAACCATGAAGGAATTGGAGATTTTGCAGACTGAAATTTGTGCTATCTGAATCCGGCCAATCCTATTTTATGAAGAGATTATAGTTCAAATGGAGATAAGTTGATGCGCGTCCATGATGTATGAGCCGTATTTGCCCTATGTATGTAATTTCTTTGTTTGTGTATGCTTTATTATCACCTGTGCCGTATCATAATGCCCAGTGGGTATAATCGGCTGTAATTTCTTTATTATATAGTGTAGGATTATTCTACCTTTCTAAGCCTTGATCTCTTTGTTGTATAGTGTATGCTTTTTAGAGGTGATATTATTGAGTAGGATAATTCTTTGAATATGCTATATCGTTCAAACGGGGGCCAACTCGCCCGACCATGGGCCTTCTACGTCTCGTAGGATCCATGGGCCTTCTACATCTCATAGGATCCATGTGCCTTCTACGTCTCGCAGGATCCATGGGCCTTCTACGTCTCGCAGTGTCCATGGGCCTTCTACGTCTCGCAGGATCCATGGGCCTTCTACGTCACGTAGGATCCATGGGCCGCCGACTCATGTATGGGTCTTATCTTGGCCTTTAATGGACCGTGAAGCGGGCCTATAATGGAAATCATACGTTTTATTGGCTGACCATAACGGGCCGTTAATAGGCCGTATTTGGTGATGCTATGAAAAGGCCCAACAAACTAACGGACCACAAACGGGCCGACTGTAACGACGGGCTGAATTTGGCCCACAAGCGTAAAATAGCGAACGGGCCGTAAGTAACGAATGTCGCAAATAAGCCCAAGAATAAATGGGCTCGAGAAGGCGAAAAGATGACATGGGCTGTAAGCGACCCAAGCGAATAACAGGCCCTTAATGGGTATAAAGCGATACACTTTATTCATTACAGGCCGGTTTCACCACGGGCCGTTAATGGGTCTAAAGTAATACCTTTGTTCGCTCATCGCGGGCCGATTTCACCACGGGCCGTTAATAGGCCAAGAGTTACATAGGGCCTCATATGGGCGAAAGGCGTCATGGGCCATACATGGGCGAAGTGGAAACGGTGGAATCATATTGGATGGCCCGGATGACGCCATCGGGCCTAATTCGGATAAGGCGAACGGGCCTTGGGTTAGTGGGATGTAAATGGGCTATATGCGAATAGGCCGTTAACGAAGCTTCCATGGGCGGCCCGTCACCTTTTGACCAAGTCAAACGGGCCGGCCTTTTCACAGGAATGGGCCTCTGTTGGGCCGTGCCAGGTGTCGACGTATCATAGGCGCCTTCTATCCAATGAGTGGATGACATCTGTCCCAACAATGAGCCGACACGTGTTTCCTCCAGCCAACGATGATTTTACACGTGGAAAATCCCCATTGGTCGGGGCTGTTAACGGGTTATCGGATCCAAAACCCGAACCGATAGCTTAACAGCGTTTCGTTACGGTGGATGCCACGTGTCGGTCACCCTTGACGAAAGCACTTCTGTGACGCGCGATTTATCGTCATGGAAGTGGACACTTCCGTGATGATAATTTTGGTAATGTCATGGAACACTTCTCTGATGACCTGGTATGACTATCTCAATTCTGTCATAAATTTGTCATGGATGTACATGCATGACAAAAAACGCGACCTACTGTGACAAACACGTATCATCACGGAAGTGTATTTTTTTTGTAGTGGAAGTTGTGACGCTAAAAAGTCACGGTACGCGTTTATACTCTGGGGTCTTGTATTACCACGAGGGCAGTTCGTCTTTTGCTCACCGACCAATCATTCCCTTAAGAATGCTAGCTTTCGGCTTCACCCATCTGAGGTACATGTCCAGATGACCCGGCTGTAACAATCGCAGAGGTGCTCCCTTTATGCCCTAGCCGAACAAGCGGGAACGTAGGGCATAAGCACATGAGCCAGGCAACCCAGCTTGGCAAAAGCTTAAGTCATAAAGGTGCATATAATGGAGAAGAAAAGACATATACGGATAGATGACACATATATACGGTGAGCTTGATGCTCGAGAAATAATAATAATAAGAATAAGCTTCTTATGAAAAGAAGCCCTCAGGTATTGTGGGGTATGTACATTTGAGGATGTCTACCCATCAGGTGTGCGGTTTATCTGAACACGAGCTAGAAGTCATATAAAATGAAGAAAAGAAAAACTGTAAAAGGGAGAAAATAAGGAACGAGAAGAAAGGTATATGTGCGGACTTAGGCGTAGAATCTTCGGAGCCTTGTAGCGTTCCATGGGTTTGGCTCCAAGCGATTGTCCGAAGCATTGCGAAGACGATATGCTCCTCCAGTGAGAACTTCATCTATAATGAAGGGACCCTCCCATTTGGGCTTGAGCTTGTCCTTTTTCTTTTCTGGTAGGCGTAAAACGAGTTCACTGACATTGTAGGTCTTTGCCCGTACTTCTCTGCTTTGGTATCGCCAAGCCTGCTGTTGATAAAATGCAGAACGGGCCTTCGCGACATCGTGCTCCTCCTCCAGGCCGTCCAGGTCGTCCTGCCGATCGAGCTTGGCTTCTCTCTCTTCATACATGCGCACTCGAGGTGAATCATGAATAATGTCGCAAGGCAAGACTGCCTCCGCACCGTACACCGTGAGGAAGGGGGTATACCCGGTAATGCGATTGGGCGTGGTCCTCAGCCCCCAGAGAACAGAATCGAGTTCCTCGACCCAGTGTTTGTCCGGTTCTTGCACAGATAGCACTAGTCTGGGTTTGATGCCACTCATTATCATGTTGTTAGCCCGTTCGACCTGACTGTTTGTCTGAGGGTGGTATACAGAGGCGTAATCAAGCTTGATGCCCAAATTGGCGCACTAAGTTTTCACCTCGTCAGCTATAAAGTTAGAGCCGTTGTCAGTAATAATATCGTATGCGAGACACCATAACGGTGTACGACGCCGGATATGAAGTCTATCACCGGTCCGGCTTCAGCCGTTTTAACTGGTTTGGCTTCTATCCACTTAGTGAACTTGTCGACCATAACCAACAAGTATTTCTTCTTATGGCTTCCCCCTTTAACAAGTTCGACCATATCGATCCCCTAGACCGCAAAGGGCCAAGTAATGGGGATTGTTCGGAGGGCAGTGGGCGGCATATGGCTTTGATTAGCGAAAAGCTGGCATCCGATGCAGCGCTGTACGGGGTCTTGTGCATCTGCCCGGGCTGTGGGGCAAAAGAAACCCGTGCGGAAGGCTTTACTTACAAGGGCCCGGGATGCGGCATGATGACTGCCGAGACCAGCGTGTATTTCAGCCAAGAGTTGTCGTCCCTCTGCTTCAGAGATACATCATTGAAGGACTCCGGTAGTACTTTTCTTGTAAATTTCTCCTTCGTGAACTTTGTAGGCTTTCGAACGTCGAACGTTGCGATGGGCCTCAGTCTGATCCTCAGGGAGCTCATTCCTAGTGAAGTAGGCAAGGAAAGGCTCGGTCCACGAGGAAATTACGGCCATGATTTCGTGGGCCGATGGTGTTATTTCGGTGCCTGAGCCCCCGATGATATCGGGACTGTGTTCGGAATCGGGGGGTATGATCGGCTCCGGGTCAGTGCTCCCGTTCTCGTCTTGCCACACCACAGATGGCTTGAAGAGCCTTTCCACAAATGTGGTAGGTGGGACAGGGTCGCGTTTAGCACCCATGCGAGCAAGGATGTCCGCGGCTTGATTACTCTCTCGAGCCACGTGATGAAACTCGAGACCCTTGAACCGAGCTGATATTTGGAGTACGGCGTTGCGGTAAGCCGCCATGTTCAGATCTTTTGCATCGAAGTCTCCCTTTATTTGGGATGTTGCAAGGTTGGAATCCCCGTGCACTTTAAGGCGTTGTATGCCCATGGAGACAGCCATCCGGAGACCATGCAATAGGGCCTCGTATTCGGCTGCGTTGTTAGAATCTGTATACAGTATTTGGAGCACATAACGAACTGTGTCTCCTGTGGGGGATGTCAAGACGACACCAGCCCCAAGTCCGGCTAAAATTTTGGAGCCATCAGAGTGCATCACCCAGTTGGAATACTGTCGTACTCTTTAGGGAGTTCGGCCTCTGTCCATTCGGCAATGAAGTGGGCCAACGCCTGAGATTTAATGGCTCGGCGTCGTTTGTACGTTATTTCAAATGGTAAGAGCTCAGTGGCCCATTTGGCAATTCTGCCGGTGGCGTCCCAGTTTTTTATAATATCGTTGAGTGGTACTTCTGAAGCCTTAGTGATTGAGCACTCTTGGAAGTAGTGCCGCAGCTTGCGGGATGCCATAAAGACCGCATACACTATCTTCTGATAATGCGAGTATCGAGATTTACATGGTGTAAGGATTGTTGATACGTCTCCAAAGTATCTATAATTTTTGATTGCTTCATGCTATATTATATTCTATTTTGGATGTTTAACGGGCTTTATTATACACTTTTATATTATTTTTGGGACTAACCTATTAACCGGAGGCCCAGCCCAAATTAACATTGTTTTACGCCTATTTGAGTTTCAGAAAAAGAATATCAAACGGAGTCCAAACGGAATGAAACCTTCGGGAACATGATTTTTGGAACGAACGTGATCCAGAGGACTTGGACCCTACGTCAAGAAAGCAACCAGGAGAGCACGAGGCAGGGGGTGCGCCCTCCACCCTCGTGGGGCCCACGTTGCTCCACCGACGTACTTCTTCCTCCTATATATACCTATGTACCCCCAAACCAACAGAAGCATCCACGAAAACCTAATTCCACCGCCGCAACCTTCTGTACACGTGAGATCCCATCTTGGGGCCTTTTCCGGCGTCCTGCCGGAGGGAGCATTGATCACGGAGGGCTTCTACATCAACACCATAGCCTTTCCAATGATGTGTGACTAGTTTACCTCAGACCTTCAGGTCCATAGTTATTAGCTAGATGGCTTCTTCTCTCTCTTTGGATCTCAGTACAAAGTTCTCCACGATTCTCGTGGAGATCTGTTTGATGTAATATTCTTTTGTGGTGTGTTGGTTGAGACCGATGAATTGTGGGTTTATGATCAAGTTTATCTATGAACAATATTTGAATCTTCTCTGAATTCTTTTATGTATGACTGGTTATCTTTGCAAGTCTCTTCGAATTATAAGTTTGGTTTGGCCTACTAGATTGATCTTTCTTGCAATGGGAGAAGTGCTTAGCTTTGGGTTCAATCTTGCGGTGTCCTTTCCCAGTGACAGCAGGGGTAGCAAGGCACGTATCGTATTGTTGCCATTGAGGATAACAAGATGGGGTTTATATCATATTGCATGAGTTTATCCCTCTACATCATGTCATCTTACTTAAAGCGTTACTCTGTTCTTTTGAACTTAATACTCTAGATGCATCTTTGGATAGCGGTCGATGTGTGGAGTAATAGTAGTAGATGCAGGCAGGAGTCGGTCTACTTGTCGCGGACGTGATGCCTATATACATGATCATACCTAGATATTCTCATAACTATGCTCAATTCTATCAATTGTTCAACAGTAATTTGTTCACCCACCGTAATACTTATGCTCTTGAGAGAAGCCACTAGTGAAACCTATGGAGCCGGGTCTATTTTCCATCATATTAATCTTCCAACACTTAGCTATTTTTATTGCCTTTTATTTTACTTTCCATCTTTATTATAAAAATACCAAAAATATTATCTTATTATATCTATCAGATCTCACTTTCGTATGTGACCGTGAAGGGTCTATTTTACTTTGCATCTTTATTATAAAAATACCAAAAATATTATCTTTATTGCGTTGGTTGCGAGGTTTTTATTTGTTTGTGTAGGTGCGAGGGACTTGAGCGTGGCCTCCTACTGGATTGATATCTTGGTTCTCAAAAACTGAGGGAAATACTTACGCTACTTTGCTGCATCACCCTTTCCTCTTCAACGGAAAACCAACGCAGTGCTCAAGAGGTAGCAAGAAGGATTTCTGGCGCCATTGTCAGGGATTCTACGCAAAAGTCAATATACCAAGTACCCATCACAAACTCTTATCTCCCGCATTAAATTATTTGCCATTTGCCTCTCATTTTTGTCTCCCCCACTTCACCATTGCCATTTTATTCACCCTCCTTCCGTTCGATCTTGTGTTACCATGTGCCTTCTTTTTGCTTGCATCTTCGCTTGCTAAAAGTTTATGGATCCTCATCCCCTTGCTAATCTCTTTAAGAGATCCAATTATGATGAACCTATTGCTAGTGAGTTGAGTGCACTAGATTATCTTTATGAGGTTTTGCTTGAAATTCGTGAATCTGAAAATTGTGATGAAGTACTTTATGAAGCAATTCATGATAGATCTTTGGATAAAAAGCATGATTGCAATGATTTTACTATAAATTATCTTGATGTCAATTGTGCTAATAATATGCAAAACCCTAAGCTTGGGGATGCTAGTTTTGCTATGTCTACTACTTGTTGCAATGATCATGGTTGGGGTGATTCTTCTTATGATCTTGAAAATTTATTTAAGCCCCATGAATATGAGATTGATAATAATGTTTGCAATAATATTGAAAGTGGGTTTGGAAGAGTGTCAACTTTAGATCCCACATATTTGGAGAATGTTCAATCTTATGATAAAATTGGTAAAAGTGGGATTGAAGAGATCAAAACTCTAGATATTAATGAACCCACTATTTTGGATTTCAAGGAATTTAATTATGATAATTGCTCTTTGATAGATTGTATTTACTTGTTACAATCCCGTGCTAAATTCTCCTCATGCTTATAGCCAAAATAAAGCTTTTACCAAACATATCGTTGATGCTTTGATGCAATCTTATGAAGAA
Source organism: Aegilops bicornis (assembly GCA_021605145.1). Taxonomy (NCBI): domain Eukaryota; kingdom Viridiplantae; phylum Streptophyta; class Magnoliopsida; order Poales; family Poaceae; genus Aegilops; species Aegilops bicornis. The sequence goes on along the minus strand of CM038670.1, from coordinate 334,947,625 downwards.
AAACTTGAGTTGGAAGTTTCTATACTTAGAAAACTTTATGATGAGTGGGAACCTACTATTAAAATTAAAATTAAAGATCACGAATGCTATGCTTTGTGTGATTTGGGTGCTAGTGTTTCCACGATTCCAAAAACTTTATGTGATTTGCTAGGTTTCCGTGATTTTGATGATTGCTCTTTAAACTTGCACCTTGCGGATTCCACCATTAAGAAACCTATGGGAAGAATTAATGATGTTCTTATCGTTGCAAATAGGAACTATGTGCCCGTAGATTTTATTGTTCTTGACATAGATTGCAATCCTTCATGTCCTATTATTCTTGGTAGACCTTTCCTTAGAACGATTGGTGCAATTATTGATATGAAGGAAGGGAATATTAGATTCCAATTTCCGTTAAAGAAAGGCATGGAACACTTTCCTAGAAACAAAATTAAACTAACATATGAATCTATTATGAGAGCCTCTTATGGATTGCCTACCAAAGATGGCAATACCTAGATCTATCCTTGCTTTTATGCCTAGCTAGGGGCGTTAAACGATAACGCTTGTTGGGAGGCAACCCAATTTTATTTTTAGTTTATTTTTTTGCTTTTTGCTTCTGTTTAGGAATAAATATTTGATGTAGCCTCTGGTTAGATTTGTTTTTATGTTTTAATTAGTGTTTGTGCCAAGTTAAACCTATAGGATCTTCTTGGATGATAGTTATTTGATCTTGCTGTAAATTCCAAAACTTTCTGTTCACGAAAACAATTGTTAAAAATCACTAGAACGTGATAATATATTGATTCCAATTGCTTCTGATCAATAAACAAATTGCCTATGTCTTCCTATTTTGGTAGATTGTTTGGAGTTCCAGAAATTTGCGTTAGTTACAGATTACTACAGACTGTTCTATTTTTTGACAGATTCTGTTTTTCGTGTGTTGTTTGCTTATTTTGATGAATCTATGGCTAGTAAAATAGTTTATGAACCACAGAGAAGTTGGAATACAGTAGGTTTAACACCAATATAAATAAAGAATGAGTTCATTACAGTACCTTGAAGTGGTCTTTTGTTTTCTTTCGCTAACGGAGCTCACGAGATTTTCTGTTAAGTTTTGTGTTGTGAAGTTTTCAAGTTTTGGGTAAAAGATTTGATGGATTATGGAACAAGGAGTGTCAAGAACCTAAGCTTGGGGATGCCCATGGCACCCCAAGATAATCTAAGGACACCAAAAAGCCAAAGCTTGGGGACGCCCCGGAAGGCATCCCCTCTTTCGTCTACTTCCATCGGTAACTTTACTTGGAGCTATATTTTTATTCACCACATGATAAGTGTTTTGCTTGGAGCGTCTTGTATTATTTGAGTCTTTATTTGTTAGTTTTCCACAATCATCCTTGCTGTACACACCTTTTGAGAGAGACACACATGATTCAGAATTTATTAGAATACTCTATGTGCTTCACTTATATCTTTTGAGCTATATAGTTTTGGCTCTAGTGCTTCACTTATATCTTTTAGAGCACGGTGGAGGATTTGTTTTGTAGAAACTATTGTTCTCTCATGCTTCACTTAGATTATTTTGAGAGTCCTACAAAATAGCGTGGTAATTTGCTTTAATTATGATAGGCATTCAAGATTAGTAAAAAATTCTTATGAGTGTGTTGAATACTATGAGAAGTTAGATGCTTGATAATTGTTCTGAGATATGAAGATGGTGATATTAGAGTCATGCTAGTTGAGTAGTTGTGGATTTGAGAGATACTTGTGTTAAAGTTTGTGATTCCCGTTGCATGCACGTATGGTGAACCGTTATGTGATGAAGTCGGAGCATGATTTATTTATTTATTGTCGTCCTTATGACTGGCGGTCGGGGACGAGCAATGGTCTTTTCCTACCAATCTATCCCCCTAGGAGCATGCGCGTAATACTTTGCTTTGATAACTTGTAGATTTTTGCAATAAGTATATGAGTTCTTTATGACTAATGTTGAGTCCATGGATTATACGCACTCTCTTCCTTCCACCATTGCTAGCCTCTCTAATACCGCGCACTTTTTGCCAGTATCGTACACCCACCATATACCTTCCTCAAAACAGCCACCATACCTACCTATCATGGCATTTCCATAGCCATTCCGAGATATATTGCCATGCAACTCACCACCATTCTGTTTGCTATGACACGCTCCATCATTGTCATATTGCCTCGCATGACCATGTAGTTGACATCGTATTTGTGGCAAAGCCATCGTTCATAATTCTTTCATACATGTCACTCTTGATTCATTGCATATCCCGGTACACACGGAGGCATTCACATAGAGTCATATTTTGTTCTAAGTGTTGAGTTGTAATTGTTGAGTTGTAAGTAAATAAAAGTGTGATGATCATCATTTTTAGAGCATTGTCCCAAGTGAGGAAAGGATGATGGAGACTATGATTCCCCCACAAGTCGGGATGAGACTCCGGACGAAAAAGAGAGGCCAAAAAATGAGAAAAGGCCCAAATAAAAAAAATATAAAAAATGAGAGAAAAAGAGAGAAGGGACAATGTTACTATCCTTTTACCACACTTGTGCTTCAAAGTAGCACCATGATCTTCATGATAGAGAGACTCCTATGATATCACTTTCATATACTAGTGGGAATTTTTCATTATAGAACTTGGCTTGTATATTCCAATGATGGGCTTCCTCAAAATGCCCTAGGTCTTCGTGAGCAAGCAAGTTGGATGCACGCCCACTTAGTTTCTTTGGTTGAGCTTTCATATACTTATAGCTCTAGTGCATCCGTTGCATGGCAATCCCTACTCACTCACATTGATATCTATTAATGGGCATCTCCATAGCATGTTGATACGCCTAGTTGATGTGAGACTATCTTCTCCCTTTTTGTCTTCTCCACAACCACCATTCTATTCCACATATAGTGCTATGTCCATGGCTCACGCTCATGTATTGTGTGAAGATTGAAAAAGTTTGAGAACACCAAAAGTATGAACAAATTTCTTGGCTTGTTATCGGGGTTGTGCATGATTTAAATACTTTGTGTGGTGAAGATAGAGCATAGCCAGACTATATGATTTTGTAGGGATAACTTTCTTTGGCCATGTTATTTTGAGAAGACATAATTGCTTAGTTAGTATGCTTGAAGTATTATTATTTTTGTATCAATATTAAAATTTTGTCTTGAATATTTCAGATATGAACATTCATACAAAAATTAAGAGAATTACATTGAAATTATGCCAAGTAGCATTCCGCATCAAAAATTCTGTTTTTATCATTTACCTACTCGAGGAATGACGAGGAATTAAGCTTGGGGATGCACGATCGTCTCCAACATATCTATAATTTTTGATTGCTTCATGCTATATTATATTCTGTTTTGGATGTTTAACGGGCTTTATTATACACTTTTATATTATTTTGGGACTAACCTATTAAAGAAGGCCCAGCCCAAATTGTTGTTTTTTGCCTATTTCAAAGTTTAGCAAAAAAAGAATATCAAGCGGAGTCCAAAGCAGAATGAAACCTTCGGGGCGTGATTTTAGGAATGAACGTGATCCAGAGGACTTGGACCCTACGTCAAGAAAGCAACCAGGAGAGCACGAGGCAGGGGGGCGCGCCTACCCCCCTGGGCGTGCCCTCCACCCTCGTGGGGCCCATGTTGCTCCACCGACATACTTCTTCCTCCTATATATACCTACGTACCCCCAAACCAACAGAAGCATCCACGAAAACCTAATTCCACCGCCGCAACCTATACATGCCGTGAGATCCCATCTTGGGGCCTTTTCTGGCATCTGCCGGAGGGGGCATTGATCATGGAGGGCTTCTACATCAACACCATAGCCTCTCCGATGATGTGTGAGTGGTTTACCTCAGACCTTCGGGTCCATAGTTATTAGCTAGATGGCTTCTTCTCTCTCTTTGGATCTCAATACAAAGTTCTCCATGATTCTCGTGAAGATCTGTTCGATGTAATATTCTTTTGCGGTGTGTTTGTTGAGATCGATGAATTGTGGGTTTATGATCAAGTTTATCTATGAACAATATTTGAATCTTCTCTGAATTCTTTTATGTATGATTGGTTATCTTTGCAAGTCTCTTTGAATTATCAGTTTGGTTTGGCCTACTAGAGTGATCTTTCCTGCAATGGGAGAAGTGCTTAGCTTTGGGTTCAATCTTGCGGTGTCCTTTCCCAGTGACAGCAGGGGCAGCAAGGCACGTATTGTATTGTTGCCATCGAGGATAACAAGATGGGGTTTATATCATATTGCATGAGTTTATCCTCTACATCATGTCATCTCACTTAAACCGTTACTCTGTTCTTTTGAACTTAATACTCTAGATGCATGCTTTGGATAGCGGTCGATGTGTGGAGTAATAGTAGTAGATGCGAGGCATGAGTCGGTCTACTTGTCGTGGACGTGATGCCTATATACATGATCATACCTAGATATTCTCATAACTATGCTCAATTCTATCAATTGCTCAACAGTAATTTGTTCACCAAGTAATACTTATGCTCTTGAGAGAAGCCACTAGTGAAACCTCGGGAAACCGGGTCTATTTTCCAACATATTAAACTTCCAACACTTTTATATTTTTAATGCCTTTTATATTACTTTGCAAATATATTATAAAAAACCAAAAATATTATCTTATTATATCTGTCAGATCTCACTTTCGTAAGTGACCGTGAAGGGATTGACAACCCCTTTATTGCGTTGGTTGCGAGGTTTTTATTTGTTTGTGTAGGTGCGAGTGACTTGAGTGTGGCCTCCTACTGGATTGATACCTTGGTTCTCAAAAAATGAGGGAAATACTTACGCTACTTTGCTGCATCACCCTTTCCTCTTCAAGGGAAAACCAACACAGTGCTCAATAGGTAGCAATTGTCGATACATAATATACTGGTTTTTGGAGTGGGACTTTATGCCCCTCCTCTTCTCATTCGACGACGAGCACCGCACTCACCACCTGGTGAGTTGCCGGTATTTAAAGCAGCATTGGTTCACCGACGTTTGGTGCGGCCAGGATGGGGTTGCTAGCTAGCAAAGTTTTGATTTCCTCCGGTCCGGCTGTTGCAGCGTCCGTCCATACAAAGTGGTCTGTGCATCGGGGCAGGCGTACAGTGGCAGTCCCTTTTCTCCTAATATGGAGATAAAGCGGCTCAAGGCTGCCACGCACCCGGGTAGTTTTTGGACCTGTTTAAGGTCAGTTGGTGTTGCCAATTGTGACAGGGATCCGATTTTGGCTGGGTTTGCTTCGATTACTCTATTGGAGAAAATAAACCCGATCAGTTTGCCGGCGGGAACGCCGAATACACACTTTTCCGGATTGAGCCTTATGTCATATGTTCGCAGGTTGTCAAATGTGAGGCGTAAGTCATCCACCAACGATTCAACATGCTTGGTTTTGATGACTACAGCATCTACATATGCCTCCATAGTCTTGCCGATTTGCTTTTCCATGCACGTTTGAATCATACATTGGTAAGTGGCACCGGCGTTCTTGAGCCCGAAAGACATAGTGTTGAAGCAGAAAGGCCCATACGGGGTGATGAATGTTGTTGCCGCTTGGTCGGATTCCTTCATTTTAATTTGATGGTATCCAGAGTATGCGTCGAGGAAACACAGCGAATCGTGTCCTGTGGTCGCATCGATGATCTGGTTGATGCAAGGTAGTGGGAAGGGGTCCTTGTCGGTGTTCTGGGAACGGGGGTCCCCAGACTTGCCTGCCTGCGGCCCACGGCATGGCTATGCGAGCAGGCCTGTCCGGCCCATCTTCATCAACAAGGCATACAAGACCCTCGCGAGGGGCCAAGCCTCGCGAGGCGGACGATGCAAGACCTCCTCGGGAGCGGCCTCACCAGGCTACCTCGCGAGGAGTGGAGATATCAAGGCGGGGCAAACCTCGTGAGGCTCTCGTGACATGAGCCATGACGATCAAGATCAGGCGGGCGCCAGCGCGCGCAGCGTCCTTGTTTCGTCTTTGGTGCCAAGGGGGCAAGCGCAGGCGCGGAGTACCGAGGCATCAGGCAAAGGTTTCCATATCGGTAACATGTATATAAAATATACCTTTGTTCACTTTGCCATCCTTCTTATCCACCAAGTATTTGGCGTAGTTCCGCTTCTAGTGACCATTCCCTTTGCAGTAGAAGCACCCAGTTTCAGTCTTAGGTCTAGCTTTGGTCTTCTTCACGGGAGTGGCAACTTGCTTGTCATTCTTCTTGAAGTTCCCTTTTCTTTTCCTTTGCCCTTTTTCTTGAAACTAGTGATCTTGTTAACCATGAACACTTGATGCTCTTTCTTTTTTCTACCTTCACCGATTTCAACATTGCGAAGAGCTCGGGAATCTTTTTCATCATCCCTTGCAAAAGTTATAGTAGCTTGGTGATAGTGACCAGAGAACTTTGTCAATCACTATCTTATCTGGAAGATTAACTCCCACTTGATTCAAGCGATTGTAGTACCCCAGACATTCTAAGCACATGCTCACTGGTTGAGCTATTCTCCTTCATCTTGTAGGCAAAGTACTTGTCAGAGGTCTCATACCTCTCAACACGGGCAAGAGTCTGAAATACCAATTTAAGCTCTTGGAACATCTCATATGCTCCGTGGAGTTCAAAACGTTTTTGAAGTCCCGGTTCTAAGCCGTAAAACATGGCGCACTAAACTATCAAGTAGTCATCATACTGAGCTTGTCAAACGTTCATAACATCTGCATATGCTCCTGCAATAGGTCTGTCACCTGGCGGTGCATCAAGGACATAATTCCTCTATGCAGCAATGAGGATAATCCTCAGATCACGGACCTAGTCCGCATCATTGCTACTATCATCTTTCAACTTAGTTTTGTCTAGGATAATATCAGAAACATAGGGGAGCTACAACGCAAGCTATTGATCTACAACATAATTTTGCAAATACTATCAGGACTAAGTTCATGATAAATTAAAGTTCAATTAATCTTATTACTTAAGAACTCCCACTTAGATTGACATCCCTCAAGTCATCTAAATGATACATGATCCAAATCAACTAAACCATGTCTGATCATCACGTGAGATGGAGTAGTCATCAATGGTGAACATCTCTATGTTGATCATATCTACTATATGATTAACGTTCAACCTTTCGGTCTCCAGTGTTCTGAGGCCATATCTGTAGATGCTAGGCTCGTCAAGTTTAACCCGAGTATTCTGCATGTGCAAAACTGTCTTGCACCCATAGTATGTGAACGTAGAGCCTATCACACCCGATCATCACGTGGTGTCTCAGCATGATGAACTTTCGCAACGGTGCATACTCAGGGAGAACACTTATACCTTGAAATTTTAGTAAGGGATCATGTTATAATGCTACCGCCGCATTAAGCAAAATAAGATGCATAGAAGATAAACATCACATGCAATCAAAATATGTGACATGATATGGACATCATCATCTTGTGCCTTTGATCTCCATCTCCAAAGCACCGTCATGATCTCCATCGTCACCGGCTTGACACCTTGATCTCCATCGTAGCGTCGTGGTCATCTTGCCAACTATTGCTTCTACAACTATCGCTAACGCATAGTGATAAAGTAAAGCAATTACATGGCGTTTTCATTTCATATAATAAAGCGACAACCATAAGGCTCCTGCCAGTTGCCGATAACTTATACAAAACATGATCATCTCATAGATCAACGTATATCACATCATGTCTTGACCATATCACATCACAACATGCCCTGCAAAAACAAGTTAGACGTCCTCTACTTTGTTGTTGCAAGTTTTACGTGGCTGCTATGGGCTTCTAGCAAGAACCGTTCTTACCTGCGCATCAAAATCACAACGGTGATTTATCAAGTTTGCTATTTTAACCTTCAACAAGGACCGGCCGCACTCAAATTCGATTCAACTAAAGTAGGAGAAACAGACACCCACCAGCCACCTTTATGCAAAACTAGTTGCATGTCTGTCGGTGGAACCGGTCTCATGAACGTGGTCATGTAAGGTTGGTCCGGGCCGCTTCATCCAACAATACCGCCGAATCAAAATAAGACATTGGTGGTAAGAAGTATGACGATCACCGCCCATAACTTTTTGTGTTCTACTCGTGCATATCATCTACGCATAGACCTGGCTCGGATGCCCTTTGTTGGGAAGCGTAGCATGCAATTTCAAAAATTGTAAATGCGCTCACGCAAAGATCTATCTAGGAGATGCATATCAGCGAGAGGGCGGGAAATGCGTCCACGTACCCTCGTGAACCCGAAAGCGGAGGCGTTTGACAACGCAGATTGATGTAGTCGAACTTCTTCTCGTTCCGACCGATCAAGCACCGAACGTACGTCACCTCCAAGTTCTGCACACGTTCATCTCGATGACGTCCCTCGAACTCTTGATCCAGCAAAGTGTTGAGGGAGAGTTCCGTCAGCACGACGGCGTGGTGACGGTGATGGTGAAGTGATCCATGCAGGGCTTCACCTAAGCACTACGAAGATATGACCGGAGGCGTAAACTGTGGAGGGGGGCGCCGCACACGGCTAACAATTGTTGGTGTGTGTTCTAGGCGCCCCTCCCCACGTATATATAGGTGGGAGGGGGAGGGGAAGAACCATGGGGCGCCCCAAGTAGGAGGAATCCTACTTGGGGCCTTGTCCAATTCGGCCCCCCTTACCATATTTTCCGGAGGGGGAAGGAAGGAGGAGTGAGGAGGGAACGAAGGGGGAGGCCGAATCCCTCCCCTACCTTTCTCTCTTCCCTCTTTCCTTCCCCTCCTATTTCGGCCTATATGGGGGGCACAGCAGCCCCTACTGGTTGCTGCGTTCCCCTCTTGGCCCATTAGGCCCATATAGTTGCTGGGGGGTGGGGGGGCGGAACCCCTATCGGTTACCCGGTACCCCCGAAACACTTCCGGTGCCCGAATACTATCGTCCTATATATCAATCTTTATCTCTCGACCATTTCAAGACTCCTCGTCATGTCTGTGATCTCATCCGGGACTCCGAACAACATTTGGTCACCAAATCACATAACTCATATAATACAAAATCGTCATCGAACATTAAGCGTGTGGACCCTACGGGTTCGAGAACTATGTAGACATGACCGAGACACCTCTCCGGTCAATAACCAACAGAGGAACCTGGATGCTCATTATTGGCTCCTACATATTCTATGAAGATCTTTATCGGTCGAACCGTAATGACAACATACGTTATTCCCTTTGTCATTGGTATGTTACTTGCCCGAGATTCGATCGTCGGTATCTTCATACCTAGTTCAATCTCGTTACCGGCAAGTCTCTTTACTTGTTCCATAATACTGTTGGGGAACGTAGCACGCAATTTCAAAAATTTCCTACGATCACACAAGATCAATCAAGGAGATTCATAGCAACGAGAGGGGGGAGTGTGTCCACGTACCCTCGTAGACCAAAAGCGGAAGCGTTAGCTTAACACGGTTGATGTAGTCGAACGTCTTCGCGATCCAACCGATCAAGCACCGAACGTACGGCACCTCCGAGTTCTGCACACTTTCAGCTTGATGACGTCCCTCTATGTCTTATCCAGCAAAGTGTCGAGGGAGAGTTTTGTCAGCACGACGGCGTGGTCATGCTGATGGTGATGTAATCCATGCACGGCTTCACCTAAGCACTACGACAATATGACTGGAGGAGTAAACTGTGGAGGGGGGCACCACACACGGCTAATAGAACAATTGATGTGCTTTGGGTTGCCCCCTACCCCCGTATATAATCAAGGAGAGGGAGGAGGCCGGCCCTAGGGGCGCGCAAAGGGGGGGAACTGACTTGGACTCCTAGTCCTAGTCGCCCCCTTCCTTCTTTCGGAGGGGGAAAGGGGGAAGGAGAGGTAGAGGGAGAAGGAAAGGGGGGGCGCGAACCCTCCCCTTGTTCAATTCAGACTGCCCCTGGGGGGGGGGGGGCGTGCGCCACCCCTTGTGGGCTGCCCTCTCTCTCCCCTATGCCCATGTAGGACCATTACTTTCCCAGAGGGGTCCCGGTAACCCTTCGGTACTCCGATAAATATCCGAAACACTTCGAAACTATTCTGTTGTCAGAATACTATCGTCCAATATATCAATCTTTACCTCTCGAACATTTCGAGACTCCTCGTCATGTCTGTGATCTCATCTGGGACTCCAAACAATCTCCGATCACCAGAACACATAACTCATAAGACAAATCGTCATCGAACGTTAAGTGTGCGGACCCTACGGGTTCGAGAACTATGTAGAAATGACCGAGATACATCTCCGATCAATAACGAACATCGGAACCTGGATGCTTATATTGGTTCCTACATATTCTATGAACATCTTTATCGGTCAAACCGTAATGACAACATACGGCATTTCCTTTGTCACCGGTATGTTACTTGCCCGAGATTTGATCAACAGTATCCTCATACCAGTTAGATCTTGTTACTGGCAAGTCTCTTTACTCGTTCCGTAATGCATCATCCCGCAACTAACTCATTAGTCACATTGCTTGCAACGCTTATCATGATGTGCATTATCGAGAGGGCCCAGAGATACCTCTCCGTTACTTGTAGTGACGACAAATCCTAATCTCGATCTATGCCAACTCAACAAACACCTTCAGAGACACCTGTAGAGCATATTTATAATCACCCAGTTAGGTTGTGACGTTTGACAGCACACAAGGTGTTCCTCCGGTATTCGGGAGTTGCATAATCTCGTAGTCAAAGGAATATGTATAAGTCATGAAGAAAGCAATAGCAATGAAACTTAACAATCATTATGCTAAGCTAACAGATGGGTCTTGTCCATCACATCATTCTCCTAATGATGTGACCCCGTTCATCAAATGACAACACATGTCTATGGTTAGGAAACTTAACCATCTTTGATTAAGGAGCTAGTCTAGTAGAGGCTTACTAGGGACACGGTGTTTTGTCTATGTGTCCACGCATGTATCAAGTTTTCGGTTAATACAATTCTAGCATGAATAATAAACATTTATGATGATATAAGGAAATATAAAATAACAACTTTATTATTGCCTATAGGGCATATTTCCTTCAGTCTCCCACTTGGACTAGAGTCAATAATCTAGATTACATTGTAATGATTCTAACACCCATCGAGTCTTGGTGCTGATCAAATTTTGCTCGTGGAAGAGGCTTAGTCAACCAATCTGCAACATTCAGATCCATATGTATTTTGCAAATCTCTATGTCTCCCTCCTTGACTTGATCACGGATGGAGTTGAAGAGTCACTTGATGTGTTTGGTTCTCTTGTGAAATCTGGATTCCTTTGCTAAGGCAATTGCTCCAGTATTGTCACAAAATATTTTCATTGGACCCGATGCACTAGGTACTACACCTAGATCGGATATGAATTCCTTCATCCAGACTCCTTCATTTGCTACTTCCGAAGCAGCAATGTACTCTGATTCACACGTAGATCCCGCCACGATGCTTTGCTTGGAACTGCACCAACTGACAGCTCCACCATTCAATATAAATACGTATCCGGTTTGCGACTTAGAGTCATCCGGATCTGTGTCAAAGCTAGCATCGGCGTAACCATTTACGACTAGCTCTTTGTCACCTCCATAAGCGAGAAACATATCCTTAGTCCTTTTCATGTATTTCGGGATGTTCTTGATCGTTGTCCGGTTGATCCACTCTGGATTACTTTGGTACCTCCTGCTAAACTTATATGAAGGCACACATCAGTGCAGTACACAACATTGCATACATGATAGAACCTATGGCTGAAGCATAGGGAATGACTTTCATTTTCTCTCTATCTTCTGCAGTGGTCGGGCATTACTTCACACCTTGTAACATAGGCAAGAACCCTTTCTTTGACTGATCCATTTTGAAATTCTTCAAAACTTTATCAAGGTATGTGCTTTGTGAAAGTCCAATTAAACGAGAAATATATAAGCAGCTTCACCGAGGTTCATTGAAAAATTCTTATTCAAGTATCCTTTTATGCTATCCAGAAATTCTATATCATTTCCAATCAACAATATGTCATTCACATATAATATTAGAAATTCTACAGAGCTCCCACTCACTTTCTTGTAAATACAGGCTTCTCGAAAAGTATGTATAACACCATATGCTTTGATCACACTATCAAAGCGTATATTCCAACTCCAAGAGGCTTGCACCAGTCCATAAATGGATCGCTGGAGCTTGCACACTTTGTTAGCACCTTTAGGATTGACAAAACCTTCTGGTTGCACCATATACAACTCTTCTTTAAAAAATCCATTAAGGAATGCAATTTTGACATCCATTTGCCAAATTTCATAATCATAAAATGCGGCAATTGCTAACTTGATTCGGACAGACTTAAGCATCGCTACGAGTGAGAAGGTCTCATCGTAGTCAACTCCTTGAACTTGTCGAAAACCTTTCGCAACAAATCGAGTTTTGTAGACAGTAACATTACCATCAGTGTCAGTCTTGTTCTTGAAGATCCATTTATTTTCTATGGCTTGCCGATCATCAGGCAAGTCAACCAAAGTCCATACTTTGTTCTCATACATGGATCCCATCTCAGATTTCATGGCTTCAAGCCATTTCGCGGAATCTGGGCTCATCATCGCTTCCTCATAGTTTGTAGGTTCGTCATGGTCGAGTAACATGACTTACAGAATAGGATTACCGTACCAATCTGATGCGGAACGTACTCTGGTTAACCTACGAGGTTTGGTAGTAACTTGATCTGAAGTTTCATGATCATCATCATTAACTTCCTCACTAATTGGTGTAGGCATCACTGGAACTGATTTCTGTGATGAACTACTTTCCAACTCGAGAGACAGTACAATTACCTCATCAAGTTCTACTTTCCTCCCACTTACTTCTTTCGAGAGAAACTCCTTCTCTAGAAAGGATCCATTCTTAGCAACAAATATCTTGACTTCGGATCTGTGATAGAAGGTGTACCCAACAGTTTCTTTTGGGTATCCTATGAAGATGCACTTCTCCGATTTGGGTTCGAGCTTATCAGGCTGAAGCTTTTTCACATAAGCATCGCAACCCCAAACTTTAAGAAACGATAGCTTAGGTTTCTTGCTAAACCACAGTTTATATGGTGTCGTCTCAATGGATTTAGATGGTTCCCTATTTAACGTGAATGCAACTGTCTCTAATGCATAACCCCAAAACGATAATGGTAAATCGGTAAGAGACATCATAGATCGCACCATATCTAATAAAGTATGGTTACGAAATTCGGACACACCATTACGCTATGGTGTTCCAGGTGGCATTGCGAAACTACTCCACATTGTTTTAAATGAAGACCAAACTCGTAGCTCAAATATTCGCCTCCGTGATTAGATCGTAGAAACTTTATTTTCTTGTTACGATGATTTCCACTTCACTCTGAAATTCTTTGAACATTTCAAATGTTTCAGACTTGTGTTTCTGTGACGCCCGGATAGTTAGGCTACAGTAAAACCCTGCTAATGATGCCATGTCACCCTTGTCACTGTTGCTAAACACATGTTAGATCAAAACGTTTCAAAATCAAATTTGGATTTGGGCAAACAACAAAAGTTTTCAAACATTAAAACTAAAATGTCCAAAAGGTGTCAAATAAATCATGGATAATACTAGTGGAGAAACCACACTTTTATAAAATGTTTGAATGCACTAAAATGGTTTAAGCAGTAGCTAAAACAACTAGATAAATGCCTTTTGAATTTTATAAAATACTAAACTATTTTATTTGGGGGTTAAACCTTTTTGTGACCGTGGACTAAGTTGAAATACTAATTTAGGTGCTAAGTGTATATTTTGCTCAAACTAAAATAAATGTAACTAAAGTAAAACATGAAAGAATAAATATATATATATATATATATAAAGCAGAAAAACAAACTAACAAAAATAAAACAAGGGCCACCCCCCGGGCCACGGCCCAGCTAACACCTAACCGGCCATCCCACTAACCTAGCCGGCCCACCCCGCTCCCACCTTATCCCCCCACCCGACAGAAACCCTAACCGCTACCCCCCCACTCCCCTCGATCCCCCACGTCTCGCTCCCTCTCCCCCTCCCCCCCCCCCGATCCAGATCGGGGGCATTCTTACCGGCAACCGCGCCGCCTCACGCCCCGCCGCCGGCACCCATCCCGGCGACGCCTCATCGCCGTCCTCCATGCCTCCTTCCATCTCCCGATCTGGGCGCCTCGCTGCGGCGCCCCGACGATGCCATCGCCCGACGTTGCCTCACCGCCTCGACCACGCCTCCTCGCCGGACTGCCACACCGTCGTCCACCTGCGTCGCGCCGTCCTCGTCCCCCTCCTCGACACCCGCTGCCGTTGCCCTACGAACCAACGTGAGCCGGCCTCGCCTCTCCTCTTCCCCCACTTGCTCCAAGGCGACTCGTCATCACCACCACGCCACTAGCCCGCTCCGTGGCGCGCCCGTCACGTGCACTGCCAGCGCCAAGCCGTGCCCCACACGCGCCACACCTGCACGCGCCCAAGGATGCCTCGCTCCTGGCCTCCCCTTCCTCCCGCACCCGCTGCTGCCTCGGAACCGCGGCCTCCTCACCGGAGCGCTCGCACCTGCCGTGGCTCGCGTCGCCGTAGCCTCCTCTACTGCTCCACCCGTGCTGCCTCCCGCCGGGCGCCCCTGTCCTACCTCACGCTGCCGCCCCGCCTCGCTCCACTGCGGGCGCCTACCTCCGCCGCCTCCGACGACCGTGCCCCTGCTAGCCCATACCGCGAGCCGCCGTGACCGCCTCGCCCGGCTCCTCGTCGAGGCCATGGCCTCACTTGGCGCCATCCATCAAGCATGTGCGAGTTGGTGCGGGCATGCCACGCGTGCCCACAGACGTCTTGCCCGAGCAGGCGCGTCATGCTCCCTACGCTCACGCCCGTTAGGCCCCTATGGGCCTATGGCAAACGGGCCCCACCCCTCAGAACGAAAAAAAAGAATTCAAAAAATAATAATAATAAAATTAATTAAGTTAATTAATCCTACTTAGTTAATCTAATTGACCAGTTAGTTTAGTTAAACAGTATTTTGTTTAACCTAAACCCTAATCAACCTATGAGAGTATGACAGGTGGGGCCCACCACCCTAATTAATTATGATTAGTTTAATTAATCATTAATTAAAATGTGTCGATGACGATGGGACCCACTGGTCAGGTTGACCAATCAAGCTGTGTTGACTAGCGATGTCAATATGACATCATCTTGATGTCATTAAATCATTTTCAATTAATAAAATAATTAATTAAATTCCGAAATTAATAAAATCTTTAGAAAATCATACCTTTTAATCCGTAACTTTCGGATTAAAATATTTTCAACATGAAAGTTGCTCGTAACGACGAGGCGATTAGGATCGCAACCCGTTCGTCCGCCACACCCCCCTAACCTATCGAACTCGCAACTTTCCCCCTCCGTCTCCTCTGCCCGAAAACGTGAAACACCGGGGATACTTTCCCGGATGTTTCCCCCCTTCACTGGTATCACCTCATACCGCGTTAGGGCACCTCTAGCACCGATACTTGTCATGTAATGCATTGCTATGCATCTGCTTGCTTAAATATTCTTGTTTCTCCCCCTCTTCTCTCGCTAGACCACGAGACCGACACATTGCTACCCGGTACAACCACGGAGTTGACGACCCCTCTCTCTTGCCAGAGCAACCAGGCAAGCCCCCTTTGATCACGGATATCGCCTACTCTTCTCTATACTTCTTGCATTAGAGTAGTGTAGCATATTCTTGCTTTTCGATTAATCCTATCTTCTTTGCATAGCTTTGTCCTTGCTACTCTTTGTTGTTACCTTTACACCTTTATCCTCTTGCTTAGTATAGGATAGTGTTCCATCGATGGCCCTACACTCTTGTCCGTCGCCATGCTATACTCTTTGGGCTGTGATCACTTGGGAGGTGATCACGGGCATATACTATATACTTTACACTATTACATTACCTGATATCTTTGTTCAAGATGAAATTTGAAAGGACAGGTGGCTCCATCCCGGTAGAGGTGGGCCTGGGTTCCCAACTGACCCCATATTACTTTATGGCGGAGGCGGCAGGGCAGGTTTACACTACAGGGTGAGAGGTGGGCTGGCCTGGTCGGCGTTAGCGGATACTTAACACATTTAACGAGATCCGGGTATTTGATGCGAGTGCGGCCATTTGGTCTATACGCACTAACCATCTACGGGAGTAGTTATGGGTATCGGCGTCGTGGTATCACCGAAGCCTTCGTGACGCCGGGCGGCGGCGCTTGGCGCCAGTATTAGACCAGAACGTGACTTCCTTTGTAATGGAGGTTGCTAGGTGCTTCGGCGCGTTACGCAACGTGCAGGTGTGCTAAGGCGATGGGCCTGCACCTGGCGCTTAGGTTTAGACCGGCGTCTTGACCGCTCTGTTGGCCAAGGTCGGGCTGCGGCGTGTTGATCTTCAGCGATCGGGCATGACCCGAAGAAAGTGTGTCGGCCAAATGGGATCAAGCGTGTTGGGTTATGTGGTGCACCCTGCAGGGAAGTTAATCTATTGAATAGCCGTGATCTTGATAACAGGGCGACTTGGAGTTGTACCTTGACCTTATGACAACTAGAACCAGATACTTAATAAAACACACCCTTCCAAGTGCCAGATACAACCCGGTGATCGCTCTCTAACAGGGCGACAAGGAGGGGGATCTCCGGGTAGGATTATGCTATGCGATGCTACTTGGAGGACTTCAATCTACTCTCTTCTACATCTTTGCAAGGCGGAGGCTGCGAGCGTAGTCTTGACGGGATTAGCTATCCCCTCTTATTACGGCATTCTGCGATTCAGTCCGCGATATTGTCGGGGAGGCTGATCGACCCACGAACACCTATGGGACGGCGGACCGAGCCCCTTCGATTCGGCCAGAGGCGGAGATGGCATGAAGAGCAGATCGAGGCGAAGCACACGAGAGGTTTTACCCAGCTTCGGAGCTCTCCGGAGAGATAACACTCCTACTGCTGCATGTCTAGGTGTATTGTGTTCTTGCTCAGGAGCGCTGAGTGCTACAGTACACACAAGCTGCTAACGAGACTGAGCGTGGGGGGAACCGACCTCCTCTACGTTGCGCATGGGCCTCCTTTTATATGCTCAAGGGGTCTCCGACAGGTGGCAACGTAGACAAGGGTAAAAATGGAAAAGGAGTGGTTGGTACAGCTACCTGCGATGTCTGATGTATCATACATAACCGGCGGCGAGGACAAAGGCATTAAATGCGTCTCGTCGCCCTAACGGTGCACACACAGGGGCCCGTCGGGCGCCACCGCTGCCACGATGGCAATCTTGTCGATGCCGCTTGCCACCTCGCACGGCTGGTTGCCTGACCTCTCGCCCTGTAGCGCTGGAAAGGTCGAGGCGACATGTTAGTGGATGTCTTTGGGCGTAGGTACAGAGTGGTGGTCTGCCATGACAGCGCCTTGCCGCGGTTGTTGTCTTGTCGCGTCCGGAAGCTTGTCGCCCACCGGGCCTTCCCGGCAAGCTCCTCTTGCCGGGGCCTTGTCTTTTAGGTGCCTTGGGTGGCCTTCCCAGCAAGCTCCTCTTGCCGGGACCTTGTCTCCTTGGCTTGAATACTTTGTTCTTGAATGGCTCCAAAGGAACCACGGAGGACCTTGGCGGTCACCCGGTAAGCCTTGCCGCGGAGGGCTGCAACTGCCCGTGCACAAGTTCGGGATACTAGGGTACCCCTACTCTAGTACACCGGCAGAGCCCCGAACTGGGCCACACACGATGCGAAGGCGGCTGTTGGGCCGGGCCCAAAACAGGGCACGGGCACACGCGGCCTGGGTCACGCCGTAACTCACCCCGGACCCACCACGCCCTCCACGAACGGCACGCGTCGAATGCGGCGTCATGTGAGAGATCGTGGGCGAGATCGTGGGGGGTTTCTTTATTCGGAAAATCTGAACGTCCGCCCCCTCCCTCTTTATAAGCAGGGGAAACAGGGGCAGGTCGCCCACCTTGTCAGTTGCTGTCCCATCTCGAGAAAACCTCCGCTGCTCCCCCCCTTCTTCCCAAGGCTGAAAAGAGACCAGCGCTCCGCCCCCCATCGCCACCAGCATCACCAACGCCGCCGATCTTCCTCACGCCTCCGCCATGGCTCCGAAAGCTGACAAGGGGAAGGCCGTGAAGTCGGCCGAGGCACAGCGGCTTGCGGCGCTGCGAAAGGAGCGGGCGATCTCCCCCCCCCCCCAGCTTGCCGCGAGGGAGCTGAGGGAGAACTACTACCTCTTCTGGTCGACGGAGACGTGAGCGCATCCAGCGCCTGAAGGTACTCCCAGCTGCTGCCGGGCTGGCTCCGATCGGATATCCCTTCTTGGCGCTCTTCTTCTCTGCGGGCTCGCCCGCCTTTCTCAATTCTTCAGCGACATCATGAACACCTACGGGTTCCGCCTCCTTGATTTCACCCCAATGCTGTTACGACCATGGCAGTTTTAGCACATCCTGCGAAAACTTTGTCGGAGTCCATCCAAATGTAGCCCTTTTCCGCCACTTCTTTATACCCCGAGTTGAGAGAGGGAGCCTCTTGCCGAGGAATTGCTTGGATCTCATGGGTCGGCAAGAAGGAAGCCTATCTGGAGGGAGAGCTCCGTAGCAAATGGGAGGAATGGAGGGTGGATTGGTGTTGGATTGTCGAGGAGAACCGCAGCCATTTACCATGACGCCAAACCCGATGGTCTTGTGGCAACGATTGGAGCAATCTGGCCCCGGAAGACGCTTAGGTGAAGATCGCGATCACCCGAATCTCTTCGCCTTAGACTTGCCGGGCTTCGCCGTAAACACCGTTGGCGAGACTTTCTTCACCGGCCAGACGCCCCTTGCAGGAGAGGAGGAGACCCGCACTGGGAGTTTGAATCTGGCAGATATCATGAGGCTGCGCCCAGGCCTCAACTTCAACTTCACCGTCTTGGAACTTGGCGCAATGCTCTTGGAGCTGTTCAAGCCCGATCCACGATCATCCAGAAATGTTTAGGTTGCCGAGGCGTCGTTCATTGTGCAACAATTCTTCGCTCGACCGCATCCGTGCAATGATGCCGTTGTGTGACTTCGCATGGAATTGTCCCAACTTGGCAAGAGCCGCAGATGACGTCGTCTGGCGGTTCTTTGACAATCTGGTAGAAATGCGGTCCGCCCGATGAGCAGAGGGGCCTCACCCGACACCACCGATGATGAGATGCAGCGTGATCGCCACTCAGTTGGAAGAGGCGGCAGCAATGCTGCCTCGGGCGAGTTCGGCTTCACCGTGGAGGAAGCGAGGCGAGAGGCGCCAAGCCTTGTCGAGCGAAAGGAGTTTGCCGGCGAGGAGGAGCTTGCCGAGCACGAAGCTGAGTCGAGTCGGCGAGCCCGCAGGCGCATCCTCTCCACCTTCAAGCTTGCCGCGGCGGAGCCCCAGCTCCACCAAGAAGGCGTCTTCGCAAGGCGGAGGCGTGGCGGGGCGGCAGACGGCAGACCCAACAGCTGGCCGTGCGGCGACAGCTCCACCGCGGCAAGCCTTGTTGCAGCAGGGAGCACCTCACGCCGCTGCGGCAACTGGAGCGGGGCCCTCGCAGACCACCGCCTCCGCTCCCGCCAAGCGGCCAAGGGAAACCACTCCTCCGCCTCGTCGTACTGGAGGCGGGCCAGAATTTGATCTCTCCGCGCTTAGCTCCGACGAGGAAGAAGAAGAGTAAGATTCTTTACAGCATTTGTAGTTCTTCGGCTTGTTGCTTTGTCTTGTATCTGACTTGCTTCATTCTGAACCCATTCTTTTTCAGGACGCTGGCCCAGAGGGTGTCGAAGAGGGCCAAGACCCCGTTGATTGTCATCGAGGACGAACCCACTGCGACAGTAGGAGGCGCGTCCGTGACCACCTTGCCGGATGCGGCAACTCTTCTTCAAAGCAGCCCCTAGCACAGCCCTCAGCGTAAGTATATGGTCTACTTCTTGCTGTTCGGCGTGCATGGGTGCTCTTTCTTTGCTGATATCTGACTGTTGATTTGTGTAGGAGCAGAGCAGCCTCCTTTTGCTTCGACTACGCCGCCAAGGGAGGATTCCCCGGCAAGGGAGCGTTCTCCGGCAAGGGAGCGTTCTCCGGCAAGGGAGATTTCTCCGGCAAGGGGCAGCTCTCCGGCAAGGGACAACACCAGCGATCCCCTGGAGGCGGAGACCATGACTGCGGACCCTAGTGCAGGTAATCCTCTTGCCTGAAAACTTTCCTTGCGTTCTTCTTCTTCTGGTTTTCTTTTTGAATATTTGCTTGACTTTTCTTCATCCATCCGCCATGAGCCAATGGAGACCGAGGACGCTGGCGAGGAGGGCCTTGTGGCAATCTTGATGAGGCCGCTGCCACCAAAGAAGAAGTCAATTTGGCCGACGAGCCCGCCGCGAAGAGGCATAAAGCTGCCGCCGCAGAAGCTGGCGAGGGTCCGACGGTCGTGACCGACGAGGCCGCAGGAGCGCCAGCGCTTACGCCGACCGCCGATCCCTCCGCCGCTCTTTGCAGCAGTCAGTTCGAAGAGCCTCAGCCCGGCGCCTATTTCAAGGCCGGCGATGGCGTCTTCATCAAGCTCCCATGGGCGTCGAGCTCGTGGCGCTGGCGAAGGAGAAACCTTCGATGAAGAGCTGCTCGCCTCATTGGACTGGACGTTTGGTCGACGCGCCAAGCAGCAAGGCGAGCCCGAGGAGGAGCAGCTGCGGAAGCTATTGTCGCTCTACCACGCCCAAAAGCCAAGCTGGAATCCGGAAGCGCTTGTCGCAAGGCGAGAGCAGACATCGAGAAGCGCTGGAGGAGCTCCGGGCCTCAACCAGAAGCTCTGGGCCTTGGCGGAGGCGGGAGCAACTTGCCGAGGCGCAAGGCCTTCCTCCTCGAGAAGAAATTTGAAGGAGGAACAGCTTGACTTGCCGAGAAGCTATCTGCGCAGGAAGGCGAGTTGGCGCAGAGGAAGGTTAATCTTGACGGCCACGAAGAGGATCTTGCCATGCGCGAGCAAACATTTGGCGGGGCTCTCAAGGAAGCAAAGGATGCCGCCTTGTTGCCGAGGCCGCCAAGAAGGAGCTGAGGCGAAGGTGGCGCGTTGGAGGCCAATCTCAAGGAGAGCGGCGAGGAGCTTGCTGCACTCAAGCACGAGCGAGAAGGACGATACACTCTTGGCGAGCTGCAGGCCGTCTCGCCGAGAGGAGCAAGGAGCTCAAGCGCCGCCAAGGACTCCAACGCGGATCTTGAGTTGGCCGAGCCACCTTGACTCGAGTATGGACGGGCGCCAGGGAGCAGGAGGTGACCTTGAAGGAGAAGATCAAGGCCGACGAGGCGCTGCTGGCGAGTGCCGCTGCCGCCCAGAGTGCCTTGAGGGAGATTGTGGAGCACTGGACCGAGGGTCTCGTGAATGTTGCTGCAGCCATCGGCGAGGCTGGCGCGACTAGGGATGGTGGATCTTGGATATTCCTCCGTGAGCACCTCCAACCCAGCGCCAAGCTTAGCTTGTTCTTCAAGAGGCGTGGTGACGGCCCTCCAGCGACTCCGGAAGAAGTCCCAAAGCAGCTGGCCGAGGAGTCGCGCCAAATCTGCGGGGAGCTCTTGAAGGTCTTGATGAAGGTGGCCTTCCATAATCCAGGCCTCAACCTCACCAACGTCCTCAAGTCCTTGCCTCCGGATCTTGGCGTGGGCGCTCAAGACCCTTATCGCACCCATCGTGGGACGGGGTGAGCAGGATGAAGAGGGTTGAGGCGATCGTGTAGATTAGGCCGCCCGCTTTCTCTTTTCTTGCTTTGCTTTCTGGTCATGTTATAAGAACAATCTATTAGAGCTGCGACAAGCTATCTTGTAATATAACTCTATTTCGGTATCAATTGCTATGTTATTTCCTTTACTTGATTCCTTCCTTTGTATGTTTTGCCCTCGCTTTTAGGGAACTTGTCGGTATGAGCACCGAGCATGAAGTCTTTGAGTGGAGACGTCGGCAACTTCTTTGGCGGTGCCGCTTCCGACAAAGTAACCTTGTCGCAACTAATCGCAGCTCACTTAAGTTGTTGAGCAGACTCGAAACAAAGTAAGGCGCAACTAGCTACGAGTTGGTTCCTCCAGCGCCTGTGTTTTCCATACAAAGTACTGATGCGTCGAGGAAGATAACTTAAATTTTTAAAACTGATTGCTCAAACTTTGGCAACTTAGCTTTTCTGTCGTTTGCTTATCGGTAAGGCTAGACTTCCTTGAGCGACCCTTGGTCCACACCATTATCTTCTCCTTCACCCCGGCAAACATGTGGGCGAGGGATCCTTCCTTTATTTGAGAAAGAGAAAGAAGAGAAAATAAAGATATGGAGCCTTATGGCTCGTTATTGCTTACCGGGGGTAGGTGCTGCACAAAATGTCAAATAATGCACGCAAAATAGAAGTAGAAAGCATGAAATTGACAAGATGTGCGAAGCACGCTAGCTTTAATTATGCGCGGGGTCTGCGCCCGGCTTTGTACAAAGGATTACATGCAACAGTGGCAAGACTTGTACAAAAGGTGGTTGCCGGAACAGGTCCCGGCAACCGCGCCCTACGGGTAAAACTTACGAAGATGCTCAATGTTCCAGGAGTTGCTCACCGGAATGCCATCTTCGGTCTCAAGGCGGACAACGCCAGGCCTAGTGACTCGTTTCACCCGGTAAGGGCCTTCCCACTTCGGCGTCAACTTGTTGGAGTTCTTGGCGGACTGAACGCACCGAAGAACAAGGTCGCCTTCCTCGAGACTTCTGGCATTAACTTTGTGGCTATGGTAGTGGCGCAAAGCTTGCTGGTACCGAGCAGCTCGTACAACTGACACGAAGGCGATCCTCCTCAAGGAGCAGCGTCATCTTGTCGCAGCTGCTCTTGCTCAAACTCATCATAAGCGAGCACTCGAGGTGATCGTATCTGAAGTTCCGTGGGGAGAACTGCCTCTGCTCCATAGACTAGGCGAAAGGTTATGCGATTCGGTGGCTCGATTTGGCGTCGTCTGATCGACCAAAGAACCACCGGCAGCTCCTCAATCGATTTCTTCCGCACTTGTCCAGCCTGTCGGCGGTTCTGGTCTTGAGCCAGCGCAACACTTGAGCATTGCCCTCTCCGCTTGACCGTTACTTCTTGGATGAGCAGCGAGCGAAGCGGAACCTTGGCGCCAAGATCTTGGGCGTACTACATGAAGGTGCGGCTCGTGAATTGCGTGCCATTGTCGGTGATGATCTGTTAGGGATTCGAAGCGGCAAACAATCGACTGAAGAACTTGGCTGGCTGTTGTCTTGTCACCTTCCTCTGCTTCCACTTCCGCCACTTTGTGAACTTGTCGATTGCAATGTACAAGTACTCAAAGCCCCGACAGCTTCGGGAAGGGGGCCGAGGATGTCGAGCCCTGCATCGAAAATGGCCAGGATAAAGGGATCGTCTGGAGAGCTTGAGCTAGCTGGTGTATCTGCTTGGAATGGAACTGCACGCTTCACACTTGGTTACTTGTGCGATTGCATCTTGGAGGGCTATTGGCCAAAAGAAACCTTCTTAGGAATGCTTTGCCGGCAAGTGCTCTGGCGCCAATGTGGTGACCACATATGCCTCCATGTATCTCTCGCCAACAGCTTTTGTCCGTCTTCTGGTGAATACACTTCAATTTCACACCATTGAGTCTTCTTACATGCGAGTGTGCTGTCGACAAACTGGTACATACTTGAATGCCGGGCTACTCTTTCCGCTTCTCCTTGTTCTTCGGGAAGTTCTCCTGTCAGAAGGAAATGGACAATCTGTTGCGCCCATGCTGGAGCTTGCGGCTCGACAACAAGGATTAAAGGCACATCTGCTGCTTGGGAACATCCGCTTCACGGCGAGAACTCGCGGCTCGGCCGGAGCTTGACCTTCCCGTCAAGCTTCTGGAGCAAAACTTGTCGGGAGCGTCGCTTCAACGAAACAAACCCTAGGGCTTGTCGGAGGCATCGCTTCCTCAAAGATCATTGGTGTTGATCTTGGGGACCTTCTTGGCAGCGGCCTCGGGGAGCTCTGCCGTAAAATAGTCACCAGAAATCAACTTCCTCTTCTTGCTCTGTCCAGTTGATGGCGTTACAGATGGTTGAGTCAGCTTGAGCACAAAGATCCCTGGTTCCACAGGTAACTTAAGTGCGGCGCACTTGACGAGCCATCGGCAATGTCGTTACGAGCTCTTGGAATATATTCCATCGTAGGCCGTCAAAGTGCTCTTCCAGCTTCCTCACTTCATCAACATAAGCTTCCATCAACGGACTCGATAATTCTTGTTCACTTGGCGGATGACAAGCTGAGTCACCCGACAATGAGCTTCTTGATCCCAAGGTCTCTGCAATCCACGAGGCGGCAAGCAAACCTTCATACTCTGCAGTGTTGTTCGTTGCTTGCTCCTTGGGAAAGTGCATCTGGACTACGTGCTTGAGGTGCTCTCCGGTGGGTGCAACAAGTAGCACGCCCGCACCGGCGCCTTGCAGCGAGAAGGCACCATCAAAGTACATCAGCCACTCTTTGCTTGCTTCCTTGACGGGGATGCTCGTTTCTGGAATTTCTTCATCTTGTGTTGGCGTCCATTCTGCTATGAACTCCGCCAATGCTCTGCTTTGGATAGTTGAAGTGCTTTCAAACTTGAGGCCAAAGCTTGACAGTTCCAGTGCCCACTCGACAATCACACTGTTGCCTCTGGATTTTGCGATATCCTCTTCAGCGGAAAAGCAGTGGCATTTGTGATCTCATGTGCACAGGAAGTAATGGCGCAGCTTTCTCGAGGCCATGAGGAGGCCGAAAAGCAATTTCTGCACAGAGTACCTTGACCTAGCCCCTGTAAAAGGGAACCGACAAAGTAAACTGGGCGCTGCACCATTCTTTTACGCATCTTCTCATGCATCTGCGTAGATCTATCCTTGTCGGGACGAGCTTGCCGGTGAAGCCCCCTGCTTGTCGCTGGATGCATCTGCCATGGTTGCTAGCTCATCATCCGCCTCCCTCTCCGCTACTAACGCAGCACTAACCACTTGATTGGTTGCCGCTATATATAGCAACAACTTTTCTTGTGGCTTAGGTGCAACAAGTGTTGGAGTGGAGGACGGTATCTCTTCAAGTCTGCAGCGCAGCCTCCGCTTCGGAGTCCATTTCATTGGACCTGCCTTTTCAAAATTTTGAAAAATGGCGGTAGCCTTCAGCAGATCTAGAGATAAACCTGCTGAGAGCAGCTACATAACCGGCAAGTCTTCATACATCCTTGACGGCGCTTTGGTGCTTCAATCTGCTCAATGGCCTTGATCTTGTCGGGATTGGCTTCAATTCCCCGCCGAGACCACGAAGAACCCGAGAAGCTTGCGGAAGGGACTCCAAACACGCACTTCTCGGGGTTGAGCTTGAGGTTGATCTTGCGCAGATTTGCAAAGGTTTCGTCTAAATCTTGAATTAGAGTCGCCTTGTCCTTGCTTTTTGACCACTATGTCATCCATGTAGGCTTCCACATTTCTATGCATTTGCGGCTCAAAAGCGTCATGGACTACTCTTGCAAATGTTGAACCAGCATTCTTTAACCCGAAGGGCATCCGTACAAAACAGTATGTGCCACATGGGGTGATGAATGCGGTCTTCTCCTCATCCTCTTCTGCCTTGAAGATCTAATGATATCCTGAATATGCATCCAGAAATGAAAGCAAATCACATCCGGCCGTGGAGTCAACAATCTGGTCGATGCGCGGCAAGGGAAATGGGTCTTTGGGGCAAGCTTTATTGACATCGGTAAAGTCGATACAAAGCCTCCATTTCCCGTTTGCCTTGCGATACAACTACAGGATTGGCCAACCACGTGGGATGGAGCACTCCTACGACAAGGCCTCACGCTTCCAATTTCTTGATTTCTTCTGCGATGAACTCTTGGCGCTCCTTTGCACGCTTCACGACTTTACGCTTGACGGGCGCGCATGAGGACAAGCGGCAAGATGGTGCTCAATTACTTTCACGGGAACACGGGGATGTCGAGGCGGTTGCCACGCAAACATCGCCGGCGTTCGCCAGAGAAAGCAACGAGCGCCTTCCTATTTAGGGTCGAGAGGCAGCGATGGTGAAGGTACCACCAGTGTCGTCCTCCTTGGCGGACACCTTCTTGGTTTCTGGTGGAGCTGCCATCGTCTTCTTACATTTGCCGGTGGAGCTCGATGGTGCGTCCTCGACGGTAGCGCAGCACTCCGAGGAGGTGCGCTTGCCGGAGTGAGCACCAGAGCTCTTGCCGGACTTGGTCTTCTTCTTCCCTCCGGGAGCTTGTGACAAGTGGCTTGCAATCTGTTGCATTGCTGCTTCGGTAGACCTTGTCGGCAGATAAGAGCATCCTTCTTGTCGCCAGGGACAGAGATGACACTTATCGGGCCTGGCATCTTGACATGTTGTATGCATAGTGAGAGGCTGCCATGAATTTGGCGAGTCTTTGGGCGGCCAAGTATCCCATTGTAGGGAAATGGAAAGTCGGCAGCGTCAAAAGTGACCCTCTCGATCCTGAAGTTCAACTTCGCTGCCAAATGTCACCGGCAGCGTGATCTTTCCTTCGCTTGCTCCTTCCCGGATTGATTCCTTGGAATGTGCTGTCTCTTGAGCTCGCCATCGAGGATCCGGAGTTTCGGAGCACCGCGGAGGAGATCGAGTTCAAGCCGCCCCACCGTCAACTAGCATCTTAGTGACCTTGAGGTTGCGGATAGTTGGTGAAACCAACATTGGCAAGCACCCGACCGCATGATTCTGTGATCGGGGTGGTCCTCAATATCGAGAGATGATAGGCGTCTTGGACCATTTCGAGGCTTGCGTGACTCGGCGGATGGTTACGCTACATTGACTTCCCGCATCCACCGCTTGAGCCGGGCGGTGTGAAGTATGCAGAGAAGCACCGCCACAACGCACATGACCTCTGTGGGCTTTATGGAACTCCTGCTCATCGGTCTCGTCATCATCCATGTCTTCATCATCGTCGTCGTCTTCATCCTTGTCGGCGGCCGCGGGAGGTCTGTCTCTCCTTGCCGCACCTTGGCGCCTTGCCCGCTGGCGTCCTCCTCGGCGGGGCGTTTCTTGCCAGCTCCTCCGGCACCTTCACAGGCCTTCTCCTTGTCGCGTCGTTCGTATTCAGACTTCAGCTGGTCGACAAGCTGATCGACCTTCTTGAAGCTCTGGAGGTCATGGCCCTTGGTGCAGTGGATCTTGCAAGATCTTTATTTTGTTGGAGCTGTCCTGCTTGTCGGCGACCGCCACAACCTGGCAGTTGGTGCCAGCGGCAACCTCCTTGTCGGAGCCACCAACTTTGGCTTCCTTGGCGCCACCTCCGTTGCCGGACTGCTCAACAACTAGCACATCTTTGCCTTTCTTCTTCCTGTTACTCCGCCGCCGGTTTTTCTTTACCGGGGCGGTCTCCTCACTATCAGATCCTCCTGCTTCAGTATTCTCTCCGGGGAGTCTCCTCCCTTCCTCAGCACGTGCACACTTGTCGGCCAGGGCATATAGCTCACTGACATCTACGATCTTGCACATCACCATCTCCTCCGCATCCTGCGGTTTCGCGACGTTCGATGGAACGCTACTGATTACCGCGGCGGGGGTGGACATCTGAGATGTTGTCTTTGTCTGTGGTGAATCTCTGAATGTACTTACAGGGGTTCTCCTTCCTTCCGGCGGCAGATGAAGGTCACTTTCTTGGCCATGGGGCTTGTGGCGCTTGTAAAGGCGCCGACAAACTGATGGCATAGATCTGCCCAAGAGGATATGGAGTTGTCCGGCAAGTGCATGAGCCAGGATCTGACGTTGGGCTTGAGCACCAGCGGGAAGTAGTTGGCAAGGATCTTGTCGTCTCGCCCCCCGGCAGCTTGCACCGCGATGGTGTAGATGCTGAGGAACTCCGATGGATGCGTCTTGCCGTCGTACTTCTGCGATGCGTGCGGCTTGAAATTTTCTTCTTTGGGCCCCTTTGGACTTGCCGCAGCTCACGAGTGAACGCAGGGGCAACCTACAGCGTCTGACAAGTCGCCTGGTTCCTCTGGCGCATGCATGTCAACAGAGGGCCCAGCGCTTGTCGGATTGACGCTGCGCTTCTCTTGGCGCTCGTCACGAGTTCGAGCGTCTTCTTCTTGTCGTTCGTGAAGAACTTGGCGCTGATCGCGACGAGCTCGTGGATCCGATGATGCGGTGGAGTCGCTGTCGAGGTGGATCCGGTGAGTCGGCGATCTTGGCCTTCGGGGCGGAGAGTGCATGGTAGTTGCACCCCCACCAGTCTCGTCGCCACCGACTCGTGTTTGGCAGTCCTGCCGCGGCAACGAAGCACTCGGTTGTCGCGGAGCGTCGCCGTTGGCGAAGCCGATGAGACTCTGAATGGTGGCACTCCATTCATCGACCTTGTCGGCTGTTGGAGGGTAATCTAGGAGCAGTTGAGCTCTCGCCAAAGCTTCTACTGGAGTGGTGGGTGGCAGTGGCGAACGGCGCGAGGAGCGGGATATGCTCGGACTTCTAACTATGTTAGAAGGAGCGATATCCCGTCCGGTGACCGATGCCTCGCTTCGCGCCCGACATGTTGGCGTGCATGCGGGTCTTGGGCATCCCGAGATCCACCAGCTCGATCTTGGTCCAACGGCGTATGGCGTTGTGAATACCATGACGCTGTCGGTCCCGCGCCTCCTGGGACGGGCGCGGTGCATGTACGGACGCGGAGGTCTGCGCAGCCTTGTCCTTGGACTTGGCAGCACCGTGGACTCCCCCGTCGACGTCCATTCTTCCGTCGGCGTCTATCCCACCACCCATTTGCTCCGGTGGTGGTGGGTTCAACGCGGACGGAGCATCTGCCGCCGAAGCCTTCTTCTTCGGTGGCATGTCGATGAAGATGATGAAGATCTAGCTCGCGTAGACGCCGGATCAGGTTCACACAATCTCGACGCCCCCTACCTGGCGCGCCAAAGATGTCGGGGAGGCTGATCTGACCCACGAACACCTATGGGACCGGCGGACCGAGCCCCTTTCGGTTCGGCCAGGAGCGGAGATGGCACGAAGAGCAGATCGAGGCGAAGCACACGAGAGGTTTTACCCAACCGGAGCTCTCGGAGAGATAACACTCCTACCGCTGCATGTCTAGGTGTATTGTGTTCTTGCTCGGGGCGCTGTGCTACTGATACACACAAGCTGCTAACGAGACTGGCGTGGGGGAACCGACCTCCTCACGTTGCGCATGGGCCTCCTTTTATATGCTCAAGGGGTCTCCGACGGTGTGGCAACGTAGACAAGGTTAAAAATGGAAAAGGAGTGGTTGGTACAGCTACATGCGGTGTCTGATGTATCATACCTAACCCAGACGGCGGGGGACAAAGGCATTAAATGCCCGTCTCGTCGCCCTAACGGTGCACAGGGCCCGTCGGGCGCCACCGCTTACCACGATGGCAATCTTGTCGGCGCCGCTTGCCACCTCGCACAGCTGGTTGCCTGACCTCTCGCCACCTTGGCGCTGGAAAGGTCGAGGCGACACGTTAGTGGATGTCTTTGGAGCGTAGAGTGCAGTGGTGATGCGCTGCGGCAAAGCGCCTTGCCGCGGTTGTTGTCTTGTCGCGTTCGGAAGCTTGTTGCTCACCGGGCCTTCCCGGCAAGCTCCTCTTGCCGGGGCCTTGTCTCTTAGGTGCCTTGGGTGGCCTTCCCGGCAAGCTCCTATTGCCGGGACCTTGTCTCCTTGGCTTGAATACTTTGTTCTTGAATGGCTCCAAAGGAACCACAGAGGACCTTGGCGGTCACCCGGTAAGCCTTTTCGCGGAGGGCTGCAACTGACCGTGCACAAGTTCGGGATACTAGGGTACCCCTACTCTAGTACACCGACAGATATGGCCCTTTACACATATATCCATGCATATGTAGTGTAGCTCCTTGCTTGCGAGTACTTTGGATGAGTACTCACGGTTGCCTTGTTCCCCCTTTTCCCCCTATCTTTACCCGGTTGCTGCGACCAGACGATGGAGCCCAGGAGACAGACGCCACCGTCGATGACGACTACTACACCGAGGTGCCTTCTACTACGTGCAGCCCGCTGACGACGACCAGGAGTAGTTAGGAGAATCCCAGGCAGGAGGCTTACGCCTCTTTCGATCTGTATCCCAGTTTGTGCTAGACATCTTATGGCAACTTGTTTAACTTATGTCTGTACTCAGATATTGTTGCTTCCATTTACTCGTCTATGATCGAGCACTTGTATTCGAGCCCTCGAGGCCCCTAGCTTGTATTATGATGCTTGTATGACTTATTTATGTTTTAGAGTTGTGTTGTGATATCTTCCCATGAGTCCCTGATCTTGATCGTACACATTTGCGTGCATGATTAGTGTACGATTGAATCGGGGCGTCACAAGTTGGTATCGAGCCATTTGCTGTAGGACTCCCCTTCCACACTCCTTGGCGAAGTCGAGTCTAGACATTGCAAAAACTTTTACTAACTTGGCTGTGTGCCTTACGGGCCCACGTCGCCATCGGGTGGTACTAGGATCTTTTACTCCTCGACCTTCACTCTGGGATTCTGAACTCTCTTCTATTCGGGTTAAATGATTTTTAATAAAATCTAACTTTAGATTCTCGAAAATACTTTCTCCCGGAGAGGCCCTTCAGTCCAGATGATCACCGACGGCACCGTAAGATTACGAAGATACTCTACGAAGTTCTCTCGAGACTTTATGCCCACTTCTTTTGCAATTCCCTACCACCGATAAATCCTTATGGATAACTTCTTACCCTTGCCATTCTTACATTCATCCCTAGCTGCTCTTGTTATTACAAGATGCATCGAATTGTTCTTCGACTTTTAAGAATCTCTTGAGCCATTGCATTGCAGATCTTTGCCACATGAATACCCCCTATGGATAATTCCTCACACTTATCGAGTATCCGCTCATCCCAAGTTGATTCATGTATTTCACAAAAGTCTTCGAAATACTATTCGATCCTCCAAATATCCTTAGTAGCTTATTGCTCTGCCATACTTGTCTACTTGCATGATGGATGCTTTCCATATGTCTGGCAATATTCGTTGGTATCCTTAGGCATC
The DNA here is from genome assembly GCA_021605145.1 of Aegilops bicornis. Taxonomy (NCBI): domain Eukaryota; kingdom Viridiplantae; phylum Streptophyta; class Magnoliopsida; order Poales; family Poaceae; genus Aegilops; species Aegilops bicornis. The sequence goes on along the minus strand of CM038670.1, from coordinate 334,916,594 downwards.
GTCATTTTGATACTTTTGATTCAACATGAGTGCGAATGCACACAATCATCAGTTGATCCTTTTAAATTATCTTTCCGGCTCAGACGTCATTTTAAACATGAGCTGGTTCTCAACCTATCCAAATGCCGTCGATAGTACCCCTAAGGCTATTCAACTTATCCACCCCTAATCAGAACATTGCTTCTGTTCCCTTGATTTGAAAATCATAATTCCTTTGCATTTGAGCTCTGGATTAGTCAGTTGTTTCTATAATCCAATGCCCTTGCATTGTTACTTCCTCTGATTGTGTGCCGATGCTCACATCAGCTCTGTTATGGACCGACAGATCCTTTAATGGATTTTATCCGACCTTGTCCTTCATATTCAATAACCTTGTGAGCCTTCCCTCGGATACATAATGCCTTTGGTAAATTGTATCATCTACTTTCTCAACCTTGCTCTACTTTCGAGCTTGTGATAATTACTCTTGAAACTTGTGGTATGTGTTTCTAAGAAGCCCGTATGGGTTGAACCTATGTCTTCCTTAATATGTGTGAACTCAAAAGTTTTCACGAGTCATACTCTTCTAGTATTTTGCTAGATAAAATTTCAATACTACGACTAATTCAAAAGTGAGAGGTGAATGGAAGGTTATACATTGAAGAAGTGGGAGTCGACCTTGAACTTTGTGTTCATGCCCATGGACACGATGTAGATCCTACCATAGAAGCTTCTTGTGATAATAACTATTTCGTTGATACAATATCATCTGGTATCTGTGAATTTATCCTATGCAATCGTGGTTCCGACCATATTTTCTCTTTGATCCCATTTCTCGGGCAAGTTTAATCACTTGTCTTCTATGGATCAATCCACCATTCCAACCTTTACCTTGATCTTTCGTCGAGTATTACCCCCCTGGTATCTCGAGATTATCTTGGAACTGCATAACTTCTTATGAGTTCTTCATCTAGTACTACATTCTCACTGATTACAATTTTTCATGGGCCCCGAGTTATTAAACACTCGGAGACACCGATAACTGAACCGGGTCCGCTTTCACGGTTCAACAACTTTTAAGTAAACTTATTTAAGTATGATTTTGTATCCGATCAAGTCATTCCTAGCCTGATCGGCTATATCATTATCGTGCTAAATTTTAACTGTGCCACCCGGTCCTTATTACTGGAACACAGCTTTCGACTATGAGCTAAGCTTACGTCGATTTCCTCGTCTTATCGTTTCACCTTGAACCACACACTTTGATTCCGAGTTTGTGTCGTATATGTGGTTCCAATAATCTTTCGTTGCATCAGTCCTTTTGCTTGATGCAGTCGTTGTTCGATTGCCTCTCCGTGGAGCCGCTCGACAAAAATTGTCGTGATCATCATCAACATTTTTGACTCCTTCTAGGATATCGATCGAATTCATGATGATAAATGCCATCCTCGTTCCTTGGTAACTTGATTTACCATCGACTACATCCTTACCTTCCTTTTATCACAAACTTGTTCCGGTTATGGATGCAACTTGCTATCCAGCTTGTATTATGTTCTGCCTTGAAGTATTACCATCTTTTATGTCAAGAATGTCATGAGGATTACACCACCTCTTAAGAATTCTTGGTATGGTGAAACTTTTCACCATCGCCATTCTTCTTGGGTCCTCGTGTTGTTTCCAACCGGGGGACCAACAAGTGAGCGGTGTTGTTTGGATTCTGCCCTTCTAGCAACCCTATTACTTTGAAGTTAATGGTCGGCCGTTCATTCTTAGACTATTGATTATTGAATCATCATTCCGACGTTGGTCGTGCAACCCAGCCCATATTTCGGGTGCACCTCTCATACAATGTTTAACTGTGTATGTTCTCCTCGAGCATACACCATTTTATCATTTGATCCGACAAATGTTATCTCCTTGTTCAAATAACTGTGGAAATCCACCTTTTTGGAAATCTCGAGGATTTTCGCTGAGTCCATCAGCCACCTCCTCATCCTCTCGTTGGTTTACTGAGAACTCTTGTTTCAGAAATCGCTTCCATAGTTCATTTCTCGAGAATCTTACATTGTCATCTCGTCAAATTGTGCTGCACCCCTTCCTTCTCAGGCATCATGAGTCTGAGGTTTCCTAACAACGACCATATCGGAATCTCGTTCAGATATGATGGTTGGAGCACATTTTCAAGAGTTATAACATTGGTCCTCTTATGACTCAGTAAGGTGATGTCATGCCTAGCACACCTGGCTGGAGGACCTAGTGTTATAGTTTCCTTTTTAACAAGGTTAACCATTCTTCCATGAGGAAATTGAATGACTTGTTTAATAAGTTTTTCCCCGATGGATCCTTTGTGTATCCAAGGTCCGATCTTTGCTTGAAGACCTTGTCAATGCTATCTCGAAGCATGTCTGTGATACTCCGATCTTGATAAGAACATTTGAAACAAAATGTTATGTTTTCTTCATCAATTATCCAAAACACCGTTGTATGGGTAATGTCATGAAAATTTCTCTCCCCATTACCTAAATGGTTTACTACGTTATATCCTGTCATGGATATCATGCTATGCTTGTCCTTGGGAAGGATATACCCTTGAAATATGTGTTTAAACACATTTTCCTTTCCATTGCTCTGTTTAAATCTGGTAATCATATCCTCCTTTCCATTGTTTGGTTTAACCTTTCTTGTGATCTATATGACCTAAGCAGTAATATTCTCCTGCTTTTGTAAACACCTCGGTGTGCAACTCTGTCAGTAAGAACCTGTTACTATTGTTGATGACATTCCGGTATCCACCATGGACGAGAACTTTGCCTAATGGTCCGCCTCGTTCAACAAGCGGGAAAATGGTTCTCTTCGTCCCTCGCCCTTGGTACCGATGTTGTTGCCGACATACTGACAGGCTATCCTCTGGCATGCCTTGCTTACATGATCGTGCAATCGTCACCGCCCTTCCTACTTTTAACCCACATGGTGGGCCCATAACCCACAGTTCCACATGATCGAAACCTGACTCTCCTGTACACCTTATTATCAAAGTTATTCCTCGTCCGTGGCCTCGTATGTAATTCACGAGCCACCTTCAAGTCTGATATCAGACACAATACTTATTCTCGTTGCTTTGAACCCCTTTCACGCCCTGTAACAGGCATCGAACATTCCTGCCCGCTTGAAACTTTCCACGATAGCGCCTTACTTTGCTCTCGATATTTTCTAAGTTTCAATTCGAGAGTTACTTTCCGCAACCTTCCCCGATGTTATCGACTATATAGTCAACCTTACAGAGGTATGTTCCCCTGGAATAAACCCCTTATTCTTTCGTAAGTACGATGGAGATCCTGAAGGAAGGACGACAACTTCAGCATGATGACCTAGAGAAGAGGAATGAAGGCATCAACTTAATGGATCGACCTCTTCAAGAAGAGCAACCAAAACCGAGAAGGGTTGTTAGAATTTCATAACCAGAATTTTCCCCTTTGTCCCCCTCTTAAATCTCGGGACGAATTTTCTTGTAGTGGAGGAGAATTGTGACGCCCGGATAGTTAGGCTACAGTAAAACCCTGCTAATGATGCCATGTTACCCTTGTCACTGTTGCTAAACACATGTTAGATCAAAAGCGTTTCAAAATCAAATTTGGATTTGGGCAAACAACAAAAGTTTTCAAACATTAAAACTAAAATGTCCAAAAGGTGTCAAATAAATCATGGATAATACTAGTGGAGAAACCACACTTTTATAAAATGTTTGAACGCACTAAAATGGTTTAAGAAGTAGCTAAAACAACTAGATAAATGCCTTTTGAATTTTATAAAATACTAAACTAATTTATTTGGGGGTTAAACCTTTTTGTGACCGTGGACTAAGTTGAAATACTAATTTAGGTGCTAAGTGTATATTTTGCTAAAACTAAAATAAATGTAACTAAAGTAAAACATGAAAGAATAAATATATATAAAAAAAAAGCAGCAAAACAAACTAATAAAAATAAAACAAGGGCCACCCCGGCCAGCCTAACGACTAGCCTAACCGCCAGCCCACTAACCTAGCCGCCCACCCGCTCCCACCTTATCCCCCACCCAACAGAAACCCAAACCGCTACCCCCACTCCTCTCGATCCCCCACGTCTCGCTCCTCTCCCCTCCCCGATCCATCAGGGGCAGCTAACACCGACGCAGCCGCGCCGCCTCACGCCCGCCCGGCGCTTATCCCAGCGACGCCTCGCCGCCCGTCCTCCTCGCCTCCTTCCCCCTCCCGATCTGGGCGCCTCGCTGCGGCGCCCCGACGAAGCCACCGCCCAACGTCGCCTCACCGCCACGACCACGCCTCCTCGCCGGACCGCCACACCGTCGTCCACCTGCGTCGCGCCGTCCTTGTCCCCCTCCTCGACACCCGCTGCCGTTTTCCTACGAACCAACGTGAGCCCGGCCTCCGCCTCTCTTCTTCCCCCCACTTGCTCCAAGGCGACTCGTCATCACCACCACGCCATCGCTTCGCCCGCTCGTGGCGCCCGATGCGTGCACGCGCCAAGCCGTGCCCCACACCGCGCCACCTGCACGCACCCAAGGATGCCTCGCCCCTGGCCTCCCCAGCCTCCCGCACCCGCTGCTGCCTCAGAACCGCGGCCTCCTCACCGGAGCGCTCGCACCTGCCGTGGCTCGCGTCGCCGTAGCCTCCTCTGCTGCTCCACCGTGCCGCCTCGGCGGGCCCCCTCCTACCTCACGCTGCCGCCCCGCCTCGCTCCACTGCGGGCGCCTACCTCCGCCGCCTCCGACGACCGTGCCCCTGCTAGCCCCGCCACCGCCAGAGCCCCCGCCAGGGACCGCCCTTGCCAGCTCCTCGTCGAGGCCATGGCCTCCGCCGGTGCCATCCATCACGCCTGTGTGAGTTCGGGAGGACGCCCACGCCCGCGTGCCCTCGAGGCGTCTTCGAACGGGCGCGTCTCAGAATCTGCACGCCTCAAGACGCCCGTTAGGCCCCTATGGGCCTATTGTAAACGGGCCCCACCCCTCAGAACGAAAAAAAAGAATTCAAAAAATAATAATAATGAAATTAATAAAAATAATAAATTTAATTAATTAATTAACGAAATTAATTAAGTTAATTAATCCTACTTAGTTAATCTAATTGACCAGTTAGTTTAATTAAACAGTATTTTGTTTAACCTAAACCCTAATCAACCTATGAGAGTATGACAGGTGGGGCCCACCCCCCTAATTAATTATGATTAGTTTAATTAATCTGTTAATTAAAATGTGTCAGTGACCAGTGGGACCCACTGGTCAGGTTGACCAGTCAACTGTGTTGACTGCTGATGTCAACATGACATCATGCGGATGTCATTAAATCATTTTTGAATTAATTAAATAATTAATTAAATTCCAGAAATTAATAAAATCTTTAGAAAATCATATCTTTTAATACGTAACTCGGATTAAAATATTTTCAACATGAAAGTTGCTAAGAACGACGAGACGATTCCGGATACGTAACCCGTTCGTCCGCCACACCCCCCTAACCTATCGAACTCGCAACTTTCCCCCTCCGGCTCCTCTGCCCGAAAACGTGAAACACTGGGGATACTTTCCCGGATGTTTCCCCCTTCAGTATCACCTCATACAGCGTTAGGGCACCTCTAGCACCGATACTTGTCATGTCATGCATTGCTATGCATCCGCTTGCTTAAATATTCTTGTTTCTCCCCCTCTTCTCTCGCTAGACCCCGAGGCCGACGCCTTGCTACCCAAAGACGACTCACGGAGTTGGCGACCCCTCTCTCTTGCGGAGCAACCGGCAAGCCCCCCTTTGATCACGGATATCGCCTACTCTTCTCTATCTTGCTTGCATTAGAGTAGTGTAGCATGTTCTTATTTTCGATTAATCCTATCTTTGCATAGCTTTGTCCTTGCTACTCTTGTTGTTACCTTTACACGCTATCCTCATCGCTTAGTATAGGATGCTAGTGTTCCATCGGTGGCCCTACACTCTTGTCAAAATGCCATGCTATACTCTTTGGGCTGTGATCACTTCGGAGGTGATCACGGGCATATACTATATACTTTACACTATTACATTACAGCAATCTTGTTAGGAGATGGGGGCTGAAAGGACGGTGGCTCCATCCCGGTAGAGGTGGGCCTGGGTTCCCGACGGCCCCATCGTTACTTTGTGGCGGAGCGGCAGGCAGGTTGAGACTACACAGGTGAGAGGTGGGCCTGGCCCTGGTCAGCGTTCGCGGATACTTAACACGTTTAACGAGATCTAGGTATTTGATCTGAGTCTGGCCATTTGGTCTATACGCACTAACCATCTACGCAAGAGTAGTTATGGGTATCCCGGCGTCGTGGTATCAGCCGAAGCCTTCGTGACGTCGGGCCGGCGAGCGCCCGATTGGACCGCGTAACGTGACTTCCTTTCTAATGGAGGTTGCTTGGTACGCTTCGCCGCATTCATAGCGTGCGGTGTGCTAAGGCGATGGGCCCAGACCCTGGCGCTTAGGTTTAGACCGCGTCTTGACCGCTCTGTTGGCCTAGGTCGGGCTGCGGACGTGTTGATCTTCAGCGGCCGGGCATGGCCCGAGAAAAGTGTGTCCGGCCAAATGGGATCAAGCGTGTTGGGTTATGTGGTGCACCGCAGTGAAGTTAATCTATTGAATAGCCGTGATCTTGATAACAGGGCGACTTGGAGTTGTACCTTGACCTTATGACAACTAGAACCGGATACTTAATAAAACACACCCTTCCAAGTGCGGATACAACCCGGTGATCGCTCTCTAGCAGGCGGCGAGGAGGGGATCTCCGGGTAGGATTATGCTATGCGATGCTACTTGGAGGACTTGATCTACTCTCTTCTACATCTTTGCAAGGCGGAGGTTGCGGAAGCGTAGTCTTCGGCGTGATTAGCTATCCCCTCTTATTACGGCATTCTGCGATTCGGTCCAGCGATATGGCCCTTTACACATATATCCATGCATATGTAGTGTAGCTCCTTGCTTGCGAGTACTTTGGATGAGTACTCACGGTTGCCTTGTTCCCCTTTTCCCCTTTCTTTACCCGGTTCTTTGCGACCAGACGATGGAGCCTGTGAGCTAGACGCCACCGTCGATGGCGACTACTACACGGAGGTGCCTTCTACTACGTGCAGCCCGGCGGCGACGACCGTGAGTAGTTAGGAGAATCCCGGGAAGGAGGCCTCGCCTCTTTCGATCTGTATCCCGATTTGTGCTAGCCATCTTATGGCAACTTGTTTAACTTATTTACGTACTCGGATATTGTTGCTTCCATCGACTCGTCTATGATCGAGCACTTGTATTCGAGCCCTCGAGGCCCTCGGCTTGTATTATGATGCTTGTATGACTTATTTATGTTTTAGAGTTGTGTTGTGATATCTTCCCGTGAGTCCCTGATCTTGATCGTACACATTTGCATGCATGATTAGTGTACGATTGAATCGGGGGCGTCACAGTTTCATTAAGTAGATATACCCATATCTGCTCAAATCATCTGTGAAGGTCAGAAAATAACGATACCTGCCACGAGCTTCAACACTCATCGGACTGCATATATCAGTATGTATTATTTCCAATAAGTCAGTGGCTCGCTCCGTTGTTCCGGAGAACAGAGTCTTAGTCATCTTGCCCATGAGCATGGTTCGCAAGCATCAAGTGATTCATAATCAAGTGATTCCAAAAGCCCATCTGCATGGAGTTTCTTCATGCACTTTACACCAATATCACCTAAACAGTAGTGCCACAAATAAGTTGCACTATCATTATTAACTTTGCATCTTTTGGCGTCAATATTATGAATATGTGTATCACCACTATCGAGATGCAACACAAATAGGCCACTCATCAAGGGTGCATGACCATAAAAGATATTACTCATATAAATAGAACAAGCATTATTCTCTGATTTAAATGAATAACCGTCTCGCATGAAACAAGATCCAGATATAATTTTCATGCTCAACGCTGGCACCAAATAACAATTATTCATGTCTAAAACTAATCGCGAAGGTAGATGTAGAGGTAGCGTGCCGACGGAGATCACATCGATCTTGGAACCATTTCCGACGCGCATCGTCACCTCGTCCTTAGCCAATCTTCGTTTAATCTGTAGCCCCTGTTTCGAGTTGCAAATATGAGCAACAAAACCAGTATCAAATACCCAGGCGGTACTACGAGCATTAGTAAGGTACACATCAATAACATGTATATCAAATATACCTTTCACTATGCCATCCTTCTTATCCGCCAAATACTTGGGGCAGTTCCGCTTCGAGTGACTAGTCCCTTTGCAGTAGAAGCACTCAGTTTCAGGCTTAGGTCCAGTCTTGGGCTTCTTCCCGGGAGCAGCAACTTGCTTGCTATTCTTCTTGAAGTTCCCCTTCTTTCCTTTACCCTTTTTCTTCAAACTAGTGGTCTTGTTAACCATCAACACTTGATGCTCCTTCTTGATTTCTACCTCCGCAGCCTTGAGCATTGCGAAGAGCTCGGAAATCGTCTTGTTCATCCCTTGCATATTATAGTTCATCATGAAGCCTTTATATATTGGAGGCAGTGGTTGAAGAACTCTATCAATGACACTATCATCCAGAAGATTAACTCCCAGCTGAGTCAAGTGGTTATGGTACCCAGAAATTCTGAGTATGTGTTCACTGACAGAACTGTTCTCCTCCATCTTGCAGCTATAGAACTTGTTGGAGACTTCATATCTCTCAACTCGGGCATTTGCTTGAAATATTAACTTCAACTCCTAGAACATCTCATATGCTCCATAACGTTCAAAACGTCTTTGAAGTCCCGATTCTAAGCCGTAAAGCATGGCATACTGAACTATCGAGTAGTCATCAGATTTAGCTTGCCAGACGTTCATAACGTCCGGAGTTGCTCCTGCAGCAGGCCTTGCACCTAGCTGTGCATCAAGGATGTAATTCTTCTGTGTAGCAATGAGGATAATCCTCAAGTTACAGACCCAGTCCGTCTAGTTGCTACCATCATCTTTCAACTTAGCTTTCTCTAGGAACCCATTAAAATTCAAGGGAACGGTAGCAAGGGCCATTGATCTACAACATAAATATGCAAAAACTATCAGGACTAAGTTTACGATAAATTTAAGTTCAATTAATCATATTACTTAAGAACTCCCACTTAGATAGACATCCCTCGAGTCATCTAAATGATCACGTGATCCATATCAACTAAACCATGTTCGATCATCACGTGAGATGGACTAGTTTTCAATGGTGAACATCTCTATGTTGATCATATGTACTATATGATTCACTTTCGACCTTTCGGTCTCAGTGTCCCAACCATGTCTGTACATGCTAGGCTCGTCAAGTTTAACCCGAGTATTCTGCACGTGCAAAACTATCTTGCACCCATTGTATGTGAACGTAGAGCTTATCACACCCGATCATCACGCGGTGTCTCGGCATGACGAACTGTTGCAACGGTACATACTCAGGGAGAACACTTATACCTTGAAATTTTAGTGAGGGATCATCTTATAATGCTACCGCCGTACTAAGCAAAATAAGATGCATAAAAGATAAATATCACATGCAATCAAAATATGTTACATGATATGGCCATCATCATCTTGTGCCTTTGATCTCCATCTCCAAAGCACTGTCATGATCTCCATCGTCACCGGCTTGACACCTTGATCTCCATCATAGCGTCATGGTCGTCTCGCCAACTATTGCTTCGACAACTATTGCTAACACATAGTGATAAAGTAAAGCAATTACATGGCGATTGCATTTCATAAAATAAAGCGACAACAATAAGGCTCCTGCTAGTTGCCGATAACTTGTACAAAACATGATCATCTCATACAATAACGTATATCACATCATGTCTTGACCATATCACATCACAACATGCCCTGCAAAAACAAGTTAGACTTCCTCTACTTTGTTGTTGCAAGTTTTACGTGGCTGCTACGGGCTTCTAGTAAGAACCGTTCTTACCTATGCATCAACCACAACGATTTTTTGTCAATTGTGTTGTTTTGACCTTCAACAAGGACCAACCATAGTCAAATTTGATTCAACTAAAGCTGGAGAAACAGACACCCGCAAGCCACCTTTATGCAAAACAAGTTGCATGTCTGTCGGTGGAACCGATCTCATGAACGTGGTCATGTAAGGTTCGTCCGGGCCACTTCATCCAACAATAACGCTGAATCAAAATAAGACATTGGTGGTAAGCAGTATGACTATGATCGCCTACAACTCTTTGTGTTCTACTCATGCATATCATCTACGCATAGACCAGGCTCAGGTACCACTATTGGGGAACGTAGCATGCAATTTAAAAAATTTCCTACAATCACGCAAGATTTATCTAGGATATGCATAGCAACGAGAGGGGGAGAGTGTGTCCACGTACCCTCGTAGATCGAAAGCGGAAGCGTTAGCTTAACACGGTTGATGTAGTCAAACGTCTTCGCGACCAAACCGATCAAGCACCGAACGTACGGCACCTCCGAGTTCTGCACACGTTCAGATCGATGGCGTCCCTCGAACTCTTGATCCAGCAAAGTGTCGATGGAGAGTTTCGTCAGCATGACGGCGTGGTGGCGGTGATGGTGATGTAATCCACACAGGGCTTCGCCTAAGCACTTCGGCAATATGACCGGAGGAGTAAAATGTGGAGGGGGGCACCACACACGGCTAAGAGAACAATTGATGTGCCTTGGGGCGCCCCCTGCCCCCTTATATAAAAGGAGGAGAGGGAGGAGGCCGGCCCTAGGGGAGCGCCAAGTGGGGGGCAAACCGACTTGGACTCCTAGTCCTAGTCGGCCCGCCTTCCTTCTTTCGGAGGGGAAAGGGGGAAGGAGAGGGAGAGGGATAAGGAAAGGGGGGCTGTCGGTGTCAAAACCGGCGGATCTCGGGTAGGGGGTCCCAAACTATGCGTCTAGGCGGATGGTAACAGGAGACAAGGGACACGATCTTTTACCCAGGTTCGGGCCCTCTCGATGGAGGTAATACCCTACTCCTGCTTGATTAATATTGATGATATGGGTAGTACAAGAGTAGATCTACCACGAGATCAAGGAGGCTAAACCCTAGAAGCTAGCCTATGGTATGATTGTTGTTAGTCCCTGGGACTAAAACCCTCCGGTTTATATAGACACCGGATAGGTTAGGGTTACACAGAGTCGGTTACAATGGTAGGAGATCTACATATCCGTATCGCCAAGCTTGCCTTCCACGCCAAGGAAAGTCCCTTCCGGACACGGGACGAAGTCTTCAATCTTGTATCTTCATAGTGTTGGAGTTCGGCCGTGACGATAGTCCGGCTATCCGGACACCCCCTGGTCCGGGACTCCCTCGGTAGCCCCTGAACCAGGCTTCAATGACGACGAGTCCGACGCGCATATTGTCTTCGGCATTGCAAGGCGGGTTCCTCCTCCGAATACTTCATAGAAGGTTCTGAACACAAGGATAGTGTCCGGCTCTGTAAAACAAGTTCCACATACCATCGTAGAGAGAATAACTTTTGCACAGATCTGCTGACGTATTCCGCGGCGTGACATCACACCATGGCCAGGCCTTTATATGAATCGTTTTTTACCGTCCCACCTCAGCGTGTTTAGCGAGGCGGTTTCCTTGGCACGTCTTATCGAAGCATAGATCATGCCCCCTTATTCCGGGATTATCATCAATACGGACGTGGGTAACCCATCCGCGCCATTGATTACGGCACTTGGGAAATAAGCGAGTTTTACCAGGCTGGTGGGGGATGCATAACTTCATCCGTCCATATAAGGGGATAAGGATCCACCTTTTCACCTACGCCTTCTTCCTCCTTTGCTCATCCATTTTCGCGCACTCGCGCTCCAGCGCCCAAGTCCACACATCCCACCTCAACCTTCTCCAACCATGTCAGGAGCGGGAGGCAGGTGGATGGCCTCCTCCATCACGGAGGGGCACATCACAAGACTGCAAGAGGCCGGATACTTGTCCGGCGACATCGCGCCTGAGCTGCCCGATGCGGGGCAGCTCATTCCAACCCCCGGGCCCCATGAGAGGGTGGTGTTTCTCCCCCACTTCCTCCACGGACTAGGTTTTCCACTTCACCCATTTGTCCGGGGGCTCATGTTCTACTACGGCCTGGACTTCCACGACCTGGCCCCGAATTTCATCCTCAACATCTCGGCGTTTATCGCTGGGTAATGAAACCTTCCTCTGCATCCAGCCCCACTTGACTTATGGCTGAAGATCTTCAACGTCCGGCGAAGGTAGTGGGCGGCCGTCAAGCAGTCTTGAGGCGCCATGGTTGGCAAGATGGCCAAAGTCCCATGGCTCGAGGGCGCCTTCATGGAGACAATAAAGGGGTGGCAATCGGGGTGGTTCTACATCACCGAGCCATGCGACCCCGAACGGGTGGTGGCCCCCGAATTTAGATCTGGCTTCCCCACATGGCTCTCGTCATGGAAAGAGACGGGCCTGACGTGGGGGAATTCGGAAGAGCTATCCGGAATCCAAACATGCGTTCGAAACCTGATGGACAAGAATCTCAGGCTTGTCGACGTAATCCAGGTGATGCTCATCCGCGGATTCTCCCATGCCAACAACGGGCCTTCAATTTGTGGGAGTTCGATCCAAAGACAAAGACCGAACCTTGAGCCGGCTCTTCGACACTACGCACGTAAGACGCCTGGAAGAGTGCTTGTTCAAGGGCGCCAAGCCCGGCGTCCGCTAACAAAGATCGCGGATACATTTCATGACGTCAAGCCGGCGAGGTAAGTTATTTTACCCTTTACGGGACTCTTTTTTCATAGATTGACTCTATGTGGGATCTAAAAACTCCCTATTCTTTGACAGGACTAGCTGAAGACATCCGGACAGATTAACTGTCCATCTCCTTTGCCAGAAGACCCAGCAGACGCCCGATTGATTGGCCGGGCTCCGCACCCCATGTGGTGCCGGAGAAGAAGGCCAAGAAGGAGGCCACGGGAACTCGAAGGAGCCGCCCGGCGCTGAGTCTTTGTCAGATTGGCAGAATCTTCTCCCGAGGACGAGGAGGAAGAAGAAGAAGCTCCTCCCCCAGCGGGGGAGGAGAAGAAAAGGAAGGCCACCCCAACTGGGAGGCCGGAGGGTCCAAGAAGGGAAGAACCCTTCCTCCGGACTTCTCCACCAATGTCGACGACGACGAGGAGGATTGGCCTACGAGGGCCAAGCCCCTGGCGAGATCGTAAGTGTCCGGATACCCATGGCTTTTTATTATTGCAGAGTGTTCTCTAATGTCGAACAATTGTGCAGCCCGCCAAAGGGCGAGTTTGCCGATTCATCGAGCGGGTCCCTGGGCTCGTCGGAAATGGAGAGTACTTCGCTTCCGACCGCCTCCTTGCCTCACGCTGTGGACGACGCCGCGGTGGGGCCCCAAGGGGGGCTTGGTCAAGAGGAGGTGGCGCAGGAGGTGCCACAAGGCAACCTCCCAGACTCCAGGCGCGTGGGGGGCAAGACCCCCAGGGGCTCTAAGCCTGACCCTCGTCCGGACTCCATGCCGGAACCATCAGCAGTTCCGAAGTCCGGCCAGCGGATCCTTCGCAAGAAGGGTAAGACACCGGTGTCCTCCGTCCAACCGGAGGCACCGGATAGCTTACTAGAGGCGCTTAACAGCGCTTCCATCAAGGAGGAGCACCACACTATTATGAGTGCGGTGATCCGGACAGTTCAGTCCGCCAAGAGCGGACTGACCGAAGACTGTACCAGCCTTCTAACAGGCTTTGAGGTAAGTTTTAGAATATGTAAAAATATTACCGCATAGACAGTAGCCCCTGATGCTTAGTTTGGTGTTCGGAAAGAAAAGCCGGACTAAGGATCTAAAAATATATACACAGGAGTCTAACATAAGTATGTCAATATGGGAATGCAGGCTGCGCTGCTGACCTCTGCCACACTGACTACGGAGGTCAATGCAATGAAGCAGAACCTCGAGCGGTCCGAGAACGAGCTCGGACAAGCCAAGAAGCAGCTCGAGGACAAGGAAGGTAAGTAATACCTTATTAAAGAAATACCTTATAGAAAAGGTTTTGGTTGCAAAAAATAACAGCAATAACTTGGGTACTACAGGGGCCACGAACGAGGTGGCGACCCTGAAGGAAGCGGTGTCCGTGGCCGAAAACAAAGCGGCTGCAGAACGCGTCGAGCGAGAGAAGAGGGAGGCGCAGCTGGCCAAGGTACGGCAAGAGCTCCAAGATCTCGTGGAAAAACACGAGAGTTTGGAGCGTGAATCGAAGACTCGAGAGTCCGAGCTCGCCTCGGCTCTTGAGAGTGCCAAAGCTGCTAAGGCCGAGGCCCAAAAAGCCCTCCAAGAAATTGAGTCGTTGAAGAAGATAGCGGCGGGTAAGGCATTCTTTATGCAAAGCAAGCATGTGAAAGTGAATTACCTATTACTTACCCGGATTCGAGCTCTCCAGAGCATTCGCAGATTTGCCCGTGGTGTGTCCGATCTTGCCGCATTCTACCGCGCCAAGGAGGGGAGCTCGATGAAAAAGGTGTTACGGTCTCGATGTCTTTGAGGCCGAACATTCGGTGCCCCTGAGCGACCAGCTGAAGCAGCTGGTCGAGCTCCACAAGGTCGCCGAACAGGCCATGAAGGGCCTTATAGCGCGGTTGTGGCCATTGGAGGCCATGCCTGGGAGCTACTTCATCTTCGTGCAGCGGCTGGTGGATGCATGTCCACGGGTTGAAGTCATCAAGCGCTCCGTCTGCATTGAAGGTGTCCGTCGGGCCCTTGCCCGTGCTAAAGTGCACTGGGGCAAGCTGGATGCGGAGAGGCTCGTGACGGACGGGCCACCGAAGGGCCATGAGCATCGCACGCCCGAAATGTACTATGAGGGCCTCCTGAAGGGTGCTCGCCGAATAGCGGATGAGTGCTCCAAAGATGTAAATTTTGAATAGTCTCGCATTTGTTATCCTGTACGCTGAAAACTTGTTCATATGCGCTAAGCAACGCTTGTTAATTTAAAATATTACCTTCTATGCGGCCGTTTATCAAATTTGAGAGATGGCAAGTCGTTGGCTTCAGCCCCCATGCCACGAGTGCTGGGGTGTTCGGGATAAACTTGAGCACTCTTGTTCCCACTCTCTGGGTCCATCTAGGGAGGCGCTCAACACAATGAGCAAGGCAACCGGACTTATAATGCGTGAACACTCTCACTTAGCCATAGAATTCTATAATTTCAAATTTCGGCGAAGCCCCTAGTATTCGGAAGACCGAGTTCGGGGCGCTATCCATGCCTTGGCCGGACAATTCCGGTTCCTCGCTCTAAGCGGCATAAGTCTTTAGGGACCCGAAAAAACCTCTCGAACAGCGACCGGCTCTTGCCCTATCATGACGGTCAGTTTTAGCTTTCTCCATCGACGTGCTCGACCCAGCTCAAGCTGGGGCACAATTGATGGTTCTCCCGGTGCTACCTTAGCCGATATAACGGAACGTAAGGTACCAAAACAAGGGAGCCGGGCAAACCCAACTATTGACCCAAGACATGATTCGGAGCCGATTCCTATAATGCTATATGTTCGGGGTGCCTCCCTTGTGAAAGTGTTCGGACTTATCACACCATAATTTTGGGGTACTTAAGCCCCTGGTGTATTGGCCGTACCAAAGTGTACGGTTGCAATATGTTGTAAAATGAACATATGTATAGATAAAGGAAGTAGAGCAATAATAAGCAAAAAGCTATGTATTGTTTATTCAAAAAGGTACTGCAATGAAAGCGTAACGATACAAATAGTGCGGTAAGCAAGGGATGGGACTATCTAACATGTCCCCCTCGAGGGTAAGCTGCGGATGGTATGTAAAATAGGTATAATGCTCATAATAGAGACCACCTGAACACTTTGGCGTGGCTTATCGCTTCCACGGCTGTTGCATCGTGAGTTCGGCGATTCTAGTGCCATACTGATTATACGAAGACGGAGTCCTGAAAGTAAGAAAAAGGAATAAAAAGAAAAAAAGGAAAAGAAAGACACAATCGGGAGCCCCTGGTGCGGTCGAGCCGCATTCTTGGCGTGCCGTGGTCTTGCCCCTCCCCATATGCCCATGGTATCTGCAGAGCGTAATTATGTACGCGTAACACTAGCTTCGCAATTTCGTGAGGACTGGGGTTGGGGCCGGATTGCTACGCGTGCTTGAATCGTGCCAAGTGGTCTTGTTGTAGGTTACTCGGTGGCGCTTGGCGGTGTCGGACGCTTAATGGCCGGACTCGAGAGTTCTTGTGAGAGGCTGCTTTGTACCTCCGCCGCGAGGGCCGCCGTGTGCTCCTCCGTTCGAAGAGAGCGTTCGGTGTTTCCATTGACCGTGATTACTCCTCGAGGGCTGGCATCTTGAGCTTGAGGTATGCGTGGTGCGGCACCGCATTAAACTTTACCGTGCGATTCGTCAAAGGCGATTGCATGGTAGCCGCTGCGGAATGGGACGATGTCAAAGATTAACTCTTCACTTCGGAAGTTATCCGGGGATCCGAAGACCACTTCGAGTGTAACCGAGCCCGTACAACTGGCCTCTACACCCGGTATGACGCCTTTAAAGGTCGTCGTTGTAGGTTTAATCCTTGAGGGGTCTACGCCCATTTTGCGCACTGTATCCTGATAAAGCAGGTTCAGGCTGCTGCCGCCGTCCATCAGGACTCTGGTTCGGTGAAATCCGTTGATAATTGGGTCAAGAACCAATGCGGCGAAACCGCCGTGACGGATGCTAGTGGGGTGGTCCCTTCGATCTAAGGTGATCGGGCAGGAAGACCATGGGTTGAACTTGGGCGACTGGCTCCATCGCATATCGTCCCTTAGTGCACGCTTCCACTCCCTTTTGGGTATATGGGTTGCGTATATCATGTTCACCGTTCTCACTTGTGTGGGAAAACCCTTCTGTCCTCTATTGTTCGGCGGCCGGGGCTCTTCCTCGTCATCGCTGTGCATCCCCTTGTCATTGAGTTCGACACTTAACTTGCCAGCTTGCTTGAACACCCAACAGTCCCTTTTGGTGTGATTGGCTGGTTTTTCGGGGGTGCCATGTATCTGGCACAAGCGATCGAGTACCCGGTCCAAGTTGGACTGGCCCTGGGTATTTCTTTTGAATGGCTTCTTCCGCTGACCGGGTTTAGAGCCTCTGAATCCGGCATTGACAGCCGTATCTTCGGTGTTATCACCGTTAATGTGGCGCTTGTTCTTGTTGCGACGCGACCTGCCATTGCTGTCCTTGGTATCCGAACTATCAGGATGTTTGGCCAAGTTGTTGCTTCGAGCTAGCCAGCTGTCCTCTCCCGCTTTAAAAGCGGGTCATGAGTGTTGTGAGGGCTGCCATGGATTTTGGCTTTTCCTGTCCTAGGTGTCGGGCAAGCCACTCGTCGTGGATGTTATGTTTGAAGGCTGCAAGGGCCTCTGCATCCGGACAGTCAACAATTTGATTTTTCTTTGTTAGGAACCGTGTCCAGAATTGTCTGGCCGATTCTTCTGGTTGCTGGATTATGTGGCTAAGGTCATCGGCGTCTGGTGGTCGCACATATGTGCCCTGGAAGTTATCAAGGAATGCGACTACAGGTCCTCCCAACAACCAATTGATTCTACCGGCAAGCTATTGAGCCAATGCCGAGCTGGTCCTTTAAGCTTGAGTGGGAGGTATTTGATGGCATGTAGATCATCACCGGGCCATGTGGATATGGAGGAGATAGTCCTTGATCCGGACCGCGGGATCTTTGGTACCATCGTATGATCCGATGTTTACAGGTTTGAAGCCCTCGTGGATTTGATGATCCATTACTTCATCATGAAGCATAGTGGGTGTGTGGCGCCTCTGTATTGGGCTATATCACGGCGTAGCTCATATGAGCTTTGTCTCATCGTGTTCGCCCGGCCAGATTTCTTGTATCCGTATGACGGTAATCATCAGCGTCGTTGGGTGCCCACGCGATCCGTAGATCGATCTTGTATATTTTGCCTTATCCTCCAATATATCACGCAAGTCCGGCGCGTTTTCCCGTGCCTTGGTAATTTTTAGCGGCGTCGGGGTGTGGCTTGAGCGGAGGGCGAGAGGCTTCTGTCGTCGCGGCCACGGGGTGGCCGGTCTGCCATGTCGTGGCGCTAGTGACTTGGGTGCTTCCTCCTCCGATCGAGGCAACGACCTGCGTTTGGGGTAGCTTTTGGAGGCGTTGAGTTCATACTCTTTAGCTGCAAGGACTTCAGTCCTTCTGTGAGCTAGCTTGTCTTGGTCAGGTCTTAGCTGTTGCTGATTTTTCTTGAGGCTGGTTGCCTTGTCTATAAGCCTGCGTTTGAAACGCTCTGTTCGGTGGGATCCTCGGGCATGACAAATTGCCGTAAATGCCGAGGCTTGCCTCATCTTCGGAGGGAGGCGCATAATTATCGTCCTCGACCTCTCTTTACTGCTGCACTTTGTTGTGCGGACTTGCTTCTCCCTCCTCCTGCGTGGAGTCCTCTTTGGAGGGGTTCTCTTCAACCTTGTCCGGGTGTTATTTTCTCCGTGCGGAATCACTGTTTTATTGTGGCGGGATTTAGAGCGGCGCCACGTCGGTGCTTGGCTGTTTCTTGGAGGGTCATCCTCCGTTGTTCCATCGCCGTTCCCATCTTTTGGGATGTCCACCATGTATATGTCATATGACGAGGTGGCCTTCCGTGCTCGTAGGGCGCTGGGTCTTGGTCGTCTCGGCCGCTGCGTCCATACCGTCGACGCGTCTTGAGTTGAAGTCGAGCATGTCGGTTAAATCATCGACAGTGGCTACAAAGTGGGTGGTGGGTGGGCGTTGAATTTCGTCATCCGTATCCCAACCTTCCTGTCCGCAGTCCGGCCAGGGCTCTCCGGATAAAGAGAGAGACTTTAGCGAATTCAGAATGACGCCAAAGGGCGAGTGCTAAAAGATGTTCGCGGCCGTGAACTCCATAACGGGCGCCCAATCGGATTCGACTGGCAAGGGCGCGGAGGGTTCGGAGTCCGGAGAGGAGTCCGGCACCCTGGAGTCGAGGTCTTTGCAAAGGACAGGGGATGGAGTTCGGCTCAATCGCTGTAGAGATGGTAGCCCCCGAGGCGGTGTTCAACCACTCGTCCTCGATCGAGGAATCCGGCTCCGGATTAAGGGTCAGAGCGGATCTTTGGTGCGGCCTCGTGGCCTTTGCTCGGCTGCAGAGCTAGATCATGCCCATCGAGGCGGTCACGGCTTGACGCTTGGCTGCGGCTCGAATCCGTCGAAGATAAAGTCTCTGTGGATATCGGCCATATAGATCAAACTTCCAAATCTGACCTGATGGCTAGGGGCATAGCTTTCGATCTGCTCCAGATGGCCAAGCGAATTGGCCCACAGTGCAAAGCCGCCGAACACGAAGATCTGTCCGGGGAGAAAAGTCTCACCCTGGACCGCGTCGTTGTTGATGATCGAAGGAGCCATCGGGCCTATCGGTGACGCATACGGAGGAACTCCCAATGAAAGCACCAATGTCGGTGTCGAAACCGGCGGATCTCGGGTAGGGGTCCCGAATCGTGCGTCTAGGCGGATGGTAACAGGAGACAAGGAAGCGATGTTTTACCCAGGTTCGGGCCCTCTCGATGGAGGTAATACCCTACTCTGCTTGATTAATATTGATGATATGGGTAGTACAAGAGTAGATCTACCACGATATCAAGGAGGTTAAACCCTAGAAGCTAGCCTATGGTATGATTGTTGTTAGATCCTACGGACTAAAACCCTCCGATTTATATAGACACCGGATAGGTTAGGGTTACACAGTCGATTCTGATGAGTAGGAGATCTACATATCCGTGACGCCAAGCTTGCCTTCCACGCCAAGGAAAGTCCCTTCCGGACATGGGACGAAGTCTTCAATCTTGTATCTTCATAGTCTTGGAGTCCGGCCGTGACGATAGTCCGGCTATCCGGACACCCCCTAGTCCGGGACTCCCTCAGGGGCCATGCCCCCTCCCCTTGTCCAATTCCGAATGCCCATGGGGAGGGGCCACCCCTTGTGGGCTGCCCTCTCTCTCCCCTATGGCCCATGTAGGCCTATTACTTTCCCCGGGGGGTTCCGGTAACCCATCGGTACACCGATAAATATCCGAAACTATTCCGGTGTCCGAATACTATCGTCCAATATATCAATCTTTACCTATCGACCATCTCAAGACTCCTCATCATGTCCGTGATCTCATCCGGGACTCCGAACAATCTTCGTTCACTAGAACACATAACTCATAATACAAATCGTCATCGAACGTTAAGCGTGCGGACCCTACGGGTTCGAGAACTATGTAGACATGACCGAGACACATCTCCGATCAATAACCAACAGCGGAACCTAGATGCTCATATTTGTTCCTACATATTCTACGAAGATCTTTATCGGTCAAACCATAATGACAACATACGTCATTCCCTTTGTCATGGGTATGTTACTTGCCCGAGATTCGATCGTCTGTATCCTCATACCTAGTTCAATCTCGTTACTGGAAAGTCTCTTTACTCGTTCCATAATGCATCTTCCCGCAACTAACTCATTAGTCACATTGCTTGCAAGGCTTATCATGATGTGGATTACCGAGAGGGCCCAGAGATACCTCTCCGATACTCGGAGTGACAAATCCTAATCTCGATCTATGCAAACTCAACAAACACCTTCGGAGACACCTGTAGAGCATCTTTATAATCACCCAGTTACATTATGACGTTTGATAGAACACAAGGTGTTCCTCCGGTATTCGGGAGTTGCATAATCTCATAGTCAAAGGAATATGTATAAGTCATGAAGAAAGCCATAGAAAAAAACTTAACGGTCATTATGCTAAGCTAACGGATGGGTCTTGTCCATCACATCACTCTCCTAATGATGTGATCCCGTTCATCAAATGACAAAACATGTCTATGGTTAGGAAACTTAACCATCTTTGATTAACCTGCTAGTCTAGTAGAGGCTTACTAGGGACACCGTGTTTTGTCTATGTATCCACACATGTATCAAGTTTTCGGTTAATACAATTGTAGCTTGAATAATAAACATTTATCATGATATAAGGAAATATAAAATAACAACTTTATTATTGCCTCTAGGTCATATTTCCTTCAAATACATCATCCCGCAACTAACTCATTAGTTACATTGCTTGCAAGGCTTCTTATGATGTGTATTACCGAGAGGGCCCAGAGATACCACTCCGATACTATGCTAATGGATGGTTCCTGTCCATCACATCATTCTCCTAATGATGTGATCCCGTTCATCAATGATAACACATGTCTATGGTTAGGAAACTTAACCATCTTTGATTACGATCTAGTATAGTAGAGGCTTACTAGGGACACGGTGTTTTGTCTATGTATCCGCACATGTATCAAGTTTCCGGTTAATACAATTCTAGCATGACTAATAAACATTTATCATGATACAAGGAAATATAAAATAACAACTTTATTATTGCCTCTAGGGCATATTTCCTTCAGCTAATTTTAAAGGTGATGTTACACGGATATTTATATAGATGAAACAAACCGACCTAAGCCTAACCAATCCTATTCCTACATGGCGAATCCCATCATGGCAATCATATGGTGGGACAACATACCGAGATGGATAGCGTACTGTGGGTTACCTCGTCTCCAAGGGGTAGTTGGGCCACAGGGCGTCTATGGGCGATAGTTGGGCTAAGGACAAGGAGGGGCGATCCGTCAATGCGAATCGGGACGTACGAAGTATGACTTACGAAGCTGAAGATCACGGGATCACATATAAAACCGGAAGACGATGTATGAAACAAAACTTCACGGACATACAAAAATGTACAAAAATTGCGGTGGTAAGAAGCAATAACCCTTTATTAGTAAGTAGAGATAGATTAACAGAGGAAACACCCAACAGGGTAAATATGCGCACATAATGTCCTCACGATTTCCCCAAATTTTAACCCAACTACATGTTCTATACTGTTCGGATCGCCTTTTGCGGGTGGATATGTGTATTACTCAATCTCAATGTTGTTACAATCTTCTAGAGCTAGCTCAACTGCATCAGGAGAACCAAGCCAAAGTGATGGTTCTACTATCCGTTCTAGCAAGATTCGCTAAGCAATCGCTAACCTTATTCTGATTTCGACTAACATGAGTAGTATAACATTCACATAGTGACATCGTGTAATGTCCCGTAGCTTAGAAGAAAGTGGGGATTTTTTTCCCGAATGTGCATTAAATTCATGCATAATAATTTGGGGTAAATTTTAAAACTTTCATTTGAACTTGGATGATTTGGATTCAATAGAAATTTGCGTAAGACATTTGGTCATTTTCGGGCATTTGGATCACAATTCAAAAGTATTAAACCTTAAAAGGAGCTCAACCAAAACTTCAGACAACCTCGAGGGCTAATTAGGGTGTATTATACCGGGGGTGGCCCATCGGTGGGGAGGCCCATGAAATGAGCCAGCCTCAGGGCCTAGAAAGCCAAGATGCGGAAAGGGCCCTACGCCCAACGGGAGGTCCAACACCTAGAAGGTTTTCCATCCTGGCATGCAGGCCAAGGACCCCTCAGTTGATCAAGGCTCCATGTCGGTTAGGTTTTCCTATAACCCTAGGCTGCATCCCCCTATATAAGGCAGGGTTAGGGAGTAGTTCGAGGGCCATCTGACATATTGTCATCATCTCGGTAGAAATCATCACCTCATACTTCCCTCACCCGAGGCTTTTCCCACCATTAATCAAAGAAAATCAGGAGTAGGGTATTACCTGGACCATGAGGACCCGAACTTGGGTAATTTCCCCATGTGCAATCCCTTCTGGAACATCCAGTTGGGCTCTCCACCCTATCGAGGCTACTAATGGTTCTCACAAGTAAGATACCTAAATAAGGTACGTGAAAGATTCAATATGATGCAAAATCTATTATCTTTCTTCCTGCAGGTGATGTCTACTACACAACTTTATTCTTGTAGACTCTGTTGGCCTCCAAGCGCAGAGTTTTGTAGGACAACAACAAATTTCCCTCAAGTGGATGACCTAAGGTTTATCAATCCATGGGAGGTGTAGGATGGAGATGGTCTCTCTCAAACAACCGTGCAATAAAATATAAGAAATCTCTTGTGTCCCCAACACACCCAATACATTTGTCAATTGTATAGGTCCACTAGTGATACTTCCTTTTAGTGATCCGATAATGGAAGAGAAAGTACCCCAGACCTATTTCCCCAGAAGTGACCTTGGGTTATCGAACCCCGAGAGGAAGGTCCCCTTGAAGCTAGGACCTCTAGCAAGCTTTTTTTAAAGAAACAATTCTAGATTTTGATTGGACCAAATTAATCAACTTGGAATAAAACACTTATAATAAAAGAGGCACGGGTATGAGATCTTGATGCTTACAACCATGCATTTGTGTTGGGATCAGATATGGTCTTAATTTGTGTGCTGGAAGTCACTCATCGAGATGTGCTTGTTACAAATCGAAGTGGGATATGTGTGCAAATAACATATTGGCTGGCACGAGTCCTACATCAAGAATCAGTTGTCCAACCGAAGTCCCTATCCATCATGCGGGGTTGCCTCGATAATTAAGATTATAATAACCAGACAAGAGCTCTGGGCGTTTAATGACTACACCTCATGAATCTTTAGAGATTGGATCTGTGTTACCATACTAAACCCTCGTGTCACTCGTGTGCAGAATAACACTTCACGGACTCCCTGCCCTTAGTCTCTCTATGGCTCGCTCTCCATGATCCTAAGTACCTGCAGGGATGAAGAACGCAGATGATTCAAGAGACGTCTACGGAACAATTGTATTTCGCACATACGGGACATTAATTCAAAACACTTCCATTGATCCCCACAGCAAATATAGATGGTTGCAAGGCCTTTGCCTCAAAGCAAACCTTACTGAACTACTCACACATGGAGATTAGAACACACGAAGAACACATCATGGAGATTTATTGGTTGATAATATGTCTTATAATGGATGTTGTGTGTGATGCACGATTACAAGTATGATATAGAGGAGGATGAACTATGGTGGTGTTGGTGGCTATGGAGATGGAAATGGTGGTGGCTAGGGTTGATGCATATGGATGAAGATGACTCTTGTGGCTTCACTCGTGGATGTTCTGTTGCCATTTCGGCCTCATCCCCTTTATAAAAGTTGTTCAGGTGGACGAGAGGCCTCGGTTTCCATGCCATACGACTACTCATGCAAGCGGTCACGGTCGCATGGAACGCCGTCTTACACGTTGTTAATTCATGTGACTCCTCCTGATTTCTTCTATCTCCTCCTTCACTTCTTTCCATGTTCTCACTTGATTTCGTCCATATTTAGCCCATTTCCTGTGGAAACACATCAAAGGGAGGATTTGTGGAATCCTTTGCATTCATTAGTCATTAGTAGAAATATCGGAGCAAATATCTTAGTTTTAATGAAATATGTCGGTTTGAACAAAGGGTAAATGAGTGTAAAAACATCACTCGTCAACTCCCCCAAGATTAAACTTGATCGTTCTCAAGAAACATAGAGAGAAATCCGAATCATAAGTAACTCAGTTGTTTAAACCGAAATGATGAGAAGGTTTTGGTTCACTTACAATCGGTACGCCTAGATAGCCCTCCGCCTCTTGACCTGAAAACTTAGTATAGCTGTAGCGGCGGCATGATTAATAATTAACTCAAAGTTTTTGATCTACTAGATAAAACTACTTTGCAACACTCAATTCTATTTCCGCTAGGTAACACTTGCTTGCCAAGAATGCACGGAAGAGTTTCGTTGATAGAGCCATTAAAACATAAGTTAGGGAGTGAAAGGCATGTAAATAAAACCATGATGCTAGAGTGCTCATAAACATACCGATAATAAGGCTCTTAAGCACTTTATTTCAATCATTGTTTGTTGAAACTTTGGTTGCCACGTGAATTGATTATGCCAAATAAGTGATCATGCATAAGTTTCGTTGTGGCTTAATTTTTGGCAACTATGGACCTTTGATGATTGTCTCGTTCGAGCTCTTTTGGTCAGTCCCCTTTATTTACTACATACACGCCCATTCAAGAGAAAACTGAATAATATTCATTTTTAGTGTTTCCACTACGTACGGTAACAAAGTCATAGCCGAAATTCGAGTCGTAGCTTTGGTGAATCGTTCATTGGCCAGCGGATTCCTCAGCATAACATGGAGAAAGGTGACAAAGCTACAGTTACACACGTACATGTGCATATAGTAGCAGGGCCATGGCACCAACAGGAAGCCGAAGTACCATGTAAGAGATACAACACAGATTCTTGGCATAATCTCATTCACCCTTCGACTAAGTTCCTCTAGACAATTTAATCCACAAGTGTATCAAGTCTATTAAAATTAACAACATAGGGTTGAGCATTGCATTTTGTAGAGAAAAAAGAGAATAACGTTAGTGCCTTTGATTGACAGAAGGTGTTCCAATATTAGGTGGAAATCATGCATTTAGTAATATATAAATTTAGATATATTAAAACTGAGCACCCTCCCAGCCCTCTCAACGCTCTTAGCCATCACTCTCGATAACCGTCTGTTTTCCCGATTTGAATGTGCCTCGCCGTCCGATGCTCTGCTACGTCCTACGTGGGCCAGTGTCGAGGGGACGCTGCTCCCGTAACAGTTTTCGAGCAACCTGGTTAATTGGGCCCGTTAGAGTGCAGGAGGCCCGTTTAGCCCTGTCCCTTCGCAGTTCATGTTTCTGTCCAATGGTCTTCCTCCCGTGATTCCACTCCCCTCCCGAGCGAGGGTAAATAATGCATCGATCATCGAGCGTCTCTTCGGTTGGATTTGGAAGTGATTGGGGTTGGGACTAAGCCGAGGGTAAATAATGCGGCGATGGGAAAGATGTGAATAAGGCAGTGTGGTGCTAGATCAACGATGCGAAGAACATCACGCATCGCAGGTATGGGTTGGAAGGTTTGTGTGGAGCCGCGATGCAAGGATTTCTGCTACCTATTGTGTCACCGCTGGACTCGATCTTCCAATTCTGCCTCCAACCAGGACGACTCAAAGGTTTGGTAGCCTTTCTCGATTCGCCACCACAATTTGTTTCTCCAATCTAATCAGTTTGGATCCGTTCTTTTTTTTGCTTCAGCGCCTGCTCATCTACCCCTTTTAACCCTAGGCGACGAAAGAAATGGAAGCGACAACAATGAGATTATAGGCTGCGTCACCAGGTAAATCTCATTCTTCATAATCAAGTGTTATACATAATTACCTCTTATATTGTTCTTATGCTGTCAGTTAACACGATTCTGCAGGGACACCATTTATATATTGTACTCTACCAAGTGTAGCAAACACATGTATATCACAATCTATAATGCTTAATGCGAGGATACTTAAGATGTTTGCACTGCTAATCCATTAAGCATTTTGCGGTGAATTACTTTTCTATCTGAAATCCTTTTATTTTTTGTCAAATAAACTATGAACTCACACATGTTGTTTGATCACTGAACATAAATCCATATTGACGTTAACCCTTTCTATTAAAAAAAGTGAACGGCAATATGCAAGCTATTGCTGAGGATTTGACCTTATGATGCATTAAGGCAAATGATCTTGATTTTACATTTTTTTATTCCTTCCCGTGGCTTCCCCATCTAGGTAGGAGCTCACACCTCGTGAGTTTTTGGAATTAGCATATTTCCATAGCTTCGTACAAAAGCATGGTAAATTTTATGACAGAATATAACGTGGTAATTTTAGGAAAAGTATACGGCGAAATTGATTAATTTTGCATCTGTCCAAGTTGTGCAAACACATGTTCGATTATCGTTTCTTTAAACTTTTTAGGGTTTGGATTTTTTATCATGCTATATACACATGCAAGGGAGAAGTTTTGTGATTCAGTAAAGGATGTCAAGGTGGACCACGAACTCAAACTTCGGGTCAAACAACATTACATTTTGATATTTCTTATTATTGGACGAAAGCTAAGCTTTCAAGCCGTAGCTGAGAGGTGTTCATTATGCACTTCCATGATCTGAGGCTTCATGGTGGCATTGATTATGTTATTTGAAACTCTATATGGTTTATATAGATTGGCCATTTTTAGTTTGATGATCTATTTTCGTGCCTTCCGTTCTGGTGAGGTATTGTTCATTTACAACTGAAATATCATGGTTCTTGCTTTGTGGAGGAGTTAATGCCATTACTTTGAATAGCGAGGATCTCTACAGAATTGGGAAATCAAAGATTCTCATCATACTGTGGGTAGCATTTGTGTCCTAAATTTCCATAGGTTCAAGTTGTTATTAGCAGGAGCAGGAACATAATTGTTCTTAGCAGGCTGACCAAAAGGTGTAATTTTTCTGCCACCAATTTGTTCAGTTTTCCTTGTCCTGCACTTATTGGCTTCACCTCAAAAATTTCTTCATGTTTGCAGGGAAGTAGTAACACCTTGCAACAGGACTTACAGAAACATGAATAAGAGTCGGAAGAGCAACTAGAATATGCAGAGCAACTGCTAGCCAAAACATCAAGATCTTAAATTTACATGAGTGAAATGAAAGTGCCATATGATCTTTTTCATGATCACTTTAGGTATGGCTCACTTACAAAAACTATGCAGGTTTCTCTTGATTAATGTGATGGTCATTTATTTTAGAAAACTCTCATGTCTTCAGGCAAGTGGCTAAATGTGGAAAGGTACCATAATTTATTATGGGCATGTATAAACAATAGCATGATAGTGGACCTCTGTTTTATTTCCCAGCTTGAAAAATTCAGCAAGGATGTTCCATAGCCATACAAGATTTCTAAATCTTGATACTAGGTACGTATGGTAGGTGATGCTCTCTTACGAATATTAACATAAATGCTACTCCCTCTATAAAGAAATATAATAGTGTAGTGATCTAACGCTCTTATATTTCTTTATGGAGGGAGTATTTGAGTAGTGATGCTACTGTTTAGCTGCATCGGTATACACTATTATCGCTTACATTATGATGTTGCTTTATGGTGAACAACTTTAATTTATTTGCATGTCACACTACTTGAGTTAGAATTTCATAACAACCTACTACCACTTGATTGAGCGCTTTGGAGAAGATTTTTAGTTTTTTACCTCAAGAAAACTTTCCTTATTGTAGATCATATGAAATTCTTCAACCAGAGAAGATCTCCTCAATGAGTTAAACTACATTATCAACCATATATGTTGACACAACAAAGACATACTCAAAGAACTACATTGACAGTAATTTGAGACAACAAAGACATACTCAAAGAAAGCAATGAATGGTCAATGAGAAATGATATTGTATTTCAACAGTCTCTATGAAAACACTGAAACTGTTCATCTCTATTCTATGAGTAAGTTTGACATGTTTTTTGACAAATGATTCTTTTGACCGTCTAGATCTTAGTGATGTATTTTTATGGACTTCGGTTAGTCCATGGTGTTTTAATGCACTATATGTGTATTAGTCTATGCCCAAATGCAAATGTCGTCGAAATGTATGAACGTAGATTGCCAGTAGGAGAAATTTATTCCTCTGTTGTAACCTCTATTTACATTTCTGAACTATAGGGGGGTGAGAAGTAATAATTGCACTACTTTCCAGTTCTGCCTTAAGGTTTAATATATTTGTCAAATTTCTATCATTACAGTGCAAAAAGTTATTAAAAATTCTATCACAATAGACGGGCGCAGCAACGCACGCCATCATTGATCTAGTAGAGATTTATACTAAGTAAATCATGTTTGGCTAGCTAGCTTGAATCCCTCTGTCAAACATCATGCTAATTAGTTACTAATCATCGTTCTCCTTCTACCAAATAACATTGGTCTTCCACCGCAGATGAGGGCACGAGGTGGATTTTTGTTGGCCAGTCGGATGTCTGAAATCCCGCAAAGCCCCCCCTTTGTTTGTGGGAAAATGTGCATTCGGACCTGTCGGTGGACCAACACAGGATTGCGTTGGATGGCAAACTGCGTCCGAACAACACAGTTTGGGCACTTGCGGCAGGTTTAAGGTCCGCTTTGGAGATTCTCTGACGATGTGTACACAGAGAGCATGATCCAACTAATAATATAAAATATATTTTTAAAGGCAACCAATAATTAAAATCCACTTCATGGTGCACCTCATCTCGTGGTGTTTCAGTCCGGTCTGCCATTATTATGCCAGTGCCTATGTCAGTTGATATTTTAAAAGTATCATCCAAATCTACCGGGTTTTACCTCTGATGAACAAAAGTCAAACATATAAAAACATAAATGATATTTTATATTACGGGCTGTTGGGGATATAACTATTTGTGTAAGCCGTCCAGCAGGGGCCGGGTTATGCAAAGGTGATTCATCATATGAAGCCCAAGATCAAACGTGAAGGTGGCGGTTCAATAAAGGGTCTAAGGCCCACAGGCGACTTAAGGCCCGTAGTGATAAACCGCCGTAATGGCATGACTTGTATTATAAGGTAGGAGTAACTATTCACCGAGCCGGACACTGTTTATGAGCCGGCCGGGACTCGATAGGCCGCAAATGAGCATGAAGCGACAAGTGATATATAGCCCATAGCCATGTGAGAGACAAGTAAAAGAGATGCGCGTAGTCCTTGCATGAGGGGAATGGTGGTAAGGATAGGCCACGGGATCCCAAGTCATCATTGCTCTCAAGAGCTCGTTTCGTCAACTCATGGGATTGAGATGTTGACGAGTATACGTGCGTACCTACACAAAACAAAGACAAAGGAAAAATTGTGTGTGCGTGGTAGATGTACGCATCATCCATCATGATGCATACGTGCGTGTGTTTGTTAGCACAAAATAGCCAATGCTCAAATAAATGAGATGCGCGATATAGAAACATGTCATCCATCATGATAGGTTTGTTATTATGTATAGCATAATGGAGACTCAAGTGGTGTAATGCATCATGAGAAATATCTAGAGCATTGTTATTCATGGAATGCATATGGTGCAAGCAATCATGGAAATCATGCAAAGGATGGGATGAATCAAAATCTCCAAACATGTATGAGGAAACTATGGGGGTCTCCTCATGAGCATGAGTAGCAACATCACATGGAGAATATTGGCAACATTCAAAACAAAGCATATTTGGAACAATGTGATCATGGCACGACATAGTAGATGAATTGCGCAAATCATGTAAAGGAAGCATGGCAATATCATCACATGAAAAACAAAAGCCAATGACCATCATCTCGTCATCTATGCCATAAGTGCAAATGGGATTTATGTTAACGGGGCATGCATAGTTACTATGTTGAGATTGAAATGATGCAATATGGGAGATCTCACTCATAGCATATGACAAGTTCAATGGATTGTCAAACATGATGTGACCAATAGAATTTTCACATGATATCCTATGGAGCATAGCATCACAACTAGGCAAATCAACATGCTCATCATCATATTCAGGTAAGTCAAGGCATGAAGAAGTCTCACTAGCATGAAGCATGGGAATAGGTGGGTCAACATCATGGGAGCAATCGATGGCAAGATAGTCCACTAGTGGGACAAGAGAAGCACGATGTGACGCCCCCGATTCAATCGTACACTAATCATGCAGGCAAACGTGTACGATCAAGATCAGGGACTCACGGGAAGATATCACAACACAACTCTAAGACATAAAAGTCATACAAGCATCATAATACAAGCCAGGGGCCTCGACGGCTCGAATACAAGTGCTCGATCATAGACGAGTCAGTGGAAGCAACAATATCTGAGTACAGACATAAGTTAAACAAGTTGCCATAAGATGGCTAGCACAAAGCCCAGGATCTGAGATCGAAAGAGGCGCGGGCCTCTGCACAGGATCCTCCTAACTACTCCTCGGTCGCCGCCGCCGGGCTGCACGTAGTAGTAGGCACCTCCACGGTAGTAGTCGTCATCGACGGTGGCGTCTGGCTCCTGGGCTCCATCGTCTGGTCGCAGCAATCGGGTAGAGATAGGGGAAAAGGGGGAACAAGGCAACCGTGAGTACTCATCCAAAGTACTCGCAAGCAAGGACCTACACTACATATGCATGGATATATGTGTAAAGGGCCATATCAGTGGATTGAACTGCAGAGTGCCAGAATAAGAGGGGGATAGCTAATCCTGTCGAAGACTACGCTTCTGGCAGCCTCCGTCTTGCAGTATGTAGAAGAGAGTAGACTGAAGTCCTCCAAGTAGCATCGTATAGCAATAATCCTACCCGGCGATCCCCTCCTCGTAACCCTGATAGAGAGCGACCACCGGGTTGTATCTGGCACTTGGAAGGGTGTGTTTTATTAAGTATCCGGTTCTAGTTGTCATAAGGTCAAGGTACAACTCCAAGTCGCCCTGTTACCAAAGATCACGGCTATTGAATAGATTAACTTCCTGCAGGGTGCACCACATTACCCGACACGCTCGATCCCATTTGGCGGACACACTTTTCTCGGGTCATGCCCGGCCGCGGAAGATCAACACGCCGCAGCCCCACCTAGGCATAACAGAGAGGTTGACGCCCGGTCTAAACCTATGCGACAGGGTGCAGGCCCATCGCCTTAGCACACCAAGACGCTATGCGTGGGCGGAAGCAGACCTAGCCTAGTGGCGTTCGGTCCAATCCAAAGACGCGTGCCGCTCGCCGACGGCGTCACGAAATGCTTCGGCTGATACAACGACGCCGGTTGCCCATATCTTATCCCACGTGGCGGTTAGTGCGTATAAGGTCAACGACCCAACTCAGATCAAATACCCAGATCTCGTTAAGCGTGTTAAGTATCATGAACGCGTAACAGGGCCAGCCCACCTCTCACCCGTGTAGTCTCAACCTGCCTGCCGCCCGCCACAAAGATCCACACAGAGCCGTTGGGACAAAGGTCCTTTCAGCCCCAATCCGTGAATCACTCGCGGGTGCTCCACAAGCCGACCCGACTTTAGTCACCACATGTGTCATGTATAAAGTATATAGTATATACCCGTGATCACCTCCCGAGTGATCACGGCCCGATAGTATAGCATAGCAGACGGACAAGAATGTAGGGCCACAGATGGAATACTAGCATCCTATACTAAGCATGTAAGATTGCAGGTAAAGGTAACAACAATAGTAGCAAGGACATGCTATGCATTAGGATAGGAATAACGGAAAGCAGTAACATGCTACACTACTCTAATGCAAGCAGTAGAGAGTAGAATAGGCGATATCTGGTGATCAAGGGGGGGCTTGCCTGATTGCTCTGGCAAGAAGGAGGGGTCGCCAACACCGTAGTCGTACTGGGTAGCAGCGACGTCGATCTCGGTGTCTAGCGGAAGAAGAGGGGGAAGAAACAATGAATACAATGCAAACACATGCATAACGATGCATGACAAAGCAATGTGTGATGCTAGGCGTGCCCTAACGCGGTATGAGGTGATACCGATGAAGGGGGGAAACATCCGGAAAAGTATTCCCGGTGTTTCGCGTTTTCGGACAGATGAACCGGAGGAGGAAAGTTGCGAGTTCGATAGGTTAGGGATGCGTGGCGGATGAACGGGCTGCGTATCCGGATTCGTCTCGTTGTTCTGAGCAACTTTCATGTAGAAAGTATTTTCATCTGAGCTACGGTTTATTTTATATTAATTTTAAAAGATTTAAATCATTTTAGAATTTATTTAATTATTTAATTCTAACATTATCCAGAATAGTGTATGCTGACGTCATCATGATGTCAGCAGTCAACAGGGGCGTTGACTAGTCAAACTGACGTGTGGGTCCAGTGGGACCCATCTGTCATGGACTAAACATGTTAATCAGGGTTTAATTAAGTCGGATTAGTTATGTTTAATTAAACTAGATTAATTAAGTTAAATAAATTATTAATTAATTATTTAGTATATTTTTTATTTCTTATTATTATTTTTTAACCCTTTTCTTTTAATCCATTTTCGTTCTCACAGACGTGGGCCCCGTTGTCATTGGTACAGGGGGTCCTTAGCGGCATAGTGACGGGCGAAGGCGAAGCCGGCGACGGGCGCCAGCCCGCCCGTCGAGCGGCTAGGCACCCACAGGGGCAGAGGCGCGTGGCATGGATGCTCGAGGCGCGCGACGCACGGGCCGGACGTGGCGATCGCGGTGGGCGCGTCGAGCCTGAGCATCGCGGGCTGTGGTGTGCGGCGACGCGGCGATGGGCGGCGGCGAAGCGTGAGCGACCATTAACGGTGAGCACGGCCGACGGCCGGAGCTCGCTAGCGCTGCAACAGGAGAAAGCGTGCGAGACGGCGCCGGCGCGCGCGGCACGAGGCCATGAGCGCATGCGCGCGGGAGACAGGAGGAGGAGAGGGGGAGGCGGAGGCTCACGGGGGCCGTAGGGAAAAGGCAGTGGGCTCGGGGAGGAGTCGGGGAGGTCCGTCGAGGCGGCACCGGCGACGAGGATGGGGAACGGCGGCGACGGAGAGGACGACGGCGATGGCGTCCGTCAATGGGTCACGGGGACGAGCGGCGGGATCGATCCCGCGGCCCGAGAGGCGCGGAGGTCGTGGGCGAAGCCCATGGCAGAATGGGCGATGCAGAGGGCAACGACCTTGGTACGGGCGGAGGAGGCAGTCCTCGGGCGACTCATGGGGCGTCGGGTGCACTCGGGGATGCGGTTGGGATGGAGGGGCGCCGGCGGGGAAGGGCCCCGTCGCGGCAGTGGTGGCGGAGGCGGGCGCAGCCCCCCGATCCAGATCGGGACGGGGGAGAAGACGAGGGAGCGAGTGGGGAGTGGGGGAACGTGGGGGGTTAGCGGAGCTAGGGTTCCAGGGGCGTGGGGTTAAGTGAGTGAGGGCGGCCGGCTGGTGGCTGAGCCGATCGGTGGCCCAAAGGGGGGGGGGGGGTTGTTCCTTCTATTTTTTTGGGTTTTAGTCTTTCCCTTTTCTTATTTTCTTTTCTTTTCTGTTTTAATTTTATATTTGAATAGCTTAGTTTTATTAAATACATTAGTTGCACCTAAATTAGTATCAACAAATATGCCACCACCACAATTAACTTGGCACCTAAAATAAAATAGTTTGTATGTGTTTAATATTTTAAAAGCTTTTAAATAATTGGTTTTGTTACTGTGTTGCTCATTTCAGAGTTTTAAACACTTAATAAAAAGTGGGGTTTCTGCACCAACATTTAGTAAGGACTATTTGCAACAAACCAAACATTTTAGTTCCAATATTTGAAAACTTTTGTTGTTTGCCATATTTTGAATTTTGAATTTAAATCGTTTTGAACTAACGCGAGATTTGTCAAAAGTAATCGGGGTGACGTGGCATCATTACGAGGGGTTCTTGTAGCTCAATTATCCGGGCGTCACAATTCTCCTCCACTACAAGAAATCTCGTCCCGAGATTTAAGAGGGCGTAAGGGGGAAAGTTCTGGTTACGAAATCCTAACGATTCTTCTCGGTCTTGGTTGCTCTTCTCGAAGAGGTCGATCCATTACGTTGATGTCTTCATTTCTCTGCTTCAGGTCATCATGATGAATTCGGCATCCTTTCTTCAGGAACTCTATCGTGCTTACGAAAGAATAAAGGGGTATTCCGGGAGAACAGACCTCTGCAAGGTCGACTATCTGGTCGATAACATCGAGGAAGGTGGCGAAAGTATCTCTTGAATTGAAATTTAGGAAAATATCTAGAGCAATATAAAGAGGTATCATGAGAAGTTTCAAGCGGGCAGGCAATCGTTCGATGCCTGAAACAGAGTGTGAAAGGGTTCAGATCAATGGGCATAAATATGGTTTCTGATACCAGAATTGGTGATCTCTCGAAAGGTGGCCTGTGAGTTACATACGAAGCCGCGCGTGAGGAATAACTTTGGAAACAAGGGGTACAGGAGAGTCAGGTTTCGATCCTGTGGAACTGTGGGTTATGGGCCCACCATGTGGTTAAAAGTAGGAAAAGCGTTGATATCTTGCACGGTCATGATAGCAAGACATGTCAGAGGGTAGCCTATCAGTTATGTTGGCAACAATTTCGATACCAAGGGCGAGGGACGAAGAGAACCATTTTCATGCTCGTTGAACGAGGCGGACCATTAGGCAAAGTTCTCGTCCATCGGTGGCTACCGAAATGTCATCAATTATAGTAATAGTGTCTTACTGGCAGAGTTGTACCACGAGGTGCTTACCTAAGCAGGGAATTATTACTGCTTATATTATATTGATGACAAGAAACGTTAAACCAACCAATGGAAAGGAAAATATGATTTTCAGATTAAATGTAACAATGGAAAGGAAAATATGTTTAAACACATATTTCAAGGGTATATCCTTCCCAAGGACAAGCAGAGCATGATATCCATGTCAGGATATAATGTAGAAAACTCTTTAGGTAGGGGAGAGAAATTTCATGACATTACCCATACAACGGTGTTTGGATAATTCAGCAAGAAACATTTAGCATTGTGCTTCAAATGTTCTTGTTGAAAATCGGAGTACCATAGACATGCTTCGAGATAGCATTGGCATGGTCTTCAGGCAAAGGTCGGACTTTGGATACTCAATGGACTCATCAGGAACAACTTATAGAATAAGTCTTTCAATTTCCTCATGGAAGAATGGATAACCTTGTTTAAAAAAAGAAACTATAACAATAGGTCCTCCGGTCAGGTGTGCTAGGCATGACATCACCTTACCGGGTGATATAAAGTCCAATGTTATGACTCTTGGAAAATGTTCCAACCATCATACCTGACCGAGATTCAGATCTGATTGGTGTCAGGATACCTCAGACTCGGGGAATGAACTATGGGAGTGAGTTCTGAAAGGAGAGTTCATCATTAAACCAAAGAGAGGATGAGGAGGTGGCTGATGGACTCAGCGACAACCCATCAAAATTTCCAGAAAGATGGATTTCCACAATCATGTGAACAAGGAGATAACATTAGTCAGATCAAATGATATAATGATGTATGCTTGAGGAAAACATACGCAATTAAACATTGGTTGAAAAGGTGCACCCAAAATATGGGCCTATGTAGCATGATCAATGCTTAGAATGGTGATTCGATAACCAATGGTCTAAGAGTGAAATGTCGACCATTAACTTCAAAGCAATAGGGTCGCTAGGAGTTTAGAATTCGCACATCCAAGTTCAATTGTTGGTTTTTCGGTTGGAAACAACACGGGGACCAAGAAGGAATGGTGATGGTGATGGTGAGAAGTATTACTATATCAAGAATTCTTAAGAGGTGGTGAAATTCTCACCACAATTTTGACATAAAAGATTGTGTTGGGAGGGAGATCAATAATCTTGTCGATGTTAACTCAATTCATCGAGGGGGCAAGCATGGAACTTCTCATCAGGAACTCAATGTATGTCTCGGAAGAAGTTAAAATGTTGACGATGGTCACGACACATTTATCGAGAGGTTTCAAGAAGATGTAATCGATCGGCGACGACATCAAGTCAAAGAAATGATGAAGCGAAAGGTTATTGGAACCACGAGTACGACACAAACTCGAAATCAAGATTGTTGTTCAAGGCGAAATGATATGACGGGGAAAATCGACGTAAGCTTAGCTCATCGTTGAAAATTGTGCTTCGAGAAGAAGACGAGGTAGCACAGTTAAAAGTTGCACGATAATGACATAGCCGATCAAGCTATGAATAACTTGAAGGATTATTAAACTCATAAGCATTGAAAATTACTTAGAGTTATTGAATCGGAGTGCGGAATCGATCCACTTATCGGTGTTCTCGGTTGACCAATAACCCAGAACCCATTAAGTGACATTGACAGGGAAAGGTAGTACTTCATTAAAAGTTCGCAAGATGTAGTGCAATGGCATGATATCCTCGAGATACCAGGGGTAATACTCGAAGGTAGATCATAATAGAGGTTGGGCAGGCATATTGATATTTAGAAGACAAGTGCTTTAACTTGTCCGAGAAATGGATCAAAGAAGAACAATCATGGCCAGAACCACGGTTGCGAAGGATCAATTCACAGATACCAAATGATATTTATCAAGAAAATAGTAGTTATTATTACAAGAAGCTTCCATGATAGGATCTACATCGTGTCCATGGGCATGAACACAAAGTTCAAGGTCGACTCCCACTTCTTCAATGTATAACCTTCCATTCACTTCTCGCTTTGATAAAAGCACTAGTGTTGAAAGTTTTACCTGGTGAAATACCAGATGAGTATGACTCGTGAAAACTTCCGAGTTCACACATATTAAGGAAGGCATAGGTTCAACCCGTCAGGGTATCGTGCAAACATATAACATAAGCTCGAAAGCAGAGCATGGTTGGTCAATCAGAGGATAGGATTTACCAATGGAGAAAGAACTTCCAAAGTGATTGAATATGAAGGACACTATTGGATAAAATCCAATAAAGGATCTGCCGGTCCAGAACGGAGCTGATGTGAGCATCGACACACAACCAGAGGAAGTAACAATGCAAAGGCCTTGGATTATAGAAACAACTGACTAATTCAGAGCTCATATGCAAAGGAATTATGATTTTCAAATCAAGGGATCAGAAGCAATGTTCTGATTAGGGACGGATAAGTTGAATAGCCTTAGGGGTACAATCGGCGGCAATTGGATTGGTTGAGAACCACTCACGTTTAAAATGACGTCTGAGCCAGAAAGATAATTTAAAAGGATCAACTGATGATTGCGTGCATTCGCACTCATGTTGAATCAAAAGGATCAAAATAGCGGTGCCTAAGGATACTAACGAATATTACCGTAAATATGGAAAGCATCCATCATGCAAGCAGACAAGTATTGCAGAGCAATAAAGTACTAAGAGATTTTTGGAGGATCGAATAGTATTTCGAAGACCATTGTGAAACACATGAACAACTGGGGGATGAGCGGATACTCGATAAGTGCGAGAATTATCCACAGGGGTATTCAGGTGACCAAGGACAGCAAGGCAGTAAGCTCAAAGGATTATCGAAACAACGACGAGTGTTTTGGGGTATCTTGTAATAACAAGACCAACTGGGGATGAATGTAAGAATAACAACTGCAAGTAGTTATCCATAAGGGTTGACGGTGGAAGGGGAATTGCAAACGCGATGAACACAAGTTCTCGGGTTAACAGCAGTGAGTATCTCCGAAATCTTCTGGTGCAGTCGGTGATCATCTGGACTGAAGGGCCTCTCCGGGAGAAAGTATTTTCGAGAACCTAAAGGTAGATTTTAGTAAAAATTGTTTAACCCGAATAGAAGAGAGTTCAGAATCCCAGAGTATAGGACGAGGAATAAAAGATCCTAATACCACCCAATGGTGACGTGGGCCCGTAAGGCACACAGCCATGTTAGTAAAAGTTTTTGTAATGTCTAGACTCGACTTCGGCCAAGGAGTGTGGAAGGGGGATTCCTACAGCAAATGGCTCGATACCAACTTGTGACGCCCCGATTCAATCGTACACTAATCATGCACGCATAAGCGTGTACGATCAAGATCAGGGACTCACGGGAAGATATCACAACACAACTCTAAGACATAAATAAGTCATACAAGCATCATAATACAAGCCAGGGGCCTCGAGGGCTCGAATACAAGTGCTGATCATAGACTAGTCAGCGGAAGCAACAATATCTGAGTACAGACATAAGTTAAACAAGTTGCCATAAGATGGCTAGCACAAACTGGGATACAGATCGAAAGAGGCGCATGCCTCCTGCCTGGGATCCTCCTAAGTACTCCTGGTCGTCGTCAGCGGGATG
The DNA here is from genome assembly GCA_021605145.1 of Aegilops bicornis. NCBI lineage: Eukaryota > Viridiplantae > Streptophyta > Magnoliopsida > Poales > Poaceae > Aegilops > Aegilops bicornis. Next base: position 334,877,958 of record CM038670.1, on the reverse strand, counting down.
CACGTAGTAGTAGGCACCTCCGGGGTAGTAGTCATCGTCGACGGTGGCGTCTGGCTCCTGGGCTCCATCGTCTGGTCGCAGCAATCGGGTAGAGATAGGGGTAAAAGGGGGAACAAGGCAACCATGAGTACTCATCCAAAGTACTCGCAAGCAAGGAGCTACACTACATATGCATGGATATATGTGTAAAGGGCCATATCAGTGGACTAAACTGCAGAATGCCAGAATAAGAGGGGGATAGCTAATCTCGCCGAAGAATAAACGCACGGCAGCCTCCTTCTTGCAGCATGTAGAATAGAGTAGACTGAAGTCCTCCAAGTAGCATCGTATAGCAATAATCCTACCCGGCGATCCCCTCCTCGTAACCCTGATAGAGAGCGGCCACCGGGTTGTATCTGGCACTTGGAAGGGTGTGTTTTATTAAGTATCCGGTTCTAGTTGTCATAAGGTCAAGGTACAACTCCAAGTCGCCCTCACATCAAGATCACGGCTATTCGAATAGATTAACTTCCCTGCAGGGTGCACCACATTACCCGACACGCTCGATCCCATTTGGCGGACACACTTTTCTCGGGTCATGCCCGCCGGAAGATCAACACGCCGCAGCCCCACCTAGGCATAACAGAGAGGTCAAGACGTCGGTGCGAACCTATGCGCGCGACAGTGCAGGGCCCATCGCCCTTAGCACACCTGCACGTTGCGTGGCGGCCGGAAGCGAACCTAGCCTAGTGGCGTTCGGTCCAATCCAAGACGCGCTCGCCGTGATGTCACGAAATGCTTGGTGATACCACGGCGCGGTTGCCCATATCTTGTCCCACGTGGCGGTTCGTGCGTATAAGGTCAACGACCCAACTCAGATCAAATACCAAGATCTCGTTAAGCGTGTTAAGTATCCGCGAACGCCAATGGGCTAGGCCCACCTCTCGCCTGTAGTCTCAACCTGCCTGCCTCCGCCACAAAGATCCACACAGAGAGCCATTGGGACAAAGGTCCTTTCAGCCCCCAATCCATGAATCACTCGCGGGTGCTCCACAAGCCGACCCGACTTTAGTCACCACATGTATCATGTATAAAGTATATAGTATATACCCGTGATCACCTCCCGAGTGATCACGGCCCGATAGTATAGGATACCAGACGGACAAGAATGTAGGGCCACAGATGGAATACTAGCATCCTATACTAAGCATGTAGGATTGCAGGTAAAGGTAACAACAGTAGTAGCAAGGACAGGCTATGCATTAGGATAGGAATAACGGAAAGCAGTAACATGCTACACTACTCTAACGCAAGCAGTAGAGAGTAGAATAGGCGATATCTGGTGATCAAGGGGGGGGGGTGGGCTTGCCTGATTGCTCTGGCAAGAAGGAGGGGTCGCCAACACCGTAGTCATACTGGGTAGCAGCGGCGTCGATCTCGGTGTCTAGCGGAAGAAGAGGGGGAAGAAACAATGAATACAATGCAAACAGATGCATAACGATGCATGACAAAGCAATGTGTGATGCTAGGCGTGCCCTAACGCGGTATGAGGTGATACCGATGAAGGGGGGAAACATCCGGGAAAGTATTCCCGGTGTTTCACGTTTTCGGACAGATGAACCGGAGGGGGAAAGTTGCGAGTTCGATAGGTTAGGGATGCGTGGCGGAAAACGAGCTGCGTATCCGGATTCGTCTCGTTGTTCTGAGCAACTTTCATGTAGAAAGTATTTTCATCTGAGCTACGGTTTATTTTATATTAATTTTAAAAGATTTAAATAATTTTAGAATTTATTTAATTATTTAATTCTAACATTATCCAGAATAGTGTATGCTGACGTCATCATGACGTCAGCAGTCAACAGGGGCGTTGACTAGTCAAACTGACGTGTGGGTCCAGTGGGACCCATCTGTCATGGACTAAACATGTTAATCAGGGTTTAATTAAGTCGGATTAGTTATGTTTAATTAAACTAGATTAATTAAGTTAAATAATTAATTAATTATTTAGTATATTTTTTATTTCTTATTATCATTTTTTTAACCATTTTCTTTTAATCCATTTTCGTTCTCACGGACGTGGGCCCCGGTTGTCATTGGTACAGGGGTCCTTAGCAGGCATAGCGGACGGGCGAATGGCGAAGCGGGCGACGGCGCCAGCCCGCCTGTCAGGCGGCTGAGGCTAGGCACCCACCGGGGCAGCGGCGAGGCGTGTGGCATGGATGCTCCAGGGGCGCGCGACGCACGAGTCGGACATGGCGACCTCGGTGCGGGGGCGCGTCCGGGCACGGACTGTGGCCAGGGTGTGCGGCGACGGGGCGACAGTGGGCACGTCCAGGGGCGCGCGTGAGCACGACACTCGGCGGTGAGCACAGGCGATGGCCGGAGCTCGCTAGCGCGGCAACAGGCGAACGCATGCGAGACGGCGCCAGCGCGCGCGGCACGAGGCCACGGCCATGAGCGCATGCGCGCGGGAGACAGGAGGAGGAGAGGGGGAGGCGGAGGCTCACGGGGGCCGTAGGGAAAAGGAAGTGGGCTCGGGGAGGAGTCGGGGAGGTCCGTCGAGGCGGCACCGGCGACGAGGATGGGGAACGCCGGCGACGGAGAGGACGACGGCGATGGCGTTCGTCAATGGGTCGCGGGGACGAGCGGCGGGATCGATCCCGTGACTGAGAGGCGCGGCAGGTTGTGGCGAAGCCCATGGCAGAGGGGCGATGCAGGGACGACGACCTTGGTACGGGGCGGAGGAGGCAGTCCTCGGGGGCGGGCGCACTCGCGGGGGCCGTCGGGAGCACTGCGGGATGCGGTTGGGATGGAGGGGCGCCGGCGGGAAAGGGGCCCGTCGTGGCAGTGGTGGCGGAAGCGGGCGCAGCCCCCCAATCCAGATCGGGACGGGGGAGAAGACGAGGGAGCGAGTGGGGAGTGGGGGAACGTGGGGGGTTAGCGGAGCTAGGGTTCCAGGGGCGTGGGGTTAAGTGAGTGAGGGGGTGGCTGGGCCGGCCTGGTGGGATGAGCCGACTGGGCCGTGGCCCAGTGGGGGGGGGGGGGTTGTTCCTTCTATTTTTTTTTTGTGTTTTAGTCTTTCCCTTTTTCTTATTTTCTTTTCTTTTCTGTTTTAATTTTATATTTCAATAGCTTAGTTTTATTAAATACATTAGTTGCACCTAAATTAGTATCAACAAATATGCCACCACCACAATTAACTTGGCACCTAAAATAAAATAATTTTTACGTGTTTAATATTTTAAAAGCTTTTAAATAATTGATTTTGTTACTGTGTTGCTCATTTCAGAGTTTTAAACACTTAATAAAAAGTGGGGTTTCTCCACCAACATTTAGTAAGGACTATTTGCAACAAACCAAACATTTTAGTTCCAATATTTGAAAACTTTTGTTGTTTGCCATATTTTGAATTTTGAATTTAAATCGTTTTGAACTAACGCGAGATTTGTCAAAAGTAACTGGGGTGACGTGGCATCATTACGAGGGGGGTTACTGTAGCTCAATTACCCGGGCGTCACAATTCTCCTCCACTACAAGAAATCTCGTCCCGAGATTTAAGAGGGGCGTAAGGGGGAAAGTTCTGGTTAAGAAATCCTAACGATTCTTCTCGGTCTTGGTTGCTCTTCTCAAAGAGGTCGATCCATTACGTTGATGTCTTCATTTCTCTGCTTCAGGTCATCATGATGAATTCGGCGTCCTTTCTTCAGGAACTCTATCGTGCTTACGAAAGAATAAAGGGGTATTCCGGGAGAACAGACCTCTGCAAGGTCGACTATCTGGTCGATAACATCGAGGAAGGTGGCGAAAGTATCTCTTGAATTGAAATTTAGGAAAATATCTAGAGCAATATAAAGAGGTATCATGAGAAGTTTCAAGCGGGCAGGCAATCGTTCGATGCACGAAGCAGAGTGTGAAAGGGTTGAGATCAATGGGCATAAATATGGTTTCGATACGAATTGGTGATCTCTCGAAAGGTGGCCCGTGAGTTACATACGAAGCCGCAGCGTGAGGAATAACTTTGGAAACAAGGCACAGGAGAGTCAGGTTTCGATCACGTGGAACTGGGTTATGGGCCCACCATGTGGTTAAAAGTAGGAAAAGCGTTGATATCTTGCACGGTCATGATAGCAAGACATGTCAGAGGGTAGCCTATCAGTTATGTTGGCAACAATGTCGATACCAAGGGCGAGGGACGAAGAGAACCATTTTCATGCTCGTTGAACGAGGCGGACCATTAGGCAAAGTTCTCCTCCATCGGTGGCTACCGAAATGTCATCAATTATAGTAATAGTGTCTTACTGGCAGAGTTGTACCACGAGGTGCTTACCTAAGCAGGGAATTATTACTGCTTATATTATATTGATGACAAGAAATGTTAAACCAACCAATGGAAAGGAAAATATGATTTTCAGATTAAACAGAACAATGGAAAGGAAAATATGTTTAAACACATATTTCAAGGGTATATCCTTCCCAAGGACAAGCAGAGCATGATATCCATGTCAAAGATATAATGTAGAAAACTCTTTAGGTAGGGAGAGAAATTTCATGACATTACCCATACAACGGTGTTTGGATAATTGAGCAAGAAACATTTAGCATTGGGCTTCAAATGTTCTTGTTGAAAATCGGAGTACCATAGACATGCTTGAGATAGCATTGGCATGGTCTTCGTGCAAAGGTCTGACTTTGGATACTCAATGGACTCATCAGGAACAACTTATAGAATAAGTCTTTCAATTTCCTCATGGAAGAATGGATAACCTTGTTTAAAAAAGAAACTATAACAATAGGTCCTCCGGTCAGGTGTGCTAGGCATGACATCACCTTACCGGGTGATATAAAGTCTAATGTTATGACTCTTGGAAAATGTTCCAACCATCATACCTGACCGAGATTCAGATCGGATTGGTGTCAGGATACCTCAGACTCGGGGAATGAACTATGGGAGTGAGTTCTGAAAGGAGAGTTCATCATTAAACCAAAGAGAGGATGAGGAGGTGGCTGATGGACTCGTGACAACCCATCAAAATTTCGAGAAGATGGATTTTCACAATCATGTGAACAAGGAGATAACATTAGTCAGATCAAATGATATAATGATGTATGCTCGAGGAAAACATACGCAATTAAACATTGGTTGAAAAGGTGCACCCAAAATATGGGCCTATGTAGCATGATCAATGCTTAGAATGGTGATTCGATAACCAATGGTCTAAGAGTGAAATGTTGACCATTAACTTCAAAGCAATAGGGTCGCTAGGAGTTTAGAATTCGCACATCCAAGTTCAATTGTTGGTTTTTCGGTTGGAAACAACACGGGGACCAAGAAGGAATGGTGATGGTGATGGTGAGAAGTATTACTATATCAAGAATTCTTAAGAGGTGGTGAAATTCTCACCACAATTTTGACATAAAAGATTGTGCTGGGAGGGAGATCAATAATGTTGTCGATGTTAACTCAATTCATCGAGGGGGCAAGCACGGAACTTCTCATCAGGAACTCAATGTACGTCTCGGAAGAAGTTAAAATGTTGACGATGGTCACGACACATTTATCGAGAGGTTTCAAGAAGATGTAATCGATCGACGACGACATCAAGTCAAAGAAATGATGAAGCGAAAGGTTATTGGAACCACGAGTACGACACAAACTCGAAATCAAGATTGTTGTTCAAGGCGAAATGATATGACGAGGAAAATCGACGTAAGCTTAGCTCATCATCGAAAATTGTGCTTCGAGAAGAAGACGAGGTAGCACAGTTAAAAGTTGCAGGATAATGATATAGCCGATCAAGCTACGAATAACTTGAAGGATTATTAAACTCATAAGCATTGAAAATTACTTAGAGTTATTGAATTGGAGTGCGGAATCGATCCACTTATCGGTGTTCTCGGTTGACCAATAACCCAGAACCCATTAAGTGACATTGACAGGGAAAGGTAGTACTTCATCAAAAGTTCGCAAGATGTATGCAATGGCATGATATCCTCGAGATACCAGGGGTAATACTCGAAGGTAGATCATAATAGAGGTTGGGCAGGCATATTGATGCATGAAGACAAGTGCTTCAACTTGTCCGAGAAATGGATCAAAGAAGAACAATCATGGCCGGAACCATGGTTGCAAAGGATCAATTCACAGATACCAGATGATATTTATCAAGAAAATAGTAGTTATTATTACAAGAAGCTTCCATGATAGGATCTACATCGTGTCCATGGGCATGAACACAAAGTTCAAGGTCGACTCCCACTTCTTCAATGTATAACCTTCCATTCACTTCTCGCTTTGATAAAAGCACTAGTGTTGAAAGTTTTACCTGGTGAAATACCAGATGAGTATGACTCGTGAAAACTTCCGAGTTCACACATATTAAGGAAGGCATAGGTTCAACCCGTCAGGGTATCGTGCAAACATATAACACAAGCTCGAAAGTAGAGCATGGTTGGTCAATCAGAGGATAGGATTTACCAATGGAGAAAGAACTTCCAAAGTGATTGAATATGAAGGACACTATTGGATAAAATCCAACAAAGGATATGCCGGTCCACAACGGAGCTGATGTGAGCATCGACACACAACCAGAGGAAGTAACAATGCAAAGGCCTTGGATTATAGAAACAACTGACTAATTCAGAGCTCATATGCAAAGGAATTAAGATTTATAAATCAAGGGATCAGAAGCAATGTTCTGATTAGGGACAGATAAGTTGAATAGCCTTAGGGGTACAATCGACGGCAATTGGATTGGTTGAGAACCACTCACGTTTAAAATGACGTCTGAGCCAGAAAGATAATTTAAAAGGATCAACTGATGATTGCGTGCATTCGCACTCATGTTGAATCAAAAGGATCAAAATGACGGTGCCTAAGGATACTAACGAATATTACCAGAAATATGGAAAGCATCCATCATGCAAGCAGACAAGTATTGCAGAGCAATAAACTACTAAGAGATTTTTGGAGGATCGAATAGTATTTCGAAGACCATTGTGAAACACATGAACAACTGGGGGATGAGCGGATACTCGATAAGTGCGAGAATTATCCACAGGGGTATTCAGGTGACCAAGAACAGCAAGGCAGTAAGCTCAAAGGATTATAGAAACAACGACGAGTGTTTTGGGGTATCTTGTAATAACAAGACCAACTGGGGGTTTATGTAAGAATAACAACTACAAGTAGTTATCCATAAGGGTTGACGGTGGAAGGGGAATTTCAAACGCGATGAACACAAGTTCTCGGGTTAACAGCAGAGAGTATCTCCGAAATCTTCTGGTGCAGTCGGTGATCATCTGGACTGAAGGGCCTCTCCGGGAGAAAGTATTTTCGAGAACCTAAAGTTAGATTTTAGTAAAAATTGTTTAACCCGAATAGAAGAGAGTTCAGAATCCCAGAGTATAGGACGAGGAATAAAAGATCCTAATACCACCCAATGGCGACGTGGGCCCGTAAGGCACACAGCCATGTTAGTAAAAAAATTTGTAATGTCTAGACTCGACTTCGGCCAAGGAGTGTGGAAGGGGGATTCCTACAGGCAGTCGGCTCTGATACCAACTTGTGACGCCCCCGATTCAATCATACACTAATCATGCACGCAAACGTGTACAATCAAGATCATGGACTCACGGGAAGATATCACAACACAACTCTAAGATATAAATAAGTCATACAAGCATCATAATACAAGCCAGGGGCCTCGAGGGCTCGAATACAAGTGCTCGATCATAGAAGAGTCAGCGGAAGCAACAATATCTGAGTACAGACATAAGTTAAACAAGTTGCCATAAGATGGCTAGCACAAAGCTGGGATCTGAGATCGAAAGAGGCGCAGGCCTCCTGCACAGGATCCTCCTAACTACTCACAGTCGTCGTCGGGCTGCTGCGTAGTAGTAAGGCACCTCAAGGGTAGTAGTCGTCATCGGCGGTGGCGTCACAGCTCCTGGGCTCCATCGTGCAGTCGCAGCAATCGGATAGAGATAGGGGAAAAGAGGGAACAAGGCAACCATGAGTACTCATCCAAAGTACTCGCAAGCAAGGAGCTACACTACATATGCATGGATATATGTGTAAAGGGCCATATCAGTGGACTGAACTGCAGAATGCCAGAATAAGAGGGGGATAGCTAATCCTGTCGAAGAATACGCTTCTGGCAGCCTCCGTCTTGCAGCATGTAGAAGAGAGTAGACTGAAGTCCTCCAAGTAGCATCGTATAGGAATAATCCTACCCGGCGATCCCCTCCTCGTAACTCTGATAGAGAGCGACCACCGGGTTGTATCTGGCACTTGGAAGGGTGTGTTTTATTAAGTATCCGGTTCTAGTTGTCATAAGGTCAAGGTACAACTCCAAGTCGTCACATTGAAGATCACGGCTATTCGAATAGATTAACTTCCCTGCGGTGCACCACATTACCCGACACGCTCGATCCCATTTGGCGGGACACACTTTTCTGGGTCATGCCCGGCCGCGGAAGATCAACACGTCGCAGCCCCACCTAGGCATAACAGAGAGGTCAGCACGCCGGTCTAAACCTATGCGCACAGGGGTCTGGGCCCATCGCCCTTAGCACACCTGCATGTTGCATGGGCGGCCGGAAGCAGACCTAGCCTAGTGGCGTTCGATCCAATCGGCAGCGCGCTTTCGATCGTGGCGTCACGAAATGCTTGGTGATACCACGGCGCGGTTGCCCATATCTTGTCCCACGTGGCGGTTAGTGCGTATAAGGTCAACGACCCAACTCAGATCAAATACCAAGATCTCGTTAAGCGTGTTAAGTATCCGCGAACGCCGAACAGGGCCAGGCCCACCTCTCACCCAGGTAGTCTCAACCTGCCCTGCCGCTCCGCCACAAAGATCCACACAGAGAGCCGTTGGGACAAAGGTCCTTTCAGCCCCCAATCCGTGAATCACTCGCGGGTGCTCCACAAGCCGATCCGACTTTAGTCACCACATGTATCAGTTATAAAGTATATAGTATATATCCGTGATCACCTCCCGAGTGATCACGGCCCGATAGTATAGCATAGCAGACGGACAAGAATGTAGGGCCACAGATGGAATACTAGCATCCTATACTAAGCATGTAGGATTGCAGGTAAAGGTAACAACAGTAGTAGCAAGGACAGGCTATGCATTAGGATAGGAATAACGGAAAGCAGTAACATGCTACACTACTCTAATGCAAGCAGTAGAGAGTAGAATAGGCGATATCTGGTGATCAAGGGGGGGGGGGCTTGCCTGATTGCTCTGGCAAGAAGGAGGGGTCGCCAATACCGTAGTCATACTGGGTAGCAGCGGGGTCGATCTCGGTGTCTAGCAGAAGAAGAGGGGGAAGAAACAATGAATACAATGCAAACAGATGCATAACGATGCATGACAAAGCAATGTGTGATGCTAGGCGTGCCCTAACGCGGTAAGAGGTGATACCGGTGAAGGGGGGAAACATCCGGGAAAGTATTCCCGGTGTTTCGCGTTTTCGGACAGATGAACTGGAGGGGGAAAGTTGCGAGTTCGATAGGTTAGGGATGCGTGGCGGAAAACGAGCTGCGTATCCGGATTCGTCTCGTTGTTCTGAGCAACTTTCATGTAGAAAGTATTTTCATCTGAGCTACGGTTTATTTTATATTAATTTTAAAAGATTTAAATCATTTTAGAATTTATTTAATTATTTAATTCTAACATTATCCAGAATAATGTATGCTGATGTCATCATGACGTCAACATGACGTCAGCAGTCAACAGGGGCGTTGACTAGTCAAACTGACGTGTGGGTTCAGTGGGACCCATCTGTCATGGACTAAACATGTTAATCAGGGTTTAATTAAGTCGGATTAGTTATGTTTAATTAAACTAGATTAATTAAGTTAAATAAATTATTAATTAATTATTTAGTATATTTTTTATTTCTTATCATCATTTTTTAACCCTTTTCTTTTAATCCATTATCGTTCTCAGGGACGTGGGCCCCGTTTGTCGTTGGTACAGGGGTCCTTAGCGGGCATCGCGGACGGGCGAACGGGCGAAGCCGGCGACGGGCGCTGCGGGGCTAGGCACCCACCGGGGCAGCGGCGAGGCGCGTGGCATGGATGCTCCAGGGGCGCGCGACGCACGGCCGGACGCGTGGCGATCATGATGCGGGCGCATCCGAGCCTGCATCAGGCTGTGGTGTGCGGCGACGGGCGATGGCGCGGCCAAGCGCGTGAGCGCGACCACACGGCGGTGAGCACGGGCGACAATGAGCTTCGCTAAGCAACAAAGCGAACGCGTGCGAGCAGCGGCCGGCACACGAGGCCACGGCCATGAGCGCATGCGCGCGAGAGACAGGAGGAGGAGAGGGGGAGGCGGAGGCTCACGGGGGCCATAGGGATAAGGCAGTGGGCTCGGGGAGGAGTCCGGGAGGTCCGTCGAGGCGGCACCGGCGACGAGGATGGGGAACGCCGGCGACGGAGAGGACGACGGCGATGGCGTCCGTCAATGGGTCGCGGGGACGAGCGGCGGGGTCGATCCCGCGACTGAGAGGCGCGGGAGGTCGTGGCGAAGCCCATGGCAGAGGGGCGATGCGGGGACGACGACCTTGGTACGGGGCGGAGGAGGCAGTCCTCGGGGGCGGGCGCACTCGCGGGGGCCGTCGGGAGCACTGGGGGATGCGGTTGGGATGGAGGGGCGCCGGCGGGAAAGGGCCCCGTCGCGGCAGTGGTGGCGGAGGCGGGCGCAGCCCCCCGATCCAGATCGGGACGGGGGAGAAGACGAGGGAGCGAGTGGGGAGTGGGGGAACGTGGGGGGTTAGCGGAGCTAGGGTTCCAGGGGCGTGGGGTTAAGTGAGTGAGGGGGGCGGCTGGGCCGGCCTGGTGGGCTGAGCCGACTGGGCCGTGGCCCAGTGGGGGGGGGGGATTGTTCCTTCTATTTTTTTGTGTTTTAGTCTTTCCCTTTTTCTTATTTTCTTTTCTTTTCTGTTTTAATTTTATATTTCAATAGCTTAGTTTTATTAAATACATTAGTTGCACCTAAATTAGTATCAACAAATATGCCACCACCACAATTAACTTGGCACCTAAAATAAAATAGTTTGTACATGTTTAATATTTTAAAAGCTTTTAAATAATTGGTTTTGTTACTGTGTTGCTGATTTCAGAGTTTTAAACACTTAATAAAAAGTGGGGTTTCTCCACCAACATTTAGCAAGGACTATTTGCAACAAACCAAACGTTTTAGTTCCAATATTTGAAAACTTTTGTTGTTTGCCATATTTTGAATTTTGAATTTAAATTGTTTTGAACTAACGCGAGATTTGTCAAAAGTAACTGGGGTGACGTGGCATCATTACGAGGGGGGTTACTGTAGCTCAATTACCCGGGCGTCACACACGATCACCTATTTTACCTTTGGATCATCGCTCATGTGTTGTAGGTGAGGTGTCGAAGAATAAGTCATTGTCATCTTCATCATGATGGAACCATGTGGGGGGTGCATCATCGTCCACCATGGCCATCGTCATCTCCATTGGAGGGATGGAATCGTCGAGGGTAGGCATGTCGTCATGTAGGAGACCTAGCACCAAAGAAGAAAACACACTAAGAGTAGAGGTTAAGTTGTTAGAAATCATAGTGGCCTCACATGCCGTGTCAACTACCTCACTCACTATGTGTTGTGGCTCACTCACTCCCTCAAGGATGCTCTCACTCATATGGTTGGTGGAGTCACTCAAATGGCGCTCAACCTCACATAGGATGTGTGGCATGCTCTCATGTGTGGGGCTAGTGGTGGTCACACTCATCCTCTCATAGGAAATGCTCTCAATGTCACGTATGGTCAGTCATCTCTCTCATGGGGTGGTGGCTCTCCTCACATGACAAATGGGGCAGCTCAACATATGTGGGTGTCGGAGAGGTGTAGGTGCAAATGTCTCCATGCGTGGTCGCGTAGCTTGTCTCGGAGTATGAGTCCAATGTGGGCGTCGTCTTCATGTTGTAGAAGAGATTCGTGCTCGTCGCCATAGTCGAAGGGGATGGCCCTTTCTCGACATTCTTGTCGCCGTCTTGTTGTTGGAGGCCCATATGATGTGGCACCTCGTAGCTCATCTCCATGACCGAAGGGAATGTCCCATGCTCGGCCATCTTCCTTGAGGGCTTCAAGATGGAAGTGTCGCCCTCGCTCATAGGTAGTCGTCTTGGACTTGATGAAGTCGACGTAGGCGTACACGTGGGAAGTAGGCGAAGATGCCGTACGTCCAAAGGCGAAGATGCCTTAAGAACACTTGGCGAAGATGCCGCAGTGGTTGATGTAGCCGTAGCGCCGTCTTTGTGGTGGTCGTCTCACGGTCTTCTTTTGTGCTCATGAAGCGTCGACTTGGCGTGAAGTAGGGCTTGTTGGGACTTGTGCACTTGCGCTTGTGGAGCATCTTCATGATGATGGTGTCGTTGTCGTGCTTGAGCTCGTATTAGATGCCGTTCGTCTTCGTCGTGCACATGTTGCTTGGAGGTGACTTGCCCTTCATGACGATGTTGATCACGAACATGATGGTGGTCGCCATGTAGATGTGGACGAGGACGATTTGCACTTGCATCGTTTTCGCGCTCCGAAGACTTGTGGCTTGAATGTCGCCGTCTTGAAGATGATGAAGGGGAAGTCGACTTGAGCAAGGTCCGAATCTCCTCCATTCTTGCATCTTGCTCCTCTTTATGTGCGGTAAGCTTCTTGTCGATGTAGTCCCTTCTCCTTGCTTCGGAGTGACGAATGTCCATGGAGATGTTCTCGATGCGCTCTCGCAATCTTGATTGTGCGCCTTGCACTTGTCGTTGTAGATCGAAGATAGACGCTTTGGTGATGTAGTTGTTCACGCCGTCGTTGTTGTCGAAGACCGGAGATGAAATGCCTTGCCTATCCACAAGACTCGAGCAAATATGAGTGGGAGAAAGAGAAGAACTTATACCAAATCTACCTTGACCGATGTTGAAAATGAATCAATGATCACTCAATGTGTAACAAGGAAATAGCACAATTGGTACCAATTCTTGTCGGTCTCTCACACCTACACAAATAAGGCTTATGGTGGAGGTCGGTGAGGATAGTGGCACACAAATTTGATGTAAAATGTTAGCAAGAGTCAATAATGTTGAAAGAGATTCACAAATTTGCAAGCGAAACAAATAGACCAATAGCAATGAAAGGTACACGGAAACGCACACACGGATAGATAAATGGGGCCGTGCAACCAAGGAATGAGTTCAAAATGTGGAATCCACCAAAATGCTCGTGTTGCACAACTCAAGAGAGACGCTAGCACGATTGCTCAATAGGCGGATACGACACTTGTGCACAACCTATAAGATGCAAAATGGATAAACTTTGTATCCCAAGTATGCTATATATGTATGGTTCCCGGTGTTCTCTCAAGATGATCCAAGATGATCAGATATGACAATCTTATGTGCAATGTGGTTATGATGCTATGGCACTTGCTTACAAGCTTCTTTGCTCTTTCTCTCTTTTGCTTAAAAGCTTTATTTGTTTTTTTTCTATGTATGGCCACTTTGCACAATGCACAAACCAAGATAGCAATTGTGTATATGCGGGAACGATATTGTGACTCAATGGATGATATGATACAAATATGATATGGTATGTATGCAATGGATGGTGGATCACTAATGTGCACAAGTAACGTTGCCGGGCAATACTCAAATGGCTAGTCTCGATAGGCAAGTGACGCAAAATGGGCTAGGGGTTAACAATGCAATTGCAAGGGAATATACAATGGTGTCATCGAGGTTACTGTCCTTTATGATGATGAGTGGCGGTGTTCTTGATGTAGATACCAAGATGATGGATACTCGTTCCTAAGTAGCTGAAACACCTTAGGAAACGGAAAAATCGCGAACTCAAAATCTCAAATGACAAATGTCAAATGGTGGTAGCGGGAATGCGGTGGTGGTTGCGGAAGCTCAGTGTGATTGCGGAAATGCAATGGTGGTTTTGGAGTACGCAATGCGGAAGTGGGGTGTAAGGTGGTGGACTATACACGGTATCGGAGTTGGAAGTTGCCGTCCCTAAGTAGCCGAAACACCTTAGGAGACACAAGCCACAACTCAAACAAGCTCAAACAACTATTGGGTTAAGTTGGGGGTGAAAGTGTATGGTGGTCAAGCCTATGCGGAAGTGGCGGTGGTGGTTGATGAAGAAGCAACCGTCCCTAAGTAGTCGAAACACCTTAGGAGACTCGAATCACAACTCAAACAATCATGAGGAACAAAATTGGTTAGGTTGCGGAAGTCGGTGGTGGAGTAGCAGAGAATGTGGTGGAAGCCCTAGGCAAAGGTGCCAAAAATCACAAAATTTGATGGAGTCAAATGATGTTGGTGGTATTTTTGTTGGAAGGGGGATGTCAAGAGCTTTTCAATGAGCTAAAGAACGTCAAAATCAGAGTTCGGATGAATTAGTTATGGACAAAACAAAAATCAGCCGAAGTGGGAATCTACAGGTTACGGACGTCCGGAAAAGGTCGGATGTCCGGGGCGTCGGACGTCTGGAAAAGTCGGAAATCCGTAAATTCGGTTCGGGTTAGGCGTTCCGGTCGCCCGGGAAAGGTCGGACGTCCGGTCGTTCCTGGGGCTCCGGACGTCCGTAAAACGTCGGTCGTCCGGTGGGTCGGGGTCAACGCGAGATGCGAGTTTCGGGACGCGATTTTAAGCGAAAAATGGAGATTTCGGGGTCAAAATTAGCGGGATTTCGTGGATGAAAGATGCGGAAACTTGGGGAAATGCTAGATCCACTCGAAACCAAGTAAATCCATGGATCAAAATCAACAAAACATCATCACACCAACAAATCACAAAAAAATTTGGGGCTATTTTTGGTGGGGATTTTCGAATTTGGGGAAGAACGCAACAAAATCAAGCTAGAAAACACGGGGTAGGGGCTCCAAAACGTGATCAACGTGGCTCTGATACCAAGATGATGTAGGGCGGAACCCTATATGGACGATCTTTCACGTTTGGAGAGGATCCCTACGAGGAACACAAAGAACGAGCGGAAGAGCATGAGGGAAATCACGGGGAAAAACACAAGAGAATCACTCAAACCAACAAGATTTGATTACACATGCGCTAGATCGATGAACACAAAGAGAGATACATGATCCAAAGTCAACAAAGGACGATACAAACGGTAGCCGTTCTTCTCCGTGAGGAGGTCTTGATGATGGTCTTCTCCGCAAAGGAGGTCTTGAATCCAGCTCTGGTAACCATGCCTTAGCCCGGCTTAAGGCGGCTATGGCTCCGGCTCTTGCAGAAGCACGTCTCAATTCTTGGACCCGTTGAGGGAGCACAGCAAGCCGCTTCAATACATCAGCTAGGAGATTGGGAACATCATTCGACAAAGCCACAACGGCTAAAGCGCGTTGTGACCCGGTGTAGAGTTGCTCCACCAATGTATAAACCGCCTTCAGTTTTGTTAGCATGTTCTGGTTCAAATTAGAGCTCCTGCGGCCTGCATCAATGAACATCAGGTGAGCCAGAGATGACAAACAAGGTACTTGTTGGAAAAAGATTTACAATATTTAACATTGGCAGAATAACTTACCAAAGATTGCTGAGACCATCTGAGATATATGGCGTTTTAAGCCGGTTAACTCAGTTGTTGTGTCTGCGAGAGCCGCTTCTGCTTTTTCTACCCGGGTGACCAAGGAGGCCTTCTCATTAGCCCATACCTTCTTATCAGCTTCCAAGTTTTTCTTCAATTTCTCTTGTTCAAATACGCTGAACTCAAATTTGGAGTTGGCCTTTTGGATTTCAATCTCTTGTGCTGCCAGGCGACTCTTCAAATCAGCAATCTCCGACTCAAATTGAATTATGGTGGCATGTATCAACGCTGGGTTACAGTCAGAATAATTATAATAGAACGTTAAGTCTCAAGCACTTTGCAAGCAAAGCTACTTGATACTTGGGGGCTAATGTATGATGAAGAACTCTGAATTACTGCGGCGGTTCATGGAAATTAAGTCCCAAGAACTTTGCAAGCAAAGATACTTGGCACTTGGGGGCTAATGCATATTGCAGTTCAAAAGTATTATACTACGCCGGTTCAATTATCTTCTTTTAAAGCCGGCCTTCGAGTGTTGCAGGATAAGCCAAGGCGTCGACAAGCAAAGGTTGCTTAATTCTAAGTCTCTGACATATTTTTTTTCTCATAAGAAATAGACTTGGGAGCTAGCATAGTAAGGAGACATAAGGAATATCAACAAGAGTTATACCTCAGATTTTTGGTGTATTTGCTTCACCATATCAACTTCTAGGTCACGGCTGCTGTGCACTTGACTTATGTAGCCAGAAACAATTTCTCCAATGCTGAGATGAGTATAATCAGTGATGTCCAGCTTGGCTTTTCGGCGGTCGAAAAGTTCTTCCTTGGCAGAACACTTAGCAAGTACAGTGGGTCTTCCCGATTCAACAAACTGAGTCTTAAGAATCTTGACTTCTGGGTCATCTGTTCTTGCCGGGCTAGGAACCTCCGGGTTATCAGAACTATTAAGAGTTTGTTCGGCAGGCGGATCAGAAGTTGGTGCTGGAATATCATGGGCCGGTTCAGATGGCGGCTCATGTGTGGAGGTGTCAGGAATGTTTGTTCCGAGCTCCGGATCAGTCACGACTGGCTCCTTGGCCGGCTTATTTTTCTTCGCCCTTTTGCTGGGCTTCACTTGTACGCTGTGTGCAAATCATAAGGGTTAGTACAAAAACATGAGTAAGATAAACATAAGGATAAATAAGTTGACATTACCCTGGGGCAGTCTTGAAAGCCGGCATGTTGGATTGCATGGATTCGCCGGAGGAAGGTGAAGTATCCTGATAGTTTGAGTTAGATGAATTGAGGGGTTGGCGAATGAAACCCGCCAAAGGTAAAAAAAGAACGTAAATCGGAGATAACCTCAGTCCGGCATTTCCTTGTTACGTCAGGTAAGCCGGAGGAGAGTTCGGCATCTTTGCTGTTCCGGGTCTGCCTCCGGCTCTCATGAGTCTGTTGCTTCAAAAGAAATTGAGGATCTTGGTAAGCTAAAGGATGTGAAAATCTTACTTTCTGGGTCACTCTTCGGACTTTCTGCCTTGGCAAAGGCTCGGAGTTGGAGGAAATTATAGTTACCTCTTCCTCAACTGCTTGGCTATTTCCCGTGTCCCCCTGAAGGAAATTAATGTTAATAAGATGATGGTAAAGGAATCAGGAAAGTTAAGGATTACCTCCTCTTCATCATCAGAGGAGTCATCCAGTTTGAGCAAATCTGAAGCACTTGGCTTTTTCTTCCTCTGAGCTCCGGCTTTGGCGGTTTTCCTTTCGGTTCTCTTGGCTGCTCTGGCCTGTTTGGCAGCCTCATGATCATATTTGACCTTCCAGAAATTGTCTTTTGCCTGTGAATAATGAGAAAAGATGATGAGTAAAAGCAAATAATTCTACAAAAAGAGTAAATTCTTAGATTGACAACTTACTGCAGGAGCCGGGTTATTCTTGCAGAATGGAAGTAAGCCGAAGGTGTTGCTGACCACCGAGCCCTCTTTCAAAAGAGATTGGGTCGTGGCTTCAATCATGTCATCAGGATAATGACGCAGCGGGTCATCTTTTTCGCCTGTGTAAGTGCACATCAAGCCGGGGTGGCGGCTTAACGGTATCACCCGCCATGAGATCCAGACACGGACCAAATCAATGCCATCTAAGTCGTTCCCCAAGAGAGCTCTGATTTTCTTTATGGTAGGAGCAATCTGTAGGCGTTCAGCAGCAGATAACTTGTCCGGCAGTGGATGATTGGATTCAAGGCGCAGAGCGCGAAAGCCGGGCAGCGGGTTCTCATCAGCCGGAGAAGTATCCTGGCAATAGAACCACGTCTGGTTCCAATCCTTAGGGTGGCTTGGCAGTTCAGCATTTGGGAAAAGGCAGTCCCTCCGTCGCTGAATGGAGATGCCACCAAGTTCTAGGCTGGGCCCGTTGGCACGTTCATTCTGACGATTTAAGTAAAACAGTTCTTTGAAAAGCAATAGGTTGGGTTCTTCTCCAAGGTATACCTTGCAAAAGACTTGGAAGTTGCAAATGTTTGACACGGAGTTGCGCCCAATGTCTTGAGGTCTGAGGTCAAAAAAGTGTAACACATCCCTGAAGAATTTTGAGCCGGGTGGAGAGAAGCCCCGGTTCATATGATCAGTAAAAACGATTACTTCCCCCTCCTTGGGTTGAGGTTTTTCTTCTGGCGGATTAGGAGCACGATAGGACATGACTTCTTTCTCGGGCAGATAGCCAGTCTTCACAAAATCAGACAAGGTGTTTTCAGTGACAATAGATTTGACCCAGTTGCAAGTCACAGGTGCTTTGGGAGCCTTGGGTGCCATTATGCAGATGGAAGCCTATGACAAGATAAAAATTTCCGGCTCAATTTTAACCCGGAGGTGAATATTTTAAAATATCTTCAAGATGGCGGCTTGCGATGGGGCCTAATGACATATGGCTAATTATATCTGGTTATTTAAGCCGCCATGGGACTCGGAAACAGTTAAGTTATTTTAAATCGCCAAGAGAAAGCAAGGCTGTCAATCAGTGCTATCCTTTTAAACTGGCCATACGAATTGTCATGGTTAAACGGATCTAACAGAGGCAGTTTTTTGACTAAGTTTGGGACAAACAGGTTGCGGCTATTATTTGGGATCAAACGGTCGTTCAGAAAAGGAAAACTTCCAGACCTAAAACTTGTACAGATAAGTTCATATGCTCGAATGAAGCCTCTGTACAAAGGAAAGGAATCTATTTGCATTTGAAATAAGTGCGAAATAGCTTCCGCATCAGTTTTATACTATCTTAAGTTCAGAAAAGGGCGGCGGAGGTGAAATCTATGGAGGGCTCATGACGAACAGCGACGAACACCAACGAACTCAAAAATATCAATGCAGATCTGAGGAACAGAGAAGAAGAAACTTACAGATGCAGAGTTGCTGTGGAGGTTCGTCGCGTTTTTCTGGTCGGATCAGGTTGATGCAGCGGCCAAGGTCGACGAAGATACGGTGCTCCGCGGTGGCGGCAGCGGCGGAGCTCGAGCAGCAGAAAAGTCATGAGAGGAAGAACATGACAGAAGGGGGAGAATGGAAAAGACCTAGCGGTCATACCTATTTATAAGGGAAGACCAGCTGAGAAAGCGCGAGAAACGAGGAGGCCAGGCGTGATTATCCAGCCACTCCGACGCCTCGATTTTTGGAACGGTCAATAAAGATAAGGATCCGTTGAGATATGACGGAGTAAAATATGAATTTAATGTAAGATGACGTCACGGTGGGTTGTTGCAGATCCAGAAGATGACATCACGGCGGGTTATAACTTTTGCACAGACAGAAGACAGAAGGCTTTTCTTTAAGGTGTTTTCAAGATAGACATGAACCGGTTCAAATCAATCTGGGGCCTAATGTTGGGGATATAACTATTTGTGTAAGCCGTCCAGGAGGGGTCGGGTTATGCAAAGGTGATTCATCATATGAAGCCCAAGATCAAGCGTGAAGATGGCGGTTGAATAAAGGGTCTAAGGCCCACAGGCGACTTAAGGCCCGTAGTGATAAACCGCCGTAATGGCATGACTTGTATTATAAGGCAGGAGTAACTATTCACCGAGCCGGACAATGTTTATGAGCCGGCCGGGACTCAGAGGTCGCAGGGCGCCAACCCGTGTATATAAGGGGACGACTACCGGCGGCTTAGGGCAGGTAACATCAAATCGAGAACCGGGCATAGCGTGTTTCGCTCCCTGGTCATCGAAACCCTAGCAATACCAACCCAACTAGACGTAGGCTTTTACCTTCATCGTAGGCCGAACTAGTATAAAACCTCTCTCGTGTCCCTTGTCCCATTAACCCCTTTAAGCTTCCTAGTTGCGATGGCTCCACGACTAAGTCCTTGCAAGAGGACATCTGCGTGACAATTCCACGACACGGGCCCCTATGTTACAGTACATGTATAGAAACAAAACTGAGACTAACAAATCTATTTTTATTTGCCAAAAAACCCTGCTCCGTTCATCCAACAACAATTGTTTTGTTTTCGGCAAGGTGAGGCAAGGAGTAAACTTTTTTCACCTACACAGACCGCACAACGGTGCCTCTCCCTTTCTTTCCTCACAACCACTGCGTTCCTCTCACTCATAGCCTTATCCTGTCACCGCCGCATCCCTTCCCTCAACGGTGTAGCTGAAAGCACATTTGCTCCCTTGGCGGTTTTGGTAATCAATGACAACATGCATATTGTTGGACCAACAGTTTTACCTAGAATATTTCAGATAAGTCCAACAATGGCATGGCAAGGACAAGAGGATGTGCACCCTTCAAAATGCTAAGGACATGGATTGGCAAAATATCAAGACACTATATTTTTGGTTAAGTGATCTAAGATCACATTGAGTCAACAGGAAAGCCAATACTATTAAAAGGGGATGAGGTTTTGATGATGATCTGGCTACTCAAGTGCTTAGTGATATTACTCCAAAACCGTCAGCCACTTTCTCTATCCAAATATGTCCAAAACCTAAAAGCCAATTCGGTCCCACTGAATCTTACCTATCTGGACCCACCGAGTTCATATAGACACTTCTACAACCAAACCCTAACAAATCGGATCCACCGATATGGATCTCGGTCCCACCGAGATGGCCTCGCCAACTCTATGTCATTTGTTGCAATTATTTTGGTCCTACCGAGTTATGCAATCGAAGCCAACGAGCTGACTTGCCAACGTTCTTTTGCCTTATTGCTTTATTTCGGTCTTACCGAGATGGTGCAATCGGTGCCATCGAAGCAAGGTTTTGCCTTACCATTAAACACCGGTCACTCCAAAATGTTTCCATTCGGTCCCGCCGAGACCTCCAACGTTCATATGTTTTACACAGGTCGATGCCACCAAGATTTCTGATCGGTGCCACCGAGGTGGGTCAAATGTGTGTAACTGTTGGATTTCGTGTGGAGGCTATGTATACCTCTCCACCCCCTCTTACTCAGTAAGAGAGCCATTAGAACGTGAATACACTTGCACCATTCATTTTCTAAGAGAGAACCACCTACTCATGTGTTGAGATCAAGATATTCCGTTCCTACCATTTGAATCTTGATTTCTAGCCTTCCCAAGTTGCTTTCCACTCAAATCCGTCTTCCACCATAGCCAAGCCTTTGTGAGAGAGTTGAGTGTTAGGGAGATTATCATTTGAAGCACAAGAGAAAGGAGTTCATCATCTACACACCATCTATTATATTTTGGAGAGTGGTGTCTCCTAGATCGGTTAGGTGTCACTTGGGAGCCTCCGACATGATGTGGAGCTGAACCAAGAAGTTTGTAAGGGTAAGCAGATCGCCTACTTCATGAAGATCTACCCGAGTGAGGCTAGTCCTTCGTGGACAGAAGCCATGATGGAATAGACAAGGTTGCTTCTTTGTGGACCCTTCGTGGGTGGAGCCCTCCGTGGACTCGCACAACCATTACCCTGCGTGGGTTGAAGTCTCCATCAACATGGACGTATGATAGCACGACTTAACCATGCCAAAAATCTCTTTGTGTCTATTGCGTTTGCTCATTCCAATTCCCATCTCTTTTTACATTCTTGCACTTGCATGCTTTACTCTTTCCACTGCCTATACTCATGCCATGTTTGTGTAAAATGTATTGTGTGCCCCTTAACATGTGATAAACTCAACCTTAATTGGAAGAACTGTAAAAACTACTATTTTACTTGTTAAGGGTCTAATCACCCCATCTAGAACCCTCTTCTCGATCTTTCAGTTGGTATCAGAGCTTTGGCATCCATTTCTTTGGTTTAATCACCATTGGAGGAAGATGGATGAGTCTACATTCAGGAGTATTAGATATAGAGTGCCTATCCTTGATTGGGAGTTTTGTGGTTCTTGGAAAACTGAAATGCTTGAGATCTTCAATGAATATAATTTGAGCAAGTATATTCTTAGACCTTATGTGCCTCCTATTGATCCTTTGCATCCTACCCCTGATGAGTATATTGACATGGTTCATTATCTTAGTATGGTCGATCTTATCATTAGAGGATTACCTAGAACTATGCTTGTTTGCTTGCAAAACTTTTGATGCGCATACACTATATGGAATTATCTTGAGGAGTGCCTTTCAAATTACTCCTCGAAAAATCTCAATGAAATTCTTCATAAGTCCATTGCTTTTTGTAAGATGAAGTCTGGTGATCCCAAGTTTCATAAATGTCTATCTGAGCTCCGTGATCTTATGCGTGCTAAGGGTGATGTTAGAACTATTAGCAACATTATCATGGAAACCATTAGAATTCATAAACTTACACATTGTCATGGTCATAAATCTAAAGAATCACTTGAACTAGGTGATGACCATATGCATGATGATGATGATGTTGAGCATGGCTGTTATGATGAGGACGAAGAATTCGACATTGAATATGAGAAGACTATGAGAAATCTTAGACTCATGGCAAATCTTCGTAATTATATGGCCGGAGGAAAAGACTGGACTCTCGAGAGTGGATGTACCGATCACATGACCGAGATAAAGGCATGTTTCGTGAGCTTGCATCCACACAAGTATGTGACTTTTGGAGATAACTCCAGCGGTTAGGTACTTGGCCTTGGTAAGGTGGCCATATCCAATGTTGGCATGCATAATCTTGATAAACTTGTTAAAGGAGATCATATCCTTGGTGTTAAAGATGTTATATCATGACCACAAGAAGATCACTTGAGCTACTTCATATGGATCTCTTCAGTCCCAATGCTTATAAGAGGCTTGGTGGTAACTCTTTCAGTTTGGTCATTGTTGATGATTATCAAGATTTATGTGGGTGTTCTTGTTGGGGAACGTAGTAAAAAAAATTCCTACGCACACGCAAGATCATGGTGATGCATAGCAACGAGAGGGGAGAGTGTGTCCACGTACCCTCGTAGACTGAAAGCGGAAGCGTTATGACAACGCGGTTGATGTAGTCATACGTCTTCATGATCCGACCGATCCAAGCACCGAACGTACGGCACCTCCGTGTTCTGCACACGTTCAGCTCGATGACGATCCCCGGACTCCGATCCAGCAGGGTGTCGGGGATGAGTTCCGTCAGCACGACGGCGTGGTGACGATGATGATGTTCTACCGACGCAGGGCTTAGCCTAAAATCCGCGACGATATGACCGAGGTGGAATATGGTGGAGGGGGCACCGCACACGGCTATGGAACGATCACAAAGATCAACTTGTGTGTCTATGGGGTGCCCCCTGCCCCCGTATATAAAGGAGTGGACGAGGGGAGGGCCGGTTCTCTCTATGGCGCGCCCTAGGGGAGTCCTACTCCCATCGGGAGTAGGATTCCCCCTTTCCTAGTCCAACTACGAGTCCTTCCAAGTAGTAGGAGTAGGAGACAAGGAAGGGGAAGAGGGAAGAGAAGGAAGGAGGGGGCGCCGCCCCTCCCCCTAGTCCAATTCGGACTAGTCAATGGGGGGGCGCGCGGCCTGCCTCTCCCTCTCCCCTAAAGCCCAATAAGGCCCATATACTTCTTCCCCCGTATTCCCGTAACTCCCCGGTACTCCGAAAAATACCCGAATCACTCGGAACCTTTCCGATGTCCGAATATAGTCATCCAATATATCAATCTTTACGTCTCGACCATTTCGAGACTCCTCGTCATGTCTCTGATCTCATCTGGGACTCCGAACTCCTTCGGTACATCAAAACTCATAAACTCATAATATAACTGTCATCGAAACCTTAAGCGTGCGGACCCTACGGGTTCGAGAACAATGTAGACATGACCGAGACATGTCTCCAGTCAATAACCAATAGCGGAACCTGGATGCTCATATTGGCTCCCACATATTCTACAAGATCTTTATCGGTCAGACCGCATAACAATATACGTTGTTCCCTTTGTCATCGGTATGTTACTTGCCCGAGATTCGATCGTCGGTATCTCAATACCTAGTTCAATATCGTTACCGGCAAGTCTCTTTACTCGTTCCGTAATACATCATCTCACAACTAACTTATTAGTTGCATTGCTTGCAAGGCTTAAGTGATGTGCATTATCGAGAGGGCCCAGAGATACCTCTCCGACAATTGGTGACAAATCCTAATCTCGAAATACGCCAACCCAACGTGTACCTTTGGAGACACCTGTAGAGCACCTTTATAATCACCCAGTTACGTTGTGACGTTTGGTAGCACACAAAGTGTTCCTCCAGCAAACGGGAGTTGCATAATCTCATAGTCATAGGAACATGTATAAGTCATGAAGAAAGCAATAGCAACATACTAAACGATCGGGTGCTAAGCTAATGGAATGGGTCATGTCAATCACATCATTCTCCTAATTATGTGACCCCGTTAATCAAATGACAACTCATGTCAATGGCTAGGAAACATAACCATCTTTGATCAACAAACTAGTCAAGTAGAGGCATATTAGTGACACTCTGTTTGTCTATATATTCACACATGTATTATGTTTCCGGTTAATACAATTCTAGCATGAATAATAAACATTTATCATGAAATAAGGAAATAAATAATAACTTTATTATTGCCTCTAGGGCATATTTCCTTCAGTCTCCCACTTGCACTAGAGTCAATAATCTAGTTCACATCGCCATGTGATTTAACAAAGAATAGTTCACATCACCATGTGATTAACACCCATAGTTCACATCGATATGTGATCAACACCCAAAGGGTTTACTAGAGTCGATAATCTAGTTCACATCGCTATGTGATTAACACCCAAAGAGTAAGGTGTGATCATGTTTTGCTTGTGAGAGAAGTTCACCAACGGGTCTCCGCCACATTCGAGATCCGTATGTATTTTGCAATTTTCTATGTCAACAATACTCTGCTCGGAGCTACTCTAGCTAATTGCTCCCACTTTCAATACGTATCTAGATTGAGACTTAGAGTCATCTAGATTAGTGTCAAAACTTGCATCGATGTAACCTTTTACGAGAACCTTTTAGTCACGTCCATAATCGAGAAACATATCCTTATTTCACTAAGGATAATTTTGACCGCTATCCAGTGATCTACTCCAAGATCACTATTGTACTCCCTTGCTAAACACAGTGTAGGGTATACAATAGTTCTGGTACATAGCATGTCATACTTTATAGAACCTATGACTGAGGCATAGGGAATGACTTTCATTCTCTTTCTATCTTCTGCCGTGGTCGGGCTTTGAGTCTTTACTCATCTTCACACCTTGTAACATAGGCAAGAACTCTTTCTTTGACTGTTCCATTTTGAACTACTTCAAAATCTTTTCAAGGTATGTACTCATTGAAAAAACTTATCAAGCGTTTTGATCTATCTCTATAGATCTTGATGCTCAATATGTAAGCAGCTTCACCGAGGTCTTTCTTTGAAAAACTCCTTTCAAACACTCCTTTATGGTTTGCAGAATAATTCTACTTATTTCCGATCAACAATATGTCATTCACATATACTTATCAGAAATGTTGTAGTGCTCCCACTCACTTTCTTGTAAATACAGGCTTCACCGCAAGTCTGTATAAAACTATATGCTTTGATCAATTTATCAAAGCGTATATTCCAACTCCGAGATGCTTGCACCAGTCCATAGATGGATCGCCGAGCTTGCACATTTTGTTAACACCTTTAGGATCGACAAAACCTTCTGGTTGCATCACATACAACTGTTCTTTAATAACTCCATTAAGGAATGCAGTTTTGTTTATCCATTTGCCAGATTTCATAAAATGCGGTAATTGCTAACATGATTCAGACAGACTTTAAGCATCGCTACGAGTGAGAAAATCTCATCGTAGTCAACACCTTGAACTTTGTCAAAACCATTTTTGACAAGTTTAGCTTTGTAGATGGTAACACTACTATCAACGTCCGTCTTCCTCTTGTAGATCCATTTATTCTCAATGGCTTGCCAATCATTGGGCAAGTCAATCAAAGTCCATACTCTGTTCTCATACATGGATCCCATCTCAAATTTCATGGCTTTAAACCATTTTGCGGAATCTAGGCTCATCATCGCTTCCTCATAGTTCGTAGGTTCGTCATGGTCAAGTAACATGACCTCCAGAATAGGATTACCGTACCACTCTGGTGCGGATCTCACTCTGGTTTACCTACGAGGTTCGGTAGTAACTTGATCTGAAGTTACATGATCATCATCATTAGCTTCCTCATTAATTGGTGTAGTAGTCACAGGAACAGATTTCTGTGATGAACTACTTTCCAATAAGGGAGCAGGTACAGTTACCTCATCAAGTTCTACTTTCCTCCCACTTACTTCTTTCGAGAGAAACTCCTTCTCTAGAAAGAATCCATTCTAAGCAACGAATGTCTTGCCTTCGGATCTGTGATAGAAGGTGTACCCAACTGTCTCCTTTGGGTATCCTATGAAGACACATTTCTCCGATTTGGGTTTGAGCTTATCAGGATGAAACTTTTTCACATAAGCATTGTAGCCCCAAACTTTAAGAAACGACAACTTTGGTTTCTTACCAAACCACAGTTCTTACGGCGTCGTCTCAACGGATTTAGATGGTGCCCTATTTAACGTGAATGCAGCTATCTCTAATGCATAACCCCAAAACAATAGTGGTAGATCAGTAAGAGACATCATAGATCGCACCATATAAATAAAGTACGGTTATGACGTTCGGACACACCATTACACTGTGGTGTTCTAGGTGGCGTGAGTAGTGAAACTATTTCACATTGTTTTAACTGAAGGCCAAACTTGTAACTCAAATATTTTACCTCTGCGATCATACGGTAGAAACTTTTATTTTCTTGTTACGATGATTCTCCACTTTACTCTGGAATTCTTTGAACTTTTCAAATGTTTTGGACTTGTGTTTCATCAAGTAGATATACCCATATCTGCTCAAATCATCTGTGAAGGTCAGAAAATAACGATACTTGCCGTGAGCCTTAACACTCATTGGACCACATACATCAGTATGTATGATTTCCAACAAATCTGTTGCTCGCTCCATTGTTCCGGAGAACGGAGTCTTAGTCATCTTGCCCATGAGGCATGGTTCGCAAGCATCAAGTGATTCCAAAATCCCATCAGCATGGAGTTTCTTCATGCGCTTTACACCAATATGACCTAAACGACAGTGCCACAAATAAGTTGCACTATCATTATTAACTTTGCATCTTTTTGGTTTCAATATTATGAATATGTGTATCACTACGATCGAGATCCAACGAACCATTTTCATTGGGTGTGTGTAACCATATAAGGTTTTATTCATGTAAACAGAACAACAATTATTCTCTAACTTAAATGAATAACCGTTTTGCAATAAACATGATCAAATCATATTCATGCTCAACGCAAACACCAAATAACACTTGTTTAGGTTCAACACTAATCCCGAAAGTATAGGGAGTATGCGATGATGATCATATCAATCTTGGAACTATTTCCAACACACATCATCACTTCACCCTTAACTAGTTTCTGTTCATTCTGCAACTCCCGTTTCGAGTTACTACTCTTAGCAACTGAACTAGTATCAAATACTGAGGGGTTGCTATAAACACTAGTAAAGTACACATCAATAACATGTATATCAAATATACCTATGTTCACTTTGCCATCCTTCTTATCCGCTAATCACTTGGGGTAGTTCCGCTTCAAAGGACCAGTCCCTTTGCGGAGAAGCACTTAGTCTCAGGCTTAGGACCAGACTTGGGCTTCTTCGCGGGAGTGACAACTTGCTTGTCATTCTACTTGAAGTTCCCTTTCTTTCCCTTTGCCCTTTTCTGAAAACTAGTGGTCTTGTCAATCATCAACACTTTATGCTCTTTCTTGATTTCTACCTTCGTCGATTTCAACATCACGAAGAGCTCGGGAATCGTTTTCGTCATCCCTTGCATACTATAGTTCATCACGAAGTTCTAGTAACTTGGTGATGGTGACTAGAGAACTCTGTCAATCACTATCTTATCTGGAAGATTAACTCCCACTTGATTCAAGCGATTGTAGTACCCAGACAATCTGAGCACATGCTCACTAGTTGAGCGATTCTCCTCCATCTTTTAGCTATAGAACTTGTTGGAGATTTCCTATTTCTCAACTCGGGTATTTGCTTGAAATATTAACTTCAATTCCTGGAACATTTCATATGGTCCATGACGTTCAAAACGTCTTTGAAGTCCCGATTCTAAGCCGTTAAGCATGGTGCACTAAACTATCAAGTAGTCATCATATTGAGCTAGCCAAACGCGTTCATAACGTGCATACGCTCCTGCAATAGGTGCATCACCTAGCGGTGCATTAAGGACATAATTCTTCTGTGCAACAATGAGGATAAACCTCAGATCACGGATCCAATCCGCATCATTGCTACTAACATCTTTCAACACAATTTTCTCTAGGAACATATCAAAATAAACATATGAAAGCAACAACGTGAGCTATTGATCTACAATATAATTTGCAAAATACTACCAGGACTAAGTTCATAATAAATTTAAGTTCAATTAATCATATTACTTAAGAACTCCCACTTAGATAGACATCCCTCTAATCCTCTAAGTGATCACATGATCCAAATCAACTAAAGCATGTCCGATCATCACGTGAGATGGAGTAGTTTCAATGGTGAACGTCACTATGTTGATCATATCTACTATATGATTCACGCTCGACCTTTCGGTCTCCGTGTTCCGAGGCCATATCTGTTATATGCTAGGCTCGTCAAGTTAAACCTGAGTATTTTGCGTGTGCAACTGTTTTGCACCCGTTGTATTTGAACGTAGAGCCTATCACACCCGATCATCACGTGGTGTCTCAGCACGAAGAACTTTCGCAACGGTGCATACTCAGGGGAACACTTCTTGATAATTTTAATGAGAGATCATCTTAAAATGCTACCGTCAATCAAAGCAAGATAAGATGCATAAAGGATAAACATCACATGCAATCAATATAAGTGATATGATATGGCCATCATCATCTTGTGCTTGTGATCTCCATCTCCAAGCACCGTCGTGATCACCATCGCCACCGGTAGCGACACCTTGATCTCCATCATAGTATCGTTGTCGTTACGCCATCTATTGCTTCTACGACTATCGCTGCCGCTTAGTGATAAAGTAAAGCAATTACAGGGCGTTTGCATTGCATACAATAAAGCGACAACCATATGGCTCCTGCCAGTTGCCGATAACTCGGTTACAAAACATGATCATCTCATACAATAAAAATAAGAATCATGTCTTGACCATATCACATCACAACATGCCCTGCAAAAACAAGTTAGACGTACTCTACTTTGTTGTTGCAAATTTTACGTGGCTGCTACGGGCTTAGCAAGAACCAATCTTACCTACGCATCAAAACCACAACAATAGTTTGTCAAGTTTGTGCTGTTTTAACCTTCGCAAGGACCGGGCGTAGCCACACAGTTCAACTAAAGTTGGAGAAACCGACACCCGCCAGCCACCGTGTGCAAAGCACGGCGGTAGAACCAGTCTCGCGTAAGCGTATGCGTAATGTCGGTCCGGGCCGCTTCATCCAACAATACCGCCGAACCAAAGTATGACATGTTGGTAAGCAGTATGACTTATATCGCCCACAACTCACTTGTGTTCTACTCGTGCATATAACATCAACACATAAAACCTAGGCTCGGATGCCACTGTTGGGGAACGTAGTAAAAAAATTCCTACGCACACGCAAGATCATGGTGATGCATAGCAACGAGAGGGGAGAGTGTGTCCACGTATCCTCATAGACCGAAAGCGGAAGCGTTATGACAACGCGGTTGATGTAGTCGTACGTCTTCACGATCCGACCGATCCAAGCACCGAACGTACGACACCTCCGTGTTCTGCACACATTCAGCTCGATGACGATCCCCGGACTCCGATCCAGCAGGGTGCCGGGGATGAGTTCCGTCAGCACGACGGCGTGGTGACGATGATGATGTTCTACCGACGCAGGGCTTCGCCTAAACTCCGCGACGATATGACCGAGGTGGAATATGGTGGAGGGGGGCACCACACACGGCTAAGGAACGATCACGAAGATCAACTTGTGTGTCTATGGGGTGCCCCCTGCCCCCGTATATAAAGGACTGGAGGAGGGGAGGGCCGGCCCTCTCTATGGCGCGCCCTAGAGGAGTCCTACTCCCATTGGGAGTAGGATTCCCCCTTTCCTAGTCCAACTAGGAGTCCTTCCAAGTAGTAGGAGTAGGAGACAAGGAAGGGGAAGAGGGAAGAGAAGGAAGGAGGGGGCGCCGCCCCTCCCCCTAGTCCAATTCAGACTAGTAAATGGGGGGGCGCGCGGCCTGCCTCTCCCTCTCCCCTAAAGCCCAATAAGGCCCATATACTTCTTCCCCCGTATTCCCGTAACTCCCCGGTACTCCGGAAAATACCCGAATCACTCGGAACCTTTCCGATGTCCGAATGTAGTCATCCAATATATCGATCTTTACGTCTCGACCATTTCGAGACACCTCGTCATGTCCCCGATCTCATCTAGGACTCCGAACTCCTTCGGTACATCAAAACTCATAAACTCATAATATAACTGTCATCGAAACCTTAAGCGTGCGGACCCTACGGGTTCGAGAACAATGTAGACATGACCGAGACACGTCTCCGGTCAATAACCAATAGCGGAACCTGGATGCTAATATTGGCTCCCACATATTCTACGAAGATCTTTATCGGTCAGAACGCATAACAACATACGTTGTTCCCTTTGTCATCGGTATGTTACTTGCCCGAGATTCGATCGTCGGTATCTCAATACCTAGTTCAATCTTGTTACCGGCAAGTCTCTTTACTCGTTCCGTAATAAATCATCTCGCAACTAACTCATTAGTTGCATTGCTTGCAAGGCTTAAGTGATGTGCATTATCGAGAGGGCCCAGAGATATCTCTCCGACAATTGGAGTGACAAATCCTAATCTCGAAATACGCCAACCCAATATGTACCTTTGGAGACACCTGTAGAGCACCTTTATAATCACCCAGTTACGTTGTGACGTTTGGTAGCACACAAAGTGTTCCTCCGGCAAACGGTAGTTGCATAATCTCATAGTCATAGGAACATGTATAAGTCATGAAGAAAGCAATAGCAACATACTAAACGATCGGGTGCTAAGCTAATGGAATGGGTCATGTCAATCACATCATTCTCCTAATGATGTGACCCGTTAATCAAATGACAACTCATGTCAATGGCTAGGAAACATAACCATCTTTGATCAACGAGCTAGTCAAGTAGAGGCATACTAGTGACACTATGTTTGTCTATATATTCACACATGTATTATGTTTCCGGTTAATACAATTCTAGCATGAATAATAAACATTTATCATGAAATAAGGAAATAAATAATAACTTTATTATTGCCTCTAGGGCATATTTCCTTCAGTTCTTTCTTGATGACAAGTCTCAGGTACAAAAGATCTTCAAGAACTTCACCAGGAACGCCCAAAATCAGTTTGAAGTGAAGATCAAGAAGATTCAAAGCGACAATGGAACGGAAATCAAGAACAACAACGTGGATACCTTTGTTGACGAAGAAGGCATCTCACATGAGTTCTCGGCTACGTACACACCTCAACAAAATGAAGTTGTTGAGAGGAAGAACAATACCCTTATCGAGATGGCGAGAACGATGCTAGACGAATACAAGACACCAAGACACTTTCGGTGGAAGTGATTGAGACAACTTGTCATGCTACAAATCGGGTTTACCTTCACAAGCTTCTTAGTAAAATGGCATACGAGCTACTCACTGGTAACAAACCCCAAGTTGGTTATTTTCGAGTATTTGGCTCAAAGTGCTACATTCTTGATCAGCATCTGATACGTCTCCAATGTATCTACTTTTCCTAACGCTTTCCCTCTTGTTTTGGACTCTAATTTGCATGATTTGAATGAAACTAACCCCGAACTGACGACGTTTTCAGCAAAACTGCCATGGTGTTGTTTTGTGCAGAAATTAAAGTTTTTGAATGGAATGAAACTTTGCAAGGATTTTTTATATAATAAATGAGAATTTCTTGAGCCAAGACCAACCGGAGGGGGCCACCTGGGTGGGCACAACCCACCAGGGAGCGCCAGCCCTCCCAGGCACGCCCAGGTGGGTCGTCCCCACCTGGTGGCCCCGCAGACCCTGAAACCGACGCTATGAAATCCTATTTTTCCAGAAAAAATAAGGGAGAAAGTATTATTGCGATCCACAAGACAGAGCCGCCGTCACCTGTTCTTCATCGAGAGGCTAGATCTAGAGTCCATTTGGGGCTCCGAAGAGGGGGATCTTCGTTCTTCGTCATCACCAACCCTTCTCCATCGCCAATTCCATGATGCTCCCCACCGGGAATGAGTAATTCCTTCGTAGGCTCGCTGGTCGGTGAGGAGTTGGATGAGATTCATCATGTAATCGAGCTAGTTTTGTTAGCGCCTGATCCCTAGTATCCACTATGTTCTGATATTGATGTTGCTATGACTTTGCCATGCTTAATGCTTGTCACTTTGGGCCCGGGTGCCACGATTTCATATCAGAACCGTTTATGTTATCATCATTATATACATGTTCTAGATCCGATCTTGCAAGTTATAGTCACCTACTATATTTTATGATCCGGCAACCCCGGAGTGACAATAGTCGGGACCACTCCCGGTGATGACCGTAGTTGGAGGAGTTCATGTATTCACCGTGTGTTAATGCTTTGTTCCGGTTGTCTATTAAAAGGAGGCCTTAATATCCCTTAGTTTCCAATATGGACCTCGCTGCCACGGGAGGGTAGGACAAAAGATGTCATGCAAGTTCTTTCCATAAGCACATATGACTATTTACGGAATACATGCCTACATTATATTTATGAACTGGAGCTAGTGCCGTATCGCCCTAGGTTATGACTGTCGCATGATGAATATTGTCCAACAAATTACCGATCCAATGCCTATGAATTTATCCTATATTGTTCTTGCTAAGTTACTACTGCTATCGTTACTGCTGCACTTGCTACAAAACTACTGCTATCACTGTTACCATTAATATTGCTGCTGTCACTACTATCAAAACTATCATATTACTTTGCTACTGATTACTTGTTGCAGATAATTAATATCCAGGTGTGATTGAATTGACAACTCAGCTGCTAATACTTGGAAATATTCTTTGGCTCCCCTTGTGTGGAATCTATAAGTTTAGGTGGAATACTCTACCCTCGAAGACTGTTGCAGTCCCCTATACTGGTGGGTTATCAAGACCTTTTTCTGGCACCGTTGCTGGGGAGCATAGCTATATTTGTTGAGTCACTTGGGATTATTATCAATTTATCACTATGAAGAATCTGAAGGATGCTAAGACTAAGATTTATCCCTCTAAGACGAGGGGAGGTAAGGAACTGCCATCTAGTTGTGCTTTAGATTCACCTTCTGTTATAAGTGAACTTGCAACACCACCACATGCCATTAATCCTGATATGTCGCAAGTTATTGACGATGCTACTTCTGCTATGAATGATACTTATGATGATGCTAGTACCTTGCTTGATGATGATGTGCCAATTGGTGAATTTCTTGATGAACAAATTGTTAGAGTAATACAACATGATGTTGTTGAATCTGATGATGAACTTGAAACTGAAACTCCTGATACACCTGCTAGAACTAGCCTTCCTAGATATGAATTGCCTAAGGTACCGGAAGGTTATGTTATGAATGAGGAGACAACTAGAGATATTCTTGCTTGTGGGGATAGAGATGATCTAGGGAAATTATTATGCAAGTATAAAGAAAAATCTCTGAATGCTAGAATGCAATATAATCCTAAGTTTGCTACCTCACCTATCTTTATTGGTGATAAGGATTATGAATTATCTGTCGACCCAAAGTTAATTACTTTGGTTGAATCCGATCATCTCCATGGTTATGAATCTGAAACTATTGTGGCACATCTTACTAAGTTAAATGACATAGCCACCCATTTTACTCATGATGAGAAAACTCGCTATTACTATATTCTCAAATTATTTCCGTTCTCATTAAAGGGTGATGCTAAAGCTTGGTACAATACTCTTGCTCCTGGTTGTGTGCGTAGTCCCCAGGATATGGTTTATTACTTCTCTGAAAAATATTTTCCGGCTCATAAGAAGCAAGCTGCCTTACAGGAAATATTTAACTTTGTGCAAATTAAAGAAGAGAGTCTCCCACAAGCTTGGGGGAGGCTTTGCCAGTTACTTAATGCTTTGCCTGATCATCCTCTTAAGAAAAATGAAATACTTGATATCTTCTATAATGGACTAACCGATGCTTCTAGGGATTTCCTAGATAGTTGTGCTGGTTGTTTTTCAGGGAACAAACTATTGGACAAGCTGAAGAATTATTGAATAACATATTGAAAAATTATGATGATTGGACTCTTCCTGAACCACCGCCTAAACCCACTCCAAAGAAGAGGGGTATATTATATCTCAGCCCTGAAGATATGCAAGAGGCAAAGAAATCTATGAAGGAAAAAGGTATTAAAGCTGAGGATGTTAAAAATTTACCTACTATTGAAGAATACATGGGCTTAATACACCACCACTGCCTAAGGTGGTAGAGGTAAATTCTCTAATGAGATTAAATGATCATGATAATCCTCATAATATGCACCCTAGCCAACGTCTTTATGAGTTTGAGAGTTATATTAGAAAACAAGATCACTTCAATGCAAATGTTATGAAACAGTTGAAATACAATTCTGATATGATTGCTCGCTTGAGTGACTTGTTATTTAGAATCTCAAATGATGTTAGAGGTGTGGGAAAGCATGCTTCTATGGTACAAACCCAGTTAGAACAAGTTGCTAAATCACAAAGAGAATTGCTTGATGAAATGAATAACAATATACATGACTTTGTTGTTAGAGTTGCAACTAGAGGAGGAAAAATGACTCAGGAACCGCTTTATCACGAGGGACACCCAAAAAGAATTGAACATGATTCACAAAGGAACAACACTACTGCACCTAGTCCTTCTAAAAAGAAGAAGAAGAAGAAGAAGAAGAAAAATGATAGGACTTTGCATGCTTCTAGTGAACCTGAAATAGAAAAACATCCTGATAATGATAATGATGTTTCTATTTCTGATGCTGAAACTCAATCTGGTAATGAACATTCACCTAGTGATAATGAAAAAGATAATGCTGATGCTCATGAAGATACTCAACCAAACAATGAAAAAGAACCAGATAATGATATTGAAATAGAACCACCAGTTGATCTTGATAACCCACAACCCAAGAATACATGATATGACAAAAGAGACTTTATTGCTAGAAAATACGGTAAAGAAAGAGAATCGTGGGTTCAAAACCCTATGCCTTTTCCACCCAAGTCAACTAAAAAGAAAGATGATTAAGAATTTGAACACTTTGCTAAAATGTTGAGGCCAGTCTTTTTGCGTACTCGCTTGACGGATATCTTGAAAATGCCTCCTTATGCAAAGTACATGAAAGACATCATCACTAATAAGAGAAAAATACCGGAAGCTGAAATCTCCACCATGCTTGATAATTATGCTTTTAAAGATGGAGTACCTAAAAACTTGGAGATCCGGGAATACTAAATATTCCTTGCTCCATCAAAAGAAATTATGTGAAAACTGCTTTGTGTGATTTAGGAGCTGGTGTTAGTGTTATGCCTTTCTATTTATATAAAAAACTTGATTTGAATAAACTCACACCTACTGAAATATCTTTGCAAATGGCTGATAAATCAACTGCCATACCTATCGGTATTTGTGTGGATGTGTGCGTTCTTGTTGCTAACGTTACTATTTTGACTGACTTTGTTATACTTGAGATGCCCGAGGAGGACAACATGTCGATTATCCTTGGTAGACCCTTCATGAATACTGCATGGGCTGTTATTGATTGCAATAAAAGCAAGGTCACTTTTCATATCAATGGTAATGAGCATACGGTGCACTTTCCGAAGAAACAATTCCAAGTGAATGGTATTAATGTTATTGAAAAATCTCCGACAATCACTATTGGAAGTTTTCAACTACCTCTACCTACTATTAAGAAGAAATATGAAATGCTTATTGTTGGGGACATTCATATCCCCGTTGAGGTAACTTAGTGATTTACGAAAGTTCTTCGGTTTCATGCTAATTGAAAGTGGTTGTTAATAAGACTTGATCAACCTTATTAATGGATCATTTTTTAGAGGTATGAAGTTGATGAATTTAGTAAGCACTACCTTCTGTCCCTACCTTTTGTTTTCTGTTTTTATTAGTTAAATAAAATAAAATGCCATGTTTTCTCTGTTTTCTAAATTTCCCGTGCAATAAAAAATGACCCAAAATAAAAGTTCTCAGGATGCTCTGAAAATTTAATACAATTTTTTCTCAATATTCAAGAATTTCTGGTGCAAATAATATCAGAGGGAGGTGTACCAGGTGGGCAAAACCCACCTGGGCGCGCCAGGACCCCAAGGAGCGCCCTAGTGGGTTGTGGTCCCCAGGTGGGCCCCCTCACTTATCCCTTTACACGACATCATCACCTACCTCTAGAAAAAACCACCATTGCTCTCTCTCTCTCTTTCTTACTCTCAAACCCGTAGATTTCGATCTCTTTGCTCGAAACTCCGTTTCCGAAACTGTTTTGAAGGATTGGTGCTTGGTATGTGACTCCTCCGTTTGTCCAATTAGTTTTTGTTTTAGTGGTTTATATTTTGAATAATTAGCTACTCTTGGTGCTGCTGTAGATGCGCTTGCATGTTGAATTCTTAGAGTTCTAAGTAGTTTGAATGCTTGCTATGGCCTCTAGCCATCCCTATGAGTAGTTGCTATCAATCTTGTAAAGTTTTGTTAAGAAAAAATTTGTGGACTAAAAAATCTTAGAATTTTTGTTCATAGGAAAAGGATGAATATCATTAGGAAATTTGCTTCCAAGAAGAACTCCAAGGGAGTTATTGGGGAGTCATCTGATAGTGATCTCCACCCTTGGAGATTGGTGGAAGTACGGCCGTGCGAATGGCCACATACCCCGTTCATGGAAGAGGCTGGAATCCTTCAAGAGTTTACACAATATGCTGCTATTGCCGGCCTCACCGACTTCATCGCAGCTGAATGTGAACATTATCATCTCCTCACAAACATCTTTCTTCAAAGCTTTATGTAATGACCAAACCTCGATGGATTTGAGTCTCTGTGCTTACCGTGCTAGTCACTGGATCGAACTTGCTAGCACACACAGTATAGATGAATACCAGAATAGCAAGTGCATCATTTATTACAACGTATGATCCAGAATGTATAAAATAAAACAATCTGCATAGCACTTGGCTAGCTTTATTCAATCAAACAGCGGAAAAGTAGCAGAAAATAACGATGAGTCCCATCATAGCCCACTGGCGATGCTGAGTGCAGACTCGTGACCCTAACGGTACCTTACTCTTCGTCTGAATATCCCGCAACATGAGATGTTGCAGCCATATAGGTCAATACTTTGAATGTATTGGCAAGTTACCCAGGAGTAATAATATAGCAGACCTACATGTATATGCATAGTACAACAAAAGGAAGGCTTGGGTTTATTTTGCAGAAAGCTGATTTTGTCCTCATAACTACCTAATAGTCAAATTTTTATTTAGTTCTTTTATTACTACAATTATATACACAAGGTTGAGTTGGCAAAATCAACTCCAACATACCCTTTATTAAGCTGCCCACAAATATTATTAAGTGTCACATCTGTCAAGATCATCCAACAACTGTAATGGCATAGTCGCTCAAATTTGTCCATAACCGGGGACACGGCTAATCATGATTAGTTTTGATACTCTGCAGAGTTTTGCACACTTTACCCACTAGACTCAACCCGTAGATTGAGACGAAGTCTTTCAAAAGTAGTCACCTCCACCCACCGGCAGTCAGTACATCTACACATATCTACATCTGCTAGCTTACTTGGGCGAGGAACCCACAAATTACTCAACTAAGCCAGCGCCCATTTAGCTAGTGGTCGCGCATGGAAGCTACTAGTCACTAAGTCATGCGATCTTTTTGAGCACAGGCGGCCGTCCACTTACATTCAGAGGGTATAAACCATGATGTTCTTGAAACCACCCTTCAATACCAATTCCGCCCAGAGGTGAATTAAGTCCTTAATTACTACTCAATTTGTTATATATATAATCCTCACAAGCTCAATGAATACTCGAACCACCCTTGTCTATAAAGCATAGCAAACTAAAACCACCACGATTTGCAATCACGAGAAGGTGAAGCTACGGATGGGTGCGGCGGTGAGTGGCGGAGGCGGTGGCGAGGTTAAAGGACCACAGGGCGTCCTCGAACGGCGGTGGAGAATACGTGAACTCCAGCGAACTCCGGTGAAGTCGGCCGGCTTGTTCCTCTCCCTCTGCTGCATTTTCGGCAACACAAAGACGTCGAGGGGCGGCTTCGAGCGGGAATCGAGTGGAGCAGCGGCGCTGGTGCAGGAGTTCTTATGGCGGTGCAAACGCCCGGCGGACGGTGGCGTTCGGCGGAGCTCCTACCGAGATCCAAATCGCTGGACCAACGAGAGCAGACGGCGAAAGCGGAGAAGAGGGTGCGGTAGGGTTTCCTGTGTATTGGCTTGCGCTGGTGTCTTCGGGTGCTCGGGGTGGACCAGGCGTCGGGTCGATCCGGCTCGGCTTCAGTGTCTGGCGTGCGGCGCGGGGTTCGTCCTCGGGAAAGAAGAACAGGGCAGGGGTCGGTGCGGGGCCCGCTGGTCAGCGATGACGGGAGGCTGCGGGCTGGCGGCGACCGCTTCGCGGAAGGTGGGCTGCGGCGAGAGCTAAGCCGCGGGCATTGGCGCTCTTGGGCATGGCTGGCTGGTGGCTGGCCGGTGGCTCGCTGGCTGGCCGGCTAGTTTATTATTATTTTTAAACAAAAACAACAGCAATAAATAACTAAAATAAAAAACATGATAAAATCTAGTCAAAAAATACCTAGACACACAGTAAAATACAAACACCTAATATAAACTACAGGAACAGCAGTTCCTCATCTAATGCAATTTTGAAAATTCAATTTTATGCAATACGCTACACAAACAGTAATAAAACACTCAAATAAAATATCTTGGAGATTAATAAAAATACCAGAACATATCAGATGAACTGGAAATAATATTCTGGACATTATGAACATTTTTAAAACAGGGGAGAACTCATGTTATCTCCACTCCAATAAATTGCCTTTAGTTGCATAATGAAAAGAGTATTTCAGAAAAGCAAATAATGCAAATAATATATGAGATGCATATGTATGATCTATTAACATCCAAATTAGGAAAATTGGGATGTTACAAATCTACCCCCCTTAAGATGAATCTCGCCCTCGAGATTCGGGCTGGCTAGCAAATAGGTGTGGGTGATCCTGCGTGAGATCCCTCTTGTTCCCAGGTATCTTCTTCCTCTGTATGATGATCCCGCTGAACCTTGCATAGCTTGATCGTCTCGGTGTGAGTAACTCTCTCTGCTATCCCTAGAATCTTAACAGGCTTCTCCTCATATGTCACATCACTCTTCAACAGAATTGCCTCAAGTGGCACCGTGTCCCTCAATGGAACATCCATCATCTCTGCATGGCACTTCTTCCACTGAGATACATGAAACACATTATGACTCCAGACAAAGATTCTGGCAACTCTAGCTGATAATCTACCTCTCCTCTACGCTCCAAGATCTTGTAAGGCCCCACAAAACATGGTGCTAATTTACCTTTGATTCCAAACCTATTAATTCCACTAAGTGGTGAAACTCTAAGATATGCACGGTCTCCTACCTCATATGTCACCTCCTTACGTTTTGCATCT
This sequence comes from Aegilops bicornis, assembly GCA_021605145.1. NCBI lineage: Eukaryota > Viridiplantae > Streptophyta > Magnoliopsida > Poales > Poaceae > Aegilops > Aegilops bicornis. Next base: position 334,838,133 of record CM038670.1, on the reverse strand, counting down.
GCATAACTCTTCTGCGTGGACTGTGCTATCTTTAGCATGTCACGAATCAACTTGACCTTCTCCTCAGCATCGTTGATCAAGTCTGGTCCAAAGAACTGACGCTCTCCAACCTCATCCCACATCAATGGTGTTCTGTACTTTCTACCATATAATACCTCAAATGGTGCCATCTTCAGACTAGCCTGATAACTGTTATTATATGAGAACTCAGCATAAGGTAAATTATCATCCCGACTGGACCCATAGTCCAAAGCACAAGCTCTCAACATATCCTCCAAAATCTGATTTTCCCTCTCTGTCTGCCCATCAGTATGCGGATGGAAAGTTGTACTGAACTCCAGCCTGGTCCCCAAGGATTCATGCAACTGACGCCAAAATTTAGATGTGAACTGAGTACCTCTATTAGACACTACCTTCCTTGGAACTCCATGCAAACAAACAATCTTAGACATATAAATCTTTGCTAGCTGAGCACTAGAACAAATGGTCTTTACCGGGATGAAGTGAGCAGCTTTAGTCAAACGATCAACAACTACCCAAATAGAATCATAACCTGACCGAGTCCTAGGTTGACCTGTGATGAAGTCCATACCAATCTCATCCCACTTCCAATCAGGTATAGGCAATGGTTGTAACAAACCTGCTGGCCTCTAATGTTCTGCTTTAACTCTCTGGCACACATCACACGTTGCAATATACCTGTCGGGGAAACCACACCTATGGGATCACAGGAATCCCTACTACGGTTGACGGGGCGCGGGGTTGTGAGAAGAGCAGGTTTAGGAGTCAGAACACAGTTCGTTTACCCAGGTTCGGGCCGCGAGGATGCATAATACCCTAGTCCTGCTTTGGTGTGTATTTGAGAGAGTTCTTGAGCTCTCGAACTAGCTACGGTGGATGCGTAGTCCAAAAGAGCCGAATCCTTCTCCTGGTCGCATCGGGCCTCCTTTTATAGGCAAAAGGGGTTGCCACAATGGCACACAGGAGGTGGAAAGGCGTACAGTGCGCGAGCTTATCGCTCGGTATTACGGGACAAGACGCATTTAATGTGTCGCTTAGGTGTCCCCTTGCTTTATCGGGGACGGGAACGGGGCCCGTCCCGTCCGTCGCCGCCCCATCTCGCTTCGACACGCGCCCAAGCCAGCGACGTGTGTGGTGCCATGTACGCAGGCAGGCAGCTGAGGTGGTGCGATGGTGGAGTCTACATGAAGATTTGCATGCCACCACACAGGTGCTTGCTGGGTTGGTGTGGAGGCCGCCCTTCGCCACACAGGTGTCTGCCCAGCTGGTTGGGCTAGCAGCTGCTTGGGGATGGTGGTGGCATCTTTTGCAGACGCGGGCCTGGCTACGGCCCCGCCGGTGTCTTCGGCAAGGGCCTTGCCGGGGGCCTGGCAAGGGTCTTGCCGCGGCGTCGTGGTCGTCCCCGGCAAGGACCTTGTCGGGGGTCTTGTGGTTTCCTCGTCTAGGATCCCGCTGAGGGTCGTCGTCTTCTGGTCCTCATCTGATCTTATCTGTCGATGATCTTGACAAAGACCTGCATGCCACTACGGAGGTGCCTCCCGAGCCCTGGCTCCAACGTAGTTGTCGACGGCGTTTGGGAACCTTGGGCTCAAGGGTGGCTCGCTCTGCTGGCGTTGGGCAAGTTGCCCCGGCAAGGCTCTTTCCGGGGCCGCGGAGGCCGCCCCGGCAAGGGCCTTGCCGGGGAAGTCCACCTCGCCCTCTTGCTCTTTGTGTTCCTTGTCTTGGCGTTGCCTTGGTTATCTTGTGCTTCGGCTTCTCTCCGGCTTCCCTCCTCTGCCCTACTAGGTGTGGTCGTGGCACGTGGCTCTGACTGCCCATGCACAAGTAAAGGGGTCAAAAGGAGAGCCCCTACTTTTGTACACCGACAGGAGCCCTCGGGCCTGGGTCACACATAAGCGTGACGCGTCGTTAGGCTAGGCCCAGAACGGTGCGCGGGCAGGTGGGGCGGATTTTACTGCAGTAACTTTTCGTCCGCTGCGCTTCCCCACGACCCGTGTTGAATGCGCGACGTGGAGGGTCGTGTGCGGCGTGGGGGTCGTGCGTGGGGCGGTTCCCGCACGCATGTGTCACATTGTGGTAAAGAGGCGTCTCGCGCCTTCCCCAAAAAGAGGGAGGCGCAGAGGCGCGACTCATTTACTCGGGCGGACTCGGGTCGTGGCCTTCAAGGCGTCCGTGCCCCATGATCACGGGGTGGGGAACGGTCGCCTCACCCGTCCCCTCAATTCTGCTCGCTCGCCATGTGTCCCCCATGCATGTGGCATGCGGTGGAGGCGGGAAACCGGGCCGTCGCTGATTGGGGCAGCGGGTCGGTCTTGATTCCCTGCGCCCCCGATGGCCGGATTGGCCGAGCGAGGGGCCGACCCCCGACCCTGCCCCTTTATAAGAAGGGGGGAGGGGGACGGCATCCCACATCCTTTCATCGTCCTTTCTTCCGTCTGCCATGGCGAGAGGGGGCGCCGACCGTTCAACGGTGGCGGCGAGGGTCACTGCTCGACAGCGCGTCCCTCCTTCCCAAGAACTCGTGGCGGCGGAGCCGGCCACGAGAGGAAGGGGGAGGGGGCGAGGCCGAGGTCGCCGTGGCGCTCGGGGAAGAGGGGGACGGGGCGGCGCTCCGGCCTCGCCCCCGCCAGCGATGCCTCCCCCGATGGAGGGCCACGTCGGGGACCAGCCCCGCGAGTTCTTCATCAGGCTGCGCCGGCCACCGCGTCGCCGCCTCCGTCTCCCTACCCCATTTGCTCGGGAGATGGAGCTCGATCCACCCTAGACCCTCAGGCTGCACATGATGGGCTGCGGGAACGGTGGTACGCTGGTCGACGTTGACTTCCCCGCTCCTCACGTCATGTATCTCCGTCGCGGGTGGAAGACGTTCGCTCGCATCCACAGCCTGACGGCGGGGCTCGTTCTCTACTTCAAATTAATGGAGAACGGCCTGCTCTCCGTCAAGGTCTTTGGAGATCTTGGAACTAGCCTGAAGCCTTATTGATATCTGTGTAGTCAATACACAGCCTCCACTTCCCGTTTGCCTTGCGCACCACCACCGGATTGGCCAACCACGTCGGATGGAGCACCCCCCCTCACCAAGCCTGCTGCTTCCAACTTCCTGATCTCCTCTGTGATGAACTCCTGCCGTTCCAAAGCTTGCTTCCTGACCTTCTGCTTAACGGGTCGCGCATGGGGGCAGACAACAAGATGGTGCTCAATCACTTCCCTGGGAATGCCGGGGATGTCGGATGCTTGCCATGCAAACACATCGACATTCACCTGCAGGAAAGTGACAAGCGCGCTTTCCTATTTGCTGTCAAGGGTGGAGCTTATGTTGAAAGCGCCTCCCGTGCCATCCTCCTTGATGGACACCTTCTTGGTCTCTGGTGGCGCAACTCTGGATTTCTTGCTCTTGCCGGTGGAGCTCTCTGGCACGTCCTCGACGGTAGCACAACACTCTGAAGCGGTGCGCTTGCCGGAGTGGGTGCGAGAGGTCTTGACGGTCTTCTTCTTCCCTCCCGGGGCTTCAGCGGTAGGAGCAAGTACCTTGGTGGCAGCTGCTGCAACCGCTTCCCGGTTGAGTAGGTTGGCGCAAATCAACGCATCCTTCTTGTCGCAGGGAACGGTGATGGTGGTCATCGGCCCAGACATCTTTAGCGTGTTGTAGGCGTAATGCGCCGCCGCCATAAACTTAGCTAGTGTCGGGCGGTCGAGGATCCCATTGTAGGGCAAAGGGACCTCGGCTACATCGAAGACAATCCTCTCCGTCCTGTAGTTCAACTCTCCTAAAAACGTCACAGGCAGCGTGACCTTCCCCTTCGGCTGGCTCCTTCCCGGGTTGACCCCTTGAAACATGCCCGTCTCCTCGAGGTCTCCGTCAGGAATTTGCAGCCTTTTGATCACAACGGGTGAGATCAAGTTCAGACCGGCGCATCCATCAACCAACATCTTGTTCACCTTGAGGTTGTGTATCGTTGGTGAAACCAACAACGGCAAATACCCGACCGCAGTTGCGCGATCAGGGTGATCCTCGGCGTCAAAAATGATGGGCGTGCTGGACCACTTCAGCGGCTTCTGAGCGTCGAACGATGGCTCCATCGCTGTGATTTCACGCGCCCACTGGTTGAGCTGGCGGTGAGAAGTGTGCAGCGAGGCGCCACCATGGACGCACATGGCCTCCGTAGCCTTCTAAAACTCTTGCTCACCGGACTCGTCGTCCTCGTCATGATCATCATCTTCTTGCTTCTTGTCGCGGCCCCGAGCGGGCCTCTCTTGCTGGTTATCTTTGTTGTGGCGACCTCCTTGGCCGCCACGCTTCTTGCCGGATCCCTCAGCACCATCCTGGCCCTTCTCCTTGTCCCGCCTCTCATACTCAGCTTTTTGCTTCTCATCAAGCAGCTCGACTTGCCGGCAGTTCTGGGGGTCGTGGCCCTTGGTGCGGTGGATCTTGCAGTATTGTTTGTTGGAGTCTCCCGGCTTGTCGGCAACCGTCAAGGCCTGGCAAGCGGCGCACCCGGCTATTTCCTTGCCGGGGTCGTCTGCCTTGGCCTTCTTGGCAGCGTCGGCGTCCTTGGATCCCTTGACGGCAACCACGGTCTTATCCTTGCGTTTCCTGTTGCGGCACCATCCCTTCTTTGTCGGGGCGGCGGTGTCTTCATCCATAGAGTATGTTTCTGCGCTGGCGTCCTCGCCGGGGTACTTCCTTCCCTCTTCGGCCCGGGCACATCTGTCGGCCAGAACATAAAGTTCGGCTTCATCCTTGACCTTGTTCATCGCCAGCTCTTCACGCATCTTGCGGTTGCGCACATTCTGATGGAACACGCTGATCACGGCGGAAGGATGAACATCTGGGATGTTATATTGCACCTGGCTGAACCTTTGTATGTACTTGCGCAGGTTTTCACCTTCCTTCTGGGAATGATATGCAAATCACTCGCCTGGCCATGAGCTTGGTGACCTCCGGTGAAGGCACCAACGAACTCATGACACAGATCCGACCAAGAAGAAATGGAATCCGCCAGCAAGTGCATCAACCAAGACATGACATTGGGTTTTAGGGCCAACGGGAAGAAATTGGCAAGCACCTTGTCATCGCGAGCCCCAGCGGCTTGCATTGCGATGGTGTAGATGCTGAGGAACTCCGGCGGGTGGGCCTTGTCGTTGTACTTCTCGCCGACGTCGGGCTTGAACGTACGGTGGGACGGCCACTGGAACCGCCGCAGCTCACGGGTAAAGGCCGGGCAGCCCACCTCGTAAGGTAGGCCGCCGGATCCTGCTGGTGCTGGGTGGTCCATAGTGGGCCCCGCCCGCCTATCTGACTGGTGGCGTGTATCGCGCCGGCGCTCCATGGTGGTTCGAGCGTCTTCATGGGCTCGCTCCCGAAGGACTTGGCGCTGGTCGCGGTGGGTCTGTGGGTCGGACGATGCTACGGAAATATTATCACAAGCGTCGTCACGACGGACCGACACCCGCGGTGGCTGGCAAGGAGGAGGAGAGTGCACCATGGCCGCAGCACCTCCGGCCCTTCCACCGCTGGCATGCGGTGGTTCGACGGAGCGCCGGCCTGAGGGCCCCGCTGGCCGTGGCTCGTCTTGGTTGGCGACGCCGACAAGGCTCCGGATGGTGGCCCTCCACTCATCGAGCTTTTCCGCAGCAGGAGGGAAGTCGAGGAGTAGCTGCGCGCGCGCCAAAGCTTCTGCTGGCGTGGGTGGCGGCGAGAGTTGTGTGGTCGACTTCTAACCATGTCAGAAGGAGCTCTATCATGGTCCAGCGGCTGCGCACCATTTTCGCCAGCACTTTGTCGGGCATGCTGGCCTCCTTCGTCCCGTAGATGATGCATATGACTCTTCCCACGGCGGTGTCTGGGGTCTCCAGCGTGGTCGCGCTGCTCGTCGCGTGCACCCTGGGAAGAGCACGCCGCGGGCACCGGCGTGGGCGTCCTGAAGGTTGCTGCGCCACCCGTAGGGGCACAGTGACACCCCTGGAGGGCCCCGTGCTGCCTGCGGGAGCCCCAGCCCCGCCTTTGGATTTGGCGATGCGCGGCCCATCGTCTGGCGCATGAACGATGCCGCTCGCCAGGCTCTGACCGCCAGAGCGATGCTGGTGCTCGCGGGCCGCGACTCGGGTTCTGTCCGCGGCCGGCCTGCTGCTCGTCCACACTGGCACGGGCCGTTCGGCTCCCGACGAGCCGATCGTCGTGATCGTCTTCTTCTTGGGAGCCATGGCAATGAAGAACTACTAGGTTAACTGGTAGATCAGATTCTCACAACTGCTCCTCCTACCTGGCGCGCCAAAGATGTCGGGGAAACGACACCTATGGGATCACAGGAATCCCTACTACGGTTGACGGGGCGCGAGGTTGTGAGAAGAGCAGGTTTAGGAGTCAGAACACAGTTGGTTTACCCAGGTTCGGGCCGCGAGGATGCGTAATACCCTAGTCCTGCTTTGGTGTGTATTTGAGAGAGTTCTTTAGCTCTCGAACTAGCTATGGTGGATGCGTAGTCCAAAAGAGCCGAATCCTTCTCCTGGTCGCCTCGAGCCTCCTTTTATAGGTAAAAGGGGTCGCCACAGTGGCACACAGGAGGTGAAAAGGCGTACAGTGCACGAGCTTATCGCTCGGTATTACGGAACAAGATGAATTTAATGCGTTGCTTAGGTGTCCCCATGCTTTATCAGGGACGGGAACGGGGCCTGTCCTGTTCGTCGCCGCCCTGTCTCGGTTCGACACGCGCCCAGGCAAGCGATGCGTGTGGTGCCATGTAGGCAGGCAGGTAGCTGAGGTGGCGCGGTGGTGGAGTCTTCACGAAGATTTGCATGCCACCACGCAGGTGCTTGCTTGGTTGGTGTGGAGGCCGCCCGTCGCCACGCAGGTGCCTGCCCAGCTGGTTGGGCTAGCAGCTTCTTGGGGACGGCGGTGGCATCTTTGGCAGACGCGGGCCTGGCTACGGCCCTGCTGGGGACAAGATGCATTTAATGTGTCATTTTAGGTGTCCCCTTGCTTTATAGGGGACGGGAACGGAGCCCGTCCCGTCTGTCGCCGCCCCATCTCGCTTCGACAGGCGCCCAGGCCAGCGATGCGTGTGGTGCCATGTAGGCAGGCAGGCAGCTGAGGTGGCGCGGTGGTGGAGTCTTCATGAAGATTTGCATGCCACCACGCAGGTGCTTGCTGGGTTGGTGTGGAGGCCGCTCGTCGCCACGCAGGTGCCTCCCTAGCTGGTTGGGCTAGCAGCTGCTTGGGGAGGTGGTGGCATCTTTGGCAGACGCGGGCCTGGCTATGGCCCCACTGGTGTCTTCGGCAAGGACCTTGCCGGGGCCCCGGCAAGGGTCTTGCCGCGGCGTCGTGGTCGTCCCCGGCAAGGACCTTGCCGGGGGTCTTGTGGTTTCCTCAGCTAGGATCCCGCCGAGGGTCGTCGTCTTCTGGTCCTCAACTGATCTTGTGTGTCGATGATCTTGACAAAGATCTGCACGCCACCATGGAGGTGCCTCCTGAGCCCTGGCTCCGGCGTAGTTGTCGATGGTGTTTGGAAATGTTGGGCTCAATGGTGGCTCACTCTGCTGGCGTTGGGCAAGTTGCCCCGGCAAGGCTCTTTCCGTGGCCGTGGAGGCCGCCCCGGCAAGGGCCTTGCCGGGGAGTCCAGCTCGCCCTCTTGCTCTTTGTGTTCCTGGTCTTGGCGTTGCCTTGGTTATCTTGTGCTTCGGCTTCTCTTCGGCTTCCCTCCTCTGCCCTGCTAGGTGTGGTCGTGGCACATGGCTCTGACTGCCCGTGCACAAGTAAAGGGGTCAAAAGGAGAGCCCCTACTTTTGTACACCGACAATACCCAGCAATTTCCCTCTTCAGGCTAGGCCACCAAAATATTTCCCTCAAATCCAAATACATCTTAGTTTTACCTGGGTGAATAGAATAAGGTGAATCATGCGCCTCCTGAAGAATCAACTTCCTGATATCTGCATCTTGAGGTACAAAATACGCTTCTCAAACCATATGGCCCCATGTTCATCCTCATGGAAACCGTCTGCCTTACCTTTAATTATATTCTCTTTTATCTCAGCAATCTCCTTATCATCCTTTTGAGCTTCTCTGATCCTATCAAGCAAAGTAGGCTTTACCTCCAGTGTTGCTAAATATCCCTTAGGAACCATCACCAACCTGAGATTCCTGAACTGTTCACATAACTCGGGTGACATATTATCAATATTAACTGCATTAGCATGGCTCCTACGACTCAATGCATCAGCAACAAGATTAGCCTTACTAGGATGATATTGCACATTCAAATCATAATCCTTAATAAGCTCCAACCATCTCCTCCACCTGAGGTTCAAATCCTTTTGAGTAAAAATATACTTCTAGCTCTTATGATCAGTAAATATATCACAATGATTACCAATAAGATATGGCCTCCAAGTTTTCAATGCATACACAACTGAGGCTAATTCCAAATCATGTGTAGGATAATTATGCTCATGATTCTTAAGCTGGCACGAAGCATAAGAAACAACTTTACCTTCCTGCATCAAAACACTCCCAATTCCTTGACGAGAAGCATCACAATATACCTGGAAGTCCTTATGTATATCTGGCAAAGTTAAGACTGGTGATGTAACCAACCGCTGCTTCAATTCCTGAAAGCTGGCTTCATATTCATCAGTCCAAACAAACTTCTTCTCCTTCTTCAACAATTCAATCATAGGCTTTGCAATCTTGGAAAAGTTCTCAATAAACCTCCTGTAATAACTTGCAAGGCCCAAAAAGCCGCGAATCTCTCCAACTATCATGGGTGTCTCCCACTCTGTAACTGCAGCAACCTTAGATGGATGAACTGCAACTCCATTACCTGACACAACATGTCCAAGGAATGCTACATCATCTAGCCAAAACTTACATTTGCTGAACTTGGCATACAATTGATGTTCCCTCAATTTCTCCAATACCAAACGCAGATGCAGCTCATGCTCTTGCTTATTCTTGGAGAACATCAATATATCATCGATGAAAATGACCACAAATTTATCCAAGGACTCCATAAACACCTTGTTCATCATATTCATGAAGTATGCAGGAGTGTTAGTCAATCCAAACGACATAACAGTATATTCATACAACCCATAGCTCGTAGTAAAAGCAGTCTTGGGAATATCTTGCTCATGAATCTTTAATTGATAATAACCAGAATGAAGATCAATCTTAGAAAACACAGTAGCTCCCTCCAACTGGTCAAATAGATCATTTATCATAGGGAAAGGATACTTATTTTTAATGGTTACCTCATTCAGAGAATGATAATCAACACACATCCTCAAGGTCCCATCCTTCTTTTCCACAAACAAAACTGGAGCTCCCCAAGGTGATGAACTTGGGCGAATAAATCCTTTTGCCTGCAATTCTCTTATCTGCTTCTTCAATTCCTCCAACTCTTGAGGATGCATTCTATACGGTCTCTTTGCAATAGGTCCAGTGCCTAATATTAAATCAATAAGAAACTCAATATCGATCTCTGGTGGCATACCTGTCAACTCCTCTGGAAACACATCTGGATAATCCCTCACAACTAGCACCTCTTCCAAGCTACCCTCCTTAAGAGAGTTCACCTGTACCTGATCAGGCTTATACTTACATACATATTTGATCCTCTTCCATCCCGGTGCACTGAGAGTAATAGATCGAATGGCACAATCAATAAGACCCTCATACTCGATCATCCAGTCCATACCGAAAATAATATCCAGACCTTGTGACTTCAATATAATCAAATTTGTAGGAAAAACATGCTTCCCAATAGACAAGGCCAACTGATGACAACCAACACTTGCTATCATCTCCGCTCCTGGGGAACTCACTCTAATAGGCATACTAAGGGTTTTGGTTGGCAAGAATAGATGAGTTATAGATACAATAGGGCTAAAGGCTATGTATATATAAATGTATTCTACCCATATGCATAATATGATCAAGCCAACAAAACACAACAACCAATAACACCAACAAACAAACAACAAACAACAAACAATATGATAATATTATATATATATATAGTCGAATAATTTTGACAATATGTAATTTAACAAACTACCAATCAAGCAAACAATCTAGTATCTTCATACCACGAAAGTGGGCATAATCAAATACGCTAACACGATAACGTTGCAATATAAACAAACATAAATGGTGGTCTCAGCACTAGTTCCTACTTAACTGGTCAAGATACTTGAGGGGTTAACTAATAAACAGTAAGAAGTATAAACAGTTTTATAATAGGACAAATGTTTCTTACAAGCAGTGGTAGTTACCACCACTTGTGTTTTGTATGTTGTATGTAGTATCTGTCAAAATTGAGAGTATGTACATGTAGTATGTAGTATATAACAATGATTAGGTAGATATATACCAATTTTTAGGTAGTATATACCATGTTTTGAGTATGCTCTTTTTTACGTACAAATATGTACGTATTTCACAAATATAACAAAAACTATGGGTTCATATGTAATTTTTTCATGTAACTTGCTTTGAAATATCCTAGATATAGTATATGAATATATTTAAAATGATAAAATAGTATATATATAGTACCACATGGTACTATATGAGACATATGAGGTAACTACCACCGGGTGGTAGGATGGATTTTTCCTTTATAATATATATATATTCGCTCCTATGGCTTTTCTAATCCATTTTCTAGGGTCACGTCCTATAGTCAACAACCTGGCTCTGATACCATCTGTAACGACCAAACCTTGGAGGATTTGATTCTTTATGCTTACCGTGCTAGTCCCTGGATCGAACTCGCTAGCACACACAGTTTAGATGAATACCAGAATAGCAAGTGCATCATTTATTATAACGTATGATCCAGAATGTATAAAATAAAACAATCTGCATAGCACTTGGCTAGTTTTATTCAATCAAATAGCAGAAAAGTAGCAGAAAATAACGATGAGTCCCATCATAGCCCACTGGGGATGCTGAGTGCAGGCTCGCGACCCTAACGGTACCTTACTCTTCGTCTGAATATCCTCCAACATGAGACGTTGCAACCATATAGGTCAATACTTTGAATGTATTGGCAAGTTACACAGGAGTAATAATATAGCAGACCTACATGTATATGCATAGTACAACAAAAGGAAGGCTTGAGGGCTTATTTTGCAGAAAGCTGATTTTGTCCTCATAACTACCTAATAGTCAAATTTTTATTTAGTTCTTTTATTACTACAATTATATACACAAGGTTGAGTTGGCGAAATCAACTCCAACCTACCCTTTATTAAGTTGCCCACAAATATTATTAAGTGTCACATATGTCAAGATCATCCAACAACTGTAATGGCATAGTCGCTCAAATTTGTCCATAACCGGGGACACGGCTAATCATGATTAGTTTCAATACTTTGCTGAGTTTTGCACACTTTACCCACTAGACACAACCCGAAGATTGAGACGAAGTCTTTCAGAAGTAGTCACCCCCACCCACCGGCAGCCGGTACACCTATACATATCTACATCTGCTAGCTTACCTGGGCGAGGATCCCACAACCTACTCAACTAAGCCAGACCCATTTAGCTAGTGGTCGCGCATGGAAGCTACTAGTCACTAAGTCTGTCTGATCTTTTTGTGCCTGGGCACCCGTCCACTTACATTCAGAGGGTATAAACCATGATGTTCTTAAAACCACCCTTGAATACCAATTCCGCACAGAGGTGAATTAAATCCTTAATTACTACTCAATTTGTTATATATATAATCCTCACAAGCTCAATGAATACTCGAACCACCCTCGTCTACAAAGCATAGCAAACTACAACTACCACGATTTGCAATGACGGGAAGATAGCTCAACAACATAGCCAAAATATAAATTATTCCTATACACGCATATATTCATAGTGTGATATAAACTACATGCATAGAAAAACAATAGGTAAAGGATGATCAACATGTAACTTGCCTTGGTTCTGGTTCAAAAAGTCACACTCCTGACAATAGCTCGCGTTGCACTCCGGACAATCTACACGTTTCACACAATTCAACAAATCAATCATGAAAACTCAAATAGAACCAAAATAAAACCAACAGCAAGAAAACCATTTTAAAAATTCAACAACAGTAGCATAACAGCAAGCACAAATCATCTACAATGCACTAGAAACACAACACAAAAAGAATCACTTGATTCCGACAAACGGTTTGAAAGTTACGGCCTCTGGAAGGTTTGATTCAAATTCGAACGAATTCAAATTTGAAAAGTGAAAACATGTGAGACTTTGATACTGTGATAAAGTGCTGGTTTTTCTGAGTGCATAGGAGAAATAATTACCTAAATTGGATATATAGACTAATAGTTATAGCTATTTGAAGTTTTGGTTGCAAATCTGAAAAAGACAAAATCCAACAAAAATCTCCTGGCTCTCTACTTTGCGGCACGGTAGCTATCACCACATGGCAACGCTTGATTGGTCAAAGAACTCCTTTGCACGTGTATGCTCACCAGAACAGAGAAACGGTGTTGGTCGAGCGGCGGCGGCTCTCCGACGAGTCTCCGGAGAAGATGAAGTGACAGATGGGTGCGGCGGTGAGTGGCGGAGGCGGTGGCGAGGTTAAAGGGCGACGGGGCATCCTCGAACGGCGGTGGCGAAGACGTGAACTCCAGCGAACTCTGGTGAAGTCGGCTGGCTTGTTCCTCTCCCTCTGCTGCGATTTCGGCAACACAAAGACGTCAGGCGAGGGCGGCTTCTTCGAGCGGGGAATCGAGTGGAGTAGGCGGCGCGGGTCTGCGAGTTCTTATGGCGGTGCAAACGCTCGGTGGACGGCAGCGTTTGGCGGAGCTCCTGGCGAGATCCATATCGCCAGACCAACGCGAGCAGGGGCAAAATTTCATGTTTTGACCCTTTTTCCAAACCTATTCGAGATCTGACCCTAGTTTGAAAAAATTTCGAGATCTGACCCTTTTGCTACTGCCGGGGACCATGGCGGTAGGATATAACAGCCTACCGCCAAGGCCCCTGGCGGTAGGATTGCATGCCCTACCGCCAAAAACCTCCTAAGTATTGAACACAGTGCATGCTCGTGCCTACCGCCAAGCACCTTGGCGGTAGGGTTATCTTGAGCTACCGCCAGCCCGCTTGGCGGTAGCGATGTTTCCTACCGCCAAAGTCTCTGGCGGTAGGCTGTTATACCCTACCGCCATGATCCCTGGCGGTAGCAAAAGGGTCAGATCTCGAAAAATTTCAAACTAGGGTCAGATCTCGAATAGGTTTCAGAAAAGGGTCAAAACACGAAATTTAGCCGCGAGCAGGCAACCAAAAGCGGAAAAGAGGGTGCGGTAGGGTTTCCCCTGGGTATTGGCTTGCGCCTGGTGTCTCCGGGGTGCTCGGGGTGGACCAGGGCGTCGGGTCGATCCGGCTTGGCCGGGCGTCTGGCGGTCTTGTGTGAGGTTTGTCCGGAGGGAAAGAAAGAATAAAGGCGCGGGTCGGTACGGGGCCCGCTGGTCAGCGACGAGGGTGGGAGGCTGCGGGGCTGGCGGCGTACCGCTTCACGGAAGGTGGGTGTCGGGGAGGCTGATCGTACCCACGGACACCTATGGGGCCGGCGTAGCAGGCCCCTTGTGGTTCGGACGGGGGGCGGAGATCGCACGAAGAGCGGATCGAGGCGATGCACACGAGCAGTTTACCCAGCTTCGGAGCTCTCCGGAGAGATAAAACTCCTACTGCTGCTTGTTTGATCTATTGTGTTCTTGCTAGGGAGCAATGCAGGTTACAAAACCTAGCGTGAGTGTCTCACGGTCTCGAGTGGGTCGAATGAACCGAGCAGGCGAACCTGGCGAACCCTTTCTACGTTGCACCCGGGCCTCCTTTTATATGCTCAAGGGGTCTCCGATAGGTGGCAACATAGACGAGGGTACAAATGTAAAAACAGGAGTTGGTACACCTACTTGAACAGTGTACATTGCAAAATACCTAACTCTGACGGCAAGGGACAAAAGCAATAAATGCCCGTCATTGTCGCCCAAACAGTGTAACAGAGGCTGTCAGTGCGCCTCCGCCGCCACGATGGCGAGCTTTGTCGGCCTTGCTTATCGCTGCTCTCCGCTGGCTGCACACCCGCCGACACGCGCATGGAGCGGTCCCATGGCGACACGTCGCTGGGTGAGCTGGAGCGGAGGCGGAGAGAAGTTGCATGCCGCGGCAAGCGCCTTGCCGCGGCGAATCCTGTCGCGCCCGGAGACTTGTCGGCGCTCCGAGCCTTCCGGCAAGCTTCTCTTGCGGGGCCTTGTCTTCCGTATGCAGGTGGCCTTCACGACAAGCTCCTCTTGTCGGGGCCTTGTCTTCTCAATCAAATACTTTGTTCTTGAATGGCTCCAAAGGAGCCACGGAGGATATTGGCGGTGACGAGGCAAACCTTGCAGCGAGGTGCTGCTGGCGGCGTGCTGCAGTGCACGGGATACTAGGGTACCCTACTCTAGTACACCGACAGGAGCCCCGGGCTGGGCCATACGGTGCGGCGCTTGTCGGGCCAGGCCCAGGCTGTACCGCGGACACGCGGCCTCGACCACGTCGCCTTCGCCCCGGACCTACCACGATCCCCACTAACGGCACGCACCGGACATGGCGTCGTCACGAGAGATCGTGGGCGCCCGTCGTGGGGGTTCTTTATTGATATAAGCGGGCGTCCGCCCCTCCTCCCCTTTATAAGCGAAGAAAGCAGAGGCAGGCCGACCACCCCCGCCATTGATGTCTTGTCAAGAAACCACCGCCGCTCCCTCTTCTTCTCCGGTGCGAAGAGCAGCGCCCGCCTTTTTCGCCGCAAGCACACTCACCGCCGTCGACCTCCTCCGCCCCCCCTCGCCATGGCTCGAAGGCCGATAAGGAGAAGAGGCGTCAAGTCGGCCGAGGCGCAGCAGCTCGCGGGCGCTGCGCAAGGAGCGAGCCATTTTCCCCGCAGCTCGGCGCCACGGGAGCTGCGGGGCGTCTTCTACCTTTTACGGTCGGCGGAGACTCGTGCGCATCCGGCGCCGCGAGGTGCTCCCGCCTCCGCCGCTGATTTGGCCCCAACATGGTACCCTTTCTTCGCCCTTTTCTTCTATTGCGGTCTTTGCCCGCCGTTTTCCGAGTTCTTTTGCGACATAATGAACACCTTTAGCCTTCGCCTCCTTGATTTCACCCCCAACGCCATCTTAACCATGGCAGTTTTCGCGCATTTGTGCGAAAACTTTGTCGAATCCACCGAGCGTGGCACTCTTCCGCCATTTCTTTGTTCCCAGCGTCGAGAGAGAGAGCCACTTGCCGGGAATAGCACTGGTCTCTAGGATCGGCAAGAAAGAGGCCTACCTAGAGGGGAGTTCCGCAACAAGTGGGAGGAGTGGAGAGCCAACTGGTGCTGGAGTCGTAGAGGAGAATCCGCAGCCCTTCACGCCCGTCGCCAAACCCCAATAGTCTTGGCGGCAGGATTGGAGTAACTTGGCGCCGGAGGATGCGAAGCTGAAGATAGCCGTGACCGAATTCTGCGCCTCGGGCTTGCGGGTTAAGCTGTAAGCGCGGTTGGCGCAGAACTTCATTCGCCGCCGCGCTTCCCTTGCGGGAAAGGAGGAGGCCTGCCCGGGAGTTCCAAAAGCGGCAGATATCATGAGGCTGCGCCCGGGCTTGAATTGGAACTTCACCGTCATGGAGCTGGACTCGATCTTCGCTCGAGCTGTTCAAGAACGACCCGACCATCCAGAGTGGTTTAGGTTGCCGGCGAAGTCGTCCCTTTGTGCAACAACTCTGCTCTCGACCGCATCCGCGCCATGATGCCGCTGTGCGACTCCCACGGGATCGTCCCGACCTGGCAGGAGCCCCCCGACGAGGTCGTGCAGCAATTCTTTGACGATTTGCAAGAAGTGCCGATCCGCTCCGACGAGCAGAAGAGCCTCACCCGCGACACCACCGACCAGGAGATGGCGAGGATCGCCACCAGGGTGGAGGAGGCGGCGGCACGCTGCCGCTGGAGCCTTCAGGTTCACCATGGAGGAGGCGGACGCGGCGAAGGCGGCAAGCCTTGCCGAGCGAGGAGAGGTCGCCGGCGAGGACGAGCTTGTCGAGCCCGAGGCCGGGTCGAGTGGACCCGCCGAGGGCGCTTCTTCCCCGCCGCCAAGCGACTTGCCGCCAGCGGAGCCCCCGGCTCCGCCGAGGAGGCGTCTCCGCAGGGCTGGAGACGAGCCGGGGCGACAGGCCGGCCCACAGCTGCAGCACCGCGCGACGCGCTCCACCGCGGCAAGCGAGGTTGCCGCGGGAGCGCCTCACACTGCAGCGACAACTAGGGCGGAGTCTTCTCAGGCCACCGCCGACGCCTCCACCAAGCGGCCCAGAGATCCCACGCCTCCGCCTCGTCGCACCGGAGGCGAGCCGGAGTTCGACTTCTCCGTGCTCAGCTCCGAGGAAGAAGGCGAAGAGTAAGCTTCTCGGGATTGTGCTTGTGTTTCTTCAATTTTATTGCTTCATCTTGAATCTTATTTGCTTCGTTCTGGACTCTTTCATTTTCAGGACGCTGGCCCAGAGAGCGGTGAAGAGGGCCAAGATCCCGACGGTCGTCGTCGAGGACGATTCTCCCGTGGCGACAGGGGACGCGTCCGAGACCGCCTTCCCGGACCCGGCAACCCTTCCCCAGAGCAGCCCCCAGCACAACCCCCAGAGTAAGTGTGCAGTTTTTCTTCTTACTATTGGGTGCGCAGGGGTGCCCTTTCTTCGTTGATGTCTGACTGTTTGTTTGTGTAGGAGCAGAGCAACCTCATCAGGAGGGCTCGGAAGCCGCCTCCGAGATCCTGCCCGCTGCCACCACGCCGCCAAGGGAGAACTCCCCGGCAAGGGAGCTCCCTCCGACAAGGGAGGCCACCCCGGCAAGGGAGGCCACTCCGGCAAGGGAGGCTACCCCGGCAAGGGACGGCACCAGCGACCCTCCAGTGGTTGAGGCCATGGCTGCGGATCCCGTTGCAGGTAACTCCCTTGGGCTTGCTTTCTTTTGTTTCTCTTTTTTGAATATCTGCTTGACTGTTCCTTCTTCGTCTGACGCAGACCCGATGGAGGTCGAGGCCGCCGGCGAGGAGAAGCAAGGCAACACCGACGAGGCCGCCGTCGAAGAAGAAGAGGTCGTCGTCGTGGAGGAAGAGGCCGTCACCGACGAGCCTGTTGGCGAGGAGGCCACCGATGCTGCCGACGCAGAGGCCGGCGAGGGATCGGGCGATCGTACTGACGGCCCTGAGGCCGCAGGACCGGCAAGCGCTACACCGACAGACTCACCCGCTTGCCAGCGGCGTCAGGCTCGAGGAGCCCCAGCCAGTGCCTACACGAAGGCGGCGAAGGCGTCTTTATCAAGCTCCCACAGGAGACGAGCTCCAGGCGCCCGATCGAGGCAAGACCTTGACGGGCGAGCTACTTGCCTCCGCAGGTGGCAGCTGGTGGACGCGCCAAGCAGCAGCGTGGCGAAGTCCGAGGAGGAGCAGCTTGAAGAAGCTCTTTGTCGCTCTACCACACCGCAGCCAAGTTAGAGACCGGGAAGTCCTTGTCGCGAGGCGGGAGCGGATATGGAGAAGCGCCGAGGAGCTCCGGGCGCCAACAAAGAAGCCCTACGTGACGTGGCGGAAGCGCTGGGCTGCTCCCGAAGAGCGCACGGCCTTCATCCTTGAGAAGGCCGCGGTGATGAGGAGCAGCGGCTGGCTGCCGAGAAGCTTCGCCACAGGAAAGCGGTGGCGCAGCGGAAGGTCAACCTGGACAGCCACGAGGAAGACCTTGCAGCGAGGAGTCGCTGGCGGGCGCTTCAGAAGCGGGCGACGCTGCCGCAGCCGCCGAGGCCGCCAAGGAAGAGCTGAAGGCGAAGGTGGCAGTGGAGGCCACCCTCAAGAAGAGCGGCGAAGAGCTTGCCGTGCTCAAGCGTGGCGAGAAAGACGCCTACACCCTTGGCGAAGCTGAGCCGTCTCGTGACAGGCCAAGGAGCTCGGCGCCGCCAAGGATTCAAAGGCGGATCTGGAGCTGGCTGACCACCACAGCAGAGCGTTGGATAGCGCCAGAGAGCGGGAGGTGGGCTTGTTGGAGGCGATCAAGGCCAAGGAGGAGCTCTTTGGCGAATGCTGTCTCCGTCGAGAACACCTTGAGGAGAGCGTGGAGCACTGGACCGAAGGTCTTGTGGACACCGCC
This sequence comes from Aegilops bicornis, assembly GCA_021605145.1. NCBI lineage: Eukaryota > Viridiplantae > Streptophyta > Magnoliopsida > Poales > Poaceae > Aegilops > Aegilops bicornis. The sequence goes on along the minus strand of CM038670.1, from coordinate 334,819,964 downwards.
GCCGACATCCACAACGAGCTGATGGAGCTGGGGATGGCGGACCTTGCGTACTCCTCCGACGAGCATCTCCAACCCAGCGCCAAGCTCAGTTTATTCTTCAAAGGCGTGTCGACGGGCCTTCAGCGACTCCGGGAAGAGGTCCCAAAGCAGCTGGCCGAGGAGTCACGCCAGGTCTGTGCAGGAGCCCTCGAGAAGGTGTTGATCAAGGTGGCCTTCCGCAATCCGGGCCTCAACCTTAACGGCGTCCTCAGATCCCTGCCGCCCGAAGCCAACGTGGAGGAGCTCAAAGCCCTTGTCGCACCCATTGTGGACAAGGTGAACAAGATCAAGCGGATTGAGGGCGACCGCGTGGACTAGGCCGCCAACCTTATCTTTCCCTTGTCGCTGCTGATCATGTTTAGAAAACTTTGTTAGATCAGCGACAAGTCATTCTGTAATATACTCTATCTTAGGTGAACGATCAATGCAACGTTATTTCCTCTATTTGATTTCTTCCTTTGTACATTTCTGCCTTACGCATTTAGGGGACTTGTCGGTGCGGACACTTTTGCCGCGAGCGCTGAGTGCGGAATGTCAGCAGCCTGCTGGCAGTGCCGCCTCCGACAAGCAACCTTGTCGCGACTAGCCGCAGCTCACTTAAGTTGTTGAGCGGACTCGAAACAAAGTAAGGGCGCGACCAGCCGGCGAGTTGGTTCCTCTGCGCACAGGTTCTCCATACAAAGTACTATCGTTCGAGGAAGATAACTTAAAATTTTAAAAATTGATTGCTCAAACTTTGGCAACTTAGCTTTTCTGTCTCTTGCTTCCCGATGAGGTGAAACTTCCTCGAGCGACGCCTGGTCCATAGTATTATCTCCTCCTTCGCCCATGGTTAACTTGTGCGCGAGGGAGCCTCCCTTTCTTTGAGAAAAGAAAAAGAAGAGGAAATAACGTTACGGAGCCCAGTGGCTCGATTCTGCTTACCGGGTGTGATCGCTGCACAAAGTGTTAGCCAAAACATGCAGTAAAATGATGAAAGCATGAATTTGACAAGCTGTGCGCAACACATGAGCTTTACTGATGCACGGGGTCTGCGCCCGGCTTTGTACAAAGGATTACATGTAGCAGCGGCAAGACTTGTACAAAAGGTGGTTGCCGGAACGGGTCCCGACAACCGCGCCCTATGGGTAAAACTTACGAAGATGCTCAATGTTCCAGGAGTTGCTCACCGGAATGCCATCTTCGGTCTCAAAGGCGACGGCGCTTGAGCCTAGTGACTCGTTTCACCCGATAAGGGCCTTCCCACTTCGGCGTCAACTTGTTTGAATTCTTGGCGGACTGAACGTGCCGAAGAACAAGGTCGCCTTCCTCGAGACTTCTGGCATTAACCCTGCGGCTATGGTAGCGACGCAGGGCTTGCTGGTAGCGAGCGGCTCGCACAACGGCCTAAAGACGATCCTCCTCAAGGAGCAGCGCGTCACCTTGTCGCAGCTGCTCTTGCTCAAGCTCATCATAAGCGAGTACTCGAGGCGATCCGTATATGAGTTCCGTGGGGAGAACTGCCTCTGCTCCATAGACTAGAGCAAAGGGTGTGCGGCGATGGCTCGATTTGGCGTCGTCTGATCGACCAAAGAACCACCGGTAGCTCCTCGATCCGATTTCTTCCGCACTTGTGCAGCACAGCCGAAAGTTCTGGTCTTGAGCCCACGCAGCACTTCAGCATTTGCCCTCTCTGCTTGACCGTTGCTTCTCGGGTGAGCAACAGAAGCAAAGCAGACCTTGGCGCCAAGGTCTTGGACGTACTGCATGAAGTGTGACTCGTAAATTGTGTGCCGTTGTCGGTGATGATCCGGTTAGGGATTCCGAAACGGAAAACAATTGACCTGAAGAACTTGACTGCTGACTATGCCGTCACCTTCCTCACTGCTTCCACTTCCGGCCACTTTGTGAACTTGTCGATGGCGACGTACAAGTACTCAAAGCCCCCGACAGCTCGGGGGAAGGGGCCGAGGATGTTGAGCCCCCAGACCGAAAATGGCCAGGATAAAGGGATCGTCTGGAGAGCTTGAGCTGGCTGGTGTATCTGTTTGGAATGGAACTGGCACGCTTCACACTTGGTTACTTGTGTAGTTGCATCACGGAGGGCTGTCGGCGAGAAGAAACCTTCTTAGGAAGGCTTTGTAAGCAAGCGCTCTGGTGCCAATGTGGTGACCACATATGCCTTCGTGTATCTCTGCCAACAGCTTCGTCCCATCTTCACAGGAATACACTTCAATTTCACACCGTTGAGTCTTCTTACATGCGGTATCTTTGTCGACAAACTGGTACATACTTGACTGCCGGGCTACTCTTTCCGCTTCTTCTTGCTCTTCGGAAGTTCTCTGTCTGAAGGAAATGGACAATCTGTTGTGCCCATGTTGGAGCTTGTGGCTCGACAACAAGGACTAAATGCACATCTGCTGCTGGGAACATCAGCTTCTACAAAGAAGAACCTGCGGCCTGGGAGCTTGATGCTCCCCGACAAGCTTGCCGAGCAAGACTTGTCGGGAGCGTCTACCTCAACGAAACAAACCACAGGGGTGCAGCCGGAGCAGACTGCTCCTCAAGACTTGTTGGTGTTGATCTTGGGGACCTTTGCAACGACGGCTTCGGGAAGCTCTGTCGGAAAGTAGTCACCAGAGGCCAACTTCCTCTTCTTGCTTTGTCATGTTGATGGTGTTACGGTTGGCTGAGTCAGCTTGAGCACGAAAATCCCTGGTTCCACAGGCAACTTAAGCGCGGCACACTTTGACAGGCCGTCAGCAATATCATTCTGAGCTCTTGGAACATGTTCCATTTGCAGGCCGTCAAAGTGCTCTTCCAGCTTCCTCACTTCATCAACGAGGCTTCCATCAACGGACTCTGGTAATCTTTGTTGACTTGGCGGACTGACGAGTTGCGAGTCACCCCGACAATAAGCTTTTGATTCCAAGGTCCACGGCGATCTGAGACCGGCAAGCAAACCTTCATACTCTGCGGTATTGTTTGTCGCTTGCTCCTTGGGAAAGTGCATCCAGACGGCGTGCTTGAGGTGCTCTACGGTGGGTGCGATAAGCAGACGCCCGGCACCGGCGCCTTGCAGCGAGAAGGCACCATCAAAGTACATCGGCAACTCTTTGCTTGCTTCTTTGGCCAGAATGCTCGTCTCGGAATCTCTTCATCTGGCGTCGGCGTCCATTCTGCTATGAATTCTGCCAAGGCTCTGCTTTGGATAGTTGATGTGCTTTCAAACTTAAGACCAAAGCTTGGCTCCGGTGCCCACTTTCGACAATCTTTTGTCGCTTACGGATTCTGCGATATCCTCTTCAGCCGGAAAGCGAGTGACAAGCTGTGATCTCATGTGCTTGGAAGTAATGGCGCAGCTTTCGAGGCCATGAGGAGGCCGAAAAGCAATTTCTGACGCTTGAGTACCTCGATCTAGCCCCTGCGGGAGGCCCGACAAAGTGGTAGTATTGCACCATCCTTTTACATGTCTGGTCATGTGTCTGCAGCGGATTCATCCTTGTCGGGACGAGCTTGTCGGCGTAGCCCCTCGCTTGTCGCCGGATGTGCTTGCCGTGGTTCTTTGGCTCGTCATCCGCCTCCTCTCTGCTACTAACGCATCACTAACCACTTGATTGGTTGCCGCTATATATAGCAGCAACTTCTCTTGTGGCTTAGGTGCGACAAGTGTTGGAGTGGAGGACAGGTATCTCTTCAAGTCTGCGGCGCAGCCTCCGCCGAGTCCATTTCATTGGACCTGCCTTTTTCAAAATCTGAAAAAGCGGCGAGGCATTCAGCACACCTAGAAATAAACCTGCTGAGAGCAGCCACACAACCGGCAAGTCTTTGTACATCCTTGACGCGCTTCGGTGCTCCAATCTGCTCAATGGCCTTGATCTTGTCGGGATTAGCTTCAATCCGCCGTTGAGACACGAAGAACCCGAGAAGCTTGCCAGAAGGGACTCCAAACATGCACTTCTCGGGGTTGAGCTTGAGGTTGATCTTGCGCAGATTTGCAAAGGTCTCGTCCAAATCTTGGACCAGAGTTGCTTTGTCCTTGCTTTTGACCACTATGTCATCCATGTAGGCTTCTACATTTCTGTGCATTTGCTGCTCAAAAGCGTCATGGACTACCCTTGCAAATGTTGAACCAGCATTCTTCAAACCAAAAGGCATCCGTATGAAACAGTATGTGCCACATGGTGTGATGAATGCGGTCTTCTCCTCATCTTCTTCAGCCATGAAGATCTGATGGTATCATGAGTAGGCATCAAGAAAGCGAAAGCAAATCACATCCAGCCGTGGAGTCAACAATCTGGTCAATGCGCGGCAAGGGAAATGGATCTTTGGGACAAGCTTTATTAACATCCGTGAAGTCAATACAAAGTCTCCATTTTCCATTTGCCTTGCGCCGCGACTACTGAGGATTGGCCAACCACGTAGGATGGAGCACTCCTCGACAAGGCCTGCGCTTCGGTTTCTTGATCTCTTCGCTATGAATTCTTGGCGCTCCTTTGCTTGCTTCGACTTTTTGCTTGATGGGCGCGCATGAGGACAAAGCGGCGGCGGTGCTCAATCACTTTCACAGGAACACCGGGGATGTCGACGGTTGCCATGCAAACACGTCGACATTCGCCCGCAGAAAGCAACAGCGCGCCTTTCTATTTAGGGTCGAGAGAGCAGCGATGGTGAAGGTACCACGATGTCGTCCTCCTTGGCGGGCACCTTCTTGGTCTTGGCGGAGCCACCATCTTCTTGCACTTGCCGGTGGAGCTCGATGGTGCGTCCTCGGCGATGGCGCATCACTCCGAAGAGGTGCGCTTGCCGGAGTGAGCATCAGAGCCCTTGCCGGACTTGGACTTGGTCTTCTTCCCCCCGGGAGCTTCAGCGGCAAGTGTTTGGCAATCTGTCGCGGCTGCTGCATCCCGGAAGATCTTGTCGGCACAGATAAGGGCATCCTTCTTGTCGCCATGGGCGGAGATGGCGCTTATCGGGCTGGCATCTTGAGTAGGTTGTAGGCATAGTGAGAGGCCGCCATGAACTTGGCGAGTCTTTGGGCGGCCAAGTATCCCATTGTAAGGCAATGGGAAATCGGCAACGTCGAATGTAACCCTCTCGATCCTGAAGTTTAGCTCGGCTGCCAAATGTGACCGGCAACATAATCTTCCCCTTGACTTGCTCCTTCCGGATTGATTCCTTGGAAAGTACGGTCTCTTCAAGCTCGGCTGTCGAGGATTTGAAGCTTACGGAGCACCGCGGAGGAGATCAATTCAAGCGGCCCGCCGTCAACTAGCATTTTGTGACCTTGAGGTTGCGGATGGTTGGTGAGACCAACATCGGCAAGCACCCGACCGCTTGATTATGCGATCGGGGTGGTCCTCAATATCAAAAATGATAGGCGTCTTCAGACCACTTGAGAGGCTTGCGTGACTCTACGGATGGTTCCGCTTGCATTGACCTCCCGCATCCATTGCTTGAGTTGGCGGTGGGAGGTATGCGAGAAGCACCTCCGTCAACGAAGAACCTATGTGGCTTTACGAAACTCCTGCTCATCGGTGTAAATGCGTCTTCCATATCTTCGTCGTCGTCATCATCTTCATCCTTGTCGCGGCCGCGGGGAGGTCTGTCTCCTTGCCGCTGCTTGGCCTTGCCGCGGTGTCCTCCCCGGCCGGGACGTTTCTTGCTTGCTCCCCCAGCACCTTCCTGGGCCTTCTCCTTGTCGCGCCGCTCGTACTCAGCCCTCTGCTGTTTGACAAGCTGCTCGACCTTCTTGCAGCTCTGGAGACCGTGGCCCTTGGTGCGGTGGATCTTGCAATACTGCTTGCCGGAGCTGTCACCTTGTCGGCAGCCGCCACCGGCCCAGTGGTTGGCGTCGTGACAACCTCCTTGCCGGAGCCACCAGCCTTGGCGTTCTTGTCGCCACCTCCATTCTTTGGACTGCTTTCGATTGCTAGCACTTCTCTGGCTTTCTTCTTCCTGTTGCCCTTGCCCGGCCCTTCTTTGCAGGCGGTGTCCTCCTTGTCGAGATCCTGCTTCCGCATTCTCTCACAGAGTCTTCTCCCTTCCTCGGTAGCGTGCACACTTGTCGGCCAGGCGTACAGCTCAGCGGCGTCCTTGACTTTGCACATCGCCATCTCCTCCCTCATCCTGCGGTTCCGCACATTACGATGAAATCTTGCGCTGATCACCGCGGCAGGGTGGGCGTCTGGGATGTTGTAGTGCACTGCGGCTGAACCTCTGGATGAACTTGCGCAGGACTCTCCTTCCTACAGGCGAGCAAGTGAAGGTCACTCTCTTGGCCATGAGGTTTGTGGCCACTGTGGAGGCGCCAACAAGCGATGATGGCACAGATCTGCCAAGAGGATATGGAGCTGTCCGGCAAGTACATGAGCCAAGACCTGACGTTGGGCTTGAGCACGGCGGGGAAGTAGTTGGCGAGGATCTTGTCGTCCCGTCCCCGCAGCCTGCACCGCGATGGTGTAGATGCTAAGGAACTCCGACGGATGCGTCCTGCCATCATACTTCTCCGACGCGTCTGGATTGAAGTTTTTACGGCTGGGCCCTTTGGACTTGCCGCAGCTCACGAGGGAACAGGGGCAACCTACGCGTCTGACAAGTCGCTGGCTCCTCCGGTAGCGCGCATGTCGATGAAGGCCCAGCGGCTTGTCGGACTGACGTCGCGCTTCTCTTGGCGCTCGATGCGAGTTCGGCGTCCTCTTGTTGTCGCTCATGAAGAGCGTGGCGCTGATCGCGGCGAGCTCGCGGATCCGGCAGCGGTGGAGTCATTGTCGAGGTGGATCCGGTGAGTTGGCGATCTTGGCCTTCGTGGCGGAGAGTGCACGGTGGTTGCACCTCCGACAGTCGTCGCCACCGGCTCATGCCTTGTCGTCACACCGCGGCAATGATGGCGTTGGTTGCCGGGCGTCGCCGTTAGCAAAGCCGATGAGGCTACGGATAGTGGCCCTCCACTCGTCGACCTTGTCGGCCGTTGGAGGGTAGTCGAGGAGCGGTGAGCTCTCGCCGAGCTTCTGCTGGAGTAGTGGGTGGCATTGGAGAAGCGGTGCGAGGCGGGACACGCTCGGACTTCTAACTACGTTAGAAGGAGCGGCACCCGTCCGGCGACCGTATCTCACTCGTGCCCGGCATGTTGGCGCGCATGCTGGTCTTGAGGGTCTCGATCCAGCGAGCGTATGGCGTTGTGAACGCCATGGCGTTGTTGGTCGCGTCTCTGAGATGGGCGCGGGGATCTTGTGACGCCGAGGTTTGCGGGGCCTTGTCCTTGGACTTGGCAACATCGCGAGCACCTTCGTCGGCGCCCGTTCCTCCACCAGCGTCTGCCCACCACCCGTTTGCTGCGGTGAGGGTGGAGTGCAGCGGACGGCTCTGCTGCCGCGAAGCTTTCTTCTTCGGTGGCATGTTGAGGAAAATGTTGATGGCGCTGCTCGTGTGAATGCGGATCAGATTCACACGGCCTCGACGCCCCTACAGCGCGCCAAAGATGTTGGGGAGGCTGATCGTACCCACGGACACCTATGGGGCCGGGCGAGCAGCCCTTGTGGTTCAGACGAAGCGGAGATCGCCTGAAGAGCGGATCGAGGCGATGCACACGAGCAGTTTACCCGGCGAGCTCTCCGGAGAGATAAAACTCCTCACTGCTGCTTGTTTGATCTATTGTGTTCTTGCTAGGGAGCAATGCAGGCTACAAAACCTAAGCGTGAGTGTCTACGGTCTCGAGTGGGTCGAATGAACCGAGCAGGCGAACTGGCGAACCCTTTCTACGTTGCACCGGGCCTCCTTTTATATGCTCAAGGGGTCTCCGACAGGTGGCAACATAGGCGAGGTACAAATGTAAAAACAGGAGTTGGTACACCTACTTGAGCAGGTGTACGATTGCAAAATACCTAACTTTCGGCGGCAAGGGACAAAAGCAATAAATGCCCGTCATTGTCGCCCAAAGCGATTATATGAGACCGTCAGTGCGCCTCCGCTTCGCCACGATGGCGAGCCTGTCGGCCGCCGCTTATCGCTGTTCTCCGCTGGCTGCACTGACCGCACGACACGCAGCGCATGGAGCGGTCCCATGGCGACCGCGTCATTTGGGTGAAATTTGGGCGGAGAGCGGAGAGAAGTTGCATGCCGTGACAAGCGCCTTGCAGCGGCGAATCCTTGTCGCGCCCGGGAGACTTGTCGCTCCGAGCCTTCGGCAAGCTTCTCTTGCCGGGGCCTTGTCTTCCGTATGCCTGGAGTGGCCTTCCCGACAAGCTCCTCTTGTCGGGGCCTTGTCTTCTCAATCAAATACTTTGTTCTTGAATGGCTCCAAAGGAGCCATGGAGGATATTGGCGGTGACGAGGCAAACCTTGCCGCGGGGTGCTGCAACTGGCCGTGCACGAGTACGGGATACTAGGGTACCCCTACTCTAGTACACCGACAGTGGGCTTCGACAAGGGGAGCTAGGCCGCGGGCCTTGGCGCTACTGGGCCGCGGGCTGGCTGGCTGGCCGGCTAGTTTATTTTTTTAAACAAAAACAGCAGCAGTAAATAACTAACATAAAAAAACATGATAAAATCTAGTCAAAAATACCTAGACACACAGTAAAATACGTAAACCTAATATAAACTACAGGAAGAACAGTTCCTCATCAAATGCAATTTTGAAAATTCAATTTTATGCAATGGGCCACACAAACAATAATAAAACACTCAAATAAAATATCTTGGAGATTAAGAAAAATAGCAGAACATGTCACATGAATTGGAAATAATATTCTGGACATTATGAACATTTTTAAAACAGGGGAGAAGTCATGTTATCTCCGCTCCCATAAATTGCCTTTAGTTGCATAATGAAAATAATATTTCAAAAAAGCAAATAATGCAATAAAAATATGAGATGCATATGCATGATCTATTAACATCCAAATTAGGAAAATTGGGATGTTACACTTTAATTACCTTCCTAGGAATAATCCCCCTGAAGTGGAGTTTAATTTATATGCTGAACCCCATCGCGCAGAGCCAAGGCTCACAGAGTTTGAAAGCTTTTATCATATCACGCAGAACCCCATCCTAGAAATAATTTATATGCCACTCAATTTATATGCTTTTAATTTATATGCACTTACTGAATTTTGTGAAATATGCTTGCTTCCTTCTGATGGTAGTTTGGCAGAGCCAAGGCCCACAGAGTTTGAAAGCTTTTATCATATTCTGATAGTGGGTAATGAGAGAGGGGTGTCGGGTATCACTGCTGATGGCTTGCATTTTCCTACTGTTCATTACTTTGCTCTTTTCCTTGTAAAATGCTTGCTTGCTAGAGAGAAGGTGGGTGCACCGACTTCACCAGACCTTGTTGTTTTACATCATGCACTAGAGGGCGACAACACATATAGCTTGTGAGCTATTTTGGCACGTCGCCTCCACATTAATAAGTCCAAGGGTAAAATACATGGTGGTATTTTCGCTACTCGCTTGGCACCTCGCTTTAATATTGAGATAGGCCTTCATGATTATCCTTTGACCAAGGTCTATCTAGATCGCGCAGCTATGGAACACCACCGTTTTACTGCACGAGATTACCCTAACATTTCTATTCTGTATAACCTGGTTTTCAGCGTGGAAACTCGTGATATTATCCATTGCCTGCTCCTGCTTTGTTTGATTCTGTTGCCAGGGGAGGATATAGGATTATGCCTACAGATATCTTCGCCTATGAGAACGACTAGGCTGCAGCAGAGGAGGAGCCTCGGTAGTGGGATGCGTGGATGTCTGCTCCTCAGCACCCCGACTACTATCCAGGCTACTGACTGCTTACCAAGTTAGGCCAAAAGCCTAAGCTTGGGCGAGTATGTGTTTCTCACCGACATTACAATCATGTTCACACATATCACTTTAGTTGTCGGTGTTCACACTTTTTCATTGTGATATCCATGCTTAAATTTATTTTCTTGCTTTCTTCTTGTGTGTTTGAAAAGCCTTAGAAAAACCAAAAAATTAGTTGTAGTTAGTTTACTTTCTTTGCATGCTTAGTTGTAATATTAAAAAGAAAACCCAAAAAGATTTCCTTGTTCTTCTTTTACTTGTTGGGAGCTTTCCCGTGTAATTAATTTTTCTCATTTTTGCTTTCTCTTTTTATTTGCTTGTTCAAGAAAACCAAAAAAACTCCAAAATAATTTCAGTGTGTTTCTTTGAATTTATTTTCTTTTTATTTGAGTCATACCAAGGAGAAGACCACGATGAAAATGTTGAGTGGCTCTCATATGCATAATTGTTGATCTAACAAAGAGCCCATTTTACCTTGTCTTCTCCTGTTGAATAAAATGTTTGCAGATTCCAGCTTAGCCCACGACACTCTTGCACTCTTATTATTTTATTATCGTTTGGTCATGCAAGTGAAAGGCAATAATGATGATATTCGATGAACTGGCCGTGGCAGAGAGAAACGGGTATGAACTCGACTTGTTCTGCTTTTGTAAATATGTTTAACCTAGTATCCATGATTCGCCCATTATGATTAAACATGTTTGCAATGACAATTAGAGATTATAGTTTCTCATGCCATGCATAAGTAGCTAGGAGTGGATAATGATTTATCTTGGATATCGACATTGCATTAAAATGATTGTGATGTAGTATGATGATATGGTATCCTCCTCTAAATGTTCGAATGGCTTGACATGGCACATGTTCATGCATGTAGTTGAATCAAAACCAACATAGCCTCTATGATATTTCTGTTAATGGTGTTCATATGCTACTCATGCTAGTGTCCAATTTACTTATGCATAATGCATGTTCATGACCGTTGTTGCTCTAGAGTTGGCCGCTTCTCAACCTACTTGCTAGCCTTCACCTGTACTAAGTGGGAATTCTGCTTGTACATCAAAAACCTTGAACCCAAGTTATTCCAGATGAGTTCACCATACCTACCTATATGCGGTATTACACTGCTGCCCTAAGTAAATTTGCATGTGCCACCTCCAAAAAACTTCAAATAAATTTCCTATTTGTGTGCCTGGATCGTTCATGGAACGACAGGAGGTGGTCGGGATCTTCCATGCCAAGCGGGTTATTCTCAGGTCGAGTGTTTATTCACTCGCCATCGCACGAGAAATTGGCGGTTATAGGGTTGCCAAGTCCCAAACTGCAAAAAGAATTGATCTCTCAAATAATCAGACAAAAACTCCCAATGAAGTCAAAACCTTTACTTTTTTCGCTTGGGAACCGCCACTAGCGTGCTTAGCATAGAAGATATTGATAACTGATAGTCATGAAGTAAATGAGAAGGGTGCATGTCTCAAAATATCATTTACCTCTGTTTTAAAAACTTGAGCTCTGGCACCTCTGCGAATCACTGCTTCCCTCTGCGAAGGGACTTTCTATTTACTTTTATGTTGTGTCATCACCTTCTAAAATAAGCGCCAGAACCTGAGAGCACCGCTGTCGTGCTGATGCATGGTGTGTAGCTAATGTTGGTTGTATCATGACTGGATCTTTCCTACCATGAATTACGATGTTTAGTCTCTGCTTGAACTTTGGAGGTGCTCTGCATTTATGTTTTGCGGTCTCAGAAAGGTCTAGCGAGATACCACTATTGTCATATTATATCACGGTTGTTTTGACAACGTGTTGCTGTTTGAGATATCTTATTATTGCTCGCTAGCTGATTATGTCATTGATATGAGTTAATATAATTTTTAAGAGTTATTGTCGACATGGTTAGTTATAATATTGGCTGAAAACACAGGTCTTTGTTTAAGCTTATTTATGCAAACAAGAGCAAAAGAGTTCGTAAAAGTTTTTCTTTTTCACTTTCAGGTTGTCAACTGAATTGCTTGAGGACAAGAAAAGGTTTAAGCTCGGGGGAGTTGATACTTCTCCAACGTATCTACTTTTCCTAACGCTTTTCCTCTTGTATTGGACTCTAATTTGCATGCAACTATCCCGGACTGATGCTGTTTTAAGCAGAACTACCATGGTGATGTTTTTGTGCAGAAATAGAAGTTCTCGGAATGGAACGAAACTTTGCAAGGAATTTTATACAATAAATGAGAATTTATGGAGCCAAGAGCCACCGGAGGGGGGGGCACCTGGGTGGGCACAAGCCACCAGGGCGCGCCAGCCCTCCCAAGCGCGCCCATGTGGGTTGTCCCCACCTGGTGGCCCTGCAGACCCTGAAACCAACGCTATAAAATCCTATTTTCCAGAAAAAATAAGGGAGAAAGAATTACCGTGATCCACAAGATGGAGCTGCCGTCTTGTTCTTCATCAGGAGGCCAGATCTGGAGTCTGTTTGGGGCTCTAGAGAGGGGGATCTTCGTTCTTCGTCATCACCAACCCTTCTCCATTGCCAATTCCTTGATGCTCCCCATCGGAGTGAGTAATTCCTTCATAGGCTCCCTGGTCGGTGAGGAGTTGGATGATATTCATCATGTAATCGAGTTATTTTTGTTAGGGCCTGATCCCTAGTATCCATTATGTTCTGAGATTGATGTTGCTATGACTTTGCCATGCTTAATGCTTGTTACTTTGGGCCTGGGTGCCATGATTTCAGATCTAAACCGTTTATGTTATCATCATTATATCCATGTTCTAGATCCAATCTTGCAAGTTATAGTCACCTACTACGTGTTATGATCCGGCAACCCCGGAGTGACAATAGTCAGGACCACTCTCGGTGATGACCGTAGTTTGAGGAGTTCATGTGTTCACCGTGTGTTAATGCTTTGTTCTGGTTCTCTATTAAAAGGAGTTCTTAATATCCCTTAGTTTCCAATATGGACCCCGCTGCCATGGGAGGGTAGGACAAAAGATGTCATGCAAGTTCTTTCCATAAGCACGTATGACTATTTATGGAATACATGCCTACATTATATTTATGAACTGGAGCAAGTGTCGTATCGCCCTAGGTTACGACTGTCACATGATGAATATCATCCAACAAATTACCGATCCAATGCCTACGAATTTATCCTATAATGTTCTTGCTAAGTTACTAATGCTATTGTTACTCCTGCACTTGCTACAAAACTACTGCTATCACTGTTACCTTTACTATTGCTGCTGTCACTACTATCAAAACTATCATATTACTTTTTTACTGATTACTTGCTGCAGATAATTAATCTACAGGTGTGGTTGACTTGACAACTCAGCTGCTAATACTTGCAAATATTCTTTGGCTCCCCTTGTGTTGAATTTATAAATTTGGGTTTGTAAGTGCATCTAGTGCCACCCCTAGTTGGTTTTGGAGTATTGACGACAAACCTGGTTGAGGGACTGATGTGTTTGTGAGAGTTGCAAGATAACACATGTAGTAGTCCCTCCTTGATTCGGTTTACCTACCGGAGATGACCCCTAAAAATGTGTGAAGACATTGAAGACAATGGTGGTCTGTGAAGACATTCACATTGAAGACTATGACACGAGAAGACATTTAGTGAAGACTATGGAGTGCGAAGATTTAATTGTTTCGTTGTTTCCTTTTCTTATTTGTTGAGTCATAGGAACTACCGCACTGTTAAGTGGGGTCCAAGTGAACAAAGTCAGAGTGACTGAAGTGATGCTCAAACCAAATCCTTTGTCTTCGACTGAAGACAATGAGAGCAAATCTTATCCTGGTCGGATAAGTCAGCTTTACTTGTAGCCCAAGTCAAGCTGCCGCGTGTGTTTGAAATCTGACCATTGCGACACGTGTCAGTTCCTTAGTGACCCAGGGTCATTTCGGAAAAATCCGGTCGGGTTGCCCAGTGGATATAAATAGCCCACCCCCTACACCATAAATTGGTGGCTGCTCAGAGTTAGTGCACGGCTTTTGTCGTTTGAGAGCAACCCACCTCCGAAGCCTTTGAGAGAGAATCCTTGCGAGGACAAAGCCCAAACCACCCAGAGCCCACAGAGTGTTTGGCATCACTGAAGTCTTTCTGTCCGCATGATCTGAAGACTTGTTACACTTGAGGACTGTGAATCCTCCAGCCGGTTAGGTGGCGCATTCTGAGCATCCAAGAGCCATTGTGGATTGCCGGTGAACGAAGTCTGTGAAGGTTCGGAAGTCTACCTTGAAGACTTACCAGAGTAATTGGGCGAGGACTGTGTGTCCTTAGCTCAAGGGGAATAAGGTGAAGACAAGGTCTTCTAAGTTGAATGTCAGCCTCCCTAACCAGACATACAGTTGTCACAACAACTGGAGCTGGTCGAACAAATCCCTATTCGTCTGAAGCCACTGGTTCTATCTCTTACTCCTCTTTACTTACAGTTTGTCTTCGTGAAGTCATTGCATGCTTGTATTATCTGTTTGACTTCACTTTGTGACTATTTGTTCTGATTGGCTTCATACTATCTTCCATCCTGATCTTAACTACCTAGCTGCTATTAGTCTTCATGCTTTCACTTCACTGAATACTTGACTATGGCTTGTCTAGTGTAGTCTACCTTCCACTGCATTAGAATAGTGTTGTTTATATTGTATGTCTTCAAAACTCTCATGTTTTGAAGAATTTCATAAAAATCGCCTATTCACCCCCCTCTAGTCAATAACTAGCCCTTTCAATTGGTATCAGAGCAAAGTACTCCCTTGTTCTGTGTGATTGGTTTAACCACCTGGAGTTTAGCTATGTCGACTGCAGGGATAATCAAAGTCTCCGCTGCGTGCCCCATCTTCGATGGCACTGAATATCCCTACTAGAAGAATAGGATGCGCATGCATCTTGAAGCCATTGATGTCGATCTATGGTATGTCATCAAGAACGGCGTTCCCAAGACTGCTGAAGGTGTCACCCCTGCTGATATAAAGAAATTCATTCAACAGGACTCCACTGCCAAGAACATCATCTGTGGTCACCTTACCAAAGGACATTATGTGCATGTGAGTGCTCTGGAAATGTCGAAGCTAGTCTGGGACTGGCTATCCAAGGTCAATGAAGGTGTCTCAACCCAGCGAGATCAACGCATCAGTACTCTCCGCAACCTCTTCAACCGCTTCAAGACACACGACAATGAAAATGTCCAGATCACATTTGATCGCCTCACTGATATCACAACTGAGCTCCATGCACTGGACGCCACTAAGATCATGAAGCATGAGATAGTGAAGATGAAAGCACAAGTGCTCCCTAGGTGGTTTTGGTAATTAATATCAACATATCTCTTGTTGGACTAACACTTTTATCTAGTATGTTTCAGATAAGTTCAACAATGGAGTGGCATGGACTAAAGGATGTGGGAACTCCTTCAAGATGCTAAGGACAAAGGATTGGCTAAAGCTTCAAGCTCAAGACTCTTCATTTTACATTTTAGTGATCCAAGATCACATTGAGTCTATAGGAAAAGCCAATACTATCAAGGAGGGATGAGGTGTTGCTTAATGAGCCTCTTGCTTCAAGTGCTTAGTGATATGCTCCAAATACCCTCAACTACTTTCCCACTTCCACACATATGTCCTAAAACCTAAAGTCAAACTCGGCCCCACTGATTCTTCCTATCCGGCGCCATCGAGTTTGGATGTCTTAGCCACTGCCACAAACCCTAGGCAAATCGGTCTCACCGATAGGGATCTCGGTCTCACCGAGATGGGATTATAATCTCTCTGAGTATGTCCATTATCAAAGTCGGTCTCACCGAGTTGGAGAATCGGTACTACCGAGATTACAATGCAAACTTTCTGGTTGACTCATTACCAAAATCGGTCCCACCGAGTTTGAGTAATCGGTTTCGCCGAGTTTGCCTGACCAACTCTCTGGTTAGCTAGTTACCAAAATCGTTCTCACCGAGTTTGTGTAATCGGTCTCACCGAGATTACGTTATGCCCTAACCCTAACCATATCGGTCCTACCGAGATGCAAGTCAGTCCCACCGAAAACCCTAACGGTCACTAGGTTTACTAAAATCGGTCTGACCGAGTTTGTTGATTCGGTCCCACCGAGATTGGTAAATTGTGTGTAACGGTTAGATTTTGTGTGGAGGCTATATATACCCCTCCACCTCCTCTTCATTCGTGGAGAGATCCATCAGACTGAACCTACACTTCCAGCATCCTATTTCTGAGAAAGAACTACCTACTCATGTGTTGAGGTCAAGATATTCCATTCCTACCATATGAATCTTGATCTCTAGCCTTCCCCAAGTTGCTTTCCACTCAAATCTTCTTTCCACCAGATTCAAATCCTATGAGAGAGAGTTGAGTGTTGGGGAGACTATCATTTGAAGCACAAGAGCAAGGAGTTCATCATCAACACACCATTTGTTACTTCTTGGAGAGTGGTGTCTCCTAGATTGGCTAGGTGTCACTTGGGAGCCTCAGACAAGATTATGGAGTTGAACCAAGGAGTTTGTAAGGGCAAGGAGATCGCCTACTTCGTGAAGATGTACCGCTAGTGAGGCAAGTCCTTCGTGGGCGACGGCCATGGTGGGATAGACAAGGTTGCTACTTCGTGGACCCTTCGTGGGTGGAGCCCTCCGTGGACTCAGCAAGAACCGTTACCCTTCGTGGGTTGAAGTCTCCACCAACGTGGAAATGCGATAGCACCACCTATCGGAACCACGCCAAAAACATCCGTGTCTCCAATTGCGTTTGAATCCTCCAAACCCTTCCCTTTACTTTCTTGCAAGTTGCATGCTTTACTTTCCCTGCTCATATACTCTTTGCATGCTTGCTTGTTATGTTTTGAGAATGTTAAACTTGTGCCTAAACTCCACATAAACTTTAATAAGGTTAAAAACTGCAACTTTGGTACTTAGTGTCTAATCACCCCCCCCCCTCTAGACACCTCTTCTCAAGATCCTACAAGTGGCATCAGAGCTTTGGTCTCCATTTCCTTGGTTTAATCACCATTGGAGGAAGATAGATGAGTCTACTTCGGGGAGTCTTAGTCATAGAGTGCCTATTCTTGATGGAGAGTATTTTCATGAGTGGAAAAATGAGATGCTTGTAATTTTCAATAAATATCATTTGAACAAGTACATTGCTAGCCCTTGTGCACCTCATGTTGATCCTATGCATCCTACCCTTGATGAATCTATTGACATGACTAGAAATCTTAGGACTGTTAATCTTATCACTAGAGGCTTGCCTAGAAACTTGATTAGAATCTTGCCTACTTTTGAGTGTGCCTACACTATATGGAAATTTCTTGAGGAACGCTTTCCAAATTATTCCTTGAAAAATCTAGATGAAATTCTCTATAAGTCTATTGCTTTGAGTAAGATGAATACTAGTGATCCTATGTTTGGTGATCGTCCATTTGAACTCACCGACCTTATGCATGCCAAAGGAAATGTTGGTATTATTAGTGATATTATTTCCGAAGCTATAAGAATTCATAAGCAAGATCATTGTCAAACTCACTCTAATGAATTACCCTCTCTAGGATTTGATCCACCGCATGATGATGTTGAACATGGATACTATGATGAGGATGATGATAGTGACTTCGATCTTGATGATGCAATGAGACACTTTGGTCTTATGGCAAATCTTCGGGGATATGTGTCAGGAGGAAAGGAATGGGTTCTTGATAGTGGATGTACCGATCACATGACCGGAGATAAAGACATGTTTCGTGAGCTTGCTGAAAATGATAGTCCTCGAAAGTTTGTCACTTTCGGTGGCAACTCAAAGGGTAAGGTGGTTGGCCTCGGTAAGGTGGCCATCTCACATGATAGCTCCATTCAAAATGTCATGCTCGTTGAATCTCTTGGCTACAATTTACTTTCAGTATCTAGACTTGCTGATTTCGGTTTCAATGTCCTATTTACTAAAATTGATTGCCAAGTGTTTCGTCGAGACAATCATAAAATGGTCTTTACCGGTGTGCGTAGAGGTGATCTATACATTGTTGATTTCACTAAAAAGGCTCAACCTAAAACTTGCTTCATTGCTAAATCCTCAAAAGGTTGGTTATGGCATGAGCGATTAGGTCACGTTGGCATGAGAAACCTTGACAAGCTTATTAAAGGGAATCATATCCTTGGAGTTAACGATGTCATATTTGATAAGGATAGACTTTGCAGTGCTTGTCAAGCAGGTAAACAGGTTGGAGGAAGGCATCCCGTGAAGAACATCATGACCACAAAGAGGCCACACGAGCTACTTCACATGGATCTCTTTGGTCCCAACTCCTACAAGAGTCTTGGTGGAAATTCTTTTGGTTTAGTTATAGTTTATGATTTTTCAAGATTTACGTGGGTGTTCTTTCTCGATGATAAATCGCAGGTCCAAAAGATCTTCAAAAACTTCTCTAGAAAGGCCCAAAATCAATTTGAAGTGAAGATCAAGAAGGTTCGCAGCGACAACGGAACGGAGTTCAAGAATGCAAATGTGGACACCTTTCTTGACGAAGAAGGGATTTCACACGAGTTCTCGGCTACGTACACACCTCAACAAAATGGAGTTGTTGAGAGGAAGAACTGACGCTCATCGAAATGGCGAGAACGATGCTTGATGAGTACAAGACGCCAAGCACTTTTGGGCAGAAGCGGTTGAGACAGCTTGTCATGCAACAAATCGCTTGTATCTTCACAAGCTACTTGGCAAGGCGGCATACGAGCTCCTCACCGGTAACAAACCCCAACTTGGATACTTTCGAGTATTCGGCTCAAAGTGCTACATTCTTGATAAGCATCGTCGTTCTAAATTTTCTCCTAAGTCTCATGAAGGTTTCCTACTAGGTTATGGCTCAAACACTCACACTTACCGTGTCTACAACAATTTCACCCGAAAGGTTGAAGAGACAGTAGATGTGAAGTTTGATGAATCTAATGGCTCGCAAATATAGCAATTGCCAATTGATGTAGGAGACAAAGACCCTTCGGAAGCAATCCAAGACTTGTCTATTGGCAAGGTCCGTCCAACGGAGGTGAAGGAGAGTACCTCGTCTATTCAAGTGGAAGCTTCTACTTCACGACAAGGTGAACCAAGAGTTGATGCGGAAGCATCCACAAGTGGGACACACCAAGATGAAGAAAACGAGGAAGTGCATCAAGATGAACGTCAACGACCTCCTTCTCCACCACGACACGAGAACGACAACGCCAACAATGAAGAAGGCCAAGAAGAAGAACAAGATGAAGAAGATGTTCAACGAAGACCCAAGCAAAAGCTTTCACGAGTTCGAGCAAGAATTGCTAAAGACCATCCCGTCGAGCAAATCTACAATGATATTCAAACCGGGAGAATCACTCGCTCTAAAACTCGTTTAGCTAACTTTTGTGAAAACTATTCTTTCATCTCTAGAATTGAACCTATGAAGGTTGAAGAAGCATTGGAAGATCCGGATTGGATAAATGCTATGCATGAAGAGCTACACAACTTTGAGAGGAACCAGGTTTGGACATTGGTTGAGAAGCCCGACAACAACCACAACATCATCGGTACCAAATGGGTGTTTCGCAACAAGCAAGATGAAGATGGACAAGTAGTTCGCAACAAAGCACCTCTCGTCGCCCAAGGCTACACACAAGTCGAAGGTATGGACTATGGTGAGACTTATGCTCCCGTTGCTAGACTTGAGTCCATTCGCATCCTACTTGCCTATGCTAATCATCATGATATCACCTTGTACCAAATGGACATTAAAAGTGCTTTTCTAAATGGTGAAATAGAGGAGGAAGTTTATGTTAAGCAACCTCCCGGCTTTGTCAATCCTAAGAAACCCAATCATGTTTACAAACTTCACAAAGCTCTTTATGGTCTTAAACAAGCTCCTAGAGCATGTTATAAATGCTTGACCAAGTTTCTTCTTGAAAAAGGCTTTGAAATTTGGAAAATTGATTCCACACTTTTTACTAAAAGGGTTAATGGTGAATTATTTGTATGCCAAATTTATGTTGATGATATCATATTTGGATCAACTAACCCTCATTTTAGTGAAAAGTTTGGGAAGCTAATGTCGAAGAAGTTTGAGATGTCTATGATGAGTGAACTCAAATTCTTTCTTGGGATGCAAATCAAGAAAACTAAGGAAGGTACTTTTGTCTCTCAAACAAAGTATACAAAGGACTTATTCAAGAAGTTCAATATGCAAGAATGCAAAGGTATGACTACACCCATGCCTACTAGTGGACATCTTGACTTAACCAAAGATGATGAACCGGTTGATCAAAAGGTTTATCGCTCTATGATTGGTTCATTGTTATATCTATGTGCTTCACGTCCCGATATTATGCTAAGTGTGTGCATGTGTGCACGATATCAAGCTGCTCCTAAAGAATGTCATCTTAAGGCCGTGAAAAGGCTAGTGAGATACTTAATCCATACACCAAATTTTGGCATTTGGTATCCCGAGAGGGCCTCTTCGATCTTGTTGGCTACTCCGACTCGGACTATGCCGAGACAAGGTTGATAGAAAGTCCACTTCGGGTACTTGTCAATTTCTTGGTAGATATCTTGTGTCTTGGTCCTCCAAGAAACAAAACTCGGTATCCTTATCCACTGCCGAAGCGGGATACATTGCCGCTGGTTCATGTTGTGCTCAATTACTTTGGATGACCCAAACTCTTAAAGATTATGGGATATATGTGAAACATGTTCCATTGCTTTGTGACAATGAAAGTGCTATCAAAATTGGACATAATCCCGTACAACATTCTCAAACTAAGCATATTGAAGTTCGTCATCATTTCATTCGGGATCATGTAGCTAAGGCTGACATTGATCTTAAGCATGTTCGCACCGAAAAGCAATTAGCGGATATATTCACTAAACCTCTTGATGAGAAAGTGTTTTGCAGGTTAAGAGGAGAATTGAACATCATTGATGCTTCAAACTTGGAGTAGAAACTCCATTGGATACATGCGAGACATGAGCTTATGCCTAATCCTTGATATCTCACCTATGATGGAAATCTTATGTCTTGGATATATTTGTATCTTGCATGTTATCTAAACCATGTAGGTACTTGTTGAATCAAATTCCATGAGGTTGTAATCTACTCATATCTTGAGCAATCTCTACATCACCAAGTCTCTACACAAGGTGGATGAAGCCAAGGAAGCACAAAACCATTTAAACATATCCTTTGACAAATTCTATGTTGAGCTTCATGATTGTCATTGTTGGATACACAAGTGCTCTTCCTTGCACGAACTAACCCATGTAGGTAGATGGACTCAAATTCCAAGTGGTGCTCCAAATTCTTGATGAGCTACATCAACCTTGAGCAACCCACACAAGTTCAACTACGTGGACGACACCACCAACCAAGGTATGTTATTCCATCTTAGAGAAGCTTTACTCCAAGTCATGAGTTAAAGCAACTCAACAAGATGTGAATACATCAAAATGCTTAAGCGAAAATGGCAACCCCATTTTGAGCTTAAACGATGAGTATGACCTATGATCAAGTGATCTCACTTGACTCCTAAGTCAATATACTCTAACATAGGTGACTTTGTCGCCGACCATCTCTAGATGAAGTTCTCTTATGTTATTTTCTGAGTTTTTGCATTTGTCTCATGCATATGTGTTTCCCCTTTCAAAAAAAACTTCATCTAGATTTCTTTCTGTTTGCTCTGCATTTTCTGCATTCCAATTCTTTGCATATCATTCAGTAAATTCCTTGCAAATCTTTGTGAGATCTTATTAGTCAAGTGAGCTGAGGTGACAAGTGTTTTCTCTGCGATGAACTCGGTTACACCGATTTGTTATTTTTGGTCCAACCAAAAAAATTCGGTACCACCAAAGCATACCACTCGGTGCCACCGATTTCACAACAGGAAAATTAGTTTGCCACTTATTTTGTGTTTCTCTTGATCCATCTCCACTCAATGAATCTTGTCCTCTACAAGCATCACATTTTTACCATTGCTTTAGGTTGTGACTCAAGGATCAAACCCATTCACGACAAATTCCAGCGGGGGAGAGAGAGCTCAATTTTTTTATCAAGCCCTTCTTGGAAATTGATGTCAAAGGGGGAGAGAGAGATCACATCAAAGCTTATCACTTAGAGAGATCACATCAGAGAAGGAGAGAGAGATCCTTCAGGGGGAGAGAGAGAGATCTCCAGGGGGAGAGAATACTAGTAGAGAGTATTTCTCAAGGATCCCAGATGCTTGGTGTTCAAGAGGAGAGATGCCACATGTCTTCTTGAGGGGAAAGACATGTTAATATGTGCTTATCTGCATTAGCTTGCATTAGCTCTGTTCATTTATATCTTTCAGCTCTGATTTTCTTTCAGCTCTGATTTTCTGTTCCCTACCTTCTCCCAGTATCCCATGCTAGATTTAGGGGGAGCGAGACATCTAAGGGAAAGAAATCATCTAAATTCATTGCATATCTTTACTCTTGGGTACATGTTTAATCCAATGTAGTACTTAGTACTCACTCTCTACATGTCATCCCAGTCTTGGTATTCTTGTGGTTTCTTTTGTTTGCTCTGGCTAGTAGGTGCATCTGTGTTATCTAACCTTGTTTACGCAGGTTCATTCCATCCTAAGCCAACTCAAGACTACAAGGTAAGTATATGCATCACAATCATGTGTATGAGGAATTCTTGCTAATGTACATACTGTTTGCAAGAAGGACTCATGGCCAAGATACATGTAACACATTGCCTGCTCTATCATGGTTATGCTATCACATGCTTCTATATTCCATATTCACATGATTGCATACATGTAGGGGGAGCCTATGCCTGTTACATGTCTTTCCAAAGCTTTACTTGCTATTCTTTAGATCTTTATCTAAAGCTTTGATGTATATTGTCATCAATTACCAAAAAGGGGGAGATTGAAAGCACAAGTGCTCCCTAGGTGGTTTTGGTAATTAATGTCAACATATCTCTTGTTGGACTAACACTTTTATCTAGTATGTTTCAGATAAGCTCAACAATGGAGTGGCATGGACTAAAGAATGTGGGAATTCCTTCAAGATGCTAAGGAAAAAGGATTGGCTAAAGCTTCAAGCTCAAGACTCTTCATTTTACATTTTAGTGATCCAAGATCACATTGAGTCTATAGGAAAAGCCAATACTATCAAGGAGGGATGAGGTGTTTCTTAATGAGCCTCTTGCTTCAAGTGCTTAGTGATATGCTCCAAATACCCTCAACTACTTTCCCACTTCCACACATATGTCCTAAAACCTAAAGTCAAACACCGCCCACAGATTCTTCCTATCCGGCACCACCGAGTATGGATGTCTTAGCCACTGCAACAAACCCTAGGCAAATCGGTCTCACCGATAGGGATCTCGGTCTCACCGAGATGGGATTGTAATCTCTCTGAGTATGTCCATTATCAAAGTCGGTCTCACCGAGTTTGAGAATCGGTACTACCGAGATTACAATGCAAACTTTCTGGTTGACTCAGTACCAAAATCGGTCCCACCGAGTTTGAGTAATCGGTCTCACCGAGTTTGCCTGACCAACTCTCTGGTTAGCTAGTTACCAAAATCGGTCTCATCGAGTTTGTGTGATCGGTCTCACCGAGATTACGTTATGCCCTAACCCTAACCATATCGGTCCTACCGAGATGCAAGTCAGTCCCACCAAAAACCCTAACGGTCACTAGGATTACTAAAATCGGTCTGACCGAGTTTGTTGATTCGGTCCCACCGAGATTGTGTGTAACGGTTAGATTTTGTGTGGAGGCTATATATGCCCCTCCACCTCCTCTTTATTCGTGGAGAGATCCATCAGACTGAACCTACACTTCCAGCATCCTATTTCTGAGAAAGAATTACCTACTCATGTGTTGAGGCCAAGATATTCCATTCCTACCATATGAATCTTGATCTCTAGCCTTCCCCAAGTTGCTTTCCTCTCAAATCTTCTTTCCACTATATTCAAATCCTATGAGAGAGAGTTGAGTGTTGGGGAGACTATCATTTGAAGCACAAGAGCAAGGAGTTCATCATCAACACACCATTTGTTACTTCTTGGAGAGCGGTGTCTCCTAGATTGGCTAGGTGTCACTTGGGAGCCTCCGACAAGATTGTGGAGTTGAACCAAGGAGTTTGTAAGGGCAAGGAGATCGCCTACTTCGTGAAGATCTACCGCTAGTGAGGCAAGTCCTTCGTGGGCGACGACCATGGTGGGATAGACAAGGTTGCTACTTCGTGGACCCTTCGTGGATGGAGCCCTGCGTGGACTTGCGCAACCGTTACCCTTCATGGGTTGAAGTCTCCACCAACGTGGAAGTATGATAGCACCACCTACCGGAACCACGCCAAAAACATCCGTGTCTCCAATTGCGTTTGAATCCTCCAAACCCTTCCCTTTACTTTCTTGCAAGTGCATGCTTTACTTTCCGCTGCTCATATACTCTTTGCATGCTTGCTTGTTATGTTTTGAGAATGTTAAACTTGTGCCTAAACTCCACTTAAACTTTAATAAGGTTAAAAACTGCAACTTTGGTACTTAGTGTCTAATCACCCCCCCCCTCTAGACACCTCTTCTCAAGATCCTACAGAAGACACTACTGAGATCTCTTAACAGCTCATTTGACACCTTAGCCCTGATGATACAAGAACACCCTGATTTCAAAACTCTCGATCCGTCTGACATACTTGAGAGGCTCAACACACATGAGTATCAGCTATCTGAGAAACGAGATATCTATGGCCCCAACTATGGTCGAACCCGAGATTTGAAGGCAAAGGCTGCCGCTTCCTCATCTGAAGAAGAATCCGACCGCAGTTCTGGTGATCCCGAAGAACTTGGAAAGGAGCTTGCTATGCTTGTGAAGAAGTTCCAGAAATTCGCCAAGAAGAAAGGTTTCAGAAAGTACTCACGATCCAGCTCAAGAAATGATGAAGCTTCTGCCTATGATCATAATAAGAGAGCCTGTCACAAGTGCAAGAAACCTGGTCATTACATCTCTGAGTGTCCAAAGTGGGACAATGAGAAGAAGAAGAAGAAGTGCAAAGAATATGATTCTGATGACAAGAAGAAGAAGAAGAAATCCTCAAAGTCTTCTTCCAAGTCTTCTTCCAGATCTTCATCACACAAGAAGATCTCATCTGGCAAGGCTCGGGCTTTTGTTGGCAAGGAGATGGATTCAGAAGAGGATTCCGCTTCAGAGGAGGCGGAGGTGGAGTCTGAGGGGGAGTCTGACTCGGGTGTTGCGAGTCTGGCTCTAGCTTCCGCCTACGTTGCCAAGTCCATCTTCAACACCGAAGACAATGGTTCCGTCACCAACACTGATGATAATGACGATGAAGACTTGCCTCCCACCTACTGCTTCATGGAACGTGGTGCCAATGTAAAATCACGCGACGCTTACTTTCAAACATCGAGTGAAGATGACTCTGATTGTGAATCCAAACCCAGCTACAAAACACTTGCTCAAATTGCAAATGAACAACAGAAAGCTATGGAACACACTCAAAAACTGTTAGACAAAAGCGATGCCTGTTGGACGCGGAAATGACCCGTTCTCAGTCCTTAGTTGAAGACATTAAAAATCTTCATGCTAAGTACCAGGAACTTGAAAGTCGTCATGAAACGCTCACAACCACTCACGAAAAGCTCTCCTATGATTATCTTCAAAGGAAGCAAGAGCTTGAGAAATTGAGAGCGGCTCATGAAGATCTTCAAAAAGAGAATGAATCACTTCGCGCTCAACAGACCAGTTCCGCTCAGGAAGGATTTGAACCACCTTGTCTAACATGCCTTGAGCGTGATAACGCTACTTACATTCTTGAATGTTCTATCGCTCTTGTTGCAATATCTTCGATCACCGATGTGGTAACTAACCCCTCTGCGGAGGATACCACTACTATTGCTGATGAAAATGCTAGGTTGAAGACATTTCTTGAAACTGGGATGTACAAAAGTCTCAAAGGGCATCAAACACTGTGCGATGTCCTCAAAAAGCATATTCTGAACTGAAACCCTAGGAAAGAGGGTGTTGGGTTCGAGAGGAAAATGAATGTTGATGGCTCCTACTGGAAGCCTGAGCAGTACCCCAAAACCACATGGGTTGCTGCAAAGGGACCTTCAGTGGATCCATCCACCCTATCTGGCTTCCCATGTGCTAACCCAATTGTCATTGATGAATCCTTTGATGCAAACTATAAATTGTTTAAGAATCAGAATGATGAAGTGTTTGCCAGGTATATTGGTACTAACTACAGGAACGGGCCACCTATGAAGAAGATCTGGGTTCCCAAAGGTTGTCTTGAGAATCTTCCTGTGAATGTCAGTATGACACCACCTGGGAGGAAGAAAAATCCCAGACCAAAGGCTTCATATGACCCAAAGGCTTCATACAGACAGAGGACTCACCTGAGTCACCCTAACGCCAATGTTTTGCAGGGAAACCATACTCAGACTTATGAATATGAGCGTGTGTCTTCAAACCGCTATGTTCATAGAACAAAAAACTTTTCTGCTTATTCATATGAGTATCGTTCTTCTCCTGCAAGGCTATTTGCTAGGGCTCCAAAGCCGAAGTTCTCAGATGTTACACTTAGACTCATTGCTCTAAGCCACCCCTAAAGATGTGGGTGGTTAAGAAGAATTAACTTTATTTTGCAAGGAAAGGTCTCCAGCCGGAAATCAAAGGCGTCTGATGCTAGTGTTGGGGACCTAAAACATCTTGTAGGGCGCAAGATCAAATGCCCAAATGGTCTCACTATGTATTTTGTTCCCGAATCATTTGCCATACATCCAATCAGTCCTAACTTGGATCTAAGCTTTCATAATCCACTTGCTCGTCAAATGTTTATTCTTCACACTTCTCTTTGTGAAGCCTATCCCCTAACTGCACTGTAGGCTATGACACCTCGTGCTTCAGAATGGATTATGGATAGCGGATGCACTAATCATATGACTGGTGATCGAAGTCTTCTCATGGACTCAACCTTACGTCCCTCTGACAAGAGTCACATCACATTCTTTGACCTTTGGTAAAAGCAAGGTATTGGGTCTAGGTAGAGTTGCAATCTCAAGGGATCAGCACATGGATAAAGTGGTGCTTGTTGAATCCCTTGGTTTCAACTTAATGTCTGTCTCAATGCTTTGTGACTTAAATATGATTGTGCTATTTGGAAAATATCGATGCTTTGTACTAATGGAATCTGACAAGTCTCTAGTCTTTGAAGGGTATCGAAAAGACGATCTATATATTGTAGATTTCTCAGCTGGACCGCAGATGGACGTATGTCTTCTAGCAAAGGCTTCAGAATGCTGGCTCTGGCATCGAAGGCTAGGGCATGTAGGCATGAATAACTTGCACACTCTTGCGAAGAAGAAGCATGCCATGGGCATCGAAGGCGTCAAGTTCAAGAAGGACCATCTATGTGGCGCCTGCGAAGCAGGAAAGATGACTAGGGCCAAGCATCCCTCGAAGACAATCATGACTACATCTCAACCCTTCGAGCTGCTACACATGGATCTATTTGGCCCTACTCACTACTCTACTCTCAATGCTACTGCTTGCCTCTATGGTTTCGTAATTGTTGATGATTACTCTAGATATACTTGGGTACATATAATCCTCTACAAGACTGAAGTGCAGGATGTCTTCAGACGCTTTGCCAATCGTGCCATGATGAACTATGGCATCAAGATCAAGCATATTAGAAGCGACAACGGCACTGAGTTCAAGAACACTGGCCTCAACCTCTATCTATATACACTTGGCATCACACATGAGTTCTCTGCTCCTTATACACCCTAGCAAAGTGGCATCGCCGAGCGCAAGAACAGAACTCTTATTGAGATGGCCCGGACGATGCTTGACGAGTACAAGACTCCACGGAAGTTCTGGCCTGAAGCCATTGACACTGCTTGTCACATCATCAACCGCATTTATCTTCACAAGCTTCTGAAGAAAACATCCTATGAGCTCCTAACTGGTAAGAAGCCAAATGTAAGCTACTTCAGAGTATTTGGTGCTAGGTGTTGGATCAAGGATCCACATCACACTTCAAAATTTGCACCAAAAGCACATGAAGGTTTTATGCTTGGTTATGGAAAGGATTCGCACTCCTATAGAGTCTTCAACCTCTTTCACTATAAAGTAGTTGAAACCGTGGATGTGCGGTTCGATGAAACTAATGGCTCGCAAAGAGAGCACCTGCCAAATGTGATAGATGAAGTACCTTCAAGTAAATCCATCAAGCAGATGGGAATTGGAGATATCATACCCTCTGAGAATCAATCTGAAGAGGAACTGGTCATTTCTGCACCTAATCAACCTGGAGACAATGCTCAGTCTGAAGACAATCCCCCGAATGATGATATTGATCACAAAGAGCAAAATCTTCGTCCTGCTCATCCTCGTGTTGCAAATGAAGTTCAGATTGACAAGATAATTGTAGAGACCCGACCCGAATGGATCAAGTCTCTGTGCTTAAGTGTCATCCCTGGATCGGTATGCTGACACACACAATACTCGAGGATTTATAACAGAGGTAAATCACATCTATAAAGTAACGTAAATACCATTACCTCAATCCAAAATAGCGGAAGTAACAAGGTTGTGGATTCCCATCAACACCAACGGCAAAGTTGAGTGTAGAAATCGTAACCCTAACGTATCACTTACTCGTCGTAAGATCCTGCAACATGAGACGTTGCAACCACAAAGGGTCAGTACATTGAATGTACTGGCAAATTCACACCATAGGAGAATGATGAATAAAGGCTATCTCTACATGCATATTTGGCTGGTGGAAAGCTATATGGTTATAGTTTTTGCGAAAAGCCAATTTTTCCCTACTGCAAAGGAATAAATTTATTTAACTATCATGGTGGTTGTTAAACATTGAGAATGGTTGACAGCATTCTCAATCCCAATTAATCATCATCATTAAAACCCAACAGTATTAATTAAAGTAACATGATGAGATCAACAGGATAATCCAAGAACTAGATACTCAAGACATCCATAACAGGGGACACGACTAATCATGATTAGTTTGTACACTCTGCAGAGGTTTGTGCACTTTTCCCACAAGACTCGATCTCCTCCATTTGATTTCTCGCACTACATGGTGTTTGAGAAACGGATGACCGAGACATAGTCTTTGTAAGCGCTTAGCACCTTACGAATGGGTAGACCGTACCAACCTACAACCCCTACATCAGCTAGTCTACCACTATAAGAGTTCGCACGACTTAATCAACTATGCTAGAGCCCATAGTAGCGTGGCTGCACACGGAAGTTTCTAGCATGAATAATCTCACGATCCCTTTGAGCCTGGGTGGCGGTCCATAAAAAACAGGCAATCCTGGTCTACCCAGGTGCCTAGACAGGCAAATCCTAGAATAACCAGGTACCTCAATCCACCCAGATGTGTATTAATGTTGCCACCTTAAATAAACCATTAATTAACAATCTCACATCTGTCATGGATATTCACTCAAACCCAATCCACGTCTACGAGCATAGCATGGCATAACAAGCAAACGTAAAAGTAAATCTCGAGGGTTTTGATAATAAAACAGGTAATAGGTACTACCTCATCTACTTTCCCAAACCCACAATTTAATTAGATCCTAATCAATGCAATGTTTGAGGATTGATCTAATGCATAAAAACTGGGTATGAAAAGGGATATGATCAAAGTGTGAACTTGCCTGCAATGTTGACGAAGATGGTTCGCACTCAAAACTCTTGATAGTTCTACTCGTCACACTCCGGTCAATCTATCGTAAGCAAGCAATAGTAACCACACATAAGCAATCACTCAAAAGATCGGAAAGAACGAAGAAAACAATTCGGAAAACATCAAAACCAAGCAAATAACTCTTGCAACATAAAACAATTTCTAACAGTACCAAACTTATGTGAATTTGGCCTTATCAGTAAGTTTAGGTCAAGAGCTTCGATTTGCAAAAAGAATCAACTAAATCGGAGTTACGAAACTCAAGTTATGATCAAACGAAGTTCAAATACAAATCTAATCTAATTCAAATTTTAAAACTTTCAAAAACATGTTTGAGTTGGATTACTGGATAGAGGAGATCATAGCGAAGAAGTGGGCGTTGGTTTCATCTAATTCCGACTAACGAGCAAAAAGTTATAGTTGATTGAAAACCAGGGGCTGATCTGTAAAGAAAATATTCACGGAGGGGTCCCTGGCCGAAATCTGAAATAAAAAGAAAAATCTATCGAGCGAACGCTCGCTAACAGAACCTAACGAATGAAAATCGTTCGCTACCGAACCTAACTAATGAACGTTCGCAAAATAACAAAACCTAATTTAATAAACCGAAAAAAAACAAACCGAAGGGAAACCGGGGAACCGGGGCGGTTCATTACCGGACCGGGAAAACCGGCGAGTTGAGCGGCGGTTCGGGCGGTTTGGCGACGGCGGTCTCCGGCGAGGCGGGGCGAGGCGGCGACTTGGATCGGCGGCGGCTCCGGGGTCGATGGCGATGGGGCGGAGACGGGCAAGCGCGACGCTGGGCGGCGGAGTAGGTGGTGGCGGGGTGGCGGCTCCCGAGGTGTGCGGGCGGTGGTGGTGAGATGCGGCGGCGCAAGGTCGATCAAGGGCGGGCGAGGAGAGGAGGGACAGGCCCGGGGCGGCGCCCTTTATAGGTGGGGAGGGGAGGCGCGGCTTGGGGAAGGGGGTAGGAGGAGGCCGGGGCGGACACGGCGGCCATGTCGGCGCGACGGCATGCGGCGGGCGGAGTCCCGCCCGGGAGGACGGGCGCCACAAGGTGGCTGGGCCATGGCCTGGCTGGTTGGCTGACCTGGGCCAGGAAAGGGTTTTTTTTAAAAACATTTTCCAGACGAATAAAATAAACAAACACTTATAAAAAAATACAACCTAGGCATATAATATATCAAAATTTTCATAAAAATATTTTCTACTACTTGAACATTTTTCTAGACTCAAATAAAATCCACACAATTTTAAATAATTCAAACAGTGCTACTGCTTTAATAAAATCCACTGAAAATCATTTTAAAATTACCAAAATTTATTCAAATTTCTTTCTCTCCAATTTTCAATTGTAGGGAATCATGTTACCCTATTTTCCTTATATTTTATTTTTGGAGAAAAATAATTTGAATAAAATCCAAATAACTCCAAATTAAAAATAGTTCCCAAAAGGACTTTAAAATTTGATCTTTTTAAACTCCCAACTCATATTTCATATGTTTTGAAGAAGTCATTTTATCTTCGCTCGTGAAAATCATTGAGTAGCATTAAGTTTAAGAATTGGAATATTTCCAAATGAAATTCAAATATTTTCAAATACCCTTTCATTTAATTAAATGGAAGAAGTCATATCATCTCCGCTCAAGGGTTTTGTATTTGAAAGGAATTTGAATTCATGAAGATCAGAAAAGAAAATGAAAGTTTGGGAAAGTCCTTTTATTCCCTCTCATTTAACTTTCAAAAAGTTTCGAATTTCACTCAATTTCACACAATCAATCAAACAATCAATCAAATCTATCTATTTATTATAACATTCCAAAATTTAGAATTTTGGGATGTTACAAACCTACCACCCTTAAAATGAATCTCGTCCTCGAGATTCAGAGAGGCTAGAAAGAAATGGGTTAGGTCTGGGGGTCTTCTCAAAATCCATCGATCGTCTTCGGGGTCTCGGGTGCTACCACCCTTAGAAGCATGGTTACGGTTCCATCAAAACTCATATACTCCATCCTTATTAATGACAGTGTTGGTCTTCTCAGATCGTAAGGATAATTCCTTCTCTGGGCTATTCCGGTAGTGACATAACCTTTTCCGCAATTCTTTTGTCCTTTCCTCTTGGTAAGGTTATCCCGAAACTGGGTCCTCTTAGCTGACGGGTCTGGCGCCAATTCTAAACAACTATCGATATCTCATGCTGGTCATCAATTTATGGTTTGTCCTGCAGGAAATGGGTCTGGGTTGAACCTCACCGTATAACATACGGTTGGCAACAACTGCCGTGTACAAGGAAAAAATACATATATCATTTTAAGGTTTAAACAAGGTTTTGATCGTCGTCTCTCTACTATAGGTAAGTCACTCAAATTTACCATCCCATATAGCAAGGCGAATAATAAGAGTAAGTCGGTATCGTGATCAATCCATCCCGCACCCAAATCATTACCTTGTACATGGTTTAGCGAATCTCGCATTCCAACACTTGGTCATCCTCACAAGCATTGCAGAATTTTCTCTTGTCGACGAACCAAGTTCGAATAAATCCATTGATTCTGCAAGCCAAACAAACATCAATCGTTCCTTCACAACTCTCAGGTTTTGCGTTACTCCTATAAGATCGTCTATCGATAAAATCGTAACTTCTTCCAGGGTTTTTCCTTCAGCAAGAGTGTGCTTGCTTCTTGGCAAGTCCTGGGGCCTATGGTTTATGGCCCATCTCATCACTTGTAAACCTTGAACTCATCATCGTGGGCAACTGATCGTTATTCCAACTTCCAACTTCCTAGTATTCTTAAATCCATCCAATTGTACTGTCTTCCTTCCTTCTATTGGCACCAAATTAGGACATGATTACTCAGACTCATCATGGAATTTACCTTGATCCATATTTCCAACATCATACCTCCTTTATATCCAATAGTAATTCATCTCTTCATCCTCGTGGGATATCCCACCTACCGATATAAAAACTTATACTTATGAAGTCCATACTCCACTTCGTGGAACATCATTATCCTTTCCAGGGTCAAGCGTCCTTACAGGGGAATATTGGCCATTTATGCATGGCACTTCTTCAACTCGGATACGTGAAACACATCATGAACTCCTAACAGTCCTTCGGGTGACTCCAATTTGTTGGCCACTTCTCCCATATGCTCCAAAACTCGGTATGGTCCTACAAATCTCGGGGCTAACTTTCAATTAACTCCAAATCGTTTAACTCCTCGTAGAGGGGACACATGAAGACATGCTCTGTCTCCAATTTCATAGACTACCTCCTTGCGTTTTTTTAGTCCACAAAACTCTTCTGCCAGGACTGAGCTACCTTCAGTCTATCTCGAAGCAACTTAACATTCTCTCCTGAATCCTTGATCACATTTGATCCAGACAACTGACGGTCTCCAACTTCATCCCACATCAACGGTGTCTGGCTCCTTTTTCCCATACAAAGCTTTAAAAGGGGCCATCTTCAAACTGGCTTGGTAACTGTTGTTGTATGAGAACTCCGCGTAAGGTAGATTATCCTCCCTACTAGATCCATAATCTAGCGCATACGTCCTCAATATGTCCTCCAGAATCTGATTGACTCTCTCGGTCTATCCATCTGCTCATGGATGAAAGGTCATCTTGAAC
Organism: Aegilops bicornis; assembly: GCA_021605145.1. NCBI lineage: Eukaryota > Viridiplantae > Streptophyta > Magnoliopsida > Poales > Poaceae > Aegilops > Aegilops bicornis. Next base: position 334,786,788 of record CM038670.1, on the reverse strand, counting down.
TCTAGCCTAGTACCCAAAGTTTCACGCAACTGATTCCAAAACTTTGAAGTAAACTGGGTTCCTCTATCTGATACAATGGTCCTCGGAACTCCATGCAGACATATGATCCTGGTCAAATATATCTTGGCCAACTGCAAACTTGTATAGGTGGTTTTCACTGGGATAAAGTGAGCCACTTCGGTCAAGCGAGTCAACTACTACCCAGATAGAATCATGTCCAGTTCGGGTTCTGGGAAATCCGGTAATGAGATCCATGCCAAACTTATCCCACTTCCATTCGGGTATCGGCATAGGCTGTAGTAATCATGCTGGCTTCTGATGCTCTGCTTTTACTTTCTCCGCATACATCGATTCACGACTACATACTCCGCAATATCCTTCTTCATACCAGTCCACCAGAAACACTCCTTCAAATCCAAATACATCTTGGTGTTTCCAGGGCGAATCAAGTATGGTGAGTCATGAGCCTCCTGAAGTATTAACTTCCCCATCTTTGCATTATTGGGCACATATACACAATCCTCGAACCATAAGATGTCGTGCTCATCCTTACGAAAACCTTCGGCCTTTCCTTTGCTCATCCTCTCTTTTACCTTAGCAATCTCTTGGTCATCCTTCTGAGCTTCACGGATCTTTCCCAACAATGTAGACTGAACTTCCATTGCTGCAACAAAACCTTTGGGAACAATATCCAACCGAAGTTCCCTGAGATCCTCAGCTAACTCCTTTGGTAATCCTCTGTTTATGAGGGTATTTGTCCTTATTTTCTTTATGACTGTGTCCTATTTCTCGACAAAGCTTGTATGCACAAGGTTTCTTCATATCCTTTCCATAAGGCTTCAACTTCTGGGACACAAGCCGAGACTTTAGCAGAGTCAACTTAAATCTTCCCAAACGGTTACTCCTTGCCATCCATTGATGGTTTGGTACATCCTTCACCAGGTAGCAGCACCTCTTTCAAAGCATTGAAGAGCATGTTGGCCATATTCTTTCCGGCTATAGGGTTATTCTCCATTTGATCCTCCATGTTCTGAATCCATTGGACTGTCTCCAATTGACTCATCGTTCCAGGAAACATGAGTTCATCTCCATTCATCCTTTATTGGGTCCATGGGTTTGGGGTGGGACAAGAGAGATAGAGAGGGATACACACAATACAAACAATAGTTTTGAAAAGACAGGTTTTACTGTGGTTGTCGGAAAAACATCAAACAAATGACAGCTCACAATCGTCGCATCTAACGCATGTATATAATAGGGGTTTGGGCTTCTAATGGTCAATAAATCTTCAAAGTCATCAAACTCTTCAAGTCTTGTTCATGTCTCTGATAGCTTCTTCCAATCATGCTTGTCTTTTTCCAGTTCTTTTGCCAGATCATATCTATTGTCGCAAAGTCTCTCGTCACGCCTTTTAATATTTATAGAGTTGCATTCCAAACTTCTGGGTTTCATCAACCTCGACATGGACCATGATCCTACTGTCCTTCAGTTCCTGACAAATCTCCGGTATCTCAAGGTTTAGCTCCTCCTGCTTGGCTATTTTAATCTTCTGGGACCTGGGTTCTTCACGAACTGCTTCCTTGTCAAATACGGCTTCCTGCAGATCCACCCTAAACTCCTTGATGTAATACTCCAGATCCTTGCGATACGCCAGCTAAGGTTAAAACTGCATCTTTTGCTGATAGGTGCTCCATTAGCCTTCTATCATCCAATCCTTCCATGCATGTGCATGCTTAACTCAGCACGGTGGCAATAGCATAAACGAGCGATAACATCATGGATAGCCGTGTTTCTGCTCTTGTCATTTCCATGAGATATCTCTCCATAGTTGATATCTCCTGCATTGGGGTTTCCTTGACAAAACTTTGAGTTCTGATGCTCCATGTTCCGGTCTTTCTCCGATGCACCTTGATCTCGGGTATTGACAGCTTCCATAGTCTGCCAGGTTCCATAAAGGTAGCCTTCCTAGGTCATACTAAATCTGGAAATTCTTCATATCCCTCAAATTCTCCAAGTCTTCGGAGTCTTCAACCGTTGTAGTTTCCATTATTCAAATGCACGGTAAAATCCCCTTCATTCCGTAGTGGTCGTGGTTGTCCTGATATCTCGTACTCCTTGGAGTGGTCTCATCAGTCGAATCTTCATGTGGTCAAAAGGGGAAAGGGTATAGTTTAACTAGAAAGGAATATTTGAATAAGCTCATAAGAGAAGAGAGGTAAGAGATCTTTTTGAAAAGAAAGTTGTAGAGGAAATCTTTCCTATGGGCTTGCCAGTTTCTAGGGTCACGTCCTACAGTCAACATGTGCTCTGATACCATCTTGTAGCGACCCCACCCGAATGGATCAAGTTTCTGTGCTTAAGTGTCATCCCTGGATCGGTATGCTGACACACACAGTACTCGAGGATTTATAACAGAGGTCTATCACATGTATAAAGTAACGTAAATACTATTACCTCAATCCAAAATAGCGGAAGTAACAAGGTTGTGGATTCCCATCAACACCAACGGCAAAGTTGAGTGTAGAAATCATAACCCTAACGTATCACTTACTGTCAGAAGATCCTGCAACATGAGACATTGCAGCCACAAAGGGTCAGTACATTGAATGTACTGGCAAATTCACACCATAGGAGAATGATGAATAAAGGCTATCTCTACATGCATATTTGGCTGGTGGAAAGCTATATGGTTATAGTTTTTGCGAAAAGCCAATTTTTCCCTACTGCAAAGGAATAAATTTATTTAACTATCATGGTGGTTGTTAAACATTGAGAATGGTTGACAGCATTCTTAATCCCAATTAATCATCATCATTAAAATCCAACAGTATTAATTAAAGTAACATGATGAGATCAACAGGATAATCCAAGAACTAGATACTCAAGATGTCCATAACCGAGGACACGGCTAATCATGATTAGTTTGTACACTCTGCAGAGGTTTGTGCACTTTTCCCACAAGACTCGATCTCCTCCGTTTGATTTCTCGCACTACATGGTGTTTGAGAAACGGATGACCGAGACATAGTCTTTCGAGCGCTTGCACCTTACGAATGGGTAGACCGTACCAACCTACAACCCCTACATCAGCTAGTCTACCACTATAAGAGTTCGCACGACTTAATCAACTATGCTAGAGCCCATAGTAGCATGTGGCTGCACACGGAAGTTTCTAGCATGAATAATCTCATGATCCCTTTGAGCCTGGGTGGCGGTCCATAAAAAAAAGGCAATCCTGGTCTACCCAGGTGCCTAGACAGGCAAATCCTGGAATAACCAGGTACCTCAATCCACCCAGATGTGTATTAATGTTGCCACCTTAAATAAATCATTAATTAACAATCTCACATCTGTCATGGATATTCACTCAAACCCAATCCACGTCTACGAGCATAGCATGGCATAACAAGCAAACGTAGAAGTAACTCCCAAGGGTTTTGATAATAAAACAGGTAATAGGTACTACCTCATCTACTTTCCCAAACCCACAATTTAATTAGATCCTAATCAATGCAATGTTTGAGGATTGATCTAATGCATAAAAACTGGGTATGAAAAGGGATATGATCAAAGTGTGAACTTGCCTGCAATGTTGACAAAGATGGTTCACACTCAAAACTCTTGATAGTTCTACTCGTCACACTCCGGTCAATCTACCGTAAGCAAGCAATAGTAACCACACATAAGCAATCACTCAAAAGATCGGAAAGAACGAAGAAAACAATTCGGAAAACATCAAAACCAAGCAAATAACTCTTGCAACATAAAAAAAATTCTAACAGTACCAAAATTATGTGAATTTGGCCTTATCAGAAAGTTTATGTCAAGAGCTTCAATTTGCAAAAAGAATCAACTAAATCGGAGTTACGAAACTCAAGTTATGATCAAACGAAGTTCAAATACAAATCTAATATAATTCAAATTTTAAAACTTTCAAAAACATGTTTGAGTTGGATTACTGGATGGAGGAGATCATAACAAAGAAGTGGGCGTTGGTTTCATCTAATTCCGACTAACGAGCAAAAAGTTATAGTTGTTTGAAAACACAGGGCTGATTCAGAAGAAAATATTCACGGATGGGTCCTCGCCGAAATCTAAAATAAAAGAAAAATCTATCGAGCTTAACGCCGCTATCGTAACCTAACGAACGAAAACCGTTCGCTACCGAACCTAACTAATGAACGTTCACAAAATAACAAAACCTAATTTAATAAACCGAAAAAAAAACAAACCGAAGGGAAACCGGGGAACCGGGGCGATTCATTACAGGACCGGGAAAACCGGTGAGTTGAGCGGCGGTTCGGGCGGTTCCGGCGAACGCGGTTTCCGGCGAGGCGGGGCGAGGCGGCGACTTGGATCGGCGGCGGCTCCGGGGTCGACGGCGATGGGTGGAGACGGCGAAGCGACGCTGGGCGGCGTGAGTCGGTGGTTGCGGGGTGGCGGCTCCGAGGTGTGCGGCGGCGGCGGTGAGATGCGGCGGCGGCGTCGATCTGCGGCGGCGCGGGGAGGAGAGGAGGGACGGGGCCCGGGGCGGAGCCCTTTATAGGTGGGGAGTGGAGGCGCGGCTTGGGGAAGGGGTAGGAGGAGGCCGGGCGACACGACGGCCATGTCGGGCGGGCGGGCGTGGCGGCAAGTGAGTCCCGCCTTGGGAGGACAGGACAAGGCTGGGCTGGGCCGTGGCTCGCCGGGTTGGCTGGGCTGGCCATGGAAAGGGTTTTTTTAAAAACATTTTCCAGACGAATAAATTAAACAAACACTTATAAAAAAATACAACCTAGGCATATAATATATCAAAATTTTCATAAAAAGATTTTCTACGACTTGAACATTTTTCTAGAGTCAAATAAAATCCAAACAATTTTAAATAATTCAAACAGTGCTACTGCTCTAATAAAATCCACTGAAAATCATTTTAAAATTACCAAAATTTATTCAAATTTATTTCTCTCCAATTTTCAATTGTAGGGAATCATGTTACCCTATTTTCCTTATATTTTATTTTTGGAGAAAAATAATTTGAATAAAATCCAAATAACTCCAAATTAAAAATAATTCCCAAAAGGACTTTAAAATTTGATCCTTTTAAACTCCCAACTCATATTTCATATGTTTTGAAGAAGTCATTTTATCTTCGCTCGTGAAAATCATTGAGTTGCATGAAGTTTAAGAATTGGAATATTTCCAAATGAAATTCAAATATTTTCAAATACCCTTTCATTTAATTAAATGGAAGAAGTCATATCATCTTCGCTCAAGGGTTTTGTATTTGAAAGGAATTTGAATTCATGAAGATCATAAAAGAACATGAAAGTTTGGGAAAGTCCTTTTATTCCCTCTCATTTGACTTTCAAAAAGTTTCGAATTTCACTCAATTTCACACAATCAATCAAACAATCAATCAAATTTATCTATTTATTATAACATTCCAAAATTTAGAATTTTGGGATGTTACAATAATTGACAGCTTGAATGCACCTGGTCCACTCACTCGTTCAAAAGCAACTCAAAGAGCAACACAGCTAACCAACTTCTGTGGGCATTTTGCATTTGTCTCAATCACTGAACCCAAGAAAGTTGATGAAGCCTTCATGGAACCTGAATGGTGTAACGTCCTCGATGCGGCTATATCTCCCACGTGTCGAAGCACGACTTAGAGGCATAACCGTATTGAAAGCAATGTCGCAAGTGAGGTAATCTTCACACAACCCATGTAATACATAAGGGAAAGAGATACATAGTTGGCTTACAAATGCCACTTCACACAATACATAAATAAACATCCATCATCCAGATTACACTCAAGGCCCGACTACGGAACCAAAATAAAAGAAGACTACCCCAAATGCTACACGGATCCCTGATCGTCCCAACTGGGCTCCACTACTGATCATCAGGATAAGACACATAGTAACGACCACGTTCCTCGTCGAACTCCCACTTGAGCTCGGTTGTGTCATCTCAGACCGCATCACAAGACTGCAACTGTTTTGGTAGAATCTGTGAGTCACGGGGACTCAACAATCTCACACCGCGTAGATCAAGACTATTTAAGCTTATAGGAAGGACAGAGTTGTGAGGTGGAGCTGCAGCAAGCGACTAGCATATATGGTGGCTACATTCGCAAAAGAGAGCGAGAAGAGAAGCAATGCCTGGTTGTGAAGCTAGTAGCGATCAAGAAGTGATCCTGAACTACTTACATCAAACATAACTCCAACACCGTGTTCACTTCCCGGACTTCGCCGAGAAGAGACCATCACGGTTACACACGCGGTTGATGTGTTTTAAATAAGGTCAACTTCCGGTTTTCTACAACCGGACATTAACAAATTCCCATCTGCCTCATAAATCATGGGCACGGCTTTCGAAAGATAATACCCTGCAGGGGTGTCCCAACTTAGCCCATTATAAGCTCTCATGGTCAACGAAGGATATTCCTTCTACCGGGAAGACCCGATCAGTCTCGGAATCCCAGACTACAAGACATTTCGACAGGAATAAAACAAGACCAGCAAAGCCGCCCGAATGTGCCGACAAATCTCGATAGGAGCTGCACATATCTCGTTCTCAGGGCACACCGGATGAGCAGTTCGTACAACTAAAACCAGACCTCAAGTTTCCTTGAGGGGGCGATGCAAAGCGCTCTAGTTTGGGCCAACACTCAGAGGAGCATTGGCCCGGGGGGTTAAATAAAGATGACCCTCGGGCTCGCGAAAACCGGGGAAAAAGGCTTAGGTGGCAAATGGTAAAACCAAAGTTGGGCCTTCTTTGGAAGAGTCTTATTCAAAGCGAACTGTCAAGGGGGTCCCATAAATCACCCAACCGTAAGGAACGCTAAATCAAGGAACATAACACGGTATGACGGAAACTAGGGCGGCAAGAGTGGAATAAAACACTGGGCATAAGGCCGAGTCTTCCACCCTTTACCAAGTATATAGGTGCATTAATTAAACAATAGATATTGTGATATCCCAACAAGTAAACATGTTCCAACAAGGAACAAACTTCATCTTCACCTGCAACTAGCAACGCTATAAGAGGGGATGAGCAAAGCGGTAACATAGCCAAACAACGGTTTGCTAGGAAAGGATGGTTAGGGGCTTGACATGGCAATATGGGTGGCATGATATAGCAAGTGATAGGCATCGTAGCATAGGCATAGCAAAAGAGCGAGCATCTAGCAAGCAAAGATAGAAGTGATTTCGAGGGTATGGTCATCTTGCTCGCAAAGTTCTCGAGTTGTCGAAAGCTTGATCCTCGTAGCGTTCTCAACAGGTTCCTCGTTCACGTACTCGCCTCCGGCTCTACCCAAAGCAAGAACACAAACAATGGAACCACAATAAATCACGGGCGATGCACAAACAACATGATGCAAAACATGGCATGATATGCGAGATGTGAGATGCAATGCATATGCGTGCTCTGGAAGAAAACTGATGAACAAGGCATCAACTTGGCAAACCAAGTATGCCTCTGGGAAGGTGAGATGATTTCGATTGAAATCGATACAAAGATCACCGGAATCGGATGCACGGTTTGCAAATGACAAGCGAAACAAGAATGGCACAAATCTGCCATTCACAGCATGATACCACATAGCAAGCAACAAGAAATTAAACTACTGCAACCAATCGTACCAACAAAGCATATGGCAGTGATCTACTCAAGACATCCTTACTGAAGTATCTCAAACTATGCATGGATCTCTCGGTAGCATCAAGTTTACATGGCATAAAAATATCAGCAAAACAGGGGCTTAAATCAGCAACATCATGAAGCCTAGTTTGCATGCTTGTGCTAGTCACCACAGAGATCACAAAAATACATGCTATACACCCCTGTAAAGATGGCATGGCATATTACAAAACACATGTAGGACTCAAGATCATAGGATGCACACATCAATCATGGCAAAAATGACAAAAGTGCATGTTCTGATAAGAATCTGAAACTAACATCACATAGCCCTCTTCCAACAGCATTTCGGGCATCAAGATGAGCTCAAATGAAAATGATGCAATGAGATGAAACGATCTAATCATCGAGGCGAACATTTTGTATGCTACACGCCCAAAGCGGAGCCACGGGTGCAAAGTTATGGCATGATGAAAATGCAACCAAATAATGACAGATCAATGACTTAGAGGAAATTTCGGGGAGAAGGAAAGTCAACCGAGGTGAATTTTGGATCTGAGATCCGGGGCGCGCGGAAGCCGAGGTTCGCCGGCGGCGGAGAAGACGGAGACGGCGGCGGCGGAGGCGCCAAGGCCGACGGCGCGCGCGGGCGGCCGGGCGGTGCGGAACGGGCGGGAGGCGGCGACGGCCGGGAGGCGGCGGCGGGCCGGGAGGCGGTGGCCGGCGGCGGTCGGGCGGCCGGGCGAGGGCCGAGAGGCGGCGCGGGCTGGGCCGGTCGGGCACGGAGACGACGGCGCTGGGCTGGGGCCGGGACGGGCTCTCGCGAAGCTCGGCGCGCCGACGGCGATGTGGGGCGCGGGTTCACGGCGTGGCGCGCTGCGGTTCGTCTGGGCGCTGGGCGGATGTTCGCCGTCTGGATCTCGTCCGTGGCCTTGAAGGGAGCGGGGAGACTAGGGTTTCGTCCGGATTTCGGGGAAGGGACCTATATTTATAGGTAGAGGGAGCTAGGAAGCTCCAAATGGAGTGTAGTTTTCGCCCACACGATCGTGATCCAACGACGGAGAGCATGGAAGTGACTTAGATGGGTTATTGGGCTGTTTTGAAGGGGTGTTGGGCTGCAACTTAAAAGAGGCCTTTGCGAGAGTGCGGTTAACCGTTGGAGTATCAAACGAGCTCCAAATGACTCGAAACTTGACAGGTGGTCTACCGGTGGTGTACCAAGGCCACTTGACAAAGCTCGGTCCATTCCGAGAAAGTTTAGTACCCGCTCACGGAAAAATGTAAAAGGGGACGCCGGGGGACATAGGAGTGCCGGATTGCAAAACGGACAACGGGGAAAATGCTCGGATGCATGAGACGAACACGTATGCAAATGCGATGCACATGATGACATGATATGAGATGCATGACATGAACAAAATGCAAAACGAAAGACAAAACCCAACCACGGAGGGAATATCATATCACAATGCCGAAAATGGCAAGAGTTGGAGTTACAAATATGGAAAGTTACATCCGGGGTGTTACAACACTCCACCACTACAAGAGGATCTCGTCCCGAGATCTAGGACTGAAAGAACTCCGGATATTCGGAACGGAGGTTATCCTTGCGCTCCCAGGTGGCTTCTCGGTCGGAATGGTGTGACCACTTCACTTTCAGGAATTTGATTGACTTGTTGCAAGTCTTGCGCTCGGTTTCATGATAAGAGAGATCTTCTTGGAGGTCAATTTCTTCGAAGTTGATAGTGCGTTCAGGTGTCTTGAAGCACTTGCGAAGCTGTGACACATGAAACACATCATGCACGTTCACGAAGTTGGACGAAAGCTCAAGTTGATAGGCGAGATCGCCTCTTTTGCCAATGATCTTGAAAGGACCCACGTATCTAGGGGCAAGCTTCCCTTTGATACCGAAGCGACGAGTGCCTTTCATTGGAGAGACGCGAAGGTAGACATGGTCTCCGATTTCAAAAGCCACATCACGGTGCTTGTCATCATAATAGCTCTTCTGGCGCGATTGCGCGGCTTTGAGATTCTCACGAATGACTTTGCACATTTCTTCGCTTCGTGATCAAGTCGTTGCCAAGAAGTTGGCGTTCAATTGCCCTCGGACCAATTGAGAGGAGTACGGCACTTTCTGCCATAGAGAATTTCGAATGGGGCCTTGCCCGAACTTGCTTGGAAGCTGTTGTTGTAGGAGAACTCGGCATATGGAAGACAATATTCCCGCTTCATACCGAAGGAAATGACACAAGCCCTGAGCATATCTTCAAGGATTTGATTGACTCGCTCGACTTGGCCACTTGTTTGAGGATGGAAAGCTGTGCTGAAACGAATGTTGGTGCCCATGGCCTTCTGAAAAGAATCAAGGTGAAGATGCTGCCACGGTCTGAAGAGATCAATTGTGGAATGCCGTGCAAGGAGACAATCCTGGAGGTGTATAGCTCTGCCAACTGAGCTGCTGTGATAGATTCTTTGATAGGAAGAAAATGAGCCACTTTAGTAAGCTTGTCAATGACAACAAAGATATCATCATTTCCACGCTTGGACTTAGGAAATCCGATTCTGAAGTCCATCTCAATATGATCAAACTTCCATTACGGAATAGCAAGAGGTTGGAGGAGACCAGCTGGTCGTTGGTGTTCTGCTTTCACTCTTCTGCAGACATCACACTCATTCACGAATTGAGCAATTTCTCGCTTCATTCGAGTCCACCAATATGACTACTTGAGGTCATGGTACATCTTCATACTTCCAGGATGAATGGATAGAAGAGAATTGTGCGCCTCGTTCAAAATGACTTTACGTAGATCACCCTTTGGAACCACAATCCGGTCCTCGAAGAAAAGAGTATCTTTGTCATCAATGTGGAAGCACTTGTATTTGCAAATGCCCTTGTCGATACCACGTTTCACCTTTTTCACCATGGTATCCAGGAGTTGAGCCTCACGGATTTGGTCTTCCAAAGTAGGAGAGACTATGAGGTTGGCAAGAAAGCCTTGAGGAACAACTTGAAGATTCAGCTATGGAAAGCTTCACAAAGATCCGGTTGGAAGGGCTTGAGGATAAAACTGCTGCAGTAAGCCTTCCCGCTCAAAGCATCTGCAATCACATTGGCCTTGCCGGAGTATATTCAATACTTGGGTTGTACTCTTGAATCATTTCGACCCATCGAGTTTGCACGAGGTTGAGGTTGGGTTGAGTGAAGATATACTTGAGACTCTTGTGATCGGTGAATATGTCCACTTTCCTTCCCAACAAGAGATGTCTCCATGTCATCAATGCATGGACAACCGCCGCCAACTCAAGATCATGAGTGGGGTAGTTCTTTTCGTTGGGCTTCACCGACGAGAGGTATAGGCCACAACTCTCTTCTCTTGCATTAACACAGCACCGAGACCTTGAAGAGAAGCATCACAGAAAACTTCGAATGGCTTGGATTCATCAGGAGGAGTTAAGACAGGAGTTGTGACGAGTTTCTCTTTGAGAGTATTGAAAGCAACGTCACACTCGGGGAGACCGTACATACTTCACATGCTTACGGAGGAGGTTGGAAAGAGGCTTTGCAATCTTGGAGAAATTCTCAACGAATCTTCGCAATAGCTTGCAAGTCCAAGAAAATCTAAGTCGCTTGACGATTCTCGAGGAGGTTCCCAATTCACAACTGCAGACACCTTCTCGGGATTAACAGTGATGCCCTTGGAGGAGATGATGTGACCAAGGTAAAGAACTTCATCAAGCCAAAATTCACATTTGGAAAACTTCGCATAGAATTAATGCTCTCTGAGCTTGTCGAGCACCAATAGCAAATGTTTGGCATGATCCTTCTTATTCTTGGAGAAGACCAAAATATCATCAAGATAGACCAAGACGAATTCATTGGTGTAGGGGTTGAAGATGAAGTTCATCATTCAAGAGAATGTTGGAGGAGCATTGACAAGGCCGAAGGACATGACAATATATTCATAAGAACCAAAGCTTGTTACGAATCTTTGTCTTGGGAATATCTTGTTCACGAATGCGAATTTGATGATAACCCATACGAAGGTCAAGCTTGGAGAACACTTTAGCACCTTTGAGTTGCTCGAAAAGCTCATTGATGTTGGGAAGTGGATACTTGTTCTTGATAGTCTTCTTGTTCAATGGACGGTAATCGACACAAAGTCGGTCCGTGCCATCCTTCTTCTGGACAAAAAGAACACCACAACCCCAAGGAGATGAACTCGTTCTGATCAAACCCAGACGCTCTTGTTCATCGAGCCGTTTCTTCAATTCCTTCAGCTCATTAGGTCCAAGCTTGTATGGGCTCTTGCAAACGGGTTCCGTGCCAGGCTCAAGATCGATAACGAATTCAACTGGCCAGTGAGGAGGCATTCTCGAAGCTATTATGGAAAGACATCTTGGTACTCACAAACGACTGGAATCTGAGAGATAGCATTCAACTCGCCCTTCTCATTGAGAGAAAACAACCGAATGGTTTCATCACGAGCGGCATAGATGATCACATCGTCAGAAGAGTGTGTCAATTGAATTTCCCTGGCAGCCCAATCAAGCTGAGCTTTGTGCTGAGAAAGCCAGTCCATCCCGAGAATAAGATCAATATCCGAGTCACCAAGAACAATTGGTTTAGCCAGAAATCTATAATCGCCCATCTTGATAGAAACATCCGGAACCAAGGAGCTTGCATGCATGAATTTACCCGGAGAGACAACAGATAACGGTTTAGGCAAATCTTGAAAAACCAACTCATGCTTAGATGCAAAAGGTCTTGAAATGAAAGAATGCGATGCACCGTATCAAATAAGACTTTTGCAGAATATCATTAATCGAGAGATTACCCATTATCACATCAAGAGATTTCTCCGCTTGAGCTGCATTCATCATGTTCACCTTGCAGACTTGGGATTATGCTTGACCACCGCATTGCCGGAAGATCTCACAGGAGGAGGAGGCGGAAGGCGCCTTTGGTTGAAGCACTTGTTCGCATAGTGACCTTTCTCACGACATTTGTTGCAAGTCACCTCCGAGAGCGGACGGTGGTAAGGAGCATTTGACCTTGGAGCTTGAGAATTAGACTTGTTACGATAGCTTTGGGTTGGGTGGGTGGGAAGATCCGCGACCACCTGAGTTCTTCTGCCGATAAGGCCGATTTAAACGGAGGAGGAGGAAGGTAGAACTTCTGCTTAGCTGCCACTTGAGAGGAAGAAGAAGACTGAACTGCATCCTCGATTCTCTTCTTAGAAGCCTCACATTTGAGCTGGGCAGCTTCTTGCTTCATGCCATGTTGTAGAATTCATCATACTTTTCTGGCTCAAAAAGCACGAGAGCTAATTGCAGATCTTCTCTGAGACCACCTCTGAATTGATAGATCATACTCTTTTCATCAAGGACGTCTTGCTTAGTGAAGCGAGCGAGTTTCTGGAACTGGATATTGTATTGATACACAGACATGTTGCCTTGCTTGAGATTGCAGAACTCCTCACGCTTGCTCTCAACAACACTTTTCAGAATGTGGTGAGCTTTGAAGTCTCGGCGGAACTCATCCCAGGTAATGACACGACCTCCTCTAGAATCTTTGTATTGTTTATACCACTCAGCAGCTTGGTCCTCGAGTTGAAACGAAGCAAACTTGACAAAGTCCTCAGGTCTGACATTGCTACATTCAAAATGTTTGCAGATGTCCACAAGCCAATCGTCGGCGGCGTCTGTGGCCTCGACACGTAAGCTGAAAGACTTCAGTGATTAGCGAGGAACCGATTGAGGGTAGCAAAGTGCGGCTGGTTGTTGCCTTGACCTTGATTTCCTTGATTGCCTTGCCCTTGGGTACGCTCTTGCAAGAGTTGCAAAATCATCTGAGCATTTGCGTTGGTGGCTGCCATGATAGCTTGCCATGCCTCCGGAGGCGGAGGTGGAGGTGGAGGGTTTGACTGACTCCCATCATTGCGTTCCGGATTCAGATGCGTTGGCGGAGCCATCCTGAAGAGGGTGACATCCATTAGCACTTGATAGACAGATAGACAAGTTGAATCAACGGATAGAGATTGCAACATATAGTCTTCACAATAAACATTCGAACAAGGATGAACGAATGAATTCCAAAGCTAACATCACACGTCCATTAAGGTGAGAAGCCACTTGATAAAGGGTTGATGAAAAAATAACAAGGTACGATCGAACAAATAAGTGGTAAGGATTACCCAATCGCAAAACCAAATATCTCAAGGGAAGAAATGCTAGGAGCTACTTGAATCCCACCTATAAACTCCCAAAACTTTACGGTTATGCAATCTGGTGTTGGGGATACAGGGACACAAAATATATCACCCAAACTAACAATACCTAGATCCATTTGTATCCATCCGTCAACACATAACCAAGAAACCTTCGAAATCGTGGTACCTCGACCTTCAAAAGCATCCGTTATAGGAGTCATGGCAATACTCCCGAGCTCGCCTCAAAGATCGGGTTATCGGGGTTATCTCACCAACAACTGCATAAAAGAGATTTTCGATGTCGGCAAATCTCAGGTATTCCAGAACTGCAACGATAAAATTGTGACGACAACACCTCGGAGCTCAACTCCCCGGGACACTGCCACAACCCCTAAATGTCGAGGCACCAAGAACAATGTTCTCGCCACAAAACCATCGGAACGATTCCAAGATACCAGCGTGATCCTAAAAAAAATTTAGTGAAATTTGAGGAGAGGAGAGTCAAAACTTCTACGCCAGGAGACCTCACCAGAGCGATTTAAGGACTGGGGAGTAAAAGAATCCTACTCTCCGATATATATAATCCTAAGACTCAAAACATTTTTGTTCTAGACTCAACAACGCCAAAGAAACAATCAAGGGGGCTCCTAAGTCGGGATGGCTCGATTACCAACTTGTAACGTCCTCGATGCGGCTATATCTCCCACGTGTCGAAGCACGACTTAGAGGCATAACCGCATTGAAAGAAATGTCGCAAGTGAGGTAATCTTCACACAACCCATGTAATACATAAGGGAAAGAGATACATAGTTGGCTTACAAATGCCACTTCACACAATACATAAATAAACATCCATCATCCAGATTACACTCAAGGTCCGACTACGGAACCAAAATAAAAGAAGACTACCCCAAATGCTACACAGATCCCCGATCGTCCCAAGCTGAGCTCCACCATCGATCATCGGGAAAAGACACATAGTAACGACCACGTTCCTTGTCGAACTCCCACTTGAGCTCGGTTGCGTCATCTGACCGGCATCGTCGGCACTGCAACTGTTTTGGTAGAATCTGTGAGTCACGGGGACTCAAAGCAATCTCACACCCGCGAGATCAAGACTATTTAAGCTTATAGGAAGGACAGAGTTGTGAGGTGGAGCTGCGACAAGCGACTAGCATATATGGTGGCTACATTCGCAAAAGAGAGCGAGAAGAGAAGCAATGCACGGTCGTGAAGCTAGTAGCGATCAAGAAGTGATCTGAACTACTTACGTCAAACATAACTCCAACACCGTGTTCACTTCCGGACCACGAGAAGAGACCATCACGGTTACACACGCAGTTGATGTGTTTTAAATAAGGTCAACTTCGGGTTTTCTACAACCGGACATTAACAAATTCCCATCTGCCTCATAACCGCGGCACGGCTTTCAAAAGATAATACCTGCAGGGTATCCCAACTTAGCCCATTATAAGCTCTCACGGTCAATGAAGGATATTCCTTCACCGGAAGACTTCGATCGATCTCGGAATCCCGAACTACAAGACATTTCGACAAAGAATAAAACAAGACCAGCAAAGCCGCCCGAATGTGCCGACAAATCCCGATAGGAGCTGCACATATCTCGCTCTCGGGGCACACCGGATGATCAGTCCGCATAACTAAAACCAGACCTCAAGTTTCCTTGAGGGGCGCCGCAAAGCGCTCTAGTTTGGGCCAACACTCGGAGGAGCATTGGCCCGGGGTTAAATAAAGATGACCCTCGGGCTCGCGAAAACCCGGGGAAAAGGCTTAGGTGGCAAATGGTAAAACCAAAGTTGGGCCTTCTTTGAAAGAGTCTTATTCAAAGCGAACTGTCAAGGGGGTCCCATAAATTACCCAACCGTGTAAGGAACGCGAAATCAAGGAACATAACACCGGTATGACGGAAACTAGGGCGGCAAGAGTGGAATAAAACACCAGGCATAAGGCCGAGTCTTCCACCCTTTACCAAGTATATAGGTGCATTAATTAAACAATAGATATTGTGATATCCCAACAAGTAAACATGTTCCAACAAGGAACAAACTTCATCTTCACCTGCAACTAGCAACGCTATAAGAGGGGATGAGCAAAGCGGTAACATAGCCAAACAACAGTTGGTAGGAAAGGATGGTTAGGGGCTTGACATGGCAATATGGGTGGCATGATATAGCAAGTGATGGGCATCGTAGCATAGGCATAGCAAAAGAGCGAGCATCTAGCAAGCAAAGATAGAAGTGATTTCGAGGGTATGGTCATCTTGCTTGCAAAGTTCTCAGAGTTGTCGAAAGCTTGATCCTCGTAAGCGTTCTCAACAGGTTCCTCGTTCACGTACTCGTCTCTCAGCTCTACCCAAAGCAAGAACACAAACAATGGAACCACAATAAATCACGGGCGATGCACAAACAACATGATGCAAAACATGGCATGATATGCGAGATGTGAGATGCAATGCATATGCGTGCTCCGGAAGGAAACTGATGAACA
This sequence comes from Aegilops bicornis, assembly GCA_021605145.1. Lineage (NCBI taxonomy): Eukaryota > Viridiplantae > Streptophyta > Magnoliopsida > Poales > Poaceae > Aegilops > Aegilops bicornis. The sequence continues at coordinate 334,770,439 of CM038670.1, read as the reverse complement.
AGGCATCAACTTGGCAAACCTAGCATGCCGCTGGAAAGGTGATATGATTTCGGTTGAAATCGATATAAAGATCACCGGAATCGGATGCACGGTTTGCAAATGATCGAAACAAGAATGGCACAAATCGCCATTCACAAAGATGATACCACATAGCAAGCAACAAGGAATTAAACTACTGCACCCCAAACGTACCAACAAAGCATATGGCAGTGATCTACTCAAGATGCTTGACAAAAGATGAACACTGAGCTACGGCTAAATCACACCATAACAGGCATGGCAAAAGTGCAAAATATATCAGCTTCACAGACTTGGTGAAATTACTGAACATGGCAGAATCAGCATCAGGAAGCAATGTTCAGAGCAAGCAAACAACATGCTACAGGAACTTATAATAGCAAAACAAGGCATGGCATGAATATACTCAACGCATAGAACAAAAGTCCCTTACTGACCATGAGCCAAAAGAGATCAGAAAAAGCAGTAGCACCCATGTCAATATAGCAAGTTTCATTAACAAATTCAGCAAACAGGGCATGACATTGACAGAATTATGTAGGCACCTTCGCGAGCTCGATGCACTCACTACAGAGCATTTCAAGATAAACTAAGCATACATCAATCAAGAAGACATGGCATAGAAGCTATACATGGCAAGAACAACATCATAGCATACACGGATCAACTACAACAACCTTGGCAAAATTGAATAACATGTAAACAATCTGCCAGGAAACATTTTATAGCAAAAGTAGAGCTCGATTGACTCAAGCTATGCCACTCCATAATTGCAAACAAGGGCATGGATGGATAGAGCATAACCATATGTTAAAACATCCTTACTGAAGTATCTAAAAATATGCATGGATCTCTCGGTAGCATCAAGTTTACATGGCATAAAAATATCAGCAAAACAGGGGCTGAAATCAGCAACATCATGAAGCCTAGTTTGCATGCTTGTGCTAGTCACCACAGAGATCACAGAAATACATGCTATACACCGATTTAAAGATGGCATGGCATATTACAAAACACATGTAGGACTCAAGATCATAGGATGCACACATCAATCATGGCAAAAATGACAAAAGTGCATGTTCTGATAAGAATCTGAAACTAACATCACATAGCCCTCTTCCAACAGCATTTTGAGACGAACATTTCAGTATGCTACACGCCCAAAACGGAGCCACGGGTGCAAAGTTATGGCATGATGAAAATGCAACAAAATAATGACAGATCAATGACTTAGAGGAATTTTCGGGGAGAAGGAAAGTCAACCGAGGTGAATTTTGGATCTGAGATCCGGCGCGCTGGAAGCGAGGTTCGCCGGGCGGCGGAGAAGACGGAGACGGCGGCCGGAGGGGAGGCGCGGGCGGCGCCGCGCCGAGGGTGGCGCGGCGGCCGGGGCGGGCGCGAACGGCGGGAGGCGGCGGCGGGCGAGGCGGTGGTCGGAGGCGGTCGGCGGCCGGGCGACGGCGGCCGAGGCGCGGGCGGCCGCAGTTTGCCGGGCGCGGAGGCGACGGGCGCTGGGCCGCGGGCCGGACGGGCTGGCCGGGCGGCGGCGATGGGCGCGGGCCCACGCGTGGCCAAGCGGTTCGTTCGGTGGCGCGGGCGGACGTGTCCGGCCGTCCGGATCTCGTCCGGCGGCGCGAAGGGAGCGGGGAGACTAGGGTTTCGTCCGGATTTCGGGGAAGGGACCTATATTTATAGGTAAATGGAGCTAGGAAGCTCCAAATGGAGTGTAGTTTTCGCCCACACGATCGTGATCCGATGACGGAGAGCATGGAAGTGACTTAGATGGGTTATTGGGCTGTTTTGAAGGGGTGTTGGGCTGCAACTTAAAAGAGGCCTTTGCGAGAGTGCGGTTAACCGTTGGAGTATCAAACGAGCTCCAAATAACTCGAAACTTGACAGGTGGTCTACCGTGGTGTACCAAGGCCACTTGACAAAGCTCGGTCCATTCCGAGAAAGTTTAGTACCCGCTCACGGAAAAATGTAAAAGGGGACGCCGGGGGACATAGGAGTGCCGGATTGCAAAACGGACAACGGGGAAAATGCTCGAATGCATGAGACGAACACGTATGCAAATGCGATGAACATGATGACATGATATGAGATGCATGACATGAACAAAAAGCAAAACGAAAGACAAAACCCAACCACGGAGGGAATATCATATGTCATATCACAATGCCGAAAATGGCAAGAGTTGGAGTTACAAATATGGAAAGTTACATCCGGGGTGTTACAAATGGATACAAGCTATGCAAGAAGAACTTCAACAGTTTGAGATGAATAATGTGTGGGAATTATTCAAGTGTCCTGATCCTCGAAAGCACAATATCATTGGCACCAAATGGATATACCGCAACAAGCAAGATGAGCATGGTCAAGTTGTCAGAAACAAGGCTCGTCTAGTTGCGCAAGGTTACACTCAAGTGGAAGGAATTGACTTCGATGAGACATTTGCTCTGGTGGCAAGACTTGAAGCCATTAAGTATCTTGCTAGCCTATGCAAATCATCACAACATTCTTACGTATCAAATGGATGTGAAAAGTGCTTTTCTCAATGGAAAGATAGAAGAAGAAGTGTATGTCGCACAACCTCCGTGCTTTGAAGATCCAAAACATCCCGATATGGTATACAAGCTCAACAAGGCAATCAGTATGGCCTCAAACAAGCCCCTCGTGCTTGGTATGACACACTCAAAGACTTCACGAAGAGCAAAGGCTTCAAACCTGGTTCACTAGATCCTACACTCTTCACGAAGACATATGATGGTGAACTATTTGTGTGCCAAATATATGTGGATGACATTATCTTCAAATTTGCACCAACAAGAAATACGGTGATGAATTTGGTCACATGATGCAAGAGCAATATCAAATGTCCATGATGGGCGAGCTGAAGTTCTTTCTGGGTCTCCAAATCCGTCAACAACGCAACGACATCTTCATATCTCAAGAAAAATACCTCAAAGATTGCCTGAAGAAGTTTGGAATGCAAGATTGCAAAGGATACACGACGCCAATGCCAACCAAAAGTCATCTAGGTCCCGACAACAATGGTAAAGAGTTTGATCAAAAGGTATATCGCTCAATGATTTGCTCTTTGCTTTACTTATGTGCATCTAGGCCAGATATAATGCTTAGTGTTTGCATGTGTGCCCGATTCCAAGCGGCACCAAAGGAATCACATCACTTAGCTGTGAAGCGAATTCTTCGATATTTGGCTTAGACCCCAACACTAGGATTATGGTCAAAGGGCTCAGAGTTTGATCTAGTTGGATTCTCAGATGTTGATTATCTTTGGTGACAAGGTTGATCGCAAGTCCACATCGTGCACATATCACTTTACGGGACGATCTCTTGTTTGTTGGTCTTCAAAGAAGCGTAAGCGTGTATCTCTCTCTCTTTGCTGAATCTGAATACATTGTTCTTTGGATCTGGTGTGCTCGGCTTCTCTGGATGAAGCAAACTCTCAAAGACTATGGTATCCATCTAAAGAATGTGCCTCTCTATTGCGACAATGAGAGTGCCATCAAGATTGCAAACAACCCAGTTCAGCATTCGAAGACAAAGCACATTGAAATTTGTCATCACTTTCTCAGAGATCATGTTATGAAGGAAGATATTGATACCATTCACGTCAAGACAGAAGAACAATTGGCTGATATCTTCACAAAGCCCTTGGATGAGAAAAGGTTTTGCAAGTTGCGGTGTGAGCTAAATATCTTGGAATCCTCAAATGTCCTGTGAATGGACACACATCCTAACACTTATGCATTTTGATGACTTAGATGTGCAACACACAAAGTAATGTATATCTTCAATCAATGAAGACATACACTCTAAGTGTGAATACATTAATGTGGAAATTGACTTCAGAGCGCCACGATAGTTGTGCGCCATGTCTGTGTCTAATACTTCCTATACGGTGGGTAACGCCACCACCAAACTCTTGTTTGAAGTGTTTTTCCTTGGCGTTATATTTGCAAAGTCTTCATAATTGATTTGTCTTCAACATTAATTTGAATTCATCATTAACTACACCATGTTGATTTGGTCTTGACTCAGTTGTATATATATATATATATTGTGTTCTATCCTCTACATCATTCACTTATAGCTATGTCTTCTTGCTTGAATCTTTTGAACTAAGTGAATGTGATCGGACCCTAACCTCTCTATGCTTCTTACCTCAAACTCTATATATCCAAATCATATGCATTCTGTTGAAACTGTCGAATGTCTTCTCTGCATCCTTGTCAGCAGAAAACACAGAGACAAACCTTAAATCTGTTTTTAATGCTATATCCTTTTTCCTGAAACCCGGAGAATTCGGAACGACCACCCCGACAATCCTGGCGAGCGTGGGAACATGGAACAACTCTCTATGTGTTGCATGTGTGCCACGTGTCCTTCAGATGTGAACCACCAGGGGCACCTGCATAATTGCGTTGTGCCATCTCAATCCTTATAAATACCCATCACATCTCGGTCAAAAAATCTTCTTCCACCTCGCCACCTCTCGCAAACCCTAGCACCTCTGCTAGCTCTCGACGACGCCGGCAACGAAGCGCTTAGCTGCCGCAACTTCTCCGACGCCGTCCTCACGCCGGCCGCGGACCTCATCCTCTCCGCCGTCGCCGTAGGCGTCTTCCGTCGCCTAGTTAGGGCACGGAAGATCGAACTGATCGGCCTCCAACTTCGCTCCGTCTAGCAGTTCTTCGTGTGGTAATTAAAATTCACTTTTTACCGTCTTTTCAATCTGATAGATTCATCCCTTCTTACCAAAACTGGTTTCTATTTCCCCAAAGTTGAATCTATCTCTTTTTGCATCTCATACTATGCCTAGTCTGTTCACTTATGCTTCTTTACAAGTTCGATTCCTCACTTGTACTTATTCTTGGATTTGTACAAATCTGGAACCAACTCTCATCAAATAAGTGAATGTCTTCCCGTTGTGAGGTCAATGTCTTCAAACCGATTTATCTTCAAAATCTCCTGAGAATGCATATGACCTCTTCCCCTTCCCTCGCACCTCTAATGCTGTCACTGGTACATGTCCGTGGGAGAATCCCTTGGTTCTCATAGTCTGCATTCGTTTGCAGAATTCTTACAGCTTCACACCAACTCTCCCAAGCAGTTCTGCTGACGGTGAAGCGGAAGCCTTTTTGACAGTGTTGAAGCCATTCAGACTGAACCTCATGGCAATAGAGAAGTCTACAAGGAAGGGTGGCAGACAGCGCCGTGGGAACACTTCCAAGGATTTGCCTCCAGATTTACACGAGCTGTACAAAACAGATCCAGAGGAAACCTATCCGGGCCGCAAGAATCAAATCCAATGGATTCGAAGATATTGGGTTGAGGAATGGTTCAAGTACCGCTTCGTTACAGCAGAATATGCAGAGAAGAATGCCATCAAGGCACCCTGGGTGATGTTTTGTACAAAAATCTTCCACCCAAGACCCAGGCTGAAGCTATTGAGCAAGGTTTCTATCCATGCATGGTGCGTGGACCACGACTGTGGATCTTGACCCTTCTTCACTGCTTCGTGCCGTGAGGATCATACATTCAAGCGCAACTACTAGTTCGCCAAAGACTTCGATGCGAAGAACAAGAAGGATCTAGGGCTTGACTTCAACCTGGTCCTTCCTCACCTCGGGACAATGGAACCCGTGAAGCCAATGAAAACAGGATTGTCCCTTCTACAACCTTCTTGGCCTCATCACTCACATTGTTGTTCAAGGTGCCAAAGTGGATCATTACGATGATGGTGCCGACAATCGATGAAGCCCAGCTCCTATCCCAAAGCCATGAAGCAAAAGAAGGCTAAAGCTTCAAAGTCGTCCATTGCTCCAAAAGCTTCATGAGTGAAGCCATTGGCAACTGCCCTCCTGCTCCAAGTAACACTTCAAGATCTCTCGCATCTCCAAGAGGCGCAAGAAGCCCTGAAAACTGCTCAAGGATCAAGTCACGCACTCACATCGGCTGCCATTCTGAGGAACGAATCTGAAGCCATTGATTTGTCTTCAGATGAAGAATTTGGCAATGATGCTCTCGAGCAGTTGATCAAGAGCAAGCAAGAGGCAGAGATATTCAATGATCTGCCCCTCTTTGATGTGAGCATTTTGAAGAATTTCATTGATGAATAGTTTGACAATCCAGATATCAGCTTTGATAATCTTCAACTTCCTATTGGCATCAATGTTGCTTTCCAAGGCGCCATTGCTCCTGAGCTGGCTCTGGCTCAGTGCGTTGTTGAATTGAAGAAGAAGATAGATTTTGAGAAAGAGCAATTCAAGAAGCATGTAGCCAAGCTTAGTGTGCCCGATGTTCAGAAATTCAAGCTGATGCTGAATGACCTTAAGGAGTCGTTTCAAAAGAAACGCGAAGAAGCCAAAGGTTCAAGAGAGCGCATGAAGAATCTTGCAGACAAGTGCGTTCAAGCTTACAACGAAGCTGAGAAGTGCAAGGCACTTGGATGTCCCGCATTGATCCTCGATGGCTGCCAAGAAAAAGAAGAAGCATGCTGAGGCCCAGACTGACGCTCCACGACGGGAAGAACCTCACATTGTCTTCCCAGCCAGCATGACAGGCTCGAAGCCTAAGCTCTCCTCAGTGGCTTCAGATAAGCAGAAAACCAAGGCAGCTGAAGCCGAAGCCAGGAAGAGGAAAACCAAGCGCACTACTGATGATGCACCACCCCCCAAGAAGAGAAAAACCAAGAAGAGAGATTGGGCTGCTCCCACAGAGCCTCTTGTTGTTGAACCCATTGCTTTTGCTCATCCTGCTTCTGGAAATCAAGAGCGTCAACTGATCGTTCATGAGCCCGCTTCCACAGAGGCTCCTGAAACTCAAGAAGTTCCAGTCGTTGACCCCATCGCGACTGAAGACATTGGTCCCCACGATAATGTAGAAGATGATGTAGTTCTTCCTCAGATCGAGCGCCCAATGGTATCATCGCCTGTTCTAACAAACAGCGAGCTCATCAGTATTGGTCGTCCTCTGACGCCAATCTCACAAGATGCCTCGTGGGTTGATCGCCTCCAATAAGAAACTCCAAGTCAAGACTCACCAAGTACACCTCGTCCTTCACCAGTGCCTATCATCAGCCCCATTTCAAATGATGACAACTAAATGGAGACCTCACCATCACCAATGGCATCGCCCGTGTTCCAACGGCTTCGCAAAGGCCTGAAGCCATCCGTCTCCATGACCACCATCATAGAAGAAGACTCTAACTTGTCCAGCTCAGTGGCACGTCAAGTGTTCCCTGAAGACAATCCTTCTGTGACGGTCCCAGTGTCTGAAGCTAATATGGCTGAAGACAATCCGGCTGCATCAGCCGAAGAAAGACAAGAAGAAGAGCGTGCCGCTAATCCCCTTACCACTCAAGAAGTTGTTCTAGAAGAGAACGTGTCTGTGCCCGACCCTCCAGCTCCTCAAGTGGAGGTTGCGAATCCTGAGGCTGCCACCACAAACACCACTGAAGCCAATGACGTTGTCATGACTGAAGACAATGTGGAGCCTGTACTGAACACTGTGCCCAAAGCCAATGAAACCAATGATGCACCTGCAATAGATATGCAGCCTGACGCCTCTGCTGATGCCACTGCGCCTGTTCCGCCACCAAGGCCCCACACCATTGATCAAGCATAAAACTATGGCCAGCTAATCACTGTCAAATGGCCTTTTCTAATTCCTCCACCTGCTGCTGGTCCTCAATTTGATTACCACGTCGAGCACAGGCCACAGATTCAGAAGCCAAAGCCAAGGCTGCCAAGGTTTCCTGGTACTACATCTGCACCAGGATCATTTAATGTCAATGGTTTCAAAGCGCACAACACCTTCCTTGATAGTGCCAAGAACCCCTACTCAAGGCCAAGAATTTCATCTGATCGGTTCTGGAGCTATCGGTAGCGATTATTACTCATGCATTTTATACAATCAAGGTCACATATTCCCACATATGCGTCTTGACACTTTGAAGCCATAAGCGGCTCGCCTGTTTGGAAGAAGCAATCGATTGCTTCGTAGAGTCTCGCTTATCGCAGTTCATCAACGACAAAGTTTAATCGGAATGAAGAACTGCTACTCCAACTCTATGCCACCCTTCATATTCGTGGCTACTACAGGGATACGAAGATACGGGTCCTTGAGTGGATGACAGGAAATGTCCATCATGAAGCCAAAGGTCTAGATGTCATTGAGCTCACTGGCCTGCCCACTCCAGGTGATCTGTATGAACCTGGTTGTCGCCTACAGTCTGCTTTGGAGAGCATTTTCACAAGCTTGAGCCCAACATGAGCCAGATGCTTAGCATGATGAATCCTTTGCCTCCAGATGCAGAATATCCCAAGGAGTTCTTTGTTGAAGACCTTGAGTATCTGCCATGTACCATCTATCACATTATACGACGAACTCTGTGGCCCATCAAAGGACATTCTCCACATGCTAAGCTGGAAGGTGCAATGAAGACTTTGGTCTTCCATATTCTTCACGGCAAAAGATTCAATACACAAGACTTCTTTATCCGCCAACTTGCTGCATCAGGATCTGACATTTTTGGTCTAAAGTTCTATGCTCCCTGGATCATGTGTCTGATCAAGCTTCACTCTGCCTTCAACTATCAGCCCTCTGCATGCAACCATATCATCTTTTTGCCAGAGGTTGATCTGTCTGTTGAAGCCATCTATGCAGAGTCTACTAAGGAGCCAATTCATCTTCACAACGCAGATTGCCAAAGCTTCACTCAGCCCATTGAAGGAGTACTGGATGCCACTTGTGTTTATTCCCTGGCTGGCACTACGCGTGCACCTCACTATGCCCACACTGAAGCCACTGAAAGCATAATTTCTCAACAGCCTCGGAAGCGATCTCGTGTTCTCAATGACCGAGAGCTTCTCGTTGCCCTTCATCAGAAACAAGATAAGCATCATGACTGGCCGAAGCGTCAAATGCACAACCTCTTGATGGACGTCAACCGCATTCGCAACCTTGCCACCAAGAATGCCTTTGTCGCCCATGAAACCTGTCGGCGAACATGGAAAGGGCTGACGCTTATGTGTCCTGAAGAAGATCTTCAAGACGATGGCTTCTCTGAACGATTCAAGTTTGACACAACACCGCCCAGAAAGGCTATACTGCGGCGCACTCCATCTCTTGAAGACTCAGAGTACTCCTCCTCCTCAGCAACGGTGAATGCCAGAGTGATCGATGATCAAGATGATGCTACTTCGCCACCACCAACACGTGTCGACACTGCACCAAGTTCGTCTGCACCGCCAAACCCCGACATCGACCCTGCATCTTCTCCTACTCCTTCAGGGAACGACTAGAGGCTCTATGTCTTCAGACCTTTTTGGTCCTTACTGACAAAAGGGGGAGAAGCATATGAGTTGATAGTCTTCAAGCGGGTTCATATGGGCGGTTGCTTTATATTTTGCCTAGTGTTTACAACTCTTGCTATTGATACATTTGGTTCTCTGAGTTGTAACACTTAAACTCGATGGTCGTCTGCCACTTATTTGCTATTATGTGATGCGATGATAAATTCCGCGTAATGCGATGATAACTTCCGCACTTAGTCATTTTGCAGACGTCCATTTTTCATTATGCATGTCATTATCTTCGTTATATCAAATCATGCATGATGAACTGTCTTCATAAGTTGAAGAGGATCTCCACAAGTACAACCTGCCATGTGCATTTGCATTCCAAAAGCAAATTACTTATATGCACATCTTCAGGGGGAGCCTTTTGCTACTTATGAAGACAATACCTTATCCTTTACAATTTCACATATTTCTATCCCGTTGAAAACGTCAACCGGTTTGTCATCAATCACCAAAAAGGGGGAGATTTTAAGTGCATCTAGTGCCACCCCTAATTGGTTTTGGAGTATTGACGACAAACCTGGTTGAGGGACTGATGTGTTTGTGAGAGTTGCAGGATAACACAGGTAGTAGTCCCTCCTTGATTCGATTTACCTACCGGAGATGACCCCTAAAAATGTGTGAAGACAATGAAGACAATGGTGGTCTGTGAAGACATTCACATTGAAGACTATGACATGAGAAGACATTTCGTGAAGACTATGGAGCGCAAAGATTTAATTGTTTCGTTGTTTCCTTTTGTTCTTTGTGGAGTCATAGGAACCACCGCACTGTTAAGTGGGGTCCAAGTGAACAAAGTCATAGTGACAGAAGTGATGCTCAAACCAAATCCTATGTCTTCGAGCGAAGACAATGAGAGCAAATCTTATCCTGTGTCGGATAAGTCAGCTTTACTTGTAGCCCAAGTCAAGCTGCCGCGTGTGTTTGAAATCTGGCCGCTATGCGGCGGCGTGTCAGTTCCTTAGTGACCCAGGGTCATTTCGGACAAATCCGGTCGGGTTGCCCAGTGGCTATAAATAGCCCACCCCCTACACCATAAATTGGTGGCTGCTCAGAGTTAGTGCACGGCTTTTGTCGTTTGAGAGCAACCCACCTCCGAAGCCTTTGAGAGAGAATCCTTGCGAGGACAAAGCCCAAACCACCTAGAGCCCAAAGAGTGTTTGGCATCACTGAAGTCTTTCTGTCCGCGTGATCTGAAGACTTGTTACACTTGAGGACTGTGAATCCTCCAGCCGGTTAGGCATCGCGTTCGAGCATCCAAGAGCCATTGTGGATTGCCGGTGAACAAAGTCTATGAAGGTTCGGAAGTCTACCTTGAAGACTTACCAGAGTAATTGGGCGAGGACTGTGTGTCCTTAGCTCAAGGGGAATAAGGTGAAGACGAGGTCTTATGAGTTGAATCTCAGCCTCCCTAACCATACGTACAGTTTTCACAGCAACTGGAGCTGGTCGAACAAATCCCTGTCCGTCTGAAGCCACTGGTTCTATCTCTTACTCCTCTTTACTTACTGTTTGTCTTCTGAAGTCATTGCCTGCTTGTATTATCTGTTTGACTTCACTGTGTGACTATCTGTTCTGATTGGCTTCATACTATCTTCCATCCTGATCTTAACTACCTAGCTGATATTAGTCTTCATGCTTTCACTTCATTGAATACTTGACTATGGCTTGTCTAGTGTAGTCTACCTTCCGCTGCATTAGAATAGTGTTGTTTATATTGTCTGTCTTCGAAACTCCCATGTTTTGAAGACTTTCATAAAAATCGCCTATTCACCCCCCTCTAGTCGATAACTAGCCCTTTCAGGGTTGAATACTCTACCCTCGAAAACTGTTGCGACCCCCTATACTTGTGGGTTATCAGCATCGTCGTTCGAAATTTTCTCCTAAATCTCATGAAGCTTTTCTACTCGGTTATGGCTCAAACACTCACACTTAGCATGTCTACAACAATTTCACCCAAAAGGTCGAAGAGACAGTAGATGTAAAGTTTGATGAATCTAATGGCTAGCAGGTAGTGCAATTGCCAATTGATGTAGAAGACAAAGATCCCTCAGAAGCAATTCAAGATTTATGTGGCAAAATTCTTCTAACGGAGGTGAAGGAGAGTAGTTCATCTATTCAAGTGGAAGCTTCTACTTCACATAAAGGTGAACAACAAGTTGACATGGAGGCATCCACAAGTGGAACTCGACAAGATGAATGAAATGAGGAAGTACATCAAGATGATCCACCTCGACCTCCTTCTCCACCACCACAAGCGAACAATGACGCCAACAACAATGAAGAAGAAGAATATGATGATGAAGATGTTCCATCACAACCCAAGTAAAACCTCTCACGAGTTAGATCAAGAGTCACAAAGAATCATCCCGTTGAAAAAATCCTCGATGACATTAACACCATCAAAATCACTCGCTCTAAAACTTGTTTGGCTAACTTTTGTTAACATTACTCATTCATCTCTAGCATTGAACCTATGAAGGTGGAAGAATCGCTTGAAGATCCGGATGGGATAAATGCTATGCACGAGGAGCTACAAAACTTTGAGATAAACCAAGTGTGGACATTGGTTGAGAAGCCCAAGGATGATCAAAACATCATTGTAACAAAATGGGTGTTTCAGAATAAGCAAGATGAGGATGGATAAGTGGTGCACAACAAGGCTCATCTCATTTCTCAAGGCTACACACAAGTCGAAGATATGGACTATGGTGAGACTTATGCCCCATTGCTAGACTTGAGTCCATTCACATTTTACTTGCTTATGCCAATCACCATGATATCACTCTATACCAAATGGATATTAAAAGTTCCTTTTTAAATGGTGAAATTGAGGAGGAAGTGTATGCTAAACAACCTCCCGGCTTTGTTAATCCCAAGAAACCTAATCATGTTTATAAACTTCACAAAGCTCTTTATGGTCTTAAACAAGCCCCTAGAACTTGGTATAAATGCTTGACTAAGTTTCTTATTGGGAAAGGTTTTGAAATTGTGAAGATTGATTCAACTCTTTTCACTAAAAGCGTTAATGGATAGTTATTTGTGTGCCAAATTTATGTTGATGACATCATATTTGGTTTTACTAACCCCCAATTTAGTGAAAATTTTGGAAGGTTGATGTCAGAAAAGTTTGAGATGTCTATGGTGAGTGAACTCAAATTTTCCCTTGGTTTGGAAATCAAGCAAACTAGGAAAGATACCTTTATCTCACAAACAAAGTATACCAAGTATATATTCAAGAAGTTCAACATGCAAGAAAGCAAAGGTATGAAAACACCCATGCATACTAGTGGACATCTTGACTTGACTATGGATGACAATACGGTTGATCAAAAGGTTTACCGAGCTATGATTGGTTCTCTATTATATCTTTGTGCCTCCCATTCCGACATATGCTAAGTGTGTGCATGTGTGAATAGCATCAAGCTGCCCCGAAAGAATGTCATCTTAAGGTTGTGAAAAGGATAGTGAGATATTTGATTCATACACCAAATTTTGGCATTTGGTACCCTAAGAGGTCATCTTTTGATCTTGTTGGATATTCTGACTCGGACTATGCCAGTGACAAGGTTGATTGAAAATCCACTTCAGGTACATGTCAATTTCTTGGTAGATCCCTTGTGCCCTGGTCCTCTAAGAAAGAAAACTCGGTATCGTTATCCACTGCCGAAGAGGAATACATAGCCGCAGGATCATGTTGTGCACAATTACTTTGGATGACCCAAACTCTCAAAGATCATGGGATACATGTAAGACATGTTCCATTGTTTTGTGATAATGAGAGTGCTATTAAGATTGCACACAATCCCGTGCAACATTCTGAAACTAAGCATATCAAACTTCGTCACCATTTCATTCGTGATCATGTTGCTAAAGGTGACATAAATCTTAAGCATGTTCGTATCAAAAAACAATAGGCGGATATCTTCACCAAACCTCTTGATGAGAAGATATTTTGTTGCTTGAGGAGTGAATTGAATATCATTGATGCCTCAAATTTGGAGTAGAAACTCTTTTGGATGCATGCAAGGGATGAGCATATATGACTAATCCTTGATATTTCTCTTACAATGATGATCACATGTCTTGGATACATTTGCACCCTTGTGTTGAATCTAACCCCTTGTAGGTACTTGGATGAGCTTCGTTACACAAGATTGCAAATCTCTCATATCATGAGCAAACTTGTCATGACCAAGCATCTTCACTTTGGTTGTTGTGTTCAAGGAAAGAAAACATACTCAATATATACTTTGACAACTTCTTTATGATGAATTTCACCCTTGTCAATTTGGATAAATGGATGCTATTCTTTGCAAGATTAACTGATACGTCCATTTTGTGCCATGTTTTCCTACTATTATTTATAGTGTTTTAAATCAATACTCCCTCTGTTCCTTGATATAGGGTGTATAGATTTTTGAGAAAAAACCCAAAATATAAGGTGTATTGCGTTGCACCACTCGTTTGGATAATATTTTTAGGGATTTGATTACATTTCCTTATATTAGGCAACCTCCTCTATTTTCTCATGCCCAGAACTTATGAAATTTTTCCTCCATGTGCGTTCTTTAATTTCCGTGCCAAAAACTATACACCCTATATATAGGAACGGAGGGAGTATAACACTTTGTGGAGCAATTCTAATGCCTTTTCTCTTCATAATATGCATGGTTTACACAAAGAGGGAGATTGCCAGCAGCTAGAATTTTGGACTTGAAAAAGCTGTGTTAGAGATACCTATTCTGCCATCTGCAAATGAGCTGAATTTTTACGGAGATTTATTTTGTAATATATAAAAAATATTGGAGAAGAGAAATACCAGAGGGGGCCACCCAGGTTCACACTAGGCACCAGGGCGCACCTACTCCCTGGCGTACCCTGGTGGGTAGTGGGGCCTCTAGCCGGCCTCTGGTGCCCATCTTCTAGTATATAAACCCATTTTCCCTAAAAAAATCAAGAGAGGACTTTTGGGACTGAGCGCCACCGTCTCGAGGCGGAACTTGGGCAGGAGCACTTTTGCTCTCCGGTGGAGCGATTCCGCCGGGGGTACTTCCCTCCGGGAGGGGGAATCGGAGCCATTGCCATCACCAACAACCCTCTCATCGTGGGAGGGCCAATCTGTCGGAATCGGGGCTCCGGGGACCCAAGGAAAGGTTCGAACTCTGGGGTGTGTGTGGAGAACTTCACTAGGCTACAACACGCTGCTCACCGCCTCATGGCCTTGCTCCGACGTCCTCAAGGAAAAGGGAAGGAGGAAGGAACATGATGGTTTACCCAGGTTCAGGCCACTTCGCGGTGTAAGACCCTACTCCTGCTTTGTGGTGGATTGCCTCGTGAGGAGGATGAGTATGAACTATGTTGGATTATGGGTTCCGGCAAAACCCTTAAGGTTCGAACTCTGGGGTGCGCACGAAGATCTCTCCCTCCCTCTAGCTCGCTCACTCACCACAATCTCAAAGCTCAGCATGTCGAACTCGAAGAACAAGGGACACAAGAGTTTATACTGGTTCGGGCCACCGATGTGGCGTAATACCCTACTCCATTGTGGTGTGGTGGATTGCCTTGTAGGCTGAGGATGAACAAGTACAAGGGAAGAACAGCCTCCTGAGGAGAGGTGTTCTTAAGCTCGGTGAGCTTGTGTGGTTGAGGATGATCCGAATGATCCGTCCCTTGCTAAGGTGGTGTCTAGTCCTATTTATAGAGGCCCCGGTCCTCTTCCCCAAATGTTAGGCGGGAAGGGATCCCACAACGGCCAATTTGAAGGGGGACAACTAGTACAAGCTATCCCGACAAAAGGTGGTCTTCGCCTGCTAAAGGCTCTGGTGGTGACGCCGTCCTGGGCTTTGTGATGACCTCCGTCCTGCCGTCCTGCTGGTCTTGGTCTTGTTGCATCGATATGGAAACCTTTGCCTGATGCCTCGGGACTCCTCGCCCGCGCTTGCCCCTTTAGCACCAAAGAGGCAACGGGTACTCTGCGCCCGCTGGGGCCCGCCTGGCCTTGGTCGTCACGGCTCACGTCACGGGAACCTCACGAGGTGCCCCTTGCCTTGATCTCTCCGCTCCTCGCGAGCCAGCCTAATGAGGCCGCCCCTGAGGAGGTCTTGTGTCGTCCGCCTTGCGAGGCTCGGCCCCTTGCGAGGGTCTTGAGTGTTTGCTGGTGAAGATGGGTCGTACCAGGCCGCTGGAGGGGCCACGCAGTGGGCCACAGGCAGGCAAGTCTGGGGACCCCCGTTCCCAGAACACCGATAGTAGCCCTCGGGCCCAAGGCGCGCTCGGACTTGACGTCGAGGCGAAGCCAAGGTCCAAATACGAGCGCCGCGAGCCCCAACCGCCTGCGGCCTTGATTGACGCGTGGCGACTGATGGGACGTGGGCGTCTCCGCTTCCCCATGCTGCCTCGGCAACTGCCCAACTTGACGAGTCCCTGATGCATGCAGAGGAGACCATCATTACCTGCGATCGTGGGGGTCGCCGGTTGGCCTTCTCCTGCTATAAAATAGGAGGGGGGGCAGAGCCCCCATCGCTCATCTCTTCCTGTTCTGCTTGCTTCTTCTCCCATGCTTCACTGCTAGCAGCGACATCCATGGCGCCAGTGAAGAGGTTCTTGGCCGCAGAGAAAGGGAAGCCCCGCCAGGAGGGGCCCGGCTCACCACCGCCCAAGAGGGGACGCGGTCGCCCATGCAAGCACGTTGCGACCCCCGCCGTGGCCCCTCGCGACCGCGCCTCTTCCCACGGCGGGAGCCGCCCAGGTCGTGGCAGCCACGTCGATGGAGGGAGGCGAGCTATGGTTGCGCAGCCTCCCCGGCCGCGCTTCCACTCGGCGGAGGTGCTGCCGGAGTTCGTCGTGTGGTCGGAGAACCCGGCCGGCACCTGGCTTCAGCTCCCGCGCTCCTTCGCTGGCAAACTGCCGACCATGGGCCTAGGCGGTCTCTGGCTACAGGCGGACGGCTGCAGCAGCAAGGCTTCGTGGGTCGCGGTGGAGGTATCCGTCGCGGGCAACGCAGCCTTGGCCCGTGGTTGGCAGACGTTCGCCCGCGCGGGTGGCCTGGGCTGGCGGTGCACCCTCCACTTCAAGTATGACGGTGATGCGACCCTCTACGTGAGGGTATTCGGGGAAGATGGCCGCCGCGTCGGATGCTGCCCTGAAGACAACGACGGCGGTGAGGTTCTCGGCCTTGGTGACGGCCGTGATGAGGGTGAAGGTGAACTTGCCCTCGGCACCGGCCGCGGTTCGTCCAGCTACGGCGGCCCCTCCTCCAGCAACAGCTCCAGGAGCGGCGGCTATGACCAGCCGCCACGCCGCCGTGCTCGCTTCGAGGGTGGTAGCGGGTCGTCTCGTCGCCGCGCCCCAGTGAAGCGTGAGGAGGGGTCTGGCTGAGTCTAGGAGGGCGCCGAGGGCCTGTCCTCGCGAGCCGCTGCGGGGGCGCGTGCCGCTTTTGTTTTGTTCTTTCCTTTCTTCCTACATTTCAAAAAGAATCAAGTATGGGGCCCTGCAAGGGCATGTAATGAACCATGATTCCCAAGTCGCTAAGTTATGTTTATTGTTCCTGCGTCGTGTTGTGGCATTCGTGCTTCATGTAGGTGCAGGGGGATAACTTAACTTGGTGCGCCCGGGGTAGTTTCGCGTCTCGTGGTGCGGCTTCTGCGACCTGTTGACACCTCCCATGTTGGGCAACGTTGCAGAAAATTAAATTTTTTCCTACGGTTTCACCAAGATCCATCTATGAGTTCATCTAGCAACGAGTCATGGGAGAGTGATTGCATCTACATACCACTTGTAGATTGCGTGCGGAAGCGTTCAATGGAACAGGGATGATGGAGTCGTACTCGCCGTGATTCAGATCACCGATGACCTAGTGCTGAACGGACAGCACCTCCGCGTTCAACACACGTACGAAGCGGATGACATCTCCTCCTTCTTGATCCAGCAAGGGGGGAGGAGAGGTTGATGATGATCCAGCAGCACGACGGCGTGGTGGTGGATGCAGCAGAACTCCGGCAGGGCTTCGCTAAGCGACTACGGGAGGAGGAGGAGGTGTAGCAGGAAGGGGAGGCGCCAAGGGCTTCAGGGTGTGGCCACCCCTCCCTCTCCTCCCTTTATATAGGTGCAAAAGAGGGGGGAGGGTGCAGCCTTGCCCCTTCCTCCAAGGAAGGGTGCGGCCAAGAGGGGGGAGGAGTCCATCCTCCCCAAGGCACCTCGGAGGTGCCTTCCCCTCTTAGGACTCTCCCTCTCCTTGATCTCTAGGCGCATGGGCCTCTTGGGGCCGGTGCCCTTGGCCCATATAGGCCAAGGCGCACCCCCTACAGCCCATGTGGCCCCCCGGGGCAGGTGGACCCCTGGTGGACCCCGGACCCCTTTCGGCACTCCCGGTACAATCTGAGATAACGCGAAACTTTTCCGGCTGACCAAAATAAGACTTCCCATATATAAATCTTTACCTCCGGACCATTCCGGAACTCCTCGTGACGTCCGAGATCTCATCCGGGACTCGAACAACATTCGGTTTGCTGCATACTCATATTCATACAACCCTAGCGTCACCGAACCTTAAGTGTGTAGACCCTACGGGTTCGGGAGACATGCAGACATGACCGAGACGTTCTCCGGTCAATAACCAACAGCGGGATCTGGATACCCATGTTGGCTCCAACATGTTCCACGATGATATCATCGGATGAACCACGATGTCGAGGATTCAATCAACCCCGTATACTATTCCCTTTGTCAATCGGTATTTTACTTGCCCGAGATTCGGTCGTCGGTATCCCAATACCTCGTTCAATCTCGTTGCCGGCAAGTCACTTTACTCGTACCATAATGCATGATCCCGTGACCAAACACTTGGTCATTTTGAGCTCATTATGATGATGCACTACCGAGTGGGCCCAGTGATACCTCTCCGTCATACGGAGTGACAAATCCTAGTCTCGATCCGTGTCAACCCAACAAACACTTTTGGAGATACCTGTAATGCACCTTTATAGTCACCCAGTTACGTTGTGATGTTTGGTACACCCAAAGCACTCCTACGGTATCCGGGAGTTACACCATCTCATGGTTTAAGGAAGAGATACTTGACATTGGAAAAGCTCTAGCAAAACGAACTACACGATCTTGTGCTATGCTTAGGATTGGGTGTTGTCCATCACATCATTCTCCTAATGATGTGATCCCGTTATCAATGACATCCAATGTCCATAGTCAGGAAACCATGACTATCTCGTTGATCAACGAGCTAGTTAACTAGAGGCTTACTAGGGACATGGTGTTGTCTATGTACCCACACATGTATCTGAGTTTCCTTTCAATACAATTATAGCATGGATAATAAACGATTATCATGAACAAGGAAATATACTAATAACTAATTTATTATTGCCTCTAGGGAATATTTCCAACATCCCAGCCGCTGGCTCAGGAGCTGTTGACCTCGGGAGTCGTTGTAAGGCTGCAGAATTTTGTTAGGTCATCCATTGGGTGCTTATCCTTCTCTGTGCGAGGCCTCAGCCATGGGCTAGTCATGGCCTGGTGCACCACGTCACGGTACCCGTGGGGCACAGACTTAGGGGGGAGCGCCAAGCACGAGTTCAATCGAGGGCGCCTCGCGGAGATTAGGAGAGCCGGAGCTCTCGAGCGACACAGCTTCGGCGAGGTGTGTTCGCGGTTGGGCTAGCCCAGTGCACGCACACAACTGCCGAGCCCCGCGCGAGGGAGAGCGTCAGGCAACTGCCGCCCTCCTAGGCGTAAAACAAGGAACGAGCAAATAGGCAGCAAAATGAAAGGAAAACCCATCCGAGCAACCGATAGAGAACACCAGAACTCCAAATTCCATAAAAAAGGGGCAAACCAACTACACAAAACAAATGAACAGCCGCGTCCAGCACCTAGTCTAGTCTTCTCACTAGCGCGGAGCTAAGTGATGCCACTAGGACGTGGGAGGGAGCCCCCGAGGCCTGAGGGCGGCACTCCTGAGACTCCTGGGCGTGTACAGCCCCACTCATTATTACGTGAGAGTGTCACGAGAGGAGACCTTCACAGGCACTGGGCCTTGCTTCACAGGCGCTGGGCCTTGCTTCATGGGTAGAATTTCCGAAGGTGCTGGATGTTCCAGGCGTTCTAGATGGGGACCCTATCCCCGTCTCCAGGTGCACGACGCCAGGCCTGGAGACATGGGCAACCATAAACGGGCCCTCCCACATGGGCGAGAGCTTATGCAGCCCTTCCCTGGAGAGCACCCGCCTTAGGACGAGGTCGCCCACCTCGAGCATCCTGGAGCGGACGCTGCGACAGTGATACCGTTGCAGCGCATGCTGGTATCTTGCTGCTCAGAGCGTGGCTTCACGGCGGCGTTCCTCCCCCAGCACAAGGTCTATCCCCCGCATGGTGTCCTGCTGCGTCTCATCAAACGCCAGGACCCGCGTGGAGCGATGCTTGACCTCGTGAGGGAGAACCTCTTCTGCTCCGTAGACGAGGAAGAACGGGATCTCGCCTGTTGGCTTGGTGGCGGTGGTGCGGATGGACCACATCATAGACTAGAGCTCGTCGTGCCAGCCCCTGCTGCAGGCCTTGAGCTTCTTCTTGAGTGTCCTCTTTCTTGAGGCCTCTCAGGACTTCCGCGTTGGCGCGTTCGGCTTGGCCATTGCTCCTGGTGTGTGCCACTGAAGCGTAGCAGATCTGCGTTCCAAGGTTAGCACAATATGTCTTGAAGAGATTGCTACTGAACTGGGAGCCGTTGTCGGCGATGATGCGGTTAGGGACCCCGAACCGGCTCACGAGGCCCTTGATGAACTTAACTGCGGACCCGGTCGGGATGGTGCGGACGGCCTCCACCTCTGTTCACTTGGTGAACTTTTCGATGGCGACATAGAGGTAGCGGTAGCCCCCAGGCGCTTGAGGGAACGGGCCTAGGATATCCAACCCCCAGACCGCGAATGGCCATGAGAGCGGGATGGTCTGGAGGCCCTGAGCTGGCTGATGGATTTGCTTGGCGTGTGATACGTCTCCAGCGTATCGACTTTTCCAAACACTTTTGCCCTTGTTTTGGACACTAACTTGCATGATTTGAATGGAACTAACCCAAACTGACGCTGTTTTCAGCAGAATTGCCATGGTGTTATTTTTGTGCATAAATAAAAGTTCTCGGAATGACCTGAAACTTCACGGAGAATATTTTTGGAATTAATGAAAAATACTGGTGAAAGAATCAACACCAGGGGGCCCACACCCAGTCCACGAGGGTGGAGTGCGCGCCCACCCCCCTGGGGCGAGCCCCCTGCCTCGTGGGCCCCCTGAGGCTCCACCGATGTCAACTCCAACTCTATATATTCACGTTCGGGGAGAAAAAATCAGAGAGAAGGATTCATCGCGTTTTATGATATGGAGCCGCCGCCAAGCCCTAATCTCTCTCAGGAGGGCAGATCTGGAGTACGTTCGGGGCTCCATAGAGGGGAATCCATCGCTGTCGTCATCATCAACCTTCCTCCATCACCAATTTCATGATGCTCACCGCCGTGCGTGAGTAATTCCATCGTAGGCTTGCTGGACGGTGATGTCAGATTTTGGGTTCCGGCAAAACCCTTGAGGTTCGAACACTAGGGTGCACACGAAGATCTCCCCCTACCTAATCACGCCCTCAGCCTCACCGCAATCTCAAGGCCTAGCTCAACGAACCCGCAACACAAGAGACACGAGATTTATACTGGTTCGGGCCACCGTTGTGGTGTAATACCCTACTCCGGTGTGGTGTGGTGGACTGCCTCTTGGGATGAGGATGAACAGTACAAGGGGAAGAACAGCCTCCTGAGGAGAGGTGTTCTTGTGCTTGGTGAACTTGTGTGGGTGAGGATGATCTGAATCCGTTCTCCCCCTCCTACTGTGGTGGCTAGCCCTATTTATAGAGGCCATGGTCCTCTCCCCAAATATTGTGCGAGAAGGGAGTCAACAATGGCCAAATTCGAAGGGAGACAACTAGTACAAGTTATCCTGACTAAAGGTGGTCTTCGGCTGCCAAAGGCTCTGGTGGTGACGCCGTCTTGGGCTCCATGGTGACCTCCATCCTGCCGTCCTGCTGGTCTTGGTCTCGTTGCACCGATATGGAAACATTTGCCTGATGCCTTGGGATTCCTCACCTACGCTTGCCCCTTCAGCACCAAAAAGGGAACGAGGACACTGCATGCGCTGGCGCCCGCCTGGCTCCAGTTGTCATGGCTTGCATCACAGGAACCTCGCGAGGTGTCCCTTGCCTTGATCTCTCTGCCCCTCACGAGCCAGCCTGGTGAGGCCGCTCCTCAGGAGGTCTTGTGTCATCCTCCTCGCGAGGCTTGGCCCCTCGCGAGGGTCTTGAGTGTTTGCTGGTGGAGATGGGCCGTACAGGGCCGCTGGTGGAGCCACGCCATGGGCCGCAGGCAGGCAAGTCTATGGACCCCCGTTCCTAGGACGCCAATAGTAGCCCCCGGGCCCAAGGCGCGCTCGGACTTGGATTCGAGGCGAAGCCAAAGGGCAAGTGCGGAGCGCCGCGGGCCCCAACAGCCTGCGGCCTTGATCGATGCGTGGCGATTGATTGGACGTGGGCGTCTCCACTTCCCCACGTTGCCTCGGCAACTGCCCGACTGACAAAAGGCTGGTGCGGGCTACGCTTGCCTTCATTGCTTTCCTTCGCCTTGCTCCAGATCCCCTTTCTTGCTCCTTGCTTCCAAAATCTCCAGATCTGGTTCAATCCCCTTCCGAGCTTCCGACCAATGGCGCCCCGAAAGGCCAAAGTTGCTGGGCCGCCTTCTTGGTACGAGCTGGCTCTAGACACGCCCAACATCTCGGAGAAGAACCTCGCCACCACGCGCCTGCTGACGGTGGGGGAGAGCAACGAGAAGGGGAAGACTGAGCTCCGGGCTGGCTCTACCAAGACGGAGGCTTCGAATAGCACCTTCTACCCCTTCTTTATGAGCAGCATCATCGTGGTCCTGGTTCCCCCTTTCTCCGACTTCTTCTATGCCATCCTCCGCCATTATAGGTTACAGGCCCTTCACCTCCATCCCAACTCCATCCTTCTCTTGTCGATCTTCGCTTTCTACTGTGAGGCGTATGTCGGCGTGATGCCGTCCGTGGCTCTGCTGCGCCACTTCTTCCACTGCATCAACGATGGTCGTACCTCTGGATGCGCCAACTTCATCATGGCCGGCAAGGCCAACGCGATCTTGGAGGCTAGGAAGAAGGCCGATGGCTTCAAGAGCAAGTGGGTCATGATGGACCCCAAGTACGTCCACCCACACTTGAGGTTGCCGATGAAGATGCCCCAGTCTGACAAGGGGTGGTCTTGCGCGAAGCTTGCGGATGACCGGGCGACGTCGGTGCTGGAGAAGATGAACGCCAACCTGAAGCCGGGCAACGCGAAGGCGGCAGAGCTTACGGGGGCCATGCTCCTGAGGGAGTTCCTAATGCTGCGGGTGGCTCCGCTCCAGGCACGCTCGCGCCCCATGTGGACGCTTGGGGGCGAAGAAGACAAGCTTCATCTGAGTCCGGGAGCCTTGTCTGATGAGGAGCTGGTTGGAGCTCTCCGCCTCTTGGTAGGGGATGACCAAGAGTATCCGCCGAGCGCCATAGTTCCCTTGTTCCGTCGCAAAGACGGGGCACAAGTTGCGGCCGCCATGCCCACCTTTGACGAGCGCAGCCTGGTGCAGCTGACGCCCCCTTGTGGTCCCGGAGGAGACGGCGCCAGTGGACGTGTCTTCTAGTGACTCCTGCATGGAGGAGGAAGAGGAGGAAGACGAGGAGCGCGACTCGGAGGCGACCCCCGAGGGGATGGGGGAGACCTCCCCCTTGCGCAAGGCCGACATCCTACGCACCCTGCCTGACAACGACGGCGAGGCCGATGTCCTCCAGAGGTGGGAGCCGCCCGTGATCCCGACGAGGGCTGGTCGGCGTTGATCTCCCAAGATGACACTCTTGCTCTGACTCTGCCTGGTGCTACTTCTGGTCCATCCGCTGCCCCTCCTTCCACTCTTGGCGCCCGCGCGTCTGCGCCTCAGGCTGCGAGGCTCTCCGGCTTCAAGCTTACGAAGTGGAGGGACTACGCTGCGGTAGACCAGTAAGTGCTCTTGTCCTGTTTTGTTCTTGCTTATGCCGCTGATCCTTGACGCTACTCCGTTGTGCAATTAGCCGATGCCCGCGGTGAAGAAGAGGAGGGAGGAAGTGGTGGTGCTGCCCGGGACCAATTTTCCTACTGCGGCTACGTCTCCCTCCATGGAGAAGGGCAGTGTTGGTGCTCACGCCTCTCCAGCTCGATCATCCTCACGAGGCCCAGGGGAGCATCCTCGGGAGGAGTCAGCCCCTGTGGCCCCGCTGGCTCCAGAGGCACCGATGTCCGGCTCGACTGCTGAGGTCCCCAAAGCTCAGGAGCCCCCAGTCTCCCAGGCTATGGTAACGATGCCGCCTCCTCCTCCTCCTGCTGCACCGCTGGCTCTTGGTCCTTTCACCTCCCCTGACGTCTTGGAGCGCGCTCTTTCTGAGATGACCCGGCTGCGAGAAGATCTTCAGGGCGCCGACCCCCACCTGGTAGCTGGGCGCCTGGAGCTGGTCTCTGGCTGGCTTCATTCTGACATGTCCGTTTGGGTGGGGTTGAGCCAGGCCGCGGCGACCTCCGAGAAGGAGAAGCATGCCGCCGCCCAGGCAGCGGCCGCTCGCGAGGCGGCGCTGAAGGATGTGGAGGCCGCCCAGGATCGCTGCCGGGTGCTGGAGGCCAAGCTGAAGACCCTGCACAACGAGCATGCGGAAGAAGCCCGCAGCCGCAAGGCGGAGGAGGAGAAGATGAAGGCCCGGGAGGACGCCATCAAGGGCCGCGATGCCGAGCTGGAGGAGTTGGCGAAAGCGCGGGCCGCGGAACGCAGCCAGCTGAAGAAGCTGGAGCAGAAGGTGGAGGCGGCGAAGGCTAATCTTGACGCCAAGGCGAAGGTCCTGGCTGAGGACCGCGAGGCCTTCGAGCTCCTCGAGGTGAGGTCTCGGACGGTGCTGCAGTCGCTCTACGAGAAGGGCTTGGAGGAGCCGCTGGCCGCCAGCAACGAGGGCCCTGCCCAGCTGCTTCCTTATCTGGTTGATGCGCTTGAGGACGTCGTGAGCGGTATCGGCCCCATGGCAGAGGGGGAAGCCCGCATTCTTTCCTCAGCTGCGTTGACGCGCGTCTTCAGCCACCTCCATCTTTGCGATCCCACCGCCCGCCTTGACGAGCTGCTGGAGCCTGTGGACGACAAGCACTACGTAGCTGCCGCCACAACTGTGAAGAGCCAGGTGGAGGCCTTGCTAGAGAAGTTCCGCGCCTTCGCTCCCGTGCCTTCGACCAGTGGTGCTACTGATCCCGCCACTCCGATAGGCGGTGAAGGTGAAGGCGATGCCACCAAGGAAGGAGCATCCCTTGCGGGCGACGGCGGTGTCCAGGGATGACTTGCTTGCAGCTCTTTTCCTGTTTGAACTCCTGCAACATGTACCGTGGCTCGTGGAGGCGTTTAAACTTGCGTTTGATATTGGAGAACAATATGTTTTGTAAATTTTCTTTGAGATTTTGCGATTTCCTTCCCATTTGCTTTACGTTCTACGTCGGCAGAGCCCGACCCCGTGCATACCTCAGCCGCCGTTGGGTCGTCTGGATCACCAGGATGAGACCAAGGAGTGAAGGGCTACGTGGCCAGTTCGGCTCCTGAGTCGCGATGCTCAGGAGTCCCCCTTGACGCGCAAACAACTTACGGAAAAGAGATGCAGGAGTAGGTCTAGTGTTCTACGTCGGCAGGGCCCGACCCCGCGCATACCTCAACCGCCATTGGGTCGTCCGGATCACCAGGACGAGATCAAGGAGTGAGGGGCTACGTCGCCAGTTAGGCTCCTGAGTCGCGATGCTCAAGAGTCCCCCTTGACGCTCAAACGACCTTCCTACATTTGCCCTCACCGAGGCTCGGTTCGGGAGGAGCGCGCGACGACCAGGTCCGGGGGACCTCGCTAGGTGGCGTACGCTCGGGCGTGACCCGAGTGCAGCCCCCGTGCCCAGCCCCCTCGCGCGACTCTCCCAAGGGGAGGTGTTGCGATGAAGCCAGACACTGATCTCAAGGGCTCCCTGAGGTTGATACGGCCGTGAGGCCGCCCTCAGTTGTTTATCACCAGTGCGGAGCATAGCGCTTCAGCACTTGCACGGGCATAGCTGCTCCTCGGCAGTGTCGACGGCCAGCGAGGAGCAGGTGCTTCCACTGGTACGTGGGAGGGGACTCCTACTGCGGAGAGCCCCCGGGGCGTGTACAACCCCGCCCTGACATGTGGCTTGCACGACAGGGCTAGACGAGGTGTGTCTAGGCACTCGTGAGCCAGCGCGGGACTCATGAGGCCCTACCTCAAGGCGTGTTGCGCCTGGTCTTGGCTCTTGATGGCTGTGGTGGTCCTGCGAGATGGTTAGACAACCTGTGCCGAACGAATCTCCTGAGGCTATCGCATGAGAAGGCCAAGCACCAACGACCCCAGGAGGTGACGTGAACGGGGCCGGCCCGCCAGACAGAGCTCAGCTATTGGATATATCAACGCTGCAGGGATGGGCCCGAGCACAGACGCCATGCCTAGCCTCCTTATGCGAAGGATCCTAAAGAAAGACGCTCGGCGCGCGGATCCCATGGTGGGTGACATTCAAGCAGGTGATGACCATAGATAAATTATGCATGGAAAGCAAACGGGATTAGGTAAATGCAAGAACGATACATGCCACTGGGCTGGACCCGAGCGGCTTGGGGATGGTGCAGCCCGAGGGGCGCCCCCAGCAGAGTAAGCTAAAGACGTAAAAGGATACATGCCACAGGGACAGACCCATGCGGCCTGGGAATGATGCAGCCCAAGGGGCGCTCCCAGCTAAATAAACTTGGAAAATGTCACCTGGTTCTGTTGTTGAAGGAGTGTTGGGGCAGCTGAAGATGCGTGGTGAAGGGGTTTCTCCTCACGAGCCACTGGGACCCTGAGCCTCGGGAGGCTCTGGGGGTCCAGGCGGTTCCTTGAGGACCGCCTCCATCTCCGTCGGGACTGCGTGATGCCTGGCCTCCTGAGCCGCCAGGATGCTCCGCAGGTTGTGCTGGAGGGCGGACGCCATGCTCGGTAGGCCAAATGGCATGCAAACATAGTTGTGAGGTGGGACCTCGCAATGTCCCACGCGCGAAGGCCAAAAAAGCTCCTGAGATGAGGCCCTGTTGAGCCCTGGGATGTCGATGCAGACGCGCAGCCCACCATCCTCACCTGGATGGGGTGCCGCCAGGTGAGCGGCGGTCGCCGCACATGGCTCTTACATCCTGCAGTTCCTGAGAGGTCTTGGCAATGAACTCCTGAGCACTGGGCGCTCCTCGCCTAGTGTCCTCCTGAGGGAAACATGCTGCAAAGCACGCCTCCATGTGGTGCCCGAGCGCCTCCCTCATGATGTTGGCTAGGTCAGAGGCCCTCCAGAAGAGAGCCCCCGAGCCCTGCCCGAGGAGGGCGTCGGGCGCGCCTTCCTACGCGAGGGAGGGAGGCGCCCCAGGTGTGGGCGTCGATCCTGATGTGGCTCCACTTGAGGCGCCGCTCCCTGAGGCCCTGTGCGGAGTAGCTGCTTCTTCTTCTTGCGACGACCTCAGGTGGGTACTGTGTTGCATTGTTGTCGGGGTCTTCGATTGATGCTGCTTGGAAGGCGCGCTCGAGGGAGCACACTGCATCTCTTTCTTCGCAGGGGACTGTGATGATCCCGCCGCTCCCTGGCATCTTGAGGACGTTGTAGCCGTGGTGTGTCACTGCCATGAACTTGGCTAGGGCCGGATACCCGAGGATGGCGTTGTACGGCAGAAGGATGTGGGCGACGTCGAAGTTGATGAGCTCGGTGCGGTAGTTGTCGCGCTGTCTGAAGGTGACATGGAGGCGGACCTGCCCTATCGGGGTGGTGGAGCCGTCGGTCACTCCTGAGAAAGGCTTGGTAGGCTGAAGCTGATCATATGGCACTTGAAGGCTGTCGACATCTTGACGGACAGGACGTTAAGCCCTGCGCCGCCGTCGATGAGGGTCTTGGTGACTTGCACGTTGCTGATGACAGGTGAGCAGAGCATCGGGAGGGCGCTAGCGGTGGCCGTGCACCTGAGTTGGTCTGCTGAGTTGAAAGTGATTGCGCACATGGACCACCTGAGCGGGCGCGTGGCCTCGAGCCTGGGGAGGACCGCGTTCACCTCGCGAGCAAACTGCTTGAAGATGCGCTGAGAGGCTGGGGCCTGAGCTCCGCCCAAGATGCAGGCGATAGCGCGCGGCTCTTGGAAGCCCCCAGCCCCCTCGTCCTGATGGTGGTCGTCGTTCCTTCTTGGTGGTGGCGGCAGCGGAGGAAGGCCAGCGTTGCCCTAGGGGCGGTCTCGCGAGGTTGATCCCTCCATGCGCCCTCACGAGGCTAGTCCTGCTAGCGATCTTCCCGAGGCCGGTCGCGCCACTCCTTGTGTGGGCCACGATCGTGCCAGCGTCCTCCGCCACATCCTCCTCCTCGGCCGTAGCCCCAGTCGTTGCGCTCGGGGTGTCGACCGAGGCATCCGTCTCGAATGGCCCTGAGCTCTTGACATGCATTAGTGTTGTGGCTGTGGACGTTGTGGAAGGCGCGGAATGGGCGACTGCTCTTGGACGACTCGAGAATGTCCCAGCCATGCTTCGTCTCCGACTCCGCTTCAAGCACGGCCACCCCCTTGCACTTCATGTCCTTGGCCTTGGCCTTCTTCTCCTCGGGGTCAGCAGCTGGGAGCTCGAGGAGGGAAAGGCGCCCTTCCTCAGCTCTTGCGCACTTGGTCGCCAGGTTGAATAGCTCCAAGGTCGTGCACAGCTCCTCATGGATGGCGAGATCCTCCTTCATCCTGACGTCATGGACGCCATCAGAAAATGCGGAGATGATGGCCTCGTCCGTCACCTTGGGGATCTTGAGGCGAACGTTGTTGAAGCGCTGGATATACTTTTGCAGGGTCTCTCCTGGCTGCTGCTTGATGCAGCACAGGTCACCCGCGGCCGGAGGGCGGTCGCGAGTGCCCAGGAAGTTGGCAATGAAGCGGTCACGCATCTTGTTCGAGGAGGAGATGGAGCCCGGGGGCAGGTTCAGGAGCCATGAGCGAGCGCCATCCTTGAGAGCCATGGGGAACCAGTTCGCCATGAATTTTTCGTCACCGTTCGCCGCCTTGATGCACAGCTCGTAGAGCTGCAGGAACTCCGTGGGGTCGGGGGTGCCGTCGTAGCGAGGAGGCAGGTCTGGCTTGAACTTGCCCGGCCATGCGACGCTACGCAACTCAGGAGTGAAGGCGCGGCAGCATGCGGTGGCCACCGGGACCCTTTGCTTATGCGGAGCCCGCCCTTGATGCCCGCGCACCGCCGCCGCAGGCGGCGTACGGTCTTGTCACAGTGGTGCTGGGAGCGCGGGAACGTTCTCTTGCGGCCGGGGAACATCTTGGCAGCTTCCTTCTTCTCGCGCGTGCGCTCGGCGCAGTGGGTCACGCCGAGGGGCCGCACGCCTTGGCGCCAGGATGCCATCTTGGTGCAGAGGTGGTGGAGGCGCCCCGTGGTCCACGTCGCCCGCAGCTGGTGAAGGGCGAGGCAGCGAGAGGGATGGCGCAGGGGAGCCCCTTGCGGCGCTGACGAGCTCGGCGATGCGGTCCAACCAATCCTCGTTGAGGTTGTCAACGGGGCAGTAGCGCAGGAGCTCGCGTGCCATGAGCAGCACGCCCTGCGCGTCTGTGGGAGCATGACGAGCGTGAGACGATGAGCCGGCCGGGGTCAGCGACGGAGTGGCGGTGTGGCCGTCCGGCCGCACCGAGGGGTGCAGCGAGGATGCTTGCTGCTCGTTTCCCGCCGGTCCGGCGGCGGCGTTGGCGGCACGTGATGGGGAACGACGGGTACGCCCGCCGACAGGAGCGGTCTGAGCGACGCGGACGGCGAGGGCGGCCCGACGCTCAGCGCGGGCTCGACGAGCGTCCGCCATGGATGCGACGAAGCGATGGGACGTGGATCGACGGAAGGAAAGCTTCGGTGCACCCCTACCTGGCGCGCCAAATGTCGGATTTCGGGTTCCGGCAAAACCCTTGAGGTTCGAACACTGGGGTGCGCACGAAGATCTCCCCCTACCTATTCACGCCATTAGCCTCACCGCGATCTCAAGGCCTAGCTCAACGAACCCGCAACACAAGAGACACGAGATTTATACTGGTTCGGGCCACCGTTGTGGTGTAATACCCTACTCTAGTGTGGTGTGGTGGATTGCCTCTTGGGCTGAGGATGAACAGTACAAGGGGAAGAACAGCCTCATAAGGAGAGGTGTTCTTGTGCCTGGTGAACTTGTGTGGGTGAGGATGATCTGAATCCATGAGGATGATCTGAATCCGTTCTCCCCCTCCTACTGTGGTGGCTAGCCCTATTTATAGAGGCCCTGGTCCTCTCCCCAAATATTGAGCGGGAAGGGAGCCAACAACGGCCAAATTCGAAGGGTGACAACTAGTACAAGTTATCCTGACTAAAGGTGGTCTTCGCCTGCCAAAGGCTCTGGTGGTGACGCCGTCTTGGGCTCCACGGTGACCTCCATCCTGTCGTCCTGCTGGTCTTGGTCTCGTTGCACCGATATGGAAACCTTTGTCTGATGCCTTGGGACTCCTCGCCTGCGCTTGCCCATTTAGCACCAAAGAGGAAACGAGGACACTGCGCACGCTGGCGCCTGCCTGGCTCTAGACGTCATGGCTCGCATCACAGGAACCTCGCGAGGTGTCCCTTGCCTTGATCTCTCCGGCCCTCGTGAGCTAGCCTGGTGAGGCCGCTCCCGAGGAGGTCTTGTGTCGTCTGCCCCGCGAGGCTTGGCCCCTCACGAGGGTCTTGAGTGTTTGCTGGTGGAGATGGGCCGTACAGGGCCGCTGGTGGAGCCACGCCGTGGGCTGTAGGCAGGCAAGTCTGGGGACCCCCGTTCAAAGGACGTCGACAGGTGATGGGTTGGATGAGATTTATCATGTAATTGAGTTAATTTTGTTAGGTTTTTATCCCTAGTATCCATTATGTTCTGAGATTGATGTTGCTATGACTTTGCTATGCTTAATGCTTGTCACTAGGGCCCGAGTGCCATTATTTCAGATCTGAACCTATTATGTTTTCATGAATATATGTGAGTTCTTGACCCTATCTTGAAAGTCAATAGTCACCTACTATGTGTTATGATCCGGTAACCCCGAAGTGACAATAATCGGGACCACTCCCGGTGATGACCGTAGTTTGAGGAGTTCATGTATTCACTAAGTGTTAATGCTCTGGTCCGGTACTGTATTAAAAGGAGGCCTTAATATCCCTTAGTTTCCAATAGGACCCCGCTACCACGGGAGGGTAGGACAAAAGATGTCATGCAAGTCCTTTTCCATAAGCACATATGACTATATTCGGAATACATGCCTACATTACATTGATGAACTGGAGCTAGTTCTGTGTCACCCTATGTTATAACTGTTGCATGAGGAATTGCATCCGACATAATTATCCATAACTGATCCAATGCCTACGAGCTTTTCACATATTGATCTTTGCTTAGTTACTTTTCCGTTGCCACTGTTACGATTACTATAAAAACTGCTACTGTTACTTTTGCCACCATTACCGTTACTTCCATACTACTTTGCTACTAAATACTTTGTTGCAGATATTAAGTTTTCCAGGTGTGGTTGAATTGACAACTCAACTGCTAATACTTGAGAATATTCTTTGGCTCCCCTTGTGTCGAATCAATAACTTTGGGTTGAATACTCTACCCTCGAAAACTGTTGCGATCCCCTACACTTGTGGGTTATCAAGACTATTTTCTGGCGCTGTTGCATAGCTCTATTCTTTGAGTCACTTGGGATTTATATATGTTGATCACTATGAGGAACTTGAAAGATGAAAGAACCAAGATTTATCCCTCAACTACCTAGGGAGGTAAGGAACTGCCATCTAGCTCTACACTTGACCCACCTTATGTTATGAGTAAATTTGCAACACCTACACCTGCTATTGATTCTGATAGGTCGCATGTTATTGATGATGCCACTTCTGCTTTGCATGATATTTATGATGAAACTACTTCTATGCTTGATACTACTGTGCCATTAGGTCAATTTCTTGATGAACAACTTGCTAGGGTTAGAGAGAACGAAATTATTGAAACTTATAATATTGATGAAAGTGATGATGAAGATTCTCCCCCTAGATATGAATTGCCTGATGTACCTGAGGGTTATTGTCGGTGTCAAAACCGGCGGATCTCGGGTAGGGGGTCCCGAACTATGCGTCTAAGGCGGATGGTAATAGGAGGCGGGGGACACGATGTTTACCCAGGTTCGGGCCCTCTCGATGGAGGTAATACCCTACTTCCTGCTTGATTGATCTTGATGATATGAGTATTACAAGAGTTGATCTACCATGAGATCGTAGAGGCTAAACCCTAGAAGCTAGCCTATGGTATCATTGTTGTTGTCCTACGGACTAAACCCTCCGGTTTATATAGACACCAGAGGGGGCTAGGGTTACACAGAGTTGGTTACAATGGAGGAGATCTACATATCCGTATTGCCAAGCTTGCCTTCCACGCCAAGGAGAGTCCCATCCGGACACGGGACGAAGACTTCAATATTGTATCTTCATAGTCCAACAGTCCGGCCAAAGGATATAGTCCGGATGTCCGAGGACCCCCCAATCCAGGACTCCCTCAGTAGCCCTGAACCAGGCTTCATTTACGATGAGTCTGGCGCACAGATTGTCTTCGGCATTGCAAGGCGGGTTCCTCCTCCGAATACTCCATAGAAGATTTTGAACACAAGGATAGTGTCCGGCTCTGCAAAAGAAATTCCACATACCACCGTAGAGAGAATAATATTTCCACAAATCTAATCTGCTGACAACTTTTCATGACGTGACATCACACCATGGCCAGATCATTATTCAAACCGTTTTTTCTCAATCAGCCTGCCACTGCACGTTTTGCGAGGTGATTTTATTGGCACGTCTTGTTGAAGCAGAGATCGTGTCTCCCTCATTACGGGATTCTCATCAATACGGATGTGGGTAACCCAATCGTGCCTGTTGGTATGACTCCTCGATTTTAGGCAAGTCCCAAACGGCCACGCGGAGGACGCTTGATATTCGCCCTATTTATAAAGAGGCCAAGGCCCGTCCTTTTTGTTCTCGCGCTCAATCGAATCCTTCCCCCACCTTGAGTTCCAACACCCAAGGCTCAGGTCGGGCGCTTCGGACCTTCAACCATGTCCGGATCCAACCTTCAAGGTCGGTGGATGCCCTCCTCTGTCACAGAGGAAGACATCAAGAAGCTAAGAGAGGTTAGGTATTTGACCGCCGAAATCTCGCACAGGCTACCTGCTCGAGGGCAGGTCATTCCCACCCCCGAACCCGGCGAGAGCATCGTATTCATCTGTCACTTCCTCCGAGGGCTAGGCCTTGTTCTAGATCCCTTTGTTAGGGGGCTCATGTTCTATTACGGGCTGGATTTCCATGACCTGGCCCCGGATTCCATCCTTCACATCTCATCGTTCATCGTCGTGTGTGAAGCCTTCCTCCGCATTACCCCACACTTCCGCTTATGGCTCAAGACCTTCAATGTGAAACCAAAGATGATTGAGGGGCGACACGCAGAGTGCGGAGGTGCCGTAATAAGCAAAGGCGCCGATGTTCCATGGCCAAAGGGTTCCTTCCCGGAGGTGTCCAGTTTATGGCAACGAGAGTGGTTTTACATCACAGCCCCCCGTGGTACTAAGTGGGTGGCCGCCCCTGCCTTTCGCTCGGGCCCCCCGCCACAATTTACGTCATGGATCAACAAGGGGCTGGACTGGGGGCCAGTAAATGATGTGCCGATATTGCAGAGTCGCATCCGAGATCTCTTCAAGAGAGATGTCAGCCTGGTCACGGTAATGCAAGTCATGCTAGTTCATTGAGTCCCGCCTTGCAAACGTCGACCCCTCTGTATGTGGGAGTTCAACCCGGAAGGACCGCGAGCTATTCAGCACTTCCTCGGCATGACGCTCGAAGAGATGTACAAGTTGTTCTTCGGACCACAAATAAGGTGTCCGGATACCACCGAGGATGCGGGTCTGAGCTACAATCGTCCAGATACCCAAGTAAGTAGTCCTTCGGCCGAACACGTTGTCTCTTTATTTATCACAACATCATTTTGAAAAGTCGCTCTTTGACCAGGACTGGGTAAAAAAGGCGAAGATGATCAGGTGTTCGGCCCCCCTTCCCGAAGGCTCACCAGATCCAGTACTAGCCAGAATGCTTGAGCTTGCGCCTTATCAAGCGTCCTCAGGAGAAGATAAAGGGGGGAATAAAGAGGCTGAAAGCGGGCCTCGCTCATTATTCATCCAAACCGGGGGAATTAGCGCCTCCGTGAAGGAGGATAACCGGGGAGAAGAATCTGAAATTCCCACTCCCCAGGGAAGGAAGAGGACCACCTCTGAAGACTTGGAAACAATGGTTTCCAAACGAGGGAAGAAATCTTCGCCATAGGGTCCTGCCCTGGAGGGTACCCTTGCCGCACAGTGCCCGCAAGGGGATCAGCCCTCCATCGAGCTGTAAGTAAACAAAAAGTACTTAATAGTAAAAATATCCCGCTTTACTTCTGAGGACAATAACCAAAGCATATATCTTGTAGTTTGGATCATAGCCCTTCTCGACAGAGTTCGTCTTCGGGGGATCTTCTTCCGGAGATGATGGAGAGCAAAAAACCTCCCCATGCCTCCCCGCCTCATGAGGCGGGCGACCCTGAGGTGTCGTCACGGAGGATTTCTCCTGATCCACCAAGGCCAGAGGGTAACCCTTCGCCCCCCCCCCCCCCAAAGTCCGGAGTATTCGGATCCTAAGGAGAGCCACAGAAAGAGTCTGGAACCGTCCGGTGTGCGATCGGACGCACTGGTGAATCTTCTGGAGCAAGCGGCTGTCTCGGAGACGCATTGTGCTCTAATGGTCACAGTGGTTGAGAGGATTTCATCCGCTGAAAGCGGGTTGCATGAAGCTTTTATGAGCCTGCTTAAAGGCTTTGAGGTACGTGAAATAGTGTATGTTTTTTATGGTACCGCACACGTTAGGTGTGCCCTATGCAGATAGTAGCCCCTGAGACTCTGGTTGTTGTCGAGAACGGCGGCAAATAGAGGATCATAGTCCCAGGTAATAATCATGCCACCTTCATGTGCATGTGGCGGAAGGTCCGGTGGCTAGCCGGACTGATGAGTTTGCCGAGCTGAAGCGGCAACTTGATGCGGCAGATGCCGACATCGTGCTTGTAAACAAGCGGCTCGACGAGGCACAGGGTATGTGATTTCTCCGGTGATCAACACATAGTAAGAGGAGCATGATGCTAGTATCTTTAATATGTTGTGACTGCAGATGGGGTTGCCGCCGGGGAGACCCTTTGGGCGGAACTTGCCCGAACCAAGGAACAAGCCACGAAGAGTGATGCGGCTGCTCTAAAGGCAGTCGAAGAGCTGAGAGCAGAACAGACTGCGCATTGCCAAAGCAAGGATAAACTAGCCAAGATGGTTGTTGAGTTGAAGGATGCCGCCGACTGTTATGAGCTTCTTGAAAAGGAAAATCGAACGAAGATGACGGACCTGGAGAAGGCCATGGTAGCGGCCAAGGATGCCCGCTCTAAAATCAGAGCGGCGAAGGAGGAGCTGCGTCAAGCCGGGGATATCGCGGCTGGGAAGCCCTTTTGTTGCAGACGAAGTTCGGAGATCCTAAGTATGCCCCTCTTGATCAACTATGGAGTACTGCAGACACATACGTGGATTTGGCAGCAAGTGCTACTGATGCGGCCGAGTATTTCAAAGATCAAAAAGATCGTGAAGTGGAAAAGCTGTTCTGGTCATAGTTCAATGTTCGAGTGCGTTCGCTGCTGTTGAATGAGCGAATGGACGAGTGGGCCGAGCTCCATAGGTTGTCCAGGCTTGCCATGAGGTCTGTTGTGGATCATCTGTGGCCGGAAGGGCCAAGGCCGAATAGTTATGTTAGTTTAGTGCAACAGTTCCTTGGTGTTGTGCCGCGCATCGACCCTATGAAGAGGTCGGCGTGCATAGAGGGTGCACGGATGGCTCTTGCTCGTGTCAAGACATACTGGGCAGAGATAGAGGCCACCGCTATTGCAACCAAGAGTTCGGCTGTGGGCCGAGTATCGGCCGAGCACTACTTTGAAGAAGCCCTTGAAGGCGCTCGTTTAATAGAGGCTCAATGCTTGAATAATATTATGTTCTAGTGACATGTATTCCCATTGTAAGAACAATGTTTATTAAATTATAAAGGTTGTGTTTATACTTTTGCCTGAAAGTATTATGATGCCTCTTGTGCGGCCGTTTATGTATATATGTATATAACCTGAAAGTTTGCCAAATGTCGGCTTCAGCCCCCATGCATATAATGCGGGTGTTTGCAAAAAACGCGTATTCACACTTGATCCAACGTCTTGGTCCATTAAGGAGGTGATAAGCGCAGTAAGCAGGCAATCGGACTATATTGCTTTAACACTTTCACTTAGCCATAGGAGTTTGACGGTGGGACTACTATGTAGCCCCTGGTACTTCCGCGCTCGTCCGAATACGGGGCGCGTACATACATGACCGGGAAACGGCCCTTCATTAATGCGGAGGAATCCCGAAGATTCCGTAAAGTCATCGAGTGGTTGACCAGTCTCGCGCTTTATCATGATAGTCAGTTTTCGGCTTTCTCTACTGAGGTGCTCGTCTGGATGAACCAAGGCACAATCGCAGTAGTTCTCCCGGTGCCACCTTAGCCGATAGAGCGGAACGTAAGGTAGCAAAACACGGCAGCCGGGCAAACCCAACATTTGACCAAAGACATGATTCGGAGCTGATGCATATAAGGCCAAACTCGCGACGCCGAACACTCCCTAAGGTATTCGGTCTTTATAACATATACCGGGTTGACCAATGCCCTTGATAATGAACCCCGAGTGTCCAGGTACATGCAATGTTCTGACATGGCGAAATGCCAATAACTTCAGCATCCTTCTCGGTTGTACTGGGTATCCGGAGGATGTGAACAACAAGAGACAGTAAAAAAGGTTTACACAGGGTCTTAATCTAAAAAGAAACCTTTGAGTGGGTCCCTGCTGCACGTTTGCGCCTGTATCTCCGTTGTGCCGTATCCTGGAAGGGTGTAGCACGATTTTCATCTGTAAAAGAGAAGAACTTAGGTGAAAGTTGTCGTGCGAAAAATTGGTTATTCTCAATAAACCATTAAAATTCAATATAAGTAAAGTTGAGCCGAACTAGCCCTGTTTACACGCGGGAAGCCCCCGGTACCGTCTATGGGGGTATAACCATCAAACCAATTTCGGGTTTATCTAAGCTGTTATAGCTAGTAATTCACCGGACTCGTCTAGCCGTGTCCGCGGTCTTGACGAACGATCATTTATTCTGGTTGGAGGGGCCGTTTAGTGTTCGACTGTTAAAGCCGTCACACATTCTTCCGCGCATAAGGAACGTTCAATATTTCCGCTAATTGTGATGATGCCACGTGGACCGGGCATCTTAAGCTTGAGAGAAGCGTAATGTTGTATTGCATTAAAACGAGCAAAAGCTGCTCTTCCGAGTAGTGCTTGATAGCCACTTCGGAATGGAGCGATGTCGAAGGTTAACTTTTCGCTTCGGAAGTTGCCCGGAGAACCGAATACAACCTCTAGTATTAGAGAGCCCGTGCAGTGGGCCTCTGGGCCTGGTATTACTCCTTTAAAGGTAGTATTACTATGGCTGATTCTTGTTTGGTATATCCCCATTTTGCGGATTGTGTCCTGATATATCAGATTAAGACTACCGTCGCCGTCCATGAGGACTTGGGTGAGATGGTATCCGTCGATAATTGGGTCTAGCACCAAGGCAGCCAATCCTCCGTGTCGGATACTTGTCAGGTGATCCCTGCGGTCAAAAGTGATCGGGCAGGCCGACCAAGGGTTAAACTTAGGGGTGACGGGCTCTACGGCGCTTGTGTCACAGAGTGCATGTTTGCTTCTCCTCTTTGTCACATGAATCATGTTCACTGTTTTGACCTCTAGTGGGAATTTTTTTCTGTCCCCAGTGCTTTGCTGGCGAGGCTCATCCTCGTCTTCACTTGGTGTATCCCTCCCCTTGTGTTCGGCGTTTAACTTGCCGGCCTGCTTGAAGACCCAACATTCTCTGTGGGTGTGATTTGCAGGTTTATAGGAGGTGCCATGAATCTGACATAATTTGTCTAGAATCTTGTTTAGGCTGGACGGTCCATCTCTGTTGCCTTTGAAAGGCTTTTTTCGCTGACCGGGTCGAGAGCCCCTAAATCCGGCGTTTACCGCCGTGTTGTCTGGGCTGTCTTCGTTATTCCGACGCTTGCTTTTATTACATCGTGGTTTGCCATTACCATCCCTGACTTCAGATGTGCCTGGATCGCTGGTGCTACTACGGGCCAGCCAGCTATCTTCGCCCGCGCAAAAGCGGGTCATAAGGCTTGTTAGGGCTGCCATTGTCCTTGGTTTTTCTTGGCCGAGGTGTCTGGCGAGCCATTCGTCTCGGACGCTGTGTTTGAAAGCTACTAAGGCTTCGGCGTCGGGGCAGTCAACGATTTGACTCTTCTTAGTGAGAAATCTATTCCAAAGCTTTCGGGCTGACTCTCCGGGCTGTTGAATTATGTGACTTAAATCGTCTGCGTCCGGAGGTCGAACATAAGTCCCTTGAAAATTGGCCCTAAAAGCATCCTCAAGCTCCTCCCAACTTCCTATTGAAATTTCAGGGAGGCTCTTCAGCCAGTGCCGAGTTGGTCCTTTCAGCTTGAGGGGCAGGTATTTAATGGTGTGGAGATCGTCTCCGCGAGCCATATGGATATGGAGGATGAAGTCCTCAATCCAGACCCCAGGGTCTGTCATTCCGTCGTACGCCTCTATGTTCACGGGCTTGAATCCCTCTAGAAATTCATGATCCAGTACCTCATCGGTGAAGCATAGGGGGTGTGCGACACCCATGTATTTGGATGTATCGTGGCGTTCGGACGGTTGTAGTATTCGGTTTTGATTTTGTGCCGGAGCGCGCTTCCTAGATCTATAGATGGATCTGGTCATACCGGATTTTTGGCGCGAGTCCTCACATAAATCGTGTGTCGACTTATGTGCGGCCCCGTTAGCCGCCCTATCGCGGCCACGAGGTGGTCGATCCGGCTGATCGACCGTTTTATTCTTCGGCTGTATAGGCTCTACGGCCTCATCGTCGAACTCAGGCAACAACTTGCGCTTTGGATAGCTCTTTGTATGGTGGCTACCACCATACTTTTCTTCAGTGTCGAGCACTTTGTTCCATCTACTATTGAGTGTATTCTGCGCGGCCTTAAGCCTTTGCTTCTGCTTCTTCAGACTCCTCGCGGTGGCAATGAGCCTTCTACGGAGGTTCTATTATTAGAAGTGTCTTTTCGGGATGACGTGTGCGTCCTCGTCCGGACTGTTTTCCTCTCCGGAGGGGGGTTGATGAGCTTTATCCTCGGCGTCGCCGTGTTCGGACAGCGGATCCGTACTATGTTCGCCGTTTCCTGGTTCGTCCTGCTCTATCGCTTGGTCAATGTGGTCGTCGTTTCCTCTGGAGTCGACCGAAGTGTTATTTTCTCTTGCGCTGTTATAGCTGTTTTTGCCGAGGCGGGATTTGGAGCGGCGCCTATGCCGTCGCTTTGGTCGCTTCTCGAGGGAGCTATCCTTCGCTGCATCCTTCCGTTCCTCGTCGTCGTTTTCTTTGGGTGTATCCACCATATATATATCGTGTGATGAGGTGGCTGTCCAGCGCCCTGTAGGCGGTGGTTCCTGGTCGTCTCCTGCATCGTCGTCCATACCGTCGATGTCTTCGAAGTCGAAATAGAGCATGTCGGTTAAATGGTCGAATGTGGCTACTACGTGGGTGGTGGGTGGGGAGCGAGTTTCTTCGTTGTCCGCATCCCATTCTAGCCGGACATAGTTCGGCTGAGATTCTCCTGACAAGGAGAGGGATCTTAATGAATTTAGCACGTCGCTGAAAGGCGAGTGCTGAAAGATATCCGCGAAGGTAAACTCCATTATCGGTGCCCGATCGGATTTGATAGGCAAGGATGTAAGCAGCTCGGAGCCCGTGGCCGGGGACGAATCCAACGGTTCGGCAACACGGGTCTCGTAGGAGGTGAAGTTAGTATTACGCTCTATCGCCACTGAGAGTGCGACCCTCGTGGCGGGGTCTATCCACCCGTCCTCCGATGGCGCAATTTGTTCCGGATTAAGGGCCGGAGTAGTTGCAAGTGTGATCTCCCGAACACTGTCCAACGCAGAGCTAAATCATGCTCGTCGTGATCGTGCGGCGTACCTGACATGGGCTCGAATCCGCCGAAGATCAAGTCTCCGTGGATGTCGGCAGTGTAGTTCAAGTTTTCAAATATGACCTGATGGCCAGGGGCGTAGCTTTCGATCTGCTCCAGATGGCCAAGCGAATTGGCCCGCAGTACGAAGCCGCCGAATACGAAGACCTGTCCGGGGAGGAAAACCTCACCCTGGATCGCATCGTTGCCGATGATTGAAGGAGCCATCAAGCCTTACGGTGACGGCACAGTGGAACTCTCAATGAAAGCACCAAT
The DNA here is from genome assembly GCA_021605145.1 of Aegilops bicornis. Lineage (NCBI taxonomy): Eukaryota > Viridiplantae > Streptophyta > Magnoliopsida > Poales > Poaceae > Aegilops > Aegilops bicornis. Next base: position 334,730,405 of record CM038670.1, on the reverse strand, counting down.
GTCGATGTCAAAACCGGCGGATCTCGTAGGGGGTCCCGAACTGTGCGTCTAAGGCGGATGGTAACAGGAGGCAGGGGACACGATGTTTACCTAGGTTCGGGCCCTATCTATGGAGGTAATACCCTACTTCCTGCTTGATTGATCTTGATGATATGAGTATTACAAGAGTTGATCTACCACGAGATCGTAGAGGCTAAACCCTAGAAGCTAGCCTATGGTATCATTGCTGTTGTCCTACGGACTAAACCCTCCGGTTTATATAGACACTGGAGGGGGCTAGGGTTACATAGAGTCAGTTACAAGGGAGGAGATCTACATATCCGTATTGTCAAGCTTGCCTTCCACGCCAAGGAGAGTCCCATCCGGACACGGGACGAAGTCTTCAATCTTGTATCTTCATAGTCCAATAGTCCGGCTGTCCGAGGACCCCCCAATCTAGGACTCCCTCAGTTATGTTATGGATGAAGAGACTGCTAGAGAATTTTTTGCTTGCAAGGATAGATATGATCTTAAGAAACTGTTAGCTAAGCTGAAAGAAAAGTCCTTGAATGCTAGAATGAAATATGACCCTGCTTTTGCTACTTCACCTATCTGTATTTCCGATAAGGATTATGATTTCTCTGTCGATCCTGAGATAATTACTTTGGTTGAATCTGATCCTTTTTATGGCTATGAATCTGAAACTGTTGTGGCACGTCTTACTAAATTAAATGATATAGCCACCCTATTCACTCATGAGGAAAAAATTCGTTACTACTATATCCTTAAATTATTTCCGTTCTCATTAAAGGGTGATGCTAAAACATGATTTAATTCTCTTGATCTTGGTTGTGTGCGTAGTCCCCTGGATATGATTTAGTACTTCTTTGCTAAATATTTTCCCGCTCATAAGAAACAAGCTACCTTAAGGGAAATATATAATTTTGTGCAAATTGAAGAAGAGAGTCTCCCACAAGCTTGGGGGAGGCTTCTCTAATTAATGCTTTGCCTGATCATCCTCTCAAGAAGAATGAAATACTTGATATCCTTTATAATGGACTAACTGATGCTTCCAGAGACCACATGGATAGTTGTGTTGGTTGTGTTTCAGGGAACGAACTGTTGATCAAGCTGAATTGCTATTGAATAATATGTTGAGTAATGAAACTGATTGAACACTTCCTGAACCAACTCCTAAGCCAACTCCGAAGGAAAGGGGTATTCTATTTCTCAGTCCTGAAGATATGCAAGAGGCAAAGAAATCTATGAAAGAGAAGGGTATTAAAGCTTAAGATGTTAAGAATTTACCACATATTGAAGAAATACATGGTCTTGATAACCCGACACAGGTAGTAAAGGTAAATTATATCTATAGATTTGATGAAGGTGATATTCCTCGTTATAAGTCTGCTATCCAATGCTTAGATGAGTTTGATAATTTTATTGTTAAACAAGAAAACTTCAATGCTTATGTTGGTAGATATTTGAAACGAAATGCTTATATGATTGAACACTTGAGTGATTATATGTCTAGTGTTAAAAGTGAACTTAAACTTACTAGTAAACATGCTTCTATGTTTACCACTCAAGTAGAACAAGTGCTTAAAGCTCAGAATGATTTGCTTAATGAATTAAATAATAAGAAAAATGATAATGATGTTAGAGTTATGACTAGAGGGGGTAAAATGACTCAGGAACCTTTGTATCCTGAGGGCCACCCTAAGAGAATTGAGCAAGATTCTCAGGGAACTAATGTTGATGCACCTAGTCCTTCTAAGAGGAAGAAAAAGAAAAATGATAGGACTTTGCATGCTTCTAGTGAACCTGTTGTTGACAAACCTGAGAATCGCAATGACATTTCTATCTCTGATGGTGAAACACGATCTGGTAATGAACATGAACCTAGTGATAATATTAATGATGATGTTCATGTTGATGCTCAACCTAGCAATAACAATGATGTAGAGATTGAACCTGCAGTTGATCTTGATAACCCACAATCAAAGAATCAACGTTATGATAAGAGAGACTTTGTTGCTAGGAAGCACAGTAAAGAAAGAGAACCATGGGTTCAGAAACCCATGCCTTTTCCTCCCAAACCATCCAAGAAAAAGGATGATGAGGATTTTGAGCGCTTTATTTGAAATGATTAGACCTATCTTTTTGCGTATGCGTTTGACTGATATGCTTAAAACGAATCATTATGCTAAGTATATGAAAGATATTGTCACAAATAAAAGAAAGATACCAGAAGCTAAAATTTCCACCATGCTTGCTAATTATACTTTTAAGGGTGGAATACCAGAGAAACTTGGAGATCCAGGAGTACCAACTATACCATGCTCCATTAAAAGAAACTATGTTAAAACTACTTTATGTGATCTTGGAGCCAGTGTAAGTGTTATGCCTCTCTATTTATATCGTAGACTTGATTTGAATAAGTCGACACCTACTGAAATATCTTTGCAAATGGCCGATAAATCAACTGCTATATGTGTCGGTATTTGTGAGGATGTGCCTGTTGTGGTTGCAAACATTAATATTTTAACGGACTTCGTTATTCTTGATATTCCCGAGGATGATAGTATGTTGAATATCCTTGGTAGACCCTTTTTGAATACTGCAGGGGCTGTTATTGATTGCAACAAAGGCAATGTCACTTTGGTTCCATATGCTCCAGCATCCAAGAATCATGATTTCCATGAAATGGTCAATTTTATATCTGTGTTTAGCATCAATAATCATATCGTTGATCTCCATATCCGAGTTCCATTCAAATCCAATGTTCCACCAGAAACCTTGACTAAAAGGACAAGTAAATAGAAGATGAGTCAGGTCTTCATAGTCTTCATTGTTGCATAGGACACAAATAGTGGAGTCTAGGTGCATGCTTTTTCTGGTAAAAAGATCACATGTATTTATTCTGTCATTAAGCATGAGCCATTAGAAAAAAAATTGTCTTGGTAGACAGCATGATTTCCAAATCCATTTAAAGGTGGCAGCAGCATCTTCACCATTCATAAGGTGTCCATAGATCTTCTTTGTAATGTTGTTATTGTTACCCCAGTTGAAGGTCCATGTGTCCTTGTCATCTGAGTACCTGATATTGTTTAGTTCTCCTGATAGTAAGTGGAATTGTTGGTGGGCTTGAATGGAAAGAGGAAGTTGGAACAGGCTATAAAGGTTCTCTAGATCCTTGGCCTCTTTGATTGATATGCTTTCTTTTTGGGTAAAAGAGTGAAGCTCAAGGTATTTAAATTTCCTAATATCACCATTCCATATGTCATCCCATAGCAGATTAGTGCAACCAGACTTGATGTCACATGTAGTCATTTCCCTGAAAAGGTCATACATTTTCATGCAATCTTTCCACCAAACGGATCCTTTGCTGCGGTTGTAATGAGGGACATCATTGTTATGGTAATGAGCTTCCCAAATTAATTTAACCCATGGGATATCCACTTTATTATAGAACTTGAACAAGTGCTTTATGAGAAGGGCTTTATTTTGTTCTCTAAGATTCAAAACTCCAAGACCTCCTTGTTGTTTGGGTTTGCATATCATCTCCCAACTGCCGTGCATTTACCACCTCTATTGATTTCATTTCCATACCAAAGAAAATTTCTGCTTGATGTATCCACATGGTCCAGAATGGTAACATGGACTTTAAGAGAGCACATGGCAAATATAGGCATGGATGAAACAACAAAGTTGACATATGTGAGTCTCCCAGAATGGTTCATGAACCTGGCAACTCCTGATAATCTCTTATCAATCTTGGATATAACTGGGATGAGGTCATGAACAGAGGGTTTGGTGGTGCCCATAGGTAGCCCAAGATAGGTGAAAGGGAGGTTTTCTACTTTACAACCAAAAGAGTTTGCAAGGTTGTGAATTTCTTGATGATTCATATTAATTGGGATCATGGATGACTTGCTGTAATTGACAAATAGCCCGGTGGACATGCTGAATAGCAGGTATTTGAGATGGCTGAGTTGCTCTTCATCAGCAGGCATGATCAACAGAGTATCATTAGCATATTGAATAATAGGGTAATCAAGACCATATGCCTGATTTGTGGGGAGAGTGAATTCACCATTGGCCCAAGCAGCATTGATAATAGACTGAAGTAGATCAGCAGCAATGATATATAGAAGAGGAGAGTGAGGATCTCCTTGTCTGACTCCTCTTCTACATATAATTTTTTTCCCAGCAACACCATTTAAAAGGACAGATGTTGATGCAGTATTGAGTATATTGGTTACCCAATTTATCCATCTAGGACCAAAACCCTTTGCTTTTTGTCGGGGAGGCTGATCGGACCCACGAACACCTATGGGACCGGCGGACCGAGTCCCTTTTGGTTCGGAGGGGGGGCGGAGATCGCACGAAGAGCGGATCGAGGCGGCTAATACCAGCAGTTTACCCAGCTTCGGAGCTCTCCGGAGAGATAATACTCCTACTACTGCATGTATGATTTGTATTGTGTTCTTGCTAGGGAGCGCTGAGAGCTACAGTATACTCCAGCTGCTAACGAGACCTAGCGTGAGAGTGTTCGAACCCCTCTCTACGTTGCGCATGGGCCTCCTTTTATATGCACAAAGGGGTTCCGACAGGTGGCAACGTAGATGAGGGTACAAATGGAAAAATAGTAGTTGGTACACCTACTTGTACAGTGTACAGTGTACTCTACCTAACCCTGACGGCAAGGGACAAAAGCATTAAATGCCCGCCCCTCGCCGCCTAAACAAAGGCAACAGGGACCGTCAGAGCGCCACCGCTCGCCACGATGGCAAGCTTGTCGGCGCCGCTTATCGCCGCTTCCCTCACCGGCTGCAGTGACCTCTGGCACGCCGCATGGAATGGTCCCATGGCGACACGTTGGTGAATGAGCTGGAGCGGAGATGAAGAGAGGTTACTGCGCGGCAAGTGCCTTGCCGCGGCTGAATCCTTGTCGCGTTTGGAGGCTTGTCGCCTCTGAGCCTTCCCGCAAGCTCCTCTTGCCGGGTCTTGTCTTCTGCGTGCCTTGAGTGGCCTTCCGGCAAGCTCCTCTTGCCGGGCCTTGTCTTTTGGTTAAATACTTTGTTCTTGAATGGCTCCAAAGGAACCACGGAGGATCTTGGTGGTGACCAGCAAGCCTAGCCAGCTGGTGTCAGAATCGCCTGCCCGTGCACGAAGTTCGGGATACTAGGGTACCCCTACTCTAGTACACCGACAGAGCCCCGGCCTAGGCCACACGGTGCCGAGCGCTGTTGGGCCAGGCCCAAAACAGTGCACGGTCACACGCTGGCCTTGATCACGCCGTAACTTGCTCTCGACCCACCACGCCCCCCACGAAAGACGCTATTTAACGTGGCGTCGTGGGAGAGATCGTGGGGGGTTTCTTTATTAGGAAAAGCGGAACGTCCGCCCCCTCTCCCTCCTTATAAACAGGGGTAACAGGGGCAGGTCACCCACCTCGCCATTGCTGTCTCGCCTCGAAAACCACCGCCGCCCCCCCCCCCCCTTCTTCTCTAGTGCGAAGAGAGCAGCGCTCCGCCCCCTTTCGCCACAGCGCCATCAACGCCATCGGTCTCCTCCACCGCCTCCGCCATGGCTCCGAAAGCCGACAAGGGGAAGGGCGTGAAGTCGGCCGAGGCGCAGCGGCTCGTGGCGCTACGAAAGGAGCGGGCCATCTTCTCCCCCCAGCTCGACGCAAAGGAGTTGAGGGAGGGCTACTACCTCTTCTGGTCGACGGAGACGCGTGCGCATCCGCGCACGGTTGCATTCCCCGCCACCGCTTCGTAACTAGCCCCAACCGGGTACCCTTTCTTTGCGCTTTTCTTCTCTGCGGGCTCTGCCCGCCTCTTTTCTCAATTCTTCGCGATATCATGAACACCTACGGGCTTCGCCCTTGATTTCACCCCCAATGCTGTCCTGACCATGGCAGTTTTCGCACACCTTTGCGGAAACTTTGTCGGGATCCACCCAAACGTAGCCCTCTTCCGCCACTTCTTCATGCCCCGCGTTGAGAGAGGGGAGCCGCTTGCCGGAGGAATTGCTTGGGTCTCCAGGATCGGCAAGAAAGAAGCTTATTTGGAAGGAGAGCTCCGTAGCAAATGGGAGGAGTGGAGAGCCAATTGGTGTTGGATCGTTGAGGAGAACCCGCAGCCCTTCACTGCCCTGCGCCAAACCCCAATAGTGCGCTGCAACGATTGGAGCAGCTTGGCGCCGGAAGATGCTAGGTTGAAGATTGCTGTGGCCCGGATCTTGCGCCTCAGGCTTGCCGGACTCACTGTAGGCGCAGTTGGCGCAGATTTCCTTCGCCACAGATCGCTTCCCTTGCAGGAGAGGAGGAGACCTGCTTGGGAGTTCCAAAACGCAGCGGACATCATGAGGTTGCGCCGGGCCTCAACCGGAATTTCACTGTCTTGGAGTTGGATGCGATGCTGCTAGAGCTGTTCAAGCATGACCCCGATCACCCCGAGTGGTTTAGGTTGCCGAGGGGGTCGTTCCCATTGTGCAACAATTCTGCGCCGACCGCATCCGTGCCATGATGTCGCGCAGCGATTCTCATGGGATCGTTCCAACGGGCAAGAGCCTCGGACGACGTCGTGCGGCAATTCTTCGACAGCTTGGAAGAAATGCCGATCCGCCTGGCCGAAAGCGTAAGAAGCTCACCCGCGACACCACCGACGACGAGATGCAGCGATTGCCACTGTGTCGAGGAGGCGGCAAGAACCGCTGCCGGGTGGCGCCTTCACGACACCGTGGAGGAGGCAGATGCAGCAGAGGCGGCAAGCCTTGCCGAGCGAAGGGAGTTCGCGGTGAGGAAGAGCTTGCCAAACCCGAGGTCGAGTCGAGCGAACCAGCCGAGGGCGCTTCTTCCCACCATCCAGCGGCTTGCCGCGAACGGAGCCCGGCCCGCCAAAGAGGCGTCTCCGCAAGGCCGGAGACGAGACGGGCGGCAGATGGGCCAACAGCGGCGCCACGCTGACGCGCTCATCAAGGGCAAGCAATGTTGCCGCTGGGGCACCCCACACCGCTGCGACAACTGGGGCGGGATCCTCCTGTGCCACCGCCGACACCTCCGCTAAGCGGTCAAGAGAGCCCACCTCCGCCTCGTCGCACCGGGAGGCGAGCCGGAGTTTGATCTCTCCGCTCAGCTCCGATGAGGAAGAAGAAGAAGAGTAAGCTTCAATATTGTGCTTGTATTCCTTCAATTTTGTTGCTTCGTTGAATCTGATTTGCTTCGCTTCGAACTCTTTCCTTTTCGTGACGCTGGCCCGAGAGCGTCGAAGAGAGCCAAGACCCGGTGGTCGCTATTGAGGACGATCCACCCGTGGCAACAGGAGGAGGTGCGTCTGAGACCCCTTGCCGGACCCGCAACCCTTCCTCAAAGCAGCCCCCAGCACAGCCCCCAGAGTAAGTATGCGGTTTTCTCCTTACTGTTAGGTGTGCATGGGTGCTCCTTCTTCATTGATATCTGACTATTGGTTTGTGTAGGAGCAGAGCAGCCTCATCAACAGGGCCCGGAAGCCACCCCCGAAATTCTATCTGCTTCGAATACGCCACCAAGGGAGGATTCTCCGGCAAGGGAGCGTTCTGCGGCAAGGGAGCGTTCTCCGGCAAGGGAGACTACTCCGGCAAGGGACAGCACTAGTGATCCTCCAGTGGTCGAGACCATGGCTGCAGATCCCATTGCAGGTAATCCTCTTGCGCGAAAATTTCCCTTGGGCCTGCTTTTCTTCTTCTCGATTCTATCTTTGGATATTTGCTTGACTTTCTTCATCCGTCCGCCACAGAGCCGATGGAGACCGAGGTCGCCCGGCGAGGAGGACGCCAAGGCAACACCGACGGGTTGCCGCTGCGTGGGAGAAGAAGCCGTACCGACGAGCTTGCCAAAGAAAGAGGCCACCGAGGCTGCCGCCGCAGAGCCGGGCGAGGGTCTGGCGATCGACCGACGGCCCCGAGGCCGCAGGAGCGCCAGCGCTACACCGACCGCCGATCCCTCCGCTGCCGCAGCGTCAGTTCAAGAGCCCCAGCCCAGCGCCTACTTGAAGGCCAGCGACGGCGTCTTCATCAAGCTCCCATGGGAGTCGAGCTCCAGGGCGCCGGCCGAAGGAGAAACCTTCGATGAAGAGCTGCTCGCCTCCGCTGGGCTGACGCTGGTGGACGCGCCAAGCAGCAGCAGTGGCGAGTCTGAGGAGGAGCAACTCCTGAAGAAGCTGTTGTCGCTCTACCGCGTCCGACAAGCCAAGTTGGAGTCCCGGGAAGCACTTGTCGCGAGGGCGGGAGCAGACATGGAGAAGCGCGCAGAAGAGCTCCCGGGCACCAACCAAGAAACTCTCCAGAACGTAGCGGAAGAGCGGGAGCGACTTGCTGAAGAGCGCACAGCCTTCATCCTTGAGAAGGCTGAGGTCGAGGAGCAGCAAAGGCTTGCTGCCGAGAAGCTATCTGCGCAAGAAGGCGAGTTGGCGCAGCGGAAGATCAATCTTGACAGCTATGAGGAAGAGCTTGTCGCGCGAGGAGTCACTTGGCGGAGCGCTTAAGGAAGCGGGCGATGCCGCTGCAGCCGCCGAGGCCGCCAAGAAAGAGTTGGAGACGAAGGTGACGCAGCCGAGGCCGCCTCCGGAAGAGCGGCGAGGAGCTTGCTGCGCTCAAGCACGAGCGCGAGAAGGACGCCTACACTCTTGGCGAGCTACAGGTATTGCCTCGCCGATAGGGAGCAAGGAGCTCAACGCCGCCAAGGATTCCAAGGCAGATCTTGAGCTGAAGCTGACCACCCTGATGCAGACGCTGGACGGCGCCAAGGAGCGGGAGGTGGGCCTGTTGGAGAAGATCAAGGCCAACGAGGAGCTGCTAGCGAATGTTGTTGCCACCTGTGAGCGCTTGAGGGAGATTGTGGAGCACCGGACCGAAGGTCTCGTGGATCTTGCCGCCGCCATCCACAGCCGAAATGATGGAGCTGGGGATGGTGGATCTTGGATACTCCTCCGACGAGCACCTCCAACCCAGCGCCAAGCTTAGCTTATTCTTCAAGGGCGTGGTGACGGGTCTCCAGCGACTCGGGAAGAGATCCCAAAGCGGTGGCCGAGGAATCGCGCCAGATCGTGCAGGAGCCCTCCGTAAGGTGTTGATGAAGGTGGCCTTCCGCAATCCGTGCCTCAACCTCAACGGCGCCCTTAGATCCTTGCCGCCAGATGCCGATGTGGAGGCGCTCAAAGCCCTTGTCGCACCCATTGTGGACAAGGTGGGCAAGATCAAGCGGGTTGATGGCGACCGCAGAGACTAGGCCGCCAATTTTATCTTTCCCTTGTTGTCACGATCATGTTTAGAACAATTTATTAGATCTGCGACAAGCTATTTTGTAATATGACTCTATCTTAGGAGATGATTGCAATGTTATTTCCTTTACTTGATTCCTTCCTTTGTAATGCTTTTTGCCCCACGCTTTTAGGGAACTTGTCGGTGCAGGCACCTTTGTCATGAAGCCGAGTGCGTAACGTCAAGAACTGGCGGTGCCGCCTCCGACAAGCAACCTTGTCGCGACTAGCTGCAGCTCACTTAAGTTGTTGAGCGGACTCGAAACAAAGTAAGGGCGTGACTAGTCATGAAGTTGGTTCCTCCGTGCACAGGTTTTCCATACAAAGTACTATCGTTCGAGGAAGATAACTTAAAAATTTAAGAACTGATTGCTCAAACTTGGGCAACTTAGCTTTTCTGTCGTTTGATTCCCGATAAGGCGAAACTCCCTCGAGCAACGCTTGGTCCATAGTATTATCTTCTCCTTCCCCCCTGGTTAACTTGTGCGCGAGGGAACCTTCCTTTCTTTGAGAAAAGAGAAAGAAGAGAAAATAAAGTTATGGAGCCCAGTGGCTCGATATTGCTTACCGGGTGTGGGTGCTGCACAAAGTGTTAGCCAAAACATGCAATAAAATGATGAAAGCATGAATTTGACAAGTTGTGCGCAACACGCTTAGCTTTATCGATGCACGGGTCTGCGCCCGCTTTGTACAAAGGATTACATGCATCAGCCGCAAGACTTGTATAGGTGGTTGCCGGAACAGGTTCCGCAACCGCGCCCTACGGGTAAAACTTACGAAGATGCTCAATATTCCAGGAGTTGCTCACCGGAATGCCATCTTCGGTCTCAAGGCATGACAGCCGTGCCTAGTGACTCGCTTTCACCCGATAAGGGCCTTCCCACTTCAAGGCCAACTTGTTGGAATTCTTGGCGGACTGAACGCGCCAAGAACAAGGTCGCCTTTCCTCGAGACTTCGGCATTGACTTTGCGGCTTATGGTAGCGCAAAAGCTTGTCGGTACCGAGCAGCTCAGACAAAGAAATTTCAAGACGATCCTCCTCAAGGAGCAGCGCGTCATCTTGTCGCAGCTACTCTTGCTCAAGCTCATCATAAGCGAGCACTCGAGGCGATCCGTATACGAGTTCCGCGGGGAGAACTGCCTCTGCTCCATAGACTAGAGCGAAAGGTGTCTGGCAAGTGGCTCGATTTGGCGTCATCCCGATCGACCAAAGAACCACCGGCAGCTCCTCAATCCAGTTTCTTCCGCACTTGTGCAGCCTGTCGAAAGTTCTGGTCTTGAGCCCGCGCAGCACTTCAGCATTTGCCCTCTCTGCTTGATCGTTGCTTCTTGGATGAGCAACAGAAGCAAAACAGGCCTTGGCGCCAAGATCTTGGACGTACTGCATGAAGGTGTGACTCGTAAATTGTGTGCCGTTGTCGGTGATGATCCTGTTAGGGATTCCGAAACGGCAAACAATCGACCTGAAGAACTTGATCGCCGATTTGTCACACCTTCCTCATCGCTTCCACTTCCGCCACTTTGTGAACTTGTCGATTGCGACGCATAAGTACTCAAAGCCCCGACAGCTTCGGGGAAGGGGCCGAGGATGTCGAGCCCCTGACCAAAAATGGCCAGGATAAAGGGATCGTCTGGAGAGCTTGAGCTAGCCGGCAAGGCGTCTGTTTGGAATGGAACTGCACGCTTCACACTTGGTTACTTGTGCGGTTGCATCACGGAGGGCTGTCGGCCAAAGAAACCTTTGCCGGAAAGCTTTGCGGCAAGTGCTTCCGCGCCAATGTGGTGACCACATATGCCTCCATGTATCTCTCGCCAACAGCTTTTGTCCGTCTTCCGGTGAATACACTTCAATTTCACACCGTTGAGTCTCCTTCATGCAGTGTCTTTGTCCGACAACCGGTACATACTTGACTACCGGGCTACTCTTTCCGCTTCATCTTGCTCTTCGGGAAGTTCTCCTGTCTGAAGGAAATGGACAATCTGCTGCGCCCATGCTGGAGCTTGCGGCTCGACAACAAGGACTAAAGGCACATCTGCTGCTGCGGGAACATCAGCTTCCACGGCAAGAACCTGCGTCTCAGCCGGAGCTTGACGTTCCCCGGCAAGCTTGCCGGAGCAAAGCTTGTCAGGAGCGCTCGCTTCAACGAAACAAACCTCGGGGTTTGGTTTGAGCAGCATCGCCTCAAGATTGTTGGTGTCGATCTTGGGGACCTTCGTGGTGGCGGCTTCGGGAAGCTCTGCCGGAAAGTAGTCACCAGAGATCAACCTCCTCTTCTTGCTCTGTCCTGTTGGTGGTGTTACGGACGGTTGAGTTAGCTTGAGCACAAAAATCCCTGGTTCCACTGGTAACTTAAGTGCGGCGCACTTTGACAAGCCATCGGCAATGTCGTTCTGAGCTCTCGGAATGTATTCCATTTGCAGGCCGTCAAAGTGCTCTTCTAGCTTCCTCACTTCATCAACATAAGCTTCCATCAACGGACTCTGATAGTTCTTGTTCACTAGGCGGATAACGAGTTGTGAGTCACCCCTGACAATGAGCTTCTTGATCCGAAGGTCCACTGCGATCCTGAGACCGGCAAGCAAACCTTCATACTCTGTTGTATTGTTTGTTACTTGCTCCTTGGGAAAGTGCATTTGGACTACGTACTTGAGGTGCTCTCCGGTGGGTGCGACAAGCAAAGACGCCGCACCGGGCGCCTTGCAGCGAGAAGGCACCATCAAAGTACATCAGCCACTCTTTGCTCGCTTCCTTGACGGGGATGCTCGTCTCTGTAATTTCTTCATCTGGTGTTGGGGTCCATTCCGCTATGAACTCTGCCAATGCTCTGCTTTGGATAGTTGATGTGCTTTCAAACTTGAGGCCAAAGCTTGACAGTTCCAGTGCCCACTCGACAATCCTGCATGTTGCCTCTGGATTTTGCAGTATCCTTTTTAGCGGAAAGCGAGTGACAACTGTGATCTCATGTGCCTGAAAGTAATGGCGCAGCTTTCTCGAGGCCATGAGGAGGCCGAAAAGCAATTTCTGCACACCAGAGTACCTTGACCTAGCCCCGCGAAGGGAACCGACAAAGTAAACTGGGCGCTGCACCATCCTTTTCTCGCATCATCTCATGCGTCTGCAGATCCGTCCTTGTTGGGACCAGAGCTTGCCGGGCGGTTACCGCTTGTCACCGGATGTGTCCGCCGTGGTTGCTAGCTCATCATCCGCCTCCCTCTCCGCTACTAACGTAGCACTAACCACTTGATTGGTTGCCGCTATATATAGCAGCAACTTTTCTTGTGGCTTAGGTGCGACAAGTGTTGGAGTGGAGGACAGGTATCTCTTCAAGTCCTGCAGCGCTGCTTCCGCTTCCGGAGTCCATTGCATCGGACCTGCCTTTTTCAAGATTTTGAAAATGGCGTATGCGCCAGCAGATCTAGAGATAAACCCGCCGAGAGCAGCTATGCAACCGGCAAGCCTTCATACATCCTTGACGCGCTTTGGTGCTTCAATCTGCTCAATGGCCTTGATCTTGTCGGCATTGGCTTCAATTCCCCGCTGAGACACGAAGAACCCGAGAAGCTTGCCGGAAGGGACTCCGAACACGCACTTCTTGGGGTTGAGCTTGAGGTTGATCTTGCGCAGATTTGGAAAGGTCTCATCCAAATCTTGAACCAGAGTTGCTTTGTCCTTGCTCTTGACCACTATGTCATCCATGTAGGCTTCTACATTTCTGTGCATTTGCGGCTCAAAAGCGTCATGGACTACTCTTGCAAACGTTGAACCAGCATTCTTCAAACCGAAAGGCATCCGTATGAAACAGTATGTGCCAAATGGAGTAATGAATGCGGTCTTCTCCTCATCTTCTTCTGCCATGAAGATCTGATGATATCCTCGAATATGCATCCGTAAATGAAAGCAAATCACATCCGCCGTGGAGTCAACAATCTGGTCGATGCGGCAAGGGAAATGGATCTTTGGGACAAGCTTTATTGACATCTGTAAAGTCGATACAAAGCCTCCATTTCCCGTTAGCCTTGGCGCACAACTACAGGATTGGCCAACCACGTAGGGATGGAGCACTCCTCGACAAGGCCCGCTGCTTCCGGTTTCTTGATTTCTTCCGCGATGAACTCTTGACGCCCACCGCTTGCTTCGACTTTACGCTTGACAGGCGCGCGATGAGGACAAACGGCAAGACGGTGCTCAATTACTTTCACGGGAACACCGGGATGTCGACGGTTGCCACGCAAACACGCCGACGTTTCGCCCGCAGGAAAGCAACGAGCGCGCCTTTCCTATTTAGGGTCGAGAGAGGCACTGATGGTGAAGGTACCACCAGTGCCGTCCTCCTTGGCGGACACCTTCTTGGTCTCAGGTGGAGCTGTCATCGTCTTCTTATACTTGCCGGTGGAGCTCGATGGTGCGTCCTCGACGGTAGCGCAGCACTCCGAGGAGGTGCGCTTGCCGGAGTGGGCATCAGAGCTCTTGCCGGACTTGGTCTTCTTCTTCCCCCCGGGAGCTTCAGCAGCAAGTGGCTTGCAATCTGTCGCGGCTGTTGCTTCCCGGTAGATCTTGTTGGCGCAGATAAGAGCATCTTTCTTGTCGCCAGGATGAGATGACGCTTATCGGGCTGGCATCTTCAAAGATGTTGTAGGCATAGTGAGAGGCCGCCATGAATTTGGCGAAAGTGCCGGACGCCAAGTATTCCATTGTAAGGCAATGGAAAATCAGCAACGCCGAAAGTGACCCTCTCACCCCGAAGTTCAACTCATTGCCGAATGTCACCGCAACGTGATCTTTCCCTTCGCTTGCTCCTTCCCGGATTGATTCCTTGAAAAGTGCCGGTCTCTTCGAGCTCGCCATCGTGGATCTGTAGTTTCGGAGCACCGCGAGGAGATCAGATTCAAGCTGGCCCGCCGTCAACTAACATCTTGGTGACCTTGAGGTTGCGGATAGTTGGTGAAACCAACATCGGCAAGCACCCGACCGCCGTTACGCGATCGGGTGGTCCTCAATGTCAAAGATGATAGGCGTCTTGGACCATTTCAGAGGCTTGCGTGACTCGATGGATGGTTCTCGCTGCATTGACCTCCGCATCCACTGCTTGAGTTGGCGGTGTGAGGTATGCAGAGAAGCACCACCGTCAACGCATAGGACCTCTGTGGCTTTCTGGAACTCCTGCTCATCGGCCTCGTCATCATCCATGTCCTCATCGTCGTCTTCGTCTTCATCCTTGTCGCGGCCGCGAGGAGGCCGGTCTCCTTGCCGCTGTTTGGCCTTGCCGCGGCGCCCTCCCCGGCCGGGACGTTTCTTGCTGGCTCCTCCAGCACCTTCCTGGGCCTTCTCCTTGTCGCGTCGCTCGTATTCAGCTTTCTGCTGCTCGACAAGCTGCTCTACCTTCTTGCAGCTCTGGAGGTCATGGCCCTTGGTGCGGTGGATCTTGCAAGATCGCTTGCCGGAGCCGTCCCCGCTTGTCGGCCGCCACAGGCTGGTGGTTGGTGCCGGCGGCAACCTCCTTGCCGGAGCTACCAGCCTTGGCGTTCTTGTCGCCACCTTCATTGCGGACTGCTCGACGACTAGCACATCTCTGCCTTTCTTTTCATGTTGCTCCGCCGACTCTTCTTTGCCGGGCGGTCTCCTCACCGCCGATCCTCCTCGCTTCGGTATTCTCTCCGGAGTCTCCTCCTCCTCAAAGATGTGCGCACTTGTCGGCCAGGCGTATAGCTCATCGACGTCTCTCGATCTTGCACATCGCCATCTCCTCCCGCATCCTGCGATTCCGCACGTTCTGATGGAACGCGCTGATCACCGCGGCAGGGTGGACATCTGGGATGTTGTGCTGTACACGGCTGAATCTCTGAATATACTTGCACAGGGGCTCTCCTTCCTTCTGGGCGAGCAGATGAAGGTCGCTTTCTTGGCCATGGGGTTTGTGGCCGCAGAAGGCGCCAACAAACTGATGGCATAGATCTGCCCAAGAAGATATGGAGTTGTCCGGCAAGTGCATGAGCCAGACTCGACGTTGGGCTTGAGTACCGGCGGAAGTAGTTGGCAAGGATCTTGTCGTCTCGCCCCCCGGCAGCCTGCACCGCGATGGTGTAGATGCTGAGGAACTCCGACGGATGCGTCTTGCCGTCGTACTTCTCCGGTACGTCTGGCTTGAAGTTTTTCTTGCTGGGCCACTGGACTTGCCGCAGCTCACGAGTGAACGCAGGGCAACCTACCGCGTACGGCAAGTCGCCTGGTTCCTCTGGCGCGTGCATGTCAACAGAGGGCCCAGCGCGCTTGTCGGATTGACGTCGCGCTTCTCTTCGGCGCTCGATGCGCAGTTCGAGCGTCCTCTTCTTGCCGATCGTAGCACTTGGCGCTGATCGCTATGAGCTCGTGGATCCGATGATGCGGTGGAGTCGCTGTCGAGGTGGATCCGGCGAGTCGGCGATCTTGGCCTTCGGGACGGAGAGTGCATGGTGGGTGCACCCCCACCGGCCTCGTCGCCACCGGCTCGCGCTTGGCGTTCCTGCCGCGGCAGCGATGCACTCGGTTCCCGCGGAGCGTCGCCGTTGGCGAAGCCGATGAGACTCTGTATGGTGGCCCTCCACTCGTTGACCTTGTCGGCCGTTGGAGGGTAATCGAGGAGCAGTTGAGCTCTCGCCAGCTTCGCTGGAGTAGTGGGTGGCGATGGCGAACGGCGCGAGGAGCGGGATATGCTTGGACTTCTATCTATGTTAGAAGGAGCAGCATCCCGTCCGAGCGACCGTGCCTCGCTCGTGCCAGTATGTTGGCGCGCATCCTGGTCTTGAATGTCCCGAGATCCTCCAGCTCGATCTCGGTCCAACGAGCGTATGGCATTGTGAACTCCATGACGCTGTCGGTCCCGCGCCTCCTGAGACGGGCGCGGTACATGTACGGACGCCGAGATCTGCGCGGCCTTGTCCCTGGACTTGGCAGCACCGTGAGCTCCCCCGTCGCCGTCCATCCTTTCGCCGAAGAAGGCTTCGGCGGCAGAAGCCCCGTCCGCGTCGAACCCACCACCAAGATGTCGGGGAGGCTGATCGGACCCACGAACACCTATGGGACCGGCGGACCGAGTCCCTTTTGGTTCGGAGGGGGGCAGAGATCGCACGAAGAGCGGATCAAGGCGAAGCACACGAGCAGTTTACCCAGCTTCGGAGCTCTCCGGAGAGATAATACTCCTACTGCTGCATGTATGATTTGTATTGTGTTCTTGCTAGGGAGCGCTGAGAGCTACAGTATACTCCAGCTGCTAACGAGACCTAGCGTGAGAGTGTTGAACCCCTCTCACGCTATGCATGGGCCTCCTTTTATATGCACTAAGGGGTTCCGACAGGTGGCAACGTAGATGAGGGTACAAATGGAAAAATAGTGGTTGGTACACCTACTTGTACAGTGTACAGTGTACTCTACCTAACCCTGACGGCAAGGGACAAAAGCATTAAATGCCCGTCCATGTCGCCTAAACAGTGCAACAGGGACCGTCAGGAGCGCCACCATTCGCCACGATGGCAAGCTTGTCAGCGCCGCTTATCGCTGCTCCCCGCTGGCTGCACAGCTTCTTGACACGCGCGCATGGAATGGTCCCATGGCGACACGTTGGTGAATGAGCTGGAGCGGAGATGAAGAGAGGTTGCCTGCCGCGGCAAGTGCCTTGCCGCGGCTGAATCCTTGTCGCGTTTGGAGGCTTGTCGCTCTCCGAGCCTTCCCGGCAAGCTCCTCTTGCCGGGGTCTTGTCTTCTGCGTGCCTTGAGTGGCCTTCCCGGCAAGCTCCTCTTGTTAGGGCCTTGTCTTCTTGGTTAAATACTTTGTTCTTGAATGGCTCCAAAGGAACCACGGAGGATCTTGGCGGTGACTGTGCAAGCCTTGCCGCTGGTGTCAAGAATCGCCCGTGCACGAGTTCGGGATACTAGGGTACCCCTACTCTAGTACACCGACACTTTTAACATGGCAATAATTGCATTGTATTCAATCTTGTCAAATGCTTTCTCAAAATCAAGTTTGAGTATGATGATAGGTTTCCTTGATTGATGACATAGATGAATGTATTCAAAAGCAAATCCCAAGTAGTCCTGGATATTTCTCCCTTTTATGAAACCATATTGATTCTGATGAATGACAGAGTTAATGATTTTCTGAGCTCTATTGGCCATGAGCTTTGTGATGATTTTGAGAGGAAGGCTGACCAAGGAAATGGGCCTGAAATCATTCATGCCAATAGGGTTTGTAATCTTTGGGATGAGAGTAATAAAAGCAGTATTAATACTCTGAATATCAATGTTTCCTTCAAAAAAGTCCCAAATCATAGTGTAAATATCGTATTTGATAATATTCCAACATTTCTTCAGAAATAAGCCATTAAAACCATCAGGTCCAGGTGCTCTGTCAGAGTGAATGTCTTTAATAACTTGGTCAATTTCATCTATGGAAAAAGGGGCCTCAAGCTCAGATAGATCTTTAGGCTGAATAATTTCCTCAAGATTAAATAGCATTGGTGGGTTGATAGCTTTTCCCGGTCTGTCTTTGTATGATTTCCAAATAATGGCAGCCTTGTGGTCATGATTTTGGAAAGGGGTCCCATCTTCATCTTGTAGAGTAGTTATGAAATTCTTCCTGTAGCTTTGAGTAGCCATGGCATGAAAAAATTCAGTATTTTCATCATCAAGTTGTATACTTCTCATCTTAAACCTGGACTTCCAATATATTCTTTTTACTTCCAATAATTTGGCTATGTGATTCTTGATAATAATTCTGAAATTGGCTTCAATGGTGCTCAGATTCCTTTGATCCTCAATGCCATCCATCATAGATAGAACATTTACAAGCAGATATATTAGTGTTAAGTTTTGATAGATTTTTGCTCCATTTTTTTAAACCCATTCTGAGACATTTGAACCTTGCAGCAGTATCCTTGGCAGAGTTTATCAATTGTTGATTTCTGTTCCAACATTGAATAACAGTCTCATAGAAACCATCAAATTCCAACCAATAATTTTCAAATCTGAATATAGAGGATTTTGGAATATCACTGCCAATCTGTATGTGAATAGGAATATGATCTGAAGTGACTCTAGCAAGTGGGTGAGCCAAAGTATTTGGGAAATTCAGAGTCCAGTTGGCAGAAGTAAAAATCCAGTCAAGCTTTTCCAGAAGTGGGGAGTCCTCAAGATGTTAGACTGTGAAATTCCTACCCTTGATAGGTATTTCCACAAGATCTTGTTGTTGGAGCAAGCTGTTAAACATAAGCATATTGTTGGTGTCTCCTCCAGGTCTGTTTGTCAAGTGGGCTCCTTATTAGATTGAAATCGCCCATTAGAATCCAATGATCCATCTGAGAGGCATCTATATTGCCCAACCAGTCAAAAATTCAGTTATGTCATCATTGTGGCAGGGTCCATAAATATTGCTGATGTAAAAAATGTTGCCAGATATATTGCATGATAACTTCACAGTGATTTGGTATGTATTTTGGCTGACCACAGGTCCTGAAAAAAGACTGCCATTCCAAATAGTAATAATTCCTCCTGATAGGCCAACAGAGGCAGTATAAGAAAATTGGTTGTATCTTCTTGGTGAAAAGTTTCTGAGGTAAGCTTGGTCAAAATAATCTCTCTTAGTTTCTTGCAAGCAAATAATGCCACAGTTGCTTTCTTCAATTTTTGCTCTAATATCATCCCATCTGATCTGGGAATTTATACCTCTGACGTTCCAATTTAATATGTTCCAGTTTCTACTCATTGATCATATTAGCAGGAGGGTGACTGTCTTGGATAGACTTAATCAAATCCAAAAAAGCATTGCAACAATCATATGAAATGATGAAATATGACAGCCATGTGGTCAGATAAATCATAATGCTAGGTAGCAACAGGTACATATTCCACTGACCATTCAGCCCACTTGAAACAAAATATAAATAGTGCATGGTGTTCCACTCACAAGCAAATAAAATGGAGTCTAGCTCCTTACAATCCAGGTACTTAATAAAAACAGATAATATAGCCCAAAAACAGCTAAGATAAACACATTGCCTAACTCCATCATTGATCTTGCAGTAGCAAGACCATATAGTGCATCTTGGATCTTTATTCATGGTCCACCTTGGCCATCAGCTTTTCTTCAGAAACCTCCTCAGGAGGGATTAGGCACTGCTTAGTGGCAAGAGCTTGGATTGTTCCCAGTGGCAGTTCAGGTGGTGGAGGAGCAGTTGGGTCTCTGATTTCATGCTCAAACTCAGAGTTGAGATTCTTCCGGCGATTGTCGATGTTCTTGGCCTTGTTTGCAGCAGCTTGCTTTTTGAAACCCACACTGCACTCAAAGCAAGGCGGCAACATGGGCGCAGATCATTCACATCAAGTGGAGCATTGGCCTTCTTTCTTTTGTTGACCACAATTTTAGAGGGAATGGCAGGAGGAGCAGTT
Organism: Aegilops bicornis; assembly: GCA_021605145.1. Taxonomy (NCBI): domain Eukaryota; kingdom Viridiplantae; phylum Streptophyta; class Magnoliopsida; order Poales; family Poaceae; genus Aegilops; species Aegilops bicornis. The sequence continues at coordinate 334,710,705 of CM038670.1, read as the reverse complement.
GGTTCATCGATGGAGAGCTTGGGTTATCGGGCCATGAAATCCCGGCATGGCAGAGACATGTCGGGTTCATAACTAGGTGACAGAGCGTAGTAGAAGTTTCGAAATATCCAGCTCTTCGTAGATCATGACAAAGGAGATCATAGGTTCAGTAGGGCTTGAATAACAACAAGAGGGCATTTCTTCACAGGACTATGGGCCTCATCAGCATTGATCAACTGGACACGGGTACTGACCATGGCAACACCATCAAGCATCTCAAGAACATTAGGTGCAGAGGAGATAATTTTTGACATCATGTCATGCAGAGCAAGAAAAGCATCAACAACTTCAACTGCAGGCTGTAGAGGTTGATCCTGATGAGTAATCTCAGGGTCTTGTGGTGGGGTGTGAACCATGGGTATGTCCTCATGATCGTCTACAGGAGCATGGTGGGCTGTAGGCGCTGCATGTGGGTTTTCATTGTGAACAAAGTCGGCATCATGCCATATACCACCGAATGGAGCATGAGGCATGGGGTGCAATACACCATCAGGGGGAATCGGGTCTTCATCGCCACCCATAGCACCAAGGAGTTCAGTTGACAAAATATACACAGCACTGGTCCATGACTGCCCATGGCCATAATCATCTAGGCTTTCACACATGACATGGCTGACAGGAATTTCCAAAAAATCAGGCACTCTAATCTTGACCAAAATACGAGCTCTATTGGACATATCTCTATTCCATACTAAAAACTTGGCAAAACCACTGATAGATTCACGGACTTTATCAGGTCTCCATGCCTCAAGAGGGTAATTGACCATCATGATCCAAACATCATGGGAGAAGGTGCAGTCCCGATAGTTTATACCTCGGTCATGACGGATGACGCGCAGAGTCGAGTCGCCTACGAAGTAGGGACTATTGGCGATAGCAGTGTCGATGTCGCAGGCATGCTGGAAACGGATGAGAGCGGCTCCCATGCCGCACCTTGATATTTCAGCAATGCGGAAGCCACGCTCATGGTCAAGATAGTGACGAATGAGCATGGCGTCCGTGTCGAACTGGTTGGGATCCGGAGGCGGAGCGAGGGAGATGATGGCCCAATCCCCCGATTGGACCAGAGCTTCTCCGCCAAGGTAGTGGAAGGATCGACGACGGTGGTTTCCATGGGTTTCCATGATGGCAGTGCCCGGGGGAAGGAGAGGGAGGGGTCGCATGGGTAGGTGGCCATGTTGGCAGAGGAAGTTGGGGCGACAATGGAGAAACACGACGGAGCAGAGCAGGGGTGTAATGGCGAGCAGGGGGTTTGGCAGGTCGGGCGGTCGAATAGAGGGGGTCGGGTTTTGGGGAGACGAGTCGTCGTGAGGGTTATCGGGTACGGGTGTTTGAGGGCGAGGTGGAGTTTGGTGGGATTTTACCCGATAGACAAGGGTTTTGTTTTTGGATAAGAAACAGAAACTGGATATATGCCCGTAACGAAAACAGGATCAGCATCTAATCTGATTTTTGCAGTCAATACGTAGGTGCCCAGAAGATAAGCATTTACCACATAAAGATAAAGGGGGAGTTTGTTGATGTCCAGGTGGGTCACGAACATTTAGGTGGGCTTGATTGTGTTGGGGGTTGATGATGGTAGTGGGCTGGGCTCCGGTCAAAAGAGGGATGGAGGTGGGTTGTGAAGTTTCCGAAGGCCTTGAAGCTGGGTCTTCAGGATAGATTTTGAATGGAGATAATCCCGCCATTGCTGGCACGTGATCCGAAGATGACGGGGTATTGTTGATGGCCGCCGGCGTGGAGCATGAAGATGGGTTGGGTGGTCGCCATGCGCCGACGGGAATAGAATTTGCACCGGTGAGATGACCTGGAGGAGATCCATAGACCGTAGTCCATTCGTGTTCTTGCTCGGAAAGCCAAAGATTGTATTCTCGAATCCACAATGGTCCACCAAACCCCCAAAGGTGAAAATGACATGAAAAACTGGGGCACTGAAAAGATCTTAAGCGATAGATCATAAATCCAACCGCCTTAGATATAACAGAGAATTTAAAAACTCGACCACGAATGAGAGAAACATTGAGGTGGGAAGGAGACCCCCCAATGCAAGCCTCAAGGGCTAAACCCACGTGTTCAATATTAAGGGGGAATGAAGAATGGCTAAATGAAACCACAAGGTGGAAGGCGTGGTTGGGATCGAGGCAATGAACAGAAGTGGAGAATCTGGCTCTAACCTTGTTGGCAATTTCCACTCCTGGAGAAAGATCCAGGAGAGGGGGCACCATCTTGGCCGGAGAGGTTCACAAGGTTGGAGCGCCATGGAACGCCGGTGGAGTCGCCCTAGGAGTCGCCAGAGGGGTGGTGGAGGGGGGAGCCATCGAGTGGCACAAAAAGGCTCCCAAGAAGCACCTAACGACATCATTATCGACATCTTTTTTCTTTTGCATATCACATAAATCAACGAAGCTATTCAGATGAGTAGCGGTGTCTTCACTCGGAAGGCCGGCGAATTGATGTTTCATAACAAGATTCAACAAAGCAGTATTGATTTCACAAGATTCAGTATTGGCAAGAGGAGCAATCGGAGTGCTAAGGAAATCATTATTATTGGTATTGGTGAAGTCACACAATTTGGTAGCATCTTGAGCCATTGCGGCGAACAAGCAAACTAACACACGGGCAAACAAAAGGCAAAGGAAAACGGAGGAGGAGATTGGGAAAGAGAGGGCAAATAAAACGGCAAGGGTGAAGTGGGGGAGAGGAAAACGAGAGGCAAATGGCAAATAATGTAATGCGAGAGATAGGGATTGTGATGGGTACTTGGTATGTTGACTTTTGTGTAGACCTCCCTAAGAACGGCGCCAGAAATCCTTCTTGCTACGCCTTGAGCTTGCGTTGGTTTTCCCAAGAGGAGAGGATGATGCAGCACAATAGCGTAAGTATTTCCCTCAGTTTTTAGAACCAAGGTATCAATCCAAGAGGAGGCCACGCTGCAAGTCGCAGACCGCACAAAACGATAGCTACTCGCAACCAACGCGATTAGGGGTTGTCAATCCCTTCACGGTCACTTACGAGAGTGAGATCTGATAGAGATAATATTTTTGGTATTTTTGGTATAAAAATGCAAAGTAAAAAGTAAAAGCAAAGCAAGTAATAAAGTGATGGAGATTGATATGATGAGAATAGACCCGGGGGCCATAGGTTTCACTAGTGGCTTCTCTCAAGAGCATAGATATTCTACGGTGGGTGAACAAATTACTGTTGAGCAATTGATAGAATTGAGCATAGTTATGAGGTTATCTAGGTATGATCATGTATATAGGCATCACGTCCGAGACAAGTAGACCAAACGATTCTGCATCTAATACTATTACTCCACTCATCGACCGCTATCCAAAGATGCATCTAGAGTATTAAGTTAAAAACAGAGTGACGCCTTAAGCAAGATGACATGATGTAGAGGAATAAATTCATGCAATATGATAGATACCCCATCTTGTTATCCTCGATGGCAACAATACAATACGTGCCTTGCAACCCTTTCTGTCACTAGGTAAGGACACCGCAAGATTGAACCCAAAGCAAAGCACTTCTCCCATTGCAAGAACTACCAATCTAGTTGGCCAAACCAAACGGATAATTCGAAGAGACTTGCAAAGATAACCCAATCATACATAAAAGAATTCAGAGAAGATTCAAATATTATCCATAGATAAGCTGGATCATAAACCCACAATTCATCGGTCTCAACAAACACACCGCAAAAAAGAAGATTACATCGAATAGATCTCCACGAGAGAGGGGAGAACATTGTATTGAGATCCAAAAGAGAGAGAAGAAGCCATCTAGCTACTAGCTATGGACCCGAAGGTCTGAAGTAAACTACTCACACTTCATCGGAGGGGCTATGGTGTTGATGTAGAAGCCCTCCGTGGTGGATGCCCCCTCCGGGGGAGCTCCGAAACAGGCCCCAAGATGGGATCTCATGGATACAGGAAGGTATGGCGGTGGAATTAGGTTTTTGGCTCTCCTTCTGATCGTTTGGGGATACGTAGGTATATATAGGAGGAAGGAGTACGTCGGTGGAGCGTTAGGGGGCCCACGAGGTAGGGGGGCGCGCCTGGGGCGCCTCCACCTCGTGACCGCCTGCACTTCTTGGAGTAGGGTCCAAGTCTCTTGGATCACGCTCGGTGAGAAGATCACGTTTCCGAAGGTTTCATTCTGTTTGGACTCCGTTTGATATTCCGCTTTCTTCAAACATCAAATAGGCAAAAACAGCAATTTCGGGCTGGGCCTCCGGTTAATAGGTTAGTCCCAAAAGTAATATAAAAGTGGAAAATAAAGCCCAATATAGTCCAAAACAGTAGATAAAGTAGCATGGAGCAATAAAAATTATAGATACGTTGGAGACGTATCGTGCATCAACAAGCTTAATTAGGTGCTCGCCCTCGAGTAGGTAAATGATAAAAGAGAATTTTTGATGCGGAGGATACTTTGGCATAATTTCAATATAAATCTTCTTACTTGTGATATGAATATTCAGATCCGAAAGATTTAAGACAAAAGTTCATATTGACATAAAAATAATAATACTTCAAGCATACTAACTAAGCAATTATGTCATCTCAAAATAACATGGCCAAAGAAAGTTCATCCCTACAAAATCATATGGTTAGGCTATGCTTCATTTTCGTCACACAAATATGTTCCCAACTTCTATACCCCCGATGACAAGCCAAGCAATTGTTTCATACTCAAATAATCTCAAACTCTTTCAACCTTTACGCAATACATGAGCGCGAGCCATGGGTATAGCACTATGGGTGGAATAGAAATATGTTGATGGGATTGTGTGGAGAAGACAAAAAAAGGAAAGTCTCATATCGACGAGGATAATCAACGGGCTATGCCCATCAATTGATGTCAACATGAGGAGTAGGGATTTCCATGCAACGGATGCACTAGAGCTATAAGTATATGAAAGCTCTACAAAAGAAACTAAGTGGGTGTGCATCCAACTTTCTTGCTCACGAAGACCTAGGGCACTTTGAGGAAGCCCATCATTGGAATATACAAGCCAAGTTCTATAATGAAAATTCCCACTAGTATATGAAAGTGACAAAATGAGAGACTCTCTATTATGAAGATCTTAGTGCTACTTTGAAGCACAATATATGAGACTCACTACATGAAGAACAAGGTGCTACTTTGAAGTACAATATATGAGATTCACTACATGAAGAACAAGGTGCTACTTTGAAGCACAAGTGTGGTAAAAGGATAGTAGCATTGTCCCTTCTCTATTTTTCTCTCATTTTTTTATTTTTTTTATTTGGGCCTTTTCTCTCTCTTTTTTTTGGCCTCTTTTTTTTCGTTCGGAGTCTCATCCCGACTTATGGGGGAATCATAGTCTCCATCATCCCTTCCTCACTTGGGACAATTCTCTAATAATGATGATCATAACAATTTTATTTCTATTACAACTCAACAATTACAACTCGAAACTTAGAACAAAATATGACTCTATATGAATGCCTCCGTGGTGTCGGGATGGTGCAATGAATCAAGAGTGACATGTATGGAAAATAATGCATGGTGGCTTTTCCACAAATACGATGTCAACTACATGATCATGCAATGGCAATATGACAAAAGTAATGTATGTCATAATAATGATGATGGAAGTTGCATGGCAATATATCTCGGAATGGCTATGGAAATCCCATGATAGGTAGGTATGGTGGTTGTTTTGAGGAAGATATAAGGAGGTTTATGTGTGAAAGAGCGTATCATATCACGGGGTTTGGATGCACCGCCAAGTTTGCACCAACTCTCAAGGTGAGAAAGGGCAATGCACGGCAATCAAGAGGCTAGCAAGTGCGGAAAGATAAAAGTGCGATAATCCATGGCTCAACATTAGTCAAAAGAACTCATATACTTATTGCAAAAATTTAGAAGCCATCAAAAATCAAGTACTACGCACAATGCTCCTAGGGGATAGATTGGTAGGAAAAGACCATCGTCATTCCCTAATCGACACTCATAAGGATGCACAAGCCACGTACACTTCATGTTTCAAATTTGTTACACAACTTTACCCATGCGTGCATGCTACGGGACTTGAAAACTTCAACACAAGTATTTCTCAAATTCACAATTATCACTAGCACGACTTTGATATTATTACCTCCATATCTCAAAACAATTATTAAGCATTAAATTTATCTTAGTATTCAATTCACTCAAAAGAAAGTTTCACATATCTCAACACCAAGTATATTAACATTAAGCAAATTACCATGCTATTAAAGACTCTCAAAATGATCTAAGTGAAGCATGAGAGATCAAGTTTCTTTAAAACAAATCCACCACTGCGTTTCTAAAATATCTAAGTGAAGTACTAGAGCAAAACTATCAAGCTCAAAAGATATAAGTGAAGCACATAGAGTATTCTAACAAATTCCAAATCATGTATGGCTCTCTCAAAAGGTGTGTACATCAAGGATGATTGTGGTAAACTAACAAGCAAAGACTCAAATAATACAAGACGCTCCAAGCAAAACACATTTCATGTTGGTGAATAAAAATATAACTCCAAGTAAATTACCGATGGAAGTAGATTTAAAGAGGGATGCCTTCCGGGGCATCCCCAAGCTTTGACTTTTTGGTGTCCTTCGATCATCTTGGGGGTGCCATGGGCATCCCCAAACTTAGGCTATTGCCACTCCTTGTTCCATAATCCATCAAAAGAATTCACCCAAAACTTGAAAACTTCACAACACAAAACTCAACAGAAATCTCGTGAGCTCCGTTAGAGAAAGAGAACAAAAGACTACTTTAAGGTACTGTAATGAACTCATTATTTATTTATATTGGTGTTAAACCTACTGTATTCCAACTTCTCTATGTATTATAAACTATTTTACTAACCATAGATTCATCAAAATAAGCAAACAACACACGCAAAACAGAATCTGTCAAAAACAGAACAGTCTGTAGTAATCTGTAACTAACGCAAACTTCTGGAACCTAAACAATTCTACCAAAATTATACGACCTGGAAAATTCGTTTATTGATCAGCAGCAATTGGAATCACTATTTTATCACGTTCTGGTGATTTTTAACAATTCGGTCACTGAGCGCAAAGATTCTTGAAATTACAGCAAGATCAAATGACTATCTCCCAAGAAGATCTAATAGGTTTAACTTGGCACAAACACTAATTAAAAGATAAAACCACATCTAAACAGAGGCTAGATGGTTATTTATTCATAAACAGAAGCAAAAACAAAAAATAATAAATAAAATTGGGTTGCCTCCCAACAAGCGCTATCGTTTAACGCCCCTAGCTAGGCATAAAAGCAAGGATAGATCTAGGTATTGCCATCTTTGGTAGGCAATCCATAAGTGGCTCTCATGATAGATTCATATGGTAATTTTATTTTCTTTCTAGGAATGTGTTCCATGCCCTTCTTTAAAGGGAATTGTAATCTAATATTTCCTTCCTTCATATCAATAATTGCACCAATCGTTCTAAGGAAAGGTCTACCAAGAATAATAGGACATGAAGGATTGCAATCTATATCAAGAACGATAAAATCTACGGGCACATAATTCCTATTTGCAACAATAAGAACATCATTAAATCTTCCCATAGGCTTTTTAATAGTGGAATCCGCAAGATGCAAGTTTAGAGAGCAATCATCAAAATCACGGAAATCTAGCAAATCACATAAAGTTTTGGGAATAGTAGAGACACTAGCACCCAAATCACACAAAGCATGAAACTCATAATTTTTTTATTTTAATTTTGATAGTAGGTTCCCACTCATCATGGAGTTTCCTAGGGATAGAAACTTTCAACTCAAGCTTTTCTTCATAAGATTGCATCAAGGCATCAACAATGTGTTCGGTAAAGGCCTTATTTTGACTATAAGCATGAGGAGAATTTAGCACGGATTGCAACAAGGAAATACAATCAATTAAAGAGCAATTTTCATAATTAAATTCCTTGAGATCTAAATTAGTGGGTTTAGAAATATCTCGATTTTTATTTCTTTCGATCCTACTTTTATCAATTTCATCATCAAGATCTAAAAACTCAGAATTCTTAGAACGCCTTCTAGGTAAAGGAAGATCATAATCAGTTTCATCAAGATTCATATGGAAAAACAAAGATTTAATAGGGGACACATCTATAACTTTCTGATCTTCATCTTGATTTTCATAGGAATTAGAAGAACACGCTTTAATAAAGGCATCTTTGGAAGCACGCATCCTAGCGGTTCTTTCTTTGCACTCATCAATGGAAATTCTCATAGCTTTGAGAGACTCATTGATATCATGCTTAGGAGGAATGGATCTAAGCTTTAAAGAATCAATCTTGAGAGAAATTCTATCAACGTTCCTAGCCAAATCATCAACTTTAAGCAATTTCTCTTCAAGCAAAGCATTAAAATTCTTTTGTGAATTCATACTCTTTAACACTACTCTCAAATTCAGAGGGCATATTATTAAAATTTCCATAAGAGTTGTTGTAGGAATTTCCATAATTATTAGAAGGATTACTAGGATAAGGCCTAGGATTAAAATTCCCTCTATAAGCGTTGTTACCAAAATTATTCCTACCAACAAAATTCACATCCATAGATTCATTATTATTCTAAATCAAGGTAGACAAAGGCATATCATTAGGATGAGAAGAAACACTCTTAGTAAATAATTTCATAAGTTCATCCATCTTTCCGCTCAAAACATGGATTTCTTCTATAGCATGCACTTTTTTATTAGTAGATCTTTCAGTATGCCATTGATAATAATTAACCATAATATTATCTAGGAGTTTAGTAGCATCTCCTAAAGTGATTTCCATGAAAGTGCCTCCCGCGGCCGAATCTAAAAGATTTCTAGAAGCAAAATCAATCCAGCAGAAAAAAATTGTATAATCATCCACAAGTTCAAACCATGAGTAGGACAATTACGTATCATTAATTTCATTCTCTCCCAAGCTTGTGCAACATGTTCATGATCGAGTTGCTTAAAATTCATAATATCGTTCCTAAGAGAGATAATCTTAGCGGGAGGAAAATATTTAGAGATAAAAGCATCTTTGCACTTGTTCCAAGAATCAATACTATTTTTAGGCAAAGATGAAAACCACGCTTTAGCACGATCTAAAAGCGAAAAAGGAAATAGCTTCAATTTAACGGCATCATAATCGACATCTTTTTTCTTTTGCATATCACATAAATCAACGAAGCTATTCAGATGAGTAGCGGCGTCTTCACTCGGAAGGCCGGCGAATTGATCTTTCATAACAAGATTCAACAAAGAAGTATTGATTTCACAAGATTCAGTATTGGCAAGAGGAGAAATTGGAGTGCTAAGGAAATCATTATTATTGGTATTGGTGAAGTCACACAATTTGGTAGCATCTTGAGCCATTGTGACGAACAAGCAAACTAACACACGGGCAAACAAAAGGCAAAGGAAAAAGGAGGAGGAGATTGGGAAAGAGAGGGCAAATAAAACAGCAAGGGTGAAGTGGGGGAGAGGAAAACGAGAGGCAAATGGCAAATAATGTAATGCGAGAGATAGGGATTGTGATGGGTACTTGGTATGTTGACTTTTGCGTAGACCTCCCGGCAACGGGCGCCGTAAATCCTTCTTGCTACGCCTTGAGCTTGCGTTGGTTTTCCTCAAGACGAGAGGATGATGCAAAGACAAGATGGCGTAAGTATTTACCTCAGTTTTGAGAACCAAGGTATCAATCCAAGAGGAGGCCACGCTGCAAGTCCCTTGTACCTGCACAAAACGATAGCTACTCGCAACCAACATGATTAGGGGTTGTCAATCCCTTCACGGTCACTTACGAGAGTGAGATCTGATAGAGATTATATTTTTGGTATTTTTGGTATAAAAATGCAAAGTAAAAAGTAAAATCAAAGCAAGTAAATAAAGTGATGGATATTGATATGATGAGAATAGACCCGGGGGCCATAGGTTTCACTAGTGGCTTCTCTCAAGAGCATAGATATTCTACGGTGGGTGAACAAATTACTGTTGAGCAATTGATATAATTGAGCATAGTTATGAGGTTATCTAGGTATGATCATGTATATAGGCATCACGCCCGAGACAAGTAGACCGAAACGATTCTGCATCTACTACTATTACTCCACTCATCGACCGCTATCCAGCATGCATCTAGAGTATTAAGTTAAAAACAGAGTAACGCCTTAAGCAAGATGACATGATGTAGAGGAATAAATTCATGCAATATGATAAATACTCCATCTTGTTATCCTCAATGGCAACAATACAATATGTGCCTTGCAACCCTTTCTGTCACTAGGTAAGGACACCGCAAGATTGAACCCAAAGCTAAGCACTTCTCCCATTGCAAGAACTACCAATCTAGTTGGCCAAACCAAATGGATAATTCGAAGAGACTTGCAAAGATAACTCAATCATACATAAAAGAATTCAGAGAAGATTCAAATATTATCCATAGATAAGCTGGATCATAAACCCACAATTCATCGGTCTCAACAAACACACCGCAAAAAAAAGAAGATTACATCGAATAGATCTCCACGAGAGAGGGGAGAACATTGTATTGAGATCCAAAAAGAGAGAAGAAGCCATCTAGCTACTAGCTATGGACCCGAAGGTCTGAAGTAAACTACTCACACTTCATCGGAGGGGCTATGGTGTTGATGTAGAAGCCCTCCGTGGTGGATGCCCCCTCCAGCGAAGCTCCAGAACAGGCCCCAAGATGAGATCTCGTGGATATAGGAAGGTACGGCGGTGGAATTTGGTTTTTGGCTCTCCTTCTGATCGTTTGGGGATACGCAGGTATATATAGGAGGAAGGAGTACGTCGGTGGAGCGTCAGGGGGCCCATGAGGTAGGGGGGCGCGCCCAGGGGGGCGCCCTCCACCCTCGTGACCGCCTCTGGCACTTCTTGGAGTAGGGTCCAAGTCTCCTGGATCACGTTCGGTGAGAAGATCACGTTCCCGAAGGTTTCATTCCGTTTGGACTCTGTTTGATATTATGTTTCTTCGAAACACTGAAATAGGCAAAAAACAGCAATTCTGGGTTGGGCCTCCGGTTAATAGGTTAGTCCCAAAAGTAATATAAAAGTGGAAAATAAAGCCCAATATAGTCCAAAACAGTAGATAAAGTAGCATGGAGCAATCAAAAATTATAGATACGTTGGAGACGCATCACTTGTGTGTTTGAAAAACCTTAAGAAAAACAAAAAAATTAGTTGTAGATTTTAGCTAGTTTACTTTCCGTGCCTGTAGTGGTAATAATTAATAGAAAAACCAAAAAAGATTTCTCGTTCTTCTTTTGCTTGTTGGGAGCTTTCCCGTGTAAATAGTTTTATTTCTTTTCTTTGGGGGTTGAGAGGAGAAGACCATGATGAAGATGTTGAGTGGCCCTCATATGCATTATTGTTGATTTAACCAAGAGCCCATATTAGCTTGTCTTCTCCTTTGTATTAAATGCTTGCAGATTCTAGCTTAGTCCAATGCACGTGCACTATTATTATTATCCACACTGTTCTGTTGTGCAAGTGAAAGGCAATAATGACGATATATGATGGATTGATTGAGATGAGAAAAGCTGGTATGAACTCGACCTATCTTGTTTTTGTAAATATGATTAGTTCATCATTCCTGATTCAGCCTATTATGAATGAAACATGTTTGCAATGACAATTAGAGATTATAGTTGCTCATGCCATTCTTAATTAGCTAGGAGTTTATAATGGTTTACCTTGCGTGCCAACATGCTATTAAAATGGTTGTGATGTGGTATGATAGGGTGGTATCCTCCTTTGAACGATTCGAGTGGCTTGACTTGGCACATGTTCACGCATGTAGTTGAAACAAAATCAACATAGCCTCCACGATATTTATGTTCATGGTGTATTATATCCTACTCATGCTTGCACTAAGTGTTGATTAATTTTAATGCATGTTCATGACTGTTGTCGCTCTCTAGTTGGTCGCTTCCCAGTCTCTTTCTAGCCTTCACTTGTACTAAGCGGGAATACTACTTGTGCATCCACTTCCATAAACCCCAAAGTTATCCCATATGAGTCCACCATACCTTCCTATATGCGGTATCTACCTGCCGTTCCAAGTAAATTTGTATGTGCCAAACTCTAAACCTTCGAATGAAATTCTGTTTTGTATGCTCGAATAGCTCATGTGTCAACTAGGGCTGTCTATATCTTCCATGCCTGGTGGGTTATTCTCACGAGGAGTGGACTCCGCTCCTCACTCACGAGAAAATGGCTGGTCACCGGGATGCCCAGTCCCATGCTCAAACCAAATCAAAATAATTGCAAAAAAACTCCCCCAGGACTGTTATTAGTTGGAGGCACTGCTACCTCTTGAGCACAGCGTTGGTTTTCCCTTGAAGGGGAAAGGGTGATGGAGCAAAGTAGCGTAAGTATTTCCCTCAGTTTTTGAGAACCAAGGTATCAATCCAGTAGGAGGCTACGCGTGAGTCCCTCGCACCTACACAAAACAAATAAATCCTCGCAACCAACGCGATAAGGGGTTTTCAATCCCTTCACAGTCACTAACAAGAGTGAGAACTGATAGATATGATAGGATACTATTTTTGGTATTTTTGTGATAAAGATGCAAAGTAAAATAAAAGCAAAGTAAAAAAGCAAAGGAAATAAATAAGTGTTGGAAGATTAATATGATGAAGATAGACCCGGGGGCCATAGGTTTCACTAGTGGCTTCTCTCAAGAGCATAAGTATTTTACGGTGGGTGAACGAATTACTTGTTGAGCAATTGATGAATTGAGAATAGTTATGAGAATATCTAGGTATGATCATGTATATAGGCATCACGTCGGAGACAAGTAGACCGACTCCTGCGCATCTACTACTATTACTACACTCATCGACCGCTATCCAAAGATGCATCTAGAGTATTAAGTTCATGAAAACAGAGTAACGCCTTAAGCAATATGACATGATGTAGAGGGATAAATTCATGCAATATGATAAAAACTCCATCTTGTTATCCTCAATGGCAACAATACAATACGTGCCTTGCTTCCCCATCATCCTTTGGGAAAGGACACCGCAAGATTGAACCTAAAGCTAAGCACTTCTCCCATTGCAAGAAAGATCAATCTAGTAGGCCAAACCAAACTGATAATTCGAAGAGACTTGCAAAGATAACCAATCATACATAAAATAATTCAGAGAAGATTCAAATATTGTTCATAGATAAACTTGATCATAAACCCACAATTCATATGTCTCAACAAACACATCGCAAAAAGAAGATTACATTGAATAGATCTCCACGAGAGAGGGGGAGAACATTGTATTGAGATCCAAAAAGAGAGAAGAAGCCATCTAGCTACTAACTATGGACCCGAAGGTCTGAAGTAAACTACTCACACTTCATCGGAGGGGCTATGGTGTTGATGTAGAAGCCCTCCGTGGTAGATGCCCCCTCCAGCGAAGCTCCAGAACAGGCCCCAAGATGAGATCTCGTGGATATAGGAAGGTACGGCGGTGGAATTTGGTTTTTGGCTCTCCTTCTGATTGTTGGGGGATACGTAGGTATATATAGGAGGAAGGAGTACGTCGGTGGAGCGTCAGGGGGCCCACGAGGTAGGGGGGCGCGCCCAGGGGGGCGCCCTCGACCCTCGTGACCGCCTCTGGCCCTTCTTGGAGAGGCTATGCTATTGATGTAGAAGCCCTCCGTGATGGATGCCCCCTCCGGCGGAGCTCCGGAACAGGCCCCAAGAAGGGATCTCATGGGTACAGAAGGTTGTGGCAGTGGAATTAGGTTTTTGGCTCCGGTTCTGATCGTTTGGGGGTACGTAGGTATATATAGGAGGAAGGAGTACGTCGGTGGAGCAACAGGGGGCCCACGAGGGTGGAGGGTGTGCCTGGGGTAGGCGCGCCCTACCTCGTGGCCTCCTGGAAGCTTCTCTTACGTAGGGTCCAAGTCTCTTGGATCTTGTTCGTTCCAAAAATCACGCTCCCGAAGGTTTCATTCCGTTTGGACTCCGTTTGATATTCTTTTTCTGCGAAACCTTGAAATAGGCAAAAAAATAGCAATACAGGGCTGGGCCTCCGGTTAATAGGTTAGTCCCAAAAATAATATAAAAGTGGATAATAAAGCCCAATATTGTCCAAAATAGAAGATAATATACCATGGAGCAATCAAAAATTATAGATACATTGGAGACGTATCAAGCATCCCCAAGCTTAATTCCTGCTCGTCCTCGAGTAGGTAAATGATAAAAACAGAATTTTTAATGCGGAGTGCTACTAGGAACAATTTCAATGTAATTCTTCTTAATTGTGGTATGAATATTCGTAACCGAAAGATTCAAGATAAAAGTTCATATTGACATAAAAATAATATTACTTCAAGCATACTAACTAAGCAATTATGTCTTCTCAAAATAACATGGCCAAAGAAAGTTCACTCCTGCAAAATCATATAGTTTAGTCATGCTCCATTTTCGTCACACAAGAATGCTCTCATCATGCACAACCCCGATGACAAGCCAAGCAATTGTTTCATACTTTAGTAATCTCAAACTTATAAACCTTCACGCAATATATGAGCGCAAGCCATGGACATAGAACTATGGGTGGAATAGAATATGATGATGGGGGTTATGTGGAGAAGACAAAAAAAAGAGAAAGTCTCACATCAACGAGGCTAATCAATGAGCTATGGAGATGCCCATCGATTGATGTTAATGCAAGGAGTAGGGATTGCCATGCAACGGATGCACTAGAGCTATAAATGTATGAAAGCTCAACAAAAGAAACTAAGTGGGTGTGCATCCAACTTGCTTGCTCATGAAGACCTAGGGCACTTGAGGAGGCCCATTGTTGGAATATACAAGCCAAGTTCTATAATGAAAAATTCCCACTAGTATATGAAAGTGACAAAACAAGAGACTCTCTATCATGAAGATTATGGTGCTACTTTGAAGCACAAGTGTGGCAAAGGATAGTAACATTGTCCCTTCTCTCTTTTTCTATCATTTTTTTGGGCCTTCTCTTTTTCTATGGCCTTTCTCCCTTTTTTTTATTCCTCACTTGGGACAATGCTCTAGAAAAATGTTGATCATCACACTTCTATTTATTTACAACTCAATGATTACAACTCGATACTAGAACAAAGTATGACTCTATATGAATGCCTCCGGCGGTGTACCGGGATATGCAATGAACCAAGAGTGACATGTATAAAAGAATTACGAATTGTGGCTTTGCCACAAATACTATGTCAACTACATGATCATGCTAAGCAATATGACAATGATGAACGTGTCATGATAAACGGAATGGTGGAAAGTTGCATGGCAATATATCTCAGAATGGCCATGGAAATGCCATGATAGGTAGGTATGGTGGCTGTTTTGAGGAAGATATAAGGAGGTTCATGTGTGAAAGAGCGTATCATATCACGGGGTTTGGATGCACCCGTGAAGTTTGCACCAACTCTCAATGTGAGAAAGGGCAATGCACGGTACCAAAGAGGCTAGCAATGATGGAAGGGTGAGAGTGCGTATAATCCATGGACTCAACATTAGTCATAAAGAACTCACATACTTATTGCAAAAATCTACAAGCCATAAAAAACCAAGCACTACGCGCATGCTCCTAGGGGGATAGATTGGTAGGAAAAGACCATCGCTTGTCCCCGACCGCCACTCATAAGGAGGACAATCAAAGAACACCTCATGTTTCAAATTTGTTACATAGAGTTTACCGTACGTGCATGCTACAGGACTTGCAAACTTCAACACAAACATTTCTCAAATTCACAACTACTCAACTAGCACGACTTTGATATCATTACCTCCATATCTCAAAACAATCACCAAGCATCAAACTTCTCTTAGTATTCAAAACACTCATAAGAAAGTTTTTACTATTCTTGAATACCTAGCATATTAGGATTATTTAAGAAAATTACCATGATATTTAAGACTCTCAAAATAGTCTAAGTGAAGCATGAGAGATCAATAGTTTCTATAAAACAAATCCACCACCGTGCTCTAAAAGATATAAGTGAAGTACTAGAGGAAAACTATCAAGCTCAAAAGATATAAGTGAAGCACATAGAGTATTCTAATAATTTCCAAATCATGTATGGCTCTCTCAAAAGGTGTGTACGGCAAGGATGATTGTGGTGAAATAAAAAGCAAAGACTCAAATCATACAAGACGCTCCAAGCAAAACACATATCATGTGGTGAATAAAAATATAGCTCCAAGTAAAGTTACCGATGGAAGTAGACGAAAGAGGGGATGCCTTCCGGGGCATCCCCAAGCTTTGGCTCTTTGGTGTCCTTAGATTATCTTGGGGGTGCCATGGGAATCCCCAAGCTTAGGATCTTTCCACTCGTTGTTCCATAATCCATCAAAATCTTTCACCCAAAACTTGAAAACTTCACAACACAAAACTCAACAGAAAATCGCGTGAGCTCCGTTAGCGAAAGAAAACAAAAGACCACTTCAAGGTACTGTAATGAACTCATTATTTATTTATATTGGTGTTAAACCTACTGTATTACAACTTCTCTATGGTCTATAAAATATTTTACTAGCCATAGATTCATCAAAATAAGCAAACAACACACGAAAAACAGAATCTGTCAAAAACAGAACAGTCTGTAGTAATCTGTAACTAACGCAAACTTATGAACTCCAAAAAAATCAGCCAAAATAGGAAGGCCTAGGCAATTTGTTTATTGATCATAAGAAATTGGAATCAGTATTTTATCACGTTATGGTGATTTTTAACAATTGTTTTCGTGAACAGAAAGTTTCTGGAAATTTCTGCAAGATCAAATAACTATCATCCAAGAAGATCCTATAGGTTTAACTTGGCACAAACACTAATTAAAACATAAAAAAACATATAACCAGAGGCTAGATCAAAGATTTATTCCTAAACAGAAGCAAAAGCAAAAAAAACTAAAAATAAAATTGGGTTGCCTCCCAACAAGCGCCTATCGTTTAACTCCCCTAGCTAGGCATAAAAGCAAGAGCAAGGATAGATCTAGGTATTGCCATCTTTGGTGGGCAATCCATAAGTGGCTCTCATGATAGATTCATATGGTAATTTTATTTTCTTCCTAGGGAAGTGTTCCATGCCCTTCTTTAATGGAAATTGGAATCTAATATTCCCTTCCTTCATATCAATAATTGCACCAATCGTTCTAAGGAAAGGTCTACCAAGAATAATAGGACATGAAGGATTGCAATCTATATCAAGAACGATAAAATCTACGGGCACATAGTTCCTATTTGCAACAATAAGAACATCATTAATTCTTCCCATAGGTTTCTTAATAGTGGAATCCGCAAGATGCAAGTTTAAAAAGCAATCATCAAAATCATGGAAACCTAGCAAATCACACAAAGTTTTTGGAATCGTGGAAACACTAGCACCCAAATCACACAAAGCATAGAACTCATGATCCTTAATCTTAATTTTAATAGTAGATTCCCACTCATCATAAAGTTTTCTAGGGATAGAAACTTCCAACTCAAGTTTTTCTTCATAAGATTGCATCAAAGCATCAATGATATGTTTAGTAAAGGCTTTATTTTGACTATAAGCATGCGGAGAATTTAGCACGGATTGCAACAAGGAAATACAATCTATCAAAGAGCAATTTTCATAATTAAATTCCTTGAAATCTAAAATAGTGGGTTTATTAACATCTAACGTTTTGATTTGTTCAATCCCACTTTTATCAATTTTAGCATCAAGATCTGAAAACTCCGAATTTTGGAATGCCTTCTAGGTAAAGGTGGATCATATTCAGTCCCATCATTATCAAGATTCATATTGCAAAACAAAGATTTAATAGGGGACACATCAATAACTTTTAGATCTTCATCTTTATTTTCATAGAAATTTGAAGAACACGCTTTCATAAAGCAATCTTTCTTAGCACGCATCCTAGCGGTTCTTTCTTTGCACTCATCAATGGAAATTCTCATGGATTTGAGAGACTCATTTATATCATGCTTAGGAGTAATAGATCTAAGCTTTAAAGAATCAACATCAAGAGAAATTCTATCAACGTTCCTAGCCAATTCATCAACTTTAAGCAATTTCTCTTCAAGCAAAGCATTAAAATTCTTTTGTGAATTCGTAAAATCTTTAACACTAGTCTCAAATTCAGAGGGCATATTATTAAAATTTCCATAAGATTTATTGTAGGAATTACCATAATTATTAGAGGAATTGTTAGGATAAGGCCTAGGATTAAAGTTTCCTCTATACGCGTTGTTACCAAAATTATTCCTACCAACAAAAATCACATCCATAGATTCATTATTATTCTAAATCAAAGTAGACAAAGGCATATCATTAGGATCATAAGAAACACTCTTAGTAGCAAATAATTTCATAAGTTCATCCATCTTTCCACTCAAAAAATTAATTTCTTCTATTGCATGCACTTTTTTATTAGTAGATCTTTCAGTGTGCCATTGAGAATAATTAACCATAATATTATCTAGGAGTTTAGTGGCTTCTCCTAAAGTGATTTCCATAAAAGTGCCTCACAGGCCGAATCTAAAAGATTTCTAGAAGCAAAATTCAATCTGGCATAAATTTTTGTATAATCATCCACAAATTCAAACCATGTGTAGGGCAATTACATATCATTAATTTCATCCTCTCCCAAGCTTGTGCAACATGTTCATGATCAAGTTGCTTAAAATTCATAATATCGGTTCTAAGAGAGATGATCTAGCGGGAGGAAAATACTTAGAGATAAAAGCATCTTTGCACTTGTTCCAAGAATCAATACTATTTTTAGGCAAAGACGAAAACCAAGCTTTAGCACGATCTCTAAGCGAAAAAGGAAATAGCTTCAACTTAACAATATCATTATCAACGTCTTTCTTCTTTTGCATATCACACAAATCAACGAAGCTATTTATATGAGTAGCGGCATCTTCACTAGGAAGGCCGGTGAATTGATCTTTCATGACAAGATTCAACAAAGCAACATTGATTTCACAAGATTCAGTATCGGTAAGAGGAGCAATTGGAGTGCTAAGGAAATCATTATTGTTGGTATTGGTGTAGTCACATAATTTGGTATTATCTTGAGCCATCGTGACAAACAAGCAATCCAACACACGAGCAAACAAAAAGCAAACAAAAAAGAGGCAAACGGAAAAGAGAGGGCGAATAAAACGGCAAGGGTGAAGTGGGGGAGAGGAAAACGAGAGGAAAATGGCAAATAATGTAATGCGGGAGATAAGAGATTGTGATGGGCACTTGGTATGTTGAATTTTGCGTAGACCTCCCTGGCAACGGCGCCAGAAATCCTTCCTGCTACCTCTTGAGCACTGCGTTGGTTTTCCCTTGAAGAGGAAATGGTGATGCAGCAAAGTAGTGTAAGTATTTCCATCAATTTTTGAGAACCCAGGTATCAATCCAGTAGGAGGCTACGCGCGAGTCCCTCGCACCTACACAAA
Organism: Aegilops bicornis; assembly: GCA_021605145.1. NCBI lineage: Eukaryota > Viridiplantae > Streptophyta > Magnoliopsida > Poales > Poaceae > Aegilops > Aegilops bicornis. Next base: position 334,691,203 of record CM038670.1, on the reverse strand, counting down.
ACAAATAAATCCTCGCAACCTACTGGATAAGGGGTTGTCAATCCCTTCACGTTCACTTACGAGAGTGAGATCTGATAGATATGATAGGATAATATTTTTGGTATTTTTGTGATAAACATGCAAAGTAAAATAAAAGCAAAGTAACAAGCAAAGGAAATAAATAAGTGTTGGAAGATTAATATGATGAAGATAGACCTGGGGGCCATAGGTTTCACTAGTGGCTTCTCTCAAGAGCATAAGTATTTTTACGATGGGTGAACAAATTACTGTTGAGCAATTGACAGAATTGAGCATAGTTATGAGAATATCTAGGTATGATCATGTATATAGGCATCACGTCCGAGACAAGTAGACCGACTCCTGCCTGCATCTACTACTATTACTCCACTCATCGACCGCTATCCAAAGATGCATCTAGAGTATTAAGTTCATGAAAACAGAGTAACGCCTTAAGCAAGATGACATGATGTAGAGGGATAAATTCATGCAATATGATAAAAAATCCATCTAGTTATCCTCGATGGCAACAATACAATACGTGCCTTGCTGCCCCTCATCCTTTGGGAAAGGACACCGCAAGATTGAACCCAAAGCTAAGCACTTCTCCCATTGCAAGAAAGATCAATCTAGTAGGCCAGACCAAACTGATAATTCGAAGAGACTTGCAAAGATAACCAGTCATACATAAAATAATTCAGAGAAGATTCAAATATTGTTCATAGATAAACTTGATCATAAACCCACAATTCATCGGTCTCAACAAACACACCGCAAAAAGAAGATTACATTGAATAGATCTCCACGAGAGAGGGGGAGAACATTGTATTGAGATCCAAAAAGAGAAGAAGCCATCTAGCTACAAACTATGGACCCGAAGGTCTGAGGTAAACTACTCACATTTCATCGGAGAGGCTATAGTGTTGATGTAGAAGCCCTCCGTGATGGATGCCCCCTCCGGCGGAGCTCCGGAACAGGCCCCAAGAAGGGATCTCGTGGGTAAAGAAGGTTTTGGCAGTGGAATTAGGTTTTTGGCTCCTGTTCTGATCGTTTGGGGGTACGTAGGTATATATATAGGAGGAAGGAGTACGTCGGTGGAGCAACAGGGGGCCCACGAGGGTGGAGGGTGTGCCCTGGGGGGTAGGCGTGCCCCCTACCCCGTGGCCTCCTGGAAGCTTCTCTTACGTAGGGTCCAAGTCTCCTGGATCTTGTTCATTCCAAAAATCACGCTCCCGAAGGTTTCATTCCGTTTGGACTCCGTTTGATATTCTTTTACTGCGGAACTCTGAAATAGGCAAAAAAACAGCAATTCTGGGCCGGGCCTCCGGTTAATAGGTTAGTCCCAAAAATAATATAAAAGTGGATAATAAAGCCCAATATTGTCCAAAACAGAAGATAATATAGCATGGAGCAATAAAAAATTATAGATACATTGGAGACGTATTAGGCACCCGTTGTTTCGAGCAAGCCATGGATTGATGCTTGTTGGTGGTGGGGGAGTATAAAATTTACCGTTCTATTTGGGAACCGCCTATAATGTGTGTAGCATGGAAGATATCGAGATCTCTCGGTTGTTATGTTGACAATGAAAGTATGCCGCTCAAAATATTATTTATCTCTATTTCAAAATCGAGCTCTGGCACCTCTACAAATCCCTGATTCCCTCTACGAAGGGCCTATCTATTTACTTTTATGTTGAGTCACCACCCTCATTAAAAAACACCAATTGGAGAGCACATCTGTCATTTGCATGCATTACTATTAATTTACATTGAATATGACTATGACTGGATCTCTTTTACCATGAATTACAATGTTCAGTCAGTCATTGGTCTTCAGAGGTGCTCTGCATTTATGTTTTGCGTTCTCGGAAAGGGCTAGCGAGATACCATCTTGTTATATCATATTATGATTGTTTTGAGAAAGTGTTGTCGTCCGAGATTTATTATTATTGCTCGCTAGTTGATTATGCCACTGATATGAGTAAACATGAGACCTAAATGTTATTGTGAATATGGTTAGTTCATCTGTGCTGAAAACTTGAATGCTGGCTTTACATATTTACAACAACAAGAGCAAACAGAGTTTGTAAAAGTTTTTCTTTATCACTTTTAGTTTGTCAACTGAATTGCTTGAGGACAAGCAAAGGTTTAAACTTGGGGGAGTTGATATGTCTATAGCGTATCTACTTTTCCAAATACTTTTGCCCTTGTTTTGGACTCTAACTTGCATGATTTGAATGGAACTAACCCGGACTGACACTATTTTCAGCAGAATTGCCATGGTATTATTTTTGTGCAGAAATAAAAGTTCTCGGAATGACCTAAAACTTCACGGAGAATATTTTTGGAATTAATAAAAAATACAGGCGAAAGAATCAACACAAGGGGGCCCACACCCTATCCATGAGGGTGGAGGGCGCGCCCACCCCCTGGGCCGCGCCCCCTTGCCTCGTGGGCCCCCTGAGGCTCCATCGACGTCAACTCCAACTCTATATATTCACGTTCGGCGAGAAAAAAAATCAGAGAGAAGGATTCATCGCGTTTTACGATATGGAGCCGTGGCCAAGCCCTAATCTCTCTTGGGACGGCTGATATGGAGTCCGTTCGGGGCTCCGGAGAGGGAAAACCGTCGCCGTCGTCATCATCAACCTTCCTCCATCACCAATTTCATGATGCTCACCGCCGTGCGTGAGTAATTCCATTGTAGGCTTGCTAGACGGTGATGGGTTGGATGAGATTTATCATGTAATCGAGTTAGTTTTGTTAGGGTTTGATCCCTAGTATCCATTATGTTCTCGAGATTGATGTTGCTATGACTTTGCTATGCTTAATTCTTGTCACTAGGGCCCGAGTGCCATGATTTCAGATCTGAACCTATTATGTTTTCATGAATATATGTGAGTTCTTGATCCTATCTTGCAAGTCAATAGTCACCTACTATGTGTTATGATCCGGTAACCCCGAAGTGACAATAATCGAGACCACTCCCGGTGATGACCGTAGTTTGAGGAGTTCATGTATTCACTAAGTGCTAATGCTTTGGTCGGGTACTCTATTAAAAGGATGCCTCAATATCCCTTAATTTCCAATAGGACACCACTGCCACGGGAGGGTAGGACAAAAGATGTCATGCAAGTTCTGTTCCATAAGCATGTATGACTATATTCGGAATACATGCCTACATTACATTGATGAACTAGAACTAGTTCTGTGTCACCCTATGTTATTACTGTTGCATGAGGAATCGCATCCGGCATAATTATCCATCACTGATCCAATGCCTACAAGCTTTTCAAATATTGATCTTTGCTTAGTTACTTTTCCGTTGCCACTGTTACGATTACTATAAAAATTGCTACTGTTACTTTTGCCACCGTTACCGTTACTTCCATACTACTTTGCTACTAAATACTTTGCTGCAGATATTAAGTTTTCCAGGTGTGGTTGAATTGACAACTCAACTGCTAATACTTGAGAATATTCTTTGGCTCCCCTTATGTTGAATCAATAAATTTGGGTTGAATACTCTACCCTCGAAAACTGTTGTGATCCCCTATACTTGTGGGTTATCAGCGTGGAATTGGCAGGCCACGCAGGACCTCACCAGTTCGGTCGCATTGTTGAGTGTCGTAGGCCAGTAGAACCCGCTGTGGAATGCCTTGCTGACCAGGGTACGTGACGACGAGTGGTGCTCGCAGTCTCCGCCGTGTATGTCAGCTAGCAACTTGTTCCCCTGCTCCCTGGAGATGCATCGCAAGGAAACATCATTTGGCCGCTTCCTGTATAGCTCACCGTCCTGGATGCAGTATGTCGTAGCCTGTCGCGCCACGCGTTCCGTGTCCTCCTCTTTCTCCGGCAGCGTCCCTTGCGTCAGGTACTCCTTGAACTCCTTGGTCCAGCACCCCTCCTGAGGCTCAAGCGCCAGGAGCGGGCGCGCTCCCGAGGTCGGGCCGTAGGCCGGGGCTCCCGAGGTAGGTGGCTGGGGGAGTTCCTCCCAAGGTGGCGCCGGCCCCGAAGGCGGAGGTGCTGCCGAAGGCTTGAAGATCCGTTCTTCGAAGACGCCAGGCTCTTGGGGCTAGCGCTTGGATGCCCTTTTGTCATCGGCCTCCTTGTTGGTGCCACGGGGCACGTGCTGCAACTCTAGGCACAAGAACTGTTTTTCCATTTTGCGTACCTCCGTGAGGTACGCCTCCATGTGCTCGTCCCTTGGCTCATATACCTTGTTGGAGAAGTTGACGAGGAGCTACGAGTGGACCCTAATGGTGAGGCGCTTCACCCCCAGGGCCACCGCATCCTTAAGGCCGGTGATGAGGCCTTCGTACTCCACGATGTTGTTGGAGATCTTATCGCCCTGCTGGAAGCAGAGCTGCACGGCGTAGTAGAGTTTGTCCTGAGTGGGCGATATGAGCACTGCTCCAGCCCCCGCGCCCTGGCGTGCGAACGCGCCATCGAAATACATGACCCAGCCATCTGGCGCTTCACTTCCTGGCGAGAGGGATCGGTCCTCGCCTACTTCAAGCCCCGGGGTATCGGTCCATTCTTCCACGAAGTCGGTGAGCGCGGCTCCCTTGATGACCCTGGTTGTGCTGAACTCCAGCTGGAATGCTTGCAACTTGATGTTCCACTCAGCGACTCTTCCAGCAGCGTTGGGGCTCTGGAGTACCCTCTCCAACGGGTAGGCCGAGACGACCTTGACTGGGTGACATTGGAAGTAGTGACGCAGTTTACGCGAGGCCACCAAGAGCGCGAGTAAAAGCTTCTGAGGCATGGGGTACCATGCCCTCGCATCCCGTAGTACCGTGCTGACAAAGTACACTGAGTGCTCGACGAGGGCGGGAGCATCGACGGAGCCTGCGTCTACCGGAGGTTGGGGCGTCTCCTGAGGTGATGGGGCCCCAGGAGCCTGGTCGCCCATTGGGGCCTCTGTAGGCCCGAGAACGCCGTCTTGCTGGGTGTGATCATTCATTAGCGTTGTTGCAGCCTTTATGGTATCCTCTTGGTGCCATATCGCCCTGGCTGGAGGTGCGGCACGGCGCTGCGGACTCTTGGCCTGGCGCTCTTCCCGGACCGCCACTAGCGCTGCGCTGGCAGAGTAGGGAGTGGCGGCGAGGTAAAGCACCATGGGATCAAGGGGACGAGGCGCCGCCATCACCGGAGGGCTGGTCAGGTATCTCTTGAGGTCTTGAAACGCCAGGTCGGCCTCCGTGGTCCACTCGAACGGGCCCTTCTTCCACATCAGCTTGAAGAATGGCAGGGCGTGCTCCCCCAGCTTGGAGATGAAGCACCCTAGCAAGGTCACGCAGCCCTCAAGCTTCTTCATTTCCTTGAGAGTTTGTGGTGGGATCATGTCTTCTATCGCCTTGACATTCTCCGGGTTATCCTCGATCCCCCTGTGGGACACGAGGAAGCCCAGCAGCTTGCCGGAGGGAACATCGAACACGCACTTCTCTGGGTTGAGCCGCAGGTCCACCTGGCGCAGGCTTGCGAAGGTCTCCTCCAGGTCCTGAATCAAATTTCTCGCCTCTCGAGATTTTACCACGATGTCGTTGACGTAGGCTTCAGTGTTTCTCCCGAGCTGCTGACCCAGGGTGATGTGCATCAGCCGTTGGAAGGTCACATCTGTGTTGCACAGCCTGAACGGCATGCAAGTGTAGCAGTACACCCCACATGGGTTCGGGAAAGCCGTCTTCTCCACATCCTCCACTGTCATCTTGATCTGGTGGTAGCCCGAGAACGCGTCCAGGAAGCATAGCAGGTCGCACTCGGTAGTAGAGTCGACAATCTGGTCGATGCGCGGAAGTCGGAACGGGTCTTGGGGGTAGGCCTTGTGGAGGTTGGTGAAGTCGACACACATGTGCTCCTTCCCGCCTTTCTTTGGCACGACGACGGGGTTCGCCAGCCACTCCGGGTACCGGACCTCGCGAATGACACCCGCTCCTTCCAGCTTGTGGATTTCCTGGATGATGAAGGACTGCTTCTCCGTGGACTGTCGCTGTGCCTTCTGCTTCACAGGGCGCACATTGGGGCACACCCTTAAGTGATGCTCGATCACCCCCCTCGGGACTCCTACCAACTGCTTGGGTTCCCAGGCGAATACCTCCTTGTTCGCGTGCAGGAACCTCACCAATGCCTCCTCTTGATCCGGGTCGAGGTTGGCGCCTATGGTGAAGGTGGCTCCTGAGGGTCCACCTTCCTCAACCGGTACTTGCTTGGTTTCGGCCCGATCTTGAGTGAACAGCTGCTTCTTCTTCGCCGGTGCGGCCTCCTTAGCTCCGGGGGTGGCCTCATCGGTTGGGCGGGCTGCCGCGGCGGCTTTGAGGGCAAGCTTGAGCGCCGCCAGAGCCTCCTTGGTGTCTCTAGCTACGGTGAGGACGCCCTTGCTCCCTGGCATCTTCCTGAGGTTGTAGGCCGGATGAGTTGCCGCCATAAACTGAGCCAGAGCCGGGTACCCGAGGATGGCATTGTATGGGAGGCCAATGCGGGCGATGTCGAAGTCGATCAGCTCGATGCGGTAGTTGTCGCTAGTGCCGAAGGTCACAAGAAGGCGGATCTGCACCAGGGGGCTGGCGGAGCCGCCGCCGACCCCGGAGAACGGCTTGGTGGGACGAAGCCGTTCGTGTGGCACATGAAGCAAGCCGAAAGCTTCCACGAAGAGCAAATTAAGGCCGGCCCCGCCATCGATGAGGGTCTTGGTGACGTCCATGTTGCAGATGGTTGGCGTGCAAAGCATTGGAGCACGCCCGAGCTGGTGGTGGTGACGGGGTGATTGCCCGAGTCGAAGGTGAGGTCGGCCTTGGGCGCCGCCCAACCCGGGGGAGCTCCTTGCTGCATGGAAGCGGCGCCGATCTGGCAGAAGAACTGCTTGGTGTGACGGTCCGAGGGCGGTGCTTGTGACCCACCAAGGAGGGCTGCGACGGCGATGTGTGCCGGTGCCGCGAAGCGCACGACGAAGAGGCCGTGCAGCTCCTCCCAAGATGCCACTGAGGATCCCGGGAGGGTGAACAGCCAGGCGCGCGGTGCGCCAGCGAGGGCCATGGGAAACCAGTTGGCCATGACCTTGTCGTCGCCCCCAGCCTCCAGGATGGCCTCTTCGTATGCTGCAGGGAAGGCCGACGGGTCCGGCCAAGGCCGTCAGAACGCGGGCGGCATCTCCGACTTTTGAACTTGGGACATCAGACCCGCTGCAAGGCGGGGCAAAAGCTCTGAGCCCTGCGGCGCCTGCTAGGGCGTCCGTCGCCCCTGGAGTTGCAACGCCAGCCATGGGGACAAAGTGTGGAGGTGGTGGAGCATAGATCAACGAAAGGAAAGCTTCAGTGCACCCCTACCTGGCGTGCCAAATGTCAGATTATGGGTTCTGGCAAAACCCTTAAGGTTTGAACTCTGGGGTGCCCACAAAGATCTCTCCCTCCCTCTAGCTTGCTCACTCACCACAATCTCAAAGCTCAGCACGTCGAACTCGAAGAACAAGGGACACAAGAGTTTATACTGGTTCGGGCCACCGATGTGGTGTAATACCCTACTCCAGTGTGGTGTGGTGGATTGCCTTGTAGGCTGAGGATGAACAAGTACAATTGAAGAACAGCCTCCTGAGGAGAGGTGTTCTTGAGCTCGGTGAGCCTGTGTGGTTGAGGATGATCCGAATGATCCGTCCCTTGCTAAGGTGGTGGCTAGTCCTATTTATAGAGGCCCCGGTCCTCTTCCCCAAATGTTAGGCGGGAAGGGATCAAACAACTGCCAATTTGAAGGGGGACAGCTAGTACAAGCTATCCTGACAAAAGGTGGTCTTCGCCTGCTAAAGGCTCTCGTGTGACACCGTCGTGGGCTCTGCAATGACCTCCATCCTGTCGTCCTGCTGGTCTTGGTCTCGTTGCACCGATATGGAAACCTTTGCCTGATGCCTCGGGACTCCTCGCCTGCACTTGCCCCTTTTGCACCAAAGAGGCAACGGGTACTCTGCGCCCGCGGGCGTTCGCCTGGCACCCGCCTGGCCTTGGTCGTCACGGCTCACGTCATGGGAACCTCATGAGGTGTCCCTTGCCTTATCTCTCCCCTCCTCGCGAGCCAGGCTATTGAGGCTGCCCCTGAGGAGGCCTTGTGTCGTCCGCCTCACGAGGCTCGGCCCCTCGCGAGGGTCTTGAGTGTTTGCTGGTGAAGATGGGTCGTACCATGCCGCTGGAGGAGCCACACTGTGGGCCGCAGGAAGGCAAGTCTGGGGACCCCGTTCCCAGAACGCCGACAAACTAGTACAAGGATGAACTGCCTCATGAAGGCTCAGGGTTCGACTAGGACTCGATCGGATCTCTCCCTCTCTACGGTGGAAACTAACCTATACTTATACTGGCCTTGGTCCTCTTCCACCGAAAACTCTAGGTGGGAAGGGATGCTACAACAGACAAATTCAAAAGGGGACAGGAATACACCCTATCCTAACTAAAGGTGGTCTTCGCCTGCAAAGCTTCTGGTCATGACGCGTAGGTGGGCTCGGCGATGACCTCCGTCTTGGCGAGTCCGTCGTCCTGGTCTTGTTGCACTGAAGGAGTAACCTTTGGGGCTGCCTTAGGAACCCTCGCGCTGGCCTTGTTCCATTAGCACCAAAGAGGAAACCGTCCTTGCCTGCGCCTGCTGGCGCCTTCTTGGCTCCGCTCGTCACGTCTTGCATCACCCACATGTAGCGCGAGGCGGGGTGGCGAGCCTAGAGATGTCCGCCCCGCGAGGGGCCTCGCTACGCAGCCTCGGGAGGCCACCCCTCATGAAGCCCTCGGGGCGCCTGACGATGCTTGTTGATGCTCGCCTCGCGAGACGGGGACCTCGCGAGGGCTTTGCTCGTGAAGTCTTGACGCCGTGCCATGCTAGGCCCTTTGATGAAGCCACGTGTTGGGCCGCAGGCAGACAGGCCTGGGTACCCCCAGTCCCAGAGCGCGGAAAGTAGCCCTCGGGTCCATGGTGCACACAACTTTGCTTGGAGGCGGAGGCGAGGAGGAGAGGGCGAAGTGACATGAGCCCCAACCCCCTGCGGGCCAGGCTCGACGCGCGGCGCACGGCCGGGCGTTGGACACCCCCACTTCCCCCTGTCGCCTCAGCAACTGCCCGGACTGAGGTAAAGCCTAGTGCGCATCGTGTGGCCATCATTTCTCCAAAGGCGAAGGGGCGCGAACGGACCCCTTCGATTGATATAAAAGGGCGAGGGGTTGGACCCTTCGGCCCATCTCTATCTTCTCGCCTCTCCATCTTCAACAACTTTTGTCGTAGCCATGGCGCCCTTGAGGAGGTTTTCCGCCGCCGAGAAGGGCAAGGCGGCGCTGGAGGAATCAGAACCCTCGCAACCGGTGAGGGGGCAGGGCCGCCCTCGCAAGTTTGCCGCTATGCCCAGAGCACCTCCCCGGGCACGCGGGTGTCCTCCATTGGTGGTTCACACCGGCTCTGGCAGCCGCGCGTTGAATCCCACTCTAGGGCGCGCCCATGGGGGTCGTTGCGGCCGCGACCAAGGAGGGAGAAACGGCGCGGCCACCCGGTCGCTTCGGGCATGGAGCAGCGATGGTGGCGACGCCTCCCCCGGGAAGGGCGGAAGCGACGAAGACTCTGAAGAGCTCGCGTGTCAAGACGGCGAAGGACTCTGACTAGGCGCTGGCAATGCCGAAGCCCAGGCCTCGGGAGCGGCGGCCTTCGTGAGGGGATTTCTTTTGTCTTTTCCTTTTCCCGCACTTGGACGACATGGCCCCCGTGGGGGCGTGTAAGAAACTATGGTGCTTGCGCCTTCATCTTAATGCTTCTAGCTCGTGTTTAAATTATCGTGGCGCTTCTCGTTTGGTATTAGCCCCTTTTTCTTTTACGATCGCTTAGTGCTTTGCGTCGCTGGGACCCATTCCCCAGGCAAGCCTCAGCCGTCGCTGGTATGACAGGTTGCGATGCCTCGGGCAAGGCCAGGAGGTGAGGGGCTCGAGGTCCGGTAAGAGCTCCTGAGGCGCGATGCTCAAGCGGTCCCCTTTGACACGCAAGCTGCTCACGAGAGGAAAAGGGTTTCCGCCCAGACGAGATTACGAAAGTAGCGGCGAAGCGTTATAAGTAAGACTCGTGCGTGGCATGAAGATGATGACTTAGCTTAGGGTGTCGCGTGAGTCATCCGCGGCCCATGGGGAATCACTGCGGCGTGAGGCATGCTTCCTTGGAGCTTGGTTCCCTGTGCGCCTTTTGCTCTACGATGAGTCAACACAAGTGCTGGGAAGGGTGTGTAAAGCATTGACGTCCTTTGCGTTTCAACCAATGTAAATGTGGCCGAACTGTGGCCCTCTTGCCCATATCTCCTCGCAAGGTTTGCCCCTCTTTTTCTCGCTTGCCAAAGTGCTCTACGTCCTCAGGACCCGACCCTTGAGTGAGTCTCAGCCGCCGCTGGCATGTCAGGTCGCGATGCCTGGGACAAGGCCTAGGGGTGAGGGCCCGAGAGCCAGTAAGAGCTCCTGACACGCGATGCTCAAGAGTGCCTGCTACCTCTTGAGCACTGCGTTGGATTTCCTTTAAGAGGAAAGGATGATGCAGCAAAGTAGCGTAAGTATTTCCCTAAGTTTTTGAGAACCAAGGTATCAATCCAGTAGTAGGCTACGCGCGAGTCCCTCGTACCTACACAAAACAAATAACTCCTCGCAACCAACGCGATAAGGGGTTATCAATCCCTTCACGGTCACTTACGAGAGTGAGATCTAATAGAGATGTTATATAATATTTTTGGTATTTTTGTGATAAAGATGCAAAGTAAAATAAAAGCAAAGTAAAAAAGCAAAGGCAATAATAAAGTGATGGAAGATTTATATGATGAAGATAGACCCGGGGCCATAGATTTCACTAGTGGCTTCTCTCAAGAGCATAAGTATTTTACGGTGGGTGAAAGAATTACTGTTGAGCAATTGACAGAATTGAGCATAGTTATGAGAGTATCTAGGTATTATCTGTATATAGGCATCACGTCCGAGACAAGTAGACCGACTCCTGCCTGCATCTACTGCTATTACTCCACTCATCGACCAAGCTACAACATGCATCTAGAGTATTAAGTTCAAGAAAACAGAGTAACGCCTTAAGCAAGATGACATGATGTAGAGGGATAAATTCATGCAATATGATAAAAACCCCATCTTGTTATCCTCGATGGCACCAATAAAATACGTGCCTTGCTGCCCCTCATCACATCGGGAAAGGACACCGCAAGATTGAACCCAAAGCTAAGCACATCTCCCATTGCAAGAAAAACCAATCTAGTAGGCCAAACCAAACTAATAATTCGAAGAGACTTGCAAAGATAAGCAATCACACATAAAAGAATTCAGAGAAGATTCAAATATTGTTCATAGATAATCTTGATCATAAACCCACAATTCATTGGTCTAAAAAAAACACACCGCAAAAAGAACATTACATCGAATAGATCTCCATGAGAGAGGGGGAGAACATTGTATTGATATCCAAAAAGAGAGAATAAGCCATCTAGCTACTAACTATGGACCCGAAGGTCTGAGGTAAACTACTCACACTTCATCGAAGGGGCTATGGTGATGATGTAGAAGCCCTCCGTGGTGGATGCCCCCTCCGTGAGCTCCTAACAGGCCCCAAGATGGGATCTCGTGGGTATGAAGGTTGCGGCGGTGGAATTACGTTTTGGCTCAGATTCGATCGTTTGGGGGTACGTTGTATATATAGGAGGAAGAAGTACGTTGGTGGAGCAAGGTGGGGCCCACGAGGGTGGAGGGCGCGCCCTGGGGGGGTGGGCGCGCCCCCTACCTCGTGCCCACCTCCTTTCTTTCTTGACGTAGGGTCCAAGTCTCCTGGGTCATATTCGGTGAGAAAATCACGTTCCCGAAGGTTTCATTCCGTTTGGACTCCGTTTGATATTCCGTTTCTTCTAAACTCTGAAATAGGCAAAAAAACTGCAATTCTGGGCTGGGCCTCCGGTTAATAGGTTAGTCCCAAAAATAATATAAAAGTGGAAAGTAAAGCCCAATATTGTCCAAAACAGTAGATAATATAGCATGGAGCAATCAAAATTATAGATACGTTGGAGACGTATCAGGCATCCCCAAGCTTAATTCCTGCTCGTCCTCGAGTAGGTAAATGATAAAAACAGAAATTTTGATGTGGAGTGCTACTTGGCATAATTTCAATGTAATTCTTCTTAATTGTGGTATGAATATTCAGATCCGAAATATTCAAGACAGAAGTTCATGTTGACATAAAAATAATAATACTTCAAGCATACCAATCAAAGCAATCATGTCTTCTCAAAATAACATGGCCAAAGAAAGTTATCCCTACAAAATCATATAGTCTGGCTAAGCTCTATCTTCACCACACAAAGTATTTAAATCATGCACAACCCCGATGAGAAGCCAATCAATTGTTTCATACTTTTGACATTCTCAAAACTTTTTCAATCTTCACGCAATACATGAGCATGAGCCATGGATATAGCACTATATGTGGAATAGAATGGTGGTTGTGGAGAAGACAAAAAGAGCGGAAGATAGTCTCACATCAACTAGGCGTATCAATGGGCTATGGAGATGCCCATCAATAGATCTCAATGTGAGTGAGTACGGATTGCCATGCAACGGATGCACTAGAGCTATAAGTATATGAAAGCTCAACAAAAGAAACTAAGTGGGTGTGCATCCAACTCGCTTGCTCACGAAGACCTAGGGAATTTTGAGGAAGCCCATCATTGTAATATACAAGCCAAGTTCTATAATGAAAAATTCCCACTAGTATATGAAAGTGACAAAATGAGAGACTCTCTATCATGAAGATCATGGTGTTACTTTGAAGCACAAGTGTGGTAAAAGGATAGTAACATTGTCCCTTCTCTCTTCTTCTCTCAGTTTTTTATTTGGGCCTTTTCTCTTTTTTTATGGCCTCTTTTTCTTTTATTTTTTTTATTTTTCGTCCGGAGTCTCATCCCGACTTGTGGGGGAATCATAGTCTCCATCATCATTTTCCTCACTTGGGACAATGCTCTAAAAATGATGATCGTCACACTTTTATTTTCTTACAATTCAATAATTACAACTCGATACTTAGAACAAAATATGACTCTATATGAATGCCTCCGGTGTCTTCGGGATATGCAATGAATCAAGAGTGACATGTATGAAAGAATTATGAACGGTGGCTTTGCCAAAAATATGATGTCAACTACATGATCATTCTAGCAATATGACAATGATGGAGCGTGTCATAATAAACGGAACGGTGGAAAGTTGGCAATATATCTCGGAATGGCTATGGAAATGCCATGATAGGTAGGTATGGTGGCTGTTTTGAGGAAGGTATATGGTGGGTGTATGATACCGGCGAAAAGTGCAGGGTATTAGTGAGGCTAGCAATGGTGGAAGGAAGAAAAGTGTGTATAATCCATGGACTCAACATTAGTCATGAAGAACTCATATACTTATTGCAAAAATCTCCAAGTTATCAAAGCAAAGTATTACGCGTATGCTCCTACGGGGATAGATTGGTAGGAAAAGACCATCGCTCGTCCCCGACCGCCACTCATAAGGAAGACAATCAATAAATAAATCATGCTCCGACTTCATCACATAACGGTTCACCATACGTGCATGCTACGGGAATCACAAACTTTAACACAAGTATTTCTCAAATTCACAACTACTAAACTAGCATGACTTTAATATCACTATCTTCATATCTCAAAACAATTATCAAGCATCAAACTTTTCTTAGTATTCAACGCACTCAAAAGAAAGTTTTACAAATCTTGAATACCAAGCATATTAAGATTATTTAAGCAAATTACCATGCTATTTAACACTCTCAAAATAATATAAGTGAATCATGAGAGATCAATAGTTTCTATAAAACAAATCCAACACCGTGCTCTAAAAGATATAAGTGAAGCACTAGAGCAAAACTATATAGCTCAAAAGATATAAGTGAAGCACATAGAGTATTCTATCAAATTCAAAATCATGTATGGCTCTCTCAAAAGGTGTGTACAGCAAGGATGATTGTGGTGAACTAAAAATCAAAGACTCAAATCATACAAGACGCTCCAAGCAAAACACATATCATGTGGTGAACAAAAATATAGCTCCAAGTAAAGTTACCTATGGAAGTAGACGAAAGAGGGGATGCCTTCCAGGGCATCCCCAAGATTTGACTTTTTGGTGTCCTTATATTATATTGGGGGTTCCATGGGTATCCCCAAGCTTAGGCTCTTGCCACTCCTTGTTCCATAATCCATCAAAAGGTTTCACCCAAAACTTGAAAACTTCACAACACAAAACTCAACAGAAATCTCGTGAGCTCCGTTAGCGAAAGAAAACAAAAGACCACTTCAAGGTACTGTAATGAACTCATTCTTTATTTATATTGGTGTTAAACCTACTGTATTACAACTTCTCTATGGTTTATAAACTATTTTACTACCCATAGATTTATCAAAATAAGCAAACAACACACGAAAAACAGAATCTGTCAAAAACAGAACAGTCTGTAGTAATCTGTAACTAACGCAAACTTATGGAACTCCACAAATTCAGACAAAATAGGAAGACCTAGGCAATTTTTTTATTGATCAGCAGCAATTGGAATCACTATTTTATTACGTTCTGGTGATTTTTAACAATTTGTTTCGTGAACAGAAAGTTTCTAGAAATTACAGCAAGATCAAATAACTATCATCCAAGAAGATCCTATAGGTTTAACTTGGCACAAACACTAATTAAAATATAAAAACACATCTAACTAGAGGCTAGATAAAAGATTTATTCCTAAACAGAAGCAAAAAGCAAAAAAATAAAATTGGGTTGCCTCCCAACAAACGCTATCGTTTAACGCCCCTAGCTAGGCATAAAAGCAAGGATAGATCTAGGTATTGCCATCTTTGGTAGGAAATTCTTCAATGTGACATCTACCTGCCTTAGAAATTTATTTATTTGTAGTAATTATCAAACTTTTAGGCACAAGATCAAAAAATTCATTCGTAGCAAATGGTTCCTTAATGATAGCAAAAAGATTGGGATGAATACTTATAGATTTAAGATCTGCAGTTTCCTTACTAGAGGATTCACCCTTATTTTTAGGAACATACATAAGCTTGGCAATTTTAGTAGGAGGACTTGGAGTATTCTTTACGGAAGAAAAAGCGGTTCCCAAGTTGGTAATGATACCCTCAAGTTTATCGATTCTAGTGGAATCTTGATTTATTCTCTCATTAACTATGGGTTCCTTCTCCTTAATATTTTTCAAAGTTACTCCTACCTTAGATACATATTGGGTAATTTGATTGTGTATCTTTTTATCTAGATTTTCAATTAACTCAACGGTAGCAACTTTATTTTCAATAATTTCAAGTCTTTGCATTACATGCTCCAAAGTTAACATAGTTCCATTAACCAAAAGAGGTGGTGAGCCAAATAAATCTATCATAGCATTATAAGAGTAAAAAGTATGCCTACCCAAGAAATTCCCTCCGGTAATGGTATCGAGGATATATCTATACCAAGGATTAGCACCTACATAAAAATTGCGGAGAAGAACTGAAGTAAATTGCTTCCTAGTAGATCAATTTTGAGCATTGCAAATTCTATACCAAGCGTCTTTTAGATTTTCTCCCTCCCTTTGTTTAAAATTTAGAACTTCATTCTCGGGAGACAAGGAGAAGATATAAGACTAGCCATGACGACAAGCAAGCGAGAAAAAGGCGAACGAAAAAGAGAGGGCGAATAAAACGGCAAGGGTGAAGTGGGGGAGAGGAAAATGAGAGGCAAATGCCAAATAATGTAGTGTGAGAGATAAGGGATTGTGATGGGTACTTGGTATGTTGACTTTTGCGTAGACTCCCCGGCAACGGCGCCAAAAATTCTTCTTGCTACCTCTTGAGCACTGCGTTGGATTTCCTTGAAGAGGAAAGGATGATGCAACAAAGTAGCGTAAGTATTTCCCTCAGTTTTTGAGAACCAAGGTATCAATCCAGTAGGAGGCTACGCACGAGTCCCTCGTACCTACACAAAACAAATAACTCCTCGCAACCAACACGATAAGGGGTTGTCAATCCCTTCACGATCACTTACGAGAGTGAGATCTGATAGAGATGATAGATAATATTTTTGGTATTTTTGTGATAAAGATGCAAAGTAAAATAAAAGCAAAGTAAAAAAGCAAAGGCAATAATAAAGTGATGGAAGATTGATATGATGAAGATAGACCCGGGGGCCATAGATTTCACTAGTGTCTTCTCTCAAGAGCATAAGTATTTTACGGTGGGTGAACGAATTACTGTTGAGCAATTGATAGAATTGAGCATAGTTATGAGAGTATCTAGGTATGGTCATGTATATAGGCATCACGTCCGAGACAAGTAGACTAACTCTTGCCTGCATCTACTACTATTACTCCACTCATCGACCCCTATCCAGCATGCATCTAGAGTATTAAGTTCAAGAAAACAGAGTAACGCCTTAAGCAAGATGACATGATGTAGAGGGATAAATTCATGCAATATGATAAAAACCCCATCTTGTTATCCTCGATGGCAAAAATACAATACGTGCCTTGCTGCCCCTCATCACACCGGGAAAGGACACCGCAAGATTGAACCCAAAGCTAAGCACTTCTCCCATTGCAAGAAAAACCAATCTAGTAGGCCAAACCAAACTGATAATTCAAGAGACTTGCAAAGATAACCAATCATACATAAAAGAATTCAGAGAAGATTCAAATATTGTTCATAGATAATCTTGATCATAAACCCACAATTCATCGATCTCAACAAACACACCGCAAAAAGAAGAGTACATCGAATAGATCTCCACGAGAGAGGGGGAGAACATTGTATTGAGATCTAAAAAGACAGAAGAAGCCATCTAGCTACTAACTATGGACCCGAAGGTCTGAGGTAAACTACTCACACTTCATCGGTGGGGCTATGGTGATGATGTAGAAGCCCTCCATGGTGGATGCCCCCTCTGGCGGAGCTCCGGAACAGGCCCCAAGATGGGATCTCGTGGGTACAGAAGGTTGCGGCGGTGGAATTACGTTTTTGGCTCCGTATCTGATCGTTTGGGGGTACGTAGGTATATATAGGAGGAAGAAGTACGTCGGTGGAGCAAGGTGGGGCCCACGAGGGTGGAGGGCGCGCCCCCCTACCTCATGCCCACCTCCTTTCTTTCTTGACGTAGGGTCCAAGTCTCCTGGATCATATTGGGTGAGAAAATCATGTTCCTGAAGGTTTCATTCCGTTTGGACTCCGTTTGATATTCTGTTTCCTCGAAATTCTGAAATAGGCAAAAACAAAGAATTAATTTGGGCCTCCGGTTAATAGGTTAGTCCCAAAAATAATATAAAAATGGAAAATAAAGCCCAATATTGTCCAAAACAGTAGATAATATAGCATGGAGCAATCAAAAATTATAGATACGTTGGAGACGTATCAGTGCCCCTTTCAACGTGCAAGTGACTCGCGTGAAAAAGAAATGGCACGCCTCATAGGGGGAGGTATCCTGGCTGGCTGCGACGTGGTGTGTAAGGTGGTTGTACTTAGCTTTTCGGTAGGTCGGACCGACATCTGGCCGAGGCCGCCCCCCCTGAAGCGACGAGGTGTTGTCTGAGCTCCGTCCGAGTGCCTGCCTCCTGAAGCTCCTACGTACTAATAGATTACAAGGTACGAGGGGCGATGCGTGCTTGCTGATCTGCTCATGATTGTTCCACGAGGAGACATTACATTAAGGACCCTGTGAGGTGACATGCACGGGGCCGGCCCGCGAGCTAGAGCTCGGTCGCTTAGGTTTATCAGCACTGCAGGGACGGTCCTGAGCATAGACGCAATGCCACCAACTCACGCTCAAGGGACACTCGGGAGGAGAGCTGCTAGCGTGTGTGGCCTCAAGGGGTGACACCTCCGGCGACGAAGCGATGTCGAGCATAAGGTTAACAGACATAGCAACTTATAAAAGCACAACTAATTTTGATACATAGCCAAAAGATAACATAGCTACAGGGGCTGGCCCCAAGCAACCCGACGATGAAGTAGCTCAAAGGGCGCCTTCAGTTGAAAACCAAAAAGTTAGCTGGAAATGTTGTTGTAGAAGCATCGAGTCAGTCGAGGAAGCGTGCCGCAGAGGTCCACCCTTCATGAGCCGAGCGGCTCCTGAGGCGAGGGAGGCTCACGAGGGTTCGGGGCCTCACGAGGCGCCAGCGCCGACCGCCTGGCCTCGTGAGATGCCAATGCGAGCTGTGCAAACCGCTCGTATGTGGCTCCCGCGTTCAGCAGGCCAAAGGGCATGCAGATGTAGTTGCAGGGAAAATCCCCGCTTCGGCCGACGCACGATGGCCATAAGAGGTCCTGAGAAGCGGCCCTGTTGAAGCCCGGGATTTTGATGCAGATGCACAGCTCGCCGCCCGCGGCGGCTAAGCCAGTGGGGCGTGCGGGGCGACGCTCGCCGCGCATGGCCCGTGCTTCCTGAAGTTCGCCGATCGCCTTGGTGATGAATTCTCATGCTCTCGGCGCCTCACACCGTGTTCCTTCCTTGTGGGGGTGCGTGTGGAAGCACGCCTCCAAGTGGTACCTAAGCACCTCCCTCATCGCGCTAGTCAGGTCAGAGGACCTCCAGGTGGAAGCCCCCGAGCCTGCCCTGAGGGAGGCGCCATGTGGACCTTCCTATGAGGGAGGGAGGCACACCCGAGCGCCTGGCACGATAGCTGAGGCGTCGCCGGCAAGTGCCTTCTTTCCCCAGGATGACTCTTGGGGAGGAGCTGCTTCTTTGCAGGGGCAGCCTCAGGGGGCATGACGTCACCTTCACCATCGGAATTCTCGGCCGCTGCAGCTCGGTAGGCGTGCTCGAGGGAGTAGACTGCATCCTTCTCATCACAGGCGATAGTGATGACGCCGATGCACCCTGGCATCTTGAGGACATTCTAGCCATGGTGGGTTGCCTCCATGAACTTGGCGGGAGCAGGATACCCTAGGTGTCGTGGTGGGCGCATGGCAGATGCCAAAGGATGGCTAAAGATAGGGACAGGCTCGAGGGCATAGGTAGGATCCAAAGCCGAGGTCGGCATGAGCGAGCGTGGGATGCAAGACATACCCAGGTTCGCGGCTCTCCGGAGAGATAACACCCCTTGTCCTGCCAAGTGTGGTTTATATGTAGTGTGTAGTACAGAGATGCTCCTGGAGCTGTTTGGGGGAGGTAGGAAGGCAGGCCGAGGCTTAGGCTGCTCCTTCTCCTGGTGTGTGTGTGTGTGTGTGTGTGTGTGTGTGTGTGTGTGTGTGTGTGTGTGTGTGTGTGTGTTCTACTGATAGTTGATCTTGTGCCCGTGTACATGGAGGGCTCCTCGGGGGTTTATAGGTCAACCCCTAGGGTTACAATGGTAAAGCTACATGGGCGCGGGGCCAGGATGTCAGTGTCTGGAAAGCCGGCACTGGGACCCGCCGGGTACCAGGGTATGCCGGGTTCTCCGGGCATGGCCCCCCGTGCGCCAGGGGGCACTGTTCCCCATCTTGTCTTGCACCATGGAGTGGTTGAGCCGGCTCAGCTATAGTTGCGCGTGGCCTGGTCTCACCATTGGCTTGCGTCAGCGGGACTGGATTGCATTGTTGCCATGCCGGCCCTGGTCAGCGGGGTAGGTGGGGCCCTTTTGCCACGCTCGCCCCAGTCAGCGGAGTTGGTGGGCCACTGTAGCCACACTCATCTCCTCTACGGGGACATGGTCTGTCGTACGCCTTGGATGGGACAGGAGCTGACCCGAGGCTGGGTTGAGGAAGTCTTAGTTTGGCGGCGTTGGCTTGCATGCGCCAGCGGGCCCGATCATGTCGCGATCCTGGCCGGATTGCGGGGCTTGGCCGGGTTGAGGAACCTAGCCAAGCGCAAGCCGGATTGAGGGGTGAAGCTGGCCCTGAAGTTTTTGAAAAGGATCTAGGTTCCGTTGCCTGCCCGGGGTTTATCCCCCCGATAGTAGTCCTGGAAGCTTTGAAGGCTCGCCGGCTTCAAGCAGGGGGCCTTTGCAGTTTCAGCCCCCGAGGAGACAGCGGATGCTGGTGAAGCTTGTGACTGCCGGGTTCGGCAACACCCACTGTGTGCCGGCTTCCGGAAGCCGGATCGCGGCATCCCAGCATGGACGGGAAATCAAAGAGTCTGTCGAATCTTGAAGGAGAAGGGTCGTGCCCCCTCGGTTTCGGTGCGGGCGCCACGTGGTGAGGAGCAGCTGAAGAGGCCTGACAGGCCACACCCGTGACGGGACTTAATAGCGGGCTGAGGCCTGCCATGTCGCACCCTCGGCCCACACAGGGGGTTTATTGCCGCGTCTGCGGACGGTTGCACTTCTTGGCGCAGTTAATTGGTGTGTGGGTCGTGCCCACTTAATGCGGGTAAGTGGGAGGGGCTAGCGCAACCGATCCAACTTCCCCATGTACTGTCCATGGCTATAAATTGGGGGGAGGGCGCAGCGGAAATCATTCTCGCACGCGCTCCCACCTCCTTCTTCTTCTTCCCTTGCCCAGTTCTGGAGCTCGCTGCCCACGGGAGAAACAGACGCTGCTCGAATAGCCCGCCTGCCATGCATTCCTGGAGTTCTTCGGGTTTCAGCCGCACCATCTGGGCGCGAATGCGGTGTTGCAGCTCTCAGGGTTCGCCACCCTGTGCGAGGGCTATCTGGGCATCGAGCCCACCGTCGATCTTTGGGTCCGCTTCTTCTCTAAGCAGTAGGGGTCGGAGGCCGGCGTGATGTCTGCATGCGGGGCCGCCATCGTCTCGCCCAGGCCGCACGGGGTGTGCCCCAAGATTCCACTGGAGGATTGTGCCAAGAAGTGGCAGAATTCTTTCTTGTACGTCGACAACCTTGGCGTAGACCACATCAACTTCTTGCCCTACGTCGACGTGATGCCGCACGCCAAGACCAACTGGACCTACTACCCCAAGAACCTGGTGTAGGAGGTGCTGAACTTGAGTAGCCGGATTGCCGAGATGGTGGCGCGTGATGGGATCACCGGGACGGACCACATTGCGACCTTCATCACGTGTCGGGTGCTGCTGCTGCAGCGCCGGACGCATATCATCAGCCAGATGGCCGGACTTCAGGACCCCAACCAGATGTCGTCCTGGCGGCTGACGTAGGCGCAGGTCGCCGGCCGGGTCAATGAAATCTCATAGGGCAGAATGAAGGAGGAGTGGTAGTTCGGGAAGCCTCCCTACAGCCACGGGAACCTGGCACCGGCGGTGAGTCCCTGGTCTCCATACTTTGCTACATCTCATCTTCTTCTCCGTCCTGACGCGGCGAGGGAGGTGCTGCCGAATGTCATCCGATATCCATATGATTGAACAACAACGCATGTGGCGGCCGCCCAGCAGGCCGGTCTGGAGGAGGCGAAGACCCTCGCCGGGGACCCGGAGACGGTCAAAGCCGAGGACAGCGAGACCCGCCATACAGGTAAGTTTTTGTGCTCTAGTCCCTTGTGAGATTGATTGGAGGATGATGCGGGGGATTTGACGCACGCTGACGGTGCAGCGCCACCCAGGGGAGGAGACAGCGACACGGTGCCGGGTCGTCCCGCGCGCAGGCAGCAGCTAGCCGGCCACATGAGAAAGAGGACGTGGTGCCGAGGAAGCCGACCACCAAGCGCATGGTGGACCTGGCCGTCGGCAGCAAGCCGCCCGCCAAGAGGAGGCACCGCACCGTACCGGTGGTGATGATGAGACCGACCATCCCGACGGTGATCGGGTACGCTTTCTCACTAACTCCGGCGAGCTACCGAGCCGTTCTTTCCTTATGCTTATCTTGTCGTGATCCTGGTCGCCGATGGCGCTGGTGCTGGCAGTGACGGATGCCGCGTCTGGGGCGGCTTCTCGTTCCGGAGGACCCGGTCCAGCGCCATTGATCTGCCCGAGGGCTCGGCCGGGGAAGATCTCGGCCTAGACCCCTCGGACGCGGAGCGCTGCGCCTGGAGGGACCGGAACATGTCCCTTGAGGAGCTGGAGGCGGCACACCAGGCCTGTCCCGCGTGGCCGAAGACGAAGGCGAGCACGGACCCGATGGTCGACGTGCCGCCGACAGAGGAGGGGCGCGGCCCGGACGGCCAGGCGGAGATGGAGGTGGACGACCTAGAGGTCATGGTGATTGGTGACGACACCCGACCGTGGATCGACGTGGTCGAGCAGGTGGAGGTGGAGGGCGGTGGAGGCGGGGCCACCTCGAAAGAGATGCCGCAGGCGGTGGCGGATGGGGCACCGCAGGCAATCGACGCGGTGCCACAAGCGACACCGGCTGGCGTGCCGGTGTCGAGGCGTGCCGTGGAGGAGACGGCGAGCGGCGAGCGGCGAGCATGCCCTGGTGGTCAGACAGCCGCCAATGGCGTCGGGGAGTCGTCTCGCTGCCGGGTCGCCGCAGGTTCGGGCTGGGCCCAGCCAGGCCGTCTTCGGTCCCATCACGCAGGAGGAGGCGGCTATGGCCGCCGTGAGCCAGCGTCTCCTCGGGCATGCGGAGCGGCTTCAGGCCATTGTCCAGGACGAAAGCGAGCGGGCACGGGAGCTGGAGCGCTCCGTGTTGGTGAGTATTTCTTCCTTTGGTTTTTCCTTTGCAGCTGGTTAGTGGGGGCGCACCAACACACCCATTGGGTGTAGCCCCCAAGATTCGGGCCAACTACATAGTAGTTGGTTCGAATCTTCAAATGTTTTGTTTTGCATTGATTCTTGCTCTTTTGTAGCAATTGGATGCCTTCCGGGTCGGTGTTTACAACCGGCTTCTGGACAAGCACCAGCAGCTCACGGCGCGGCTCGCCGCCAAGGTGGAGGCGCTCTGCCTTGCCGAAGGTAAGTTTTGCATGCTCTTAGTGGGGGCGCGTGAGCGCACCCACTGGGTGTAGCCCTCGAGATTCGGGCCAACTAAGTAGTAGTTGGGTCGCATCTTAAAGTGTTCTTGTTCTTCCTTTGTCTTGACTCTGAATCTTTGATGTGCAGCCGCTGCGGCCAAGGTGCCGGTCTGGCGAACCCGGCTGGTCAGAGCCTGCCAGCAGCGCGACCTGGCTGTTGTCTACACCGGCCGGCTCCGGGTTGAAGTGGGGGAGTTGAAGGCGGAGGTCGCCAAGGTGGTGGAGGCCCAGCGGGCGCTTGCCGAAGCCGGCCAGCAGCATGATCAGCTGGCTGGCGACAAGAGCCGGTTGTAGGCCGAAGTGGAGCACCTCGAGGCAGAGGCGGCCAAGGCGGCGGAGGCCCAACAGGCGCTCACCAAAGCCGGCCAGCAGCGCTATCAGCTGGCCGACGACAAGGGCCAGCTCCAGGCCGAGGTGGAGCGCCTGAAGGCGGAGGCGGCCAAAGCGGCGGAAGCCCACCAGGCGGAGCTCCTCCACCTAAAGGAGGAGCACGAGAAGGTGGCCGCCACCATGGACGTTGAGCTAAAGGCGGCCATTGACAAGGGCGCTAAGCTGGAGAAGGCGCTTGAAGCACGTGACCGTGCCGGGAACCAAGAGCGGCATGATACGTTGCTCGAAGCGCAACACCTGGAAGAAGCCTTCGCTAGTAAGTGCTTGTTCGCTGGTTTCACCGGGTTGTGAAGCCGGCTTTGCTTTCTTTGTTGCTGATCGTCTTGCTTTTCTTCTTGGCAGGGCACTTCATAGAGACACAGAGGACGGCGGAGGAGGCCGTTCGTGTTGGACGGTCGCTCCAGGTGGGCGCGGGTGCTGGGCTTGACCTGAGCGTCTCCTGGACCTTCTCGGAGATCATGAACGCCACCGAGGCCCGCCTACAGGTCTTGGCGAGCAGATGGCGCGGGTCTCCTCAGCCGGCGCGGGGATGATGGCAGCATTCTAGCCTGGCGCCGTTGCGCCCAACAGCTTCATGCGACTGGTGCGGTGGCTGGAAGTTGGGCAGGAGCGGCTTCACGCGTGGCGCATCTCTGCCGCCCGTGCCAGCGCTGACATGGCGCTGAGGTTCGTCATGTCCTGGTACCCGGACATGACATTGGACCAGCTGATGGCCCAACGAGCCGGCGCGGAGCGCCAGCTGCAAGCGCAGGCGGTTCGGATTGCCGCCAGGGCCAGCTACATGGCTTCGTTCGCACTGCATGACGAGTTTCAGGTGGAAAGGACAGAAGACGGCGGGGTGGTGCCACCTGATGACTTTGGCCTATTGCTGGACGACCCGGAAGGCAGCTCTAAGGAGACGGGTTCCTACGCGGATGAGGACGCCGGGTTGGACAACAGCGGCACCTCGATTAACCTGGAGGCCACCGAGGAGGAGCCGGCGGTTGCGCAACCCGACGCGGGAGTTGTCTGAAGCCGAAGCCATCCTGCTTATCTTTTTCACATTTCTATTAAGTAGTAGGTCCACCCACCAACTGGGGTGTTGATGAATGTAATGAACTTTGGCCTTGGGCCCATTTTATCGTAATGTAAATATTTATGTGATTTTTTGAGCTTTTGCTCTTTGTTTTCTAAGCTTTTTTCTTGCTTGCTTCCTCTTTGGGCCTCCCCCTCATGAGCCGAACTGTCGGGTTCCAGTCCGTGACAAGGAGTTCAGCCCTTGGAAAGAGCGCACATTACTTAGGCCTTTCGAACGTTGAGTTCAAGCAAAACACCCACTGGGTGGCTGGCGAGCAGCCGGTCGTGCGACAACTTAGTGCGGTGAGACCGGGTTGGCCAATTCGGCAGGCCCAACTTAGTGTTTTGTAGCGTGTAGGTGCTTTGGCCCATAGTTTTTGCCGGCCAATAGCCGAAGCCGGACTATGACGTAGGGTGAAGTGGAGGGCCTCGGCAACCCGAACACGCCGGGATGTGCTAAGGAGGACGGCGGGGTGTGGTCAAGCTGGCCAACCCTCGAGCCCCCGGGTTGAGTGGGCCAACCCGGCAGTGGAGGTTTAAGAAGATTTACAAGGGTGTGTAACAAACAATAACTTGGCAGGAAAAGGCAACCCCCGAGCATCGTTCAGGGGTCCCATATTTTTCATTGAATTACAAAAGGCAGTGATGCATATGTGCATATAGCTAACTGTAAAACGGGCGGAGGAGTTCTGCATTCTAGGGCCGTCTTGTGTCTTCATCGCCGGTATCTCTCTTGCGCTTGTTCGGCTTGCGGGTGTTGATGAGGTAGTAGGCGTTGCAGTCACACAAAGCTTTGCTGACGATGAAGGGGCCCTCTCATGGGGAGGCCAACTTGTGTTGGCCGGCTTGCTGCTGGACAAGCTGGAGGACGAGGTCTCCCACACGGAATGCGAGGGGCTTGATCTTCTTGTTGTGGTAATGCTTAAGGCTTTGCTGATAGATGGCGGATTGGCTCAGGGCCAAAAGGCGTGCTTCTTCGAGTAGGTCGACGCTGTCTTCGCGGGCTTCCTTGGCTTGGGCTTCTATGTACATTATGACTCACGTGTAGTCGAACTTGATGTCAGTCGGGATGACGGCTTCCGCTCCGTAGACGAGGAAGAACGCGATGAACCCGGTCGACTTGTTAGGCGTTATGCGGAGATTCCAGAGGACGACTGGCAGTTCGTCAAGCCAGCTGCTGGGTGAACAGATGAGGGGTTCGACGAGCCATGGCTTGATGCCAGATAGGATGAGGTCGTTGGCCCGCTTGACCTGGCCGCTGGATTGAGGATGAGCGATGGAGGCCAAGTCGAGCCAGATGTCGGAGACGGAGAAGTACTGCGCGAGCGCGCCCTTGGCGAATTTGGTGCCGTTGTCCGTGATGATGTTGTGCGGGACACCGTAGCGCACCGTGATGTTTTTTATGAACCGGATTGCTGTTGGCCCGTCCAGCTTCTTGATCGGCCGTGCCTTGATCCACTTGGTGAACTTCTCAACTGCCACTAGCAAATGCATCATGCCGCCTCGAGCGGTCTGGAAGGGTCCCACCATGTCGAGCCCCCAGACCATGAAGGGCCAGGTGATCGGGATGGTTTGCAGGGCTGAAGCCGGCTGGTGGTTGCGCTTGCTGAAGCGTTGGCATCCCTCGCACTTGAGGACGAGCGACTCGGCGTCCTTGAGGGCCATGGGCCAGTAGAAACCATGGCGAAAAGCCTTGGCCACCAGGGACCTGGGGGTGGCGTGGTGCCCGCACTCGCCCTGGTGTATGTCGAGGAGAATCTCTATACCCTTGTCCTGCTCGACGCAATGCTGGAACACGCCTATCGCGCTGCGATTGACGAGCTCGTTGTTGATGATTCTATAGGCGGACGCCCGACATTGCACTTGCCGGGCCTCGGTCTCGTCCATAGGGAGTACTACATCCTCCAGGAATGCTAGGATTGGCTGGTGAAGGAAATATGCCCTAGAGGCAATAATAAAGGAATCCATATTTCACAAGAGAACCAAGCACATCAAGAGACGCTTCAATTCCATCCGCGATCAAGTCAAGGAGGGAGGCATAGAGATTTGCAAGCTACATACGGATCTGAATGTTGCATACCCGTTGACTAAGCCTCTCTCACGAGCAAAACATGATCAGCACCAAGACTCCATGGGTGTTAGAATCATTACTGTGTAATCTAGATTATTAACTCTAGTGCAAGTGCGAGACTGAAGGAAATATGCCCTAGAGGCAATAATAAAGTTGTTATTTATATTTCCTTATATCATGATAAATGTTTATTATTCATGCTAGAATTTTATTAACCGGAAACTTAGTACATGTGTGAATACATAGACAAAAAGAGTGTCACTAGTATGCCTCTACTTGACTAGCTCGTTGAATCAAAGATGGTTAAGTTTCCTAACCATAGACATGAGTTGTCATTTGTTTAACGGGATCACATCATTAGAGAATGATGTGATTAACTTGACCCATTCCGTTAGCTTAGCACTTGATCGTTTAGTATGTTGCTATTGCTTTCTTAATGACTTATACATGTTCCTATGACTATGAGATTATGCAACTCCCAAATACCGGAGGAACACTTAGTGTGCTACCAAACGTCACAACGTAACTGGGTGATTATAAAGGTGCTCTCTGTGTGTCTCTGATGGTACTTGTTGAGTTGGCATAGATCGAGATTAGGATTTGTCACTCTGATTGTCGGAGAGGTTTCTCTGGGCCCTCTCGGTAGTGCACATCACTATAATCCTTGCAAGCAATGTGACTAATGAGTTAGTTGCAGGATGATGCATTACGGAACGAGTAAAGAGACTTGCTGGTAACGAGATTGAACTAGGTATTGAGATACCAACATGAAATCTCGGGCAAGTAACATACCGATGACAAAGGGAACAACGTATGTTGCTATGTGGTTTGACCAATAAAGATCTTCGTAGAATATGTGGGAGACAATATGAACATCCTGGTTCCGCTATTGGTTATTGACCGGAGACATCTCTCGGTCATGTCTACATAGTTCTCGAACCCGTAGGGTCCGCAGGCTTAAAGTTCGGTGACGATCGGTATTATGAGTTTATGTGTTTTGATGTACCGAAGGTAGTTTGGAGTCCCGGATGTGATCACAGACATGACCAGGAGTCTTGAAATGGTCGAGACATAAAGATTGATATATTGGACGATCGGTATTATGAGTTTATACTGGTTCGGGCCACCATTGTGGTGTAATACCCTACTCCAGTGTGTGGTGTGGTGGATTGCCTCAGGGGCTGTTGATGAACAATACAAGGAAGAACAGCCTCATGAGGGTGCATTCTTGGCGGTCTGATTTAACTGCTAAGGGGAGTTCAGTCGCTTCTCTCTCTCTCTAGATTGATGCCTCTACCCTGTGGGTGGCTAGTCCTATTTATAGGCAGAGGCCCTGGGCCTCTTCCCAAATATTGAGTGGGAAGGGCGCCAACAATTGGCCATTTTGAAGGGGAACATCTAGTACACTTATCCTGACTAAAGTCGGTCCTCGCCTGCCAAACACTCTGACGGTGACGCCGGCTTGGGCTCCATGATGACCTCCTTCCTGCCGTTGTGTTGGTCTTGGTCTTGTTGCACCGAAATGGTTGCCTTTGCTTGATACTCTTCGCCTGCGCTTGCCTCCTTTGCACCAAAGAGGAAATGAGGACACTGCGCAGGCTGGCGCCCGCCTGGCGCCCTTGGTCGTCATGGCTTGCGTCATGGGCACCTCGTGAGGTACCCCGCCTTGATCTCTCCGCCTCGCGAGCCAGCCCGACGAGGCCGTGGCTCGAGGAAGCTTCTGTCGCCCGCCTCATGAGGCTTGGCCCCTCGCGAGGGTCTTGAGCTTGTGCTGATGAAGATGGGCCGTGCTGGGCCACCCCTTGAGCCACGCCGCAGGCCGCAGGCAGGCAAGTCTGGGTACCCCCATTCCCAGAACACCAACAGTAGCCCCCGGGCCCAAGGCGCGCCTGGACTTGGCTTAGCAAAGAAGCGAAGGGGCAAGTGCGCGTTGGCCCCAACAGCTCAAGGGACCTTGGGCGCCAGCGTGGCGATTGATTGACGTGGGCGCCCCTGTTCCCCACGCCTCCTTATTTTGCGCCTAGCTAGGCAGCACTGTGGTTGCACAGTCATCCCTCTTCTCGCCGCTCGAGCGTCTCCTGCCCTTCCTCCTCTCGATCTCCAGTCTCCGCTTCCAATCCAATCTCGAATCCTCCCCCTTCCTATCGCCATGGCTCCGACGAAGAAGGGGAAAGGGAAAAAGCATGTGCCTCCACCCCGCTCGCCGTCGCCGACGGCTCTTGCTGTCGATCGGTCGATCATACTCAACCGAGAAGGTTTGGACAAGGTCAGTTCTGCCCTCGCCACCATCTTCAACGAGTGCGGGAGGATGACGGTCTGGCCCGCGTCTCACTTCTCCATTGACAGAGTAGTCACCGAGGTCTGATACTTCGCCGACGCCCTGTGGGCGGGACTGGTTCCCCCCTTCTCCAATTTCTTCAATGCTGTGCTTTCCCATTACCAGATCCATATGATGCATTTGGGTCCTGAATCCATTACTCTTCTTGCTGTTTTCGCTTTTATGCAGGAGGCGATGATGGGCATTCCTCCTTCAGTTGCCTTGCTGCGCCACTTCTTCTCTTTGGGCCTCAGCGACCCCGCCCAATGCTCGGGGTGCGTGAGCTTCATTGCCGCACCAGAAACAGCGGCTTCAGGAATTGATTTCAACCTTCCTCCACCCACGCCTGGGTTCCGCGAGCGGTGGATGTATGTGGACGTCGGGGTGCCCAACCCCCTGCTTTCGGAGCCAACATTACCCGCTATCCCCAATTCGGGCTGGGACCAGGAGACGCTCACGAGCCCCCGGCTCGTCTTTGTATGGCATCGCTTCGCGTACTTGAGGGCGCTCGGCGTGACGGCGCCCAAGGTGGTGAAGGAGTTCCTCCTATGCCGCATTGCCCCTCTCCAGCGCCATTCCCGCCGGATGTGGGCCTTCGGCGGGCGTGAAGACCGCATGAGGCTCCAGGAGGAGGACCTGACGCCTGAAGTGCTGAGGAAGGTTCTCATGATCCTGACTGGGGACCCTTCCCCTGGCAGCATCCGGCAACGGGGTGCCCTACTGTACCTTTGCTCGAATAGGGGTGATTTCGTGAAGCAGATGCCCAGCTTCGACGAATGGGGGTTGCGCCCCGCAGGCCTCATGGGACCTTGTGAGAACCCAGTTGTGGTGGTTGCCCTTCCGGTTGCCCACGGCGGTCCTTCCTCGAGTGGTGGAGCAGGGAGGCAAGGGCCACCGAGGGCTGAAGGGGCCTCCACCGGGATGACGACGCTAGGTGGCACTCCTGGGGCGGCAGCTCCTGTGGCCCGCCCTGTGGCGGCTGAAGGCGTTGAGCCGCGGCTCGCGGCTCCCGTGGCAGAGGCCCCTGAGGCCCCGACCACCCTTCTTGGTGAGGCGGCTGGCGGCGTGCGCCAGGACGACGCCCCTGACGCTGGTCACTTTGGCGCTTCTTCCTCATCGCAGGCTGACCCCTGCGCTGAGCTCCTGGTCCGCTTCCGCGTGGACTTCGAGGCTCTCCGAAAGAAAAAGGAGGCCTTGGGTGATGATTACCCTTGCCGCCTACTGAAGCGCATGAAGTATTTCGCCATTGATGAGTAAGCCTTCCCCTTTCTTAGTTCCTTATTTTCCCGTTGCTTCGGCTGATCCTTGCTCTGCAAGGCCCTTCCTTCAGAGCTCACAAAGATGGCTGAGGAGCCATCCCCCCAGGCCTCGCCCTCTCCACCGTCCCCAAGCGCTTCGAGCTCAAGCGTTGCCCTCGTGGTGAGGCCGGTTGGAGAGGTGAGCCATCCTGCGATGCATCATGGTTCTGCGCACCTCGCGACCCTCCTTCGCGAGCCTTCCTGAGGTATAGCCAGCCTGCCTTGGGCTCTTCGATTGGTCGTGGACGGTGACTGGCTGAGGTTGGCCCTGCGCTCTTCCTTTGAGGATGAGCCGGCTCTGGGCCAGGCTCCTGGCGGGGCGTGTCCGGCCATTGCGAGGGCGCGAGCCCCCTGCCCAGGGGGGAGTGCTGGTTCGTGGCCCCCGCGCATGCCTGGGGCAGAGGACGACGCGGAAGACGTGCTCGAGCGCGCCCGGGAGCGCCGCGCCCTTCACCAAGGGTTTCTCCGGAGGGCGGCCATGTGATGAGCCAGCTGGTGTAGAGCTTCTTGACGAGGACGCGCGCTTGAAGCCGAGGGCCTGCGCCTTAGTCAAGAGAGGTGCAAGCTGAAGGTGGCCGTTGCCCTTGCGTGCCACCAGCGTGACCTCGACAGTGAGGAAGCCGAGGTGTCACTGGCGGCTTCTCGGGAGGCCCGCTCCCGGGCCGTCGAGGAGGCCCAGGAGGCTGTCCGGCGGGGTGAGGCGGCGGAGGAGCGGGCGCGGGAGCCTGTGCCTGGAGCAATTCCTGGAGCAGCAGGTGGAGCTGCGTGAGGCGGCCTTGCATCGATGAAGGGGCTTGGCCGACCAGGCGGAGCTCTAGAGACGTGAGGAGGCACCGACGCCGAAGCCGCCGAGCGCCTGGTGACCTTGAGCAGCTGGAGACGAGGGAGCGCTTGGTGGCGCAGGCGTAGGACGATGTCGCTGCGCGGGAGGCCCGAGTCCTGGAAGAGGTTGATCGCTGGGCGGAGGCGGCCCGCTCGAACCTCGAGCGCGAGTTCGAGGAGAGGTTGGAGTTGATCAAGGTCGAAGCGGACGGCAGGACCGCCGCCCTGAGGGCCAAGCTGGATGAGGTGACACGGCGGGCTGACGCTTCCCGAGCCGCCCTTGGTGCGGCACAGGAGGAGCTGACCTCCTCCCGCGCCGAGGTGCTTCTTCTCCGTCAACGGGTGGACGTGGCTGAGGCCGCTTGTGCCGGAGCGAGGACGAGATACGCCAGCGGCAGGTCCTGGAGCACGAGCATGGCCCTATGCTCCGCACGCTCCGGGAAAGATCTAAGACGGCCCTGGGCAACATCTGCGAGGCGGCCGTTGGCGAGACTCATGCGGTTAACTATGCTGGTAACCTCCAATTCTTCACTGATGTGGTGACGCAGCTAGAGGCGCGGTCGGGCAGAGCCAACAGGTTGGTGGAGGAGAGGAGCCGTGCCCTGCTCGGGCGTGCTTTTTCTCGCGTCTTCAGTCATCTTCAGAACATGGATCCCCACTTTGACTTTGATGCCGCCATCGCCCCGGTACCCCAGGCCATCCGGGACGACCTGACGCATTGGGTGGAAGACAACGTGGATGCCCTTGTCAGGGCCTTCACTACTGACAACGACGGTGTGGTCGTGGTGGCTGATGAAGGCGGCGTGGTGAACGGCCCTGGCGCCGCCGACGGCGACGCGGAGGGTGATGGCGAGGCCAGCGACACCAGCGACGATTCAGGAGGTGCCCTTGAGGATGCATTGGGGGATTTATCCGATTGACCGCGTGTTGTACCCGCTTTCTACCTCAAGGCAGATAGAGTTCGGGCTTGGCCCTGAAGGTTGTAAGAGCATTTTGGGAGGGGGAGCCCCTCGTGTAAAAACTTGCAGTTAGCGTATTAGTAGATACGATATCACCCGCACGCCTGCGCCAAGTGGCTGGCCTTGCGACGAGCTGGCTGGCTTGTTTACCTCGACCAGCGTGGGCCCGAGATAGCTCATGGAGGGCTGTGGTGTCCTGAGTGCTTCTAACGAGCCCATTGAACCTGTAATGAGAACCTCCTGAGAGGGCGCGGTGACGGCAGTCCGGGCTGCACGCATGCTAGGCCTGGCCCGGCTTGCGAGGGGCTCACGAGGGGAGGCAGTTGAGGCAAAGTGGTAACCAGAACGCGAGAGATTGCTCGAACGAGAATAAACACCCCTTCCCCAAACACACACAAATCTCAAGCTCAAATCCAACTTAAATCCAAACGGGGAAAAAAGCGACTGCCAAGGGGAAAAGCAAGAAAAGCAAAAAAAGCCGCGTCCGACACCTAGTCTAGTCTTGGACGTCTTCTCACCAGCACGGAGCTAAGTGCTGCCACTGGGCGTGGGAGGGAGCCCCAGGGCCTGAGGCCGGGCGCCTCGAGACTCGGGCGCGTGTACAGCCCCACTCATTATTAGTGAGAGTGTCACAGGGCGACGAGCTTCACAGGCACTGGGCCTTCTTCACAGGTACCGGCCTTGCTTCATATCGCCAGACGAGGGCCCCGCCTTGCACCACACTCTAGTGCCATCGACGACGGCCGGAGACCGAAGACGCCGCCGATGGGGTAGAGCGGTCGCCAGCGGTTCCCCCGACGACCACGGGTCCTCTGCGGGGGGTAGGCCCTGAGGCGTCTCCCCGGCAGAGGGCATACCTCCTGAGGACGCCTTGCTCCGAACGCCGCGGTGGTGATGCCGGATCTCGGCCCCTCTCCTACAGCCCCCGGCGCCCTCCTCCTGAGGGGTAGGAAGCTGCCGGATTGGGGCAGCCACCCGCTGTGTCAACCTGTACCTCCTGCGATCCATGGTTAGCGTATGCCTGCTCCTGAGGAATTAGTGGTACCCGATAATCGCTGCCTCCAGCGCGGTCGACGGGGCCTTCCCGGGGCTCCTGAAAGAGCTCAGCTTCGGGTGTCTCGTCCCCCCAGCTTGGGCCGAGGAGCGAGCCATGTTCGTCCTCCTGCGCGTGCCCTTGATCCATCATGTGGGGCACATACTCTTCTGGGGCCGCCACCTCAA
Organism: Aegilops bicornis; assembly: GCA_021605145.1. Classification (NCBI taxonomy): domain Eukaryota; kingdom Viridiplantae; phylum Streptophyta; class Magnoliopsida; order Poales; family Poaceae; genus Aegilops; species Aegilops bicornis. The sequence goes on along the minus strand of CM038670.1, from coordinate 334,658,206 downwards.
TGCTTCATCAGAGTGCCCCGTGTGCCACGCAGCCCTGCTTGAGGCGCCAACGTGGGGGTGGTAGCGCGGCGGCCCACTAGGACCATGGGCTGTGGCGAGTCCTCCTTCGCTGGCCGGGGGCGAAGGCAACGCTGCTGTTAGCCCGGTTGAAAGTGCAACTATCCCTAGGTGGTTTTGGTAATTCATAACAACATATAGCTCATTGAGCTAATGCTATTCCAAGACAAATATTTCAGGAAAGCTCAATGAATGGCATGGCATGGATGATGAAAGTGGATCCCTCAAAATATTAAGGACAAAGGATTGGCTCAAGCTCAAAAGCTCAAGACTCTACATCTTACATTTTAGTGATCCAAGATCACATTGAGTCTATAGGAAAAGCCAATACTATCAAGGAGGGATGAGGTGTTGCTTAATGAGCCTCTTGCTTCATGTGCTTAGTGATATGCTCCAAAACCCTCCACTACTTTCTCACATCCTCATATGACCTAAACCTAAAGTCAAACTCGACCCTACTGATTCTTTCTATCCGGCGCCACCGAGTTCAGATGTCATAGCCACTGCCACAAACCCTAGGCAAATCGGTCTCACCGATAGGGATCTCGGTCTCACCGAGATGGGATTGTAATCTCTGCTTCCCTTCGTAACGCTTCGGTCTAACCAAGTGAGCGATCGGTCCCACCGAGATTGCAATGTAAACTCTATGTTTCCCTTTCGTAACTTTTCGGTCTCACCGAAAGAGCGAATCGGTCCCACCGAGTTTACTTGACCAACTCTCTGGTTAGCTAATTACCAAAATCGGTCTCACCGAGTTTGTGTAATAGGTCTCACCGAGATTATGTTATGCCCTTACCCTAACCATATCGGTCCTACCGAGTTGCATGTCAGTCCCACCGAAAACCCTAACGGTTACTAGGTTTACTAAATCAGTCCGACCGAGTTTTATGATTCGGTCCCACCGAGTTTGGTAAATTGTGTGTAACGGTTAGATTTTGTGTGGAGGCTATATATACCCTACCACCTCCTCTGCATTCGTGGAGAGAGCCATCAGAACACACCGACACTTCCAACTTACCAGTTACGAGAGAACCACCTACTCATGTGTTGAGACCAAGATATTCCATTCCAACCATATGAATCTTGATCTCTAGCCTTCCCCAAGTTGCTTTCCACTCAAATCTTCTTTCCACCAAATCCAAATCCTGTGAGAGAGAGTTGAGTGTTGGGGAGACTATCATTTGAAGCACAAGAGCAAGGAGTTCATCATCAACACACCATTTTTTACTTCTTGGAGAGTGGTGTCTCCTAGATTGGCTATGTGTCACTTGGGAGCCTCCGACAAGATTGTGGAGTTGAACCAAGGAGTTTGTAAGGGCAAGGAGATCGCCTACTTCGTGAAGATCTACCGCTAGTGAGACAAGTCCTTCGTGGGCGACGGCCATGGTGGGATAGACAAGGTTTCTTCTTCGTGGACCCTTCGTGGGTGGAGCCCTCTGTGGACTCGCACAACCGTTACCCTTCATGGGTTGAAGTCTCCATCAACGTGGATGTATGATAGCACCACCTATCGGAACCACGACAAAAACATCTGTGTCTCCAATTGCGTTTGAATCCTCCAAACCCTTCCCTTTACATTCTTGCAAGTTGCATGCTTTATTTTCCGCTGCCTATATACTCTTTGCATCCTTGCTTGAATTGTGTGAAGATTGCTTGACTTGCTTAAAGATAGCTAAAATCTGCCAGTCTAAAATTGGGAAAAGGTTAAGTTTTTAATTGGTCAAGTAGTCTAATCACCCCCCCTCTAGACATACTTCAAGGTCCTACAAGTGGTATCAAAGCTTTGGTCTCCATTTGCTTTGATTTCCATAGCTTTTGGTGGTCATAGCCTTGGTTTCGCAACCTAGGAGAGTATGGCGTCTAACAAGGGAAATTATCACCGTATAGGTCCTTATTTTGATGGCACTAATTTTGCTAGTTGGAAGCATAAGATGAAAATGCATATTCTCGGACATAACCCCACCATTTGGGCTATTGTGTGTATTGGTTTGCAAGGTGAATTCTTTGATGGGAGAGAACCGAACCGTGAAGCTAGTGCGGAAGAGTTGAAGATGTTGCAATACAATGCTCAAGCTTGTGATATCCTCTTCAATGGCTTGTGCCCCGAAGAATTCAACAAAATCAACCGTCTTGAGAATGCAAAGGAAATTTGGGATACTTTGATTGATATGCATGAAGGTACCGACTCCGTCAAGGAACCCAAGTTGGATGTGCTCCAAAGTCAGCTTGACAAGTTCAAAATGAAGGATGGTGAAGGTGTCGCTGAAATGTACTCTAGGCTTGCTCTTATCACAAATGAGATTGTCAGCTTAGGAAGTGAAGAAATGACCGACAGATTCATCATCAAGAAGATCCTAAGAGCATTGGATGGAAAATATGATACTGTGTGCACATTGATCCAAATGATGCCAAATTACAAAGATCTCAAGCCAACGGAAGTCATTGGAAGAATTGTTGCTCATGAGATGTCACTCAAGGATAAGGAGGAACTTCACAACAAGTCAAGTGGTGCTTACAAAGCCTCATGTGAAGCCCCCACATCATCAAGTGAGAAACAAACCTTCAATAAATAATTGAGCTTAACGGTAAAGAACTTCAACAAATTCTACAAGAGTAGAAGCAAAGAAAGAAGCTCCAAGTCAAGGTCCTACAATGACAAAAGATCTTCTAGTCGAGAGCGAAATTGCTACAATTGTGGGAGACCCGGACACTATTCCAATGAGTGTACGGCACCCTACAAAAGAAGAGAAGATTCTCCCAAGAGAAGAAGTAGAAGAGAAGAATCACCACCAAGAGAGAGAAGGAGTAGAGATGATCGTTATGAACGAAGACCCTCACGGAGAAGCAAGGATTCGGAAAGGAAGGATAAGTCATCAAAGAGCTACACAAAACGAAGACATCAAGCTCATGTTGGTGAATGGGTATTCGGCTCCGACTCCGACAATCACTCCGAGAGAAGCTATCACTCCGACCAATACACTCAAGATGAAGGTGTTGCGGTTTAGCACTTGTGTCAACCAACTCCTATGACATATTTGAATCACCAAATGAAGGAATTGGAAGATGCTTCATGGCCAAAGGTCCTAAGGTAACACACCCCAAGTATGTTGATTTTAATAGTGATGAAGATGACTTGCTAGGTGATGATGATTTACTTATTGACAACTCTAGTGATGAATACTATAATGAAACGTCAATTAATCATGCTAATCAAGGTGAAACGAATGACAATGATAAGGAGAAGATTGAGCTTCTAACTAAAGAACCAAACACTCTTAAGTTAGCTCATGAAACTATCTTCGAAGATCATCGAGAACTTTTAAGGGCTCATGAGAAGTTACGCTTTGGAAAGATCAATCTTGAGCAAGAGCATGAGTTCCTAAAAGCGATCAATGATGATCTCTGTAAGAAAAGTTCTTCTTATATTGCCAAGCATTTACTCTTATCTACTTACATGCCTCAAGACAAGTCTAGCAACAAGAACAAGAAATATTCTTCTTCTAGTAGTAACAATAACAATGCTAAATCCAATATTGTTGCTTCTAGTAGCTCTCTTGATTCCACTAATGATTCTCTTAGCCAAGTTACACTTGAGCAAGAAAACAGCTTATTGAAGGGAATTATAGAGAAAGGTGTATACAAGAGCCTTGCCGGGAGTAAGCAATTTGAGGAAATTGTATGCAAGCAAGGAAGGCACCGGAAGAACTAAGGTGTTGGTTTTGAACGAAAGTTCAATGCCAATGGAGTTGAGTTGGAAGAAGATCAATACCCCAAGACGAAGTTTGTTCCTCAACAAGAGAAGTATGATCCTACTTCCTTCAAGGAACACAAGCACAAGATGATCTTCCACCACAAGACCACAAGAACAAGGGCAAGGACAAGCTTCAAGAGGAGATTGATGCATTTGAAGAAGCACCTAAGGCCCTGGTCAAGTGGGTTCCCAAGACTACGCCAAGTTCTACTTCATCAAGCACAACTACTACACCAAGGATTCCCATCAAGATGATGTGGATCCCAAGAAGAAGAACTAGAGAGTTCTTGAGGGTGACTCACCAACATTTTTCACTCATATCATTATGGCAAGGACAAGTGCAATCAAATTCCATATCTTGCACTAGTTCAAGGAGTCACAAAACCCTCATGTTGGTAAGGCAAGGGACAAGGTAACCTAAAGTTTTCATGGACATCCTTTTGTGTGTGTGCATCACTCTATGTCTATGGATATTCTTGTTTATTCCTTGTGGGACTAACCCATGTAGGTATTGAAAGTGCAACTCACTCCAAAGGATTGCTCCAAAAGATCTACATCAACATTGAGCATCCACATCTTCAACACCTACAAGAAGTCATCATCGACAAAACCCAAGGTTAGTTTATCCCTCTAAAGGGGGTTCTCACATCTAGGGGGGGCTTAACTCTAAGATTTGAGTCAAAGCAACTCTAATGATGTGAACACATAAATGCTTTATGTAAAAGTGGTAAACCCACTTGAGCTTAAACGATGAGTATGACCTATGGTCAAATGTTCTCATTTGACTCCTAAGTCAATATACTCATATATAGATGACCTAGTCATCGCCAATTGTTTGATAGATGCTAGAATTGGTTGTGCATGCTTTGGCACATATTTCATTTGTCATTTTATTGTGTGAGCATGTTGGTTGCATATTTTACTCATTCGAGGACATCCACTTGTTGTTTTGATTGATTGGATTCTTTCTCTTTGGCCAAGTGGATGGACAAGAATGCCTAAGAACCTTCTCTAGCTATCTATGATTTTCTCGTCTCAAACTCTATTCATGCTACATCACAAAATTTGATCAAGTCAGATTCGAACCACTCTGTGAGAGGAGCACTCGGAGTCCCCGATTCGTCGTAGACTTAAACTTCCAAAACTTCTTTGTGATTTTCGGTCTGACCGATTCCTCCATTTCGGTCATACCGAGATCACTAAGTCGATCTAGGTTTTCAATCTCGGTGCAACCGAGTTGAACTTTTCGGTCACACCGAGTTGTCAGAATCTTAATCAGTTATGCATCTCGGTGCCACCGAGTTGTTGAACTCGGTCACACCGACAGTGTCGGGCTATATATTCACACGGGCAAATTTTGGAAAACTTTCCCTGAAACTCCTCACCCGCGCATAGCTCGCTCTGCCTACTAGGTCTATGGATCGTCGACTTCGTCGCCAGCCGCCTCCATCCGCTGGTCTCCGCCGCCGTCAACGGAATTCTTCTCCGCCGTTGCCGCCGTAGCGAGTTCACCGCCGAACTAGGGTATGAACTCGATCACAGTGCTATCCTCGCTCGATTCTCAAAGCACATTGTGTTTCATAATGCATCTTGCCACGATTGAAACACTTCTATCGATCAAAACAATCCTTAGAATAGTTGTGATTCGAAAATTTAGGGTTAGGTTTCATGAAACCATCTCGCACTCCACCGAGTTGAAAAACTCGGTCCCACCGATTTGGCTAACGCCATTGCACTAGTAAGTCTCGGTCTGACCGAGAATTAAAAATCGGTGTGACTGATTTTAGAACTTTGTGAAACTCTAGAAGTCTCGGTGCCACGAGCGTGACTCGGTCCGACCGAGTTCACTAGTTTAGGTTCCAAACTGCTTCGGTATCACCGAGTTTGAAAATCGGTAGATCCGAAATGCTTTCAGTGGAAAACTAAAACCAAGTTTTTTGAATCATTCTTTTGCAAAAATCTCTGCATTTTGTGATGCTCATCCACTCTACCTCATCTATAACTATTCACAGGATCAGCAGTCAGTGTGTGCAGCATGTCAGACCAAAGTGATGCCGAATGTGTCAAGAGCAGATTGACATGAGTGAGGGCACTAGTCCCTCTAGCAGCTCGAGATGAGGGGAGCGAAGCACTCGATAATTTGCCCAAGGCTGCCACAAGGACAAGAAAGAAGAAGACCTCAGAGTCTGAGGATGAAGATTATGTGGCAGTTGAGGATGAGGCCAGTTCAAAGAAGTGCTCAAGAAGGAGTACAGCTCAACAGCAGTTAAGCCTGGAATGAAGATCAAAAGGCCAGCGGGAAGACAACCAATGTCCAAAGCCAGAGTCTCCACTCAAGCTTCTTTGGAATCCCAACCCAAAGAACCTGCTGCTGCTGATGGAAAGAAAAGGAAGGAAAGGGTCAAGAATACCATGGCCAGAGTGATTGGGAAACCTTCTATGATGGAGGAAGAAGAAGAAGAAGAGGTTGCTGAGCCAACACCCAAAGCACAAAAGCTGATGGGTGATGCCATAAAATCAGGGGCTGCAACTTCAAAGCCCAAAGCCGCCCCTAAGCCCAAGAGTGCACCAAAGAGGAATATCAGGAGTATACCAGAAGCTGAGAAGAACAAGGCCCCAATGCCTGAAGTTGATGCTGAGGAAGATGAAGAAGGGCAGGTCCTAAGGAAGCTCAAGCCCAAGATTCCAGACCACAATGATGCTCATCCTGTGGCTGATAACATGAAGATCAGGAGAGATCAAGGGTTGAGGCTATGGAGAGAGTCGAGATCCATATGCCACTGTGGAGAAGGACTGTCAGAGATTACAGGTTCCACACCAAGGAGCAGCAGGACTTCTATGAGACCATCTTATTGTATAAGAAGCCCATAGTTTGTGATATGAGGTGGGTCGACTGGACCTACATTCAGGAGAATGCAGAACACTATCCTGGAGTGTATGACAGCTTCAGTGCGTGTCGAGTTGCATATTTTGTCGGGCAGAAGCTCACAAACTGGAATGACGAGCTCATTATGCAATTCTACTCCACAACACATTTTTATCCAGATGGCAGGATAGTTTGGATGTCTGAAGGAATGAGATATCAGTCAACCATAGAGGAATGGGCAAGTCTGATCAATGCCCCCAAGAAAAGTGAAGATGACTTGGACATTTATGCCAAGAAGAAGATGGGACACAACTCAATGTCACAGATGTACAAGGAGATCCCAGATGATGCACTTGAGACTTTCAAGTTTGGATCAGTTCATTTTCTTCTGTCAGGGCTGCCTACGATCAACTGGATCCTAAGGCACACTCTATTGCCCAAATCAGGTGACCACAACTTGATCAGAGGGCATGCAATCAATTTGCTTCACAGTTTTTATGTGCCTCAGAAATTCAAAGTCATGAGCCTCATAGTTGAAACTATCAAGCGGACAGCAGCAGACCAGAAGAGGAGCTATGGATATGCCCCATAGATTCAGGAGTTGATAAACTCAAAGATGGGCACAGGAAAGTATATGTTGGATAAGGAACACATGGTTCTCTATCCTGACTTTGAGGACAATCAAGTTGTCATGACTGAGAATGAACCATCATCAGGACAAGCGCAAGAGAAGAAGGAGAAAGCAAGGAAAGAGAAGGCTGCCAAGATGCCAACTCAAGCAGAGGCATCTGATTACTTTCTGAAGAACAAGCAGGAGCAGATTGGTTACTTGATAGCATCAACTCTGCGGATTGAGAAGGGGTAGGCCACCCTAACTCAAAACCAGGAGAGCCTGGAAAGAATCATGGAACAAAAATTCTATGATATTGATGTCAAAGTAACTGAGATTCAGTCAGCTGTGGAGCAGCTACAGGATGACATGCAGGAGAGGAAGGGCAAAACTACAACTGATGCATTTGCCAGAGTGCCACGAGCTTAGAGATCAGCTGCAGAGCCAGTCACCAGAGTCACTTCATCAGCTCCAGCTACAGCTCCAGCGCAACCAGCTCCAGCACCAACTCCTTCAGCTCCTTCCACATCTACTTATGCCTTCATCCTTGGAGTTCTATCTACACCACCTCCAGAAGACCAAGCCTGAGAGACGATATAATCCTATGCATTTTCTAGGAACTTTTTGGTAACTTGTTGCCAAAGGGGGAGAAAAATGTATAGATCATAGGCTTCGAGAGAGAGAGAGAGAGAGATTTGCTTTTGTTCTCTCTTGTCTTCTTGGTTGAACTTCGTTTACTTTGATTGCTTGAGATACTATGCTTTTACCTGTGAGACATTGATGATCATGTGTTTGATCATAAGCTACACTTATGCTTGTTATATGATATTATCTTACTTATCCTTATATGATCATTCATTGTGCTTGGTGATGAGTGCATGTATTCAATCTTTATTATTTTGAGCGCTCCACCAAGATGTATGTGACATGGAAGAGTAACCCATGAGCCTAATTCCTTGTGCATTTGCAGTCCAAAGCAAATTTTAAAATATGCACAAATTTAGGGGGAGCTCTTGCTTATCACATACTTCTCAAAGCGACGATGTTTTTCAATCTTATTATCATTTGTCGAAGCTTTGATCTATATGTTGTCATCAATTACCAAAAAGAGGGAGATTGAAAGTGCAACTATCCCTAGCTGGTTTTGGTAATTCATAACAACATATAGCTCATTGAGCTAATGCTATTCCAAGACAAATATTTCAGGAAAGCTCAATGAATGGCATGGCATGGGTGATGAAAGTGGATCCTCAAAATATTAAGGACAAAGGATTGGCTCAAGCTCAAAAGCTCAAGACTCTACATTTTACATTTTAGTGATCCAAGATCACATTGAGTCTATAGGAAAAGCCAATACTATCAAGGAGGGATGAGGTGTTGCTTAATGAGCCTCTTGCTTCATGTGCTTAGTGATATGCTCCAAAACCCTCCACTACTTTCTCACATCCTCATATGACCTAAACCTAAAGTCAAACTCGGCCCTACCGATTCTTTCTATTCGACGCCACCGAGTTCAGATGTCATAGCCACTGCCACAAACCCTAGGCAAATCGGTCTCACCGAGATGGGATTGTAATCTCTCTGTTTTCCTTCGTAACGTTTCGGTCTAACCAAAGTGAGCGATCGGTCCCACCGAGATTGCAATGTAAACTCTCTGTTTCCCTTTCGTAACTTTTTGGTCTCACCGAAAGAGCGAATCGGTCCCACCGAAGTTTACTCGACCAACTCTCCGGTTAGCTAATTACCAAAATTGGTCTCACCGAGTTTGTGTAATCGGTCTCACCGAGATTACGTTATGCCCTAACCCTAACCATATCGATCCTCCCGAGTTGCATGTCAGTCCCACCAAAAACCCTAATCGTCACTAGGTTTACTAAATCGGTCCGACTGAAGTTTTATGATTCGGTCCCACCGAGTTTGGTAAATTGTGTGTAACGGTTAGATTTTGTGTGGAGGCTATATATACCCCTCCACCTCCTCTTCATTCGTGGAGAGAGCCATCAGAACAAACCTACACTTCCAACTTACCAGTTCTGAGAGAGAACCACCTACTCATGTGTTGAGACCAAGATATTCCATTCCAACCATATGAATCTTGATATCTAGCCTTCCCCAAGTTGCTTTCTACTCAAATATTCTTTCCACAAAATTCAAATCCTGTGAGAGAGAGTTGAGTGTTGGGGAGACTATCATTTGAAGCACAAGAGCAAGGAGTTCATCATCAACACACCATTTGTTACTTCTTGGAGAGTGGTGTCTCCTAGATTGGCTAGGTGTCACTTGGGAGCCTCCGACAAGATTGTGGAGTTGAACCAAGGAGTTTGTAAGGAAAGGAGATCGCCTACTGTGAATATCTACCGCTAGTGAGGCAAGTCCTTCGTGGGCGACGGCCATGGTGGAATAGACAAGGTTGCTTCTTCGTGGACCCTTCGTGGGTGGAGCCCTCCGTGGACTCACAAGAACCGCTTTCCTTCGTGGGTTGAAGTCTCCATTAACGTGGATGTACGATAGCACCACCTATCGGAACCACGACAAAAACATCTGTGTCTCCAATTGTGTTTTAATCCTCCAAACCCTTCCCTTTACATTCTTGCAAGTTGCATGCTTTATTTTCCGCTGCCTATATACTCTTTGCATGTATGCTTGAATTGTGTGAAGATTGCTTGACTTTCTTAAAGATAGCTAAAATCTGCCAAACTCTAAAATTGGGAAAAGGTTAAGTTTTTAATTGGTCAAGTAGTCTAATCACCCCCCTCTAGACATACTTCAAGGTCCTACACCGATGCTGACGGCCTGGTTGGCGTTGGAGTGGCCTTGGAGTCTGCTTGGAGATGTGCAGGCGCGTGTGGGGCCTCCATGTGGCCCGCCCTGGACCTGAGGTGGCAGCTGGGTGCAGAAGGGGTGAGCCCCCGATGCAGCGAAGCCCAGGAGCTCTGCCACCCGCTAAAGCAGCACGTCGTGGCCGCCCTCTAGCAGCCTGCATTGCAGTAGCTCTCGGGCCACCGTGAGCGCGGCCATTGAGTTCACCTGCTCCCGTCTGGTGTACGGCGCTATGGCCGTGGCGTGGTTCGAGGCCCTCGCCGCCGACCGCACTTGCCGCGGCGTGAGAGCCGACGCGTTCGACGCCGCCCGCCCGCAACGCTTTGCGGATCATGGGCTGCCCGGGCACGGGCTGAGGTTGCTCGCCAAGTGGCCTGCGTGGGCGGGCCAGGCCGCCCAGGGATCTGGGTTGCCCGTTGGGTCGCCGGACATGATGATGACGATGCGACGGGGCGTGAGGCGGCAGAAGGCGGATTCCGGCGCACCCCTACCTGGCGCGCCAAATGTCGGATTTCGGGTTCCGGCAGACCTTCTAGGTTCGAACTCTGGGGTGCGGGCGGAGATCTCACCTCCAACCTACCTACACCTCGTCGCCTCGCAAGGATCTAAACTACACAAAGAGCAACACAAGGGACACAAGGTTTATCTTTGGTTTGGGCCACCATTGTGGTGTAATACCCTACTCCAGTGTGTGGTGTGGTGGATTGCCTCAAGGGCTGTTGATGAACAATACAAGGAAGAACAGCCTCGCGAGGGTCTGTTCTTGGCCGGTGCGACGAACTACTAAGGGGAGTTCAGTCGCTTCTCTCTCTCTCTCTAGATCGATGCCTCTACCCTGTGGGTGGCTAGTCCTATTTATAGGCAGAGGCCCTGGGCCTCTCCCCAAATATTGAGCGGGAAGGGCGCCAACAATTGGCCATTTTGAAGGGGAACATCTAGTACACTTATCCTGACTAAAGTCGGTCCTCGCCTGCCAAACACTCTGACGGTGACGCCGGCTTGGGCTCCACGATGACCTCCTTCCTGCCGTTGTGTTGGTCTTGGTCTTGTTGCACCGAAATGGTTGCCATTGCTTGATACTCTTGGCCTGCGCTTGCCTCCTTTGCACCAAAGAGGAAATGAGGACACTGCGCGGGCTGGCGCACTGGCACCCTTGGTCGTCATGGCTTGCGCCATGGGCACCTCGTGAGGTACCTCGCCTTGATCTCTCCGCCTCGCGAGCCAAGCATGACGAGGCCGTGCTCGAGGAAGCCTGTCAGTCCCGCCTCATGAGGCTTGGCCCCTCGCGAGGGTCTTGAGCTTGTGCTGATGAAGATGGGCTGTGCTGGGCCACCCCTTGAGCCACGCCGCAGGCCGCAGGTAGGCAAGTCTGGGTACCCCCGTTCCCAGAATGTCGACAGGCAAGGCAGGCCACGCGCCCCCCTCTTGGAGTCCGAATAGGAAAAGGGAAGGGGGGCGGCGCCCCCCTTTCCTTCTCCCTCTCCTTCCTTCCCCCTCTTTCCCCCTTGTTGGAAACCTACTAGGAATAGGATTCCTAGTAGGAATCCTACTTGGGGGCGCGCCCCAGGGGCCGGCCGGCCTCCCCATTGCTCCTTTATATATGGGGGCAGGGGGCACCCTAGAAGACAACAATAGACATTGTCTTAGCTGTGTGCGGTACCCCCGTCCACCATAATCCACCTCAGTCATATCGTTGTAGTGCTTAGGCGAAGCCCTTCGCTGGTAGCTTCATCATCACCGTCATCATGCCGTCGTGCTTACGAAGATCTCCCTCGACACTCAGCTGGATCAAGAGTTCGTGGGAGGTCACCCAGCTGAACGTGTGCAGATCGCGGAGGTGCCGTACTTTCGGTACTAGGATCGGTCCAATCGTGAAGACATACGACTACATCAACCGCATTGGCATAACGCTTCCACTTTCGGTCTACGAGGGTACGTGGACAACACTCTCCCTTCTCATTGCTATGCATCACCATGATTGATCTTGCGTGTGCGTAGGAAAATTTTGAAATTACTGCGTTCCCCAATATTGGTATCAGAGCCAGGTCTATGCGTAGATGTTATATGCACGAGTAGAACACAAGTGAGTTGTGGGCGATAATAGTCATACTGCTTACCAGCATGTCATACTTTGATTCGGCCATATTGTTGGATGAAGCGGCCCGGACCGAAATTACTCGTACGCTTACGCGAGACTGGTTCAACCGACGTGCTTCGCACATAGGTGGCTGGCGGGTGTCAGTTTCTCCAACTTTAGTTGAATCGAGTGTGGCTATGCCCGGTCCTTGTTGAAGGTTAAAACAACACATAATTGACGAAAAATCGTTGTGGTTTTGATGCCTAGGTAAGAATGGTTTTTGCTCAGCCCGTAGCAGCCACGTAAAACTTGCAACAACAAAGTAGAGGACGTCTAACTTGTTTTTGCAGCGCATGTTGTGATGTGATATGGTCAAGACATGATGCTAAATTTTGATCATGTTTGGTAATGGAGTTATCGGCAACTGGCAGGAGCCATATGGTTGTTGCTTTATTGTATGAAATGCAATCGCCATGTAATTGCTTTACTTTATCACTAAGCGGTAGCGATAGTTGTAGAAGCAATAGTTGGCGAGACGACAACGATGCTTTGATGGAGATCAAGTTTTCAAACCGGTGACGATGGTGATCATAATGGTGCTTTGGAAATGGTGATCAAAGGCACAAGATGATGATGGCCATATCATATCACTTATATTGATTGCATGTGATGTTTATCCTTTATGCATCTTATTTTGCTTAGTTCGGCGGTAGCATTATAAGATGATCGCTCACTAAATTTCAAGGTACAAGTGTTCTCCCTGAGTATGCACCGTTGCGAAAGTTTGTCGTGCCGAGACACCACGTGATGATTGGGTGTGATAAGCTCTACGTTCACATACAACGGGTGCAAGCCAGTTTTGCACATGCAGAATACTCGGGTTAAACTTGACGAGCCTAGCATATGCAGATATGGCCTCGGAATACTAAGACCGAAAGATCGAGCATGAATCATATAGTAGATATGATCAACATAGTGATGTTCACCGTTGAAAACTACTCCATCTCACGTGATGATCGGACATGGTTTAGTTGATTTGGATCACGTGATCACTTAGATGATTAGAGGGTTGTCTATCTAAGTGGGAGTTCTTAAGTAATTTGATTAATTGAACTTTAATTTATCATGAACTTAGTACCTGATAGTATTTTGCATGTCTATGTTGTTGTAGATAGATGGCCCGTCTTTGTTGTTCCGTTGAATTTTAATGCGTTCCTAGAGAAAGCTAAGTTGAAATATGATGGTAGCAACTACACGGACTGGGTCCGTACCTTGAGGATTATCCTCATTGCTGCACAGAAGAATTACGTCCTGGAAGCACCGCTAGGTGCCAAACCCACTGCAGGAGCAACGCCAGATGTTATGAACGTCTGGCAGAGCAAAGCTGATGACTACTCGATAGTTCAGTGTGCCATGCTTTACGGCTTAGAGCCAGGACTTCAACGATGTTTTGAACGTCATGGAGCATATGAGATGTTCCAGGATTTGAAGTTAATATTTCAAGCAAATGCTCGGGTTGAGAGATATGAAGTCTCCAATAAGTTCTACAGCTGCAAAATGGAGGAGAATAGTTCTGTCAGTGAGCATATACTCAAAATGTCTGGGTATAACAATCATTTGATTCAACTGGGAGTTAATCTTCCTGATGATAGTGTCATTTACGGAATTCTTCAATCACTGCCACCAAGCTACAAGAGCTTCGTGATGAACTATAATATGCAAGGGATGGATAAGACAATTCCCGAGCTCTTCCCAATGCTAAAGGCTGCGAAGGTAGAAATCAAGAAAGAGCGTCAAGTGTTGATGGTCAACAAGACCACCAGTTTCAAGAAAAAGGGTAAAGGGAAGAAGGGGAACTTCAAGAAGAACGGCAAGCAAGTTGCTGCTCAAGTGAAGAAGCCCAAGTATGGACCTAAGCCTAAGACTTAGTGCTTCTACTGCAAAGGGACTGGTCACTGGAAGCGGAACTGCCCCAAGTATTTGGCGGATAAGAAGGATGGCAAGGTGAACAAGGGTATATGTGATATACATGTTATTGATGTGTACCTTACTAATGCTCGTAGTAGTGCTCAGGTATTTGATACCGCTTACATTGCTAATATTTGCAACTCGAAACAGGGACTACGGATTAAGCGGAGATTGGCTAAGGACGAGGTGACGATGCGCATGGGAAATGGTTCCAAAGTCGATGTGATCGCAGTCGGCACGCTACCTCTACATCTACCTTCGGGATTAGTTTTAGACCTGAATAATTGTTATTTGGTGCCAGCGTTGAGCATGAATATCTAGATCTTGTTTGATGTGATACGGTTATTCATTTAAATCTGAGAATAATGGTTGTTATATTTATATGAGTAATATCTTTTATGGTCATGCACCCTTGAAGAGTGGTCTATTTTTGTTGAATCTCGATAGTACTAACACACATATTCATAATATTGAAGCCAAAAGATGCAGAGTTGATAATGATAGTGCAACTTATTTGTGGCACTGCCGTTTGGGTCATACTGGTGTAAAGCGCATGAAGAAACTCCATTCTGATGGACTTTTGGAATCACTTGATTATGAATCACTTGGTACTTGCGAACCATGCCTCATGGGCAAGATGACTAAAACGCCGTTCTCCGGAACAATGGAGCGAGTAATAGATTTGTTGGAAATCATACATACTGATGTGTGTGGTCCGATGAATATTGTGGCTCGCGGCGAGTATCATTATTTTCTCACCTTCATAAATTATTTGAGCAGATATGGGTATATCTACTTGATGAAACATAAGTCTGAAACATTTGAAAAGTTCAAAGAATTTCAGAGTGAAGTGGAAAATCATCGTAACAAGAAAATAAAGTTTCTACGATCTGATTGTGGAGGAGAATATTTGAGTTACGAGTTTGGTCTTCATTTGAAACAATGCGGAATAGTTTCGCAACTCACACCACCCGGAACACCACAGCGTAATGGTGTGTCCGAATGTCGTAATGGTACTTTACTGGATATGGTGCGATCTATGATGTCTCTTACTGATATACTGCTATCATTTTGGGGTTATGCTTTAGAGACGGCTACATTCATGTTAAATAGGGCGCCATCTAAATCCGTTGAGACGACACCTTATGAACTGTGGTTTGGCAAGAAACCCAAGTTGTCGTTTCTTAAAGTTTGGGGCTACGATGCTTATGTGAAAAAGCTTCAACCTGATAAGCTCGAACCCAAATCGGAGAAATGTGTCTTCATAGGAGACCCAAAGGAGACTGTTGGGGACACCTTCTATCACAGATCTGAAGGCAAGACATTCGTTGCTAAGAATGGATCCTTTCTAGAGAAGGAGTTTCTCCCAAAAGAAGTGAGTGGGAGGAAAGTAGAAATTGATGAGGTAACTGTACCTGCTCCCTTATTGGAAAGTACTTCATCACAGAAATCTGTTCCTGTGACTCCTACACCAATTAGTGAGGAAGTTAATGATGATGATCATGTAACTTCAGATCAAGTTAATACCAAACCTCATAGGTCAACCAGAGTAAGATCCGCACCAGAGTGGTATGGTAATCTAGTTCTGGAGGTCATGTTACTTGACCATGACGAACCTACGAACTATGAGGAAGCGATGATGAGCCCAGATTCTGCAAAATGGCTTGAGGCCATGAAATCTGAGATGGGATCCATGTATGAGAACAAAGTGTGGACTTTGGTTGACTTGCCCGATGATTGGCAAGCCATCGAGAATAAATGGATCTTCAAGAAGAAGACTAACGCTGACGGTAATGTTACCATCTACAAAGCTTGACTTGTTGTGAAAGGTTTTCGACAAGTTCAAGGAGTTGACTACGATGAGACATTCTCACCTGTAGCGATGCTTAAGTCCGTCTGAATCATGTTAGAAATTGTTGTATTTTATGATTATGAAATTTGGCAAATGGATGTAAAGACTGCATTCCTGAATGGATTTCTGGAAGAAGAGTTGTATATGATGCAACCTGAAGGTTTTATCGATCCAAAGGATGCTAACAAAGTGTGCAAGCTCCAGCGATCCATTTATGGACTGGTGCAAGCATCTCGAAGTTGGAATAAACATTTTGATAGTGTGATAAAAGCATATGGTTTTATCTGGACTTTTGGAGAAGCCTGTATTTACAAGAAAGTGAGTGGGAGCTCTGTAGCATTTCTAATATTATATGTGGATGACATATTGTTGATTGGAAATGATATAGAATTTCTGGATAGCATAAAAGGATACTTGAATAAGAGTTTTTCGATGAAAGACCTCGGTGAAGCTGCTTATATATTGGGCATTAAGATCTATAGAGATAGATCAAGACGCTTAATTGGACTTTCACAGAGCACATACCTTGACATAGTTTTGAATAGGTTCAAAATTGATCAAGCAAAGAAAGGGTTCTTGCCTGTGTTACAAGGTGTGAAGTTGAGTCAGACTCAATGCCCGACCACTGCAGAAGATAGAGAGAAAATGAAAGTCATTCCCTATGCTTTGGCCATAGGTTCTATCAAGTATGCAATGTTGTGTACCAAACCTGATGTGTGCCTTGCTATTAGTTTAGCAGGGAGGTACCAAAGTAATCCAGGAGTGGATCCCTGGACAACGGTCAAGAACATCCTGAAATACCTGAAAAGGACTAAGGATATGTTTCTCATTTATGGAGGTGACAAAGAGCTCGTCGTAAATGGTTACGTCGATGCAAGCTTTGACACTGCTCCGGATGACTCTAAGTCACAAACCGGATACGTAGTTATATTGAACAGTGGAGCTGTTAGTTGGTGCTGTTCTAAGCAAAGCATCATGGCGGGATCTACATGTGAAGCGGAGTACATAGCTGCTTCGAAAGCAGCAAATGAAGGAGTATGGATGAAGGAGTTCATATCCGATCTAGGTGTCATACCTAATGCATCGGGTCCAATGAAAATATTTTGTCACAATACTGGTGCAATTGCCTTGGCAAAGGAATCCAGATTTCACAAGAGAACCAAGCACACCATGAGGCGCTTCAATTCCATCCGCGATCAAGTCAAGGAGGGAGACATAGAGATTTGCAAGATACATACAGATCTGAATGTTGCAGACCCGTCGACTAAGCCTCTCTCAGGAGCAAAACATGATCAATACCAAGACTCCATGGGTGTTAGAATCATTACTGTGTAATCTAGATTATTGACTCTAGTGCAAGTGGGAGACTGAAGGAAATATGCCCTGGAGGCAATAATAATTTTTTTATTATATTTCCTTATATCATGATAAATGTTTATTATTCATGCTAGAATTGTATTAACCAGAAACTTAGTACATGTGTGAATACATAGACAAACAGAGTGTCACTAGTATGCCTCTACTTGACTAGCTCATTGAATCAAAGATGGTTAAGCTTCCTAACCATAGACATGAGTTGTCATTTGATTAACGGGATCACATCATTAGAGAATGATGTGATTGACTTGACCCATTCCGTTAGCTTAGCACTTGATCGTTTAGTATGTTGCTATTGCTTTCTTCATGACTAATACATGTTCCTATGACTATGAGATTATGCAACTCCCGAATACCGGAGGAACACTTAGTGTGTGTGCTACCAAATGTCACAACGTAACTAGGTGATTATAAAGGTGCTCTACAGGTGTCTCCAATGGTTCTTGTTGAGTTGGCATAGATTGATATTAGGATTTGTCACTCCGATTGTCGGAGAGGTATCTCTGGGCCCTCTCGGTAATGCACATCACTATAAGCCTTGCAAGAAATGTGACTAATGAGTTAGTTGCAGGATGATGCATTACAGAACTAGTAAAGAGACTTGCCTGTAATGAGATTGAACTAGGTATTGAGATACCGACGATCAAATCTCGGGCAAGTAACATACCGATGACAAAGGGAACAACGTATGTTGTTATGCAGTTTGACCGATAAAGATCTTCGTAGAATATGTCGGAGCCAATATGAACATCCAGGTTCCGCTATTGGTTATTGACCGGAGACGTGTCTCGGTCATGTCTACATAGTTCTCGAACCCGTAGGGCCCGCAGGCTTAACATTCGGTGATGATCGGTATTATGAGTTTATGTGTTTTGATGTACCAAAGGTAGCTCAGAGTCCCGTATGTGATCATGGACACGACGAGGAGTCTCGAAATGGTCGAGACATAAAGATTGATATATTGGACAACTATATTCGGACACTGGAAGTGTTCCGGGTGATTTCGGAGAAAACTGGAGTGCCGGAGAGGTTACCGGAACCCCCCGGGGGAATTAATGGGCCACCATGGGCCTTAGTGGAGAGAGAGGAGGGAGGCCAGGGCAGGCCGCCCCCCCTTTGGAGTTCGAATAGCACAAGGGAAGGGGGGTGGCGCCCCCTTTCCTTGTCCCTCTCCCTCTCCTTCGTTCCCCCTCTTTCCCCCTTGTTGGAAACCTACTAGGAATAGGATTCCAAGTAGGAATCCTACTTGGGGGCGTACCCCAGGGGCCGGTCGGCCTCCCCCCTTGCTCCTTTATATACGGGGGCACCCTAGAAGACAACAACAGACATTGTCTTAGCCGTGTGCGGTGCCCCCCTCCACCATAATCCACCTCGGTCATATCTTTGCAGTGCTTAGGCGAAGCCCTCCGCTGGTAGCTTCATCATAACTGTCATCACGCCGTCGTGCTGATGAAGCTCTCCCTCGACACTCAGCTGGATCAAGAGTTCGTGGGACGTCACCGAGCTGAA
Organism: Aegilops bicornis; assembly: GCA_021605145.1. Classification (NCBI taxonomy): domain Eukaryota; kingdom Viridiplantae; phylum Streptophyta; class Magnoliopsida; order Poales; family Poaceae; genus Aegilops; species Aegilops bicornis. Next base: position 334,639,319 of record CM038670.1, on the reverse strand, counting down.
CGTGTGCAGATCGCGGAGGTGCCGTACTTTCAGTACTAGGATCGGTCGGATCGTGAAGACGTACGACTACATCAACTGCGTTATCATAGCGCTTCCGCTTTCGGTCTACGAGGGTACATGGACAACACTCTCCCCACTTGTTGATATGCATCACCATGATAGATCTTGCGTGTGCGTAGGAATTTTTTTGAAATTACTGCGTTCCCCAACAGCTGGGCCCATGACGGAGCCATCACCACGGTGAAGAAAGCCACCAAGACAGGTTTCGGGGTGGCAGCCCCCGAGCTAGAGGCGGCAGCCCCTGGGTCAGGGACGACGGTGACCGGGTTGAGCGTGGTGGCCTCCGGGTCGGGTTTGGCAGCCCCCACGTTGGAATCGGCAGTCCCCTGGCCGGGTTTGGCAGCCCTCGGGACCCGGTCTGAGATGGCAGCCCCCGAGCTTGGACCGACAGCCCCCGGGTCTGGATTGGGGAGGGGCGCTGCAGGGTCGTCTGGGATGAAGATGGACTCAGAATCCGGAGCCGGCTTGACGGACGGCTTGTGCAGGTGCTCGAGGGAGACACCAGACGGTATGGCCTGCCGGGATGAGCCGATCTTGGCTAGTGTGCCAGCGCCTTCATTTTCTGCATGCGAGATGTGGAGGAACTCACAGCCGTCGAAGGTGCCGGAGAGCAGCTAGACCAGCAAGCGGTAGTTGGCCATATTGGCATCTCGGGCGTCCCACTCGCCGGAACATTGCTGCACCACCAGGTCCGAGTCGCCGTAGCACAGGATGCGCCGGATGCCGAGTTCCTTGGCAAGCCGGAGGCCATGCACAAGGGCTTCATACTCGGAAACGTTTTTGGAGGCGGCGAAGTAGATCTAGAGCGCATACCGGAGCTGGTCGCCCTTCGGGGAAGACAGCACGATGCTGGCTCCCAAGCCGGAGCGCATCTTGGAGCCGTCGAAGTGCATGCACCAATGCATTGAATTCGGCAGCGGCAGGTACTGGGTCTCTTTCCAGTCGATGAGGAAGTCGGCCGGGGCCTGGGACTTGACCGTGGTGCGGGGCTCGTAGGGGATGGTGTGGCCGGCTAGCTCGATGGCCCACTTGGCAACCTAGCCAGAGGCATCCCGACAGCCTATGATCTCGCCGATGGGGGCCGTGCGGACAATGGTGATAATGTGCTCTTGGAAGTACTGCTTCAGCTTCTTGGCAGTGAAGTACACGCCATAACACATCTTCTGGTAGTGCGGGTAGTTTTGCTTGGAGGCGGAAAGTACCTCGCTCAGGTAGTAGACCTGGCGTTGGACGGACTAGATCTTCCCCTTCTCTGGTCGCTCGACCACCAGCACTGTGCTGACCGACCGCGAGGTGGTGGCAATGTATAGCAACAGCGGCTCCTTGTCGGGCAGCGGAACCAGGACGGGTGCGGTGGAGAGCATGCGCTTGAGATCCCGGAACGCTTCATCCGCCTGGTCGTTCCACTCGAACGGCGACGTCTTCTTCATTAGCTAATACAGGGGCAAGGCCCTCTCGCCCAGCCGTCTGAGAAACCGGCTGACCGAGATCAAGCAGCCGGTGAACTTCTAGACATCTTGTAGCCGGGTTGGCCTGCGCATGCGTTCGATGGCCTTGATCTTCTCTGGGTTCGCCTCAATGCCGCGCTCCGAGACGAGGAAGCCGGGCAGCTTCTCGACCGGGACGCCAAACACGCATTTCTCCGGGTTTAGCTTGATCTAGTACTCCTGCAAATTGGCAAAGGTCTCCCTCGGGTCGTCAAGGAAAGTGAGGTGCTGCTTGGTATTCACCATGATGCCGTCCACATAGACGTGGATATTGCGGCTGAGTTGCTTTAGCAAGCATTTTTGCATGCAGCGCTGGAAGGTGGCGTTGGCATTCTTCAAGCCGAATGACATGGTGATGTAGCAGTACACCCCGAAGGGTATGATGAACGACGTCTTTAGGGCATCGGCCGGGTCCAGCTTGATCTGATGATAGCTGGAGTAAGCATCCATGAAGGACAGGAGCTCGCAACCGGTGGTGGAGTCGGTGACTTGATCAATCCGCGGGAGGGCGAAAGGATCCTTGGGGTAGGCCTTGTTTAGGCTGGTGTAGACTATGCACATGCGCCAGGTGTTGTTCTTCTTCAGGACGAGGACCGGGTTGGCCAGCCACTCGAGGTGAAACACTTCCATGATGAAGCTGGCCTCGAGTAGCTTGGCGACCTCTTCATCGATGGTTCTTCTCTCCTCTTCCGAAAAGCGACGTAAGGGTTGACGGATAGGCTTAGCGTCCTTGTGGATGTGGAGTTTGTGCTCGGCGTACTCCCTCGGAATTCCTGGCATGTCCTTTGGGGACCTTGCAAATATATCCCGATTCTCACGGAGGAGATCGACGAGCTCGCCTTCCTTTTTGCTGTCGAGGCGGGTGCCCATGATGGCGTACTTGCTGCAGCTGGGGTCTTCCGGGTTCGGCTTGACCTTCTTGGTCTCCTTCGACGGCTGGAACAAGGCCTCGCCAGCCGGCTCCTTAGCCGAAGCCAGCACGGCTGGTGTCTCGCTGGCCAGCGCAATGATCTGATCGAGCTGGCGCCGCTCCTCGGCTATGACCAGCGACTCGACCAGCTGGTGCCGGCTTGAGTGCTCTCCAGGGACTTGCGATAGTCGTCGATGAAGGTGATGAGGCCCTTAGGACCCGACAACTTCATCTTCAGATGGGCATAGTGGGGAACCACCATGAACTTGGCGAGCGCAGGCCGACCCAGAAACACGTGGTACATGTTGGACAGGTCCCCCACCTCGAACCAGATCGGCTCACGCCGGAAGTGGTCGCTCGTGCCGAATAGGACGTCAAGCCAGATCCGGCCGATCGGGAGCAGGAGAGGCCCGTAACGATGCCGTGGAAGATCATCCGGGATGGCTCCAGATCCTTGGCCTCGAGGCCAAGCTTGGTCATGGTGTCGCGGTAGAGGATGTTGATGCCGCTACCGCTATCAATGAGAACTCGTGAGAACTTACAGGTGCGCCAGGCTGATACGTCTCCGTCGTATCTATAATTTTTTATTGTTCCATGCCAATATTATTCAACTTTCATATACTTTTTAGCAACTTTTTATATTATTTTTGGGACTAACATATTGATCCAGTGCCCAGTGCCAGTTCCTGCCTGTTGCATGTTTTTGGTTTCGCAGAATATCCATATCAAACGGAGTCCAAACGGGATAAAAACAGACGGAGCTTATTTTTGGAAAATATGGAAAATCTGGAAGGAAAATCAACGCGAACCAGTGCCCGAGGTGGTCACGAGGCAGGGGGCGCGCCCCCTACCCTCGTGAGCCACCCGTAAGGCGGTTGACGCTCTTCTTTTGCCGCAAGAAAGCTAATATTCGGAAAAAAATCACGGCGAAGGTTTCAGGCCAATCGGAGTTACGGATCTCCATATATACGAAATGGTGAAACAGAGCTAATGTAACGCGTAAACAGAGATAGATCCAATCTCGGGAGGGCTCTCGCCTCCCAAGCCATGGGAGCCAAGGACGGAGGGGAAACCCTTCTCCCATCTAGGGAGGAGGTCAAGGAAGAAGAAGAAGGGGCCTCTCTCCCCCTTGCTTCCGGTGGCGCCGGAACGCCGTGGGCCATCATCATCACCGCGATCTTCACCAACACCACCGTCATCTTCACCAACATCTCCATCACCTTCCCCCTTCTATCTACAGCGGTCCACTCTCCCGCAACCCGCTGTACCCTCTACTTGAACATGGTGCTTTATGCTTCATATTATTTTCCGATGATGTGTTGCCATCCTGTGATGTCTGAGTAGATTTTCGTTGTCCTATCGGTGATTGATGAATTGCTATGATTGGTTTGAGTTGCATGTTCTATTATTGGTGCTGCCCTATTGTGCCCTCCGTGTCGCGCAAGCGTGAGGGATTCCCGCTGTAGGGTTTGCAATATGTTTATGATTTGCTTATGGTGGGTTGCGTGAGTGACTGAAACACAAACCCGAGTAAGTAGGTTGTTTGCGTATGGGATAAAAAGGGTACTTGATGCTTTAATGCGATGGTTGGGTTTTACCTTAATGAATCTTTAGTAGTTGCGGATGCTTGCTAGAGTTCCAGTCATAAGTGCATATGATCCAAGTAGAGAAAGTATGTTAGATTATGCCTCTCCCTCAAATAGAATTGCAATAGTGATTACCGGTCTAGTAACATAGTCAATTGCTTAGGGACAATTCCACAACTCCTATCACCACTTTTCCATACTCGGTATATTTACTTTAGTTGTGTATTTACCTAAGCAACCCCTAGTTTATGTTTACTCGCTCTTTATTTTCTTGCAAACCTATCCTTTCACACCTACAAAGTACTTCTAGTTTCATACTTGTTCTAGGTAAATCGAACGTCAAGCGTGCGTAGAGTCGTATCAGTGGCCGATAGGACTTGAGAGAGTATTTGTTCTACCTTTAGCTCTTCGTTGGGTTCGACACTCTTACTTATCGAAAGAGGCTACAACTATCCCGTATACTTGCGGGTCATCAAGACCTTTTTTCCGGCGCTGTCGGTGAGTCATAGCGTGGGGTGAATATTCTCGTGTGTGCTTGTTTGCTTTATCACTAAGTAATTTTTATTTGATGTTCTTAGTTGTTATTTATCTTTAGTTATGGATATGGAACGCAAAATACCAAAAAAATTAGCTGTACTTGCTACTCATGAGGATGGGGTAACTCCTAAAACCCTCGATTCTCATTATACGAGAGATATTATATACTACTTTGATAATCCTGAGAAAAACCCATTCAACTTTATAATGGGAGACACGTTGGATCAACGTGAATACTTTAGGGATTATCGCTCGACACAAAAAGGGAAACTATTATGGGATCAATTTATTATGTTGCATTGGTATGCCTGGAATCTATGCTTGAAATATGATATTACTTGTTGCTCTAGGATGGAGGCTCCACACCTCCCCTTTCATGCAAATTTAACGATAATGAAACCTTAGCTTCTTATGCTAATGGTATATATGATTACTATGATGTGGAACAAATAGAAGAATTTGTTGCTTTTAAGGCTGCTTATGAAATTGAATCTTTGTTTGAAAAGTATGAAGCTTTAGATGATGATGCTTATAGACCTGAAAATCTTGCTATACTTAGATATTGCTATGCAAATTATGAATACAATTACTATATTAATGCATTTATGAAAAAATTCTCCGCTGTCCAAGGAGAGATTAATATTTTGCGGGAAGCTATGGAAGAAGAAATTGATGAAGCTGTGAGCTCATTGGATGAAAAAGATGATGAGGCGAGCGAAGAACAAAAGGAGGAAGAGCAGATTAGCTACCCGTGCCCACCTTCTAATGAGAGTAACCCTCCAACTCATACATTATTTAATTCCCCTTCGTGCTTACCGAAGGATGATTCTATGATCCTTGAATTTGTCTGGAATATCCCTTTTTGATGATGCTTTCTATGCTCGTGGCCAAGATGCCAATATGAATTATGCTTATGGAGATGAACTTGCTATAGTTCCTTATGTTAAACATGAAATTGTTGCTATTGCACCCACGCATGATAGTCCTATTATCTTTTGAATTCTCGAATATACTATATCGGAGAAGTTTGCCCTTATTAAGGATTATATTGATGGGTTGCCTTTTACCGCTGCACATGATGATTTTGATAGATATAATATGCATGTGCTTGCTGCTCCTACTTGCAATTATTATGAGAGGGAACTATATCTCCACCTCTCTATGTTTCCAATACAATAAAATTGCAAGAAACTGTTTATACTATGCATTGGCCTTTACTATGTGTGCATGAATTGTTCTTTTATGACATGCCGATGCATAGGAAGAGAGTTAGACTTCGTCATTGCTTGATATATATTACTTTGTGCTCACTACTAAATTACAAATCATTGTTAATTAAAATTGGCTTTGATATACCTTGGGACCCGAGTGGATTCATTACTTGAGCACTATATGCCTAGCTTAATGGCTTTAAAGAAAGCGCTGCCAGGGAGACAACCCGGAAGTTTTAGAGAATCATTTATTTCTTTTGAGTGCTTTCATATAGTTTAAAAACAACAAAAATAAAGAGGGGAACCTAAAAACTTTTCAAAAAGGAAAGTGAAAGTGAGAAAGACAAGCATTGTTGAAGTGGGAGAGCTCCTTGAACTTTGTTCATGCTCACGGCAACTTTGTGAATCTTGATTACAGAAAAAATTTCAACAAAAATAATTATCCCCTTGTACAATTCCATTGTATTATAAAAATAATGTGCCAAGGTTTGCCTTTAGGATGTTTACAATACTTGTTGGTTTGTGCGGTGCAGGACAGAAACTTTGGTTGTAGTGCGCGAATTTTAGTTTCTTACTGGAATGTCAAATGGTTCTGATTCTTTTTGCAATGTCTTTATGTACAAATTGTTTATTTTTCCTAATTTTGGCAGAATGTTTCAAGTATCAGAAGTATGGTGAATGTTCATATTGCTACAGACTGTTCTGTTTTAGACAGATTCTGTTTTGATGCATAGTTTGCTTGTTTTGATGAAACTATAAACTTATATCAGTGGATTAAGCCATGAAAAAGTTATATTACAGTAGACACAATGCAAAAACAAAATATGAATTGGTTTGCAACAGTACTTAGAGTAGTGATTTGCTTTATTATACTAACAGATCTTACCGAGTTTTCTGTTGAGGTTTTGTGTGGATGAAGTGTTCGATGATCGAGAAGGTCTCGATGTGAGAAGAAGGAAGAGAGGCAAGAGCTCAAGCTTGGGGATGCCCGCAGCACCCCAAGTAAATATTCAAGGAGACTCAAGCGTCTAAGCTTGGGGATGCTGGGAAGGCATCCCCTCTTTCTTCAACAAGTATCGGTATGTTTTCGAATTTGTTTCGTTCATGCGATATGTGCAAGTCTTGGAGCGTCTTTTGCAATTAGGTTTTTATTTTTCTTTTATGCACCATGCTGTTATGAGATAGTCCTTGGTTGATTTATAGAATGCTCTATGCAATTCACTTGTATCCTTTGAGTATGGCTTTATAGAATGCTTCATGTGCTTCACTTATATCATTTGAAGTTTGGATTGCCTGTTTCTCTTTACATAGACAACCGCCATTTGTAGAATGATCTTTTGCTTCACTTATATTTGTTAGAGCTTGGGAATATCTTTTGTAGAAATAATTAAACTCTCTTGCTTCACTTATATCTATTTAGAGAGATGACAGGAACTGGTCATTCACATGGTTAGTCATAAAATCCTACATAAACTTGTAGATCGCTGAATATGATATGTTTGATTCCTTGCAATGGTTTTGTGATATAAAGGTGGTGATATTAGAGTCGTGCTAGTTGAGTAATTGTGAAATTGATAAATACTTGTGTTGAGTTTGCAAGTCCCGTAGCATGCACGTATGGTGAACCGTTATGTAACGAAGTCGGAGCATGAGGTGTTTATTGATTGTCTTCCTTATGAGTGGTGGTCGGGGACGAGCGATGGTCTTTTCCTACCAATCTATCCCCCGAGGAGCATGCGCGTAGTACTTTGTTTTGATGACTATAGATTTTTGCAATAAGTATGTGAGTTCTTTATGACTAATGTTGAGTCCATGGATTATACGCACTCTCACCCTTCCATCATTGCTAGCCTCTTCGGTACCATGCATTGCCCTTTCTCACCTCGAGAGTTGGTGCAAACTTCACGGTGCATCCAAACCCCGTGATAAGATACACTCTATCACACATAAACCTCCTTATATCTTCCTCAAAACAGCCACCATACCTACCTATTATGGCATTTCCATAGCCATTCTGAGATATATTGCCATGCAACTTCCATCATCATCATATACATGACTTGAGCATTTATCATCATATTGCTTTGCATGATCGTAAGATAGCTAGCATGATGTTTTCATGGCTTGTCCGTTTTTTGATGTCATTGCTACGCTAGATCATTGCACATCCCGGTATCACGGAGGCATTCATATAGAGTCATATCTTTGTTCTAGTATCGAGTTGTAATATCGAGTTGTAAGTAAATAAAAGTGTTATTAGAGCATTGCCCCATCCAAAAAAAAGAGGCCAAAGAAGCCTAAATAAAAAATGGGGCCAAAGAAGCCCGCAAAAAAAATAAAAAGGGGCAATGTTACTATCTCTTTTTCCACACTTGTGCTTCAAAGTAGCACCATGTTCTTCATGTAGTGAGTCTCATATCTTGTGCTTCAAAGTAGCACCATGTTCTTCATATAGATTGTCTCCTATGTTGTCACTTTCATATACTAGTGGGAATTTTCATTATAGAACTTGGCTTGTATATTCCAACGATGGGCTTCCTCAAATGCCCTAGGTCTTCATGAGCAAGCAAGTTGGATGCACACCCACTTAGTTTCTTTTGTTGAGCTTTCATACACTTATAGCTCTTAGTGCATCCGTTGCATGGCAATCCCTACTCCTCATGACCGACATCAATTGATGGGCATCTCCATAGCCCGTTGATTAGCCGCGTCGATGTGAGACTTTCTCCTTTTTTGTCTTCTCCACATAACCTCCATCATTATATTCTATTCCATCTATAGTGCTATATCCATGGCTCTTGCTCATGTATTGCGTGAAAGTTGAAAAGGTTTGAGAACGTCAAAAGTATGAAACAATTGCTTGGCTTGTCATCAGGGTTGTGCATGATGTGAATATTTTGTGTGGTGAAGATGGAGCATAGCCAGACTATATGATTTTGTAGGGATGAGCTTTGTTTGGCTATGTTATTTCAATAAGACATAATTGCTTGGTTGGTATGCTTGAAGTATTATTATTTTTATGTCAAACGATAGACTATTACTTCGAATCACTCATGTCTTAATATTCATGCCATGATTAGAAATATGATCAAGATTATGCTAGGTAGCATTCCACATCAAAAATTATCTTTTTTTTATCATTTACCTACTCGAGGACGAGCAGGAATTAAGCTTGGGGATGCTGATACGTCTCCGTCGTATCTATAATTTTGTATTGTTCCATGCCAATATTATTCAACTTCCATATACTTTTTGGCAACTTTTTATATTATTTTTGGGACTAACATATTGATCCAGTGCCCAGTGCCAGTTCCTGTCTGTTGCATGTTTTTGGTTTCGCAGAATATCCATATCAAATGGAGTCCAAACGGGATAAAAACGGACGGAGCTTATTTTTGGAAAATATGGAAAATCTGGAAGGAAAATCAACGCGAACCATTATCCGAGGTGGTCACGAGGTAGAGGGCGCCCCCCCCTAGGGCGCGCCCCCTACCCCCTTGAGCCCATCGTAAGGCGGTTGATGCTCTTCTTTTGCCGCAAGAAAGCTAATATTCGAAAAAAAATCACGGCGAAGGTTTCAGGCCAATCGGAGTTACGGATCTCCATATATACACGAAACGGTGAAACAGAGCCGTAATGTAACGCGTAAACAGAGATAGATCCAATCTCGGAGGGCTCTTGCCCCTCCCAAGCCATGGGAGCCAAGGACCAGAGGGGAAACCCTTCTCCCATCTAGGGAGGAGGTCAAGGAAGAAGAAGAAGAAGAAGAAGAAGAAGCGGGCCTCTCTCCCCTTTCTTCCGGTGGCGCCGGAGCGCTGCCGGGGGCCATCATCATCACCGCGATCTTCACCAACACCACCGTCATCTTCACCAACATCTCCATCACCTTCCCCCTTCTATCTATAGCGGTCTACTCTCCCGCAACCCATTGTACCCTCTACCTGAACATGGTGCTTTATGCTTCATATTATTTTCCGATGATGTGTTGCCATCCTATGATGTCTGAGTAGATTTTCGTTGTCCTATCGGTGATTGATGAATTGCTATGATTTGTTTGAGTTGCATGTTTTATTATTGGTGTTGTACTATTGTGCCCTCCGTGTCGCGCAAGCGTGAGGGATTCCCGCTATAGGGTTTGCAATATGTTTATGATTTGCTTATGGTGGGTTGCGTGAGTGACTGAAACACAAACCCGAGTAAGTAGGTTGTTTGCGTATGGGATAAAAAGGGACTTGATGCTTTAATGCTATGGTTGGGTTTTACCTTAATGAATCTTTTGTTGTTGCGGATGCTTGCTAGAGTTCCAATCATAAGTGCATATGATCCAAGTAGACAAAGTATGTTAGCTTATGCCTCTCCCTCAAATAGAATTGCAATAGTGATTACCGGTCTAGTAACATAGTCAATTGCTTAGGGACAATTCCACAACTCCTATCACCACTTTTCCATACTCGCTATATTTACTTTAGTTGTGTCTTTACCTAAGAAGCCCCTAGTTTATGTTTACTCGCTCTTTACTTTCTTGCAAACCTATCCTTTCACACCTACAAAGTACTTCTAGTTTCATACTTGTTCTAGGTAAAGCGAACGTCAAGCGTGCATAGAGTCGTATCAGTGGCCGATAGGACTTGAGAGAGTATTTGTTCTACCTTTAGCTACTCATTGGGTTCGACACTCTTACTTATCGAAAGAGGCTACAACTTATACTTGCGGGTCATCACAGGCTACGACGATGCTGGGATCGAGGATAAGGGCGTAGCCACCCGGGTAGAGCATGACGGCCAGGTGGTCCTCCCGGGTCGAGCTGATCGGACGCACTGGCCAGTGCATGTACTCTGGCATGGCCGGGATGACGGTGTTCACCTCCTGCCGAAGCAGGCGCTCTCTACGCTTGTCGTCGCCGAGGCTGGTGAAGACAACTTAGCTCGCATTCTGGTTGGGGTAGACGTCATCGCGCATCACGCCGTTGGCCGTGGGTGGGGGCGGAGGAGGTTGAGCCGGCGGCCCCGCTCCTGGAGCTGGAGCCAGGGGAGATGGGATGCCGCCCCTCATGATGCGCTTGGTGATGGCGCACTGCCGAAGCATGTGCGTGGACGGCCTTGCACCGCTCTAGTGCTTGCAGGGAGCATCGAGAATCTCCTCGAATCTCATGGTGGGTTGCCATGCCGTCTTGCCGGCCGGCTTGGCCGCGGGCGCCTGCTCGGCGGCCGCGATGAGGCGGTTGTCGTAGCGCTGGGCCGGCTGATCGGCCTTGCACTTGTTGTTGCTCTGCTGGCTGTTCTGCTGGCGGCTACTCTCGCCAGCGGGCTTGGGGGGTGGTGCTGGCTTCACCTTTCCGGCTTCATTCAGCACCACGTAGATATTCATGGAGGAGTCGGCGTTGGCGTACTTTTCTGTGATGACCATGAGTGCGGCCATGGTGGTCGGCTCAGAGCGTAGGAGGTTGTGCTTGAGGAGGGTGCCATCCCGGCGACCACTCGTGAAGTACTGGATGGCCTGGACCTCGTGGACGCCCTCGCAGCTATTCCGGAGCTCAGTACAGTGCGCGAGGTATTCGCGCCCGATTTCTGCCGGCCCCTGCACACACATGGAGAGCTGACTGGGGCGGCCGAGATGCTTGTAGGTGCCGGTGAATTTGCACACGAAGACCTGCTCGAAGTCCACACACGCGTTGATGCTACCGGCCAGCAGGCTGTTCAGCCACATGCAGGCCAAACCCTGGAGCATGAGCGGGGCGTAGCGCATAGCAAGGCGGCGATTGCCGCCCGCAATGCTGATGGCGGTGGTGTAGTCGATGAGCCAGTCCTCCGGCTTGACGGTGCTGTTGTACTTGGGGTGTCGCGGGGGAGCGTGAACCCGTTGTGAAAGGGCTCATCCCGGATGCGCGGGCCGAAACAAGCCGGTCTGACTGCGTTGTCTTCCTCCAGCTCCAAGGACAGGGTGAGCGTCGGTGTCGTCGATGGTGCGCGGGCCGAGCCGACTCGTTACCGGGCCACGGGGAACCGGGTCGACTGAAGCCGGACGGGCGCAGCGGTCGGATTACGGGGGTAGGTCTTGCTGGCGCCGGTCTTTCGGAGCCGGCTCATCATCGATCATTGGGGCGTGAATGAGTTTGCCAAGCACCAAAGACGTCATGTTCTGATGCTCGGGGTCATTGGTGCGGTGCGAGACGGATCCCATGGGATGGACGAGGCGGTCTTGTTGCGTGTTGGCGGCGTCGAGGGGCTCGTTCACGCACTGCAGGCGGTCCTTCAGTTCCTTGCCCTGCAGCTGCTCCATGCGAATGATGGCCGCCTGCGCGGCGCGCATATTCTTGACGGGGGTTTCATAGATGGGTGGGATTGCGCCAAGGGCGCGGCCAATTGCCCCGCGATGGGCCCGCACTTCGGCGACCCAGCTCGGCTCAGTGGCTGCGGGCGTGAAGCCGTACGAGGCGTCACGCTCCCGCTGAGCGGAGTCTAGCCATTGCTGCGTGGCAGCAGGCGTCTCGGAGACGTCCAGCGGGAGCTTGCACTCCTCCTCGAGCTGAGCCAGGGCCTCAGCAACATTGGTGGCGTTGACGTTGGTGGTGATGGGGACGTGGAAGTTCTGCATCATGGCGCGCAACAGGTTTGCCGCGTTGGTGCGTTCTGCTGCGGCCCTGACCTCGGCGGCCTTCCTGGCGGCACTGGATGAAGTGGAGCCGGTGTCGGTGGCGAACACCTCTTCCCAGACACAGAGAACCGCCGCCCGGCGGAGACGTCGTCGCCGAGGGGGATGGGTGAGTCAAGGATGTCGAGCACCCCAGTGGGGTACTCGTCGGCCACGGCTGTGTCGGAGATGCACAGCGTGAGGAAGGAGGCGGTAAGCGCGTCGATGATGTTGGCCGCGAGCCGGCGGGCTCACGGGACGCGCAGCGCTCTAGGGGCTCACCAGAATCGGCGAAGGGCCCCGTCTGGAACATGTCTCCAGCCGGGACCTCGAGCTGCCCCACGGTGGGCGCCAACTATCGTGGTGGGCGCAAGGCAGATGCCAAAGGATGGCTAAAGATAGGGACAAGCTCAAGGGCACCAGTGGGCTCCAAAGGCGAGGCCAGCATGAGAGAGCGTGGGACGCAAGACTTACCCAGGTTCGGGGCTTTCCGGAGAGATAACACCCATAGTCCTGCCGAGTGTGGTTTATATGTAGTGTGTAGTACAGAGTTGCTCCTAGAGCTGTTTGGGGGAGGAAGGAAGGCAAGCCGAGGCTTAGGCTGCTCCTTCTCCTGGTGTGTGTGTGTGTGTTCTACTAATAGTTGATCGTGTGCCCATGTACATGGAGGGCTCCTGGGGATTTTATAGGTCAACCTCCCAGGGTTACAATGGTAAAGTTACATGGGCGCGGGGCCGGGATGTTAGTGTCTGGGAAGCCGACGCTGGGACTCGCCTGGTACCAGGGTATGCCGGGTTCTCCGGGCACGGTCCCCATGCACCAGGGGCACTGTTTTCCATCTTGTCTTGGGTCACGAAGTGGTTGAGCTGGCTCGGCTAGAGTGGCGCCGCCTGGTCACCATCGGCTTGCGTCGTGAAATTTGGAATGCTGCAGTTGCCATGCCGGCCCTACTCAGCGGGGTAGGTGGGGCACTCTTGCCACGCTCGCCCCGGTCAGTGGAGTTGGTGGGCCACTGTAGCCACGCTCATCTCATCTATGGGGACTTGGTCCGTCGTACGCCTTGGATGGTACGGGAGTTGACCTGAGGCCGGGTTGAGGAAGTCTTGGTTTGGCGGGGTTGGTCGGCATGCACCATCGGTCCCATCCATGTCGTTGTCCTAGCCGGATTGCGGGGTTTGACTGGATTGCGGGGCTTGGCCAGGTTGAGGAACGCGACCAAGCACAAGCCGGATTGAGGGGCGAAGCTGGCCCCGATGTTTTTGAAAAGGATCCCGGTTCCGTTGCCTACCCGGGGTTCATCCCCCTGACACTAGGATGGCGTTGTACGGTGGCCAATGTGGGCCATGTCAAAGTCGATGGGCTCGGTGTGGTAGTTGTCGCGAGTACCGAAGGTGACTGGGAGGCGCACCTACCCCAGGGGAGTGGTGGAGCCGTCGGTCACCCTAGAGAATGGCTTGGTGGGCATGAGCTGATCGTAAGGCACCTGAAGCGTCTCGAAGGTCTCGACAGAGAGCACGTTGAGGCCAGCGCCACCGTCGATGAGGGTCTTGGTGACTGAGATGTTGCTGATGGTGGGCGTGCATAACATGGGGAGCACACTAGCTCTGCAACGAACAGACCATCTATTCGGATTCGTCTCGAAATTCTGAGCAACTTTCATGTACAAAGTATTTTCATCCGAGTTACGGATTATTTTAAAGAAATTTTCAAAGATTTAATCATTTTTTGGATTTATTATTAATTCGAAACTAAAGACTAAAATGCTAAGCGCACCCAGCTCTGCATACACAGAAGTGTACCAAAGGCTGACAAGTGGGCCAGGGGGTCCCAGTTGACCAGTCAACGTTTGACTAGTCAACAGCGGGTGGGGCCCCCCTATCATAGACTATTACATTAACTAACTAGTGTACTTAGTCTAACTAGATTATTAGGCTAATTACTGTTAATTAGACTTAATTAAAACCATTTAATTAAGTTTATTATTATTATTATTTTAAAACTATTTTTTGATAAATGGGGCGTGTGGCCCATAGGCCATGTAACATCCCAAAATTCTAAATTTTGGAATGTTATAATAAATAGATAGATTTGATTGATTGGTTGATTGATTGACTGAAAGTGAGTGAATTTGAAACTTTTTGAAAGTTAAATGAGAGGGAATAAAAGGACTTTCCCAAACTTTCATTTTTGCTTTTATGATCTTCGGGAATTCAAATTCTCTTCATCACAAAACCCTGGAGAGAAGATGACATGACTTCTTCCATTTATTTAAATGACAAGGGGTGTTGAAAATATTTGAATTTCATTTGGAAAAATATTTCCAATTCTGGAACTTTATGCAACTCAATGATTTTCACGAGCGAAGATAAAATGACTTCTTCAAAACATTTGAAATATGAGTTGGGAGTTTGAAAGAATTAAATTCAAAGTTCTTTTGAATTTATTTTCAATTCGGAGTTATTTGAGTTTTATTCAAATTATTTTTCTCCAAAAATAAAATATATGGAAAATAGGGTAACATGATTCCCTACATCAGAAAATGGGGAGAAATTAATTTGAAGTCATTTTGGTATTTTTAAAATGATTTTTATTGGGTTTTACTAGAGCAGAAGCACTCTTTGCTTTATTTAAATTTGTGTGTATTTTATTCGACACTATAAAAATGTTCAGCTTATAGGAAATCTTTTTCTGAAAATTTTGATATATAATATGCCTACATAATATTGCTATCTCTTTTGTTTTTATTTTTGTTTGTCTGCTTTATTTAAAAAAAAGACTTCCGCCGACTGGGCCGGCCCAGCTAGCCAGCCAGGCCACGGCCCAGCCAAATTGTACCGCTGCCGCTTCGTCCTCGAAGCTCGGGGAGTCCCGAGTCATCACGCTTGGCCAGACGCCGCCCGCCCGGCCTCCGCCGTCGCCTCCTCTGCCTCCTCCCACGCCACCTTGCCCCCTGGCCCTTAAATACCGGAGCCCTAGGCCCGTTCCTCTCCTCCTGAACCATCGCGCCCGCCCTGGGAGCTCCCGACCCAAGCGAGATCTCCCGCCGCCGCCCCGCTCCGTTCCGCCCCCTCGACCACCACCGACGCCGCCATCGCCTTCACCTCGACGAGCCGCGCCTCCCCGTGGTCCCGCCGAAGCTAGAGAGCCACCGGAGCCGCCGCCCCGACCGGATCCGAGCCACCGCCGCCGTTCTTCCTCGCCTCCGGCGATCGCCGCGGTAACCGCCGCCTCCGTTCCGTTGGATCTGGATCCAACGATCCAGATTCGTTTCTTTTTTTAAAACGTATTTTTATATTCGGTGAACGTTCATTAGTTAAGGTTTGCACCGAACGGGTTTTGTTGGTTAGCGTTCGGCAGCGAACGTTCGCTCAGTAGGTTTTTCTTTTTCTTTTTATTTTCTTTCCAGGGACCTATTTGTAGTATTTATTTACAGAATAGCCCCTGGTTTTCAAACCCTCACAACTTTTTACTCATTAGTCCAAATCCAACGAAACCAACGCCCACTTCTTCGTTATGATCCCCTCTATCCAGTAATCCAACTTAAACATGTTTTTAAAAGTTTCAAAATTTGATTTCAAACAGATTTGTATTTGAACTTCATTTGATTATAACTTGAGTTTTATAACTCCGATTTAGTTGATTCTTTTTGCAAATCGAAGCTCTTGACCTAAACTTTCTGATAAGGCCAAATTCACATATACTGTTAGAAATTGTTTTATGCTGCAAGAGTTATTTGCTTGGTTTTGATGTTTTCCGAATTGTCTTCTTCGTTCTTTCTGATCTTTTGAGTGATTGCTTATGTGTGGTTACTATTGTTTGCTTACGATAGATGGAACGGAGTGAGACGAATAGAACTTTCAGGTGTTGAGTGCGAATCATCTTCATCAACTTTGCAGGCAAGTAACACTTTGATCATACCTTTTCTACTACCCAGTTTTTATGCATTAGATCCATCCTCAAACATTGCATGATTAGGATCTAATTAAATTGTGGGTTTTGGGAAGTAGTTGAGGTAGTACCTATTACCTGTTTATTTTCAAACCCTTGGGAGTTACTTCTACGTTTGCTTATTATGCCATGATATGCGATGAGACGTGGATTGGGTGAGTGTATTCCATGATGATGTGAGATTGTTAAATTAATGGTTTATTTAAGGTGGCAACTTAAACACACATATGGGTGGATTGAGGCACCTGGTTTCCATCAGGACTTGCCTGTATTTCTTCGGACCGCCACCCAGGCTCAAAGGCATCATGAGATTATTCAAACTAGAAACTTACGTGTGCAGCCACAAGCCATTATGGGCTCTGGCATAGTTGATTAAGTTGTGCGAACTCTTACGGGTAGACTAGCAGATGTAGGGGAAAGTAGGTGTACCGGTCTACCCTATGTAAGCTGCTAGCGCTTCCGAAAGACTATGTATCGGTCATCCGTTTCTCAAACATCATGTAGTGCGAGAAATCCAACGGAGGCGATCAAGTCTTGTGGGGAAAAGTGTGCAAACCTCTGCAGAGTGTATAAACTAATCATGGTTAGCCGTGTCCCCGGTTATGGACATCTTGAGTATCTAGTTCTTGGATTATCCTGTTGATCTCATCATGTTACTTTAATTAATATTGTTGGGTTAATGAGTACTTTTAATTGGGATTGAGGATTCTGTCAACCATTCTCAATGTTCAACAACCACAGTGATAGTTAAATAAATTTATTCCTTTGCAGTAGGGAAAATTGGCTTTTCGCAAAAACACTATAACCATAGTGCTTTTCCACCAGCCATATATGCATATAGTATAGGCTTATTCTTTCATTATTCTCTATGTGTTACTTTGCCAGCATATTCCATGTGTTGACCCGTTTTCGGGCTGCAACATTTCATGTTGCAGGATCTTACGACGAGTAAGTGATACGTTAGGGTTACGATTTCTACACTCAACTTTGCCGTTGGTGTTGATGGGAATCCACAACCTTGTTACTTCCGCTATTTGGATTGAGGTAATAGCATTTAAGTTACTTTATACATGTGATTTACCTCTGTTATAAATCCTCGAGTACTGTGTGTGTCAACATACCAATCCAGGGATGACACTTAAGCACAGAGACTTGATCCATTCGGGTCGGGTCGCTACAAGATGGTATCAGAGCACATGTTGACTGTAGGACGTGACCCTAGAAACTGACAAGCCCATAGGAAAGATTTTTCTCTACAACTTCATTTTCAAAAAGATCTTTTATCTCTCTTCTCTTCTGAGTTTATTCAAATATTCCCTTTTAGTGAGACCATACCCCTTTTCTCTTTTGACCACTCGAAGATTTGACCGATGAGACCACTCCAAGGAGACAAGATATCGGACAACTAAGACCATTTGGAATGAAGAGGATTTTACGGTGTAAATGAAAACTACAACTGTTGAAGACTCCGAAGACTAGGAGATTTTGAAGGCTCTGAAGAATTCCCAGATTTTTTATGACCTAGGAAGGCTACCCTTATGGAACTTGGCAGACTATGGAAGTTGTCAATACCCGAGATCAAGGTGTATCGGAGAAAGACCGGAGCATGGAGAGTTAAAAACTCAAAGTTTTTGTCAAGGAAACCCCAATGCAGGAGATATCAACTATGGAGATGAGCTTGTATTTTCTAGACCGATGAGTCAATTGGAGACGGACCGATGGATTCAGAACATGGAGAATCACATGAAGAATAACTCTGTAGCCAGAAAGGATATGGCCCAGCATGCTCTTTAATGCTTTGAAAGAGGTGCTGCTACTTGGTGGAGGATGTACCAAACCATCAATGGATGGCAAGGAGTAACCACTTGGAAAGAATTTAAGTTGACTCTGCTAAAGTCTCGGCTTGTGTCCCAGAAATTGAAGCCTGATGGAAGTGATATGAAGAAACCATGTGCATGCAAGATTTATGGAGAAATAGGACACAACCATAAAGAAAACAAGGACGAATGCCCTCATAAGTGGGGGATTACCAAAGGAGTTAGCCGAGGATCTCAGGGAACTTCGGTTGGAGATTGTTCCCAAAGGTTTTGTTGCAGCAATGGAAGTTCAGTCTACATTGCTGGGAAAGATCTGTGAAGCTCAGAAGTATGACAAAGAGATTGCTGAGATAAAAGAGAGGATGAGCAAAGGAAAGGCCAAAGGTTTTCGTAAGGATGAGCACGACACCTTATGGTTTGAGGATAGCGTACATGTACCCAATAATGCGAGATCGGAAGTTAATACTTCAGGAGGCTCATGACTCACCATACTCGATTCGCCCTGGAAACACCAAAGATGTATTTGGATTTGAAGGAGTGTTTCTGGTGGACTGGTATGAAGAAGGATATTGTGGCGTATGTAGTCGTAGGTGATGTATGCCAGAGAGAGTAAAAGCAGAGCATCAGAAGCCAGCAGGATTACTATAAGCCTATGCCAATACCCGAATGGAAGTGGGATAAGCTTGGCATGGATTTCATTACCGGATTTCCCAGAACCCGAACGGGATATGATTCTATCTGGGTAGTAGTTGACTCGCTTGACCAAAGTGGCTCACTTTATCCCAGTGAAAACCACCTATACAAGTGCGAAGTTGGCCAAGATATATTTGACCAGGATCGTATGTCTGCATGGAGTTCCGAGGACCATTGTATCAGATAGAGGAACCCAGTTTACTTCAAAGTTTTGGAATCAGTTGCGTGAAACTTTGGGTACTAGGCTAGAGTTCAGTACAGCCTTTCATCCATAGACAGACGGATAGACCGAGAGAGTCAATCAGATTCTGGAGGATATGTTGAGAGCGTGTGCGCTAGATGATGGATCTAGTAGGGAGGATAATCTACCTTACACTGAGTTCTCATACAACAACAGTTACCAAGCCAGTTTGAAGATGGCTCTTTTGAATCTTTGTATGGGAAAAGGAGCCAGACACCATTGATATGGGATGAAGTTGGAGACCGTCAGTTGTTTGGACCAAATGTGATCAAGGATGTCAGAAGAGAATGTTAAGTTGATTCGAGATAAACTGAAGGTAGCTCAGTCCTGGCAGAAGAGTTATGCAGACTCAAAAATGCAAGGAGGTAGTCTATGAAATTGGAGACAGAGCATGTCTTCGTGTGTCCCCTCTGCGAGGAGTTAAAGGATTTGGAGTTAAGGGAAAGTTATCCCCAAGATTTGTAGGACCATACCGAGTTTTGGAGCGTATGGGAGAAGTGGCCAACAAATTGGAGTCACCCGAAGGACTGTCAGGAGTTCATGAGGTGTTTCACATTTCCCAGTTAAATAAGTGCCATGCAGAGATGGCCAATATTCCCTATGGGACGCTTGACCAGAAAGGATAATGATGTCCCACGAAGTGAGTATGGACTTCATAAGTATAAGTTTTTATCTCGGTATGTGGGATATCCCTCGAGGATGAAGAGATGAATTACTATTGGATATAAAGGAGGTATGATGTTGGAAATATGGATCAAAGGAAATTCCATGATGAGTCTGAGAAAGCACATCCTAGTTTGGTGCAAATAGAAGGAAGGAAGACAGTACAATTGGATGGATTTAAGAATACTAGGAAGTTGGAAGTTGGAATAATGATCAGAAGCCCGATGATAAGTTCAAGGACTACAAGTGATGAGATGGGCCATAACCCACAGGCCCCAGGACCTGCCAAGAAGCAAGCACATTCTTGCTGAAGGAAAAACCTTGGGACAAGTTACGATTTTATCAACCGACGATTCTATAGGAGTTTACGCAAAACCTGAGAGTTGTTAAGGAATGATAGATGTTTGTTTGGCTTGCAGAATCAATGGATTTATCCGAACTTGGTTCGTCGATAAGAGAAATTCTGCAATGCTTGTGAGGATGACCGAGTGTTAGAATGCGAGATTAAGCTAAACCATGTACAAGGTAATGATTTGGGTGCGGGATGGATTGATCACCATACCGACTTACTCTTATTATTCGCTTTGCTATATGGGATGGTAAATCTCATTGACCTACCTATAGTAGAGTGACGATATTAAACCTTGTTGAACCTTAGAATGGTATAAGCATTTTTCCCCTTGCACAAGGCAGTTGTTGCCAACCGTAGGATATACGGTGAGGGTCAACCAAGACCCATTTCCTGCAGGAGAAACCATAAATCATTGACCACCATGAGATATCGATAGTTGTTTAGTATTGGCGCCAGACCCGTCAACTAAGAAGACCCAATCTCGGAATAACCTTACCAAGAGGAAAAAGGACAAAAGAATTGCGGTAAAGGTTATGCCACTACCGGAAGAGCCCAGAGAAGGAAATTTTTTTAGGGGATCTGAGAAGATCGACACTGCCAACAATAAGGATGGAGTATATGAGTTTTGATAGAACCGTAACCATGCTTCTAAGGGTGGTAGCACCCGAGAACCCGGAGACGATCGATGGATTTTTGAGAAGACCCCCAAACCTAACCTATTTCTTTCTAGCCTCTCCGAATCTCGAGGACGAGATTCATTTTAAGGTAGTAGTTTTGTAACATCCCAAAATTCTAAATTTTGGAATGTTATAATAAATAGATAGATTTGATTGATTGTTTGATTGATTGACGAAAGTGAGTGAATTTGAAACTTTTGAAAGTTAAATGAGAGGGAATAAAAGGACTTTTCCAAACTTTCATTTTGCTTTTATGATCTTGAGAATTCAAATTCTCTTCATCACAAAACCCTGGAGAGAAGATGACATGACCTCTTCCATTTATTTAAATGACAAGGGGTGTTGAAAATATTTGAATTTCATTTGGAAAAATATTTTCAATTCTGGAACTTTATGCAACTCAATGATTTTCACGAGCGAAGATAAAATGACTTCTTCAAAACATTTGAAATATGAGTTGGGAGTTTCACAGAATTAAATTCAAAGTTCTTTTGAATTTATTTTCAATTTGGAGTTATTTGAGTTTTATTCAAATTATTTTTCTCCAAAAATAAAATATATGGAAAATAGGGTAACATGATTCCCTACATCAGAAAATTGGAGAGAAATTAATTTGAAGTCATTTTGGTATTTTTAAAATGATTTTTATTGGATTTTACTAGAGCAGAAGCACTCTTTGCTTTATTTAAATTTGTGTGTATTTTATTCGACTCTATAAAAATGTTCAGCTTATAGGAAATCTTTTTCTGAAAATTTTGATATATAATATGCCTAAATAATATTGCTATTTCTTTTGTTTTCATTTTTGTTTGTCTGTTTTATTTAAAAAAAGACTTCCGCCGACTAGGCTGGCCCACTAACCCGGCCAGAGCCACGGCCAGCCAGCCGCGCCGCTCGTCCCGAGCTCGGGACGAGTCCCGGCAAATCCTGCCACGCCGTCGCCAGACGCTGCCCGGCCTCCCGCCGCCGCCTCCTCTGCCCCCTCCCCCACGCCACCTTGCCCCCCTGGCCCCCTTAAATACCGGAGCCCTGGGCCCCGTTCCTCTCCTCCCCGAACCATAGCCGCCGCCCTCATCGGAGCTCCCGCCCCGACGAGATCTGCCGCCGCTGCCCCACTCCGTTCCGCCCCCTCGACCACCGCCGACGCCGCCATCGCCTTCACCTCGACGAGCCGCGCCTCCCCGTGGTCCCGCCGAAGCTAGAGAGCCACCGGAGCCGCCGCCCCGGCCGGATCCGAGCCACCGCCACCATTCTTCCTCGCCGCCAGCCCTTGTGATAACCGCCGCCTCCCGTCCGTTGGATCTGGATCCAACGATCCAGATTCGTTTTTTAAACGTTTTTTTTATTCGTTGAACGTTCATTAGTTAGGGTTTGCACCGAACGGGTTTTGTTGGTTAGCGTTAGCGTAACGTTCGCTTCGATGGGTTTTTCTTTTCTTTTTATTTTACGTCCGAGGACCTATTTGTAGTATTTATTTACAGAATAGCCCCTGGTTTTCAAACCCTCACAACTTTTTACTCGTTAGTCCAAATCCAACGAAACCAATGCCCACTTCTTCGTTATGATCCCCTCTAACCAGTAATCCAACTTAAACATGTTTTTAAAAGATTAAAATTTTGATTTCAAACAGATTTTTATTTGAACTTCATTTGATCATAACTTGAGTTTTATAACTCCGATTTAGTTGATTCTTTTTGCAAATCGAAGCTCTTGACCTAAACTTTCTGATAAGGCCAAATTCACATAATTTTTGGTACTGTTAGAAATTGTTTTATGCTGCAAGAGTTATTTTCTTGGTTTTGATGTTTTCCGAATTGTCTTCTTCGTTCTTTCTGATCTTTTGAGTGATTGCTTATGTGTGGTTACTATTGTTTGCTTACGATAGATGGAACGGTGTGAGACGAATAGAACTTTCAGGAGTTGAGTGCGAATCATCTTCATCAACTTTGCAGGCAAGTAACACTTTGATCATACCTTTTCTACTACCCAGTTTTTATGCATTAGATCCATCCTCAAACATTGCATGATTAGGATCTAATTAAATTGTGGGTTTTGGGAAGTAGTTGAGGTAGTACCTATTACCTGTTTATTTTCAAACCCTTGGGAGTTACTTCTACATTTGCTTATTATGCCATGCTATGCCGATGAGCGTGGATTGGGTGAGTGTATTCAATGACTGATGTGAGTTTGTTAAATTAATGGTTTATTTAAGGTGGCAACTTAAACACACATCTGGGTGGATTGAGGCACCTGGTTTCCATCAGGACTTGCCTGTATTTTTTCGGACCGCCACCCAGGCTCAAAGGGATCATGAGATTATTCAAACTAGAAACTTGCGTGTGCAGCCACAAGCCATTATGGGCTCTGGCATAGTTGATTAAGTTGTGCGAACTCTTATGGGTAGACTAGCAGATGTAGGGGAAAGTAGGTGTACCGGTCTACCCTATGTAAGCTGCTAGCGCTTCCGAAAGACTATGTCTCGGTCATCCGTTTCTCAAACATCATGTAGTGCGAGAAATCCAACGGAGGCGATCGAGTCTTGTGGGGAAAAGTGCGCAAACCTCTGCAGAGTGTATAAACTAATCATGGTTAGCCGTGTCCCCGGTTATGGACATCTTGAGTATCTAGTTCTTGGATTATCCTGTTGATCTCATCATGTTACTTTAATTAATATTGTTGGGTTAATGAGTACTTTTAATTGGGATTGAGGATGCTGTCAACCATTCTCAATGTTCAACAACCACCATGATAGTTAAATAAATTTATTCCTTTGCAGTATGGAAAAATTGGCTTTTCGCAAAAACATTATGACCATATAGCTTTTCCACCAGCCATATATGCATATAGTATAGGCTTATTCTTTCATTATTCTCTATGTGTTACTTTGCCAGCATATTCCATGTGCTGACCCGTTTTCGGGCTGCAACGTTTCATGTTGCAGGATCTTACGACGAGTAAGTGATACGTTAGGGTTACGATTTCTACACTCAACTTTGCCGTTGGTGTTGATGGGAATCCACAACCTTGTTACTTCCGCTATTTGGATTGAGGTAATAGCATTTACGTTACTTTAGCATGTGATTTACCTCTGTTATAAATCCTCGAGTACTATGTGTGTCAGCATACCGATCCAGGGATGACACTTAAGCACAGAGACTTGATCCATTCGGGTCGGGTCGCTACAGGCCAGTGGTCCATGGGCATAGCGGGCGTGGGCTAAAGAGCGCTCGGGTGCTGGCGCTCACACCCCAGGCCACTAGAGGCGAGGGAGGGCGCGGTTGAGGCCTCGGCGACCGGCGAGGTCGGGAGGGTGGCAGTGCGTGGCGAGGCGAGGGCCACGCGCGCCCGAGGAAGGGGCGTGGCCATGGCGTCGCTGGGAGGCGGGGCAGCCGCAGGCTCGTGGGTGCGGCGAGAGGGGAACGCAGCGACAGGGCGACCAACAGGTGAGCGTGCGCGAGGAGCAGCGGGCCGCGGCGGCAGGAGGCGTGACAACAATGCAGGAGTGGCGCAGCGTGGGGCTACGCGGGATAGCCGGGCGCGCAGTGACGACACGGCGAGTGTCGGCAGGTGGCGGCCAGGCAGAGGCTCCGCGGGGCGACGGCAAGCGGCGGTGGCAGCAGCAGTATGCAGAGCAACAACGACAGTGGCACAAGCAGTAGTGGCAACAGCAAGCAACAAGAGGCAAGCGGGCTGCACAGAGGCGAGGCACGGGTCATGGCCAGAGGAGGCGCCGACGAGTGAGCAGCGGGGTAGAGGTGGTCGCGGGCACAACAGCTGCTGCGCATCATAGTGGGGCAAGCACGTCGGAGCACGGCGGGGCCGAGCTAGCGGTCATGGTGGACGACGGTTACAACAATGATCGGGAGGCGCACTAGGGGACCGAATTCGATGGAAAAAGGGGAAGAGAGGGAGTGGAGGCTCACGTTGAGGCACACGATGGCCGTCGGAAGCTTAGGAGCGCAGGGTGGTGCCAGAGTCATAGAAGACGGCGGCAACCGTAGCGGACAGAGGTGATGGCCGATGTGGAGGAGCGCCGTCGATCTCGTCGTTGAGGTGGTCTGCTACTCGAGGTTGTGGTCGAGGAGGAAGCAGATGTAGAGGTGACGGCGGATGGCGACGGGGACAAGTACGGTGTCTCCGGGTCAGGGCGCCCACGGTGAGGGGGGTGCACGGCGGTGCGATGGGGAAAAGTGAGGAGGGGGCCAGGGTTCAGGGGGAGAGAGGGGCGTTGAGGGAGGGCTCTTATCCAGCCCCTCGACCGCGGGATGAGCAGCAGCACGACATCCGCGTGCTGGAAGGCGCACGGGCGTCCACGGGAATGAGGTGAACATGAGGTAGGAGGAGGCGCGATTGGGCTGGGCCGAAAGCACTGTGGTCATCAAAGGCCCAGTTGCACAGCAGTTAGTTAGGCCATTTTCTATTTTCCCTGTTATGTATTTCAGTTAGCCACTGTTCATATTTATTTGAGTGAGAAAACGAATTCAGTCAAACTTGAAATTTCGCACCGAATTTGAGAACAACATTGTGGTGATGCATAAAAAGTTTTAGAGCCAATGGAATTGTTCAAAGCATATTTAGAAATTGAATAGGTCAATTAGTATGCTGCTGGGCCACTTTATATTTTCCTAGGGATTTAAAGGGAGAGCCAAATGATGTTGGTTGCCACATGATAATTAGCTAGTGAATATTTGCAACCCAACGAACATTTTTGTTTTGACATTTGAAAACTTTATTTGTTTGACTTTATTTTAAATTTGAAATTTGGACTGGGTGGAATCAAAGGGGGATTTAGCCACAGTGAAAATGATGACATGGCACCATTAACATGGGATTACTGTAGCTTAATCATCCGGGCATCACAATTCTCCTCCACTACAAGAAATCTCGTCCCGAGATTTAAGGGTTGGAGTTAGGGGGAAAGACTCGGGAAGGACGGAGCTCAACACAATATAGGTACCTAAACGTGGCATAGAGGCATCTCTCGAGTTGAAATTCTAGAAAGTCATCGGGAGCAAGGTAAGAAGGTGCAATAAGAAGCTTCAACCGGGTAGGCAATCATTCGTTGCCTGAAACAGAGGGTGAAAGGGGTTCAGAGTAATGGGAATAAGTATTGCGTTTGATACCAGAATATATCACTAGGAAGGTGGCTCGTGAATTACATACGAAGCCAAGTGTGAGGGAGAATTTTGGAAAACAAGGATGTACAAGAGATTCAAGTTTTGATCCTGTGGAACTGTGGGTTATGGGCCCACCATGTGGGTGAAAAGTAGGAAGGGAAATGATAGCAAGGCATGTCAGAGCATAGACTGTCAGTTATGTTGGCAACGACGTTGGTACCAAGGGTGAGGGACGAAGAGAACCATTTTCCTCATCGTTGAATGAGGCGGACCAATAGGCAAAGTTCTCGTCCATCGGTGGCTACCGGAATGTCATCAACAATGTTAACAAGGTCTTACTCATAGAGTTTGTTCACATAGGTGTTTACACAAGCAGGGAATTATCACTGCTCAGATATGTTAGGTTACAAGAAGGCTAAACAAAAAAAATGGAAAGGCAAGTGTAGATTCGAATCAGTTATCAGTGTTCTCGAGTGTCTAACAACTTAGAACACGTGGAGAGTTGGAATCGGCGGAAAATAATAGTAGATGAAGAACTCATAAGAGGTTATGTAGTTCCGTGATATTCTCGAGATACCAGAGGTTAATACTCGAAGGTAGAACATGATAGAGGTTGGACAGGTGAAAAGATCTGCAGAAGACAAGTACTTAACTTGTGCAAGAAATGGGATCGAAGAAGAACAATCTGGTCGAAACCACGGTTGCAAAAGGACCAATTCACAGATACCTGATGATATTATATCAAGGAAATAGTTATTATTACAAGAAGCTTCCATGATAGGATCTACATCGTTTCCATGGCTGTGAACATAGAGTTCAAGGTTGACTCCCACTTCTCCAATGCATAACTCCATTCAGTTCTCGCATTCGAAGAAGTTTTAGCGTTGAAATTTTACCTGGTGAAAATCCAGTAGAGTATAACCCGCATAACTTTTGAGTTCACATGGAGTTAGGGAAGACATAGATTCAACCCATCGGGGCATCTTAGGAACATATACCACAAACTTTAGGAATAAATAACTCAAGCTCGGAAGTAGAGTATGGTTGACAAAAGCAGGGGATACAATTTACCAATGGCATTATGTATCTGAGGAAAAGCTCACAAGGTTACTGGATATGAAGGACACTGTCAGACAGAATCCAACAAGGGATCTGGTGGTCCACAAGGGATCTGATGTGAGCATTGATACTCAACCAGAAGAATAAAAAATGCAAGGAAATCATATTATAGAAACAATTGACTAATTCAAAGCTCAAATGCTAAGGAATTATGATTTCTAAATCGGGGGATCAGAAGCAGAGGCTCTGATCAAAGACAAGTAAGTTGAATAGACAGATATCGGCAATCAATCAAGGTTTGATTTGTCAAACACTAGATCATGTCCGGGGTGATGTCTGAGCCAAAGGGAAGAATTCCAATTGAGATGGATGATTGCAAGCATTCACAAACATATCGGATCAAATGTTCAAAATGACGACGACAGAGGATACTACTGTATATTGCCAGACATATGGAAAGTATCCACAATGCAAGTAGACAAGTATTTGCAGAGCAATAGTTGGAGAGGACTACCGAAAGACCGGATTGTATCTCAAAGTATCTTGTGAATCACTTGATCAACTAGGATTGAACAAATCCTCGATAAGTGTGAGGAATTATTCATAAGGGTAATCATATGTCAAGGAACTATAGGGCAGTAAGCATAAAGGATTCTTAGAACATCGAAGAGTATTTCAAGACATCTTGTAATAACAAGAGCAATTGGGGATGAAGGTATGAACTACAATGTAGGTAGTTACCCATAAGGATTTATCAGTGGTAGGGATCACAATGGCGAAGGGCACACGGGTCTCGGGAAAACATCGGAGAGTATCTTCAGAATCTTCTGGTGCACCAAGCAATCATCTAGAGTGAGGGGCTCTCCGGGGAAAAGTATTTACGAGACGTAGAGTTAGAGTTAACAAAATCATTTAAGCCGAATAGAAGAGATATCAGAGTCACAAAGTATAGACGAAGAGTAAAAGATCCTAATACCACCCAATTGGTGACGTGGGCCCGTAATCCACACGGCCATCTTAGTAAATCAATTTTTTTCATAGACTAGACTCAACTTCGGCCAAGGAGTTGGAAAGGGGTTCCTACAGGCAGTCGGCTCTGATACCAACTTGTGACGCCCCCAATTCAATTGTACACTAATCATACACGCAAATGTGTACGATCAAGATTAGGGACTACAGAAAGATATCAAAACACAACTCTAGACACAAACAAAATAATACAAGCTTCATATTACAAGCTAGGGGCCTCGAGGGCTCGAATACAAGCTCGATACACAAGAGTCAGCGGAAGCAACAATATCTGAGTACAGACATAAGTTAAACAAGGATACCTTAAGAAGGCTAGCATAAACATCAACGATTGAAGAGGCAAGGCCTCCTGCCCGGGACCTCCTAACTACTCCTGGTCTTCGGCGGCTTCCATGTAGTAGTAGGCTCCATCGGGTAGTAGTAGTAGTTGACTGGGGTGGCATCTGACTCCTGGGATCCACCATCTGGTTGCAACAACCGGAAAGAAGAAAGAAAGGGGGAAAAGGGGTAGCAAAGCAACCGTGAGTACTCATCCAAAGTACTCGCAAGCATCAGATCTATACTAAGTATGCATTGGTATCAAAGGAAGGTATGTATCTATGGACTGAACTACAGAATGCCAGAATAGAGGGGAAGGCCTAACCTATCAAAGACTAGCATCTTCAAGCAGCTCCAAGCATCTTGCGGCATGTAGAAGAGTATAGAATAGCAGTTTATATTTAACAAACAGGTTGTAGAATTAACGCCCAGAGATCCTTCCTTGACTGCCTGCGAGAAAGCAATCTCGAAGCCACATATCCATCTCATATCTCAAGTTTCCAGTTCTAGTTGTAATAGATCAGGATACAAGTCTGAACGTCCATTATTGTGGACACGGTATTCGAATATATAGCTTCTCTGTAGGGGTGCACCACGTTACCCAACACGCTTGATTACTCTGGCCGAACACACTTTTCTAAGTCAATGCCTGGCCTCAGAAGATCAACACGTCGCAGCCCTACCTAGGCTCAGCAGAAAGGTCCCCGCTGGTCTACATCCTAAGTGCCTCAGGGTCTTGGGCCCATCGCCGTTTGAAAGCACAAGTGCTCCCTAGGTGGTTTTGGTAATTAATGTCAACATATCTCTTGTTGGACTAACACTTTTATCTAATACGTTTCAGATAAGTTCAACAATGGAGTGGCATGGACTAAAGGATGTGGGAACTCCTTCAAGATGCTAAGGACAAAGGATTGGCTCAAGCTTCAAGCTCAAGACTCTTCATTTTACATTTTAGTGATCCAAGATCACATTGAGTCTATAGGAAAAGCCAATACTATCAACGAGGGATGAGGTGTTGCTTAATGAGCCTCTTGCTTCAAGTGCTTAGTGATATGCTCCAAATACCCTCAACTACTTTCCCACTTCCACACATATGTCCTAAAACCTAAAGTCAAACTCGGCCCCACTGATTCTTCCTTATTGGAAATATGCCCTAGAGGCAATAATAAATTAGTTATTATTATATTTCCTTGTTCATGATAATCGTTTATTATCCATGCTATAATTGTATTGATAGGAAACTAAGATACATGTGTGGGTACATAGACAACACCATGTCCCTAGTAAGCCTCTAGTTGACTAGCTCGTTGATCAGCAGATGGTTACGGTTTCACGACCATGGACATTGGATGTCGTTGATAGCGGGATCACATCATTTGGAGAATGATGTGATGGACAAGACCCAATCCTAAGCCTAGCACAAAGATCGTAGTTCGTATGCTAAAGCTTTTCTAATGTCAACTATCATTTCCTTAGACCATGAGATTGTGCAACTCCGGATACCGTAGGAATGCTTTGGGTGTACCAAAGCGTCCTGGCGTAAATGGGTGGCTATAAAGGTGCACTACAGGTATCTCCGAAAGTGTACATTGGGTTGGCTCGTATCGAGTCTGGGATTTTGTCACTCCGTGTTATCGGAGAGGTATCTCTGGGCCCACTCGGTAGGACATCATCATAATGTGCACAATGTGACCTAGGGGTTGATCACAGGATGATGTGTTATGAGCAGTAAAGAGACTTGCTGGTAACGAGATTGAACAAGGTATCGCGATCTGACGATCGAATCTCGGGCAAGTACAATACCGCTAGACAAAGGGAATTGAATACGGGATTGATTGAATCCTCGACATCGTGGTTCATCCGATGAGATCATCGTGGAACATGTGGGAGCCAACATGGGTATCCGGATCCGATGTTGGTTATTGACGGAGAAACGTCTCGGTCATATGCGCATGGTTCCCGAACCCGTAGGGTCTACACACTTAAGGTTCGGTGGCGCTAGAGTTGTTATGGGAAATAGTATGTGGTTACGAAGGTTGTTGGCGTCCGGATGTGATCTCGGACGTCACGAGGAGTTCGAGAATGGTCCGACGGTGAAGATCGATATATTGTCTGAAGGGTATTGGAGTCGAAAGTGTTCGGGGTGCAGGGCTATGGCGGCATGACCGAAAGGTGTTTGGGAGCCCCGACAAGTGTTGGAGGGCCTCATGGGCCAAAGGGAAGGGCAAACCAGCCCACTAAGGGGTGGTGCGCCCTCCCAGCCCCTCTCACGTAACCAGAGAGGTGGGGGCGCCTCCCTAGGGCAGCCCCTTCCCGGCTTGGGGGGCAAGTTTCCTGGGGGTGGGGGCGCCAAACCCATCTAGGGTTTCCCCTGTGG
Source organism: Aegilops bicornis (assembly GCA_021605145.1). Lineage (NCBI taxonomy): Eukaryota > Viridiplantae > Streptophyta > Magnoliopsida > Poales > Poaceae > Aegilops > Aegilops bicornis. The sequence goes on along the minus strand of CM038670.1, from coordinate 334,608,607 downwards.
CCGCCGCCCCTCCCCTAGGGAACCCTAGGGTGCCTCCTCCACCCCCCTTACCCCTATATATAGTGAGGGAGAGAGAGGGCAGCCGCACCCTTCCTCTGGCGCAACCCCTCCCTCCTCCAACACTTCCTCCTCCTCCGTAGTGCTTAGCGAAGCTCTGCCGGAGAACCACGAGCTCCATCACCCCCACGCCGTCGTGCTGTCGGAGTTCTCCCTCAACTTCTCCTCTCCCCTTGCTGGATCAAGAAGGAGGAGGCGTCCCCGGGCTGTACGTGTGTTGAACGCGGAGGTGCCGTCCGTTCGGCGCTAGGATCATCGGTGATTTGGGTCACGGCAGTGCGACTCCATCAACCCCGTTCACTTGAACGCTTCCGCTTAGCGATCTACAAGGGTATGTAGATGCACTCTCCTTCCCTCGTTGCTGGTTTCTCCATAGATAGATCTTGGTGACACGTGGGAAAATTTTGAATTTACGCTCGTTCCCCAGCGATGGCATCATGAGCTAGGTCTATTGCGTAGATTCTTTGCACGAGTAGAACACAAAGTAGTTGTGGGCGTTGATTTTGTTCAATATGCTTACCGTTACTAGTCCAATCTTGTTTCGACGGTATTGTGGGATGAAGCGGCCCGGACCGACCTTACACGTACACTTACGTGAGACAGGTTCCACCGGCTGACATGCACTTGGTGCATAAGGTGGCTAGCGGGTGCCAGTCTCTCCCACTTTAGTCGGAACGGATTCGATGAAAAGGGTCCTTATGAAGGGTAAATAGCAATTGGCATATCACGTTGTGGTTTTGCGTAAGTAAGAAACGTTCTTGCTAGAAACCCATAGCAGCCACGTAAAACATGCAAACAACAATTAGAGGACGTCTAACTTGTTTTTGCGAGGGTATGCTATGTGATGTGATATGGCCAAGAAGAATGTGATGAATGATATGTGATGTATGAGATTGATCATGTTCTTGTAATAGGAATCATGACTTGCATGTCGATGAGTATGACAACCAGCAGGAGCCATAGGAGTTGTCTTTATTTATTGTATGACATGCGTGTCATTAAACAACGCCATGTAATTACTTTAATTTATTGCTAACCGGTAGCCATAGTAGTAGAAGTAATAGTTGGCGAGACAACTTCATGGAGACACGATGATGGAGATCATGATGATGGAGATCATGGTGTCATGCCGGTGACGATGATGATCATGGAGCCTCAAGATGGAGATCAAAAGGAGCAAAATGATATTGGCCATATCATGTCACTATTTGATTGCATGTGATGTTTATCATGTTTATGCATCTTATTTGCTTAGAACGAAGGTAGTAAATAAGATGATCCCTCATTAAAATTTCAAGAAAGTGTTCCCCCTAACTATGCATCGTTGTGAAAGTTCATCGTTTCGAAGCACCACGTGATGATCGGGTGTGATAGATTCTTACGTTCACATACAACGGGTGTAAGCCAGATTTACACACGCGAAACACTTAGGTTAACTTGACGAGCCTAGCATGTACAGACATGGCCTCGGAACACAAGAGACCGAAAGGTCGAGCATGAGTCGTATAGTAGATACGATCAACATGAAGATGTTCACCGATGATGACTAGTCCGTCTCACGTGATGATCGGACACGGCCTAGTTGACTCGGATCGTGTAATCACTTAGATGACTAAAGGGATGTCTATCTGAGTGGGAGTTCATTAGATGAACTTAATTATCCTAAACATAGTCAAAAACCCTTTGCAAATTACGTCATAGCTCGTGCTTTAGTTCTACTGTTTAGATATGTTCCTAGAGAAAATATAGTTGAAAGTTGACAGTAGCAATTATGCGGTCAGTAGAAAGCTTATGTCCTTAATGCACCGCTTCGGTGTCTTTGGACCTCGAACGTGGTCTCTGGATGTTGCGAACATCTGACACACACGTTTTGATGACTACGTGATAGTTCACTAATGTTAAACGGCTTAGAATTGAGGCACCAAAGACGGTTTTGAAACTTCGCGGAACATATGAGATGTTCTGAGAGCTGAAATTGGGATTTCAGGCTCGTGCCCACATCAAGAGGTATGATACCTCCGACGAGTTTTCTAGCCTACAAACTAAGGGAGAAGATCTCAATCGTTGAGCTTGTACTCAGATTGTCTGGGTACAACAATCACTTGAATCGAGTGGGAGTTAATCTTCCAGATGAGATAGTGATGTTTCTCCAAAGACATTGTCACCAAGCTACTAGAGCTTCGTGATGAACTATAACATATCAGGGATAGATATGATGATCCTTGAAGTGTTCGCGATGTTTGACACCGCGAAAGTAGAAGTCAAGTAGGAGCATCAATTGTTGATGGTTGGTAAAACCACTAGTTTCAAGAAGGGCAAGGGCAACAAGGGATACTTCATGAAACGGCAAAACAGTTCTGCTCTAGTGAAGAAACCCAAGGTTGAACCCAAACCCGAGACTAAGTGCTTACGTAATGAGAGGAACGGACCTTTGAAGCGGAACCACCCTAGATACTTGGTAGATGAGAAGGTGGCAAGGTCGATAGAAGTATATTGGATATACATTATGTTAATGTGTACTTTACTAGTACTCCTAGTAGCACCAGGGTATTAGATACGGTTCGGTTGCTAAGTGTTAGTAACTCAAAATAAAAGCTACGGAATAAGCGGAGACTAGCTAAAGGTGAGCCGACGATATGTGTTGGAAGTGTTTCCAAGGTTGATGTGATCAAGCATCGCACGCTCCCTCTACCATCGAGATTGGAGTTAAACCTAAAATTGTTATTTGGTGTTTGCGTTGAGCATAGACATGATTGGATTATGTCTATCGCAATATGGTTATTCATTTAAGGAGAATAATGGTTACTCTATTTATTTGAATAAATACCTTCAATGGTCTTGCACCTAAAAGAATGGTTTATTGAATCTCGATTGTAGTGATACACATTTTCATGCCAAAAGATATAAGATAGTAATGATAGTACCACTTACTTGTGGCACTGCCATGTAAGTCATATTGGTGTAAACGCATGAAGAAGCTCCATGTTGATGGATCTTTGGACTCACTCGTTTTTGACAAGTTTGAGACATGCGAACCACGTCTATTGGTGTATACGCATGAAGAAACTCCATGGGGATGGATCGTTTTGACTCACTTGATTTTGAATCACTTGAGATATGCAAATCATACCACATGGGCAAGATGGTGAAAAGCCTCGGTTTGATAAGATGGAACAAGATAGCAACTTGTTGGAAGTAACACATTTTGATGTGTGCAGTCCAATGAGTGCTTTGAGGCATCGATGAATATCGTTATGTTCTTACTTCACGGATGATTTAAGTAGATATCTTGAGTGTATTTACTTGATGAAACACAAGTCTGAATTATTGAATGGTTCAAGTAATTTCAGAGTGAAGTTAAAGATCATCGTGACAAGAGGATAAAATGTCTATGATATGATCATAGAGATGAGTATCTGAGTTCTGAGCTTTGGCATGCAATTAAGACATTGTGGAAATTGTTTCACAATTAATACCGCTGGAACACCATAGTGTGATGGTATGTCCGAACATCATAGTTGCACCCTATCGGATATGGTGCGTACCATGATGTCTCTTATCGAATTACCACTATCGTTCATGGGTTAGGCATTAGAGACAACCGCACTCACTTTAATAGGGCACCACGTAATTCCGTTGAGACGGCCTTTGCTTGAACTATGGTTTGGAGAAACCTAAGTTGTCGTTTCTTAAAAGTTTGGGGCTGCGACGCTTATGTGAAAAAGTTTCATCGTGATAAGCTCGAACCCAAAGCGGATAAATACATCTTCATAGGACACCCAAATCAGTTGGGTATACCTCCTATCTCAAGATCTGGAAGCAAAAGTAATTGTTTCTAGAAACGGGTCCTTTCTCGAGGAAAATTTTCTCTCGAAAGAATTGAGTGGGAGGATGGTGGAGACTTGATGAGGTTATTGAACCATCACTTCAACTAGTGTGCAGCAGGGCACGGGAAGTTGTTCTGTGGCGCCTACACCAATTGAAGTAGAAGCTTATGATAGTGATCATGA